>CM073526.1:5000-5005000 GCA_037074615.1 Leucaena leucocephala | reverse complement strand
TAATATAGTTTATTTGCCAAAGTTTTCTGTTCATTTGGTCAAAAATCCTAGAAACAAATTCTGGTCCCTTAGTTTGGAAAATCAGTTCTCTTTGTACAGACATCCAAATAAAGCATTCTTGGTGTCAAAAAGAAGCTTGACACGTTATCTAAATGTCTGTAAAATTTCATACATTTATTCCATCATTTACTATTTTTCATTACATCATGACCATCACTGCTTACATTGGTCATACAGCAACATTACACATTCACATAACATATATACTATCCAATCCCTATCTTTTCTTCATGCTTCATCACCCTCTTTCATCATTCATAAACCTGTGGGACTGGGATTACATGAAAAGGGATGAGATTTTGGGAGAAATCTCAGTAGCAAGTGGTACTAAACAATGCATGCATTAATGTAAATACTTGTGCTTGCTTGTAAAAGTGTTACTATTATGTCATGTGCATGCTTCCATGTTACATATGAAATACAATTGGCCAAAGTAAATATATAAACAGAGCTTCATACACAAGCACATAGGCAACACAATTCAATCAAGCCATAGCACAATCAAGCATAAAATTCAATGCATACAAGTTTAGGATTGGTTTACTACCTTGAACACTTGACTTTCTTTCACCTTAACTTGCTTCTTTCTTCTCACTTTCCTTGAACATGTGGCTGCCTCTCTTGGAGCATACCAATCAATTCCTAACATCACATAATCATTCATCAATTACAATCTAACTTCCTTGAGCATTAAACTCACTTTAACTAACATAACTTCTTCTTGAACATTAATCTCATTAACTTTCCTTAATCTTAACCAATGGACTTGGTCTTTGAAACAATTGATGCCTTGACTTTATCTTACACAATTTCATCTTTTGAATCCATTTATGAGTTTAGAATCATGAAATTCTAGTTCCTTCATCACATGCTGTACAGAACTAAAACTGCACTTAATTCTTTCAAAAATTCTCATTTTGATTCAAATGCTTCCCATACTTGTTTCTCTACTTTATCCCACACAACTTTTCATTTTAAAACCATTGGAAGCATCAAAATCATGAAATTCCAACACTGTTCATGTGAGTGAACAGTACAGAGAAGGATTTCAAAAACTACAATCTTAGAATTTCAATGCTTTCAAGGTTCAAAACCTTTCCAATCCTACACAAAATCATCATCTAAATTCAATGGTAGCATTAAATCATTGAAATTATATTTCCTTCCCTCATGAACAGTACAGACCAAACAGATTCCATTAAGGCAAAGTCAAGAATACCAACTTGATTCAACAACCAATCTCTTAATTAGTTTGATTAAGCTTCAATCATGTTTCTAACTTTAATTTCTTCTTTCCCCTTTCATCTAAGGTTGTTGGGAAGCACAACCCCTTAGAGAAAACTCAAATTTTCTCCCATGAAAACCCTAAGTTCAAGCTCCCAAATCATAGGAAAATAAGATATGATAGATTGCTTACCTTTAATCTCTAGCTTGCTTGAACTTTGGAACCTTGAATCTTCTTTGTCTTAGGTTGAGTTTTCATTTTGCAAGAGTTTCCCCAAGGTATCACAAGGCCATGGTTTTGGGCAGAATGAGGGGGTATTTATAGCCAAAATCCAAGAAAAATCAATGGCCAAGATTGATTTGGTTACTATTTGATCTAAAGGCTCACATTTAATCTTGAATTTTACTTTTTCATAAAAGAATAATTATGACATCATGTAGGATAGCTCATGGGACACCTAAGAGGGCTAGGTGGTGTGCTCATAGTGTAAGGAAGCTTCTAAAAAATTCCATTCCAATCAGGTACCGATCGGAGCAGTTTCACAACAACTGAACTGTTTTTTGTTTTGAATTTTTCTATAATATACCAGGATATGTATTCTATCCTGGAAATCAATGTACCCTTGGTGTCCTTTCTTACACTATATTGACCCTAAGGGCATAATCGTCATTTTACCCCTTTTATACTGCCTCAGGGTGTATCTAGGCTCAACTAATCATATTTGTACCATGTGTCTCATTTTTAGCCTATCCCAGGTGACCAAAATGCCGTTCATCTATCTCTGGTACAATATGGGCATCCAGGGGTATTTTTGTAATTTCACACTTTTTTAGGACACTGGCCCCTTCTACTGATGGACTGGTACCCTAGGTTCTGGGCCCTTCTTAGCATCATCATGGGCATATATATGAGGTCATATGATCTCATTCTATCCGGGCTTACATACCGATAAATTCCATTATCGGATCACGGGTATTATCAAACTCCCGTCAAAATTCATTAATATGTGAATAACTTTTTATACAGAACTTCTTCCAGAGTTCTGTCAAATCCAGGACATCTGACACTGTAGGGCATATTTTCCTATAATTTGCCCACTTACATCTGAAGTCCATGAAATCTAATAAAATTTCAAATAACTTTTAGACTATCAGATAATTTTCTGTTGTCTGGAGTCCTAATAAAATTTCTGTATCATGCCAGATTAACCAGTGCAACTTCCTCTATTTACTAATGTAATGTGGGACTGGAAAACTTCTGAGCAGTTATAACCCTTTCTGGGTTGATCTTTCTATAATTACAATTTTGCCCTTGAACTTTTTACTTAATTACATTTAAGTCCCTTAACTTTTGGAAATTACCACTTTTAGCCCAAATCTTGTTTCTACTTTTCATTTTAGTCCTTCTCTTCCTTAAAGAATCATCTAACCTTTATTATTTCTTCTAATGTTCATCATAATCCTTTCCAAATCTCTTTCCACTATCAGTACTATACGAATAGGGAAAAATTAGGATATGATAGGCAACAACCTTTTAAACTCGTATCAAACATTCCTCAGGCTTCTCAATCAAAGGAGAAGAAGAAATTCTAACCAAAGATGGCAAAAAATGGGCTAGATGTATAGAAAGGAAGGGGAAGGCTCCGATGAGCAAGAAGCTGACAAAAGGAAAGAGCTGAGTCCCCAAGTAATCTCCTTAGTCTAAGCGAAAGTCCAAGAGATAATACACAAACTCTGACACTGACTATGATTTAGAGTTCACAGAGATGCTTAAGAAGACTGTACAGACTGTTACTAAGCCTCTTGGGAAGAGACAAATGACTCCAAGAAAGCCTGCTACCTTAGTCCCTCAGAGTCATAGCCATCAAGCCTAGTATTTCTTCAAGGTAGCATCAATTTATATGTAGATATGGCTTTGTATTACTTTGAGTTTAGGGAGAAGAAGTATTGTCTAGTAGTTTCTGTAAATATATATGCCCTTAAGACTAACCATAAAGTTAACCTGGACCTGATTAAGCCCCTCCACCATTATGAGAGCTGGCTTAGGATTAATAAGCCATATAGCTTAGAGGTAGTTAGGAGATTTTACTGTAACATGGAGATATTTGACTCTTTGGATAAAGAGGAGAATATCATAGATAGCTATCTAACTATCAGGCTTAGGGTTAGAAAGATCAAGCAAGATTTTAATATAATCAATCATTTGATTGGAGCTCCTCCCTCTACAAATATGAAGCCTCAGGCCAAGGCTTACCATATGTATTCTAGACTAACAAGCCTTATATGGTATCCCTAATTTTTAGTCTGAGTCAGATATGTGATAATTACTACATTATCCATTACATCTACTCCTGGTGCATAATAGTCAAGTTCTCGAGCTTTAGTTATATGAACTAGTAGGACTATATCGCTCTAGCTAGGATCATCAATGGAAAGAAGCTCAACCTTAAAGCTTTTATATATAGGGGATTTATGTCTACAAAGGATAAGGACTACACCAATGCCCTATCCCCAGCTTGTCTCCTTCATCTTCAAATACTTTAATATTCATCATCTAGAGGGAAGGAAGAAGGAAGAGATCATTTTATTTAGGTTGACACAGCTGAACAAGATGAAGATCAAGCTGCCATATGATGCTAAGAAAGGGTAAGCTTATAAGGAACCCTCAAACCAAGCAGTCAATAGCTAGCACCTCTCTTCCTCAGGATGAAGGGTATTCCTTAATTAGACCTCAATTTTCTACATCACCATCATTTATGGGTGCATCTATTCAAAGGTACATTCAGACAAAGTTTGTTGAGTTATAGAGTAGACTTATAGCCTCAAGGCAGGAAGCAAACTTGATCTATGAGAGGCAAAGCTATGGAATCCAGACTTTACTCTAAGCACATATTTAGGATTTTCAAGCTTTCAAGGAAGAGATCAGAGAGCGGCAAGAGGCATTATCTGCAAGACAAGCTGCTATACATGAAGAAGTGTATGATGTTAAGAATATTTTATTTACATACCTCAACAACATCAAACCTTCTTTCACAGAAGTAGAGCTCATAGATCCTTCACCACCTCAGCCTTATCAAAGTTTCATTTCAGTTCCTATCCCATCCACTGCCACAACCTCAGAGTCTTCACCTACTCCCACATATACCTTGGTTATACCTCTACCACCCATTGAGTCAGTATCAAACTTGCCTTAATCCTAGTTTCCCTTAGTCATTCATTCCTTTCTTTCCCTAACCTTTTTAGATGACGTCTAAAAGGGGGAGAGAAGAGGTGAAGAGGTGAAGGAATCCTCAATGGAGTCTGTTGACTGAAGATTGTTCTTTATGTGTATTTTTGTTTTGTTTTTTTATTAATCCCATTGTAAAACATTTTGAAATTTTAATGGAATAATATTCATGTTATTATTCTTATTGATTATTGATTTATTACATTCTAAATTTTGTGTTGATTAAGTGATTTAAGTATATATGCTTTGACATCAACATAATGGCACTTTTATTTAAGTTTTGCCATCATAAAAAAGGGGGAGAATGTTAGATTCAATATGTTTTGATGATGTCAAAAGAAGAATAAAAGAATTAAGTTGATTGTTTATGAGAAAAGTGGTTTTTGAAGTAATGAAAAATGTTTTATTTAAAGGAGTAAAAGTTTAAAAGAAAAGAAGTAGATTTAATCGATCAATTATTTGATTAATGGTAATTAATGATTAGTTAATCAATTAATAGTAATTAATGATTATTTAACCGATTAATACTAATTAATTGATTTAATGTTAAATTAATGAAAAGACCACAAGTTGTTTTATAAAGGAAAATCAATTAATCGATTAATGAGTGCCATTAATCAATTAAGTGTTCGATTAGAGTTTGTCATCTGAACGTAAGTCAATAAGTCAATTAATCGATTGTATAATCAATTGGTTAATCGATTAATCTGTTGAAAACAATTTTCTCCTTAGCAAAGATATTGCTATTAATTGATTTGTTAATTGTTCAATTGCTCAATGGTCATAAGCATTAACTATAAATAAAAGAGCAGTCAAAGTAATGAGGTTGACGACTAATGACAACGACAACTAAAAACCAATAATGTATCTGTCATATCCTAAATTTTCCCTATCTGTATAGTACCGATAGTGGAAAGAGGCTTAGAAAGGATTATGATGAAGATCAAACGAAATAATAAAGGTTAAATGAGTCTTGAAGGAAGAGAAGGACCTAAACGCAAATTGGAAAAGGTTAAAGGCCAAAAGTTAAAGTAGAAAGAGATATTGGGCCAAAAGTGGTAATTTCCAAAAGTTTAGGGATCTAAATGTAAATATCCAAAAAGTTAGGGACATAAATGTAATTAAGAGAAAAGTTCAAGGGCAAAATTGTAATTATAGAAAGATCAGCCCGAAAAGGGTTAGAACTGCCTAGAAGTATTTTAGTCCCATATTCCATCAGTAAATAGAGGAAGGTATGCTGGATAATCTGACATGATACAGAAATTTTATTAGGGCTCCAGACAACAAATATTTATCTGATAGTCTAAAAGTTATCTGAAATTTTGTTAGATTTCATGGACTTCAGATATAAGTGGACAAATTATAGGAAAGTGTACCCTACAGTGTCAGATGTCCTGGATATGACAGAACTCCAGAAGAAGTTCTGTATAAAAAGTTATTCACATATCAGTGAATTTTGACGGGAGTTTGTTAACACCCGTGATCCGATAATGGAACTTATCGGTATGTAAGCCTGGATAGAATGAGATCAGATGACCTCATATATAGGCCCATAATGATGCCAAGAAAGGCCCAAAACCCAGGGTACCAGTCTATCAGTAGAAGGGGCCAGTGCCAGAAAAAGTGCGAAATTACGAAAATGCCCCTAGATGCCCAGATTGTACCAAAGATTGATGAAGGGCATTTTGGTCATTTGGGACAGGCTAAAAATGTGGCACATGGTATAAATATGATTAGTTGAGCCAATATATGCCCTGAGGCAGTACAAGAAGGGGTGAAATGATAATTATGCCCTTAGGGTCAGTACAGTGCAAGAAAGGATACCAAGGGTAGTTTGGTCATTTTCCAAGGGATCTGTAATTAAGTTGTAGCCCGTACAAGTATGTCAATGGTGTGGAAAGCCTAGACATTGATTTCCAGGACATAATACATATCCTTGTATATTATAAAAAATTAGGAGCAGAAAACAGTCCGGTTGCTGTGAAACTGCACCGATCGGTACTGGATTGGACTGGAATTTTTCCAGAAGCTTCCTTACACTATGAGCACGCCACCTAACCCATTCAGTTGTCCCTTTATGGGTCGCACATGATGTCATAATTATTATTTTATGAAAAAGTTAAATCCAAGATTAAATGTGGGCCTTTAGATCAAATAGTAACCAAATCAATCTTGGCCATTCATTTTTCTTGGATTTTGGCTATAAATACCCCCTCATTCTGCAGCAAACCATAGCTTCATGGACCCTTGGGGAAACTCTTGCAAAATGAAAACTCAAGTCAAGATAAAGAAGATTCAAGGTTCCAAAGTTCAAGCAAGCTAGAGATTAAAGGTAAGCAATCTCTCCTAGCTTATTTTCCTTTAATTTGGGAGCTTGAACTTAGGGTTTTGATGGGAGAAAAGTTGAGCTTTCTCTAAGGGGTAGTGCTGCCCAAAGACCTTAAAGGAAAGGGGAAAGAAGAAATTAAAGTTAGAAACATATGATTGAAGCTTAAATAAGCTAGTTAAGTGGTTGGTTGTTGAATCAAATTGATATTCTTGACTTTGCCATGGTGTGCCCTGTTTGGTATGCACTGTTCATGAGGGAAGGAAATTGAATTTCAATGATTTAATGCTTCCATTGAGTTTGTATGATGATTTTGTGTAGGATTGGAAAGGTTTTGAACTTTGGAAATATTAAAATCTCAAGGTTGTAGTTTTTAAAATTCCTTACGGTTACTGTTCACTATCATGAACAGTGATTGGAATTTCATGATTTTGATGGTTCCAATGGTTTTAAAATGAAAATTTGTGTGGGGTAAAGTGGATAAACAAGTATGGGAAGCATTAGAATCAAAATGAGAATTTTTGAAAGAATTGTATGCTTATGTCCAATTCTGTACAGCAGGCCATGAAGGAGCTGGAATTTTATGATTCTAAGCTCATAAATGGATTCAAAAGATGAAATTGTGTAGGGTAAAGTCAAGACATCAATTGGTTCAAGAGCCAAGTGGATTAGTGAAAATTAGAGAAAGTTATGACAATAAAAAGTGTAACAAAGTTAGTCTTGAACATAGTTGGAGTTTATGAGTCCTAATGAGTTATGTGATGAATATGAATGTGTTTAGGACCATGAAACATCCAAGAAGATATTGGGAAGTGATGGACATAAATGCTTCATGGTTGGAAAGCTAGGGAGCAAGGGCTAAGGTCAAGAGGAAAGCTTAAGTGCAAGGTAGTGAACTTATCTCTTTATGTGCCTGATGTGGTATGCTTATGTGTTGACATGTATGTGATGTTTGAATGATGTTGTGACATGATTAATGATGTTCAATGTATTGTGAATAACATGTTTTCCATGGCCATACACTTTATGTAAAAGTATATAGCATGATGGCATGTCACTAATCAAAGAAAATTTAATGAAATTACATATCATGCATTAGCATCCATCTTGCATATTTAAGTGGTAATGTTTGCTATTGAGATTCCCTAGAATCTCACTCTTCCATAACCAACCAATTTAGGTCAAGCATGAAGAAAAGGTATGCATAGAGAAGAGCTAAAGCATGGAAGAAGGAAAGTGAAGTATTTAAGATTCTAGCATATGCTATGCATTTTCCATGTATGTAAATACCATGTAAGGTGTCTATTTATATGATAAACTTGTATGTAATAATTATGGCATATGTACATGATGTATATGAATGTTAAGAAGCTTATTTAATGGCTTGTGCATGCTGAAACAACTATTGGAAATGAAAAAAAAAACTGAAATGGTAAAAACGTAGGTCCTAAAGCAGTTTTGTTGTGGCTTCAGTTTGACCTAGCAAATGAAGGAATTAGTTCACTAAATTTTATGATCATGTAGTACACATCCAGATATTTAAATTCATAGGTAGAACGTGTCATTTGGGTGTGTATATCAAGAGAAATGAATTTGCAAAGTGAGGGACCAGAATCTGTTTCCAGAGTTTTTGACCAAATGAACAGTAAACTTCAACGAATAAACTGTATCAATTGGGTAATCATTTGGTCTGGAAATTATTTTTACCTTAAATTTTAAGATGTTATATTCATGTAGATTTTTGAACCACTTCATTTCGAGTTTTCTAGAATTAATTATGATTTTCGAAGTTCATTGCGTAATCTGAAATACCATATTAACAGTAACCCGAGAAAGAGTAAAATTCCAGATTTGGCTAATGGACTTGCAAGGTCTTATAAGTGGTTCTAAATGCTATTGAATGGTCCCTAAGATGTATAAAAGTAAGGATGTTACAGTATCATTCATGAAGATGTCATAAAAGTCAAGTAACCAAAAAAGCATTCAACTCTCTAGTCTTTATGTATTATTCTTTTGAGAGAGAAGTACAGTAAGTTGCAATATCTATTTGTTCACTCTATCTGAGAGTTGGATTCACCCTTCATTCTGCATCAATCTGAGAGAAAAACCTTAGAATAAGAGGATTCAAGGTTGGGAATTGCTCATACTTGTTTAAGGGGGAGTCTTACCATAGGAAGTGTGGTGTAATCTCAAAATTGAGGTTATTTTGTGAATGTTTAAGATTTGAAACATCAATTGCCCTACAATTAAATCTGAATGTTGATTCTTGAATGCTTGGGTATGGTGAACAATATGGCTCTAGATTGCAAGTGTTGTAGTTTTTAAATACAGCCTGCGTGTCGTGCCTTCCTATATATATACTCTCAATGTACCTTATCTTCTCATCTCACTCCCCTCGAATGTTAAAAGAGGTTTTTATATGTAATTTCCCTTTTCTTACTAGAGAGCTCCTCTCATTGGCTTGAGGGGACTTATGATAGGTGAGCCATATTGTATCACGTTTAAATTATGCATCTTACGATTATATCAGAAACATGCATATTACTTGTATGAGATACAAACTGAGAAGCATGCATTCTTATAAACTAGATAGTTAAATTAATCCTTCTAAATGAAATCTTAAGTCATAATGCCATCAATTTATGAACACTTGTCAAAACCTCGATCGCTCAATTGTGGACTCTACCAAAGTGGGTGCTTTTGAGTTATCTTGGGGAGATAAGCAAGAGTAATGGTACTACTCTCACATGTTTATTATTGTTTGACTTAATTGAGATTAACAAAATGGTTTTGGGTCTCAAGGCATTAGATGAGATTAGAAACATGACAGATCATATGATGATAGGATCCCATGAACATCTAAGAGTTATATTTGATGTAATTGGTAAAGGTGTTACCTGCCTAAATAACTTAATTTAAGCGTCCTGCCAAAGCGGACTTAAGTTTGAGCCAAATATGGATCTTAGCCCACTAACTATTGTATTGAGATTTATTTATTTAGTGGGAGATTACTAATTAAATTGCATATTTTAATTGTAGAATCATGACGACTAGTAATATTGCTACATTATTGTTGTGATCTGTCCTTGAGAAGGACAAACTCAATGGGACAAACTTTTTTGACTGGTTTAGGAACTTGAGAATTGTTCTCAATCATGAAAGAAAGGCGCATGTCCCTAGATCAACCCATTCCTGAGGAGCCAACAGCCAATGCTCCTAGAGCTCAGAGAGATTCTTACATAAAGTATAAGGAAGACTCTGTCGATGTGGGGTGCTTGATGCTAGCCACCATGGTTTTGAAGCTCCAAAGAGATCTGGATCACATGGAGGCTTATGAGATGATTGTGCATCTCAAGGAAATATTCCAGCAACAGGCAAGGCAAGAGAGGTATGAGACCACTAAGGCCTTACATTCCTGCAAGATGGCTAAAGGTGCATCAGTCAGTACTCACGTCTTAAAGATGAAAAGGTACATTGATCACCTTGAGAGGCTTGGATTTCCCATGAGCCAGGAGTTAGCTACGGATTTGATCTTGAACTCACTCCCAGAAAGTTATAACCAGTTTGTCATGAACTATAACATGAACAACATGGAGAAATCTATTTTTGAACTGCATGGGATGCTTAAAACTGCTGAGCCGAGTCTTAAGAAGAAGCCCAATACTGTTTTGATGGTTCATAAAGGAAAGGGTGTGAAAAACAAAGGCGAAGGAAAAGGAAAGGGTCATGGCTCATTAGGTAAGACCAAAGAGTCAGGCAAGCCAAAAACCAAGCTTGCACCAAAGAAGGCAAAGCCTCCGAAGGAAGGAGTATGCTTTTTCTGCAGTGAACCTGGTCATTGGAAGAGGAATTGCAAACTCTACCTTGAAGATCTGAAAAAGAACAAGAAGGATAGCGGGGCTACTGCTTCAGGTATTTATGTTATATACATTCATCTTTCTACTTCCACCTCATGGGTATTAGATACTGCGTGTGGTTCTCACATTTGTACAAATGTGCAGGGACTAAAGGACAGTAGGAAGCTGAAAAAGGGTGAGGTTGACCTACGAGTTGGAAACAGAGCAAGGGTTGTTGCGTTAGCTATAGGCACTTATTAATTACTTCTGTCCACTAGGCTTTTGTTAGTTTTAAACAATTGCTATTATGTTTCTGCTTTAAGTAGTAACATTGTTTCACTTTCTTATTTGTATAAGGAAGGTTTCACTTCTATTCCTAGGAATAGTAGATGTTCTATTTATCGTAATGATATTTTCTACGCTCATGGTGATTTGCATATTGATCATCATATATTAAATTTGGAACAACCCAATCATGGAAATATCTATAACATAACCGCCAAAAGGGTCAAACTAAATGATTTGAATTCCACATACCTCTGGCACTGTCGTCTGGGCCACATAAATGAGAAACACATTTCCAAACTCCATCAAGATGGATTTCTAAAATCATTTGATTTTGAATCATATAACACTTGCGAGTCTTGCTTGTTAGGAAAGATGACAAAGTCAACCTTCACTGGGCACAATGAGAGGGCCACTGATTTATTGGGCCTCATACATACAAATGTGTGTGGACCCATGAACACAAATGCCAGAGGAGGTTATTCGTACTTCATAACATTCATAGATAATTTCAGCAGATATGGGTATATCTATCTTATGAAACATAAATCTGAATCTTTTGAAAAGTTCAAAATGTTTCAAAATGAAGTACAAAACCAGCTTGGCAAAATAATTAAAGCCCTTTGATCTGATCGGGGTAGTGAATATTTGAGCCTAGTATTCATAGATCATCTTAGGAGTTGTGGGATAGTCTCACAATTGACTCCTCTAGGGACACCACAATGGAATGGCATTTCTGAAAGGAGGAATCGAACACTATTAGATATGGTTCGATCCATTATGAATCAAACAGATCTTCCGCCCTCCTTTTGGGGCCATACCCTAGAGACAGCTGTGTTCACACTCAATCGTGTTCCATCTAAGGCAATTGAAAAGACTCCGTATGAGATATGGACTGGGAGGACGCCTAGTCTGTCTTTCCTCAAGATTTGGGGATGCGAGGTCTATGTTAAGCAATAAGCCTCAGAGAAATTAGCGCCCAAATCCTCAAAGTGCCTTTTTGTGGGATATCCTAAGGAAACCAAGGGATATTACATCTACAACCCTGTTGATAACAAAGTGTTTGTTGTCAGAAATGGTATCTTTCTCGAACGAGAATTTATCTCTAAAAGAACCAGTGGGAGTAAGGTACACCTCGAAGAAGTTTGAGAGCCACAAGACACCACAGAACCATAGATGGAAAATAGAGAAGACTCACAACAAGTTATTGAGGCTCCTCAAGTCACGCAAGGTCCACGAAAATCTAATAGGACACGACTTCAGCCTCAGAGATATGGATTTCTGATTTCTGATAGTCGTGATGTGTTGCTCATTGAGCATAATGAGCCGACTACCTATCGAGAAGCTATAGTGAGACCAAACTCTAAAAAATAGTTTAATGCCAAGAAGTTTGAGATGCAATCCATGTACGACAATAAGGTTTGGACCTTAGTCGACCCGCTTGAAGGTGTAAAAACTGTCGGGTGCAAGTGGGTTTTGAAGGAGAAAACTGACATGGATGGCAATGTAAATATCTTTAAGGCAGGACTGGTTACAAAACGATTTACTCAAACTCATGATGTGGACTATGATGAGACCTTTTCCCCAGTTGCAATGGCCAAATCAATCAGAATCCTCTTGGCCATAGCAGCATATTATGACTATGAAATATGGCAGATGGACGTCAAGACAGCCTTCCTTAATGGAAAGCTCCTTGAGGATGTGTACATGACACAACCTGAAGGGTTTGTGCATTCTGAGGACTCTGGTAAAGTGTGCAAGCTTCAAAGGTCCATTTATGGATTGAAGCAAGCCTCTCGGGGTTGGAATCATCGTTTTGATGAAGTAGTCAAAGAGTTTGGATTTCTTCAAAACATTGATGAACCTTGTGTGTACAAGAAGGTTAGTGTAAAACCCTTACTTTTATACGTCTTAGGGACCATTCAGTAGCATTTAGAACCACTTACAAGACCTTGGAAGTCCATTAGCCAAATCTAGAATTTTACTCTTTCTCGGGTTACTGTTCATATGGTATTCCAGATTACGCAACAAACTTCAAAAAATCATAATTAATTCTAGAAAATTTGAAATAAAGTGGTTCAAAAATATACATGAATATAACATCTTAAAATTTAAGGGAAAAATAATTTCCAGACTAAATGATTTTCCAATTGATACAGTTTATTCGTTGGAATTTACTGTTCATTTGGTCAAAAACTCTGGCAACAGATTCTGGTCCCTTACTTTGAAAATTCATTTCTCTTGATATACACATCCAAATGACATGTTCTACCTATTAATTTAAAGCTCTGGATGTATTCTACATGTTCATAAAATTTGGTGAATTAATTCCTTCATTTTCTAGGTCAAACTGAAGCCACAACAAAACTGCTTCAGCACCTACGTTTTTACCATTTCGGTTTCTTTTCTTTCATTTCCAATAATTGTTTCAGCATGCACAAGCCATCAAATAAGCTTCTTAACATTCATATACATCATGTACATATGCCACAAGTATTACAATAGTTTCATCACATAAATGGACACCTTACATGGCATTTACAGACATAGACAATTTATAGTATATGCTAAAATCTCAATACTTCACTTCCTTTCTTCCATTCTTTAGCTCTTCTCCATGCATACCTTTTCTTCATGCTTGACCTAAATTGGTTGGTTATGGGAGAGTGAGATTCTAGGGAATCTCAGTAGAAAACATTACCACTTAAATATGCAAGATGGATGCTAATGCATGATATGTAATTTCATTAACTTTCTTTGATTAGTGACATGCCATCATGCTATATACTTTTACATAAACTGCATGGCCATGGAAACATGTTATTCACAATACATTCAACATCATTTATCATGTCACAACATCATTCAAATAACATATACATGTCAACACATAAGCATACCACATCAAGCACATAAAGAGGTAAGTTCACTACCTTGCACTTAAGCTTTTCTCTTGACCTTTAGCCCTTGCTCCCTAGCTTTCCAACCATTAAGCCTTTATGTCCATCACTTCCCAACATCTTCTTGGATGTTTCATGGTCCTAAACACATTCATATTCATCACATAACTCATTAGGACTCATGAACTCCAACCATGTTCAAGACTAACTTTGTTACACTCTTTATTGTCATAAATTTCTCTAATTTTCACTAATCCACTTGGCCCTTGAACCAATTGATGTATTGATTTTACCCTACACAATTTCACCTTTTGAATCCATTTATGAGCTTAGAATCATGAAATTCTAGCTCCTTCTATTGGAAAATGTGCACTAGGGGCCAATCATTGTCTTATGAACATTATTAATTTATTAATTTATTAATTGTGTTATCATATTATTTGCATGTTTATTGTGATGACCATCCTTGGATAATTCATGATCTTATCCTAAATGTCCCTGGTTGATCATCTATGTGGGAGCAGAGATGAAATAAGGCCAGTATGACTTTGAAGATGTATAGAGATATAAATCAAAGTCATAAGCACATGTAAGAGTACAAGGTGTTGGATCGACCCGCTATGAGAGAGCTGAATGGTCAAGATGGAATTTGTCCCTCACATTCATAGAGAGATATTACTGGGCCCCTCGATGAGTAAGTCTGAGAAATGTATGGCCATATTGTAATGGAAAGGTAGTTCCATTTCTATAGTTAGACTACTGAGGGATCGAGAAAGTAATGGTCAGAAATAGGAGGATGACATTCTCCATGCCTCATCCATGACCAAAATATCGTGTGCAAAAGGGACATGATATGGTTGTATAAAAGGTTACATCGTTTATCAATCCTCATATGATTTGGGTAGTTGTTATGTCTTGCTAGAGACCGCTTGTGACTTGTGGGCCAGTATAGTAAATGGCCTACTGCCAACTTCATATGGGCCTACAGGGTCGCACACAAAATAGCCCAACATGAGCTATGATGTCCAGATTCATTGAATCTAAGACGTGTCTAGATTCAATGAATGATCCAGGGTAGATATATATATTTATTTATATTTATATTCGTATATATATAAATTCGTATATATATATTATATAAGGGATATATATGATTTAATTTATAAGGATAAATTAAAACTTTATCACGTTTGAATTTGAAATTCAAATTGATAGGATATCTCAAATTTGATTTATGAGAATAAATCAAATATAGTCCAATCTTATCTTTATTTAAATTAAATAAATAGGTGAATTAAATTTGTGGGACGGATTTAATATAAACATTATTTATTTAATTAGTTTCTTATCAAATTATACAATATGTGATATTGTATTAATTTCAGAATTAATATAGATTAATTCCAAGATCCAATTTGGTTGAGAAAAAAAACGCAGAGCATCCTATATATCTGATTTTAGGAGCTACATTTTTGGTACACAACACACAACACAAAAGGCCGAACGGAATCTACAAAAGGTTTGTATATAAGAAACTGCTGAAGTAGAGACGGTGAGGACGAATTCTTGAGAGAGCTTGGAGGGACAGGAGATGCTAGCATGTCGTTCGTAGTTGGAACGCTATTTGTGTGGATACCAGTAGAGGAAGCCGACCTGAGGCGTCAACTTCTTGTGATCAGAAAGAGAGTACGAGCCGTGGAGAGAAGCTGTGGACATCTTCTTGCGATCAGAAAGAGATCACCAGTCTCGGAGAGAAGCTGTGGAAGTCGCTGAGGAACACCAAGGGTAATGCTTCTTTCCACTTGACTTAAACACATACGGTAGATCCTAGCAAGAAATGGGAAAAAAAATTTTAAATTAATTTCCGCTGCACATCTTCCAATTCCTTACACCTTCATGGCCTACTGTACAGAACTGAACATAAGCATACAATTCTTTCAAAAATTCTCATTTTGATTCTAATGCCTCCCATACTTTTTTCTCCACTTTACCCCATACAACTTTTCATTTTAAAACCATTGGAACCATCAAAATCATGAAATTCCAATCACTGTTCATGCGAGTGAACAGTAACTGTAAGGAATCTCAAAGACTACAACCTTGAGATTTTAATGTTTCCAAGGTTCAAAACCTTTCCAATCCTACACAGATTCATCATACAAACTCAATGGAAGCATTAAATCATTGAAATTTCATTTCCTTCCCTCATGAACAGTGCATACTAAACAGGGCACACCGTGGCAAAGTCAAGAATATCAATTTGATTCAACAACCAACCACATAACTAGCTTGTTTAAGCTTCAATCATATGGTTCTAACTTTAATTTCTTCTTTCCCCTTTCATATATGGACTTTGGACAGCACCACCCCTTAGATAAAACTCAACTTTTCCCCATGAAAACCCTAAGTTCAAGCTCCCAAATCAAAGGAGAATAAGCTAGGAAAGATTGCTTACCTTTAATCTCTAGTTTGCTTGAACTTTGGAACCTTGAATCTTCTTTATCTTAGTTTGAGTTTTCATTTTGCAAGAGTTTCCCCAAGGGTCCATGAAGCTATGGTTTGCTGCAGAATTGGAGGGGTATTTATAGCCAAAATCTAAGAAAAATGAATGGCCAAGATTGATTTGGTGACTATTTGATCTAAAGGCCTACATTTAATCTTGGATTTAACTTTTTCATAAAATAATAATTATGACATCATGTGGGACCCATCAAGTGACACCTCAAGGGGTTAGGTGGCGTGCTCATAGTATAAGGAAGCTTTCGGAAAAATTCCAGTCCAATCCGGTATCGATCGGTGCAGTTTCACAGCAACCGGACTATTTTCTATTCCTAATTTTTTATAATATACCAGGATATGTATTCTGTCCTGAAAATCAATGTCTAGGCTTCTCACACCATTGAAAATGTTAGACTGAGTATTTATCTGCCATCCATCCCTTGGGAAATGACCAAAATACCCTTGGTGTCCTTTCTTGCACTGTACTGACCCTAAGGGCATAATTGTCATTTCACCCCTTCTTGTACTATCTCAGGGCATATATTAACTCTATATAATCATATTTATACTATGTCCCACATTTTTGTCCTGTCCAGAATTACCAAAATGACCTCCATCCATCACTGGTACAGTGTGGGCATCTAGGGGTATTTTCGTAATTTCGCACTTATCTTGGACTGCTTTGTACTCTGTCCCACTTAACTGTCTAGTCATCACATTGGGCCTACTATGGTGCCATTTGGGCCTTGGTTTGGGCTCATTGCCTTTATGCCCTTTTATGGCACAAATCCCAAGACACCTCTCCCGATCCTATTTATCGGGTATTCTATTTTACCATAGAATCCCGTAAGAATTCTACAGGATTCCTTTTATGACTCTGTCAGTTTGATAAATTTATATATTAAATATAAGAATTTACGATAAAGTTTCATCTGATTCTGAGATATGAAAAATACTGCAATAATTTCTGCTGACTTCAGGAATTTATATCAATTAATCGGGACCTCAAATCAAAATTCTGTGACTCCTTAAACTGACCGGAATAATTTTGTCTATCTACTGGTAAAATTTGAGTCTAATCTGATTCTAGACATTTTTTGCCTATTTTGGCTCAACTTTTTCATAATTACATTTGGGTCCCTGACTTTTTTCTTAATTACATTTAGGTCCCTAAACTTTTGAAAATTACCACTTTTGGCCCAACATTTCTTTCTACTTTAACTTTTGGCCTTTAACCTTTTCCAATTTACGTTTAGGTCCTTCTCTTTCTTTAAGACTTATCTAACCTTTATTATCTCGTCTGATCTTCGTCATAATCCTTTCTAAGCCTCTTTCCACTATCAGTACTATACAGATAGGGAAAATTTAGGATATGACAGTTAGTGGGAGCATAGTTGTGTTTTTGGTACTCTATGTCGATGACATCCTACTTATTGGGAATAACATTCCTACCTTGCAGATTGTCAAGTGTTGGTTAGGAAAGTCTTTCTCAATGAAAGACTTGGGTGAAGCCACCTACATCCTAGGAATCAGGATCTATAGAGATAGATCTAAAAGACTTCTAGGACTCAGTCAGAGTACATACATAGACAAAATACTGCATAGGTTCAGTATGCACGAATCAAAGAGGGGTTTCATACCCATGTCTCATGGTAGTCACCTCAGTAAAGATCTGTGTCCTAGTACATCTGATCAGTGAGGTCGTATGAGTAAAGTTCCATATGCCTCAGCCATAGGATTTATCATGTACGCCATATTATATACTCAACCGGATGCCTCGTTTGCCTTAAGTATGACTAGCAGATATCAACAGGACCTTGATGAGGGCCATTGGACTGTTGTCAAGAATATCCTTTAATACTTCAGAAGGACTAAGGACCTATTCTTGGTCTATGGTGGATTAGATATGAACTATGTGTAACTGGTTACACAGATGCAAGTTTCCAAAATGACCAGGATTACCAAAAATTGTAGTTTGGATATATATTCCTCCTCAATAATGGAGCAGTAAGCTATAAGAGCTCTAAGCAGGGTACTATAGCAGATTCTGTAATAGAAGCTGAGTATATAGCAGCATCTGATGCAGCTAAGGAAGCCGTTTGGATCAGGAAGTTCATCATGAAACTAGGGGTGATACCTACCATATCAGATCCAATAACTTTGCTCTGTGACAATAGCGGTGACATTGCATAGGCCAAAGAGCCTAGGTCACATCAAAGGACCAAGCATATACTCAGGCGATTTCATCTCATCAAAGAAATCAACGATAGAGGTGATATAAAAATATGCAAAGTAGCAGGAGAAGATAATATTGCTGATCCTCTAACAAAGCCGCTTGTGTAGGCAAAGTATGAGTGTCATGTTAGGTCAATGGGGATTAGTCAAATTAATGATTGTACCTAGTGCAAGTGGGAGGTTGTTGGAAATTGTGCCCTAGGGGCCAATCATTGTCTTATGAACATTATTGATTTATGAATTTATTAATTGTGTTATCATATTATTTGCATATTTACTGTGATGACCATCCTTGGATAACTAATGATCTTATACTAAATGTCCCTGGTCGGTCATCTATGCGGGAGCAGAGATGAAATAAGACCAGTATGACTTTGAAGATGTATAGAGATATAAATCAAAGTCATAGGTACATGTAAGAGTACATGGTGTTGGACCGACCCGCTATGAGAGAGCTGCATGGGTTACGTCATAAGCTTATCTCATATACAAACCATGTCGCTATGCCATTTGACCTGAGATTATCATGGATTCCTACATGACAAACGCTCAGCTTTGACCTAGTCAAAAGTTACTTTTGACCGAGTGATCATAAAGACTATGTTTGGGCTTAGTGGTTTTTCATGCGGAGGAATGTGAACGGTCAAGATGGAATTTGTCCCTCATATTCGTAGAGAGATATTACTGGGCCTCTCGATGAGTGAGTCTGAGAAATGTGTGGCCATACTATATTGGAAAGGTAGTTCCATTTCTATAGTTAGACTACTTAGGGATCGAGAAAGTATTAGTCAGGAATATGAGGATGACATTATCCATGCCTCATCTATGACCAAAATATCGCGTGATAGAAGGGACATGATATGATTGTATAAAAGGTTACATCGTTTAACGATCCTCATATGATTTGGGTAGTTGTTATGTCTTGCTAGAGACCGCTTGTGACTTGTGGGCCAGTATAGCAAATGGCCCACTGCCAACTTCATATGGGCCTACAGGGTCGCACACAAAATAGCCCAACATGAGCTATGATGTCTAGATTCATTGAATCTAAGACATGTCCAGATTCAATAAATGGTCCAGGGTGGATGTATATATTTATTTATATTTATATTTATATATATAAAAATTTGTATATATAAATTATATATAAGAGATATATGAGATTTAATTTATAAGGATAAATTAAATCTCTATCACGTTTGAATTTGAAATTCAAATTGATAGGATATCTCATATAAGAGATATTTATAAGATTTAATTTATAAGGATAAATTAAATCTCTATCACATTTGAATTTGAAATTCAAATTGATAGGATATCTCATATAAGAGATATTTATAAGATTTCATTTATAAGGATAAATTAAATCTCTATCACGTTTGAATTTGAAATTCAAATTGATATGATATCTCAAATTTGATTTATGAGAATAAATCAAATATAAATATTATTTATTTAATTAGTTTCTTATCAAATTATACAATATATGATATTGTATTAATTTCAGAATTAATATAAGATTAACTCAAAAATCCAATTTGGTAGGGAGAAAAAACGCATAGCATCTTATATATCTGATTTTAGGAGCTACGTTTTAAAAGATATATAGAACACAGAAAGGCTGAAGGGGAATTTGTAAAAGGTTTGTAGATAAGAAACTACCGAAATAGAGACAGAGAGGACGAATTCTTGACAAAGCCCTAGAGGGATAGGAGACGCTAGCACATCGTTCGTGGTTTGAATTCTGTTCGTGTGGATACTAGTAGAGGAAACTGACCTGAGTCATCGACTTCTTGTGATCGAAAAGGGAGCACGAGCCGCGGAGAGAGTTGTGAACGTCGTGACCAGAAGCTATGGAAGTCGCTGAGGAACACTGAGGCTAATGCTTCTTCCCACTTGACTTAAACACATACAGTAGATCCTGGCAAGGAATGAAAAAAATTTTAAGTTAATTTCCGCTGCGTGTCTTCCAATTCCTTATACATAATTGGTAAGCCACAACAGAGTAAGAAAGATGAGAAGGAACTCTTGAGTGATAGGAAATAAATGAAGTATTGGTAAATAATATAGGCTACTGAATGTATTTTAAAATTTATTGATTGAGTTATCAACAAGTGGAAGCAGTTAACCTTATAACTTAGTCTATTGGTTTGAGATCTTTCAGAGATGATAATACAATACAATAGAATCATAGAGGATTCTAAAGGGTCGCAGTTAGATCCTAGCATGGCTTAAGGGTCACAGTTAGATCCTAACAACTTTAGAGTCACAGATTCTAAAAAGGCTTATGGTTGATCACAGTTAGATACTGAGGTCATAGTTAGACCTAGCCTAAGGAAAGTAATGAGCCATGAAGAAATGAGAACAATACAGTATCTCTCTGGAAAGATGATTACCAAAGATGAAGTTAAGGTAAGCAAGCTTCACGAGTTGATTAACTCATCCAGAAAAATTATTTATAATGATTATATACAAACTGAACTTAGTTTTCCTTAAACGAAGAAGGAGTCGAAGTTCAAGTATGGTTGCTGATATTCAAATGTTTGTAGAAGTATGGCTGAGGAACTAAGAAGAGAACCCCATATGAAAATAGAGAAGTATAATTAGATAGATCCTCCAAATGAGGATAAAGAGATTAAGGGCCAAAGAGATTCAGAGAAGAGGGCCTAAGCATAGAGAAGTCTAAGGATAGGTGACTACTAGGGAGTACAGTGTTAACTCACAAAGTTAGAAAGAGTTATAGTATACTTAGAAAGAATAGCATGAGCAGATAAAAGCATAAGTGCTCAATAGAAAGAAATAGGGAACTTCATTATCCCTTGTATTAGTTCCAAATAGAGGAACTATATAAGAAGAAAGGTATAATGGAAAAGAGATAGATAGAAAAATATTTCAAGTAGCTAACAGAAACCCTAGAGTATAGTAAAGTTTAAGAGGATTCAATATGAAATAAATGAACACTACTTACAAGTTCAGTATAATGAGTTGTACATATGTATAAGTAGATAGATACCCCAAGCCTTAGACATAAATCAAGAAGGGATATAAAGAAGAGATATATCCAAGATAGTTTGACTAATATACTAAGTAAATTTCGTGGATGAAATTTATTTTAAAGGGGTAGAAATGTAACATCCTAAATTTTTTCTATCTATATAAGACTGATAGAGGAAATAGGTTATGAAGAGATTGGGATGGTAATAAGAAGAAAAGATAATGATTAAGATAAATGTTAAGCCAAAGAAAGAGAGAAGGTATAAACTTGTAAAGTAAAAGGGGCTAAATTGCAATTTAGAAAAAGTCTAGGGATTCAAATGGTCATTTTGGAAAAAATGGGACTAAAGTGAAAACTTTAAAAGTTCCATGTTGCAAAATGGAACTAGACATAAGCTTTGAGCTATTAATTGTAATTATGAAAAGTTGAGGGCCTAAAGTGTAATTTCCAAAATATCATGAGCAAAATGGTAATTATGGAGATTTGAGCCAGAAGAGACCAAAAAATGCCCAGAAGCATTTTAGTCCTAAATTTTACCATAAAATAGAGAAAGTTATTCTGATAAGTTTAACGTAACACAAAATTTTGATTTGAGGTTCCGAAAAATTGATATAAATTTTTAAAGTCGCGAGATTATTGCAATATCTTTCAGACCTCATAATCAGATAAAATTTGGTAGTAAATTCTTATAATTAATATAAGAATTTATGAAATAGACAAAAGTCAAAAAGGAGTCCTGTAGAATTAATTATAAAATTTATGGTAAAATCAGACATTGATAAAGGGTTAAAGGAAATATAGGGAACTTTTATCAGGGCTTTTGGGTCTCAAAAAATTATGAAACTTTATAGAACATTTATTTTATATTAGAATTAATTTTTAAAAATGTTAGAACCATTAAAAGAGGTGTCTAGCATTTATCCTAAAAGTCAAGGTGATTTAAGAATATCAGTATAAGGAAAGTGCCTTCGAAATTATGCTAATTAGCTATTGGACCCAAAAGAGACCCAATATAACGTCCTATACAAGCCCAATAAGCCCAAGGAATTGTTATGTGGTCCAATAAATTTTTAGAATATTTTATATATTTTTGAAAGATAAAGAATATAAGAAAGTTCAAGAAGCATGTGAGGTGTCCTTGTGGGACCCACAAGCTTTACACATGGCACCAAGAAGAGGAAAGGGAGATTATATCATGTGTTAAAATCTAATAAAATAATATAAGAATTAACCTAATGATGATTAAGGTTAATTAATCCAAAAACTAACCAATCAAATTCAAGATTAAGGCATTGTAATAATTAGGAAAAGTGAGGACATTATGGACCCAAGGTGCCAAAATTTTGGCTATAAATACCCCTCCCATTCTTCACAAAACCGTGCACCCTTGGTTCCCTTAGAGAAACTCTTGTCATTTGAAAACTCAATCAATGATAAAGGCAATTCAAGGCACTTAGAGATCAAGGTAGTTAAGGCATAAGGTATGTGATCCTTCCTAGTTTATTTAGATGTATTTTGGAAGGTAAAACCTAGGTTTTAGTGGTTGGAAATTCCATTAAATCTAGAGTATGCTTGCTGTCCAAATTTTAAGTTAAAGGAGGAAGAAGAAAATAAACGTAGAACTAGGTGATTAAGGTTTAGATAAGTTGGTTTTGATGATTTATTATTGAATTAAGTTGTGCTCTTAACTTTGTCATTGATGGAGGAATTCAGCCTAGGTCTATTCTAGACCAATAAGAATGAATTTCAATGATCTAAGGCTTCCATTGAATTTATATGATGATTTTGTGTAAGATTGGATAGATTTAGAACCTTGGAAGCATTAGAATTGAAAGTTGTAAATTTTAAGCCTTCTCTATTACTGTTCATACCCGTGAACAGTAATTAGAATTTCCCCATAAATCATACATTATTTAGTACCATTTACTACTAAGATTTCCCCATAAATCTCACCCTAAATTATATCTCTAATAAGCTGGAACCTCAAGCATGAGAGAGGAAGAATGTTAGATGATGATATGGTTTGCTTATATGGTTATGTTATAGTCAAGTTTTGGTGTGAATGTATGTAACGTTAGTTGTTAAAATTATGCACTGGAACAAAATTACAGTTTTTAGCTACATCACTTGGGCTATAATTAAAAATAGTTAATAATGTACTAAATGTATGATATTTTAGCAATAGATATTTAACATGTTAAGCTTTGTTTCGATACAAAGTACGCCTTATTACGATGTATGTAGAAAGAGAAAGAATTTTCCAAAGTCAAGGACCAAAATCTGTTTTCAGAAATTTTGATAAAATGAACAGTAACCTTTGATGATTAAATTGTATTAATTGGTTAAGTATTTGGTCAAGAACTTATTTTTTTTCTTAAATTTAAAGATATTAGCTTCGAGTAGAATTTTGAACCACTTCATTTCGATTTTTCTAGAATTAATTATGATTTTTTGAAGTTCATCGCTTAATCTAGAATTACCATATGAACAGTACTCATAAAGAGTGAAATTTCAGATTTTGTAATTGAACTTCAATAGACTTGTAAGTAGTTCTAAATGCTATCGAACGGTCATTAAGACGTACGAAAGTAAGGTATTATAGTCAATATAAAAGTATTGTTATGTCATTGTAACATCATCACTATAATAGTACTGTGTAAATAGTGTCATTGTAGTGTCTGCAGTACTATGCTAATAGTGTTATGACTAAAACTATTCAAACAATAACAGTTTCCAAGTCAAAATAATGTTCAAACAGTAATTTTTTCTGTCTATATAAACAAAGCTCTCCTCATTTACTAGGCAGGTTCAGATAGAGCTAGATAAGTCTTAGAGAGAGAAGCCTTGGGTTTGTAGAGAGACATTGTTCCTCTTCGTCTCTTCCTTTTCCTTTCCATCTGTAAGTTTTTACATTCAATAAAATATTTCTTTCTTTTCCTTTATTTGCATCATATCCTTACCTCCTCTGAGATTGGTAGGTCTTATCGCCTTTAGTTCTTTATAGAGCATCCCTAATGCATGCATATAATTTCAATTATGATTTTAGCCTATATACTTCTCTAATTCACCTATTCTCCTTTAAGGCCCCTCCCCCTCTTGGTATCAGAGTTAGAAGGTGAAGGAGATAAGTGATAAATAGATCTGGATATATCTTTATACTATTAAAACATTTGTTAACATGTTAATATGATTTAAAGATCTATATTTGATAGCATTTTTTGTATATAGTTATTTGTTTATGATACATGAGTCAATCTATGGGAGGACAAGACTATAAGTCCTAGGAGTGGAGGCAGGTAACATGCCCCACTCAGTAGTGTATGATAAATTAAGATTTTATATACTATACCTCAGCTAGAATTAGATATAATAAATCTTGTTATTTTCTTAACAAATAAGTTTAATCCATAAAGATTGGTACATTTTTAATTACTATACCACTATGGATCTAGATGATGATGATGATACTTAGTCAAGGGAGATTTATAGATTGAATTTTATCTCTTTTACTTTTAGTTTCTTTATTTATACTATACTTCCTTTATTCTATATTAGACTCCAATGTTTTGATGCTGACAATTGAGAAAAGATTTTAAAAAGTATTTTAACTGATAAAGAGCATTTATCGATAAGAGGTATACTCGATAAGCTCTTTGATAAGTAAGAAAGAAATTTATGAAGAAAAAGAGTTTTTTTATATGTATTTATTGAAGTCATATTCAATAAAATTACTTATCAATAAAGCCTTTGATAAATTAATAACATAATTAGTTTTAGAAAAATTTGAGTCTTTAATTTGAAACTTATCTCTTCGGAGACTTATTCGGTAAGTTTGTTTATCTAAGAAGCCTTTGAGAAATTAGAAAGTGACTAAGTGTTTTATATGAATATTTATGTAAACACAGATTGATCAAAAAAGACTTCAAAAATAAAGCTTATGTGAAAATTGTTTTGAAATAAATTTATCCAAGTCTTAATCAATAAATAAGTTGATCGATCAATATCTAGTCTCTTGTTTGAACTATATTTCAAGCCTCATTTATCAAAAAGTTAATTGATAAGGAAGTTTATCGAATAACACTTCAATATATAAAGAAAATTTCTATTTTATAAAGAATAGTGAAGTATTAATTTGATAAATAATTTTGATGGTGATTTATTGATTATAATATTGATAAATTATTTGAATTAACTATTTGTCAAAGTGCTGTAAGAAATCTTATAAAAAGAAGAGATATTAAACATGAAAGAATAAATTCTAACATTTCTCTTCAGGTTCTTATCAATAACCTATTTGATAAGCCTGTTTATCGAAGAACACTTCAATAAATTAGATATTCTAAAATATGAAATTATGATATTTAACGAATAGCTATTCGAGAGGATTATTTATCAAAGTCATTTTCGATAATGGCCCTTTTCAACAAGCACTTCAATAAATGAGAAAAAATTTAGTTTCTAATTTTTCAATTTGGAAAGGATTTAACAAATGATTCTTTGAATGATTTTAATGAGCTTATGACTTGATTTGATTTGCAATCTTGTGATTTGACTTGAATTGATTAAATGATCTTAGATATTTTATTTTCCAATTATGTTACAATGTTTTGAAGATCAAAGAATGTTTGGAAGTGTATTTGAAAAGTTTAAAAAGAATATTCTTCAGTATTTATCGATAAGATACTCAATAAGTTCATTTATCGAAGAATATTTCGATAGATGATGTATTATAAAATATATCGATAAGTCTAAAAGCATATGTTTTAAAAAATATTTATTGATAAGTTTTTTTATAAGGATGTTTATAGAAGAACTATTCGATAAATCCAAGATTTATTTGAATGAAATTCATGAAGATTTATTAAAGTCATTTTCAATAAGGCTAGTTATCGAAGTGTTGTTCCACAAGTTCTAAACTATTTCATTATAACTCTTCATTAATTTATCGCAGACAATTTTGATAAGGAGCTCTTTGATAAACTCTTCAATAAATTTAAATGATTTAGTCATATCAGACTTTTGACAGATCTTGATCTTTAAATCTAAATCATTTAGAAAACAATTTCTCTATGCTTATATGATTTAGTTATATCATTTGTAGGCTGAAATAAGATTAAATGAAGAAATCAGTTAAAAAGCAAAAAAATAGACTGGATACGTCAACAACGACGGATATATTCTTTAACGGCTACTTTAACGGATTTATAACGAACTCCATATAAAAGAAAAAGAAGCCTGAGAAAGAAAGCTAAGGAAGTTGATCGATGTTATAAGAGACAAGAGATGCTCACCATGAATTTTGATTATATTCAATGATTGTATATTTATTTTGGTCTATTTTATCTTCTTTGATACAAAGCATTTTATATTATTGTCAGAGAGTGAAACTTAAAATAATAGGAGCCTAAGTGTTTATCATAATACCTCTATTGAGAGAGAGTTATTCTTGTATCAGTCAATATTTTTTGAGTTGCTCAAGAATGTGTGACTCTTGAGTAGATTGTAACCTTACAGTGGTAAGGAGAATGAGAGGGATTCTCATTGGTAAATGCCTTATGGGTTGTAAAATGGAGTGAGAGGGTATTATCACATTGATGTACTGAGACTCCAAAAGCCTAGCTAATTTTAGAAAATAGTGGAACACTCACAAGAGCTCTAGGGACTAGGCATAGGCCAAATGGATTAGGTCAAACTAGTATAAATTGTCTTGTGCAATATTTCTTCATCATCTTCCTTCATCAGTGATATTCTTCTAAACTCTACTCTTTGATTGCTAGAGTTTTCAAACATTTTAAAATTACCCAATTCACCCCCTCTTGGGTGATTCAACGAGAATCAATATTATGTTCTATTTTTTATTCTGCAATTTAAATTATGTCTTCTTTGTTTTGTTCCTTTTCCTTCAAAAGTAGTTGCAATAATTTTTCTACTAGTTCATTAAATGATGAGGAATCAAATTCTTTAACTAAACATATTTTTAAAGAAGAAAGTTTTTTATAACATAAATCAAAAGGTTGAGAATTATACTTTACCACCAGTCACAACAAATGCGCTTTATTTATAAACTAAGGGCTTCTCTTACCTTATTTATAAAAAACATGCTTTATTAATATATATTATATATAGATTTAATATATTAAATCTATATATAATCTATATATAGCTAGATTTAATATATTAAATCTATATAATCTATATATAGATTTAATCTAGATTTATATAATCTATATTAAATGTACATAATCTTTATAATGAATATAATTTTGTCATCTATTTAATTATAAGGAAAATTTATATTATGAGAGAAGTTGAAGGCGGATACCCTCAAGAAAATAGGGGTGATATAAAAGAACCAGAGGGGTGATCTGTGATATGAGAAGAACGTGACGGGATAAGGCCCTTAGAGGAGATACTAGCAGATATATTCGATAGAGTTTTAGAGCAAGATTGGTCTAATTTTGTTTACTTGAGGATATAACCTGAGCATCATGTATATATTATATTAATATTATTGCATTAATTATAAACAGTTTTTTGACTTTTTTTTATCCAATTTGACTAACTTAGTTTGTATACATTTTGTTTAAAGTCCTCTACTAGAGAAATATGGTCAATGTCAGGCAATAGATAGTACACCATAAGACATGGTCCAAGAGCTTTGATATCACCTACGATAAAATTGTAAGTACATTAAAATAATTTATACATTGTGTTTGTATATATAATTTGTAAATCATTCCCTCTATCAACCTTCTTGCAAGTCTCAAATAGTAAGGCAAACCTTTCTATTTTTTGTTTCATCATTTCCACAATCTCATTGTATACTTCTATATATTTTCTACATGACTTTGTCATTGAAATTTGTAACAATCTACATGGTTTTCAAGTTTCTCGCAATTCCAATAATACCCTTAATTAACAATTATTTTTAAATTAAGTTCTATCTCATATTAATCGCTATTAATAAGTTGAAAATTCCTCAAAATCTCTTCCTCAATTATTTTTCACCTTACTTGTAATTTTTCCTCATATATTTACTACTTATCTTATGAATAGTTTAGCCAGACAAAAATAATTTCTAAAAACAAGTGTTTATGCTCTTATTAATGCAGTAGGTAAGTAATAAAATAGAGTTAGACAATCTATATACCAATAAGGAAGGATATGTGTGAATAATGTGTGGTGCCATAACTATGCAATGCAACATATTCAAGAAACCTTGAAAGTCATACCAAGTTGTAAAATTTCTTCTTATTATAACTATTATTAGTACTTAAACCCATTTTGTTCACAAAATAAATCAATCACAATCTAACCATGGTTATAAAAAGACTTTTCTTAATCAACAAATAACCATGATAGAAAAAGATAAAATCATCCTTCAAGCATTATCATTATTAAAAGAGTTCAACTTATTTTGAAAAGGTTATCTATGATAGAAAAGAGTAAGACTTACATCAGGATACTATCATGGATATTAGAACTTCACACAACAATCACATTTAAAACCATGTTTGAAAGAATTTGTCATATCCAAAATTTTTCTATATGTATAAGACTGATAGTGAAAAGATGTTAGGATGGGATTGTGATGATAAGTGGAAGAAAAGATAATGGTCAGATAAGTTTTAAGTTAAAGAAAGAAAGAAAAATATAGTTAAAAAACCAAGGGACATAAATATCATTTAGGCAAAAGTTAAATAGAGAAATTTAAAGGAAAAATAAAACATGACCTAAATGGAGTTTTAAAATTTTAGGAACTAAATTGAAATTTCAAAAGATATAGTAAAGAACTAAAGTGAAATTTGACAAATTCAGAGACTAAAGTGTATTTTTTGGAAATCGTGCCCTAGGGCCAATCATTGTCTTATGAACATTATTGATTTATGAATTTATTAATTGTGTTATCATATTATTTGCATGTTTACTGTGATAACCATCCTTGGATAATTCATGATCTTATCCTAAATGTCCCTAGTCAGTCATCTCTGCGGGAGCACAGATAAAATAAGGCCAGTATGACTTTGAAGATGTATAGAGATATAAATTAAAGTCATAGGCACATGTAAGAGTACAAGGTGTTGGATCGACCCGCTATGAGAGAACTGCATGGGTAACGTCATAAGCTTCTCTCATATACAAACCATGTCAATATGCCCTTTGACCTGAGATCATCATGGATTCCTACATGACAAATGCTCAGCTTTGACCTAGTCAAAAGTCACTTTTGACCGAGTGATCATAAAGACTATGTTTGGGTTTAGTGGTTTTTCATGCGGAGGAATGTGAATCGTCAAGATGGAATTTGTCCCTCACATTCGTAGAGAAATATTACTGGGCCCCTCGATGAGTGAGTCTGAGAAATGTATGGCCATACTGTAATGGAAAGGTAGTTCCATTTCTATAGTCAGACTACTCAAGGATCAAGAAAGTAATAGTCAGGAATAGGAGGATGACATTATCCATGCCTCAACCATGACCAAAATATTGCGAGACAAAAGGGACATGCTATAGTTGTATAAAAGGTTACATCGTTTAACGATCCTCATGACTTGGGTAGTCGTTATGTCTTGCTAAAGACTGCTTGCGACTTGTGGGCCAGTATAGCAAATGGCCCACTGCCAACTTCATATGGGCCTACAGGGTAGCACACAAAATAGCCCAACACGAGCTATGATGTCCAGATTCATTGAATCTAAGACATGTTCAGATTCAATAAATAGTCCAGGGTGGATGTATATATTTATTTATATTTATATTTGTATATATATAAATTCGTATATATATATATATTATTTATAAGGGATATATAGGATTTAATTTATAAGGATAAATTAAATCCCTATCACGTTTGAATTTGAAATTCAAATTGATATGATATCTCAAATTTGATTTATTATAATAAATCAAATATGGTTCAGTCTCATCTTTATTTAAAGTTAAATAAATAGGTAATTAAATCTGTGGGACATATTTAATATTATTTATTTAATTAATTTCTTATAAAATTATACAATATATGATATTGTATTAATTTTGGAATTAATATAAGATTAACTCCAAAATCTAATTCGGTAGAGAGAGAAAAAAACACATAGCATCCTATATATGTGATTTTAGGAGCTGCGTTTTAGATATACACTGATAACACAGAAAGGCCGAAGGGGAATCTATAAAAGGTTTGCAGATAAGAAACTGCCGAAATAGAGACGGAGAGGACGAATTCTTGAGAAAGCCCTGGAGGGACAAGAGACGCTAGCACGTCGTTCGTGGTTGGAACGCTGTTCGTGTGGATACCAGTAGAGGAAGCCAACCTGAGTCGTTGACTTCTTGCGATCGAAAAGGGAGCACGAGCCGTGGAGAGAAGCTGTGAACGTCGTGACCAGAAGCTATAGAAGTAGCTGTGGAACACTGAGGGTAATGCTTCTTCCCACTTGACTTAAACACATACGGTAGATCCTGGCAAGGAATGAAAAAAATTTCAAATTAATTTCCGCTGCGTGTCTTCCAATTTCTTACATATTTTACCAAATTTATGGGCAAAATCATAATTATGAGAAAGTTGAGTCAGAAATGTCCTAAAATTTCCCAAAAGTATTTTAGTCCCAAATATTACTAGTAAATATGGAACAATATTTGGATTACCTATATTTTTGAGAATTTTGATTTGAGGATCAAAAATATTACTATTAATTCTAAAATTTAGAAATTATTATTTGACCTTCTGGACCTCAAAATTAGATAAAATTTTAAAGAAAAATATTATATTAATTATAAGAATTTATGAAGCAAATAGGACTCAAGAAGGTGTTCTATGGAATTTATAATAAAAATTAAGGTAATTTCTAAAGTCCTAAGAAACATATAGAATTTCTATCAGGATTTGTCTCAGAAATTTATGAAACTTTGCAAAAATAAAATTTAATAGTAGAATGAATTTATAAAAATATCAAGAACCCTATATAATTTATTACAAAATTTAAGGAGGATTAAGATACTCGATGAATTTTATTAGGATTATTTATGGGAAATTGAGCCAATTAAATTTTTGGAAGGCCCAAAATGGCGTGTCCCTAGAGACCCAAAATGCTAAAACTTTATCAAGTAGTTAAATGAAATTTTAATGCTATTTTATAAAACAAAAAGATAGGAAAAAACTTCAAGACATGGGAGATGGCTAGTGAGGTGTCCTTGTGGCATCCACTTTACACCACATGTTATGCCATACAAGGGGAATATTTCTCACATGTGCTTTATAATATTAAAATAATATAATAATTAAGTTAATGATGATTAAGTTTAATTAATTATAAAAAACTAACCAATAAGGAGCAAGATTAGGCCATGGAATAATTAGTCCAAGGAGGGGTAGATTAGTCCTAAGGCCCCTAAAATTACACTATAAATACCCCCTCTTTTCCCTTGTAATGACGCCAAGTTTGAGTAGAAAAGGGGAAACTCTTGTCAAATTAAAACTCAACGAAATCAAAGCAATTCAAGGAGGAATTTTAAGGTACTTTTATACAAGATAACTAAGGATTAAGGTAAGCAATCCTTCTTAGTTATTATATATGTGTTTTGGAAGGATGAAACTAGGTTATTATATATGTGTTTATACTGGCTGAAACCCTAGGATAAAAGGGGAAAAAGAAAATCAAGTTAGAACCATGAAATACTTAGATAAGCTTGGATTGTTGATTATTGCTTAAATTAATTGTGTAATCCTTGAAATCCCATTTTGCGCAACCTTTTAGTCTAGGACATAACTGAATAGGGGAGATGAGTTTTGATGATTTTGATGCTTCCATTTAGTTTAGAAGGTAAAATCAAGAGTTGGAAACATTAAAATTAAAAGTAGAATTGTTAGAAAATTATATGCACTATTTTAGTTATGTTCTATCAATACACTAAGGCGGAGTTAGAATTTGTTAATTATAACTTCATTTGGATTCCTTGGAAAAAAATGTGTGGGATATAGTCAAGGCACAAATTAATACAAATGACAAGGCAATTAACTATAAATAAACAGAAGTTAGGGGTTTATCGGTTTTGAAGAATAAAGCTAAGTCATTGAGCTATGTATAAACTGAATTAGGATGGATTGAAACAAGTGTGTTATTGGATTATGTTTAGGCTTTTACACTTTTTAGAGAGGAGACAAAAAAGCAAAGAAAGAAGTAATATTCTCTCTTTGATTAGTTAAAACAAAATTGTTCGGTAGTCGACTGTATTAAAATGATTGAGTCTTCTATTGGTTCGAATGGGTCCATGTGGGTGTTTTCTATCGGTAGTCGGCTTCGTATGATCTCTCGGATTTTGTTCATTTGTTTGCTTACTATTGGAAACTTTTGTCCTCAGACTTGTAGTCACAATAACTTTTGGTTGCAGCATATGGCTAGGAAGATCTACTTGAGAGGGGGTCTTGATGTTGGTTCTTTCCAAAGGATTTATGGTTGGAGCCCAGGAATGGTAGCCGCCCACCTCATTTTTGCAAGAGCAGTTGCAGAACATTCTTCAACAGTTACTGAACATGAACATCATCGAAATTGACACCAAGGGGTAAGTACTCTTTTTTTTTTCTTGTTAATTTGCAGGAGTTTAAATACTTGTCATGAAGATCAAGGATATTACTTATTACTCATTATTCTCCGATTGATGACCTTTGAATGGATGGATATTTGCTTCCATTCACTTTTTTGTAGCATTTATTGAATATCAACCTGCAAATGTTTTAGGAACATGCTGCACTTTTTAATATGGTTATGATCATTAACTGTATATTCTTGGGAAATGCTTGTCCTTTATAAATTATCATTCATCAAATGGTTCTAAGATCCATTTGAACGTTATCTGAAATATCTTGAACTTGACTTCTTAGTGGCAGAAAAATCACTTCACATGGTCAGAGGGATCTTGACCAAGTGGCTGGCCGGATTGCGGTAGCCCTTTCATCTGTGAATTGTTTAGGACTATGCATTTAGGAAAATACATTTAGGTTTCGGAGATAGAAGTGTTAAATGTGATGAACAAATTTTTGGCTTTAGCTATTGAGTGTTTCTTAAACAAGAGATACTTTATGCTATGTTGTTTAAGTCTTTTAGATGATATTATCGCTTTCTTTTTAAATTTATTTTTTAACGGGGCTGTCACAGTTTTTATATTATTATTATTTCAATGCCTTAAGCGTGAGATGGAAAGTCTTTATGCTATGTTATTAGGAGCTTGTTACGAGAGTATGCTCTAAAGTCCTGTTACGAAAGCTTATTAGGGAGACTGCTAATAGAATAAAAAATAGGCTTTTTTTAATAGACTTCAAATCAAGCCAGAAAATTTTTCAAGCTAGTTTTAAGTTAGAAAAAGAGTCTATAGTAGGTTACATGCCAATTTTAGATTGGATTGTACTTAATAAGCTCAGCTTATTAAGGTTAAAGCCTAGCCTGTTTCCATACATGTTATAGTTTAATACTCCTCTAGTCCTTAATATATAATTTAATTAGGGAGTTTATCTTAATCATAAATAGAAGGTATATTTCTTATATTTATAATTTTTTTTCTAAATTATCCCTATTGCTACTTCTTAAACAATAATCAAGTAAGAGATGTGGATATGAAAATTCGTATAGTGTTTTAAAAAAAATATTATATTAACTAAATTAACTAAACTTTTAATCTAATTAAATTAGTTAAATAAGTTTTATATAAAAAATCGAATGAGTAATTTAGTAGGGACATATTTGGGAACATAATCTAATTCTTCAGGGGTCCTTTTAATTAAATTTTATTATATAAATTTTAATTTAAGTTTTGAAATATACAATAAATATCATGAAAGTAGAACTTGCTTTGGATTCTACTCAAGAGTGACTTTCCTATCATGAAGAAAGTGTAAAACGTACCAGCTTACCTTTAACCAAGTTACCTCCCAAAACTGGATCTTATAAAAGGCCACGGAGGATGTGATTGAGAGCACTTGATATTACCATATACAGATATTAGCAGGGCTCAAAATCAAGGAATAAGAGGATTAATAAAGTTAAATTAGGAGTGAAAATATATTTCAGCCAATTTTTTTAAAGTAAATTTAGGGGCCAGTTTGTTTAAAATTAAAAAATTATGGAGAAAAACTATAGAGAATATTTTATTGATTAGGACTTTTTGATTAACAACTTATTTAATAATTTGGTTTTTAATATATTACAATGATGTCATAAGATCCATATAGACGACCCTATCTTGTGGAATAAACCTTATTGTTTTTATTTTGTTTAAAATTAGAAAAAAGGTGATTTTAATTAAGTTTAAGTTGTTGGGAAAACATGAAATCGTTCCAAATAGAATAACTTATCAAAGTAAGGTTTTGCTAGCATGCGTCCAGTATTTAATTTAAATTCTCTCAACAATTTCCTCATGCTCCCACAATTTTATCATGTAAGCCTAATTAAAATTGTTTTTTAATCTTAATAAACTGCATTTTAATAATTGGGTTATATAGCACCTAATATCCTAATCTTATTTCTTATATGCGTATAATATGTTAATCTTATTTGTGGTATAATTTTACCTACAATTTTTTTAATTTAGCACAATTTCATCTATAATCTTTTTAATATGGTGTAATTCTTGGTAGTTGAGAAATAATATTATATATAAAATTATAATAAATTAAAAAGATTATAGATAAAATTATATCACAAATAAAATTAAGATACTAGTATTATATTAAAAACAAAAATAAAATATTAAGTATTATATAACCATTAATAATGTATCACTTTTCCAAACGTGTTTTTAGGAACTTTGGCGCAAGTACCTCTCCTTGCCCTCGTTAATCTGCCATCGATTTTGTGTTTTTCTTTTTTTAAAAAATAATAATTAAAATGACCCAACTTAACAATTGGAACCAAGTTAAATCATGGTCAAAATCTAGATTCAGGATTTAAAGGGAATCTTAAATCTGGCTGCGCTGTATAGTGACTGATATAATTATCACTTATTATGATTTCTTTCTTGTGTAAAACGACGCCTCCACCACACAAGAAGAATACTAAGTTAGATTTTTCAGCTAATCTTACACCCCTCTAATATTTAATATATAATTTAATTAAAAAATTAATTTTAATCTTAAATATAAGATTAATTTTTATATTTATTTAATTTTTCCACAAGAATATATTGTATAATAAAAATAAAACAGAGTGTAGAATATACATTAATAACAATATTTTAAAATTTTATGTTAATAATTTTAAACACACAAAATTCTGATCATATTTTACAAAGTTTACTTGTGAGTTTTATAGAACAATTGCTATTAATTTTTTAAAGAATGTGTTAATTATTCTTCTAAAAAATTTCTAAAATATAGAGGTTATTTTTGTCATATCTCAATTTTTAGACTTAGAAACCTAATATGTAGGCTGAAAAATGTATGCTACCAGGCCCTGTTGATCAGAAGTCCCAAAAGTATACATATAATATTCAGTGACTAAACTGTAAGAAAGTGAAAGTTTATGGACTAAATTGTAAATAGTGAAAGTTTATGGACTAAATTGTAAATAGTGAAAGTCCTTGGGGCCATAATGGTCATTTTAGAAAAGAAAGAGATGTTTCTTGCGAATTGAGCCACCAGAGTGCTTGAGCTTGATCAGAGGCCAAGATAGCATCCCAGATGTTCAAAAACGTAGCCCAAGAGGCATCAAAATATTATTTTAGTACTTTTTTAATAAAGTAAAGTGACCCGGTCAAAGATAGAACTAGGGAAAGTGATTTGGAATCATGAGGTGGCATAAAAGGGACTCACAAGGTGCCACATGGCATGATTTTAGGAAAAGAAAAAAAGTTAAGGACACATGTTATGAGTTTAGAAAAAAGGAGAAAAAGCAAAAGAACACGTGCCACAATCTCAGCAGTTTATTCTAGGAAAAGACTTTGGAATTCTTTGAAAAGGCTGAGTCAGCTGGTGAGGTGTCCCAAGGACCCCACCATTGTGCCACCTTGCATGTGAGGTGTCCCATGGATAATTTCATGTTGGTGAGTCATTGAGGAGGGTGATGTCATCGTGATGATATAGGCGAAGCTTCTTGAGGAAGCTAAGCGATCTGAGCTATTCATCACGATTCAATCTGGACCATCCATTCCACCTCCTTTTATCTATAAATAGCCCACCCCTCCTTCCATTCCATTCACGGCCAAGCATGGCAAATAGAAGAGAAAGAAGAGAGAAAAGAGAAAGAGAGAAAGAAAGGAAGGAAGAGAAAGAAAGGAGGAGTTCTGGTAGAGCTAGGAGCAGTCCAAGGAGCTTAGGAATTTGGCTAGCTTAGGAATAAGGTTCTTGTTGGAAATCGTGCCCTAGGGGCCAATCATTGTCTTATGAACATTATTGATTTATGAATTTATTAATTGTGTTATCATATTATTTGCATGTTTATTGTGATGACCATCCTTGGATAATTCATGATCTTATCCTAAATGTCCCTAGTCAGTCATCTCTGCGGGAGCACAGATAAAATAAGGCCAGTATGACTTTGAAGATGTATAGAGATATAAATCAAAGTCATAGGCACATGTAAGAGTACAAGGTGTTGGATCGACCCGCTATGAGAGAACTGCATGGGTAACGTCATAAGCTTCTCTCATATACAAACCATGTCAATATGCCCTTTGACCTGAGATCATTATGGATCCCTACATGACAAACGCTCAGCTTTGACCTAGTCAAAAGTCACTTTTGACCGAGTGATCATAAAGACTATGTTCGGGTTTAGTGGTTTTTCATGCGGAGGAATGTGAATCGTTAAGATGGAATTTGTCCCTCATATTCATAGAGAAATATTACTGGGCCCCTCGATGAGTGAGTCTGAGAAATGTATGGCCATACTGTAATGGAAAGGTAGTTCCATTTCTATAGTCAGACTACACAGGGATCGAGAAAGTAATGGTCGGGAATAGGAGGATGACATTATCCATGCCTTATCCATGACCAAAATATTGCGTGACAGAAGGGACATGATATGGTTGTATAAAAGATTACATCGTTTAACAATCCTTATATGAGTTAGGTAGTCGTTATGTCTTGCTAGAGACCGCTTGCGACTTGTGGGCCAATATAGCAAATGGCCCACTGCCAACTTCATATGGGCCTACAGGGTCGCACACAAAATAGCCCAACACGAGCTATGATGTCCAGATTCATTGAATCTAAGACATGTCCAGATTCAATGAATGATCAAGGGTGGATGTATATATTTATTTATATTTATATTCTTATATATATAAACTCGTATATATACATTATATATAAGAGATATATGAGATTTAATTTATAAGGATAAATTAAATCTCTATCATGTTTGAATTTGAAATTCAAATTGATAGGATATCTCATATAAGAGATATTTATAAGATTTAATTTGTAAGAATAAATTAAATCTCTATCACGTTTGAATTTGAAATTCAAATTGATATGATATCTCAAATTTGATTTATGAGGATAAATCAAATATAGTTAAGTCTTATCTTTATTTTAAGTTAAATAAATAAGTGAATTAAATCTATGGGACATATTTAATATAAATATTATTTATTTAATTAGTTTCTTATCAAATTATATAATATATGATATTGTATTAATTTCAGAATTAATATAAGATTAACTCCAAAATCCAATTCGGTAGAGGAAAACGCATAGCAACTTATATATCTGATTTTAGGAGCTACATTTTAAAACATATAAAATACATAAAGGTTGAAGGGGAATTTGCAAAAGGTTTGTAGATAAGAAACTGTTAAAATAGAGACAGAGAGGATGAATTCTTGGGAAAGCCCTGGAGGGACAGGAGACGCTAGCATGTCATTCGTGGTTGAAACGCTGTTCGTGTGGATACCAGTAGAGGAAGCTGACTTGAGTCGTTGACTTCTTGCGATCGGAAAGGGAGCATGAGCTGCGGAGAGAAGCTGTGAATGTCGTGACTAGAAGTTGTGGAAGTCGCTAAGGAACACTGAGGGTAATACTTCTTCCCACTTGACTTAAACACATACGGTAGGTCCTGGGAAGGAATGGAAAAATTTTTAAGTTAATTTTCACTACGTGTCTTCCAATTTCTTATAGTTCTGACCTATGAAAAGAATGAACCTTAGAGCAAATTTTAAGGACTAGAGGAAAGGCTTCACATCAGGTAGTAAACTTACCTACTGGTATGCTCATACTACTTAGATGTTTTATGTGATGTTTACTTACCTTGATGATGTGAAGCATGTATGATTAAGTAATACTCTATTTCTTTTTATGCTATGGCCATATGTTATAATTAAGGGACATGGAAGCATGTAAGTTATCATTATGCAAGCATGATCATTAAGTGCACACATAGTAACATCAAGTATATAGTTGCATACATGGTATGGTTTCTGTTTGTTACTGAGATTTCCCCAGAAATCTCACCCCTTCCATATCAATCCAATCATATCAAGTCTTCTTAAGATGGAGGAGATAATGATGCATGAATAGAAGTTAATTGTTTAGCATGATTGGTATGTGATTCATGTATGTATCATTGCTGGAAATTGTCACTAAGAACAGTAACTCATGGTGAGGCAGTAACATTTGAGATATAATTATAAATAGTAAATGATTGAATAAATGTATGATATTTTTTCAGTAAATAGTAGATGTGTCAAGATTCGATTTGATATATAGAACGTCTTATTTGGATGTCTACACATAAAGATATGATTTTTCAAAGTTGGGACTAGAAATGCTGGAGTCAGGGAAAAACGTATGATAAACAGTAAACTTCAGACGTTGACTGAGTCAAGGCATAGTCACGAGTTATTTTTTCCTGAAAGATCATTGAGTTAAATTTGTGTAGAAATTTGAACCACTTTATTTCAATTTTTCTATAATTAGTTATGATTTTTCGAAGTCAAGTCACTCCTCTGAAATTTACACAGTGAATTGTACTCGGGAGAGTAAAATTCCAGATTGAGTAATTTGACTTCAATAGCCTTAAAAGTGGTTCCATATGCTACCATTTGGTCCCTAAGACATGTAAAAATAAGGATGTTTCAATTTTTCTAAATATCTTTGGTAAAAGTTTAATAATAAATTCGATTGTTTAACATATAAAGTTTTAAATATGAGCATTCTATTAATTCAAGTTTTTTAATATACTATTAATTCATGTTAGTTGAATAATAAAATCTTTTATCTTCTAAATAAATAGTTCAGAGTTTAAATTTATATATATATACACACACAAACATATAAACAAGAGTTGTGTTTTTAATACTTATTACTAGATATTCAGTCTCAGTTTAAGAATTAAACTTTATATTTAGAGAAATCTAGTAAGGTCTTATACCAATAGATAAGAGTATGTGTTTCTCACAATCTAGTTATGATTGGTACGCTTTCTTCCTTCTATGCTTAGAAGGATTAAAATATTGGGAAAAGATAAAAAAAAGCCTATGTGAATTTCAAAATGACAATTTGGGCATATGAATATCTAAAAGAACAAATTAGGTAGGGGCCTAATCTATCTTTTTGTAAATTTGGATGAAAAGACCAAATGATCCTTGAAACATTTGAAGAAAACTAGGAGAATGAAACCCAGAACAAAACAAGAGAAAAAGCAGTTTCAGATTCATGGAAATACCATAGGACACTCCTTCACTCGTTATGAGTTTTGAGATGCTTTTGGAGAAGAATGTTCTAAACAAGGTGGAAAAAAGTCTCCTTCCTCTTCTTGATCATGTAGAAAGGAAAGGGATTGAAGTGGATCTGCAAGACATCTTCAATCGCTTCAACTTCGATATTATTTGCTCCGATATCTTAAGATCTAACCTAGACAGCATTGCCATTGACTTTTCAAAAGTTTCATGCAAGAGAGCTTTTAATGAAGTCGAGGAGTTATATTCTATAGGCATACAGTACCTAAACGCATTTGGAATCTTTAGAGATGGATTAGAATTAGACTAGATAAGAAGATGGCTGAAGCATGTGAAGCGATTGCAACTAACTTCACAAAAGTTAAGTGGTCAATGTCATTTAATGAAATTGTGCAGTCAGTTATAACTATTGCAAGAGTTGAAAATGTTATAATTTTAGTTATAAATCCCATTAGACGAGTTGCAAATGTTATTCCAAGAGTTACAAATCATATTGTTAAAGTTATAAATCCCATTAGACGAGTTCCAAATACCATTATAGGAGTTGCAAATCTCATTAACAATAGGTTGCAATTTTAATTGTAAATGTCATTGTTGAAGTTACAAATCCCAATGTTGATGCTGCAAATGTCATTGCAGGAGTTACAAATCCTATTAGACGAGTTACAAATATCATTGTATGAGTTACAAATCCCATTAGTAATATGTTGCAATTTCATTTGTAAATGTCGTTGTTGAAGTTACAAATCCTATTATTAAAGTTGTAAATGTTATTGGAAGAGTTGTAAATGCCATTGTAGGAGTTACAAATCCCATTAGACAAGTTACAAATGTCATTATAGGAGTTACAAATCTCATTTCAGGAGTTACAAATCCTATTAGATGAGTTGTAAATGCATTGTAGGAGTTAAAAATCCAATTATTGAAGTTGCAAATCTCATTGGACGAGTTGCAAATGTCATTGCAAGAGTTACAAATCCTATTAGCAATAGGTACAATTTTAGTTGTAAATTCCATTGTTGAAGTTACAAATCCTATTAGTTGTAAATGCTATTGTTGAAGTTGCAAATCCTATTGTTGAAGTCTAAATCCCATTACAGAAGTTGCAAATTCTATTAGAAATATGTTATAATTTCAGTTGTAAATGTCATTGTTGAATTTACAAATCTTATTGTTGAAATTGCAAATCCCATTAGACAAGTTGCAAATTCCTTTAGCAATATGTCTCCCTTTTTTCTTCAAATATTTCAAGGTTCATTTGATATTTTCACCAAATTTGTAAAGGACAAATTGGGCCTCCTACCCAATCAATCTTTCTAGATATTTATATACTCAAATGGTCATTTTCAAATTCACATGGTTGTTTCTTGTATTTTTCCTAAAATATTTCTGGATTGGTATTTTTTTTATTAAGTGTAGAAGTGAATAGGTTAAAAATGTGAATATAGTTAAGGCAATCATTAAACATACCATGAGCCTATACATAAGTAAAAACTAATTAAATCGTGCATATTAAAATATTAGTTAAAATTAATAAATACGTAAAAGATATAAATTATTGGAGAGAGAGATCCGTCTTATATGAATTATAGAACCCTAAATCAGGAGTTATGATGTGCCATAATTCTCTCCCTCAACCCACGTCTATATCCCAATAGTCCCCCTCAAAATTTGGACAAAAGGGAAAAATCACAGATAATCTCCCATACCTTTTTGGTTATTACCACCTGAACCTTAGACTCTTCATAATTGTCACATAAGCCACATACTTCTAGTCATTGTCACCTAGCCTCTTTCTCATACTTAGTGGATTAGATACAGTGGCCTAGCCTCTTTCCTCTTATTTATTTCATTCTAAGTACTTTTCTATGACTGCGTGGGTAGACGTCTTTGCTTAGCTTCTTGTACTAGAAATCCCTTTTATAGGACCAGCACAAGGCAACGTCCTTCGTGTAGCTTGAATTCAATTATATGCCTCAGATGTCCCAAATTTACCTATATACACTTTTCTATAGCCAATATAATATCTTTCAAATCAATAATTGACTCATATTAGCTTTATTGTAAGCCTAGTATCCACACTTATGATGACAAAATATCATAAAGGATATCTCACAGACACTAGCATACGCATATATATTATAGGTAATATTCCTTTTAGTTGTAAATAACATTGATATGGATCAACCACTTTCTGAGCGTAATTCCTTAGATTGTATCTATCATGATCGTAGGATATATGCTAAAGTAACAGTTATTGAAACATACCTCTATAATATTGTGAAAATCAAAGGACACTAATGAAATGGTTGTTCCTTCCTAGGACTCACATAGCAATAAAGCAGGGATCTTTCACTTGCTTCCCTTTTATGGTTCTTTTAGCACATGTGGTGTGAATCACATGCTACGGTGTTACTCTTATATTATAAGAGTGTGTGTCATTTTGAATTTGTCATTAACACCATACAAACTCAAGTCTAGACACTCTCATTATCTAGACCCAAACTCTTTAACTCTACTCATTTCACATGACATCAACTTTTAAGGATTTGTTATCGGCTACAGAGATCATGGAAGTATGTTTCCATGGTTCAATCAAATTTTATTTCTATGGATATCATATTGACTTGCTACACTTTAGTCGAGGTGACATATAGTTTATGTTTCTTCTATATCATATTAGCATTCTTTGTTACTTCACTGGTGAATACAAATGTCTCATCTTTGCACACTCCACCTAAGCGTCAAAGGCGATTACCTATGTGAGAGAGTCAACCTTTCTAACCTGTATGACATACTGAATATTGTATACTTTTACTTAGACACATCAAGTAATGGTGAAAACCATAATTCCATCAATCATAAAATCATTACATAATATTTGCATTTCACGTTTTATGCATACCAAGAGTTTTTATGTATCTCAAAGACTTCTTTACCTATTGGCTTTGTTAGAGGGTCTACTACCATACATTTAGTGGAAATGTATTATACAGTAACAATTTTCTGTGCTATATAATCCCTCACAACATTATACTTGATTTCAATATACTTGGTCTTACTATGATAATTTGGGCTTTAGTGTAGGCTATAGTTGCAGTATTGTCACAGTGCACTAAAACCAAATTGGTACTCTCATTTCTAAATCCAAGGTATTCTATGAATCTTTTCAACCATAAAGTATCTTGTACTGCTGTAGTGCATGGCACAAACTCAACTTCTGTAGAGTGTAAGGCAATAGATGTTTGCTACTTGTTACTCCAACATATGGAGCTAATGTTAAGCAAGAAGGTATAACCCAAAGTCGATCTACATTCTTTCTTGTCTCTACCTATATCAGCATCGGAGTATCTCACTAGATGTAGAACGGTTCCTTCATAACACAGTGCATAGTCAGTTATGCCCTTCAAGTATCTCAAGAGCCTTTTATTGACTTCTAGTGTTTCTCCCTAGGGTTAGACTAGAACCTACTTACCAGCCCTATTGCATAATAAAGATATGATTTTGTACATATCATTGCATACATTAGACTGCCAATGACACTGGCATATGGAAATCTGTCCATCTCCTTTCTATCTAACTCATTTTTGGCATATATATCAGGACTTAAGGCTACTCTAGTAGCCACTAGTATATCTATGAGATTACAGTCTTTCATATTGAATCCCTCAAGTATCTTCTTGATATAAGTTTCTCGTGAAAGAAAAAAGATTATGCTTGAGCGACATCTTTGGATCTTAACTCCATGTATTCTACTTTACCAATATCCTTCATTTTAAAATTTAATAAGAGCCATTCTTTAATAGCTACTACGGAATCTAGATTATTTCTGGCCAATAGTATGTCATCACATATAAGGATAATATAACAAAGTTATCTATCGTTTGGAATTTATATGAAGTTAAGAGCTTTGTGAAATTTCAAATATTAATGTCTGCATGATTACTTCAGTCCCTAAATAGACCTTTTGATTTTACAAACCTTGTTGTCCATTCCTTTCTCAATGAAACCTAATGGTTGTTTCATATATATTTCTTCATCCATATGACCATTTAAAATGTGGTTTTTACATCCATATGATATAATTCCAAGTATAAACTACTTACTATTGGCAGAATAAGTCTTATATAATTGAAACACACAACAGGTGAGAAGGTATCCTTATAATATATCCCCTCCTATTGTGCATATCCCTTTGCTACTAATCAATCCTTATATTTGTTAATTGATCTATCTGTTTTCCTCTTAATTTTGAAGACCCACTTTTTTGCAATGGCTTTATGCCCTTTAGGAAGATCAACTAACTCCCATACTAGGTTCTTTTTCATTGAGTCAATTTCTTCTTCAATTGCGTTCTTTCATTCCTCCTTAGCAAGACTCTAGAAGGTTATCATCCTCTTCAGGAGTAACTAGGAGTGACTCTCCTTCTATTTGGAATTGTCTCTTAGGAACACTTTCCTTATTACTCCTTCTGACAAGAGTTGCTTGCTTATCTTCCTTCTTTTGTTTTACTATTGATATTGATCTTTCTTGGCTCCTACTCAAATTGGCATACCTAGATATTTCTGGTCTGACAATTTGTTCTACACTGTCTTGTTCATGTTCTTCGTAAAGAAATATAGTGCGATCAATATCTCCTCTATTAGGAAATTCAGTCTCAATGATTGTAACATCTCTCAATTCTATTTCAGTCATTGTTCCTTCTTCATTTTTACCAGTGAAAACATATCCTTTTGACTATTTAGAGTACTTTATAAAGATACACTTTTTCCTCTAAGACCCAACTTCTCATACTTATGGGAATAATCATGGATATATACTACTAACCCTGATGGTCTAAGGATGCTTAAATCCGCGTTGCATTTTGTCCATAACTCATAAGGGCATGGAAGTGAATAATTTTGAGGGCACACACTTATGTATCAAGGTAGTCAACAAAGATCACCCCAATATGAAATTAGCAAGTTTGCTTGAGCCATCATAGACCTAACCATATCTAGAAGAATTTTATTTCTTCTTTTAACAACTCTATTATGTTATGGAGTACCAGGGATAATTAGTTGCCTAATTATCCAATTTTTTTCATAGAGCAGTTTGAATTGATTGACAAATATTCATGACCTTGATCAGTGTGTAATGCTTTAATTTTATTATCTATTTGGTTCTCTATCTCATTAATGTATCATCTAAAACACTCAAGGGCCTTAGACTTATATGACATCAAATAGACATGATCATATCATGAAAAATCATCAATAAATATAATAAAATACCAAGCTCAATGCCTTGCCCTTATACTCATTAGACCGTAAATATTAGAATGGATTAATTGCAATGGATTTTAGCTCTAGTTCCCTTGCCAAAAGGCTTTCTGGTTGCCTTGCCAGCTAAACAATTTTCACATAAGGACATTTTCATATTTATAATGGAAACTAACAATCCCTGTTTAGCCAGTTTGATCATTATATTTTGATTAATATGTCCTAGTCTAGCATGCCAAGTATTCAAATCAGTATTATTGCACGAAATAACAAAGCATTCATTAACTTTAGAAGTACCAATAATATCTAAAACAAAGAACTTATGGAATAGGAAAGTTGAACCATTAAAGAATAAGTTGCTAAAAATGTCTACAACTTTGTCATGAAAGTTTACATCAAACCCAAACTTTGAAAGGCATAAAACAAATATTAAGTTATGCTCAATTACCAGATAATGAAGCACATCATGGAATATTAAGGTTTTTCTACCACACAAAGTAAATTTGTAGGTGTCAATGCCTCTAACCTCAATCCTCACATTGTTCCCTATGTAAAGCTACTTGCTTTGATACAAAAACCAATAGTATTACACGAAAGATTCTCAATCCTTTGTTACATAATCTTTAGATCTGAATCAATAACCCAAGAAGAAACTATTTTTGTTAGGAAAATAGTACTATAAACATATGAGGCAAGTGAACTCACATAATTCACTAATACATTTTTGCTCTTAGCCTGTTTAGAACAGTCAACTGTTAAATGGCCTATCTTTTGGCAAGCAAAGTACTTGACCTTCTTTGGGTCTATATGCTTCTTTCCACTTTTGCTTCCCTTCTTCTTGAATTACCTTTTTCCCTTTTGAAATTAAGGATCGCCCTTCATTCCTTTCTTTTAGAACTTCTTGGCCTTTTTGAAATAAGGCTTTGATTGTGAAGTGATAGTATCTTCAGTCAAATAAGCCTATCTAGAGGTCCTATAATCCTCTATACATTCATTTTTCAACTCTAAATGCCTAGCTGCATCGTTAAAGGTAATGATATTTTCACTGTAGGTTAAGTTGACTTTTGTAATATTCTAATTTTTCCCTTTATGTATAATACTGATAGAGGAAAGAGGATAAAGAGGTTTGGAAAGAATTGTGGTAATGATCAGAAGGAATAATAAAGGTCAAATGAGTCTTCAAGGAAGAAAAGGACTGAAATGAAAAGTTCAAAGACCTAAATGAAAATTAAAAAAGGTTGAAGGTCAAAAGTAAAAGTAGAAACAAAAGTTGGGCTAAAAGTAGTAATTATCAAAAGTCCAGGGAGAAAAATGTAATTATGAGAAAGTTGAGCTAGAAAAGGCCCAAAAATGACTACAATCATATTAGTCCCAAATTTTACCAGTAAATAAAGAAAATTATTCTAATCAATTTAAAGCAACACATAATTTTGATTTGAGGTCCCGATTAATTGATATAAATTCCTAAGTCAGGAAAACTTATTGTAGTATTTTTTAGACCTTAGAATCAGATGAAACCTTATAGTAAATTTCTATAATTAATATGAGAATTTATAAAATTGACAGGGTCAGAAAAGGAGTCTTGTATAAGTATTAAGGGAATTTACGATATAATAAAATACCCGATAAATACCTTTAGGAAAGGTTTCTCAGGATTTGTGCCATAAAGGCAATGAACCCATATCAAGGCCAAAATGGCATCCCAGAGGCCTAGTGGATGGACGATTCAGTGGGTTAGAGCCCAGAGCAGCCCCAAAAAAGTGTAAAATTATGAAAATGCCCCTGTATAGCTAGGTTGTACCAGAAAAGGATGGAAGGCATTTTGGTCATTCTTGATAGGCCAAAAACATCCAAAAAAGTATAGGGGTGATTAGTTAGAGCCAGAATATACTCTAATGAAGTATAAAGAGATGTTAAATGACAATTATACCCTTAGGGTTAATATAACGCAAGATAGTGAACTAAGGGCATTTCTGTCTTTTGCCAAGGGATCTGTAATTAAGTACTGACCCAGTACAAGAATGTCAATGGTAGGAAGAATTCAGATTCTGAATCTAAGGTTAAAAAGCATATTATGAAATCTTAGAAAAATTATATTTATAAAACAGTCTAGTTTTTGGGGAATCGGCTGAGCCGGTATCGGATTGGACTAGAATTTTTCCAGAAGCTTCTCCCCTTGGAATTTTGCCACCTAGCCCTATGAAGTGTCCCTTGATGATATCATGGATGATGTCATAATTCTATTTTTGAAAAAGTTAAATCCAATATTAAATGTGAGCCATTAGATCAAATAGTGCACAACATAATCTTGGCCATTGATTTTCAATGAGATTTTTCTATAAATATCCCCAAAAATCTGAATCAAACCCTAGAGCATGAACCCTTTTGGAAACTCTTGCAAAATGAAAACTCAAGCCAAGACAAAGAAGATTCAAGGTACTAAAGTTCAAGCAAGCTAGAGATTAAAGGTAAGCAATCTATCATAGCTTATTTTCCTTAAAATTGGGAGCTTGAACTTAGGGTTTTCATGGAGGAAATTTGAGTTTTCTCTAAGGTGTTGTGCTGTCCAAAAACCTTAGATAAAAGGAGAAAGAAGAAATTAAAGTTAGAGATATGTGATTCAAGCTTAAACAAGCTAGTTAAGTGATTGGTTGTTGAATCAAGTTGATATTCTTGACTTTACCATGGTTGAACCATTTTAGTTTACACTGTTCATGAGGGAAGGAAATGGAATTTTAATAATCTAATACTTCCATTAAATTTATATGATGATTTTGTGTAGGATTGGATAGGTTTTGAGCCTTGGAATCATTGAAATTCAAAGATTGTAGTTTTTGAAATCCTTCTCTGTTACTATGAACTTGCATAATAGTGATTGGAATTTCATGATTTTGATGCTTCCAATAGTTTTAAAATGAAAAGTTGTGTGGGATAAAGTGGAGAAACAACTATAGGAAGCATTTGAATCAAAATGATAATATTTGAAAGAAAAGAGGGTGTTATGTAATTCTGTACAAAATAGTGCGTAGGAGCTCTAATTCCATGATTCTAAACCCATAAATGGATTCAAAATATGAAATTGTGTAGGATAAATTCAAGACATCAATTTGTTCAAAGGCCAAGTTAATTGGTGAACACTAGAGAAAGTTATGTGAGTAAAAAGTTAAGAATTTATCAAGGTTAGTCTTGAGCATTGTTGGAGTTCATGGTCCTAATGAATTATGTGTTGAATATGAATGTGTTTAGGACCTTGAAACATCTAAGAAGATGTTGGGAAGTGATTGACCGAAAGGCTTCATGGTTGGAAAGGTAGGGAGCAAGTGCAAAAGATCAAGAGAAAAGGTTAAGTGCAAAGTAGTGGACTTACCTCTTTATGTGCTTGATGTGGTATGCTTATGTATTGACATGTATATGATATTTGAATGATATTGTGGCATGATAATTGATATTGAATGTATTATTAATAAAATATTTTCCATGGCCATGCACTTTTATGTAAAAGTATATAGCATGATGGCATGTCACTAATCAAAGAAAGTTTAATGAAATTACATATCACGCATTAGCATCCATCTTGCATGTTTAAGTGGTAATGTTTGCTACTGAGATTCTATAGAATCTTACCCTCCCATAACCAACCAATTTAGGTCAAGCATGAAGGAAAATGTATGCATGGAGAAGAACTAAAGTATGGAAGGAGGAAAGTGAAGTATTTAAGATTCTAGCATATTCTATGCATTTTCCATGTATGTAAATGCCATGTAAGGTGTCTATTTATGTGATAAAATTATATGAAATAATTATGGCATAACCCCATAATGTATATGGATGTATGAAAGGTAAAATAGATGATTTATGCATGATGGAACAATTATTAAGAGTGAAAGAAAGGAAACTGAAATGGTAAAAACGTAGGTCTTGCAGCAGTTTTGTTGTGGCTTCAGTTTGACCTAGCAAATGAAGGAATTAATCCACAAACTTTTATGACTATGTAGTAAACATTGATATATTTAAATTCATAGGTAGTATGTATCATTTGGATGTGTATAACAAGAGAAATGAATTTCCAAAGTTAAAAGACAGAATCTAGAATTTCTAGAATTTGTCATATAAACAGTGAAAAGTAAAGATTTAACTGTATTAATTGGCAAGGTAAATGTCCATATTTATATTATTCCATTAAATAACTATGAAATATATTCAATTAGAAATTTGGATCACCTCCAAATGATTTTGTACAATTAGTTATGAATTTTTAAAGTTGGACTGTAAATCTAGAAATCACCAAATGAACAGTACCCGGGAAATAAGTTTTAAAATTTTAATTTTTGGGCTAATGTAATACTTCTGCTAATCAAATACGCTTCTGAATATGTACTCTTAGGTGTTAAAAGTAGGATGTTTTATCTTGGTATCAAAGCAAAAGGTTCTGGCATTGATACAGAATAAAATTTTAGCATAGAATAGAGGTTTTAGTGCAAGATAAACTTACTCTGATTGGGAAATAGAGTATGTAGCGGTTACCTAAGGCCCAATTGGGTTTAGATTAGTAATGGGTTACTTGTTCACAGTCTAACTAAGATTATAGATTGGTGATGAAAGCTCTAGGGAAATAGAACATTTAGGCTTAATAAGTGATACCTTCTTGCCTGTTAGTGATCCAGGAGGATAAGGGAAAACTTAAAAGTATGAATGACATAGAGATGTGAGCCAGACCCTTCCTCATATAGCTGAAAGAAAATAGTTGACTCAATTATGGATTATAGTGAGGCCAAGGACACACAAGTCCTTTAGGCTAGAGATACAGAAGTCTTACAGGCGATGTGAGATGTTCTGATAGAATGATATAGCCTAGTTAAGGTACAATAGCCTAACATGATAACTATCTTAGATTCCTGAATTGATAAACAGGATCTTGGAGATATGAGCCATAGATTAGTAGCCTCAGAAATTTCTTGAGGATTAGTAGAAAGAGATGAAAGAGATATAACATGAGTCTATGGGAGTGCCCTTTAACCTTAATGTGTGTTTAATTCCTCTGATGAGAGGATAGATTACGGCCAAGGAAAGTGAATATTGGTACTGGATTATGGGTAGACTAGATATTATTTCTCCTCTACCAGAGTTTGGGGATAGACTTGAGATAAGTAATAGATTATCGTCCCTTAATCCAGAGATCTATTCAGAGTCGATAACAGTCCTTGTCCATTATCAAAGTCCAGGAATAGGTGGCTTTATTGGGAAAGATCAATATGATGTTCTTGGCCCTAGTCAACCCCAGCCTTCTTTATTAAAGGCATATAATATTGACCATATCAGTCTCAAGAAAACTATGGAGAGTGAATTACTCATTCTAGGTCAAGGGATGGATAGAAGTAGAGATAAAAAACAGACTGTTTATATGCAGTTCCTCAATGTCATAGTAGGGATAATAGACAGATATACAATAAAGGGCATTAACCTAAATCAAGTTTATACTCTAAAAGACTAGCATGAGATGGTAGTAAGTCAAATACTGTCGTATACCCCTACATGATACATAGAGCTGAGTGAGTTTTTGGTGAATGATTTACCAACTGATATACAGGGGTGGCACTTCTATATGCAAAAGTATTTACAGTCCACTATTCCCTATAAAAGAATGTAAAAGAGACGAGGGGCAATGTAAATAGTGTAAAGTAATTACATAGATGCATAATGGTTATGATGTACCCCGAATATGAAAATTGATATATATGTAATGTATGTGCAAATGTTATGGTGATATTAAATTTGAATTGTGATATGATATAATAAGATGATAGTTGGTTAAACATCTATGTGAATATGTTCCCAATTTAATGTGATTATTATATATAGATATGAATGAGTTTCAAATTACTTAAATTCATTAAAGTCAAGAACATTAGAAGTGAATGTTTAGAAAAGTTATGCCAGGTTGCAATGTGGAGCATTTTTTATCGCAACTAGAATTTCCAGAAAGTTAAGTCACAATGGTTTAAGCCACATCTTGCAACAAATATTTATAGAAGCTTTTGGTCATGACGGTAAAGATCATTGGTCAAGAAAAGAAGCTTTAGAGCTATCAGGTCATGACTGAACATGACCTATAGTCATGACTAAATAACACCGAGTTGTCAAGTCATGACGAGCAGGTGGAGATAGCCGCGACTAAGGTTTACAAAGAACATGAGTCACGACTAGTCAGTACTCAGGTTGCGACTAGATTGCACGGAGACCTGATGACAAGAATGAATATGATGATCTCACTAAAGTTTACCAGTTAGAGTTTTAGCACAGTATGCAGGCAAGCCAAATAGTATGAGGTACTGAGATACAAAAGATAAGTTTAAAAAGATGTTCAAAAATAGATCCACCATATGATCACCAGGAGTTCATCTATGTTACTAAAGATTCATTTAGCTAGTCTTCACGTCTTTACTAGGCAGAATAATAAGAAGTTAGAACAAGACTTGCCTAAGAATGAGCTTAATACATGGCTTAAGGTTAAATACGTGATGGTAAATAGATAGAAAGTTTATGTTCCCAAAACAGAGGGATCCCATCATGAAGAGACAGTAACCTAGCAGACCTATGGTAGAGCACCTTAGAGAATAAAAGTAATAGTGCTAGATGATAAATGAGATCCATATGACTTAAATTAGTTAGGATCTAGAGACAGACTAGAAAAGAATCACAGTCTAGTTTAGAGTAGACTGAGACTGAAAGACATAAAGAGTTTAGAGATAGTATAGAGATATAGAAGTTACTCCATATAAGATGGTGATTGATCCGCTCACCTGAGAAGTTTTCTTGAATAATTTACGAGAAGCATTCCTCTCAATTAGAGAGTGATAAGCATGAGGCTAAGGGTTAAAGTAGGGAAAGAGAAACTCTTTGATAAATACTTAGTCTAGTTCATCCACATGAGCAATGAGAGTTGAATAACTGAGAAGTTAATTTGTGGATTGAATTTCATGTTGCAAGAAAAAGTTTTTCTCAGGTAGTTGTAAAAGTTCAATTGAGTGGTAAATATATGCAAAATAAGAAAAAAGTTTACGATATCTGAAGAAAGAAAGGTAACCACAGTTAAAAGAATAAAGTGACTCCCCTATTCCCTATATAAGAAAAAGTAATGAAGGGATGAGTCTAGACCCTAGTAAGAGCGTAGCATGGCAGCCCAAGTTAGATGAATAGTTACTTTAGGATCTAACAATGATCTGATCAGATAATGTGATAGATAATCTGGCAGTTAAGGTATTAAAGGGATAGAATGCTTTAAAAGATTACTAAGTTAATTGTTTAATTTCAGAATGCATATAAGGGATGGCTGAGCAAATTATGTAATGATGATATAGCTTATGTTGCCATGAGTTATAATGAGAAGTTGCATCTTCTTGCAGTTATCATATAATGACACACATGTTTGAGAATGCTTAAATGATTGTGTAACATCCTTACTTGTTATACGTCTTAGGGACCATTCAGTAGCATTTGGAACCATTAACAAGACCTTGGAAGTCCATTAGCCAAATCTGAAATTTTACTCTTTATCGGATTACTATTCATATGGTATTCCAGATTATGCAATGAACTTCAAAAAATCATAATTAATTCTAGAAACCTCAAAATGAAGTGGTTCAAAATGCTACATGAATATAACATCTTGAACTTTAAGGGAAAAATAATTTCCAGACAAAATAATTAGCCAATTAATACAGTTTAGTCATTAAAGTGTACTATTCATTTGGTCAAAAACTCTAGAAACAGATTCTGTTCCCTTACTTTGGAAATTCATTTCTCTTGATATACACATAGAAATGACATGTTATACCTATTAATTTAAATATATGGATGTGTTCTACATGCTTATAAAATTTCGTGAATTAATTCCTTCATTTGCTAGGTCAAACTGAAGCTACAACAAAACTGCTTTAGGACCTACGTTTTACCATTTCAGTTTCTTTTCTTTCACTTTCAATAATTATTCAAGCATACATAAGCCATCAAATAAACTTCTCAATATTCATATACATCATGTAAATATGCCATAATTATTTCAAATAGCTTCATCACATAAATACACACCTTACATAGCATTTACATACATGAATAATTCATATCCTATGCTAGAATCTTAAATACTTCACTTTCCTTCTTGCATGCTTTAGCTCATGTCCCAAACATGATTCTTCCATCTTGAAGAACCTATTATGGTTGGTTATGGGAGGGTGAGATTATAGGAAATCTCAATAGCAAATATTACCACTTAAATATGCAAGATGCATGCTAATGCATGATATGTAAATTCATTAAACTTTCTTTGATTAATGACATGCCATCATGCTATATACTCTTACATAAAGTGCATGGCCATGGAAAAAATGTTATTCACAATACAATCAACATTATTTATCATGTCACAACATCATTCAAATATCATATACATGTCAACATATAAGCATACCATATCAAGCACATAAAGAAGTAAGTTCACTACCTTGCACTTAAGCTTTCCTCTTGATCTTTTGCACTTGCTCCTTAGCTTTCTAACCATGAAGCCTTCATGTCAATCACTTTCCAACATCTTCTTGGATGTTTCAAGGTCCTAAACACATTTATATTCATCACATAATCCATTAGGACTTATGAACTTTAACCATGTTCAAGACTAACTTTGTTACACTCTTTATTGTCATAACTTTCTCTAATCTTCACTAATCCACTTGGCTCTTGAACCAATTGATGTCTTGACTTTACCCTACACAATTTCATATTTTGAATACATTTATGAGCTTATAATCATGAAATTCCAACTGTTTCATGGCCTGCTGTACAGAACTAAACATAAGCATACAATTCTTTCAAAAATTCTCATTTTGATTCTAACGCTTCCCATACTTGTTTCTCCACTTTACCCCACACAACTTTTCATTTTAAAACCATTGGAACCATCAAAATCATGAAATTCCAATCACTGTTCATCCGAGTGAACAGTACTGTGAAGAATTCCAAAAACTACAATCTTGGAATTTCAATGCTCTCAAGGTTCATAACCTTTCCAATCCTACACAAAACCATCATCTAAATTTAATGGAAGCATTAAATCATTGAAATTCAATTTCCTTCCCTCATGAACAATGAAGACCAAACATATTCACCCTTGGCAAAGTCAAGAATATCAAATTGATTCAACAACCAATCACTTAACTAGCTTGTTTAAGCTTCAATCATATACTTCCAACTTTAATTTCTTCTTTTCCCTTTCATCTAAGGTCTTTGAGAAGCACCTCCCCTTAGAGAAAACTCAACTTTTCTCCCATGAAAAGCATAAGTTCAAGCTCCCAAATCAAAGGAAAATAAGCTAGGAGAGATTGCTTATCTTTAATCTCTAGCTTGCTTGAACTTTGGTACCTTGAATCTTCTTTATCTTGTCTTGACTTTTCATTTTGCAAGAGTTTCCCCAAGGTATCACAGGGCCACGGTTTTGGGCAGAATGAGGGGGTATTTATAGCCAAAATCCATGAAAAATCAATGGCCAAGATTGATTTGGTTACTATTTAATCTAATGGCCCACATTTAATCTTGAATTTAACTTTTTCTAAAAATAATAATTATCACATCATGTGGGACTGGGACACCTAAGAGGGGTAAGTGGCGTGCTGCCCATGCAAGGAAGCTTCTGGAAAAATTCTAGTCCAATCCAATACCGATCGGAGCAATTTCACAACAACCAGACTGTTTTTTGTTCCTAATTTTTTTATAGTATTCCAAGATATGTATTATGTCCTGGAAATCAATTTCTAGGCTTCTCATACCATTGAAATTGATATACTAAATATTTATCTACAATCCATCCCTTGGAAAATAACCAAAATACCCTTGGTGTCCTTTCTTGCACTGTACTAACCATATGGGCATAATCGTCATTTTACCCCTCTTTACACTGCCTTATGGCATATAGTGGCTCTAACTAATCATATTTATACCATGTTCCACATTTTTATCCTATCCCAGATGACCAAAATGCCCTTCATTCATCTCTGGTATAATCTGGGCATCTAGGGGCATTTTTGTAATTTTACACTTTTTCTGGACACTGGCCCCTTCTACTGATGGACTGGTACCCTGGGTTTTGGGCCCTCCTTGGTGTCATCATGGGCCTATATATGTGGTCATCTGGTCTCATTCTATCCAGGATGACATACTGATAAATTTCATTATCAGATCACGGGTGTTATCAAACTCCCGTCAAAATTTACTAATATGTGAATAACTTTTTATACATAACTTCTTCTAGAGTTTTGTTAGATCCAGGACATCTGACACTATAGGGAACACTTTCCTATAATTTACCCACTTATATCTGAAATCTATGAAATCTGATAAAATTTCAGATAACTTTTAGACTATCAGATAAATATCTGCTGTCTAAAGCCCTAATAAAATTTATGTATCATGTTAGATTATCCAGCATACCTTCCTCTATTTACTGATAGAATATGGGACTAAATACTTCTGGGCAGTTCTAACCATTTTCAGGTTGATCTTTCTATAATTACAATTTTCTCCTTGAACTTTTCTCTTAATTACATTTATGTCCCTAACTTTTTACATATTTATATTTAGGTCCCTAAACTTTTAGAAATTATCACTTTTGACCCAACTTTTGTTTCTACTTTAACTTTTGGCCTTTAAACTTTTCTAATTTTCGTTTAGGTCCCTTTTTTCTTTCAAGACTCATCGGACCCTTATCTTTGTATTATACCATAGAGAAAAATTAGGATATGACAGATTGCATCTCTTTGTATATTATGCATGTTGGAGTATGCTATGATGAAATAGATACCCCTTCCGCATTTCATTAAGGATAGAGTATATATGATGAAAAAAGTTATTGCTCCCATGTCATACGACATGCAATTAGATAATTCAACTTAGTAGTGATAAAGCAATAGATGAGATGAGAGATAAAGGTTGATAGTTAATCTATAGACAAATGATCATAGTGCTCAAGACATATCCCTTAAGTAGGGACAAGATACATGAATGATGTGTTATAAACATGAAATGAAATGAGACGCAGTTATGAAAGATGACGTAGCTCTAAGAAGGAGCAGCGTCTATGCAATAGAAGTTAACATTTTTGCAATAAAGCTAGATTGCTCTTACAAAAGAGTCAGATTGCTCTTGAGATAGAGCCTAGAGAATGAACAAATTATGACAGATATATGCATGGTAGAGCCTATATAGCTCTCTAAAGTAATGGACGTAGTAAAGTTATGAAAGATGAGAATGATATGAGAGAATTCCTGAGAAATAGAGGGAATGAGTGAAGTCCTAATATATGATATTGGCTTCTGTGATCATTTTTGGGGAATTATCTGCTGAGTTAACAACTATGTGGAAGTGACTAACCTTGTAACTTTGTCCATTGGTTTAGGTCTTCCAGAGATGAGAATATAGTACAAAGGAATCGTAGTAGATTTTGGAAGATTGTAGTTAGATCCTAGCATGGCTCACAGTGAATAAAATTCTAGGGTGGTAGTTAGATCCTGAAAAGGCTTAGGGTTGATCACAGTAGATCCCGAGGGTCGCAGTAGACTAAGCCTAGAGAAAGAAAGTAATGAGCCATAAGTATGGTATTTCTTTGGAAGGACGAGTACTAAGGAAAAGGGTAAGGTATAAAAGCTTCACAAGTTGGTTAACTCATAACAGATAGAGTACCAATGATGTTAATTTCATATAGCCTTATTATTATTCGGGACTAAACTCAAAATCTTCGTACATGCAACAGGAACTAAGTGATCAAAGTTAAAGTTACTAATCTGGAGTACCAAGGATTTATGAGAATATTTCACAAGATATGAAAAGGGGTCAAATAAGAATAGAGAGATCATTAAGATGAGATTATAAGGAATAAGAATGAGAGACAAATATATCTTCTAGATGAAGATAAAGAGATTAGCAGGCCAAATAGACCTAAGAGAGACAGTATAAGAATAGTCTAAGATAGTAAAGTACCAAGATTGGAGCTTGTTAACACCAGTGCTTCAGATTTATATCTGTATTTTTTAGTTAAGCGTGCTAAGGTAATAGTAGCCTAATGATGGGTGACCACCTGGGAAGTGATGAAAAGGATACAAAAGCCACAGAAGTTTGGGCATATATGCACAAAGTTATATAAAATGATAGAAAGAGCTATGAAAAGTTAGAAAAGGGTTATGAATAGTAAGAGACTAGAACCCTTATGTCAAGTCCAAATAAAATAGATTTGAAAAGAAATATTTAGAAGAGATTTCTTAAAAGCGAGTGAAGTTATAAGTTAGAGAGAATGTTAGACTTATGGTATCTCAGAATACTCCAGGATATGGCAAGATAGGCCATAATATAGCCAAACTTGGCTAGATATGCCATGATATGACATGAAAAGTACGTAATGAGATACATTATGAGAAATATGTAATGTAATACATAATGAGAAATATGTATCAAGAAGTACAATATGAAGTGGCTTTATAGCTAGTATTGTAAACAGATAGAGAGGTTCCCTTTTTGAAAGGGATAAGATGTGTAAAGTTTATGTTACATGTGAAATAGCAAGTGAGAGCTTTCACTCATTGCATGAAATGCCAGGCATTATGTAATGTTTATAAAATATGCTAAAGCTCTAAATGTTAGAGCAATGCAAGCTCTATGTGATAGAGCTCTAATAGCTCCGAGTGTTAGAGCTGTGCATATTAAAGAAAGGAATGATTGATGTCCGATGTTAGAGCTTTGCATTCATGGGTAAGTATGTAATCCTGCAATATATTGGCCAAGCATTATGCACGTTAGAGTATGCGCTCCGTCATATCCTAATTGTTCCCTATCCGCATAATACTGATAGAGGAAAAAGGATTGGAAAGGATTTTAATGATGATAAGAAGGAATAATAAAGGTTAGATGAGTCTTGAAGGAAGAGAGGGACTAAAATGAAAAATTTAAAAGTTCTATGGTGAAAAATAAAAGTAGAAATAAACTTTGGGCTATTGAGTGTAATTTTGAAAAGTTGAGGGCATAAAGTGTAACTTTCAAAAGATCAAGGACCTAAATGAAAATTAGAAAAGGTTAAAGGCCAAAGGTGAAAGTAGAAATAAAAATTGGGCTAAAAGGTGTAATTATCAAAAGTATATAGACCTAAATGAAATTAACTAAAATTTTAGGGACCTAAATGTAATTATGAGAAAGTTGAACCGAAAAAGGGTTAAAAATGCCCAGAATCATATTAGTCCCAAATTTTACTAGTAGATATACAAAATTATTCTAATCAGTTTAACACAACACAGAATTTTGATTTGAGATCCCGATTAATTGATATAAATTCCTGAAATTAGGAAGAATTATTATAGTATTTTTTAGACCTCAGAATCATATGAAACTTTATAGTAAATTCCCATAATTAATATAAGAATTTATAAAATTGACAGAGTCAAAAAAGCAATCCTATAGAATTCTTACGGGAATTTACAGTGGAATAAAATATCCGATAAATATGGTCAGGAGAGATTTCTGGGGAATTATGCCATAAAGGTAATGGACAAATACTAAAGCCCAAATGGCATCCTAAGAGGCCAATAAGGTGGTGAGACAGTTAAGTGGGCTAGAGTCCAGAGCAACACAGGAAAAGTGTGAAATTACGAAAATGCCCTTGTGTAGCCGGATGATACTAGGGATGGATGGAGGGCATTTTGGTCATTCTAGATAGGCTAAAAACATGCAAGCTAGTATAAAGATGATTAGTTAGAGCCAGTATACATTCTGATGGAGTATAAGGGAGTGTAAAATAACAATTATGCCCTTAGGGTTAATATACTACAAGATAGTGGACCAAGGGCATTTCAGTCATTTTCCAAGGGATCTGTAATTAAGTTTTAGCCCAATCCAGGCATATCAATGGTAGGGAGAATCTGGATACTGGATTGAAGGTTAGACAGTATATTATGGAATCTTAGAAGAATTACAATTATAAAATAGTATGGTTTTTGGGGAATCGGACTAAGCCGATATCGGATTGGGCTAGAATTTTTCTAGAAGCTTTCCCCATTGGAATTTTTCCACCTAGCCCTATGAGTTATCCCTTGATGATGTCATGGATGTTGTCATAATTCTCTTTTTAAAAAGGAAAACCCAAGATTAAATGTGAGCCATTAAATCAAATAGTACACAAACTAATCTTGGCCATTTATTTTCCATGAGATTTTTCTATAAATACCCCCTCAAATCTGATTCAAAACTGTTGAGCATGAACCCTTGGGGAAACTCTTGCAAAATGAAAGGGTTAGAACTTCCTGAAAATATTTCAGTCCCATATTCCATCAGTAAATAAAGAAGATACGCTGGTCAATCTAGCATGATACAGAAATTTTATTAGGGATCTAGATAGCAAATATTTATCTAACAGTCTGAAGTTTATCAAAAAAAATTTCAGATTCCATTGACTTCAGATATAATTGGGGGAATTACAGGAAAGTGTGCCCTACAGTATCAGATATGCTGGATCTGACAGAACCCTGGAAGAAGTTCTATATGAAAAATTATTCACATATTAGTGAATTTTGTCGAGAGTTTGATAGCACCCGTGATCCGATAATAGAACTTATCGGTATGCAAGCCTGGATAGAATGAACTCAGATGACCTCATATATGGGTCCATGATGACGCCAAGGAGAGCCCAAAACCCATGGTACCAGTTTATCAGTAGAAGGGGCCAGTGTCCAAAAAAGTGCAAAATTACAAAAATACCCCTAGATGCCCATATTATACCAGAGATTGATGTAGGGCATATTGGTTATCTGGGATAGGCTAAAAATGTGGGATATAGCCTAAGTATGATTAGTTAGAGCCAGTATAGGCCCTGAGGTAGTATAAAGAAGAGTGACATTCCCAGATGTTTCTTAGGAATCGAGCTACCAGAGTGATTGGGCTTAATTAGAGACTCAAGATGACATTCCCAGATGTCCAGAAACGTGGCCCAAGAGTTATGTGGGTCCAAGTGACATTAAAATATTAATTTAGTACTTTTTAAATAAAGTAAAGTTACCCGGTTAAAGATAGAACTAGGGAAAGTAATCAGATAAGGCTTTAGACTCATCTAAAACCATGAGGTGGCATGAAAGGTGTCCTCATGGGACCTACAAGGTGCCACATGTCATGAGTGTAGAAAAAAGAAGAAAAAGCTAAGGACACGTGGCATGATCTCAACCGTTCATTCCGGGATAAGATTCTAGAATTCTCTAGAAATGCTGAGTTAGCTGGTGAGGTGTCCCAAGGGCCCAATCATTGTGCCACTAGCATGTGAGGTGTCCCATGGATGATGTCACTTTGATGAGTCATTGAGGATGATGATGTCATCGTGATGATGCAGGCAAGGCTTCTTAAAAAAGCTAAGTGATATGAGCCATTCATCGTGATTCAATCTGGACCATCCATTCTACCTCCTCTCAACTATAAATAGACCACCCCTCCCTCCATTCTATTCACGGCCAAGCATGGAAAAACAAGAGAAAGAAGAGAGAAAAAGAGAAAGAGAGAAAGAAAGAAAGAAAGAAAGAGAAAGAAAGGAAGGAGTTCTGGTGGAGCTAGGAGCAGTCCAAGAAGCTTAGGGACTTGGCAGAGCTTAGGAATAAAGTAAGTTATTCTAGTCCTTGCTCTAATAAATTACAGGATTGTTCTTATGAAGTTAATAGTTATAGTAGAGAAATATATCTCTTGATAAGGTTAGCCGTGGATATAAAGAAAAGGTATTACCTCAAGTTAAGCTTAAGATAAGTAGAGCTATACTGGATACGATAATAATGAAGATATTATTATGCTATATATAGGCTCTGACCTATGAAAAGAAGGAACTTTAGAGACAAGGCTAAGAGCTAGAGGAAAGGTTACACATCAGATAGTAAACTTATCCTAAACTTGTATGTATTTAATGTTATGCTTGGATGTGCTATGGCTTTGTTGAATGGTGTTACATATGTGCTTATGTATGAAGCTCTGTTCCTATAATTACTTTGGCCACTTGTGTTTTATATGTTACATGGAAGCATGCACAAGTATTCACATTAATACATGCATTGTTTAGTACTATTTGCTACTAAGATTTCCCCAGAAATCTCACCCCTTCCATATCAATCCAATTACAGCAGGTCTTCTCAAGATGGAGAAGATAAAGATGCATGAAGAGACGTTAATTATTTAGCATGATTGATATGTGATTCATGTATGTATAATTGCTGAAAATTGTCACTGTGAACAGTAACTTCTGGTGAGGGAGGGGTGGTCTATTTATAGTCACTGTAATTATAAATAGTAAATGATTGAATAAATATATGATACTTTTCTAGTAAATAGTAGACATGCCAAGCTTCGATTTCATATATATAGAATGTCTCATTTGGATGTCTACACATGGAGATATGATTTTCAAAGTTGGGACTGAAAATACTAGAATCAGGGGAATACACTGGATAAATAGTAAATTTTGAGTGTTGACCGATATTGACTTGGTCAAGACGTGGTCAACAAGTTATTTTCCCCTGAAAGATCATTAAGTTAGCTTCCTCTAGAAATTTGAACCACTCCATTCCAATTTTTTTAGAATTAGTTATGATTTTTTGAAGTCAGGTCACTCCTCTGGAATTTACATACTGAACAATACTCACTAGACTAAAATTTTAGATTGAGTAATTTGACTTCAATAGCCTAAAAAGTGGTTCCAGATGCTACCGTTTGGTCCCTAAGACTTAAGAAAATAAGGATGTTACAAAGAAGATTCAAGGTACCAAAGTTCACATAAGTTAGAGATTAAAGGTAAGCAATCTATCCTAACTTATTTTCCTTTGATTTGTGAACTTGAACTTAGGGTTTTCATGGAGGAAAGTTGAGTTTATATGATGATTTTGTGTAGGATTGAAAAGGTTTTGAGCCTTGGAATCATTAAAATCTCAAGGTTGTAGTCTTTGAGATTCCTTACTGTTACTGTTCACTCGCATAAATAGTTATTGGAATTTCATGATTTTGATGCTTCCAATGGTTTTAAAATGAAAAGTTGTGTAGGGTAAAGTGGAGAAACAAGTATGGGAAGCATTAGAATCAACATGAAATTTTTTGAAAGAATTGTGTGCATGTGTTCGATTCTATATAGCAGGCCATGAAGGAGCTAGAATTTCATGATTCTAAGCTCATAAATGGATTCAAAAGATGAAATTGTGTAGGGTAAAGTCAAGACATCAATTGGTTCAAGAGCCAAGTTGATTAGTGAAGATTAGAGAAAGTTATGACAATAAAGAGTGTAACAAAGTTAGTCTTAAACATGGTTGGAGTTCATGAGTCCTAATGAATTATGTGATGAATATGAATGTGTTTAGTGTAAGGAATTGGAAGACACGCAGCAGAAATTAACTTAAAAAATTTTCTATTCCCTGCCAGGATCTACCGTATGTGTTTAAGTCAAGTGGAAAGAAGTATTACCCTCAGTATTCAGTCGCCACTTTCTCAGCTTCTGGTTGCGACGTCCACAGCTTCTCTCTGCGGCTTGTGATCTCTTTTTGTTTGCAAGAAGTCAACGACTCAGGTCAGCTTCCTCTACTAGTATCCACACAAACAGTGTTCCAACCACGAACGATGTGCTAGCGCCTCCTGTCCTTCCAGGGCTTACTCAAGAATTCGTCCTCTCTGTCTCTATTTTGGCAGTTTCTTATCTGCAAACCTTTTTGCGGATTCCCGTTCACCCTTTTTTTTTGTCCCAACCATAGCTCCTAAATATCAGATATATCGAATGCTATGCATGTTACCACAGACTTGGATTTTTAGAATTAATCTTATATTAATTCTGAAATTAATACAATATCATATATTGTATAATTTGATAAGAAACTAATTAAATAAATAGTATTTGTATTAAATCTGTCCCACATATTTAATTCACCTATTTATTTAATTTAAAATAAAGATAAGATGGAATTACATTTGATTTATTCTCATAAATCAAATTTTAGATATCATATCAATTTGAATTTCAAATTCAAACGTGATAGAGATTTAATTTTATCCTTATAAATTAAATGTTGTAAATATCTCTTATATGAGATATCATATCAATTTGAATTTCAAATTCAAACGTGATAGAGATTTAATTTATCCTTATAAATTAAATCTTGTAAAAATCTCTTATATATAATATATATATATACGAATATAAATATAAATAAATATATACATCCACCCTGGATCATTTATTGAATCTGGACATGTCTTAGATTCAATGAATCTGGACATCATAGCTCGTGTTGGGCTATTTTGTGTGTGACCCTGTAGGCCCATATGAAGTTGGCAGTGGGCCATTTACTATACTGACTCACAAGTCGCAAGCGGTCTCTAGCAAGACATCACGACTACCCAAATCATATGAGGATCGATGAACGATGTAACCTTTTATACAACCATATCATGTCCCTTTTGTCACACGATATTTTGGTCATGGATGAGGCATGGAGAATGTCATCCTCCTATTTCTGACAATTACTTTCTCGATCCCTCAGTAGTCTGACTATAGAAATGGAACTATCTTTCCATTACAGTATGGCCATACATTTCTTAGACTCACTCATCGAGGGGCCCAATAATATCTCTCTACGAATGTGAGGGACAAATTCTATCTTGACCATTCACATTGCTCCGCACGAAAAACCACTAAGCCCGAACATAGTCTTTATGAGCACTCGGTCAAAAGTAACTTTTGACTAGGTCAAAGATGAGCGTTTGTCATGTAGGAATCCATGATGATCTCAGGTCAAAGGGCATAGTGACATGGTTTGTATATGAGAGAAGCTTATGACTTAACCTATGCAGCTCTCTCATAGTGGGTCGGTCCAACACCTTGTACTCTTACATGTGCCTATGACTTTGATTTATATCTCTATACATCTTCAAAGTCATACTGGTCTTATTTCATCTCTACTCCTGCATAGATGACCGACCAGGGACATTTAGAATAAGATCATGAATTATCCAAGGATGGTCATCACGGTAAACATGCAAATAATATGATAACACAATTAATAAATTCATAAATCAATAATGTTCATAAGACAATGATTGGCCCCTAGGGCACAATTTCCAACATTTAGGACCTTGAAACATCCAAGAACATGTTAGGAAGTGATTGACATAAAGGCTTCATGGTTAGAAAGCTAGGGAGCAAATGCTAAAGATCAAGAGGAAAGCTTAAGTGAAAGATAGTGAACTTACCTCTTTATGTGCTTGATATGGTATGCTTATGTGTTGACATGTATATAATATTTAAATGATGTTGTGACATGATTAATGATGTTGAATATATTGTGAATAACATATTTTCCATGGCCATGCACTTTATGTAAGAGTATATAGCATGTTGGCATGTCACTAATAAAAGAAAGTTTAATGAAATTACATATCATGCATTAGCATCCATCTTGCATATTTAAGTGGTAATGTTTGCTACTGAGATTCCCTAGAATCTCACTCTCCCATAACCAACCAATTTAGGTCAAGCATGAAGAAAAGGTATGCATGGAGAAGAGCTAAAGAATGGAAGAAAGGAAGTGAAGTATTGAGATTTTAGCATATACTATAAATTGTCCATGTATGTAAATGCCATGTAAGGTGTCCATTTATATGATGAAACTATTATAATTCTTATGGCATATGTACATGATGCATATGAATGTTAAGAAGCTTATTTGATGGCTTGTGCATGCTGAAACAATTATTGGAAATGAAAGAAAAGAAACTAAAATGGTAAAAACGTAGGCCTTGAAGCAGTTTTGTTGTGACTTCAGTTTGACCTAGAAAATGAAGGATTTAGTTCACAAAATTTTTTGAGCATGTAGAACACATCCAGAGATTTAAATTCATAGGTAGAACGTGTCATTTGGATGTTTATATCAAGAGAAATGATTTTCCAAAGTAAGGGCCCAGAATCTGTTTCCAGGATTTTTGACCAAATGAACAGTAAACTTTGTCGAATAAACTATACTAATTGGATAATCATTTGGTCTATAAATTATTTTCCCTTAAAGTTCAAGATGTTAACTTCATGTAGCTTTTTGAACTACTGCATTTTAATGTTTCTAAAATTAATTATGATTTTCGAAGTTCGTTGCGTAATCTGGAATGTCATATGAACAGTAACCCAAGAAAGAGTAAAATTCCAGATTTGGGTAACGAACTTCCAAGGTCTTGTAAGTGGTTCTAATTGCTACTGAATGGTCCCTAAGACGTATAAAAGTAAGGATGTTACAGTCTAACTTTGTAGCTTTGTTTGTTGATTTAGGTCTTCCATAGATGAGAATACAGTTCAACAGAATCGCAGTAGATTCTAGAGGATTACAGTTAGGTCCTAGCATGGCTCACAGTAAATAAAATTCCAGGGTGTCAATTAGATCCTAAAAAGACTTACGGATGATCGCAGTAGATCTCGAGGGTCATAGTAGACCAAGCCTAGAGAAAGAAAGTAATGAGCCATAAGTACAATATTTCTTTGGAAGGACTAACACCAAGTAAAAGGTTAAGGTATATAAGCTTCACAAGTTGGTTAACTCATAATAAAAAGAGTACTCATGATGTTAATTTCAGATAGCCTTATTATTATTATGAATTGAACTTAGAATCTTCATACACACAACAGGAACTAAGTGGTCAAAGTTAAAGTTATTAATCCTGAATACCAAGGATTTATCAGAATATTTCTTAAGATATGACACATGGTCAAGTAAGAATAGAAAAATCCCTAAGATGATATTATAGAGTGTAAGAATAAGAGACAAATATATCCTCCATATGAGGATAAAGAGATTAGAAGGCCAGATAGACTCAAAAGAGACAGTATGAGAAGGGTATAAAATAGTAAAGTACTAGAGTTGGAGCCTGTTAGCACCAGTGCTTTAGATTTATATCTGCACTTTTCAGTTAAGCATGCTCAGGAAAGAGTAGCTCGATGATAAGTGACCCCCTGGGAAGTGATGAAAAGGGTGTAAATACCACAGAAGTTTGTCATATATGCACAGAGTTATGTAAAATAATAGAAAGGGCTATGAAAAGTTAGATAGGGTTATGAATGGTAAGAGACCATAACCCTTATATCAAATCTAAATGAAATGGATTTGAAAAGAAATATTTAGAAGAGATTTCCTAAAAGCTAGCAAAGTTATAAGTTAAAGAGAATGTTTAACTTATGGTATCTCATAATATGTTATGACAAGATGAGATAGGCCATGACAAATATGCCATGATATGACATGAAAAGTACGTAATGAGATACGTTATGAGAAATATGTATCAAGAAGTACAATATGAAATGGCTTTATAGTTAGCTTTGTAAACAGATAGAGGCTCCCTTTTTGAAAGGGATAAGATGATTATATGTTGTATTAGAGATGAAGTAGCAAGTGAGCGCTTTCACTCCTTGCATGAAATGCCCTACATTATGTGATATTTGTAAAATATGCTAAAGCTTCAAATGTTAGAGCAGTGTAAGCTACGAGTGCTAGAGCTATGCATATTAAAGAAATGAATGCTTGAATTCCGATGTTAGATCTTTGCATTCATGGGCAGGTATGTAGTCCTGTAATATGTTGGCCAAGCATTATGCATGTTAGAGTATGTGCTCCTATGCGCTCCTATCTAGCAGTAAAGTAAAGAAAGAATAATGACACAAGTCCTCTATCTGCATTATGACAAGTTAATAAAGATGATAGGAAGAAAAGAAGTATGATGGTACAAAAATGAGAGATAAAGTTTTACAGATGTTCAGAGAATTCTGCTAGATACTCAGATAAGTAATAAGTAATTGCACTAAGAAGTATGATGAGTAGTTAATAGAAACTCTAGAATATAGCAGTATTCGAGAGAATTTGATATGAAAGAAATGGACACTACTCACAAGTCCAATATAGTAAGAAATCCATGGGCAAATAGATGCATAGCAAATAAACAAGTAATATAATGAAGTAAAGTTCAACTCTGATTGAGCTTATTCATAATAGAAGAAAAGTAATAATAGTAAAGATATGAAGATCTGTGGACATTAAAGGTACTCCGCTAAGATGTCAAAATAGAAGATAAGAGATAGATACCCCAATGCTTAGTCATAAAGAAGACAAGATTATCTATCTAAGATTGTCGATTAAGATATCAAGTAAATTTCGAGGACAAAATTTATTTTAAAGGGGTAGAAATGTCATATCCTAATTTTTCCCTATCCGTATAATACTGATAAAGGAAAAAGGATTGGAAAGCATTGTAACGACGATAAGAATGAATAATAAAGGTTAGATGAGTCCTAAAGGAAGAGAGGGACTATATTGAAAAGTTAAAAGTTCTATGGTGAAAAATGAAAGTAGAAATAAACTTTAGACTATTGAGTATAATTATGAAAAGTTGGGGGCCTAAAGTGTAACTTTTAAAAGATCAAGGACCTAAATGAAAATTAAAAAAGGTTGAAGGCCAAAAATAAAAGTAGAAATAAAAGTTAGGCTAAAAGGTGTAATTATCAAAAGTATAGGGACCTAAATGCAATTAACTAAAAGTTTAAGGACATAAATATAATTATGAGAAAGTTGAACCAGACAAGGGCCAAAAATGCCCATAATCATATTAGTCTCAAATTTTACCAGTAGATAGACAAAATTATTCTGACCAGTTTAACGCAACACAGAAATTTGATTTGAGATCCCGATTAATTGATATAAATTCCTGAAGTCAGGAAGAATTATTACAGTATTTTTTAGACCTCAGAATCATATGAAACTTATAGTAAATTCCCATAACTAATATAATAATTTATAAAATTAAAAAAGACAGAAAAGGACTCCTGTAGAATTCTTACGGGAATTTAAAGTGGAATAAAATACCCGATAAATATGGTTATGAGAAATTTCTTGGGAATTGTGCCATAAAGGTAATGGACCAATACTAAGGCCCAAATGGCATCCCAAGAGGCCCAATAAGGTGTTGAGACAGTTAAGTGGGCCAGAGTCCAGAGCAACAAAGGAAAAGTGTGAAATTACGAAAATACCCGTGTGTAGCGGATGATACCGATGGAGGGCATTTTGGCTATTTTAGACAGGCCAAAAATGTGAAATCTAGTATAAAGATGATTAGTTAGAGCCAGTATACACCCTGATACAGTATAAGGGAGTGTAAAATGACAATTATGCCCTTAAGGTTAATATAGTGCAAGATAGTGGACCAAGGGCATTTAAGTCATTTCCCAAGGGATCTGTAATTAAGTTTTAGCCCACTCCAAGAATGTTAATGGTAGGGAGAATCTGGATACTGGATTTAATGTTAGACAATATATTATGGAATCTTAGAAGAATTAGATTTATAAAACAGTCTGGTTTTTGGGGAATCTGACTAAGTCGGTACCCGATTAGACTGGAATTTGTCTAGAAGCTTCCCCCATTAGAATTTTGCCACCTAGCCATATGAGTTGTCCCTTTATGATGTCATGGATGATGTTATTATTCTCTTTTTGAAAAAGGAAAATCCAAGATTAAATGTGATCCATTAGATCAAATAGTACACAAACTAATTTTGGCCATTGATTTTCCATGATATTTTTCTATAAATACCCCCTCAAATCTGATTCAAAACCATGGAACATGAACCCTTGGGGAAAGTCTTGCAAAATGAAAACTCAACTCAAGACAAAGAAGATTCAAGGTACCAAAGTTCAAGCAAAAAAGATGATTTATGTATGCTGGAGCAATTATTCAAAGTTAAAGAAAGGAAACTAAAATGGTAAAAACGTAGGTCCTAAAGCAGTTTTGTTGTGGCTTCAGTTTGACCTAGCAAATGAAGGAATTAATCCATGAAATTTTATGAGCATGTAGTACACATCCAGATCTTTAAATTCATAGGTAGTACGCCTCATTTGGATGTGTATAACAAGAGAAATAAATTTTCAAATTTAAGAGACAGAATCTGGAGTTTTCAAAATTTGCCATATGAAAAATAAAAAATAAAGATTTAAATGTATCAATTGCCATGGTAAATGTCCAGATTTATGTTTTTCCCTTAAAGAGCTATGAATTCAATTAGAAATCTGGATCACCTCCATACAATTTTTTTACAATTAGTTATAAATTTTTAAAATTGGATTGTAAATCTGGAAATCACCAAATGAACAATACTCGTGAAATAATTTTTAAAATTTTAATTTTTGGGCTAATGTAATACTTCTACTAATCAAATATGCTTCAAAATACGTACTATAAGGTGGTAAAAGTAGGATATTTCTTGCTCCTATATGCTCCTATGTGCTCCTAGCTAGTAGTAAAGTAAAGACAGAAAGAATAATGACATAAGTCTTCTCTCTATATTATGATGAGTTATTAAGGATGATAAGAAGAAAAGAAGTACGATGGTATGAAATTAAGAGATGAAGTTTTATGGATGTTTATATATCCTCAGATGAAGTAATAAGTGATTATACTAAGAAGTATGAATAGTAGTTGACAGAAGCTCCATAATATAGTATTATTATAAGAAAGAAATGGACACTACTAACAAGTATGATATGGTGAGATATCCATATGCAAAGCAAGTAAGCAAGTAACAAAATGAAGTAGCATTCAACTCTGATTGAGTTGATTCATAAAAGAAGAGTAATGACAGTAAAGGTATGAAGATCTGTGAACATAAAAGGTAGTCCTCTAAAAGATAAAAGACAAGAGATAGATACCCCAATCCTTAGTTATAAAGAAGACAAGGATATCTATCCAAGATTGTTGACTAAGGTACCAAGTAAACTTTGAGGACAAAATTTATTTTAAGTGGGTGAAAATGTTGTTGGAAATTATGCCCTAGGGGCCAATCATTGTCTTATGAACATTGTTGATTTATGAATTTATTAATTGGGTTATCATATTATTTGCATGTTTATTGTGATGACCATCCTTAGATAACTCATGATCTTATCCTAAATGTCCCTGGTCAATCATCTATGCGGGAGCAGAGATAAAATATGACCAGTATAACTTTAAAGATGTATAGAGATATAAATCAAAGTCATAGGCACATGTAAGAGTACATGGTGTTGGACTAACCCGTTATGAGAGAGCTGCATGGGTTACGTCATAAGCTTCTCTCATATACAAACCTTGTCACTATGCCCTTTGACCTGAGATCATCATGGATTCCTACATGACAAATGCTCAGCTTTGATCTAGTCAAAAGTCTCTTTTTGACCGAGTGATCGTAAAGACTATATTTGGGCTTAGTGGTTTTTTATGCGAAGGAATGTGAATGGTCAAGATGGAATTTATCCCTCACATTCATAGAGAGATATTACTAGGCCCCTCGATGAGTGAGTCTGAGAAATGTATGGCCATACTGTAATGGAAAGGTAGTTCTATTTCTATAGTCAGACTACTCAAGGATCGAGAAAGTAATGGTCAGGAATAGGTGGATGACATTATCCATACCTCATTCATGACCAAAATATCATGTGACAAAAGGGACATGATATGGTTGTATAAAAGGTTACATCGTTCATTGATCCTCATATGATTTGGGTACTCATGATGTATTGCTAGAGACCGCTTACGACTTGTGAGTCAGTATAGTAAATGGCCCACTGCCAACTCCATATGGGCCTATAGGGTCACACACAAAATAGCCCAACACGAGCTATGATGTCCAGATTCATTGAATCTAAGACATGTCCAGATTCAATGAATAATCCAGGGTAGATGTATATATTTATTTATATTTATATTCGTATATATATAAATTCGTATATATACATTATATATAAGAGATATATGAGATTTAATTTATAAGGATAAATTAAATCTCTATCACGTTTGAATTTGAAATTCAAATTGATAGGATATCTCATATAAAAGATATTTATAAGATTTCATTTATAAGGATAAATTAAATCTCTATCACATTTGAATTTGAAATTCAAATTGATAGGATATCTCATATAAGAGATATTTATAAGATTTCATTTATAAGGATAAATTAAATCTCTATCATGTTTGAATTTGAAATTCAAATTGATATGATATCTCAAATTTGATTTATGAGAATAAATTAAATATAGTTCAGTCTTATCTTTATTTTATGTTAAATAAATAGGTGAATTAGATCTGTGGGACGGATTTAATATAAATATTATTTATTTAATTAGTTTCTTATCAAATTATACAATATATGATATTGTATTAATTTCAGAATTAATATAAGATTAACTCCAAAATCTAATTCGGTAGAGAAAAACGCATAGTATCCTATATATTTGGTTTTAGGAGCTACATTTTGAAACATATAGAACATAGAAAGGCCGAAGGGGAATTTGCAAAAGGTTTACAGATAAGAAACTGCCAAAATAGAGATGGAGAGGATGAATTCTTGAGAAATCCCTGGAAGGAGAGGAGACGTTAGCACGTCGTTTGTGGTTGGAACATTGTTCATATAGATACCAGTAGAGAAAGTTGACCTGAGTCATTGACTTCTTGCAATCGGAAAAGGAGCACGAGCCACGGAGAGAAGCTGTGAATGTCATGACCAGAAGCTATGGAAGTCATTGAGGAACACTGAGGGTAATATTTCTTCCTACTTGACTTAAACACATATGGTAGATCCTGGCAAGGAATGGAAAATTTTTAAAATTAATTCCCGCTACGTGTCTTCCAATTCCTTACAAATGTTATATCCTAATTTTTCTCTATCTGTATAATACTGATAGAGAAAAGAGGATAAAGAGGTTTGGAAAAGATTGTGGCAATGATCAGAAAGAATAATAAAGGTCAAATGAGTCTTCAAGGAAGAGAGAGACTGAAATGAAAAGTTCAAGGACCTAAATGAAAATTAGAAAAGTTCAAGGAAGAGATTGGAATTTTATGATTTTGATACTTCCAATGGTTTTAAAATAAAAATTTGTGTGGGATTAAGTACAGAAACAAGTATGGGAAGCATTATAATCAAAAAGGGATTTTTTGAAAGAAAAGAGGGTGTTATGTAATTCTGTAAGAACAGCGCATAGGAGCTGGAATTTCATGATTTTAAGCATATAAATGGATTCAAAAGGTGAAATTGTGTAGGGTAAAGTTAAGACATCAATTGTTTCAAAAGTCAAGTTAATTAGTGAAGACTAGAGAAAGTTATTTAGTAAAAAGATAAGAATTTATCAAGGTTAGTCTTGAGCATTGTTAGAGTTTATGGTCCTAATGAATTATGTGATGAATATGAATGTGTTTAGGACCTTGAAACATCCAAGAAGATGTTGGGAAGTGATTGACTGAAAGGCTTCATGGTTGAAAAGCTAGGGAGCAAGTGCAAAAGATTAAGAAAAAGCTTAAGTGCAAGGTAGTGGACTTTACCTCTTTATGTTCTTGATATGGTATGCTTATGTGTTGACATGTATATGATATTTGAATGATGTTGTGACATGATAAATGATGTTGAATGTATTATGAATAACATGTTTTCCATGGCCATGTACTTTTATGCAAAAGTATATAGCATGATGGCATGTCACTAATCAAAGAAAGTTTAATGAAATTACATATCATGCATTAGCATCCATTTTGCATATTTAAGGGATAATGTTTACTACTGAGATTCCCTAGAATCTCACCCTCCCATAACTAACCTATTATCCCCATTGTGTTTTTCATCTTTATTTAATTGAGCAATATTATTCTTGGTTTCCATTTGATCTCATAATAATATAGTCTCTCTTCTAATGTGAATCATACTAAAGAACATTTCAGTCATATAGCATAGTGAATTATACAATATCATATACTTATATTATTACTGACTAGAAAATAATGACACTACAAGATTCATGATCAGGAGCATACATTTGTACCTCCCATCACATACATACTAGCAATAATCATTATGTGCTATCAATAATTCTATACAAGTACTTTAATAATAAAACACAATATTTAGAAGCCTTATCTTCTAAAAGCTCCCACTTATAAGTAGCATACTTTGATTATACATGAATAATCAAATTGCAATCAAATGAGCTTCATTAAATAAAATAAGACATGTAATCTATTCACAATACATGAAATCATGCCTTCAAATATAATAAAGCATAAGGAAAGCCAGTACAAATATACATCAATTATGATATGAGCGAAAAAATTTTAATGAAGTTAAGTTAAGATTATACATGGTTTGTGGAGGCTTAGTCAACAATCCAAGAAAGGGAAATAGGTTCTTTTAGAAAAATAATACTAGAAACAAATGAGATATGTGAATTCACATAATTCACTGTTACCTTTTTGCTCTCAGTCTGTTTAGAACATTCACATGCGAAATGTCCCATATTGTGGTAGGCGAAGCATTTGATCTTCTTTAGGTCTAGCTTTTTCTTGCTTTCTTTCTTTCTTTCCCTTTTTCTTTTATTGTTGCTTACCTTTTTTGGGTAGGACTGCATTTCTTCCTATTTTTTTTTTGAAATTTCTTTCCCGTTATGAATTCAGGATTTGATTAGGAAGGACTAGCACCTTTGGTCAAATAGGCTTGTCTAGTGGCCTTATAGGCCTCCAGAAGTTCATCCTCTAGCTCTAAATGATTAGCTACATCATTAAAAGTGATATTTTTTTTCATTATAGGTCATTTTAACTTTCATGTGCTCCCAACTGGTAGGGAGCGACCTGATGACAACCTACACTTGTTGCTTGTCAGATAGATTATGTCCAGCCTCCTTCAATTCATGAATCATTGTGGATATCTCTTGTAGTGTTGCCTTATAGGATTATTTGGTTTTAGCTTATAGGTATTGAATTTAATCATCAACCTTCTAAGATTAGTCATGGAGAGTCCACCAAACTTATCCTTTAAGGCAATCTACATAGCTTGTGTCATTTTGTGTGTCTCAAACTCACACATAAAATCATCAACCATTGCACTCAACAGTGTGATTCTTGCTATGTTATTCTTCCTTTTCCAAGACAGGTATACTTTTTGGTCTCTCTTGTGCTGGGCCTTATTTCTAGCCTCAGGCTCTACCATTGCTATTGTTAATAGCTCAATTCCATCCTATTCTTCTAGAATATATTGGACCTTTTAGTGTCAAATATCCCAGCTGTCCCTATTGAGTTTTTCCCCTTGTTTAATTTAGCAATAATGTTCTTTGATCCCATTGTTCAATATCAATTTTGTAACAAACCTATCCCACATTAATTTATTGAACCATAGAACATTTAAGTGAATATATATAGCACATGTAAAGTATACAAAGTCACATACTTTTATCATATGTTATCATAAAATAATAATATCACTAGACCTATGATCAGGAGAATACGTTTGTAGCTCCCATCACAGAGGCACTAGCAATGCCATCTATAACATCCTTACTTTCATACGTCTTAGGGACTATTCAGTAGCATTTAGAACCACTTACAAGACCTTAGAAGTCCATTAGCCAAATCTGGAATTTTACTCTTTCTCGGGTTACTGTTCATATGGTATTCCAGATTACGCAACGAACTTCCAAAAATCATAATTAATTCTACAAAACTCGAAATGAAGTGGTTCAAAAAGATAAATGAAGATAACATCTTGAACTTTAAGTGAAAAATAAGTTTTAGACCAAATGATTAGCCAATTGATACAGTTTATTCGTTGAAGTTTACTCATTTGGTCAAAAACTCTGGAAATAGTTTCTGGTCCCTTACTTTGAAAATTCATTTCTCTTAATATACACATCCAAATGAAATGTTCTACCTATGAATTTAAATCTCTGGATGTGTGCTACATGCTCATAAAATTTCGTGAACTAATTCCTTCATTTGCTAGGTCAAACTGAAGCCACAATAAAACTGCTACAAGACCTACGTTTTTACCATTTCAGTTTCTTTTCTTTCATTTCCAATAATTGTTTCAGCATGCACAAGCCATTAAATAAGCTTCTTAACATTCATATATATCATGTAAATATGCCATAATTATTACATACAAGTTTATCACATAAATAGACACCTTACATGGCATTTACATACATGGAAAATGCATAGCATATGCTAGAATATTAAATACTTCACTTTCCTTCTTCCATGCTTTAGCTCTTCTCCATGCATACCTTTTCTTCATGCTTGACCTAAATTGGTTGGTTATGGGAGAGTGAGATTCTAGGGAATCTCAGTAGTAAGCATTATCACTTAAATATGCAAGATGGATGCTAATGTATTGTATGTAATTTCATTAAACTTTCTTTGGTTAGTGACATGCTATCATGCTATATACTTTTACATAAAGTGCATGGCCATGGAAAACATGTTATTCACAATACATTGAACATCATTAATCATGTCACAACATCATTCAAATATCACATACATGTCAACACATAAGCATACCACATCAAGCACATAAAGAGATAAGTTCACTACCTTGCACTTAAGCTTTCCTCTTGATCTTTAGTATTTGCTTCCTAGCTTTCCAACCAATAAACCTTTATGCCAATCACTTCCCAACATGTTATTGGATGTTTCAAGGTCCTAAACACATTCATATTCATCACATAATTCATTAGGACTCATGAACTCCAACCATGTTCAAGATTAACTTTGTTACACTCCTTATTGTCATAACTTTCCCTAATATTCACTAATCCACTTGGCTCTTGAATCAATTGATGTCTTGAATTTACCCTACACAATTTCATCTTTTGAATCCATTTATGAGCTTAGAATCATGAAATTCCAGCTCCATCATGGCCTGCTGTACAGAACTGAACATAAGCATACAATTCTTTCAAAAATTCTCATTTTGATTCTAATGCTTCCCATACTTGTTTCTCCACTTTACCCCACACAACTTTTCATTTTAAAACCATTGGAACCATCAAAATCATGAAATTCCAATTACTGTTCATGCGAGTGAACAGTAACCGTAAGGAATCTCAAAGACTATAGCCTTGAGATTTTAATGTTTCCAGGGTTTAAAACCTTTCCAATCCTACACAAAATCATCATATAAACTCAATGGAAGCATTAAATCATTGAAATTCAATTTCCTTTCCTCATGAACAGTGCATACCGAACAGGGCACACCATGGCAAAGTCAAGAATATCAATTTGATTCAACAACCAACCACTTAACTAGCTTGTTTAAGCTTTAATCATATGGTTCTAACTTTAATTTCTTCTTTCCCCTTTCATCTAAGGTTTTTGGACAGCACCTTCCCTTAGAGAAAACTCAACTTTTTCCCCATGAAAACCCTAAGTTCAAGCTCCCAAATCAAAGGAGAATAAGTTAGGAAAGATTGCTTACCTTTAATCTCTAGCTTGCTTGAACTTTGGAACCTTGAATCTTCTTTGTCTTGGCTTAAGTTTCCATTTTGCAAGAGTTTTCCCAAGGGTCCATGAAGCTACGGTTTGCTGCAGAATGAGGGGGTATTTATAGCCAAAATCCAAGAAAAATGAATGGCCAAGATTGATTTGGTTACTATTTGATCTAAAGGCCCACATTTAATCTTGGATTTAACTTTTTCATAAAATAATAATTATGACATCATGTGGGACAGCTCAAGGGACACCTCAAGGGGTTAGGTGGCGTGCTGCCCATGCAAGGAACTTTCTGGAGAAATTCCAGTCCAATCCGGTACCGATCAGTGCAGTTTCACAACAACCGGACTGTGTTCTGTTCCTAATTTTTTTATAATATACCAGGATATGTATTCTATCCTGGAAATTAATGTCTAGGCTTCTCACACCATTGACATACTTGTACTCGCAACAACTTAATTACAGATCCCTTAGAAAATGACCAAAATACCCTTGGTGTCCTTTCTTGCGCTATATTGACCCTAAGGGCATAATTGTCATTTCACCCCTTCTTGTACTGCCTCAGGGCATATATTGGCTCAACTAATCATATTTATACCATGTGTCACGTTTTTAGCCTATCCCAGATGACCAAAATGCCCTTCATCTATCTCTGGTACAATCTGGGCATCCAGGGGCATTTTCGTAATTTCGTACTTTTTCTGGCACTAACCCCTTCTACTGATAGACTGGTACCCTGGGTTTTGGGCCTTCCTTGGCATCATTATGGGCCTATATATGAGGTCATCTGATCTCATTCTATCCAGGCTTACATACCGATAAGTTCCATTATCGGATCACGGGTGTTAACAAACTCCCGTCAAAATTCACTGATATGTGAATAACTTTTTATACATAACTTCTTCTGGAGTTCTGTCAGATCCAGGACATCTGACACTGTAGGGCACACTTTCCTGTAATTTGCCCACATATATCTGATGTCCATAGAATCTGATAAAAATTCAAATAACTTTTAGACTATCAGATAATTTTCTGCTGTCTGGAGCCCTAATAAAATTTCTGTATCATGCCAGATTACCCAGCATGACTTCCTCTATTTACTGATGGAATGTGGGACTGAAATACTTACAGGCAGTTATAAACCTTTTCTGGCTGAACTTTTCTATAATTACATTTATGTCCCTGACTTTTTGCTTAATTACATTTATGTCCCTAACTTTTTGGATATTTACATTTAGGTCCTTAAACTTTTGGAAATTACAACTTTTGGCCCAACTTTTGTTTCTACTTTAACTTTTGGCCTTTAAACTTTTCTAATTTTCGTTTAGGTCCCTTTCTTCCTTCAAGACTCATTTAACCTTTATTATTTCTTCTGATCTTTGTCATAATCCTTCTTAAACCTCTTTCCACTATCAGTACTATACAGATAGGGAAAAATTAGGATATGACACCATCACTTCCCATCAAAATTAATATAATCACTATTATCATCAACTTTTCCTTTTAGAATACTCATTATCTAAAAGGCTCCCACTTATAAAAAGTATACATGAATCATAACTAAGATAAAGAAATAAAATTAAACATGTTTGCCTTACATATAGGCATGTAATAAATGACAAGTATTTATGAATAAAGAGTAATAAAACATGTCCTTAACAAAGCAAACCAATGGAAATCAAATACAAATATACATCATTTGATATGAGCTTTCTAATATTCTAACATCGTTTTTCTTAACTTCTTAAGCTTACGAGGCGGCTTGATAAGGCTATATACAAATTATATTGTTTTAAGCCAATACGTTTTGCTTATATGGCTTTGTCTAGGCTTGCCTCTAACCCTAGTTTCTCTTATATACTCCATTATGACTTTTATGTTGAATTCAATATTCTCCTTATATGTCATGAATTCAATATAATCGCCAATCATGCCATTAATGCATTTTCTATTTGTTAGTCTGGTTGCATCTCTTTCAACCATACTCATGGCCAAAGTAGGGGTAAAATGTTGGTCTATTTCCTCTCCATCCTCAACTGGAGATTCATTGTGAAGAGTAGGCACCATCTTGGAGTTTGAATATGAAGAAACCATGAAAGGCTGTAGAGGAAGTGGTTTGATGGGGAATAAAGTTTCTGACCTCAATCCATAATCATATATTACTTTTGGTTCCTTTTGTGGAACTTCCTCTACCAACTCCTCTTGGTCTTCTTTAGAAAGTTCATCAAGTTTTTGTGCTAGATCCTCTTAAGGTTCCCCCTTGGGTCCTCTTAAAGGTTCTCCTCTAAGTTATTGACATCATACAAGAATAAGATGTCATCATTTAAGCTATATCCCAGATATTCAGTGCTAGATGAAGTCATTTTCACCTAAATAATAAAAAAAATATTTATCATAATTTTTTGGAATTTTTAAACACTAAAAAACACTAGGAAATACACTGAATATTTATAAATATATCCAAAATTGCCCCCAAAATTAGGAAAATTATATATCAACATAAATATCTTGATTTTAGGGATTTTTAAGAATAAACTGCACATCAATCAGAGGTCCCACGCTCCCTCACGTACCCCAAGAAGGAAAAATTCTAAAATAAAAAAATAAAAAAATTTAACAAAGCCTACTCTCGGCCTCTAGTACGTGTATTACACAGGCCAGTCTAGTGCTGCCACGTGGCCACTACTACGTGTTAGTCACTAGATTTTTCTCTTTTCTGTTTTTCTATTAAAAAACTTTTTTATTCACAAAAATAAAAAAAACTTTATGGGTTCGGGTTAGATCCTCTTATCAGACTCGGCCTTTAACCCTACCATTTTTTATAGGCTTGGCCCATTTTAGCCCAAATTGTTTTTTTTACTGGATTGGGCTACGCCAGCCCAGTCACAGTACAACAGTAGGCAACAACACCTATTTTTTATGCAGCGTCAAAATGACACGCATTTTGGGATGATCAAAGCGGTGCATTTTGATCATCCCTGACCTCTAGTCGGGTCACACAGTCCCGACTGTCAGACTCGACCCATTTTCTGGCTATAACTCCTCTGTCTGATAATTGATTTTGACATTCTTGGTATCATTTTCTTCTTTTTTTGTGCTCTACGCAATGTGACTAATTTTAAGACCTAAAAATGTTGTTTTCTAATTACCTAATTTTCAAACGAAGAAGCTTAGATTCTATGGAAGTTGAATATGCTTCTATTTATAGTTTAAATGCATGCTCTATATTTCTTGGCATAAAACAAATGTTGTTAATCATAAATAGAGAAAATAACAACATGCTACCAGAAAAACAAAAAATTACAAAATGCATGCGCAAGCATAGAACCTGACTCATGATACCATTAAAAGATTTTGGGCATACCTTGGACCTCCTCTTATTCATTGAGATAGCCACACATAACTGGAGTACCTTATATAGATTCTAGTATGTTTACACAGTAAAACCATTGAAGAAGGAAGAAAAACTGGAGAACTGACATAAGGAGGAGAGGAGAGGAACTGAGGAGAAAATTATTCTATCCCACACACACCAGAGCAAGATTGTAGTCCACCGAATGAATAATTCAACCACTATATGCTACATTATTCACGTCCAGGAAAAATGCATGTGTGGGAAGTAGGATCTCCATAACTCCCATATCCTTTATTTTTCTCCTTTCAAAAATAAAATTGTTCCCTCCATATTTACTCCTCATAGACCTAGCCTAATCTACTATAGGTGGACTGGCCCATTTACTAACATATATATAAGCCAATTGCAGTATTTATAAACTATGAATTATTGGATGCTCATTTTAGGCTTTCATAGATAATAGACTCACTCTGGTTTTCTCTATAAATATACCTATAAATCTGAATATAATGAGTTAGAAAAGTATCAAAATTGAGGGCATCAAACCAAGAAAAAATAACAAAAAGAAAATCATCCTTTAATTAGTAAATATGATTATCATTAAAGGCCAACCCTAAATAGCAGGAAAAGAATTATTGTGTTTTCACTAAGCATTGATATCCTATTGGAAGCAATTACATTCGAAGTATTATTAGGTATTAAATATGACCTTGTCTCCTAATGTGATTCAAACATTAATTTATCATATCAAGATAGTCTACCTCTTCCATTAGATATAATCCTAACCCTATTGATAAACAAGGATTGTTATGTGTTACAAAAATGTTCATATTTGTAACAAAAAAAATGTCCGTATTGACTTGACCCATCTAACTTTATAAAAGACTGGGTTGAAACTTTTTTTGTTTGTTATGTAAAAGGCCAGACAACTTTTATTTCATCGACCAATGAGAGTTAGGACAGATGGTAAGGAACAGGTTCGTATCCCACAAAGATGCAAGTTTGATTCCCACTACTGTTATGAAGGTTCCTTTGGTAGGTGATCTCGTAAGTCCCCTATCAGCATGTTTTGAGCCCTAGGGCTGTACCCTGGCCTTGGTTGAAGACTATGCCAAACCTATCTAAAATTTTTTGTACCAAAAAAACTTTTATTTGATCGTACAATAATGATTATTTTCAAATCGATGAACATGGTTTATTACCAAAATTGGAATCACAACTGCTTTTCTTTCTCCAACTATTTTTACTAAGTTTGCATTGCTTTAATCAATATGATGGAAAACATGAGATTTCAAAACCATTCATAAACACTGTGGCTCCTAGTTTTGAATTCAGCAGTTCATATAGCTTGATATATTCAGTTATTTAATTTTTATTTAAGGAGGGAATTCAATTTCATCCCTTAAATTAGTTCAGGAGACATTTTCATTACTATAGTATGTTGTAATTTTATAATTGGAATTTTACAATCTTCTCCCATCTCTTTCATGCTTAAGACAAGTAACTAATTGAATCTTGAATACGTCAAAATGAATTTTATTTGGAGACCATGAACAAAAGTAAACGTCATCGTTTCTCTTAATTAGTCTTGAATCTTGAATTATATTTAGGCTATGTTTGGTTCAAAGGGAGAGTACATTAGGTTAATTTAATAGAGGTAGGAAATGGTAGGAAATATTATAGGTGTGAAGATATAATAAGAGAGATGATGTTTATTATTTGGTTGAGAAAGGAAGGAGGGGAGTTAATTAAAAATTGATAAATATATACTTATCTCTTTATTTTTTATTTTCTCTTTATTACAATATTTATATTAGAATTATTATTTCTTAATTTACGAATATCAAAAAACTTTTTACTTATCGATGATAATGAATGCCATCGATCAGGCCTTTATTGTGAGAACTGGACCAAGAAATTGAAGAAACCCACGAACCATATCTCTCCTGGGGTACGCATCAACATCACCATCTGTATCGCAATTCAGAGAGAATGGGTGGAGGAGAGCACAAAATTTTCAATCAAACATACTTATATCACCTTTTTCCTATCTTCTTTTCAAAAATCCTCTAACTAGACAATGATTTACATAAATTATATATAATATATAGTATCACCGTCACCACAAGTTGCTAGGTAACTTGTGCATATTTTATGCTAATTATCAGACCATCAATGTGGCTATTTCATTTTGTTACATAAATAATACTATTTTGGTTCTTTAAATTCAACAATTGGCATAGTTAGACATTCATATATGTTATAGAGTAGGCTGATCCACCTTTGGTGGGTTAGACCCAAACCCCATATGAAAAGAAATGGGAGTTACCCACTAGTTTTATAGGAGGAGAACGTGGGGGAGTGAGGAGAGTTTTTTGTAAGCCACTTCCCTTCACTCATGCATATACATACGAGACATTGAAGCAAAATATGTGAGCATGTTTGTTCTATATTTTCATTTTGCAAGTGTTATCTCTCTCAAGTGTGGTATCCAATACTCTGCCTCTACTTTTCTTCGGTACATTTACTATATAAATGTGACTATGATCCTTCTAAAGTGCTCTAGTTTCGTGTGGGTATTCAGTGAGTCAAATAAAGGATTCCAGGTATGCCCAAAATCTTCAATGGTCTCAGAGCCGAGTTATATGCTTTCATATCCTTCACTATCATTTTTTGTTTTCTAGTTATACACTATTTGCATGCTTATTTATGTTCTAGAGTGCTTATTTAGTGATAATATGTATAAAGCATAGAGCATGCATTTAAACTATGAACAGAAGCATATTCAACGTTAATTGAAACAACGAACTTTTGTTTTGAAATTAGGTCATTAGAAAATAGAGTTTTTAGGCCTTGAAATTAGTCCTATTGTATAGAGCATGAAAAAAAAAGAAAATGACACTAAGAACGTCAAAATTAGACGTCGGACAGAGAAGTTATGGGCACCTGTTTCCAGTCTGGTCTCACAGACCTGACCCATTTTCCAGTCGCGCTTGTGTGACCCCACTGGAGGTCAGGGATAACCTAAAATGGCCTTATTTTGACACCTGAAGAAAAAGAAAAAACACCCTCCTAGGACTATTTATCAGACTGGGCTACTCCAGCCCAGTCCAATAACAAAAAAAAATTTAGGCTGACAGAAGACTAATAAAAAAATGTTTTTTTATTTTCTATAAGTAGGGGTAATGGGCTGGGTCAGATAAGTGGATCCAACTCGAACCCACTGAAAATAAAAAAAATAGAATTTTAAAAAAATATTTTTTAATTCAAAAAAGAAAAATGAGGAAAATCTGGTGGCTGACACGTGGCAATGGTGACTTGGCAGCACCAGACTGGCGCGTGCAGTACACGCGCCTGAGCTAAGAGTGGGCTTCATTCAGTTTTTTATCTTTTCTAAATTTTTCTTCTTGGGGCGCATGAGAGAGTGTGGGGCCTGCAATTGAGATGCAGTTTGTTTCTAAAAATCCCTAAAACCAAGATCTTTATTTTGATATATAATTTGCCTAATTTTAGGGGTAATTTTGGACCTATATATGAATATTCAGTGTATTTTCTGGTGTGTTTTAGTGTTTAAAAGATCTAAAAAAGTATGATAATTAATATTTTTTATTATTTAGGTGAAAATGACTTCATCTAGTACTAAACCTCTAGGATATACTTTAAATGATGATATCTCATTCTTGGATGAGGTCAATAACCTAGAGGAAAACCTTCAAGAGGACCCCGAGGGGGAACCTGAGGAGGATCCATAATAAGATCTTGATAAACTTTCTGAAGAAGACCTAGAGGAGTTTATGGAGGAAGTTTCACAAGATAATCCGGAAGAAATAAATGATTCTGGACTGTGCTCAGAAACTTTATTCCCCATCGAACCACTTCCTCTATAGCCTTTCACGGTATCTTCAGATTTAAGCTCCAAGATGGTGCCTACTCTTAATGGTGAATCTCAAGTTAAGGATGGAGAATAAGTGAACCAACCTTTAACCCCTACTTTGGCCATGAACATAGCTAAAAAAGATGCAACCAAATTAACAATCATAAAAGGCGTTAATGGCGTGATTAGTGATTATATTGAATGCATGACAGATAAAGAGAACACTAAATTCTACTTGAAAGTCATAATGGAATATATAAGAGCAACAAGAGTTAGAGGCAAACCCAAACCAGGACTATGAGAAAGAAATATTGGTTTAGAACAATAGAATTTGTATCTAACCTTAAAAAGTCACCTCGTGAGCTTAAGAAGCTAAGAAAAGCGATGTTAAAATATTGTAAAGCTAATGTCAAATGATGTATATTTGTATTTTGATTTCCAGTGCTTTACTTTATTAAAGTCATCTTTTATTACTCTTTCTTTGTAAAGACTTGTCATTTATTACATGCCTTATATGCAAGAAAAACATGTTTCATTTCATTTCTTTATCTTAGTTGTGATTCATGTATGCCTTTTTATAAGTGGGAGATTTTTTAGATGATGAGTATTCTAAAAAGCAATATTTGATGAGAATAGTGCTTATATTAATTTTGATAGAAAATGATGGCGTTGCTAGTACTTGTGTGACAGGAGGTACAAATGTATTCTCCTGATCATGGGTATGGTGATATTATTATTTTTTTATCAAAAAAATAATAAAAGCACGTGACATTGTATACTTTACATGTGCTATATAAATATGTAAATTCACTTAAATATTCTATAGTTCAATAAATTAATGTTGGAAAGGTTTTTCAGATGTAACATCCTTACTTTCATTTGTCTTAGGGACCATTCAGTAGCATTTAGAACCACTTACAAGACCTTGGAAGTCCATTAGCCAAATCTGGAATTTTTCTCTTTCTCAGGTTACAGCTCATATGGTATTCCATATTACGCAATAAATTTCAAAAAATCATAATTAATTCTAAAAAAATCAAACTGAAGTGGCTCAAAAATCTACATGAATATAACATCTCTAAATTTAAGGGAAAAATAATTTCTAGACAAAATGATTAGCCAATTAATACAGTTTATTCATTGAAGTTTACTGTTTATTTCGTCAAAAACTCTGTAAACATATTCTAATCCCTTACTTTGGAAATTCATTTCTCTTGATATACACATCCAAGTGAAACTTTCTACCTATGAACTTAAATCTCTAGATGTATGCTACACGCTCGTAAAATTTCATGAAATAATTCCTTTATTTGCTAGGTCAAACTGAAACCAAAACAAAACTGCTACAGGACCTACGTTTTTACCAATTCAGTTTCATTTCTTTTACTTTTAATAATTGTTCCAGCATGCATAAGCCATCAAATAAGCTTCTCAATATTCATATACATCATATACATATGGCATAAGTATTACAAATAGTTTTATCACATAGATGGACACCTTATATAGCATTTACATACATAGATAATCCATAGCATATGCTAGGATCTCAATTACTTCCATTCCTTTCTTCCATTCTTTAGCTCTTCTCCACGCATACATTTTCCATCATGCTTGACCTAAATTGGTTGGTTATAGGAGAGTGAGATTCTAGGTAATCTCAGTAGAAAACATTACCACTTAAATATGCAAGATGGATGCTAATGCATGATATGTAATTTCATTAAACTTTCTTTGATTAGTGACATGCCATTATGCCATATACTCTTACATAAAGTGCATGGACATGGAAAACATGATATTCACAATACATTAAACATCATTTATCATGTCACAACATTATTCAAATGTCATATACATGTCAACACATAAGCATACCACATCAACCACATGAAAAGGTAAGTTCACTACCTTGCACTTAAGGTTTCCCTTTCATCTTTTGCACTTGTTCCCTAGCTATCCAGCCTTTTTGTCAATCACTTCCCCACATCTTCTTGGATGTTTCAAGGTCCTAAACACATTCATATTCATCATATAATTCATTAGGACTCATGAACTCTAACCATGTTCAAAACTAACCTTGTTACACTCTTTATTATCATAACTTCCTCTAATCTTCACTAATCCACTTGGCTCTTGAACCAATTGATGTCTTAACTTTACCCTACACAATTTCATCTTTTGAATCCATTTATGAGCTTAGAATCATGAAATTCCAGCTCCTTCATGGCCTACTATACAGAACCGAACACATGCACACAATTCTTTCAAAAATTCTCATTTTGATTCTAATGCTTCCCATACTTGTTTCTCCACTTTACCCTACACAACTTTTCATTTTCAAACCATTGGAACCATCAAAATCAGGAAATTCCAATCACTGTTCATGTGTGTGAACAGTATCATGAAGGATTTCACAAACTACAACCTTGAGATTTTAATGTTTCCAAGGTTCAAAACCTTTCCAATCCTACATAAAATCATCATATAAATTCAATGGAAGCATTAAATCATTGAAATTCCATGTCCTTCCCCATGAACAGTGCATCCCAAATAGGGTACACAATGGCAAAGTCAAGAATATCAACTTGATTCAACAACCAATCACTTAACGAGCTTGTTTAAGCTTCAATCACATGTTTCTAACTTTAATTTTTTCTTTCCCCTTTCATCTAAGGTTTTTGAGCTGCACAAAACCTTAGAAAAAAAATCAAATTTTCTCCATGAAAACCCTAAGTTTAAGCTCCAAAATCAAAGGAAAATAAGCTAGGATAGATTGCTTACCGTTAATCTCTAGCTTGCTTGAACTTTGGAACCTTGAATCTTCTTTGTCTTGGCTTGAGTTTTCATTTTGCAAGATTTTCCCCAAGGTATCACAAGGCCATGGTTTTGATGTAGAAATGAGGGGGTATTTATAGCCAAAATCCATGGGAAATCAATGTCCAAGATTGATTTGGTTACTATTTGATTTAAAGGCCCACATTTAATCTTGGATTTAACTTTTTCCAAAAAGAATAATTATGACATCATGTAGGACAGCACAAGGGACACCTCATGGTTGTATGTGGCAAAATTCCATTGGGGGGAACCTTCTGGAAAAAATCCAGTCTAATCTGGTACGGATCGAAGCAATTTCATAGCAACCGGACTGTTTTCTATTCCTAATTTTTTATAATATACCAAGATATGTATTATGTCTTAGACATCAATGTATAGGATTCTCATACCATTGACAATGATATACTGAATATTTATCTGCCATCCATCCCTTGGGAAATGACCAAAATACCCTTGGTGTCCTTTTTTGCACTGTACTAACCCTATGGGCATAATCGTCTTTTTACCCCTCTTTGCACTACCTCAGAGCATATACTGTTTCTGACTAATCATATTTATACAGTATGACACATTTTTGGCCTGTCTAGAATGACCAAAATACTCTCTATCTATCACTGGTATAATATGGACATCCAGGGGCATTTTCATAATTTCGCACTTTTCCTAAAATGCTCTGGACTCTGGCCCACTTAACTGTCTCACTACCTTATTGGGCTCATGATGGTGCCATTTGGGCCCTAATATGGGCTCATTGCCTTTATTACCTTTATGGCCCAATTCATATGACAACTCTCCCGATCCTATTTATCGCGTATGTTATTGTACCGTAAAATCCCGTAAAACTTCTACAGGATTCCTTTTCTGACTCTGTCAGTTTTATAAATTCATATATTAAATATACGAATTTACAGTAAAGTTTCATCTAATTCTGAGATCTGAAAAATATTGCAATAATTCCTTCTGACTTTAGAAATTTATATCAATTAGTTGGGACCTCAAATCGAAATTCTATGACTCCTTAGACTGCCCTGAATCACTTTGTCTATATACTGGTAAAATTTGAGTCTAATATGATTCTGGGGATTTTTGCCCTCTTTCGGATCAACTTTCTCATATTTATATTTGAGTTCCTGAACTTTTGAATTATTGCACTTAAGCCGTGAACTTTTGGCTATTTGCATTTAAGTCCCTGAACTTTTGAAAATTACATTAAGGGCCCAACTTTTGTTTCTTCCTTCACTTTTTGCCTTTAACCTTTTCTAATTTTTGTTTTAGTCTTTCTCTTTCTTCAAGAGCTATCTAACCCTTATCATTTCTTCTGATCTTTGTCATAATCCTTTCCAAACCTCTTTCCACTCAGCACTATACGGATAGGAAAAATTTAGGATATGACATTTCTACCCCCCTTAAAATAAATTTCATCCTTGAAATTTATTTAGCACCTTAGTCAACAATCTTGTATAGGTATCCTTGTCCTCTTTATGACTAAGGATTGGGGGATTTAATTCTTATCTTCTATCTTAACATCTTAGCAGAGTACCTTTCATGTCCACAATTCTTCATATCTTGACTATGCTCATTCTTTTGTCATAAATCAACTCAATCAGAGTTGAACCCCAATTCATTCTATTACTTACTTTCTTACTATGCATCTATTTACATATGGACTTCTCACCATACTAAACTTGTGAGAAGTGTCCATTTCTTTCATATCAAACTCCCTCATATAATGCTATACTCTGGAGTTTCTATTAATGACTAATCATACTTCTTAGTGCAATCACCTACTTCTCATCTGAGTATCTAGCAAAATTCTTTGAACATCCGCACAACTTTATCTCTCATTTTTATATTATCATACTTCTGATCATCTTTAATAACTCATCATAATATACAGCCGAGGACTTATATCATTATTCTTTCTTTTATTGCTCTACTGCTAAACAGGAGCACATAGGAGCATATAGGAGTATATAGGAGCACATACTCTAACATGCATAATGCCTGGCCAACATATTGCAGGACTACATACCTGCTCATGAATGCAAAGCTTTAACACCAGAGCTCAAGCATTCCTTCTCTTAATATGCACAGCTCTAATACTCAGAGCTTGCACAACTCTATCACATAGAGCTTACACTGCTCTAACATTCAGAGCTTTAGCATATTTTACAAATATAACATAGCATAATGCTTGGCATTTTATGCAAGGAGTGAAAGCTCTCATTTGCTCTTTCACATGTAGCTTAACATTTAAACATCTTATCCCTTTCAAAAAAGGAGCCTCTCGATCTGTTTATAGGGCTAGCTATAAAGTCACTTCATATTATACTTCTCAATAGATATATCTCATAACGTATCTCATTACATACTTTTCATAACATATCTCATTTCATATTTTTCATGCCGTAACATGGCATATCTAGCAAAATCTGGCTACATCATAGTCTATCATCTTATATAGCTCTATGCACATATGCCAAATTTCTATGGCATTTACACCTTTCCTATTACTTCCCAGGGGGTCACCCATCATTGGACTACCCTTGCTTGAGCACGCTTAACTGAAATGTGCAGATAAAAATCTAAAGCAATGGTGCTCACAGGCTCTAACCCTGGTACTTTACTATCTTAAACCCATCATATTCTATCTCTCTTGGGTCTATCTGTCATTCTAATCTCTTTATCCTCATCTGGAGGATCTATTTACCTTTCATTCTTATTCTTTGTAATCTTATCGTAAGGATCTCTTTATTCTCATTTGACCCTTTCTCATGTCTTATGAAATATTCTTATAAATCCTTAGGACTTAGGACTACAACTTTAACTTTGATCACTTAGTTCCTGTTACGTGTAAGGAGATTTTGAGTTCAATCCCTAATAGTAATAAGGCTATCTGAAACTAGCATCATGGGTACTCTCTCTGTTATGAGTTAACCAACTTGTGAAGCTTCTATACCTTAACTTTTCCTTGGTATTCATCCTTCCAAAGATATACTGTACTTATGGATCATTACTTTCTTACTCTAGGCTTAGTCTATTACGACGCTCAAGATCTACTGCGATCAACCGTAAGCCTTTTTAGGATATAACTGCGACCCTATGAGCCATATTAGGATCTAACTACAATCCTCAAGAATCTACTACGATTCTGTTGTACTGTATTATCATCTTTGGAAGATCTAAACCAACGGACAAAGTTACAAGGTTAGTCATTTCCATATAGTTGTTAACTCAACAGATAAGACATGGCAATATAAGACATATCACTATTACATAGTTTGCTCAACCATCCTTTATACTCACATTGCAATTAAATAATTAACTAGGTAGACTTTAAAGTATTATGTCCCTTTATCACCTTAACTACTAGGTCCTGATCATTTATTCAGGAACCTGGATCATTTACTTGTTTCACTTAAGCTACCACATTACCGTCTTACTAGGGTAGAGACTCAACCCTTCTTTACTCTTTCTTATATAGGAATAGGGGAATCACTTTATCTTTAAATCTGTGACTACTTTACTTCTTTAAACCTCATAAACTTCTTTCTCTTAGCTTACATATATCTCTTTCTACTAATCCTCTAACAATTTCTGAGGCAATTTATCTTTAGCTTACATCTCCAGTATCCTATTTATTCATTTAGGAATTGGAGATAGCTTATCATATCAAGCTATCTTATCTCATCATAACATTTCTGATCGCCTGTAAAACTTCGGTGTCTCTAGCCTAAAGGACTTATGTGTCCTTGGCCTCACTATAATCCATAACTGAGTTAGCTATTTCTTTCAGCTATTTGGGGAAAGGTCTGGCTTATATCTTTATACCATTTGAACTTTTAAGTTTTCCCTTATCCTCCTGGATTACTAATAGGCGCGAAAGTAACTCTTATTAAGCCTTAAGATTCATATGAATGAATTTGATTAAGTATTCATCAAAATTGTTCTCTTTCCTTTGCTCTAACCCTTAGCCTCACGCTCACTTCTCTCTAATTGAGAGGAATACTTCTTTTAAATGCTTCGACAAAAACTTCTCAAGTGAGCAGATCAATCTCCATCTCGTATGGAGTAACTTCTGTATCTGTCTCTATCTCTTAACTCTTTCTGTCAGTCAGTCTTAGTCTATTCTGGACTAGACTTTGATTCCTTCCTAGTCTGTCTTTAACAAAGAAGGCTGGGGTTTAGTAGGACTAGGAACATCACGCTGATCTTTCCCTATAAGGTCACGTATTCCTAGACTGTGGGAATGGACATGAACTATCACAAACTCTGACTGGATGTCTAAATTAGGGGATTGTGATCTATTACTCATAATAACTCTATCCTCAAACTCTAGTGGAAGAGGAATAATATCTAGTTTACCCATAATCCAATACCAGTACTGAGCTTCCTCAGCCGTAATTTGTCCTCTCATTGGAGGAATAGAACTTACATTAGGATTAGAGGGCACTCCAACAAACTCATACTATGTAGAGTCACTAGACTCAAGATCATCTGGTACATACAAGGCTTCAGGCTGAATCTCTAAATAACCTCCAGACTGCATGTTTAAGTCTACAGAAATACCTTTGGGACATTCTATTGTGGACTTTCCTGACCAATCTCCTATACTCTCATCTGAACTCTCTTCATTGTCTGAGGGATGATCAAAGTCTGGATGTACACTATGTCCACATATCACTACTAGCCTGGGATCTCCCTTATTAACTGAAGCCTCTGACCTAACTTTATGAAATATCATATCTATCTCTGCTCAATTAAGCAGTGTTAACTATCCCAAAACATACCCTACCTTAACAAAATACTTATTGTTTTAGGGTTAGGGTCTAGGAATAATCTCATATTAGTCCATAAATAATTTCTAGACCAAATGATTAGCCAATTAATACTTATTCTCTATTTAGAGAATTTTTTAAGCCAGAATCCTTTGCTCTGATACCAAAATATAACATCCTTACTTTCATACGTCTTAGGGATCATTTAGTAGCATTTAGAACCAGTTACAAGACCTTGGAAGTCCATTAGCCAAATCTGGAATTTTACTCTTTCTCGGGTTACTATTCATATGGTATTTCAGATTACGTAATGAACTTCAAAAAATCATAATTAATTTTAGAAAAATCAAAATGAAGTGGTTAAGAAATCTAAGTGAAGATAACATCTTTAAATTTAAGGAAAAAATAATTTCTAGACCAAATGATTAGCCAATTAATACAATTTATTCGTTGAAGTTTACTGTTCATTTGGTCAAAAACTCTAGAAATAGATTCTGATCCCTTACTTTGGAAATTCATTTCTCTTGATAGACACATCCAAATAAAACGTTCTACCTATGAACTTAAAGCTCTGGATGTATGCTACATGCTTGTAAAATTTCATGAAATAATTCCTTCATTTACTAGGTCAAACTGAAACCAAAACAAAACTACTTTAGGACCTAGATTTTTACCATTTCAGTTTCATTTCTTTTACTTTTAATAATTGTTCCAACATATATAAGCCATCAAATAAGCTTCTCAATATTCATATATATCATATACATATGGCATAAGTATTACAAATAGTTTTATCACATAGATGGACACCTTATATGGCATTTACATACATAGATAATCCATAGCATATGCTAGGATCTCAATTACTTCCATTCCTTTCTTCCATTCTTTAGCTATTCTCCAAGCATACATTTTCCATCACGCTTGACCTAAATTTGTTGGTTATGGGAGAGTGTGATTCTAGGGAATCTCAGTAGCAAATATTACCACTTAAATATGCAAGATGGATGCTAATGCATGATATGTAATTTCATTAAATTTTCTTTGATTAGTGACATGCCATCATGCCATATACTCTTACATAAAGTCCATGGCCATGGAAAACATGATATTCACAATACATTAAACATCATTTATCATGTCACAACATTATTCAAATATCATATACATGTCAACACATAAGCATACCATATCAAGCACATAAAGAGGTAAGTTAACTACCTTGTACTTAAGCTTTCCCCTTGATCTTTTCCACTTGTTCCCTAGCTTTCCAGCCTTTTTGTCAATAACTTCCCAACATCTTCTTGGATGTTTCAAGGTCCTAAACACATTCATATTCATCATATAATTCATTAGGACTCATGAACTCCAACCATGTTCAAAACTAACCTTATTGCACTCTTTATTATCATAACTTCCTCTAGTCTTCACTAATCCACTTGGCTCTTGAACCAATTGATGTCTTGGCTTTACCCTACATAATTTCATCTTTTGAATCCATTTATGAGCTTAGAATCATGAAATTCTAGATCCTTCATTGCCTGCTGTATAGAACCGAACACATGTACACAATTCTTTCAAAAATTCTCATTTTGATTATAATGCTTCCGATACTTGTTTCTCCACTTTATCCCACACAACTTTTCATTTTAAAACCATTGGAGCCATCAAAATCATGAAATTCCAGTCACTACTCATGCGCATGAACAGTACCATGGAGGATTTCACAAACTATAACATTGAGATTTTAATGTTTCCAAGGTTCAAAACTTTTCCAATCCTACACAAAATCATCATATAAATTCAATGGAAGCATTAAATCATTGAAATTTCATTTCCTTCCCTCATGAACAGTGCATATCAAACAGGGTACACCATGGTAAAGTCAAGAATATCAACTTAATTCAACAACCAATCACTTAACTAGCTTGTTTAAGCTTCAATCACATGTTTCTAACTTTGATTTTTTCTTTCCCCTTTCATCTAAGGTTTTTGAGTAGCACAACACCTTAGAGAAAAATTAACTTTTCTCCATGAAAACCCTAAGTTCAAGCTCCAAAATCAAAGGAAAATAAGCTAGGATAGATTACTTACCTTTAATCTCTAGCTTGCTTGAACTTTAGAACCTTGAATCTTCTTTGTCTTGGCTTGAGTTTTCATTTTGCAAGAGTTTTCCTAAGGTATCACAAGGCCACAGTTTTGATGCAGAAATGAGGGGTATTTATAGCCAAAATCCATGGAAAATCAATGGCCAAGATTGATTTAGTTACTTTCTGATCTAAAGGCCCACATTTAATCTTAGATTTAACTTTTTCTAAAAAGAACAATTATGACATCATGTGGGACAACTCAAGGGACACTTCATGGGCGTATGTGGTGAAATTCCATTAGGGGGAACCTTCTGGAAAAATTCTAGTCCAATCCGGTACCGATCGGAGCAGTTCTACAACAACCAGACTATTTTCTGTTCCTAATTTTTTATAATATACCAGGATATGTATTCTGTCCTAGACATTAATGTCTAGGCTTCTCGTACCATTGACAATGATATACTGAATATTTATCTACCATCCATCCCTTGGGAAATGGCCAAAATATCCTTGGTGTCCTTTCTTGCACTGTACTAACCCTAGGGGCATAATCATCTTTTTATCCTTCTTTGCACTGCCTCATAGCATATACTGACTTTGTCTAATCATATTTATATATTATGATACGTTTTTGGCCTATCCAGAATGACCAAAATGCTCTCTATCCATCACTGGTATAATATGGGCATCCAAGGGCATTTTCATAATTTCACACTTTTCCTAGACTGCTCTGGACTCTGGCCCACTTAACTGTCTCACTTCGTTATTAGGTTCATGATGGCACCATTTAGGCCTTAATATCGGCTTATTGCCTTTATTACCTTTATGGCTCAATTCACATGACAACTCTGCCAATCCTATTTATCATGTATTTGATTATACCGTAAAATCTCGTAAAGCTTTTATAGTATTCCTTTTTTGACTCTGTCAGTTTTATAAATTCATATATTAAATATAAGAATTTACGATAAAGTTTCATCTGATTCTGAGTTCTGAAAAATAATGCAATAATTCCTTCTGACTTTAGGAATTTATATCAATTAATTGGGACCTCAAATCGAAATTCTGTGACTCCTTAAACTAACCTGAATCACTTTATCTATTTTTCATGATATGGTCATGTCTATTTGATTTCACATAAGCCTGAGGCATTAGAGTGCTTTAGATGATACATAAATGAAGTAGAGAATCAAATGGACAATAGAATCAAGGCATTACATACTGATCAAGGTCGTGAATACCTTTCAGATCAATTCAAATAGCTCTATCAAGAAAAAGGGATTATTAGGAAACTAACTATTACTAGCACACCTCAACAGAATGGGGTTGTCGAAAGAAGAAATATAACTCTTCTAGACATGGTTAGGGCTATGTTGGCTCAGGCAAGCCTTCCAATTTCACATTGGGGTGATGGTTTATTGAAGGCAACCTTTATACTTAACCGTGTGCCCTCAAAGTTAGTCGCTTTCACACACTACAAGTTATGGACTAAATGTTTGCCATATATAAGCATCCTTAGACCTTGGGGCTCGGCGTCATATATCCATGACAATTCTCATAGACATGGGAAACTAGGTCCTAGAGGGAAGAAATGTATTTTTATAAGGTACTTTGAACCCTCAAAAAGATATGTATTCATAAGTGAAATTAAAGATGGAACAGTGACTACAACAGAATTAAGAGATGTTGTATTTATTAAGATGGAGTTTCCCAGTAGGGGAGATGTTGACCGCACTGTATCTCTTTATGTGACTCAGGAATAGGATAGTGCCAAACAAATTGACTGTAACATCCTCATTTTCTGACATCTTAGGGACCAAATGGTAGCATTTAGAACCACTTTTAAGGTCACTGGAGCCAAATCATACAATCTGGAATTTTACTCTAGCGAGTACCATCCTTGTGTAAATTCCAGAGGAGTGACCTGACTTCAAAAAATCATAATTAATTCTAGAGAAATCGAAACGAAGTGGTTAAAATTTTTACATGAAGCTAACTTGATGCTCTTTTAGAGAAACATGAATTGTCAACCATGCCTTGACCACGTCAACTTTGGTCAATGTTCTGAAATCACTGTTCCTCCAACGTCCTATCCCTAATTCCAGCATTCTGGTCCCAACTTTGATAAATCATATCTTTATGTGTAGACATCCAAATGAAACGTTCTATATATAAAATTGAAGCTTGATATGTATAATATTTACTGGAAAAATATCATACATTTATTCAATTACTTACTATTTATAATTATAGCTCGAATGTCACTACCTCACCACGAGTTACTGTTCATAGTGACAATTTCCAGCAATTATACATACATGAATCACATATCAATCATACTAAGCAATTAACATATCTTCATGCATATTTATCTCCTTCATCTTGAGAAGACCTTCTGCAATTGGATTGATATGGAAGGGGTGAGATTTCTAGGGAAATCTCAGTAGCAAACATCACTAAACAATGCATACAATAGTGTGAATACTTGTGCTTGCTTGTGAAAGTGTTAACATTGCATAATGTGCATGCTTCCATGTTACATATGAAATACAATTAGCCAAAGTAATCATAGGAACAGAGCTTTATACATAAGCACATGTTCAACACAATTTAACAAAGCCATAGCACATCAAGCATAACATTCAATGCATATAAGTTTAGGATAAGTTTACTACCTGGCATATAGCCTTCCTCTATCTTTTAGCCTTTGCTCTAAGATTCCTTCTTTTCATAGGTCAAATCCTATACATAGCATAATAATATCTTCATTATTATTCTATCAACATATCTCTACTTAACTCATGCTTAATTAGGGGTAAAATTCTTACTCCAACATTCCTCTAACTTTCTTTTTATCTATAGCTAACTTTATTAATAGAGATATTTCTCTATTCTAATCACTAAGAGCAATCCTCTACTTTATTAGAGCATGGACTAGATAACTTTCTTACCTCATTCCTAAGCTTTGCCCAGTCCCTCGACTCCTTAGACTACTCCTGGCTCCACCAGAACTCCTTCCTTTCTTTTCTTTCTTTCTTTCATTCTCTCTTTCTCTCTTATTTCTCTTCTTTCTCTTGCCAAATCCGTGGTTTGCCATAAAATGGGAGGGGAGTGGCCTATTTATAGATGAGAGGAGGTGGAATGAATAGTCCAGATTGATTCGCGATGAATGGCTCAAATTGCTTGCTTCCTTAAGAAGCTTTGCCTGCATCATCACGCTGACATCACCCTCCTTAATGACTCACCACTAATGACATCATTCAGGACACCTCAAGGGTATATGTGTCATAATGGTGGGACCCTTGGGACACCTCACCAGCTGACTCAGCCTTTCCAGAGAGTTCCAGAGTCTTTTCCCTGAATAGACGGCCGAGATCGTGCCACGTGTCCTCTTGCTTTTTCTCCTTTTTCTCTAATCATGCCATGTATCCTTTGCTTTTATTCTATTATTTTAACCATGCCATGTGGTGTATTGTGGTCCCCATTTATGCCATCTCATGATTCCAGATCAGTTTACCCAGTTCTATCTTGGACCGGGTCACTTTACTTTATTGAAAAAGTACTAAACTAATATTTTAATGCCTCTTGGGCCCACATTACTCTTGCATTACATTTTAGGGCTTTGGATTGTCATCTTGGGTTTCTAACCAAGCCCAAGCACTCTAGTAGCTCGGTTCCCAAGAAACATCCTTAGTAAATTACCAAAATGCCCTTAGTTCCTCTTTAGTACTTATACGAGTACTATTATATTTCTATACCTTACCATATTATCTCTTGACCCTGGTCAGCTATCCAAATACCCTTTATTGATTATCTAACCTTAGTTAAATGATCATAATCCCCTTCGTCTGACTCTGACTCAATGACACAACACAGTGGCATACCTTCAATGGCATTTTTGTAATTCTTCATTTTTCTTAGTCTTTATTAGCCCTAGCCCACATACTTATCTTAAAATAGCATTGGGCCTATAAGGTGCCATTCTGGACCCTCTGTATGATCCAATATCTTCATGGGATCAATTCCCGAGAAATTCCCCCAAAACATATTTATCGGGTATTTTAATCCACTGTAAATTATGTAGTACATTCTATAGAACTCCTTTTTGGGCTATGTTAGTTTTAAAAATTCTTATATTAATTATAGGAATTTACTGCCACATTTCATCTTATTTTGAGGTCTAGAGAATACTGTATTAATTTTTCTTCTCTTCATAAATTAATATAAATCTTTTGGGACCTCATATCAAAACTCTGTGTTGCATCAAATTGATCAGCATAATTTTCTCTATTTACTGAGACCTCTGCTCAATAGGGTCTAGTAGCATCCCTTTTTCAGGCTATATACTGGGCTTCTGAGCCTAAAAATTGGGATATGACATTGACATACCAGAATCGTCTAGGTATGTCAATCTGAGTGGAAGCCAAGAACGGTAAACATAAAGACCGAGACAAATGAGAAAAGATAAGCACGTTGCCCTACCAGAAAGAGTAACAGGGAAAGTGTTCGAAAGAGACGCTTCCAAATAGAAGGTGAAGCACTCTTAGTTACTCCTGAAGGGGATGATGAACCCCGCACTGTTCATGAGGCCTTAGCAGGTCCTACGAAGGAGGAATGGAAGAAAGCAATGAAAGAGGAAATGGACTCAATGATGAAAAACTAAGTTTGGGAATTGGTTAATATGCCAAAAGGGCGTAAAGCCATTAGGAACAAGTGGGTTCTAAAAATTAAGAGAAAGGTGGATGGATCAATTGACAAATTTAAAGCTCAATTGGTTGCAAAGGGATATACACAATAGGAAGGTATAGATTATGAGAATACTTTTTACCTGTTGTGCGCTTAAATTCAATAAGACTTATTATGGCAATAGTAAACAGTTTAAACTTAGAGTTACATCAGATGGATGAAGAAATCTATATGGAACGACCAATAGGTTTCATTGAAAAAGGGTTTGAACACAAGAAGTGTAAACTCAAAAGATTCATTTATGGATTAAAACAGTCATCCAGATAGTGGTACTTGAGGTTTCACAAGGCCATTACCTCATATAACTTCTAGATAATAGAGGAAGACCATTGTGTCTACGTTAAGCAGTTTAAGGGTAACTTTGTGATATTATCCTTATACGTAGATGATATACTCTTACTCAAAAATAGTCTTGACTCAGTGATAGCTATTAAAGAATCGATTTCATCAAATTTCAAGATGAAAGACATGGGTGAAGCAAAATACATACTTGGAGTCAAGATTTAAAGGAATCGTTCTAAGAGAATCCTCACTCTTTCACAAGAGAATTATATCAAGAAGATACTTGAGCGATTCAATATGAGTGAATGCTAACTTGTGTCCCAAAATTGAATGAGATAAAAAGTAAATAGAAAGACTTCTATATGCCAGTGCTATTGGTAGCCTGATATACGCAACGATGTATACAAGACTAGATATTTGTTATGCCGTAGGGCTGGTTAGCAGATTCTAATCCAACCCTAGTGAGAAACACTGGAAAGTAATGAAAAGGATCTTAAGATACTTAAAGGGCACAACTGACTATGCATTGTGTTATCAAGGAAGCGATCTACGCCTAATCAGATATTCCGTTGCTGATATAGGCCGTGATGAAGAAGAATGAAGATCGACTTCAGGATACACCTTCTTGCTTAATAACGACGCCATATGTTAGAGTAGCAAGAAGCAAACGTGCATTGCTTTACACTCTATGAGTTTATGGCACGCACTGCAGCAGCGTAAGAGGCTGTTTGGATAAAGATATTTATCGAATACCTAGGATTTAGGAATGAGAGTACCAATCTGGTGTTGATACACTGTGACAATACTGTAGCTATAGCCTACACTAAAGACCCTAAGTATTGTAAGGAATTGGAAGACACGCAGCAGAAATTAACTTAAAAATTTTTCCATTCCCTTCCAGGATCTACTGTATGTGTTTAAGTCAAGTGGAAAGAAGTATTACCCTCAGTATTACCCTCATGCTTAACTAGGGGTAATATTCTTAATCTAACATTCCCCTGGCTTTCTTTCTACCTTTAGCTACCTTTATTAATAGAGATATTTCTCTATTCTAACTATTAAAAGCAATCATCTACTTTATTAGATCAGGGACTAGATAACTTACTTACCTTATTCCTAAGCTCTGCCCAGTCCCTAAGATCCTTAGACTGCTCCTGGCTTCACCAGAACTCCTTCCTTTCTTTCTCTTCCTTCCTTTCTTTCTCCCTTCCTCTCTTTCTCTCTTCTTTCTCTTATCTTTCCATGCTTGGTTGTGGGAATGAAGTGAGAGGGAGGGGTCTATATATAGGTGAGTGGAGGTGGAATGGATGGATCAGATCAAATTGTGATGAATGACCTAGATCGATTAGCTTCCTCAAGAAGCTTTGCTTGCATCATCAAGATGAGATCATCCTCATTGATGACTCACCAACATGACATCCAAGGACACCTCAGGGCATATGTGGCATAATTGGTGGGCCCCTTGGGATACCTTACCAGCTGACTCAACCTCTCTAGAGAATTCCAGAGTCTTTTCCTGGAATGAGCGGCCGAGATTCTGCCACATGTCCTTTTTACTTTTTCTCCTTTTTCCTATCTCATGACATGTATCCTCAACTTTTCTTCTTTTCCTGTAATCATGCCATGTGGTGCCTTGTGGGTCCCTTTTATGCCAACTCATGATTCCAGATCACTTTCCCTAGTTTTATCTTTGACCGGGTCACTTTACTTTATTGAAAAACACTAAAATATTATTTTAATACTTCTCAAACTCCCATAACTACTGGGCCTACGTTTTTGGACTTTGGATTGCTATCTTGGGTTTCTAACCAAGCCCAAGTACTCAGGTGGCTCGGTTCCCAAGAAACACTTCTTACTTCTTCTTTATACCCACAGGGACTTTCACTATTTTTCCTGAATTTTCACTTTCTTGCAGTTTAGTCTCTAAACATCATTTGTATACTTTTGGGACTCCTGCATAATAGGGCCTAGTAGCCTTCCTTTTTTAGGCTACATACTGGGCTTCCAGGCCTAAAAATCGGGATATGACATTTCTCCTCCCCTTAAAATAAATTTTGTCCTCGAAATTTGAGGGTTAAACCTCTATGCATTATTTTATGAATAGTTTTCTATGAGGAGAATGTCCCTTTCATTTCATAACATTTTCTTAACTCTTCTCAACCTCTCTTACTATCTTTCATAACTTTGTGTATTTATGCCAAACTTTTGTGGCATTTACACATTTTTCATATAACTGTGTTCTATCTTTACTCTATCTTAGACCCTCTTCTTTGGGTCTTTACTAGCCTCTTCATCTCTTGATCCTTATCTGAAGGATCTATCTACTCATACTTTTCCATTCTCAAAACATATGGGGTTCTCTTCTCTATTCCTCAGGCATACTTCTACAAAACTTTTTGAATATCAGTACTTAGACTTGAACTCCATCTTCATAAGGGTAAATTAAGTTCAGTCTATATAATATAGGCTATAAATAAGTTTTCTACAGGAGTTAATCAACTTGTGAAGCTCCTTACCTTAACTTCGTCTTTGGTACTCATCTTTCCAGAGAGATCTTGTACTATTCTCACTTCTTCATGGGTCCTTACTTTCCTTAGGCTAGGTCTAATTGTGACCTTAGGATCTAACTGCGATCAACTGTAAGCCTCTTCAGAATCTAACTGTTACTCTAAAGCTGTTAGGATCTAACTGTGACCTTTAACCCATGCTAGGATCTAACTGTGACCTTCCAGAATCCTCTTTGATTCTGTTGTACAGTATCATCTGTGAAAGATCTCATCCAACAGACTAAGTTATAAGGTTAACTGTTTCCACTTGTTGATAACTCAATAAAAATTTTAAAATACATTCAGTAGCCCATATTATTTACCAAGACTTTACTTATTTTCCCTCTTAATCAGGAGTTTCTTCTCATCTTTCCTACTTTGTTGTGGCTTACCAATATTCTGTTGCTATGGCCTCATCATAACTTCTCATTTAAATATGTGCTCTAACTGCAAGCCATTTAAACTATGCTCTAACTGCGAGCAATCTGTATCAGATCTAACTCTTATATGAAGAGTGATCTGAACTCATCTGAATCTAGCTCTATTTGAGAGCCATCTATTTCATATCCAACTCTTATCTGAAGAGTGATATGAGAACAATCTCAATATTGCTATCTCTTGCTCTTTCTGTATACCATTTCTTTTGATAGAGTACTTACTGTAACCCTAACATAAGAAATGGCCCTAAGTACTATATTCATAAGTCTGTAGAAATACTTGAGTAACCCCAATCATACTGTAATAATTGTCCCACTTACTAAGACTGTCTATCATCCTGGGTACATTCTTATTGCATGTCATATGGTATGGGAGCAACATAACTTTCTCATCATAAACTCTACCTTGCATGTACTGCATGAGAGGAGTGTTCATAGCATACTCTAACATGCGTGTCATCATATGACAACTGCAAGGAGATGCAACTATTCATCATAACTCATGGCAACATAAGCCATATTATCATCACATAAATTTGCTCAACCATATATCATATGTACACTGCAATTGAACATTCTTTCCTCTATCACCTTATCTTCCAGATCCCAAATATTCATTTAGGAATATGAAATAACTACTCATTTAACTTAGGCTACCACATTACCCTCGTACTAAGGTATAGACTCAACCCTTCATTACCCTTTCTTATAGGGGAGTCACTTTATCTTTGAAACTGTGGTTACCTTTCTCTCTTTAAATATTATAAACTTCTTTCTTTGTAACACGGAATTCAATCTGTGAGCTAACTTCTTAGTCATTCAACTCTCAACTATCTCTTAACTCTTTCTTTCTATCAGTCTCAGTCTACTCTGGACTAGACTATAGTTCCTCTATCTTGGGAATATCATCTTTCTATCTATTAATCATCTCATCTTATGCTATGATCATTCCTAGGCAAGTCTCATTCTAACTTTTGCTTCTTTTGTAATGTAGATCTACTCACATAGAGGATCTACTTTTGACCATTGTCTTAAACTAATCTTTCATATCTCAGTACTTTGTACTATCTGGCTTGATTATGCTTTGTACCAATCCTCTAGTTAATTAACTTCAACCAGGTTGGTACCTTCATTATCATTTCCATTGTAACATTTGGCAGCTTCCCTTGACCTTAGACTGGTCAGCTTCTGTCTCTATTCATAGAGAAAAATGCTCCCCATATGTTATCCTGCTTAGTCTAGCCACATATTGCTAAGAAACACGAGACCTTAGCGGTAATGGCTGACTAAGACTAACTACTTCCTTGAAGATTACCCTGTACCACTGTAAGGTATGGGGTATTGTTCTATCTATCTGGGTGTCACTGTCTCTTAGTAGTGAACACTATCCCCATATCTTCTACTAGGGGAGAACCTCTTAGTTTAAATCTCTAACTATACCAGAGCATCACTGAGCCATAACCTTCTATTATGTGCTAGAATCTTATGCTCTGTGCCAGAACCCTTTATTCTATACTAGAACCCTCTCGATTCTGTACCAGAACCTTCTACTTTAAGATAGAATCTTTTGCTCTGATACCAAAATGAAACGTCCTCATTTTCATACATCTTAGGGACCAAATGGTAGCATATGGAACCACTTCTAAGGCTATTGAAGTCAAATTACTCAATCTAGAATTTTACTCTTACCGAGTATTGTTCACTGTGTAAATTCTAGTAGAGTGACCTGACTTCAAAAAATTATAACTAATTCTAGAAAAATCAAAATGAAGTGGTTCAAATTGATACACAAAGCTAATATAATGTTCTTTCATAAAAAAAATAACTCATTGACCACGACTTAACCAGGTCAACATAAATCAACATCTGAAGTTTACTGTTCATCCTATGTTTTCCCCTGATTCAAGCATTTTTGTCCTAACATTTGCACTATCCAATCCGCAGCTTTAATTCATGCTTCTTTAGTGCTCTTCTAACATACCTGTAGGATTGGGATTACATGTAAGGGGGTGAGATTTTTGGGGAAATCTTAGTAGTAAACAGAAACCATACAATGTATGCAACTATATACTTGATGTTACTATGTGTGTACTTAATGATCATGCTTGCATCATGATAACATACATGCTTCTATGTTACTTAATTATAACATATGGCCATAGTATAAAAAGAAACAGAGCATTACTTAGTCATACATGCTTCACATCATCAAGGTAAGAAAACATCACATAAAACATCCAAGCAGTATAAGCATACAAGTAGGTAAGTTTACTACCTGGCGTGTAGCATTTCCTTCCTGCTTTTAGCCTTGTATCTAAGGTCCCTTATTCTCACAAGTCAGAGCCTATACATAGCATAATAATATATTTATTATTTTCCAGTATAGCTCTACTTACCTCATGCTTAACTAGGGGTAATATTCTTAATCTGACATTCCCCTGGCTTTCTTCCTACCTTTAGCTACCTTTATTAATAGAGATATTTCTCTATTATAAATATTAAAAGCAATCCTCTACTTTATCAAAGCAGGTACCGAATAACTTACTTACCTTATTCCTAAGCTCTGCCCAGTCCCTAAGCTTCTTGGACTGCTCCTGGCTCCACCAGAACTCCTTCCTTTCTTTCTCTCTTTCTCTCTTTCTCTCTTCTTTCTCTTGTCTTGCCATGCTTGGCTGTCGCCGTTGAGCTTTGTGAGAAAGAAGAACCTCCGCCACATCCTGAGAACAATGGATCGATGAAGAAGGTGAAGATAAGAACTGAGGAAGAAGATCCCCCTCCCGTTGTTGAAATTTAGGAGGAAGAAGTGGATAATGGCTCTGAAATGATCAGTGAAGAAGGAAGGGATAAGAAGGAGACTCAAGAGGCGTCAGACAGATTAGCTATGTTATTCCTGGGACTTCAAAAGCCTCGCCTAGGGAGCCAAAAGTCAAAGATGACAAAAGGCAAAAAAGCTGCTCCACCCAGATCAAACCGCCAATCCAACTCTCCCAAGGCCTCGTCCAGCCAACCCAGGACAGACGCGTCTATCACGAAGAAGGTTTGGCATCTATATGCCCCGCTCCTTCATTGTCAGATATTATTACTATCGTACAAACACCAGCAGAAGATAATCCCCGTATTGTGGAAAGATTATTTAAAGCTCCTCCTAAGTTTGTAGAGGTTACTACTAATTTATTTCAAAAAATAACTCGAGAGTATAATATTAAGATGGCTTTTAGACAATTAAAAGAAAGAGAAATAAATAACACTTCACTAAAGGTAACCCAAAACGTAATCACTAGTTGAAAAGAAAAAGAAGTTAGTACGGCCTTTAAAATAGAATCTAATAAGGGGCATAGCTATCAGAGGCAACGGGGGCAGAAGCAAGGATGGCAGTACGAATTCAAAATCGTTTTGAATATCCTACCATTGCGGGGATGCCTAGGCGCCACCGTCCAATTCCAGTGCCTGTTAGAGATCCGGTTTACTGAGTAGTTGATTTGATCCAGTCCCCCCGACAGTTCGATAGCCGCTTTCGCTTCAGGTCTCGTAACCTGTTCATAATGATCCCGCGTAGGCATCTGCCTTTATTAGACCTCCAGTGGGATGGTATTCGTGAACCTCTTTAGAAACTCCCTTTTCTAGCTTTTACTTGCGCTTTGGTTTATTATTTATTCGATCTTTCTCTAACCGTGTAAGCAAGCGGATTCTTTTTTTATATATAATATTTTAGATTCAATATGGGATTGACGGCTTTGGCATGGATGGATGAATTGCTTATAGTAAGGTAGAAGCGATGCAGGATGGGATAAATCTTGAATTAGGGATGGTGATCTGCCTCGGGAAAACCTGTGTCTACGGCCAACCTAGTTAGTTAGATCCGCATATGCTGAAGGAAGAGTTATGGCATCTCAGTTAGAAAGACAGTAAGCAGGTACAAAGGATGAAGTTCGCTTTTGGCTACGGTCATTAGTTAAGCGGGTGGACAGACAATCAAATCCCAAGCCTCCCCCATTGTCAATGTCAAGGAAAAGAGGGTAGTTCGTGGCTTGGTCTTCACTGACACACTATCGGACTAGATCGAGATCTTAGGATCTAGCAAGACTTATTACACCTTCGGGAAAGCCCATATGGGAGAACGTTTATCAGATAAAGAATAGTTATGATTTCCCTTGTTGAATCAGCCAAGTCAGTAGCCTTTCTTTTATGCGGGATTGCCTGTTGATGTAAGGAATAAGGGCTGGCTTGATGCCAAGAAGAAGCAATAGATTTATTATAAGAACACAGCAACGTCGGTGGGGGTGATTCTTTTCCAAATGGACATAAGCAGGCTCCATCTGATGCAGCAAAGTATGCACAAGCTCTTTCATTATTTATATTTTATGTCCTAGAACATAGATATTCTAGATACCCATTATGAATCGCCTGCCAAAGTCTTCCTACTTCTCCAATGTTCCAATCAGATCCAAAGAGCCGTTGCGAACAAGCAACAGACTGAGCTAGCATATCAAACCCTCGAGCAGACGAAGGTTTAGTGATCACTTACGCAATTCGACTGATGCTCTTTTAATTTCATTTCTGCCAAGACTATTCTGGAATGGACTAGGAATGTGATACCGAAGCATAGATAGAATAGATGATCTTTGTCCAAAAAGAGACAGACTTCTTGGAAAAAAAGAAAAAGAAGGGTGACAATTCAATGAACAAGCGAAAGAGCGCACAGAAAAAGAAAACGAGCATCAAAATTACGAATAAAAGAATCAAACTCTCAACTAATCCATCACGAAGGACAGGAATGAATGAAGCTGCACCTTGGCAGTTCCAGACGAAGAGAGACATATTTATAAGAGAGAGGGGGATTAGTGCTCCATCTATCCAGGACCCGCTACCCACATACCAAACGACAAGTGAGACCGGTTATCTCTTTCGGGTGCCAGGTTGACTCCCATTTCTTTCTTTTTTTTCCGATGATATGATGGGCTCGTTCTTCCTAACATAGACCCAGTAGGAATGAATGTCAAAAGGAGGACCTCTTATACGCTCTTCAATGACATCCCGGAAAACTAGAGGCCTTATATCTGTATGAGGTCAGGCAGTTGGTATGGGGCCCTTGAAACGTGGTTCTCGGACCGCCCCTACAAGATCTCAGTCCAATAGAAAATATAATCCTATTCCCTTTAGCTTTGGGTATGAGAAAAGCTAGTACTCAAGCCCCTCCGCAGTACCTCTTAACTGCAACAGTAGTATTTTAAGTAAGTTCCTTGGCAGGCGAATTCTAGTCCCACCTAATCAAAAGCATTAGCCCTCTATTCTGCTTTCCAAGACAACAGCCTTAGAGATAGATAGGGGCGTCTGCTCCTTAGCGCTTCCCTTTGATTGCGGAAGAAACTTTATCGCTCACATCAATGAATGGGAGTCTTCCTTCTTCGAAATGAAACAACTTTTAAGCGCCCTAACATGTACCTACGGAGCAGAAAATAGATTGGTCCTACGCCAGCCTATTAGAAAGACTGGGTGTGTCTATATCAGTCTCTAAGTCTTTGACTTCGAGACAAGGCCCGTGCGAATTTGCGAAGCGCTTTCTTCAGATTCGGATGTAGATGTGTCTGCTAAAAGCCTAGGTTTACTATTATATACCCCAGTAACCACTTCCGAAACTCCATTTCATCTGGACATGCATTTAGCAAGCTTTTAACACAGGATCACAAAACAAAAGCCATTTACTTCTCGTTAACTTGAGATCATAAGGTAAGCTGAGGCCAACATCTCTCAGAGGGTATGGTACAATCTATCATAAGAAAACAGGCTTTTCGGAGTTCAGTCTGTCTGAAAGAAAATCGACTGAGGTATTTTTTTTTCTATACGCAATTTCGACAAGTCTGACCCTTTAGCCCCACTGCAAAATGTGTTCTTCCTATTGCCATTTCCAGGCCTTTTCAGGCCAGTTAACGACAGCATTTCGGGGGCTACCGGTGAATTTTCTTTTAAGCTTAAGAGAATGCCCAGGAAAACGCCCTTAAGTAGCAGTGTCAGAGCTAAAGATTAATGATGTACGAAATATGGCTATGAATCCCAACCTCTGAGAGGAGGATCCACTAGACGGAACCTGTTCTTGAGTCATATCCGCTGTCTCGACTATACACACTATTTCCCATCCAAAAAAATGTTACAATGAAGTCCAAGCTTCGCTAAACGATACTCAAGAGATTCAGAATTGCGATCGTTGTCTTATTCCTTTTTTCCGTATTCACCGTATGCTATTGCTTGTCTCGTGAGCTTAACCTTAGGCTCCTTTCTCATAACTTAAGGTTGAGCTCGCTTCCCAACAAGCAATCGCTCCTTTTTATAATTTATAAACAGTAAACACCAATCCAAGAAAAAGTAAGCGCACTTGCCGGAGCCCCATCGGGGGTCGGTGGAGCTGTTATCCGGCATATCCCCCCTGAAATGTTAAAACAAATAGCAAAAAAAGACTCAGATTCCAACTTCCCTCTTTCTTAAAGAGAAGGAAGCCACCAATAGCTACGAGCTGCCATAAGCGCTCTTGCACTAGTACTGTATCACTACACTAAGAATAGAGCAACTACGAGCAGAAAGTAAAAAGTAGTCGCTCTTCGCCTTTCAAGATATTTCGTATAAAGAGAGAGATTTCCTATTGCCCTGCCTCCAACAGAATTAATGGCACCAACTAATTCAATAACTAGTCTTCAAGCCTCACTCTATTTCCTTTATATGTTGATGGCCAGTTCATTCCTATTTTCTAAAAGAAGCTAGGATCTTCTAATAATTATTAGAATACGGATACCACTAGCCTTATCCAAGACTGTGCTAAAAATAGAAGAATCTCAAAAAATTCCATACTATCAATTCCCATTTTAGACAGATTCTTTATAATGGTCAAAAGCTCGTCGAAGTTCTCGTAATCAGAAATATAGAATAAAATGTCTTGTAGTGTCTTTTCTTCTGGAAGAATATAGTTGTTTCCAAAATAAAGCTTTAGGCACCGATCAATTTGCCTTTCAATTTCTTCTCGAAGCGTATCAAAATAGAGATCCATAAGCCTATCAGCACAGGGCAAGCCAAGTGAGAACTCAAGTCGAGATGGTCCTTACGATTCCGGATCGAAGCGCTTTTAATGCTTTTTAAATTGAGTTTCATTTCATTTATGGTTTGGTTTGCTTGGTTAGGATCGGGCAAGGTCTCGAAGGTTGGGATAGACTGAGAGAGAGTCTCCCTTGAGTGAGAGTACCCAAGGCAAAGCCAATTATTCCATCTTCGGGCATTCGTTCCAGTATTTAAGAACTCTAGGTAAAAAAGCTAAATAAAAGAATTTACCTATTATCCTTTCTATTATTAAGGAGAAAGGCTTCTTCATGCCTTTGCTCTTATCCCTCTCCTTTCAGTCGAGCACTTCATACCTTGTTCTGTACTGTAGCACCTTTCTGTTTTGTTGACTCTTCACTCTCCGGATTAAGAAGAGGATTATGGTTTGCTCTCTTGAGGATAGTATTTATTCTACTGCTTAGCTCTACTGGCTACGGGGGAAGGCTCCCCCTCCAGCTGAATAAGCTATATTCTTTCTCCTACTCCATTGGCTGGACTGCGAACAACAAGTCGAGCTAACTTGAGAACTGGGTTAGTTGAACAGGCACATGCAGGATCCCACAGGAGGTCAACCTGCTGCCAATCCTGCAGCGGAGCAACCCTCCAACGTGCCTTCAGGCGCATCGACCTCGGACCCGCTACCCACATACCAAACGACAAGTGAGGCCGGTCATCTCTTTCAGGTGCCAGGTTGACTCCCATTTCTTTCTTTTTTTTCGATGATATGATGGCTCGTTCTTCAAGAAGCTTTGCCTGCATCATCATGATGACATCATCCTCCTTGATGACTCACCAACATTACATCATCCAAGGACACCTCAGGGGACACCTCAGGGCATACGTGGCACAATTGGTGGGGCCCTTGGGATACCTCACTAGTTGACTTAACCTCTCTAGAGAATTTCAGAGTCTTTTCCTGGAATGAACGGCCGAGATTGTGCCACGTGTCCTTTTTATTTTTTCTCCTTTTTCCTATCTCATGACATGTATCCTTAACTTTTCTTCTTTTCCTTTAATCATGCCATGTCGCACCTTGTGGGTCCTTTTTATTCCACCTCATGATTCCAGATCACTTTCCCTAGTTTTATCTTTGAACGGGTCTGTCATATTCCAATTTTTAGGCTTAAAAGCCCAGTATATAGCCTGAGAAAGGGATGCTACTAGACCCTATCTCAGTAAATAGAGAAAATTATGCTGATCAGTTTAATACAACACAGAGTTTTGATATGAGGTCCCGCAAGATTTATATTAATTTCCAAATAGAAGGAAAATTAATATAGTATTCTCTAGACCTCAAAATCAGATGAAATGTGGTAGTAAATTCCTATAATTAATATAAGAATTTTTGAAACTGGCAGAGCCTAAAAAGGAGTTCTATAGAATTTACAGTGGATTAAAAGACCCGATAAATAGGTTTTAGGGTAATTTCTCGGGAATTGAGCCCATAAAGATAGGGGATCATACAGAGGGTCTAGAATGGCACCTTATAAGCCCAATGATATTTTTAGATAAGTATGTGGGCCAGGACTAATAAAGACTGAGAAAAATGAAGAATTACAAAAATGCTACTGAAGGTATGCCAGTGTGTTGTGTCATTAAGTTAGAGTCAGACGAAGGGTGTTATGATCATTTGACTAAGGTTAGACAATCAAGAAAGGGTATTTGGATAGTTGACCAGGATCAAGAGGTACTCTGGTAAGGTATGGAAAGATAAGAGTGCCCCTAAAAGTACTAAAGAGGTATTAAGGGTATTTTGGTAATTTACTAAGGATGTTTCTTGGGAACCGAGCCACCAAAGTGCTTGGGCTTGGTTAGAAACCCAAGATGACAATCCAAGGCCCAAAAACGTAGCCCAAGAGTAATGTGGGCCCAAGAGACATTAAAATATTATTTTAGTACTTTTTCAATAAAGTAAAGTGACCTGGTCCAAGATAGAACTGGGTAAAGTGATTTGGAATCATGAGATGGCATGAATGGGGCCCACAATGTGCCACATGACATGATTACAGTAAAAGAAGAAAAGCAAAGGACACATGGCATGATTATAGAAAAAGGAGAAAAAAGCAGGAGGACACGTGGCACGATCTCGGCCGTCCATTCAGGGAAAAGACTCTGGAACTCTCTGGAAAGGCTGAGTCAGCTGGTGAGGTGTCTCAAGGGCCCCACCATTACACCACATATACCCCTGAGGTGTCCCCGAGGTGTCGTGGATGATGTCATTAGTGGTGAGTCATCAAGGAGGGTGGTGTCATTGTGATGATACAGGCAAAGCTTCTTGAGGAAGTAACCAATCTGAGCCATTCATCGCGAATCAATCTAGACCATTCATTCTACCTCCTCTCACCTATAAATAGGCCACTCCCCTACCATTTCAAGGCACACCACGGATCTAGCAAGAAAAGGAAGAGAAAGAAGAGAAAAAGAGAGAAAGAGAGAAGGAAAGAAAGAAAGGAAGGAGTTCTGGTGGAGCTAGGAGCAGTCTAAGGACCTTAGGGACTGGGTAAAACTTAGGAATGATGTAAGAAAGTTATCTAGTCCCTGCTGTAATAAAGTAAAGGATTGCTCTTAGTGGTTAGAATAGAGAAATATCTCTATTAATAAAGTTAGCTATAGATAGAAAGAAAGTTAGGGGAATGTTAGAGTAAGGATATTACCCCTAGTTAAGCATGAGATTAAGTAGAGCTATACTAGATAATAATAAAGATATTATTATGCTATGTATAGGCTCTGACTTATGAAAAGAAGGAACCTTAGAGACAAGGCTAAGAGCTGGAAGGAAAGGTTTCACACCAGGTAGTAAACTTACATGTATGCTTATACTGCTTAGATGTTTTTTGTGATGTTTTCTTACCCTGATGATGTGAGGCATGTATGATTAAGTAATGCTCTGTTTCTTTTTATACTATGGCCATATGTTATAATTAAGTAACATGGAAGCATGTATGTTATCATGATGCAAGCATGATCATTAAGTACACACATAGTAACATCAAGCATATAGTTGCATACATTGTATGGTTACCGTTTGCTACTGAGATTTCCCCAAAAATCTCATCCCCTTTCATGTAATCCCAATCCCACAAATATGTTTAAAGAGGACCAAAGAATCACAGAGAGGAGCTAGGGATTGGATAGTGCAGAGGCTATGCAAAGATGGGACCAAAGTGCTGGAATTAGGGAAAAAAGTAGGATGAACAGTAAACTTCGGATGTTGACTGATGTGGACCTGGTCAAAGCGTGAGCAACAAGTTATTTTTCTTTGAAAGAGGATTACGTTAGCTTCGCATAGCAATTTGAACCACTTCATTTTGATTTTTCTAGAATTAGTTATGATTTTTTGAAGTCATGTCACTCCGCTGGAATTTACACAGTGAACAGTTTTCGCTAGTAGTAAAATTTCAGATTGTATGATTTGACTTCAATGGCCCTAGAAGTGGTTCTAAATGCTACTGAATGGTCCCTAAAATGTAAGAAAAGGAGGATGTTTCAGGGTCACTTTGCTTTATTGAAAAGCACTAAAATATTATTTTAATACTTCTCAAACTCCCATAACTACTGGGCCTACATTTTTGGACTTTGGATTACTATCTTGGGTTTCTAACCAAGCCCAAGCACTCTGGTGGCTTGGTTCCCAAGAAACACTTCTTACTTCTTCTTTATGCCCACAAGGACTTTCACTATTTTCCCTAAATTTTCACTTTCTTGCAGTTTAGTCCCTAAACATCATTTGTATACTTATGGGACTCCTGCGTAATAGGGCCTAGTAGCCTTCCTTTTTTAGGCTACATACTGGGCTTCCAAGTCTAAAAATTAGGATATAACAGGTTGCTTTATGCTGGTTTCTGTAAAAGGGATTTCTCGCACAAACACCCGAAAAGAGATGTCATGCCTACGCGGTCATGGCAAAGCACCTACTATGAATGAAGGAAGAGCATGAGATTGGACCTATGATATCTAATCTACCAAATGTAAGTGGAAGATGTTAGAAAGTGGGTTGATCCACCTTTGGTGGGTAGACCCAAACCCTATATGAAAAGAAGTAGGAGTTACCCACCAGTTTTGCAGGAGGAGAATGTAGGGGGTATGAGGAAAGTTTTCATTAACCCACTTCCCCTCACTCATGCATATACATACGAGACACATAAGCAAAATGTGTGAGCATGTGTGTTCTAAATTTTGATTTTGCAAGTGTTCTCTCTCTCAGGTGTGGTGTCCGACGCTTTGCCTCTACTTTTCTTCAGTCATTTGCTGTGCAAACGTGACTGTGAGCCTTCTAAAGTGCTCCGATTTTGTGTGAATATTCAGTGAGTCAAACAAAGGATTCCAGGTATGCCTAAAACCTTCAATATGCTTAAACGCGGAAGATTACGGTCAATTAAGAAAACTGAGACAATAATTTTATAGCTTTGGCAATCGATATAGATTATAAAATTATATTAATCAGATACTCTTGCTTAACAAAAATAAACAAACATGCCATTTTACACTTGGATATATATATTAAAGAAAAGGCTTCTTGTGAAGTACTCTTTCAGTTATTAATATATGACATATTTAAATAATTTGATTATATTAATAGAATTAGTTAAATTAGTTAATATAATATAATTTTTTAAAATACAATAATTCTCTTCCTTAATTCCCTCCCTCACTTTATTATTTAATTATTATTGAGAAATTATCAATAAGAGTAATTAAAAAAAAAGAAAATAAGTCTAATAGTTAAGACTAAGATCAACTCCTCAATTAGATCCTATATTAAGGACTAGAGGATTAAGAGCTAGATAATTAATATATGGATATCAAAAAAAATTAGTTAAGTTATTTGATAAATTGTGTTGGCCAGCTTCCCTATAATACTATTTCTAATAATTTGCATTGTAAATACATTTTGATAAAAAGCTCTTTACTATGTGCAATCAATATTAATATTTTGTGCAAAAATTATATATTTATAAGATAAAATAAATTGAAATATTATATTTAAGACTAAAATAAAATCTTTATTTAATTTTTATATTTAGAATAGAAGGCAGTCTAGCAGAGGAGCTAAATCCAAATTGTTTTAATGCTAATATCTAGTTTTTTTATAATGTATTAATTCTGCTTATGATGGCACCCCAAATGCTAGAAATAAATCATTTTCTGCGGACAAAGTCCAAATACATCAAGAACAAGACTTAAAACTCAACCAGCACAAACCTCACAAGTACCGGAAAGAACAAGACAACACTGCAACAGAAAGAAAATGTCTGCAATAAACATAAACACTTAACAACCCAACATATGCCAACTAAACAGAACAGTAACATTCGTCAATGGCAATCTAAGATGTCTTTATGTGAATGATAAAGGCCATGGAAAATAATGAAATGAGGTCCCGCCCATGGAGGTTCATCCCTTTTACGGATTCACATAGTTTGCAACCTTATTCATTATATGGAGAATTACTCAGAGGGTTTTCATGGAAAAAATGTTATAAAAAATCTTATAAAATAATTAAATAGTTTTAAGAAACTTTAGGTAATAAATTCAATTTATACAATTACCAAGTTACCATTATATACAAATAACAAATTTTTAGGCATGCAATAATAACATAAAGTAACACAAATGACAACCAGAGAGTAGATGGTGATAAGTTGTCATTGTATGTTCCTCAAGTTGTTATTTGTGTCATTTCAAATTATTATTGCATTTTTAGTAACTTGTCATTTGTGCATAAAGGTAATTTGATAATCACACAAATATAATTTATTATCCCCATTCTCTAGAGAATATTTAATTATTTGATATTTTATGGGACTTTTTTTATAATAAAATTTTTTTACAAGACTTTTGAGTAATTCTCCCATATATAAACTATTATTTTTTTTATAAAAATTTTTGAGAAGGGGTTAGGTTCACCCACGATCTAAGAGTAGAGCGAAGTCTCCCTTCTTCCTAGGCGATATCAATGTCGGGTAGGGCAAGCCATCTATTACCCTCAGGCGTAAATTCTCTCTAGTGAAAGCTTGAAAAGAGAAGGGGTCATAAAGGAAGCTTTGCTTTACTCTAAGCACTACTATTAATGGAGCATTCAATTTTTTTTAACGTCAAAGTCATCTTCATTATGCTTCACGATAGCTTCTTCTCTAGGGTTTCAGAAGTAAAAAAGCTCTATTAACGCACAACCCTAGTCTAGGTGGCACAACGAAGAAATCTATTGTTCCATATTTATTTTCCTCCCAACTTTTGTTACCTTTCACAGGGGATGAAATATGAATAGTAGTCAATAAATAGATTTTATATTAATGAGAATTGCATGTTTGATAGTTTATTAATTATTATTATGAAATGTCTTGTTTAATTTAAATAAATAGATTATATCTGGATATTATTGTGGTATATTTGGAACTAGAAATTCTAGATATTCTTAATATTACAATAATTATAATATATTCTAGATATTATAGTTTCCTAATTTGAATAAAATATCTCCTAATTGTGACCCTTGACTCAGTCGTACCAAATATGATTTATGATATTATTTAGTCAAATTGCTAATATTATTAACATTGATGGGATATTATAAAAATATGATAGACTAATTTAGGGTTGTAGTAAGTGATATTGAATTAAAATCACAAAATATATACCTTGCTCTTATGAGGGTTTCTTGACTAATGATGGTTATTTTCAGACTATCACTGTGCCTATCATTGTTTCAATTACAAACATGGTTATGACTCAGTTTATTTAAAATTATTCTTGATTTGCCGTAGTCCTTAGCTGTTACACATGGTATTAAATGCAGTATCATAAATGAGAATTCAATTAGCCTATGGTATAGGAGATTGTGACCTATCTTCATTAATAGAATCAAGAGGTTAACCAAAGATGAAGTTATTTCATCCTTAGACCATTTTGATCTTGGTTCTTATGTGAACTGTATTAGGGAAAGCTAACCAATAAATCATATAAAGGAGCTAAAGGATGTTTTTGATTACTTGAGATTATACACACATATATTTGTTGTCATGATTTAAATATACATGGTCAAAAGTATTTCATTACCTTCATTGATTATTTCTCATGATATATGCATGTATAATAAAGCAAAAGTGGAAAAACAAGTTGGGAAACCAATTAAGATTGTGAAATTAGATAGAGGTGTGAATATTATGGTAGATACACTAGTGAAAGATGTCATGTCCTTATTCTTATCTTTAATTATGCTCAATTAGAAGTAGTTTGAACAATTTCAAAACTTCTTTAACTTGAAAAAGTGAATTTTCAAAAGAAACAAATTTGTGGGTACTATTTATTATGGAATTCCATATTACAACCCTTCCTTAAAAATTCATAATTAAATTTAGAAAACTTAAAATAAAGTGGTTCAAATTTCTTTTAGAAGATATTTCATTAAAATTTGAGGAAAAACATATAAAAATCAGGTTTCCTTATCAAATGAATTCAATTTATTTATTAAATACGCACTATTTATTTGGTAAATCGAAAAATTCCAATTTCTTTGTCTTAACTTCAAAAATTCATTTCTCCCTGATCCCTTATCCCAATGAGGCGTATTACACATGGATCTATAGCTCAAGATGTGTTCTTTAATATTAATAAATTTCATGGAAACATTCTTTCATTTACTATTTCAAAACATCACTTGAACTTTGCTGCATCTAGACACTTGTTCTATCTTACTTGAGATTTTACCTCTGATTTTGACAAATCATAGTAAATTGAAAAATTAACCAATTGTGATGTTCTTAATGCCCATTTAAATATATGTACCTTAGATATATTCATGCCAAATTTCAAGTCATAACTACTTTAAGATATTTTAAAATGTGAAGTAAAGTCACTGCCTCCCCCTTATATTACATCACAACATACCAAATTGTGCTTGTGCATGTCATAAAGTCTTGTGACCACATTATATCATAATACAAGTTTATTCATTCACATTCAACTATTTTCCCTTTGAGGTTTTAGCACTTAAATTATGGTTATTCATATGGAAGGAATGATATTTCATTGAAATCCCAATAGCAAGTCATACAAACTATAATATCATGCAAGCTTAATTAAATGCCTAACATATTATCATGATATGGGAGCTACTTCATGATCATATTTAGGAAATATCTAACATGTATATTGTCATGACATATATAGCAAGGATTTGCATCCATTCGTCCATCATCATAATCATCATAACATCATCTAAAGCTCAATCAAACATCATAATGAACAAGCAAGCATATAATCAAACAAGTACAATATTATAGTTAGGTATTCTTGCTACCTCTTATACAATCATTGACAAGCTCCTCTTAAAGTGATCTTCCTTTCACACAAATATCAAAACCTAGACATTACAAAGCATTACAAGTCACAACTTGATTCCAATACAAATCTAAGACTAAATTTTTTACTATTTCCTTTTCTTTGTCCATTTTATGTTTTATACTTCTATCTTCTCAAAATAAATTCTCATAGTCCATTTCCATATAATTTTTCATGTAGAATTCATATATGAAGTTAGAATTTCAAGATTCAATTTCCTTCTTAGCCTACCGCATTATTTTTCAAAAATTCTCATTTTGATTATAATGCTTTACATACTTGTTTCTTTACTTTATCCCATACAATTTTCCATTTTAAATCCATTGTAAGCATCAAAATTATAAAATTCTTACTATAAATAGTGATCCTTATAGTGGAAGAAGCAAAACCAAAACTCTCATTGCATGCATACTTGAATTCTCATGCTATTTCTACTTGACTTTAGCTTGTTTAAGCTCATCTAACTTATACATAACATAAATTGCCTACTTTCTCCATAATATGGTAGCAACTCCAGAAAACATTATGGAGGAGATATTTACATTAAATCACTTAAAACCTAGAGAAATCATTCCATATCAATGTCCAAGATTTAAAGAAGTGGCTACCTTGTTGTTCCAAGTTTGCTTGCGTCTTTCTTGGCTTCAATTGAAATTTTGGCAGCACCTCCCTAAGCTTATACATGATGCCATTTCAAGGGAATGGAGTGGTATTTATAGCCAAAATTTTGCACTCTAGGTCCATTATCTCCTTGCTTTTCTTAATTATTACACACATTTAATCTTTGCTTCCATTGGTTAGTTTTCTAATTAATCTAATCTTCACATTATTTTATTCTAATATATCACATGCTTCAATTCTTCTTCCTCATATGGCATACATGTGGCAAAATTTAGAGCTATGTGGGACCTAAAAATACACATCCTCATGCCACCTATCCATTCATGAAGTTTCCTATTTCTTTGCCTTTTATTTTTTAAAATCTGCATGAAATATCCATTGGCCCAAAAGCATGGATGTGGCATATTGGGCTTCATATGGGACACCATATTGGTTGTCTAAATCTAGCCCAATAATTTTTGGCACACATTCCAAGGTAATCCCTTTACTGGGTATCCTAAACCACCATGATTTTTAAGATAAATTTTGTATAATTCTTTTTATAGTTCAGACATTTTTAGAAATTTATTCTACTATAAAATCAATATCTCAAAAAGTCTCAATTTCTTAGACCCATAAGTCCTGATAAAAATTTCTTACGTTTTCTTAAATCTTTTATCGGTATCCAATTTTATTTTAAATTTCATAATAAATTCTACATGACTCTTTTTTTACTTCTGTCAATTTTATAAATTTCTATATTAATTATAAGAATTTACTACCAATTTTTTTTTATTTTGAGGTCCAAAGGATACTATACTAATTACTAGACTTTAGAAATTAATATCAATTTATTGGGACCTCAAATCTAAATATCATGTTGGATTAAATTGATCAAAGTAATTTTCTCTATTTATTGGTAAAATTTGGGACAAAACCATTTTTGGGTAATTCTGGGTCTTTCTGGCTCAACTTTCTTATAATTACCATTTTCCCTGAACTTTTGAAAATTACACTTTAGTCTTGTAACTTTGTATAATTACACTTAATGGCCCAAAACTTGCATCTACTTCTATTTTGCACTATGGAACTTTTAAGATTTTCACTTTAGTCCCTTTTTATCTAGTTCATCACAACATTTTCCTTTATTAATATTCAAATATGCTAAATACATATAGATATTGAATATAGAAAATTAAGGATATATCAAAGGACAAGCACTTGGTCCTTTTGCAGAATTTTTTCGAGAGCAATATATAATTGCACAATATACCATGCTTGACTTACCTGACATGAATGGTGTAGTTGAAAGAAGAAATATGATCTTACTAGATATAGTTAGGAACATGATGAATAGATCCAAACTTCTAATTTCCTTGTGAAAGGAAGCATTCAAGACAACTAGATATATCTTAAGTAGGGTTCCAATAAAGGTAGTGTTAAAGACACCCTTCGAAATCTAGAAATGATGAAAACTCAGTTTAATTCACTTTAAGGTATGGGGTTATCCTACATAAATAAGAGTGTACTATTAGATCATATTTTGTTGGCTATGCTAAAAAGTCTAAGGGTTATAAATTCTATTGTCCTTTACCTTCAAGAAAGTTTGTGGAATCTAGGAATGCTAAATTTCTTGTGAATGATATGATTAGTGGGAGTGATCAATTGCAAGATGATCACATAGAGGAAACCATTAATGCTTATGAAGGAACATCAATGATCCATAACACTCCTCCAGTTGACATAGAACATATTGTTCCTATAACTCAAGTTAACAATGATGGATATAAGGAACATATTTAGGTTGATCAATCTATCACATAATCACAAAATGTGATAGAAATATTCCAAATGAACATCCTTAACCAAATCAAGAAGTTAGATTAAGGAGGTCAATAAGAGGAAGAAAGTTAGCATTACCTAGTGACTATATAGTGTATCAACTGAGTTTGACTATAAGGTAATTGTTGAAAATGATCCATTGTCATTCTCTCAGGCTATGCAAAGTATAAACTCTAAATTATAATTTGATGCTATGACCGATTAAATAGAATACATGGCAAACAACCATATTTAGGAACTTGTAGAGTTGCCTAATGGTGCCAAAACCATTGGTTGTAAGGGGGTCTACGAAACCAAAAAGGACTCCCAAGGTAACATTGATCACTATAAGGCTATGTTGGTTTCTGATGGTTTCACACATATGGAAGGAGTTGACTATAAAGAAACTTTTTCTCTTGTATCCACAAAGGACTCTTTTCGTATCATCACAGTGCTGGTTGTACATTTTGATCTAGAGTTGTACCAAATAGATGTTAAGACTATATTTCTCAGTGGTGAATTAGAGGAAGAAGTCTACATGAGGAAGCTTGAAGTATTCATTGTAAATGGCAAAGAACATTTGGTCTGTATGTTGAGAAAATAATCTATGGCCTTAAATAGGTTTCACGACAATGGTATTTGAAGTTTGATGAAGTTATCACATCTTTTGGCTTCATTGAGAACATTATGGATCAATCATATTCTTGATTTTGTATATGGATGACATATTGCTTGCAACAAATAATCTAGGGCTACTAAGAAAGGTGAAGCAGTTTTTGTTCAGGAGTTTTGACATGAAAGATATGGGTGAGGCATCTTATGTCATTGACATTAAGATCCATATAGATATGACTCAAAGCCTTCAGCAAGAAACCTATATCAACACAATTCTTAAACGATTCAAGATAAAATGTTGTTCACCTAATATAGCATATATTGAGAAAGAAGATATATTCAGTTTAGATCAATGTCCTAAGGATAATCTTAAAAGGAAAGAAATAGAAAGGGTCTCATATACCTCAACAGTAGGAAGCTTGTTGTATTCACATATCTGTACAAGACCTGATATAGATTTTGCTATAGGAATGTTGGGAATATACCAAAGTAATCTAAGGGAGGCTCATTAGACAGCTACAAAGAAAGTTTTGAGGTACCTTCAAGGTACAAAACATCATATGCTCACATATAAAAGAACTGATAATCTTGAAGTAATTGGATACTCTAATTCTAATCTAGCTGGTTGTCTAGATACAGGTAGATCTACTAGTGTCTATATCTTTCTATTAGCAGAGGGTGCTATAGCATGGAAAAGTGTAAAAATAAACACTTGTAGCTCCTTCTACTCCTGATGTTGAGTACATTTCTTGTTTTGAAGCAAATTCACAAGGACTCTAGATAAGAAATTTCATTAGTGGGCTTAAGATTGTGGATTCAATCTCTAGGCCCATTAAGATGTATTATGATAACAAAATTGCAGTAGCCATCACCAATAATAGAAAGAGAGTGAGTTAAAGTACATCAAATTGAAATTATTTTCCTTGAAGGATAGAGTAAGGGATGGCCAAATTTCAGTTGAATAAATACAAAGGAAATGCTAGCTGTGATAAAAAGATTTTGTTTCACATGTGTCTCATATAGGGCTGGAGCCCTTACTATCATGAATCAAGTTATATGACACAATGAAATTTCTATTCATAATTTATTATCTCTATATTTCATTTATGTATATGTTCATGTTGTTTGAGTTTGTTAAATATTGAGAAAGTAACAAAATAATCATTCGAGTTTATTCATAAGATTTTGATCCATTAAATAATGGTACTACTTCTAATGCATGGAAAGTGATACTTGAATGAAGAGGACTCATTTCCGTTATTCCTGTAATATTTCTTAAATGAACATAAATAGGACTAGTGACTTTATTATGAGTGCCAAGTGGGAGAATGTTATATATTTTATTAATTATTACTATAAAATATCTTGTTAATTCAAATAGATGGATTGTGACCCTTGACTCAGTCATATCAAATCTGGTTTAGGATATTATTTAGTCAAATTACCTATTATTATTAACCTTGATGGGAGGTTATAAAAATATCATAGACTAATTTTGGGTTATAGTAAGTGATATTGAATCAAAATCACAAAATAGATACCTTGCTCCCCTGAGGGTTCCCTGACTGGTGACTGTTATTCCCAGACTATTATTGTGCCTATCTTCTAGTTAGAAGAATTCCTGATTGTTAATATTTCTGTTCTTCTGACCTTATGCTTTGTATTTTATTAATTGTTATATTAAAGCTTGAGACTTATGATTTTATGCTTCCGATCAACTAATATGGCAAGAGGTATTCATTTAAGTCTTTCACTGCTACTCTATCTTATGGACTATGTAATAATTTAATTACTATTTAGTTATGTGTTTGTCTAACACTACAGATTTCCATTCTTTACACTTCCAAAGCATTCAATTTTTCAAATACTGATAGAAATTATAATAAACAAAATAGATTAATTTTATAATTAAGTTACATCTAGTACCCTGAAGTCTTTTTAAAGTGTGTCTAATACTCCAAAATATTTTGTGTCTTGGTGTTGGACACAATGAAAAAATAATTTGGAGTACTAGTGTATAAAAAATACTGTAATGTGTTGGATGTACCTAGAAAAATATTTAATAGTGCTAGACGCAATACAAAATACTTTAAAGTATTAATGCACTTGAGAAAATATCTGAGGATGCTGGATGCACTTTATCCTTAATTTTAAACCTATACTATCTATTTCAACGGGGTAATACAATTTAGTTCTCTTGACTTTGCATGAATTTTAATTTTAGTCCCTCTAGTTTCAAACACAAGGTTTTAGTACCTTAAGTTTAAAAGGGGTAATACATATAACATTAATGGTGTTAAATTTACTTACGTGTTAAATTTACATATAAGTTGATAATAATATACTGACCTAGATATATAAATTTTTTTAAAAAAGGAAAAAATATCAAATAAAAAATACTTGCACACAAGTTGTTTTCTCCCTATTTTTGCACTAGAACACAGTCAATGCTATATTTTTCCTCCATTGTCTCAGCTGCTCGGAGAAATTACCATCTTTATTGGTCACACATTCACAAATCAATGTGGCCCCATTTGGCTACCATAAACAAGGCCATCTTCCCCAATTTCATTGACCTTATTGAAAAAGGTAAACCTAATCTCCTCGAACTAGGCATCAAAATCAGGCCCCACAAGGATTCCAATCATCTTGGTATTGATTTTCTCCAAATAAGTATTTTAAAATGTGTTTAGAGTCATGTAGACAAATTTAACACTTTTAAAATTATAGGGATTAACAACCTTAAACAATGTAAACTTAAGGGATCAACCCTGGCATTTGAAATTTGAGGGACTGAACTAAAATTCATACAAAGTCAAAGGACCAAAATCTGTATTAACCCTATTTCAACTCCCAATCCTCACATTATTGAACGTTATGTGTACTTCGAGTACTACTAGTTCATCTTGAAGTAAAACCTAGCAAAGTTCCTATGTAAACACCATGTGTTTTCATACGTAATCGAAATTTGCCTAAGTTTCCTTCAATGTATTTCAAATATTAATAGCAACTTCAAGCTTTTGCAGTTCTTAATGATAACCATGAACTGAAGTTGTAGCTGGGAATTATGACTTTATGGACTTTTTGTACAATCAAATTGTACATGTTTAAATTGGTAAGTAATTATTGCTCATGCTCAGTTTTTTTAATTGTGGGGTTTTAACATTGTAAGTCCGTATATATTGTTATATAAATATTTAAATGAGGTTTCTCCATAAAGAATGCAATATAATAAGTAGATAATGGCGTGAGAAAATATGTAGAGTATGATGGAAATTTGTAAATGGAAAAAGGGCTAAGGTATAATTTTACCCCAAAAATTTTCACTTAGGAACAATAAGTATTGGGAACTTTTATGAAGAACAATATTGTCATGAAAGTATAAAAGATATAACAATATCACTTTAAGTTAATAGCTCAAATGTCAAATGTTAGTTTACCCCATTATACTAATATGTCATCCACCTTACTCTTTTCTTTATTTCCAAGTCATATTTATAAGTAGGTAAAATAAAAAAAGTTGTACTATATCCTTCATCTTCTTCTTCCCTTCAACAAAAGCTTTGGAGTTAACATTACTCTTTAAAAAACTTTCCTTGTGCTAACACTTGACTATAGATTTTGTAAGGGGATATGCCAACACTTTGTTGGAAGAAATGTATGAACTGTTACTTGCTTCTTAGTAATCATATCTTTCACTTAGAGATACTCAATGTCTATGAATTTAGTCCTACTTATGATGGTGACAGTCTTTAGACAAGCTATGCCTGACTATTACAGTTTGTTAGAATCATACTCTCTTGTTCACCTTTCATTCATAGTCACTCTAGGGATTTCTTGAGTCGTATGACTTCATAAATAATGGTAGCACATGCTTTGTGATCTGATTCTATGGAAATAAGGACACATATATCTATTAATTTTCCCAAGCTCTATCATTAAGGAACACCTTCTTAGGTATCTCGTGATCATTTTCATCTATTCCCAATGTTTAATTCTAGGTTGGACTAAAATGACTCACTAATTTGACTACTTAACACGTATTAGGTCTAGTACATAGTGTTGTGTTCTTTCATTCTATGTCAGATTCCTTAGAAGGGTGCATACCCTCATTTAGGTGGTGTCCTTTAACTCTAGGGGTGCTTATGGATTTGCAACATAAGATATTGAGACGCTTGAGGGTTTTACTTGTTCAAGTCTTGCGTGCAAATACAATAATCTCTTTATACGATTTATCTTGGCTCTCAAGATATATTATGCCTCATCCATATTCTTTATCTCTAAGTTCAAGGATAACATTCCTTGATTGTTTTATCTTTCTTTAAACTTGTTTTAGCTATTACTATGTAATTAACATAAAGGAAAAAACATATAATTATCTCCAAACTATTTAATGTACACATTGTCATCATTTTTTATCATATATGAAACCTCAAGTTCTACTGTATAGATGATTGTTTAAAACTACAAGTACGTACAAGTTACTTCATGTAAAGTACATCATCTAGTTCTCATGTAGAGAAGTGGTCATTACATCTACTCTATGTAATTCTAGGCCTAAGCTCGGTACCATAGTCAAAACTAATTTTATGAAGTTAAAACATACATAGGGTGAATGCATCTTTCCATCTTCTTGCTATGTGTACCCTTAGCTACCAAGTGAAGCTCAAGTTTGTCAATCGGTATATTCACATTTTATTTAAGAATTCACTTGTTCCCAATTGTCGTTCAGCTAGGTGGTAAATCAACTTATTCACTACTTAGTTGGAATCAATTTTCTTTGTATGGCCTTTTGCCATTTTTTCTTTAGCATGTCCTCTTAAAGACTCAAATACACTTTGAGGACTTTGGTATTCTTTTTTTGTATAGACGATGAGAGCTACCCTTCTTTTAGGGCTCTTGTCCCTTTTTCTTCTCTATACTGGGGTTTGTTACACAAGATTTACTTCTTGTGTTTGGGTAGGTCATCTCACATCTTCTCATAATATTTTACCTCTTACCTCTTACCTTTTATGTCTTCTTATTATGAAAATAGCTCAAACCTCTCACTTAGATAAGTGCATTGAGGAAAACGTGCTTGTTCCTCTTCACTGTGATTCTACTAAAGAAATTTAGCATGATTAATGTTCCCATTGCTAGAGAATTTGGTTCCTAAGACTATTATGTCTTTTTAGTTTGTCTTAGTCATTTAGGTGTCATCATTTTCACTAATGAAGATATACCCCTTTAGAGTATTTGATGAAGATGCATTTCTTATCTTTTTATATTAATTGCCCATACTATAGGAAGAATCGTTGATATAGGATACTAACCTTGTGGCCTTAGAACATCTAAGTGTTATTTATGTAACACGTTCATGACTCATAAGGTGCAGTTGTGACTAATTAGTAGGAACTTGGTTAGTTATAAGGGCATCTCATTCCTCCAATACAAGATTGGTGGTTCTACTTGTACCATCATAGATCTCACCATATGAAGGAGAGAAAGAGTTCTTTCTCTCTTCCTGGCAATTCTATTCTTGTTACAGAATACCTAGGATGGATAGTTGTCTATTAATCCATTTGTTCATTGAGAATCTAAAACTTGATCAAACTAGTATTTCCCTTACACTCATAAGGCTATGAATGTCAAAGTGTACCAATTGTAGATTTTCTAACTTGATTGCTTTTCTAAAAAGTCTTCTTGATGTCTTATCAATTAGATCATGTTTGTATATGGACATCATTTGGAAAATTCTCTTTTGTGAGTTTGATCATTCTCTTTTGATTAACATGTCCCTAGCATGAAATAGTATGAAAAGAATTGGAATAATCATTTCCAAGACAAGAAGACCATCTAAAGCAAATATTAGAAAGCTAGTTCCATAACTTATTGGTTCTTAACAAGAGGTAAGAAGGCAAGATTTTGTTGATTGTATGGGGCATATAGTAGATTGGCTAGTACTAGGGAAGTTCTCTTTGCATAGTTAACATGTAGGTTAAAATCCCTTTGACTTATATTCTTGGGCTTTTCTTAATCAAGAGCTTCTAGATGGCAGCCAATAAGAATCAGTGAAAGCTCTACTTACATGGTCAGTTTCCCCAAGTTTATAATCCACAGAAAGGTTAACTTTAGCTATGAAAGTGTTGCTGTTACACATGAGAAATGTGAGGAGGTTCAGTGCATTTTACTCTTCATAATCAAGATTCATTTTCTTTTAGGAAAAGTTGTACTTGACCTTTACTAAGTCTAGTATCTTTGTGGGCTATTGCCTTTATTGGACTAGTTTTTGGAGGATAAGTCCTCTACCTCTATAGTTAAGCACATATAGCTAGTGGATTTTGTGTCCACCACCAGCCTTTGAATGTCAAGCTTAATGTGGTGAACAACATCACTGAATGTCACAATGCCTCTTATTGTGAGTAAGGTTTTATGTTATTGCACTCCCACTCACTAGGAGAAAACTTGTAATAGCATGCACTTGTTGTTTATTTGAAAGAGCATGGCCGTCTGACTTAGTTCCCTATTCTTATTAATATTTACCTAATGTTCTACCTAATTGATGTGTCAAGTTTTAGCTCATGAGTGTTAATTTTTTTACTTAAGTTATTTGTATCATAAGTGTCATCAAATTCATCTATCAAGGCCACTCTCACAACCATTGTTATTTTGCTATGATTGACACATAATGCCATTGTACCTTGCATTAAGTCTGATGATCCAAGTACTGTTGTTCTTTCCTCTTTTAGGTATAAGCTTCCTATATCTTTTGAGGTACTTCAGCCTTCATACGCTATGTAATATCCTTACTTTTATCACTCAGAGTATTACATACAAAAAGTGATTAGGAACGCAGAAGCTTTACTTAGGCCCAACATTTGAAAATTTACAAATTGGCTCTCAGGTCTTGTTCATTGTTCATTTTCCAGATTTGGCAGTCCATGTTTAAAAAATCATAATTAACTGTAAAAAAATCGTATGTAGGTGATCCAAATTTCTACTTAAAGATATTTCATTTCTATTTAAGGAAAAAGTATAAATTTGGAGTTTTACTGGACTAGTCAATATAGTTAATTTGTTAAAGTTTTAATGTTTAATGGTCCTTTCTATAATATTTAGAATTTGAACCTTAAATTTGAAAATTTATTTCTCATAGCGCACACATCCAATTAGGTCAAACTACCCATGCTTTTAAAGCTTGGGATCTATACTACATGTCCACCAAATTTTGTGGTTTAATTCATTCATTTGCTAAGCAAACTAGAGCTGGAAGCTCACTCCTATAAGACCTATGCTTTTACTATTGCCACTTTCTTTCATAATTTCTCATTAATTATTCTAGCATGTATAAACCATACTCTTGACTTCACATACATTCATATACATCATGAATATGTCATAATTGCTCCATACAATTATACTACATAAAATGGCACATTACATAACATTTACCTAAATGGAAAAATCCTACAACTCATGCTAGGACATGCAATTGTCTATTTCTCTTCTTCATTCATTGGCTTATCTACTATCATACTTGACCTATATTGGTTGGTTAATGGGGATGAGATTCTAGAGAATCTCAGTAGCAAATATTACCATATACATGTGCAAGATGGAGGCTAATGCATGATGTCAACTTACTTTAGTGAGTGACATGCCATCATGCTTTATACTTTGTATAACAATGCATGGCCATGGAAAGTATGTTATAAGTAGCACTTTCAAAAATATTTATCGTGTCACAATATCATTCATGAGCTTTTTCATTTGTCCTTGAACTTGCTCCCTAGGCTTTCCAACCATTGGACTCTCAACATCATACAAGCATCCTCTTGGCTGTCTCAAGGTCTTAAACATATTTACATTGATCATATAAGTCATTAGGACCAAGAGGTTACATTATAATCAAGACTATCTCTCTTAACCTCTTTCTTTTTATTTTAAGTTTAGTGTTCTAGCTTTTGTATAAGGAATCTAAATATGAACTTGGATTTACTAAAATCACACTCCTTCCCCATGAATTAGTGTTGGCTTAGAGATAGCATGTCTTGGTGCCAAAATGTCACTTTAATTTTGATTCCAATGCTTCCAACTTCACTTATTCAACCTAGTTCTACATAAATTTTCATTCTAAATCTATTGAAAGCCTTAGAATCATAAAAATCACATCCTAGATATAAAATCTAGTCAATGCAGTGGCATATCCATAACAACCAAATTATGCAATTCAATCAACTACAAGCTAGAACCACTTTAATCCTACCTACTCTAACTTGTTTTACTTATTTCTAACATGAAATTCATCATTTCCTTAGTTCTCTAAATTTCATCCAGTAGAATAGGGAGTGCATAGTTATGATTTCTAACCATTTAAGCTAACAATTAATCCTCCAAACTACAAGATTAAAGACTTAGGAGGAGATATTACCTTGAATCCTTGCTCAAATAGCCCTAGAATTGATTCTTCAAGGTTTGAGAAACCATTTTGCAAGAGGTTCCCCAAGGGTTCCTCAATACTTGTCAGCCAACATAGGAGGGGGTATTTATAGATAAATCTTGGATTAGATCAATGGTCAAGATTAAATATTACAATGGATGAACAAAATTGCATCTTAAAAATTAATGACCAAGATTTAGCCATCTATCTTGCTTACATCATATTATCTTTTCCTTACATCATCCTGATGATGACCTCAGACTTTCGTGGTCTGATCCATCAAAATTAAGTTTGTTACACCCAACATAACGTAGTATAAAGCACAACCCTATCATTCTTCCCAAGGAGCCTTTTAAGTGGAAACCTAGTAGATTGGATATCAAAATCAATGAAAAACCTGAGAAGGGATAAAATAGTTTTTGGGTTTTAGTGATTAGTGCAATAAAAGTAGGGTACAAAAAAGTAAAAAATTTTAGATTTTTGTTTATGATGAAAACAAGTTAGTTTAGTTGACAAATATGCTATGAAAGACTCTTGATGATGAAAACGTATCTATCCTTGCTTTCTCGTGTTTAAAGTTGGAGTTTAGAAAGCACTAAGTCTCAAAGAAAATCTCAATCCATCGATTGAGTCCATAACCCTTATTTTTCTGAAACACCTTTAATCAAAGCTAGTCTAAGAACTATTAGTGAACTATTATAAACCACTTAGCGTGTAACTTGAATTTATATGATGAAAATGCCCTCGAATAGTCGTCAATCAAAAACCCTAGATTTTAAGCAATTAATTAATTAACAACAATCGCTAATAATAACCCACCCTCTTAAAATCGAAACTGAAATATTCTATTAAAAGCAAATATTCAAAACTTAAAAACCCTAGATCTAGCAGCAATCATAAGATAAGAAGATGCAAATTAGAATAGAAGAAACTCCCCATTTGAGTCCATGAGCTCAAGATATCTGATTCATCACCAAGAGGCTAGAGGTTTAGCCTCTCATGACTCATGCTGTACTATAATCACTGTTCAGTTAGGATGCCATGGAGGACAATGAGAATATGGTAGGTTGATGGTGTAGAGAGGTGGAAAAATCTATGGAGAGGTGTAGAATGTTGGTAGAGGTGGAGAAGGTGATCAGAGAGTGCAAGAGTACTGCTTCTTAGCCTAATCAGGTCCAAAAATAGCCCCTGGACGGCAGCCTTCCTCCTCCTTTTATTTATGCATAACCTAATTCAAAATACGCAGTTTCAGTGATTTCGCATATTAGTCATGACTAGATCCATGTTTTGGTCGTGACCTGTAAACACAGAGAACATTCTAGAAGAATTAAGGTCACGACCGGTGGACTCTTTGGTCACAACTAAAATATGCAGGAGCGTGGTTTCACTTTCATTGGCTTGTGATTTCTTTTCTGGTCCTTGCTCTCTTCCAAAATACCTGCAATCCAAAATAAAAGCCCATTGTAAAAGTCCAAATCAGTAAATAACAAAATATATGTAGTTTAGAAGAGTTAATTTACCATTTTACCCTTTTATTATCACATTACCATGAACAATTATGTATTACCACAAAGGTACAATTTAAGGCCTAAAATGATGGTAAAGTTGTTATAAAGCTCTTAAAAATATCACAGAAACCATATACAAAATGTCTTATCAATTCCCCACACTTGAACCTTTGTACTCCTAGACAAAGAAATGAATCACACCTAGAACAATACTATTAAATTCAAGATAACAGCATAATCCATAGTATACCCTTAAAACAAATAAGTCATCATCTTTTGAGAATGTAAAGGTGATAATGTGAGCAATGTCAAGCAATCAACTACTAAGTGAAATCAACCTCAACTGTATGAGCGTAATAGATCCTCTCAACGGGTGTAAGTGTTTAGCTCTCTGTTTCCTCTCATTGTTGGGGTTCTTTCCCTCAAATTCAAATTAGAAAACACCCTACCATATGCTTGTAATGGCTCTAAATCTCAGCAACTATATAGCACTTATGAAAGGAATCAAGAGGTCTTTTAGGGTTAAAATGATGGAAATGGGCCACATGGAATAGAATATGAAGAGTAAAAAGTACTATATGCATTCAACAATGAATATGAATTCATGTCTTTAGGGATATAGCTATGGTAGTTGTGCTAATAAGAATTGATAATGGCGCCTTCTTCTCTTTTATTTTCTTTTTCTTTTTCTTGCACTTTCTCTCTTTTTTCTAGTGCAATATGTTTCTTTTCTCTTCTTCTTTTGTTTGGCACCTCATTTACAGAAGCTGCAGCACAATAACATAACAATAATAAATTTTTGACACAAATAAAAATTTTATTTCAAAATTATGTTTATGTACATATGACTTTTTATAGGAATGATGAAAAGAAAAAGTTATGGGCTCAAGAAGGGTGACTAAGGATGTAATATGTAGTAGGCTTGCGTTTGGGATAAAAGAGTTTAGAAAGAATGCCTATATCACGTTCAATTCATAAATGTGCAAGTAACTCTAAGCTTAGAGGCAAGACAAGTTCTAGAGAATATAAACTAATTGAATAATCACTCAATATAGAATTTAAGGCCGAGAATCCTTCCAACAAAGGTTTTGATCTAGATTGCTCATAAGCTAAAGTCTCAAACAATGTTCATTATTCACTAGGCATTAAAACACTTATCACAACTGAAAACCCTCTAAACAATGATTTACAAGTTTCAAAGTAATCACTTAGAACCATGTGATAATCCAAATGTAACACGAAAGCTTAGGTGTTTTCAACTTCAATTTCTAAGATATTTCAAAAAAGTTCAAGTGGGGCAATAGTTTCTAGAAGCTAAAAAGGTTTTGAAATAAGGGAACAGTGAGTCATTTGTAAAAAAATCTTCATAGTTCAAAAAGGGATCCTTCTATACAGATTTGCACAAGGAAAAGAGAAGGTGATTGGACATTTTTCAAACATTGGCCTCAACGTATGATAGTGAAGGCCGCGACCAAATGTCACAGGGGTGCATGCTCAGGATGTAAACAGACAGAGAGAAATAGTCGCGACCAAATATTAAGTCACGTCCACAGGGTGTATCTTTCGGGATGTAAACAGATAGAGAGTGTAACATCCTCCTTTTCTTACATTTTAGGGACCATTCAGTAGCATTTAGAACCACTTATAGGGCCATTAAAGTCAAATCATACAATCTAAAATTTTACTCTTAGTGAACACTATTCACTGTGTAAATTCCAGTGGAGTGACCTGACTTCAAAAAATCATAACTAATTCTAGAAAAATCAAAATGAAGTGGTTCAAATTGCTACGCGAAGCTAACGTAATCCTATTTTACAAAAAAATAACTCATTGACCATGCCTTGACCAGGTTCACGTCAGTCAATGTCCAAAGTTTAGTGTTTATCTTGCATTTTTCCCTGATTCCAGCACTTTGGTCCCATCTTTGCATAACCTCGGCACTATCCAATCCCTAGCTCCTCTCTATGATTCTTTGTTACTCTTTAAACATACTTGTGGGATTGGGATGATATGGAAGGGGATGAGATTTCTGGGGAAATCTCAGTAGCAAACGGTAACCATATAATGTATGCAACTATATGCTTGATGTTACTTTATGTGTACTTAATGATCATGCTTGCATCATGATAACATACATGCTTCCATGTTACTTAATTATAACATATGGCCATAGTATAAAAAGGAATAGAGCATTACTTAATCATACATGCCTCACATCATCAAGGTAAGAAAATATTACATAAAACATCCAAGCAGTATAAGCATACAAGTATGTAAGTTTACTACCTGGCGTGTAGCCTTTCCTTCCAGCTCTTAGCCTTGTCTCTAAGGTTCCTTCTTTTCATAAGTTAGAGCCTATACATAGCATAATAATATCTTTATTATTATCCAGTATAGCTCTACTTACCTCATGCTCAACTAGGGGTAATATCCTTACTCTGACATTCCTCTAACTTTCTTTCTAGCTATAGCTAACTTTATTAATAGAGATATTTCTCTATTCTAACCACTAAGAGCAATCCTCTACTTTATTAGAGCAGGGACTAGATAACTTACTTACCTCATTCCTAAGCTTTGCCCAGTCCCTCAGCTCCTTAGACTGCTCCTGGCTCCACCAGAACTCCTTCCTTTCTTTCCTTTCTTTCTGTCCTTCTCTCTTTCTCTCTTCTTTCTCTTCCTTTTCTTTCTAGATCCATGGTGTGCCTTGAAATGGGAGGGGAGTGGCCTATTTATAGGTGAGAGGAGGTGGAATGAATGGTCCAGATTGATTCGCGATGAATGGCTTAGATTGCTTGCTTCCTTAAGAAAATTTGCCTGCATCATCACGCTGACATCACCCTCCTTAATGACTCACCACTGATGACATTATCTAGGACACCTCACCAGCTGACTTAGCCTCTCTAGAGAGTTCCAGAGTCTTTTCCCTGAATAGACGACCAAGATCGTGCCACGTGTCCTCTTGCTTTTTCTCCTTGTTCTGTAATCATGACATGTGTCCTTTGCTTTTCTTCTTTTACTGTAATCATGCCATGTGGTGCATTGTGGGCCCTATTCATGCTATCTCATGATTCCAGATCACTTTACCCAGTTCTATCTTGGATCGGGTCACTTTACTTTATTGAAAAAATACTAAAATAATATTTTAATGCCTCTTGGGCCCACATTACTCTTGGGCTACGTTTTTGGGCCTTGGATTGTCATCTTGGGTTTCTAACCAAGCCCAAGCACTCTGGTGGCTTAGTTCCCAAGAAACATCCTTAGTAAATTACCAAAATGCCCTTAATACCTCTTTAGTACTTCTAGGGGCACTCTTATCTTTCCATACCTTACCAGAGTACCTCTTGACCCTGGTCAGCTATCCAGATACCCTTTCTTGACTGTCTAACCTTAGTTAAATGATCATAACGCCCTTCGTCTGACTTTAACTTAATGACACAACACAGTGGCATACTTTCAGTGGTATTTTTATAATTCCTCATTTTTCTCGATCTTTATTAGCTCTGACCCACATACTTATCTGAAAATATAATTAGGCTTATAAGGTGCCATTCTAGACCCTCTGTATGATCCACTATCTTCATGGGCTCAATTCCCAAGAAATTCCCCTGAAACCTATTTATCGGGGTCTTTTAATCCACTGTAAATTCTATAATAAATTCTACAAAACTCCTTTTTAGGCTCTGTTAGTTTCAGAAATTCTTATATTAATTATAGGAATTTACTGCCATATTTCATCTGATTCTAAGGTCTAGAGAATACTGTATTAATTTTCCTTCTCTTCAAAAATTAATATAAATCTTTTAGAATCTCATATCAAAACTCTGTGTTGCATCAAACTGATCAGCATAAGTTTCTCTATTTATTGAGACCTCTGCTCAATAGGGTCTAGCAACATCCCTTTCTCAGGCTATATACTGGGTTTCTAAGCCTAAAAATTGGGATATGATAGAGAGAAATAGTCGCGACCATATAGGTACTCATGTCGCGACTCAAGTCAATAGGGAGTTATTGTCGCGACCACTATGTTCATAGGTCCCGACCGTAGGTCATAGAGAGCAGACCAAGTCCAAAGTTTCATTACAGGTCACGACCTAAAAGCCCGTATGTCATGACCATTTTTCATAGAGACTACCGAGTAGTAATTGTCAAAGTCCCAAAACGATTTTTCATGCTAAAACCTTTATAGTTATTAACAAAGTTTAAAGCGAGGATCCAATTCTCAATAGTTTATCACACATTAAGATCAAAAACAAAAATTTTGTGATAAAAAGATTGGATTAGCAAAGATTGAGTAGTACAAAAGCAAAGATATCTCCCCCACACTTAAACTTGATAGTGTCCTCACTGTCAATAAAGCTAAAGCAGAAAATATCATAATCACTCAATGCAAATTAACAATTAAGCACATAGTCACATTCAGGTCATGTAAAGTAATACTAGTAAGGTAGAGATGACAAGATGGGTAAACTAAGATCATGCATGTGAGTATGGAAACTCTAGAGGGAACAATAAATGACTAAACGATATATGGACAGGAATGAGGGTGTTCATAACATAAAGAAGCCTAGAATAAATAGAAAATGAAAACTACCCTACTGAAACATCAAGCAGAAAAATTAACAACTACTACTTCTATTGTTCATCCCTTTCTAATCCCCAAGCCAACATGTCAAGCATATATGAATTTATAAAAGGTAAGAGATAGGAAAGGGATAACTTGGCCTCAAGGCGACAGAGCAGGCTCCTCATAAAGTTTCAAATGGTGCCACCCATTGTCCTGGAAGATTTTGCCCGTTGCCTTCTCTTTTAATTCAATCATCCCGAAGTCGTGGACTTTAACAACTGTGTAAGGTCCGTCCCAGCTAGTTTTGCATTTTTCATGTTTGAACTTGACCCTAACATGGTACTTTAATACTCTATCACCCTCCTTACAACTCTTTCTCAAAATGTGAGCGTCATCGATTAACTTTTTTTTCTGCTTATAAATTTTAGAGCTACTATAGGCATCTAATCTAATTTCTTCCAATTCCTAAATCTACAACAACCTCTCTAAACTAGCTTCTATAAGGTTTTCATTGCAAGCTTTCACTGCCCAAAATATCTTATACTCTATTTCCATAGGCGTGACAAGCTTTCCCAAAAATTGTCCTATAAGGGGACATTCTTAGAGGTGTTTTAAATCCTTGTTGGTTAGCTTAACAATCCTCTATAGAACATGCTTAATTTTCCTATTAGAAACCTCTGCAAGACCATTGGTTTGAGGGTGGTATAGGGTTAAGACTTTATGAGTGACACCATATTTTGCCAACAAGCGATTGATTAACTTATTGCAAAAATGGGTGCCTTGATCACTAATTAGTGCTTTAGGTACTCCAAATCTACTAAATATGTGAGATTTTAGAAACTTAGAGACTGTTTGGGCATTATCTAGTCTTGTAGGAATGGCCTCTACCCACCTAGGCAAATAGTCTACAGCTAATAAAATATAACAAAATCCTGTTGAAGGTGGAAAAGGGCGTATGAAATCTATTCTCCATACATCAAAAACCTCACAGAACAGAATAGGTTGTTATGGCATCTCATGCCCTTTATTAATCCCCCTAAATCTCTGGAACCTATCACAGGCTCTGTAAAACTCAAGCATCTTTAAAAAGGGAGGTCCAATAAAAACTAGAGTCAATGACCCTACGTGCAGTATTTTTCCCCCTAAAAGGACCACTACAAACCCATGAATGGCAAGCTTCCAAAATTGATTTGTGATCTTGGTACATCATCTTAATACCTTATATGAGCACAACTTCCATAGAAAAGGCTTGTCCCAAATAAAGTATTTGGATTCACTCTTAAGCTTTTGGGCCTGAAACTTAGACAAATGAGATAGGATTAGGCTGATCTCAATGAAATTAACTAAATGAGCATACAGTAATCAAACAAAGGGATTGATTAGGGAAATAATCACAAATAAGGTCAAAACTAAGTACTCCCCTTGTCTCTATTGGTAACCTGCTTAGGTGATCTACAACGTGATTCACATTTCCAGCCCGATCCCTCACTTCTATATTGAACTATTGAAGTAATAAAATCCACCATAGAAGTCTTGGCTTTGATTGGGGCTTATGGAGCAAGTACTTAACTGCTGCATGATTTGTGTAAACTAGAACTTTAGAGTTAATGAGATATGCTCTGAATTTATCCAAAGCCATTACAGTTGCAAACAATTCTTTCTCAGTGTGGTATAATTAATTTGAGCAGCATCAAGTGTCTTAGAGGCGTAGGCAATCACCCTAGATAAATTATCTTCATTTTGTCCTATCATAGCTCCCACAATGTAATTGGAAGTATCACATGATAGTTAAAAATGAATATCCCAATTTGGTGAAGTTAGGATAAGTGGAAAAACCAACCTATCCTTCAATTTTTTAAAAGCCTCTTTGCAATCAGCAGAAAAAACAAATTTAGTGTCCTTTTGAAGAAGTTTTGAGAGTGGCAAAGCAATTTTACTAAAATCTTTGATGAATCTTATATAAAATCTAACATGTCTAAGAAAAGATCGAAGTTCTTTTAAGTTGTGGGGTAGGGCAACGAGGAGATGACTTCAATTTTTGATTTATCCACCTCAATCCCCTTGCTAGATATAAGATGTCCAAGTACTATTCTATGATCAACCATGAAATGGCACTTTTCAAAGTTCAAAACTAATTTTTTCTCAATACATCTAGCAAGGATACTATCAAGGCTTTTTAGACACTCATCAAAAGAATTTCCATATACAGTAAAATTGTCCATGAACACATCCATGCATATTTCAATAAAATAAGCAAATATAGAAAGCATACAATGCTGAAAAGTGCCAGGAGCATTACATAAACCAAATGCCATTTTTTATAGGCATATGTACAAAAGAGGCATGTAAATATGGTCTTTTCCTGGTCCCTCGGGTCTATTAGAATCTGGAAATACCCTGAATATCCATCTAGAAAATAGTAATGGTTTTTCCCTACTAAACTTTCAAGCATTTGATCAATAAAAGGTAAGGGAATATTTCCTAGTAGAATTGTTAAGCTTCTGATAATCGATACAAACCCTCCATAAATTTTGTACTCTAGTAGGTATCAAGTCATCGTTCTCATTCTTGACTACTGTCAATCCACTCTTTTTAGGCACTACATTCATAGGAGATACCCATTCACTATCTTAAATAGTATATATGATTCCTGCCTTTAACAATGTACTAATGTGCTTCCTAACCACATTTGAGATCAAAGGATTTAATCTTCTTTGGGGTTGTTTAATTGGCTTAGAATCTTCACTTAGCAGAATCTTATGGGTACAAACAGTGGCATCTATCCCTTTTATATCAGCTAATTGCCAACCTAAGGCCTCTCTATTCTTCCTAAGCACACTTAATAACCTAGACACTTCACTAATAGTCAAAGAACTGGAAATTATGACTGCCAATTTTGAGTTTGGCTCAAGGTAAGCATACTTTAGGTTAGTAGGCAAATCTTTTAACTCCAATTCTGGGGTTTGGATAATAGAAGGGATCAAATGGGGGAAATCATTCAGATTAGAAATAGTCCCTTTTGTAGATCCTTGGAGGGTGCTCATATTCAAGTCATTAAAGTACTCCATCTTGATTGCAGTCTCTTTAGGAGTTGCACCTAGCTTACATTGGTCTAGGCTGCGACATAGTAGGGGTCAAATCTCTCATTCCTGCATCATTATTTGAGATCAAGTCATTTAAGGTATAACATGTTATTTTGGAATCAGAATGAGGTTGAGAAGAGTTAGGATGTATTAGCCCTTTAACAAAACCAGTAGAGTGTGGAGCTGAAGGAGTGTGGGGTTCCCTGTTACGTTTGGCATCTTTGGTCGTGACCTTTGATCTTCTCATTGTGAACTCAGTTGACAGGGTGTGTCTCTGGAACTTTTAGTCTTGACCTGTTCGTCGTTTGGTCATGACTGGGTGTCACTGAAAGGTTCCCCATCAGTAGATTGATGTTTAGTCGCTATAACTTTATCTTTGTGTAGCGACTGAAAGTCTCTAGGCTTTTGTGTCATGACCATAATGGACCCTTCTTCAATTGTTATACTTCCAGCTTTTAGAACATCTTGGGGTCCTACAAGATCACTCAACAAACCCTTTGCAAGTGCATTATCCCTACCATTATCATGTAAACTCAGTTTATGTTCATCCCTAGTGTCTTCTACAACATAATCAATGACATTCAAAGCAGTAAAAGCAAAATTATCACAAGGAAATTTCATTGCTTCATTGATGTTGAAGCTTACCACATGTTCTCCAACTTCCATTATGATGGAACTATGCTTCATACTAATGATGGTCTCAGAAGTTTGGAGGAAATGTCAGCCTAGGATCAGAGTGCTATCATTTACTAACTCATTAGACATGTCCAAGATATAAAAACTAGCTAGGAACACTAAGTCCTTTACCTGTATTAGAATATCCTCAAGGATTCCCTTAGAATACCTAATTGACCTATCAGCTAACTGGAGCACTATATTTATGTCTCTGAGGTTATTGATTCCTAAGGCTTAATATACTAACCAAGGTATTACATTAATGGATACCCCTAGATTTAGATTTCAAGTAATGAATTAATTAACAACGATTCCTGATAATAACCCACTCTCTTAAAATAAAAACTAAAATATTATATTAAAACCAAACGTTCAAACCATCCGAATTAAATTACAAAGTATAATCTGAGAATGATCAATTGATATTCAAAACTTGCTTATAAGATGAAAAACCTAGATCTAGAAGCAATTATAAGATGAGAAGATGCAAATTAGAACAGGAGAAACTCCCCGTTTGAGTCTATGAGCTCAAGATATCTGATTCATCACCAAGAGGCTTGAGGTTTAGCCTCTCATGACTCCTGTTGCACTGTAATTGCTGTTCAGTTGAGATGCCATGGAGGAACAATGAGAAAATAGTAGGTTGATGGTGTAGAGAGGTGGAGAAGTTTGTGGAGAGGTGTAGAATATTGGCAGAGGTGGAGAAGGTGATCAGAGAGTGCGAGAGTACTGCTTCTTAGCCTATCAGGTCCAAAAATAGCCCCTGGACGACAGCCTTCCTTCTCCTTTGGCCAATTTAAGGCCTAAAATGATGGTAAAGTTGTTATAAAGCTCTTAAAAATATCACATACACCATATACAAAATGTGTCTTATCACATCCACATCACATCGCATCACTAGGGCCATGTGGCGTACTCCTATGGAAAAAAGAAAGCTTCTTGGAAAATCCTATCTAATATTATACTGGCTTATTTAGATTTTCCAAAAACCATATTGTTTCCTGAATATAATTTTTTTGAGGTTTCATAATTTGTTTTCTATCATTATATTAAGTGCCTATATTCTGCCTGCCTTTAACATTATTGAACTTGGTAAGGATTTTATTACTTGACCCTTGAAAATGACCAAAATACCCTTTATTTACTTTTATTCACTTTTTTAACACTAAGGGCATTTTCATCTTTTCACATCTTGTTAGGGTATTTCTTGGCCCTAATCCCCTACTTATGTACTCTCTTTGACTTCCTATCTAGGGTCATTTTATTTGTTAGATATTTGAGCTAATATTTCCCTAGAATTTCTACTGGAACTTTAATTATATCCAAAATTCGTCTCAATTAATCAGGCCTCAAATCAAAATTCTGACTCTAGTCAACTTGTTCAGAAAAATTCCCTCTATCTTCTTCTAAATTTTGGTTTTTGTGAATATTTTTATAATTACCATTGTGTCCCTGTATCCCTTAATTCTTCTTAACTATGCTTATATCCCCATAACTTATTACTACATTCACTTTTATCTAAGGAACCTTCACGCTTTATACTTTATACCATTTAGCTTTCTTACTTAGGCCCTTGAGGACTTTCTTCCTTACAGTTTAGTCCTTCATTCCTCTTTCCTTTTTTCTATGCCCTGGAGACTCTTCTAAAGCCTTTAACTTTATTTACATACTTGCCCCTAGAAACTTCACTATTTATATCATAGTCCCTGTACTTTCTCTATTTATAATTTAGTCCTTGAAAATCCTCTATATATCTTTTAGACTTCAGCTCATAAGGGCCTAGTAGCCTACCTATTTTATGTTACTTTCTAGACTTCTTGGCCTAAAAATTAGGATATTACACATTAAAGGGTAGTTGGTAGAATGTTCATGATATTTCTTAAGAGATATTTATGGTATCATGTTCCATTGTTATCTCTGTTAAACTTTTCCTGTTTGGTAAGATTAGTCAAATGGACTTGTTGTAAATCAGTCACATAGATGATTATGCATTCAGTACACAATCTGTAATTGTCAAGTAAGATGGAGATTAATTAAATTACAATGCACTAGTTTCATGTTCGAGAGTCAACTAGGTTGCTCCAATACCACTCATGCTAGTTAACTTATCACCCTCCTAACCTTAATTCTACTTAAACACTTCCCTTTTTGGATTTTTGGATAACATGTTCTAGAACCTCTTACTCAAATAATGTAGTTATTCAATAAAGATAAACACTTAACATTTATAGACAAATAAATGCATGAATGTTCACATACAAAGAGTATTAAGTGTCAAAGAAAGAATTGAATCACAAATTCAATCAAAAAGAACATACAAGATAAAGTTTTATATTTTGGGTTTAGTCTCTCTTAGGCCCTTATAGCCTTACAAACCCATAGAGCATTTTGTTTTGTACGTTCATCCCTTCCTATAGCCTTGATACTCTATCAGCTAATAGTCAGCCTCCACTCACTTAGATGTGTTTATATCACGCTTCCCAATGGTTGATCCTTGAAAAGATTGCCTTGTGTCTCTTCTGGTCATGTCTTTATCATATCGCTTTTGAAAAGGGGTTGATCAACTTCTCAATCTCTTCAATATGATTAAAGGCTTGGGAGGTTTGATTATTAATTTTAATAAGTTTTACTTATTTTAATTGCTGCAAATTTTAACCTTTTTTTTATTATTCATTAGAGTTAAGGGTCCACCTCACTTCCTATTATGGTGTAATAGGACAATGGTTTGCACTTTTGCAATCTTTTAGTATTGTACCAAGGCTCGCCATAACATACCGATAGGCAACAATTTTTTATATATGCATAATATAATATTTTTAGAATTTTTCCTATGAAAAATACTAAAAAATGATCAAAAATTGCACACAACTTGCCGAAATAAATGAAACAACATCAAGTGTAGATCATGAATGTGACATTCTTACTTTCATACATCTTAGAGACCATTCAGTCGCATTTAGAACCACTTACAAGACCTTAGAAGTTCATTAGCTAAATCTGGAATTTTACTTTCTCGGGTTACTGTTCATATGGTATTCTAGATTAAGCAACGAACTTTGAAAAATTATAACTAATTCTAGAAAACTCAAAATGAAGTGGTTCAAAAATCCACGTGAAGATAACATCTTGAAATTTAAGGGAAAAATAATTTTCAGACCAAATGATTAGCCAATGAATACAGTTTATTTGTTAAAGTTTACTGTTCATTTGGTACAGACATCCAAATAAAGCATTCTTTGTGTAAAAACTAATCTTGGCATGTTATCTAAATGTCTGTAAAATTTTATACATTTATTCCATCATTTACTATTTTTTATTACATCATGACTATCACTACTTACATTGGTCATACAGCAACCTTACACATTCACATAACATATATACTATCCAATCCCTAGCTTTTCTTCATGTTTCATGATTCATAAACCTGTGGGATTGGGATTACATGGAAACGGATGAGATTTTGGGGGAAATCTCAGTAGAAAATGGTATTAAGTAATGCATGCATTAATGTAAATACTTGTGCTTGCTTGTGAAAGTTTTACTATTGTGTCATGTGCATGCTTCCATATTACATATGAAATACAATTGGCCAAAGTAAATATATAAACAGAGCTTCATACATAAGCACATAGGCAACACAATTCAATCAAGCCATAGCACAATCAAGCATAACATTAAATGCATACAAGTTGAGGATTAGTTTACTACCTTGAGCACTTGACTTTCTTTCTCCTTATCTTGCTTCCTTCTTCTTACTTTTCTTGAACATGTGGCTGCATCTCTTGGAGCATACCAATCAATTCCTAACATCACATAATCATTCATTCATCACAATCTAACTTCCTTGAGTAGTAAACTCACTTTAACTAACATAACTTCTTCTTGAACATTAAGCCCATTAACTTTCTTTAATCTTAACTAATGGACTTGGTCTTTGAATCAATTGATGTATTGGATTTACCCCACACAATTTTCTCTTTGGAATCCATTTATGAACTTAGAATCATGAAATTCCAGCTCCTTCATCACATGCTATACAGAACTGAAACTGCACTCAATTCTTTCAAAAATTCTCATTTTGATTCCAATGCTTCCCATACTTGTTTCTCTACTTTATCCCACACAATTTTTCATTTTAAAACCATTGGAAGCATCAAAATCATGAAATTCCAATCACTGTTCATGCGAGTGAACAGTAACAGAAGGATTTTAAAAACTACAATCTTGGAATTTCAATGCTTTCAAGGTTCAAAACCTTTCCAATCCTACACAAAATCACCATCTAAATTCAATGGAAGCATTAAATCATTAAAATTATATTTCCTTCCCTAATGAACAGTGCAGACCAAACAGGTTCCATTAAGGCAAAGTCTAATATCAACTTGATTCAACAACCAATCTCTTAATTAGCTTGTTTAAGCTTCAATCATATGTTTCTAACTTTAATTTCTTCTTTCCCCTTTCATCTAAGGTTGTTGGGAAGCACAACCCCTTAGAGAAAACTCAACTTTTCTCCGATGAAAACCCTAAGTTCAAGCTCCCAAATCAAAGAAAAATAAGTTAGGATAGATTGCTTACCTTTAATCTCTAACTTGATTGAACTTTGGAACCTTGAATCTTCTTTGTCTTGGCTTGAGTTTTCATTTTGCAAGAGTTTCCCCAAGGTATCACAAGGCCAAGGTTTTGGGCAGAATGACAGGGTATTTATAGCCAAAATCCAAGAAAAATCATTGGCCAAGATTGATTTGGTTACTATTTGATCTAAAGGCTCACATTTAATCTTGGATTTTACTTTTTCATAAAAGAATAATTATGACATCATGTGGAACAGCTCATGGGACACCTAAGAGGGCTAGGTGGCATGCTCATAGTGTAAGGAAGCTTCTAGAAAAATTTTAGTCTAATCTGATACCGATTGGAGCAGTTTCACAACAACCGGACTATTTTCTGTTCCAAATTTTTTATAATATACTAGGATATGTATTCTATCCTGAAAATCAATGTCTAGGCTATTCATACCCTTGACATGGTTATAATGAGTGTTTATCTGCCATCCATTCATTGGAAAATGACCAAAATACCCTTGGTGTCCTTTCTTACACTATATTAACCCTAAAGGCATAATTGTCATTTCACCCCTCTTTGCCCTTCCTCAGAGCATATACTGGCTCTAAATAATCGTATTTATGCTATAGGCCATGTGTTTGGCATGTCCAGAATGATCAAAATGCCCTCCATCCATCACTAGTACAATCTGGGTATCCAGTGGCGTTTTTGTAATTTCACACATTTTCTGGACACTGGCCCCTTCTACTGATGAACTGGTACCCTGGGTTTTGGGCCCTTATTGGCGTCATCATAGGCCTATATATGAGGCCATATGATCTCATTCTATCCAGGCTTATATACCGATAAATTCCATTATCAGATCATGGGTGTTATCAAACTCCCGTCAAAATTTATTAATATGTGAATAACTTTTTATACATAACTTCTTTCGGAGTTCTGTCAGATCCAGGACATCTGACACTGTAGGGCATATTTTCTTGTAAGTTGCCCACTTACATATGAAGTCCATGAAATTTGATAAAATTTCATATAACTTTTAGACTATCAGATAATTTTCTATTGTCTTGAGTCCTAATAAAATTTATGTATCATGCCAGATTAACCAGCGTAACTTTCTCTATTTACTGATGAAATGTGGGACTAAAAAACTTCTGGGCAGTTATAACCCTTTCCGTGCTTATCTTTCTATAATTACAATTTTTCCCTTGAATTTTTTACTTAATTACATTTAAGTCCCTTAACTTTTGGAAATTACCATTTTTGGCCCAAATCTTGTTTCTACTTTCACTTTTTGGCTTTAACCTTTTCTACTTTTCATTTTTGTCCTTCTCTTCCTTAAAGAATCATCTAACCTTTATTATTTCTTCTGATATTCTTCATAATCCTTTCCAAATCTCTTTCCACTATCAGTACTATACGGATAGGGAAAAATTAGGATATGATAATAAATTTAGAGACATTTAGAATCTAACAAGGTAAAAAAAGACATCGTGTGCACCCGTAAGCACTCCCAAAATGTTCAAAAAAACCTAAAAATTGAAGAAAATTATTTTAACCATTGGCCCCAAGGGTAGGACAGACTTGCCACATAGGAGAGCGAGGAAAACTTAAACAAAAATTATTTTTTTATTTTTGGTTAACAACCACCGTTTACCCATTGACTGGCCAACAATTAACTATTGACTCTTGAATAGTGAAGTGTTAGGGTTGACTTTAGACTTTTCTTACTGACGTGGCGCTAACAGAGAACCTCCTTTTTTTAATGTCTCAACATAATTCACTACTGACATGTTAGGGTTGACTTCAGACTTTGCTCACTTTCCTTTTCCATTGTGCGCCCTTTGACTTGGTACAGTATGCTAACATCACTAATGACATCACAATAACATCACCATCTTCAAACTCAAGACAGATTGACCTGTCTGATGGACTCGTTTTGAACCCGCCACAATCTCCAACTTTGAAAGGCCATATCTCCCTCGTTTTAGCTCCATTTTTTGTGTTATTATTGTAGTGGGAATCGTCTCTTCGAGCTTTATGCATCAATGCCCTTGGTTGGTGTAGAAATCCTTGTATTCAAAGACCTATCTCTGAGTTTTTTTGCGGCAACAATAGCCTAAACCAAAACTTCTCTCCTTTGTCCAAACTCTGTTTGACACGTTCTTGGTGTCATCAGAATCATCTTGATGAGATATACATGTCCATGGTCTTTGTTTGCACAAAAATCCTCACTTGGGAAGACCCAATTTTGAGCTCCATTGACGTTAGCCGAGGGGTTTCCATAAATAAATTTTATTATCTTTTCTTTATATTTTATTAATTCTCTTGCTTTCAGAGGGTTTAAGTTCTTTTTTTCATTCATTTATTGGTTCAAAACTTGTTTCAAACCATATCAAACAAGAACATGAAATTGCGGAGAATTTAAACATATATGTCACATACATAAAACCAAAAGAGCATAAAGATTCACTTTGATAGGAACAAAATCATATAAGGGTTCAAGCATTACAAAGATTCAATCTTTTAAACATCTTTAGAGAACATACTCAAGTTCATGAGAAACACCACATCATACGTCTCATCACAAATATATAAAACAACATGGCATATATGTAAAGGATGAATATTCACATAAGCATGTATGTAGCATCACTACAAAAAAGTTGATTTTCAGCAACAACTTTAAAAGTCACCGTTGAAACCCTATAGTGGCGATATTTTGTTGTCGTCAAGTCGCTGCCTATGAGACTGTCGCCTATACATATTGACGGTAACAATTGAAAGTTTTCGCCTAAAGTGGAATTCGCGGCAACATAAGTGTCGCGCCTAAAGCTGATTCTGCGATGACAGAAATATCGTCGCCTAAAGTGGATTCTTCGACGACAGAAATATCGTCGCCTAAAGTGGATTCTGCGGCAACATATTTGTCACCACCTAAACTTAATATTATTTTTTAAACTTGTTTTATATAATTTGTACGATATGAAAAAAATATAATTTAATAACAAATAATAAATGATAAATAACTAAATAAATCATAATATAAAAATATTATTAAATATTTTGAAATATCAAATAAGTTTAATCACTTAAACATATTTAAAATTAAAATAAAATTGTTTAGTTTATACATAAATTTTATATAGAATGATCAATACTATGACTAGAAGTAGCCGCACGTGGCTGCCCTTCTACATCAAGGCAGCGAATTGAGCTTGTATCCTTTACTCCATTTGTTCCATTAATATTTGCTCGAATTGCACACGCTCTTGTTGCATCTTTTCATACTCTTCTTCCATCTTTGCATGCTCTACTGCACGCTCAGCCTCTATTTTTTCTCTCTCCTCTTGAAAATTTTTATCAAACTCTTCCTGCAATTGGGCACGCACACTCTCCATAACTGAACTATCAGTAGATTGAGGGCAATCTCTCTTCCTTGAAGGTTCTGCTCTATACCCTTTCCCTCTTACATACCCTGATCTCTCACCAAGAACTGTTGCCAATATTTCCTCTGACGTCATTCGAGCATCACTCTCTAAATCTTGGTCTTGTTGTTGAGAAAGTCCATGCATAAGACTCTATAATAAAAACATAAAAATATTAGATTAAAAATAAAACTTAATCAAAATAAGATATTAAACAATAATGCATACATGAAGCTGTTCAGAGTGTGGGTTAGCCCATACTACTTGTCTATCTAATGTCTTCCTAGTATGCGTTATCTCCCACAACTAGTCAGGAGGGATAGACCGTCCAGTAGTAGGATCTCTCTATAAAATAACAATATACAAGAAAATACAAATATTATATTTAAAAAAAGATCAAAAATTTAAATTATAGTGGTGATAGATTGAACTTACTGTAGCATATTCAATCTCTGCAAATGATTGAGGACCACAAGTATATTTAGTCATTTGTTTTTCTCAATTTATCGTATTTCTTATACTTTTGTTCTACAACAAAATGTAGTAACTAATAAGAATTTAATAATTGAAAAAAATATAATTTATTTAGAAGGATAATGAGATACCTTCAACATGTCAGACTTAAAATATATGAATAACCACTCCCAATCTTAAAAACTAATAGTTTGAGGAGGATCAGCCAACCTATCCTTATCAGTCTCATATTTCTTGTAGTGAGAGTGTAGATTGTTCTTGCAATTTCTGAATTTATTTTGTAAAATAATTGATATAGATATATGAAACTTTTCTTCAGTAATTACATCCGCAGGTTCAAATTTGTGCTGAAATAAATACATATAAACAATTTATTTAGTAATATAAATAAACTAAAATAAGTATAAAAATTTGACATAAATAATACCTTTATTTTTAAAATTATATCATGACCATATTTTTCAAAAATATTCTTCCAGCTACCTCCATCATCCCTGAAAGAGAATATGGTTCTAAGAGTTAAACCACAATAATTAGAAAAGTCTCTTGCTTTTGGACCGATTGCTCTTGACATGGAATCTAAAAATTTGACTCGAATTTTTGTTCCTTGTGCAGTCCTCAAATTCACATTAATAGACTTATAAACTCCTCTGCACTTGTTGATTGCAATAAAAGAGTCTATCATTAAAATTCAATTAGAACAATTAAATGTTACATGCGATAAAAATCAATTATTATAAAATTGAAGTAAACTTACCTGCACTACTATTTTGAGTGTGGGGAGTAGGAGGAGAGTTGACAGGCATTTTCTAAAGTTGTTGTTGCAATAATAGAGGTGAAATATGTAACATCCTTACTTTTATACATATTAGGGATCAATCAGTAGTATTTAGAACCACTTACAAGACCTTGGAAGTCTATTAGCCAAATCAGAAATTTTATTCTTTCTTAGGTTATTGTTCATATGTTATTCCAGATTACGCAACAAACTTCAAAAAATCATAACTAATTCTAGAAAACTCAAAATGAAGTGGTTCAAAAGGATACGTGAAGATAACATCTTGAAATTTAAGGGAAAAATAATTTCCAGACCAAATAATTATCCAATTAATACAGTTTATTCGCCAAAATTTACTGTTCATTTGGTCAAAAATCCTGGAAACAGATTCTGGTCCCTTAATTTGGAAAAACAATTCTCTTTGTACACACATCCAAATAAAGCATTCTTGGTGTCAAAACGAAGCTTGGCATGTCATCTAAATGTCTGTAAAATTTCATACATTTATTCCATCGTTTACTATTTTTCATTACATCATGATTATCACTACTTACATTGGTCATACAACAACATTACACATACACATAACATATATACTATCCAATCCCTAGCTTTTCTTCATGTTTCATCATCCTCCATCATCATTCATAAACCTGTGGGATTGGGATTACATGGAAACGGATGAGATTTTGGGGGAAATCTCAGTAGAAAATGGTACTAAGCAATGCATGCATTAATGTAAATACTTGTACTTGCTAGTGAAAGTTTTACTATTGTGTCATGTGCATGCTTCCATGTTACATATGAAATACAATTGGCCAAAGTAAATATATAAACAGAGCTTCATACATAAGCACATAGGAAACACAATTCAATCAAGCCATAGCACAATCAAGCATAACATTAAATGCATACAAGTTGAGGATTAGTTTACTACCTTGAGCACTTGACTTTCTTTCTCCTTATCTTGCTTCCTTCTTCTTACTTTTCTTGAACATGTGGCTGCCTCTCTTAGAGCATACCAATCAATTCCTAACATCACATAATCATTCATTCATCACAATCTAACTTCCTTGAGCAGTAAACTCACTTTAACTAACATAACTTCTTCTTGAACATTAAGCCCATTAACTTTCTTTAATCTTAACTAATGGACTTGGTCTTTGAATCAATTGATGTCTTGACTTTACCCCACGAAATTTTCTCTTTTGAATCCATTTATGAGCTTAGAATCGTGAAATTCCAGCTCCTTCATCACATGCTGTATAGAACCGAAGCTGCACTCAATTCTTTCAAAAATTCTCATTTTGATTCCAATGCTTCCCATACTTGTTTCTCTACTTTATCCCACACAATTTTTCCTTTTAAAACCATTGGAAGCATCAAAATCATGAAATTCCAATCACTGTCCATGCGTGTGAACACTAACAGAGAAGGGTTTCAAAAACTATAATCTTGGAATTTCAATCCTTTCAAGGTTCAAAACCTTTTCAATCCTACACAAAATCATCATCTAAATTCAATGGAAGCATTAAATCATTGAAATTCAATTTCCTTCCATCATGAACAGTGCACACCGAACAGGTTCACTCTTGGCAAAGTAAAAAATATCAACTTGATTCAACAACCAATCACTTAACTAGCTTGTTTAAACTTCAATCATATGTTTCTAACTTTAATTTTTTCTTTCCCCTTTCATCTAAGGTTTTTGGGAAGCACCTTCCCTTAGATAAATCTCAACTTTTCTCCCATGAAAACCCTAAGTTCAAGCTCCCAAATCAAAGGAAAATAAGCTAGGAGAAATTGCTTACCTTTAATCTCTAGCTTGCTTGAACTTTGGAACCTTGAATCTTCTTTATCTTGGCTTGACTTTTGATTTCGCAAGAGTTTCCCCAAGGTATCACAAGGCCACAGTTTTGGGCAGAATGAGGGGGTATTTATAGCCAAAATTCAAGGAAAATTAATGGTCAAGATTGATTTGGTTACTATTTGATCTAAAGGCCCACATTTAATCTTGGATTTTTCTTTTTCATAAAAGAATAATTATGACATCATGTGGGACAGCTCATGGGACACCTAAGAGGGCTAGGTGGCGTGCTCATAGTGTAAGGAAGCTTCTGAAAAAATTCCAGTCTAATCTGATACCGATTGGAGCAGTTTCACAACAACCAGACTGTTTTCTGTTCTGAATTTTTTATAATATACCAGGATATGTATTCTGTCATGGAAACTAATGTCTAGGATTCTCATACCCTTGACATGGTTATAATGAGTATTTATCTGTCGTCCATTCCTTGAGAAATGACCAAAATACCCTTGGTGTCCTTTTTTACACTATATTGACCCTAAGGGCATAATCGTCATTTCACCCCTCTTTGCCCTTCCTTAGAGCACATACTAGCTCTAAATAATCATATATATGCTATATGCCACGTGTTTGGCCTATCCAGAATGATTAAAATATCCTCCATCCATCTCTGGTACAATCTGGGCTTCTAGGGATATTTTCATAATTTCGCACTTTTTCTGGACACTGGCCCCTTCTACTGATGGACTGGTACCCTGGGTTTTGGGCCCTTCTTGGCGTCATCATGGGCCTATATATGAGGTCATCTAATCTCATTCTATCTAGGCTCACATACTGATAAGTTCTATTATCGGATCACGGGTGTTATCAAACTCTCGTTAAAATTCACTGTTATGGGAATAACTTTTTATACAGGATTTCTTCTGGGGTTCTGTCAAATTCATAACATCTGATATTGTAGGGCACACTTTCCTATAATTCTCCCACTTATATCTGATGTCCATGGAATTTGACAAAAATTCAAATAACTTTTAGACTATCAGATAATTTCCTACTGTCTGGAGCCCTAATAAAATTTATGTATCATGTCAGATTAACCAGCATATCTTCCTCTATTTACTAATGGAATGTGGGATTGAAAACTTTCGAGCAGTTATAACCCTTTCCGGGCTAATCTTTTTATAATTACAATTTTGCCCTTGAACTTTTTACTTAATTATATTTAAGTCCCTTAACTTTTAGAAATTACCACTTTTGGCCCAAATCTTATTTCTACTTTCACTTTTTGCCTTTAACCTTTTATACTTTTCATTTTAGTCCTTCTCTTCCTTAAAGAATCATCTAACCTTTATTATTTCTTTTGATCTTTATCATAATCTTTTCCAAACCTCTTTCCACTATCAGTACTATACAGATAGGGAAAAATTTAGGATATGACAAAATAACAGGTCTTGATTGAGGTGTAGAGCATGTACCTCAGTTATTTGTATTGTCATTAGATGTAATAGAAATATTTTTCCCACCTCGACCTCTCTTTAATACTGACATATCCTACAAAAATATGCATTTCATTTAGGACAAAGCAATCAATCAAACATTAATCAAAGAAAGCAGGTGGGAAGATCGTCTCCAACTTGTATAATGTCAATATTATCTAACTTTGGAGTTTGCCAAGTACTTCACAAGACAAAGACTTCGAACAAAGATTTTTGAAAAATCTTCCCAACTCTATAATTGGTTCACACACCTTCAAAGGTAATAACCCACGTATTGCAATTGGAAAGATCTCTTGCAATAACACATGGTGATCATGATACTTTAAACCAAACAATTTTTGCTCCTGAATGTTGACACATCTTGAAATATTAGATGAAAACGCATCAGGAACTCTTAAGTTAGCCAAGAATTTTAAAAGGGATTGTTTGTTCTCAGGAGACAATGTGTAAGGAGCAAGAGGAATAGAAACATTATCACCATCTTCAACTGGGTGCATATCACTCCTAATACCTAAGTCCATCAAGTCGTATCTACTTTTAATTTTGTCCTTCATCTTTCCAACCAAATCCATCACCGTGCATACAATGTTATGAGAAACATTTCCTTCTATATGCATCACATCAAGATTATGCCGTATTAACAAGTACTTCCAGTAAGGCAATTGGAAAAAATACTTCTTTTTCTCCAATTATAAGCATTATTATGTGTATGACGCTTTCGTTTTATACCCTTGCCAAATGTCACATCACCTAAGTGTTGAAGTTGCTTAAGCACTTCATCTCCAGTCAATGGAACTGGTGGATCCATATGCTCTTCTTTACCATCAAATGATACCTTATTTTTATGCCATGGGTGATTTTGTGGAAGAAAGTGTCGATGCCCCATGTAAGACAACTTGTTCCTTATCGAAATAGAATGCGTGTCTTTGTGGCAACATGGACATGCAAGTTTACCTTTAGTTGACCACCCTAAAAGGTTTCCATATGCGGGAAAATCATTTATAGTCCACAATATTGTGGCATGCATGATAAAATTTGATTGACAATACGCATCATACGTCTGTACCCCTACTTCCCACAATTGCTTCAACTCCTGAATCATAGGTTGAAGATAAACATCTATTTCATCACCTGGACACTTTGGACCAAGAATAAGAAGTGTCATCATAAAGTATGGGCTTTCCATACAAAGCCATGGTGGCAAGTTATATGGCACTAAGACAACAGGCCAGATACTATGATTGGCACTCATATTCCCAAAAGGTTGAAATCCATCACTTGCTAAACCTAGTCGAACACTTCTTGAATCTGCAGAGAAGTTAGGGCACTGGTTGTCAAAGTGTTTCCAAGCTAGAGAATCAGCTGGATGCCTCATTACCTCATCATTTGAATGTTTCTCCTTGTGCTAACATATAAAGTTTTTGTAGCCTTGGTGTTATGGGAAAATGCCTCAAGACTTTATGTGGAACCTTCTTCCCTTTCTGTTTGTTTAAATTCCATCTAGGCATCTTACACTTAGGACATGATTTTGCATGTGTGTGCTCTCCCCAATACAATATGCAATCATTCTCATAAGCATCAATTTTATGGTAATCTAAACCCAGGTCACGAATTATCTTCTTAGCTTCATAAAATGAGGTTGGCACTAAAGCCCCATTTGGGAGAACTTCTTTTAACAAGCCCAACAACACATCCATAGAGTTTTTACTCCAATGGTTAAGGCATTTCACTTGAAGCAACTTTACAATGAAAGAAAGTTTGGACATCTTGACACAACCTGGATAAAGTTCAGTTTCAGCATCTTTTAACAAGTCAAAAAGCTTTTTAGCCTGCAGATTTGGCTCTTCTCTCTCACAGTCACTAGTATTTGTATAATCCATACATGGAACTCCATATGCATCGCATACCATCCTTGCAAAGTTTTCATTAGCAATAGCATTCTCTATGTCATTACTAGAAGTTCTACAATCTGTCTAAAATCTTCTAATTTCCCCATGCAACTCCCACACCATATAACTATTCCAGAAACCCTTGCTCAATAAGTCTGTCCTGACATCTCTTCTCACTTTAAATATAACATTCATGAATCTTTTACAAGGGCAACGTATTTGATTTCCCACGCCAGGTTGACTAAATGCCCATTATAGAAAACCATCCACTCCTCTAATATATGATAGGTTGCCTCTGTCTCTAATATGTAACCAACTTTTATCCATTTATATTCCCTAAACAGTTAAACCTAGGATACAACAACAAAAGCCAACAAACGTATTAGTATATAAATAGTATATATATTAATATGATTTAAAATTCATATGAATTGTTGAACCACTAAAAACAATGACATTGAGATGCAATATCTAGAAAGGGAAAAAAATACACTAAGGTTAAGGGAGTATCATGGAAAATCAATGAGATTGAGATGCAATATAATGACTATTCTTTTTAAACTAAAATTTAGTGGGAGCTTTTTTCTTGTCATTAAGACAAAAGATGATGACAGTTAGATTGTTGCATCACGAGTTTTGAAAACCCATTTTATTCCCCAAAAACCTATCCAAACACACACCTACACATAATGAGGTCATGGCTCCATCAAACATCAATTCAATATTATAAATAACTAAGCTTTATTGATTAGATACATCATTTCTCCATTAAGAAACAACAATATTATTCAAGAGTTAAATAATAGTAAAAAACATATCTTGTCTATTTTAAATTATTCCATATTGTTCGATCTTTTATGCTATATATGTTGTTATGTTAGAGTGAAAACATAAATCACTTGTTTATTATGGATGACTGTGACGGGGTGTGATCATTTCATATGAATACTCAGGCATTCAATATAACATGGAAGGATAGATCAACCTTGTAAGCAAATTATTCAAATTATTTGGTTTGATATTTGTCCTCAACTGAGTGGGGTCTAGATTCTTCTAATGAGGTTAAGTCCAAATTGATATCAATGCAATCTTTTTTTTGGGGTACAAATATCAATGCAATCTTTTTTTTGCATCAAATTTCCAATCATACCTTAAAGACTCAATCAAAATGCAATTCATTAAATCCATGATCAAGTCCAACCAACTAACTTGATTAGTTTAAATTTCAAATGAAGAAAATCACAATGTAATTACCAAATTCAATCAAGGGGAAATAAGAAATAAATCTCTACTTGACAAATTAATTAGGCAATGGACTTGAAACTTCAAGTCCTTAACTTCAATAAATTTAAGGGGGAAAGACCGAATTACTCTTAATAGTTAATAGATGAGAAAGGAAATGTAATTGCACATGACAAAAATTAATTACACTTGCGGAAAGTAACTTGCATATCATGGAAGCTAGTTTCATGTTACAAAGATGACTTACATATTGGTTCATATTGCATATTTCGGAAAAGTCACTTGCATATTATAGACTTCCTTATTATGTAAATGAACTTCCCTAGTGTACAAATGAACTTTCTCATTGTGCAAATGAACTTCCCTTACGTGCAAATAAATTTTTCTATTACGAAATATTGTTGTAGAATTGTGGAAGAATTAAATTTCCCAATTGTAATTAGAATTAGGATACAAGGTTGTTTAAAAGAATAGAGAGACCCTTTCACATCAAAGAATACAAAATGCAAAGCTGAACTATTTTAATTCCATCATGGCTAAACAGAGAGACCCAATATCATATATATATGAGCATCTCTTTTAGGCAATGCTAAGGTAAACTGAACTCTCCTTCTCCTATATATGGCTATAATGATTATGATCAAGATCTGCAGTAAGCAATTTAATTCCATCATGACACCAATTAAACATTTCTATAATCATAAATGAAACATTTCACAAAAATCCATTCACTTTTACCAACATTTCTTTCCTTGAGTTTTGATTCTGGTTCATTCTCATGATCGAGATCATGGTTGTATGGACACCTATGAATCCAGAATGCCACATAACATAAACAAAGAAGTGTATGCTCAAAGCTCTACTAGAAACTCAATTTGCAACTTCATAAGCATTGAATAATTTGATCAACAACATATTCGACCAGATAGAACTTGAGTCTGTCGGGCAAATAAACAAACGGATAGTGGGCGACATTACATAACAGGTGCAATAGGATAGTCACAAATTACACAAATTCAGAAACCCTAAAGCTGAGAAACTCCAGGATAATGCGCAACATTTATACTTATGACACAAATTGCAAAAACCCTAAGCATATATACATGAATTTAGTCACAAACGACTTGCACAATGACTGAAAGAGCAACAAGAACGAATGTCACTTACTTTGAATGATAGCGATGGTTTGAGGCGAACGACGACGAAGAGACCAATTTTTGAGATGAAGCGGGTCTGAAGCTAAGGAGGAGTAAAGGAGAAGCAACGTGTATTTGAGACTCAACGGTGAGGGGAACTGGCACTAGATGACTAGGGAGGGAAGGAAGAGTCAAATGACGACTTGCCAAACGATAGTGAGGAGCAACTTCACAAACGACGGAGATGACCGATTGGGAGCACGATTACCCACTAGGTGAGGAAGGGAGATAGCGCCGCTGCGGGGTTAAACCTATCAGAAGAAATGAGTCGAGGAGGGGCGGGGCTAGGGTTATAAAACGTATTAGCGGCGACAACACAAAGTCGCCGCTGAAAGTATACTTTGAGCGGTGACAAGAAAAGTTGCCGTTGAAAGTTTTCTTTACCAAACATTTTTTAACAAATAATCCTCTTAACAACGAATTATATTTTCACTCCAATAGATTCTATAACTCATTATAAAAATTTATAAATTTTTTTGGATAAATAATAACCTATAACTATTTTTCTTGAATTTTCTAAGAAAATAGACATTTAATTCCTCAAAAATAGCTATTAAATCATTTGGGTTTCTTTTCATGAAATAAACTCTCATAGTTTTCTTAATTTTTATTAACCCAAAATATTTTTAATGATTATTCTTTCCTTCATTCTTTTTCTAAAATTTCACTTTTGAGACTTTTTAATTACAGAAAAATACTCTTAAAGTCAATAATACCTTATAAATCATTTTTTTAAAAGTTAGGATGTTACATGAAATGCAGCAATAGAGGGCATATGTAACAGTAACTAAAAATATGTGTATGTACGTATATATTTTATATATATTCTTTCTCCTTGCATCTCTCTCACACACATCTTCCTCCCTCTATCTCCTCCTCCACATTGTCTCTAACACACACATACTAACTCTCATATTTATTGACACACATTTACAATAAATCTCCCATACACATATCCCTACTTCATCTCCTTTCACATACATCAGTGCTCTCCGAATAGTGTAGGAAGGTTTCTCATCACACGACTCACCAACTTGATCTTCTACAGGAACCATATGTCTAAACATGCCTAGAAAAATGGGTACAATCTCCCTTTCATTTGCCACTTAAGTGTATGATATTTGCCATGCTTAGTCCCATTCTTCCCTTCCCTAATGAAAGAGTCCACCATTATTATTTGTATAATCTTTCTTTATTATAATAACATGTGAAATTATTTTATTTATTATTTAAAAATGATATTATTCAATAATTTAATTTTATATATTAGATAGTTATTTGAAACCCCTTTAAGTGGGGAAAATTGTATGAATACTTTTAGCAATGACAAATAAAGGTGCAAAAGTCGCCGCTGAATCGCATAAACTATAGATTTTGATGTAGACACTGACATTCTGTGGCGACAAGTAGTGTCATGGCAGAAAAGTGTTGCCAAAAATTTTCAGTTTTATTGCTTCTGTGACGACAACAAAAGGTCACTGCTGAAAGTATTTCCTTCAGCGCTGACAAAGTAAAGTCGCCGCTAAAAGTAGTTTTTCAGTGGCAACTTTTTTGTCGTCGCAGAAACTCAAGACTTTCAGCAGTGACAGTTAATATCACCACTGAAAATCTATTTTCAGTGGCGAATTTTTTTGTCACCCACTGAAAAGTCATGGCCAAATCTATATTTTTTTGTAGTGCATGGCATTAGGAGAAGCATGTAATTGTTTATTCATAAACTCATGAATAGAAGGCCAGAAGAAAGTAGAAAAATCATGCTTCATAATGTGGAAAAATAAACTCTTATGCAGCACGGCTTTGATGCCAATGTAAAAAAATAATGGGTATAAACCTGAGATACGTACTAGACCAAATCCATGTTTAGACTCGGGTCAAACCTCCAAAGATGCATAAGTCAAATTACTAGTGCTCAAGCAGCACCACACAAGAGAGAGAGAGAAGAAAGAGCCAAAAAACTTAATGGTTGGGGTGAGTTTCAACTATAGCTGGAGGTCTCTATTTACAATAGTAGCTAGGGATATTTTGGGAATACAAAATATCCCAATAGTTGATAGAGTCTCTCTAGAATATCAAATGATTGGATAAGATATTTAGTTTGAGTTCAAACTCATTTGAATTACTAACTACAATATCTTATAAGCAAAATATAATACTATATTATATTGAATTTAATTAGGTGGATATCCTAATTAAATATTCTTGCCAATCCACAATATTTGCTCAATTACTTGATTTGACCCAATCTCTTAAATCAAATAGACCGACCCCTTAAGGGAGGACTCGGACATAAGTCCAACAATTATAATCTAAATATTCAATTTGGGAGAGGCAAACCTTACTTAGGTGATTTCTACATTTCAGGAAGATTAGTCTCTAAGCTATCAATTTGGGTATACCAGCTGATTTCTGTCAAAAAAATATTCAATATATATTTAAATTTCCATTCATTACCTTAACTCCTTGGTTGGTTAGAGAGGAGTGGTGAGATTTAATATATTTAATTTAGAAAAAAATAAATAAGTGAGATTATAAAATTTAATAAAGAAAATATATACGATAAAAAAATAATAGTAAATAATTAAAAGCTTATGTGAATCAAATACCTTTTGAATTCTAAAATTCCAAAAAGGTTATCCTAATATGTAAAAGAACATATTGGTAATAAGCACTAATATGGAATTTCAAAATTTAGGAGAAAAGGTAGAACTGTCCTTGAAAGATTTTTAGTGGTAATCTAATTATGACATAGTATTTACTATTTTTGTAATGACATTGATAACATTTGTAATAATTTTAACCATATTCCTTATGATATTTATTACTCTCTCTAATAATTTAGTTGCCAATAGCTATCAGATTTTGTATTATTGACTACTCGTGTAACAGAATTAACAATTTTAGCAATTATTTTAATCACATTTGTTACGATATTTACTATCTCTTTAACAATTTAATTGTAAGTAATTAGGTCAAATTTTGTATTATTGACTATTTTGTAACGGAACTAACAACTTCGATACTTTTAACTCTATTTTGGTATGATATTTATTACTTTCTTTAACAAATTCATTGCAACTAATTGGGTCGAATATTGCGTTATTGACTACTCGTATAACAATTAACAACTTTGGTGATAATTTTAACTACCTTCATGATAATATTTACTACTCTCTTTACTAAGTTAGTTGTAAGTAATTGAATTTATAACATAATTAGTAACTTTTATAATAATTTTAACTATTTTTGTTACGATATTTATTACTCTCTTTAACAACTCAGAGGCAATTTCATTTGTTCCCCCAAATTTTGAAATCACATATTGGTGTTTGTCACCAATCTGTCACTTACATATGCCCCTTTTAGAATTTAGAATTCAAAATGTTTTTCTGGGATTTTCTCCAATCAAATATTAACTCATTCCTCCACTCGTTGCAACACAGCAAACTAGTTATCCCTGAAGTCTTTTTTTACCCAATCCACAATGAAATTTTTACAAGTAATCCATGGATGTCGGTGTTTTCGTCGACTTTGCTTCAATCCCCTCGCCAAAAACCGATTCCATCATAACTCAACTAATTTTTCTCACAAAAAGATTTTGCCAGACATTTTTTCAAAAGATGTTTCTTCTGGAAGATACACACAGCTTCTCCCTTCCTAAAGTTAGGTCGAACATGGTTTCCAAATGAATATCATATATGAGAAACAGAAGAAATTATATTTCGTCCTGATCTCCATCTCTATACAAAGAGGATCACGATGCAGTGATGTGCCGTTAAAAATTCTGATTTTGAGGATTAGGCAGATCATAAGTTGCTCGTGAACTTCCAAGGAAGTTTCCGAACTCCATGAATGCTCACAATCCTTTATTTTCCAAACTACTTCCCAGACGATTCTCAGCTATGATCAGGACCGTTATTTTCCGATATTTTTGCGCCACGGCCCATTCTTCTCAATATACTGACTTTGGACAAGCGAAATCTCGGACACTTAACCTTCAATGTCTTCCGTCTTTTCCTCTCTGACTCAACAAATTCGTCATTGAGAGATGAAGCTTCAGTGCTGACAGTGACAACTCTTTCAATGCTTCCTTTGCTCGTAATGCTCGCATGCAAATGTTTTGCAGGCTGCTTGATTCCACAATGTCTGCCTAGATAGTACATAGGTTCAATGTAACATGATGATGAAGACACCATGCCCTTCAAGTTGTTTGGTTGGACAAGGTTCACAAATTCCTTTATCTCTGCAAAATTTGAGTGATCAGAGTATGGGACTGAATAAATGTAATCGTGAAACCCTTCTAATGGCCCTGAATTTCCAACTTGCCGATCACTTTCGACCTCACGATTTGCACTCCCTGGAGCTCTTTTAGAACGAGATATCCGGTAGGAGCCACTCATTTGAAGGCCTGGTTTCAACCAAGGAAGGCCTGATGCCATGATTCCTATAGTTGGATGAACTTTATTGAGTGCCTCTAAAGTTTCAATGCTAAAGCTGTACCGAGGAACAGCTCTCACTCTAGTAAGAGAAGTGTTTGTGGTAAAAATATCATGTAACCCAAGGAGATGCATAGTCCGCAAGCGCTCTGGCCACACCCAAATCTTCAGTTGAAAATAGAAGCTAAAGAGTGAAAAATTGAACCAGAGAAGTACAAACTCCAAAATTTTATCACTCCAACAAAAGAAAAAAACAATTTCTATGTAAGAATTACAGAATATGCAGATAATATATGATGTTGAAAATCAATATATAATCATATGCATTGATTCTAATAGAATATCGAGACAAACCAAGGTATAAAAGATTGTAAGATGAGCAGATCACTGTGATGCGTTGGAAAGAACTTTACTAATTTGAGTTAATGACCTAAATAGTTTTACCACTGTCCTTGCATACGATATTTACTAGAGTCTAAAAGGACCCAGTACGATGAACTGAATTTTGTGGCTTATTCTCAAGAATGGATAGGAAGAGACCTTTATTTTAAGCACGCGTGCAATGTGATGCAAAAGATCCTCTTTCCCTAAGGTGTCAATCCCAATAATGATGTCGTGCTCAGGATGGGACAAAATTATGTTAACAACCTGAAATCAGAACCCCAATAATTAAGAAAATTATTCTTTTTCAGACACTTTATGCATCCAAAACGAACTTAAACCCATTCTACAAGAAGCTCAGTTGGCTACACAAAGCTTTAGTTTGCCCATTTTCTACGTCATTATCTATGACAGACACCAAGTATATAACCTGCTTTTCTCACTCCACAATTCCTAAATATTTTTAACATTAGATTTAAGGTAAAAATATCCCAAAGCTAATCATATAAGATTATAGCACACGATGCACTATTGTCCATGGACCATATGGTGTTGCAAAAAAAAAAAAAATCAGAAGCTGCAAAAGAATGTTAAAAAGACTACAGATTCTGGTTAACAGGCCGCATTTAAAAACAATAAACTTCCAGCTCAAACCAACATCAGTCTTCTTGACTGTGAGAAATGTCAAGGTTACTAGCTGTCAAAGTGAGCCCGTCGAAACATAATTGATAATTGATCCTTTCAAACTGCTAAGGATGTACCTGGTTAGCTGCGACTGGTCGAGGCGGAAAATCATACGAAGGATTGCAGTACGTATTATCCAGGTGAATAATGTCAACCACTTGTTCCTTTATAGCACAGAGGAGCATGTCCCTACTCCTCATGGTCCTCTCACAAGTTGCTTCCCAACGAAAGTCACCAGTATAAAGCAAGCAGCCAAACGCACCACGGAACACCAGCATCACCGAACCTGTAGTAAATGGAAAGATATGTTTATGGGAATTAAAATTTTCTCACAACTGTGGAACATTACATCAAACATTTCACCATGAATATTGAAAAATTTGACTCTAAGGGTAAAATCTAGAGAAATAAGTCTCTCAGGAATTAAGCAAACAGTTAACAGGCAAGACAAGGTAGGATTACCAGGACAGTGGACAGCGTCGATGGCCATGACCTGGAGGTGAGTTTCAGAGCCAGAGGGCGAAAGAAGAGACACGGAATGCCAGGAGCCAATTTGGAGGATGCGAATCAAGGAGAGGTTGAATTCAGGGAATTTGAAAGGGAGGAGTTTGGCGGTGAGGCGGGAACAGAAGAGAGGGCCATTGGCCCAAGTAGAAGAGAGGCCATAGGTGTGATCGGAGTGAAGGTGAGTCAGGAAATAAGCTTGGCTGCCCGCCGCCCAACGATCCACCGAAATCAATCTACTGACCATTGCCCTACGGCGGAACTGGGAAGTGAGAACCTGGGGCCAAGAGACATGCGCGTTTGTCACTGTGTTGTGAGGACTGCGTGATTTTCTTCGGCGGGATGGGTTCCAAATCCTGAAGTTGAAAGTCATTTTATGGCGGTTATTTTAAACAAACTGGATACAATGAATGGTCTTTATTTACTTTTCTATCCACCGTACTCTCCATTTATCATTTCCACCCTTGAATCAACTCTTAGAAGTTGAGATTTAATATTGAATAACAATATTATTATATTACTAAATATTATATAATAAAATATATAAGTAAATTTAAATTGTTAAAACTTCATTGAACAATAATTCACAATGATAGATTTTTATTAAAATAATGGGAAATGGCATCTAAGTCCGTGAAAGAAATCAAATTAATAAGTTCTATGAAATTACATAATGAATGTGAAGTCTCATAGGACCTAAGATTAATTTTTTCCAATTATAAGAAGACATAAATATGCCTGATTTAATGAACACTTAACCCTGTCACATGTCACTCCACCCGAAATTGAAGCCCTAGTGTCGATCACAATCTGCAAGCATCATTCCTTCCTTCTTCGTCATTGCTATTCACAAATCTGAACCACTAATCCGTCGGTCGTCGAAGCACCTCTCATCCCCATGTCACCTGTCATCCTACATGAAACCCAAGCCTTAGTGTTGTTTCTATATTGCAGTCTGTAAACATCATTCCTTCCTCTTTCGTCATCGCTATTCACAAATCCCAACCCCTAATCCGCCGGTGGCTGTAGCACCTCTCCTCCCCATGGGAATGCCGCTTCTTCCTCGTAAGGCACTTTGCCTTTAATCTCATTTAAATGGATGAATTATTGTTCTTCCATGCTTCCAAGAGTTGTTAGTTTGTAATGTGGACCTCGGTGTGAATGTTCATAGTGAATTCTTATCATGGTTCTTGCGATTCACTGGAATTTTGTGATTATGGGTTGTTTCATTGCTATTTTTCTTCAGCACGGTCAATCTTAGTTATTTGAATTGACTTCACCCTCCTAAAGAAAGAACGGGCCTTGTTAAGGATAAATTCGTTCCAATTATTACTTTTCTTTGCACACAGTCTCCAAATTCATCTGTTTTCAATTTATTCTTCCTAATTTGTAAGTTAGAATAACCATCATTTTTTGGTTGACAAAGCAAAAACTCAAATTTATTTATTCCTTTCTCTGTTAATTTGTTTCACAAAACTCTAAATTCTTCACTTTCATTGAATTCTCAGTTCATTTGATTCTTGGTTGTTTATGGGTCTCCTGTTAATGAAGGATTTGAATAATTTCTTAATACTTTATGTTCCAGTTTACTTCATAAAATTTATTGTTGTTAGCTAGAAGAGCTTGTTCAACTCGTACATTGTGAGCATTTAGGTATAATTTATTTGACAAATAATGTAATAGCCAATGATATAATGCTAATTTTATATGAAGATTTGGACGCAAATGTGTATATGTTAACAATGTTATGTAAGTGCATATTTATCTACCATAATACTGACTTCTAATGCTAAATGCAACTATATTAGTTTATTTGTGAATTTGATATGGAGTGCAAAGGATTTTGTCTTGTTATTTTTATGAAGTTCCTTAAGTATTAATTCCATGGATTGATGAAAGTCGTTATAGAAATAATTGTAGATCTTATGAATGGTAGTATATGTATCAATAATTGTAGAGCTGATCAATAGGAATATATATTAATAAGGAATTAAATAAAACTCCTTTAGGGATAATATCTCTTGTTCTCTAGGATTGAGTATTAATTCTATTTATTGATAAAAGTGGTTGTTAATGCAGGATAAAAAGATGTCGAATATAGTAAAAAGTGAAGCTAGACCAAGGAGTTGGAACTTCTTTGGGTATACATTGTTTATGGAAAAGTATAAGAATGCCAACTTGGGAAAGAAGATGTCGTTAGAAGAGGCAGGTGTGTCATTAAGGGAAGTTTGGAATAATTTGAAAGCAGATGAGAAAGTTGAATATAGAAGAAGGATGAAGGAATTAAGAGGTTCAGGCAAAGTCAAGACATATGTTGTGCTCTTCAACATGAGAGGTGCACCGAAGTAGTTTATGGATAAGAAGTTGAAGAGCAGAAAGAAAATGATGGAGAGGCTTCGGGCAATTGGGTTTGATAATTTAGTACATATAAGTTGCCCACACATTCAACAAGATTTATATAGAGAGTTTATGCATGCTTTTGACCCTTCGACAAAGACCATTTCAATTAGAGTGAAGACCTATGAAATGGAGCCAATATAAGTGAATAAGATAATGGGCTTGCCATTTGATGATACTAAAATAATGCTAACGACCACTGATAACCAAAGCTTCAAGGATCTGAAGATGGTGTATGGGAAGGTCCCATACACAAAAATAGTAGGGAGGTTGGTTGATGATAAGGACAATGTTATTTTTGAGTTCCTTTTCATCATGTATAGCCAAGGAATCCTCTTAGACCTTCGCTTGTGTATATATGTAAGTGACAAGGTATTGAAGGTGATGGCATGACAAAGGATGCATTTGGTGTCATATCCTAATTTTTTCCTATCTGTATGATGACGAAGAAAGAGGATTGGAAGGAAATATGATGATGATCAGAAGGAATAATAAAGGTTAGATGAGTCTTGAAGGAGGAAAGGGACTAAAATGAAAATTAGAAAAGATCGAAGGCTAAAGTGAAAGTAGAAACAAAAGTTAGGCCAAAAGTGGTAATTACCAAAAGTTTAGGGACCTAAATGTAATTAACAAAAAGTTCAGGGGCGAAAATATAATTATGAGGAATCCTGTAGATTTCTTACGGGATTTTATAGTAAAATAAAATACCCGATAAATACGGTTGGGAGAGATTCCTTGGGATTTGTGTCATAAAGGTAATGGACCAATACTAAGGTCTAAATGCCATCCCAAGAGGCCCAATAAGGTGGTGAGAAGTTGAGTGGGCCAGAGTCCAGAGCAACATAGGAGAAGTGTGAAATTATAAAAATGCCCCTATGTAGCCGGATGATACCAGAGATGGATGGAGGGCATTTTGGTCATTCTAGACAGACCAAAAATGTCCAAGCTAGTATAAAGATAATTGGTTAGAACCAGTATATACCCTGATGCAGTATAAAGAGCTGTGAAATGATAATTATGCCCTTAGGGTTAATAGAGTGCAAGACAGTGAACCAAGGGCATTTTTGTCATTTGCCAAGGGATCTATAATTAAGTACTGACCCAGTACAAGAATGTCAATGGTAGGAAGAATCCTAATACTAGATTTAAGGTCAGAAAGCATATTATAAAATCTCAGAAAAATTAGATTTATAAACCTTTTAGACTTATTAGTGTTGTCCCTAAATATCATATGTATACTTATGGGACTTCTGCTCAATAGGGCCTGGTAGCATACCTTTTTCAGGCTATATGCTAGGCTTCTACATCTAAAAATCAGAATATGACATAAATCCCTTAAAACCATGAGCTAGCTTGCTAGAACAAAGCTCAAGATCAAGGGAGATGATTACCTTAATTGTTGCTTCACTTTGTGTGATTCTTTCTTGGTTGAATGGAAATTTTGTAAGAGTTTCCCTATGGTTCACCATGCATGCCAAAATGATCTGATTAGGGGGTATTTATAGATGAATTTGGGTTGAAATGGATGGCCAAGATTGATTTGTGCACTATTTGATCTAAGGGCTCACATTTAATCTTAGATTTAACTTTTTCCTAAAAGGAGAATTAGACATCCCAAGGGACAACTCAAGGGACACCTCATGGGGGTATATGGCACAATTCTCATGTAAGGAAGCCTCTGGAAATACTACCCCACTTCCACTCAGGTATCTCTAGTGGTTGCAATTTCCCTACTGGCCTTTGATGTTCAACTTTTATCTTTTGACATGTTAAGCATTTAGACACATAAGCTACCACATCCTTCTCAATCCAGGCCACCAAAATAAACTCTTAACATCATGGTACATCTTGGTCATACTTGGATGCACTGTATATTTGCTTTTATGTGCCTCATCTAGGATTTTCTCTCTCAATCCCATTGCATTGGGAATATATAGTCATTCCCTAAATCGTAGCAACCCATCTTGGGAGACATAAAAAATTTTAGTTTCCCCTCTTTCTAGCTTATTCTTGAAGATTGTTGCAAGCTTATCTTACTCCTGAGCCTCCTTTATTTCATCTTCAATTAAAGTTTTAATCTGCGTTCCTCCATAGGAACTTTCTACTATCTGCATTTGATACAAAGGACTCCAGTCTCAAACATCTTCTATCAATTCTAGCTCTTTGATCATAAGACTTGCCACCTGTACCACCTTCCTACTTAAGGCATCGGCTACCACATTAGCTTTTCCTAGATGGTACTTGATATGAAAATCATAATCTTTTAGAAATTCCATCCATCTCCGTTGCCTCATGTTCAATTCTTTATGATCTTACAGGTACTTCAGGCTTTTATGGTCGCAGTACAGCTCTATGGTAGCTCTATACAGATAATGTCTCCATATCTTGAGAGCATAAACTACCGCTACAAGCTCCAGATCATGAGTGGGATAGTTCTCTTCATGTGGCTTTAGTTGCCAAGAAGCATAGGCTACCACTCGTCCCTACTGCATCAGCACACATCCTAACCCCTGCTTGCTAACATCCATGTAGACTACATAAGTCTGAGTTGGGTCTGGAATAATCAGAACAGGAGTCGTGGTTAATCTTTGCTTTAGTCCATGAAAAGTAGCCTTACACTTCTCATCCCATTTGAATTGCTGATTCTTTTTGGTCAGCTAGTTAATGGTAGAACAATATGAGAAAAATCCTTAATAAATCTTCTATAATACCCTGCTAAGCCCAAAAAATTTATGATCTCTGTCATTGTACTTGGCTATTCTCAGCTTAGCACTACTTCAATTTTGCTAGGATCTATAGCTTCCTCTTCATGGGATATGACATAACTGAGAAATTTGACTTCTTGTAGCCAAAACTCACCTTTACTAAACTTAGCATAGAGTCGCTTCTCTTTAAGAGTACTAAGAACAATCCTCAAATGCTCTTCATGCTCTGCAGTAGATTTGGAGTGCACTAAGATATCATCAATAAAAACTACCAAAAACTAATATAGGTAAGGCCTGAAGATTCTGTTCATATAATCCATAAATATTGCAGGAGCATTCATCAGACCAAAGGGCATTACCAGAAATTCAAAATGACCATATTGAGTCCTGAACACAGTCTTTGAAATATCATCTGCTTTTATTCTGAGTTGGTGATAACCTGATCTCAGATCAACCTTAGAGAATAAGCTTGGTACAACCAACTGGTCTAGCAAATCATCAATTCGGGGAAGAGGGTACTTATTCTTAACTGTAATCTTATTCAACTCCCAATAGTTAATGCACAATCTGAGACTGTCATCATTCTTTTTGACGAATAACACTAGAGCACTCCACAGAGAAATAATGGGTCAAATGAAACCCTTTTCCAGAAGCTCCAATCTACTTCTTAAGCTCAATCATCTCATTGGGAGCCATACGATATGGGGCTTTGGATACTGGTCCAGCTCCAGGTACAATATCAATGGCAACTCTACTTCTCGCTCTAGAGGCAATCCTTGAATCTCCTTTGGAAAGACTTCAGGAAAATCTTTGACTACTGGAATTGCTTCAATTCCCTCTTCTACGTCTGCTTGAACAGAGAAAAAAACCATATATCCCTGACATCCTTTTCACAGACATTTATCTACCTGAGCCTCTGTTAGGAAATTCAATTTCACTTCTGGATTCACGTTTGTAGCTTGTGGACAAAGAACTAGAGTTTTGTTCTTACAATCTAGCATTACATTATTAGCAGATAACCAATTCAATCCAATTATGACATCAATTTCATGAAAGGGCATACATATTATGTCTAGAGTAGTGCAGCAATACTCATATCGAATGACATTATTTAGGCAAACATATGATATAACTACCTTAGCATTTGTGGGATTTGTTGCACATATAGCATAATGCAATTTGCTAATTGTAAGGCCTAATTGCTTAGCACATTCATAAGAAACAAAGGAATGACTTGCACCCGAATCAAACATAGCAATCATAGAATGATTATTGAGAAAGATGATACCTTGGATGATCTCAGGTGATCTCTATACATCTTCCCTTGTTAATGCAAACACTCACCCTTGAGTGCATGGCCTCTAATCATTAGCTACCTGGGGACAATTCCTGGAAAAGTGTCCAGGCTTCCCACATCTATAACAGAAGTTTTGCCCCATCAGGCATGGTCTATCACCATGACTTTTCTTGCCCCATTATTGAATTGATTGTACTGTTGGGGAGTCATATTATCTTTTAGAGTAACATTTAATCCCCTTATCATTCTCTTTGTCATCTAACGATCATCATCCACCTGTCACAGATAAGTGGAATACTGAGAAAGACGGATGAACTTAGCCATGTACTTATCAAAAGATTCTTTCTCTCCTTGTCTCAGCACAAGGAATTATGCTTCTCTTTCATCTTGTACAGAATGAGGGAAATACTTTTCGTAAAACTGCTCAAGGAACACTTCCCATATGATAGGGATATGTCTAGCTTGTAACACCAACTCGGTGTTCTTCCACCATCTATCCACATCTCTTTCTAGCTGATAGATTGCTGTGTGTACTTTACTCTCAGACAGACAACCTAGTACCTTGAAAATCTTCTCCAATCTGTTAATCCAGTCTTTCACTTTCTATACATCAAACATCCCTTCAAATGTCAGAGGACTAAGCTTACAGTATTTAGCCATCCACTATTGAATGCTAGTATGATCTGCTATCTATCCCGTCTGTCTCAGTACCTCTGTTGTTTGTTAAACTATTTTTGGTTTTGTATTAGTTGTACCCGCAGATTCTAGTTGCTTTAGGTTCTCTACAACTTTTGCTACAGCCACAGCTATGGCAGCATCCCTTTCCTATTCGCTCCTCGCCTGAGCAGCTCTTACTTCCTCAATCAGCTTCTGTTGTTGTTCTAGCCATTCTAGAATCAACTGATTAATGTCTCTGGCATTTTATGGTTCACCCAAAGAACTAGCTCTTCTTGTTCTTACCATTTTGTTTTACTATGGTAATAGGAAAGGAATATTATAATTAACACAATTCACATTTCATTCACAGCATAGCATACAACGAGTTTAATAGCATTACATAGACTTTCCATAACATACATATATGTGCAATGTCATTATTAGTTATAAGTACATAAATTACAGTAGCATTCTTAAGTACAGTTGTTACATTATGTTTTCTCATAATAGATTCTAATGAACTCCCCTATCATATAGATCTAATCATGAATATCCTGAAAGGATTCCTCTTCAAAATAATGATCTAGACCTTTTCTCCATGTTGTTGTAAGAGGTAAAATATCATCCATGGTATTAACCCAAGCTTCTAGGGTAAGGGTATCTGGATCATACGCTCGATAGGCCTCTCTTATCCTTGCTATGAAATCCTTATAAACTCTATAGTATTGATCCACTTCTCTTACCAACATTCTTCCTATATCATACATTTATCACGCTAGCTCTATAGCTTTCTTGAAATGTTCTTCCTCTATATCCACTCCGGGGGTTAACTCTTTTACGTGATGATTACCCAGATATATCTCTACCATTAGCTTCTTAGTTCCACTGGGACCTGGGATATCTATAGGGTCTAGTTTGTGACTAAGTCCAGGTATGTCAACTGTATAACTGGGTTCAGGTATATTAGCTGGTTCAGGCACTTGACTTGGATCAAGGACATTTATCTTAGTAGTCCATCTAGGTACAGGTTTTATAGTTCCCACAACATATGAGTACCCCTCCTCAACCTATTCTTCTTGAGGATCTCCCATTTCTATATCATCTATCTGATCTAAATCTCCCTCTCCATTAGGGTCAGCTACCTCAAAAGGTACCACATTCATAGGTGGGGCTGGAATATGTTCCTTATCTGATGACTCATCTATCCCATTTGATCCAACTGAGGAGCTAACTAACCTACCTAGTTCTAATTCACTACTAGAATCCAGGATGTTGATAACTGGGGGAAGTACAAACTCAAGATCATGTATAAAAGCATCTACCTCTTCTGAGTTTAACCCTGATCTATCTGAACTAAGGACTTCTGGTATAGGCTCCCCTGGTTTACTATAGTCTCTAAACTCCTAGACTCAGTCATCTTTATCCTGCAATAACTAACTTAGTGTCAATTATGCATATATTTACTTATGTATCAGTCTATAAATAATCTAATCAGAGCATTTCCCAAGCCAGAATCCTTTACTCTGATACCAAAATGTCATATCCTTATTTTTAACATCAACTATACTCCACTAGAAGTTATTAGAACCAATTACATGATCATTTTCTTTGAAAACCTTTATTTTCAAAAGAATTGCTCTCGGATACTATTTAATTTTACTATTCATTTGGTAATTCTAGAACATGTACCCTACTTTGAAAATTCATAATTAATTGTAAAAAATTTGAAATAATGTGATTGTAATTTCTAATAAAAGCTATTTCATAGATCTTTGAAGGAAAAATATGAAACCGAGTTTTCTTGTCCACATGAAATCAGTTTATTCGTTAAAAGTCATTGTTCCTTTGGTAAATGGAAGTTCCAGTTTCTTTGCCTTAACTTCAAAAATTTATTTCTCTTTGGTTACTCGTCCAAATAAACCATGTTACCTATGAATTTGAAGCTCCAGACGTCCTCTTTAATCTCACAAAATTTCATGGAAAAATGCATTCATTTGCTATATAAAATCATCATGTGAACATCGCTGCCTCTTATTACTCACTTCATCTCAATTCCAGACTTTAACTTCAATTAGAAAAATCATAACAATTCTAATTCTTAACCAATTGAGGTGTTCTTGGTGTCCATTTAAATCTATATATGTATCTTAGATCTTATCATGCCAAATTTCAAGTTCAAAATTTTTGGTTAAGGCATCCTAACCATCGTCACACCATCACGGCCTCAAAATAGAAATTTCAGAATCATACACCATACATCCATACATGCTATCATATGCTTCCATAATATCAAGTAAGTATTATAAATCATTATACAAACTCATCCATCTATGTTTACTCTTTTTCCTTGTAAAGTTCTAGCACCTATAACATGGTTATGCATATGGAAGGAATGAGATTTCATGGAAATCCCAATAGCAAGTTACACAAACTATATTATCATGCATGATTAATTGAATGCTTAACATGCTATCATGAGATGGGAGTTACTTCATAATGGTACATAAGCAAACTCTAACATGCATATTGCTATGACATAAGTTGCAAGGAGTTGCAATCATTCATACTTCATCATAGACATGATGACATAATCTCAAGCTCAACCAAACACCATAATCGACAAGCAAGCAAACAATTAAACAAACATGAACTATAGTTAGGTATTCTTGCTACCTCTTAGCTATCCTTGTCAAGATCTTCTTGGGATGATTTCCTTCCTTCACAAATGTTAAAACCTAGCTAGTACAAAATAATATCAAGTTACAACTCAACTTGAAACCAAAATCCAAGACTAAGTTTTCACTAACTCCCTTTCTTTCTCTCTTTTATGTTTCATACTTCCATCTTTCCAAAATAAATTCTCATAGTTCATTTCCACATAATTTTTCATGTACCATCCAAATATGAAATCATAATTTCCAAAATCAAATCATACCACATGCTACAGTACCAAACCGAAGCAACCCTCTTGTTTTCCAACAATTCATATTTTGATTCCAATGCTTCCAATACTTGTTCTCCTACTTTATCCCCACACAATTTTCAATTTTAAACTAATTTAAAGCATAAAATTCATGAAATTCCATCATATGAACAGTGTCATGCACAGTACCAGTACGAACAAAAACCCTAATTCCAAAGTTTCCAAGCTTATATCACTTGATTCTAGCTTGTTTAAGCTTATCTAAACTATCCATAACATAAAAATCATATTTTAAGCATATATGAGCAGCACTTCCAGAAGCAACCGTAAGGGAAATATAGCATGAAAATCCCTTAAAACTATAAGCTAACTTGCTGGAACAAAGCTCAAGATCAAGGGAGATGATTACCTTGATTGTTACTTCACTTTTTGTGCTTCTTTCTTGGTTGAATGGAAATTGTGCAAGAGTTTTCCTATGGTTCACCATGCATGTCAAAATGATCTGATTAGGGGGTATTTATGGGGTATGTGGCACAATTCTCATGTAAGGAAGCCTTTGGAAAAATTTCAGTCTAATCCAGTACCGATCGGAGCAGTTTCAAAAAAACTGAACTATTTTCTGTTCCTAATTTTTATAATATACCAGGATATGTATTCTATCCTAGAAATCAATTTCTAGGCTTCTCATACCATTGACATTGTTATACTGAGTATTTATCTGCCATCCATCTCTTGAGAAATGACCAAAATACCCTTGGTATCCTTTCTTACACTAGTTTAACTCTAAGGGCATGACTAAAGTTTATAAAGAATATGAGTCATGACTAGCCAGTATTCAGGTTGTGACTAGATTGCATAAAGACCTGATGACAAGAATGAAGATGATGACCTTACTAAAGTTAATCAGTTAGAGGTTTAGCATATGATACAGGCAAGCCAAATAGTACGAGGTACTGAGATACAGAAGATCAGTTTAAGAAGATGTTCAGAAATAGATCCTCTATGTGATCATCAGGAGTAGATTTATATTATGAAAGAATTAAAGTCATAGTAAGACTTGCCTAGAAATGAGCCTAGCATATGGCTTAAGGTTAAAGACGTGATAGCTAATAGATAGAAAGTTCATAATCCCAAAATAGAGGGATCCTATCACGAAGAGACAGTAACCTAGCATACCTAGGGAAAAACACCCTAGAGAACAAAAGTAATAGTACTAGATGATGAATGAGATCCATGTAACTTAAGTTAGTTAGGATCCAGAGATAGACTAGAAAAGAATCGCAGTCTAGTCTAGAGTAGACTAAGACTGACAAACAGAAAGAGTTTAGAGATAGTAGAGAGATGCAGAAGTTACTCTATATAAGATAGAGATTGATCCGCTTACCTGAGAAATTTTTCTCAAAGAGTTTACAAGAAGCATTCCTCTCAGTTAGATAGAGATGAGCGTGAGGCTATAGGTTAAAGCAAAGAAAGATAAACCCTTTGATGAATAATTAGCCAAGTTCATCCATATGAACATTGAGAGTTGAATGACTGAGAAGTTAGTTTATGGATTGAATTCTGTGTTACAAAGAAAGAATTTTTCTCAGGTAGTTGTAAAAGTTCAACAGAGCGGTAGATGTATGTAAAATAAGAAAATAAGTTTATAATATTTAGAGAGAGAAAGGTAATCACAGTTAAAAAGATAAAGAGACTCCCATATTCCCTATGTAGAAAAGATTAATGAAGGGTTGAGTCTATACCCTAATAAAAGGGTAACATGCCAGCCTAAGTTAAATGAATAGTTATGTTAGATTTGATGATGATCTAAGAAGATAATTTGATAGATAATATGACAGAGGACAAGATGCTTTAAAAGATTACCTAGTTAATTGTTTAAATGCTGAGCAAATTATGTAATGATGATATGTCTTATGTTGCCATAAGTTATGATGAGAAGTTGTATCTCCTTACAGTTGTCATATGATGACACGCATGTTTGAGAATGCTTAAATGATTGCATCTCCTTGCATATTATGCATGTTGGAGTATGCTATGATGAATGGATACCCCTTCAGCATTTCATTAAGGATACAATATATATGATGAAAAAAGTTATTGCTCTCACGTCATACGACATGTAATTAGATAATTCAACTTGGTAATGATAAAGTAATAGATGAGATTAGAGATGAAGGTAAATAGTGAATATATAGATAAATGATTATAGTACTCAGGACATATCCCTTCAGTAGGGATAAGATATGTGAATGATGTGCTATAAACATGAAATGAAATGAGAAGGAGCAACGTCTATGCAATAGAAGTTAACATTTTTACAATAGAGCTAGATTGCTTTTGCAATAGAGTCATATTGTTCTTGAAGATAGAGCCAAAGGAATGAAAAGATTATGATAGATATGTGCATGGTAGAGCATATGTAGCTCTCTACAGTAATAGACATAGTTAAATTATGAAATATGGGAATGATATGAGAAATTCCTGAGTGATAGAAGAAATTAGTAAAGTCCTAAGATAATATTGGCTTCTATGATCATTTTTGAGGAATTATGTATTGAGTTAACAACTCTGTAGAGGTGACTAACCTTGTAACGTTGTCTGCTGGTTTAGGTCTTCTAGAGATGAGAATATAGTACAACGGAATCGTAGTAAATTGTAGAGAATTGCAGTTAGATCCTAGCATGGCTCACAGTGAATAAAACTCTAGGGTCACAGTTAGATCCTAAAAAGGCTTACAGTTGATCACAGTAGATCCCGAGGGTCATAATAGACCAAGCCTAGAGAAAGAAAGTAATGAGCCATAAGTACAATATTTCTTTAGAAGGACGAATACCAAGGAAAAGGTTAAGGTATAGAAGCTTTACAAGTTGGTTAACTCATAATAGAGAGAGTAACCATGGTGTTAATTTTAGATAACCTTATTACTATTAGGGACTAACTCAGAATCTTCGTACATGCAATAGGAACTAAATGATCAAAGTTAAAATAATTAACCCTGAATACCAATAATTTATGAGAATATCTCATAATATAAGAGAAAGGGTCAAATAAAACTAAAGAGATCCTTAAGATGAAATTATAGAGAATAAGAATGAGAGACAAATATATCTTCCGGATGAAGATAAAGAAATTAGCAGGCCAGATAGACCCAAGAGAGATAGTATAAGAAGGGTTTAAGATAGCAAAGTACTAGGGTTGGAGCTTGTTAACACCAGTGCTTCAGATTTATATCTGCACTTTTCAGTTAAGCGTGCTCAGGCAAGAGTAGCCCAATGATGGGTGATCCTGGGAAGTGATGAAAAGAATGTAAATGCCACAGAAGTTAGGCATATATGCACAGAATGATGCAAGATGTTAGAAAGAGCTATGAAAAGTTAGAAAGGGGTTATAAATAGTAAGAGACTTGAACCCTTATGTCAAGTCCAGATAAAATGGATTTGAAAGGAAATATTTAGAAGAGATTTCTTAAAAGTTAGCAAAGTTATAAGTTAGATATAATGTTTAACTTATGGTATCTCAGAATACGTTATGACAAGGCAAGATAGGCCATACTATAGCTGAATTTGGCCAGATATGCCATGATACGGCATGAAAAATATGTAATGTGATATATAATGAGAAATATATAGCAAGAAGTACAATATGAAGTGGCTTTATAGCTAGCTTTGTAAACAGATAGAGAGGCTCCCTTTTTGAAAGAGATAAGATGTTTAAATGTTATGTCACAGATGAAGGAGCAAGTGAGAGCTTTCACACCTTGCATGAAATGTCATACATTATGTTATGTTTGTAAAATATGCTAAAGCTCCAAATATTAGAGCAGTGCAAGCTTTGAGTGTTAGAGCTGTGCATATTAAAGAAAGGAATGCTTGAGCTCTGATGTTTGAGCTTTGCATTCATGGGTAGGTGTGTAATCCTGCAATATGTTGGCCAGGCATTATGCATGTTAAAGTATGTTCTCCTACGTGCTCTTATCTAGCAGTAAAGTAAAGAAAGAAAGAATGGATAATGACATAAGTCCTCTCTCTCTATTATGATGAGTTATTAAAGATGATAGGAAGAAAAGAAGTACGATGGTACGAAATTGAGAGATGAAGTTTTGTGGATATTCAGAGAATTTCGCTAGATACTCAGATGAGTAATAAGTGATTTTACTAAGAAGTATAATGAGTAGTTAACAAAAACTCTAGAGTATAGCAGTATTCAAGAAAGTTTTATATGAAGGGCATGGACATTACTCACAAGTCCAGTATAGTGAGAAGTCCATATGCAAATGGATGCAAAGCAAGTAAACAAGTAACAGAATGAGGTAGCATTTAACTCTAATTGAGTTGATTTAGGACAGAAGAAAAGTAATAATAGTAAAGATATGAGGATCTGCGGACATGAAAGGTACTCTGCTAAGATGTTAAGATAGAAGATAAGGGATAGATACCCTAATCCTTAGTCATAAAGTGATAAAAGAATATCTATCTAAGGTTGTTGACTAAGGTACTAAGTAAATTTCGAGGACAAAATTTATTTTAAAGGGGTAGAAATGTCATATCCTAATTTTTCCCTATATGTATAATACTGATAGAGGAAAGAGGATTGGAAGGGATTATGACGATGATAAGAAGGAAAAATAAAGGTTAGATGAGTCTGGAAGGAGGAAATGGATTAAAATGAAAATTAGAAAAGGTTGAAGGCCAAAAGTGAAAGAAACAAAATTTGGGCTAAAAGTGGTAATTACCAAAAGTTTAGGGACCTAAATATAATTAATAAAAAGTTTAGGCGTAAAAATGTAATTATGAGGAAGTTGAGCCGAAAAAGACCCAAAAATGCCCAGAATCAAATTAGTCCCAAATTTTACTTGTAGATGGACAAAATTATTTTGATCAGTTTAACACAACACAGAATTTTGATTTGAGGTCCCAATTAATTTATATGAATTTTTGAAGTCAGGAAGAATTATTACAGTATTTTTCATACCTCAAAATTGGATGAAACTTTATAATAAATTCCTATATTTAATATAAGAATTTATAAAATTGACAGAGTTAGAAAAGGAATCCTATAGATTTCTTACGGGATTTTACAGTAAAATAAAATACCTGATAAATACGGTCGGGAGAGATTCCTTGGGATTTGTAACATAAAGGTAATGGACCAATACTAAAGCCCAAATGGCGTCCTAAGAGGCCCAATAAGGTGGTGAAACAGTTGAGTGGGCCAGAGACCATAGCAACACAGGAAAAGTGTGAAATTATAAAGATGCCCCTATGTAACCGAATGATACTAGAGATAGTGTTCGAAATCATGGCCTAGGGGCCAATCATTGTCTTATGAACACTATTGATTTATGAATTTATTAATTGTGTTATCATATTATTTGCATGTTTACTGTGATGACCATCCTTGGATAATTCATGATCTTATCCTAAATGTCCCTGGTCGGTCATCTATGCGGCAGCAAAGATGAAATAAGACCAGTATGATTTTGAACATGTATAGAGATATAAATCAAAGTCATAGGCACATGTAAGAGTACATGGTGTTGGACCGACCCGCTATGAGAGAGTTGCATGGGTTATGTTATAAGCTTCACTCATATATAAACCATGTCACTATGCCCTTTGACCTGAGATCATCATGGATTTCTACATGACAAATACTCATCTTTGACTTAGTCAAAAGTCACTTTTGATCGAGTGATCATAAAGACTATGTTTGGGCTTAGTGGTTTTTCATGCGGAGGAATATGGATGGTCAAGATGGAATTTGTCCCTCGCATTCGTAGAGAGATATTATTAGGCCCCTCAATGAGTGAGTCTGAGAAATGTATGGCCATACTGTAATGGAAAGGTAGTTCCATTTCTATAGTCAGACTACTCAGGGATCGAGAAAGTAACGGTCAGGAATAGGAGGATGACATTATCCATGACCAAAATATCGCGTGACAAAAGGGACATGATATGGCTGTATAAAAGGTTACATCGTTTAATGATCCTCATATGATTTAGGTAGTCGTTATGTCTTGCTAGAGACCGCTTGCGATTTGTGGGCCAATATAGCAAATGGCCCACTGCCAACTTCATATGGGCCTAAAGGGTCGCACACAAAATAGCCCAACACGAGCTATGATGTCCAGATTCATTAAATCTAAGACATGTTCAGATTCAATGAATGATCCAGGGTGGATGTATATATTTATTTATATTTATATTCATATATATATAAATTCGTATATATACATTATATATAAGAGATATATGATATTTAATTTATAAGGATAAATTAAATCTCTATCACGTTTTAATTTAAAATTCAAATTGATAGGATATCTCATATAAGAGATATTTATAAGATTTAATTTATAAGGATAAATTAAATCTCTATCATGTTTGAATTTAAAATTCCAATTGATAGGATATCTCATATAAGAGATATTTATAAGATTTAATTTATAAGGATAAATTAAATCTCCAGCACTTTTGAATTTGAAATTCAAATTGATATGATATCTCAAATTTGATTTATGAGGATAAATCAAATATAATTCAGTCTTATCTTTATTTTAAGTTAAATAAATAGGTGAATTAAATCTGTGGGACAAATTTAATATAAATATTATTTATTTAATTAGTTTCTTATCAAATTATACAATATATGATATTGTATTAATTTTGGAATTAATATAAGATTAACTCCAAAATCCAATTCGGTAGAGAAAAACGCATAGCATCCTATATATCTAATTTTAGGAGCTATGTTTTGAAATATATAGAACACAAAAAGGCCGAAGGGGAATTTGCAAAAAGTTTACAGATAAGAAACTGCCGAAATAGAGACAGAGAGGATGAATTCTTGAGAAATCCCTGGAGGGACAGTAGACGCTAGCACGTCATTCGTGGTTGGAATGCTGTTCGTGTGGATACCAGTAGAGGAAGCTGACCTGAGTCATTGACTTCTTGCAATCGCAAAGGGAGCATGAGTCGCGGAGAGAAGCTGTGAACGTCATGACCAGAAGTTGTGGAAGTCGCTGAGGAACACTGAGGGTAATGCTTCTTTCCACTTGAGTTAAACACATACGGTAGATCCTGGCAAGGAATGGAAAAATTTTTAAGTTAATTTGCGCTGTGTGTCTTCCAATTCCTTACAGTGGTATCAGAACCGTGCCGTTTTGTGTTTAAGTTAGGCTTGATTATTGATTCATATGATATGTGTTAGTCATAACCGATCATATAATATGCATTTTATGTGTGACATATAAGGGATCCGTGTTATGTATGACATAAAAGGAATCTAAAATGGAATTGAAATCGGTGGTGATACGTTTTGATTTGATCAATTAACATAGCTGGACCACCGTGGCTACTTGTTCATAGCGCAACATAACCGTAACATATACTGTTTTGTGAATGTTTTAGTTTTGAAACATTAATTGCCCTGCAATTAAATCTGAATGTTGATTCTTGAATGCTTGGGTATGGTGAACAATATGGCTCTAGATTACAAGTGTTGTAATTTTTTAAATACGGCCTGCGTGTCGTACCTTCCTATATATACTCTCAATGTACCTTCTCTTCTCATCTCACTCCCCTCAAATGTTAAAAGAGGTTTCTATATATAATTTCCCTCTTCTTACTAGAAAGCTCCTCTCATTGGCTTGAGGGGACTTAGGATAGTTGAGCCATATTCTATCACATTTAAATTATGCATCTTATGATTATATCAAAAACATGCATATTACTTGTATGAGATACAAACTGAGAAACATGCATTCTTATAAACCAGATAGTTAAATTAAGCCCTCTAAATGAAATCTTAAGTCATAATGCTGTCAATTTATGAAAACTTGTCAAAACCTCAATCGCTCAATTGTGGACTCCACCAAAGTGGGTGCTTTTGAGTTAACTTGGGGAGATAAGCAAGAGTAATGGTGCTACTCTCACATGTTTATTATAGTTTGACTTAATTGAGATTAACAAAACGGTTTTGGGTCTCAAGGCATTAGATGGGATTAAAAACATGACAGATCATATGATGATAAGATCCCATGAACATCTAAGAGTTATATTTGATGTAATTGGTAAAGGTGTTACCTACCTAAATAACTTAATTTAAGCGTCTTGCCAAAGCGGACTTAAGTTTGAGCCAAATATGGATCTTAGCCCACTAACTATTGCATTGAGGGTTGTTTATTTAGTGGGAGATTGCTAATTAAATTGCATATTTTAATTGTAAAATCATGACGACTAGTAATACTGCTACATTATCGCTGCGATCTATCCTTGAGAAGGACAAACTCAATGGGACAAAGTTTCTTGACTGGTTTAGGAACTTGAGAATTATTCTCAAGTAGGAAAGAAAGGCGCATGTCCTAGATCAACCCATTCCAGAGGAGCCAGCGGCCAATGCTCCTAGAGCTCAGAGAGATGCTTACACGAAGCATAAGGAAGACTCTGTCGATGTGGGATGCTTGATGCTAGCCACCATGGTTCTGAAGCTCCAAAGAGATCTAGAACACATGGAGGCTTATGAGATGATTGTGCATCTCAAGGAAATATTCTAGCAACAGGCAAGGCAAGAGAGGTATGAGACCACTAAGGCCTTACATTCCTGCAAGATGGTTGAAGGTGCATCAGTCAATACTCATGTCTTAAAGATAAAAGGGTACATTGATCACCTTGAGAGGCTTGGATTTCCCATAAGCTAGGAGTTAGCTACATATTTGGTCTTGAACTCACTCCCGAAAAGTTCTGACTAGTTTGTCATGAACTACAACATTAACAACATGGAGAAATCTATTTCTGAACTGCATGGGATGCTTAAAACTGCTGAGCTGAGTCTGAAGAAGAAGCCTAATACTGATTTGATGGTTCAGAAAGGAAAGGGTATGAAAAAGAAAGGCAAAGGCAAGGGGAAGGGTCATGGCTCATCAGGTAAAACCAAAGAGTCAGGCAAGCCCAAAACTAAGCCTGCACCAAAGAAGAAAAAGCCTCCGAAAGAAGGAGTCTGCTTCTTCTGTAATGAACCTGGTCATTGGAAGAGGAATTGCAAATTCTACCTCGAAGATCTGAAAAAGAACAAGAAGGATAGCAGGGCTATCGCTTCAGGTATTTATGTTATAGACATTCATCTTTCTACTTCCACCACATGGGTATTAGATACCGCATGTGGTTCTCACATTTGTACAAATGTGCAGGGACTAAAAGACAGTAGGAAGCTAAAAAAGGGTAAGGTTGACCTACCAGTTAGAAACAGAGCAAGGGTTGTTGCGTTAGCTGTAGGCACTTATGAATTAGTTTTGCCCACTGGGCTTTTGTTAGTTTTAAACATTTGCTATTATGTTCCTGCTTTAAGTAGTAACATTGTTTCACTTTCTTATTTGGATAAGGAAGGTTTCACTTTCATTACTGGGAATAGTAGATGTTCTATTTATCGTAATGATCTTTTCTATGCTCATGGTGATTTGCATATTGATCATTACATATTAAATTTGGAATAACCTAATCATGGAAATATCGGTAACATAGCTGCCAAAAGGGTCAAACCAAATAATTTGAATCCCACATACCTCTGGAACTATCGTCTGGGCCACATAAATGAGAAACGCATTTCTAAACTCCATCAAGATGGATTTCTAAACTCATTTGATTTTGAATCATATGACACTTGCGAGTCTTACTTGTTAGGAAAGATGACAAAGTCACCTTTCACTGGGCACAGTGAGAGGGCCACTAATTTATTGGGCATCATACATACAGATGTGTGTGGACCGATGAACACAAATGCCAGAGGAGGTTATTCGTACTTCATAACATTCATAGATGATTTCAGCAGATATGGGTATATCTATCTGATGAAACATAAATCTGAATCTTTTGAAAAGTTTAAAATATTTCAAAATAAAGTATAAAACTAGCTTGGTAAAACAATTAAAGCCCTTTGATCTGATCGGGGTGGTGAATATTTGAGCCAAGAGTTCATATATCATCTTAGGAGTTGTGGGATAGTCTTACAATTGACTCCTCCAGGGACACCATAATGGAATGGCGTTTCTAAACGGAGGAATCGAATACTATTAGATATAGTTCAATCCATGATGAGTCGAACAGATCTTCCACCTTCATTTTGGGGCCATGCCCTAGAGACAGTTGCGTTCACACTCAATCGTGTTCCATCTAAGGCAATTGAAAAGACTCTGTATGATATGGACTGGGAGGATGCCTAGTTTGTCTTTCCTCAAGATTTGGGGATGTGAGGTCTATGTTAAGCAGCAAGCCTCAGACAAATTAGTGCCCAAATTCTCAAAGTGCCTTTTTATGGGATATCTTAAGGAAACCAAGGGATATTACGTCTACAACCCTGCTGATAACAAAGTGTTTGTTGTCAGAAATGGTATCTTTCTCGAACAAGAATTTATCTCTAAAAGAACCAGTGGGAGTAAGGTACACCTCGAAGAAGTTCGAGAGCCATAAGACACCACAAAATTGTAGATGGAAAATAAAGAAGACTCACAACAAGTTGTTGAGACTCCTCAAGTCACGCAATGTCCACAGAAATCTAATAGGACACGACTTCAGCCTTAGAGATATGGATTTTTGATGTCTGACAGTCGTGATATGTTGCTCATTGAGCATAAAGAGCCGACTACCTATCAAGAAGCTATAGTGGGATCAAACTCTGAAAAATGGCTTAATGCCATGAAGTCTGAGATGTAATCCATGTGCGACAATAAGGTTTGGACCTTAGTCGACCCGCCTGAAGTTGTAAAAACTGTCGGGTGCAAGTGGGTTTTTAAGGAGAAAACTGACATGGATGGCAATGTAAATGTCTTCAAGGCACGACTGGTTGCAAAAGTATTTACTCAAACTCATGGTGTGGACTATGATGAGACCTTTTCTCCAATTACAATGGCCAAATAATCAGAATCCTCTTTGCCATAGCAGCATATTATGAGTATGAAATATGGCAGATGGACGTCAAGACAACCTTCCTTAATGGAAAGCTCCTTGAGAATGTGTACATGACACAACCTGAAGGGTTTATGCGTTATGAGGACTCTAGTAAAGTGTGCAAGCTTCAAAGGTCCATTTATAGACTGAAGCAAGCCTCTCGGAGTTGGAATCATCATTTTGATGTAGTCAAAGAGTTTAGATTTCTTCAAAACATTGATGAACCTTGTGTGTACAAGAAGGTTAGTGGGAGCACAGTTGTGTTTTTGGTACTCTATGTTGATGACATCCTACTTATTGGGAATGACATTCCTACCTTGCAGATTGTCAAGTCTTGGTTAGAAAAGTCTTTCTCGATAAAAGACATGGGTGAAGCCACCTATATCCTAGGAATCAGGATCTATAGAGATAGATCTAAAAGACTTCTAGGACTCAGTCAGAGTACATACGTAGACAAAATATTGCATAGGTTCAGTATGCACGAATCAAAGAGGGGTTTCATACCCATATCTCACGATAGTCACCTCAGCAAAGATATGTGTCTTAGTACATCTGATCAGCGAGGTCGCATGAGTAAAGTTCCATATGCCTCAGCCATAGGATTTATCATGTACGCCATGTTATGTACTCGACCGGATGTCTTATTTGCCTTAAGTGATCATAAAGACTATGTTCGGGCTTAGTGGTTTTTCGTGCGGAGGAATGTGAATGGTCAAGATGGAATTTGTCCCTCACATTAGTAGAGAGATATTACTGGGCCCCTCGATGAGTGAGTCTGAGAAATGTATGGCCATACTGTAATGAAAAGGTAGTTCCATTTCTATAGTCAGACTCTTAGGGATCGAGAAAGTAACGGTCAGGAATAGGAGGATGACATTATCCATGCCTCATCCATGACCAAAATATCACGTGACAGAAGGGACATGAGCTATGATGTCTACTTCATATGGGCCTATAGGGTCGCACACAAAATAGCCCAACACGAGCTATGATGTCCAGATTCATTTAATCTAATACATGTCCACATTCAATGAATGATCCAGAGTGGATGTATATATTTATTTATATTTATATTTGTATATATATAAATTCATATATATACATTATATATAAGAGATATATGAGATTTAATTTATAAGGATAAATTAAATCTCTATCATGTTTGAATTTGAAATTCAAATTGATAGGATATCTCATATAAGAGATATTTATAAGATTTAATTTATAAGGATAAATTAAATATCTATCACGTTTGAATATGAAATTCAAATTGATAGGATATCTCAAATTTGATTTATGAGAATAAATCAAATATAGTTCAGTCTTATCTTTATTTTAAGTTAAATAAATAGGTGAATTAAATCTGTGGGACAGATTTAATATAAATATTATTTATTTAATTAGTTTCATATCAAATTATACAATATATGATATTGTATTAATTTTGGAATTAATATAAGATTAACTCTAAAATCCAATTCGGTAGAGAAAAAAACGTATAGCATCCTATATATATGATTTTAGGAGATACATTTTAAAAGATATATAGAACACAGAAAGGCCGAAGGGGAATTTGCAAAAGGTTTACAGATAATAAACTGTCAAAATAGAGATGGAGAGGACAAATTCTTGAGAAAGCCCTGGAGGGACAGGAGACGCTAGCACATCATTCGTGGTTGGAACGTTGTTCGTGTGGATACTAGTAGAGGAAGCTGACCTGAGTCGTCAACTTCTTGTGATCAAAAAGGGAGCACGAGCCGCGGATAAAAGCTATGAAGGTCATGACCAGAAGCTATGGAAGTCGATGAGGAACACTGAGGGAAATGCTTCTTCCCACTTGACTTAAACACATACCGTAGATCCTGGCAAGGAATGGAAAATTTTTTAAGTATATTTCCGCTGCGTGTCTTCCAATTCCTTACAGATAGGTGGAGGGCATTTTGGTCATTCTAGATAGGCTAAAAATGTCCAAGCTAGTATAAAGATGATTAGTTAGAGCCAGTATATACCCTGATACAGTATAAAGAGGTGTGAAATGACAATTATGCCCTTAGGGTTAATATAGTGCAAGACAATGAACTAAGGGCATATCTGTCATTTGCCAAGGGATCTATAATTAAGTACTGACCCAGTACAAGAATGTCAATGGTAGCAAGAATTCAGATACTAGATTTAAGGTCAGAAAGCATATTATGAAATCTCAGAAAAAATAGATTTATAAAACAGTCTGGTTTTTGGGAAATTAGACTTTGCCGATACCGGATTAGACTGGAAATTTTTCTAGAAGCTTCCCCCATTGGAATTTTGCCACCTAGCCCTATGAGTTGTCCCTTGGTGATGTCATAATTCTCTTTTTGAAAAAGGAAAATCCAAGATTAAATATGAGCCATTAGATCAAATAGTGCATAAACTAATCTTGGCCATTGATTTTCCATGAGATTATTCTATAAATACCACCTCAAATCTGATTCAAAACTGTGGAGCATGAACCCTTGGGGAAACTCTTGCAAAATGACAACTCAAGCCAAGACAAAGAAGGTTCAACGTACCAAAGTTCAAGTAAGATAAAGATCAAATGTAAGCAATATATCCTAGCTTATTTTTCTTTGATTTGGGAGCTTGAATTTAGGGTTTTCATGGGGGAAAGTTGAGTTTTCTCTAAGGTGTTATGCTGTCCAAATATCTTAGATGAAAGGAAAAAGAAGAAATTAAAGTTAGAGATTGGTGATTGAAGCTTAAACAAGCTAGATAAGTGATTGAATGTTGAATCAAGTTGATATTCTTGACTTTACCATGGGTGAATGTCATATCCCAATTTTTAGGCCTATAAGCCTAATATATAGCCTAAAAAAGGTATGCTACCAGGCCTTATTGAGCAGAAGTCCTAGAAGTATACATATGATGTTCAGGGACTAAACTGCAAGTAAGTGAAAGTGCAGGGACTAAATTGTAAATAGTGAAAGTCCCTGGGGCCATAATGGTCATTTTAGAAAAGAAAGGGATGTTTCTTGGGAATTGAGCCACTAGAGTGCTTGAGCTTGATCAGAGGCCAAGATAGCATCCCAGATGTTAAAAAACGTAGCCCAAGAGGGATGTGGGCCCAATAGGCATTAAAATATTATTTTTGTACTTTTTCAATAAAGTAAAGTGACCCGGTCAAAGGTAGAACTGGGAAAAGTGATCTAGAATCATGAGGTGGCATAAAAGGGACCCACAAGGTGCCACATGGCATGATTCTAGGAAAAGAAGAAAAGTTAAGAACACATGTCATGAGTTTAGAAAAAGGAGAAAAAGCAAAAGGACACGTGGCACAATCTCAGCTGTTTATTTCAGGAAAAGACTCTAGAATTCTCTGAAAATGCTGAATCAGCTAGTGAGGTGTCCCAAGGGCCCCACCATTGTGCCACCTAGCATGTGAGGTGTCCCATGGATGATGTCACTTTGAAGAGTCATCTAGGATGGTGATATCATCGTGATGATGCAGGCGAAGCTTCTTGAGGAAACTAAGCGATCTGAGCCATTCATCATGATTCAATCTGGACCATCCATTCCACCTCCCTCCACCTATAAATAGACCCTTTCCCCTCACTTTATTCCCACATCCAAGAGCAAGACATAAGAGAAAGAAGAGAGAAAAGAGAAAGAGAGAAAGAAAGGAGGAGCTCTGGTGGAGCTAGGAGCAGTCCAAGGAGCTTAGGGATTTGGCCAGCTTAGGAATAAGATTCTGATCTATGAAAAGAAGGAACCTTAGAGCAAAGGTTAAGGACTAGAGGAAAGGCTTCACATCAAGTAGTAAACTTACCTACTTGTATGCTTATACTGCTTGGATGTTTTATATGATGTTTACTTACTTTGATGATGTGAAGCATGTATGATTAAGTAATGCTCTGTTTCTTTTTATGTTATGGCCATATGTTATAATTTAGTAACATGGAAGCATGTATGTTATCATTATGTATGCATGATCATTAAGTACACACATCGTAACATCAAGTATATAGTTGTATACATTGTATGGTTTCCATTTGCTACTGAGATTTCCTAAGAAATCTCACCCCTTCCATATCAATCCAATTACAACAGGTCTTCTCAAGATGGAGGAGATAAACATGCATGAAGAGACATTAATTATTTAGCATGATTGATATGTGATTCATGTATGTATCATTGCTAGAAATTGTCACTGTGAACAGTAACTCGTGGTGAGGCAGTGACATTTGAGCTGTAATTATAAATAGTAAATGATTGAATAAATGTATGATATTTTTCCAGTAAATAGTAGACATGCCAACCTTTAATTTGATATATAGAATTTCTCATTTGGATGTCTACACATAAAGATACGATTTATCAAAGTTGGGACTAGAAATGTTGGAATCAAGGACAGGACGCTAGATGAACAGTAAAATTAGAATGTTGACTGAAGTTGACTGAGTCAAGTCAACAAGTTATTTTTCTCTGAAAGAGCATTAAGTTAGCTTTATGTACCAATTTGAACCACTTCATTTCAATTTTTCTAGAATTAGTTATGATTTTTTGAAGTCAGGTCACTCCTCTAGAATTTACACAGTGAACAGTACTCGCTAAGAGTAAATTTTCACATTGAGTAATTTGACTTCAATAGCCTTAAAAGTGGTTTCAGATGCTACAATTTGGTCCCTAAGACATAAGAAAATGAGGATGTTACAGTGAACCAGTTTGGTTTACACTGTTCATGAGGAAAGAAATGGAATGTCAATGATCTAATGCTTCCATTGAATTTATATGATGATTTTGTATAGGATTGGATAGGTTTTGAACCTTGGAAGCATTGAAATTCCAAGATTGTAGCTTTTGAAATCCTTCTCTATTATTGTTCACTCACATGAACAATGATTGGAATTTCATGATTTTGTTGCTTTCAATGATTTTAAAATGAAAATTTGTGTGGGATAAAGTGGAGAAACAAATATGGGAAGCATTAGAATCAAAATGAGAATTTTTAAAAGAAAAAAGGGTGTTATGTAATCTTATATAGAACAATGCATGGGAGCTGGAATTTTATAATTCTAAGCTCATAAATGGATTCAAAATATGAAATTGTGTAGGGTAAAGCCAAGACATCAATTGGTTCAAAGGCCAAGTTGATTAGTGAAGACTAGAGAAAGTTATGTTAGTAAAGAGTTAAGAATTTATCAAGGATAATCTTGAACATTGTTAGAGTTCTTGGTCTTAATGAATTATGTGATGAATATGAATGTATTTAGGACCTTGAAATGTCCAAGAAGATGTTGGGACATGATTGACCAAAAGATTTCATGGTTGGAAAGCTAGGGAGCAAGTGCAAAAGATCAAGAGAAAAGTTCAAGTGCAAAGTAGTGGACTTACCTCTTTATGTGTTTGATGTGGTATTCTTATGTGTTGACATGTATATGATATTTGAATGATGTTATGACATAATAAATGATGTTGAATGTATTGTGAATAACATGTTTTATATGGCCATGCACTTTTATGCAAAAGTATATAGTATGATGGCATGTCACTAATCAAAGAAAGTTTAATGAATTTACATATCATACATTAGCATCCATCTTGCATATTTAAGTGGCAATATTTACTACTGAGATTCCCTAGAATATCACCCTCCCATAACCAACTAATTTAGATCAAGCATAAAGGAAAATATATGCATGGAGAAGAGCTAACTATTTATGCGATAAAATTGTATGAAATAATTATGGCATAACCCCATGATGTATATGAATGCATGAAAGGCAAAAGAGATGGCTTATGCATGCTGGAACAATTAATAAATGTGAAAGAAAGGAAACTGAAATGGTAAAAAGTAGGTCCTAAAGCAGTTTTGTTGTGGCTTCAGTTTGACCTAGCAAATGAAGGAAATAATCCATGAACTTTTATTAGCATGTAGCACATATCCATATCTTTAAATGCATATGTAATATACCTCATTTGGATGTGTATATCAAGAGAAATGAATTTTCAAAGTTAAGAAACAGAATCTGGAATTTCCAGAATTTGCCATATGAACAAAAAAATTAACTATTTAACTGTATCAATTGGCAAGGTAAATGTCCATATTTATATTTTCCCCTTAAATATCTATTAAAGATCTTCAATTAAAAATTTGGATCACCTCCATACGATTTTTCTACATTTAGTTATGAATTTTTAAATTTGGACTATAAATCTAGAAGTTTTCACGTGAACAATACCCGATAATTAAGTTTTAAAATTTTAATTTTTGGGATAATGTAATGCTTCCATTAATCAAATGTGCTTCCAGATACATACTCTCAGGTGGTAAAAGTAGGATATTTTAACTATGACTACCTTTCTCTAAATATTATAAACTTCTTTTCTTATTTTACATACATCTACTGCTCTGTTGAACTTCTACAACTACCTGAGAAAAACTCTTTCTTTGTAACACGGAATTCAATCTGTAAACTAACTTCTTAGTCATTCAACTCTCAATGTTCATGTGGATGAACTTAGCTAAATATTCATCAAATGATTTCTCTTTCTTTGCTTTAACCCATAGCCTCATGCTCATCTCTATCTAACTGAGAGGAATGCTTCTTGTAAACTCTTCGAGAAAAACTTCTCAGGTGAGTAGATCAATCTCTATCTTATATGGATTAACTTTTGCATCTCTCTACTATCTCTAAACTCTTTCTATTTGTCAGTCTCAGTCTGCTCTGGACTAGACTGTGGTTCTTTTCTGGTCTATCTTTGGATCCTGACTAACTTAAGTTACATGGATCTCATTCATCATCTAGCACTATTACTTTTGTTCTCTAGGGTGATCTACTCTATGTATTATAGGTTACTGTCTCTTTATGATGGGATCCCTCTGTTTTGTGACCATGAACTTTCTATCTATTAGCCATCATGTCTTTAAACTTAAGCCACATGCTAGGCTCTTTCTGAACATCTTAAACTGATCTTCTGTACCTCAACACCTCGTACTGTTTGGCTTGCCTGCATCATGTGCTAAATCTCTAACTGATAAACTTCAGTGAGGTCATCATCTTCATTCTTGTCATCAGGTCTCTATGCAATCTAGTCACAACTTGAGTGCCAGCCAGCTAGTCATGACTCATATTCTTTGTAAACTTTAGTCACGACCATCTCCACTTGCTCGTCACGACTTGACAACTCTGTGTTCTTTAGTCATGACCATAGGTCATCTTCTGTTATGACCTGATCTACTTATACCTTAGTCACATTCTATAGCTTGGACTTATACCTTAGTGACCTGATAGTTTGGATCTTCCTGTCATGACCTGATAGCTTTGGATCTTCCTGTCATGACCAATGGTATTTACTTGTCATGACCAAACGCTGATGTAAATATTTGTCACAATTTGTGGCTTAACTCATAGCGACTTATCTTCTCTGGATCTTCTAGTCGCAACCTAAACTAATTCACATCGTGACCTGGCCATAACTTTTTCTAAATATTCACTTCTAATGTTCTTGACTTTTATGAATTTGAGTCAATTGAAACTCATTCATATCTATATATCATAATCATATTAAATTAGGAACATATTCACATATATGTTCAACCAACTATCGTCTTATTATATCATATCAAAACTCATATATCAAATCACCATAACATTTGCACATACATTACATACATGTCAATTTCATATTTGAGGTACAACATAACTATCATATATCTGAGTAATTACTTTACACTATTTACATTACCCCCTAATCTCTTTTACATTAATTTCTAGGGACTAGTGGATTGTAAATACTTTTGCATACAGAAGTACCACCTCTATATATCAGCTGGTGGATCATTTACCAAAAACTCACTTATCTCTATGTGCCATGTAGGGGTATATGGCAGTATCTGGCTTACTACCATGTCATACCAGCCTGCTAGGGTGTAAACCTAATTCAGGTCAATGCCCTCTATTGTATATCTGTCTATCATCCCTATTACGACATTAAGGAACTGCAGATAAACGGATTGTTCTTGATCTCTACTTCTGTCTATCCCTTGACCTATACTAAGTAATTCACTCTCCATGGCTTTCTTGAGACTATATGGTTAATATTATCTGTCTTCAGCAAAGAATGATGGGGTTGACTAGGGCCAGAAATATCATACCGATCTTTCTCTATAAAGTCACCTATTCTTGGACTTTGAGAATGGACAGGGATTGTCATCGACTCTGACTAGATCTCTAGATTAAGGGACGATTATCTATTACTTATCTTAAATCTATCCTCGAACTCTGGTAGAGGAGGAATAATATCTAATCTATCCATAATCTAGTACTAGTATTCATCTTCCTTAATAGTAATCTGCCCTATCATCAGAGGAATAGAACTTACATCAGGGTTAGAGGGCACTCTAAAAACTGATATAATATCTTTTATCATCTCTTTCTACTAATCCTCAAGAAATTTGTAAGGCTATTTATGTTTAGCATACATCTCCAAGATCCTATTCGTCAATTTTAAGAATCTAAGATAGTTATCATGTTAGGTCATTGCACCTTAACTTGGCTATATTCATTATACCATAACATATCTCATCGCCTGTAAGACTTATGTGTCCCTAGCCTGAAGGACTTATGTGTCCTTGGCTTCACTGTAATCCATAACTAAGTCAGCTACTTTCTTTCAGGTAATTGAGGAAGGGTTTGGCTTATATCTCTATACTATTCATACTTTTAAGTTATACCATATCCTCCTAGGTCACTAACAAGTGAGAAGGTATCTCTTATTAAGCCTCAATGTTCCATTTACCTAGAGCATTAATCACCAATCCATAATCTTAGTTGGACTGTGAACAAGTAACCCATTACTAACCTCAACCTCAACCTCACTTGGGCCTTAGGTAACCACCACATACTCTGTTTCACAATCAGAGCAAGTTTATCTTTCACCAAAACCTTTGTTATGTGCTAAAACTATATTCTATACCAATGCCAGAACCTTTTGCTCTTATACCAAAATGAAACATCCTACTTTTACCACCTCAGAGTACATACTCGGAAGCACATTTGATTAGCGAAAGCATTACATTAGCCCAAAAATTAAAATTTTAAAACTTACTTCTTGGGTACTTTTCACTTGGTAATTTCCAGATTTATAGTCCAATTTTAAGAATTAATAACTAATTATAGAAAAATCGTATAGAAAATCAATGGCCAAGATTAGTTTGTGCACTATTTGATCTAATGGCTCACATTTAATCTTGGATTTTCCTTTTTCAAAAAGAGAATTATGACATCATCCATGACATCACCAAGGGACAACTCATAGGGCTAGGTAGTGAAATTCTAATGTGGGGAAGCTTCTGGAAAATTTCTAGTCTAATCTAGTACCGACTTAGTCCGATTCCCTAAAAACTAGACTGTTTTATAAATCTATTTTTTTTGAGATTTCATAATTTGCTTTCTGACCTTAAATCTATTATCTGGATTCTTCCTACCATTGACATTATTTTACTGGGTCAGTACTTAATTATAGATCCCTTGGCAAATGACGAAAATGCCCTTGGTTCACCGTCTTGCACTATATTAACCCTAAGGGAATAATTGTCATTTCACACCTCTTTATACTGCATCAGGGTATATCTTAGTTCTAACTAATCATCTTTATACTAACTTGGACATTTATGTCCTGTCCAGAATGACCAAAATGTCCTCCATCCATCTCTGGTATCATCCGGCTACAAAAGGGCATTTTCATAATTTCACACTTTTCCTGTGTTGCTCTCGACTCTGGCCTACTCAACTGCCTCACCACCTTATTGGGCCTCTTGGAACACCATTTTAATCTTAGTATTGGTCCATTACCTTTATGGTACAAATCCCAAGGAATCTCTCTCGACCGTATTTATCGGGTATTTTATTTTACTGTAAAATCCTGTAAGAAATCTACAGGATTCCTTTTTAGACTTTGTTAATTTTATAAATTCTTATATTAAATATAGGAATTTATTATAAAGTTTTATCTGATTCTGAGGTCTAAAAAATACTATAATAATTCTTCCTGACTTCAAGAATTCGTATCAATTTATCGGGACCTCAAATCAAAATTTTATGTTGCATTAAACTGATCAGAATAATTTTGTCTATCTACTGGTAAAATTTAGGATTAATCTGATTATGGGTATTTTTTAGCCTTTTTCTGCTCAACTTCCTTATAATTACATTTTTGCCCCTAAAGTTTTTGTTAATTATATTTAGGTCCCTAAATTTTTGGTAATTACTAATTTTGGCCCAACTTTTATTTCTACTTTCACTTTTTGCCTACAGCTTTTTCTAATTTTCATTTTAGTCCCTTTCCTTCTTCAAGACTCATCTAGCCTTTATTATTCCTTATGATCATCGTCATAATCCCTTCCAATCCTCTTTTTTTTATTAGTATTATACAGATAGGGAAAAATTAGGATATGACATTTGATGAGTTTGATTGGTGCACCTTTGTTCTTAATAAATTGTCACACTTTGTTAAAGAGTATTATGAAGAGTAGAGGAAAGGGGATACCGGTGGGGGAAGAACATAGGAGGCTGCTTATACTTCCTTATGATAAGTGTTTGTTTAACATTTTATGTATGTAAAAACAATTAATTATCAGTGCATTAAAATATGTTTTTAACTTGTGGATAATGTGATATGTAGATTTGTTGTCTGCAAATATTTCTACTAGGCTATCAAAAAGCCTCTGAGGTCGGGGATACTATTACTTAATGGAATGATGAGGAGGTCCAAGCAAGAACAAGGTTGGAGAAGGGCAGTAAACAAGGTGTTCTTCATGGTAAGACTAGCGAGGATGACCAGAAAGCAAGCACGTTTAGTCCAGATGTTGATCTTACTCACCTTGTGTATAGGATAATGTTTATTTTTGTGTGATAGTTTAATACAATCTAAGTTATAGGCTAAATTGCATTTTTAGCTGATAAAGGCAACAATACTAGACTCATGACCATAGTAGGGAAGGAACTACCTGCAGCCTCGTAGGGGAAGATGAGGGTGGACATGACAGAGGAAAGGTCAATAAAGTAGGAGATCAACGTGAAGAGGAAGGTGCATATAAAGGTAGGGAGGGGAATGAAGATGGTGATGAAGGTGAAGACAAAGGTGATGAGGAAGGTAGTGATAAAACAAGTAAAGAGGAAGGTGGAGATAAAGGTGAAGATGAATGCGGAGTTGCAGGTGAACAGGAAGGCGAAAAGAACTATGAAGGACAAAAGGAAGGGAATAAATAACAGGGGAAAACACAATTGAGAATATCAAAGAGGGAAAAGAAACTTGATGTTATATCTGCCTACTTAAAGATAAAGGCTAGGGTTGGCAAGAAGAGGAAAAAGAAGTGGAGAAGGAAGCTGTGTTTAATATGTCCACAAGTTAGTGTGATGGCGCTAAGCAACAAGAGTAAGTATTTCAATTTTCTTACCTACTAAAACTCTTATTTCCCCTAGTCAAATCCAAGTGCCTTACTTTTATGGCAATTTTTGTAGGGTTTTTGTATAGAAGGATGGATATCATCTAACTCATGGTGAGCTACGTTGACTGAGTCATAAATAATGGATAAGTACCAATATGAGATACTTGTCTATACCAACTTAGATTGTTCTATACTATAATTATTGTTTGCTGATTTCATGTTTGTATTGACAAGTAATGACTATGGTGGCGAAGACATTAGTACAAGATGAGAAGGACATTGTTAGTTCTGTCAATAGACGTATATTTTTTGAACACTTCATGCAGAAAATGTTGGTCAACCCCTAAGGTAATAAGTTGAAGGGAATAAATCATAAATATTGCCATAACATGTTGGCTATTACATTGGGTATTACGACTTCATTTTTGGGACTGCCTAGTTAAATGACCACTTGCTCTATTATGTTTTTTACATGAAGAAGATGCAATTATGTGATCTTGACTTGTTGGTTGATACCACCATACTTATGAGATTATAAAGGCAGCAAGAAGATGAAACAAGTAAGGACAGAAAAAAGGGTAAGAGCTGTCAAGAATTGGAAGACACGCAGCGGAAATTAATTTAAAAATTTTTCCATTCCTTGCCAGGATCTACCGTTTGTGTTTAAGTCAAGTGGGAAGAAGTATTACCCTTAGTGTGCCTCAGCGACTTCCACAGCTTTTGGTCACGACGTTCACAGCTTCTTTCCGTGGCTCGTGCTCCCTTTCTGATCACAAGAAGTCGACGACTCAGGTCGGCTTCCTCTACTGGTATCCACACAAATAGCGTTCCAACCACGAACGACGTGCTAGCGTCTTTTGTCCCTCCAGGGCTTTCTCAAGAGTTCGTCCTCTCCGTCTCTATTTCGGCAGTTTCTTATCTGCAAACCTTTTACAGAGTCCCCTTCGGCCTTTCTGTGTTCTATATGTTTCACTGTGCAAAACGCAGCTCCTAAAATCAGATATATAGGATGCTATGCGTTTTTCTCTGTCAACCGAATTGGATTTTGGAGTTAATCTTATATTAATTCAAAAATTAATACAATATCATATATTGTATAATTTTATAAGAAACTAATTAAATAAATAATATCAAATCCGTCCCACAGATTTAATTACCCATTTATTTAATTCTAAATAAAGATGAGACTGAACTATATTTGATTTATTCTCAAAAATCAAATTTGAGATATCCTATCAATTTGAATTTCGAATTTCAAACGTGATAGAAATTTAATTTATCCTTATAAATTAAATCTTATAAATATCTCTTATATGAGATATCCTATCAATTTGAATTTCGAATTTCAAACATGATAGAGATTTAATTTATCCTTATAAATTAAATCTTATAAATATCTCTTATATGAGATATCCTATCAATTTGAATTTCGAATTTCAAACGTGATAGAGATTTAATTTATCCTTATAAATTAAATCTCATATATACATATAATATATATATACGAATTTATATATATATATATGAATATAAATATAAATAAATATATATACATCTATCCTGGATCATTCATTGAATCTGGACATCATGGCTCGTGTTGGGCTATTTTGTGTGCGACCCTATAGGCCCATATGAAGTTGGCAGTAGGCCATTTGCTATACTAGCCCACAAGTCGCAAGCGGTCTCTAGCAAGACATAACGACTACCCAAATCATATGAGGATCGATAAATGATGTAACCTTTTATACAACCATATCATGTCCCTTCTGTCACGCGATATTTTGGTCATGGATGAGGCATGGATAATGTCATTCTCCTATTCCTGACCATTACTTTCTCGATCCCTGAGTAGTCTGACTATAGAAATGGAACTACCTTTCCATTACAGTATGGCCATACATTTCTCAGACTCACTCATCGAGGGGCCCAGTAATATCTCTCTACGAATGTGAGGGACAAATTCCATCTTGACCATTCACATTCCTCCGCATGAAAAACTACTAAGGCCGAACATAGTCTTTATGATCACTCGGTCAAAAGTGACTTTTGACTAGGTCAAAGCTGAGCGTTTTGTCATGTAGGAATCCATGATGATCTCAGGTCAAAGGGCGTATTGACATGGTTTATATATGAGAGAAGCTTATGACGTTACCCATGCAGTTCTCTCATAGTGGGTCGGTCCAGCACCTTGTACTCTTACATGTGCTTATGACTTTGATTTATATCTCTATACATCTTCAAAGTCATACTGGTTTTATTTCATCTGTGCTCCCACAGAGATGATCGACCAGGGATATTTAGGATAATATCATAAATTATCCAAGGATGGTCATCATAGTAAACATGCAAATAATATGATAACTCAATTAATAAATTCATAAATCAATAATGTTCATAAGACAATGATTGGCCCCTAGGGCATGATTTCCAACAAGAGCAAGAAGAAGAAGACCAACAGGCGATATGTATTCAAAGAGAAGCAATAGGTCCCGAACGGTTGTGTATGTAAATTTATTCATGTATAGGTTCTTATTTACTTAGGTGTTAATTGTCATTGTTTATGGTGAGCTTGATTTTTCTTTTTGCCTCAGTATTTTGTATGTTTAGAAGGGTTGCTTCCTAAAACTACTTCGTATAGTGAAGCCAGAAGTCTTTAGAGTAGTGGTGTTCATGGGACGGGTCAGAACTTGGATACCCATGTCCCGTGTTCTGTCTCATCCTGACCCTATCCTGATCTTAATCAAGATCGGGACAGGTTCGAGATGGGACAGGAATTCCCAATTTTTTGCTATATAAATAAAGAAAAGAAAAGAATAAGTGGAAGGAAATGCATTATAAATATTTGCATGTCAGGTTCCATAAATTTAAGTCATAATCTCCTTCTAACAAACATGACCAAATTTTTTTAAGACACTAGAGGTCAACGAGATAGCCAAAAAGGTCATATACCTCTTGGTGAACTATAAGATCAACGAGATATTTCAAATTTAACAATAATGGCAGCCTTGTGACCTCTAAACATCATATTGGACTAACTAAACAATTGCATTATACAACATGAACTTGGGTTACTTACCTGTGATCTGTAAGCTTCAAAGTGAGGTTTAACCAATGTCACCAATGCTGCATCTTCCTTTATGACATTGACCATAGCAAGCATTACCTATCAAATGCCAAAGGAGCTCAACTAATATGCAACCTAAGTATTTCCATTATATTCACAATATGATAAGACTATACAAGCCAGCTTCCAAAACTAGAAAAAGTCCAAGGTTTGCAAAGTTAAAAAACTTAATGTAAAAGAAGAAATGAATTCAAGAGATTCTACATTCAAGTTTACATTTTCTATTTCCAAATGAAAGTTGTTAGAAGCAAAGAGGAATCTTCATAGAGGATTCTACAAACAAGAAGGATTATGCATTCAAGTTTACATTTTCTATTTTCTATTTGTTCAGAAAAAAAGAGATGCATGCCAAATATCCATACCTGATGCACGTTGCACAGCCATATTTGCAGCAGTATGGAGAAATGGAGAAATGGAGAAATGTCTACAATAGTAGTTCTACACTCATTGTCATGTATATCAATTGCATTCTCGATTGTTGCTTCTAGACATTATGGGATGTCTTAGATTCTACCAATATCTAAATACCATGCATACCATATACTTATGTTTGTTCATTGATCATCATGAAACATATATAGATATGTAAAATATGCTCCAAAAAATAAAAGGAAATGAAGCCAAAAAATATGCTTACCATATACTTATGTTTGTTCATTGTTCATTGATCATCATGAAACATAAATGGACCTTTAAAGCTTACACACTTTACCAGAGTCCTCAGAATGTACAAACCCTTCAGGTTGTGTCATGTACACATCCTCAAGGAGCTTTCTATTAAGGAAGGCTGTCTTGACATCCATCTGCCATATTTCATACTCATAATATGCTGCTATGGCAAAGAGGATTCTGATTGATTTGGCCATTGCAACTGGGGAAAAGGTCTCATCATAGTCCACACCATGAGTTTGAGTAAATCCTTTTGCAACCAGTTGTGCATTGAAGACATTTACATTGCCATCCATGTCAGTTTTCTCCTTAAAAACTCACTTGCACTTGACAGTTTTTACACCTTCAGGTGGGTTGACTAAGGTCCAAACCTGATTGTCGTATATGGATTGCATCTCAGACTTCATGGCATTAAGCCATTTTTCAGAGTTTGGTCCCACTATAGCTTCTCGATAGGTAGTCGGCTAATTATGCTTAATGAGAAACACATCACGACTGTCAGAAATCAGAAATCCATATCTTTGAGGCTGAAGTCATGTCCTATTAGATTTCTGTGGACCTTGCGTGACTTGAGGAGTCTCAACAACTTGTTGTGAGTCTTCTTTATTTTCCATCTGCAGTTTTGTGGTGTCTTGTGGCTCTCAAACTTCTTCGAGGTGTACCTTTCTCCTACTGGTTCTTTTAGAGATAAATTCTTGTTTGAGAAAGATACCATTTCTGACAACAAACACTTTGTTATCAGTAGGGTTATAGACATAGTATCCCTTGGTTTCCTTAGGATATCCCATAAAAAGGTACTTTGAGGATTTGGGCGATAATTTGTTTGAGGCTTGTTGCTTAACATAGACCTCGCATCCCCAAATCTTGAGAAAAGACAAACTAGGTGTCCTCCCAGTCCATATCTCATATGGAGTCTTTTCAATTGCCTTAGATGGAACATGATTAAGTGTGAATGCAGCTGTTTTTAGGGCATGGCCCCAAAAGGAGGGTGGAAGATCTGTTTGACTCATCATAGATCGAAATATATCTAATAGTGTTCGATTCCTCCGTTCAAAAAAGCCATTCCATTATGGTGTCCCTGGAGGAGTCAATTGTGAGACTATCCCACAACTCCTAAGATGATCAATGAATTGTTGACTCAAATATTCACCACCTCGATCAGATCGAAGGGCTTTAATTGTTTTGCCAAGATGGTTTTGTACTTCATTTTGAAATATTTTGAACATTTCAAAAGATTCAGATTTATGCTTTATTAGATAGATGTACCCATATCTGCTAAAAATAATCTATGAATGTTATAAAGTACGAATAACCTCCTCTAGCATTTGTGTTCATCGGTCCACACACATCTGTATGTATGAGGCCCAATAAATCAGTGGCCCTCTCACTGTGCCCAGTGAAAGGTGACTTTGTCATCTTTCCTAACAAGCAAGACTCACAAGTGTCATATGATTAAAAATCAAATGAGTTGAGAAATCCATCTTGATGGAGTTTGGAAATGCGTTTCTCATTTATGTGGCCCAGACGATAGTGCCAGAGGTATGTCAGATTCAAATAATTTGGTTTGACCCTTTTGGCAGTTATGTTATAGATATTTCCATGATTGGGTTGTTCCAAATTTAATATATAATGATCAACATGCAAATCACCATGAGCATAGAAAACATCATTATGATAAATAAAATATATACTATTCCCAGCAATGGAAGTGAAACCTTCCTTATCCAAATAAGAAAGTGAAACTATGTTACTAATTAAAGCAGGAACATAATAGCAATTGTTCAAAACTAACAAAAGCCCAGTGGGCAGAACTAATTCATAAGTGCCTACAGCTAACGCAGCAACCCTTGCTCTGTTTTCAACTCGTAGGTCAACTTTGCCCTTTTTCAGCTTCCTACTGTCCTTTAGTCCCTGCATATTTGTACAAATGTGAGAACCACATGGAGTATCTAATACCCATGTGGTGGAAGTAGAAAGATGAATATCTATAACATAAATACCTAAAGCGATAGCCCCGCTATCCTTCTTGTTCTTTTTCAGATCATCGAGGTAGAGTTTGCAATTCCTCTTCCAATGACCAGGTTCATTGTAGAAGAAGCAGACTCCTTCCTTCGGAGGCTTTGGCTTCTTTGGTGCAGGCTTAGTTTCAGGCTTGCCTGACTCTTTGGTCTTACCTGATGAGCCATGACCCTTCCCCTTTCCTTTGGCTTTATTTTTCATACCCTTTCCTTTCTGAACCATCAAAACAATACTGGGCTTCTTCTTAAGACTCAGCTCAGCAGTTTTAAGCATCCCATGCAGTTCAGAAATAGATTTCTCCATGTTGTTTATGTTGTAGTTCATGATAAACTGGTCATAACTTTCTGGGAGTGAGTTCAAGACCACATCTGTAGCTAACTCCTGGCTCATGGGAAATCCAAGCCTCTCAAGGTGATCAATGTACCCCTTCATCTTTAAGACATGAGTACTGACTGATGCACCTTCAGCCATCTTGCAGGAATGTAAGGCCTTAGTGGTCTCATACCTCTCTTGCCTTGCTTGTTGCTGGAACATTTCCTTGAGATACACAATCATCTCATAAGCCTCCATGTGTTCCAGATCTCTCTAGAGCTCCGAAACCATGGTGGCTAGCATCAAGCATCCCACATCGACAGAGTCTTCCTTATGCTTCGTGTAAGCATCTCTCTGAGCTCTAGGAGCATTGGCTGCTGGGTTCTCAGGAATGGGTTGATCTAGGACATGTGCCTTTCTTTCCTGCTTGAGAACAATTCCCAAGTTCCTAAACCAGTCAAGAAAGTTTGTCCCATTGAGTTTGTCCTTCTCAATGATAGATCGCAGCGATAATGTAGCAGTATTACTAGTTGTCATGATTCTACAATTAAAATATGCAATTGAATTAGCAATCTCCCACTAAATAAACAACCCTCAATGCAATAGTTAGTGGGCTAAGATCCATATTTGGCTCAAACTTAAGTCCGCTTTGGCATGATGCTTAAATTAAGTTATTTAGGTAGGTAACACCTTTACCACAAGAAATTTTTTGTTTCATAAATAATCACGAATCTGAATTTATTTTTCTTAGACCCCATCAATATTAATTGATCAAATCAAAACGCATGCACCATCGATTTCAATTCCCTTTCATATTCCTTATATGTCATACATAAAACGGATTCCTTATATGTCACACATAAAATGCATGTTATCATATAATTGGCTACGACTAACACATATCATATGAATCAACAATCAAGCCTAACTTAAACATAAAATGGCATGACTCTGATACCACTATAAGGAATTGGAAGACATGCAGCAGAAATTAACTTAAAATTTTTTCCATTCCCTGCAGGATCTACCATATATGTTTAAGTCAAGTGGAAAGAAGTATTACCCTCAGTATTCAGTTGTTACTTTCTCAGCTTTTGGTTACGAAGTCCACAGCTTCTCTCCGTGGCTTGTGATCTCTTTTTGATCGCAAGAAGTCGACGACTCAGGTCGGCTTCCTCTACTGGTATCCACACTAATAGCGTTCCAACCATGAACGACGCGCTAACGCCTCCTATCCCTCTAGGGCTTACTCAAGAATTCGTCCTCTACGTCTCTATTTTGGCAGTTTCTTATCTGCAAACCTTTTTGCGGATTCCCGTTCACCCTTTTTTTTTGTCCCAACCGTAGCTCCTAAATATCAGATATATCGAATGCTATACGTGTTACCATAAAGTTGGAACTTTTTTAGAATTAATCTTATATTAATTCTAAAATTAATACAATATCATATATTGTATAATTTTATAAGAAACTAATTAAATAAATAGTGTTTGTTTTAAATCTGTCCCACAGATTTAAATCACCAATTTATTTAATTTAAAATAAAGATAAGAAATAATTACATTTGATTTATTCTCATAAATCAAATTTGAGATATCATATCAATTTGAATTTCAAATTCAAACGTGATTGAGATTTAATTTATCCTTACAAATTAAATCTTATAAATATCTCTTATATATAATATATATATATACGAATATAAATATAAATAAATATATACATCCACCCTGGATCATTCATTGAATCTGGACATGTCTTAGATTTAATGAATCTGAACATCACAGCTCATGTTGGGCTATTTTGTGTGCAACCCTGTAGGCCATATAAAGTTGGCAGTGGGGGGCCATTTACTATACTGACTCACAAGTCACAAGCAGTCTCTAGCAAGACATCACGACTACCCAAATCATATGAGGATCAATGAATGATGTAACCTTTTATACAACCATATCATGTCCCTTTTGTCACACGATATTTTGGTCATGGATGAGACATGGAGAATGTCATCCTCCTATTCCTGACTGTTACTTTCTCGATCCTTGAGTAGTCTGACTATAGAAATAGAACTACCTTTCCATTATAGTATGGCCATACATTTCTCAGACTCACTCATCGAGGGCCCCAGTAATATCTCTCTACAAATGTGAGGGACAAATTCCATCTGACCATTCACATTCCTCCGCACGAAAAACCACTAAGCGCGAACATAGTCTTTATGATCACTCGGTCAAAAGTGACTTTTGACTAGGTCAAAGCTGAGCATTTGTCATGTACGAATCCATGATGATCTCAGGTCAAAGGGCATAGTGATATGGTTTGTATATGAGAGAAGTTTGACTTAACCCATGTAGCTCTCTCATAGCAGGTCTGTCCAATACCTTGTACTCTTACATGTGCCTATGACTTTGATTTATATCTCTATACATCTTCAAAGTCATACTGGTCTTATTTCATCTCTGTTCCCGCATAGATAACTGACCAGGGACATTTAGGATAAGATCATGAGTTATCCAAGGATGGTCATCACGGTAAACATGCAAATAATATGATAACACAATTAATAAATTCATAAATCAACAATATTCATAAGACAATGATTGACCCCTAGGGCCCCATTTTTTAACAAATAAAGCCCTAAAATTTATTAAAATTAGAACATAAATCTTGTTATAAAACCAAATCAATTGCCAAACAGAACAATTAAAATGATAAATTGTTTGAGCATAAATCTAGTGAAACATGCATAGAATATATATATCCTACCAACAGCATTCAAAGAAAGGAGAGAGCGAGGTCTTTAGGAACCTACCTGAAGCCTAAGACGACTGGGGAAGTGCCTCAGAGGAGCAAACAAGGCAGTGAGAAGTTAGCGCCATAATAGTGGATTACCGCAGAGGAGCTGGAGTATTGTGGTAGAAGTGAGAGTGTTGAATGGTAAGGGCTGCTGGTACTACTATGAAGACTGTGACAAAGTGAGAGGGAAAACGTGTGAGATATTTTCTACTTTTTAAAAAAAAATCTCAGGATGGGACTCGGCCTAACCCGATCATTCCCTTTGTCCCAACAAAATGTGTTCCCATCCTAGTCCTTCTTGGGACAAGACAGACCCATCCCAAAACTATGGGGATCAAGTTGGGACACCCGGGATGGGACAGATTTGAGCACCCTTACTTTAGACATGATCATTAGTTTGAAGTCAATTAGCCGAAACTACATGTCTAAACCGATGCGTTAGCATGGTAACCCATAAAGTTGATTTTTCACTATTGGTTGTGATTGAAGAAATTCGTGTTCTTGTATTACTTGTGGAATGCAAGTTTTCATACGGGGTTATTGTGCCTAAAGACTTGGGATGGCAATTTTGTAGATATGGAAGGTGATACAATGCCAAATTACTTAGCTGAAGACCTCCACTAACTGAGGGTTGATTGTTTATGGTGGCTAATGACTCTAACAATTCACAATGGGAGCAAGTGTTGTCCATCATAAGTAGCAAAGACCCTGATAAGAACAAAAAAATAGTTACTATTTAACTGTAATTTGGACTTTGACAATTACAAACAAAACATGTAATGTCATGTTCTAAAAATGTAAAATTGTTACATTGTTGATGAAAGAATTTTATCATTTTCAATCATGTGGTGACGTTTAATTGCTTAGTTAGGTACAAAATTTAACAACTACAACATAAGAAATGAAAATAAGATTGAGAAATAATAACAATTGCTCACATAAGGCAGTGGTGACACCATCCTAATACTTAGAATGGACTAAATTAGTTCCTTGAGGGGGAAATTAACAACTCTATCACTAGGAAATAACAACCCCATGGTGAAGGAAGAACAACCTAGGAATATTTCATCCAATAATCTTGGTAGAATATGGGAATATAAAAATCATGCAATGAACCAAAAAACCAAGACTATGGGAACAAAAGAAATAAGTTCACCAGTAAGAAATTATGACTGCATACCATAGCAACTCAATTACACAGAAATAAAAAGTCAATGTGGTTATAGGGGAATAATTACAACTAAATGACCTAGAAATAACAACCCTATGGTAAAGAAATAACAACTCAACCACTGGAAAAATAATAACCTCACAATTGGAAAATAACAACTCTACCACTAGAAAATAACAAACCCATAGTGAAGGAATAACAACTCCACCATTAGGAAATAACAATTCCATAATAAAGGAATAACAACTCTACTATGGAAAAATAACTACCCTACATCTGAAAAAAATAACAAATCCACCACTAGTAAATAATAACCCCATAATGAAAGAATAACAACTCTACTAATGAATAACAACCCCATAACTGGGAAAATAACAACTCTACCACTAGTAAATAACAACCCTATAGTAAAGGAATAACAACTCCACAAATAGAAAATAACAACACCATAATTGGAAAAATAATAACTCCACCGCTAGAAAATAACAATCCCATAGTGAATGAATAATAACTCCATAAGTACCCTACAACTGGAAAAATAATAACTCCACCACTAGGAAATTACAACCCTATAGTGAAGGAATAACTACTATATAAATTGTCCCAGGAATTTCGCAGATAAAAAGTGAACTAGGCACAACAACAAAACACCTGGATTGAACCATATATAACAGATTGTGGGTTTAAACATAACAACTCTACCAATAACAAATGACAACTCTGTGTGTAGAAAATCACAACTTGGGCACGTTTCTTTCCAATATCATTCTGGTCAGAATATAACTTTATATATATGCACTTTATAATTATATCAGTTCTCTATAATAAACGTAAAAGGAGTACAACACACGTAGTCAGCCTCATCAAGATCCACCCTATCTTCCAAAAGGTGGAGATTGATCATAGTTACAAAAAAATCCTTTAATCACTTTGCACATATATTTACAAACTAAAAATTAGTGTGCTATGTATTTATACAAAAAAAATACAGCCTCATCAGCCTCATCTTGGGTTTGGATTCTTATAAGTCTTAACTGTGTGACCAGGCTCATGGCATATTTCACAATGATAAGTCTTTTTAGTTTAAAATTAAGACTCAATCTTTGTCCTCTTTGGCCTTCCTAGAGGCCTTCTAGTAATCAGGGGGTCGAGGAACCTTTATTTCATTAATTCATACATTGTTAGTTCTTTAAGATATGGGTAATTATGTATAGCAATTGGCCTCATGCTACTAGCATATATTTTCTCTTGGGCAAATAATCTATAGCAATCATCCACAAATATGTGCACACTCTCATGCATTAGCTTAATTACAGCACATGTGCGTACACAAGGTAGTCCCTTATCTACCAATCTAAACATGTATATGTATGTGCTTCCACATCAACAATAACTTTAATTACTCCATGGGGACCCCGAGTCTAAACTTGGACTATATCGTTCCCTCAATATTGGGCATGCATATGTGTGGCAAGCTTAACTCGCTATATCAACTTTACCATAGATATTTTGCTTATAAGCAACTTTTAGGCCAACTTCTCTTGATGCTCAAATATTATAATAGACATATTGTGCCTCATCTCTTGCAAATACATGCATTGAACAATTCTGTAAGATTAATTTTTATATTATGCCATCATTTAAATGGAAACTTGCTCATAGCCCATCATTTTACATCCCCTTGGGTGTCAACCTATTACACCAGTTGTGGACAGAAGGCTTTTAACTTTCCCATTGAGACATTGAAATCTCCCTCAAGCCTTGCATATGTTATTCCAACCAGCAAGTTCAGTGCGTCTTCCTTTTGGACCACTGATACTCATGCCCTACCTCTGGTATTTTTGGGACTGTAACACTATAGTTTTCTTTGACATGATGATAGCAATAAGCATGTCTATCCCCATAAAAAATAGTATGAACATCAGTAATAATTGCATTGTTCTGGTCTAACATAATTATAATCTCCATAATCTTGTGATTCTTTAACATTTTGGAGAAACCAAGTCCACTCATCATTTGTCTCACCACTGACAATAGCATATGCCAACAAAAATAATTCATTATCCATGTCATATGCATTGGCTATAAGTATTGTTCCCTTGTATGAATCACTCAGTTGACATCCATTTATATACAATATTGGTTTGCATACTTGCAAAAAATCATAAATTGAGCATGTCATATCCTAATTTTTCCCTATCCGTATAGTACTAATAGTGGAAAGAGGTTTGGAAAGGATTCTGACAAAGATCAGAAAAAATGATAAAGGTTAAATGAGTCCTGAAGAAAGAGAAGGACTAAAACAAAAATTAGAAAAGGTTGAAGGCAAAAAGTGAAGGCAGAAATAAAAATTGGGCCCTTAAGTGTAATTTTTAAGAGTTAAGGGGCTAAAATGCAAATAGCCAAAAGTTCAGGGGCCTAAGTGCAATTATGCAAAAGTTCAAGGACCTAAATATAAGTATGAGAAAGTTGAGCCAAAACAGGCTAAAAATGCTTGGAATCAGATAAGACCCAAATTTTACCAGTTGATAAAATTATTCTGGTCAGTTTAACGCAACACATAATTTTGATTTGAGGTCCCAATTAATTGATATAAATTTATGAAGTTAGAAGAGTTATTACAGTATTTTTCAGACAGCATAATCAGATAAAACTTTATAGGAAATTCATATATTTAATTTAAGAATTTATAAAATTGACAAAGTCATAAAAGGAATCTTATAGAAGTCTTACGGGATTTTACGGTGAAATAAAATACACGATAAATAGGATCGGGTGAGATTTATTGGGATTTGTGCCATCAAGGTAATGAGGCCAATGAGCCCATACCAAGGCCCAAATGGCACCATAATTAGCCCAATAAAGTAGTGAAATAATTAAGTGAGCCAGAATCCAGAGCAGTCCAGGAATAGTGTGAAATTACAAAAATGCCCCTAGAAGCTCATACTGTACCAATGATGGATGGAGGTCATTTTGGTCATTTTGGACAGGCAAAAAATGTGGGACATAGTATAAATATGATTAGTTAGAGCCAATATATGCCCTAAGGCAGTGTAAAGAGGGGTGAAATGACAATTATGCCCTTGGGGTCAATATAGTGTAAGAAAGGACACTAAGGGTATTTTGGTCATTTCTGAAGGGATGAATGGCAGATAAATATTCAGTATATCATTTTCAATGGTTTGAGAAGCCTAAACATTGATTTCTAGGACAGAATACATAACCTGGTATATTATAACAAAAATTAAGAACAAAAAATAGTCCGGTTGCTGTGAAACTGCTCTGATCGGTATCGGATTAGACTAGAATTTTTCTAGAAGCTTCCTGGCATGGTAAGCACGCCACATACCCCCATGAGGTGTCCCTTGATCTGTCCCACATGATGTCATAATTATTCTTTTATGAAAAAGTTAAATCCAAGATTAAATGTAGGCCTTTAGATCAAATAGTAACCAAATCAATCTTGGCCATTCATTTTTCTTGGATTTTGGCTATAAATACCCCCTAATTCTGCCCAAAACTGTGGCCTTGTGATACCTTGGGGAAACTCTTGCAAAATGAAAACTTAAGCCAAGACAAAGAAGATTCAAGATTCCAAAGTTCAAGCAAGCTAGAGATTAAAGGTAAGCAATCTCTCCTAGCTTATTTTCCTTTGATTTGGGAGCTTGAACTTAGGGTTTTCATGGGAGAAAAGTTGAGTTTTCTCTAAGTGGAGGTGCTGCCCAAAGACTTTAGTTGAGAGGGGAAAGAAGAAATTAAAGTTTGAAACATATGATTGAAGCTTAAGCAAGCTAGTTAAGTGATTGGTTGTTGAATAAATTGATATTCTTGACTTTGCCATGGTGTGCCCTATTCAGTATGCACTGTTCATGAAGGAAGGAAATAGAATTTCAATGATTTAATGCTTCCATTGAATTTATATGATAATTTTGTGTAGGATTAAAAAGGTTTTGAACCTTGGAAACATTAAAATCTCAAGGTTGTAGTCTTTGAGATTCCTTACGGTTACTGTTCACTCGCATGAACAGTGATTGAAATTTCATGATTTTGATGCTTCCAATGGTTTTAAAATGAAAAATTGTGTGGGATAAAGTAGAGAAACAAGTATGGGAAGCATTAGAATCAAAATGAGAATTTTTGAAAGAATTGTGTGCTTATGTTCAGTTCTGTACAGCAGGCCATGAAGGAGCTAGAATTTCATGATTCTAAGCTCATAAATGGATTCAAAAGATGAAATTGTGTAGGGTAAAGTTAAGACATCAATTGATTCAAAGGCCAAGTCCATTGGTTATGATTAAGGAAAGTTAAGGTAGTTAAGTGAGATTAATGATCAAGAGAAAGTTAGGTTAAGTTAAAGTAAGTTTAATGCTTAAAGAAATTAGATGGTAATGGATGAATGGTTATGTGATGTTAGGGATTGGTTGGTATGCTCCAAAAGAGGCAGCCACATGTCCAAGAGATGTGAGAAGAAAGAAGCAAGATAGAGTGAAAGTAAGTAGAGTCTATAAGGTAGTGAACTTACCTCTTTATGTGCTTGATGTGGTATGCTTATGTGTTGACATGTATATGATATTTGAATGATGTTGTGACATGATCAATGATGTTGAATGTATTGTGAATAACATGTTTTCCATGTCCATGCACTTTATGTGAAAGTATATAGCATGATGGCATGTCATAGAAAGTTTAATGAAAGTATATATCATTCATTAGCATCCATCTTGCATATTTAAGTGGTAATGTTTGCTACTGAGATTCCCTAGAATCTCACTCTCCCATAACCAACCAATTTAGGTCAAGCATGATGGATAATGTATGTATGGAGAAGAGCTAAAGCATAGAAGAAGAAAAGTGAAGTATTTAAGAAGTTAGCATATGCTTTACACTTTCCATGTATGCAAAGCCATGTAAAGCATCTATTTATGTGATGAGATTGGATGAAAAAATTATTGTATAACCCCATGATGTATATGAATTCATACAAGGCAAAAGAGATTATTCATGTATACTAGAACAATTATTGAAAGTAAAAGAAAGGAAATTGAAATAGTAAAAATATAGGTCCTGAAGCAGTTTTGTTGTGGCTTCAGTTTGACCTAGCAAATGAAGGAATTATTTCACAAAATTCTATGAGAATGTAGTAAACATCCAGATATTTAAGTGCATAGGTAGAACATTTCATTTGGATGTGTATATGAAGAGAAATGAATTTCCAAAGTAAGGTACCAGAATCTATTTCTAGAGTTTTTGACCAAATAAATAGTAAAATTCAACGAACAAACTGTATCAATTGGCTAATCATTTGGTCTGAAAATTATTTTTCCCTTAAATTTCAAGATGTTATATTTATGTAGCTTTTTGAACCACTTCATTTCGATATTCTAGAATTAGTTATGATTTTTTGAATTTTGTTGCGTAATCTGGAGTACCATATGAACAGTAACTCGAGAAAGAGTAAAATTCCAAATTTGACTAATGGACTTCCAAGGTCTTGTAAATGGTTCTAAATGCTACTGAATGGTCCCTAAGATATATAAAAGTAAGGATGTTACATTTTGGTATCAGAGAAGAAGTTTCTGGCATGATATAAGATATTCCCAGACCCTAACCCTAAACAGTGGGTATTTTGTTAAGTTAGGGTATTTATTAGGATAATTAGCATTGTTTAATTAAGCAAATGTTGCATAAATAGATATGATATTCCATAAGGGTAAGTTAGAGGCTTCAGTTAATAAGGGAAACCCCAGGCTAGTAGTGATTAATGGATATGGTGTACATCCAAACTTTGATCATCCCTCAGTCAATGAAGAGAGTTCAGAGGAGAGTATAGGGGATCAGTCAGAAAAGTCTACAGTAGATTACCCCATATATGTTTCTGTAGACTTAAACCTGTAGTTTGGAGGTGATGTAGAGATTCTTTCTGAAGCCGTGAATGCACCATATGATATTGAGTCTAGTGACTCTACATACTATGAGGATTGTTAGAGTGCCCTCTAACTCTGATGTACGTTCTATTCCTCCAATGAGAGGACATATTACGGCTGAGGAAGTTGAGTACTGGTACTAGATTATGGGTAGACCAGATATTATTCCTCCTCCACTAGAGTTTGAGGACAGAGTTACTATGAGTAATATACCACAATCCCCTAATTTAGATATCTAGTTAGAGTTTATGACAGAACCTGTTCGTTCTTAAAGTCCAGGAATATGTGGCTTTATAGAGAAGGATCAGTGTGATGTTCTTGACCCTAGTCAACCCCATCTTTCTTTGTTAAAGATAGATAATGCTGACCATATCAGTCTCAAGAAAGCTGTGGAGAGTGAACTACTCAGTCTAGTTCAAGGAATGGACAAAAGTAGAGATCAAGAGCAGTTAGTTTACTTACAGTTCCTTAATGCCGTATCAAGGATGATAAATAGATATGTAGTAGAGGGCATTAACCTAAATCAAGTTTATACTCTAGAGGATTGGCATGAGATGATAATAAGACAAGTATTGCCATATACCCCTATATGGCATATAGAGCTAAGTGAGTATCTGGCAAATGATCTGTAAGCTGATATTTAGTGGTGGCATGTCATATCCCAATTTTTAGGCTTAAAAGCCCAGTATATAGCCTGAAAAAGGGATGCTACCAAACCCTATTGAGTAGAGGTCTCAATAAATAGAGAAAATTATGATGAACAGTTTGATGCAACACAAAGTTTTGATATGAGGTCTCGAAAGATTTATATTAATTTTTGAAGAGAAGGAAAATTAATATAGTATTCTCTAGACCTCAGAATCAGATGAAATATGGCAGTAAATTCCTATAATTAATATAAGAATTTCTAAAACTGACAGAGCTCAAAAATGAGTTCTGTAGAATTTACTATAGAATTTACAGTGGATTAAAACACCAGATAAATAGGTTTCAGGGGAATTTCTCGGGACTTGAGCCCATGAAGATAGGGGATCATACAGAAGGTCTAGAATAGCACCTTATAGGCCCAATAATATTTTCAAATAAATAGATGGGCCAGGGCTAATAAAGATAGAGAAAAATGAAGAATTAAGAAAATGCCACTAAAGGTATGCCACTATGTTGTGTCATTAAGTCAGAGTCAGACGAAGGGCGTTATGATCATTTGACTAAGGTTAGACAGTTAAGAAAGGGTATCTGGATAGTTGACCAGGGTCAAGAGATACTCTGGTAAGGTATGAAAAGACAATAGTACCCCTAGAAGTACTAAAGAGGTAGTAAGGGCATTTTGGTAATTTACTAAGGATGTTCCTTGGGAACCGAGCCACCAGAGTACTTGGGCTTGGTTAGAAACCCAAGATGATATTTAAAGGTCCAAAAACGTAGCCCAAGAGTAATGTGGGCCCAAGAGGCATTAAAATAATGTTTTAGTGCTTTTTCAATAAAGTAAAGTGACCCGGTCCAAGATAGAACTGGGTAAAGTGATATGGAATCATGAGAGGACATAAATGGGGCCCACAATGCACCATTATAGTAAAAGAGGAAAAGAAAAGGATACATGGTATGATTAGAGAAAAAGGAGAAAAAGCAAGAGGACACATGGCACGATCTCGGCCGTCCATTCAGGGAAAAGACTCTGGAACTCTCTGGAAAGGCTGAGTCAGATGGTGAGGTGTCCCAAGGGCCCCATATTTCACCACATATACCGTTGAGGTGTCCCTTGAGGTTTCCTAGATGATGTCATGAGTGGTGAGTCATCAGGGAGGGTGATGTCATCATGATGATGCAGGCAAAGCTTCTTGAGGAAGCAAGCAATCTGAGCCATTCATCATGAATCAATCTGGACCATTCATTCCACCTTCTCTCACCTATAAATAGGCCACTCCCCTCCCATTTCAAGGCACATCACGGATCTAGCAAGAGAAAGAAGAGAAAGAAGAGAGGTAGAGAGAAAGAGAGGAAGAAAGAAAGAAAGGAAAGAAAGGAAGGAGTTCTGGTGGAGCCAGGAGCAGTCTAAGGAGCAGAGGGACTGGGCAAAGCTTAGGAATGAGGTAAGAAAGTTATCTAGTTCCTGCTCTAATAAAGTATAGGATTTCTCTTAGTGGTTAGAATAGAGAAATATCTCTATTAATAAAGGTAGCTAAAGGTAGAAAGAAAGACAGGGGAATATCAGATTAAGGATATCACCCCTAGCTAATTATGAGTTAAGTAGAGCTATGCTGATAGAATAATAATGAAGATATTATTATGCTATGTATAGGCTCTAACCTATGGAAAGAATGAACCTTATAGCAAAGGCTAAGAGCTAGAAGGAAAGCTACATGTTAGGTAGTGAACTAATCCTAAACTTGTATGCATTGAATGTTATGCTTGATGTGCTATGGCTTTGTTGAATTGTGTTGAACATGTGCTTATGTATGAAGCTCTGTTCCTATGATTACTTTGGCCAATTGTATTTCATATGTAACATGGAAGCATGTACATTAGACAATATTAACACTTTCACAAGCAAGTACAAGTATTCACATTAATATATGCATTGTTTAGTGCTGTTTGCTATTGAGATTTCCCTAGAAATCTCACCCCTTCCATATCAATCCAATTACAGCAGGTCTTCTCAAGATGGAGGAGATAAAGATGCCTGAAGATATGTTAATTGCTTAGCATGATTGATATGTGATTCATGTATGTATAATTGCTGGAAATTGTCACTGTGAACAGTAACTTGTGGGGAGGCAGTGACATTTGAGCTGTAATTATAAATAGTAAATGATTGACTAAATGTATGATATTTTTCTAGTAAATAGTAGACATGCTAAGCTTCAATTTGATATATAGAAAGTCTCATTTGGATGTCTACACATAAAGATATGATTTATCAAAGATGGGACCAGAATAGTGGAATCAAGGACAGGACGCTGGATGAACAGTGATTTCGAAACATTGACCAACGTTGACCTGGTCAAGGCGTGGTCACTGAGTCATTTTTTCCTGAAATAACATTAAGTTATGTTCGAGTAGCAATTTGAACCACTCCATTTCAATTTTTCTATAATTAGTTATGATTTTTCGAAATCAGGTCACTCCGCTGGAATTTACACAGTGAACAGTACTCGCTGGGAGTAAAATTCCAGATTGTATGATTTGACTTCAATGGCCCTAGAAGTGGTTCCAAATGCTACTGAATGGTCCCTAAGATATAAGAAGAGGAGGATGTTATATGGCATATTCGTGTACAGAAGTATGTGCAGTCTATGATCCCTTAGAAAGAAATATAGAAGTAGACGAGGGGTAATGTAAATAGGTAAAGTGTAAAGAAAAGTAATTAATCACGTGTATGATAGTTATGATGTACCCCAAATATGTAATTGATATGTATGTAATGTGTGTACAAATGTTATGGTAATATGGAATATGGATGTTGGTTGAACATGTATGTGAATATATTCCCTATTTAAGTGTGATTATGATGTAGGTATATGAATACACTTTAATTAATTAAAAGTCATCCAAAGACAAGAGTTTTTACGAGCTGCTAGGCCGCAACAGAAGATGACTTATAGTCGTGATGTAAGAATACATAGTTGTTAAGCTGTGACAAGTAACTCGAGATGGTCACGACTAAAAGTTACAGAGAATATGAGACGGCTAGCAAGTACTTAGGTAGTGACTAAAATGCATAGAGACCTGATGATAAGAATAAGATGCTGACCTCACTGAAGTTTATTAGTTAGAGGCTTAGAAGAGAGTGCAGGCAAGATAGATAGTATGATACACTGAGATACAGAAGATCAGTTAAAGAAGAGGCTCAAAAGTATATCCTCCGTATGATCATCAGGAGTTGATCTATGTTACGAAAGACTTGCCTAGAAAGGAGCCTAACGTATGACTTAAGTATAAAGATGTGATGGCTAATAGATAAAAAGTTAATGTTCCCAATGCATAGGGATTCTATCACGAAGAGATAGTAACCTAACACTCTGCCCTAGAGAACATAAATAGTAATGTTAGATTATGAATGAGATCTAAGTGACTTAAATTAGTCAGGATTTAAAGACAGACCAGAAAGGAATCACAGTCTAATCCATAGTAGACTAAGACTGATAGACAGAAAGAGTTAAGAGATACAGAGAGGCACAGAAGTTACTCTATATAAGATGGAGAATGATCCGCTCACTTGAGAAGTTTTTCTCAAAAAGTTTAAAAGAAACATTCCTCTCAATTAGAGAGAGGTGAGCATGAAGTTAAGGGTCAGAGCAAAGGAAAGAGAACCCTTTTGATGGATACTTAATCAAGTTTAATCATATGAACTTTGAGGCTTAATAAGAGTTACTTTCTCGCCTGTTAGTAATCCAGGAAGATAAGGGAAAACTTAAAAGTTTGAATGGCATAAAGATATGAGTCAAACCTTTCCTCAGTTAGCTGAAAGGAAATAGCTGACTCAGTTATGGATTACAACTAGATTTCGATGAGCCCAAGGACACATAAATCTTTCAGGCTAGAGACATAGAAGTCTTACAAGCGATAAGAGATGATATAATAGAATGAATATGACCTAGTAAGGTAACCACAGATTCAAAGATGAAGTGACTCCCTTATTCCTTATGTAAGAAAGAGTAAAGAAGGGTTGAGTCTATACCCTAGTAAGAGGGTAAAGTGGCAACCTAAGTGAGAGAAGTAAATGATTCAGGTTCCTGAATAAATGATCAGGACCTAGTGATTAAGGTAATGAATGAACAGAATACTTTAAAGTCTACTTGATTATTTATTTAATTGCAATGTGAGTATAAGGGATGGTTGAGCAGATATATGTGATAGTGGTATGGCTTATGTTGCCATAAGATATGATAAGAAGTTGCATCTCCTTGCAATTGTCATATGATGACACGCATGTTAGAGACTGCTTAAATGATTGCATCTCCTTGTATATTATGCATGTTGAGTATATTATGATGGATAAATACTCCCCTTTACATTACATGCAGGGTAGAGTAGATATGATGAGAAAGTTATGTTACTCCCATACCCTACGACATGCAATTAAATAATTCAACTTTGTAAGGATGAAGCAACAGCAAAAGGCTAAACAAGATAGTTAGCTAGTTAAGTCCCAAAGAGTAGAAAGAGAAATTATGATCAAACAGTGATAGTCAATGAGATTAAAGATGAGAATTAATAGTGAATCTGCAGATAAATGATTATGATACTCAGGATATATCCCTTCAGTAGGGGTAAGATGTATGAATAGATGATGATGGACATGTGCATGATAGAGCCTGTGTAGCTCTCTGCAGTAATGGATAAAGTAAAGTTATAAAGATGAGAATGGTATATGAAGTTCCTGAGTGATAGAGGGAATGAGTCAAGTCCTAATAGATAATATTGGCTTCTATGATCATTTTTGGAGAATTATCTATGGAGTTAACAACGATGTATATAACATCCTTACTTTCATACATATTAGGGACCAATCAGTAGCATTTAGAATCATTTACAAGACCCTGAAAGTTCATTAGCTAAATCTGAAATTTTACTCTTTCTTGGGTTACTGTTCATATGGTATTCCAGATTACGCAACAAACTTCAAAAAATCATAACTAATTCTAGAAAGCTCGAAATTAAGTGGTTCAAAAAGATACGTGAAGATAACATCTTGAAATTTAAGGAAAAAATAATTTTCAGACCAAATGATTAGTCAATTAATACAGTTTATTCGCCAAAATTTACTGTTCATTTGGTCAAAAATCCTGGAAACAAATTCTGGTCCCTTACTTTGGAAAATTAGTTCTCTTTGTACAGACATCCAAATAAATAATTCTTGGTGTCAAAACGAAGCTTGGAATGTCATCTAAATTTTTGTAAAATTTCATACATTTATTCCATCATTTACTATTTTTCATTACATCATGACCATCACTGCTTACATTGGTCATACAGCAACCTTACACATTCACATATCATATATACTATCCAATCCATAGCTTTTCTTCATGCTTCATCATCCTCTTTCATCATTCATAAACCTGTGGGATTGAGATTACATGGAAAGGGATGAGATTTTAGGAGAAATCTCAGTAGCAAATGGTACTAAACAATGCATGTATTAATGTAAATACTTCTGCTTGCTTGTGGAAGTGCTACTATTGTGTCATGTGCATGCTTCCATGTTACATATGAAATATAATTGGCCAAAGTAAACATATAAACAGAGCTTCATACATAAGCACATAGGTAACACAATTCAATCAAGCCATAGCACAATCAAGCATAACATTCAATGCATACAAGTTTAGGATTAGTTTACTACCTTGAACACTTGACTTTCTTTGACCTTAACTTGCTTCTTTCTTCTCACTTTCCTTGAAGATGTGGCAGCCTCTCTTGGAGCATACCAATTAATTCCTAACATCATATAATCATTCATCAATTACAATCTAACTTCCTTGAGCATTAAACTCACTTTAACTAACATAACTTCTTCTTGAACATTAATCTCATTAACTTTCCTTAATCTTAACCAATGGACTTGGTATTTGAATCAATTGATGCCTTGACTTTACCCTACACAATTTCATCTTTTGAATCTATTTATGAGCTTAGAATCATGAAATTCCAGCTCCTTCATCACATGCTGTACAGAATCGAAACTGCACTTAATTCTTTCAAAAATTCTCATTTTGATTCCAATGCTTCCCATACTTGTTTCTCTACTTTATCCCACACAACTTTTCATTTTAAAACCATTGTAAGCATCAAAATCATTAAATTTCAATCATTGTTCATGCGAGTGAACAGTAATAGAGAAGGATTTCAAAAATTACAATCTTGGAATTTCAATGCTTTCAAGGTTCAAAACCTTTTCAATCCTACACAAAATCATCATCTCAATTCAATGGAAGAATTAAATCATTGAAATTCAATTTCCTTCCCTCATGAACAGTGCATATCGAACAGGTTCCATTAAGGCAAAGTCAAGAATATCAACTTGATTCAACACCAGTCTCTTAATTAGCTTGTTTAAGCTTCGATCATATGTTTCTAACTTTAATTTCTTCTTTCCCCTTTCATCTAAGGTTGTTGGGAAGCACAACCCCTTAGAGAAAACTCAAATTTTCTCCCATGAAAACCCTAAGTTCAAGCTCCCAAATCAAAGGAAAATAAGCTAGGATAGATTGCTTACCTTTAATCTCTGGCTTGCTTGAACTTTGGAACCTTGAATCTTCTTTGTCTTTGCTTGAGTTTTCATTTTGCAAGAGTTTCCCCAAGGTATCACAAGGCCATGGTTTTGGGCAGAATGAGGGGGTATTTATAGCCAAAATTCAAGAAAATTCAATGGCCAAGATTGATTTGGTTACTATTTGATGATCTAAAGACTCACATTTAATCTTGGATTTTACTTTTTCATAAAAGAATAATTATAAAATCATGTGGGACAGCTCATGGGACACCTAAGAGGGCTAGGTGGCGTGCTCATAGTGTAAGGAAACTTCTGGAAAAATTTCAGTCCAATCCGATATCGATCGGAGCAGTTTCACAACAACCGGACTGTTTTCTGTTCTAAATTTTTCTATAATATACCAAGATATGTATTATGTCCTAGAAACTAATGTCTAGGCTTCTCATACCCTTGACATGGTTATACTGAGTATTTATCTTCCATCCATTCCTTGGGAAATGACCAAAATACCCTTGGTGTCCTTTCTTACACTATATTGACCCTAAGGGCATAATCGTCATTTTACCCCTCTTTATACTGCCTCAGGGTGTATCTGGGCTCAAATAATCATATTTATACCATGTGCCACATTTTTAGCCTGTCCCAGGTGACCACAATGCCCTTCATCCAAGGGCATTTTTTTAATTTCGCACTTTTTCTGGACACTGACACCTTCTACTGATGGACGGGTACCCTGGGTTCTGGGCCCTTCTTGGCATCATCATGGGCCTATATATGAGGTCATCTGATCTTATTCTATCTAGGCTCACATACTGATAAGTTCTATTATCGGATCACGGGTGTTATCAAACTCCCTTCAAAATTCACTGTTATAGGAATAACTTTTTATACAGGACTTCTTCTGGGTTCTGTCAGATTCATAACATCTAACACTGTTGGGCACACTTTCTTGTAATTCCCCCACTTATATCTAATGTCCATGGAATCTAATAAAAATTCAAATAACTTTTAGACTATCAGATAATTTTATGTTATCTGGAGCACTAATAAAATTTCTATATCACACCAGATTAACTAGCATATCTCCCTCTATTTACTGATAGAATGTGGGACTGAAAAACTTCTGGGCAGTTCTAACCCTTTCCAGGCTGATCTTTCTATAATTACAATTTTACCCTTAAACTTTTTACTTAATTACATTTAAGTCCCTTAACTTTTAGAAATTATCACTTTTAGCCCAAATCTTGTTTTTACTCTCACTTTTTGCCTTTAACCTTTTCTACTGTTCATTGTAGTCATTCTCTTCCTTAAAGAATCATCTAACATTTATTATTTCTTCTGATCTTCATCATAATCCTTTCCAAACCTCTTTACACTATCAGTACTATACGGATAGGGAAAAATTAGGATATGACAATGTGGAAGTGACCAACCTTGTAACTTTGTCCGTTAGTTTAGGTCTTCAAAACATGAGAATACAGTACAACAGAATCGCAGTAAATTTCAGAGGATTGCAGTTAGATCCTGGTATGGTTCACAGGGTCGCAGTTAAATCCTGGTATGGTTCACAGGGTCACAGTTAGATCCTGAAAGGCTTACAGTTGATCGCAGTAGACCAAGCCTAGAGTAAGAAAGTAATGAGCCATCAGTATAGTATTTCTTTGGAAGGAGGAATACCAAGGAACAGTTAAGTTATAGAAGCTTCACAAGTTGATTAACTCATAACAGAGTGAGTACCCATGATGCTAGTTTCAGATAGCCTTATTACTATCAGGGACTGAACTCAGAATCTCCTTACACGTATCAGGAACTAAGTGATCAAAGTTAAAGCTGTTAATCCTGAGTTACAAGGATTTATGAGAATGTTTCATAAGATATGAGAAAGGGTCAAATGAGAATAAAGAAATCTTTACAATGAGATTACAGACTAAAAATAAAAGTAAGTAGATGCTCCAGATGAGGATAAAGAGATTAGAAGGCCAGATAGACCCAAGAGAGATAATATAAGGTGGGTCTCAGATAGTGAAGTACCAGGGTTAGAGCCTGTGAGCACTAGTGCTTTAGATTTTTCTCTACATATTTCAGTTAAGCGTGCTCAGGCAAGGGTAATTCAATGATGGGTGACCCCTGGGAAGTGATAGAAAAATGTAGAAATGCCATAGAAATTGGCATATATGTATAAAGCTATGTAAAACTCAGAATCTCCTTACAAGTATCAGGAACTAAGTGATAAAAGTTAAAGCTGATAATCCTGAGTTACAAGGATTTATGAGAATGTTTCATAAGATATGAGAAAGGTTCAAATGAGAATAAAGAGATTCTTACAATGAGATTACAAAGACTAAAAATAAAAGTAAGTAGATCCTCCAGATAAGGATAAAGAGATTAGAAGGCTAGATAGACCCAAGAGAGATAATATAAGGTGGGTCTAAGATAGTGAAGTACCAGGGTTAGAGCCTGTGAGTACCAGTGCTTTAGATTTTTCTCTACATATTTCAGTTAAGCGTGCTCAGGCAAAGGTAATTCAATGATGGGTGACCCCTGGGAAGTGATAGAAAAATGTAGAAATGCCATAGAAATTGGTATATATGCATAAAGCTATGTAAAACTCAGAATCTCCTTACACGTATCAGGAACTAAGTGATCAAAGTTAAAGCTGTTAATCCTTAGTTACAAGGATTTATGAGAATGTTTCATAAGATATGAGAAAGGGTCAAATGAGAATAAAGAGATCCTTACAATGAGATTACAAAGACTAAAAATAAAAGTAAGTAGATCCTCTAGATGATGATAAAGAGATTAGAAGGCCAGATAGACCCAAGAGAGATAATATAAGGTGGGTATAAGATAGTGAAGTACCAGGGTTGGAGCCTGTGAGCACTAGTGCTTTAGATTTTTCTCTACATATTTCAGTTAAGCGGGCTCAGGCAAGGGTAATTCAATGATGGGTGACCCCTGGGAAGTGATAGAAAAATGTAGAAATGCCATAGAAATTGACATATATGCATAAAGCTATGTAAAATGATAGAAAGAGCTATGAAAAGCTAGAAAGGGTTATAAATAATGATAGACTAGAACCCTTATGTCAAGTCCAAATGAAATGGATTTGAAAGATGGACTATGATATAGCTAGATTTGGCCAGATATGCTGTGATATGGTATAAGAGATACGTGATGAGATATGCTATGAAAAGTATGTAACGAGATATGTTATGTGAAATATGTAATGAGAAGTACAATATGAAATGGCTTTATAGCTAACCTTATAAACAGATGGAGAGGCTATGTTTTTAAAAGGGATAAGATGTTCAAATGTTATATTACAGATGAAAGAGCAAATGAGAGCTTTCACTCCTTGCATGAAATGCCAGGCATTATGTTATGCTACGTTATGTTATGTGATGTTTGCAGAATATGCTAAAACTCTGAATGTTAGAGCAGTACAAGCTCTGAGTGTTAGAGCTGTGCATATTAAGAGAAGGAATGCTTGAGCTTCGATGTTAGAGCTTTGCATTTATGAGCAGGGATATAGTCCTACAGCATGCTGGCTAGGCATTATGCATGTTAGACTATGTGCTCCTATATGCTCCTATGTGCTCCTATTTAGTAATAGAGCAACGAAAGAAAGAATGATGACATAAGTCCTCTCTCTATATTATGATGAGATATTAAAGATGATAAGAATGTATGATGACATAAGAATGAGAGTTAAGTCGTGCGGATGTTTAGAGAATTCTGCTAGATACTCAAATGAGTCATAAATGATTGCTCTAAGAAGTATGATAAATCATTAATAGAAACTCCCGAATATAGCAGTATTCGAGAGAGTTTAATATGAAAGAAATAGACACTACTCACAAGTTTAGTATGGTGAAAAGTCCATATATAGATAGATGCTTAGCAAGAAAGTAAGTAATAGAATGAACGGGAGTTCAACTCTGATTGAGTTGATTCAGAATAGAAGAATGATCATAGTAAAGATATGAAGAATTGCGGATATGAAAAGTACTCCGTTAAGATGTTTATTTTAAGAGATAGATACCCCAATCCTTAGTCAAAAAGTAGACAAGGATATCTATCCAAAATTACTGACTAAGGTGCTAAGTAAATTTCGATGATGAAATTTATTGTAAGGGGGTAGAAATGTCATATCCTAATTTTTCCCTATCCGTATAGTACTGATAGTGGAAAGAGGTTTGGAAAGGATTATAACGAAGATCACAAGAAATGATAAAGGTTAAATGAGTCTTGAAGAAAGAGAAGGACTAAAACAAAAATTAGAAAAGGTTGAAGGCAAAAAGTGAAGGTAGAAATAAAAATTGGGCCCTTAAGTGTAATTTTCAAAAGTTAAGGGGCTAAAATACAAATAGCCAAAAGTTCAGGGGCCTAAGTGCAATTATGCAAAAGTTTAGGGACCTAAATGTAAGTATGAGAAAGTTGAGCCAAAACAGGCCAAAAATGCCCAGAATCATATAATACCCAAATTTTACTAGTTGATAGACAAAATTATTCTGGTCAGTTTAACGCAACATATAATTTTGATTTGAGGTCCCAATTAATTGATATAAATTTATGAAGTCAAAAGAGTTATTACAGTATTTTTCAGATAGCAGAATCAGATAAAACTTTATAGGAAATTCCTATATCTAATTTAAGAATTTATAAAATTGACAGAGTCAAAAAAGGAATCCTGTAAAAGTCTTACGGGATTTTACAGTGAAATAAAATACCCGATAAATAGGATCGGATGAGATTTATTGGGATTTATGCCATAAAGGTAATGAGGCCAATGAGCCCATATCAAGGCCCAAATGGCGCCATAATGAGCCCAATAAAGTAGTGAAATAGTTAAGTGGGTTAGAGTCCACAGCAGTCTAGGAATAGTGTGAAATTACAAATATGCCCCTAGAAGCCCATACTGTACCAATGATGGATGGAGGTCATTTTGGTCATTCTAGATAGGCCAAAAATGTAGGACATTGTATAAATATGATTAGTTAGAGCCAATATATGCCCTGAGCCAGTGTAAAGAGGGGTGAAATGACAATTATGCCCTTGGGGTCAATATAGTGTAAGAAAGGACGCCAAGGGTATTTTGGTCATTTTCCAAGGGATGGATGGCAGATAAATATTCAGTATATCATTTTCAATGGTATGAGAAGCCTAAACATTGATTTATAGGACATAATACATAACCTGGTATATTATAACAAAAATTAGGAACAAAAAACAGTCCGGTTACTGTGAAACTACTCTGATCGGTATCGGATTAGACTAGAATTTTTCTAGAAGCTTCCTGGCATGGTAAGCACGCCACATACCCCCATGAGGTGTCCCTTGATCTGTCCCACATGATGTCATAATTATTCTTTTATGAAAAAGTTAAATCCAAGATTAAATGTGGGCCTTTAGATCAAATAGTAACCAAATCAATCTTGGCCATTCATTTTTCTTGGATTTTGGCTATAAATACCCCCTAATTCTGCCCAAAACTGTGGCCTTGTGATACCTTGGGGAAACTCTTGCAAAATGAAAACTTAAGCCAAGACAAAGAAGATTCAAGATTCCAAAGTTCAAGCAAGCTAGAGATTAAAGGTAAGCAATCTCTCCTAGCTTATTTTCCTTTGATTTGGGAGCTTGAACTTAGGGTTTTCATGGGAGAAAAGTTGAGTTTTCTCTAAGGGGTTGTGCTTCCCAACAACCTTAGATGAAAGGGAAAAGAAGAAATTAAAGCTAGAAACATATGATTGAAGCTTAAACAAGCTAGTTAAGTGATTGGTTGTTGAATTAAATTGATATTCTTGACTTTGCCATGGTGTGCCCTGTTCGGTCTGCACTATTCATGAGGGAAGGAAATTGAATTTCAATGATTTAATGCTTCCATTGAGTTTGTATGATGATTTTGTGTAGGATTGGAAAGGTTTTGAACCTTGGAAACATTAAAATCTCAAGGTTGTAGTCTTTGAGATTCCTTACAGTTACTGTTCACTCTCATGAACATTGATTGGAATTTCATGATTTTGATGGTTCCAATGGTTTTAAAATGAAAAGTTGTGTGGGGTAAAGTGGAGAAACAAGTATGGGAAGCATTAGAATCAAAATGAGAATTTTTGAAAGAATTGTATGCTTATGTTCAGTTTGGTACATCAGGCCATGAAGGAGCTGGAATTTCATTATTCTAAGCTCATAAATGGATTCAAAAGATGAAATTGTGTAGGGTAAAGTTAAGACATCAATTGATTCAAAGGCCAAGTCCATTGGTTATGATTAAGGAAAGTTAAGGTAGTTAAGTGAGATTAATGATCAAGAGAAAGTTAGGTTAAGTTAAGGTAAGTTTAATGCTTAAAGAAATTAGATGGTAATGGATGAATGGTTATGTGATGTTAGGGATTGGTTGGTATACTCCAAAAGAGGCAACCACATGTCCAAGAGATGTGAGAAGAAAGAAGCAAGATAAAGTGAAAGAAAGTCAAGTCTATAAGGTAGTGAACTTACCTCTTTATGTGCTTGATGTGGTATGCTTATGTGTTGACATGTATATGATATTTGAATGATGTTATAACATGATAAATGATGTTGAATGTATTGTGAATAACATGTTTTCCATGGACATGCACTTTATGTGAAAGTATATAGCATGATGGCATGTCACTAATCAAATAAAGTTTAATGAAATTACATATCATGCATTAGCATCCATCTTGCATATTTAAGTGGTAATATTTGCTACTAAGATTCCCTAGAATCTCACTCTCCCATAACCAACCAATTTAGGTCAAGCATGATGGATAATGTATGCATGGAGAAGAGCTAAAGCATAGAAGAAGAAAAGTGAAGTATTTAAGATGTTAGCATATGCTATGCACTTTCCATGTATGTCAAAGCCATGTAAAGCATCTATTTATGTGATAAGATTGTATGAAACAATTATTGTATAACTCCATGATGTATATGAATTCATACAAGGCAAAATAGATGGTTCATGTATACTAGAACAATTATTGAAAGTAAAAGAAAGGAAACTGAAATAGTAAAAATGTAGGTCCTAAAGAAGTTCTGTTGTGGCTTCAGTTTGACCTAGCAAATGAAGGAATTATTTCACAAACTTTTATGAGCATGTAGTACACATCCAGATATTTAAGTGCATAGGTAGAACATTTCATTTGGATGTGTATATGAAGAGAAATGAATTTCCATATTAAGGGACCAGAATCTATTTCCAGAGTTTTTGACTAAATGACAGTAAACTTTAACGAACAAACTGTATCAATTGGCTAATCATTTGGTCTGAAAATTATTTTTCCCTTAAATTTTAAGATGTTATATTCATGTAGCTTTTTGAACCACTTCATTTCGATATTTCTAGAATTAGTTATAATTTTTTGAATTTTGTTGCGTAATTTGGAATACCATATTAACAGTAACCCGAGAAAGAGTAAAATTCCAGATTTGACTAATGGACTTCCAAGGTCTTGTAAATAGTTCTAAATGCTACTGAATGGTCCCTAAGACATATAAAAGTAAGGATGTTACAGAGCATCCATACATAATGAATACCCTATTAAATCTGTTGGACTCTAAGCCTTCCTATCTTGCAACAGTGATTGGATTAGTTTCCATAAGCCTCTCACATAAGCCTCTCACCATAGTCTCTATACAAGTCCTTGCTTATTTCCTCTACATTCTTATTGATATTACTCGTCAGAACATCAATCATTAGAGACAATGTTAAACTTGAGTTTCCATGGTAAGATACAACCAAGTTTTCTTGCGTATTATGGATGTATTGACTTGTGAATATTTTTATACTTAAGAATTATGAATCTTGACGTTCACCTATACAATATGCATCCATGTACCATGGTCATCCATCAACCATGCACTTTACAATGTTGTACTTAAATAAAATTTTTCAAAGAGACCTTGTATTTGGAAATGTTTGACCTTCTCCAATAATCAAATCCTTCCACTTAGTAGAATTCATTTTAGGTGTAGCTGTTGGAATCATTTCATCAACACGAGATAGTAATGGTAGCACTTTATTCTCATTTCCCAATGTAAGTAAAGACATAGTGCATACATTCCAACTTCCAAATAATTCATCAAACCTGCAGGAAATGACAACTTACTGTGCCGGTAATGATAACTACTTACAACTGATATGACAACTTATATTGCAATATATGATATAACAACATTATGAAATCAGCACAACATATAACTTAAACATCTTGGTCCTCCATTAGATCATCCTTCCCAACTTGTGTATACCCATTAATTGCTTTCTCTCCTATGTACACATGGCCACTTTCTCCATTGAACATTATTAAATGCTCAACTCCTTTATCATTAAGCATGTCAACAAACGTGTGTTGATCAAATCTAAAAGTGAATTTTATCACAATTTTATCACTTCCTTTCCTAACAAGTGATGATACTAATGTTTTTAACTCATCATATGTTATGCATTCCTTTATGGAGATTATTCTCACTTTATCACCAACATATGTAAGACATTTCTCCATCATTCCTAAACTATCCCCATATGAACATAAGATAATAGATGCTTTCCAAATGAACTTGCCATCAGTAATGACAACTTTTACAAGACACATTATCAACAACTCAACCACACATATTAATAACTATCACATGCTATAATAACAACTCATGCTCTCCTCCCATATCATATCATGTTATGTCATTCACACTTTATAGTAACCTTTCTAATATTCATTTGTTCTTACTACACTCAAGTAAACACACCACAAATTCCTATAAACCAAACATAAATTTTAAAACCCTAAACAAACATAGTGAACCCACAACTAAGTGATCAAAAAGTTATGCTACCAACACAATATTTGCATTTATGTGGATCACCTTTTGTAGATCACACTTTAGCCACAAAGTATCATATGTAGTAGCACGATGATGAGGAAATGACGTCACTAATTTTGATAGAAAATGACTTCACTTTCCCATATTATAGCCAGAAAATGTGACAAATACGGCAAACATTCCTCAAAGTCAACCACGATGATGAGAAATATCATATCTCCAATTTTCTTATCTGATGTATATGTACAGTTTATATGTAATAGACATGAGATTTTTGGAATAAACTGTATCAGATTTAGGAAGGAAAGAGAATGATTATTAACTAAGGAAAGTTCAAGGACCTAAATGAAAACTAGAAAAGGTTGGAGGCTAAAAGTGAAAGTAAAAACAAAAGTAGGGACCTAAATACAATTAACTAAAAGTGTAGGGACCTAAATGCAATTAACCAAAAGCTTAGGGACCTAATATAATTATGAGAAAGTTGAATCCAAAAAGGCTCAAAAATATCTAGAATCAGATTAGTCCCAAATTTTACCAACAGATAGATAAAAATATTCTAATCAGTTTAACGCAACACAAAATTTTGATTTGAGGTCCCGATTAATTGATAAAAATTCCTGAAGTCAGGAATAATTATTACAATATTTTTTAGACCTCAGAATCAGATAAAACTTTACAATAAATTCTTATATTTAATATAAGAATTTATAAAATTGACAGAGTCAGAAAAGGAATCCTTTAGAATTCTTACAGGATTTTACAAGGGAATAAAATACCCGATAAATATAGTTAGAAGAGATTTCTTGGGATTTGTGCCATAAAGGTAATGGACTAATACTAAGGGCTAAATGGCATCCCAATAGGCCCAATAAGGGGGTGAGATAGTTAAGTGGGTCAGAGTCCAGAGTAACCTAGGAAAAGAGTGGAATTACAAAAATGCCCCTAGGTGGCCAATTTGTACTAAAGATGTATGAAGGGCATTTTGGTCAGTCTAGACAAGCCAAAAAATATCTAAGATAGTATAGAGATGATTATTTAGAGCCAGTATATGCCCTAGTGCAGTATAAGTAGGTGTGAAATGACAATTATGCCCTTAGTGTTAATATAGTGCAAGAAAGAGCAACAAGGGTATTTTGGTCATTTTCCAAGGGATAGTTAGCAGATAAATACTCATTCTAACAATGTCAATAGTATGAGAAACCTAGACACTGGTTTCCATGATAGAATACATATTCTGGAATATTATAAAAATTAGGAACATAAAACAGTCTGATTTTTGTAAAACTGCTCTAATCGGTACCAAACTCTACTAGAATTTTTCCTATCAATATATCTACCTTTTTCTAGCCAAACATGACCCTAAATGATATCATGCATGGCATCAAGCTAAGGCTCCTAGGGCAAGCTTGGTTCAAGGTGGAATATGGACCATTAGATCAAATAGTAATCAAACTAATCTTAGCTATTCATTTCCACCCAAGATTTTCTATAAATATCCCCCAAACCAAACTTGATTCGGCATGCATGGCACCTTAGGGAACCTTTGGTCAAATTTCATTTTAAGCAAGAAAGAAGCACACAACTTGGAGCAACAAGCAAGGTAACTAGCTCCCTTGTTCTTAGACTTTAATCTAGCAAGTTAGCTCTTGGTTTTAAGGGATTTTTGTTACTTATTTCCCTTATAGGTGCTGCTGGAAGTGCTGTCAATATGTGATCAGAATATGAGTTTTATGTTATGGATGTCACATCCCAATTTTTAGGCCTACAAGCCTAATATGTAGCCTAAAAAAGGTATGCTACCAGGCCCTGTTGAAGAGAAGTCCCAGTAAATAGAGAAAATTATGCTGATCAGTTTGACGCAACACAAAATTTTGATATGTGGTTCTAAAAGATTTATATTTATTTCTGAAGAAAGGAAACTTGATACAGTATCCTTTGGACCTCAGAATTAGATGAAAATTGGCAGTAAATTCCTATAATTAATATAAGAATTTCTAAGACTAATAGAACCCAAAAAGGAGTTCTGTAGAATTTATTATAGAATTTACAATGGATTAAAACACCCGATAAATAGGTTTTAGAAGAATTTCTTGGGAATTGAGCCCATAAAGGTAGTGAATCATACAGAGGGCCCAACAGACAAAGTTACAAGGTTAGCCACTTCCACATAGTTGTTAACTCAACAGATAATTCCCCAAAAAATGATCACAAAAGCCAATGTTATCTATTAGGACTTTACTCATTTTCTCTAACATATTAGGAACCTGAATAACTATTTATTCAACTTAGGTTGTCACATTACCCTCTTACTAGGGTATAGACTCAACCCTTCATTACTTTATCTAACCCTTGCTTATTACTCTTTCTTAAATTGGAGAGTCTCTTTATCTGTAAAATTGTGGCTACCTTTCTTTCTCTATACATCATAAACTTCTTTTTCATATACCGTTCTGTTGAACTTTTACAGCTACCTGAGAAAAATCCTTTAGAATTTAATCTATGAACTAACTTCTCAGGTGAGCATATCAATTTCCATCTCTGTGGAGTACTTCTGTATCTCTTTATTATCTCTTAACTTCTCCAATCTATTAGTCCCAGTCTATTCTTGACCAGACTATGGTTCCTTTCTAGTATTTTTCTTGATCCTGAACATATGTCGTATGAATCTCATTCATTATCTGTTACTATTACTTTTATTCTCTAGGGTGCTCTACCTAGGTCTACTAGGTTACAGTTCTTTCGTGATGTGGTCCCTCTATCTTGGGAACATCAATTCTCCATCTATCTCATCTCTAATTTTAGGCCATGTGCTAGGATTATTTCTAGGCAAGTCTTGTTCTAACTTTTTATTCAGAAAATACTAGTTGAACAAATTCTTTTGTAATATAGATCTACTCATATAGAGGATCTACTTCTGAACATTGTCTTAAACTTGTGTCTCGTATATCAGTACTTTGTACTATTTGACTTGATCACACTTTATACTAATCCTCTAGTTGTTAAACTTCAACGAGCTTGGTACCTTTATTATCATCGTCAATGTAATGTCTGGCCACATAATGATACCTCGAGCTACTATTGTAGCTTCCCTTGACCTTAGACTAGTTAGCTTTTGTCTCACATCAATAGAGAAAATTGCTTCCCATACGTTATCTTGCTTAGTCCAGCCACATCATGCTAAGAAACACAAGACCTTGGCAGTAACGGCTGACTAAGACTAGTCTATCGTAGTCATTTTCTTGATAACTACCTCATAAAACTATAAGGTATGGGGTATTGTTTTATTTATCTGGGTGTCACTGTCTCTTATATAAAACATTCTCTACGTAGTGAACACCATCCCCATATCTCATACTAGGGAGGAAATCGCTTTAATTCAAATCTCTAACTTGTTTAAGGGGGTCAATCTAACTAAATTAGAGCATTACTAAGGCAGAACCTTCTGTTCTGTGCCAGAATCTTATGTTCTGAGCCAAAACCCTTTGCTATATACTAGAACCCTCTCAATCCTGTACCAGAACTATATGCTCTGATACCAAAATGTAACTCCTAATTTTCTTATGCCTTAGGGACCAAACGGTAGTATCTAGAATCACTTTTAAGGTCATTGAAGTATAATTTTCTTATAGACTCATTCATTTTGGCTTTGATACCAAAATAAAACATCCTTATTTATACTATATGCCACATTTTTAACCTGTCCCAGATGACCAAAATACCCTTCATCCATCACTGGTATAATCCAGGGGCATTTTCATAATTTCACACTTTTTTGGATATTGGCCCCTTCTACTGATGAACTGGTACCCTGGGTTTTGGGCCCTCTTTGGCATCATCATGGGCCTATATATGAGGTCATCTTATCTCATTCTATCCAGGCTTACATACCGATAAGTTCCATAATCGGATCATGGGTGTTATCAAACTCCTATCAAAATTTACTAATATGTGAATAACTTTTTATACATAATTTCTTTCGGTGTTCTATCAGATCAAGGGTATCTAACACTGTAGGCACACTTTCCTGTAATTCTCCCACTTATATCTAAATTCCAAGAAATCTGATAAAATTTTAGATAATTTTCAGACTGTCGATAAATATCTGCTGTTTGATCCCAATAAAATTTATGTATCATGCTAGATTGACCAACGTATCTTCCTCTATTTACTGATGGAATATGGGACTAAAATACTTCTGACAGTTCTAGCCCTTTTTGGCCTAACCTTTCCATAATTATAATTTTTCCCTTGAACTTTTTACTTAATTACATTTAAGTCCCTTAACTTTTGGAAATTACCACTTTTGGCCCAACTTTTGTTTCTACTTTAACTTTTGGCCTTTAAACTTTTCTAATTTTTGTTTAAGTTCCTTTCTTTCTTTAAGACTCATTTAACCTCTATTATTTCTTCTGATCATCGTCATAATCCTTTCCAAACCTCTTTCCTCTACCAATATTATACAAATAGGGAAAAATTAGGATATGACATTTCTACTCCCCTTAAATAAATTTTGTCCTCAAAATTTACTCAACACCTCAATCAAGGATTGGGGTATCTATCTCTTATCTTTTATCTTGACATCTTAGCAGAGTACTTTTCATATCCGCAATTCTTAATATCTTTACTATGATCATTCTTGTGTTCTGAATTAACTCAATCAGAGTTGAACTCCAGTTCATTCTATTACTTACTTTCTTGCTATGCATCTATCTACATATGGACTTCTCACCATACTAAACTTGTGAGTAGTGTCCATTTCTTTCATATTAAACTCTCTCATATGCTACTATACTCTGGAGTTTATGTTAATGATTCATCATACTTCTTAAAGCAATCACTTATTGTTCATCTGGATATCTAGCAAAATTCTCTGAACATCCACAAAACTTTATCTCTCCCTTTCATATCATTATACTTCTCATCATCTTTAATAACTCATCATAATACAGAGAGAGGACTTATGACATTATTCTTTCTTTCTTTACTTTACTCCTATACAGGAGCACATATGAGCATATAGGAGTGTTTAAGAGCACACACTCTAACATGCATAATGCCTAGCCAACATATTGTAGGATTACATTCCTGCCTATAAATGCAAAGCTCTAACATTGGAGCTTAAGCATTCCTTCTCTTAATATGCACAGCTCTAACACTCGAAGCTTGCACTAACCCTAACTATTTGAACTGCTCTAACTATGAGCCATTTGAACTATGCTCTAACTGCGAGTAATCTTTATTAGATCTAACTCTTATCTGAAGAGTGATCTGAACTCATCTAAATCTAGCTCTATCTGTGAACCATCTATTTTAAACCCAACTTTTATCTGAAGAGTAATATGAAAACAATCTCTTTACTGTTACCTCTTGCTCTTTTTGTATACCATTTCTTTTAATAGAGTTATAACACTACCACCTTCTTGGTACTTGTTGTAACCCTAACATAAGAAATGGACCTAAGTACTATATTCATAAGTCTATAGAAATACCAGAGTAACCCCAATCATACTGTAACAACTATCCCACTTACTGAGACTGTCTACTATTATGGGTACATTCTTATTGCATGTCGTATGGTATAGGAGTAACATAACTTTCTCATCATATACTATACCTTGTATATACTGCATGAGGGAAGTATTCATTTATCATAGCATACTCTAACATGCGTGTCATCATATGACAACTGCAAGGAGATGCAACTATTCATCATAACTTATGGCAACATAAGCCATATCATAATCACATAAATTTGCTCAACCATATATCATACACACTACAATTGAACAATTAACTAAGTAAACTTTAAAGCATTATTTCCTCTATCCCATTATCTTCTAGATCCTAAACATTCATTTAGGAACCTGAAATAACTACTTATTTAACTTAGGCTGCCACATTACCCTCTTACTAGGGTATAGACTCAACCCTTCATTACCTATTCTTACATAGGGAATATGTGAGTCACTTTATCTTTAAAACTGTGGCTACCTTTCTCTCTCTAGACATCATAAACTTATTTTTCTTATCTTACATATATCGCTCTGTTGAACTTTTGCAGCTACCTGAGAAAAATCCTTTATAATAGAATTCAATCTATGAACTAACTTATCAGGTGAGCAGAATAATCTCTATCTCTATGGAGTACTTCTGTATCTCTTTACTATCTCTTAATTCTTTTTGTCTATCAGTCTCAGTCTACTCTAGATTAGACTGTAGTTCCTTTTTGGTCTATCTTTGGATCTTGACTAGCTTAAGTCACTTAGATCTCCTTCATCATCTAGTACTATTAGTTTTGTTCTTTAGGGTAAGGCATAATCTGGAGGTCATGTAAAGATTTAGCTTGAAGCCATGTATGCACCATATGATGTTGAGTCTAGTGATTCTACACAGTATGAGTTTGTTGGAGTGCCCTTTAACCCTGATATAAGCTCTATTCTTCTGATAAGAGGACAGATTATGGCTAAGGAAGCTGAGTAATGGTACTGGATTATGGGTAGACCAGATATTATTCCTTCTCCACCAGAGTTTGAGGATAAAGTTATTATAAGTAATAGATCACAATCCCCTAATTCAGACATCTAGTAAGAGTTTATGACAATTCATGTCCATTCCTAAAGTCCAGGAATATGTGACTTTATAGAGAAAGATCAGCGTGATGTTCCTGGGCCTAGTCAACCCCAGCCTTCTTTGTTAAAGACAGATAATGCTGACTGTATCAGTCTCAAGAAAGTTGTGGAAAGTGAATTACTTAGTTTAGGTCAGGGGATGGATAGAAGTAGAAATCAAGAGCAGTTAGTTTACCTACAGTTCCTCAATGTCATAGAAGGATGATAAACAGATACATAGTGGAGGGCCTTAACCTAAATCAAGTTTATGCTCTAGTAGACTGGCATAAGATGGTATTGAGTCAAGTACTGCCATATACCCCTACATGGCATATAGAGCTAAGCGAGTATCTGGCAAGGGATCCACCAGCTGATATACAGGAGTGGCACTTCTGTGTACAGAAGTATGTGTAGTCTATGATTTCCTAGAAAAGAATGTAGAAAGAGATGAGGGATAATGTAAATATGTAAAGTGTAAAGTAAAGTAATTACTCAAATGTATAGTAGTTATAATGTACCCTGAATATGTAATTGACATAAATGTAATATATGTACAAATGTTATGGTAACATGAAATATGAAGTTTTGTGTGATATAATGAAATGATTGTTGGTTGAACATGTATGTGAATATGTTCCCTTTTTAATGTGATTATGATGTATAGACATGAATGAGTCTTAATTGACTCTGAAGATGCTAACCTCACTGAAGGTTATCAATTAGAGGTTTAGCACATAGTGCATGCAAGTTAAACAGTACGAGGTACTAAGATACAGAAGATCAGTTTAAGAAGAGGTTCAGAAGTAGATCCTCCGTATGATCATCAGGAGTTGATCTATAATCTAAAAGACTTTGTGCAGCTAGTCTTTACAAAAACGAATAATGAGAAGTTAGTTTGTGGATTGAATTCCATTATAAAGAAAGGAGTTTTCTCAGGTAGCTGCAAAAATTCAAGTGAGTGGTATATGTAAGATAAGAAAGAGAAGTTTATGATGTCTAGAAAGAGAAAGGTAGCCACAGTTTTACAGATAAAGAGACTCCCCAATTTAAGAAAGAGTAATAAGCAAGAGTTAGATCAAGTAATGAAGGGTTGAGTCTATAACATAATAAGAGGGTAATGTGGCAACCTAGGTTGAATAAATAGTTATTTCAGGTTCCTAACATGATAGAGAAAATAAGTAAAATCCTAATAGATAATATTGGCTTCTATGATCTTTTTGGGGAATTATCTATTGAGTTAACAACTATGTGGAAGTGGATAACCTTGTCACTTTGTCCATTGGTCATGTCCTCCAGAGATGAGAATACAGTACAACGGAATCGCAGTAGATTATGGAGGATTGCAGTTAGATTCTAGTATGGCTCACAGAGAATAGAATTCTAGGGTCGCAGTTAGATCCTGAAGAGGCTTACGGTTGATTGCAGTAGATCCCGTGTGTCGCAGTAGACCTAACCTAGAGAAAGAAGCATTGAGCCATAAGTACAGTATGTCTTTAGAAAGACAAATACCAAAGATAAAGTTAAGGTAGAGAAGCTTCACAAGTTGGTTAGCTTATAATAGAGAGAGTACCCATGATGCTAGTTTCAGGTAGCCTTATTACTATTAAGGACTAAACTCAAAATCTCCTTACAAGTAACAGGAACTAAATGATCAAAGTTAAAGTTGTTAATCTTGAGTCCCAAGGATTTATAAGAATATTTCATAAGATATGAGAAAAGGTCAAATAAGAATAAAGAGATCCTTACGATAAGATTACAAGGAATAAGAATGAAAAACAAGTAGATCCTCTAAATGAGGATAAAGAGATTAGAAGGCCAGATAGACCCAAGAGAGATAGTATAAGATGGGTCTAAGATAGTAAAGTACCAGGGTTAGAGCCTGTTAGCATCAGTGCTTCAGATTTATATATGCACTTTTTAGTTAAGCATGCTCAGGCAAGAGTAGCCCAATCATGGGTGACCCCCTCAGAAGTGATGAAAAAGGTGTGAATGCCATAGGATGTTGGCATATATGCACAGAGTTATGAAAGAGCTCTGAGAAGCTAGAAAGGGTTATGAGCAGTAAGAGATTAGAACCCTTATGTCAAGTCCAAATGAAATAGATTTGAAAGATAAAAAATGATATAGTCATATTTAACCAGATATGCCATGTTATGGTGTGGAAAAAATGCAAAATGAGATATGGTATAAAAAGTCTGTAATAAGATATGTTATAAGAAATATGTATTGAGAAGTACGATATAAAGTGGCTTTATAGCTAGCCTTGTAAATAGATTGAGAGGCTCTATTTTTGAAAGGGATAAGATGTTTGAATGATAAGTTACAGATGAATGAGCAAGTGAGAGCTTTCACTCCTTGCATGAAATGCCAGGCATTATGTTATGTTTATGCTAAAGCTCTGAATGTTAGAGTAGTGCAAGCTTTGAGTGTTAGAGTTGTCTGGAACCACTTTTAAGGCTCTGTCAGTCTCAGAAATTCTTATATTAATTATAGGAATTTAATGCCAAATTTCATCTAATCCTGAGGTCCAAAGAATACTGTATTAATTTTTTTTCTTCAAAAATTAATAAACTTTTGGGACCTCATATCAACATTATGTGTTATGCCAAACTGATCAGCATAATTTTCTCTATTTACTGGGACTTCTACTCAACAGGGTCTGGTAGCATACCTTTTTCAAGCTACATATTAGGCTTCTAGGCCTAAAAATTGGGATGTGACATTTCTCCTCCCCTTAAAATAAATTTTGTCCTCAAAATTTTAGGGTTAAATCTCTATTCATACCAAAATATAACATCATTACTTCTCATCATCTTTAATAACTCATCATAATACAGAGAAATGACTTATGTCATTATTCTTTCTTTCTTTACTTTACTCCTAGGCAGAAGCACATATGAGCATTTAGGAGTGTTTAAGAGCACATACTCTAACATGTATAATGCCTAGCCAACATATTGCAGGACTACATTCCTGCCCCTGAATGCAAAGCTCTAACATTAGAGCTTAAACATTCCTTCTCTTAATATGCACAGCTCTAACACTCAGAGCTTGCATTGCTCTAACATTCGGAGCTTTAGCATATTCTATAAACATAACATAATGCCTGGTATTTCATGCAAGGAGTGAAAGCTCTCACTTGCTCCTTCATCTATAACTTATTATTCAAACATCTTATCCTTTTCAAAAACAAAGCCTCTCAATCTGTTTACAAGGCTAGCTATAAAGCCACTTCATATCTTACTTCTCAATACATATTTCTTATAACATATCTCATTATGGACTTTTCATAGCATATCTCATTTTGCATTTTTTTTCCATACCATAACATGGTATATTTGGTCAAATCTAGCTATATCATAGTCTATCTTTCAAATCCATTTCATTTAGACTTGACATAAAGGTTCTAGTCTCTTATTATTCATAACCCTTTCTAGATTTTCATATCTCTTTCTATCATTTTACATAGCTTTATGCATATATGACAATTTTTATGGTATTTCTACCTTTTCTATCATTTCCCAGGGGGTCACCTAATATTGGACTTCCCTTTCCTGAGCACGCTTAACTAAAATATGCAGATAAAAATCTGAAGCACTGGTGCTAATAGGCTCTAACCCTGAAACTTTACTATCTTAGACCCATCTTATACTATCTCTCTTGGGTCTATCTGGCCTTCTAATCTCTTTATCCTAATCTGGAGGATCTATTTACCTTTTATTCTTATTCTTTGTAATCTTATCATAAGGATATCTTTATTCTCATTTGACCCTTTTTCATATTTTATGAAATATTCTTATAAATCCTAGGGACTCATGATTAACAACTTTAACTTTGATACTTAGTTCTTGTTACGTGTAAGGAGATTTTGAGTTTAGTCCCTGATAGTAATAAGGCTATCTAAAACTAGCATCATGGGTACTCTCTCTGTTATGAGTTAACCAACTTGTGAATCTTCTATACCTTAACTTTTCCTTGGTATTCATCCTTCTAAAGACATACTGTACTTATGGCTCAATAATTTCTTTCTTTAGACTAGGTCTACAGCGATCAACCATAAGCCTCTTTAGGATCTAACTGAGATGCTATAATTCTATTCTCTGTGGGACACACTAAGATCAAACTATAATCCTCTGGAATCTACTGTGATTCCGTTGTACTGTATTCTCATTTATGGAAGACATGACCAATGGACAGAGTTACAAGGTTAGCCACTTCAACATAGTTGTTAACTCAACAGATAATTTCCTAAAAAAGATCACAAAAGCCAATGTTATCTATTAGGACTTTACTCATTTTCTCTATCATTTTAGAAACCTGAAATAACTATTTATTCAGCTTAGGTTGCCACATTACCCTCTTACTAGGGTATAGACTTAACCTTTCATTACTTTATCTAACTCTTGTTTATTACTCTTTCTTAAATTTGGGAGTCTCTTTATCTCTAAAACTGTGGCTACCTTTCTCTCTTTATACATTATAAACTTCTTTTTCTTATCATACATATACCGCTCTATTGAACTTTTACAGCTACCTGAGAAAAATCCTTTAGAAGGTGAACGGATCAATCTCCATCCCTATGGAGTACTTCTGTATCTCTTTACTATCTCTTAACTACTCTAATCTATTAGTCCCAGTCTATTATTGACCGAACTATGGTTCCTTTCTAGTCTTTTTTTTATCCTAAACTTATGTCATATGAATATCATTCATCATTTGTTACTATTAATTTTGTTCTCTAAGGAGCTCTACCTAAGTCTACTAGGTTACTGTTTTTTAGTGATGTGGTCCCTCTATCTTGGGAACATCAGCTCTCTATCTATCTCATCTTTCATTTTTGGCCATGTGTTAGAATTATTCCTAGGCAAGTCTTCTTCTAAATTTTTGTTCAGGAAACACTAGCTGAACAAATTCTTTTGTAATGTAGATCTACTCACATAGAGGATCTACTTCTGAACATTGCCTTAAACTAATCTCTCATATATCAATACTTTGTACTATTTGACTTGATCACACTTTATACCAATCCTCTAGTTGATGAACTTCAACGAGGTTGGTACCTTTATTATCATCGTCACTGTAATGTCTGACTACATAATGATACCTCAAGCTACTATTGTAGCTTCCCTTTACCTTAAACTAGTCAAATTCTATCTCTTATCAATAGAGAAAACTGCTTCCCATATGTTATCCTACTTAGACCAACCACATCATGCTAAGAAACATAAGACTTTGGTAGTAATGGCTGACTAAGACTAGTCTATCATAGTCATTTCGTTGAAGACTACCTCGTAAAGCTATAAGGTATAGGGTATTGTTCTATTTATCTGGGTGTCACTGTCTCTTATCTGAAATATTCTTTAAGTAGTTAACACCATCCCCATATCTCATACTCGGGAGGGAACCTCTTTAGTTCAAATATCTAACTTGTTTAAGGGTTAGTCTAACTAAACCACAGTATCATTGAGCCAGAACCTTCTGTTTTGTGCCAGAATCTTATGCTCTAAGCCAGAACCCTTTGCTCTGTACTAGAACCCTCTCGATAATCTATACAAAATCTTATACTTTGATGCCAAAATGTAACATCCTTATTTTTATACATCTTAGGGACCAAACGGTAGCATCTGGAATCACTTTTAAGGTTATTGAAGTCAAATTACTTAATATGGAATTTTACTCTTAGCGAGTACTCTTCACTATGTAAATTCCAGAGAAGTAATTTGACTTTAATAGCATTAAAAGTGATTCTAGATGCTACCGTTTGATCTCTAAGACGTATAAAAATAAGGATATTATATTTTGGTATTAGAGCATAAGATTCTAGTACAGAATCGAGAGGGTTCTAGTATAGAGCAAAGGGTTCTAGCTCAAAGTATAAGATTTTGGCACAGAATAGAAGGTTCTGACTCAGTGATGCTTTGGTTTAGTTAGACTAACCCTTAAACAAGTTAGAGATTTAAACTAATGTGGTACCCTTCCTAGTATGAGATATGGGGATGGTGTTCACTACTTAGAGAATATTTTAGATAAGAGACAGTGATACCCAAATAAATAAAATAATACACCATACCTTATAGCTTTATGAGGTAGTCTTCAAGGAAATGACTACGATAAATTAGTCTTAGTCAGCCGTTACTACCAATGTCTCGTGTTTCTTAGCACGATATGGCTAGACTAAGCAGGATAACGTCTGGAAAGTAATATTCTCTATTGATAAGAGACAGAATCTGACCAGTCTAAGGTCAAGGGAAGTTACAATAGTAGCTCGAGGTATCATTATGTGGCTAGACATTATAGTGACGATGATAATAAAGGTACCAACCTCATTGAAGTTCATCAACTAGAGGATTGGTATAAAGTGTGATCAAGTCAAATAGTAAAAAGTACTGATATACAAGAGATTAGTTTAAGACAATGTTCAGAAGTAAATCCTCTTTGTGAGTAGATCTACATTACAAAAGAATTTGTTCAGCTAGCGTTTATTGAACAAAAAGTTAAATTTAAGAAAGAGTAATAAGCAAGAGTTAGAGAAAGTAATGAAGGGTTAAGTCTATACCCTAGTAAGAGTGTAATGTGGCAACCTAAGTTGAATAAATAGTTATTTCAAGTTCCTAATGTAACATCCCTATTTTTATTTTAGGATTTAAGTACTATTAGGAGAAATTAATTTCTAATAGATGAAATTTTAATTTAATTACATAAGTTAAAATAGTTTATCTAAATATATATATATATTGTTTCTATTAATAGTAAGAAAAAGACAATAAAAGAAAATGATAAGAAGAAGAAAAAGCATCCTGGTAATATATATATTATAACAAAACAAAAAGAAGAAGAAAGAAGACAAGACATAGCTGGGAAAAATTAATTAATAAAATAAAAAAAAAACAAGAAGCATATTCTACGCTGGAACAAAGACTTATATAATAATATTATATATAAAAAATAAAGTGGGGCCCACATCTATTTTTTTAAATAGAGTACACACACACACTGCCAGAGCACGCGATTTCTTTTCTTTCCTTCTTCTTCTTCTTCCTTCGCCATTTTCGTTCAACTGCTAGAACTTCTCCTTTAAAGAATATCATATCTATTTAAGCTAAGGTTAGTTCTCATAAAATCTTTCAATTACTATAATTAGTTTCTAATTATTTTTCTATACTAAGAGAGCTATTTAGAAATATAATTTTTGTTAGGAGCAAAGAAGTTTGAGGATTAGGGTTTGGAATAAGTGTGATTTTTCAACAAATGAGAACCATAGAATTGTAGAGATAAGTAAATACTTGCATTTGATCGGTTTAGAATTTTTGTATTTGCATTATTTGAGAGAGTTAGAGTTAGGGTTTAAATGTTAGAGAGTAGAGATGATTTAATATGGAAATTTTGTTGATTTAATTTGAGTTTAACAATTGGGGTATGTTTATTGAAGGTATAATTGATATTTAACTAGTTTAGATTGTTGCTAGAGCTTGTAAAATAAAAATTGGATATTTTTGTTGAAACCCTAGATTCGAGAAATTGGGGATTTTGGTCAAATTAAATAATTATGGGTTAATTGATAGTGTAAATGAGTTATTAAAATTTAGAAATGATGTGATTTAATATTGAAATGAAGATTTGGATATTGTGAGCGTTTGGCATTTTGGGTGAAACTTTAAGGATTATAAATTTGGGATTTTTGGGTTGTTGAAGAGTGTGATGTTATATGAGAATATCTATTAGTAGAAAGTTGAGGCAATATAAGATTATTATGGAAATGATAATTTCGAAAATAGATGTGTAATTGTGATAGAGAAATTTAGTTATGGTATTGAATTAATAATTTTTAAATAAAATAAAGTTAAAAGAGAAATGTGAGTATTTATTTGAACGTATATGTTGTGTCAAATTAACAACATATTGATACACATTTACATAAACTATGTAGATTGACTAGAGAGTTGTGACCTAAGCTCGTAGCTACTTATTTGTGGTATTTTTGTTAGCTTTGGAGAAAGGTAACTATTTTCCACTCATTGTGTTTGCTAATATGATGTTTGTGAGTGATTTGATATATATAAATCTACTGATGATGAAATGATTATATTGAGAAAAGTGGATTACTAGTTTTATTAAAAATTGTCTTGTAAGATTTAGAAAGTTTAAATAGAGATTAAAAACGTGTTATATCTTGATATTGGAATTTGAACAAAGTTATTATTTTGAGTAAAACTCCAGTATGTCATTTATTGATGTTATTGATTATTGAACTATTGAGATTTTGATTATTATGAATATCTTAAGAATTATGCATTGGGGATTAGTGATGATGGAGTTGTATTTCTACCACAAGGTATAGCCTCCATTGGAGCTCGATGGTTGGCTTTTATCCCACCAGTTTATCGAGGGACTTGCCCCACCAGTTTACTGAGAGGCTGCGATACCCCCACTAGTTTATCATGGGGGAATGAACCCATACTCCAGTCTTGTGCTCTATGGATTTTGGCCAATCTATAACACTCGACTGGTTAGCTTTTTGAGTGGCCATTCATATGGTAGTTATCACTAGCCCATAGGTTCGGTCAGCAGGTATAAGGCAGTTTAGTTGGTTTGATGGGAGGAATTGGGATGATATTTCTGTTTGATTATATTATGATAATATATTGTTTTCTATCTCGTATATTTTATTAAATGTCCCACTTGACACCTCACGAGCACATGTTAGTATGCATGATGAGTAGGATTATTGGTTATTGAGACATTTATCTCACCCTGTGGTTATTAACATTTTTGAAGAGTTAGTTTAATTGCTGGTTCTCACGAGAAGGGGTCAGAGGCATAATGGTTCTATTTGACCTATATAGCATCATCCTCTATATTTATGTGCTGAATAGATGTAAATTGCTACTATATGTCATATTTTTGTTTATACTATGATAATTTACTATTTTGATGATTATACTGTACATCGTGTGCTGGTAAAAGGCCAGAGGCCTCTCAGGGTTATGCATGCGAATTTGTGGATCCACAGTAGCTATTCTGCCATATTAATTGTATCATACAGTATCTTGTTGTGTTATGGGATTTAAAGTTGTTTACCTAAGTTCAATACTCGGAGACTCCTTTTAAAAGTTGGAATTGATAATTATGATAGTGTTAGAAGAGTAATTTGGTATTTTCAATCATATTTATTGGTTGATTAAGAAAAATCTTTTATAACCATGGTAGTGTTCATTTTGAAATCTTTGTAATGCTCTTTTCAACTATGGTTAACTCTTTTGAAATTAAGAAACTAATTTATAAACATGGTTAGTTTGTAGCCAATTATGGTACAAATAATTTTAAGTGATTAATTATTATTATTTTAAGGAGAATTTTACACCTAACATTATAGAGAAAATGAGTAAAATCCTAATAGATAATATTGCCTTATGTAATCATTTTTGGGAAATTATCTGTTGAGTTAATAACTATGTGAAAGTGGCTAACCTTGTAACTTTGTTTATTGGTTATGTCCTCCAGAGATGAGAATACAGTACAACATAATCACAGTAGATTCTGGAGGATTGCAGTTAGATCCTAGTATGGCTCCCAGAGAATAGAATTCCAAGATCGATGTTAGATCGTGAAAAGGCTTACGGTTAATCGCAGTAGATCCTGAGGGTCGTAGTAAACCTAGCCTAGAGAAAAAAGTATTAAGCCATAAGTACAATATATCTTTGGAAGGACAAATACCAAGGATAAAGTTAAGGTAGATAAGCTTCACAAGTTGGTTAGCTCATAACAGAGAGAGTACCCATGATGCTAGTTTCAGATAGCCTTATTACTATCAAGGACTGGACTCAGAATCTCCTTACAAGTAACAGGAATTAAGTGATCAAAGTTAAAGTTGTTAATCCTGAGTCCCAAGGATTTATAAGAATATTTCATAAGATATGAAATAGGGTCAAATGAGAATAAGAGATCCTTACGATAAGATTATAAGGAATAAGAATGAAAGACAAGTAGATCCTCCAAATGAGGATAAAGAGATTAGAAGACTAGATAGACCCAAGAGAGTAGTATAAGATGTGTCTCATATAGTTAAGTACCAGGATTGGAGCATGTTAGCACCAATGCTTCATATTTATATATGCACTTTTCCATTAAGCGTGCTCAGCCCAATGATGGGTGACCCCCTTGGAAGTGATGAAAAAGGTGTGAATGCCATAGGAGGTGGCATATATGCACAGAGTTATGAAAGAGCTATAAGAAGCTAGAATGGGTTATGAGCAGTAAGAGATGAGAACCCTTATGTCAAGTTCAAATGAAATGGATTTGAAAGATAGACTATGATATAGCCAGATATGCCATGTTATGGCATGAAAGATACGAAATAAGAAATGATATAAAGAGTACGTAATGAGATATGTTGTGAGAAATATGTATTGAAAAGTACGTTAAGAAGTGGCTTCATAGCTAACTTTGTAAACAGATGAAAGGCTCCCTTTTTGAAAGAGATAAGATGTTCAAGTGTTATATTACAGATGAAGTAGCAAGTGAGAGCTTTCACTCCTTGCATGAATTGCCAGGCATTATGTTATGTTTGTAAAAATGCTAAAGCTCTGAATGTTAGAGCACTGCAAGCTCTGAGTGTTAAAGCTATGCATATTAAAGAAAGGAATACTTGAGCTCTGACGTTAGAGCTTTGTATTCATGGGCAAGTATGTAGTCCTGCGATATGTTGGCCAGGCGTTATGCATGTTAGAGTATGTGCTCCTATATGTTTCTATGTGCTCCTGTTTAGCAGTAGAGCAATGAAAGAAAGAAAGAACAATGATGTAAGTCCTTTCTCTGTATTATGATGAGTTATTAAAGATGATAAGAAGGAAAGAAGTGTATGATGGTACGAAAATGATAGATAGAGTTTTACGGATATTTAGGGAATTCCGATAGATACTCAAATGAGTAATAAGTGATTGCACTAAGAAGTATGATGAGGATTTAACATAAACTCCAGAATATAGTATACAAGAGAGTTTGATATGAAAGGAAGGGACATTCTCCTTAGAGAAACTCTTCATCAAGGAATGAATAGAGATTTAACCCTAAAATTTCAAGGACAAAATTTATTTTAAGGGGAGGAGAAATGTCACATCCTAATTTTAGGCCTAGAAGCCTAATATGTAGCCTAAAAAAGGTATGCTACCAGGCCCTGTTGAAGAGAAGTCTTAGTAAATAGAGAAAATTATGTTAATCAATTTGACGCAACACAGAATTTTGATATGAGGTCCCGCAAGATTTATATTTATTTTTGAAGAAAGGAAAATTGATACATTATCCTTTAGACCTCAGAATTAGATGAACTTTGGCAGTAAATTTCTATAATTAATATAAGAATTTTTAAGACTGACAGAGCCTAAAAAGGAGTTTAGTAGAATTTATTATAGAATTTACAATGGATTAAACACCCGATAAATAGGTTTTGGGGGAATTTCTCAGAAATTGAGCCCCTAAAGGTAGTGGATCATACAGAGGGCCCAAAATGGTGCCTTATAGGCCCAATGATATTTTTAGATAAGTATGTGGGCCATGGCTAATAAAGACCGAGAAAATGTAAGATTATGAAAATGCCACTGAAGGTATGCCATTAAGTCAAAGTCAAACGAAGGGCATTTAGGTCATTTGACTAAGGTTGGACAGTCAAGAAAAGTTATCTAGATAGTTAACCAGGGTCAAGAGATACTCTGAAAAGGAATGGAAAGACAATAATGCCCCTAGGATTACTAAAGAGGAACCAAAGGCATTTTAGTAATTTACTAAGGAGGTTTCTTGGGAATCGAGCTACCAGAGTGCTTGGGCTTGGTTAGAAACCCAAGATGATATTCCAGGGGTCCAAAAACGTGGCCCAATGATTATGGGGGTTTAAGTGATATTAAAATAATATTTTAGTACTTTTTCATAAAGTAAAGTTACCCTATTAATGATAGAACTAGGAAAAGTGATCAGATAAAGCTTTAGACCATAAGGTGGCATGAAAGGTGTCCTCATGGGACCTATAAGGCGCCACATGGCATGATTCTAGAAAAAGAAGAAAAGCTAAGGACACATGGCATGATTATAGGAAAAGGAGAAAAAGCTAAAGGACACGTGGCATAATCTCAGCCATTCATTCTGGGAAAAGACTCTAGAATTCTCTGGAAAGGCTAAGTCAGCTGGTGAGGTGTCCCAAGGGCCCTACCATTGCACCACCTTGCATGTGAGGTGTCCTATGGATGATATCATTTTGATGAGTCATTGAGGAGGGTGATGTCATCGTGATGATGCAGGCAAGGCTTCTTGAGGAAGCTAAGCAATCTGAGCCATTCATCGCAATTCAATCTAAGCCATCCATTCCACCTCCTCTCAACTATAAATACCTCACTCCCTTTCCATTCTATGCCATAGCCGAGAGCAAGAAAAGGAGAGAAAGAAGAGAGAAAGAGAGAAAGAAAGAAAGGAGGAGTTCTGGTGGAGCTAGGAGTAGTCCAATGAGCTTAGGGACTTGGCAAAGCTTAGGAATAAGGTAAGTTATTCTAGTCCCTGCTCTAATAAATTAGAGGATTATTCTTATGAAGTTAATAGTTAGAATATAGAAATATCTCTCTTGATAAGGTTAGCCGTGGATATAAAGAAAGATAGGGGATTGTCATATTAAGGGTATTACCTCAAGTTAAGCATGAGTTAAGTAAAAGCTATATTGATAAGATAATAATGAAGGTATTATTATACTATATATAGGCTATGACCTATGAAAAGAAGGAACCTTAGAGCAAATGCTAAGAGCTAGAGGAAAGGCTACATGCCAGGTCTTCTCAAGATGGAGGAGATAAAGATGCATGAAGAAACATTAATTATTTAGCATGATTGATATGCGATTCATGTATGTATAATTGCTGGAAATTGTCACTGTGAACAGTAACTCGTGGTGAGGCAGTGACATTTGAGCTGTAATTATAAATAGTAAATGATTGAATAAATCTATAATATTTTTCCAGTAAATAGTAGACATGCCAAGCTTCGATTTGATATATAGAACGTCTTATTTAAGCAATTTGAACCACTTCATTTTGATTTTTCTAGAATTAGTTATGATTTTTCGAAGCCAGGTCACTCACCTGGAATTTACACAATGAACAGTATTCGCTAAGAGTAAAATTTCAGATTGTGTAGTTTGACTTCAATATCCTTAAAAGTGGTTCTAGATGCTACCGTTTGGTCCCTAAGATGTATAAAAATAAGGATATTTTAATGGATAGTTTAGACAAGCTTAAACAAGCTAGAATCAAGTAGTATAAGTTTGGAAATTCAAGTATGCATTGTACTTAGGGTTTTTTATTTTTAACTACTATTGTACAAAACACTGTTCATATATTGGAATTTCATGATTTTTATGCTTACAATGAGTTTAAAATGGAAAATTGTGTGGGGATAAAGTACGAGAACAATTATTGGAAGTATTGGAATCAAAATCTGAATTTTTGGAAAATCAAGAGGTCACTTCGGTTTGGCACAGCAACTCATGGGGTGTTTTCATTTTGAAAATTATAGTTTCATATTTGGATTATACAAGAAAAATTATGTGGAAATGAACTATGAGAATTATTTTAGAAAGGTAGAAGTATGGAACATAAAATAGAAAAAGAATGGAAGTTAGTGAAAACCTAGTCTTGGAATTGTTTTCAAGTTGAGTTGTAACTTGATGTTACTTTGTAATGGCTAGGTTTTAACATTTGTGAAAGAAGAAAATCATCTCAAGAAGACTTTGTCAAGGATAGCTAAAGAGGTAGCAAGAATAGTTAATTATAGTTTCATGTTTGCTTGATTGTATGCTTGCTTGTTAGTTATGGTATTTGGTTGAGCTTGAGATTGTGCCATCATGTTTGTGATGAGGTATGAATGATTGCAACTCCTTGCAACTAATGTCATGACAATATGCATGTTAGAGTTTGCTTATGTACGATTATGAACTAGCTCCCATATCATGATAACATGTTAAGCATCCAATTAATCATGCATAATATTATAGTTTGTATAACTTGCTATTGGGATTTTCATGAAATCTCATTCTTTCCAGATGCATAGCCATGTCATAGGTACTGAAACATCTCAAGGAAAAAGGGTAAATATAGATGGTTAAACTTATATAATAAGTTATATTGGTTAAAGTGAGCAACTGGAGGCAGTAACGTTCCGATGTTAATTTCATGTGGTAAATGAATGAGTTTTTCTATGAAATTTTATGACCTTAAAGAACACATCTGGAGCTTTAAGTCCATACATAACACTATTCATTTGGACAAGTAACCAAAGAGAAATGAATTTTTGAAGTTAAGGCAAAGAAACTTGAACTTTTAGATTTACCAAATGAACAGTATTTTTCAACAAATAAACTAATTTCATTAAGGCAATGAAATCTCAGTTTTATATTTTTTCTTCAAATTTAAATGAAATAGCTTTCATTGGAAATTGGAACCATCCTATTTTAATTTTGCTACATTTAATTATAAATTTTCAAAGTTAGGTACATGTTCTAGATAACCAAATGAACAATACCCGAAAAGCAATCTTTTGAAAATACATCTATCTAAGGCAAAAGACTATGTAATTCGTTCAAATGACTTCCAACTAAGTATAATTAAGGTTGAAAATAAGGATATGACATTTTGGTATCATAGCAAAGGATTCTAGCTTAAGGAATGCTCTGAATAGATTATTTATAGACTGATACATAACTGAATATCTCCATAATTGACACTAAGTTAATGATTGCAGGGTAAAGATGACTAAGCCTAGGACTAGATCAGAAACTATGGAGAACCAAGGAGACCCTATAACTGAAGTGTTTAGTTCAAATAAGTTTGGGTTAAACTCAGAGGAGGTTTTTATGTTGTGAATGATCCTGATTTTGGACTTCCTCCAGTAATCCACATTCCAAATTCTATTGACTCAGAATTGGATAGATTAGATAGCTCCTCAGTAGGGTCTAATGAAATGGATGATGCATCAGATGATGATATATGTCATATCCCAATTTTTAGGCCTAGAAGCCTAGTATGTAGCCTGAAAAAGGAAGGATACTAGACCCTATTATGCAGGAGTCTCAGAACTGTACAGATGATGTTCAGGGACTAAACTGCAAGAAAGTGAAAATTTAGAGAAAATAGTGAAAGTCTATGGAGTTTAAGAGGCATTAAAATAATATTTTAGTGCTTTTCCACAAAGTAAAGTTACCCGGTTAAGGATAGAATTGGAAAAAGTGATTAGATATGACTGTAGACCATAAGGTGGCATGAAAGGTGTCCTCATGGGACCCACAAGGCGCCACATGGCATGATTACAGGAAAAGAAAAAAAGTTAAGGACACATGTCATGAGATTAGAAAAGGAGAAAAAGTAAAGAGGACACGTGTGATGAATCCCTATTTTATCATATTATTTTCTATCTATTTTAGGGGATTTATCATGATTAATAGATATTATTATAATAATTATGGTTATTTTGTAACTTAGTTGACTATATGAATTAAATAACTAAAAAGGTCATTTTCTTGTATTTTTACTAATTTTATTATCACACTGATATGCACGAAGATATTTTTATCTTTTAGACTTTCAGGAAGAATAGAAAATAATTAATAGCCTAAAAAAGGAGCAACTTAGGATTAATGAATGAAAAATGCATATTAATTTATTAAAAGGGAAATCAATATTATCTAATTAGATAACTCTAATTAGAGAAAATTATTTATCTCCTTTTAATATATTAATATAGTATAATAATATTTGAAATAGTTAAAACAAAAGAGATCTTTCAAAATTTAAAATCAAATATCCACTTTGACTATTCAAATGTAATCCTTAAATATCTAGATATAGGCAACATATCTCACAGATTGAATATGTATATCTAAGGGAAATTTAATTCAAATTACAAAAAAGAGGAGCCAATCACAAGTCAAGATTCAAAATAAGAGGATAAATATTAATTATATCTTATCTCATATTCATTATATTATATCATATATCATTTGAATTGATTCAAAGATAATTTATTAATATCTAACATTTGAATCTAATTAAAGGATAATAATAAATATGTTATCTTTTCCTATTAATTATTTTATCTCTTTTATCCTATTACTTTTTATTTGAATTGTTTATAGGATATTTGAGTTTAAAAAAATATTATCTCTAGAGATATTGGAAAAGATGACAGCTTGAAAGGATATTTAAGATAAATGGAGATTATCATTATCTTTTGAAGAGCCAATCAGTAAAGAGACTTACACCAAACAGGATTCACTCCTAAAGGATATATCAAGGACCCCAAGGCTTCTCCATTTGACACACCAATCACCACCATCACAATCATCTTCTTCATCTCTTCCACAATTCCATCATTTTCCTTCTAAGTTCTTGAGGAGAGATGTAGTGGCTTGAGTTTCTGTGCTTTAGAGTTAGGAGTTGAACAATTTTATGTTTTGATCTTTTTCTTTATACAAATTTATGATTTCCTAGATTTAGGTTTTGAGATTTGTATATGTTGGACCTAGGGTTTCGATTGAGACATCTTTGTAATCAAACCCTTGTGATTTATTATTTCAATTTATGATTTGATATTCTTTATTTAATATACTTAGTTTCCTCTTATAATTATTCATGTTGGATTCACAGGTTTAGTTATAGGGTTTTCGATTGAATATCCATGTTAGAGGAACAAATCATTTATTGTTTAATTTATCGCATGCTAAGTGAATCTTCATAAATCATTCTTGATACAATTGTATGCTAGATTTAGGTATAATTGTGGATTATATGATTATGACCATGACGATTGTCTGGGATTTTGCACGTTAAGTACTTAGTATATTTAATTGTTATAACTCTAATATATTATTGACCGATGATAGCCACGCATCAATCCTTGGGAACGTCCAACTTATTGGTAATCAATCATAATCAAGCTACGAATTGACTCCGCCTTAAGATCGACCTAGGGTTAGCTCCTATACAGATAGGGATAAAACTAGTAATTAATTTGAGCATTAACGATAAGTGACATCAACATGGCACAATCTCGATCGCTCATTCCAGGAAAAGGCTATGGAATTCTCTAGAGAGGCTGAATCAGCTGGTCAGGTGTCCCTAGGGCCCCACCAATTGTGACACATACCCCCTGAGGTGTCCTTGGATGATGTCATAATGGTGAGTCATCAAGGAGGATGATGTCATTGTGATGATGCAAGCAAGGCTTCTTGAGGAAGCTAAGCGATCTGGGCTATTCATCATGATTTGATCTGAGCCATTCATTCCACCTCCACTCACCTATAAATAGACCCTTCCTCCCTCCAAGGAAGCCATGGCAAAGAGCCAAGAAAGAAGAGAAAGAAGAGAGAAAGAGAGAAAGAAAGAAAGAAAGGGAGAGAAAGAAAGGAATGAGTTCTGATGGAGCCAGAAGCAGTTTAAGGAGTTTAGGGACTGGGCATAGCTTAGGAATGAGGTAAGTAAGTTATCTAGTCCCTGCTCTAATAAATTAAAGGATTGCTCTTAAAAGTTAGAATAGAGAAATATCTCTATTAATAAAGGTAGCTAAGGTAGAAAGAAAGCCAGGGGAATGTAAAAGTAAGGATATTACCCCTAGTTAAGCATGAGATAAGTAGAGCTATACTGGATAATAATAAAGATATTATTATTTCATATCCTAAATTTTTCCTATCTGTATAGTATTGATAGTAGAAAGAGGCTTAGAAAGGATTATGACGAAGATCAGACGAGATAATAAAGGGTAGATAAGTCTTGAAGAAAGAGAAGGACCTAAACGAAAATTGGAAAAGGTGAAAGGCCAAAAGTTAAAGTAGAAATAAATGTTAGGCCAAAAGTGTTAATTTCTAAAAGTTTAGGGACTTAAATGTAATTAAGTAAAAAGTCAGGGACCTAAATATAATTATGGAAAAGTTGAGCCAAAATAGGCCAAAAATACCCAGAATCATATCAGACTCAAATTTTACCAGTAGATAGACAAAATTATTCCGGTCAGTTTAACAAAACACAGAATTTTGATTTGAGGTCCCGATTAATTGATATAAATTTATGAAGTCAGAAGAATTGTTACAGTATTCTTCAGACATCAGAATCAGATGGGATATTGTAGGAAATTTCCATATTTAATATAAAAATTTATAAAATTGACAGAGTTAGAAAAAGAATCTTGTAGAAGCCTTACGGGATTTTATGGTGAAATAAAATACCCGATAAATAAGATCGGGTGAGATTTATTATGAATTGTGCCATAAAGGTAATGAAGCTAAGGAGCCCATACCAAGGCCCAAATGGCGCCATAGTGAGCCCAATAAAATAGTGAGACAATTATGTGGGCCAGAGTCCAGAGCAATCCAGGAAAAGTGCGAAATTACGAAAATGCCCCTGAATGCCCTATTGTACCAGTGATGGATGGAGGGTATTCTGGTCATTCTGGACAGGCCAAAAATGTGTAAGATGGTATAAAGATGATTAATTAGAGCCAGTAAATAGTCTGATGATGTTTGAAAAGACGATAATGCCCTTTGAGAAATTAAAGTAAAATCGGACACCGATAAAGGGTTAAAGGAAATGTAGGGAATTTTTATCAGGACTTCTAGGTCTCAAAAAAATTATGAGACTTTACAGGGAATTTATTTTATATTAGAATGAATTTCTAAAAATGTTAGAACCATTAAAAGAGGTGTCTAGCATTTATTTTAAAATCAGGATATTTTAAGAATATCGGTATAAGGAAAGTACCTTGGGATTTGTGCCAATTAGCTATTGGACCTAAGGAAGGCCTATGGCAGCCCAAAATTTCGTGCTAGGGCAACCCATTATGTCCCAAGAGTTGTCTTGAAGCCCAAGTCCAATAATGAATAATTTTTGAATTTTTGAAAAGAAAAAAAAGGATAAAGTGTGAATTATGGCTTGCACATGGTGGGACCCACACACCCACACACTTGGCATACAAGACAAGGGGGAGGAGAAGATTTCTGTCATGTGGATTTATCTCAAGTTGGCTTGGAGAGGAAGCTTGATGTAAGAACAAATATGAGCCATTAGATCAAATAGTGTACAAAGTGATCTTGGCCATTCATTTTCCATGGAATTTTTCTATAAATAGCCCCTCAATTCTGCAGCCAAACCGTGAGCAAAGAACCCTTGGGGAAACTCTTGCAAAATGAAAACTCAAGCCATGACAAAGAAGATTCAAGGTTCCAAAGTTCAAGCAAGCTAGAGATTAAAGGTAAGCAATCTCTCCTAGCTTATTTTCCTTTGATTTAGGAGCTTGAACTTAGGGTTTTCATGGGAGAAAAGTTGAGTTTTCTCTAAGGGGTTGTGCTTCCCAATAACCTTAGATGAAAGGGAAAAGAAGAAATTAAAGCTAGAAACATATGATTGAAGCTTAAACAAGCTAGTTAAGTGATTGGTTGTTGAATTAAATTGATATTCTTGACTTTGCCATGGTGTGCCCTGTTCCGTCTGCACTATTCATGAGGGAAGGAAATTGAATTTCAATGATTTAATGCTTCCATTGAGTTTGTATGATGATTTTGTGTAGGATTGGAAAGGTTTTGAACCTTGGAAACATTAAAATCTCAAGGTTGTGTAGTCTTTGAGATTCCTTACGGTTACTGTTCACTCTCATGAACAGTGATTGGAATTTCATGATTTTGATGGTTCCAATGGTTTTAAAATGAAAAGTTGTGTGGGGTAAAGTGGAGAAACAAGTATGGGAAGCATTAGAATCAAAATGAGAATTTTTGAAAGAATTGTATGCTTATGTTCAGTTTGGTACATCAGGCCATGAAGGAGCTGGAATTTCATTATTCTAAGCTCATAAATGGATTCAAAAGATGAAATTGTGTAGGGTAAAGTCAAGACATCAATTGGTTCAAGAGCCAAGTGGATTAGTGAAAATTAGAGAAAGTTATGACAATAAAGAGTGTAACAAAGTTAGTCTTGAATATGGTTGGAGTTCATGAGTCCTAATGAGTTATGTGATGAATATGAATGTGTTTAGGACCATGAAACATCCAAGAAGATGTTGGGAAGTGATGGACATAAAGGCTTCATGGTTGGAAAGCTAGGGAGAAAGGGCTAAAGGTCAAGAGAAAAGCTTAAGTGCAAGGTAGTGAACTTACCTCTTTATGTGCTTGATGTGGTATGCTTATGTGTTGACATGAATATGTTATTTGAATGATGTTGTGACATGATAAATGATGTTGAATGTATTATGAATAACATGTTTCCATGGCCTTGCACTTTATGTAAAAGTATATAGCATGATGGCATGTCACTAATCAAAGAAAGTTAATGAAATTACATATCATTCATTAGCATCCATCTTGCATATTTAAGTGATAATGTTTGCTACTGAGATTCCCTAGAATCTCACTCTCCCATAACCAACCAATTTAGGTCAAGCATGATGGATAATGTATGCATGGAGAAGAGTTAAAGCATGGAAGAAGAAAAGTGAAGTATTTATGATGTTAACATATGTTATGCACTTTCCATGTATGTCAAAGCCATGTAAAGGATCTATGTATGTGATGAGATTGTATGAAACAATTATTTTATAACCCCATGATGTATATAAATTCAGAAAAAGCAAAAGAGATTATTTATGTATGTTGGAACAATTATGGAAAGTGAAAGAAAGGAAACTGAAATGGTAAAAAACTAGGTCCTGTAGCAGTTTTGTTGTGGCTTCAGTCTGACCTAGCAAATGAAGGAATTATTTCAAGAAATTTTATGAGCATGTATTATACATCCAGAGCTTTAATTTCATAGGTAGAACATTTCATTTGGATGTGTATATCAAGAGAAATGAATTTCCAAAGTAAGGGACCAGAATCTGTTTCCAGGATTTTTGACCAAATAAACAGTAAACTTTGATGAATAAACTGTATCAATTGGCTAATCATTTGGTATGGAAATTATTTTTTCCTTAAATTTCAAGATGTTATATTCACGTAGCTTTTTGAACCACTTCATTTTGAGTTTTCTAGAATTAATTATGATTTTTTGAAGTTTGTTGCGTAATCTGGAATACCATATGAACAGTAACCCGAGAAAGAGTAAAATTCCAGATTTGGCTAATGGACTTCCAAGGTCTTGTAAGTGGTTCTAAATGCTACTGAATGGTCCCTAAGACGTATAGAAGTAAGGATGTTACAATTATACTATGTATAGGCTCTGATTTATGAGAAGAAGGGACCTTAGAGACAAGGCTAAGAGCTGGAAGGAAAGGCCACACGCTAGGTAGTAAACTTATCCTAAACTTCTATGCATTGAATGTTATGGTTAATGTGCTAAGGCTTTGTTGAATTGTGTTGCATATGTGCTTATGTATGAAGCTCTGTTGCTATGATTACTTTGGCCAATTGTATCTCATATGTTACATGGAAGCATGCACATTACACAATGTTAACACTTTCACAAGCAAGCACAAGTAGTCATATTAATGCATGCATTGTTTAGTACTGTTTGCTACTGAGATTTCCCCATAAATCTCACCCCCTTCCATTTAATCCCAATCTCATAGGTTTAAGATGAGGAAATATTGAAAAAGCATGAAGAGAAGTTAGGGATTGGATAGTGCAAATGTTGGGACCAAAATGCTAGAATCAGGGAAAAATGCAGGATGAACAGTAAACTTTGGATGTTTGCTAACGTTAACCTAGTCAAGACGTGGTCAATGAGTTATTTTTTTCTTGAAAGAGCATTAAGTTAGCTTCGTGTAGCAATATCGTATGGTTCCCAATGAGATGATTGAATTAAAGAAGCATATTGAGGAACTTTTAGAGAAGGGTTTCATTTGACCCAATGTTTCACCTTGGGGTGCTCCAGTGTTATTCGTTAAGAAGAAGGATGGTAGTCTCAGACTATGTATTGACTATAGGGAGTTGAATAAGATTACTGTTAAGAATAAGTACCCTCTTCACTGGATTGATGATCTGTTGAACCAGTTAGTTGGAGCAAGTTTATTCTCCAAGATTGATCTAAGATCATGTTATCACCAACTCAAGATCAAAGCATATGACATTTCAAAGACTACTTTTAGGACTCGCTACGGTCATTTTGAATTTTTAGTAATGCCCTTTGGTCTGACGAATGTACCTACAACTTTTATGGATTATATGAATAGAATCTTCAAGCCTTATCTAGATCAATTTGTTTTGGTCTTCATTGATGATATTCTACTGTACTCCAAATATGCAGAAGAGCATGAAAGGCATTTGAGAATTGTTCTTAGTACTCTTAAAAAAAATGACTCTATGCTAAGCTTAGTAAATATGAGTTTTGTCTTCAAGAAGTCAAATTTCTTGGTCATATCATATCCCATGAAGGGGTAGATGTAGATCCTAGCAAAGTTAAAGCAGTATTGAGCTGGGAACAACCAAGGATAGTGACAGAGATTAGAAGTCTTTTGGGCTTAGCAGAGTATTATAGAAGATTTATTAAGGACTTTTCTCGAATTGCTCTACCATTAATCAAGCTGACCAGAAATAATCAGTAATTTAAGTGGGATGAGAAGTGCGAGGCTAGTTTTCATGAATTAAAGTAAAGATTAACCACGACTCCTGTGCTAACTATTCCAGACCCAACTTAGACTTATGTAGTCTATACTGATACTAGCAAGCAGGGGTTGGGATGTGTATTAATACAGCAAGGTCGAGTGGTAGCCTACGCTTCTCGGCAATTCAAGCCACATGAAGAAAATTATCCCACTCATGATTTGGAGCTTGCAGCGGTAGTGTGTGCTCTTAAGATATGGAGACATTATCTATATGGAGCTACTATAGAGCTGTATTGTGACCATAAAAGCTTGAAGTGTCTGCAAGATCGAAAGAATTAAACATGAGGTAGCGAAGATGGATGGAATTTCTAAAAGATTATGATTTCTAGATTAAGTACCATCCAGGAAAAGCAAATGTGGTAGCTGATGCCTTAAGTAGAAAGGTGGTATAGGTGTCAAGTCTAATTATCAAAGAGTTGGAGTTAATAGAAAATGTTAGAGATTGGAGTCCTTTATACCAAATGCAGATAGCAAAAAACTCTTATGGAGGAAAGCAGATTAAAGATTTCATTGAGGATGAGATAAAAAAGGCTCAAGAGCAAGATAAGCTTGTAGAAATTTTCAAGAATAAGCTGAAAAGAGGGAAAACAAAAAATTTTGATGTCTCCCAGAATGGATTACTACAATTTAGGGAAAGACCATATATTTCAAATGCAATGGGACTAAGAGAGAAGATCTTAGATGAAGCACATAAAAGCTGGTATACGGTATATCTAGGTATGACCAAGATGTATCATGATGTTAAAAGTTTATTTTGGTAGCCTGGATTAAAGAAGAATTTTTTGGCTTATGTATCCAAGTGCTTAACATGTCAGAAAGTGAAAGTTGAGCACCAAAAGTCAACAGGAAAGCTACAACCACTAGAGATACCTGAGTGGAAATGGGATAGTATTGCCATGGATTTTGTTGAAGGACTGCCCATGACTCCTACTAAGCATGTTGCTATATGGGTAGTAATTGATCTATTGACAAAGTCAGCTCATTTCTTGGCAATCAATAAGAAAGATTCTTTAAGAAACTGGCAAAGTTGTATGTAAAGGAGGTTGTTAGATTACATGGTGTCCCAAGTAGTATTATATCTGATAGAGATCTTTGATTTATGTCAAATTTTTTGTGGGCTTTGCATAAAGAAATTGACACTACTCTCAGATTAAGTACAGCTTATCATCCTCAGACATATGGTCAATCTGAGAGAATGATCCAGACATTAGAAGATATATTGAGAGCATGTATTTTGGATTTCAAAGGGAGTTGGGATGTCTATCCGCCATTAATAGAATTTACCTATAACAATAGCTATCAGGCTAGTATTCAGATGGCCCCATTTGAAGCACTTTATGGACATAAGTGTAGATCTCCCTTGTGCTAGTTGGAGTTAAGTGAAAGAAGGATGTTTGGTCCTGATATAGTAGATTAGACAGCAGTACAGATCGATAAGATTAGGAAAAGATTACTGACAGCTCAAAGCAGACAAAAGAGTTACACTAATGTCAGAAGAAAACAATTATAGTTTGAAGAAGGAGAGCATGTATTCCTTAAGTTGACTCCAACTTCAGGAGCCAGAAGACCAATCAAGGTAAAGAAGTACATCCTAGATATATTGGGCCATTCTAGATGAAGAATATGATCAGTGGCTTATAAGTTAGCTCTTCATCCAAATCTCAGTAAGATACATAATGTCTTCCATGTTTCCCAATTGAAGAAGTATGTTCCAGACCATCACATGTGATTGAGCAGGACAATGTTACACTGGAAGATGACCTAACTTATGAAGTCAGGACAGTGCAAATTGTAGATCAAAACGTCAAGCAGTTATGAAATAAACAAATCTCTCTAGTTAAGGTGGTCTGGAAGGGATTAACTGAGAGTGGGACTACGTGGGAAGTAGAGGAAATGATGAAGGAGGCATATCCTGGAATATTTCCTTAGTATATAAGTGATGTAAATTTCAAGGATGAAATTTATTTTAAGGGAGAGAGAAATGTCATATCCTTAATTTTCTTATCTAATGTATATATACAGTTTATATGTAATGGACATGAGATTCTTGGAATAAACTTATCAGATTGAGGAAGGAAAGAGATGGATTATTAACTAAGGAAAGTTCAAGGACCTAAATGAAAACTAGAAAAGGTTGGATGCCAAAAGTGAAAGTAGAAACAAAAGTAGGGACCTAAATGCAATTAACCAAAAGTTTAGGGACCTAAATGTAATTATGAGAAAGTTGAACCCAAAAAGTCTCAAAAATATTGAGAATCAGATTAGTCTCAATTTTACCATTAGATAGATAAAATTATTCTGACCAGTTTAATGCAACACAGAATTTTGATTTGAGGTAGCGATTAATTGATAAAAATTCCTAAAGTCAGGAAGAATTATAATAGTATTTTTTAGAACTTAGAATTAAATGAAACTTTACATTAAATTCCTATATTTCATATAAGAATTTATAAAATTGACAAAGCCAGAAAAGAAATCCTGTAGAATTCTTATAGGATTTTACAGTGGAATAAAATACTCGATAAATATGATCGAAAGAGATTTCTTGGGATTTGTGCAATAAAGGTAATGGACCAATACTAAGGCCCAAACGGCATCCCAATATTCCTAATAAGGTGGTGAGACAGTTAAGTGGGCCAGAGTCTAGAGCAACACAGGAAAAGTGTAAAATTATGAAAATGCCCCTAGATGGCCAGTTTGTACTAGAGATTGATGAAGGGCATTTTGGACATTTTAGATAGGCCAAAAACATCTAAGATAGTATAAAAATGATTAGTTAGAGCCAGTATATGCCCTGGTGTAGTATAAATAGGTGTGAAATGACAATTATGCCCTTAGGGTTAATATAATGCAAGAAAGAGCAACAAGGGTATTTTAGTCATTTCTCAAGGGATGGTTGGTAGATAAATACTCATTCTAACAATGTCAATGGTATGAGAAACCTAGACACTAGTTTCCATGATAGAATACATATTTTGACCAAAAGGTTGGAGGCCAAAAGTGAAAGTAGAAACAAAAGTAGGGACCTAAATGCAATTAACCAAAAGTTTAGGGACCTAAATGTAATTATGAGAAAGTTGAACCCAAAAAGTCTCAAAAATATTGAGAATTAGATTAGTCTCAATTTTACCATTAGATAGATAAAATTATTCTGACCAGTTTAATGCAACACAGAATTTTGATTTGAGGTAGCGATTAATTGATAAAAATTCCTAAAGTCAGGAAGAATTATAATAGTATTTTTTAGAACTTAGAATTAAATGAAACTTTACATTAAATTCCTATATTTCATATAAGAATTTATAAAATTGACAAAGCCAGAAAAGAAATCCTGTAGAATTCTTATAGGATTTTACAGTGGAATAAAATACTCGATAAATATGATCGAAAGAGATTTCTTGGGATTTGTGCAATAAAGGTAATAGACCAATACTAAGGCCCAAACGGCATCCCAATATTCCTAATAAGGTGGTGAGACAGTTAAGTGGGCCAGAATCCAGAGCAACATAGGAAAAGTGTAAAATTATGAAAATGCCCCTAGATGGCCAGTTTGTACTAGAGATTGATGAAGGGCATTTTGGACATTTTAGATAGGCCAAAAACATCTAAGATAGTATAAAAATGATTAGTTAGAGCCAGTATATGCCCTGGTGTAGTATAAATAGGTGTGAAATGACAATTATGCCCTTAGGGTTAATATAATGCAAGAAAGAGCAACAAGGGTATTTTAGTCATTTCTCAAGGGATGGTTGGTAGATAAATACTCATTCTAACAATGTCAATGGTATGAGAAACCTAGACACTAGTTTCCATGATAGAATACATATTTTGGAATGTTATAAAAATTAGGAACACAAAATAATCTAGTTTTTATGAAACTGCTCCGTTCGGTATCAGACTGGACTAGAATTTTTCCTATCAGTATATCTACCTTTTTCCAACAAAACATGGCCCTAAATTTTGTCATGCATGGCATCAAGCTAAGGTTTCTAGGGCAAGCTTAGTTCAAGGTGGAATATGGACCATTAGATCAAATAGTAACCAAACTAATCTTGGTCATTCATTTCCACCCAATATTTTCTATAAATACCCCCCAAACCAGAATTGATTCAGCATGCATGGTACCTTAGGGAACCTCTGGCCAAATTTCATTTGAAGCGAGAAATAAGCACACAACTTGGAGCAACAAGCAAGGTAACTAGCTCCCATATTCTTAGACTTTAATCTAGCAAGTTAGCTCTTGGTTTTAAGGGCTTTTTGTGACTTATTTCCCTTGTGGGTGCTGCGGGAAATGCTATCCATATGTGATAAGAATATGAGTTTTATGTTATGGATAGTTTAGACAAGCTTAAACAAGCTAGAATCAAGTAGTATAAGTTTGAAAATACAAGTATGCATGTAGTTAGGGTTTTATGTTCTTAGCTAATACTATATAAAACACTATTCATATATTGAAATTTCATGATTTTGATGCTTCCAATGAGTTTAAAATAGAAAATTATGTGGGGGATAAAGTAGGAGAATAAGTATTAGAAGCATTCGAATCAAAATGTGAATTTTTAGAAAATTTTTGTGCCATCATGTTTATGATGACGTATGAATGATTGCAACTCCTTGCAACTAATGTCATGACAATATGCATGTTAGAGTTTGCTTATGTACTATTATGAAGTAGCTCCCATCTCATGATAACATGTTAAGTATCCAATTAATCATGCATGATATTATAGTTTGTATGACTTACTATTGGGATTTCCATGAAATCTCATTCTTTCTATATGCATAACCATGTCATAGGTGCTAGAACATCTCAAGGAAAAAGGGTAAATATAGATGGTTGAACTTTTATAATAAGTTATATTGGTTACTTGGAACTGTAGAAGTATATGATGGGATGTATGGTGTTGTTGGAAATCGTGCCCTAGGGGCCAATCATTGTCTTATGAACATTATTGATTTATGAATTTATTAATTGAGTTATCATATTATTTGCATGTTTACTATGATGACCATCCTTGGATAATTCATGATATTATCCTAAATGTCCCTGGTCGATCATCTATGTGGGAGCACAGATGAAATAAGACCAGTATGACTTTGAAGATGTATAGAGATATAAATCAAAGTCATAAGCACATGTAAGAGTACAGGGTGTTGGACCGACCCGCTATGAGAGAACTGCATGGGTAACGTCATAAGCTTCTCTCATATACAAACCATGTCAATATGCCCTTTGACCTGAGATCATCATGGATTCCTACATGACAAAACGCTCAGCTTTGACCTAGTCAAAAGTCACTTTTGACCGAGTGATCATAAAGACTATGTTTGGGCTTAGTGGTTTTTCATGCGGAGGAATGTGAATGGTCAAGACGGAATTTGTCCCTCACATTCGTGGAGAGATATTACTGGGCCCCTCGATGAGTGAGTCTGAGAAATGTATGGCCATACTGTAATGGAAAGGTAGTTCCATTTCTATAGTCAGACTACTCAGGGATCGAGAAAGTAACGGTCGGGAATAGGAGGATGACATTATCCATGCCTCATCCATGACCAAAATATCGCGTGACAGAAGGGACATGATATGGTTGTATAAAAGGTTACATCGTTTATCGATCCTCATATGATTTGGGTAGTTGTTATGTCTTGCTAGAGACCGCTTGCGACTTGTGGGCTAGTATAGCAAATGGCCCACTGCCAACTTCATATGGGCCTACAGGGTCGCACACAAAATAGCCCAACACGAGCTATGATGTCCAGATTCATTGAATCTAAGACATGTCCAGATTTAATGAAAGATCCAGGTGAATGTATATATATATTTATATTCGTATATATATAAATTCGTATATATATATATATTATATATATGAGATATATGAGATTTAATTTATAAGGATAAATTAAATCCCTATCATGTTTGAATTCGAAATTCAAATTGATAGGATATCTCATATAAGAGATATTTATAAGATTTAATTTATAAGGATAAATTAAATCTCTATCACGTTTGAAATTCGAAATTCAAATTGATAGGATATCTCATATAAGAGATATTTATAAGATTTAATTTATAAGGATAAATTAAATCTCTATCACGTTTGAAATTCGAAATTCAAATTGATAGGATATCTCATATAAGAGATATTTATAAGATTTAATTTATAAGGATAAATTAAATCTCTATCACGTTTGAAATTCGAAATTTAAATTGATAGGATATCTCAAATTTGATTTATGGGAATAAATCAAATATAACTCAGTCTCATCTTTATTTAAAGTTAAATAAATAAGTAATTAAATCTGTGGGACGGATTTAATATTATTTTATTTAATTAGTTTCTTATAAAATTATACAATATATGATATTGTATCAATTTGGAATTAATATAAGATTAACTCCAAAATCCAATTAGGTCAGGTGTAAAAACGCATAGCATCCTCTATATCTGATTGAAGGAGCTACGTTTGAAAATAACACAGAACACAAAAGGCCGAACGGAATCTGCAAAAGGTTTGCAGACAAGAAACTGCTGAAATAGAGACGGAGACTTGTGAAAGCCTTGGAGGGACAGGAGACGCTAGCACGTCGTTCGTGGTTGGAACGCTGTTCGTGTGGATACCAGTAGAGGAAGCCGACCTGAGGCGTCGACTTCTTGTGATCGGAAAGAGACCACCGTCCGCGGAGAGAATCTGTGAAGGTCGCTGAGGAACACTCCGTCGATTTCTTGCGATCAGAAAGAGATCACCACCCACGTAGAGAAGCTGTGAAATTCGCTGAGCAGAACTAAGGGTAATGATTCTTTCCACTTGACTTAAACACATACGGCAGATCCTGGCAAGGAATGGAAAATTTTTAAAGTTTATTTCCGCTGCGTGTCTTCCAATTCCTTACAGGTGTATGATCATGTAGTTGTATTCTAAGGCCGTGGCTTTATGACGATATTTACCATGACTTAATCAACAAATTTGAACTTGGAATTTGGTAGAATAATATTTAAGATACATAGATTTAAATGGACACTAAGAACACCTCAATTGGTTAAGTATTCGATTTATTATGATTTTTAAAGTGAGCAACTGGAGGCAGTAATGTTCCAATGTTAATTTCATGTGGTAAATGAATGAGTTTTTCTATGAAATTTTATGAACTTAAAGAACACGTCTGGATCTTTAAGACCATAGGTAACACAGTTCATTTGGACAAGTAACCAAAGAGAAATGAATTTTTGAATTTAAGGCAAAGAAACTGGAACTTTCATATTTACCAAGTGAATAGTGTTTTTCAATGAATAAATTGATTTCATTGGGCTAATGAAACCTCAGTTTTATATTTTTCCTTCAACATTAAATTAAATAGCTTTCATTAGAAATTAGAACCACCCAATTTTAATTTTTCTATATTTAATTATAAATTTTCAAAGTTAGATACATGTTCTAGATTATCAAATTAACAGTAACCATGAATAGTACCGAGAAGCAATCTTTTGAAAATGCATCTTTCTAAGGCAAAAGGCTATGTAATTGATTCAAATGACTTCCAACTAAGTATAATTGAGGTTGAAAATAAGGATACAATAAGAAAACCTAGCTGCGAGCACACCATGTAGACCATCGTATGTTATCTTTCTTGTCATGCTTTCTCCTCTTCTTTTCACACTAGCATACCAAGTCACTTTAGCTGTTTACTGAAATTCACAGGGACAATTATAATATTTTTGTAATTGAAAAAATTAATCTCATATCCTATCAGACTTTACTTTCATTATGTCATTTCCTGGGACTTGTATACAATTTAATTCCTTCCACGGGGATCTAGATGCAATTTTCCCTAAAATATTTTGTATTTTTATACTTTTTATCATTCATAATTTTAAAATGTCTAGATTGAATTTAAGAATTTAAAATTATTTATATATAATTTTTTATTATTTTATATTGTAATAATATTGTTATAGAATATTAAATAGAATAGAAGAAATGATAAATGAAGAGTACATGCGAAGGAAGGTAAATAAGATATTCCTCTTGTTTTTTCCCTCTCCTAAAGTTGCATGCAAACAAAGCAAATTTTTTATAAAGAAAAGTTTTTATAAAGAAAATTTTGGAAATGAGTTAGGCTCACCCACGACCTCAAGATAAGGCTAAGTCTCCCTTCCTCCTAGTATATCAGGCAGGGCGAACTGTCAATTACCCTCAGGTATAAACCTAGGCACGTATTAGCTAGGATACCTTCCAAGCGTCGCATTGAAATCACAACAAAGTAATACTCCCCAGGGATTTAACACACTACAAATGGTGATAACCGTCATTTTAATTATCAAACAAGTAACTAAGCTAACATATAGTAAAGTGAAGCTAATCTAACTCGATTCACAAGAGGCATAAATGGATGCTAAAGTTTCTAACTATTCCAATGAGCCATAAATTAACAAATTAATCAAATGAATTTGAGATGAGATATTGAATAACTTTTGAATGTAAATCCTATACTATTGTTTATGAATTTAGGTGTTTATGATGATGAAATGTATGAAAGACAAGTATATTCCCTTGAAGATTACCTTACCTTCATTATCAACAAAATATGAGGAGTTAATTAGCTGAATTACAATGTGTTAGCTAACAACTCGCCAGCTAAATTCAATTAAAGCTACAACTCACAATCATTAAACTCAAGAGCTAGAAAAAGATGAATTAAATAGATACAACTATACTCTACTATATAATTTTCTCTAATTAACTATATACATGTCCAACTAGTTCAAGGATGAGAATCAATCAAAGCTCAATTAAACGTAATTAGGAAATCCAACTCAGTTCCCTAATATTTATCATCTACTAACTCTAATTTAATCAATAAAATAAGAATTAACTATATCAACTTGATACAATTAGATCTAAAATTAAAGACACAATTAAACTCTCTATTTTAGATCAATGATTTTGGTTCAGCATAATCTCCAAGAGAGCACAATGGATCTAAGTCAAGACTTCAATAGCACACTGGTATAAAATATGCTTTTTAAAGTCCCATTTTTAAACCGGTCCTTGCGGAGACAGTCTAAAAAATATGATCGGTGGCATTTTTGTAAATAAGATAAAATAGTTACATCGGATTAACACATCATGGTGTAAACTATAATTACTATGTCAGATACTAATATCAATAGGTGTAGATTATCTGCTTCATATTCTGACGCTTCAGTTTGTTGTCTATGCTTTCCTGCTTCTTTTCTTTAACTTCTTCATACCTTGTAGAGAAGCTTTTAAAATAAATAAAAGGTGGTATTTTTGTAAATAAGATCAAATATTTATACTGAATTTATATTTAACGAGTGTTAAATATACTATCTATTCTGACTCTTCAGTTTCCTATCTATACTTTACTACTTCTTTTCTTTAACTTCTTCATACCTTATGGAGAAGCTTTTAGAACAAATGAAAGGTGGCATTTTGTAAATAAGATGAAATATTGACACCGGATGTACATTGAACTAGTGTAAAATATATATAACTGGTGTTAAATATACTTTCTATTTTGACTTTTTAGTTTTCTGTCTATGCTTTCCTACTTCTTTTCTATTTAACTTCTTAGGCTGTTCATTTTACTTCTTCGATTCCCAACGTTTGTACTCATTATGATAGAAGGCCAATTGCATTCTTCGATATTCTTTTCTAAAATCGTTCGTATTCCTCAAACATATGTATACCATTCCTATGATCAGTACTTTTGTCTCATCACTTTATATATCTCTGTTTTATTTTCTTTCCTTCTATCTAAATGCACCAATAGCTTATTCCTCATGCATACCTCCTTCTCCACCACACAAAAGAAATAGAGAAGATTTTAAAGACAAACATCATAACCCTTACCCCGCAATTTCTTCTCCTCCTCCCCTAGTAGTCACTCTGATGGAGCGCCTTGAGGAACTGATCATGTGCTTCAATGCTCTGGAGGACTCAGTAGAAGAACTATCTGAGAAAGTTACTAGACTAAAAGACAGTTTTAGAGCTTTCCACTCATAAGTTTGCCGCCATTAATAGCATGATAGCTTTTATCATCCTGATGATCTTACCCACTCTGATGAATCCCAGACCTCTGAGTCTGATGAGTAGTGAAAACCTGTAACCTTTATCTATTAACCCTCCTATTTTATTTTTTGTTCTTAATGACAAAATGAGAGAATATATTATATATTCTTCTAGATATTGTGTTTGGAAATTTCATACTTTTAATGTAAAGTTATTAGTAAAGCTGAATGAATAAATTTTCTTGTTATGTGAATGAATGAAGTTTCTCGTTCTAATGACCTGTTATTTTATTTTGCAAAAAATGCAATAGCATGAAATCGGACATATCAATATCCGGTTTAAAAAAGTTATTTCTACACCGATGTTCATTTTATCTGGTGTAGATTATACCCTTTAATTTAATTGAATGCCCATTCACACTTCCCATTTGTCATTTTTACTTGTTAACACATTTAAGTCTTCTCGACCCTTCATAGCCAGTGAGTTTTTTTTTTGAACTCCTTGTCTCGAGAACTGAAGATTTATGCACTACTGGTAGTTCCTCTGTTATTTGTGTTGGATTCATTGCTGTCATTTACTTGTTTCATTTGATTTATTTATGTAAGCTAGGTTTTCTTGTTTTCTATTTTCCTAGTTTTTTAGTCTTCCATAAATATGGATCGTAGTTGGATAAATGCTAAACGAACAAGTGTTGTGTATGCTAAGGGGGTGAAGGAGTTTTTGGATTTTGCTAAAACAGAACAATGATAATGACAATGTAAGGTTTTATTGTCCTTGTGTGAGTTGTTTGAATAAGAGGAAACAAAGTCCTGCAGATATGTACACTCATCTAATTTGTGAGGGGTTCTACAAGAGTTACACAGCGTGGGTATGGCATGGTGAAAATGTGGAAAGATCAAGTGCATCTAAATAGTTGGAATAGACCTTTGATAATGACATGGATACTGATGATCAGGTAAAGGACATGATTCGTGATATTAGAGACGATGCTTTTATGTGGTCATATGCATATGGTACTATGTGCAATGATGCAGAAAAACATCTATACTAAGGTGCAAAAAATACAACATGCTGAATGCGATGTTGAGATTGGCAAGTGTTAAAGTACGAAATGGGTGGAGTGATAGAGGTTTTTTAGAATTGCTTGAGTTCTTACAAGACATGTTTCCAGAAGAAAATGTGTTACCCAAATGCTACTATGATGCTAAGAAAACAATGTCCTTTAGGTATGCAGTATAAAAAGATTCATGCATGCCCAAATGATTGCATACTGTACAGGAAAGATTTTGAAGATAAGGAGAAATATCCAATATGTAAGACACCAAGTACAAATCAAACAAGTCTCTTGCAAAGGTGTTATGGTATCTTCCAATTATACCAAGGTTTAAGTGGCTTTTTGCTAATGAAGATTATGGAAAAAAATGTTATGGCATGCGACTGAAAAGATTTATGATGGAAAGTTTCGTCATCCGGCTGATTCTTTATAATGGAAGAAGATTGATGACTTATTTCTCAAGTTTGGCAAGGAACCATAAAACCTAAGGCTTGGACTCAATACAGATAGCATGAACCCTTATGGTAGCCTTAGTAGTATACATAATTCATGGCCCATCCTCTTAGTGGTTTACAACCTATCTCCCTTGTTGTGTATGGACGCAAGTATATAATGTTGTCTATGTTGATCTCAGGACCAAAACAACCAGGAAATGACATAGACGTTTACCTAATGCCCTTGATCAAAGATTTGAAGCTATGGGAAGGCGTTGATGTTTTTGATGCTATTAATAAGGAGGTATTCAATATGAGGGCCTGACCTTTTGTACAATTAATGACTTTCCTCCATACGAAAATTTGTCAGGATATAGTGTTAAGGGGCATAAAGCATGTCCTATATGTGAGGAAGGGACTTGTTACTATCAACTTCATCACGGAAGAAAGAAAGTCTACCAAGGTTATAGGAGATTTTTAAGAAAAGGCCGCCCCATATACTCGACTGAAGGAAAAAAAATTTGGCGGCTAGAGGGTGAGAAAAAATTTTTGATGTCATGCATGTGGAGAAAAATGTGTATGACAACATTTTTGGAATACTTCTTAACCAACATGGTAGTTCCAAAGACACTTTGAAGGCAAGATTAGATTTGCAAGAAATGGGAATATGTGAGAACTTACATCCAAGGCCAGATGGTGAGCGAAGTTATTGTGTTGAAGAGATTAATATTTTATCTCAGGATGAGAGAAGAAGTATTTGTGAATGTTTATGTCATATCCCCAATTTCTTATCTGATGTATATATACAGTTTATATGTAATGGACATGAGATTCTTGGAATAAACTGTATCAGATTGAGGAATAAAAGAGAGGGATTATTAACTAAGGAAAGTTCTGGGACCTAAATAAAAATTAGAAAAAGTTGGAGGCTAAAAGTGAAAGTAGAAAACAAAAAGAGGGACCTAAATGCAAATAACCAAAAATTTAGGGACCTAAATGTAATTATGAGAAAGTTGAATCGAAAAAGGCTCAAAAATTCCTGGAATTAGATTAGACCCAAATTTTACCAGTAGATAGACAAAATTATTCTGGTCAGTTTAACGCGATACAGAATTTTGATTTGAGGTCCCAATTAATTGATACAAAATTCCTAAAGTCAAGAAGAATTATTACTGTATTTTTCAAACCTTAGAATCATATGAAACCTTATAGTAAATTCCTATATTTTATATAAGAATTTATAAAATTGACAAACTCAGCAAAGGAATCCTGTAGAATTCTTACGGAATTTTATAGTGAGATAAATACCCGATAAATAGGGTCATAAGAGATTTCTTAGGATTTATGCTATAAAGGTAATGGACCAAGACTAAGGCCTAAATGGTATCCCAATAGGCCCAATAAGGTAATAAGACAGTTAAGTGGGCCAAAGTCCAGAGCAACACAGGAAAAGTGTGAAATTATAAAAATGCCCCTGTGTAGCTAGATTGTACCAGTGATAGATAGAGAGAGTATTTTGGTCATTTTGGACAGGCCAAAAACATGAAAAATAGTATAAAGACAATTAGTTAGAGCCAGTATATGCCCTAGTGCAGTGTAGAGAGGTGTGAAATGACAGTTTTGCCCTTAGGGTTAATATAATGCAAGAAAGTGCAAAAGGGCATTTTGGTCATTTTACAAGGGATGGATGGTAGATAAATTACTCAGTCTAATAATGTTAATGGTATGTGAAACCTAGACACTGGTTTCTATGACAGAATATATATTATGAAATATTATAAAAATTATGAACATAAATTAGTCTGATTTTTTTTGAAACTGCTTCGATCAGTACCAGACTGGACTGGAATTTTTCCTATCAATATATTTATCTTTTTTTAACCAAACATTCCCATAAATGATGTCATGCATGGCATCAAAGGCAAGTCTTCTAGGGCAAGCTTGGTTCAAGAATGAATATGGACCATTAGATCAGTAGTAACCAAACTAATATTGGCCATTCATTTCCACCCAAGATTTTTTATAAATACCCCCAAACCAGATTGGATTTAGCATGCATGGTACCTTAGGAAACCTTTGGCCAAATTTCATTTGAAGCAAGAAAGAAGCACATAACTTGGAACAATAAGCAAGGTAACTATCTCCCTTATTCTTGGACTTTAATCTAGCAAGTTAGCCCTTAGTTTTAAGGGATTTTTGTGACTTCTTTTCCTTGTGGGTGCTGCTAGAAGTGCTGTCTATATGTGATGAGAATATGAGTTTTATGTTATGGATAGTTTAGACAAGCTTAAACAAGCTAGAATAAAGTGATATAAGCTTAGAAATTCAAGTATGCATGTAGTTAGGGTTTGTGTTCTTGGTTGCTTGTCATATCCCCAATTTTCTTATATGATGTACATGTACAGTTTATATGGAATGGATATGAGATTCTTTGAATAAACTGTATCAGATTAAGAAAGGAAAGAAAGGAATTATGAACTAAGGAAGTTTTAGGGACCAAAACACAAATTAGAAAAGGCTGAAGGCAAAAAGTTGAAGTAGAAATAAAAGTTGGGCCAAAAGTGATAATTTTCAAAAGTTAAGGGACTTAAATGTAATTTAGTAAAAAGTTCAAGGGCAAAATTGTAATTATAGAAAGTTCGGCTGAAGAGGTTTAGAATTGCCCGAAAGTATTTCAGTCCCATATCCCATCAGTAAATAGAGGAAGTTATGCTAGTTAATCTAGTATGATGCAGAAATTTTATTAGGGCTCCAGACAATAGATATTTATTTGATAGTCTGAAAGTTATCTGAAATTTTATCAGATTTCATGGACTTCAGATATAAGTGAGAGAATTACAGGAAAGTGTGCCCTATAGTGTCAGATGTCATGGATCTGACAGAACCCCAGAAGGAGTTATGCATAAAAAGTTATCCCTATATTAGTGAATTTTGACGGGAGTTTGATAACGACCGTGATCCAATTATGGAACTTATTAGTATATAAGCCTAGATAGACTGAGATCAAATGACCTCATATATAGGCCCATAATGACGCAAAGGAGGGCCAAAAACCCAGGGTACCAGTTTATCAGTAGAAGGGGCTAGTGTCCAGAAAAAGTATGAAAGTACAAAAATGCCCCTATATAGCCAGATTGTACTAGAGATGGATAGAGGGTATTTTGGTCATCTGGTACAGGTCAAAAATGTATAGTGTAGTATAAAGATGATTAGTTAGAGCTAATATACACCCTGAGGCAGTATAAAGAGGTGTGAAATTATAATTATGCCCTTAGGGTTAATATAGTGCAAGATAGGGGACCAAGGGCATTTCTGTCATTTCCCAAGGGATCTATAATTAAGTTTTGGCCCAGTTCAAGTATGTCAATGGTAGGAAGAATTCGGATACTGGATTTAAGGTCAGAAAGCATATTATGGAATCTTAGAAAAATTATAATTATAAAATAGTCTGGTTTTTGGGGAATTGGACTGAGCCGATATCGAATTGGACTGAAATTTTTCCAAAAGTTTCTTCCTCTAGAAATAGAGCCACATAATCCCCATGAGTTATCCCTTGTGATGTCATGGATGATGTCATAATTCTTCTTTTTGAAAAAGTTAAATCCAAGATTAAATGTGAGCCTTTAGATCAAATAGTGCCTAAAGTAATCTTGGGCCATTGATTTTCTATGAAATTTTCTATAAATAACCCCTCAAATATGGTTCAAACCGTGAGCTCATGAACCTTGGGGAAACTCTTGCAAATGGAAACCCAAGCTAAGACAAAGAAGATTCAAGGTACCAATGTTCAAGCAAGCTAGAGATTTAAAGGTAAGCAATCTCTCATAGCTTATTTTCCTTTGATTTGGGAGCTTGAACTTAGGGTTTTCATGGAAAAAAGTTGAGTTTTCTCTAAGGTGTTGTGCTGCCCAAAAACCTTAGATGAAAGGGAAAAGAAGAAATTGAAGTTAGAGACATGTGCTTGAAGCTTAAACAAGCTAGTTAAGTGATTGGTAGTTGAATCAAATTGATATTTTTTACTTTGCCATGGATGAACCTATTCGGTCTGCACTTTTCATGGGGGAAGGAAATGGAATTTCAATGATCTACTGCTTCCACTGAATTTATATGATGATTTTGTGTATGATTGGAAAGGTTTTGAACCTTAGAAACATTAAAATTTCAATATTGTATTTTTTGAAATTCTTCTTTGTTACTGTTCACTCACATGAACAGTGATTCAAATTTCATGATTTTGGTGCTTCCAATAGTTTTAACATGAAAAATTGTGTGGGATAAAGTAAAGAAACAAGTATGAGAAGCATTATAACCAAAATGAGAATTTTTGAAAGATTTGTGTGCATGTGTTCAGTTCTATACAGTAGGCTATGAAGGAGCTGGAATTTCATGATTCTAGGATCATAAATGGATTCAAAAGATGAAATTGTGTAGGGTAAAGTTAAGACATCAATTGGTTCAAGAGACAAGTGGATTAGTGAAGATTAGATAAAGTTATGATAATAAAGATGTGTAACAAGGTTAGTCTTGAACATTATTGGAGTTCATGGGTCCTAATGAATTATGTGATGAATATGAATGTGTTTAGGACCTTGAAACATCCAAGAACATGTTGGGAAGTGATTGACATAAAGGCTTCATGGTTGGAAAGCTACGGAACAAGTGCAAAAGATCAAGAGGAAAGCTTAAGTGCAAGGTAGTGAACTTACCTCTTTATGTGCTTGATGTGGTATGCTTATGTGTTGACATGTATATGATATTTAAATGATGTTGTGACATGATAAATGATGTTGAATGTATTGTGAATAACATGTTTTCCATGGCCATGCATTTTTATGTAAAAGTATATCGCATGATGGCATGTCACTAATCAAAGAAAGTTTAATGAAATTACATAGCATGCATTAGCATCCATCTTGCATATTTAAGTGGTAATGTTTGCTACTGAGATTCCCTAGAGTCTCACTCTTCCATAACCAACCAATTTATGGCAAGTATGATGGAAAAGGTATGCATGGAGAAGAGATAAAGAATGGAAAAAAGGAAGTGAAGTAATTGAGATCTTAGCATATACTATAAATTATCTATGTAAATGCCATGTAAGGTGTTCATTTATGTGATGAAACTATTTGTTATAATTATGGCATATGTACATGATGTACATGAATATTGAGAAGCTTATTTGATGGCTTATACATGCAGGACCAATTATTGAAAGTGAAAGAAAAGAATCTGAAATAGTAAAAATGTAGGTCCTAAAGCAGTTTAGTTGTGGCTTCAGTTTGACTGAGCAAATGAAGGAATTATTTCACAATATTTTACAAGAGTGTAGTACACATCCAAATATTTAAATTCATAGGTAGAACATTTTATTTGGATGTGTACATCAAGAGAAATGAATTTCCAAGTAAGGGAACAGAATCTGTCTTCAGAATTTTTGACCAAATGAACAGTAAAATTTGACAAATAAACTATAATAATTGGTTAATCATTTGGTCTAGAAATTATTTTTCCCTTGAATTTCAAGATGTTATCTTCACGTATCTTTTTGAACCACTTCATTTTGATTTTTCTAGAATTAATTATAATTTTTTGAATTTCATCGCGTAATCTGGAATACCATATGAACAGTAACCCGAGAAAAAGAAAAATTCCAGATTTAGCTAATGGACTTCCAAAGACTTGTAAGTGGTTCTAAATGCTACTAAGTGGTCCCTAAGATATATGAAAGTAAGGATGTTTCACTACTATTGTATGAAACACTATTCATATGTTGGAATTTCATGGTTTTGATGCTTCCAATGAGTTTAAAATGGAAAATTGTGTGGGGATAAAGTAGGAGAACAAGTATTGGAAGTATTGGAATGAAAATGTGAAATTTTGGAAAATCAAGAGGTTACTTCAGTTTGGCACAGCAGCTTGTGATATGTTTTGATTTTGGAAATTCTGGTTTCATATTTGGATTCTACATGAAAAATTATGTGGAAATAAACCATGGGAATTTATTTTAGAAAGATGGAAGTATGAAACATAAAATAGGAAAAGAATGGAAGTTAAAGAAAACCTAGTCTTGGAATTGTGTTCAAGTTGAGTTGTAACTTGATGTTACTTTATAATGGCTAGGTTTTGACATTTGTGAAGGTAGGAAATCATCTCAAGAAGACTTTATCAAGGATAACTCAAGAGGTAGCAAGAATACCTAACTATAGTTTCATGTTTGCTTGATTGTATGCTTGCTTGTTAGTTATGATGTTTGGTTGAGTATGAGATTGTGTCATCATGTTGATAATGAAGTGTGAATGATTGTAACTCCTTTAAACTTATGTCATGACAATATGCATGTTAGAGTTTGCTTATTACCATTATGAAGTAGCTCACATCTCATGATAACATGTTAAGCATCCAATTAATCATGCATGATATTAAAGTTTGTATGACTTGCTATTGAGATTTTCATGAAATCTCATTCCTCCCGCATGCACAACTATGTCATAGGTGCTAGAACTTCTCAACGAAAGAGGGTAAGCATAGATGGTTAAACTTGTATAATAAGTTACATGAGTTACTTGGCCCTATGGAAGTATATCTTGGGATATATGGTGTATGATCATATACTCGTATTCTAAGGCTGACGCTTTGTGATGATGTTTATGATGCCTTAACCAACGAGTTTGAACTTGAAATTTAGTAGGATAATAGCTAAGATATATAGATTTAAATGAACACTAAGAATGCCTCAATTGGTTAAGTATTTGATTTATTATGATTTTTCCAATTTGGAGTTAAAATCTGGAACTAAGATAAAGTGACCAACTGGAGGCAGTGACATTCTAACGTTAATTTCATATGGTAAATGAACAATTTTTTCTATGAAATTTTATGAGCATAGATAACACATCTGGATCTTCAAATTCATAGGTAACATAGTTCATTTGGATAAGTAATCAAAGAGAAATGAATTTTTGAAATCAAGGCAAACAAACTGGAACCTCCAGATTTTACCAAATGAATAGTGTTTTTCAATGAATAAATTGATTTCATTGGGGCAATGAAACCTCAGTTTTATATTTTTCATTCAAATTTAAATAAAATAGCTTTAATTGAAAATTGGAACCACCCTATTTCAATGTTTCTACATTTAATTATGAATTTTTAAAATTGGGTATATGTTCTAGATTACCAAATGAATAGTACGGGGAACAGTACCCAACAAGCAATCTTTTAGAAATGCATCTTTCTAAGGCAAAAGGCTATGTAATTGGTTCAAATGACTTTCAATTAAGTGTAATTGAGGTTGAAAATAAGGACACGATAGTTTACAAGGAATCAAAGTTCCCTCTGGTACTCATCTAATCTTAAGAAGATTGTGTCGATGAAAGATTTGAGATTAGTAGGCCAAAAGTCTCATGATTATCATGTCTTGATGCAACAATTACTCCAGTAGTTGTTCGAGGAATCCTTCAAGATGATTTGAGACACATTGTAACCCGACTTTGCTTCTTCTTCAATGCTATATGTGGCAAAGTCTTTGAGACTTAAAAGTTGGATGAATTGGAGCATGAGGGTTATGTTATTTTGTGCCAACTTGAAAAACTGTTTCTTCCAGGCTTTTTTGACGTCATGGTACACCTCATCATTCATCTAGTGTGAGAGATAAAATTATGTGGCCCTGTATACTTATGATGGATGTACCTATTTGAAAGATACATGAAAATCCTTGAGGGTACATGAAGAATCCAAATTGGCCTGAGGCATCCATTGTTAAAACAAAATAATAGAATGACAAAGCAAATACTGATTAGAGAACACAACAAATCTTTTATACATTAGTTCAAACAGAAGGTTGAAAATGATGATTGTGTATCTGATTTAGTTAGATGGTTGGCATATGGTCCTGAATTTAATGTGATATGTTGGAATTCATTTGACATCAATGGGTGTTCCTTTTATACTCAGTCCCTAGATGAAAAAAGTAGTGTGCAGAATAGTGGTGTTATGTTAGTGGATGAAGCTATGCACTTCTCTAGTTCAAAAGATAACAATCCTAAATTAACAGTCATCCCTTATTATGGCATCGTTGAGGAGATTTTAGAGTTAGACTACACCAAATTCACAATTCCCATGTTCAAATACAAGTGGGCTAATGTAAACAAAGGTGTTATGGTGGATCGGTTAGGATTTATACAAGTTGATTTGAAAAGTACAAGTTTTGGGAATGAGCCTTTCATTATGGCAAACCAAGCAAAGCAAGTGTTCTAAATCACTGATTCGGCAAATAAAAGATGGTTTATTGCTCTCCAAGGAAAAGAGTTATTGACGATGATGATTCAATTTATGAGACCCCTTCATTTTCAATAGGTTTACCAAAATTGAATGAAGAAGTGGATTCTGATTCATTTTTATGTGATTGCATATATTGTTTTGATGTAATAATAGCATAAGTATATTTTTCTAATTGTATATATTATTTTGTTATAACTTATAAATGATAGGTTAAAAAAGGTTGTTTTGAAAAAATAACTCCAATATTTAAACTGGTTTTAATTGTTATCCGGCGTAAAAAATGATATGAAAACTTTTTTACACCAGTTGTACATGTTATCCAATGTAGAAATTATTTTGAATTTCAAAATATTAGTCATTTCATATTCAAAGTATGATATTTACACCGGATTTAAATGTTAACTGGTGTAAAAAGTCTTAAATAAAAATACTTTATCAAAGCCCGCCCCTTGGCGCATCTCTTCCTTTCTTATTTCTCAGGTTGTATGCAGTCTTAGTTTTCACATCTTCTATCATTACACCAGTCATCGTGCTTTATGGTTTTCATCTTGCTTCGCTGTGGTTAGTCCTTCTACTTTGTTCTTGCTCTTGTTGTGCTTTGCCATGTACTTGTTCTGGACACTTATTTTCTCGTGTACGTGCTTTACCTTTTACGTGTTCGTTAAATCTAGGTTTTGTAGTTTTCTGTGATAAATGCTTGCACTTCTTTCCATCAATAAATGATTGCACTTCTTTCACTATGGTTAGTCATTATTCTCTATTTGCTATGTTTATTTTTGTTATTGCGTATATAGAAATAGGGGGTAGTGGTAATCAAAATTAGGCTAATGATGCTCCAAGTGACTCTAAGCAAATGAGGGGCAAAAGTGCGACGCGATTGAAGGACATTTTGAAAGATAGGATGGAAGGAAAATTACTACCGATTGAGTTTGACACACGTTAGAACCCAATTGGTGAACACAGGACAAAGTACATGAGTTATATTAGCCTCCTAACACGCAACAAAACTAACATCACCATACAGACTTGGGATACTGTTGATAATATTGTGAAGAATCAAATTTGGTACTCTATCCGGGTATAAGAACTGCCTATTGTATATTGTATGCAGACTAATACCGAAAAATACAACTATTTATTGATAACTCTGCTTTCAATGAAAATTATTATAGCTCACTTACGATATTCCCAACAATGAAGTCTTAAAGAAGATGTTGTCTTATTACGCTAAGTGTTGGAGGGCATTTAAGACACAACTAGCTCGGCAGTATATGCATGGCTGAGACAAAGATGGTTGGCCTAATCCTTCTCCATGCAGCAAGTATCAATTCATTGACAAAGCTACTTAGGAAGAATTTGTTAGGCTTCGTACTACTATAGAAGCTATGGTGAGTTGATATGTTGTGAAAAAGGAATCTTGCATTTCCCATATTTCTTTCTTTTATATGTATTGGGCATTAACTACTTCAAGTATTATAGGAAAAAAGAGCAAAAGCCATTGAACATGCTCTCAAAAATGATTACCCCCACACAATGTCTCGAGGGAGTTACACGAAGGCTAAAAGAGACTTGTTGGGGGCCAAGAGGAAGAGGCTAGAAGAGGCTACTGAATCTTATCCTAGTGTTACTCTCACTCCCCCATCTCCAATACAACGTGAAGATAAGTGGTTGTATGCTCACCAAAAAAGGAGCGGATCATTTATAAGCGATCACGCTCGCATGATTGCGGCAAAAATTGTAAGTACTACTTGTATTATTTTATTTTAGTAGACTAATTATATTATTTCTTATGTTTACTCTTTTTATGTTATAGGTTGATCTTAAACAACAAGAAGCTTATGGCTCCTTCAAGTTAGATGGTAGGAATGACATCTTGACTGTTGTCACGGGCAAGTAAGAGCATAGGGGTTGTGTCAGGGGAGTTGGTCTAGGTGTCAGTATAAGAGATTTTTTTAGAGCATATCCACGATATTCCCCATACATCCTGAGGGCAAAGATAGAACCATTATTATCCACCGTGAGGGAAGATGCTAAAGCAGAGGCTAGGGCACAGAAAGAAGCTTCAATTCAGGCACAATTACAAGAGGAGTTGGCAAAGATCAAGGAAGAAATATTGTTCATGTTGACATCGAGGCAACAGGAGCCAAGTGCCACCCAAATGCTCTCACATACAACCCGTCCTAGCACTAAAGGAAGATGTTGCATGGCTAAAAATGTGTCAGAGGATGCTGAACCTTGTGATCTATATGTGAAGGATCCTATCAAAAGGTTAGTGGCACATGGTTCCATCCATATTTTAAGGGAAACTACCCACCACATCCAAATTCAGGATGATCAGTTAAGGGTGACAGTTGAAGACATGATATTTGAAGATACTCTTATCCTAATTCTGACTAATGAGGTGAAGACTGTGAGTCAGGCAAAGGGGACTTTCATATTATGGTCAAAAACATCTTGTTTTGGATCACGTCGCATCATCCCCAAGTAAACTTCCCACACCTCCCAATTTGAGTTCCACGCAAAGTATGATCCAATTGGCATCTGACAAAATATTCCATGTGGATGCGTTGCCTATGGATTCAGTTGTGGGTGATACGGGGGCTACTGCCTTTGTTGACCATACAGATGTGAAATCGGTTAGCACTCCTAGGAATGAACTAACCTCCGGGTGCGACCAAGTGTTTTTAATGTAAGTCTAATTTAAATGTAAATATATGTAATAACAAAATTCATGCAAGCTGAGTGTTTGCATTAACTAAAATCATGTTTAAATTAACTAGAGGTACATGCAAGCTAAGTTGGTTTTCAAGGGCAAACAATGTCAGTTCGAATTCCTATGGTCATTTTAGATTTATTCAAAAGGGACCTCCCAATCTTTAAGACTTGAGTACATTGCAAGCATACTTATAAAATTGATCATACTATGTAAGCATACTTATAAAATTTTCTTCTTATGATCCCTCTACTACAAGCCATCAGTTGATGCCAAGAAGATTATGAACATGTGAGTTTTCTTCCTTACAGAACAATAGTGTTTGTAATAAATTAAATATGGTATTTGTAATATATCTTAGTAACACTTTAATTTCTTTTATTTTAATTTGATGTTTCATATGTTTGATCAATCTAACCCATTTTCTAAACAAGATATTGAGGACCTGCGCAATATTTGGGCTGAGTTTTTTGTTCAAATCATTCCTTCTCAATAGTATTTGTCATTATGTACCAAAATACATTTTGTTATTTTTCTGTTCAAATGATTGTATTTTTTATTGAATTTTATTAAATGAATAATGTAATGAGCAATTGAAAATCTGTCTATGCCATCTTGAACTTTTCCTCTGCTACTGTCTCTTTCATTTTGTATATTTGGGCAATTTATTCATGAAGCTTCAAGGGATGGAGTTAATAAAACAGTATATACACCGACATGAATAGAAACAGTATATATAAATATGATAACATATACACTAATTGTCTTTATAGTGAGGTGTAGAAAATTCATTATTCTACACCGGGTATAAACACAACCGGTGTAAACAATTCATTAATCTACACCGGGTGAAAACACAACCGATGTAAACAATTCATAAAACCATTCAAAAGGGATATGTTCAACCAGTGTAGACATTAGCAAATTCTAAGCCGGATTTCAAAAGGGCCGATCTAAATTCTACACTTTCTACACTAGTGAACCGACCGATTTAAAAAGTGTACACTTTCTAAATGGACCGTTTCTAGACCAGTCATTGTCTGATGTAGATCACCATTTTTAACAGATTTAGAAAGCCTTTTTTGTAGTAGTATCAGCAGCAAAACCAGCAGCAGTCATAGTAACTGCAGAAGGAGAAGATAAAGATGGAAACAGAACTTTCCTCTGGTTCTATTGCTTGGAATAGAGGAAAGTTACAGATGAAATAGAGATAATAGAGATAGAGATAGAAGTGTGAGACACAGAGAGAGATAGACTGAATATTGCATTGAGTGATATATGTTCTGTGTGATATGAATAAGCTAATATACGTGAGTGAAAGCTGTGGAATGATGTGTGATATAGAATGAATGCTCTGGGACCAATGTGAATAATGTGTGTTCAATGGATGAAGTCTGAATAAATTGTGCTGGAGTAAGTGGCTAATATATTGCTTGAATGATCTCCTCTCCAATGCCAGCACATGCATCCAACAATCTATTAGTGCCCTTATTTCTATTAACCATGTGTGAATCCTATTCTAAATTCTGATATAGCACATGTGTGAATTGTCATATCCTAATTTTTCCCTATCTGTATAGTACTGATAGTGGAAAGAGGTTTGGAAAGGATTATGACGAATATCATAAGAAAATATAAAGGTTAGATGAGTCTTGAGGGAAGAGAAGGACTAAAACGCAAAGTAGAAAAGGTTAAAGGCAAAAAGTGAAAGTAGAAACAAAAGTTGGGCCCTTAAGTGTAATTTTCAAAAGTTAAGGGACTTAAATACAAATAGCCAAAAGTTCAAGGGCTTAAGTGCAATTATTCAAAAGTTCAGGGACCTACATGTAATTATGAGAAAGTTGAGCTAAAACAGGCCAAAAATTCCTAGAATCAGATAAGATCCAAATTTTACCAGTAGATAGACAAAAATATTCCGATCAGTTTAACACAACACAGAATTTTGATTGAGGTCCCGATTAATTGATATAAATTTCTGAAATCAGAAGAATTATTACAGTATTTTTCAAACATTAGAATCATATGGAACTTTACTGGAAATTTCCATATTTAATGTAAGAATTTATAAAATTGACAGAGTCAGAAAATGAATCTTGTAGAATCCTTACGAGATTTTACGGTGAAATAAAATACCCGATAAATAGGATCGGGAGAGTTTATCTTGGGAATTGGGGCATAAAGGCAATAAGTCCATACAAATGCCCAAATGGTGCCATCATGAGCCTAATAAGGTAGTGAGACAGTTATGTGGGCCAGAGTCCAGAGCAGTCCGGAAAAAGTGTAAAATTACGAAAATACCCCTGGATGCCCATATTGTACCAGTGATGGATGGAGGGCAATTTGGTCATTTTAGATAAGTAAAAAATGTGCCATATAGTATAAATATGATTAGTCAGAGCCAGTATATGCTCTGAGACAGTGCAAAGAGGGGTAAAATGATGATTATGCCCTTAAGGTTAATATAGTGTAAGAAAGTAAACCAAGGGCATTTCAGTCATTTTCAAAGGGATCTGTAATTAAGTTATGGCCCAGTACAAGAATTTTAATGGTAGGGAGAATCTGGATACTGGATTTCAGGTCAGAAAGTATATTATGAAATTTTAGAAAAAATTAGATGTAGAAAACAGTCCGATTTTTGGGGAATAGGACTGAGCCGGTACCGGATTGGACTAGAATTTTTTCAGAAGCTTCTCCCCATTAGAATTTCCCCACATAACCCCTTTGAGGTGTCCCTTGTGATGTCATGGATGATGTCACAATTATCCTTTTTGAAAAAGTTAAATTCAATATTAAATGTGGGCCTTGAGATCAAATAGTAACCAAATCAATCTTGGCCATTGATTTTCCATAGATTTTGGCTATAAACACCCCCTCTTTTCTGCATCAAAACTGTGGCTTTGTGATACCTTGGGGAAACTCTTGCAAAATGGAAACTCAAGCCAAGACAAAGAAGATTCAAGGCACCAAAGTTCAAGCAAGCTAGAGATTAAAGGTAAGCAATCTCTCCTAACTTATTTTCCTTTGATTTGGGAGCTTGAACTTAGGGTTTTCATGGGAGAAAAGTTGAGTTTTCTATAAGAGGTGGTGCTGCCCAAATACCTTAAATTAAAGGGAAAAGAAGAAATTAAAGTTAGAAACATATTATTGAAGCTTAAACAAGCTAGTTAAGTGGTTGGTTGTTGAATCAAGTTGATATTCTTGACTTTGCCATAATGGAACCTATTCAGTCTGCACTGTTCATGAGGGAAGAAATGGAATTTCAATGATTTAATGCTTCCATTGAATTTATATGATGATTTTGTGTAGGATTGGAAAGGTTTGGAACCTTGGAAATATTAAAATCTCAAGGTTGTAGTTTTTAAAATTCTTCACGGTTACTGTTTACTCGCATGAACAGTGATTGGAGTTTCATGATTTTTATGCTTCCAATGGTTTTAAAATTAAAAGTTGTGTGGGATAAAGTAGAGAAACAAGTATGGGAAACATTGGAATCAAAATGAGAATTTTTTAAGGAAGTGGGTGCCGTTTCGGTTCTATACAGCATGTTATGAAGGAAATGGAATTTCATGATTCTAAACTCATAAATGGATTCAAAATATGAAATTGTGTAGGGTAAAGTCAAGACATCAATTGATTCAAAGGCCAAGTCTATTTAAGATTAAGGAAAGTTAATGAACTTAATGTTTAAAAGGAAGATATGTTAGTTAAAGTGAGTTTAATGCTTAAGGAAGTTAGATTATGATGGATGAATGGTTATGTGATGTTAGGAATTGGTTGGTATGCTCTAAAAGTGGTAGCCACATGTTCAAGAAAAGTGGGAAGAAAGAAGCAAGAGGAAGTGAAAGAGAGTCAAGTATATGAGGTAGTAAACTTATCATAAACTTGTATACATTGAATGTTATGCTTGAATGTGCTATAGCAATTGTCCACAAACTATTTTGAACTTATCATATGTTGTGCCTTCTTTTATGGACATTATTCTCACTTGACCAAGGGTTATTGTAAAGATAATGCATGGCAGCAGCAAAAGCTTCTTGAAATATAAACAAGTACTCCTCATCTCCAAATATAAAATAAGCCTAAGAAAATTCATGAATGAAGAATTACAGAACATGCTTGCCTACTAACTAACTCTAAAATGAAATTATAGGGTAACATAAAAAAGATATTTACATACTTATGAGTTGGTATCGTGGAAAATATCAGCAAAAATATACAGTACGTATGATTCAATAGATTGGCAGAATAAATATACTAATTTTATTGTTTTAAATAAGTACATGACACTTCATGCATACTGATAGTATTTGTGCTTTTGTGGTAATACATGGTTATGCTTGGCAATATGCTAATTCAAGGATAAAATAGTAAATTAACCCTTCCAAACTGCATAAATATTGTTCTATACTAATTTAGACTTTTACAGTGAGGTTTGGTTTTGAATTGCAGGTATTTTAGGGAAGAACCAAGGACTAATATAAGCATAAAAGAAATCACAAGATAAAGAAAATCATATCGCGCCTCTGTGCTTTTTAGTTACGACCAAAGTGTCCACAGGTCGTGACCTCATTTCTTCTGGGAAGTTTCTTTGTGTTTATAGGTCGCGACCAAAACATGGATCTGGTCATGACTAAAATAGGCAATCATTGAAGCTGCGCGTTTTAAATTAGATCATGCGGGAATAAAAGGAAGCTAAAGCTGCAGATGTCAAGGAGGCTGGTTTTTGACTTGATTAGGCTAAGAAGTAGTACTCGAATCCTCTCTACACCTTCTCCCTAACCTACAGACTCATCTTCTATCATTTGTACCTTTCTACAGAATCTCACATCTCTACACCATTAACCCATCACCTTTTTCTGCTTTATTCATGGCATCATATCTAGACATCGATTTTAGCACAGTAGGAGTCATGAGAAGCTAAATTCTTAGTCTCTTGGTGATGGATCTGATATTTTGAGCTCATAGATTGCACTGGGAGTTTTCTATTTTAATCTGCACCTATTTCATGTTTTGATGTTGCTAGATCTAGGGTTTTCATTATATGAACAAGGGATTGAATGTCGATTGATTATTTTCATATTAGACAACTGTAATTTACTTCAGATTATTTGGATGTTGATTTTTAATATAGTATTTCAGTTTTAATTTTAAGATAGTTTGACTATTATCAACGATCGTTGTTAAATAATTTAATTGTTTGAAATCTATGGTCATTGGTCAATGATAATTCGAGGGCATTTTCATCATCTAATTTAATTGCACACTAAATAGATTTTAACAGTTCATTAAGAGTTTATAAACTAGCTTTAATATTAATACTCTAGACTCAATCGATCGGTTGAGGTTTTATTTAAAACTTAATGATTTCAAAACTCCTATATCAAATTAAGAGCAATGATAGATAGGCCCCTATCATCAAGAGTATTTCATAACAAATTTCTTTCACAATCCACTGAATTTCTATCTTAATAAAAAAATATAAAAATATTTACTTTACTGCACCCTTATTTTAATGCATCAAAAAATAATCAAACCCCAAAACCCATTTTACTTCTACTCAGGTTTTCAATGGTTTTGTCACATATTTGCTAGGTTTCCAATAAAAAGCTCCTCGAGAAGAACGATAGGGTTGTGTCTTATACTACATTAATAGGGTACAATTATGTTTGTTTTGATGAGTCAAACGATGACAATCCTTGCTTCAAATCACATACATTGAAATAAAAATTGAGTAATTAGTTTTATATGTTTATCTTTTGGTAGGGGATAATTTTTTTGTTGGTTTGGATAGAAGAATTCATTTATGAAAGAAGAAACCACAGAATTAGAGGATAAGGTTTCCACCCTACCTTCTAACAACAAACAACAACCAAGGTAAAGGAAAACAGAAATGAAAAGAAGAGAATAACATTGGCAAAAAAAAGAAGCTATATGATCCCTAGAAGTCTAATTAGGATGCCCATTTGATAGAACTATGAGCTAGGCACTAATGATGTTTCAAAAGATATTAGTACTCTATTACACAAAAATCTAATCACTAATGTGTCTACAAATGATTAAAGGGAATCAAGATGGTGACTAGGTAAAATAGTGAATTACCATGATCATAAATGAATAATGAGAAGTAAAAATCAACTTCAGTTATTCTTCCAATATTGAACTTTCAATAAGTTTATTAATACAATGAATATAGTAAGAATTTTTCTGAAGAATTGTCATAAATAAAAAGATAAAAGATATTTTGCATTGTTCCTCAATAAGGTTACGAATTCAAGGGAAGAAAATAAATCCTTTAATTAAGTGTTGCAACCATGCAAGTGTTGGTGTTGCAATGCAAAATGATGCAAGTATTTTTAAGGGAGAAAGGGATACTGTGAAATGCAAGATATTGACCATATTAAGATAATTTAATTGCATAATTATGCAAGTAATAGCAACCACTACAAAAATCCATGTCTGGTAGTATCCAGCCTCATTTATCCTCTCTAATGTAAGTTCTATTGCAATAACAATTGTTTTTACACTCATGACATGTGAAATAATATATCAAAAATGACAAAATAAAAGGCAGTAAGTAACACATGACCAAAATCACAAAAATGTTATTGCTTTCAATATTGACATGGTATCTATTAGCGTCACTTACTGTCAATGATCTAATTACAGAGCAGTTTCAATGTAAACCAAAATATTAGTTTGATCATAGCTAGGAGCACAATACATAGTCAATACCAGTGTTATGGCTATTCCTAAGGCCATATACAAGAGGAATGTTAGATGCTAAAATAGAATATACTTGTTCAGATAATCTCATAAGCATGAACACACTTCATAATGAATATCAACCAGCATACCAGTTGAGTGCCTAGTTGACAAACAGGGTTCTTAGGTGTACTCCAACTTGAGTTAATTGGGTGTCCAATTAGGTACTTAGGCAAACTGCTGAGGCAAAGGAACAAATATCTCTCCTGTTGAGTTGTTCAAAGCATAATCACCTTCAGGTTTAGAAGAATGGATACCCTCAATGTAACTGAGGCTGCGGAACTTCTCGACAATTTGTTCTATGGCATATTTGGGTAAGGTCTAAATGTCAGTTACAGAGCAAGGGACAAAAAATTTGGAGGCTCTGGGTGACTGTGGAATAAGTGTTTTAGATATTGGAATAGGGAAGAAGAATAAAGATGAGAAAGATTAATATTATGGGAGTTTTGGTGGGATGGAGAAAGTGTGAGAGTGAGTTGTAAGAAGACATTTCATTCTACATAATAGAATGTTATAGGAAAAGAAGTGAAAGAAGATGCTTACCTAGTACAAAGAATGTAGATGGACAGTTATATCTTTTCACAATTAAAAAAATTATTTAACATCCTATGGAACTTGTTATTAACTATACATTTTTTTAAGATTTTTTTTAACATTTGATTCTTCCTATGAGATCCATACATTATTTTCCCAATAAATAACGGGTAAGCAATCATACAGCAGCCGATACATTTAGGCGTTGAGTTATTATCTAATCAGTGTGATTAGCTAATAGCGACGAGTCGGCAACAAATAGAGATTTGATCCAAAATGCCCCTCCCTCACAAAGGAAAGTACCACCCTCGACGGAGTTTAAAAAAAATATATACGAAATCCCAATGAAGTACGAAACCTTTGATCAATTCCGAAGCCGTTTCAATTTGATCACACGTTTGTTTGAAATTCCTCCATTGACCTCGGTTCCTCTATTCCTGATTTTCCAATACCCAAGCCCCCATTTCGGCGTTCGGCGGCATGAAACAGCAATCCCCGGCCCGGCCTGAACCGGATCGCTCGGTCCCGACCCTTTCGGCGCCAAACATTCAACCCCCGTCTCCTTCCTCTCTCCTCGCGTCCGTTTCGACGTCCGGTTCACAGCGCAAAATCGCGATCGCCGTTGATCTGAGCGATGAGAGCGCCTATGCTGTCCGATGGGCCGCCCAGAACTATCTCCGCCCTGAAGACATGGTCATCCTCCTTCACGTGCGTCCCATGAGCGCTCTCTACGGCGCGGACTGGGGCTCCGGTGATCTTAATCTGAACGACGCCGCCGACACTGCATCCGAAGAGTCGCAGCAAAAGTTGGAGGAAGATTTCGACAACTTTACGACCACTAAGGCCACCGACTTGGCTCAACCACTGGTGGATGCTCAAATCCCTTTCAGAATTCACATTGTCAAAGATCATGACATGAAGGAGCGGCTCTGCTTAGAAGTCGAGAGATTGGGACTTAGCGCCGTTATCATGGGGAGCCGAGGCTTTGGTGCAACAAAGAGAATTCCGAAGGGTAGGCTCGGGAGCGTGAGTGACTATTGCGTTCACCACTGTGTTTGTCCTGTTGTGGTTGTGAGATACCCGGACGACAAGGACGGAAGCAACGGCGGTAAGGCGGCGGGCAAAGCAATTGTTGGGGAAAAGGTGGAGCTCTATCCGGTGCCTGAGGAGGAGCATGAGGACCACGATGCATCAGATGAACTGAAAGGTTTAGGCTCTGACCTTGAACTTTCCTATGCTTCAACTCCTCATAAAAATTTTCTCAAGTTAACGGAATATTTTATCATCTTGATTGCATTTGACTCTAACTTCCATTGGTATTGAGCATCTATAACTTGAATCATGCGAGGTTGGAAATATACTGCAGAACAATAACTTCGGCAGAAATGTTGCCCCTTTTATGTTATTAGAATGTAAATTTATGTATTGACTGGTATTCAAGAAGTTAAATTCTCTTCCTGTTTCACTCAAATACTGGCCCTGACATGAGCAAGAGGATGAATGCAAATTACAGGGACGTGATCTGATTAGTAGAATTGAATATATTCAGTAGTTCCTCTAAGAAGCTAGATTTAAAAAATGTGTAAGTGGTCACTTGGTCTTCTTGGAGAGCAATTGGAAATCTGTTTTGTCTTCAGCAGCATAGCTTTGATTTTGCTTATAAATGAATAGTATAGCCAAATGACGCTATATTGTAGTCTTGTTCATATTTTGCATAACTTTCTGGCTTGTGTCTCTAGACTTACTATTGCTTTCCTGGCTCTAAAAAATAAAGGTGCTTAAGGTTCTTGTGGCTTGTAAGAACTTTTTGGTAAGATGTATTAGAGTGCTGTTCTGTTGTTCAGAAGTAAGATTATTCTCCATGATCTCTTCCTTTTTCTGTTTTTGCATGCAAAATAATATATGTATATTGCTTTCATCTGTTCATAGACATACTTGATGGGGTTCTTTTTAATAAAACTTCTCCTTTTGATGTAAACATTGTAGATGTAATCTTCCCACTATTTATGGTGGAACTATGAAGGTGTCATAGTATTTTACTTTTTCATGTGTATAACTCTATAATTCATGTTTTGCTACCAGAAGTCTTTCATTTCGTTGGTATTTTCTTAAAGAACATTGAACTTTTATCACATAAAATGCGTTCCACTTAAACATCTCTGCTAAGATTGTGTTACGAGTTCATATGTGCACACGACCTTTCTTCAATACTATGGTGATTGCAGAAAGAGTTACCAGTTGGAATGACCAAAAGATTATTTGACTACTTCTGTTATTAGAGAACATGTTCTGGTGTTGCATACCAGTGCAATTTGATGGTATCTTTAGTTTAATTTTATTTTGACATGTCAACAGATGCTGAATGATGAGTCAGAGCGACCTCACTTCAAGGGGAATGCTTGAATAACTCCTGCAATTTGTTAGTAACCATTTTCTCCTTCCTTTGTCTTCTCTTTTTGGCTGTTATAGACTCCCCTTGACGGTTCTGTTGTAATTTGTAGCGAAATATGTATTTAACACACCCTTTTCTGCACTTTTCCCCTGCTGGGAGAAGGAAGGTTTCGGGGGAGCTGTATTCCATGTTTCAGCTTTAAATACTTAGTTATTTAAGCAACACAATTGTAAAATTTTATACATTTGGTTGAAATTTCAGAAAGCTCAAGTGCAAGGTTGTAGATTTTCATAGGCTTGACTTGATGTTCTCTTTTGCCGGTGGTTTAGATTTTGCCACATCCGGTTTAACGTGTTAATCTAAGTTCATTTATACTCTTCAATGCGAAGTTAAAGTTGTGTGATGTAAATATCATTAACGTCCCGTTGTGTTTGCAAATTGGGGTGCTTATATTTTGATTTGTCTCTGAACGTAGTGCATACTGGTTAGCAAAAGTCTTCCACACTTTTCCTTGTAGGGAACCAATAATTCAGTGTAAACATGAACACTGCCCCACTTTGTGTAAACTTGTTTTTGTGCTGGGCTTTCAGCTCCCCTTCAAAAAGAGCTTGAATGAAGCGATTTTCACAAATTTACTTTATTTTTTTATATGACTATTTGACTAAGTCATATTTGATTATTATTGGGTTTAATTGAAGGTAGTTTTTTCAAACTGTTTTTTGCATTCACATTGATTCAAAATTCAAATTTTATATTTAAGTAGCTAAAGTCTTTTTTATTAGGATCAACGCTTGGTACAATTTCACTTAATGTATTCATTAAATTTTGAACAAGCTTTAGATAACTGGTCTCTTCTAATAGAGGCATGAGAATATTAAAAAAAAATATTGTAAGAAATTTTGAATGTGAATTTTTTTTAATAATTAACATATTTGAATATCTAAGATATTGTGTGATTCATGTAATTGATTTTATTTAGTAAAAGTTATGTCTCTTTGAAGAAGTATGAGGAAGATTTTATCTAGCTATCTATCCAAATTATCTTAGCCATTAAATGGTATTTTTGTTGCTATTGACCAATTTGTATCTGATTCGCAACTTGAACAAACCGTTCAATAAGCTTTTATAGGACGCAGTGGACCGATTTCTTGCTTACCCATTGACATTGAGCGTGCTTGTGGTTCACCTTTTTTATAAATGCTTTAGAGAAAAAGGATAGGGAACGATGCAAAAGTTATGGTTGGTTGAAATCTTGCTTTTATTGTGCTCATGGCCATGGAAGTGGAATGTCTATTCCCATCTGAAATCTAAAGCGTGATGGAATAGGACTCCGAAGAATCCTCTCCAAAACTCAATTTATTCATTTTTTTTCTTACCAAGAATGACTATTTATTTAAATTAAAATAAATATATTTCAAATGTTGTTAATTCTGTAACACCCTTAAAGATTAAACAAGGATTTAGGCACAACATAGGATTAACTCAATTTGCAAAATAAATTTTTCACATTCGAGAAAATGAATTAATGCCCAAAATATGTAGGAACAAATACATAAGAACCCAAACCATTGGACCCAACCCAATTACAGGAGGAAAAGCGAGGGAAAACAAGGGAAAAGTGGGACTATCCGGTATATGCATTTGACATGTTCACAATGGGTTGCCTCAAACAACTAAACTTCAAATTACTCGATAATTTTTATTGTTATTATTACGAATAAAAATCATCTTATATTTGAATTTAATAACAAGCATGTTTTGATTAAAAAAAAAACAAGAAGCACGTTACACAGGGCTGAACGAACGAACGAAATAAATATCAGGTTGAGCTAATGAATGAAATAAGAAATAAATAGAGAAAACAGAAAGTAAAAACTAGCATGTTATATCAGGCCGAAAAGAAACAAAAGGCATGTCATACAAGTCTAACACAGCAAACAAATGGACAAACCCTTTTAAGTAGTCCAGCAGTAAGCAGAAGCACACTGAAACATAGGCAATAACATAAAACCTAACATTGCCGTTTGCAATTGAAAATCATTTCATAAAGCTCCAAGAGTTCCCTCGCTGAGACTCTTGCGAATGGAGAGACCTTGTCCTAAGGTCAACAGTGTGACAACATCAAAATGATTTCGGCTTTGGGAGGACACTTTAGCTCCAGTTGGTGGGAGAGCCACCTGTTTCCCCTTTGAGTGTTTCAATGATTCCACAGTCTGCATTCTCCGAACATGAGTGGTTGTGCTAGGGGTTGATGGCCTACGAGAACCTCCACCATGGCTGCTCTTCCTTGTGGTCTTGTGATCTGATCTAAGGCTACGATCGAACTGATGAGCATTCAAGCCCAAACGCACTGACCGATCTGCAGCATCTTTCAATGTGCCTGTTTTCACAGGCTGCCGATTGTAGTACACAAGATGGGGAAGAAGGCCTTGCAGATATTTCTTTAGTTGTTCGTTTCCAACATTTTTCTGGGCTGGGTTTCCTTCCAAGCTGATAGCTTGCAAGGAGTTATAGTTAGCAGCAAGCTGGCCTAGACATTTGGCTGTTGATATTTTGTTGAAACGAAGATCAAGTACATTCAATTTCAAGAGACGGTGCAGACCCTCTACTTCGCTGATCTTATTTCCAGCCAGGTACAGCTCTTTTAGAGATGAACAAGAAGCGAGCCCTTTGATGATGTAGAAAAATTGACACACAAAAAAAAGTAAATTAGGAGTTCAGCAATCAAAATTTTAAGGTGATGGTAGCTAGCATTGAAGATGTATTCTAGAATTGATCCTACCATGTCCAATTCTTAATATACGATTGTAGCTCAGGTCCAAAACACGGAGTCGTGTTAGTTCACGTAATCCCTCAATGGTTGATATATTGTTTTTCGACAAGTTCAAAGCGTGCAATCCTCTAGGAAGAGCCCCCACTGTTAGCCTCCCTGGAAATAATTAAAACAGAGATCAGCAACGGGGAAAAGGTAACTTAGCCTTGACAGTGTTGAAGTATAAAAAGTAACTCCAAAACAAAAATTGTTACTAACCGATAGCATTTCCAGACAAATTGAGCACCTTCAAAAATACAAACACACTAAGAAGCGGGATCATGACGATCCCGTAATTAGCTAGATGGGCTGTAGTGGCATTAGGAGCCAGAGAAGAAATATATCTTTTAGCAGCTTCCATGCTAGTAGTGACATTAACATCCACCCGGGAAGCAGTCACATTCTCTGGTGTGCTAATACAATCACCATTTAAGGGATCAATAGAGTCGGATGATTCAATTGTTTCCTCCAGAGGTCCATAATGTTCCAGATCAGTCACCCAATCTTCGATTCGCTTAATCCTAAAATCCTTGTTATCCAAATCATCCAAATGCTGAACAGAGGACTCTCCTTTAAGGGTTTTAGTCCCATTCATGTCATCTGTAAGAGGCATTACCCAGTCTCTTGCTGAACCATAGAGTGGATGAGCGTCATAACCATCATCAAAGGAGCTATCCATATGATTTTCTTCAATAGTATCCATCTTGTTTCCCCTTGCTTGTCCCCAACAAACTTGAATATCAGACTCATTGATGAAAATATCTTTCAGCCTCAGGCTTAAAGCCTGAAGATCCTCAGAAGATCTTGACCTTGAAGCTGCATGTTCATCATAAGAGTGTATTCCAGAAGATAATGCAGAAGCCATGATATTGGGGAAGGAAGACGACCTTAGCATCAAAGTTGAGGCACTGGGACCAGAAGCATGGTCGTCACCAGCACATCCACCGGATAATGGAGTGTCGGAATTTTCTGGGGCATCGTTTGTTAAAGGCACTGGATCTTTTTCAATTAAAAAAGTCGAACTTTTATTTACCAGAGCCAAACTGTCATGTATCTCTGAGTATTGGTTTGTTTTCCCCTTACCAGCTGGGTTTATATTATGATCCATTCTACATCCCGAAATAGTGGACTCGTTACGGCTTCCGGGATCATTACAAGAAAGTACATGATCTGAATAATCCTCAATCAAGTTGTCATTATAAAGCTTTCCCTCTTGGTAAAGTCCACTTTCCACAGAGACACTTTTCTTAAGACGCCCGGTATGGTGAATTTCGTTTTCATATTCATTAACTCGCTTCTCGAATTGGCTGACCTCCATCCATGCTCAACTGAAATCAAATTGCTACCCTTCTCATTCAGTATATTCAACTGCTTTCCTCCATATGCATTTGAAATTAATGGTGGGGTTGAGCCTGCAGGCACAACATTATTTTTAGAGGCTTGACTTTGGGAACCATCTTGCAGAGTCTCCATAGCTTCTTCAATAGATGGCTGAACTACTTTCTGATTGAAAAAGCAAGCACAATCAACAAAAGGAAGCACAAATCAGAAGAGTCATATGATACCAGCGGAGTGACATTAAAACAACAGCACAGACCATATTCCACTAACCTTTGGCTTGTTGTGAAGATTGGAATTGAAACAAGAAAACCTAATCGTCATAGCAATGGTGTGAAGAGCTACATCTAGACGCCTAAATTTCTTCAACGCAGAAATACAATATCAAGGATAATCTAGCTGTTCATAAATTTTCCAGAAGCCAATTCTGAAACCCTTAATTTCTCCACTCAGTGGAAGAATAACAAAGAGCTTCTTGGGACACAAGTACACATAACCTTAGCCATAATCCAGTGTCAAGCCCACAGTGACACGGCACAATCTCCAAATGTCAGATGATCTTGATCTCCGTAAAACACAAAGCAGAACCACTCGCTCACCATCACCCCACAACCTCCTAAAGGTGCGAGCAAAGATTGTCTGTTTTAAAGCGGCCAGAGTGGAAGAGAATCCTTTCAACAGGTAGAACCCAGGGGAAATCGTGCATAAGAGACGTGTGCCTGGTAAATAGAACTGGTAAGGATCAAGGATGATGTGATATGGCATTCAGAGTAACCATTTAAAGACTATAACCACAAAACAATTTGAACAAAAAACTTAAGGTTTCCATGACTTTGCTTAAAGAGGAATATGAAATATATCATTCGATAATTTTGGTAACCAATTGAAAGCTGTGGATAAACTGTTGAAAAATTCTAAGAGTTTCCTTTTCTACAACTTGTTAGTTTACGAAAATATTTAAAACCAATCAATTTAGGGAAATCATGGGATTGAATATGTGAAAAGCTATCAATCAAATCTGCAGAGAACAGTCCACCAGATAAGAAGTGATAGAGATGCTAAATTTTTAAAATAACCAAAGCATGCATTATCTATAAGACAACAGTCAGAACCGACCAATCTCATAAACCAACGGAACATGAATGAAGAACCTCAGTCATGTCTATCTATTGAGCCAAGATTTTAAAACACTTCAAGAGCATTAACTAGAAATAATCTCAGATTTTAAACATATACGAATCTTTGAACCCAAATAAACATGATACTGCCGTAGGCGGCATCTCCAAAATGCGGAAGAAATTGAAAGCAAATGTTTCATCAACAAACGGAACAATGGATGATTAAAAGCCAGAACAAAAGCAAGCATTAGCTTCGGTAACTAATTCATAGAACAAAAATGAACCCGAAGAAAAACAACGGATTGTTGTTTACAGACTTAGAAAAGAAGAAACCAGGAATATAAAGGAATAAGTAATAGGGATCTAACCTCTCTGCAGCCAGATTGCGACGAAGGAAGCTGTTATATGGAGAGGCGTGCTTGTTCGTCTCGTCTGCGAAGTCTCTTCTGGGACGCAGAAGAGGCCTTAATTATTGTTGTAACAAACATGTTACATATTTCGGATAAATACCCTCCAACGAAACGAGCCGCTAACCCTGGGGTCGTAGCCGCACCCTGGTATTCTAAAACGAGCGGCACTGATTTCATGATATGATTTATTTTTTGGAAGACTTAATATATTTTATTTTTGTTCATAATCAGTCATCTTCGTTGGGCTGGGGGTACTAGACTATCAAATACCTATTAACCACCTTAAGTGGTGGTCCATGCAAGTCTCTCTCTCCAGATAATGCTTCTCAACTCAGTGCCAATTTGGTTTAATTTAAAATTATAATTTAAAAAATATTTTTAAATTAAACTATAATTTAAACTAAAAATTAAATAAATAACTATAAAATATTTAAAAGAGCTTTTAAAGTTATAGGTTTACGTAAGCTTATGGAACTAACTTTTTAATAAAAAAATTAGGTTATACAATAATTATTTTATCCTTTTTTTTATTATTTTATTTAATTCTCTTTTTAAAAATTTATCTATCAAAAAAATTATTCTAATAATAATTATTTCAACTCTTATTTTTTTAAAATTATTTTTATTCTAGAATTTATTTTTCATAAACTCTTTTACAGAAGTTAAACCAAACCTCCCTTAACACTATTTTAGATCCTATTCTACTCATTCATTGTCTTTGGAATGATGGTAAATGGAATATCCTCTCATAAATAGACTGTATCCACCCCCAAACTGCTATATCTATATAAATTTTAATATATATAAGAAAACTTAGGTCCAATGTCTTATATCTATTTTATCAAATTCTTCAATCTCAATTTATCATGTGTCCTATTTTTTTATAATTTTCATTTAATTTAAATCCATATAAAAAAGATTGTCCACATAATCAAATGTGATTGGAGAACTTGATCAAATAGATATAAGGGTTTAATGTAAGTATAAAGTATAGTCCACATATATAATTTTTTTTTACCCAAAAACCAAAATAAAATAGTATTGCACAATTATTTTTAACTAAATGATAACATATAATATCAAGTTAAATTTGAATATTGGGAAACCTAAATAAGAAAGGTTCTCCTAATATTATTTTTTTAATTTGAAATTTTTAAATATACGATTTTATTTAAGGTGTCAAATAAAACTAATAAAGCGAGCAAAGTACGAAAGTAAAAATGTATGAAGAGAGATAGGGAGCGGGAACTGAGAGAACTTTTGTTTTTCTTATTGTATCACAAATCAAACGTCATGCTCTATTTATAAGCATGATTTTACCTATTAAAGGTTATATCGATATTAAATAACAAATAATCAATAATAAAACTCATAAATGTGAGTGGGAGTTGAGTTGCAAGATTAATGGAATAGTGAAAAGGGAAAAATGTGAAGATATGGAGGAAGATAGAGATACCTACACAACTTTTGAATATACTTCTATTTATAGTTTAAATGTATGCTCTATAGTTCTTGGCATATAATAAAGTTTTATAAACATAAATAGAAGCAATAAACTCATGGTATCAGAAAAATAGAAAAATTACAGTGTGCATGCGGAAGCACAAAACATTGCTATGATGCCACTAAAAGCTTTCGAATGTACCTAAGATAGTTTATTCTTCACTGAAATACCCACACACAATTGGAGTACCTTGTATAGATTATAGTATGTTTCACAGCAAATTTACCCACAAAGAAAGAGTACCGATGAACAGAAAAATGGAAGGAGAACAGAGGAGGAGAAAAATAAGAACACACTCCTTTTCTTTTGCTACTGAAAAAGAGAACTACACACCCAAGGATCTAAAACTAATTTCTAACCCATTATTTCTTTTGCACGTGTGTATCTTATGGGAAGAGTGGGATACTTATAACTTCCCACTCCCTCATTTTCTTTCTTTAAAAAATATAACCATTCTCTCTATTTTCATTCCTCATGGACTTGGGTATAATCCACTAAAGGTGAATTTACCTATTTTCTAACCGTTATAAATAGTAGTTGAAAATATTATACCTTTCCTTGTTATTTTATTCTAAACGTTAATTTTGTAGTACCTTTCAATGTTTTCTTTATTTCTTTTTTTATTATTATTAAAAATTTTCAAGCAGCCATGCAAATGGCAATGCAAGAAAGTTTATCTTATGAATATGAATGGAAAGGTCATTCTAATTTGCTAATTTTTGAAGGTTACTCTTTTGTTTTTAATCAACAGGGCAACAATAATAATATTATAATCATTAATCAATCAATTATTAGCTTTATTTTTAAAATTTTTTAATACCTATTTAATTTAAAAATAAGTAAAAATTTATTTGATGTAATACTTTCAATTTTTTTATCTACAAGTGATAATTAATAATATTTCAATCAATAATTTTAATTAGATCTTTAAAAGAATTAGAGCACCGTGATACTAATTAATTAGTAATAATATTAATTAATTTTATAATATTTTAAATTTTTAATCATAAAAATTATTTATAATAGATCTTTAAAAGTTTTTTAACCTATAATTATAATTAAATTAGTAATTATATTAATTATATGATATTTTAAATTTTTAACTATAATAATATTTTATTATTATCATTATAAATAATTAATAAATTATAATTTTTTTTTCTCTCCACTTGTAACGTTTGGAAGAAATCTCTAATTTGATTTAATTGGCTGGTGGAAGTCGAATAAATAAAAAAAAAATTGGAAAAAAAAGTGGGGTGCGGAATAAAAGGAAGGGTGACACACAAGGCGATGTAATGAGTAATCTGTGGCTGGAAAGAATCGTGTGGATTGTGTTTCAGATCGGGTGAACACGATGCCATGAATCAGCCAATCTGGTCCACACAAAAATGCACTATGAGCAAATAACTCAGTATTGATACCCAATCTGCCATGTTCACTAATCCTCCTCTAAAATGCAGTCAGCTTATTGATTTAAACCCATAAACCTCTTGGTGGTGTGTTCTTTGCTTGAGGTGCTTTATAAGGGTTTCCACTTTCCACAGCTTGTTTGTTAAGAAAAAAAAAATGTAACTTGATTTTCCCCCACTTTGAGATTATTTAATTATAATTATTATTATTATATAGGCTAAAGTATCATTACATTTGTGTCAAATTTTATTTTAATTCTTTAAATTTAAAATATATTTTTAATAATTTAAATTTAACACTGTTAACGTCACTAATAAAAAATAATCACTCAACAAATTTAAAATAATAATTAAATAATTGAATGCTAACAATACATGTCTCAATTTTAATTTTTTAATATAAGATATAATACAAGTTAAAAAGATTAAAATATAAATAGATTTTGTTAGTATTTGTACAATCATCACTTAAATTTAATTAGTCATTATTTTTTATTAAATAAAATTAATGATGTTAAGTTTAAGTGATTAAAAAAAAATATTTTTTAAATTTAAAAAAATAAAATAAAATTTGATATAAATATAAAAAATAAAACGTATATTAGTGTATTATATAATTTCAAGTTGTATTATACTCCTTTTATTCTGTTTTTATAACAAATATTTTTTTATAACTTATTTTTATTTATAATAGATATTTAAAAATTATCTCTAATTTTTTATTTACCCCATTTAATTAATTATATTAATATTATTGTATTTATTATTAAGATAAATTGTTAAAGAATTTTTTTCGTATTTATTAATTTTCCCTCTCTCGCCCATACTCTACAGTAGTTTTGATAAAAGAATTATATTTATTAGTTAATTTTTAATTAAATTTTTAATTTTTTAATTCACTTAATTTGATTAATTGTCTATTATTAGAAAAAGAACTGAAGAAATATATTTTATTTGATGTAAATAAAGCACATCCAACCAACATTAAATAATAATAAATTTGGAGAAACCTGTGGTTGGTTGTGCAGGTGAAGAGTTAATGAAGCATGAAAAGCATAAATGATACGCGTCCAGATTAGTATAGTGTAACCTCCCATCAATTGTACGCCATAACACCACACAATAATACAACTTTTTTTTTTTTTTAAATATAAATATTTTTTTATTAAAAATAATATAATTAGATATAATATTAGATATTAAATATAAATATTTTTTATAATAGAAATTTAAATATTAATTTATTATAATATAAAGCCATAGTCCCTTTGACTAAATTTAACCTCTTGATTTCAACAATAGATTTCTTTTATATAAAAAAATTTAGATAAATTCAACAACAATCTCTTACTAAAATTAGGGTATAACCCTAAAGTTTAGTAATTGTTTACAGAAGACTTACAAGATCACCTTTAAAAAAAGCTCTCATAATAATAATAAAAATTGAACCCATATCCTTATAGAATATAAATTCATTCTTTATTTATACTAACTCTCATTAATCACAATAATGGAATTGTTAGACAAGACCCTATCATCAGATTTTTTTCAGGCAAAATTTTTAAAAAGGGGTTAGAATCATCTATGGTCTAAAGACATAGTGAAATTTTATTTTTTTTAGGTGATATTAATATTAGGCATAATTTAGAGAAGTTTGAGCGTTTTGGGCCATACTTTGGACGGAGTTGATATGCTCTAATCTGTTGGGCTCTCAACGTTCTTGTTTAAGCCCACAACCCTATTCCTATATATGTTCTCCTCAATGCTTCATTTCTTATGCTCAGGAATTGTTCGTCGTCACATTAAATACTTCCTAGCTTAGTATAAAAAAAAAAAAACTTCCTAGCTACCACTAAGAGTTAACATATATAATAAAAAATAAATTTATATTTTATAAAATTATAAGCTCAATTCTTATAATTATTATGAGAGTTCTTTTTATAGGTAATCTCATAAATTTCTTATAAGCATTCTCTAAATACTGGATTGTCCCATAGTTTTATTAGAGAATCGATGTGGAATCTACCTAAATTTTTTTATATAAAAAAAATCTTCCTAGCTAACTAATGGGGGTTAAATTTAGTAAAAAAAAATAGTCCTACACAACATGACAAATTAAAACTCAAATCTTAATTAAAAGAAGTATCAATATTTAATATCTAATAGTATATTAAATATAATTAGTTCTAATAGAACTATAATAAAATATTTGTGCTTAGGAAAAAAGAAAAACTTCCAAGTGGATTCTTCAAAATGGCAATCACTAGGCATACATTGTTTTCCAGGATTTTTTATGCATTTGTGAGGAAAAACTTCTACCTACCCACGTGTATTTACAGACTTGCTAGATATAAATAAAATTTGAATAATTGGCCATCAAGATGCTTATGTTCCAGCAGTTTATTTATTGGGAAAATAACAGTTAGGAACGCTGCTAAGCAACTAAAGTTCATATTGTTTGCTTTTTGGGAGTGAGATCAATTGCATATCTCCAAGTACTCGTTGAGAGGAAGGAAGGGAGAGCTATTACTTGTAACTTATACCCAACGGAGATTGGTCTGAGTAATAAGCAGTTCAATATCGCTTAAATGAGGTCTTAAGTTTAAGCCTTAGTGTATACAGAAAATTTCCATTAGGAGACTCACCCACTATAGTCAAGTGTGCGATGCGAGTCAGATTTGCATGTAGTCAAGGCAAAACTCCGATAAACCGGGTAAGTAACAAAAAAAACTTATAATTGTACATGTTAAGCGATATAGTTGTAGTCGTGGCTAGCTCTTTGTCAAACATAAAAAAAATGTTACTCCCTTATTTTTACTATATGAACTAATTAAAAAATTAATTTTAATATTAAATATAAGATATTTTTTTTATTTTTTTTATTTTTTTAAATTATCCTATTAATGCTCCATCAACAATAATCAAGTAGAAGATTAAATTAAAGAAGATAATTAAGATATTTTTAAAAAAATATTATATTAACTAACTTTATTAATATTTATATTAATTAAATATTAGAGGGGTATTATTTTATACTGTCTATCTCCAGGTTATTTATAAAGAAATATATAATATCTAAAAAGATAGAATGGGCAAAAAATCTAATTTGTTTTTTACAAAATTCGAGTGAAAAGACTAAATTACCCCTAAAAGATTTTGAAGAAAAAGTGAGAGAATCAGACTGAGAACATAAAGCATCTCATCCTTGACTATTACTCACACCTCCCAAAAGCTTCATATCTATTTGATAATGCAAGTCAATGCACTTTATTGGTATGTCTTGGAGGCTTCATATATGTGCCTAGAACATTTCATTTTTTTCACAGTTTAATAAGTGCTTGAGCAAATTTCAATGGTACCTTAACATGGATGCATAATATCCATAAACAATAGTAGTTTTACCCTTAGGCTATGTTTGGTTCAATGAAGGGGAAGGTATATTAGATTAATTTAAGGGAGGGTAGGGAAGGGTAGGAGAGGTTATAAGTGTGAAGGTAGGGAAGAGAGATGATATTTTTTGTTTGGTTCAGGAGAGAAGAAAGGGTAAATAATGAAAAATTGACAAATATACTCTTATGTCTTCATTTAAATTTATTTAATCTTTATTTATAATATTTATATCAGAATTATTATTTCTTTATTTATAAATTATGAAAAACTTTTTACCTCATTTATATATAATAAAAAAATGATAAAATTTTAACAATATCCCTAATTAATTTTACAATTATTATATATATTATAATATATAATATACAAATAATGCATCATCATGAATATAATGCAAAACAATAATGCATCAAACATTATTTTTGAAGTGCCACATGTATAGAATAATAAACTATAAATAGAATAGGATAAAAACAAAACCCATCTCATGATTCAAAAATGAGAAAATGGAGCAAGATATGATTCAAAAGGAAGATAGAATTATTGAGGCAAAGCAAAACTGTGAAGATCTCAGGGGATTTGAATAGAAAAGAATCATCATCAAACTTCTCAGTGCTACAAATGATAAACTTAGAAGGGATTGTGATGAAAAGTTAAGAAAATGGGAAGATAAGAAGAAAGGGTTGGTATTGGCGTTGAAGGAGGAAGTTGAGAAGGCACAAAATCAAGATCAACCAAGAAGGAGTTGGGAGCTGGAAAAATCATTGTTGCCTGATGAGATTTCTTTACTGCAGATGAAGTTAGATTCTCATATCAAAATATCAGACAAAAGCAATGGAAGAGCTCAAAAGGGAGTTGAAAAGTTCTCATTCTTTAACTTTGGAGCTAGATTTGCTGAACCTAATTAACAAAGTGTGAGGAAATGGGCAATCCACCCATGGTGGATCAGACCTGATTGTGAGGAGAAAGGGAGGGAACCTGTTTGCGTGAGAAGCAAGGAACGTTTGAATTTGAAATGAGGGAGTTAGATATGGTTATCTAACTCCCCTTCCCACAGGCTATATATACATGCATCCTCGGACAGAAGAGAATGTTGATTAAAAAGCATAAAATTCCTCTGTTTCTGACGCTCTATTTCATTATTCTCCATTCAGTGCATTTGCCGTATAACCGTGACTAGGAGCCTTCCATAGTGTTCTAGTCTTCGTGTGGGTATCCAGTGAGTCAACAAAGGATTCCAGGTACACCCGAAACCTTCATTGGTATTAGAGCAACGCAATATGCTTCCTCATGCTTCTCTGTCATTTTTTGAATTTTCTGGTTATGCACTATTCTATTGCATATATATATCTTAAAGTGTTTGTTTAGTGATAATATGCATAAAGCATGCATTTAAACGATAAAGAGAAGCATTTTCAATGTAAACTGAATTAAAAATTTTCATTTTTTGAAATTGGGTCCTTAGAAAACAGAGGATTCAGTCCTTGAAAATGATCCCATTGAGTAGAGCACAAAAAAATGAAGAAAATGACAATAAGAACGTCAAAATCGGACGTCAGACGGAGAAGTTATAAGTGAAAAACGTGTCAGGTCGTCGGACCCGACCCGTTTTCCAATCGGGTATGTGCAGACCCAGCTGGAGGTAGGGGATGACACTATGCACCAAACTGGCGCGTGCAGTACATGCGCCAGCAGCAAAGAGTGGGCTTCATTCAGTCTTTTTATTTTTTCTGAATTTTTCCTTCTTGGGGCGCGTGAGTGTAAGGAATTGGAAGACACGCAGCGGAAATTAATTTAAAAATTTTTCCATTCCTTGCCAGGATCTACCGTATATGTTTAAGTCAAGTGGGAAGAAGTATTACCCTTAGTGTGCCTCAGCGACTTTCACAGCTTTCGGTCACGACGTTCACAGCTTCGCTCTGCGGCTCGTGCTCCCTTTCTGATCACAAGAAGTCGACGACTCAGGTCGGCTTCCTCTACTGGTATCCACACGAACAGCTTTTCAACCACAAACGACGTGCTAGCATCTCTTGTCCCTCCAGGGCTTTCTCAAGAGTTCGTCCTCTCCGTCTCTATTTCGGCAGTTTCTTATCTGCAAACCTTTTGCAGAGTCCCCTTCGGCCTTTTAGTGTTATATGTGTGTTTCTCTCTTTAAAACGCAGCTCCTAAAATCAGATATATAGGATGCTATGCGTTTTTCTCTGTCAACCGAATTGGATTTTGGAGTTAATCTTATATTAATTCCAAAATAATACAATATCATATATTGTATGATTTTATAAGAAACTAATTAAATAAAATAATATCAAATCCGTCCCACAGATTTAATTACCCATTTATTTAATTTTAAATAAAGATGAGACTGAACTATTTTTGATTTATTCTCATAAATCAAATTTGAGATATCCTATCAATTTGAATTTTGAATTTCAAACGTGATAGAGATTTAATTTATCCTTATAAATTAAATCTTATAAATATCTCTTATATGAGATATCCTATCAATTTGAATTTTGAATTTCAAACGTGATAGAGATTTAATTTATCCTTATAAATTAAATCTTATAAATATCTCTTATATGAGATATCCTATCAATTTAAATTTCGAATTCAAAGGTGATAGGGATTTAATTTATCCTTATAAATTAAATCTCATATATCTCATATATATAATATATATATATACGAATTTATATATATACGAATATAAATATAAATAAATATATATACATTCACCTGGATCTTTCATTGAATCTGGACATGTCTTAGATTCAATGAATCTGGACATCATAGCTCGTGTTGGGCTATTTTGTGTGCGACCCTGTAGGCCCATATGAAGTTGGCAGTGGGCCATTTGCTATACTAGCCCACAAGTCGCAAGCGGTCTCTAGCAATACATAACAACTACCCAAATCATATGAGGATCGATAAACGATGTAACCTTTTATACAACCATATCATGTCCCTTCTGTCACGCGATATTTTGGTCATGGATGAGGCATGGATAATGTCATCCTCCTATTCCTGACCGTTACTTTCTCGATCCCTGAGTAGTCTGACTATAGAAATGGAACTACCTTTCCATTACAGTATGGCCATACATTTCTCAGACTCACTCATCGAGGGGCCCAGTAATATCTCTCCACGAATGTGAAGGACAAATTCCATCTTGACCATTCACATTCCTCCGCATGAAAAACCACTAAGCCCGAACATAGTCTTTATGATCACTCGGTCAAAAGTGACTTTTGACTAGGTCAAAGCTGAGCGTTTTGTCATGTAGGAATCCATGATGATCTCAGGTCAGAGGGCATATTGACATGGTTTGTATATGAGAGAAGCTTATGACGTTACCCATGCAGTTCTCTCATAGCGGGTCGGTCCAACACCCTGTACTCTTACATGTGCTTATGACTTTGATTTATATCTCTATACATCTTCAAAGTCATACTGGTCTTATTTCATCTATGCTCCCACATAGATGATCGACCAGGGACATTTAGGATAATATCATGAATTATCCAAGGATGGTCATCATAGTAAACATGCAAATAATATGATAACTCAATTAATAAATTCATAAATCAATAATGTTCATAAGACAATGATTGGCCCCTAGGGCACGATTTCCAACAACCTCCCACTTGCACTAGGTACAATCATTAATTTGACTAATTCCCATTGACCTGACATGACGCTCATGCTTTGCTTGCACAAGCGGCTTTGTTAGAGGATCAGCAACATTATCTTCTCCTGCTACTTTACATATTTTTATATTACCTCTATCGTTGATTTCTCTGATGAGATGAAATCGCCTGAGTATATGCTTGGTCCTTTGATGTGACCTAGGCTCTTTGGCCTGTGCAATAGCACCGCTATTGTCACAGAGCAAAGTTATTGGATCTGAGATGGTAGGTATCACCCCTAGTTCTTTGATGAACTTCTTGATCCAAACGGCTTCCTTAGCTGCATCAGATGCTGCTATATACTCAGCTTCCGTTGCAGAATCTGCTACAGTGCCCTGCTTAGAGCTCTTCCAGCTTACTGCTCCATTATTGAGGAGGAATATGTATCCAGACTGCGATTTTTGGTCATCCTGGTCAGTTTGGAAACTCGCATCTGTGTAACCAGTTACACAGAGCTCATCATCCAATCCACCATAGACCAAGAATAAGTCCTTAGTCCTTCTTAAGTACTTAAGGATATTCTTGACAGCAGTCCAATGGCCCTCACCAGGGTCCTGTTGGTATCTGCTAGTCATACTTAAGGCAAATGAGACATCCGATCGAGTACATAACATGGCGTACATGATAGATCCTATGGCCGAGGCATATGGAACCTTACTCATGCGACCTCGCTGATCAGATGTACTAGGACACAGATCTTTGCTGAGGTGAGTACCATGAGACATGGGTATGAAACCCCTCTTTGATTCGTGCATACTGAACCTATGCAGTATTTTGTCTATGTATGTACTCTGACTGAGTCCTAGAAGTCTTTTAGATCTATCTCTATAGATCCTGATTCCTAGGATGTAGGTGGCTTCACCCAAGTCTTTCATCGAGAAAGACTTTCCTAACCAAGACTTGACAATCTGCAAGGTAGGAATGTCATTCCCAATAAGTAGGATGTCATCGACATAGAGTACCAAAAACACAACTGTGCTCCCACTAACCTTCTTGTACACACAAGGTTCATCAATGTTTTGAAGAAATCCAAACTCTTTGATTACTTCATCAAAATGATGATTCCAACTCCGAGAGGCTTGCTTTAGTCCATAAATGGACTTTTGAAGCTTGCACACTTTACCAGAGTCCTCGGAACGCACAAACCCTTCAGGTTGTGTCATGTACACATCCTCAAGGAGCTTTCCATTAAGGAAGGCTGTCTTGACGTCCATCTGCCATATTTCATAGTCATAATATGCTGCAATAGCAAAGAGGATTCTGATTGATTTGGCCATTGCTACTGGGGAAAAGGTCTCATCATAGTCCACACCATGAGTTTGAGTAAAACCTTTTGCAACCAGTCGTGCCTTGAAGACATTTACATTGCCATCCATGTCAGTTTTCTCTTTGAAAACCCACTTGCACCCGACAGTTTTTACACCTTCAGGCGGGTCGACTAAGGTCCAAACCTGATTATCGTACATGGATTGCATCTCAGACTTCATGGCACTAAGCCATTTTTCAGAGTTTGGTCCCACTATAGCTTCTCGATAGGTAGTCGGCTCATTATGCTCAATGAGCAACACATCACGACTATCAGAAATCAGAAATCCATATCTCTGAGGCTGAAATCGTATCCTATTAGATTTACGTGGACCTTGCGTGACTTGAGGAGTCTCAACAACTTGTTGTGAGTCTTCTCTATTTTCCATCTGCAGTTCTGTGGTGTCTTGTAGCTCTCGAACTTCTTCGAGTTGTACCTTACTCCCACTGGTTCCTTTAGAGATAAATTCTCGTTCAAGAAAGATACCATTTCTGACAACAAACACTTTGTTATCAGCAGGGTTGTAGACGTAATATCCCTTGGTTTCCTTAGGATATCACACAAAAAGGCATTTTGAGGATTTAGGCGCTAATTTGTCTGAGGCTTGTTGCTTAACATAGACCTCGCATCCCCAAATCTTGAGGAAAGACAAACTAGGCGTCCTCCCAGTCCATATCTCATACGGAGTCTTTTCGATTGCCTTAGATGGAACACGATTGAGTGTGAACGCAGCTGTCTCTAGGGCATGGCCCCAAAAGGAGGGCGGAAGATCTGTTAGACTCATCATGGATCGAACCATATCTAATAGTATTCGATTCCTCCGTTCAGAAATGCCATTCCATTGTGGTGTCCCTGGAGGAGTCAATTGTGAGAGTATCCCACAACTCCTAAGATGATCTATGAACTCTTGGCTCAAATATTCACCACCCCGATCAGATCAAAGGGCTTTAATTGTTTTGCCAAGCTGGTTTTGTACTTCATTTTGAAATATTTTGAACTTTTCAAAAGATTCAGATTTATGTTTCATCAGATAAATGTACCCATATCTGCTGAAATCATCTATAAATGTTATGAAGTACGAATAACCTCCTCTGGCATTTGTGTTCATCGGTCCATACACATCTGTATGTATGAGGCCCAATAAATCAGTGGCCCTCTCACTGTGCCCAGTGAAAGGTGACTTTGTCATCTTTCCTAACAAGCAAGACTCGCAAGTGTCATATGATTCAAAATCAAATGAGTTTAGAAATCCATCTTGATGGAGTTTGGAAATGCGTTTCTCATTTATGTGGCTCAGACGACAGTGCCAGAGGTATGTGGGATTCAAATTGTTTGGTTTGACCCTTTTGGCGGTTATGTTATAGATATTTCCATGATTGGGTTGTTCCAAATTTAATATGTAATGATCAACATGCAAATCACCATGAGCATAGAAAACATCATTACGATAAATAGAACATCTACTATTCCCAGCAATGGAAGTGAAACCTTCCTTATCCAAATAAGAAAGTGAAACAATGTTACTACTTAAAGCAGGAACATAATAGCAATTGTTCAAAACTAACAAAAGCCCAGTGGGCAGAACTAATTCATAAGTGCCTACAGCTAACGCAGCAACCCTTGCTCTGTTTCCAACTCGTAGGTCAACCTCGCCCTTTTTCAGCTTCCTACTGTCCTTTAGTCCCTGCACATTTGTACAAATGTGAGAACCACATGCAGTATCTAATACCCATGAGGTGGAAGTAGAAAGATGAATGTCTATAACATAAATACCTGAAGCGATAGCCCCGCTATCCTTCTTGTTCTTTTTCAGATCTTCGAGGTAGAGTTTGCAATTCCTCTTCCAATGACCCGGTTCATTGCAGAAGAAGCAGACTCCTTCCTTCGGAGGCTTTGCCTTCTTTGGTGCAGGCTTGGTTTCGGGCTTGCCTGACTCTTTGGTCTTACCTGATGAGCCATGACCCTTCCCCTTGCCTTTGCCTTTCTTTTTAGTACCCTTTCCTTTATGAACCATCAAAACACTACTGGGCTTCTTCTTAAGACTTGGCTCAGCAGTTTTAAGTATCCCATGCAGTTCAGAAATAGATTTCTCCATATTGTTCATGTTGTAGTTCATGACAAAATGGTCATAACTTTCCGGGAGTGAGTTCAAGATCAAATCCGTAGCTAACTCCTGGCTCATGGGAAATCCAAGCCTCTCAAGGTGATCAATGTACCCTTTCATCTTTAAGACATGAGTACTGACTGATGCACCTTCAGCCATCTTGCAGGAATGTAAGGCCTTAGTGGTCTCATACCTCTCTTGCCTTGCCTGTTGCTGGAACATTTCCTTGAGATGCACAATCATCTCATAAGCCTCCATGTGTTCGAGATCTCTTTGGAGCTCTGGAACCATGGTGGCTAGCATTAAGCATCCCACATCGACAGAGTCTTCCTTATGCTTCGTGTAAGTATCTCTCTGAGCTCTAGGAGCATTGGCGGCTGGCTCCTCAGGAATGGGTTGATCTAGGACATGCGCCTTTCTTTCCTGCTTGAGAACAATTCTCAAGTTCCTAAACCAGTCAAGAAAGTTTGTCCCATTGAGTTTGTCCTTCTCAAGGACAGATCGCAGCGATAATGTAGCAGTATTACTAGTCGTCATGATTCTACAATTAAAATATGCAATGTAATTAGTAATCTCCCACTAAATAAACAACCCTCAATGCAATAGTTAGTGGGCTAAGATCCATATTTGGCTCAAACTTAAGTCCGCTTTGGCAGGACGCTTAAATTAAGTTATTTAGGTAGGTAACACCTTTACCAATTACATCAAATATAACTCTTAGATATTCATGGGATCCTATCATCATATGATCTGGCATGTTCTAATCCCATCTAATGCCTTGAGATCCAAAACCGTTTTGTTAATCTCAATTAAGTCAAACAATAATGAACCTATGAGAGTAGCACCATTACTCTTTGTTTATCTCCCCAAGATAACTCAAAAGCACCCACTTTGGTGGAGTCCACAATTGAGCGATCAAGGTTTTGACAAGTGTTCATAAATTGACAGCATTATGACTTAAGATTTCTTTTAGAGGGCCTAATTTAACTATCTGGTTTATAAAACGCATGTTTCTCAGTTCGTATCTCATACAAGTAATATGCATACGCTGATATAATCATAATATGCATAATCTAAATGTGATACAATATGGCTCACCTATCCTAAGTCCCCTCAAGCCAATGAGAGGAGCTCTCTAGTAAGAAAAGAGAAATTACATATAGAAACCTCTTTTAACATTCGAGGGGAGTAGGTACATTGAGAGTATATAGAGGAAGGCACGACACGCAGGCCGTATTTAAAAATTACAACACTTGCAATCTAGAGCCATATTGTTCACCATACCCAAACATTAAAGAATCAATATTCAGATCTAATCGAAGGGCAATTAATGTTTCAAATCTAAAACATTCACAAAGTAACATATGTTACGGTTATGTTGCGCTACGAACAGGTAGCTATGGCGGTCCCGCTAGCCGGTTAGCGGGCGGGGTCTCTGGGGCAGCGCCCCGGAAGAAATTTTTTTTTTGTTTTTTGTTTCATAAATAATCACGAATCTGAATTCGGTTTTCACAAATAATCACAAATTCGAATTCGGTTTTCTTAGACCCCATCTATGCGAATTGATCAAATCAAAAAGCATCACCACCGATTTTAATTTCTTTTTAGATTCCTTTTATGTCATACACAACACGGATTCCATATATGTCACACATACAACGCTTATTATATGATCAGCTACTACTAACATATATCATATAAATCAACAATCAAGCCTAACTTAAACACAAAACAACTTGGCTCTGATACCACTGTAAGGAATTGGAAGACACGCAGCGGAAATTAATTTAAAATTTTTTCATTCCTTGCCAGGATCTACCGTATGTGTTTAAGTCAAGTGGGAAGAAGTATTACCCTTAGTGTGCCTCAGCGACTTCCACAGCTTTCGGTCACGACGTTCACAGCTTCGCTCTGCGGCTCGTGCTCCCTTTCTGATCACAAGAAGTCGACGACTCAGGTCGGCTTCCTCTACTGGTATCCACACGAACAACTTTTCAACCACGAACGACGTGCTAGCGTCTCTTGTCCCTCCAGGGCTTTCTCAAGAGTTTGTCCTCTCCGTCTCTATTTCGGCAATTTCTTATCTGCAAACCTTTTGCAGAGTCCCCTTCGGCCTTTTAGTGTTCTATGTGTGTTTCTCTCTTTAAAACACAGCTCCTAAAATCAGATATATAGGATGCTATGCGTTTTTCTCTGTCAACCGAATTGGATTTTGGAGTTAATCTTATATTATTCCAAAATAATACAATATCATATATTGTATAACTTTATAAGAAACTAATTAAATAAAATAATATCAAATCCGTCCCACAGATTTAATTACCCATTTATTTAACTTTAAATAAAGATGAGACTGAACTATTTTTGATTTATTCTCATAAATCAAATTTGAGATATCCTATCAATTTGAATTTCGAATTTCAAACGTGATAGAGATTTAATTTATCCTTATAAATTAAATCTTATAAATATCTCTTATATGAGATATCCTATCAATTTGAATTTCAAATTTCAAACGTGATAGAGATTTAATTTATCCTTATAAATTAAATCTTATAAATATCTCTTATATGAGATATCCTATCAATTTGAATTTCGAATTTTAAACGTGATAGAGATTTAATTTATCCTTATAAATTAAATCTTATAAATATCTCTTATATGAGATATCCTATCAATTTGAATTTTGAATTCAAACGTGATAGGGATTTAATTTATCCTTATAAATTAAATCTCATATATCTCATATATATAATATATATATATACGAATTTATATATATACGAATATAAATATAAATAAATATATATACATTCACCTGGATCTTTTATTGAATCTGGACATGTCTTAGATTCAATGAATCTGGACATTATAGCTCGTGTTGGGCTATTTTGTGTGCGACCCTGTAGGCCCATATGAAGTTGGCAGTGGGCCATTTGCTATACTAGTCCACAAGTCGCAAGTGGTCTCTAGCAAGACATAACGACTACCCAAATCATATGAGGATCGATAAACGATGTAACCTTTTATACAACCATATTATGTCCCTTCTGTCACGCTATATTTTGGTCATGGATGAGGCATAGATAATGTCATCCTCCTATTCCTGACCGTTACTTTCTCGATCCCTGAGTAGTCTGACTATAGAAATGGAACTACCTTTCCATTACAGTATGGCCATATATTTCTCAGACTTACTCATCGAGGGGCCCAATAATATCTCTCCACGAATGTGAGGGACAAATTCCATCTTGACCATTCACATTCCTCCGCATGAAAAACCACTAAGCCCGAACATAGTCTTTATGATCACTCGGTCAAAAGTGACTTTTGACTAGGTCAAAGCTGAGCGTTTTGTCATGTAGGAATCCATGATGATCTCAGGTCAGAGGGCATATTGACATGGTTTGTATATGAGAGAAGCTTATGACGTTACCCATGCAGTTCTCTCATAGCGGGTCGGTCCAACACCCTGTACTCTTACATGTGCTTATGACTTTGATTTATATCTCTATACATTTTCAAAGTCATACTAGTCTTATTTCATCTGTGCTCCCACATAGATGATCGACCAGGGACATTTTGGATAATATCATGAATTATCCAAGTATGGTCATCATAGTAAACATGCAAATAATATGATAACTCAATTAATAAATTCATAAATCAATAATGTTCATAAGACAATGATTGGCCCCTATGGCACGATTTCCAACAGTGATTAACCTTGTAGCTTTGTCTATTGGTTTAGATCTTCTAGAGATGGGAATACAGTACAACAGAAATGTAGTATATTATGGAGGATTATAGTTAGGTCCCAGTATGACTCACAGATAATAGAATTCTAGGGTTATAGTTAGATCCTGAAGAGGCTTATGGTTGATCGTAGTAGATCTCGAGGTTCACAGTAGACCTAGCCTAGAGAAAGAAAGTATTGAACCATAAGTACAGTATGTCTTTGGAAGGACAAATACCAAGAAAAAAATTAAGGTATATAAGCTTCACAAGTTGGTTAACTCATAACGAAGAGAGTACCCATGATGCTAGTGTTAGATAGCCTTATTACTATCAAGGACTGAACTCAGAATCTCCTTACACGTAACATAAACTAAGTGATCAAAGTTAAAGTTTTTAATCCTGAGTCCCAAGGATTTATAAGAATATTTCATAAGATATGAGAAAGGGTCCAATGAGAATAAAGAGATCCTTACGATGAGATTATAAAGAATAAGAATAAAAGGTAAATAGATCCTCCAGATGAGGATAAAGAGATTAGAAGGCCAGATAGACCCAAGAGAGATAGTATAAGATGGGTCTAATAGAGTAATATACCAAGGTTGGAGCCTGTTAGCACCAGTGCTTTAGATTTATATATGCACTTTTTAGTTAACCGTGCTCAGGCAAGAGTAGCCCAATGATAGGTGACCCCCTGGGAAGTGATAGAAAAAGGTAGAAATGCCACAGAAATTGGCATATATACATAGAGTTATGTAAAATGATAGCAAGAGCTATGAAAATCCAGAAAGGGTCATGAACAGTAAGAAACTAGAACCCTTATGTCAAGTCCAAATGAAATAGATTTGAAAGATAGACTATGATATAGCTAGATTTGGCCAGATATCCATGTTATGGCATGAAAGATATGAAATAAGAAATGCCATGAAGAGTACGTAATGAGATATGTTATGAAGAATATGTATTGAAAAGTACAATATGAACTGGCTTTATAGCTAGCCTTGTAAACAGATTGAAAGGCTCTATTTTTGAAAGGGATTAGATATTTCAATGATAAGTTACAGATGATGGAGCAAGTGAGAGCTTTCACTCCTTGCATGAAATGCCAGGCATTATGTTATATTTATAGAATATGCTAAAACTCTGAATGTTAGAGCAGTGCAAGCTCTGAGTGTTAGAGCTGTGCAAGCTCTGAGTGTTAGAGCTGTACATATTAAGAGAAGGAATGCTTGAGCTCCAATGTTAGAGCTTTGTATTCATGAGCAAGAATGTAGTCCTGCAATATGTTGGCCAGGCATTATGCATGTTAGAGTATGTGCTCCTATATGCTCCTATGTGCTCCTATTTAGTAGTAAAGCAACGAAAATGAGTCCTCTCTCTGACATAAGTCCTATGTTCCCTATATACTCCTATATGCATGTTAGATCTTACATAAATTCTCTTTCTGTATTATGATGAGTTATTAAAAATAATAATAAATATAATGATATCAAAATAAGAGATAAAGTTTTGCGAATGTTTAGAAAATTTTGCTAGATACCCAGATGAGCAATAAGTAATTGCTCTAAGAAGCATGATGAATCATTAATAGAAACTCCAGAGTATAGTAGTATATGAGAAGTTTGATATGAAAGAAATGGACACTACTCACATGTTTAGTATGGTGAGAAGTCCATATGTAGATAGATGCATAGTAAGAAAGTAAGTAATAGAATCAACTAGAGTTCAACTCTAATTGAGTTGATTCAAAACAGAAGAATGATCATAGTAAAGAAATGAAGAATTGTGGATATGAAAAGTACTATGCTAAGATGTCAAAATAGAAGATAAGAGGTAAATGCCCCAATCCTTAGTCATAAAGAGGACAAGGATACCTATCCAAGATTGTTGACAAGGATACCTACCCAATCGAGGATAAAATTTATTTTAAGGGTGATAGAAATATCATATCCTAATTTTTCCCTATCCGTATAGTACTAATAGTGAAAAGAGGTTTGGAAAGGATTATGACGAAGATCAGAAGAAAAGATAAAGGTTAGATGAGTCTTAAGAGAAGAGAAGGACTAAAACGCAAAGTAGAAAAGGTTAAAGGCAAAAAGTGAAAGTAGAAACAAATGTTGGGCCTTAAGTGTAATTTTCAAAAGTTAAGGGACTTAAATACAAATAGCCAAAAGTTTAGGGGCTTAAGTGTAGTTATTCAAAAGTTCAGGGACCTAAATATAATTATGAGAAAATTGAGCCGAAACAAGCCAAAAGTGCCCAAAATCATATTAGACTCAAATTTTGTTAGTAGATAAACAAAATTATTCTGGTCAGTTTAACACAACGCATAATTTTGATTTGAGATCCCGATTAATTGATACAAATTCCTGAAGTCAGAAGGAATTATTGCAGTATTTTTTGGATCTCAGAATCAGATAAAACTTTATATAAAATATCTATATTTAATATAAGAATTTGTAAAATTGACAGAGTCAGAAAAGGAATCCTGTAGAATTCTTACGAGATTTTACGGTGAAATAAAATACCCGATAAATAGGATCGGGAGAGTTATCTTGTGAATTGGGCCATAAAGACAATAAGCCCATATTAAGGCCCAAATGGCACCATCATTAGGCCAATAAGGTAGTGAGACAGTTAAGTGGGCCAGAGTCCAGAGCATTTTAGGAAAAGTGCGAAATTACGAAAATGCCCCTAGATGCCCATATTATACCAGTGATGGATGAAGGGCATTTTGATCATTTTGGACAGGCAAAAAATGTGTCATATAGCACAAATATAATTAGTCAGAGCCAGTATATGCTCTAAGACAGTGCAAAGAGGGGTAAAATAACGATTATACCCTTAGGGTAATATAGTGCAAGAAAGAGCACTAAGAGTATTTCAGTCATTTCCTAAGGGATCTGTAATTAAGTTGTGGCCAGTACAAGAATGTTAATAGTAATAAGAATCTGGATACTAGATTTAAGGTCAGAAAGCATATTTTGAAATATTAGAAAAATTAGATTTATAAAATAGTCCAATTTTTGGGGAATCGGACTGAGCCGATACCAGATTGGACTAGAATTTTTCTAGAACATTTCTCCCCCATTAGAATTTTGCCGCATAAGCCCTTTGAGGTGTCCCTTGTGATGTCATGGATGATGTCACAATTACCTTTTTGAACAAGTTAAATTTAAGATTAAATGTGGGCTTTTAGATCAAATAGTAACCAAATCAATCTTGGCCATTGATTTTCCATGGATTTTGGCTATAAATACCCCCTCAAATCTGCATCAAAACTGTGAGCCATGGAACCTAGGGGAAACTCTTGCAAAATAGAAACTCAAGCCAAGATAAAGAAGATTCAAAGTACTAAACTTCAAGCAAGCTAGAGATTAAAGGTAAGCAATTTCTCCTAGCTTATTTTCCTTTGATTTGGGAGCTTGAACTTAGGGTTTTCATGGGAGAAAATTTGAGTATTCTCTAAGGTGTTATGCTTCCCAAAAACCTTAGATGAAGGGAAAAGAAGAAATTAAAGTTAGAAACATATGATTGAAGTTTAAACAAGCTAGTTAAGAGATTGGTTGTTGAATCAAGTTGATATTCTTGACTTTGCCATACTGGAACCTGTTCGGTCTGCACTATTCATGAGGGAAGGAAATAGAATTCAATGATTTAATGCTTCCATTAAATTTATATGATGATTTTGTGTAGGATTGGAAAAGTTTTGAGCCTTGGAAGCATTGAAATTCTAAGATTGTAGTTTTGCAATTCTTCACGGTACTGTCCACTCGCATGAACAGTGATTGGAATTTCATGATTTTGATGTTTCCAATGATTTTAAAGTGAAAAGTTGTGTGGGGTAAAGTGGAGAAATAAGTATGGGAAGCATTAGAATCAAAATGAGAATTTTTGAAAAAATTGTGTGCATATATTCAGTTTTGTACAATAGGCCATGAAGGAGCTAAAATTTCCTGATTCTAAGCTCATAAATGGATTCAAAACATGAAATTGTGTAGGGTAAAGTTAAGACATCAATTGATTCAAAATCCAAACCCATTAGTTAAGAATAAGGAAAGTTAATGAGATTAATGTTCAAGAAGTAAGTTATGTTATTAAAGTGAGTTTAATACTCAAGGAAGTTAGATGGTGATGGATGAATAGTTATGTGATGTTAGGAATTGGTTGGTATGCTCTTGGAAGCCACATGTTCAAGATAAGTGAGAAGAAAGAAGCAAGAGGAAGTGAAAGAGAGTCAAGTATATGAGGTAGTAAACTTATCCTAAACTTGTATGCATTGAATGTTATGCTTGATGTGCTATGGCTTTATTGAATTGTGTTGCATATGTGCTTATGTATGAAGCTCTGTTGCTATGCTTACTTTAGCCAATTGTATTTTATATGTTACATGGAAACATGCACATTATACAATGTTAACACTTTCACAAGCAAGCACAGGTATCTACATTAATGTATGCATTGTTTAGTAATGTTTGCTACTGAGATTTCCCTAGAAATCTTATTCCTTTTCATGTAAACCCAATCCCACAGGTTTGTGAATAATGAAAGAGGATGATGAAGCATGAAGAAAAGCTAGGGATTGGATGGTATATATGTTATGTAAATGTGTAATGTTGTTGTATGACCAATGTAAGTAGTGATAGTCATGATGTAAAGAAAAATAGTAAATGATGGAATAAATATATGGAATTTTAAAAACATTTAGATGAAATGCTAAGCTTCATTTTGACACCAAGAATGCTTTATTTGTATGTCTGTACAAAGAGAACTAATTTTTCAAAGGGACCAGAATCTGTTTCCAGGATTTTTTTACCAAATAAATAGTAAACTTTGGCGAATACACTGTATTGATTGACAGATCATTTGGTCTGAAAATTATTTTTCCCTTAAATTTAAAGATGTTATCTTCATGTAGCTTTTTGAACCACTTTATTTAAATTTTTTTTATAATTAGTTATGATTTTTTGAAGTTCATTGTGTAATCTTGAATACCATATGAACAGTAACCCGAGAAAGAGTAAAATTCTAGATTTGGCTAATGGACTTCCAAGGTCTTGTAAATTGTTCCAAATGCTACTAAATGGTCCCTAAGACATATAAAAGTAAGGATGTTACAACATCTGGGTCCCGTAGAATCAATTAAATGTCAAAAAAATTATAAGAAATGGCATAAGTAGTTTAAAGTCCCATGAGACCTCAAAAATTTTTTTTTTCAATTGTAAAAAGACATAACTGCCCCCTGACACTTAAATTTTAACTTTCCTTTACTGTAATCCTCTCATCCAGAATCTACTCCCTCTCTCTCTTCATTCCACTGCCTTAATCTCCTCCCTTTCTCTCCCCATCTCTCTATAATTCTTGCTCATATTATATTGCCGCAGAAGATGCCCCACCATAGATCTCGTGTGGTCGTATCTCTTATTTCCCCTCTCTTTGCTCTCTAAGTAGCTATGGCTCTACAATTATGGGAGACCATCAAGGAAGCCATTGTTACCTACATCATCTTGTCTCCATCCTTATGAAATTGTCTCCAAATTTAGACTCCAAATTAAAGGTAATTATTTTATCTATTTCTTTATGGTTCCAATTTAATTCAAGTTTGCTGTACTGATACTAGTAGTTATATGTATGTTCTTTTTTCTTAGTTTTTTTAGTCTGTGTTGTTTTCTTAGTTTTTCCTATACTAGTGTTGGGTTTTCTCATCATCATGGCTAGACGTTGTGGAAGAATTGATGTATGTCATCTTTTCTAACTATGATATGAGAACGTGGAGTCCGTTGATGTCAAACTCAATGAAGTGGTTACCTCATCATCATGCTGCTATGTATGATAGTGTGTGGCTGAAGTGTAAGCTATAAAAGGTTACTCACGTAAATATGGACATTGTGTTCATAGCATGACTTTTTGATTATTTGAGTTGTGGGTTAGCTGTGTTTATTTAGGGTTTTAAAAGTTATGTTCAGTTTGTAGAAATTTGTCATGTGTTTATTTGAGTGTAGTAAGAAAATTTAACAATAGAAAGGTTCATGTAAAGTGTGAATGATAGATCATAATCTGATATGCGAGGGCAAGATGAGTTGTTATTATATTACACGATAATTGTTAATATAAGTGTTTAAGTTATTAATATTATATGTTTAGTGCATATTATCATTACTGAAGTATGAACTATAAAAGGTGACCCACATAAATATGGACATTGTGTTCATAGCATGACTTTTAATCATTTGAGTTGTGGGTTAACTATGTTTATTTAGGGTTTTAAAAGTTATGTTTGCTTTGCAGGAATTTGTGGTGTGTTTACTTGAGTGTAATAAGAAAATATAAAGATTAAAAAGGTTCTTGTAAAGTATGAATAATAGATTATGATCTGATATGCGAGGGTAAGATGAGTTGTTATTATAGTACGCAATAGTTGTTAATATAAGTGTTTGAGTTGTTAATATTATATGTCTGGTGCAAGTTGTCTTTTCCTGCAGGTTTGATGAATTGTTTGGAAGTGGGAATGTATGCTCCATGTCTCCACTTGCTTTGGGAAATGAGAAAAAAATGTTGCCATTATTGTCTTGTGTTGACAAAATGATTCCAATAGCTACACCTGAAATGAATTCTACAAAGTAGAAGAATTTGATTGTTGGAGAAGGTCAAACATTTCTAAATACGGGGGCTCTTCAAAAAATGCTAGACAAGTACAGTATCACATACAAGTTTTTATACAAATTTCTTAAAAACAATGAACAAATGATCATTGCAAAGTGTAAGGTCGAGCTAAGGAATAGTGTTGGGTTTTTCTATTTTTCTGTTTAAATATATAGCACACTAATTTTTGCTTTATATATATTTGTACAAAGTGATGAAAGTAATTTTTTGTAATCTTGATCAATCTCTATCTTTAGAAGGTAGGGTAAATCTTGATGAAGGTGACTATATTTGATGTACTCCTTTTATATTTGCCGCCAAGAACTGATGTAATGTAAATGCATATATATGAATGAAGTTATACTCTGACTAGAATGATTATGGTAAGAAACATGCTAAGGTTGTTATTTTGTCAAGATGAAGTTGTTATTTGCTACTAGTGATATTATTATGTTCAATCCCACATCATATTTTTCTGCTTCAATCAAGGTGTTATGCTGGTAAGGACACTGCACTTTCTTTCTGTGGAATTCCTACAAAAAATTATGAAGTTGTTGTTATTCCTTTAGTATGGGGTTATTATTTTATATTGGTGGACTTGTTATTTTTCCAGTTGTGGGGTAGTTATTATTCACTAGAAGTTGTTAATCCTTCTGGACTTGTTATTTTTTAAGTTGTTTATTTTCCATTATGGTCTTCTTACTTTTCCAGTTGCGGGGTTGTTCTATTTTTATTTGTTAAGTTGTTTATTTTCCCTTCTGGCTAGTGCCTTTTGGGTCTCCTAAATATATAGGAATAAATATGATCAAGTTGATATTCCTTTACAACTCCATATTGAAGGAATAACAACCCCGTAGTAAAGGAATAACAACCATGTAGTGAAGGCACAACAATTTAACCACTGAAAAATAACTTACCAATAATAGCAAAAATAACAACTCCAGCACTTAAAAATAACAACTCCATATTGAAGGCAATTCTAGTAGTAAAAAATAACAACCCCATAGTAAAGGCATAACAATCAGTTGTAAATAACAACTACCCAATGTCAACAAAAATAACAACTCTATCAGTAGGAAATAAGAACCCCATAGTGAAGGAATAAGAACTTGACAACTGAAAAATAACTTACCCATGATAGTAAAAATAACAACTCTAACACTTATAAATAACAACCCTGAAGTGAAGGAATAACAACTTAATTAATGAAAACATAATAAACCCATAACTGCAAAGTAGAGCTTCAAGTGTTTACTATCAAGTTCTCCAATAAAATTAGGACATGTTTCATTTTACAACCAAAACAACTACATATGATATTTTTATCTGAGAATTTGATTGATATTACCTAACAAGTGATGCTAGTAATGTTTTAAACTCATCATATGTTATGCCTTCCTTTATAGATATTGTTGTTACTTGACCACCAATATATGTATGACCTTCTCCATCATTTTCAAATTATCCTCCCATATGAACATAACATAATATATGCTTTCCAAACAAACTCGCCATTAGTAATGACAACATGCACAAGACATATAATATTAACAACTCTAGCATTTATATTAACAACTATCGCATACTATAATAATAACTTCAATTGCCTCTCATATCATATCATGATTTGTCATTCATACTTTGAAGTAACATTTCTAATGTTCATATTTTCTTATTACACTGAAGTAAACACACCACAAATTACTGTAAACTAACATAATTTTTAAAGAGAAAAAATAACAACTTGGTCACAAAGGTTTCCAACATTACTCTGGTCAGAATATAACTTCATATATATATACATATATTTTATAGTTACAACAGTTAAAAGGAGTGCAATACACATAGTCACCTTGATCAAGATCCACCCTATAATCCAAAATGTGAACCTTGATGAAGGTTACAAAAGAATGAGATTATCACTTTATATAGCTATTTACAAAGTAAAAATTAGTGTGCTCTATATTTACACAGAAAACTATACAAACCAACACCCTTTCTCAGCTCAGATTTACACAAAAAACTATCATATATTTCCTTTTGGGCAGTAATCTATAGCAATTGTCCACAAACTATTTTGAACTCATTATATGTTGTGCCTTCTTTTATGGACATTGTTCTCACTTGACCACCAGTCTATGTATGACTTCCTCCATCATTGCTAAATTGTCCCTCCATATGAACATAATAGGAAGGCATTACAAACAAGCATAAGAGTTTTAAAGAATTACAAGAGAAAAGTCAATTGTAATTATAGGGAGGCATATAAAGCCACAACAATACCAAGGGTCATTGTAAAGATAATGCATGGCAGCAGCAGAAGCTTCTTGAAATATAAACAAGTACTCCTCATCTCTAAATAAAAAATAAGCTTGAGAAAAATCATGAATGAAGAATTAGAGAACATGCTTGCTTGCTAACTAACTCTAAAAATGAAATTATAGGGTAACATAAAAAAGATATTTACATACTTATGAGTTGCTACTGTGGAAAACATCAATAAAAAAATACAGCACGTATAAATCAATAGATTAGCAGAATAAATATTCTAATTTTATATGTTTTAAATAAGTACATGACCCTTAAAAAAAGAGAATAACATTGGCAAAAAAATGAGCTATATGATCCCTGGAAGTATAATTAGGAAGCCTATTTGATAAAACCATGAGCTAGGCACTAATGATGTTTCAAAAGATATTAGTACTCTATTACACAAAAAATCTAATCACATTGTGTCTACAAATGATTAAAGGGAATCAAGATGGTGACTAGGTAGAATAGTGAATTACCTTGCACATAAATGAATAATGAGAAGTAGAAATCAATTTCAGTTATTCTTCCAATATTGAACTTTCAATAAGTTTATTAATAAAATGAATATAGTAAGAATTTTTCTGAAGAATTGTCATAGATAAAAAGACAAAATATCTTTTGCATTGTTCCTTACTAAGGTTACGAATTCAAGGGAAGAAAATGAACCCTTTAATTAAGTGTTGCAATCATGCATGTGTTGGTGTCGCAATGCAAAATGATGCAAGTATTTTTAAGGGGGAAATGGATACTGTGAAATACAAGATACTGACCATATTAAAATAATTTAATTACATAATTATGCAAGTAATAGCGACCACTGCAAAAATCCATGTCTGGTAGTATACAGTCTCATTTATCCCCTCTAATGTAAGTTCTATTGCAATGACAATTGCTTTTATACTCATGACCTGTGAAATAATATATCAGAAATGACAAAATAAAAAGCAGTAAGCAAAACATGACTAAAATCAAAAAAATATTATTTCTTTCAATATTGACATGGTATCTATTAGCGTTACTTAATGTCAATGATCTAATTACAGAGCATATTCCAATGTAAACCAAAATATTATTTTGATCATAGCGGGGAGCACAATACATAGTCAATACCAGTGTTACGGCTATTGCTGAGGCTATATACAAGAGGAATGTTAGATACTAAAATAGAATATACTTGTCTAGATAATCCCATAAGCATGCATGCACTTCATAGTGAGTATCAATCAGCATACAAGTTGAGTGCCTAGTTGAGGAACTGGGTTCTTAAGTATACTCCAACTTGAGTTAATTAGGTGCCCAATTCGATACTTAGGCAACTACTACGGCAAAGGAACAAATATTTCTCTTGTTGAGTTGTTCAAAGCATAATCACCTTTAGGTTTAGAGGAATGACTACCCTCAATGTCACTGAGGCTGTGGAGCTTCTAAACAATTCGTTCGACTGTAAATTTGGATAAGGTATAGATGTCAGCCATGGAGCAAGAGACAAAAAATTTAGGGGCTCTAGGTGACTATGGAACGAGTGTTTTAGATATTGGTATAGGGAATAAGAACAAAGATGAGGAAGAAGATTATTGTTATAGGAGTTTTGATGGGATGTAGAAAGTGTGAGAGTAAATTGCAGGAAGACATTTCATTATACCTAATGGAATACTATGGGAAAAGGTGTTCTAGACATGAGGAAGTGAAGGAAGATGCTTAACTAACAAAAGGAATGTAGAGGGGCAATTGTTTATTTTCACAATTGGAAAAAATTCATTTGATGTCCCATGGAACTTAACATTAATTATGTCATTTTTTGAGATTTTTTTAGCATTTAATTCCTTCCATAGGACACAAATATCATTTTCCTAAGTAATTTCATCGTGTTTCTTAATTATCATGGTTTTATACTTTTGCCATACTAGGCAACTAATAATAAATAAATAGCTTTCATGCTCCTAATAGCCTCAGTTTCATCCCCTAAGGCATCAAAATACTGAACAATGCTCCTAATACCTTAATTTTTTTGGTATTATTAATTATTTTATATTTTTTAAAATTATATTATTAGCTATATAAATAACTGATTATTTAATTTTAGGATTTGTAACTGTCTATCTTAATACATATATTTTTTTTAAGAGATTAACTTAAAGCTTACAAAAAATTATTAGAGCCATATACCGTTATGTTAACTTTGTTTGTGCTTTTTTTACCCATCTTACTTCAACTTTATGTTGCTGAGCCGATCATCTTCAATCACGGTGTCGTTTACCATATTCATAGTAACAACCCTTCACAAGCAAGTGACCCTTTCGTTTCGTTTGATTCGGTCTTGTGGTCTTTCCTAGCCAACTATTGGTCTTTATTGTAAAGATGGATAATAAAGTTATTGTGGTTTGATGGTTGCCCAAAATGAGCAGGCAACTTTGCAGAGTGATCCTTTTCAGAATGGAAGTAGCAGGCAGTTTCCTTCTACGTCCAAAGCAACTTTAATTAATTAATTTATTTTTTAAATTAAATTGGAATGGGACGATCAGATTCAGAGGCGTGCTTGGTCGATATTGTAGAAGCTGAAAATCTTGGACCTTATAAAATAAATAACAAAAGCAGAAACCAAGCAGGGATGGAATGGAATGGAATGGAACGGATGATGATATGATGGTCTCCATAGAGCTTCGTCAGCTCTTGAAAAACTGGGCGGCTACCAAGCAGCCACACAAACTTGCCTCACGCGACTCTTCTTATTGCCCCCTCATTCATTATTCATCATTTCCTCTTTGCAGCTTTTCTCCTGCCCCGCCATTTGCCCCTCTCGCCATTTCACTCAAATTAATCTTCTTACTATTTATTTACCCCCATCTTTTTAATTTAATTCCCGTAATCTGAAAGTTTTTAAATTGTGATTATTGAAATTTTTTTAAAATCGATATTATTTTTAAAAATATTAAAAAATAAATAATATTACCTCTAACTATAACAAAATATTTATAGTCAAAGTTAATTTTTTAGCAATCAATATTAATTAAGATGATTTTACTCATTTTTTAATATTTTTAAAATATATTAAAATAAGAAAAAATTTTAAATACTTAAAATAAAATTCAACCTTAACCAAGAAAGACTTAACTAAAGTGATATCATAATAGAACAATTATAAATTTTTTTTTATATATTTAGTCAAAAATATTTTTATCTTTTTTAAAAATTAGAATTATTTATAAAAATTTTAATTTAATATATTAATTCTAATCATTAATATAAAATATATTTAGTTATTTAATTAAAAAATTAATTAATAATTAATTGTAATGATTGTTTATTTATTTTTTATAATTTTTTAATAATTATATGTATTTAAACTATTTTTAATAATTTTTTTAATATATATAATTATATAGAGATATTTTGTGAAAAGAAATTATAATTTTAAGAAATAAAATAAATTATAATTTTATATTTAAAATTAAAATAAATTTTTAATTTAATTTTTATATTTAGTATGAGATAAGGGAGAGTAATTTTAATTTACGCAGAAACGTGTAAAAGACATTTTAGAGTAAATGTCAAAAAAGGGAGGGTAAATTTCTTTGTCGTTTTACGGGAAAGATCGTGGGGGAATTTCAGAAAATACTTGGAGAGAAAGAGGTGTGTGTCAGGGCACAGCACAGCGATGAAAGAAAATTAAGAAAGAAAGAAGAAAGAGAAGAATGAAACGAGCACCACACAAGCTCACCGTTGCAACGAATTTCCACCACAAGAAAGTAAGCGAAGGCCACTCCCCTGCTCTGCTTTTTCCTGTTTACACCCTCATGTAACACACAATTCTTTTCTTTAATAATCATTTTCACGCTCCTTCGTTCGTTGCAGCAGGTGCCTCGATTACATCTCCACGTTTATATTATTAAATTACACAATAAGAAAAAAAAATATCTGACCATTTTCAAATAATGTGATTAGACTCTCTGACTCCTTGTTAACCACGTATTCTTTTCTCAACTCAACGTTCAGATTGCTGAATCCTGAGACCACCTCACTCCTCCACAATCTTTTCTCAAGTCCATACATACCCATTTACCATTTTTAACTAATTAATTTTTTAATCATATTAATAAAATTAATTAATTATTTTAATATAAATATTTATTAATTAATTTAAATAAATTATAAAATATATAATATAAATTCGTCTTCAATATTAAATTTAATCATAATTAATAATTTTATTCAATTTTTTTAATTTATCTAAAAAATTTAATTGACTATTATATTAAAAAATAAAAAAAATATATCATTTTTTATTATTTCTTTTAATTTTATTATAAGACACTAATTAATAAATATTATTAGTCTTTTTTATAAGGTATTTGTTGAATTTTAAAGAGTATTAATTATTTTTTATATATTTATATTTAATAAAAATAGTGAAAAAGTGAAAATTAATGTGATAATAAAATCTAGTATAATTAATAAAAATAATATTAAAAATTACTTATATTTAGAACAATTTTAAAATTTTTAACTATTCTAGCTGTTACTTATGAATTAGTAGTTGGTGCACTCGAAGCAGTACATAAAGTTGCACAGTTTCGTGTCTCCTTGCTTTTAACGTTCTCTCTTTGCTTGAGTGCGATGCCCGGCCCGCCGGTATTTTTTAATTAACAATCATAATCATCCCACCCAATCATCTTCGGGTAGGATGATCAGTTCCCTGATATATGCTCAGGATATCAGATTAATAATCAAATAAAAATATCTCTCTTAAAATAAGCCATAGATGTGGAGAGTCAATTTACCAAAACGACCTTGTGGGGACTGATCTATATAAAATGCAAGTCGTCTGCTACCCCGGCCCTTATTTTTGTCTTCCTTGTTTCAAAACTATTGGTTTCATCCCTTGACATCTGAATACAATTAAACTGTTTATAATATTTTAAAAACATATATATTATATTAATTAATTTTTTAATTTAATTTAATTAATTAAATAACAAAATACAATATAAATAATATAATTTGGTTATCACCTCGGAATATTGTTTGGTTTGCTGGTTCACCGTCACATTAAAGCCCAACATCATTTGACACGTAATGCCCAAGATTTTCGTGAAATGTTTAAACTATAACAAATATTATTTTATTATAATTTTAATAATAATATTTAAAAAAATATTCTAATTTCTAGATATTTAAATTTATATTTAAAAATAATAAATAATTCACTCTATATAATATTAGTATTATCTAAGAGAAAAAGAAACTTTATCCTACCTTTAGATCATAGATAAATCTAACTCTCTTTTAAAAATTTTTATATAAAAAAAAACCTTTAATTATTTTATAGGCAAGGTCTTCACAAGAGATCTCTTTACCCTGACCAATTAATTTAATTAGTTAAGAGTTTTATGGTAATAATATATTATAAAATAAATAAAAAATTAAAAAAAATAAGAGATTAAAAAAAATATATTCTTTATATATTTATATATTTATTTATATAAATATTTTATGTATAATTACTATTTATAAGATAACTATTAAAAATTAAATATAAAATTATAAAAAAAAACTCTTGAAATTATAGATTTATGGTATGAAAAAAAATCCTAAAAAAATTCAAAAAATAGGAGTTACATAGACATAAAAAAAAAAGGGAATAGTTACATATATTCCTGATCAAAAATAAATCAAACCAAATTATTTGTTTTGATGGAAGACAATCCAATCAGGACGCAGCGATCAATTGGTTCTTGCCATTTTCAGGTAATAACGTCTGTTTTTTTTTTTCCGGTTAGCGACTCACGAAAAATGAATGAAGGCAAGGGGAAATTTCCGGTCACTAAACATACTTCTTTTTCTGGGAAGGATTTGCATAAGAACGATGATTAAGAATACAATCACTCAAATGGTTAAAAAACTGACTGTAGTTAGACAGAGTTAGTCAAGAATTCAGTAATAATATCTGATTATAATGCTACCATCTCGATCGTGCGGCTATGAAACTCCGACGGGTATGAAACTCCGAATTCCGAGATCAAACGGCTTCCAGCGTTTTGGCATCATTGGATCCCTTCAAGGTCGCCGCTCCGATCTCCCTACCTCCCGGAGATTCCTCCGACGTTCCTTCGCCGCCTTCACATTCTAACCACGCCACCTGCTTTTTTAGCTCTCCGCCTTCCCTATCTTTTTTACACCACCACTTCAAACCATCCTGTTTTGGACATCAAACATCAAAATACCCTGTCCATTAATTTTTCCCAAATCCATGAAAATGAATATGAAATCGAAAAACAAATCCAAAATATAAAATTATAATAAATTCATAAAGAAACGAAGAAAACCTGTAGATTAAGATCCGATGCATCCCCACGCTTTCGTTTCAAGGATATTGTGCTCGCCGTTTCAGAAATAAATCTATCGCTGCTATTACATCTGCTAATTGACTCTTCACTACTCGAGGAGTTTGAAGCCGGCGGAGGCGGTGTGGAGGCATACAAGGGAACTACCTGATTATCTCCATCCTCGCTGCCGCAGCCGCCGTCTTCTTCGTCGCCGCCGTCGCCGCCATCGAGATCGTTCTCTGTATCTATGTCGTCGTCATTGCCACTTTCGCTCTCGTCTCCTTCACCAATATCCTTCATTCCTCCGGCACAGCTCTCGCAAAGAGAAAGGGTGTTTCCGAGCTTGGCACCGGAGGCTTTCCATGGCGTCAAAGACTGACACGCATGGCAGAGAAGAGTCCTGGAGTGTCTGGTTACCAAGAAGTTGGCTCCGTGCACCTTAGCGTCGCATTCCCAGCACAAGCTAGCCTGGTCGGACTCGCAGTAGGTCCTCGCAACAGCTTTGCACAGCTCACAATTCTTCATCTCCTTCCTTAAGATAATGTTTTTTGTCTCCTGAATTTTTCTGTCTCGCTGGTTCTTCCGGAATTTTCTCTTCTCTTTCTATCTCTACAAGTGCAGGACGGGTGAGCTCTCAGAAGGAAGGAAGAAGGAAAAGAAAACGCCCCTTGCCTAAACCTATAAAACTAACGCCTGATTTTTTACCATAATTCCGAAACTGCCCTCAAAGATTTACTGTACTTGATATTTTTTTCTCTGCAAATCCAATCTCTCTCTACATAACAAGAAAATGTCTAGACCATTAGATTCACGATTTCACCGCCATTTTCCCTTTTAAGTGGTTTATTTAATGTATGGTTTATTATCATATTCTTTCTTTTTTCTTGCTCAGTGGTCGTAACATCTTATCATCTTCTATTATTGGAAAAGATAATATGGAGATAATGTTTAATATATTTTAAAAAAATATTTATTTAGTTCAAATATTATGATTGACAATATTATTCTGTAGACTTCAATAATTTCTTTAAAGTTCAGGGGGAAAAGGAAAAGAAAAAAAAAGAAATATTTTTGGAAAGTGAAAGACTTGCATTTAACTTGAAGAAAACTAGGTTAGATAAAAGAGTCCTCCACATGTAATAAGAGCCAATTTATTCAGAGTCTTATGATGGCTAATCATGCTATTTTACTCGGTTTATAGTTAGTCTTGAAGATCGTATGACTTATTAGTATAGAAAGAATTTAATTTTACTTTAACATTTCTAAACTTTGAGAATCGTGATCAAATACAAACAGGACCCAGATTAATTAAATAAAAATAAAAACGAAGAAAAACAAATGGGATTGATTAAGAAGCATTTAAAAAACAAACAATTTCACCATTGACACAAAGATTTATATAAATAATGATAAAATAAGATCTAATACTTTAATATTATTTTTTAATCGTATCATGTACTTTAATTATATATCTAGTATTAAAAATATAAAAAAATAATATGAGGAGATTAAATATATTATAAATAAAATTAAAATATTAAAAACTATTAAAAATAACATCAGTGCTGTGAAAGCTACTTTATCCTACCAGTAATTTTACAAGAACTTTTGTAAGTCTATTGTAACTAGCTATCAAAATTTTATTGGGCAATGAAAGGAAGAAAAGAAAAAAAAGAAAAAGGAATTGTGAAGAGGGGAATAATGAGAAGAAATGGTGGTATGGGATTGAAAGAGGCAGCAACAAAGCCATGGGCGGGGATGTTTGTGGTGGGAGGGGACGCCATGTGTCACGTGGCGAGGGAATAAAAGGCTGTGTGTGGCCTATACACAAGAGGAAAAATACCTTTCGGTTGTTTTAAAAGGTTTCCTGTGGGATATTTTTCTAATATTTATTTGACGGTGGTCTACGTGGCACACAAGCATCGTGGAGATTCCGATTTGCTTACGTGGCAGGATTTCATACCTGGTTGAAGACGAGGCCATGTGGTCGTGGCCCCACGAATCCCCTCCTCCTCCTCAATTTCCATATAAATCTTCCTCCCACCAAAGCTGGAGCAGAGATCGCGAACACTACCGTGTCTACAATTCTACGTAACTCCAAGAATGAGTTTGAAGTACACGCGCTACTACAGAGAGTGCCCAATGTCCTTCCTTATATTCCCCTTCCACCCGCCCCTTCTCTTCTGTTTGTTTCTTCCTTTTTATTTTTTTAAATAAAAAAAATATTATGTTTAAAGATATAGGACTTCATGTCACTTAGATTTTTTAATATGGAGATACTTATATGAAATTAGAGCACTTGCTATAGGCTCATAGTCACATTATATAACAAATAATACTAGGAGAGGAAGAGAGCTATGGACTTACGGAGAGAGGGAGGAGCAGAGAAAAAATAGAATACATGCGCTCTCTTGTATGCTTGTGTTTCTTCCGCATATACACGTATGAAAGGGGAGAAATCAGATACAAATTAACTTTCCACTCCCCCATGTTCTGCTATTGTAAAAACCGATGGTTAACCCTATTTTATCTCATAAAGGGTATATATTACACACACACACAAACACACATATATATTCTAGTTTCTATATTATTTTCACAATTGCCCCAATCCCTATTAAGTTTAGGCATGATCCACCAAAAGTAGATCAACCCATTTTCTAATATCTCTCACTTATATTTGGTGGATTAGATGTCATGGCTCTAATATTATTTTCTTCCTTCTTTTATACTAGGTGCTTTGTCATGACCATATAAGCATGTCATCTCTATTTCAACGTTTGTGTTAGAAATCCCTTTTATAGAGACCAATACAAAATAACCCTTTAGTGCATCTTGAACAAAATATATTATAGTGCCTTGAATGCCCTAGATTTGTCCATATACACTTATGGCTAATCTAATTCCTTTTGAGTCAGCATATAACTCATATAGCCTTTACTTATGCGTAGTGTCAACACTTATAAAATTAACAAAATAATATCACAAGGGATTGGTCACATACACCAGTATGGATGTGTGTATATTCTGGTAATCTTTTTTTTGCCCATATATCATTTTGATATAAATCAACCGTTTTCCTAGTATAATACTTTTGGTTCATATATAATTTGACCATAGAACATATACTAAAGTAGCATACGCTGAAACATACCTCTATACTACTATCAAAGTCAAAGTACATTAATTAAACGATGCTATTTTTCTAGAACTCACACAACAATGAAGCGGTGATTTATTCACTTGCTTTCCATTTGCGGTTCTTTAGCGCATGTAGTATTAATCGCATGCTACTGTGTTTCTCTTATCTTATAAGATTGTACATCTTTTTTATTTTATTAATCACACCATACAGACTTAAGTCTAGATGCTCATAGTATCTAAATCCAAACTCTTTAATTCTATTAACATAATATGACATCAATTTTAAAAAATTTGTTATATGGCAACAAGTTTCATGAATATGGACATTCATAGTTTGATCCATATCAATGTTCACATATCTCATCTCGACTTACTATACTTTTTTAAGTCAAGGTGACATTTACTGTGTTTCTTCTCTACTATATTAGCACTTTTGCTACTTTACTAGTGAACACATGTCTTATCTTTGAACTCTTCTTTCTAGAGTCAAAGGCAGTTGCTCTTGTAAGAGAGCTAACATTTTCAACCTTATAACATACTATACACTATATATTTTCACGTATATGTGAAACCATGATGAAGTGTCTACTACTTCATTTCTTATGCAAGTCAAGGAACTTAACGCATTTCTCCTATACTTCCTTGAATATAGGCTTAGCCAGGGTACTTTGCATAGGAACGTGTTATACCACAACAACTTTATATGATATAGCAACTTTCACAAAAGTTATAATTGACATCTTTGTGTCTAGTATCACCATGACACTTAGGGTCTATATATAAGCATCAACTATAGTGCTTCCCTAAGACACTATAATTGGATTCAAATCCTCATTTCAAATCTAAAGTGTTCTATGAACATTATCATCCACATCGCCACTCATATTGTTGCATTACATGCCATAAGCACAATTTTACAATTAATGTGCTCTACAAGTGTCTATGACCCTCACTGTGGTTGGACTAGTACATATAAATCCTACATAAAATAAATATATGATCTTGTATACACTTTTATGCACATCATACTACCAACAACATTTACATATAGAGTTTTCTGTTTGTGTCTTGTTGATTCAGTCATGGGAAATATACTAAGCCTTAAATTCACACTTGAAGTCACTAGAGTATTCATGGGATTGCAACATTTCATACTAAATTGCTCTAGAATTCCTCCACATAATACTCTTGTGACAAAGAAATGTGTTTCTTGAGTGATATTCTTAGATCTCAACTACAAGAATGTATTATGCTTCACCCTTGTCATTCATTTTATAAAATTCGATTTAGACCATCCTTAAATAGTCACTATTGAATTTAAACTATTGTTGGCTAATAGTATAATCCGTCTTATCATAAGGTTGTCTTAAATGACTTGGTATAGTGATTATCATTAATCATATGAAAATCATGAGGTTATCACCTGCATGAAACCTTAAAGACCACTTCATGGATGATTGCTTCAGTCCACTGATAGACCAATGCAAAATTATGAGGTTTATAACTCTATAAAAGCTCAAACACCACTTAGAGTAGTGAGATCTATTAGCCATTGCATATAGTTTTTCATTCATGTTACCACTCGAATGTGGGTGTTACATCAATTTGATGTATCTCTGAATCCACATAGTTCACTATTGCCAAAATTAGTGTAATGAAATTGAAATTCATAACATATGAGAAGGTATCCTCAAAACCTAATCATTCCTATAGTGTATACCCCTTTGTAACTAATTGAATCTTGTATTTGTGAAACTAATCTATCTGCTCTCTCAATTATGAGAACCCACAAATTCACAATGGCCTTTAGAGGCTGGAGTTAGATCAACCAATTCCCAAAATTTTATTACTGATCATGGAGTTCATCTTCTCCTCAATTACTTTCATCCATTCTTTCCCAATAGGACCTGACAAGGTGTCTTGTACAAAACATGGCATTAGGTCTCTTTTAATGACCTTTTTAAGATCCCACTTATATTAATAAACTGAGACGATCGATGATCATCCACTTGTTTTGTACTACCTTGTGTATGTGTATCACAAAGAGATACAATACTGTTAGTTCTTCTTGCCAAGAAAAAATATTTCATTGAATGTAGTGGAGTCAAAAACACCTGCATTAAATATGGTGTCTCTATGTTCTCTATTAAAAAAAACATAACCATAAGAATGTAAGAATAAATATGGGCTTACACAGTTGACCCTCATGGTCTATAATAATGGTTTATGGAGACTATGGACTTGCAAAATATAATCTATAATGGACTTTTGAAAACTCAAATATGATCCATAATTCATAAGGCATGGAAGTGACCAATTCAAAGTAATTCAAAGTACTTGTTAACTACAAACCACACTCGACACACCAAAAATGGATCCTAATCTATCAAGGGTGGATTTTATAAAGATTTAGCTATTTTCCCACTCACACTTGGTGGATTAGCTTGAGTCATGATAAATCCAATCATGCCAATATTGTACTAAGTTTCTAGCAACTTCATTTGTTATAAAGTATTAGGGATAACCAACTATTTAATTACCCCTTTATTCATGGAACCTTTTGAATATGCTAGATAGATATTCAAGTCCTTGGTCATTTTGTAGAACCTTTATTTTCCTACTTATTTGATTTTCAACCTTGTTCAGGTATTGTCAAAGCACTCGAGCTTCAGTATTATAAAAATCAAATGTTCATGACCTCTTGTGGATAAACTTATTGTTTTGCCCTCAAACTTATTGACCCACAAAAATTGAATAGACTAATCGTAATGGTTGTCTAACCATTGAGGCCTTACTATAAGGCTTTGTTATTCCTCTTACTAGACAATTCTAGCACAAACATATAGTTTTTTTTATATTGAAGGTTAAACATAGTATTCCTTATTATGCTAGTTTTAACACCAATATAAATGGCATTGTCTGTATGCTGACTTATTTAAGTAAACATCTTATTCACAATGATTGGCAAAGGAATAGAGCAATAAAGCACACATGGAGTTACCAACAGTGATTTAAATAGAGAATTTTCTCAAAGGAACACATGGTGTGATGAAAGATTATGCAAAACCCATAGGTTTGATAATAAGGAATGAACACTAGACCTTTTTAAAGTCATATGCATTAAACTCAATATGTAGAATTAAGGTCATTCTACTTTGTAAAGTGAATTTGTAGGCGCTATTGCCTTTTCACCTCAATCTAGTCGTCGTTGCCAAAATAAAACCACTTGTTTCTATTAAACAATCAATGATGCTACACAAAAGAATCCTTGATCCTATTCTTATGTTCTGTGGAGTTGAAGTCTTGTTATGTTTATTTTGATCAGGACAATCCTTCAAAAAATAGCTAATCATGTGGTAGAGAGAGCCCTTGACCTCACTTAGGTCAATTTTCTTCTTCCCACTTTTCTTTACATATTCTACTTAAAGAATGTATTCCCTATCTGAACTTAAGACTATCCTTCATTCTATTTCTATAACCTTTAACCCTACTTTGATTTGGGCTTAGAGTGTGAAGAAATTGATTCTTCAGGGAGGAAAAAATTTATACAGAGGATCTATAAACCTCTAGACTTAAGTTCCAAGTACTTCTCCATATAAGTAAAAGTACCCTATGAGTTAAGTTCCACTTATTCCCACTTAGAAAGGAACAACCTAACGACGATTCACATCCGTCTATTAAGTAATTTGCAATTAGGTTCTTTCAGTTCTCTTGTCTTGCTGGTAAACTCACATTGATGCATAGGAGTGTCAAGCCTCGGCTTAAAGTGGCAAATTTAATTAACAATTTCTTCAACTTGGTGGTAAACATACCCCAATGGATTGTGTTGTTGGATTTTATACAAATTTGTAAGTTGAGTCATCACCCCTTGCACTCAATAAGATGTTGTGGACTACGCTATTGCTTAGGCTATATAGGTCTCAATACCTCTCCTACGCTGAACAGACTTTTCATCTTGGGTTTCACTAGGACAATACAGCCAATGGCTCCACAGCATCTTGTTACTTTATCGTTATGTGACCTCTCAACGTTAGATATACTATTTATCCCCATTAAGTTTACCATTTATGTTCTTATTGGTCTTTCTTTGCTTACTTGTAAGACTATCCCACATTTATGGGATTTTATTATTTGAACCATGTCATATCCTAATTTTTCCCTATCTGTATAGTACTGATAGTGGAAAGAGGTTTAGAAAGGATTATGACGAAGATAAGAAGGAATGATAAAGGTTATATGAGTCTTGAAGGAAGAAAAGAACCTAAACGAAAATTAGAAAAGTTTAAAGGCCAAAAGTTAAAGTAGAAACAAAAGTTGGGCCAAAAGTTATAATTTCCAAAAGTTTAGGGACCTAAATATAAATATCCAAAAAGTTAGGGACAAATGTAATTAAGAGAAAAGTTCAAGGGCAAAATTGTAATTATAGAAAGATAAGCCCGAAAAGGGTTATAACTGCCCAGAAGTATTTTAGCCCCATATTCCATCAGTAAATAGAGGAAGGTATGCTGGATAATCTGACATGATACAGAAATTTTATTAGGGCTCCAGACAGCAGATATTTATCTGATAGTCTAAAAGTTATCTAAAATTTTATCAGATTTCATGGACTTCAGATATAAGTGGGCAAATTACAGGAAAGTGTGCCCTACAGTGTCAGATGTCCTAGATTTGACAGAACTCTAGAAGAAGTTCTGTATAAAAAGTTATTCACATATCAGTGAATTTTGACGGGAGTTTGTTAACACCCGTGATCCGATAATGGAACTTATCGGTATGTAAGCTTGGATAGAATGAGATCAGATGACCTCATATATAGGCCTATAATGACACCAAGGAAGGCCCAAAACTCAGGGTACCAGTCTATCAGTAGAAGGGGCTAGTGCTAGAAAAAGTGTGCAATTACGAAAATGCCCCCGGATGCCCAGATTGTACCAGAGATGGATGAAGGGCATTTTGGTCATCTGGGACAGGCTAAAAACGTGGTACATGATATAAATATGATTATTTGAGCCAATATATGCCCTGAGGCAGTACAAAGAGGAGTGAAATGATAATTATGCCCTTAGGGTCAATATAGTGCAAGAAAGGACACCAAGGGTATTTTGGTCATTTTCCAAGGGATTTGTAATTAAGTTGTGGCCAGTGCAAGTATGTCAATGGTGTGAGAAGCCTAGACATTGATTTTCAGGACATAATACATATCTTGGTATATTATAAAAAATTAGGAACAGAAAACAGTCCGGTTGCTGTGAAACTGCACCGATCGGTATCGGATTGGACTGGAATTTCTCCAGAAGGTTCCTTACACTATGAGCACGCCACCTAACCCCTTGAGGTGTCCCTTGATGGGTCTCACATGATGTCATAATTATTATTTTATGAAAAAGTTAAATCCAAGATTAAATGTGGGCCTTTAGATCAAATAGTAACCAAATCAATCTTGGCCATTCATTTTTCTTGGATTTTGGCTATAAATACCCCCCTCATTCTGCAGCAAACCGTGGCTTCATGGACCCTTGGGGAAGCTCTTGTAAAATGGAAACTCAAGCCAAGACAAAGAATATTCAAAGTTCTAAAGTTCAAGCAAGCTAGAGATTAAAGGTAAGCAATCTCTCCTAGCTTATTTTCCTTTGATTTGGGAGCTTGAACTTAGGGTTTTGATGGGAGAAAAGTTGAGTTTTCTCTAAGGAGTGGTGCTGCCCAAAGACCTTAAAGGAAAGGGGAAAGAATAAATTAAAGTTAGAACCATATGATTGAAGCTTAAACAAGCTAGTTAAGTGGTTGGTTGTTGAATCAAATTGATATTCTTGACTTTGCCATGGTGTGCCCTGTTCAGTATGCACTGTTCATGAGGGAAGGAAATTGAATTTAAATGATTTAATGCTTCCATTGAGTTTGTATGATGATTTTGTGTAGGATTGAAAAGGTTTTGAACCTTGGAAATACTAAAATCTTAAGGTTGTAGTCTTTGAGATTCCTTACAGTTACTATTCACTCGCATGAACAGTGTTTAGAATTTCATGATTTTGATGGTTCCAATGGTTTTAAAATGAAAAGTTGTGTGGGGTAAAGTGGAGAAACAAGTATGGGAAGCATTAGAATCAAAATGAGAATTTTTGAAAGAATTGTATGCTTATGTTCAGTTCTGTACAGCAGGCCATGAAGGAACTAGAATTTCATGATTCTAAACTCATAAATGGATTCAAAAGATGAAATTGTGTAGAGTAAAGTCAAGACATCAATTGGTTCAAGAGCCAAGTGGATTAGTGAAAATTAGAGAAAGTTATGATAATAAAGAGTATAACAAAGTTAGTCTTGAACATGGTTGGAGTTCATGAGTCCTAATGAGTTATGTAATGAATATGAATATGTTTAGGACCATGAAACATCCAAGAACATGTTGGTAAGTGATTGGAATAAAGGTTTATTGGTTGGAAAGCTAGGAAGCAAATGCTAAAGATCAAGAGGAAAGCTTAAGTGCAAGGTAGTGAACTTACGTCTTTATGTGCTTGATGTGGTATGCTTATGTGTTGACATGTATATGCTATTTGAATGATGTTGTGAAATGATAAATGATTTTGAATGTATTGTGAATAACATGTTTCCATGGCCATGCACTTTATGTAAAAGTGTATAGCATGATGGCATGTCACTAATCAAAGAAAGTTAATGAAATTACATATCATGTATTAGCATCCATCTTGCATATTTAAGTGATAATGTTTGCTACTGAGATTCCCTAGAATCTCACTCTTCCATAACCAACCAATTTAGGTCAAGCATGAGGAAAAGGTATGCATGGAGAAGAGCTAAAGCATGGAAGAAGGAAAGTGAAGTATTTAAGATTCTAGCATATGCTATGCATTTTCCATGTATGTAAATTCCATGTAAGGTGTCTATTTATGTGATAAACTTGTATCTAATAATTATGGCATATGTACATGATGTATATGAATGTTAAGAAGCTTATTTAATGGCTTGTGCATGCTGAAACAATTATTGGAAATGAAAGAAAAGAAACTGAAATGGTAAAAACGTAGGTCCTAAGCAATTTTGTTGTGGCTTCAGTTTGACCTAGCAAATGAAGGAATTATTTCACGAAATTTTATGAGCATGTAGTACACATCCAGATATTTACATGGATAGGTGGAATGTTTCATTTGGATGTGTATATCAAGAGAAATGAATTTCCAAAGTAAGGGACCAGAATCTATTTCTAGAGTTTTTGACCAAATGAACAGTAAACTTCAACGAATAAACTATATCAATTGACGAATCATTTGGTATGGAAATTATTTTTCCCTTAAATTTCAAGATGTTATCTTCATGTATCTTTTTGAACCACTTTATTTCTAGTTTTCTAAAATTAATTATGATTTTTTGAAGTTCGTTACATAATCTGGAATACCACATGAACAGTAACCCAAGAAAGAGTAAAATTCCAGATTTGGCTAATGGACTTCCAAGGTCTTATAAGTGGTTCTAAATGCTACTGAATGGTCCCTAAAACGTATAAAAATAAGGATGTTACAAGCTAAGAATAAGTATCAATGATATATCACATTCTAGTATACGATGGCATGTGCTTGTATTATTCATAACTAGAATGATAACAACATTATTTGGTCTAAGATCAGGAGAATACATTTGTACCTTTAATCACACAAATTCCAGCAATGTCATTACTATCTATCAAGAACTTCATACAAGCACATCAATAAATGAATCTTAGTAGAGTCATTCTTCAAGAGCTCCCACTCAAAAGGAGTATACAATGCCCTTAGAAGGCTAATTTTCTAAGTGCTTCCACTCACTAAGAGTATTTGACGTATACTTCTTTATTACTCTTATTGCGTTATGGTTATAATTCTTTTCATTTAAGGGCTGACACAACTAAATTGATTTTTTCTTGAGAAACAAATTCTTTTTCATTCTCAAAGTTCATTCTTAGCCAAAACATATCTTTAACTAGGATAAGCCTCATGCTCTACAAACCTAATTTAGATAAGTTCTCATAACCATTATTTGGCATAACGTCAACAATCATGTCTCTTATTATTTTGATTAGCTCATAGAGCTTCTCCATTTTCTAGAAGAAAATCTGCAAATAATTTTGTTTTTATGGAGTCTAAAATGTTGTGTTTTGGCCAAAAATAGAGAGGGTCCCGTAGCCATAAAGTGACGCCATTTTGGGGATGATCAAAAGAGTGCATTTTGATAAACAGTGCGTTTTGATCATCCCTAACCTCCAGCCGATCTTACCAGACCTGACAGGAGCGTGGGTCAGGTCTATAGGACCTGAGTCTTCCCTCCTTCGTAACTTAGTCATCTGACACCCGCTTTCATATTCTTGGTGTCATTTTCTTTGTTTTTTAGTACTCTACACAATGGGACTAAATTTAAAGACTAAAAATGCATATGTCTAGTAACCCAATTTTTTGAACAAAGAAGCATGTATGGTTTCATAACTTGTTCTCTTGTATTTTATGATTTAGATACATGCTCCATGTATCTTAAAATAAAAAAATACTTTAAGACAAAATAAATACAAGAACAACACATTAAACCAGAAAAGAAAATAACAAAAGCACAGAAGTAGTAAAAAATGTAATATTACTCTGATACCAATATTGGATTTCGAGTGTGCCTTGGATCTTACTCTGACTCACTAAGATACCAACACGAAACTGGAGCACTTACTACAAGGTCAAAGTCACGTTACACAAAAAATAACACTGGGAGAGGAAGAGAGCTATGGACCTTCATAGAGAGAGAGGAGCAGAGAAAAGTATATTAACCCATTTTCTAACAAAAGATAATAGAACAATCAATTTGTTGTTAAGATTCCTAACCCCTCTTTACAAGAAGTCTGTCGATTGATTAATTCTAAATATATACTCCATCTATTCCTTAATATAAGATTCGGTTAATTTTTTAGAAAGATTAAAGAAGCCAAATAAACCAATTAATTATGATTAAATCCAATCATTCAAAATAAATTAATATCATATACGCTATAATTTACCTAAATTAGTCAATTAACTTTTATTATAATTATAGTTAATTAGTTTATTTGAATTTTTTAATCTATATAAAATTATTAAATGGGTCCTATATTAAAAAAGAAGGTAGTATACTAACATAATGTCTCATGTTGTGTTTTACAGAAGGATAATTTGTGTTAATTATAAGAAGTGGGCTTGGTTTAGGGCTAGGATTTGATGGTAGGGAATAAACACCAGAAGCATCACGGTTACCTTCTGTTCTGTGGTACTGAATGCATATGGACCACTCCCTTTCAAAATAAAACCACCACATAAATAATAATTCAAATAAATAACTGAATATTTTTGCATGTAGCCCAACTAATCGAATTGTCTACAGATTGAAACAATGGTATGACCATAATATTATCATTTATTTACTTTCAGGTTCCCAGAATGAGAGAAATTTATTATACCTTTGCTTCCTTATTATGCTATAAGTTATAATATAATATTAAGCATGCGGTTGATCTGCTTGCATGAGGTGATTTTTATAGTCAGATGACAAACTTAATTAGACTCCAAAAATTGTCAAACTTACGGGCTATAGCATTAAAGAAAAACACTTGAGTTCATAACGTAGGAATTAGAAAAATGGTGAGTCATCCATAGGGTATACTGATTCCGTGAAGTAGGATATGGGATAATGCCAAACAGAGCAAAGAGCATCTCCACCCTAACAAGTGGGTGACCGATAAGTCTTTTTGTAAACGTTCTTTGAACTTGGAGATACATCCTAACCTGTGAGATTCCTTCAACCCAACTGAAGAGAATCGAGCATACCTGAGATATAGACCAATTTCTTTGGTAGCCACACACTAACTCAGTCACTTTGATAGACTCAGGGATTCGGACATATCAAATACACTGATAAAGAAGAAGAGATAGAGCATAGGAAAAACTTGGAGTAAAGAGAGATATCTTGTATCTGAATTATGGGGCTACAAATAAGGAGTTATACAATCCTATTATTCTCTCCCACAATCCCATATCCATATCCCACATTCCCATTCAAAATTTGAACAAAAGGGAAAAGTTACAAATAACCTCCTAGACTTTTTGGTTATTGTTACTTAGTCCCTAGACTTTTGGTTATTGTCACCTGAGCACCCGATTATGTAGGCTTGGGCCTAATCTACCAAGGGTAGACTAGAGCCAAAATTTTAACATCTCCCACTCACACTTGGTAGATTGGATACCTAAATTTAGGTAAGGCTGCAATCAAGGTTCCTACGAATGATTGATTTCCTTAACGCTCCTATTATCTTTTACATTATTAAGTACTTCATTCTCTCTATGACCATTATTCCCATTGTGCCCATTTGGATTAACCTCAGCCATATTGGGAATATCTAAGGGAATTTCTAAGTTAAGTCCAATTTTAGATCCCGAGACACTAGAAAATGAACCACATTCTTGTGATCTAACTTTTTCTCCAACTAAAGCTTCACTAGGTTCTTGTTTTCTAAACTATTTTCTAAGTTTCCTAAGTGACCTCTCAATTTCAGGATCAAAAGGTACTAAAAATTTAGTTCTTTTATGCAGGCAATGTAGAAACAATTAGGAAAAACCAGCAACTAATCATAATCAACCAATAAAATATTTTAGCAAAAAACACTTTAGTAGTGGTAAAAGTGACTCTTGGTCGCAACTATGAAACACAAAGAGCTAAACTCGTTAAACATTGGTATTTGGTCATGACAAAGTATTTAGCTGGTCACAACGCTTAATCACAGAGAGTCTCCCGTGGAACAACAAAATTGTTTAGTCATGACATACAAACAAATAGCACAAATTTCGTAGAAACTTGAAAAATTGAACTAAGTTACTCAGCCAAATGCACTAAAAAACTTGTGAACAATATCTAAAACCTTCGTACAAGTGAAGAATGACTCAGATTCAAATTTGATAGCCTTGAAAATATCAGTTCACCCACAAACAAGTAGAGATTGGTAGATCAGGCATACCAAACTCTAAGTAGTAAAAATGCAGGATGTTATGCAAGGATGCAAAATCAAAAAGAAAGAAAATAAGATATTTGTTTCTATTTCTTAAAATTTTTATGCCATTTAATAAATAAAATAAAAACTAAATCTCAATAAGAAGAATGACTCAGGTTAACAATGGATTTAATAACAAATTGCTATGGAACCATTGACTTGACTCCCCAGCAATGGTGCTATTGAAATGCCTGACATTGTTCCCATTCGGGCTTTTCAAAATAAATATTGCCCCCAATAATATAGCATAAGGCACAACCCTATAGTTCTTCTAAAGGAACCTTTTTATTGGAATCCTAGCACATTAGTGAATGATAACATTGAATACTTGAGTAAAAACATAGGATTTTTTGTTTGATTGAACTTTGGTGCAATAAAACAAGGGTACAGTGAAAGTAAATATTTTTGGTATTTTAATTAATGAGAGAATTTTTTGGATCAAATATGATAGAAAAATACTCTTGATGGTAAAAACTTAGCTATCCTCCCTCTTGATTTGAAATGAAAGTGATGAAATCACTAAGTCTTAGATAAAACTTCAATCAATCGATTAAGTCCACTATATTAATGAGTTTAAAACCACTTTAATCAAAGTTGACTTAAAACCCTCTTAATGCCCTATTGAAAGCACTTAGTATGTAAATTAAATTAGATGATGCAAATACCCTCAATTGACTATCAATCAATAGCTTAAGACCCTAATCAATTGAATTAATTACTAACAATCGCCAATAATAATCCAATAAACTAGAAATCATCACTGATATATATATTAAAAATTAGTAATCACATTATCCATATTAATTACAAATGTCTAAATTGAGGAATAATCAATTGATATTCAATTTTCATACAGAATGAAAATCCCAAAATATGAACAAGCTTAGAGTAGAGTAAAATAACCCCCTATTTAGTCCATGAGCTCAAGCTTGTTGTCCATCACTAGAGGCTAAAAGATCTAGCCTCTCATAGCTCCGATTGTGCAATAATACTATTTGAAGCTACCACCATGAGAAGTGTAGAAAAGGTGATGGAAATGTGGAGAAGATGGTGAGAGTGATTTAATGTAAGGAATTGGAAGACACGCAGTAGAAATTAACTTAAAATTTTTTCCATTCCTTGCCAGGATCTACTGTATGTGTTTAAGTCAAGTATAAAGAAGTATTACCCTCAGTATTCAGTCGCGACTTTCTCAACTTCTGGTTACGATGTCCATAACTTCTCTCCGCAGCTCGTGATCTCTTTTCGATCGCAAGAAGTTGACGGCTCAGGTTGGCTTCCTCTACTAGTATCCACATGAACAGCGTTCTAACCACGAACGACGTGCTAGCACCTCTTGTCCCTCCAGGACTTACTCAAGAATTCATCCTCTCCGTCTCTATTTTAGCAGTTTCTTATCTACAAACCTTTTTGCGGATTCCTATTCACCCTTTTTTTCTGTCCCAACCATAGCTCCTAAATATCAGATATATCGGATGCTATGCATGTTACCACAGACTTGGATTTTTTTGGAATTAATCTTATATTAATTCTGAAATTAATATAATATCATATATTGTATAATTTGATAAGAAACTAATTAAATAAATAGTGTTTGTATTAAATTCGTCTCACAGATTTAATTTACCCATTTATTTAATTTAAAATAAAGATAAGACGGAATTACATTTGATTTATTCTCATAAATCAAATTTGAGATATCATATCAATTTGAATTTCAAATTCAAATGTGATAGAGATTTAATTTTATCCTTATAAATTAAATCTTATAAATATCTCTTATATGAGATATCATATCAATTTGAATTTTAAATTCAAACGTGATAGAGCTTTAATTTATCCTTATAAATTAAATCTTGTAAATATCTCTTATATGAGATATCATATCAATTTGAATTTTAAAATCGAACGTGATAGAGATTTAATTTATTCTTATAAATTAAATCTTGTAAATATCTCTTATATATAATATATATACGAATATAAATATAAATAAATATATACATTCACCCTGGATCATTCACTGAATCTGGACATGTCTTAGATTTAATGAATCTGGACATCATAGCTTGTGTTGGGCTATTTTGTGTGCGACGTTGTAGGCCCATATGAAGTTGGCAGTGGGCCATTTACTATACTGACTCACAAGTTGCAAGTGGTCTCTAGCAAGACATGACGACTACCCAAATCATATGAGGATTGATGAACGATGTAACATTTTATACAACCATATCATGTCCCTTTTGTCACACGATATTTTGGTCATGGATGAGGCATGGAGAATGTCATCCTCCTGTTCTTGACCGTTATTTTCTCGATCCCTGAGTAGTCTGACTATAGAAATGGAACTACCTTTCCATTATAGTATGGCAATACATTTCTCAGACTCACTCATCGAGGGGCCCAGTAATATCTCTCTACGAATGTGAGGGACAAATTCCATCTTAACCATTCACATTCCTTCACACAAAAAACCACTAAACCCGAACATAGTCTTTATGATCACTCGGTCAAAAGTGACTTTTGACTAGATCAAAGCTGAGCGTTTGTCATGTAGGAATCCATGATGATCTCAGGTCAAAGGGCATATTGACATGGTTTATATATGAGAGAAGCTTATGACTTAACCCATGCAGCTCTCTCATAGCGAGTTGGTCGAACACCTTGTACTCTTACATGTGCCTATGACTTTGATTTATATCTCTATACATCTTCAAAGTCATACTGGTCTTATTTCATCTGTGCTCTCGCAGAGATGACCGACCAGGGACATTTAGGATAAGATCATGGGTTATCTAAGGATGGTCATCACAGTACACATGCAAATAATATGATAATACAATTAATAAATTCATAAATCAACAATGTTCATAAGACAATGATTGGCCCCTAGGGCACAATTTCCAACATTTAATTGGTGTAGAAATAGAGAGAATAATGGGAAAATATAGAAAAATAGAGGATTTGTTGAAGGTTAATAAGAGGAGTTGAGAATGTGATGAGATTGTTCTTAACCAAATCTGGCAAAAATCAGGCTATCCCTTTGTGGTTATTGCTCTCCCTTCCTTATTTGTAGAGTGACCTAATAAAATATACACAACTTCACTTAATGTTTCTTTTGATTGTGACTAGATCCATATTTTTGGTCGCAACTAGTAAACACATAAAACCTCCCAGAAGCATGGAAGTCATGACCAGTGGACACTCAGGTTGCGACTAAGAAACACAATGGCTGGTTTTTCTCATTTTTGGTCTTCTTTGTCTCTTGACTTTTTCTTTGCTCCACTTTGGGTCTTTGAATCTCCTCCAAATGCCTGCAAATAAAGGCCAAGCTCTTTGTAAAAATAAACAAATTAAAGATAAAAGCATTTACAGTTTGAATGAGATAATTGACAGTTTTACCCTCAAATAAGCACAATGCAATGAAAAAATAAATATCATCACAAAACCACACTTGCATGCATAAAATTCGGTTAAAAGCATCACAAAACCATTAAAAATGACAAAGAAACCATATAGAATTTGTGTCTTATTAAGTGCATGCCACTAACTCAACTTCCATAGAGTGTATGTCAATGCGTTTTTACTTCTTGCTACTCTAACATATGACACCATTGTTCAGCAAGAATGTATAACCCTAAAGTCGATCTACACTCATCCTCATCTCTTCCTACATTAGCATTAGAGTATCCCACTAGGCTAGATTGCTTCCTTCATAACACAGTGCATATTCAGCTATGACATTTAAGTATCTAAAGTTCATTTTCACTGCCTTCCAATATTTCTTATAACACCTTACTTTGTATTTCTTAGGGACTATTCAGTAGCATTTAGAACCACTTAAACATCCTTTGAAGTTCAATTACAAAATCTGAAATTCTCAAGTTTCACGGGTACTGTTCATTTGGTATTTTTAGATTTGACAACAAACTTCAAAAAATCATAATTAGATCTAGAAATAGAGCTTTAATCATATATACATATGCAACACAATTCAACAAAGTCATAGAACAAGTAAGCATAACATCCAACTCATACAAGTTTATGATAGTTTATTACCTTATTACTGTACTTTCATTTACTCTTTTCTTTGTCCTCTTTCCTTGCTAAGTGGCTGCCTTTTTGAGTCCACAAAATGAAGATTAAACATCACATATTTATCCATTCATCATGATCCAATTCAGCTAGCATATAGACATTGAACTTAATCAATTAACCCCTAACTCTCTTAATTTGTGGTTAATTGCCTTGTCCTTCGAGTTAATTTGTGCCTTGACTTTATCCTACACTATTTCCCCTTCTAAATCTATTTATGAGCTTAGAATTATAAAATTCTAGCTCCTGTACTAATTATGGACAAAATCGAATAGCACCCTTAAGAATTTTTGAAGATGCTTATTATGATTCTAATGCTTCAAATAATTGTTTCTCTATTTAATCCCACACAATTTTTCTTTTTAAATCCATTGGAAGCATCAAAATTATGAAATTCTTATTACTGTTCATATATATGAATAGTAACAGAGAGGGTTCTAAATTTTCATTTTCCAATTCTATTGCTTCTAATGGTTGAATCTTATTCCATCTTACACAAAATCATCATTTGAATTCAATGAAAGCATTAGAACAATGAAATTCAATCTTCTCCTATCCAAAACAGAACTTGGCCAAAAGGCTCTCATGATAGGCAAAGTCAAGATTACACATTAATTCCATAACCAATCATCCAAACTAACTCATTTAATAAGTGCTAATTACATGATTCTAACTTTTAATTTCTTTTTCCCCTTACTTCCTTGAATTTCGGTCAGCATGAACACCAAGGAAACATTCAATTTTCAATCATTGAAACTTAAGTTTCAATCTTCTAAAACATATATATATATATATATATATATAAGCTAGGAATATTGCTTATCTTATGCCTTAACTACCTTGGATCAAAGTACCTTGAGTTTGATCTTTGAATTGTCTTTACGTAGTTGAGTTTTCAATTGGCCATAGCTTCTCCTTCTCTACTCAAGGTTGCATAGTTTTGTAAGGAAAAAAGGGAGTATTTATAGCCAAATTGTTGGCACCTTGGGACTATTATTCCTCATTTTATTAATTATTACAATGCTTAATCTTACTCTTTATTAGTTGAATTTTGTGTTAATTAACCCTAATAATGCTTAATCCAATTCTTACATTATTTTATTGCAATGGATCACATGTGATAATGCTTTCTTCTTTTCCATTTGTGCCATGTGGAAGAGGCAAGTGTCCCACAAGGGACACTTCACAAGCCAACTCATACTCTTGTAATTGCCTTGAAGTTTCCTTTCTTTTTTATAAAATAGTATAAAAATTCCAGTTGGCTTATACATAATTTCTTATCATTTTGGGCCTTCATGTTACACCATTTTGGGCATAAATGGGGTCCAACTCATTATTTGGAATACATCTCAAGGCATTTCGTTTACCGGGTATCCTAAATCACCCTAATTTTTGAGATAAATTCTATAAAATTCCTTTAAGGGTTATAAAATTTTTATAAATTTATCCTACTATAAAATGAAATTCCTACAAATTTTCATAATTTCCTGAGACCTATAAGTTCTAATAAAAATTCTAAATGTTTTCTTTAAATCTCTTATCTGTGTCATTTTCACCTTAAATTACATAATAAATTCTACAGAACTCCTTTTTGACTTTTGTTAATTTCATAAATTCTTATATTAATTGTAAGAATTGAATGGAAAATTTTGATTTGATTCTAAGGTCCGAAAGATGTTGTACTAATTCTAAACTTGATAAATTAATTTCAATTTATTGGGAGTTTAAATCAGAATTTTGAGAGATATGCCTAATGCAAATTCTATCTTCTATTTACTAGTAAAATTTGGGATTTAAAAATTTTTGGGTATTTTTTGGCTCAACTTTCCATAATTACACTTTTGCCCATGAATTTAGCAAAATTGCACTTTAATCCCTAAAATTGCCACATTTTATTTTTGTCTCTTTCTATCAAATTTGAAATTATAGTTTGGTACCTAAAATCTCAAAACTCCACTTAGGTCCTTGAACTTTCTATTATTTGCAACTTAGTCCCTAGACTTTCACTATTTACAATTTAGTTCTTAAACTTTTATTATTTATAGTTTAGTCCCTCTGGCTTTATAACTTTATACCTTCTTTTTTTCTTTGACTTAAACTTATCTAACCATTATCTTTTCTTCCAATTATGATCCCAATCCCTTCTTAACCTCTTTCCTCATTAATCTTATATATATATGAAAAATTTAGGATGTTATATTTTTACCCTTTTAAAATAAATTTTGTTATCAAAATTTAACTCAAACCTTAGTCAAACAATCTCAGATATATCTACTCTTTATATCCTTTTCTATTTTATGACTAAGGGTCATGGGTATCTCTGAAAACTACATTTCTTATTTTAGTATCTGGTGGATTTTTTTCTTAACAATCGTAAATCTTGACATCTTTCTCGTGTCATTTGTCTATCTATTTATGTAGAACTCACTGTACTAGATTTGTGAGTAGTATTCATTTCTTTCGTATATAACCTCCCAAAAATTTAATGTAATCTGGGGTGTCTGTCATAGATCATACTTCTCATTATATAATATCACTTATATTGCTACTTGTCTCATTACATATCTTTACATTATGTATCCTTTACGTTCTACTTAAACCTTATCAAAAATATTTCTAAGACATCTATCTGTCTATTTCTTTAGATCTGGTTTATACCTCATACTATTGTAAGGAATTAGAAGACACGCAACGAAAATTAATTTAAAAATTTTTCCATTCCTTGCCAGGATCTACCGTATGTGTGTTTAAGTCAAGTGGGAAGAACCATTACCCTCAATGTTCCTCAGCGACTTCCACAGCTTCTGGTCACGACATTCACAACTTCTCTCCGCGGCTCGTGCTCCCTTTCTGATCGCAAGAAGTCGACGACTCAGGTCGGCTTTCTCTACTGGTATCCACACGAACAGCGTTCCAACCATGAACGACGTGCTAGCGTCTCTTGTCCCTCCAGGGCTTTCTCAAGAATTCGTCCTCTCCATCTCTATTTCAGCAGTTTCTTATCTGCAAACCTTTTACAGATTTCCCTTCGGCCTTTCTGTGTTCTATGTGTGTGTTGCTAAAACGTAGCTCCTAAAATCAGATATATAGGATGCTATGCGTTTTTCTCTCTACCAAATTGGATTTTGGAGTTAATCTTATATTAATTCTGAAATTAATACAATATCATATCTTGTATAATTTTATAAGAAACTAATTAAATAAATAATATTAAATCCATCTCATAGATTTAATTACCTATTTATTTAACTTTAAATAAAGATGAGACTGAACTATATTTGATTTATTCTCATAAATCAAATTTGAGATATCATATCAATTTGAATTTCAAATTCAAATGTCATAGGGATTTAATTTATCCTTATAAATTAAATCTTATAAATATCTCTTATATGAGATATCCTATCAATTTGAATTTTAAATTCAAACGTAATAGAGATTTAATTTATTCTTATAAATTAAATCTCATATATCTCTGATATATAACATATATATACGAATTTATATATATACGAATATAAATATAAATAAATATATACATCCACCCTGGATCATTCATTGAATCTGGACATGTCTTAGATTCAATGAATCTGGACATCATAGCTCGTGGTGGGCTATTTTGTGTGCGACCCTGTAGGCCCATATGAAGTTGGCAGTGGACCATTTGCTATACTGGCCCACAAGTCATAAGCGGTCTCTAGCAAGACATAATGACTACCCAAATTATATGAGGATCGTTAAACGATGTAACCTTTTATACAACCATATCATGTCTATTTTGTCACGCGATATTTTGGTCATGGTTGAGGTATAGATAATGCCACCCTCCTATTCCTGACCGTTACTTTCTCGATCCATGAGTAGTCTGACTGTAGAAATGGAAATACCTTTCCATTACAGTATGGCCATATATTTCTCAGACTCACTCATCGAGGGGCCCAGTAATATCTCTATACGAATGTGAGGGACAAATTCCATCTTGACCATTCACATTCCTCCGCATGAAAAACCACTAAACCCGAACATAGTCTTTATGATCACTCGGTCAAAAGTGACTTTTGACTAGGTCAAAGCTGAGCGTTTGTCATGTAGGAATCCATAATGATCTCAGGTCAAAGGGCATATTGACATGGTTTGTATATGAGAGAAGCTTATGACGTTACCCATACAGTTCTCTCATAGTGGGTCGGTCCAACACCTTGTACTCTTACTTGTGCCTATGACTCTGATTTATATCTCTATATATCTTTAAAGACATACTGGTCTTATTTCATCTGTGCTCCCGCAGAGATGACCGACCAGGGACATTTAAGATAAGATCATGAATTATCCAAGGATGGCCATTATAGTAAACATGCAAATAATATGATAACACAATTAATAAATTCATAAATCAATAATGTTCATAAGATAATGATTGGCCCCTATGACACGATTTCCAATAACTATTGCTTAATTAATTTCCTTTGGAGCTCTATCACTTTTCTAGCTGCTCTTACCCTCTTTAACAATTCTGAATAGTACAGAGATGACTTATGCAATTATTCTTTCCTTACTTTACTTATGAGTAGAAGCTTATGCTCCAACATAATACATGGCTAACATATTGTAGGTCTACGTACCTGCTTATGAATGTTTAGCTATTAACATTGGAGCTTAAGCATTTCTTCCCTTAGTATACATAACTCTAACACTATGAGTTTTAGCATATTTTCATAAATGTAATATAGTGCCTGACATTTAATGCAAGGAGTATAAGCTCTTACTTGATATTACTTTTATAGCACTTTATTCAATCATTTTATCCCTCCCAGAGGGAGCCTCTCTATCTATTTACATAGTATCTGCAAAGCCACTCCTCGCTATACTTCTCATTACATAGCTCATTGCATATTTCTCACTGCATATCTCATTACGTGTTTCTCATGCCATATCTCGAGATACCATAAGTCTAACATTCGCTTTGACTTATAACTTTTGCCAGCTTCTGAGGTGGATCTTGCTCTTAAGCCCTTTTAACTTCCTCTTGAAATATAATTGTAACCTAAATCTTTCCTTTCATACCCATTCTATTAGGATCTGGCATAGGGTTTTAATCCATTATTATTTTTCCTAACTTTTCTCAGCTTTTTCTATCATCTTGCATAACTTGGCAAAGATGCACAATTTTTTCATAACTTTTTCAGGGATTATCTATTATAATTGAAATATTTTTGATCTAACTATCTCTTGCTCTCTTCATAGTTCCTCTACTTGGAACTGGTATAAAGAATTATAGTATCCCTTATTTTTCTCTTCACTAGGCAGTTATGCCAATTAACACTATTTTCTTAGTGTATTATAACATCTTTCTAATCTTGTGACTCAATACTGTACTTCCCAGTGGGTCAACCATCTCAAGGATTTCTCTAGCCTTAGCACACTTAACTGAAGTGTGCTGTTGGGTTGGGGCTAGATTATAATTTATATGGCTATGAGCTCTCACATATTTTTCTTCATAAAGTAATGTTCTATCTTTACTTTGTTTAAACCTTTTTCTTTAGGTTTCCATGTTTACCTTAGACCTTCTTCTCTGGCTCTGTCTAACCTTTTAACTTCTTTATTTGTATCTAAAGGATTTATCTGCTCATATTGGTCTCTTTCCAAGACATGTGGGGTTCTCTTATTTGTTCATCAGGTATACTCTTATAATCTTTTGAATGTTAACACTCAGATTTATGCTTGGATTCCCTCTTCATTTAAGAGACAACTAAGTTTAGTCTTATGGCTAATTGGAAAACACCATGGATACTCTCTGTGTATGAGTTAATCAATACCTTATCCTTGATGATTGTCTTATCAGAGAAATATAGAGTTGTCCTATTCCTCTTCTTCATGACTCACATTATCCTGTCCTTAAGCCAGGTTATTGCACAACTCAGAATCATCTGTTATGGCCCTAAGCCTTTTTAGGAACTGTCAGATTAGGATCAACTGTGACTCTTTTGAAATAGTTCAATCAATAGACTAAGTTATAGAGTTAATTACTCCATTTTATTGATAACCCAACAGATAATTCTCTAGGAATATGTCTAGTAACCCATCTAATTTATCAAGACTTCACTTATCCTCTCTCTTACTGAGAAGTTTCTTCTTAACTTTCTTTCTCTATTATGGCGTGCCATGGGAAGTTGCCATGTGCAATCATGGTTTGGCCACCTGCAATTGCTATGTGCAATTGCCTTTTGCTACGATATTGTATAATAACTTCTCGTTTCCTCTCATCTGAATATAGCTCTATATGAAAAGCAATCTAGATCTAGCTCTACTTTGACAGCAATATCTTTCTTTGCTATATCTATCATGTTTATCGCATATAAAATTGAATACTATGCACTTATGTTGTACTATTACTAGTAACACCTTATTCGTATACACCCTTCCTTCTTATAGAGTTATACCACCTCTTGGTAATTGGCATGACTTTACCATAAGAAATGGCCCTGAATACTGTATCCACAAGCTTGTAGATGTAAGGAATTGGAAGACACGCAGCGGAAATTAATTTAAAAATTTTTCATTCCTTGCCAGGATCTACCGTATGTGTTTAAGTCAAGTGGAAAGAAGTATTACCCTTAGTGTGCCTCAGCGACTTCCACAGCTTTCGGTCACGACGTTCACAGCTTCTCTCTGCGGCTCGTGCTCCCTTTCTGATCACAAGAAGTCGGCGACTCAAGTCGGCTTCCTCTACTGGTATCCACACGAACAGCTTTCCAACCACGAACGACGTGCTAGCGTCTCTTGTCCCTCCAGGGCTTTCTCAAGAGTTCGTCCTCTCCGTCTCTATTTCGGCAGTTTCTTATCTGCAAACCTTTTGCAGAGTCCCCTTCGGCCTTTTTGTGTTCTATGTGTGTGTCTATTCCAAAACGTAGCTCCTAATATTAGATATATAGGATGCTCTGCGTTTTCCCTAACCGAAAAGGATTTTAGGAGTTAATCTTATATTAATTCCGAAAATAATACAATATCATATATTGTATAATTTTATAAGAAACTAATTAAATAAATAATATTAAATCCGTCCCACAGATTTAATTACCTATTTATTTAACTTTAAATAAAGATGAGACTGAACTATATTTGATTTATTCTCATAAAATAAATTTGAGATATCCTATCAATTTGAATTTCAAATTCAAACATGATAGGGATTTAATTTATCCTTAAAATTAAATCTTATAAATATCTCTTATATGAGATATCCTATCAATTTGAATTTCGAATTCAAACGTGATAGAGATTTAATTTATCCTTATAAATTAAATCTTATAAATATCTCTTATATGAGATATCCTATCAATTTGAATTTCGAATTCAAACGTGATAGAGATTTAATTTATCCTTATAAATTAAATCTCATATATCTCATATATATATAATATATACGAATTTATATATATACGAATATAAATATAAATAAATATATATACATTCACTTGGATCATTCATTGAATCTGGACATGTCTTAGATTCAATGAATCTGGATATCATAGCTCGTGTTGGGCTATTTTGTGTGCGACCCTGTAGGCCCATATGAAGTTGGCAGTGGGCCATTTGCTATACTAGCCCACAAGTCGCAAGCGGTCTCTAGCAAGACATAACGACTACCCAAATCATATGAGGATCAATAAACGATGTAACCTTTTATACAACCATATCATGTCCCTTCTGTCACGCGATATTTTGGTCATGGATGAGTCATGGATAATGTCATCCTCCTATTCCCGACCGTTACTTTCTCGATCCCTGAGTAGTCTGACTATAGAAATGGAACTACCTTTCCATTACAGTATGGCCATACATTTCTCAGACTCACTCATCGAGGGGCCCAGTAATATCTCTCCACGAATTTGAGGGACAAATTCCACCTTGACCATTCACATTCCTCCGCATGAAAAACCACTAAGCCCGAACATAGTCTTTATGATCACTCGGTCAAAAGTGACTTTTGACTAGGTCAAAGCTGAGCGTTTTGTCATGTAGGAATCCATGATGATCTCAGGTCAGAGGGCATGTTGACATGGTTTCTATATGAGAGAAGCTTATGACGTTACCCATGCAGTTCTCTCATAGCGGGTCGGTCCAACACCCTGTACTCTTACATGTGCTTATGACTTTGATTTATATCTCTATACATCTTCAAAGTCATACTGGTCTTATTTCATCTGTGCTCCCACATAGATGACCGACCAGGGACATTTAGGATAATATCATGAATTATCCAAGGATGGTCATCATAGTAAACATGCAAATAATATGATAACTCAATTAATAAATTCATAAATCAATAATGTTCATAAGACAATGATTGGCCCCTAGGGCACGATTTCCAATAACCTCCCACTTGCACTAGGTACAATCATTAATTTGACTAATTCCCATTGACCTAACATGACGCTCATGCTTTGCCTGCACAAGTGGCTTTGTTAGAGGATCAACAACATTATCTTCTCCTGCTACTTTACATATTTTTATATCACCTCTATCGTTGATTTCTCTGATGAGATGAAATCGCCTGAGTATATGCTTGGTCCTTTGATGTGACCTAGGCTCTTTGGCCTATGCAATAGCACCGCTATTGTCACAGAGCAAAGTTATTGGATCTGAGATGGTAGGTATCACTCCTAGTTCTGTGATGAACTTCCTGATCCAAACGGCTTCCTTAGCTGCATCAGATGCTGCTATATACTCAGCTTCCGTTGCAGAATCTGCTACAGTGCCCTGCTTAGAGCTCTTCCAGCTTACTGCTCCATTATTGAGGAGGAATATGTATCCAGACTGCGATTTTTGGTCGTCCTGGTCAGTTTGGAAACTCGCATCTGTGTAACCAGTTACACAGAGCTCATCATCCAATCCACCATAGACCAAGAATAAGTCCTTAGTCCTTCTTAAGTACTTAAGGATATTCTTGACAGCAGTCCAATGGCCCTCACCAGGGTCCTGTTGGTATCTGCTAGTCATACTTAAGGCGAACGAGACATCCGGTCGAGTACATAACATGGCGTACATGATAGATCCTATGGCCGAGGCATATGGAACCTTACTCATGCGACCTCGCTGATCAGATGTACTAGGACACAGATCTTTGCTGAGGTAAGTACCATGAGACATGGGTATGAAACCCCTCTTTGATTCGTGCATACTGAACCTATGCAGTATTTTGTCTATGTATGTACTCTGACTGAGTCCTAGAAGTCTTTTAGATCTATCTCTATAGATCCTGATTCCTAGGATGTAGGTGGCTTCACCCAAGTCTTTCATCGAGAAAGACTTTCCTAACCAAGACTTTACAATCTGCAAGGTAGGAATGTCATTCCCAATAAGTAGGATGTCATCGACATAGAGTACCAAAAACACAACTGTGCTCCCACTAACCTTCTTGTACACACAAGGTTCATCAATGTTTTGAAGAAATCCAAACTCTTTGATTACTTCATCAAAACGATGATTCCAACTCTGAGAGGCTTGCTTCAGTCCATAAATGGACCTTTGAAGCTTGCACACTTTACCAGAGTCCTCAAAACGCACAAACCCTTCAGGTTGTGTCATGTACACATCCTCAAGGAGCTTTCCATTAAGGAAGGCTGTCTTGATGTCCATCTGCCATATTTCATAGTCATAATATGCTGCAATAGCAAAGAGGATTCTGATTGATTTGGCCATTGCTACTGGGGAAAAGGTCTCATCATAGTCCACACCATGAGTTTGAGTAAAACCTTTTACAACCAGTCGTGCCTTGAAGACATTTACATTGCCATCCATGTCAGTTTTCTCTTTGAAAACCCACTTGCACCCGACGGTTTTTACACCTTCAGGCGGGTCGACTAAGGTCCAAACCTGATTGTCGTACATGGATTGCATCTCAGACTTCATGGCACTAAGCCATTTTTCGGAGTTTGGTCCCACTATAGCTTCTCGATAGGTAGTCGGCTCATTATGCTCAATGAGCAACACATCACGACTATCAGAAATCAGAAATCCATATCTCTGAGGCTGAAGTCGTATCCTATTAGATTTACGTGGACCTTGCGTGTCTTGAGGAGTCTCAACAACTTGTTGTGAGTCTTCTCTATTTTCCATCTGCAGTTCTGTGGTGTCTTGTAGCTCTTGAACTTCTTCGAGTTGTACCTTACTCCCACTGGTTCTTTTAGAGATAAATTCTCGTTCGAGAAAGATACCATTTCTGACAACAAACACTTTGTTATCAGCAGGGTTGTAGACGTAATATCCCTTGGTTTCATTAGGATATCCCACAAAAAGGTATTTTGAGGATTTGGGCGCTAATTTGTTTGAGGCTTGTTGCTTAACATAGACCTCGCATCCCCAAATCTTGAGGAAAGACAAACTAGGCGTCCTCCCAGTCCATATCTCATACGGAGTCTTTTCGATTGCCTTAGATGGAACACGATTGAGTGTGAACGCAGCTGTCTCTAGGGCATAGCCCCAAAAGGAGGGCGGAAGATCTGTAAGACTCATCATGGATTGAACCATATCTAATAGTGTTCGATTCCTCCGTTCAGAAACGCCATTCCATTGTGGTGTCCCTGGAGGAGTCAATTGTGAGGGTATCCCACAACTCCTAAGATGATCTATGAACTCTTGGCTCAAATATTCACCACCCCGATCAGATCGAAGGGCTTTAATTGTTTTGCCAAGCTGGTTTTGTACTTCATTTTGAAATATTTTAAACTTTTTAAAAGATTCAGATCTATGTTTCATCAGATAGATGTACCCATATCTGCTGAAATCATCTATAAATGTTATGAAGTATGAATAACCTCCTCTGGCATTTGTGTTCATCGGTCCACACACATCTGTATGTATGAGGCCCAATAAATCAGTGGCCCTCTCACTGTGCCCAGTGAAAGGTGACTTTGTCATCTTTTCTAAGAAGCAAGACTCGCAAGTGTCATATGATTCAAAATCAAATGAGTTTAGAAATCCATCTTGATGGAGTTTGGAAATGCGTTTCTCATTTATGTGGCCCAGACGACAGTGCCAGAGGTATGTGGGATTCAAATCGTTCGGTTTGACCCTTTTGGCGGTTATGTTATAGATATTTCCATGATTGGGTTGTTCCAAATTTAATATGTAATGATCAACATGCAAATCACCATGAGCATAGAAAACATCATTACGATAAATAGAACATCTACTATTCCCAGCAATGGAAGTGAAACCTTCCTTATCCAAATAAGAAAGTGAAATAATGTTACTACTTAAAGCAGGAACATAATAGCAATTGTTCAAAACTAACAAAAGCCCAGTGGGCAGAACTAATTCATAAGTGCCTACAGCTAACGCAGCAACCCTTGCTCTGTTTCTAACTCGTAGGTCAACCTCGCCCTTTTTCAGCTTCCTACTGTCCTTTAGTCCCTGCACATTTATACAAATGTGAGAACCACATGCAGTATCTAATACCCATGAGGTGGAAGTAGAAAGATGAATGTCTATAACATAAATACCTGAAGCGATAGCCCCGCTATCCTTCTTATTCTTTTTCAGATCTTCGAGGTAGAGTTTGCAATTCCTCTTCCAATGACCCGGTTCATTGCAGAAGAAGCAGACTCCTTCCTTCGGAGGCTTTGCCTTCTTTGGTGCAGGCTTGGTTTCGGGCTTGCCTGACTCTTTGGTCTTACCTGATGAGCCATGACCCTTCCCCTTGCCTTTGCCTTTCTTTTTCGTACCCTTTCCTTTCTGAACCATCAAAACACTACTGGGTTTCTTCTTAAGACTTGACTCAGCAGTTTTAAGCATCCCATGCAGTTCAGAAATAGATTTCTCCATGTTGTTCATGTTGTAGTTCATGACAAACTGGTCATAACTTTCCGGGAGTGAGTTCAAGATCAAATCCGTAGCTAACTCCTGGCTCATGGGAAATCCAAGCCTTTCAAGATGATCAATGTATCCTTTCATCTTTAAGACATGAGTACTGACTGATGCACCTTCAGCCATCTTACAGGAATGTAAGGCCTTAATGGTCTCATACCTCTCTTGCCTTGCCTGTTGCTGGAATATTTCCTTGAGATGCACAATCATCTCATAAGCCTCCATGTGTTCGAGATCTCTTTGGAGCTCTGGAACCATGGTGGCTAGCATTAAGCATCTCACATCGACAGAGTCTTCCTTATGCTTCGTGTAAGCATCTCTCTGAGCTCTAGGAGCATTGACGGCTGGCTCCTCAGGAATGGGTTGATCTAGGACATGCGCCTTTCTTTCCTGCTTGAGAACAATTCTCAAGTTCCTAAACCAGTCAAGAAAGTTTGTCCCATTGAGTTTGTCCTTCTCAAGGACAGATCGCAGCGATAATGTAACAGTATTACTAGTCGTCATGATTCTACAATTAAAATATGCAATTCAATTAGCAATCTCCCACTAAATAAACAACCCTCAATGCAATAGTTAGTGGGCTAAAATCCATATTTGGCTCAAACTTAAGTCCGCTTTGGCAGGACGCTTAAATTAAGTTATTTAGGTAGGTAACACCTTTACCAATTACATCAAATGTAACTCTTAGATGTTTATGGGATTCTATCATCATATGATCTGTCATGTTTTTAATCCCATCTAATGCCTTGAGACCCAAAACCGTTTTGTTAATCTCAATTAAGTCAAACAATAATAAACATGTGAGAGTAGCACCATTACTCTTGCTTATCTCCCCAAGATAACTCAAAAGCACCCACTTTGGTGGAGTCCACAATTGAGCGATCAAGGTTTTGACAAGTGTTCATAAATTGACAGCATTATGACTTAAGATTTCTTTTAGAGGGCCTAATTTAACTATCTAGTTTATAAAATGCATGTTTCTCAGTTCGTATCTCATACAAGTAATATGCATGCGCTGATATAATCATAATATGCATAATCTAAACGTGATACAATATGGCTCACCTATCCTAAGTCCCCTCAAGCCAATGAGAGGAGCTCTCTAGTAAGAAAAGAGAAATTATATATAGAAACCTCTTTTAACATTCGAGGGGAGTGAGATGAGAGGAGAAGGTACATTGAGAGTATATAGAGGAAGGCACGACACGCAGGCCGTATTTAAAAATTACAACACTTGCAATCTAGAGCCATATTGTTCACCATACCCAAACATTCAAGAATCAATATTCAGATCTAATCGAAGGGCAATTAATATTTTAAATCTAAAACATTCACAAAGTAACATATGTTACGGTTATGTTGCGCTACGAACAGGTAGCTATGGCGGTCCCGCTAGCCAGTTAGCGGGCGGGGTCTCTGGGGCAGCGCCCCGGAAGAAATTTTTTTTTGTTTTTTGTTTCATAAATAATCACGAATCTGAATTCGGTTTTCACAAATAATCACAAATTCGAATTCGGTTTTCTTAGACCCCATCTATGCGAATTGATCAAATCAAAAAGCATCACCACCGATTTCAATTTCTTTTTAGATTCCTTTTATGTCATACACAACACGGATTCCATATATGTCACACATACAACGCTTATTATATGATCAGCTACTACTAACATATATCATATAAATCAACAATCAAGCCTAACTTAAACACAAAACAACTTGGCTCTGATACCACTGTAAGGAATTGGAAGACACGCAGCGGAAATTAATTTAAAATTTTTTCATTCCTTGCCAGGATCTACCGTATGTGTTTAAGTCAAGTGGGAAGAAGTATTACCCCTAGTGTGCCTCAGTGACTTCCACAGCTTTCGGTCACGACGTTCACAGCTTCGCTCTGCGGCTCGTGCTCCCTTTCTGATCACAAGAAGTCGACGACTCAAGTCGGCTTCCTCTACTGGTATCCACACGAACAGCTTTCCAACCACGAACGACGTGCTAGCGTCTCTTGTCCCTCCAGGGCTTTCTCAAGAGTTCGTCCTCTCCGTCTCTATTTCGGCAGTTTCTTATCTGCAAACCTTTTGCAGAGTCCCCTTCGGCCTTTCTATGTTCTATGTGTGTGTCTATTCCAAAACGTAGCTCCTAATATTAGATATATAGGATGCTCTGCGTTTTCCCTAACCGAAAAGGATTTTAGGAGTTAATCTTATATTAATTCCGAAAATAATACAATATCATATATTGTATAATTTTATAAGAAACTAATTAAATAAATAATATTAAATTCGTCCCACAGATTTAATTACCTATTTATTTAACTTTAAATAAAGATGAGACTGAACTATATTTGATTTATTCTCATAAAACAAATTTGAGATATCCTATCAATTTGAATTTCAAATTCAAACATGATAGGGATTTAATTTATCCTTAAAATTAAATCTTATAAATATCTCTTATATGAGATATCCTATCAATTTGAATTTTGAATTCAAACGTGATAGAGATTTAATTTATCCTTATAAATTAAATCTTATAAATATCTCTTATATGAGATATCCTATCAATTTGAATTTCGAATTCAAACGTGATAGAGATTTAATTTATCCTTATAAATTAAATCTCATATATCTCATATATATATAATATATATATACAAATTTATATATATACGAATATAAATATAAATAAATATATATACATTCACCTGGATCATTCATTGAATCTGGACATGTCTTAGATTCAATGAATCTGGACATCATAGCTCGTGTTGGGCTATTTTGTGTGCGACCCTGTAGGCCCATATGAAGTTGGCAGTGGGCCATTTGCTATACTAGCCCACAAGTCGCAAGCGGTCTCTAGCAAGACATAACGACTACCCAAATCATATGAGGATCGATAAACGATGTAACCTTTTATACAACCATATCATGTCCCTTCTATCACGCGATATTTTGGTCATGGATGAGGCATGGATAATGTCATCCTCCTATTCCCGACCGTTACTTTCTCGATCCCTGAGTAGTCTGACTATAGAAATGAAACTACCTTTCCATTACAGTATGGCCATACATTTCTCAGACTCACTCATCGAGGGGCCCAGTAATATCTCTCCACAAATGTGAGGGACAAATTCCATCTTGACCATTCATATTCCTCCGCATGAAAAACCACTAAGCCCGAACATAGTCTTTATGATCACTCGGTCAAAAGTGACTTTTGACTAGGTCAAAGCTGAGCGTTTTGTCATGTAGGAATCCATGATGATCTCAGGTCAAAGGGCATGTTGACATGGTTTGTATATGAGAGAAGCTTATGACGTTACCCATGCAGTTCTCTCATAGCGGGTCGGTCCAACACCCTGTACTCTTACATGTGCTTTTGACTTTGATTTATATCTCTATACATCTTCAAAGTCATACTGGTCTTATTTCATCTGTGCTCCCACATAGATGATTGACCAGGGACATTTAGGATAATATCATGAATTATCCAAGGATGGTCATCATAGTAAACTTGCAAATAATATGATAACTCAATTAATAAATTCATAAATCAATAATGTTCATAAGACAATGATTGGCCCCTAGGGCACGATTTCCAACAGTAGAAATATTTGAGTAATCTTAATCATACTATAACTGACTATCTCTGTTGCTGAGAATATCTGTTATTTTGGGTACCTTCCAATTGCTATCATATTTTTCATTCCCATTCTCATATATAACCTCATTTATAGTCTCATTCATAATCTTATGGGGATTTTTTTTTGCCAATACTCAATATGCTTCCATATCATATAGGGTTCTCTCATCTAAACTAGTCTGCTTACATCTTGTTTATAACTTATAATTCTAACAGGTCCTTGTTTTCTTTTGTTAATTGGAAGAGAATTTGATTCAGCCTAATCAATGATAAAGTTGTTTGGAAAACAATCATGGCTACTTTGTTTGCATTATGTCATATTCCCAATTTTCTTACCTGATGTAACTGTACAGTTTATATTAAATGGACATAGATTATTGGAATAAACTGTATCAGATTGAGGTAGGAAAGAAAAAGATTAATAACTAAGGAAAATTTAGGGACCTAAACGTAAATTAGAAAAGGTTGAAGGCAAAAAGTTAAAGTAAAAACAAAAGTTGGGCCAAAAGTGGTCATTATCAAAAGTTTAGGGACCTAAATATAATTAAGCAAAAAGTCAGGGACCTAAATATAATTATGAGAAAGTTGAACTGAAAAAGGCTAAAAAATATCCTAAATCAGATTAGTCCCAAATTTTACTAGTAGATAGATAAAATTATTCTAGTTAGTTTAAGGAGACACATAATTTTGATTTGAGATCCCTATTAATTGATATAAATTCCTGAAGTCAGAAGGAATTAGTATAGTATTTTTCAGACTTTAGAATCATATGAAACATTATAATAAATTTCTATATTTAATATAAGAATTTATAAAATTGACAGAGTTAGAAAAGGAATCCTGTAGAATTCTTACGAGATTTTACAGTGCAATAAAATACCAGATAAATATGGTCAGGAGAGTTGCCTTGGGATTTGTGCCATAAAGGCAATGAGCCCATACCAAGGCCTAAATAGTGCTAACATAGGCCTAATAAGGTGACTGGATAGTTAAGTGGGCCAGAGTCTAGAGCAGTCTAGGAAAAGTGCGAAATTACAAAAATACCCTTAGATGACTAGATTGTACCAGTGATAGATGGAGGGCATTTTGATCATTCTTGATAGGCCAAAAACGTGTAAGATAGTATAAATATGATTAGTTAGAGCCAGTATATGCTCTGAGATAGTACAAAGAAGGGTAAAATGACAATTATGCCCTTAGGGTTAATATAGTGTAAGAAATGACACCAAGGGTATTTTGGTCATTTCACAAGGGATGGATGACAGATAAATACTCAGTGTAATAATATCAATGGTATGAGGAACCAAGACACTAGTTTTCAGGATAGAATATATATCCTGGAATATTATAAAAATTAGGAACAGAAAACAGTCTGATTTTTATGAAACTGCTCCGACCGGTACTGGACTGGACTAGAATTTTTCCTATCAGTATAATTACCTTTTTCTATCCAAACATGTCCTTGTGTGATGTCATGCATGGTGTCAATATTGTGGCTTCTAGGGCAAGCTTGTTTAAAGATTGAATATGGACTATTAGATCAAATAATAGCCCAATCAATCTTGGCAATCCATTTCCACCCAAATTTATCTATAAATACCCCCTCATTTCAGACCCCATTTAGAATGCTTGGTAACCATAGGGAAACTCTTGCAAAATTTCGATTCAACCAAGAAAGAAGCACACAACTTGAAGCAACGAGCAATGTAATCATCTCCCTTGATCTTGAGCTTTATTCTAGCAAGCTAGCTCTTAATTTTAAGGGGGTTTTGTGCCATATTTTCCTTGTGGTTGCTGCTAGAGGTGCTTTCCATATATGGTTAGAATATGAGTTTTATGTTATGGATAGTTTAGATAAGCTTAAGCAAGCTAGAACCAAGTAGTATAAGCTTAGAAATTCAAGTATGCATGAAGTTAGGGTTTTGTGTTCATGGATGTTACTGTGTATGACACTGTTCATATATTGGAATTTTATGATTTTGATGCTTCCAATGAGTTTAAAAGGGAAAATTGTGTGGGGATAAAGGAGGAGAACAAGTATTGGAAGCATTGGAATCAAAATGTGAATTTTTGCAAATCAAGGGTTTCACTTCGATTTGACATAGAAGCTCATGGGATGTTTTGATTTTGGAAATTCTAGTTTCATATTTGGATTCTACATGAAAAATTATGTGGATATGAACCATGAGAATTTATTTTGGAAAGATGGAATTATGAAACATGACATAGAGAAAGAATGGAAGCTAGTGAAAACCTAGTCTTGGAATTGTTTTCAAGTTGAGTTGTAACTTGATGTTACTTTGTAATGGCTAGGTTTTGACATTTGTGAAAGAAGCAAATCATCTCAAGAATAATTTGTCAAGGATAGCTCAAGAGGTAGCAAGAATACCTAACTATAGTTTCATATTTGCTTAATTGTTTGCTTGCTTGTTGATTAGGGTGTTTGGTTAAGCATGAGATTGTGTCATCATGTTAATGATGAAGAATGAATGATTTCAACTCCTTGCAGCTTATGTCATAACAATATGCATGTTATAGTTTGCTTATGTATCAGTATGAAGTAGCTCCCATCTCATGATAACATGTTAAGCATCAAATTAATCATGCATGATATTATGGTTTGTGTAACTTGCTATTGGGATTTCCATGAAATCTCATTGCTATCATATGCATAACCAGGTCATAGGTGCTAGAACTTCTCAAGGAAAGAGGGTAAGCATGGATGGTTAAACTTGTATAATAAGTCAAATGAGTTGCTTGACATTATGGAAGCACGTGTTGGAACTTCCAGATTTTACTAAATAAATAGTATTTTTTAACGAATAAACTGATTTCATTGGGACAATGGAACCTCAATTTTACATTTTTTCTTCAAATTTTAATGAAAGAGATTTCATTAGAAATTGGAACCAACATATTTTGATTTTTTTACATTTAATTATAAATTTTCAAAGTTGGGTCTATGTTCTGGAATTACCATATGAACAGTAGGGTGAACAGAACTCGAGAGCAATTCTTTTGAAAATGCTTATTTTTGAAACAAATTGTCATTTAATTGGTTCCAATAACTTCTAATAATAAGGTATATTTGAGATTAAAATTAAGGATGTGACACATTAATTACCCAACTTGAGAAGTTCACCAAATCCCTCGTCATCATCTTCCCAAAGGGATACTGTATCATTTCATATATGGCTCAGTACCTTTCATTAGGCTAAGTCTATTGCAACGTTCAGGATCTACTATGATCTACTATCAATCTCTTTAGGATCTAGTGTAACCATTAAACAATATATTTACTAGCCATATTAGGATCTATTATGATCCTTTGGAATCCACTATGATTCCATTATACTATATTTTCATCTCTGGGAAACTTCAAACCATAGGATTAAGTGATATCTACATAGTTGGTAATCACTATTGATAATTTCCCAAGGCTATTTCCATTTACCAGTGCCATTTTCTTAGGGCTTATCAACTCTTTAGCCAACCAAAAATCCCTTTAATTTATGTTTGTGCCTCATCAAGACTTTCTCTAATAAGTATAAGTAAACATATTAGGTCTAGAGTAGCGTTACAGTGTGCATTCTGGACATTACCATTTAAACATGCATCGGGCTACCACCTTTAAGCCAATGGGAATAATGTCACAGTACTAACAGGAAAACCAATTTGCTCTATATAGTCATCGTTACAAACTAATGACGGACTCCTAAAACATATCACATTTACCTAGTGATCATTAATTCATATTACATCTTGAATCATCTGAGGCGACTTCCTTGCCTCTTCTTTGATAAGGGTAAAACTCTTTCTCTGTATTTGGGATTTTTGCCTGTCATATTCTATAGATATCCCATGGCAAAATATCTCGACATGTCGTATTTGTAACAACTTCCTTGACTTGCCAATCAAAGCCTATCTTCATGGTGCCTATCACATTTCCTATTTGTTACGCTCTTCATTGTATATTCGTATTTCTATCTTACTACTTTTCTATTCTAAATCTTCTGCTCACATTCTCACTTGCTTCTTATAATCTTTTTTGAGAACTCAAGGTCCTCTCAAATCATCCTTATTAGAAACATTGAGAGGATTCATCTCTTAGAATTATCTTTATCTTTTTTGGGCAAGTAGGCTTCTTTCTATAATCTTGCTTGCCTTTATCGCTCTATGGAACCTCTGCATGTTCCTAGGAAGAATTCTTTCTTGCAGCATGGAATTCAATCTATGATTTAACTTTTCAGTCATTCAACTTTCACTGTTCAAGTGGATAAACTCGGCTAAGTATCCATCAAAGGGTTCTTCTTACTCTATTTTAATAGTTTAACTTAGTCTCACACTCATCTTTATCTAACTGAGGCGAATACTTCTCATAAAAATTGCTCAAGAAAACTTCCCAGGGAAACTGATCATTTTCTATTTATGGGATAACTTTTGTTCTTTACTATCTCTTGACATCTTTCTCTGATTTGTAATAAGCTAACAATACCTTTTACTCTGTATAACACTTTAATGCTTTGAAGATCTCTTCTAAGAGATTTATCCCATTCACTGCTACATGAAGGCAATTTGTACTTATGGACTTACATAATCTGCAACTGGATACTGACACTAACTATCTGCTAGTCTTGGTCTATTCCTATTTGGGCTATGGATATTTGACAACTCCTCTTTCTAATTGTCGTACATTAGCAATAGCTATTGTTACGACTATTATGATAGTGGTGCCTCTTTCTTGTACCCAACAAACCTGAGTTGCCAGGATCTCATCTATCACCTACTGTTACTTCTTCTACTATCTATAGTGCTTGATATTAGGTATATTAGGTCACTAGCTCCTTCGTTATGGGGTTACTCTACTTTGGGAACATTAGCTATCCTTCTATTAATCATCATATTTCTAGACAACCTCAGTTTCATACTTTTGAACCTTCTATTTAGGAAAGACTAACCTAACAAAGTATTTAACAGCGTAGATCAACTCTTGACTATCCCATAGAGGATTTACTTTTAAACACATTCGTAAGCTGGTCTTCTAGCCCTAGTACTTTGTACTATTTGGCTTACCTGTACCTTATACTAAACCTCTAGTTGATAAACTTCAGCGAGGTTGGTGCCTTTATTTTCATAGTTACTCTAGTATCTGATCTCTATTTCTAAACCTTGAGCTAATCTTGCAGCTTGGCTCCCTTGACTTTAGACTGGTCAACTGTTGTCTCTATCAGTAGAGGGATATACTCCTCATACATTGTTCCACTTATTCTAGACATATTGTATTAATAAACATGAGACCTCACAGGCATTGGCTGACTAAAACTAGTCTACTGTAACAGTGTAATGACTGTTTTGTAAAGCTGTAAGGTTCAGGGTACGATGTGCTATACTTATCTGGGTAACCTTGTCTTTATTTATCATGACCAAACACTACCTTGTCATGACCAAAACTCTCTATGAACATCCTTCGTGACCAAAGTCCTGACATGTCAAAACTAAAGTTCCCTATGATCATTTATCACAACCTAAGCCCCTGCTTATCGCAACTTGAACCCATTTTCCTAGATCATTCTCTTGCTAATGTTCTTTGTTCTGAATCCAACTCTAAGCTTTGAGCTAACCATCTAGGGAGGGAATATTAGTTCACTTAAGATTCAAAATTAAGTAGTACTGACTTTACCCCTAAGTACCTTAATCTTAATATAATGTTAACTACTTAGGATTAGGGTCTGGGAACTATCTTATCTGATATTAGAAACTTTACTCTAATACCAAAAATGTAACAACATACTTTCATGCACCTTAGGGACCATTCAATAGCATTTAGAGCCACTTAAACATCCATTGAAGTTAATTACAAAATAGGGAATTTCCAAGTTTCATGGGTACTGTTCATTTGTTATTTCCAAATTTAGCGATGAACTTCAAAAAATCATAGTTAGTTCTAGAAAAATAAAAATAAAGTGGTTCAAAATGCTATACAAAGCTAACACATTGAATTTTAAAGGAAAAATATTATTTAGACCAAATGCTCATCCAATCAGTACATTATTGGCATCAAATATCACTGTTCATTTAGTTAAAAATTTTAGGAACAATTTTTGGTCCCAAACTTTAAAAATTTTGTTCTCTTTGTACATATATCAAAATAAGGAGTTCTTAGTGTCAAAATGAAGGTTAACATGTTAACTATGTGTTGAGAAAATATCATATATTTATTCTGTTTTTTACTACTTTTAATTACATAATAAATGTCACTGCCTCATTAATAGTTACTGTTTATAGAGATAAATTCTAGCAACTAACTTACATTCATAGAAATATAAATCATGCAACTAATTCTTATCTCTTCTCCATACATCATACTCTTCTTATTCACATGAACACCTTGCTGGAATGGTTGTGATATGGAGGGGGTGAGATTTCAGAAAAATCTCAGTAGTCAATGGAATTAAATATTGTATGCTTTAATGTAAATGCTTGTGCTTGCTTGTGATTGTGTCAATATTATGTAATGTGCACACTTTCATGTAACATATGAATTAAAATTAACCAAAGCAATCATATAAATAGAGCTTCCATCATATATACATATACAACACAGTTCAATACAGCCATATCACAAGTAAGCATGACATCCAACACATACAAGTTTAGGATAGTTTACTACCTTATTTCTTTACTTTCATTTACTCTTTTCTTTATCCTCTTTCCTTGCTAAGTGGATTATTTCTTGAGTCCACAAAATAAAGCCTAAACATCACATATTCATCCATTTATCATGATCCAATTCAGTTAGTATATAAGGACATTGAACTTAACTTAATCAATTAACCCCTAACTCTCTTAATTTGGGGTTAATTGCCTTGTCCTTTGAATTACTTTTGTGCCTAGACTTTACCCCCACACTATTTCACCTTTTAAATTCATTTGAGCTTAGAATTATAACATTCGAGCTCCTACATCAATTCTGGATATAACCGAATATCACCCTCAAGAATTTATAAAAATTCTTATTTTGATTCTAATGATTTTAATACTTGTTTCTCTATTTAATCCCACATAATTTTTTATTTTAAATCCATTAAAATCATCAAAATCATGAAATTCTTATTAATATTCATCAATATGAACAGTAATAGAGAGGGTTCTAAATTTTTATTTTCCAATTCTATTGTTTTCAAAGCTCCAATCAGCACTTGGCCAAAAGGCTCTCATGATAGGTAAAGTCAAGATCGCACATTACTTCTATAACCAATCATCTAAACTAACTTATATAATAAGTGTTAATTACATGATTCTAACTTCAATTTCCTTTTCCCCTTACTTCCTTGAATTTCGGTAAGCATGAACACCAAGGTAAAACTCAAATTTCCATCATTAAAACCTAGGTTTCAATCTTCCGAAACACATACACATTTATATATATATAAATTAGGAGGATTGCTTACCTCATGCCTTAACTACCTTGGATCAAAGTACCTTGAGTTTGATCCTTGAATTGTCTTTGCTTAGTTGAGTTTTCAATTGGCCACAGTTTCCCTTTCTCTACTCAAGGTTGGACAGTTTTGTGAGGAATAAAGGGGGTATTTATAGCCAAATTTTTGACATATTGGGACAAGATCATCCCTCATTTTATTAATTATTACAATGGCTTAATCTTATTCCTTATTAGTTAAATTTTGTATTAATTAACCCTAATAATGCTTAATCTGATTCTTACATTATTTTATTGCAATGGAGCACATGTGATAATGCTTCCTTCTTTGCCATTTGTGCCATGTGGAGGAGGTAAGGGTCCCACTAGGGACACTTCACAGCCAACTCATACTCTTGTAATTGCCTTGAAGTTAGTTTCCTTTCTTTTTTATAAAATAGTATAAAAATTCCAGTTGGCTTCTACATAATTTCTTATCATTTTGGACCTTCATGTGACACCATTTTGGGCCTAAATAGGTTCCAACTCATTATTTGGCACACATCCTAAGGTAGTTTCCTTACCGGGTATCTTAAATCACCCTGATTTTTGAGATAAATTTTATAAAATTCCTTTGAGGGTTCTAAAATTTATATAAATTCATTCTACCTTAAAATGAATTTTTTACAAAGTCTCATAATTTTTTGAGACCCAAAAGTCTTGATAAAAATTCTATACATTTTCTTTAAATCCTTTATCGGTGTTCCTTTTCACCTTAAATTATATAATAAATTCTACACAACTCCTTTTTTTAATTTTGCTAGTTTTACAAATTCTTATATTAATTATAAAAATTTAATACAAAATTTTATCTAATTCTAAGGTCTGAAAGATATTATACTAATTTCTAAACTTTAGAAACTAATATCATTTTAGCGGAAACTTATAGCAGAATTACGAGAGATATGCCTGGCCCAAATTCTATCTTCTATTTACTAGTAAAATTTGAGATTTAAATATTTTTGAGTAATTTTGAGTATTTTCTAACTCAACTTTATATAATTACACTTTTGCATGTGAATTTGGCAAAATTGCTCTTTAGTTTCGGAAATTGCTAAATTCTATTTTAGTCTCTTTTTACCAAATTTAAAATTCTAATTTAGTACCTGAAATCTCAAAACTCCACTTAGGTCCTTAAATTTTCCATTATTTGCAATTTAGTCTATAAACTTTCACTATTTATAGTTTAGTCCTTGAACTTTTACTATTTATAGTTTAATCCATCTAGCTTTATAACTTTATACCTTCTCTCTTTCTTTGACTTAAACTTTTCTAACAATTTTTTCTTCTGATTATCATCCCAATCCCTTCTTAATTTTAGTCTTATACATATAGGAAAAATTTGGGATGTTATATTTCTCATTGTGGTTGGACTTGAACCTGCTCTCTAGGCCTACTACATAACAGATATTTGGTCTTGTACACATCATTGTATATGTTAGACTGCCAATGACACTGGCATAGGTAACTCTTTCTATCTTCTTTTTATTTGACTCAGTTTTGGGAAACATATCAAGACTTAAGCTTACTTTAGTAGCCACTGGAATATCCATGGGTTTGCAGTCTTTCATATTGAATTGCTCAAGTATCTTCTTGATATAAGTCTCTTTTAAAAGAGAAAGAATTCTGCTTGAGCGATGTCTTTGGATCGTAACTCCAAGTATGTATTCTACTTCACCCATATTCTCTATTTCAAAGTTTGTGAGAGCCATTCTTTAATAGCTACTATTGAATCTAGACTATTTTTGACCATAGTATATTATCTACATATAAGGATAACATAAAAAGGTTATTTTCAAACTACTTAATGTAGATGTGGTGGTCTTCCTCAATCATTTAAAAGTTATCAGCTTGTTTGTTTGGCAACAAACCTAGGTTTAGAGAAGGTCTTAGGTTTGGGCAAAAAATTAAATAAAAAGCCTTTAAAAGTCTATAAGAGCTTATGGACCAAAATTTGTTTCAAACCTAGGTTTCAAATAGAGAATAGCTTATGGGAAGGTAAAAGTGCTTTTGAGGTATGAAATAACTATTTTACCCATACTTTTTTCAGACACACTCTTTGCTCTCTCCTTTTTCCTCTATCCCTTCTCCCCATCGAAAACTAGAGAGAAGAACCAAGGTGTCATGATATTGTCATTATCATCCGTCTATGTCTCACCATCGTTACTGGTTCTGATTGTTGTCGTCTCTAGTTATCCTCTTTCCTCTACTGCCATCGTCACCAGTTATGCTATCTAGTTCTTCATATCTCATCTTGTTATAGTTCTCATCTTCATGTAGTTCACCTACTCTGCCTTTCCTATTGTGTGTATCCCTTTTCTACTAATCGAGCCTTATATTTATCAATTGATCTATCTATTTTTCTCTTAATTTTGAGAACCCACTTATTTCCAATGGCTTTACGCACTTTTGGTAGATCAACTAACTCCTAGACTTGGTTCTTTTCCATTCAGTCTATTTCTTCTTCCATTACTTTCATCCACTCCTCCTTAGTAGGACTTGACAAGGCCTCTTATACAAAATAGAGTTTATCGTCTCCTTTAAGAGTAACTAAGAGTGACTCTATATTTAAAAGTATCTATTTGGAAAACTTTCCCTATTACTCTTTCTGATGGGAGTTGCCTACTTATCTTTCTTTTTTTGTTTTGGTCTTTATGTTGACCTTTATTGGCTCCTACTTAGATTGACATAGATGTTTCTGGTCTATCAATTTATTTTGCATTGTATTTCTCTTGTCAATCATAAAGGAATACAGTATGTTTAATATCTCCTCTATTATTAAATTTAGTCTAAATGAGCGTAGTAGCTCACGATTCTAATTCAGTCATTGTTTAATCTTCATTTTCACCTATGAAACCATATCTTTTTAACTATTTAAAGTACCTTATAAAGATACACTTCTTACCTCTAATACCCAACCTCCCATACTTATGAGAATCATCATGGATATATGTCGTTGACCTGATTGGTCTAAGGTTGCTTAAATCTGGCTTACGTTTATCCATAACTCATAGGGCATGGAAGCAACTAATTTTGAAGGCACATAGTTAAGTGTGAAGGTTACTGTCAATAAAGCATCACCCCAATATGAAATTGGCAGGTTTGCTTAAGCTATAATAGACCTATCCATTTGATAAGACATAAATTGTATATGGTTTCTATGATATTTCTTGGGTCTTATTACAACTTTACCATTCATTTTATGTCTGTATTTGTGCTTTTGTGGTAATACATGATTGTGCTTGGCAATATGCTAATTAGATGGTAAAATGGTAATTTAACTCTTCCAAACTGCATAAATATTGTTCTTCACTGATTTAAACTTTTACAGTGAGCTTTGGTTTTGAATCGTAGGTATTTTGGAGGAGAACCAATGACTAACTTGAGCAGAAAAGAAATCACAAGACAAAGAAAATCAAATCACGCTTCTGTGCTTTTTAGTCACGACCAAAGTGTCCAAAGGTCGCAACCTAATTTCTTCTGAGAAGTTTCTTTGTGTTTACAGGACGTGACCAAAACATGAATTTGGTCAGACTAAAAGAGACAATCGCTGAAGCTGCGTATTTTGGATTAGGTCATTCAAGAATAAAAGGAATAGGAAGCTGCAGACATAATGAGGCTAGTTTTTAGACCTGTTTAGGCTAAGAAGCAATACTCGAATCTTCTCTACGCCTTCTCCACAACCTACACACTCATCTTCTATCTTTCTGCACCTTTCCATAGAATCTCATATCTCTATATCATTAATCCATTACCTCTTTCTACTTTTTTCATGGAATCATATATGGAAAATGATTGCGGTATAGTAGGAGTCATGAGAGGCTAAATCTTTAGTCTCTTGGTGATGGATCTTATATCTTGAGCTCATGGACTATAGTGCACATGGGGAGTTTTTTGGTTTAATCTCACATTTCTTATGTTTTTGGAATTCCTAGATCTAGGGTTTTGATTTTATGAGTAAGGATTGGATATCGATTGATTATTCTGAGATTAAGTTTTGTAATTGAATTTGGATGATTTGGATGTTGGTTTAATATGAATATTTCAATATCAATTTCTGGATAATTGGGTTTTTATCAACGATCGTTGTTAATTAATTCGATTGGTTGAAATCTATGGTCATCGATCGATGATCATTTGAGAGCATCTACATTATCTGATTTAAATTGCACGCTAAGTGGCTTTTAATAGTTCATTAATACTCTTTAAACTAGCTTTAATAAAAGGAGTTTAAGGAATGTTAATGTTCTGGACCCAATAGATCGATTGAGGTTTCTTTTAAAACTTAGTGATTTTAAAACCCCACATCATATTAAGAGCAAGGATAGATAGTTTTCTATAATCAAGAGTATGTCTGGACACATTCCTTTCAAAATCCACTCATTCTCCAACTTAATCAAAAATACAAAAATATTTACTTTACTGCACCCTTATTTTATTGATTCAAAAATCAATCAAACCCAAAAACCAAATTTTACTTTTACTCAGGTTTTCATTGGTTTTGTTACCAGTTTGCTAGGTTTCCAATAAAAAGGTTCCTCGAGAAGAATGATAGGGTTGTGCCTTATACTATATTAATTGGGTGTAATTAATTTTATTTTGATGCATAGTATGCTGACAATCCGTGCAAATCAATGGCTTTATTGTCGGAGAACTAAGTAATTAGTTCGTTAGCAATTGGTTGTCAATTTCATTATTTACCTAAGTTAGTTTTTGTTTGAATTTTAGTTTTTGTTTTTAATTGCATTGCACTTGGATTTTTTCTAAGTTTATGCAAAATTAGTCTTTATGACTATAAGTCATGACTAAACATCACTTAAGTCACGACCTTTTCTCTCTACGATATTTTGTCGCGACCACAACACATTTTAGTCATGACTAGTGAACTTTTTCACTGTTAAGCTTTTGTGTCTGAATTTGATTGCTTGCCTAGTTATTGTTGATTAATCCTGTGTTGCATGTGTAGAAGAACAAAACCATTAGTGCCTTTTGAACCTAAAATTGAGTGACCACTTAGGAAACTAAGGAGATAATTTAGAGAGAGGCAATATCATTAGAGTCTAGTTCACCTTCTAGTGCTCAGGGATTTGAATTTGAACTCAATTGAGAGATTTCATTAGAAATTTTTGACATGGCTGATATTAATCCTAATGGGCATAATGGGTATAAAAGGCAAGGAGAAAATGAAATACCAGTGAATATAGAAGAAATAGAAGTGTGAGGGAAATAAATCATTCGCATGTGAATTATGATCCTTATGACTTTTACACTGAAGAGGCTAATTTTGAAATTAAAGGAGTTTGATTGTAGCTTTACATAAATTTCATGGTTTTACAAGAGAATGTCTACATCGGCACTTACAAACCATGCATATGATCTTCTCTTTAATGAAGCCTCCAATAACTACATTAGATGATGTTTTAAGGAGGTGTTTCCATTTCACTTTGGAAGGGAAGGCTAAGGAGTGGTTATACAATCTGCTAACTTATTTTTCAACTCTTACATGGGATCAGTTGAAGTCAACATATCTAGAATAGTTCTTTCCAGCCTTAAAGATAACTCAAATGAAGAAGGAGATTACAAACATTCTATAACATGATGGAGAGTCATTACATGAATATTGGACAATATTTATCAATTTGTTGGCTCGTTGTCCACATCACAATATGACAAAGGTTGATCTAGTAGACATTTTCTTTAATAGTATACTCCCTCATAATTAGGTGTCATTGAATGCAGTAGTAAATAGCTCTTTGAGAGATAATACTCCACAAGCAAGTTGGGATTTAATTCAGAAAATGACTAATGAAGACCATTAGATTGGGGATCAAAGGAGAATGCCCTCATATCTTCAGGTAAATTCAAATGAGATCTTAGCATAAATAGCCGCTTTGGGAAACCAAATGGAAAAGAGGATGAATGTAATTGAAAGAGAGCTATATTCCACAAAGCAAGTTCATGCAGTGGGAACCTCACAAGTACTAGTTACAAGATATGAATCATGCGGTTCAATGATACATGCTACCAGTACATGTAATAGACAACATGAAGAAGTGGCATCAATGTATCAAGGGAGAGATAATCAATATCAGAAGAGAGACCCATACTCCAACACATACAACCCTGGTTACAAAGACCACCCAAATTTTAGGTGGGGAGTGGGGAAAATAGGCCAAACTAATTCCAAGGAGGTGGTGCTTCTTCAAGCAACTATCAAAATAATACAAGGTCTATAGTTCTAACTCACCCTAATGCCTTAGTGGTATCAGGACCAAATGAGACTTCTCAATTGTTGAAGAGTATGGCTGCGTAAATGAACAACATGGAAGGTAAAATGACCAAGATAGACAACAAGCTCAAAGTATGCAGAAGGATAATATTGATGTGCACAGGAAACTTGAGGAGTTAAGTTCCCATAATGTAGATATTATAAGTCATTTAACTCAAGTCTCCAATACAGTGAGTGACATCCAAACGAAGACTAGTGGAAGCATACCTTATTACTATCATTAATCCGAAGGGTCTAAATGCCATATCACTCATAAAGTATTAAGAACATAGTTTATGCTCAAGACGGCAACCCAAAAGCAAGTAGAGGAGGTGATAATGCCAAGTCCAGCATATAAGGGAAAGCAAACTGAGGAGAAGGCATAGTCGATCAAGCAAGGAGTCTCTATGCATACAGGTAATGAGGTAAATATAAAAGATCTCCCTTTTCCTAAATCTTATTTTGCTGGAGAGAAAAATATTGATTCTGAATTTGCAAAAGATGTTTTCAATCTCTTCAATAAGTTAGAAATAAATATTCCTATGGTTGAATTCCTTAAGAGAAACGCTAAATATGCTAAATTTTTAAAAGAATTGTGTGCTGATAAGAAGAAGTTTAGGCCTGTTGAGAGAATTTAGGTGAATGCTAATATGTCATCATTTTTTAAGATTGAATTTTCAGTTAAGTGCCAACACCCAGGATCTTACATGATCCCATGCACTATAGAACAGGTTCATGTCAAGGGAGCATTATTAGATCTAGGTGTCATATCCCAATTTTTAGGCCTATAAGGCCAGCATGTAGCATGAAAAAGGTAGGCTACTAGACCCTATTGTGCAAGAGCCCTAGAAGTATACAAATAATGTTCAGGGACTAAACTGCAAGTAAGTGAAAGTATATGGACTAAATCGTGAATAGTAAAAGTCCCTAGGGCCATAATGGTCATTTTAGAAAAGAAAGGGATGTTTCTTGGGAATTGAGCCACTAGAGTGCTTGAGCTTGATCAGAGGCCAAGATAGCATCCCAGATGTTAAAAAATGTAGCCCAAGAGGGATGTGGGCCCAAGAGGCATTAACATATTATTTTAGTACTTTTTCAATAAAGTAAAGTGACTCGGTCAAAGATAGAACTGGGGAAAGTGATCTGGAATCATGAGGTGGCATAAAAGGGACCCACAAGGTGCCACATGGCATGATTCTAGGAAAAGAAAAAAAGTTAAGGACACATGTAATGATTCTAGAAAAAGAAGAAAAAGCTAAAGGACACATGGCACAATCTCGGTCGTTCATTCCTGGAAAAGACTCTGGAATTCTCTAAAAAGGCTGAGTCAGCTGGTGAGGTGTCCCAAGGGCCCCACCATTGTGCCACCTAGCATGCGAGGTGTCCCATGGATGATGTCCCTTTGATGAGTAATCTAGGATGATGATGTCAACATGATGATGCAGGCAAGGCTTCTTGAGGAAGCTAAGCGATCTGAGCCATTCATCGCGATTTAATCTGGACCATCCATTCCACCTCCCTCCACCTATAAATAGACACTCCCCTCCCTCTATTTCATTCATATCTTGGGAAAGAAAAAGAAGAGAAAGAAGAGAGAGAAAGAGAAAGAGAGAAAGGAAGGAAGGAAGAGAAAGAAAAAAGGAGTTCTGGTAGAGCTAGGAGCAGTCTAAGGAGCTTAGGGCCTTGACACAACTTAGGAATGAGGTAAGTAAGTTATTCTAGTCCCTGCTCTAATAAGTTAGAGGATTTCTCTTAATGGTTAGAATAGAGAAATATCTCTATTGATAAGGTTAGCTATAGATAGAAATAAAGATAGGGGAATGTCAGATTAAGAATATTACCCCAAGTTAAGAATGAGTTAAGTAGAGCTATACTGGATAATAATAAAGATATTATTATGCTATGTATAGGCTCTGACTTATGAAAAGAATGGACCTTAAAGGTAAGGCTAAGAGCTAGAAGAAAAGGCTACATGCCAGGTAGTAACTTATCCTAAACTTGTACGCATTGAATGTTATGCTTGATGTGCTATAGCTTTGTTGAATTATGTTGTACATGTGCTTATGTATGAAGCTCTGTTGCTATGATTACTTTGGCCAATTGTATTTCATATGTTACATGGAAGCACGCACATTACGCAGTGATAACACTTTCACAAGCAAGCATAAGTATTTACATTAATGCATGCATTGTTTAGTACTGTTTGCTATTGAGATTTCCCCAAAAATCTCATCCCCTTCTATGTAATCCCAATCCCACAGGTATGTTAGATGAGGATTGAAGAAGCATGAAGAGAAGCTGGGGATTAGATAGTGCAAATATTGGGACCAAAATGCTGGAATCAGGAAAAAGTACTGGATAAACAGTAAACTTCAGACATTTACTGATATTGACCTGGTCAAGGCATGGTCAACAAGTTATTTTTTCTTAAAAGAGCATTAAGTTAGCTTCATGTAGCAATTTGAACCACTTCATTTTAATTGTTGTAGAATTAGTTATGATTTTTTAAAGTTAGGTCACTCCTCTGAAATTTGCACAGTGAACAATACTCGCTAAGAGTAGAATTCCAAATTGAGTAATTTGACTTCAATAGCCTTAAAAGTGGTTCCAGATGCTATCATTTGGTCCCTAAGACGTAAGAAAAGAATGATGTTTTAATTTGGTATTAGAGCAAAATGATTCTGGCTCAGGGCATAAGTACAAAATTGAGAGGGTTCTAGTATAGAGCAAAGGGTTCTGGCATAGAGCATTAGATTCTGGCATAGAACAGAAGGTTCTGGCTCAGTGATGCTCTAGTTTAGTTAGACTAACCCCTAAATAGATTAGAGATTTGAACTAAAGAGGTTCCCTCCCTAGTATGAGATATGGGGATGGTATTCACTACTCAAAGAAGGTTTTAAACAAGAGACAGTGACACCCAAATAGATAGAATAATAGCCTATACCTTATAGCTTTATGGGAAATCTTCAAGGAAGTAGTTAGTCTTAGTCAGCCGTTACTGCTAAGGTCTTGTGTTTCTTAGCACGATGTGGCTGGATTAAGCAGGATAACGTTTGGGGAACAGTTTCCTCTATTGATAGAGATAGAAGCTGACCAGTCTCAGGTCAAGGGAAGCTGCAATAGTAGCTTGAGGCCAGACGTTACAGTGATGATGATAATGAAGGTACCAATCTGGTTGAAGTTAATCAACTAGAGGATTGGTATAAAGCATAATCAAGCTAGATAGTACAAAGTACTGAGATATGAAAGATTAGTTTGAGACAATGTTCAGAAGTAGATCCTCTATAAGAGTAGATCTATATTACGAAAGAATTAAAGTCAGATTAGAGACAACATATAAATGATCCTAGCATATGGCCTAAAGTTAGAGACGGGATAAAGAGTTGATGTTCCCAACATAGAGGAAGCATGGTCCAGTTAAGAATAGGCTGGGACTGATAGAAAGAAAGAGTTAAGAGATAGATGAGGAATGCAAAAAATACTCCATAGAGATGGAGATTAATCTATTTAACTAAGAAGTTTAGATTAATCCATTCACTTAAGAAGTTTAAAGAGAGAAAGGTAGCCACAGTTTCAAAGATAAAGAGACTCCTCAATTTAAGAAAGAGTAATGAGTAAGAGTAAGATAAAGTAATGAAGGGTTGAGTCTATATCCTAGTAAGAGGGTAATGTGGCAGCCTAAGTTAAATAAGTAGTTATTTCAGATTCCTAAATGAATGTTTGGAATCTGGCAAATGATGTGCTAGAGGAAAGAATGTTTTAAAGTTTACTTAGTTAATTGTTCAATTGCAGTGTACATATGAGGATGGTTAAGCAAATTTATGTGATGATGATATAGCTTATGTTGCCATAAGTTATGATGAGAAGTTGCATCTCTTTACAGTTGTCATATAATGACATGCATGTTAGAGTATGCTATGAATACTCCCCTCATGCAGTACATGCAGGGTAGAGTTTATGAGGAGAAAATTATATTACTCCCATACTATACGACATGCAATAAGAATGTACCTAGGATGATAGATTGTCTCAGTAAGTGGGACAGTTATTACAATATGATTGGGTTTACTCAAGTATTTCTACAGATTTATGAATATAGTACTTATGGCAATTTCTTATGTTAAGATTACAGCAAGTACCAAGAGGATGGTAGTGCTATAATCCTATTAAAAGAAATGGCATACAAAAAGAGCAAAAGATAACAGTAAAGAGATTGTTTTCAAATTACTCTTCAGATAAGAGTTGAATCTGAAACAGATGGCTCTCAGATAGAGCTAGATTTAGATGAGTTCAGATCACTCTTCAGATAAGAGTTAGATCTGATACATATTACTCACAGTTAAAGCATAGTTCAAATCGCTTGCAGTTAGAGCACATATTTAAATGAGAAGTTATGATGAGGCCATAGCAACATAATGCAATGGCAGGTGGTTAGATCATAATTGGTAAGCCATAATAGAGTAAGAAAGATGAGAAAAAGCTCCTAAGTAAGAGGGAAAATAAGTAAAGTCTTGGTAAATAATATGGGCTACTGAATGTATTTCTTAAAATTTTTATTGAGTTATCAACAAGTGGAAACAATTAACCTTAGTCTGTTGGTTTGAGATCTTTTAGAGATGATGATATAGTACAATAGAATCATAGAGGATTTTGGAGGGTCACAGTTAGATCCTAGCATGGCTTAAGGGTCGCAGTTAGATTCTGAAGAGGCTTACGGTTGATCGCAGTTAGATGCTGAGGTCGCACTTAGACCAAGCCTAAGGAAAGTAATGAACCATAAAGAAATGAGAACAGTACAGTATCTCTCTGGAAAGATGATTACTAAGGACGAAGTTAAGGTAAGGAGCTTCACTAGTTGATTAACTCATCTAGAAAATTTATTTATAATGATTTTCCTCAAATAGCCTATATTATATACAGACTGAACTTAGTTTTTCTTAAACGAGGGTAGAGTCCAAGTTCAAGTCTGAGTTCTGATATTCAAAAAGTTTTGTAGAAGTATGCCTGAGGAACAAATAAGAGAACCACATATGTTTTTAGAATAGAAAAGTATGAGTAAATAGATCCTTCAAATAAGGATAAAGAGATTAAAAGGCTAGTAAGTCCTAGAAAAGAATGTCTAAGATAGAGTAAAGATATAACACAGTTATATGAGAAAGGGTGTAAATGCCACAAAAGTTTGCCATAGATGCACAAAGTTATGTAAGATAATAAGAAAAGTTCAGAAGATCTAGAAAAGACAAGAAAATATTATGAAATGAAAGGGACATTCTCTTCAGAGAAACTCTTCATCAAGGAATGAATAGAGATTTAACCCTGAAATTTCAAAGACGGAATTTATTTTAAGGGGGGAGAAATGTCATATCCCAATTTTTAGGCCTAGAAGGCCAGTATGTAGCCTGAAAAAGGTAGGCTACTAGACTATATTGTGCAGGAGCCCTAGAAGTATACAAATGATGTTCAGGAACTAAACTGCAAGTAAGTAAAGGTACAGGGACTAAATCGTGAATAGTCAAAGTCACTACGGCTATAATGGTCATTTTAGAAAAGAAAGGAATGTTTCTTAGGAATTGAGCCACTAGAGTGCTTGAGCTTGATCAGCGTCTAAGATAGCATCCCAGATGTTTAAAAATGTATCCCAAGAGGGATGTGGGCCCAAGAGGCATTAACATATTATTTTAGTACTTTTTCAATAAAGTAAAGTGACCTGATCAAAGATAGAACTGGGAAAAATGATCTGGAATCATGAGGTGGCATAAAAGGGACGCACAAGGTGCCACATGGCATGATTCTAGGAGAAGAAGAAAAGTTAAGGACACATGGAATGATTCTAGAAAAAGGAGAAAAAGCTAAATGACACGTGGCATAATGTCGGCCGTTCGTTCTAGGAAAAGACTCTAGAATTCTCTGGAAAGGCTGAGTCAGCTAGTGAGGTGTCCCAAGGGCACCACCATTGCACCACCTAGCATGTGAGGTGTCCCATGGATGATGTCACTTTGATGAGTCATCTAGGATGATGATGTCAACATGATGATGCAGGCAAGGCTTCCTGAGGAAGCTAAGCAATCTGAGCCATTCATCGCAATTCAATCTGGACCATCCATTCCACCTCCCTCCACCTATAAATAGACACTCCCCTCTCTCTATTTCATTCATGGCTTGGGCAAGGAAAAGAAGAGAAAGAAGAGAGAAAAAGAGAAAGAGAGAAAGGAAGGAAGAGAAAGAAAGAAGGAGTTCTAGTGGAGCTAGGAGCAGTCTAAGGAGCTTAGAGACTTGGCAAAGCTTAGGAATGAGGTAAGTAAGTTATTCTAGTCCTTGCTCTAATAAGTTGGAGGATTGCTCTTAATAGTTAGAATAGAGAAATATCTCTATTGATAAGGTTAGCTATAGATAGAAAGAAAGATAAGGGAATGTCAAATTAAGAATATTACCCCAAGTTAAGCATAAGTTAAGTAGAGCTATACTGGATAATAATAAAGATATTATTATGCTATGTGTAGGCTCTGACTTATGAAAAGAAGGGACCTTAGAGGCAAGGCTAAGAGCTAGAAGAAAAGGCTACATGCCAGGTAGTAAACTTATCTTAAACTTGTATGCATTGAATATTATGCTTGATATGATATGGCTTTGTTGAATTGTGTTGTGCATGTGCTTATGTATAAAGCTCTGTTGCTATGATTACTTTGGCCAATTCTATTTCATATATTACATGGAAGCACGCATATTATGCAATGATAACACTTTCACAAGCAAGCACAAGTATTTACATTAATGCATGCATTACTTAATACTGTTTGCTACTGAGATTTCCCCAAAAATCTCATCCCCTTCTATGTAATCCCAATCCCATAGGTATGTTAGAAGAGGATTGAAGAAGCATGAAGAGAAGCTAGGGATTGGATAGTGCAAATGTTGGGACTAAAATGCTAGAATCAGGGAAAAATGCTAGATGAACAGTAAACTTAGGACATTCACTGATATTGATCTGGTCAAGGCATAGTCAACAAGTTATTTTTCCTTGAAAGATCATTAAGTTAGCTTCGTGTAGATATTTGAACCACTTCATTTTGATTTTTCTAGAATTAGTTATGATTTTTTGAAGTCAAGTCACTCCTCTAGAATTTACATAGTGAATAGTATTCTCTAAGAGTAAAATTCTAGATTGAGTAATTTGACTTCAATAGCCTTAAAAGTGGTTCCAGATGCTACCATTTGGTCCCTAAGACGTAAGAAAATAAGTATGTTTCACTAGGGGCTTCTATTAATGTAATGCCTTGATCGGTATACTTAGCTTTAGGTATTAACAAACTTAGAGACACAAGTATAGTGCTCCAATTAGCTTATTGATCAATTAGATACCCTAAGGGAGTTTTGGAGGATATTCTAGTGCATGTAAAGGAATTAGCATTCCCAGCTAATTTTATGTTTTGGACATGTCCAGTAAGTTAGTGAATGAGAGCACTTTGATCTTAGGTAGACCTTTTCTCCAAACTTCCAAGACAATCATTAGTATGAAGCATAGTTCCATTATAATAGAAGTTGGAGGACAAATAGTGACTTTCAATATGAATGAAACAATGAAATATCCTTTTGATAATTCTGCTTGTGTTGGTGTGAATGCTATTGATTATGCTGTTGAAGAGACTAGGGATAATAAGCATAAAATGAGTTTGTATGATGGGTATAATTTTACGTTGCATAATTCCAATGTTCTATGAAGCATCTCAAATGCATGTGGAGTCAGATTCATCTTTGTGTACTTATGATGATTCTTTTAAACCTCTTTCTCCTGTTTATTCTTTTCCCTATTCTTGTGAAGGTAATGCATCATGTGTTAATTGTTTTGATGATTATAGCATACTTTCACCTTCTATAAATTTCTCATTGTCACCAAATATCAATTCTATTTTATCAATTGCCAGTGATAATGCCTTTAGGAAGGAGTTTGTGAGTGATTTTACAGGGTCGCAGGATAATTTGGGAGTCGCAAGCGGAACAAATGAAGCAGGGTTGAGCATAAGTGATCCCAAGTCGTAACACGAAGACCTCCAAGTCGGGACTAAACATCAATTTGCTGAGGGAGAGATTCTCTATGAAAATGGGCCGCGACATGAGAATGATAATGTCACGACTGCAAACCCTTGAGACTTTGTGTCACGAACTATGGATGAAAATGTCATGACCAGAAGATCAACAGAAACTCTATGTGAAGTGGAGCATCGATAAGTTATGTGTAACATCCTTACTTTTATACATCTTAGGGACCATTCAGTAGCATTTAGAACCACTTACAAGACCTTGGAAGTCCATTAGCCAAATCTGGAATTTTACTCTTTCTTAGGTTACTGTTCATATGGTATTCCAGATTACGCAACGAATTTCAAAAAATCATAATTAATTGTAGAAAACTCAAAATGAGGTGGTTCAAAAAGCTACATGAAGATAACATCTTAAAATTTAAGGGAAAAAGAATTTCAAGACCAAATGATTCTCCAATTGATACAGTTTATTCTTTGAAGTTTACTGTTCATTTGGTCAAAAGCTCTGGAAATAGTTTCTGGTCCCTGATTTTGGAAATTCATTTCTCTTGATATACACATACAAATGAAACATTCTACCTATTAACTTAAAGCTATGGATGTGTAATACATGCTCATAAAATTCTGTGAACTAATTCCTTCATTTGCTAGGTCAAACTGAAGCCACAACACAACTGCTTCAGGACCTACGTTTTTACCATTTCAGTTTCTTTTCTTTCATTTCCAATGATTGTTTCAGCATGCGCAAGCTATCAAATAAGCTTCTTAACATTCATATACATCATGTACATATGCCATAAGTATTACAATAGTTTCATAACATAAATGGACACCTTACATGACATTTACATACATGGACAATTTATAGTATATGCTAAAATCTCAATACTTCACTTCCTTTCTTCCATTCTTTAGCTCTTCTCCATGCATACCTTTTATTCATGCTTGACCTAAATTGGTTGGTTATGGGAGAGTGAGATTCTAGGGAATCTCAGTAGCAAACATTATCACTTAAATATGCAAGATGGATGCTAATGCATGATATGTAATTTCATTAAACTTTCTTTGGTAAGTGACATGCTATCATGCCATATACTTTGACATAAAGTGCATGGCCATGGAAAACATGTTATTCACAATACATTGAACATCATTAATCATGTCACAACATCATTCAAATATCACATACATGTCAACACATAAGCATACCACATCAAGCATATAAAGAGATAAGTTCACTACCTTGCACTTAAGCTTTTCTCTTGACCTTTAGCCCTTGCTCCCTAGCTTTCCAACCATGAAGCCTTTATGTCCATCACTTTCCAACATTTTCTTGGATGCTTCATGGTCCTAAACACATTCGTATTCATCACATAACTCATTCGGACTTATGAACTCCAACCATGTTCAAGACTAACTTTGTTACACTCTTTATTGTCATAACTTTCTCTAATTTTCACTAATCCACTTGGCTCTTGAACCATTGATGTCTTCACTTTACCCTACATAATTTCATCTTTTGAACTCATTTATGAGCTTAGAATCATGAAATTCTAGCTCCTTCATGGCCTGCTGTATAGAACTGAATATAAGCATACAATTCTTTCAAAAATTCTCATTTTGATTCTAATGCTTCCCATACTTGTTTCTCCACTTTACCCCACACAACTTTTCAAACCATTGGAACCATCAAAATCATGAAATTCCAATCACTGTTCATGCGAGTGAACAGTACCTGTAAGGAATCTCAAATACTACAACCTTGAGATTTTAGTGTTTCCAAGGTTCAAAACCTTTCCAATCCTACACAAAATCATCATACAAACTCAATGGAAGCATTAAATCATTGAAATTCAATTTCCTTCCCTCATTAACAGTGCATACCGAACAGGGCACACCATGGCAAAGTCAAGAATATCAATTTGATTCAACAACCAACCACTTAACTAGCTTGTTTAAGCTTCAATCATGTGTTTCTAACTTTAATTTATTCTTTCCCCTTTCATCTAAGGTTTTTGGGCAGCACCTCCCCTTAGATAAAAATCAACTTTTCCCCATGAAAACCCTAAGTTCAAGCTCCCAAATTAAAGGAGAATAATCTAGGAAAGATTGCTTACCTTTAATCTCTAGCTTGCTTAAACTTTGAAACCTTGAATCTTCTTTGTCTTGGCTTGAGTTTTCATTTTGCAAGAGTTTCCCCAAATGAAGCCACGGTTTGCTGCAGAATGAGGGGGTATTTATAGCCAAAATCCAAGAAAAATGAATGGCCAAGATTGATTTGGTTACTATTTGATCTAAAGGCTCACATTTAATCTTGGATTTAACTTTTTCATAAAATAATAATTATGACATCATGTGGGACCCATCAAGGGACACCTCAAGGGGTTAGGTGGCGTGCTCATAGTGTAAGGAACCTTCTGGAGAAATTCCAATCCAATCCGGTACCGATCAGTGCAGTTTCACAGCAACCGGACTATTTTCTGTTCCTAATTTTTTATAATATACCAGGATATGTATTCTGTCATGGAAATCAATGTCTAGGCTTCTCACACCATTTAAATACTTTTACTAGCCACAACTTAATTATAGATCCCTTGGAAAATGACAAAAATACCCTTGGTGTCCTTTCTTGCACTATATTGACCCTAAGGGAATAATTGTCATTTCACCCCTCTTTGTACTGCCTCCAGGCATATATTGGCTCAACTAATCATATTTATACCATGTGACACATTGTTAGCCTATCCCAGATGACCAAAATGCCCTTCATCCATCTCTGGTACAATTTGGGCATCTAGGGCATTTTTGTAATTTCACTCTTTTTCTGGCACTGGCCCCTTCTACTGATAGACTGGTACCCTGGGTTTTGGGCCTTCCTTAGCGTCATTATGGGCCTATATATGAGGTCATCTGATCTTATTCTATCTAGGCTTACATACCGATAAGTTCCATTATCGGATCACGGGTGTTATCAAACTCCCGTCAAAATTCACTAATATGTGAATAACTTTTTATACAAAACTTCTTCTAGAGTTCTGTCAGATCCAGGACATCTGACACTGTAGGGCATACTTTCTTGTAATTTGCCAACTTATATCTGAAGTCCATGAAATTTGACAAAATTTCAGATAACTTTTAGACTATCAGATAAATATCTGTTGTCTGGAGCCCTAATAAAATTTCTGTATCATGTCAGATTATCTAGCATACCTTCCTCTATTTACTGATGGAATATGGGACTAAAATACTTCTGGGCAGTTATAACCCTTTTCGGGCTGATCTTTCTATAATTACAATTTTGCCCTTGAACTTTTCTCTTAATTACATTTATGTCCCTAAACTTTTGAAAATTACAACTTTTGGCCCAACTTTTGTTTCTACTTTAACTTTTGGCCTTTAAATTTTTCCAATTTGCGTTTAGATCCTTCTATTTCTTTAAGACTTATCTAACCTTTATTATCTCGTCTGATCTTCGTCATAATCCTTTCTAAACCTCTTTCCATTATCAGTATCATACAGATAGGAAAAATTTAGGATATGACATTATGAGTATGGTCACGACACAAAATTGTTGAGACTTTCTGTCGTGATTGAAAGACCTTGACGTCGCAACCAAAAATTTCAGAGACACTCACTGTCAGTTTGAGTCATGACTAGAAGTTGACAATGAACCTAATAGGTAGCGACCAGGAATGGCAGACACAACTAGTGAATCTCAAATTCCTTCAGTTCCATATTTTGCTATTTTTGTTCAAGGGCCAATATGTTCTATCTCTAGTCCTCCTCCCTCACATTCCAAAATTACCTCTCATACCTTAAAATTCTTAAAGGATTGATCTCTACTAATGATATAGGTATGAAGGAGAGTGATTTTAACTATGTTACAGTTGCAGACTAACCTTAGCTTAGCATAACATTTGAGAAAGTAGGCCACAAGATAGAGAATCTAAACAAGCTAGATAAGATTGATTTCAAGAAATATACAAAGGATGTGAAGGGAACATCACCCAAGCTTGTTGCTTCTACATACCAACCACATTTGGGAAAGTTCAAGTTTAAAGGGAGAAATTTTGAGACAAGCTTGGATGGACTTCATGATGTAGTCAAAGTGCATGATCTTGGGAGGCTAAAATGGAGGGAGAAGGTAATGGGGAAGGATTTTCGATTACACAACTGTCCCCTGAAGTCTTATAAGTTTCCCTTGCCTCCTTGAGGCCATGTTGTCCCTTTCCTATCTCTTACCTTTTATAAATATGCCTAATGTGATATATGCTTAAAATTTTGTTTGATGATTTCAAAAGGGATGAACTAGTAGAAGTAGTAGTTAATTTTTTCGGCTTGATGATTCAATAGGATAGTGTTTCATCTTAGTTTTTTTTTTCTATTTTTGAATAATACCCCTTTGTTTCTTTAGTAATGATTATCTGAGGTGTGACACACTCAATTGCATGTTATAGTTTATGCCACGTCCTTACTTTTAACCTCAAGTATACTCCATTAGAAGTTATTGGAACCAATTACATGATCATTTGCTTTGAAAATATCCATTTCTAAAATAATTGCTCTTGGGTACTGTTCACTTTTACTATTTATTTGGTAATTCCAGAACATGTACCCTACTTTGAAAATTCATAATTAAATATAAAAAAATCAAAATAATGTGGTTCCAATTTATAATAAAATATATTTCATAGATATTTGAAGGAAAAATATTAAATGGAGGTTTTCTAGTCCACATAAAATCAGTTTATTCGTTAAAAATCATTGTTCAATTCATAAAATCCGGAAGTTCCAGTTTCTTTGCCTTAACTTCAAAAATTCATTTATCTTTGGTTACTTATCCAAATGAACCGTGTGACCTATGTATTTGTAGCTATATATGTCCTCTTTAACCTCACAAAATTTCATGGTAAAAATCGTTCATTTGCTGTATAAAGTCATCATGTGAACGTTGCTGCCTCTTATCACTCACTTTATCTCAATTCCAGATTTTAACTTCAATTTAGAAAAATCATAACAATTCGAATTCTTAACCAAATGAGGCGTTCTTGGTGTTCATTTAAATCTATGTATCTTGAATTTAATCATGAAAAATTTAAATTTCACAATCATTGATTAAGGCATCCTAACTATCGTCACACCATCACATCCTCAAAACAGAATTACGGAATCATATACCATACAACCATACATGCTATCATGTGCTTCCATAGGGTCATGTAAGTATTGTAACTCAATATAAAAACTCATCCATCTATGTTTACCCTATTTCCATGTGAAGTTCTAGCACCTATGACATGGTTATGCATATGGAAGGAATGAGATTTCATGGAAATCCCAATAGCAAGTTATACAAACTATAATATCATGCATGATTAATTGGATGCTTAACATGTTATCATGAGATGAGAGCTACTTCATAATGGTACATAAGAAAACTCTAACACGCATATTGTCATGACATAACTTGCAAGGAGTTACAATCATTCATACTTCATTATCAACATGATGACACATTCTCTTGCTCAACCAAACACCATAATCAACAATCAAGCAAACATGAAATTTAGTTAGATATCCTTGCTACCTCTTAGCTATCTTTGTCAAGGTCTTCTTGGCATGATTTCCTTCCTTCACAAATGTCAAAACCTAGCCATTACAAAATAATATCAAGTTATAATTCAACTTGAAACCAATTCCAAGACTAGGTTTTCACTAACTTGCTTTCTTTCTCCCTTTTATGTTTCATACTTCCATCTTTCCAAAATAAATTCTCATAGTTCATTTTCACATAATTTTTCATTTAGAATCCAAATATGAAACTAGAATTTCCAAAATAAAAACATACCACTTGCTACAGTACCAAACCGAAGCAAGCCCTCCTTTTTCCAAAAATTTACATTTTGATTCCAATACTTCCAATACTTGTTCTCCTACTTTATTCCCACACAATTTTACATTTTAAACTCATTGGAAGCATCAAAATCATGAAATTCTAACATATGAACAGTGTCACGTATAGTACCAGCAAGAACATAAAGCCCTAAATCCAAACATACTTGAATTCCCAAGTTTATACCACTTGATTCTAGTTTGTTTAAGCTTAAGTTTGAAAAAAGAAAAATTAGGTAGTGCAAGAAAAAAAGAAGAGAGATAGTGTAAGAAAAATTGAAGAGGAAATAAAAGAGAAATGAATTAGGTAATATTATCGACTCCTATTAGTACAATTACCACCTCTACATCTCAGAAGACATGAATTCATGCTATATATTCATCATCACAAGCATATGGTTCTTTCGACCTTTGATATTCTATTCCACGTGGCCTATCTCCATCATCTCACCCTTAAAAGACCTCTTGATCCTTTGCATAAGTGTTGTATAGTTGATGATATTTAGAGCAATTATAAGAATATAGTAGGATATTTTCCAATTTGAATATGAGTGAAAGAACCCAAAAAATGAGAGGACATGAAAGCTAAATACTTACATCCTAAGAGAGAATCTATTGCACTCATATAGTTGAGGTTGATTTCAGTTAGTAGTTGATTACTTGGCATTGCTCATATTATCACTTTTGCATTCCCAAAAGATGGTGCATTAATTGTCTTAAGGTTTCATTGCGGGTTATGTTATTACCTCAGATTTAATAGCTTTAGCTTAGGTGTACTTGATATCTTTGTCCAAAAGTACAAATGTTCAAGTATGGGGAAATTGATAAGATACAAATTGTGTATGGTTGCTATGACATTTTCATGGTCTTATTACAACTTTACCATTCATTTTATACCTGTATTTATGCTTTTATGGTAATACATGATTGTGCTTGACAATGTTCTAATTAAAGGGTAAAATGGTAAATTAACTATTCTAAACTGCATAAATAGTGTTCTTCACTGATTTAGACTTTTATAGTAAGCTTGATGCACAGATTGTCGTCATTCTATGCATCAAAATAAAATTAATTGCACCCTATTAATATATTATAAGGCACAACCCTATCATTCTTCTTGAGGAACCTTTTTATTGGAAACCTAGAAAATTGGTGACAAAACCATTGAAACCTGAGTAAAAGTAAAATTTGGTTTTTGGGTTTGATTGATTTTTGAATCAATAAAATAAGGGTGCAGTAAAGTAAATATTTTTGTATTTTTTATTAAGTTGGAGAATGAGTGGATTTTGAAATGAATGTGTCTAGACAGACTCTTGATGATAGAAAACTATCTATCCTTTCTCTTAATATGATATGGGGTTTTAAAATCACTAAGTTTTAAAAGAAATCTCAATTGATCGATTGGGTCCAGAAAATTAACATTCCTTAAACTCCTTTGATCAAAGCTAGTTTGAAAAGTCTTAATGAACTATTAAAAGCCACTTAGCATGCAATTTAAATCATATGATGTAGATGCCCTTAAATAATCATCGATATATGACCATAGATTTCAACCAATCCAATTAGTTATCAACGATATTAAACCAACATCCAAATTATCCAAATCCAATTACAAAACCTAATATCAGAATAATAGATTGATATCCTATCCCTGCTCATACAATCAAAATCCTAGATCTAGGAATTCCAAAAACATAAGAAAGGTGAGATTAAAATAGAAAACTACCCATGTGTACTGCAGTCCATGAGCACAGGGTATGCGATCCATCACCAAGAGACTAAAGATTTAGCCTCTCATGACTCCTACTGTGCCGCAATCTCTGTCCAGATATGATGCCATAAAGAAAACGAAAAAAGGTGATGGATTAATGATGTAGAGATGTGAGATTCTATGGAAAGGTGCATAAAGATGGAAGATGAGTGTGTAGGTTGTGAAGAAGGTGTAGAGAAGATTCGAGTACTCCTTCTTAGCCTAATCAAGTCCAAAAACCAATCTCCTCACGTCTGTAGCTTCCTCTTCCTTTTATTCTTGCATGGCCTAATCCAAAATACATAGCTTCAGCGGTTGTCTCTTTTAGTCGTGACTAGATCCATGTTTTGGTAGTGACCTGTAAACACAGAGAAACTTCTCAGAAGAAATTAGGTTATGACCTTTGGACACTTTGGTCACAACTAAAAAGCACAGAAGCGTGATATGATTTTCTTTATCTTATGATTTCTTTTCTGCTCACATTAGTCCTTAGTTCTCCTCCAAAATACCTACGATTCAAAACCAAAGCTCACTATAAAAGTCCAAATCAGTGGAGAACAATATTTATGCAGTTTGGAAGAGTTAATTTACCATTTTACCCTTTAATTAGTACATTGCTGAGCACAATCATGTATTACCACAAAAGCATAAATACAGGCATAAAATGAATGGTAAAGTTGTAATAAGACCCTAAAAATGTCATAGAAGCCATACACAATTTATGTCTTATCACCATATCTAGAAGAATTATGTTTCTTCTTTTAGCAACTCCATTCTATTGTGGAGTTCCAGGGATAATCGGTTGCCTAATTATGCCTCTTTCTTCACAAAGGTATTTGAAATGATTAGAAAAATATTCATGACCTCGATCATTGCGTAATGCTTTGGTTTTATTATTCATTTGATTTCCTATCTTATTAATATAGCATAAAACACTCAAGGGCCTCAGACTTATATGAGATTAAATAGATATGACTGTATTGTGAAAAGTCATCAATAAAATTAATAAAATACCGAGCTCTGTGACTTGCCCTCAAACTCATTTCATAGACTTTTAGCTTTTGTTCCGTTATCGAAAGGCGTTCTCGCTAGCTTGCTAGCCAGATAGTTTCACGTAAAGACATTTCTATATTTACAATGGAACATAGCAATTCTTCGTTAGCCATGTTAATCCTTCTATCTTGATTAATATGTCCTAGTCTAGCGTGCCAGGTATTCATATTAATATTATTAGAAGAAATAGCAAAGCATTAATTAACATTAGAACTACCAACAATATCCAAAACAAAGAACTTTATGGGTAGGAAAGCTTAACCATAAAAGACTGAGTTTCTAAAAATGTCTACAACTTTGTCATGAAAGTTTAAATCAATCCCAAACTCTAAAAGGCATAAAACAAAGACTAAATTTCACCATATGTCAGGAGTATGAAGCACATCATAGAGCATTAAGGTCTTTCCACTAGGTAAAGTATGTTTACAGGTGAGAATTCCTCTAACCTCGATCCTCATATTATTCCCTACGTAAAGCCACTTACTTTGATATAGCAACAAACGGTACTCCATGAAGGATTCTTGAACCTTATTTACATGTCTGTGGAGCCTGAATCAATAACCTAAGAAAAACTAGTTTCTATTAGAAAAATAGTACTAGAAATGTATGAAGCATCTGAATTCATGTAATTTGCTAATACCTTTTTACTCTCAGCCTGTTTAGACCATTTACATGCGAAATGACCCATCTTTTGGTAGGCAAAGCACTTGACCTTCTTTAGGTCTATATGCTTATTTCCGTATTTGTTTCCCTTATTCTTGAATTGTCATTTTGCCCTTTTGAAATTGAGGACCACCCTTCTTTTCTTTCTTTTGAAACTTCTTGCCATTCTTGAAATAGGGTTTTGATTAGGAAATGTCAGCATGCTTAGTCAAATAGGCCTATCTAAAGGTCTTGTAAGCCTTCAGACATTCACCTTCTAGCTCCAAATGCCTAGCTGCATCATTAAAAGTAATTATATTTTTAATGTGGGTTAAGTTAACTTCCATTTGCTCCCAACAAGTATGGAGAGATTTGATCACAACTTGCACTTGCTATTCATCTGATAAGGTATGACCAGTTTCCTTTAGTTCTTTGATCATGTTGGCCATCTCTCAGATGTTGCGTCACAGGAGTGTTTGGCTTAAGCTTATTGGTGCTAAACTTAATCGTCAACCTCCTAAGTTTAGTGATAGAAACACTACCAAATTTATCCTTTAGTGCAATACACATGGCTTGAGCAGTCTTGTGCAGTTAAAAATCACACATGATATCATCTGTCATGGCACTAAGAAGCGTGATTTGTCATATCATAAATTTTCCCTATCTGTATAGTACTAATAGTGGAAAGAGGTTTATAAATGATTATGACGAAGATAAGACAAAATAATAAAGGTTAGATAAGTCTTAAAGAAAGAGAAGGACCTAAACGCAAATTGGAAAAGGTTAAAGGCTAAAAGTTAAAGTAGAAATAAATGTTGGGCCAAAAGTGGTAATTTCCAAAAGTTTAGGGACCTAAATGTAATTAAGCAAAAAGTCAGGGACATAAATGTAATTATGGAAAAGTTCAGCCAGAAAAGGCTTAGAACTGCCTGTAAGTATTTTAGTCCCATATTCCATCAGTAAATAGAGGAAGTCATGTTGGGTAATCTGGCATGATACAGAAATTTTATTAGGGCTTCAGACAGCAGAAAATTATCTGATAGTCTAAAAGTTATCTGAAATTTTATCAGATTCTATGGACATCAGATATATGTGGGCAAATTACATGAAAGTGTGCCCTACAGTGTCAGATATCCTAGATCTGACAGAACTCCAGAAGAAGTTCTGTATAAAAAGTTATTCACATATCAGTGAATTTTGACGGGAGTTTGTTAACACCCGTGATCCGATAATAGAACTTATCGATATGTACGCCTGGATAGAATGAGATCATATGACCTCATATATAGGCCCATAATGACGCCAAGGAAGGCCCAAAATCCAGGGTACTAGTCTATCAGTAGAAGGGGCCAGTGCCAGAAAAAGTATGAAATTACAAAAATGCCCCTGGATGCCCAGATTGTACCAGAGATGGATGAAGGGCATTTTGGTCATCTGGGACAGGCTAAAAACGTGACACATGGTATAAATATGATTATTTGAGCCAATATATGCCCTGAGGTAGTACAAAGAGGGGTGAAATGATAATTATGCCCTTAGGGTCAATATAGTGCAAGAAAGGACACTAAGGGTATTTTGGTCATTTTCCAAGGGATCTGTAATTAGGTTGTGGCCAGTACAAGTATGTCAATGGTGTGAGAATCCTAGACATTAATTTCCAGGATAGAATACATATCCTGGTATATTATAAAAAATTAGGAACAGAACACAGTCCGGTTGTTGTGAAACTGCACTGATCGGTACTGGATTGGACTGAAATTTCTCCAGAAGGTTCCTTACACTATGAGCACGCCACCTAACCCTCTTAGGTGTCCCATGATCTGTCCCATATGATGTTATAATTGTTCTTTTATGAAAAAGTTAAATCCAAGATTAAATGTGGGCCTTTAGATCAAATAGTAACCAAATCAATCTTGGCCATTCATTTTTCTTGGATTTTGGCTATAAATACCCCTCAATTCTGGTTCAGAACCGTAAGCTCATGTACCCTTGGGGAAACTCTTGCAAAATGAAAACTCAAGCCAAGATAAAGAAGATTCAAGGTTCCAAAGTTCAAGCAAGCTGGAGATTAAAGGTAAGCAATCTCTCCTAGCTTATTTTCCTTGTATTTGGGAGCTTGAACTTAGGGTTTTCATGGGGAAAAAGTTGAGTTTTCTCTAAGGGAAGGTTCTACCCACAAACCTTAGATGAAAGGGGAAAGAAGAAATTAAAGTTAGAACCATATGATTAAAGCTTAAACAAGCTAGTTAAGTGGTTGGTTGTTGAATCAAATTGATATTCTTGACTTTGCCATGGTGTGCCCTGTTCGGTCTGCACTGTTCATGAGGGAAGGAAATTGAATTTCAATGATCTAATGCTTCCATTGAGTTTGTATGATGTTTTTGTGTAGGATTGGAAAGGTTTTGAACCTTGAAAACACTAAAATCTCAAGGTTGTAGTCTTTGAAATTCCTTACAGTACTGTTCACTCGGATGAACAGTGATTGGAATTTCATGATTTTGATGATTCCAATGGTTTTAAAATGAAAAGTTGTGTGGGGTAAAGTGGAGAAACAAGTATGGGAAGCATTAGAATCAAAATGAGAATTTTTGAAAGAATTGTATGCTTATGTTCAGTTCTGTACAGCAGGCCATGATGGAGCTGGAATTTCATGATTCTAAGCTCATAAATGGATTCAAAAGATGAAATTGTGTAGGGTAAAGTCAAGACATCAATTGGTTCAAGAGCCAAGTGGATTAGTGAAAATTAGAGAAAGTTATGACAATAAAGAGTGTAACAAAGTTAGTCTTGAACATGGTTGGAGTTCATGAGTCCTAATGAGTTATGTGATGAATATGAATATGTTTAGGACCATGAAACATCCAAGAAGATGTTGGGAAGTGATGGACATAAAGGCTTCATGGTTGGAAAGCTAGGGAGCAAGGGCTAAAGGTCAAGAGAAAAGCTTAAGTGCAAGGTAGTGAACTTATCTCTTTATGTGCTTGATGTGGTATGCTTATGTGTTGACATGTATATGTTATTTGAATGATGCTGTGACATGATAAATGATGTTGAATGTATTGTGAATAACATGTTTCCATGGCCATGCACTTTATGTAAAAGTATATAGCATGATGACATGTCACTAATCAAAGAAAGTTTAATAAAATTACATATCATGCATTAGCATCCATCTTGCATATTTAAGTGGTAATGTTTGCTACTGAGATTCCCTAAAATCTCACTCTCCCATAACCAACCAATTTAGGTCAAGCATGAAGAAAATGTATGCATGGAGAAGAGCTAAAGAATGGAAGAAAGGAAGTGAAGTATTGAGATTTTAGCATATACTATAAATTGTCCATGTATGTAAATGCCATGTAAGGTGTCCATTTATGTGATGAAACTATTGTAATACTTATGCCATATGTACATGATGTATATGAATGTTAAGAAGCTTATTTGATGGCTTGTGCATGCTGAAACAATTATTGGAAATGAAAGAAAAGAAACTGAAATGGTAAAAACGTAGGTCCTGAAGCAGTTTTGTTGTGGCTTCAGGTTGACCTAGCAAATGAAGGAATTAGCTCACGAAATTTTATGAGCATGTAGCACACATCCAGAGCTTTAAATTCATAGGTAGAACGTGTCGTTTGGATGTGTATATCAAGAGAAATGATTATCCAAAATCAGGGGCCAGAATCTGTTTCTAGAGTTTTTGACCAAATAAATAGTAAACTTCAACGAATAAACTGTATCAATTGGATAATCATTTGGTCTAGAAATTATTTTCCACTTAAATTTCAAGTTGTTATATTCATGTATCTTTTTGAACCACTACATTTCGAGTTTTCTATAATTAATTATGGTTTTTTGAAGTTCGTTGCATAATCTAAAATACCATATGAACAGTAACCCAAGAAAGAGTAAAATTTCAGATTTGGCTAATGGACTTCCAAGGTCTTGTAAGTGGTTCTAAATGCTACTGAATGGTCCCTAAGACGTATAAAAGTAAGAATGTTATATTTTGGTATCAGAGCAAAGGATTATGGCTTAAGAAATGCTCTGAATAGATTATTTATGGATTGATATGAGATTATACCCAGACCCTAACCCTAACCAGTAACTATTTTGTTAAGTTAGGGTATGTTATGGGATGGTTAACATTGCTTAATTAAGCAAATATTGTAGGAATATATATGAGATTCCATAAGTTTAAGTCAAAGGCTTCAGTTAATAAGGGAGACTCCAGACCAATAGTAATATATGAAGATGATATATATCCATATCCCTTAGACAATGAAGAGAGTCCAGATGAGAGTTTAGGGGATCAGCTAGGAAAATCTGCAGTACAATGTCCCATAGACATTTCTGTAGACTTAAACCTGCAATCTGGAGGTCATGTAGAGATGTAGCCTAAAGCCATGTATGCACTGGATGATACTGAGTCTACTGACTCTATGCAGTATGAGGTTGTTGGAATGCCCTCTAACCCTGATATAAGCTTTATCCCTCTTACGAGATGATAGATTACGGCTGAGGAAGCTGAGTACTGGTACTGGATTATGGGTAGACCATATATTATTCCTCCTCTACCAGAGTTTGAGGATAGATTTATGATAATTAAGATATAACAATCCCCTAATTCAGATATCCAGTTTGAGTTTATGATAGTTCTTGTCCATTCCCAAAGTCCAAGAATATGTGACTTTATAAAGAAAGATCAGTTTGATGTTCCTGGTTCTAGTCAACTCCAGCCTTCTTTGTTAAAGACAGTTAGTGTTGACCATATTGGTCTGAAGAAAGCTGCGGAGAATGACTTACTCAGTCCAGGTCAAGGGATGGACAGAAGTAGAGATTAAGAACAGTTAATTATCTGCAGTTCCTCAATGCCATAGCAGGAATGATAAATAGACATCCAGTAGAGAGTATTAACATAATATACTTTAGAGGATTGGTATGAGATGATAGTAAGTTAAGTATCATGAGACTAAAGATGCCAACCTCACTAAAGGTTATCAGTTAGAGGTTTAGCACAGAGTGTAGGCAAGTTAAACAGTATGAAGCACTAAGATACAGAAGATCAGTTTAAGAAGAGGTTCAACAGTAGATCCTCTGTATTATCATCAGGAGTTGATCTACAGTACGAAAGACTTTGTGTAGCTAGTCTTTACAGAAAAGAATAATGAGAAGTTAGAATGAGACTTGCCTAAGAATGGTCTAATACATGGCTTGAGGATAATGATGTGATGGTTAATAGATAGAAAGTTAATGTTCCTAAAGCAAAGGGATTCCATCACGAAGAGACAGTAACCTAGAACATCTGGGGAAGAGCACCTAGAGAACATAAATAGTAATGTTAAGTGATGAATGAGATCCAAGTGACCTGAATTGGTCAGGATCTAGAGGCAGACCAGAAAAGAATCACAATCTAGTCCAGAGTAGACTGAGATTGATAGACAGAAAGAATTAAGAGATACAGAGAGGCATAGAAGTTACTCCATATGAGATGGAGAATGATCCGCTCACTTGAGAAGTTTTTCTCAAAAAGTTTAAAAGAAGCATTTCTCTCAAGTAGAGAAAGGTGAGCATGAAGTTAAGGGTTAAAGTTAAGGGAAGAGAACTCTTTTGATGGATACTTAATCGAGTTCATTCATATGAACCTTGAGGCTTAATAATAGATACTTTCTCGCCTGTTAGTAATCCAGGAGAATTAGGGAAAACTTAAAAGTTTGAATGGCATAAAAATAGGAGCCAAACCTTTCCTCAATTAGCTGAAAGAAGACAACTGACTCAGTTATAGATTACAGATAGATTACAGTGAGGCTAAGGACACAGAAATCCTTCAGGTTAGAGACATAAAAGTCTTACAGGCGATGAGAAATATTATGATAAGATAGCCTGATATGATAAGCTATCTCCAATTCCTAAATAAATAAATAGGATATTGGAGATGTAAGCTAAAGATAAATTGATTGTTTGAGGGTTAGTAGAAAAAGATATATGTAAGCTAAGAGAAAGAAGTTTATGAGGTTTAAAGAAAGTAAAGTAGCCACAGATTTAAAGGTAAGGTGACTCCCCTATTCCCTATATAAGAAAGAGTAAAGAAGGGTTGAGTCTATACCCTAGTAAGAGGATGATGTGGCAGCCTAAGTGAAACAAGTAAATGACTCAGGTACCTGAATAAATGATCAGGACCTAGTGATTAAGGTGATAAGCGATGGTTGAGCAGATGTATGTAATAATGATATTGCTTATGTTGTTATAAGTTATGATGAGAAGTTATATCTCCTTGCAGTTGTCATATGAGGACACGCATGTTAGAGATTGCTTAAAGGATTGCATCTCCTTGCAAAACATGCTTGTTGAGTATGCTATGATAAATGATTATGATACTCAGGATATATCCCTTTAGTAGGGGTAAGATATATGAATGATATGGCTCCAAGAAGGAGTGAATTCTAAGTAATATAAGTTAATGTTTTTGCAATAGAGCTAGATTGCTCTTGCAATAAAGTAAGATTGCTTTTGAAATGAAGCTAAGATATGGGATAGTATAACTCAGATAAAGTAAGATCCCTCTGATGAGATAAATAGATGATAATAGATATGTGCATGGTAGAGCCTATGTAGCTCTCTGCAGTGATGGATCTAGTAAGTTATAAAGTATGAGAATCATGAGAAGTTCCTGAGTGATAGAGGAAATGAGTGAAGTCTTGATAGATAATATTGGCTTCTGTGACCATTTTTGGGGAATTATTTGTGGAGTTAACAACCATGTGGAAGTGACTAACCTTATAACTTTGTCCGTTAGTTTAGGTCTTCCATAGATGAGAATACAGTACAACAGAATCCAGTAGATTCTGGAGGATTGCAGTTACAGTTAGATCCTGAAAGGCTTACGGTTGATCGCAGTAGATCCCGAGGGTCACAGTAGACCAAGCTTAGAGCAAGAAAGTAATGAGCCATAAGTACATTATTTCTTTGGAAGGACAAATACCAAGGAAAAGTTAAGGTATAGAAGCTTCACAAGTTGATTAACTCATAACAGAGAGAGTACCCATGATGCTAGTTTCAGATAGCCTTATTACTATCAGGGACTAAACTCATAATCTCCTTACACGTATCAGGAACTAAGTGATCAAAGTTAAAGCTATTAATCTTGAGTTCCAAGGATTTATGAGAATATTTTATAAGATATGAGAAGAGATCCTTACGATGATATTACAAAGACTAAAAATAAAGGTAAGTAGATCCTCCAGAGGAGGACAAAGAGATTAGAAGGCCATATAGACCCAAGAGAGATAGTATAAGATGGGTCTAAGATAATAAAGTACCAGGGTTGAAGCCTGTAAGCACCAGTGCTTCAGATTTTTATCTGCACATTCCAGTTAAGCGTGCTCAGGTAAGGGTAATTCAATGATGGGTGACCCCTGGGAAGTGATGGAAAAGTGTGTAAATGCCATTGAAATTGGCATATGTGCACAGAGCTTTGTAAGATGATAGAAAGAGATATGAAAAGCTAAAAAGGGTTATGAATAATAAGAGATTAGAACCCTTATGTTAAATCCAAATGAAATGGATTTGAAAGATAGACTATGATATAGCTAGATGTGGCTAGATATGTCATGTTATGATATAAAAGATACAAAATGAGATATGTTATAAGAAAGGTGTATTGAGAAATGCAATACGAAGTGGCATAATAGCTTGCCTTGTAAACAGATAGAGAGTCTCCCTTCTAAAAGGGGTAAGACATTTGAATGATACGTTATGTATGAAAGAGCAAATGAGAGCTTTCACTCCTTGCATAAAGTGCTAGGCATTATGTCATGTTATGTTATGTTTGTAAAATATGCTAAAGCTTCGAATGTTAGAGCAGTGCAAGCTTTATATGATAAAGCTGTGCAAGCTCCGCGTGTTAGAGCTGTGCATATTAAGAGAAGGAATGCTTGAGCTCCGATGTTAGAGCTTTGCATTCGTGAGCAGGTATGTAGTCCTGCAGCATGTTGTCCAGGCATTATGCATGTTAGAGTATGTGCTCCTATATGCTCCTATATGCTCCTACGTGCTCCTATTTAGCAGTAGAGCAATGAAAGAAAGAATAATGATATAAGTCATCTCTCTGTATTATGATGAGTTTTTAAAGATGATAAGAATGTATGATGATATGAGAATGAGAGTTAAAGTTTGCAGATATTTAGAGAATTCCGCTAGATACTCAAATGAGCAATAAGTGATTGCCCTAAGAAATATGATGAAAAGTTGGTAGAAGCTCCAGAATATAGCAGTATTCGAGGGAGTTTGACATGAAAGAAATGGACACTACTCACAAGTCTAGCATAGTGAAAAGTCCATATACATATAGATGCGTAGCAAGAAAGTAATAGAATGAACTGGAGTTCAACTCTGAGTGAGTTGATTCATGACAAAAGGATGATCATAGTAAGATATGAAGAATTGCGGATATAAAAAGAACTCCGTTAATATGTCACGATAAAAGATAAGAGGTAAATACCCCAATCCTTGACTGAGGTGTTGAGTAAATTTCGAGGACGAAATTTATTTTAAGGGGGTAGAAATGTCATATCATAAATTTTCCCTATCTGTATAGTACTAATAGAGGAAAGAGGTTTAGAAAGGATTATGACGAAGATCAGACAAAATAATAAAGGTTAGATAAGTCTTAAAGAAAGAGAAGGACCTAAACGCAAATTGGAAAAGGTTAAAGGCCAAAAGTTAAAGTAGAAATAAATGTTGGGCCAAAAGTGGTAATTTTTAAAAGTTTAGGGACCTAAATGTAATTAAGCAAAAAGTTAGGGACATAAAAGTAATTATGGAAAAGTTCAGCCAAAAAAGGCTTAGAACTGCCTGTAAGTATTTCAGTCCCACATTCCATCAGTAAATAGAGGAAGTCATGCTAGGTAATTTGGCATGATACAGAAATTTTATTAGGGCTCCAGACAGCAGAAAATTATCTGATAGTCTAAAAGTTATCTGAATTTTTATCAGTTTCTATGGACATCAGATATATGTGGGCAAATTACAGGAAAGTGTGCCCTACAGTGTCAGATATCCTAGATCTGACAGAACTCCAGAAGAAGTTCTGTATAAAAAGTTATTCACATATCAGTGAATTTTGACGGGAGTTTGTTAACACCCGTGATCCGATAATAGAACTTATCGGTATGTAAGCCTATATAGAATGAGATCAGATGACCTCATATATAGGCCCATAATGACGCCAAGGAAGGCCCAAAACCCAGGGTACTAGTCTATCAGTAGAAGGGGCCAGTGCCAGAAAAATACGAAATTACAAAAATGCCCCTGGATGCCCAGATTGTACCAGAGATGGATGAAGGGCATTTTGGTCATCTGGGACAGGATAAAAACGTGACACATGGTATAAATATGATTATTTGAGCCAATATATGCCCTGAGGCAGTACAAAGAGGGGTGAAATGACAATTATGTCCTTAGGGTCAATATAGTGCAAGAAAGGACACCAAGGGTATTTTGGTCATTTTCCAAGGGATCTGTAATTAAGTTGTGGCCAGTACAAGTATATCAATGGTGTGAGAAGCCTAGACATTAATTTCCAGGATAGAATATAAATCCTGGTATATTATAAAAAATTAGGAGCAGAACACAGTCCGGTTGTTGTGAAACTGCACTGATCGGTACCGGATTGGACTGAATTTTCTCCAGAAGGTTCCCTACACTATGAGCACGCCACCTAACCCTCTTAGGTGTCCCATGTGCTGTCCCACATGATGTCATAATTGTTCTTTTATGAAAAAGTTAAATCCAAGATTAAATGTGGGCCTTTAGATCAAATAGTAACTAAATCAATCTTGGCCATTCATTTTTCTTGGATTTTGGCTATAAATACCCCTCAATTCTGGTTCAGAACCGTAAGCTCATGTACCCTTGGGGAAACTCTTGCAAAATGAAAACTCAAGCCAAGATAAAGAAGATTCAAGGTTCCAAAGTTCAAGCAAGCTGGAGATTAAAGGTAAGCAATCTCTCCTAGCTTATTTTCTTTTGATTTGGGAGCTTGAACTTAGGGTTTTCATGGGGAAAAAGTTGAGTTTTCTCTAAGGGAAGGTTCTGCCCACAAACCTTAGATGAAAGGGGAAAGAAGAAATTAAAGTTAGAACCATATGATTAAAGCTTAAACAAGCTAGTTAAGTGGTTGGTTGTTGAATCAAATTGATATTCTTGACTTTGCCATGGTTTGCCCTGTTCAGTCTACACTGTTCATGAGGGAAGGAAATTGAATTTCAATGATCTAATGCTTCCATTGAGTTTGTATGATGTTTTTGTGTAGGATTGGAAAGGTTTTGAACCTTGGAAACACTAAAATCTCAAGGTTGTAGTCTTTGAAATTCCTTACGGTACTGTTCACTCGCATGAACAGTGATTAGAATTTCATGATTTTGATGGTTCCAATGGTTTTAAAATGAAAAGTTGTGTGGGGTAAAGTGGAGAAACAAGTATGGGAAGCATTAGAATCAAAATGAGAATTTTTGAAAGAATTGTATGCTTATGTTCAGTTCTGTACAGCAGGCCATGATGGAGCTGGAATTTCATGATTCTAAGCTCATAAATGGATTCAAAAGATGAAATTGTGTAGGGTAAAGTCAAGACATCAATTGGTTCAAGAGCCAAGTGGATTAGTGAAAATTAGAGAAAGTTATGACAATAAAGAGTGTAACAAAGTTAGTCTTGAGCATGGTTGGAGTTCATGAGTCCTAATGAGTTATGTGATGAATATGAATATGTTTAGGACCATGAAACATCCAAGAAGATGTTGGGAAGTGATGGACATAAAGGCTTCATGGTTGGAAAGCTAGGGAGCAAGGGCTAAAGGTCAAGAGAAAAGCTTAAGTGCAAGGTAGTGAACTTATCTCTTTATGTGCTTGATGTAGTATGCTTATGTGTTGACATGTATATGTTATTTGAATGATGCTGTGACATGATAAATGATGTTGAATGTATTGTGAATAACATGTTTCCATGGCCATGCACTTTATGTAAAAGTATATAGCATGATGACATGTCACTAATCAATGAAAGTTTAATGAAATTACATATCATGCATTAGCATCCATCTTGCATATTTAAGTGGTAATGTTTGCTACTAAGATTCCCTAAAATCTTACTCTCCCATAACCAACCAATTTAGGTCAAGCATGAAGAAAAGGTATGCATGGAGAAGAGCTAAAGAATGGAAGAAAGGAAGTGAAGTATTGAGATTTTAGCATATACTATAAATTGTCCATGTATGTAAATGCCATGTAAGGTGTCCATTTATGTGATGAAACTATTGTAATACTTATGGCATATGTACATGATGTATATGAATGTTAAGAAGCTTATTTGATGGCTTGTGCATCCTGAAACAATTATTGGAAATGAAAGAAAAGAAACTGAAATGGTAAAAACGTAGGTCCTGAAGTAGTTTTGTTATGGCTTCAGGTTGACCTAGCAAATGAAGGAATTAGTTCACGAAATTTTATGATCATGTAGCACACATCTAGAGCTTTAAATTCATAGGTAGAACGTGTCATTTGGATGTGTATATCAAGAGAAATGATTATCCAAAATCAGTGACCAGAATCTGTTTCCAGAGTTTTTGACCAAATGAACAGTAAACTTCAACGAATAAACTATATCAATTGGATAATCATTTGGTCTAGAAATTATTTTTAAATTAAATTTCGAGATGTTATCTTCATGTAGGTTTTTGAACCGCTGCATTTCGAGTTTTCTATAATTAATTATGGTTTTTTGAAATTCGTTGTATAATCTGGAATACCATATGAACAGTAACCCAAGAAAGAGTAAAATTCCAGATTTGGCTAATGGACTTCCAAGGTCTTGTAAGTGGTTCTAAATGCTACTGAATGGTCCCTAAGACGTATAAAAGTAAGGATGTTATATGATTCTAGCTATTCTATTCTTCTTCCTCTAAGCCTAGTAAGCCTCTTTGTATCTCCTATAATGGACCGTATTTCTAGCTTCAGGTTCAACCATAGCAGTTGTTAAAGGTTTAATAGCATCTTATTCTTCTAAGATGTATTAGATCTTTCGTTGCCAAATATCCTATTATCCCTATTGAAATTTTCACTTTTATTAGTTCAGCAATAATGTTCTCGGTTGCCATTTTTAGTTTTGTGACAAATCTAGGTTCTCTTCTAAAGGGAATTAAACCAAAGAATATTTCAGTCGTATAGCACAGTGAAGTATACAATGTCATATAGTTATATTATTTTTTATTATAAAATAATGACACTACAAGACCCATGATTAGAAGCATACTTTTGTACCTCCCATTACGCGATGCTAGCAATAATTATTATGTTCTGTTAAGAGTTATATATAAGTAATTTAATAATAAAACATGACTTTTAGAAGTTTTATCTTCTAAAAGCTCCTACTTATAAGAAACATGCTTTGATTATATACCAATAATCAACTTCTAATTACATGAGCTTTATTAAAAAATGAGACATGCAGTCTATTTAAGCTTGGGTGACTTAAGCATAAATTTTGAAGTTCTTGTTATAGCGTCAAACTAGAAAGATTTTCTGATGTCTTGCCTCTATCTCTTACTTGTCTTATGTAGTCCATCATGACTTTAGCGTATAATTTCATGTCTTTCTTGTTAGTCATGAACTCGACATAATCATGAAGAACTTTATAATTGCCTTTTATGTTCATGAGTTTGACTGCTTGATCTTTAGGTATTCTCCTAGCCAAAGCTAGGGTACAGGGTCAGTTCACTTTTTCCCCCTATGAATTTGTGAATATCAATTGAATCTCCTTTGGTAGAGGATCTTCCATTGGTTCTTCATGATCCTCCTTAAGGTGCTGATTATGATTCCCTTTTAGATCTATATCAGGATTTTCTTTAGGGTCCTTATCAAGATCTTCTTTTAGACCATTAATCTCTACAAACTCCTTTGGATCTTCTTCTTCAAAAAGTTTAGAATATGAATCTTCACTTTGAGATTCATTTTTTGGAAATTCATCGTCCAGATATGAGATGATTAAAGGAGCATATTCAGTGATTTTAGTGCTACTTGAAGTCCATTGACTCATTTTCACATAGGAATTAAATAATATAAATTACTATAATAATTATGGGATTTTTAGCCACTTAAAAAATATAAGAAAATGTATTGCATACTCATAAACAATTCTAGAATTACCCCCAAAATTGAAAATTATATATCAAAATGAAGATATCAATTTTAGAGAGTTTTAGGGACAAATTATGCCTTAATTGGACACCTAATATGCCCTTTTGTGCCCCCAAAAAATAAAATCCTAAAAAAAATAAGAAAATTAGGATGAGGCCCACTCTTAGGCTTGGCGTGTGAATTTTTTTGTTGAATTGGACCGGGTTGATCTTAGTCCAATTCGCATATAATAACTTTTTGTTTTTGTTCTTATCAAAATGAGGACTTACGTGTCATCTTCAACCTCCAACTTGGTCACAAAAGGCTTGATTCACAGGTGGGTCGAGTCCATCGGACCAGACTCATCTCCTCTGTTTCTTTGCCTTCTGACGTTATTTTTTGTGTTCTTGGAGTTATTTAATCATTTTTGCAAGATCTACACAATATGACTATTTTTGAAGCCTAAATTGGAGGTTTACAAATTACCCAATTTGACCTAAAACTTCTCTCCTGCATAGCTTTAACGTTTGTCTGACGTCTGTTCTCAACGTTCTTGATCTCATTTTCTTCAATTTTTCAAGATTTACACGAGGTGGTTATTTTTGAAGTCTAAATCTATAGTTTTCAAATAACGTAATTTTGAAAGATTGAAGCTTAACGGGGGAACATATTATACAATGAATATATGTATATCATAGAAGCAAATAAATCATATTGTAACCCCTAGATAAACCATGACTCTGATACCAATTAAGGGAATCAAGTATACTTGATATGTAGAACAATTTCTCTGGTAGCCATACGCTAACATGGTCACTTTAATAGACTCAGGGTATTTGAACACATCAAATACATTGATAGAGAAGGAGAGAGAGAAAGAGTAGAGGAAAAACTAAAGGAGAATAGAGATATCGTGTATTTGAACTATGGGGCTCCAAATAACGAGTTATACAATTCCCTTATTCTCCATCAATCCCATATCCGTATCCCACATTCCCATTCAAAATGTGAACAAAAGGGAAAAACTATAGATAACCTCCCAGACTTTTTGGTTATTACAACTTGGGCCCCAGACTTTGGTTAGTTACCTAAGCAACATATAATATGGGTTTAGGCCTAATCCACCAAAAGTGGATCACAACCAAAATTTCAATATTTTCAACTCACACGTGATGGATTGGATACCTAAATTTAAGTAAGGCTGCAATCAAGGCTCTTGAGAATGATTGATTTCCTTAACAATTATATTATCTTCTACATTATTAGGTACTTTATTCTCTCCATGATAATTATTTCCATTGTGCCCATTTGGATTAACCTCAGCCATATTGGGAATATCTAAGTTAAGTCCAATTTTAGACCCCAGGACACTAGAGAATGAACTAAATTTTTGTGATCTAACTTCTTCTTCAACTAAAGCTTTACTAGGTTCTTGTTCTTTAAAATCTTTTATAAGTTTCCTAAGTGACCTCTCAATTTTAGGATCAAAAGGTAATAATGGTTTAGTTCTTTTATGCAACACATAAACAATCAGGAAAAACTAGCAACCAATTAGAATCAGCCATGAATTGCTTTTAGCAAAAGTACTTTAGCCATGATAAAAGTGACTATAGGTCACAACTTTGAAACGCAGAGAAAAACTCATGAAACACGTGTATTTGATCATGACAAAGTATGTAGCTAGTCATGACGAATGGTCACAAAGAGTAAAATTCTATAAGCACAAACTTTTAGTCGTGATGCTTAATCATAGAGAGTTTCCCTTGGAATAGAAAAATAATCTAGTCATGGCTAACTAAGTTATTGGTCATGATGTACAAACACAAAGCACAAATTTAACAAAAACATGAAAAATTGAACTAAGTTACTTAGCCAAATTGAAACATCCTCCTTTTCTTACATTTTAGGGACCATTCAGTAGCATTTAGAACCACTTCTAGGGCAATTGAAGTCAAATCATACAATATGAAATTTTACTCCTAGTGAACACTGTTCACTGCATAAATTCCAGCGGAGTGACCTGACTTCGAAAAATCATAACTAATTCTAGAAAAATCAAAACAAAGTGGTTCAAATTTCTATACGAAGCTAACGTAATCTTATTTCAGGAAAAAATAACTCATTGACCATGACTTGACCAGGTCCACGTCAATCAGCGTCCAAAGTTTACTGTTCATCCTGCATTTTCCCCTGATTCCAGCACTTTGGTCCCATTTTTGCATAACCTCTGCACTATCCAATCCCTATCTCCTTTTTATGATTCTTCAGTCCTCTTTAAACATACCTGTGGGATTGGGATTACATGGAAGGGGATGAGATTTTTGAGGAAATCTCAGTAGCAAATGGTAACCATACAATATATGCAACTATATGCTTGATATTACTATGTGTGTACTTAATGATCATGCTTGCATCATGATAACATACATGCTTCCATGTTACTTAATTATAAAATATGGCCATAGTATAAAAAGAAACAAAGCATTAATTAATCATACATGCCTCATATCATCAATGTAAGAAAATATCACATAAAACATCTAAGCAGTATAAGCATACCAGTAGGTAAGTTTACTACTTGACCTGTAGCCTTTCCTTCCAGCTCCTAGCATTGTCTCTAAGGTCCCTTCTTTTCACATGTTCGAGCCTACACATAGCATAATAATATCTTTATTATTATCCAGTATAGCTCTACTTAACTCATGCTTAACTAGGGATAATATCCTTACTCTGACATTCCTCTAACTTTCTTTCTGGCTATAGCTAACTTTATTAATAGAGATATTTCTCTATTCTAACTACTAAGAGCAATCCTCTACTTTATTAGATCAGGGACTAGATAACTTACTTACCTCATTCCTAAGCTTTTCCTAGTCCCCTGGCTCCTTAGACTGCTCCTGGCTCCACCAGAACTCATTCCTTTCTTTCCTTTCTTTCTTTCTTCCTCTCTTTCTCTCTTTCTCTCTTCTTGCTCTTCCTTTTCTTGCTACATCCGTGGTGTGCCTTGAAATGGGAGGGGAATGGCCTATTTATAGGTGAGAAGAGGGGGAATGAATGGTCTAGATTGATTCATGATGAATGGCTCAGATTGCTTGCTTCCTTAAGAAGCTTTGCTTGCATCATCACGATGACATCACCCTCCTTGATGACTCACCACTAATGACATCATCCAGGACACCTCAGGGGTATATGTGTCATAATGGTGGGGCCCTTGGGATACCTCACCAGCTAACTCAGCCTTTCCAGAGAGTTCTAGAGTCTTTTCCATGGATGGACGGCCGAGATCGTGCCATGTATCCTCTTGCTTTTTCTCCTTTTTCTCTAATCATGCCATGTGTCCTTTGCTTTTCTTCTTTTATTGTAATCATGACATGTGGTGTATTGTGGGCCCCATTTATGTCCTCTCATGATTCCATATCACTTTACCCAGTTCTATGTTAGACCGGGTCACTTTACTTTATTGAAAAAGCACTAAAATAATATTTTAATGCCTCTTAGGCCCACATTACTCTTGGGCTACGTTTTTGGGCCTTGGATTGTCATCTTGGGTTTCTAACTAAGCCCAAATACTCTGGTGGCTCGGTTCCCAAGAAACATCCCTAATAAATTACCAAAATGCCCTTAATAACTCTTTAATACTTCTAGGGGTACTCTTATCTTTCCATACCTTACCAGAGTACCTCTTGACCCTGGTCAACTATCCAGATACCCTTTCTTGACTGTCTAACCTTAGTCAAATGATCATAGCACCCTTCATCTGACTCTAACTTAATGACACAACACAGTGGCATACCTTCAGTGGCATTTTTGTAATTCTTAATTTTTCTCGATATTTATTAGCCCTAGCCCACATACGTATATGAAAATATCATTAGACCTATAAGGTACCATTCTGGACCCTCTGTATGATCCCCTATCTTCATGGGCTCAATTCCTGAGAAATTTCCCCGAAACCTATTTATTGGGTCTTTTAATCCACTGTAAATTCTGTAGTAAATTCTACAGAACTTCTTTTTGGGCTCTGTCAGTTTCAGAAATTCTTGTATTAATTATAGGAATTTATTGCCACATTTTATCTGATTCTAAGGTCTAGAGAATACTGTATAAATTTTCCTTCTCTTCAAAAATTAATATAAATCTTTCAGGACCTCATATCAAAACACCGTGTTGCATCAAATAGATCAACATAATTTTCTCTATTTATTGAGACCTCTACTCAATAAGGTCTAGTAGCATCCCTTTTTTAAGCTATATACTAGGCTTCTAAGCCTAAAAATTGGGATATGACACAAATACACTAAAAAACTTGATTAGTTACTTGAGCCCCATATTATGTGGGCTTGGACCTAGTATCTAAGGGTAGATATGTTGGAAATCGTGCCCTAGGGGCCAATCATTGTCTTATGAACATTATTAATTTATGAATTTATTAATTGAGTTATCATATTATTTGTATGTTTACTATGATGATCATCCTTGGATAATTCATGATATTATCCTAAATGTCCCTGGTCAATCATCTATGCGGGAGCACAGATGAAATAAGACCAGTATGACTTTGAAGATGTATAGAGATATAAATCAAAGTCATAAGCACATGTAAGAGTACAAGGTGCTGGACCGACCCGCTTTGAGAGAACTGGATGGGTAACATCATAAGCTTCTCTCATATACAAACCATGTCAATACGCCCTTTGACCTGAGATCATCATGGATTCCTACATGACAAAACGCTCAGCTTTGACCTAGTCAAAAGTCACTTTTGACCGAGTGATCATAAAGACTATGTTTGGCCTTAGTGGTTTTTCATGCGGAGGAAAGTGAATGATCAAGATGGAATTTGTCCCTCACATTCGTAGAGAGATATTACTGGGCCCCTCGATGAGTGAGTCTGAGAAATGTATGGCCATACTGTAATGGAAAGGTAGCTCTATTTCTATAGTCAGACTACTCAGGGATCGAGAAAGTAATGGTCAGGAATAGAAGGATGACATTATCCATGCCTCATCCATGACCAAAATATCGCGTGATAGAAGGGATATGATATGGTTGTATAAAAGGTTACATCGTTTATCGATCCTCATATGATTTGGGTAGTCGTTATGTCTTGCTAGAGACCGCTTGCGACTTGTGGGCTAGTATAGCAAATGGCCCACTGCCAACTTCATATGGGCCTACAGGGTCGCACACAAAATAGCCTAACACGAGCTATGATGTCCAGATTCATTGAATCTAAGACATGTCCAGATTCAATGAATGATCCAGGATAGATGTATATATATTTATTTATATTTATATTCGTATATATATAAATTCGTATATATACATTATATGTATATATGAGATTTAATTTATAAGGATAAATTAAATCTCTATCACGTTTGAAATTCAAAATTCAAATTGATAGGATATCTCATATAAGAGATATTTATAAGATTTAATTTATAAGGATAAATTAAATCTCTATCATGTTTGAAATTCGAAATTCAAATTGATAGGATATCTCATATAAGAGATATTTATAAGATTTAATTTATAAGGATAAATTAAATCTCTATCATGTTTGAAATTCAAAATTCAAATTGATAGGATATCTCATATAATAGATATTTATAAGATTTAATTTATAAGGATAAATTAAATCTCTATCACGTTTGAAATTCGAAATTCAAATTGATAGGATATCTCAAATTTGATTTATGAGAATAAATTAAAAATAGTTCAGTCTCATCTTTATTTAAAATTAAATAAATAGGTAATTAAATCTGTGGGACGGATTTGATGTTATTTATTTAATTAGTTTCTTATAAAATTATACAATATATGATATTGTATTAATTTTGGAATTAATATAAGATTAACTCCAAAAATCCAATTCGGTTGACAGAGAAAAACGCAGAGCATCCTATATATCTGATTTTAGGAGCTGCATTTTACACAGAGAAACATATAGAACATAGAAAGGCTGAAGGGGACTCTGCAAAAGGTTTGCAGATAAGAAACTGCCGAAATAGAGACGGAGAGGACGAACTCTTGAGAAAGCCGTGGAGGGACAAGAGACGCTAGCACGTCGTTCGTGGTTGGAATGCTGTTCGTGTGGATACCAGTAGAGGAAGCCGACCTGAGTCGTCGACTTCTTGTGATCAGAAAGGGAGCACGAGCCGCAGAGAGAAGCTGTGAATGTTGTGATCGAAAGCTGTGGAAGTCGCTGAGGCACACTAAGGGTAATACTTCTTCCCACTTGACTTAAACACATACGGTAGATCCTGGCAAGGAATGGAAAAATTTTTAAATTAATTTCCGCTGCGTGTCTTCCAATTCCTTACAAGATAGAGCCAAATTTCAACACCAACTCATTATAACTTTTTGGTAAAATAAAAAGAGAACTGTAATGGAAAGTATGAGGATACATTCACATCGTAGGGGTTGTGTGAGTCAGTAAACATGGGATAAGGTAATTCAGAGCTAAGGTGTGAAAGACAAGTTATTCCAAAAAGAGGAGAAATATAATATAGTGAGAGTAAGAGTGTGTATAAGAGGAAGTTCGAGGGGATTTCCAATCTATCAGGAAGCCGTCAAATTCTCCACCATGAATCAATCTTTGATCAACCTAATGCTCCTTAATCACGCTGATGAATCCCTATTTTATTATATTATTTCCTATCTATTTGAGGGAATTTATTATATTTAATAGGGCATTATTGTAGAAGTTTTACTCATTTTGTGCTTTAATTAATTATATGAATTAAATAACTAAAAATGTTATTTTATTGTATTTTTACTAATTTTATTATTTTCTTAATCATAGAGATTTGCATGAAGAAAATTTTATCTTTTGTGATCTTTAGAAAGAAGAGAAAAATAATTAATTATGACTAGACCCACTAGCATGCAAGATGAGCCACCTAAGATTAACGAAGGATAAGATAGTGAAACAAGTATTAATTTATTAAAAGGGAAATTACTACTATCAATTAGATATCCTAATTAGAGAAAATTATTTTATCCCCTTTTAATATATTAGTATGATGTTAATATTTGAATTAGTGAAAGTGAATATTTTAAAATTCAAATTAATATCCAATTTGAATATTTCAAACACATTCTTCCACTATCCTAGATTCAAAATTTGAAATCTCTTCTCCCAAATATTTCAAGTCGCCACACAAGATATATAAATTCATCTTGATTTATATATTGCAATTAGAATGGAGATTTAATTTAATATATAGTGCCATAGATAATGGATTCATGTATTAAAATATTATATTATCCTAGAATTGGATTTGGAAAAAAGATAATCTAAGAGATATTCCAAGGCTAACAGGCCACATCAATATTACAAATTAATATTCCTCCTTTTCTTCCATGGGATTTATGCCATTTTCTCCTCATTTTATCCAAACAAATATCTCAAATATTATTCCCAAGTCATCTTATCTTAGTTCAATTAAAATATCCCAAATAAATGGCTTGTCTCATAATTAATGCAAAAAGAGATATTTGTCTCGTCCAAATCTCATTAGGATGGAATCGTTTGTTCTCTAAATATAGGGAAATTATGGTCGAATATTGAATTTTAAAGCAATTATCTTGAGAGATTGAGGAGGCTTAAAGATAATTGAATGTCATGGAAGATAAATCAAGCCATTTATTTGGGATATTTTAATAATCAGTGAAAAGTCCCACATCAACATGGAAGACACCAAGACACAACCTAAGGCTATATTAAGGACCCAAGGCTCCTCTATTAAACACACCATCTCACTCTACATCTCTTGTCTCCTTCATTGTTTTCTTGCTTCTAGTATTTATCATGGTGTCATCTAGCCATATGAGTGGTTAGTTCTCTTCTTTCTTGAGGATTGAGATTGTAGGCTTGAGCTCTATGTTCTTATTATTTAGGAGTTTTTATAGTGTTTACTAAAGTTTGATATTTTATTTTCAAGTTTTAAGATTTTATAAGTTTCTAGGATTTTGAAGACTTTCTTATGAACATATTTATTTCTTTTGGAATAGATTTGTGATTAAATTGTTGTGATCATTTTATCTGTTGTGATTTTTGTTCTATATTCATATATTTATTCCTCTTATATATGTTCTTATCGCTTGTTCTTAAAGTTCTTTATGGATTGTGTGGTTGAACATATTTTTGAAAGGATTTCGTTAGAAACCCTAAAAGAATTTTTTCATGAAATATTCTTAATTCTTTTAGGGGAAAGATTATAACTAGTATTAGGATTGCAAGCTAACTGATTGTTGAATAATTATTTATGAAATAAATTCATTCTAGGGTTCTAGGTATTTTTATGAAATAAATAATTAAACTTAGCAAGTTTCCTAGGGTTCTGCCTTTTGACTTAGCTATTATTTTCTTTTACAACTCTGATATATTATTTGTGAGCAATGATAACTGAAGCCACTATCTTTGGAAAGCTTCATCATACTGGTAATCATTTCTAATCACTATCTACTTTGTTTATTTTTTGAGATCATCCCCATAATCAAACTAATCTTTCTTCTCTGCTTTTATCTCCTCTTTAATCACTTTAATTCAACTAAGAGTTAAGCCACACATTGAATTTTCCTTGAGATTAACCTAAGGTTAGCTTATATACATATAGGGTTAAAACTAGTAATTAATTTAAGCATAAATGATAGGCACCATCAAATTTTAGCGCCGTTGCCGGGGAGTCAATTCCCTTAATTCTTGATTAATTTTGTGCTTTTTTATTCTGCTTTTATCTGTACTTGTCTTTCTTGTGCATGACGAGGAAAAAGAATATTGGACTACTGCTTACTTACTCTGATCCTGAATAATTACTAAACTAGTATTGAATTAGTACAGAATGAGCAAACACCCGACAGAACTAGTATTGAATCTAGTTCTTCTACAAGCCCTACAAGTGAAAGTGTAGTGAAGCATTACACAAAAGTTTATAACATTTCAAGGATGCAGCCAATAAAAACAATCACAACAATAGGCTACCAAATAGAGGAGGAGGCATGCCTAATAAAAAAGAAGAGCGCAGAAACCATGTCCCACAAAATGAAGAGGCCCATCGAAAGATGCACTATTAAAGAAATGAATACTTTTAATTCCACCTTTGTTTCTTTTTATAATGATCTTCTTGATTTTACTACTAATTTTGAAATTAAGGGACAATTACTTCATAATCTGCCCAAGTTTCATTGTACTATAGGTGAAGACCCATATGCTCACTTGAAGAGTCTCTTTATTATATGTAGAAGCATGCAACCAATTGGAGCAAACATAAATGATGACAATTGAAAATCTTCCACTCACCTTGGAAGGAAAATCCATAACCTGGTATATGTCACTATCTAGGTACTCACCTAAAGCATATAAATCATGGGAGAATTTGAAAAGTGCATTCCTGAATAAATACTCCCCTTTATCCAGAAAATCCACTATTAAAAATGAAATTTATGGGGCTAAGTAGGATGTGATGGAATCATTCTATGACTACTGGAATCGCTTCCAAGACATGGTAAAACATATCTAAATCATCAAATTCTAGATGAATTCTTTATCCTATACTTCAGTAAAAGACTCCTACCTTAGGATGCAAAAATTCTAAATGCTGCTACAAATGGTTCCATAGGTGATATGTTCTTTGTAGATGTATAGGAGCTAATAAGAAAAATAGTAGTACAAGAAGAGCAGTATAGTTTGTCTAACATCAAAACAATGTATGAGATGAGTACTGCATGAGATTCATTGCTTGTCAAACTTGCCATTGTCATGGAAAGATTGACAAAAAAAATAAACAATATAAATGTATAAGGTAACTTATGCCGAGTATTAGTAGTTCTTAGTTATGATAATTGTAAATATACAATGCATCTTACTACTGATTGTACACATGTAGAAGAGGAGTCAACTATGTATTTGGGAAGAACAAGGCAATTCCAAAAGAGATACCCCTTCTCTAACACGTATTACCTAGGATGGCGAGACCATCCAAACCATAAATATGGAAGCAGAGACAACAATATAACCTATCAAGGTTCTTCACCTAGGACGTGGGAAAATCATTATATCATTCCACAATAGCCAAAAGTGCTATAAATTGTGCCCTAGGGGCCAATCATTGTCTTATGAACATTGTTGATTTATGAATTTATTAATTGTGTTATCATATTATTTGCATGTTTACTGTGATGACCATCCTTTGATAACTCATGATCTTATCCTAAATGTCCCTGGTCGATCATCTATGCGGGAGCAGAGATTAAATAAGACCAGTATGACTTTGAAGATGTATAGAGATATAAATCAAAATCATAGGCACATGTAAGATTACAAGGTATTAGACCGACCCGCTATAAGAGAGCTGTATAGGTTAAGTCATAAGCTTCTATCATATACAAACCATGTCACTATGCCCTTTGACCTGAGATCATCATGGATTCCTACATGACAAACGCTCAGTTTTGACCTAGTCAAAAGTCACTTTTGACCCAGTGATCATAAAGACTATGTTCTAGCTTAGTGGTTTTCTGTGTGGAGGAATGTGAATGGTCAAGATAGAATTTGTCCCTCACATTCATAGAGAGATATTACTGCGCCCCTCGATGAGTGAGTCTGAGAAATGTATGGCCATACTGTAATAGAAAGGTAGTTCCATTTCTATAGTCAAACTACTCAGGGATCGAGAAAGTAACAGTCAGGAATAGGAGGATGACATTCTCCATGCCTCATCCATGACCAAAATATCGTGTGACAAAAGGGACATGATATGGTTGTATAAAAGGTTACATCGTTTAACAATCCTTATATGATTTGGGTAGTCGTTATGTCTTGTTAGAGACCGCTTGCGACTTATGGGCCAGTATAGCAAATGGCCCACTGCCATCTTCATATAGGCCTACAGGGTCACACACAAAATAGCCCAACACGAGCTATGATGTCTAGATTCATTGAATCTAAGATATGTCCAGATTCAATGAATGATCCAGGGTGGATGTATATATTTATTTATATTTATATTCGTATATATACATTATATATAAGAGATATATGATATTTAATTTATAAGGATAAATTAAATCTCTATCACGTTTGAATTTGAAATTCAAATTGAAGGATATCTCATATAAGAGATATTTATAAGATTTAATTTATAAGGAGAAATTAAATCTCTACCACATTTGAATTTGAAATTCAAATTGAAAGGATATCTCATATAAGAGATATTTATAAGATTTAATTTATAAGGATAAATTAAATCTCTATCACGTTTGAATTTAAAATTCAAATTAATATGATATCTCAAATTTGATTTATGAGAATAAATTAAATATAGTTCAGTCTTATATTTACTTTAAGTTAAATAAATAGGTGAATTAAATATGTGGGACAGATTTATTATAAATATTATTTATTTAATTAGTTTCTTATTAAATTATACAATATATGATATTGTATTAATTTCAGAAATAATATAAGATTAACTCCAAAATCTAATTTGGTAGAGAAAAATGCATAGCATCCTATATATCTGATTTTAGGAGCTACGTTTTAAAAGATATAGAACACAAAAAGGACGAAGGGGAATTTGCAAAAGGTTTACAGATAAGAAACTGCCGAAATAGAGACGGAGAGGATGAATTCTTCAGAAAGCCCTGGAGGGATAGGAGACGCTAGCACGTCGTTCGTGGTTGGAACGCTGTTCGTGTGGATACCAGTAGAGGAAGCTGACCTGAGTCGTTGACTTCTTGTGATCGAAAAGGGAGCACGAGCCGTGGAGAGAAGCTATGAACATCGTGACCAGAAGCTGTGGAAGTCGCTGAGGAACACTGAGGGTAATGCTTCTTCCCACTTGACTTAAACACATACGATAGATCCTGTCAAGGAATGGAAAAATTTTTAAGTTAATTTCTGCTGCGTGTCTTCCAATCCTGTCAACAAGTTGGACATAATTCTAAAACTTCTAGAATCTAATCAGAAAACTTCGAGGACGATTTTTCAAGGTGATGCCAAATTCACTGACATGGGCAATAGAATTGGTAGTATTTCTACAAGTCAAGCCAACCTGAAGAGTAAGTATGAGAATATTTCATTCTACGTTACTTAACTACCTAACTCTATGAAATAGCAGAGGCTAACAATGGAGGCACAATTCCATTCAACACTATCATCAATCCGAAGTCCTTGAATGTTATCACACTAAAAGGTGCTAAAGAGGCATGATTGTTATAAGGTAATAATGAGGCAGACACTACTGAAGGTGGCACTAAAGATCCTACTAATACATCCTTGAGCATACCACAGAAGGTATGGAGGATATACTTAAGACGTCTAAAAAGTACATGTGGCTAAATCTGAAAGCTTGAAAGAAAAATAGCTGCTAAAGGAAGATAAAGCCAAAATCTCTAAGGCAAATAAGGCCTCATCCTTATCCAAAGGTAAGGAGGTAAGTATAAAAGAAATTTCTTTCCCTTACTCCTATATGATGAATAAAGAGATTGTTCAAAAGGAACAAGAAAACGAAATGAAGAACTTATTTTCAAAATTAGAAGTAAATATTCATTTGTTTGATTTGATAAAATGTAATCCTAAGTGTGCTAAATTTTTAAAAGACCTTTATACTAACAAAAGGAAATTTAAACCAAATGAACTTGTTCAAATCCTTGTTAAATTCCAAGATCCTGGAGCTTTTGCAATTCTTTTTACTATTGGGAAAATAACTATTAATAGGCATTATTCTTCACTCAGTTTTAATTGTGTTAAAGCTATAACTATTGTGTTACAGTTAGCTGATAGGACTTTGAAGCACCTAAATGGCATTTTAGAAGATGTTTTTATTTAGGTTAAAAGAGTAATCTTTCTTGCAGATTTTTATATCTTAGACATGTGTAGTGAAGCATCACATCAAGAGTCTACTATCATCCTATGAAGACCCTTCTTGAGAACTATTTGCATTATCACCAACATGAAGGAAGGTACTATCACCATAGAAATAGGATACAAAGTGGTATCCTTTAACATGTATGAGACAATAAAGCATTAGTACGAAGACTACTCTCTCTTGGGTGTGAATACTATTGATTTAGCACTTGAGGATGTTATAGAAGGGCTTGAGAAACAAGGTATGCTCACATATCCTTCTTCATCCCCTTTTAGTCTATCTTTGGTATCTTCCTATTACTCTTGCACTGACTCCTGCTCATCCTAAAACCCTTGTGATTCTTGTCCTACTGATAAGACATAAATTGTGCATGGTTTCTATAACATTTTAAGGGTTTTGTGATAAATTTACCATTCACTTTATGTCTAAAATTATTCTCTTGCTAACTTATTCGAGTGCTTGAAATCTATGGACATCGATCGATGATCATTCGAGGGCATCTTCATCATCTTATTTAATTACACGCGAAGTGGTTTTTAAACATCGCATTAATGGTTTTTGAACTAGTTTTGATCAAAGGAGTTGAAGGATTGTTGATGCTCTAGACTCAACTGATCGATTGAGGTTTTATTTAATACTTAGTGATTTTAAAATCCCCATATCATATGAAGAGCAATGATAGAATGGCTTCCATTATAAAGAGTCTTTCTCAACATATTTCTTTATCAATCCACTTATTTTCCATCTTAATCAAAAATATAAAAAATATTTAATTTATTGTACCCTTATTTTATTGCATAAAAAATCAACTAAACCTAAACCCATTTTTACTTTCAGTCAGGTTTTCAATAATTTTGTTACCAATCTACTAGGGTTCCAATAAAAAGGGCTCCTTAAGAAGAATGATAGGGTTATGCCTTATACTGCATTAATAGTGTCATATCCCCAATTTTCTTATCTGGTGTATATGTACAGTTTATATGTAATCAACATGAGATTTTTGAAGGAAACTGTATCAGATTGAGGAAGGAAAGAGAGTGACTTGTAACTAAGGAAAGTTCAAGGACCTAAATAAAATTTAGAAAAGGTTTGAGGCTAAAAATAAAGGTAGAGATAAAAGTTGGGCTAAAAGGTGTAATTACTAAAAGTTTAGGGACATAAATGTAATTTAGCAAAAGTTCAGGGGCAAAACGTAATTATGAGAAAGTTGAGGCAGAAAAGGCTTAAAACTGCCCAAAAATAGTCTAGTCCTAAATTTTACTAGTAAGTAGAGAAAATTATTTTGATCAGTTTAATGCAATACAGATTTTTGATTTGAGGTCCCGATTAATTGATATAAATTTCTGAAGTCAGGAAAAAATATTACAGTATTTTAAGGACCTCAAAATCAGATGAAGCTTTACATTAAATTCCTATATTTAATATGAGAATTTATAAAATTGACAAAGTCAGAAAAGAATCTCGTAGAATTCTTAAGGGAATTTATAATGTAATAAAAATACACAATAAATACCTTCGAGAGAGGTTTCTTGGGATTTGTGTCATAAAGGTAATAGACCCATATCAAGGCCCAAAATGGTGTCCCAGAGGCCCAATAAGATGGTTGGACAGTTAATTGGGCTAGAGTCCAGAGCAACCCCGAAAAAGTGTGAAATCACGAAAATGCCCCTATGTAGCCAGATTATACCAGAGATGGATGGAGGGCATTTTGGTTATTTTGAAAAGATAAAAATGTCCAAGCAAATATAGGGGTGATTAGATAGAGCCAGTATATTCTCTGATGAAGTATAAAGAGGTATGAAATGACAATTATACTCTTAAGGTTAATATAATGCAAGAAAGTGTAATAAGGGTATTTTGTTCATTTCTCAAGGGATTGTTGGTAGATAAATACTCAGTCTAACAATGTCAATGGTAGGAAAAACCTAGATACTGGTTTTCATAACAAAATACATATTCTGGAATATTATAAAAATTGGGAACATAAAAAAGTCTGGTTTCTGTAAAACTGCTCAGATCGATACCGGACTGGACTAAAATTTTTCCTATAAGTATTTCTACTTTTCTTCAGCCAACCATAGCCATAAATGATATCATGCATGGCGTCATTAATAAGGTTTCTAGGGCAAGCTTGGTGGAAGGTGAGTTATAGACCATTAGATCCAATAGTAACCAAACTAATCTTGGCCTTCCATTTCCACCTAATTTTGCCTATAAATACCCCACCATTTCAGACTTGATTTGGCATCCTTGACACCTTAGGGACGCTATGCCAAACTTTTCTTTGAAGCAAGAAAGAAGCATACAACTTGTAGAAACAAGTAAGGTAACTAGTTCCTTTGTTCTTAGACTTTAATCTAGCAAGTTGGCTCTTAGTTTTAAGAGATTTTTGTGACATATTTCCCTTGATGGTGCTGCTGGACATTTTTTCCATATGTGATAAGAATATGAGTTTTATGTTATGGATAGTTTAGACAAGCTTAAACAAGTTAGAATCAAGTGGTATAGGCTTAAAAATTCAAGTATGCATGTAGTTAGGGTTTTGTGTTCTTGGCTGCCACTGTACGAATCACTATTGAAGTGTTAGACTTTCATGATTTGGATGCTTCCAATGAGTTTAAAATGGAAAATTGTGTGGGGATAAAGTAGAGAAACAAATATTGGAAGCACTGGAATCAAAATGTGATTTTTTGGAAAATAATAGTGGCATTTCGGTTCTATACAACAGCCAAGGATGTGTTTTGATTTTAGAAATTCTGGTTTCATATTTGGATTGTACATGAAAAATTATGTGGATAAAAATCATTTGAATTTATTTTAGAAAGATGGAAGTATAGAACATAAAATGGAAAAATAATAGAAGTTAGTGAAAACCTAGTCTTAGAATTGTTTTGAAGTTTTTGGATTGTACATGAAAAATTATGTGGAAAAAACCATTTGAATTTATTTTAGAAAGATGGAAGTATAGAACATAAAGTGGAAAAATAATAGAAGTTAGTGAAAACCTAGTCTTATAATTGTTTTGAAGTTGAGTTGTAACTTGATGTTATTTTGTAATAGCTAGGTTTTGACATTTGTGTGGGAAGAAGACCATTTCAAGAAGAGTGTGACAAGGATATCTTAAGAGGTAGCAAGAATACCTAACTATAATTTCATGTTTGTTTGATTGTTGCTGGCTTGTTAGTTATGATGTTTGGTTGAGATTAACATTATGCCATCATGATGATGATGAAGTATGAATGATTACAACTCCTTGCAACTAATATCATGACAACATGCATGTTAGAGTTTGTTTATATATTATTATGAAGTAGCTCCCATCTCATGATAACATCTTAGGTATTTAATTAATCATGCATGATATTATAGTTTGTGTGACTTGCTATTGAGATTTCCATGAAATCTCATTCTTTCCATATGCATAACCATGTTATAGGTACTAGAACATCTCAAGGAAAAAGGGTTAATATAGATGGTTGAACTTGTGTAATAAGTTATGTTGATGACTTGGCACTATGAGATGACTTGATGGGATACCTAGCATGATATATTGTGTTTTTAATATGAGGTAGTAACCTTATGACGATAATTACGGTGACTAAACCAATGCTTTTGAACATGAAATTTGGTATAGAAATATCTAAGATATAGGTATTTAAATGGAAACAAAGAGTCTAAATTGGTTAAGTTTTTTATTTACTATGATTTTTCTAAGTTGGGGATAAAATCTGAAATTGAAATAAAGTGAGCAATTGAAGGTAGTGAGGTTCAACCACTAATTTGATATAGTAAATGAACGAATTTCTCAACAAAATTTTGTGGGCTTAAAGAACACATCTGGTGCTTTAAATCTATATGTAACACGTTTCATTTGGACAAGTAACAAAAGAGAAATTAATTTTTGAATTTAAGGAAAAGAAACTGGAACTTCCTGATTTACCAAATGAATAGTGTTTTCCAATGAATAAATTGATTTCATTTGGACAATGAAACCTCAGTTTTATATTTTTCCTTCAAATTTAAATGAAAGAGCTTCCATTAGAAATTGGAACCACTCTATTTTGATTATTCTATTTTAAATTATGAATTTTCATATGTATTCTGGATTACCAAATGAACAGTACTCGATAAGATTTTTCTTGAAAATACATATTTTTAAAGCAAAATGATATGTAATTGGTTCAAATTACTAGTAGTTAAGTGTAATTGAGGTTTAAAATAAGTATACAATAAATAGGGTGCAATTTCTTTTATTTTGATGAGTCAAACGACGACAATCTATTACAATCAATGGCACCGTTGCCGGGGAGCCAAGTAATTGGTTCATTAGCAATTAGTCATCAATTTCATTACTTACGTGAGTCAATTTTTGTTTATATTTAGTTTTTCTGTTTATATTGCATAGCACTGCAATTTTCTTTTCTTTCAAGTTTCTATGAATTTAGTCTCTTAGAAAGCCAGTCGTGACCAAACCACATTTTAGTCACGACTTGCAATCCATTTTTAAGAGCTTTTACTCTCTGTGAACTCTAGTCGAGATAGTAAGAACCTCTGGTCGTGACTTTTTTTGGAAAATTTCCTCTGTGATTTTGGGTCACGACTAGGCCAAATTTTAGTCACAACGCTGAACCAAATTTTTAGAACTTTTACTCTATGTGTAATTACGTCGCGACCTGAAAACCCTTGTGTGACCAGTTGAGCTTTTTTGCTATGAAACTTCTGTGTCTGATTTTGATTACTTGCCTAGTTTTTCTTGATTATTTTGACATTACATGCATAGCAAAGTTGAACCATTAGTGCCTTTTGAACCTAAAATTGAGAGACAACTTAGGAAACTAAGGAAAGAATTTAGGGAAAAGGCAAAATCAACAGAATCTAGCTCATCCTCTAGTGTCCTTGAATATGAAATTGGACTTAATTTAGACATTCCATGAGAAATTTTCAATATTGTTGAGATTAATCTGAATGGACGTGATGGGCATAATAGACATAGAGAAAATGAAATACCAATGAATGTAGAAGATAATAGAAGTGTGAGGGAAATAAATCATTCGCATGTAAATTATGATCCTTATGGTTTTTATATTGAAGAGATCAATTTTGAAATTAAATGAGCTTTTATTGCAGCCTTACCTAAATTTCATGGTTTTACAGGAGAATATCAACATCGACACTTATAAACCATACATATGATATGCTCTTCGATGAAGCCTTTAATGATTGCATTAGATGATGTCTTAAGGAGGTATTTCAATTTCACTTTGGAAGGGAAGGCTAAGGAGTGGTTATACAATCTACCAACTCATTTCTCCACTCTTACATGGGATCAGTTGAAGTCAACATATTTAGAACAATTCTTCTTGGCCTCTAAGATAACTCAGATGAAGAAAGAAATTACAAACATTCTGCAACATGATGGAGAATCATTACATGAATATTGGACAAGATTTATCAACTTGTTAGCTCGATGTCCACACCACAACATGACAAAGGCTGATCTAGTAGACATCTTCTTTGAGGGTCTACTCCCTCACAATTAGTTGTCCTTGAATGCAGTAGCAAATAGCTCTTTGAGAGATAAGACTCTACAAGCAAGTTGGGAATTATTCTAAAAGATGGCTAATGAAGACCATCAGACTAGGGAACTAAGGAGAATGACCTCATCATCTTCGGTTAATTCAATAGAGATTTTGGCAAAAATAGTAGCTTAAGGAAACTGAATGGAAAAGAGGGTGAATTTAATTGAAAGAGAGCTGCATGCTACAAAATAAGTTCATGCAGTGGGAACCTCACAAGCACTAGTTACAGGATATGAATCATACGGTTCAATGATGCATGCTACAAGTACATGTGATAGATAGTATGAAGAAGTAGCATCAATGTATCAAGGGAGAGAAAATCAATACCAAAAGAGAGACCTTATACTCCAACACATATAACCCTGGTTGGAGAGACCACCCAAATTTTAGGTAGGGAGAACAGAAAATAGGCCAAACCAATTCCAAGGAGGTGGTTTCAACTACCAAAGGAATGCAAGGTTTATGGTTTCAACTCACCCTAATGCTTGAATAGCATTAAGACCATGTGAGACTTCTCAGTTGTTAAAAAGTATGGCTGTATAGATGAACAACATGTACGGTAGAATGACCAATATAGACCTCAAACTCAAAGAGAATGACGGTCAATTCACCTCTAGACCTTCAATCCTTTAAAGGATATATAAGGATATAGCTGATATGCATAGGAAACTTGAGGAGTTAAGTTCCAAGAATTTAGATATTATAAGGCATTTAACTCAAGTTGCCAATACAGTGAGTGACATCCAAACGAAGAGCAGTGGTAGCATACCTTCGAATACTGCCATTAATCTGAATGGTCTGAATGCCATGTCACTCAGAAGCTGGAAAGAAGTTTAATTTGATGAAGACAAAATAGCAAGGGAGGATGGAAGATTTTGAAGTTGAAAATTCAGCAATGTCTTCGATGAAGATTGGGAAATCAGAGTATATTATAGAACAACAACTTATGATGAAGAAGGCAACCTAAGAGGAAACACAAGAGAAGCAAGAAGAGGAAGTGATAATTCTAAGTCCAGCATACAAGGGAAAGTAAACTCAGGAAAAGGCAGAGTCGAGGAAGCAAGGAGCGTCTACGTATACAGGTAAGGGGTATGTATAAAGGATCTCCATTTTGTAAAATTTTCTTTTGCTAGAAAGAAAAGATTGATTCTGAATTTGTAAAAGATGCTTTCAATATCTTTAATAAGTTAGAAGTAAACATCCCTATAGTTGAATTCCTCAAAAGAAATCCTAAATATGCTAAATTTTTAAAAAAGTTGTATGTTGATAAGAAAAAGTATAGGCTGTAAGGAATTGGAAGACATGCAGCATAAATTAACTTAAAATTTTTTCTATTCCCTGCCAAGATCTACCGTATGTGTTTAAGTCAAGTGGAAAGAAGTATTACCCTCAGTATTCAGTCGCGACTCTCTCAGCTTCTGGTTGCGACGTCCACAGCTTCTCTCTACGGCCCGTGATCTATTTTCGATTGTAAGAAGTCGATAACTCAGGTCGACTTCCTCTACTGGTATCCACACGAACAGCATTCCAACCACGAATGACGTGCTAGCGTCTCCTGTCCCTCCAGGGTTTACTCAAGAATTCGTCCTCTCCATCTCTATTTCGGCAGTTTCTTATCTGCAAACCTTTTGCGGATTTCCATTCACACTTTTTTTTTCTGTCCTAACCGTAGCTCCTAAATATCATATATATAGGATGCTATGCGTGTTACCACAGACTTTAATTTTTGAAATTAATCTTATATTAATTATAAAATTAATACAATATCATATATTGTATAATTTGATAAGAAACTAATTAAATAAATAGTGTTTGTATTAAATCCATCCCACAGATTTAATTCACCCATTTAATTAATTTAAAATAAAGATAAGACGGAATTACATTTGATTTATTCTCATAAATCAAATTTGAGATATCATATCAATTTGAATTTCAAATTCAAATGTGATAGATATTTAATTTATTCTTATAAATTAAATCTTGTGAATATCTCTTATATGAGATATCATATCAATTTGAATTTCAAATTCAAACATGATAGAGATTTAATTTATCAGGATAAATTAAATCTTGTAAATATCTCTTATATATAATATATATATATATACGAATTTATATATATACGAATATAAATATAAATAAATATATACATACACCATGGATCATTCATTGAATCTGAACATGTCTTAGATTCAATGAATCTGGATATCATAGCTCGTGTTGATCTATTTTGTATGTGACCCTGTAGGCCTATATGAAGTTGGCAGTGGGCCATTTACTATACTGACTCACAAGTCACAAGTGGTCTCTAGCAAGATATCACGACTACCCAAATCATATGAGGATCGATGAACGATGTAACCTTTTATACAATCATATCATGTCCCTTTTGTCACATGATATTTTGGTCATGGATGAGGCATGGAGAATGTCATCCTCCTATTCCTGACCGTTACTTTCTCGATCCCTAAGTAGTTTGACTATAGAAATGGAACTACCTTTCCATTACAGTATGGCCATACATTTCTTAGACTCACTCATTAAGGGGCCCAGTAATATCTCTCTACGAATGTGAGGGACAAATTCCATCTTGACCATTCACATTCCTCCGCACGGAAAACCACTAAGCTCGAACATAGTCTTTATGATCACTCGGTCAAAAGTGACTTTTGACTAGGTCAAAGCTGAACGTTTATCATGTAGGAATCCATGATGATCTCACGTCAAAGGGCATAGTGACATGGTTTGTATATGAGAGAAATTTATGAGTTAACCCATGTAACTCTCTCATAGCGGGTCGGTCTAATATCTTGTACTCTTACATGTGCTTATGACTTTGATTTATATCTCTATACATCTTCAAAGTTATACTGGTCTTATTTCATCTTTAGGATAAGATCATGAGTTATCCAAGTATGGTCATCACAGTAAACGTGTAAATAATATGATAACACAATTAATAAATGCATAAATCAATCAATGTTCATAAGACAATGATTGGCCCCTAGGGCACAATTTCCAACATAGGCCCCTTGAGAGAATTAGGTGAGTGCTAATGTGTCATCACTTTTTAAGGTTTAATTACCGATTATGTGCCAAGTCGCAGGATCTTACACAATCCCATGTACTGTAGGAAAAGTTTAGATTAATAGAGCGTTATTAGATTTAGGAGCTGCCATTAATGTAATGACATGGTCAGTATACTTAGCCTTAGGTATTAACAATATTAGAGACACGTGTATTGCTCCAATTAGCTGATAGGTCAATTAGGTATCCTAAAGGAATTCTTGACTATATGCTAGTACAGGTGAAAGATTTAGTGTTCCAGGCTAATTTTTATGGACATGTCCAATGAACTAGTGAATGAGGGAACTTTGATCCTAGGCAGACCTTTCCTTCAAACTTCGAAGACAATCATTAGTATGAAGTATAGTTATATTACAATGGAGGTTAAAGGACATATAGTGACTTTCAATATGAACGAAGCAATAAAATATCCTTTTAATAATTCTACTCTTGTTGAGTTAAATGCCATAGATTTTGCTGTTAAAGAAACTAGGGATGAGCATGAATTGAGTTTACATGATGAGTATGATCCTATGTTGTATAATTCCCAAATTTTCCATGAAGCATTTTAGGAGCATGGGGATTTAAATTCATCTTTGAGTGCTTATGATAACTATTTTGAATCTATTTCCTCTATTTATTCTTTTTCTTACTATTGTGAAGGCAATGCATCATATTTTCATCATTTTGATGTGAATAGCTTACTTTCAGTTTCTAAAGATTTCTCATTCCCATCTAACTTTGATACAATTTCATCAATTGCTAGTGATAATGTTTTTGGAAAGGAATTTGTGAGTTATTTTACAGGAATACAAGACATGGTGGAAGCTGGAAGTGGAACAAACAAAGAGAGATCAACCTTATGTGACTACAAGTCATGACGTCAAGACCTAAACATCGTGACTAGATATGAACTTGATGGGAAGAGCTCTATGTGCAATGAAGTTGTGACAAGATGATTGTTTATTCACGACTAGTAAATCCTGAGAAGATAAGTCAGGATGTGAGACAATAAGTAGTGACTTCGTATCATGATACTAAGATAGCCTCTCTATGATCCCAAGTCACGACTAAAGGATGATTACATTACGACTAAACATTTTAGAGATGCTCACTATCAGTTTGAGTCGCTACGAGAAGTTGAAGATAACCCTAAGTGGTCACAACTAAAAATGATAAACACAACTAGTGAATTTCAATTTCCTTCAGCTCCACAGTCTGCTGTTTTGGTTAAAGGGCCAATATAGTCTAACTCTACTTATCCTTACTCACATTCACCAATTACCTCTCATACTTTAAAATTCTTAAATGATTTGACCTTAGATAATGATACAGGAATGAAGGAGATTGATCTCAACTATGTTGCAGCTATGGACCAACTTAAGCTTGGTGCAACACCTGAGGAGATTGAAAGCAAGATAGAGAATTTGAACGAATAAGAGGAGAGTGATCCTAATATGTTGCAGTGGTATACCAACCTCCATAAGGTAAAGCACTTGAGGAAGTGGAATATACAAAGGATATAAAGGGAACACCACTGAAGTTTGTTGCTAATATATACCAACCACTGTTAGGCAAGTTCAAGTTTAAATAGGAAAAAATTCATGAAAAGGTTGGATGAACTTCACAATGTAATGAAAGTGCACGATTTTGGTATGCTAGGGTGGAGAGAGAAGGCAATGGGGAAGATTTTTCAATCAAACACCAATCTCTCCAAATTTTGAGTTCCCACCACTGCCTTGAGGCCAGGTTTTCCCTTTCGTATCTCTTACCTTTTACAAATTTGCCTAATGTGATATATGTTAGACATGTTGGTTTGATGATTGGAAAGGGATGAACCAGTAGAAGTAGTAGTTAATTTTTCTGCTTAATTATTCAATAGGATAGTATTTATTAGTCTGCTTCTTTTTGAATAATACCCATATGTTACCATATGTTGTTTACTTATTATTGGTTATTTGAACTGAATCCACACTCAATTGCATGATTTTAGCCTACCCATCTTGTCATCTTTTCTTTCCTTGTATTGTGATGTATGATTTGAATGTGACTGTGAGCTTCACAGTGAAATTGCATTGAGTGATGTGATGTGTTTAACTACTAGCTGAAGCTCGATTTAAATTGACCTTATATAGTACTATGATGTCTATAATTCTACGATGGTGAGGACACTGTCAATTTTAAGTGTGGAGGAGATGTTATTGCTTTTGTGCTAATTAATGAAAAATTCTTTGATTAATCCAATCTTTCATCACAAAATTGTTGGTTTTTTATTTTAATATATGATAAATTGCTAAAATTTAGATCCCCACTTGAAACTGTTTTGTTGTTGGCAAAAAGGTTTGTGTAAAAGATGTTTTAGGCTTTGAAAAGCATAAAGTGATAGCTTTCATGATTTTAGGTCGTGATCTATGTGTTTCATGGTTACGACTTTACATGGATCTTTGGACTTAATATGCTCTCTGTGAAAATCAGTGGCAACATGAGTGCAATTAGGTCACGATAATATCTCTTTGTGTATTGTTATCGCGACTTAATTATTCCTAGTCATGACTATCTATTGTAAGTTTAGGGTAAATACTCACTGTGAAATTTGGTCACGACCTTTACTTCTTCAAGTCGCATCCTGAGTGTGAAAATGCCCATTTACCTTCTCTTTACTTTGTGCAATACTATATAGAAGGATTCCTTTTGAGCTACTAAAGTTTTTATAAATGATTAATTGCCCTCTTATTTTCAACCTTTTGCATGAAATAGTTTATAAAAACCACTGTCACACTTGAATTTTTGGAAATGGAAATTGAATTGGAAACACTCAAGTTTTTACTGTTAAATTTGGGATTACTACATGATTCAGGGTGATTATTTTGAAACTTTTAATCTGTCATTCAAGAGGGTTTTCAATTATGATAAGTGTTTCAATGACAAGTGAATCATGAATATTATTTGAGACTTTAGCTTATGAGAAATTTAGATGAAAACCTTAGTTGGAAGGATTCTCGTCCTAAATTTCTTTATTGAGTGGTTATTCAATTGGTTTATACCTCTAGAACTTGTCTTAACTCTGAGTTAAAAATTACTTGCACATTTATGTTATTGAATATGAGAAAGGCATTCATTTCTAAACCCCTATATCCCAAACACAGGCCGGCATATTATATCCATAGTCACCCCCTTTGAGCCCATCACTTTTCTTTTTCCATCATAGAAAGTTACATATACATAAACATCTTTTTGAAATAAACTACTTATTCATGTCAGGAAATTATTATGATTGTGAAATTGTGCTACATCTTTTATATACAAGGTGCCAAATAAAGGAGAGAAAAAGTGTATTGCACACATAAAAAAGGAAATAGTGCTACATCTTTTTATCCTTCATATTCCATTCTACGTGGCTTATCTCCATCATTTCATCCTTGAAAGACCTCTTGATTCTTTGCATAAGTGTTGTATAGTTGATGACATATAGAGCCATTACAAGCATATGGTAGGATGTTTTCCAATTTGAATCTGAGTGAAAGAACCCTAACAATGAGAGGATATGGAGAGATAAACACTTACTTCCTTAGAGAGAATCTATTACACTCATATAGTTGAGGTTGATTTCATTTAGTAGTTGATTACTTGACATTACTCATATTATCACTTTTATATTTTCAAAAGATGATGTATTAATGGTCTTAAGGTTTCACTGTGGATTATGTTATTACCTTAGATTTAATAACTTAGGCTTAGATATACTTCATGTCTTTGTCCAGGAGCATAAAGGTTCAAGTGTGAGGGAATTGATAGGACACAAATTGTGTATAGTTTCTATAACATTTTGAGGGTTTTGTGCTAACTTTACCATTCATTTTATGCCTAAAATTGTTCTTTTGTGATAATACATGATTGTGCTTAGCAATATGTTAATTTAAGGGTAAAATGGTAAATTAACTCCTTCAAACTGCATATATGTTGTTCTTTAGTAATTGGTTGGAATTTTATAGTGAGCTTTGATGTTGAATTACAGGTATTTTGAGGAGAACCAAGGATTAATGTGAGCAAAAAAGAGATCAAAAGACAAAGAGAACCAAATCAAGGATGGCAGCCTCTGTGCACTTCAGTCGCGACCATAGTGTCCTTAGGTCGTGACCTCACTTCTTCTGGGATATTTTCCTACGTTCACAGGTCACGACCAAAAATAGGATATGGTCATAACGAAAGAAGGGAATAATTAAAGTTGCACATTTTTTAGTAGGTTAACTTGGCTTTAAAAGGAGAGGAAAGAGGCAGGTGACTGAGAGGCTGATTTTTCACCTGATACGACAAAGAAGCAGTACTCCAACATCTCTCCACACTTTCTCCATAACCTACCATTCATCCTTCCATCATGTTTCTTTTTGCTTTCTTAATGGTATCACATCTGAGCAGCGATTGTAGCATAGCAGGAGTTATGAGAGGATAAATCATTAGTCTCTTAGTGATGGATCACATATTTTGAGCTCATGGATTGCATTGCACTGCACTGGGGAGTTTTCTGCTTTGATCTCACCTTTTTCATGTTTTGGAGCTGCTAGATCTAGGGTTTTCCTTGTATGAGTAGGGATAGGATATCAATCTATTATTCTGATATTAGGTTTTGTAATTGGATTTGGATGATTTGGATGTTGGTTTAATATTAATATTTCAGTTTTGATTTCTAGATAATTGGGTTTTTATCAACAATCCTTACTAATTAATTCGATTGCTTGAATCTATTGTCATCGATCGATGACCATTCGAGGGCATCTTTATCATCTGATTTAACACGCTAAATGATTTTTAAACAACAAATTAATGGTTTTTAAACTAGCTTTGATCAAAGGAGTTTAAGGATTGTTGATGCTCTGGACTCAATCGATCAATTGAGGTTTTATTTAAGACTTAGTTATTTTAAAATTCCCATATCATATTAAGAGCAAGGATAGAAAGGTTTCCATCATAAAGAGTCTTTCTCAACATATTTATTTATCAATGCACTTATTTTCCATCTTAATCAAAAATACAAAAAACATTTACTTTATTATACCCTTATTTTATAGCATCAAAAATCAACCAAACCTAAACCCATTTTTACTTTCACTCAGGTTTTCAATGATTTTATCACCAATCTTCTAGGGTTCCAATAAAAAGGGATCCTTAAGAAGAACGATAGGGTTGTGCCTTATATTGTATTAATAGGGTGAAATTACTTTTATTTTGATGAGTCGGACAATCACAATCCACCCCAATCACTTACATATGTTGAAATAGTTAGTAGCCTTGCCTTTTGTGATTCCTTCTTTATGAGCCATGACTTCGAGCAAGGTTTGTTTATTAATCTTGTTGGTATATAGGAAATTGAACCTAAAGAAAGCCTCTTACAAGGCATAGTAACCTCACACAAGATGCAAGCTAAAATCAAAGAGTATTTTGACTCATCATCATCATAGTTTTTCTTATCTCTATAGATTGAGTCATACTCCTCCTCATATTCTTCTTCTTCATCATCTTCTTCCTCATCTTTTGGATTTCCTATCTTACTAAAAACCATCAAAGCGTTAGAGGACTAAATACACAAATAAGAGAGGAGGAAGAATTCAAGAGAGTTTCTACAATCAAAGAATTAGACATCATCCTTGGCAAGGTCAAGGATGACAAAGAAGTCTTGAGCTACTTAAGTTGCTTCAAGCGAGCCCTTATGCTCTCTTGAGATCTCTAAATTGATTCTATCTATTGTTCGACTACTTGATCTTAAGTTGAAACCTTTACTTGCTAATATGAAATATGTATTTCTAGAATTTAATGAAAAATTACCTGTTATGATCTCTAACTTTATGCTCAGATTAGGAAACAAGGTTGATATATGTGTTGGAAAATAATAGGGTTGATATAGGTTAGACATTGGCTGACATTCCTGGCATTAGCCTATCTTTTTGTACTCATAGGATACTTTTAAACTCTAAATCTAAACTATTCAGACAATCTCAGAGAAGACTAAACCCCTTATTTTGGATGTTGTGAAAAAGGAAGTTACTAAGTTACTCTCTACATGTATTATCTATACAATATCTGACAGTGAATGTGTAAGTCTAGAACATGAGTTCCAAAGAAAAGTGAAATTACAATTATTAAGAATGAGAATAATGTATTGATTCCCACTAGAGTATAGAATTCCTTACGCGTTTGCATTGATTATAGGAAATTGAATGAGGCCACTAGGAAAGATCATTTCCCTTTCCCCTTTATTGATTAAATACTTGACCGTTTAGTAAGGAAATCCCTTATTCTTTTGTAGATGAATTTTCATGATATTTCCATATTCCTATTGTACCTAAAGACTAGGAAAAGACTATATTCACTTGTCTTTTTGGGACATATACTTGCAAGAAATGCCATTCGGGTTATGGAATGCTTCTGGCACATTCAAGCACTACGTGATGAGTATATTTTCTTATTTCCTTGAGCAGTGTATGGATGTGTCTATGGATGATTTTACATTTTACGACAATTCATTTGATACATGTATAGATAGTTTAGATAAAATTCTTGCTATATATATTGAAAATAACTTAGTTTTGAATTATGAGAAGTGTTATTTTATAGTTAATCAGGGAATTGTCTTAGGTCACTTAATATCTAGCAAAGGAATAGAAGTTGATAAAGGTAAAATTGAAATAATTTTAACCTTGCCATATACAATAAACCTAAAAGAACTTAGGTACTTCTTAGGCCATGCTTGTTATATCCCTAATTTTCTTACTTGATGTAACTGTACAGTTTATGTGAAATGGATATGAGATTCTTGGAATCAACTGTATCATATTGAGAAATGAAAGAAAGTGATTATGAACTAAGGAAATTTTAGGGACCTAGACACAAATTAGAAAAGGTTGAAGGCCAAAAGTTAAAGTAGAAATAAAAGTTAGGCCAAAAGTGATAATTTCTAAAAGTTTAGGGACCTAAATGTAAATAAGCAAAAAGTCAGGGACCTAAATGTAATTATGAAAAATTTTAGACAGAAAAGGCTTAAGACTATCTAGAAGTATTTCAGTCCCATATTTCATCAGTAAATAGAGGAAGTTAAGCTGGTTAATCTAACATAATACAGAAATTTTATTAAGGTCCTAGATAATGGATATTTATCTGATAGTCTGAAAGTTATCTGAAATTTTATCAAATCACATGGATCTCAGGCATAAGTGGAGAAGTTACAGGAAGGTGTGTTCCATGACATCAGATGTCATGAATTTGACAAAACCTTGGAAGGAGCTCTGTAGGAAAAATTATCCCTATATTAGTAAATTTTGACGGGAGTTTGAGAACAACCGTGATCCAATTATGGAACTTAGTAGTAAGCTTGGATAGAATGAGTTTAGATGACCTCATACACAGGCCCATGATGATGCCAAGGAGGGCCCAAAATCCATGATACCAGTTCATCAGTAGAAGGGTCAGTGTCCAGGAAAAGTGTGAAATTATAAAAATACCCTTAGATGCCCATATTAAACTAGAGATAGATGGAGGGCATTTTGGTTATTTTGGATAGGCTAAAAAAGTGAGATATAGTATAAATATGATTATATAGAGCAAGCATATGCGCTGAGGTAGTAAAAAGAGGGGTGAAATGACAATTATGCCCTTAGGGTTAATATAGGGCAAGAAAAGACACCAAGGGTATTTTGGTCATTTTCCAAAGGATAGATGGCAGATAAATACTCAGTCTAACATTTCTAATGGTATAAGGAACCTAGACACTAGTTTCCAGGACAAAATACATATCCTGGAATATTATAAAAATTAGGAACAAGAAATAGTTTGGTTTTTGTGAAACTGCTCCAATTGGTACCAAACTAGACTAGAATTTTTTCTATTACTATATTCTATTTTTTCCAGCCAAACATGACCCTAAATGATGTCATGCATGGTGCCAAAAGGGGAGGCTTCTAGGGAAAGATTGTGCAAGATTGAATATGGATCATTAGATCAAATAGTAACCAAATCAATCTTGGCCATCCATTTCAACTCAAGTTCATCTATAAATACCGCCTAGTCAGATGGTTTCGGCATGCATGGTGAACCATAGGAAAACTCTTGCAAAATTTCCATTCAACCAAGAAAGAAGCAAACAAAGTGAAGCAACAATCAAGGTAATCATCTCCCTTATTCTTTAGCTTTGTTCTAGCAAGTTAGCTCATAGTTTTAAGTGGTTTTTATGCTATATTTCCCTTATGGTTGCTGCTGGAAGTGCAGCCCATATATGGTTAAAATATGAGTTTTATGTTATGGATAATTTAGATAAGCTTAAACAAGCTAGAATCAAGTGGTATAAGCTTGGAAATCTATGTTTGGAATTAGGATTTTGTGTTCTTGCTGGTACTATATGTGGCACTATTCATATGTTGGAATTTTATGATTTTGATGCTTATAATGAGTTTAAAATGGAAAATTGTGTGGTGATAAAGTAGGAGAACAAATATTGGAAGCATTGGAATAAAAATGTGAATTTTTGGAAAAAGGAAGGCTTGCTTCGGTTTGGTACTGTAGCAAGTGGTATGATTTGATTTTGGAAATTTTAGTTTCATATTTGGATTCTAAATGAAAAATTATGTGGAAATGAACTATGAGAATTTATTTTGGAAAGATGAAAGTATGAAACATAAATGGGAGAAAGAAAGCAAGTTAGTGAAAATCTAGTCCTGGATTTGGTTTCAAGATGAGTTGTAACTTGATATTGCTTTGTAATGGCTAGGTTTTGACATTTGTGAAGGAAGGAAATCATCCCAAGAAGATCTTGATAAGGATAGCTAAGAGGTAGCAAGAATACCTAACTATAGTTTCATGTTTGTTAATTGTCTGCTTGCTTGTTGATTATGATGTTTGGTTAAACTTGAGATTATGTCATCATGTCTATGATAAAGTATGAATGATTGCAACTCCTTGCAAGTTATGTCATGACAATATGCATGTTAGAGTTTGCTTATGCACTATTATGAAGTAGCTCCTATCTCATGATAACATGTTAAGCATCCAATTAATCATGCATGATATTATGGTTTGTGTAACTTGCTATTGGGATTTCAATGAAATCTCATTCCTTCCATATACATAAACATGTCATAGGTGTTAGAAGTTCACAAGGAAAGAGGGTAAACATAGATGGATGAGTTTGTATAATAAGTCACATGAGTTACTTGACATTATGGAAGCATATGTTAGCATGTATGGATGAATGGTGTATGATTCTGTAATTCTGTTATGAGGCTATGGTGGTGTGATGATGATTAGGATGCCTTAAACAACAATTTTAAATCTGAAATTTCGCATGTTTATGTCTAAGATAAAGAGCTTGAAATCAACACCAAGAATGCTTTAATTGGTTAAGAATTCAATTTGTTATGATTTTTCTAAGTTGAAGTTAAAATGTGGAATTAAGATGAAGTGAGTGATAAGAGACAGTGATGTTCACACGATGATTTTATATAACAAATGAACAATTTTTTCTATGACATTTTATGACCTTAAATAAAACATCCAGAGCTTTAAATCCATAGGTAACACAATTCATTTGGAAAAGTAACCAAAGAGAAATGAATGTTTGAAGTTAAGGCAAAGAAACTGGAACTTCCAGATTTTACCAAATGAACAGTAATTTTCAACGAATAAACTGATTTCATTTGGATAAGAAAACCTTAGTTTCATATTTTTTCTTCAAAGACCTATTAAAGAGCTTTCATTAGAAATTGGAACCACATTATTTTTATTTTTCTACAATTAATTATGAATTTTCAAAGTAGGGTACATATTCTAGAATTACCAAATGAACAGTAAAGTGAACAGTCCCCAAGAGCAATTCTTTTGAAAATGAAGGTTCCAAAGCAAATTATCATGTAATTGGTTCCAATAACTTATAATAGAGTATAATTAAGGTTAAAAGTAAGGATATGACAATGCTAGATTCTATTGGAGATTTATTAAGAATTTTAGCAAAATTTGCCTTTATCTAAACTCTTGCAGAAGGATGTTAGGTTTTTTTATGAAAATTTCATACATGCTTTTAACAAACTCAAGGAATTTCTCATCTTTCCTCCTATCTTAACTGCACTTGATTGGACTTTACCTTTTGAGTTTGTATGTGATATTTCTGATAATGCAGTTGGTGCCATGCTTGGATAAAGAAAAGGTAACTTGTCAAGGGTCATTGCTTATGCATCTAAGACCTTAGACACAGTACAATAAAACTACACTACTATAGAGAATGAATTATACGCTATTGATTTTACTTTAGATAAGTTTTTACAATATCTCCTAAACTCTAAGGTTGTTGTTTTTACAGATCACATGTATCTTTTTAAGAAACCTCAATTAAAACTAAGGTTGTTGTAATGGATGCTCTTTAAATTGAGATTAAAGATCAAATAGGAGCTAAGAACTATGTAACATACTATGTAAGCAGACTCCCAGATGAAGCACAAGAAGTAGATGTTTTTTTTTTTACTTGTGAGTACTTCCCTAATTATATCCTTTGTGCTTGGGTTGCTAAAGAGCCCTTGCTATGCTAATATATTTAATTATTTAGTCGCTAATTTGGTTCCTCCTTTTATGTCTTATTTCTAGGTATAAAAATTAAGGAGAGAAGCTAAGTATTATGTGTGGTATGCCTCACTCCTAAGGAGAATGTGTAGTGACCAAATGATCAGACACTGTATGGCAAATGATGAGTTTGAGTCTATACTCAATTCCTGCCATTCCATGGTTTATGGAGGGCACATTAGTGCTAAGAAGACATTTAGAAGAATCCTAGAAGGAAGACTCTATTTTCCTACATTGTTCAAAGATGACTACAATTTTTCTAAGTCATGTGACAAATGCCAAAGGTTTGGTGGGTTGGGTAAGAGGCATGAGATGCCATAATAGCCTATGTCTTTGTGTGAGATATTTGATATATGGGGTATTGACTTCATGGGCCCCTTTTCCTTTTTTTATGGTTGACTTATATTTTGCTAGCTATTAATTACTTGTCTAGGTGGGTAGAAGCCATTCGAATATATAAGGCTGACGTTGCCACTGTTTCCAAGTTTATAAAGTCTAAAGTTATTTACAGGTTTAGAATACCAAGGGCTTTAGTCAGTGATAGAGGCACTCACTTCTGTAATAGGATCCTTGACAAACTTTTTGCCAAGTTTGGTATCACACATAAAGTCTCTACTTCTTACCATCCATAAACTAATGGCCAAGTAGAAGTCTTGAATAGAGAAGTGAATCACATCTTAGAAAAGATTATGCACTCTAATAGGAAAGACTAGAACTTGGCCTTGAGGAATCACTTTGGGCATATAGGATAGCCTTTAAAATGCTTATAGGGGTGTCTCCATACATGATTGTCTTTAGTAAGTCATGTCATATCCCTATAGAACTTGAACATCAAGTCTATTCGGCTGTTAAAATGTGTAAAATGGATGTGGAAGCCTCGACTTGATGCCTATGAAAGCTCTTATCCTTATAAAGAAAATACAAAGCTGATACATGATAAAGACATACTCAGGAAGTAGTTTAAGGTTTGAGACAATGTGCTATGGTTCCTTGCTAGATTTAAATACATGAGAGGAAAGTTCAAAATTAAGTGGGATAGCTCGTACATAATCACCAAAGTTCACAACTTTGGGATGGTAAAGTTGTTTAATGATGGTACATGTGAGACCTGTAAGGTCAATGGACACCTCTTGAAGCACTACCATGAGATCCTACATCCTTTATTAAGCCCACATCGTCTTTTTCCTTTCTTATCCTATAACTCATACTTGTTCTTCATTGCTTAAGATAACTGTGGGGGAGAGACCAATTTAGTAGGATGTTACATTTTGCTTTCATTTTTAGTTATCTATATTTTATATAGTTTTCACAACTACTAATTATCTTAGCCTCCTCTTTTCCTCTTTATTTGTGATATAGTTTTGCATTGAGGACAACATAAAATTTTAAGTGTGAAGGAGAGAGTTATTTATACTTGTGCCTATTCATGCCAAAAAATGTCTACTTTTCAAAAATTTTCCATACATATGCTTTTAAACACTACTATATTAAGTTAATATGATTTCACTGATACAAGTATGAATCTTTCAAGTCTATTGTAGATTGTTATAGTTCAGTTGTTAAAATTTTGAGAGTTATTATAAAATTAGGTAATGTAATGCATTGAGAACAATTGAAGTCTTTAGTAAGGCTCTGTGAATAGGAATCGAGATAGCACTATTGGAAGGATCTTCAGCCATAAATTCGTAAATTGAGTGAATAACTCTTACACTAGTTTCTCTTGAGAACTTGTCTTTAGTTCTTTTATCTGTTGTCTAACTCATGTGTAACTCTTTAAAATGATTTAGGCAATCATATTCTAAACCTCTTTATCCCCAAACACAAGCCATTATACATATTATATCCCTAGTTACCTACTTTGAGCCCATCACTTTCTTTTGTTCATCATTTTTATAGAAAGTTGTCTATGCATGAACATCATTCAAAATAATATTTTTTATACATGTTAGAAAATCATTATTAATGTGATATTATGCTACATCTTTTATATGCACGGTGCCAAATGAAAAGAAAAAGAAAAAAAGAAAAAAGAGAAAAACATATTGCACCAAAAAAGACAAAAGAAAGCAAAAGAGAAAAGAGAAAGGAAGAATGCACTATTATCAGCTCTTATTAGCACAATTGCCCCGTACATCTCTTATGACATGAATTTCTGCTATGTACTCATTATTACATGCATATACTACTTTATATTCTTCATATTCCATTCCATGTGGCCTATTTGCAACAATACAAGCTTATAAAGTTCTCATGGTTAAAGAATACACATGTAACTGATGGAAGAGACTTAGAACTATTACAAGCCTACTTCAAAAAAGAAGGGTTTTTGTAGCGGTAATTTTTTTGCCTTTGTAGCAATTTTAACCACTAGAATGACGATTTGTATGAGTTTAGCTAATAATTGCAAAATTAGGCACTAGAAACACTTTTGTAACAGTTTAGATAACCACTACACATGACGATCAAAATGCTACAAGTATTTATAGGTGTTTTAGTAATTTAGTATTGGTAATATAAACTGCTATAAATGTGAATGTCATTCTAAGGGATAAAATTTTGTAGCAGTTAGCGAATTACTACAAAATCGTTGTTAGTTGCCGGGAAAGGGAAAAGCAACAAAAAAATAGGTGGGAACTAAACAATTTGATATTGGTACCAAAAATTGGTAACGGTTATTAAATAGCTACAAACTTTGGCGCATGCTATAAAAGATTTAAAAAATTAAAATTTTCTTGCTTTGAGCGTTTGTTGCAGTTGAAAATTGCTACAAATGTTGTAGCCTTTGTAAAAAAAATAAAAAATTATGTGTAATGATACTTATAAATATATAGAAATATATGAATTTTTAATACTATGTATGTATATATGTAGATATATAGATACTTCATTAAATTTGATAGGTTAAAGTTTTATTATGATAATTAAGTATATTATTTAGCCGTACTATGTAATTTAATTTGATATATTTTATTTGATGAGAAATATTGAAGATATAGAAAGTGTACAAACTGATATTAGATAGGTAGAAAATTATGGAAGTAGATGAAAGAAGGTATAGAAGAGAGTTTGAAAGTGAAGAAATTATAGAAATATGATATAGAATTGATTGAATAGATCTAGTAATTTATGTAATAATGACCTAAAAATAATAAATACACATGTTCATAAAAATAACTGTATAAATTTAAAAGAAAAATAAGCTTACAAATTGAAATGATCTTACCACCATGAAAAAAAGAACCAAGATAAGATAAAAAAAAAGAGAGTGCAGAGGAAGTACAAGGAGCATAGGGAGAAGAGAACAATGTGAGCAAAGAAAGAATGGGAAAAGGGGAGGTATTTATAGATGTTTGGTGTGGTTTTACAGCAGCTTTAGGATTTAGGTGTGGATTTTAGGTATGGTTTACAGCAGTTGACCAAAATTTTGTAGTAGTGTACTCCTCGCTAAAATTTTGTAGTGGTTTGTATAGCCACTACAAATGTGTGTTACTTTATTTTTATAATAAACATTTAATTTTTATTTTTAATTATTTTTATACAAGAAGAAATGATTGCATTAATCATTCAAAGAATAATAAAAGTCATTCATTGTCATCATCACCTTGCCTGAAAAGAGATTTTTGATGACAAATTATTGTTAAGTTTAATTTGTAATCAGATTATAATAGAATAAAATTAAAAATTGAAGTAAATGAATATTTGATTAGTTTAATAACGATAATTGTAAATAAATATTGGGATGAAGAGGACACATACTTGATAATGGCTAAATTGTCATTATCTTTAGAGAAGATGTTTTCAAAATTTGTCAGTCAGATAGGCTCACTGTCGTAAGAGGTGATGTCACTATCACCCATGTCAGAAAGATCTCATGACTTGAATAAACATAGAAAAATTGATAAATGTGATGCCTAAGTCATGAATAGTAAGTCCTCATGAAGATGTCGTGTTTACCTAGGAGCACTTGAAGAAGGTTACAGTGAAAAGCCAGTAATTTAACTCAACGATGTCAATAAGCTTTCTATAATAAGTAATGCCTCATATGTCCTAGTCACTGCTGCTAGCATAACTCCTTGGTCATGTGCAACCGTACGGAACTTGAACCTGTTAACCTGTTAACATTATACACGGTATACATTCTCCCATAGTCTAAAGGGTTGAGTGAAATATTTCTAAATTCTACTTTATAAGATCTATTATCATTTCACATTCATCATGTAAACCAATTAGAAAACTCTCAGTGGACTTTTTATGAGCCTCAACAGAAGTTTTGCCACGTCCTTATAGCTGGCGCCTGACATGACTTCTATACTCCCTATACAATGAATTGTAGTTTGTTTTATAAGCGCTAGAGATGAATAAATTGAATAACAATTATAAAAAATAGTGTGCATTTAATTTAGTTAATGTATATATATTTATCGGAGGAAAGGTACAAGTTAGCAATAATTTATCAGAACATGTTTGTGTGCCTACAATTTCCTTGTGGGAAATAGTTTGAAGAACTCAAATCCTCCAACAGTTTCCCAATAGGAGGGAACAAATCACTTGACATGGAAGGATGAGGAGAAGAATCATCAACACGATGCGGGCTGTTAAAAGACGTTTCCATGTTATCAAAGTATCTTTAAAAGAAAGTTAGGACATATTCCCCTGAATAACCTTATGCTATTAACCCCTTTAGCCAAGTCTTATTGTGAACATAGGTTTTTAGTTTTTCCAAAAATCTACATTGTCACATTCGATTAACAACTGTGCATGTTGTGGAATCATAAGTTTTAAATAAAATATGAAGAGATAAACTTTCTCGTATCTCTCAATAGGGTACATCCAACTGTTAGTATGTATATATTTTGATGATATCAAAAGAGAAAAAGAGAATGGAGTTAATTAATGTTGTGAAAAAAATTTTTGAAGTGATGAAAATGATTTTAGAATCAAATGAAGCTAAATAAGAAGTTAACCTATTAGGTATTCGATTATTGAGCATTAATCAATTAGTTAGTGGATTAATGGCAGTTAATCGATTGAATGTTAGATTAATTGAAAAGGTAGCCTTCTATTTTAAAAATAAAATCCATTAATTGATTAGTTAATTGATTAATTAGACAATTAATCGATCAATATCAAATGGCTTACCTTCTGTATTCGAGCTAAAAAATTAATTAATCGATTGGTTAATCGATTAATACATTGAAAACATATTTATTTTAATAAAGATATTGTTATTAATCAATTAATTTATATTAATATGTTAATTATTCAATTATATCAGTAAAGTTTTAGTTTTATGAAAATCAAATATAAATTAAATAATCAATTAATTTATATTAATATATTAACTATTCGATTAATTTGTGTTCAAATAATTTCTTATTCATTTTTCTAAACACATTAATTCACTAGGCATTCAATTAGCTAATATTAATCGATTATCCTATAAACTTTTGAAATTTGAAGTATAGCTCTGTTATTGACACAAATTCATTTCATACTTCAAATGATTGATTTAAGTAATAATTTGTAAATGTTTCTTGTTATTCTTCAGGACAAATCTTTTGAGAAACTTATCTTTATAAGAACACATCATATATGTCTAGAAAATCAAATCTCTATAATGCCCTGCTTTCTGTTTCCAAAATGATCATTATGCCCCTAGGGACTTTCACTGTTTACATATAAGTCCCTATACTTTTGCTTATTTAATGTTTAGCCTTTGAACAACATTTATATATTTCTGGGACTTCTACTCAATGGAGTCTAGTAGCCTATCCATTTCAGACTACTTTATGGTCTCTGGGCTTGAAAATTGGGATATTACATGTTTCATTCTTTAAATGTAATTAATTGATTGGGTAATTGATTAATCCACCATTATCTTTAATAACAAGAAGAGTCTTCATATGATTGGAAAGTGTTTAAAATATAATTAATCTTATACACTTGATCATTGATTTAGGTTATTAATTTGAATGAACATGCATTATTCTACCAACATTTTTATTGTGATTAAAGCTAGTCATGCTTAATGCCAGTTATTCAAATCCTCACTTCACCTATTTATATACTAATAATTAAATCTTAAAGTGTTTACAATATTGTTATCAAAGAGCTTATATTCCATTAAGATCATAGCTAAATCAGATATCAGACCAAGAGAAAAGCCAACAGACTTTCAATGACAAAAAGACAAACTTAATGGCTAAATAGCTAGTTCAACAGTCATATTTCCAACGGATAGAGAACTCAACATAAGAGAACCTCACCAGAAACAATACTCAATGGTTACAAAGATCAACTATAAAAAGAAAACCATTCAAAGTAATAAGGTTGGTCATTAAGGGCAATAATGAATGATAATAGGATGTTGAGATATCAACAATACTCAGTCATGAAAGCATCAAATAGCCAGTAACCCAGAAAATATTCTAACTCTCCAATCTTCATGTATTTTTCTTTGAGAGAGATTTTTTAGTAAGCTTCAATGTCTATATACACACTTCTATCTGAGAGTTAGATTCACTCTTTATTTCTTCAACCGTGTGAGAGAAAAACCTTAGGATAAGGGGATTGAAGGTTAGGAATTGCTTGTATCAGTTTAAAGGGGAGTGTAACTGCTAGAGTGTGGTGTAACCTCAAGGTTGAGGTGGTTCTCAATTAACCTTTAAAATTGAGGTTGTAAAGGCTACCAAGAGCCTGTTGTAATTTTGGTATTTATAGTGGATTGAAAAATATGAGTGGAAAGTTGAGACTAGACATAGGTCAAGGATTGACTGAACCAGGATAAATAAATATGCAAATTTTTCTTCCTTAACTCTTTAATTTATAGTTTCAATTAAGTTTGTCAAATTACATTGTTTTAATAAGAAAGATTTGAAAGAGTCCAAACATTTTCAAAAGTCACCGTTGTCATATCCTAATTTTTCCCTATCTGTATAGTACTGATAGTAGAAAGAGGTTTAGAAAGGATTATGACGTAGATAAGAAGGAATGATAAAGGTTATATGAGTCCAGAAGAAGGAGAAGGACTAAAACGCAAAGTAGAAAATGTTAAAAGCCAAAAGTTAAAGTAGAAACAAGATTTGGGCCCAAAGTGATAATTTCCAAAAGTTTAAGGACCTAAATGTAATTAAGTAAAAAGTCAGGGACCCAAATGTAATTATGGAAAAGTTGACCCAAAACAGGCCAAAAATGGTCAGAATCAGATCAAACTCAAATTTTACCAGTAGATAGACATAATTATTTCGGTTAGTTTAATGCACACAGAATTTTGATTTAAGGTCCTGATTAATTGATATAAATTCCTGAAGTCAGTAGGAATTATTGCAGTATTTTTCATATCTCAGAATCAGATGAAACTTTACTGTAAATTCTTATATTTAATATATGAATTTATCAAACTGACAAAGTCAGAAAAGAAATCCTGTAGAATTTTTATAGGATTTTATGGTAGAATAGAATACCTGATAAATAGGATCGGGAGAGGTGTCTTGGGATTTGTGCCATAAAAGGCATAAAGGCAATAAACCCAAACCAAGGCCCAAATAGGGCCATAGTAGGCCCAATGTAATGACTAGATAGTTAAGTAGGCCAGAATACAGAGCAGTCCAGGATAAGTGCGAAATTATGAAAATGCCCCTGGATGCCCAGATTGTACTAGAGATGGATGAAGGACATTTTGGTCATCTGGGACAGGTTAAACACGTGGCACATGGTATAAATATGATTAGTTGAGCCAATATATGCCCTGAGGCAGTACAAGAAGGGGTGAAATGACAATTATGCCCTTAGGGTCAGTATAGTGCAAGAAAGGACACTAAGGGTATTTTGGTCATTTCTCAAGGTATGGATGGCAGATAAATACTCAGTCTAATATTTTTAATGGTATAAGAAGCCTATACATTAATTTTCAGGATAGAATACATATCCTGGTATATTATAAAAAATTAGGAACAGAACACAGTCCGGTTGTTGTGAAACTGCACTGATCGGTACCGGATTAGACTAGAATTTCTCCAGAAGGTTCCTTACACTATGAGCACTCCACCTAACCCCTTGAGGTATCCCTTGAGCTGTCCCACATGATGTCATAATTATTATTTTATGAAAAAGTTAAATCCAAGATTAAATGTGGGCCTTTAGATCAAATAGTAACCAAATCAATCTTGGCCATTCATTTTTCTTGGATTTTGGCTATAAATACCCCCTCATTCTGCAGCAAACCGTAGCTTCATGGACCCTTGGGGAAACTCTTGCAAAATGGAAACTCAAGCCAAGACAAAGAAGATTCAAGGTTCCAAAGTTCAAGCAAGCTAGAGATTAAAGGTAAGCAATCTCTCCTAGCTTATTTTCCTTTGATTTGGGAGCTTGAACTTAGGGTTTTCATGGGAGAAAAGTTGAGTTTTCTCTAAGGGGTGGTGCTTCCCAAAGACCTTAAAGGAAAGGGGAAAGAATAAATTAAAGTTAGAAACACATGATTGAAGCTTAAACAAGCTAGTTAAGTGATTAGTTGTTGAATCAAATTGATATTCTTGACTTTGCCATGGTGTGCCCTGTTCAGTCTGCACTGTTCATGAGGGGAGGAAATTGAATTTCAATGATTTAATGCTTCCATTGAGTTTGTATGATGATTTTGTGTAGGATTGGAGAGGTTTTGAACCTTGGAAACATTAAAATCTCAAGGTTGTAGTCTTTGAGATTCCTTACGGTTACTGTTCACTCACATGAACAGTGATTGGAATTTCATGATTTTGATGGTTCCAATGGTTTTAAAATGAAAAGTTGTGTGGGGTAAAGTGGAGAAACAAGTATGGGAAGTATTAAAATCAAAATGAGAATTTTTGAAAGAATTGTGTGCTTATGTTCAATTCTATACAGCATGCCATGAAAGAGCTGGAATTTTATCATTCTAAGCTCATAAATGGATTCCAAAGATGAAATTGTGTAGGGTAAAGTCAAGACATCAATTGGTTCAAGAGCCAAGTGGATTAGTGAAAATTAGAGAAAGTTATGACAATAAAGAGTGTAACAAAGTTAGTCTTGAATATGGTTGGAGTTCATGAGTTCTAATGAGTTATGTGATGAATATGAATGTGTTTAGGACCATGAAACATCCAAGAAGATGTTGGGAAGTGATGGACATAAATGCTTCATGGTTGGAAAGCTAGGGAGCAAGGGCTAAAGGTCAAGAGAAAAGCTTAAGTGCAAGGTAGTGAACTTATCTCTTTTTGTGCTTGATGTGGTATGCTTATGTGTTGACATGTATATGTTATTTGAATGATGTTGTGACATGATAAATGATGTTGAATGTATTGTGAATAACATGTTTCCATGGCCATGCACTTTATGTAAAAGTATATAGCATGATGGCATGTCACTAATCAAAGAAAGTTAATGAAATTACATATCATGCATTAGCATCCATCTTGCATATTTAAGTGGTAATGTTTGCTACTGAGATTCCCTAGAATCTCACTCTCCCATAAACAACCAATTTAGGTCAAGCATGAAGAAAAGGTATGTATGGAGGAGAGCTAAAGAATGGAAGAAAGGAAGTGAAGTATTGAGATTTTAGCATATACTATAAATTGTCTATGTATGTAAATGCCATGTAAGGTGTCCATTTATGTGATGAAACTATTGTAATACTTATGGCATATGTACATGATGTATATGAATGTTAAGAAGCTTATTTGATGGCTTAAGCATGCTGAAACAATTATTGGAAATGAAAGAAAAGAAACTGAAATGGTACAAACATAGGTCCTGAAGCAGTTTTGTTGTGGCTTCAGTTTGACCTAGCAAATGAAGGAATTAGTTTACAAAATTTTATGAGCATGTAGCAGACATCCAGAGCTTTAAATGCATATGTGAAAAGTTTCATTTGGATGTGTATATCAAGAGAAATGAATTTCCAAATTGAGGGACCAGAATCTGTTTCCAGAGTTTTTGACCAAATGAACAGTAAACTTCAATAAATAAACTGTATCAATTGGAAAATCATTTGGTCTGGAAATTATTTTTCCCTTAAATTTTAAGATGTTATCGTCATGTACTTTTTGAACCACTTCATTTTGAGTTTTCTAGAATTAATTATGATTTTTTGAATTTTATTGCGTAATCTGGAATAGCATATGAACAGTAACCCAAGAAAGAATAAAATTCCAGATTTGGCTAATGGACTTCCATGGTCTTGTAAGTGGTTCTAAATGCTGCTGAATAATCCCTAATACATATGGAAGTAAGGATGTTACAACCGTTCACCCAATTCACCTCCTACTTGGGTAATTTGACCTATCTACTTGGAACTAACATTTGGTATCAGAGAAAATCACTTGTTTAAATGATCTAACGATCTCAAGTGTAAAGATCATGGCTGGATATGTCAGTGAAATGCTTTATGAAGGTTTTAATTTTACTATTCCTCTGACTTTAGAAAATTATGAGTTTTTGTATTAGAAAAGTCAAATTACCATATTTTTAAAAACTCTTAATTTTAATATAAGAAATATCCTCTCAAATGAATTTCATTTTAAACTGAGAAAGGATTAGAGTGATGTTGAAAAGAACTTATTTTCAAAATACCCCACTGGTAAAGAATTCCAATTCTTCTTGTGAATTTGTGAAAAATAATTTTAAAAATTTTCATAATATGATTTTTCAACTAAACATTGATTGTATTTTGAAAACAAAAAATATTTTATATTTCAATGATATTACTGGAACACATAGAGAAGAGGAAGACACTTTGCACAATGATATTAAAATTTATCCACTCGACCAATATAATACTTGCAAGTATGTTTATAAGGGATATCACTATGCTATTTGTAATTATGATGGTAAACAAGGTTATATTTATCATAAATATTATCTGAGAAGAAAGTCAAATGTGAGAAATAAATTTGTGTCGGTTCGTAAAGGACATTCAAGGTCCAAAACAAATGATCAAGGACCCAAGGTTAAATAGGTACTAAAGTGCTCTTTAAGAGAGATAAATGTGCAGAACAACTATTAGAATAATGAATACGTTACATGGAAAGCTGGGAATCTAAGAGTATCTCATGTATCAGTAAGAGCCACACTACCTAGGAAAACTCACATAGCATCCATTGCGGCATATCAAAGAGAATTCATAAGAAGCAGTAGAAAAAGGCCCAAGGAATACGTTCTGCCACAAGAATATACTATCACAGAGTACCATTCAATTATCTTGAGGAGAACAAAAGAAGAAGGATCTCTCAAGCTTCAAATTTCAAAAAAATTGAGAGGCCATTGCAAGCATTTGTTAGAAGCAATCAAAAGATGCAATGTGTATGCAATGGCAATTCTTCTTCCACATTAGGTAAAGGTACAACAGTAAACTTTGCTCATTATATTGGTTAACACACTTTTAAAGTTTACTTCTGTATCTTTATAAATGAACATTGCAATTGCTTTTAATTTATCTTTATATACTCCTGATATGATTTAATATGTAAATATATTTTAAAAGGAGGAAAAGCAATGTTCATAAACACAAATCTTTATGTATATGATTCAGAAAAATAAAAATATCTCTTTTATGCATAAAGACATGTTCATCTCATTATGCTCAATTATCTCAATTTGTTTATATTTTATGACCATGTGAAATGTGATATATTTTCTACAACTAATGTGTGATGGATCCAAGAAAGATGGATACCATGAAAGAAAAATATTGATATTAAAGAAAAGAAAAAACTGCACCTCAGGAATATGGCTACACAGAGACAAATCTATATCCTGAGGAAACGGACTTTTGATTTTGGTGGCACTGAATCCTACAAATCTAAAGAATCAGTAAGCAACACATAGAAATCAAGTATACACTAGAACAAGAGTAATAATGGTGAAATCTATTATACCCTTAGCAATAAGGTATAAGTGGGTAATAGATACTTGTTCCTAGTTAAGATTCCATTAGAAATAAGTTTATTAAAGGTTTTTCCAACATTTATATTGATAAATGGATTATTGAATCATTTATAAATAATTTTCAAACATTATATCAAGAAATTTTTTTCAACCTTATACATCAATTTTTTTAACATTTTCTTGTATATAAAAGTGTTTGAAAATATTTAATTCTTTAAGAAATTAAAATTTTTCAGAATCTTGGAGATAATATTGAAAATATATATTTGAGTACTTTCAAGATAATTTTAACAGAAAGTGAAAGTTTTATATATTTGGTAATATTTTACCAGATTATGTGTTTCTTTCATCAAACTTTATTCACTAAAAATCTATATGTTTTGATGATGAGTTGGCCTTAAATGATTTCATATTTATTTAATATTTCTGTGATTATACTAACCATTCTCCAAGAGAAAAGGAGATTTATATTTATGATAGGAGAATATGGAGATAACTCAATGAACTACAAATTGCGTATCAAGTCTAAGCTAGCTGTTGAAATGATCATTGGGAATACAAGATGTTGATCAAAGAGAGAAAGAAAAATGAATCAACACATCAAGCTAAAAAACCTAAATAAGCTTTCTTCAACCTTCTCTTTATCTAGAAAATATGTTTGTGGTATCTTCATGTTAATCTAGTATTCGTGATACATGTATCTCCTTACTTCAAAATGTTTCTTGCGTGCATTCTTTTCTCAAAAATATTTATGAGAAAAGTTAACATTTTTCTTCAATGATTTCAATCTCAAAAGTTAATTGATTGATAATTTGAGTAAATAATATTTGAAACTTTGTTTAAAATGGTTTTATTTTGAATAATAGATTAAATATTTAATTAATGTCAAATAATCAAACAACTAATAGATTAATCAAAGTTAAAAATTCATTCAAAGTGTTTTATGTTAAAAATTAATCAATTAAGAGATTTATTAATGAGAATTAATCGAATAGGTAACCGATTAATGTGTTAAAATTGTGTCTGTTGAAGATTAATCAATTGATTAGTAGATTAATGGGCTTTAATTGAACATTTAATTGATTAATTAGTGTCAATTTTGTTTAAATATTATTTTGCTCAAAATTAATTGATTAACTATTTGATTAATTGGAATTAATCGAATAGCTAATTGATTAAGTGATGAAATTATTCGATTAATAGGTATTAATCGATTAATTAATTGATTAATATTGGATTTTAACAGTTATTAGTCGTGACTCTTCACTATTTAACTTCAACCCTAATCGATCAATTTTCAAACTCTTTTAACTCCAATCTCTAAAAACCCACAAATTACTTCGGGGGAAAGCTTGCGCATCTACTTCTGATCAAAACCACCCAAAATCTTCTTCAAATTCATCCATTTCACCGATCAACCCCTTATTTTTAGAATTAAATGACACAAACTAAAACCACTAATCTAGGTGGTTATGAGCAACAACCTTCAAAATCCATCTTTAATACTCCTCAAGCTTCTTAATCAAAGGAAGAGAAGAATAAATTTATGCTTAAGGTGGCTAAGGAAGGACCAAAAGTCCTAAAGGGCAAAGGGAAGGCACCGGTGAGCAAGATGTTGGCAGGGAAGTGAAAAGTCAAGCTCTGAACCCTCACCTCAATCTAAGAGGAAGGCCAAGACACAAAGAGATGCCTCAAACACATACTCTGATGCTGATTTCATAGAAATACTATAAAGAATGGTCAAGTCTACACAGAATCTCTTGGGAATAAATAAAAGACCTCAAGGAAGCCCACTGCATCATTAGTTCCTTCAGAGCCACAATCATCAGGATTGATATTTTTTCAAGGTAACATCAACCTGGATATTGATATGGCTTTATTCAACTCTAAATTTAAGGAAAGAACCTAGAGGTAGTTAGGAGATTATACTATAATATAGAGATATTCGACTCTTTTGATGAAGAGGAGAATATTATAAATAGCTATCTTATTACTAGGCTCAGAGGCAGAGAAAGAGGTTAAATTTTAGTGTGATTAACCATCTTATTGGAGCCCCTTTATCTATAGACATGAAGCCTATGGATCAGGCTAAGCATATCACATTCTACTACAGACCAACAAGATTTACCTGGGAACTTTGACTTTTACCCCTAGTCAGATGTGAGATTATTACCACATCATCCACTACATCTACTCCCAGTGTATAATTCTCAAGTCCTCGAGCTTCAGCCATATGAACTAGTAGGACTATATCACTCTGGAAAGGATCATCAGCAAAGAAAAGCTCAACCTGAGAGCTTTCATTTATAGCCAGATGAGGCATTTCTACCTAAAAATGACTAGGACTACTCCAATGCCTTTCCCACAGCCTGTTTCCTTCATCTTAAGCATTATAACATGTACTATCTAGAGGGAAGGAAGAAAGAGTAGATAAGTGCTTTTGGTATGATGTAGCTGAACAAGATGAAGATCTAGCTGCCTTATGATAAGAAGAAGGGCAAGGCTCCTAGAGATCCTCGGGCCACACAACCCTCTGCCAGTCATTCACTCCCTCAGGATGAAGGTTATTCCTCTGCCGGATCACAAGTTTCTACAGCTTTATTTTTTTTGGGAGCATTTATTTAAAGGTATATTCAGATAGAGTATGCGGAGTTGGAAAGTAGACTCACAGCTTCTAGGAAAGAAGTTGACTTGACTCAGGAAAGATGTAGCTATGAGATCCAAACTGTGCTTGAAGTTCATATACTAAATTTTCAAGCTTTTAAGGAAGAGGTTAGAGAGTGACATGAGGCTTTATGTAACATCCTTACTTTCATACATATTAGGGACCAATCAAAAGCATTTAGAACCACTTACAAGACCTTGGAAGTCCATTAGCCAAATCTGGAATTTTATTCTTTCTTGGGTTACTGTTCATATGGTATTCCAGATTATGCAATAACATTCAAAAAATCATAACTAATTCTAGAAAATTCAAAATGAAGTGGTTCAAAAAGCTACGTGAAGATAACATCTTGAAATTTAAGAGAAAAATAATTTTCAGACCAAATGATTATCCAATTAATACAGTTTATTTGCCAAAATTTACTGTTCATTTGGTCAAAAATCCTTGAAACAGATTCTGGTCCCTTAATTTCGAAAATCAGTTCTCTTTGTACAGACATCCAAATAAAGCATTATTGGTGTCAAAATGAAGCTTAGCATGTCATCTAAATGTCTGTAAAATTTTATATATTTATTCCATCCTTTACTATTTTTCATTACATCATGACCATCAATGCTTACATTGGTCATACAGCAACATTACACATACACATAACATATATACTATCCAATCCCTAGCTTTTCTTCATGTTTCATCATCCTCTATCATCATTCATAAACCTGTGGGATTGGGATTACATGGAAAGGGATGAGATTTTGGGGGAAATCTCAGTAGAAAATGGTACTAAACAATGCATGCATTAATGTAAATACTTGTGCTTGCTTGTGAAAGTGTTACTATTGTGTCATGTGCATGCTTCCATGTTACATATGAAATACAATTGGCCAAAGTAAATATATAAATAGAGCTTCATACATAAGTACATACGCAACACAATTCAATCAAGCCATAGCACAATCAAGCATAACATTAAATGTATACAAGTTTAGGATAAGTTTACTACCTTGAGCACTTGACTTTCTTTCTCCTTATCTTGCTTCCTTCTTCTCACTTTTCTTGAACATGTGGCTGCCTCTCTTGGAGCATACCAATCAATTCCTAACATCACATAATCATTCATTCATCACAATCTAACTTCTTTGAGCAGTGAACTCACTTTAACTAATATAACTTCTTCTTGAAATTTCAGCTCCTTCATCACATGCTGTACAAAACCGAAACTGCACTCAATTCTTTCAAAAATTCTCATTTTGATTCCAATGCTTCCCATACTTGTTTCTCTACTTTATCCCACACAATTTTTCATTTTAAAACCATTGGAAGCATCAAAATCATGAAATTCTAATCACTGTTCATGCGTGTGAACAGTAATAGAGAAGGGTTTCAAAAACTATAATCTTGGAATTTCAATGCTTTCAAGGTTCAAAACCTTTCCAATCCTACACAAAATCATCATCTAAATTCAATGGAAGCATTAAATCATTGAAATTCAATCTCCTTCCCTCATGAACAGTGCATACCGAACAGGTTCACTCATGGCAAAGTCAAAAATATCAACTTGATTCAACAACCAATCACTTAACTAGCTTGTTTAAGCTTCAATCATATGTTTCTAACTTTAATTTCTTCTTTCCCTTTCATCTAAGGTTTTTGGGCAGCACCTTCCCTTAGAGAAAACTCAACCTTTTTCCCATGAAAACCCTAAGTTCAAGCTCCCAAATCAAAGGAAAATAAGCTAGGAGATATTGCTTACCTTTAATCTCTAGCTTGCTTGAACTTTGGAACCTTGAATCTTCTTTATCTTGGATTGAGTTTTTATTTTGCAAGAGTTTCCCCAAGGTATCACAAGGCCACGATTTTGGGTAGAATGAGGGGGTATTTATAGCCAAAATCCAAGGAAAATTAATGGCCAAGATTGATTTGGTTTCACACCTTTTCTGGACACTGACCCCTTCTACTGATGAACTGGTACCCTGGCTTTTGGGCCCTCCTTGCCATCATCATGGACCTATATATGAGGTCATATGATCTCATTCTATCCAGGTTCACATGCCGATAAGTTCTATTATCGGATCACGGGTGTTATCAAACTCTTGTCAAAAATCACTGTTATGGGAATAACTTTTTATACAGGACTTCTTCCAGGGTTCTGTCAGATTCATAACATCTGACACTGTAGGGCACACTTTCTTGTAATTCCCCTACTTATATCTAATGTCCATGGAATCTGATAAAAATTCAGATAAATTTTAGACTATCAGATAATTTTCTACTATCTGGAGCCCTAATAAAATTTCTGTATCATGTCAAATTAACTAGCATATCTTCCTCTATTTACTGATGGAATGTCGGACTGAAAACTTTCGGGCAGTTATAACCCTTTCCGGGCTAATCTTTCTATAATTACAATTTTGCCCTTTAACTTTTTACTTAATTATATTTAAGTCCCTTAACTTTTAGAAATTATCACTTTTGGCCCAAATCTTGTTTCTACTTTCACTTTTTGCCTTTAACCTTTTCTACTTTTCATTTTAGTCATTCTCTTCCTTAAAGAATCATCTAACCTTTATTATTTCTTCTGATCTTCATCATAATCCTTTCTAAACCTCTTTCCACTATCAATACTATACAGATAGGGAAAAATTTAGGATATGACACTTTATCTGCATGATAGGCTCACATTTATGAAGAAGTGTCCGATATCAAGAACCTTATATTGGCATATATCCATAGCATGGGACCCTCCTTCACTAAAGAAGAGCTTCAGAACCCTTCACCTACTTAGCCTAGTATATTACTTTTACCTGAGTACCTTCCTTTACTATAGCCTTAGAGTTTACACCTATCCTTACAATAACTTACCTTGGATGTATCTCTCACTCCTATCAGCTCAGCATCAGCCTTACCACTATGATAGCTTCCTTTAGTCATTCCTCCATCCCTTGCCTAACGTTTTTGGATGTCAAAAAGGGGGAGAGAAGAAGGAATCCTCCTCCACAAATCCACTTGACTTATGATTGATGATTGTTTTATCTGTGTTTATGTGTATTTTTGTTTTTCATCCATTGTAAAACTTTTAAAGTATTAATGATAATTTCCATGCGCTATTCATGTCCTTCTATCTTGTCTTGCTTTATTCTGAGTAATGAAATTGAATTTAAAAAGCTTTTCAAATTAACTTCACTTTTACAAGTTTTTCCATCATAAAAAAGGTGGAGTGTGACATCCTTACTTTCAGATGTCTTAGGGACCATTCAGCAACATTTAGAACCACTTACAAGACCTTAGAAGTCCATTAGCCAAATCTGAAATTTTACACTTTCTCAGTTACTGTTCATATGGTATTCTAGATTACGCGATGAACTTCAAAAAATCATAATTAATTCTAGAAAACTCGAAATGAAGTAGTTCAAAAATCTACATGAAGATAACATCTAGAACTTTAAGGGAAGAATAATTTTCAGACCAAATGATTATCCAATTGATATAGTTTATTCGTTGAAGTTTATTGTTCATTTGGTCAAAAACTCTAGAAACAGATTCTGGTCCCTTCATTTGGAAATTCATATCTCTTAATATACACATCCAAATGAAAAGTTCTACCTATGAATTTAAATCTCTGGATGTGTACTACATTCTCATAAAATTTCGTGAAATAATTCCTTTATTTGCTAGGTCAAACTGAAGCCACAATAAAACTGCTTTAGGACCTACGTTTTTACCATTTCAGTTTCCTTTCTTTCACTTTCCATAATTGTTCCAGCATACATAAATCATCTCTTTTTCCTTTTATGAATTCATCTACATCATGGGGTTATACAATAATTGTTTCATACAATCTCATCACATAAATAGCTACTTTACATGGCTTTGACATACAAGGAAAGTGCATAGCATATGCTAACATTTTAAATACTTCACTTTTCTTCTTCTATGCTTTAGCTCTTCTCCATGCATACATTATCCATCATGCTTGACCTAAACTGGTTGGTTATAGGAGAGTGAGATTCTAGGGAATCTCAGTAGCAAACATTACCACTTAAATATGCAAGATGGATGGTAATGCATGATATGTAAGTTTATTAAACTTTCTTTGATTAGTGACATGCTATAATGCTATATACTTTTGCATAAAATGCATGGCCATGGAAACATTTTCTTCACAATACATTCAACATTATTTATCATGTCACAACATCATTCAACTACCACATACATGTCAACACATAAGCATACCACATCAAGCACATAAAGAGGCAAGTTCACTACCTTGCACTTAAGCTTTCCTCTTGATCTTTTGCACTTGCTCCCTAGCTTTCCAACTATGAAGCCTTTATGTCAATCACTTCCCAACATCTTCTTGGATGTTTCAAGGTCCTAAACACATTTATATTCATCACATAATTCATTAGAACTCATGAACTCCAACCAATTCAAGACTAGTCCTTGTTACACTCTTTATTATCATAACTTTCTCTAATCTTCACTAATCCACTTGGTTCTTGAACCAATTGATGTCTTGACTTTACCATACACAATTTCATCTTTTGAATCCATTTATGAGCTTAGAATCATGAAATTCCAGCTCCTTCATGGCCTGATGTACAGAACTGAACATAAGCATACAATTCTTTCAAAAATTATCATTTTGATTATAATGCTTCCCATACTTGTTTTTCCACTTTACCCCACACAACTTTTCATTTTAAAACCATTGGAACCATCAAAATCATGAAATTCTAATCACTGTTCATGTGAGTAAATAGTAACCGTAAGGAATCTCAAAGACTACAACCTTGAGATTTTAATATTTCCAAGATTCAAAATATTTCCAATCCTACACAAAATCATCATATAAACTCAATGGAAGCATTAAATCATTGAAATTCCATTTCTTTCCCTCATGAACAGTGCATATTGAACATATTTACTCTTGGTAAAGTCAAAAATATCAACTTGATTCAACAACCAATCACTTAACTAGCTTGTTTAAGCTTCAATCATATGTTTCTAACTTTAATTTCTTCTTTCCCTTTCATCTAAGGTTTTTGGGCAGCACCTTCCCTTAGAGAAAACTCAACCTTTTCCCCATGAAAACCCTAAGTTCAAGCTCCCAAATCAAAGAAAAATAAGCTAGGAGATATTGCTTACCTTTAATCTCTAGCTTGCTTGAACTTTGGAACCTTGAATCTTCTTTTTGTCTTGGCTTGATTGAGTTTTCATTTTGCAAGTGTTTCCCCAAGGGTCCATGAAGCCATGGTTTTGATGCAGAAATGAGGGGGTATTTATAGCCAAAATCCAAGAAAAGGCAATAGCCAAGATTGATTTGGTTACTATTTATTCTAAAGGCTCACATTTAATCTTGGAAATGACCAAAATACCCTTGGTGTCCTTTTTTACACTATACTAACCCTAAGGGCATAATTATCATTTCACCCCTCTTTGTACTACCTTAGGGCATATACTGGTTCAAATAATCATATTTATACCATGTACCATATTTCTAGCCTATCCCAGATGACCAAAATGTCCTCCATCCATCACTGGTACAATCCAGGCATATAAGGGCTTTTTTGTAATTTCATACCTTTTCTGGACACTGACCCCTTCTACTGATGAACTAATACCCTGGCTTTTGGGCCTATATATGAGGTCATATGATCTCATTCTATCCAGGTTCACATATTGATAAGTTCTATTATCGGATCACAGGTATTATCAAACTCCTGTCAAAATTCACTGTTATGGGAATAACTTTTTATACAGGACTTCTTCTAGGGTTCTGTCAGATTCATAACATCTGACACTGTAGGGCACACTTTTTTATAATTCCCCCACTTATATCTGATGTCCATGGAATCTGATAAAAATTTAGATAACTTTTAGACTATCAGATAATTTTCTACTGTCTGGAGCCCTAATAAAATTTCTGTATCATACTAGATTAACCAACGTAATTTCCTGTATTTACTGATGGAATGTGGGATTGAAAAAATTTCGAGCAGTTATAACCCTTTTCGGGCTGATCTTTCTATAATTAAAATTTTGCCCTTGAACTTTTTACTTAATTACATTTAAGTCCCTTAACTTTTGGAAATTACCACTTTTGGCCTAACTTTTATTTCTACTTTCACCTTTTGCCTTTAGCCTTTTCTACTTTTCATTTTAGTCATTCTCTTCCTTAAAGAATCATCTAACCTTTATTATTTCTTATGATCTTCGTCATAATCCTTTTCAAACCTCCTTCCACTATCAGTACTATACGGATAGGGAAAAATTAGGATATGACATGGAGAATGTTAGTATATATATGTTTTGATGATGTCAAAAGAGAAAAAGAGAATGAAGTAAATTAATGTTGTGAAAAATTATTTTTAAAGCAATGAAAATGATTTTGAAATCAAATGAACCTAAAAGAAGTTAATCGATTAGATATTCGATTATTGAGCATTAATCAATTAGTTAATTGACTAATAGCAATTAATCAATTGAATGTTAGATTAATTGAAAAGGAAGTCGTATGTTTTAAAAAGAAAATTCGTTAATCGATTAATTGGAGACAATTAATCGATAATGTTTAATGGCTTGCCTTCTGTATTTGAGCTGAAAAATTAATTAATCAATTAGTTAATCGATTAATACAGTTAAAACATATTTTCTTTTGAATAAAGATATTGTTATTAATAGATTAGGTAATCAATTAATTTATATTAATCTGTTAACTATTGGATTAATCAGTAAAGTTATAGTTTTGTGAAAATCAAAAATAAATAATCAATCGATTGGTTTATATTAACAGATTAATAGGTCGATTAATTTATGTTGAGATAATTTCTCATTTATTTTTTTAAACACATTAATCGACTAGGCGTTCGATTAACTAGTATTAATCGATTAATCCCAAAAACTTTTGAAATTTGAAGTATATCCCTATTCTATGATACAAATTCATTCCATACTTCAAATGATTGATTTAAGTAATAATTTGCAAATATTTCTCGTTATTCTTCATGACAAATCTCTTGGGAAACTTATCTTTATATGAATACATAATATATGTCTAGAAAATCAAATCTCTATAATGCTCTAGTTTCTATTTTGTCACATCCTATTTTTCTTATGTCTTAGGGACCAAAGGTAGTATCTAGAACCACTTTTAATGTCATTGAAGTCAAATTACATAATCTAAAATTTTACTCTATCGAGTAATGTTCACTGTGTCAATCCCAAATAGGTAATCTGACTTTGAAAAATCATAATTAAATCTAAAAAGAAAATTAAAATGAAGAGGTTTAAGTTGCTACACAAAGCTAAATTAATCCTCTTTGAGGTAAAAATAACTTGTTGACCATGCCTAGACTAAGTCAATGTCAGTCAATACTCAAAGTTTATTGTTCATCCAATGCCATTCCCTTGATTCCAGCATTTTGGTCCCAACATTGAAAAGATTATATCTCATTGTGTAGACATCCAAATGAGGCATTCCATATATCAAATCGAAGCTTGGTATGTCTACTATTTAGTGGAAATTTTTCATACATTTATTCTATCATTTATTATTTTTAATTATAGCCTAAAGGTCACTACCTCAATATGAGTTACTGTTCATATTGGCAAATTCTAGCAACTAATTTTACATACATATGCATAACATACATCAAACACATATCTATCATGCTAAATAATTCTTAAATTCTCTTCATGTATCTTCATCTCCTCCATCTTCTACTATGATTGGATTAATATGAAAGGAGTGAGATTTCTTGGGAAATCTCAATAGTAAATGGAAACCACAAACATTGTATGCAAGTATATTCTTAGTGTTAAACATGATTGCTTTACTATTATTATGCTTGCATAATAACATATACATGTTTCCATGATTCTTACTTATAACATATGGCCATAGCATAAAAAGAAACAAAGCACTCTCAATCATACATTCTTCACATAATTAAGACAAGCCAATAGCATATTAATACCAATCAAGCAATAAGCATACAAGTTTAGGTATATGTTCACTAGCTGTAGGGTAGCTTTTCCTTCGTCTTTAGCCTTTGCTCTGAGGTTCCTTCTTTATATAGGTCAAATCCTATATAAGGCATAATAATATTTTTATTATTACTCTATCTAGTATAGCTCTACTTAACTCAAGTTTAACTTGAGGTAATATCCTTACTCTAACAATCCCCTAACTTTCTCTCTATCCATGGCAAATCTTATAAAGAGAGAGGTATTTTTCTATTCTAACTATTAAATTCATAAGAACAATCAAGTAATTTATTAGAGTAGGGACTAGGATAAATTACTTACCTTATTCATAAGCTTGTCGAGTCCCTAAGCTCTGTGGATTGCTTCTAGCTCAGTCAGACCTCTTTATTTTTCTTTCATTTCTTTCTCTCATTTTTTCTCTTTCTCTCTTTTCTTACTTGCTTGGTTGTGGATGGAATAGAATGGAGCGGTGCGGGTATTTATAGGGTAGGCTTGGTGGCTAAATTACCATTTTACCCTCTAAGGTTATAATATTTATAGAGCATGCAGAACTCGCCACGTGACCCTATGACATCATCATCCTAAATGACTCATCAATCTAACATCATCAAGGGGACACCTTGCATGCTAGGTGGTGCTATGTTGGGGCCTTGGGGACTGATAAGACACAAATTGTGTATAGTTTCTATGACATTTTTAGGGTCTTATTACAACTTTACCATTCATTTTATACTTGTATTTGTGCTTTTATGGTAATACATGATTGTGCTTGGTAATGTAATAATTAAAGGGTAAAATGGTAAATTAACCTTTATAAATTGCAAAAATATTGGCTCTACTTATTTAGACTTTTACAGTGAGCTTTGGTTTTGAATTACAGGTATTTTATAGGAGAACTAAGGACTAATGAGAGCAGAAAAGAAATCACAAGAGAAAGAAAATTATATCACACCTCTATGCTTTTTAGTCACGACCAAAGTATCCAAAGGTCGTGACCTATTTTCTTCTGGGAAGTTCTATGTGTTTGCAGGTAATGACCAAAACATGGATCTGGTCATGACTAAAAGAGACCATTGATAAAGTTGCGTGTTTTAGATTAGGTCATGCGGGAATAAAAGGAAGAGGAAGCTGCAGATAAGAGGGAGGCTAGTTTTTAGACCTAATTAGCCTAAGAAACAGTACTCAAATCTTCTCTACACCTTCTCCACAACCTACATACTCATCTTTCATCTTTCTTCACTATTCCACAAAATCTCACATCTCTACATTATTAATCCATCACCTTTTTTTGCTTTCTTTATGGCATCATATCTGGATAACGATTGTGGCACAGTAGGAGTTATAAGAGGCTAAATCTTTAGTCTCATTGTAAGATTAAGTATTGTGGATCGCATATCTTGAGCTCATAGACTGTAGTGTACATGGGGAGTTTTTTGTTTTAATCTCACCTTTCTTATGTTTTTAGAATTCCTATATCTAGGGTTTTGATTTTATGAGTAAGGATTGGATATCGATAGATTATTCTAAGATTAAGTATTGTAATTGAATTTGGATGATTTGGATGTTAGTTTAATATGAATATTTCAGTTTTAATTTCTGGATGATTGGGTTTTTATCAACGATCGTTGCTAACTAATTTGATTGCTTGAAATCTATGGTCATCGATCGATTATCATTTGAGGGCATTTACATCATCTAATTTAAATTGCACGCTAAGTGGCTTTTAACAGGTCATTAAGAGGTTTTAAACTAGCTTTGATCAAAGGAGTTTAAGGAATGTTAATGTTCTGGACTTAATCGATCGATCGAGGTTTCTTGTAAGACTTGGTGATTTTAAAACCCTATATCATATTAAGAGCAAGGATAAATGGTTTTCCATTATCAAGAGTCTGTCTTAACATATTCCTTTCAAATTCCACTCATTTTTCAACTTAATCAAAAACAAAAACATTTACTTTACTGCACCCTTATTTTATTGCTCCAAAAATAATCAAACTCGAAAACCAAATTTTACTTTCACTCAGGTTTTCAATGGTTTTGTCACCAGTTTGCTAGATTTTCAATAAAAAGGTTCCTCAAGAAGAACGATAGGATTGTGCCTTATACTACATTAATAGGGTTTAATAAATTTTATTTTGATGCATAGGATGACGACAGCCCGTGTAAATCAATAGCGTAGTTGCTAGGGCAATAAGTAATTGGTTCGTTAGCAATTGGTTGTCAATTTCATTATTTTCCAGAGTCAATTTTTGTTTGAATTTTAGTTTGGCTATTTTTAATTGCATTGCACTTCGCATTTTTCTAAGTTTCTACAAAATTAGTCCCTGTTAATGTAAGTCGTGACCAAACATCACTTGAGTCATGGCGTTTTCTCTCTGCGATATTTTGTCGCGACCACAACACATTTTAGTCGTGACTAGTGAACTTTTCTACTGTGAAACTTTTGTGTCTAAATTTGATTGTTTGCCTGGTTATTCTTGATTGTTCCTATTTTGTATAAGTAGAATAACTAAACCATTAGTGCCTTTTGAACTTGAAATTGAGAGACCACTTCGAAAACTAAGGAGATAATTTAGAGAAGAGGCAATATCAATAGAGTCTAGTTTACCTTCTAGTACTCAGGGATCTGAAATTGAACTCAATTTATAGATTCCATTAGAAATTTCTAACATGGTTGATATTAATCCTAATGGACAAAATGGGTATAATAGGCAAGGAGAAAATGAAATATCAGTGAACGTAGAATATAATAGAAGTGTGAGGGAAATAAATCATTCACATGTGAATTATGATCCTTATGGCTTTTACACTTAAGAGGCTAATTTTGAAATTAAAGGAGCTTTGATTGCAGCCTTACCTAAATTTCATGGTTTTATAGGAGAATGTCCATATCGGCACTTACAAATCATACATATGATCTACTCTTCGATGAAGCCTCCAATGACTACATTGGATGATGTTTTAAGGAGGTGTTTCCATTTCACTTTGGAAGGGAAGGCTAAGGAGTGGTTATATAATCTGCTAACTCATTTCTCAACTCTTACATGGGATCAGTTGAAGTCAACATATCTATAAAAGTTCTTCCCGGCCTCAAAGACAACTCTGATGAAGAAGGAGATTACAAATATTATGCAATAGGATGGAGAGTTATTACATGAATATTGGACCATATTTATTAAGTAGACATTTTCTTTTATGGTCTACTCCCTTACAATCAGGTGTCCTTGAATACAATAGTAAATGGCTCTTTGAGAGATAAGACTCCACAAGCAAGCTGGGATTTATTCTAGAAAATAGCTAATGAAGACCATCAGATTGGGGATCGAAGGAGAAGGCCCTTATTATCTTCAAGTAATTCAAATGAGATCTTAGCAGAAATAACAGCTTTGGGAAACTGAATGGAAAAGAGGATGAATATAATTGAAAGAGAGCTATATTCCATAAAGCAAGTTCATGCAATAGGAACCTCACAAGCACTAGTTATAGGATGTGAATCATGCGGTTCAATGATACATGCTACCAGTACATGGGACAGACTATATGAAAAAGTGGCACCAATATATCAAAGGATAGACAATCAATACCAGAAGAGAGACCCATACTCTAACACATACAACCCTAGTTGGAGAGACCACCCAAATTTTAGGTGGCAAAGTGGGGAAAATAGGCCAAACTAATTCCAAGAAGATGGTGCTTCCTCAAGCAACTACCAAAATAATTCAAGGTCTATAGTTCTAACTCACCCTAATGCCTTAGTGGCATCAAGACCAGATGAAACTTCTCAGTTGTTGAAGAGTATGGCTACGCAGATAAAAAACATGGATGTTAGAATGACCAATATAGACAATAAGCTCAAAGAGAATGATAGTCAATTCACCTCCATAGCTTTAATCATTTAAAGTATGCAGACGGATAATGCTGATGTGCACAGGAAACTTAAGGAGTTAAGTTCTAAGAATGCAGATATTACAAGTAATTTAACTCAAGTCTCTAATACAGTGAGTGAAATCCAAACGAAGACTAGTGCCAGCATACCTTCAAATACTATCATTAATCTGAAGGGTCTGAATGCCATATCACTCAGAAGTGGAAGAAAAGTGCATTTCAAGGAAGATGATACAGTACAGTAGGAAATGGAAGATCCTGAAGTTAAAAATTCATCAATGTCACAAATGAAGATTGGAAAATCATAAAGTATTAAAGAACAACAGCTTAAGTTCAAGAAGGCAACCTAAAAGCAAGAAGAGGAGGTGATAATGCCAAGTCCAGCATACAAGGGAAAGCAAATTGAGGATAAGGCAGAGTCAAGCAAGTAAGGAGCCTCTAAGAATACAGTCAAGGAGGTAAGTAATTGATTATAAATTTGTAAAAGATGCTTTCAATCTCTTCAATAAGCTAGAAATAAATATTCCTATGGTTGAATTCCTCAAGAGAAACCCTAAACATACTAAATTTTTAAAAGAATTGTGTGCTAATAAGAAGAAATTTAGGTCTATTGAGAGAATTCAGGTGAGTGCTAATGTGTCATCATTTTTTAAGACTGAATTTGTAACATTATTACTTTTATATGTCTTAGAGACCATTCAGTAGCATTTAGAACCACTTACAAGACCTTAGAAGTCCATTACCCAAATTTGGGATTTTACTATTTCTCGGGTTACTGTTCATATGGTATTCCAGATTACGCAACGAATTTTGAAAAATCATAATTAATTATAGAAAACTCGAAATGAAGTGGTTCAAAAACCTACGTGAAGATAACATCTTGAAATTTAAGGAAAAAATAAATATCAAACCAAATGATTAGCCAATTGATACAGTTTATTCATTAAATTTACTGTTTATTTGGTCAAAAACTCAGGAAACAGATTATGGTCCCATACTTTGGAAATTCATTTCTCTTCATATACACATCTAAATGAAACGTTCTACCTAAGAACTTAAATCTCTGGATGTGTACTATATGCTCATACAATTTTGTGAAACAATTCCTTCATTTGCTAGGTCAAACTGAAGCCACAATAAGACTATTTTAGGACCTACGTTTTTACCATTTCAGTTTCCTTTCTTTTACTTTCAATAATTGTTCTAGCATACATGAATCATCTCTTTTGCCTTGTATGAATTCATCTACATCATGGGGTTATACAATAATTGTTCCATACAATCTCATCACATAAATAGATGCTTTACATGGCTTTGACATACATGGAAAGTGCATAGCATATGCTAACATCTTAAATACTTCACTTTTCTTCTTCCATGCTTTAGCTCTTCTCCATGCACACATTATCCATCTTGCTTGACCTAAATTGGTTGGTTATTGGAGAGTGAGATTTTTGGGAACCTCAATAGCAAACATTACCACTTAAATATGCAAGATGGATGCTAATGCATGATATGTAATTTCATTAAACTTTCTTTGATTAGTGACATGCCATCATGCTATATACTTTCACATAAAATGCATGGCCATGGAAAACATGTTATTCACAATACATTCAACATCATTTATCATGTCACAACATCATTCAAATATCATATGTATGTCAACACATAAGTAGACCACATCAAGCATATAAAGAGGCAATTTCACTACCTTGAACTTAAGCTTTCCTCTTGATCTTTAGCCCTTGCTCCCTAGCTTTCCAACCATGAAGCCTTTATGTCCATCACTTCCGAATATCTTCTTGGACGTTTCATGGTCCTAAACACATTCATATTCATCACATAACTCATTATGACTCATGAACCCTAACCATATTCAAGACTAATTTTGTTACACTTTTTATTGTCATAACTTTCTCTAACCTTCACTAATCCACTTGGCTCTTGAACCAATTGATGTCTTGACTTTACTATACACAATTTCATCTTTTGATTCCATTTATGAGCTTATGTACAGAATTGAACATAGGCATACAATTCTTTCAAAAATTCTCATTTTGATTCTAATGCTTCTCATACTTGTTTCTCCACTTTAACCCACACAACATTTCATTTTAAAACCATTGGAACCATCAAAATCATGAAATTTCAATCACTATTCATGCGAGTGAATAGTTACTGTGAAGGATTTCAAAAACTATAACCTTGAGATTTTAATGTTTCCAAGGTTCAAAACATTTCTAATCCTACACAAAATCATCATATAAACTCAATGGAAGCATTAAATCATTTAAATTCCATTTCCTTCCCTCATGAACAGTACAAACTGAACAGGACACACCATGGCAAAATCAAGAATATCAATTTGATTTAACAACCAACCACTTAACTAGCTTGTTTAAGCTTCAATCATATGTTTCTAACTTTAATTTCTTCTTTCCCCTTTCATCTAAGGTCTTTGGGAAGCACCTTCCCTTAGAGAAAACTCTACTTTTCACCCATGAAAACCCTAAGTTCAAGCTCCCAAATCAAAGGAAAATAAGCTATGAGAGATTGCTTACCTTTAATCTCTAGATTGCTTGAACTTTGGTACCTTGAATCTTCTTTGTCTTAGCTTGAGTTTTCATTTTGCAAGAGTTTCCCCAAGGGTCCATGAAGCCACAGTTTTGATGCAGAATGAGGGGGTATTTATAGCCAAAATCCATGAAAAATGAATGGCCAATATTGATTTGGTTACTATTTGATCTAAAGGCCCACATTTAATCTTGGATTTAACTTTTTTTTAAAAAGAATAATTATGACATCATGTGGGACAGCTCAAGGGACACCTCATTGGGGTATGTGGCGTGCTTACAATGCCAGGAAGCTTTTGGAAAAATTCTAGTCTAATCCAGTACGGATCGGAGCAGTTTCACAGCAATCGGACTGTTTTCTATTCCTAATTTTTTATAATATACCAGGATATGTATTATGTCTTGGAAATCAATTTGTAGGCTTATCATATCATTGAAATTGATATGCTAAATATTTATCTGCCATCCATCCTTTAGAAAATGACCAAAAAACCCTTGGTGTCATTTCTTGCGCTATACTAACCCTAAGGGCATAATTGTCATTTCACCCCTCTTTACACTGCCTCAGGGCATATATTGGCTCTAACTAATCATATTTATACTATCTAGAATGACCAAAATGGCCTTCATCCATCACTGGTATAGTATGGGCATCTAGGGGCATTTTCATAATTTTGTACTTTTCCTGGATTGCTCTGGACTCTAGCCCACATAACTGTTTCACTACTTTATTAGGCTCATTATGGCACCATTTGGGCCTTGGTATGGGCTCATTGGACTCATTACCTTTATGGCACAAATCTCAATAAATCTCACCCAATTCTATTTATCAGATATTTTATTTCACCGTAAAATCCTGTAAGACTTCTACAGCATTCATTTTCTGACTCTGTCAATTTTATAAATTCTTACATTAAATATAGAAATTTCCTAGAAAATTTCATCTGATTCTGCTATCTAAAAAATACTGTAATAACTCTTCTGACTTCATAAATTTATATCAATTAATCGGGACATCAAATTAAAATTATGTGTTGCGTTAAACTAACCGGAATAATTTTCTCTATGTATTGGTAAAATTTGGGTCTTATTTGATTCCGTGCATTTTTGGCCTATTTGGTTCAACTTTTTCATAATTACATTTAGGTCCCTGAACTTTTGAATACTTGCACTTTGGCCCCTTAACTTTTAGCTATTTCCATTTTAGCCCCTGAACTTTTGAAAATTACACTTTAGCTATTTCATTTCTACCTTCACTTTTTGCCTTCAACCTTTTCTAATTTTCATTTTAGTCTTTCTCTTTCTTCAGGACTCATTTAACCTTTATCATTTCTTCTGATATTCGTCATAATCCTTTACAAACCTCTTTCTACTATCAGTACTATACGGATAGGAAAAAATTAGGATATAACAGAATTGCTATCATATCCTTACTTGTAACCTTAATTATACTCCATTAGAAGTTATTGGAACCAATTACATAATCATATGTTTTGAAAACCTTCATTTTCAATAGAATTGCTCTCGGGAACTGTTCATGTTACTCTTAATTTGCTAATTCCAGAACATGTACCCTACTTTGAAAATTCATAATTAATTGTAGAAAATTGAAATAATATGTTTCCAATTTCTAATGAAAGATATTTCATATATATTTGAAGGACAAATGTGGAATTAAGGTTTTCTTGTCCAAATGAAATCAGTTTATTCGTTGAAAATCACTATTCATTTGGTAAAATCTAGAAGTTCCAGTTTCTTTGCCTTAACTTCAAATGAAATTGTCCAAATGAACTTTATTATATATGGATTTAAATCTCTATATGTTTTCTTTAATCTCATAAAATTTCATAGAAAAAATCGTTCATTTGTTATATAAAAGCATCATGTGAACGTTACTGCCTCTAAACGTTGACTTCATCTCAATTCCAGATTTTAACTTCAACTTAGAAAAATCATAACAAATCGAATTCTTAACCAATTGAGGCTTTCTTGATGTCCATGTAAAGCTATGTATCTTAGCTCTTATCATGCCAAATTTCGAATTCAAACTCATTGATTAAGGCATCCTAATCATCATCACACCATCATGGCCTCAACAAAAATACATAATCATACATCATTCATCCATACATGCTATCATATGCTTCCATAATGTCAAGTAAGTATTGTAACTCATTATACAAGTCCCTCCATCTATGTTTACCCTTTTTCCTTGTGAAGTTCCAGCACCTATAACATGGTTATGCATATGGAAGGAATGAGATTTCATGGAAATCCCAATAGCAAGTTACACAAACCATAATATCATGCATGATTAATTGGATGCTTAACATGTTATCATGAGATGGGAGATACTTTATAATGGTACATGAGCAAACTCTAACATGCATATTGTCATGACATAAGTTGCAAGGAGTTGCAATCATTCATACTTCATCACAGACATGATGACATAATCTCAAGCTCAAGCAAACACCATAATCAACAAGTAAGCAAACAATTAAGCAAACATGAAACTATAGTTAGGTATTCTTGCTACCTCTTAGCTATCCTTATCAAGGTCTTCTTGGGATGATTTTCTTCCTTCAAAAATGTCAAAACAAAGCCATTACAAAGTAATATCAAGTTACAACTCAACTTGAAACCAAATCCAAGACTAGGTTTTCACTAACTTGCTTTCTTTCTCCCTTTTATGTTTCATACTTCCATCTTTCCAAAATAAGTTCTCATAGTTCATTTACACATAATTTTTCATATAGAATCCAAATATGAAACTAGAATTTCCAAAATAAAATCATACCACATGCTATAGTACCAAACCGAAACAACTCTATTGTTTTCCAAAAATTCACATTTTGATTCCAATGCTTCCAATACTTGTTATCCTACTTTATCCCCACACAATTTTCCATTTTAAACTCATTGGAAGCATCAAAATCACGAAATTCCATCATATGAATAGTGTCATGTACAGTAATAATAAGAACACAAAACCCTAATTCCAAACATACTTGACTTTCTAAACTTATACCACTTGATTCTAGCTTGTTTAAGCTTATATAAACTATCCATAACATAAAAAATCATATTTTAATCTTATATGGGAAGCACTTCCAGAAGCAAAAATAAGGGAAATATAGCATAAAACCCCCTTAAAACCATGAGCTAACTTGCTAGAACAAAGCGCGAGATCAAGGGTGATGATTTTCTTAATTGTTGCTTCACTTTGTGTGCTTCTTTCTTGGTTGAATGGAAATTTTGCTAGATTTTCCCTATGGTTTACCATGCATGATGAAATGATCTGAATAGGGGTTATTTATAGATGATCTTTGGTTGAAATGGATTGCCAAGATTAATTTAGTTACTATTTGATCTAATAGTCCATATTCAATCTTGCACAATCTTTCCCTAGAAGTCTCCCCTTTTGATGCCATGCATGACATCATTTAGGGTCATGTTTGGTTGGAAAAATTAGAATACCCTAATAGGAAAAATTCTAGTCCACTTTGGTACCGATTGGAGCAGTTTCACAAAAACTAGACTGTTTTCTATTCCAAATTTTTATAATATCCCAGGATATGTATTCTGTCCTAAAAATCAATGTCTAGGTTTCTTATACCATTGAAAATGTTAGACTGAGTATTTATATGCTATCCATCCCTTAGGAAATGACCAAAATACCCTTGGTGTCCTTTCTTGCATTATATTACCTTAAGAGCATAATTGCCATTTCACCCCTCTTTGCACTGCCTCAAGGCATATATTGGTGCTAACTAATAATATTTATACCATATGCCATGTTTGTAGCCTATCCAAAATGACCAAAATGCCCTCCATCTATTACTGGTACAATATAGTTATAGGGGCATTTTCGTAATTTTATACTTTTCTTGGACACTTGCCCCTTCTACTGATGAACTGGCATCATGGATTTTGGGCCCTCCTTGGTGTCATCATAGGCCTGTGTATGAGGTCATATGAGCTCATTATATCTAGGATTATTTACTACTATGTTCCATAATCAGATCACAGGTGTTCTCAAACTCCCGTGAAATTCACTAATATGGGGATAATTTTTCCTACAGAGCTCCTTCCAAGGTTCTGTCAAATTCATGACATCTGATATCATGGAGCACAGCTTCCTGTAACTTCTCTACTTATACCTGAGATCCATGTGATATGACAAAATTTTAGATAACTTTTAAACTATCGAATAAATATCTACTATCTAGGACCCTAAACAAATTTATATATTATGCTAGATTAACCAGCTTAACTTCCTTTATTTAGTAATGAAATATGGAACTAAAATACTTCCAGAAAATCTTAAGCCTTTTCTGACTGAACTTTTCTATAATTATATTTAAGTCCCTGACTTTTTGTTTATTTATATTTAGGTCCCTAAACTTTTAGAAATAATCACTTTTGGCCCAACTTTTATTTCTGCTTTAACTTTTGGCCTTGAACCTTTTCCAATTTGCATTTAGGTCCCTAAAATTTCTTTAGTTCATAATCCCTTTCTTTCCTTTCTCAATCTAATACAGTTTATTCCAAGAATCTCATATCCATTTCACATAAACTATACATTTATATCAGGTAAGAAAATTGGGGATATAACAATTGCCAGTTAAGTACCAAGACCTAGGATCCTACATAATCCCATACAGTATAGGACTGGTTCATGCCAAGGGAGCATTATTAGATCTAAGGGTTACCATTAATGTAATGCCTTGGTTGGTATATTTAGCTCTAGGTATTGACAAACTTAGAGACACAAGTATAGTACTCCAATTAGCTAATAGATCAATTAGGTACCCTAAGGGAGTTCTAGAGGATATTATAGTGCAAGTGAAGGACTTAGTATTCCCAACTGATTTTTATGTTATGGACATGTCCATTGAGTTAGTGAATGAGAGCACTTTGATCTTAGGCATACCTTTTCTCCAAACTTCCAAAGCAATCATTAGTATGAAGCATAGTTCCATTACAATGGAAGTTAGAGGACAGGTGGTGACTTTTAATATGAATGAAGCAATGAAATATCTTTTTGATGATTCTGCTTGTGCTGGTTTGAATGCTATTGATTGTGCTGTTGAAGAGACTAGGGATGAGCATGAACTGAGTTTACATTATGGTTATGATTTTATGTTGCATAATTCCAATAAGTCTTATGAAGCATCTCAGAAGCATATAAATTCGGATTCATCTTTGTGTGCTTATGATAATTATTTTCAATCTCTTTCTTCTATTTATTCTCTTCCTTGCTGTTATGAAGGCAATGCATCATGTATTCATCTTTCTATTTTGTAAATTTCTCATTGTCACCAAATCTCAATCTATTTCATCAATTTGCCGTGATAATGCTTTTGGGAAGGAGTTTGTGAGTGATTTTATAGGGTCACAAGATAATTTGGGAGCTATAAGTGGAACAAATGAAGCAGGGTCCAGTATATGTGATCCCAAGTCACAACTTGAAGACCTCTAAGTTGTGACTAAACATCAATTTGTTGAGGCAAGGACTCTCTATGAAAATGAGTCATGACTTGAGAATGATAATGTTGCGACTAACAACTCCCAAGACTGTGTGTCGTGACTTGAGGACCCTAGAATGTGCTGATTGTGTGATATATATAAGTGTGGAATGAATGACTTCATATCTGAATTGGACTCCCTCTAGCTATCAGCACATGTGTGAATCTCCCACTTGCTTCTATTATCATCTTCTTCAATCTTGGATCCAGCATATGCTCAATCTATTTAGCAACTTTATCCATGTGATTATGTTCTGTTACAGCACATGCTTTCCACCAGCTGTTAGCCCACTCGTTCAATTAGCTCCCTGTTCATGTGATCCTGTTATCCATTCTGTTTAGTCCAACTGTCACCTTATCTAATCTGGTGATTGATTTCTACATTCCTGTAATGGAAATTTAATAGATTATTTATCCAATTAATCACTAAAATCATATCAATTAATTTTCACTTGTTCCATTTTTATTTTATTTATTAATTGATCAACATATTGATAAATGGGGATAAAAATAGATAATAAAACTCTCTTTAAACACACTAAAATCAATACAATATGAGTTTATTTATTCCCCCACACTTAGCTTTTATATTCCGAGCAAAATTATAGATTGAAATTGAAATTTAAACACACATGCTCAGTAAAGTTGGCAAAACAAATTTAGATTAAGCACTTGCAATCATCAATCTTTTGCCTTCAGTTGGCAACAATCCAAAATAATCTTATATCCATCAAAGAATCTAACTCATGCAATTAAATCTTAGTAAGCAACTAGGTGAGATTTCCTCACAAGGTGTAGTGTTTCACTCATTCTCTTATCAAGGTAATTTTACTCAACCATCTAGTTTAGGTTCCCATAGCCTTGTAACCATCCTACATCTCCAACACTAAATGTCACTAGGGTTGTGAATCAAAGGGTATTTATTAGGTTGTAATGTTGGAAAAGCTAAGTAATGAAATGGAAATGCATATCAATGATTAATGAAATACTGCTCATGTTCTTACTACTTCAAGCTACTTCAACATTTAATCATAATTTGAAGTGTGCAACTGTAGAAAGTATTAATCATAAGTTAAATTCATTTTATTCAAGTTGAATATCACATCTTAAATGGTCTATTTTTTTCTCTTTTCTTTCTTCTCTTTTTTCTCTTTTCTCTATACTCTTTTTTTGTGCTTATCTTTTTTCAACTATTGAACCAGATAACATTGATAACTGTCATTTTAATTATCAAACAAAACTAAACTAACCAATAGTAAAGTGGAGGCTAACCTAGGTCAGTTCACAAGGAGCCTACATTGATGTAGAAGTTCCTAATTAATCTAATGAACCATAAATTAATAAGTTAAAGAGACGGTGTTTGATGAGTTTTAATCTAACTACTGAAAGTAAAACCTATGCCATTGTTTATACTTTTAAGTATTTATGATGATGAGATGAATGAATGACAAGTGTATTCTCTTAGAGATTACCTTACCTTCATTATCCAAAGAATATGAGAAGTTAATCAGTTTAATTAGAATATGTTAACTAACAACTCGCTAGCTAAATCTCAATCAAAGCTACAAATCACAGACATTAAAAGAGATTTTAATCATTCAACTTACAGAGAGCAGAATATGAATTAAATATATACAATTGTACTCTATTATAGAATCACTTCAATTAATCACAACTATGTTCAACTCGATCAAAGATGAGAATCAATCAAAGGTCATTTATGCAAAAAATAAGAAATCCAACTCAGTTCCCTACTTCTTTATCATCTACTACTATAATTGCATCAGTAATTATAGAATTAATACATCAGCTCAATACATTTAACTCTAAATTAAAAACACAATAAACTCCCTGTTCAGCTCAAGGATTATGGTTCAGCATCATATCCAAGAGAGCACAACAACTTATCCTTGCATTGCCATTTGAACTTCAGTAGCAACAGAAAACACAACAATAGTCATGGTAAAAATGATAGAAGAAGATGAAGATGGACTGTAGAACTTTCCTCTGGTTTTATTAACTAGAATAGAGAAAAGTTATAGAATAGAAATGGAGAATAGAGAGCGTGAGTGAGAATGGATAGAGAGAGTACGAATGGATAGTGAAGATTTGCGTGAATGTGTGAGCTAAATGGAATGAAATATGAAGTGGAATGAGTGCAGTGATGATTTATGCTGAATCGGTGTGATCTGTATGGAATATATAGGAAGGGTATGTGAATAGTGTGACTGTCAGCTAATTAGAGTAAATGATGTGTGGAGTGCATGAGTTGTTGCTGAAATGAGTGATTCTGTTCAAATAAGGTGTGTGTGCGTGTACAGTACCAAATGTGTGGAATTCTATTATGTTACAGCACATGCTTGATCTCCCACTTGTAATCTATTATTAGATCTGGATCCAACACATGTTCAATCTATTTTAGCACATGCTCCATGTGATTCTGTTAGCCTAACTTATCATGTTGGTATCTCTTGGATTTAGCACATGTCCAATATGTTCTCCTCAGCCATATTCCCACGTGAATGCTCCTTAATTCCTAGATTTAGCAATATGCTATCACATGTCACCTGCTCCTTTAGTCCAGCTGTCATTCTTCCTTAATCTATTCTGTTAGTGCGTTGGCCTGTAATAGAAAATGAGAAGAAACAAATTATTTATCCAATTAATCACTAAAATCACTTCAATTAATTTCCACTTATTCCATTTTATTAAGAAATTGCTCATTATAATGGTAAATGGGGATAAAATCAATTATAAAATTCTTTTAAAACACACTAAATATGACTATAATTATAAGTTTATCAAACATATACATTAAAGTTCAGATATCCAACAAGTAGTGCAACTTATCAGTTATTTCACAATTAAAGACTTACTGTAGTAGCAAATATCCTGTACAACTTTCATTAATTAAGGATAGAATTTTACAAGAAAGTGAAGTTCTCAAAGGAATAAATCAAAGGGTTTAATATTTATGAGGCTATTGTTTAGTCAAAAAGGTTTCAAAATAAATGTCCTTATCATATTCACAATTCTAAGAAGTTAATGTGGTTCTAAACTAAGGATTGAGACAAGTTTTACAAACTTACCAAATTAGATTATGGCACACAATGTAAAGGAGTATATGTTAGAGGCTCAAAATCCTTCTTTCTGGCTTACTCACCCTAATTTACTCACCATGAGAGATTGCTTGAATATTAAACTAAATACATGAGACTAATTATTCATGATGTACAATTTTCTATTAGTAAATCAATGAAACAAATAACTCAAACTTCATCAAGTTTGCCAATATTTAAAAGTTATATTTTCAAAGTTCAATTTAAATCCATGATAGTAAATTCCAAAGACCAAGCAACAATGAAATAGAAGAATTTTTCAGTAGAGGATCAATCTTAGTCGCGACAAAAAGGATATCTATCACATCCCAATTTTTAGGCCTAGAAGCCTAGTATGTAGCCTAAAAAAGATATCCTACTAGGCCCTATTGAGAAGAAGTCCTAAAAGTATACAAATAATGCTTAAGGACTAAACTACAAATAATGAGAGTTCAAGGACTAAATCGTAAATAGTGAAAGTCCTTGGGGGCATTTTGGTAATTTTCTAAAGGTATTTCTTGAGAATTGAGCCACCAGAGTGCTTGGGCTTGGTTAGAAACCCAAGATGACATTCCAAGGGCCTAAAAATGTGGCCCAGTGATTATGGGGTTTAAGTGACATTAAAATAATATTTTAGTACTTTTTCAATAAAGTAAAGTTACCCGATTAAGGATAGAACTGGGAAAAGTGATCAGATAAAGCTTTAGACCATGAGGTGGCATTAAAGGTATCCTCATGGGACCCACAAGGAACCATATCACATGATTATAGGAAAAGAAAAAAAGCTAAGGACACATGGCATGATTATAGGAAAAGAAGGAAAAACTAAAGGACATGTGGCATAATCTCAACCGTTCATTCTAGGAATAGACTCTAGAATTCTCTGGAAAGGGTAAGTCAGCTGGTGAGGTGTCCTAAGGGCCCCACCATTGTGCCACCTTGCATGCAAGGTGGCCCATGGATGATGTCATTGAGGAGGGTGATGTCATCGTGATGATACAGGCAAAGCTTCTTGAGGAAGCTAAGCAATTTGAGCCATTCATCGCAATTCAATCTGGACCATCCATTCCACCTCCACTCAACTATAAATACCCCACTCCCCCTCACTTCATTCCCACATCCAAGAACAAGAAACAAGAGAAAGGAGAGAAAAAGAGAAAGATAGAAAGAAAGAAAGGAAGAGAAAGAAAGGAAGGAGTTCTAGTGGAGCTAGGAGCAATCCAAGGAGTTTAGGGATTTGGCCAGCTTATGAATAAGGTTCTAACATATGAAAAGAAGGAATCTTAGAGCAAAGGCTATATGTCAGGTAGTGAACTTATCTTAAATTTGTATGTATTGAATGTTATACTTGATTGTGCTATGGCTTTATTGAATTGTGTTGCATATGTGCTTATTGTAAGGAATTGGAAGACACGCAGTAGAAATTAACTTAAAATTTGTTCCATTCCTTTCCATGATCTACCGTATGTGTTTAAGTCAAGTAGGAAGAGGCATTACCCTCAGTGTTCCTCAGTGACCTCCACAGCTTCTGGTCACAACGTTCACAGCTTCTCTCCGCGGCTCGTGCTCCCTTTCCGATCGTAAGGAGTTGACGACTGAGGTCGACTTCCTTTACTGGTATCAACATGAACAGCATTCTAACCACGAACGATATGCTAGCGTCTCCTGTCCCTCCAGGGCTTTCTCAAGAATTCATCCTCTCCATCTCTATTTCGGCAGTTTCTTCTCTGTAAACCTTTTGCAAATTCCCCTTCGGCCTTTTTGTGTTCTATATATTTCAAAATGTATCTCCTAAAATAAGATATATAGGATGCTATGCGTTTTTCTCTACCGAATTGGATTTTAGAGTTAATCTTATATTAATTCTGAAATTAATACAATATCATATATTGTATAATTTGATAAAAAACTAATTAAATAAATAATATTTATATTAAATCCATCCCACAGATTTAATTCACCTATTTATTTAACTTAAAATAAAGATAAGAATGAACTATATTTGATTTATTCTCATAAATCAAATTTGAGATATCATATCAATTTGAATTTCAAATTCAAACGTGATAGAGATTTAATTTATTCTTATAAATTAAATCTTATAAATATCTCTTATATGAGATATCCTATCAATTTGAACTTCAAATTCAAACGTTATAGAGATTTAATTTATTCTTATAAATTAAATCTTATAAATATCTCTTATATGAGATATCCTATCAATTTGAACTTCAAATTCAAACGTTATAGAGATTTAATTTATTCTTATAAATTAAATCTTATAAATATCTCTTATATGAGATATCCTATCAATTTGAATTTCAAATTCAAACGTGATAGAGATTTAATTTATCCTTATAAATTAAATCTTATAAATATCTCTTATATGAGATATCTATCAGTTTGAATTTCAAATTCAAACGTGATAGAGATTTAATTTATCCTTATAAATTAAATCTCATATATCTCTTATATATAATGTATATATATGAATTTATATATATACGAATATAAATATAAATAAATATATACATCTACCCTGGATCATTCATTGAATCTGGACATATATTAGATTCAATGAATCTGGACATCATAGCTCGTGTTGGGCTATTTTATGTGTGACCCTGTAGGCCCATATGAAGTTGGCAGTGGACCATTTGCTATATTGGCCCACAAGTTGCAAGCGGTCTCTAGCAAGACATAACGACTACCAAAATCATATGAGGATCATTAAACGATGTAACCTTTTATACAACCATATCATGTCCCTTCTGTCAAGCGATATTTTGGTCATGGATGAGGCATGGATAATGTCATCCTCCTATTCCTGACTGTTACTTTCTCGATCCCTGATTAGTCAGACTATAGAAATGAAACTACCTTTCCATTACAGTATGGCCATACATTTCTCAGACTTACTCATTGAGGGGCCCAGTAATATCTCTCTACGAATGTGAGGGAAAAATTCCATCTTGACCATTCACATTCCTCCGCATGAAAACCACTAAGCCCAAACATAGTCTTTATGATTACTCGGTCAAAAGTGACTTTTGACTAGGTCAAAGCTGAGTATTTGTCATGTATGAATCCATGATGATCTCAGGTCAAATGGCATAGTGACATGGTTTGTATATTAGAGAAGCTTGTGACGTAACCCATGTAGCTCTCTCTAGCGGGTCAGTCTAACACCATGTACTCTTACATGTGCCTATGACTTTGATTTATATTTCTATACATCTTCAAAGTCATACTGGTCTTATTTCATCTCTGCTCCCGCATAGATGACTAACCAGGGACATTTTGGATAAGATCATAAATTATCCAAGGATGGTCATCACAGTAAACATGCAAATAATATGATAATATAATTAATAAATTTAGAAATCAATAATGTTCATAAGATAATGATTGGCCCCTAGGGCACAATTTTTAACACTTATATATGAAGCTATGTTTCTATGATTACTTTGGCCAATTGTATTTCATATGTAACATGGAAGCGTGTATATTAGACAATGTTAATACTTTCACAAGCAAGCACCAGTATTTACATTAATGCATGCATAATTTAGTACCGTTTGCTACTGAAATTTCCCTAAAAATCTCATCCCCTTCAATGTAATCCCAATCTTACAGGTATGTTAAAAGAGAATTGAAGAAGCATGAAGAGAAGCTAAGGATTGGATAGTACAGATAGGACCAAAATGCTAGAATCAGGGAAAAATACAGGATGAACAGTAAACTTCAGACGTTGACTGAGTCAAGGCGTAGTCAACAAGTTATTTTTTATTGAAAGATCATTAAGTTAGATTCATGTAACAATTTGAACCACTTCATTTTGATTTTTCTAGAATTAGTTATGATTTTTTGAAGTTAGGTCCCTCATCTGGAATTTACACAGTGAATAGTACTCGCTAAGAGTAAAATTCCAGATTGAGTAATTTGATTTCAATAGCCTTAAAAGTGGTTCCAGATGCTACCGTTTGGTCTATAAGTCATATAAAAATAAGGATGTTACAATATCAGGTCCCAAAAGGGTAAGTAAAGAATTTAATTTTTATGTAGCTATTGTTTGGTCAAAAGGATTTTGAAAGAAATGCCCTTATCATATTCACGACTCCAAGAAGCTAATGTGTTTTTGAATCAAGGATTAAGATAATTTATGTAAAGTTACCAAATTTGATGGTATCACACAATGTAAATGGGTATATGTTTGAGGCTCAAAATTCTTCCATATGGCTTATTGTTTTAGAATTACACTAATTAACTACAAGCATGTCCAACTTGGTCCAAGGATGAGAATTAATTAAAGCAATCAATTATGTATAAGTAGAAAATCTAACTCAGTTCCCTAATAATTAATCATCTACTAACAATAATTGCATCAATAATTCCATAATTAACTACATCAACTCGATACAATCAAATTTGAATTAAAGACATAATGAACTCCTTGTTCAGCTCAAGGATTCTAGTTTAGCATCATCACCAAGAGAGCACAATGGATCTAGCCTTCTATTACTGTCAAGACTTCAACAGTAGTAGTAAACAGATAAGCAGTCATGGTAAATGCATAAGGACAAGATGAAAATGAAAGAAGAACTTTCCTCTTATTCTATTGCTTAGAATAAAGGAAAGTTGCATATGGAAAGAGAGAGAATAGAGATGAGCATGAGGGAGAATGGCATAAATGAGAGATAGAGTTGCAGGTGTGTGGTGATATGTGAATGATGCGTGCCAGCCCCCTTTGATTGCGCTAATGTGTGTTATATAGAAGTGTGGAATGAGTGTGTATGGAGTAAATAGCAGTTGGAATGAATATGTGATGCAAGGTGTGTTATATGCATGATAGCATTTACATGAATCTGTTAGTTTTCCCCTCCATGTTATTTCTATTGCAGCGCATGTGTGATCCATACTTGCTTTTGTTTCAGTTCCTTAATTCCAGCCCATGCTTAATCTATTTACTTCTTCCCTCCAGCACATGCTTAAATATCCTTGTGTCCAGCTATCAATTATAATCATTTCTGTTTTATTCTCACAGTAGTAAGTTGTCTCGGTAATTAATGAGCATTTTTCTAAAATGGGAATTTAAAAGAAACATATTATTTATTCAATTAATCACTAAAATTACATCAATTAATTTCCAATTGTTCCAATTTAATTTTACTAATTAATTGCTCATCATATTGGTAAATAGGGATAAAATTAATAATAAAACTCTCTTTAAACACACTAAAAATCACTACAAATATTAGTTTATTACTTACTCACCCTTATCAACTCCTTATGACAAGATTGCATGAATATTAACTAAATACATGAGATCGATCATTCATGATGCACAATATCTAGTAGTAAATCAATGAAACAAGCAACTCACACTTCATCAAGTTTGTCAATATTCAAAAGTATGTGTTCAAAATTCAATTTAATTCCAATAGATAAAGCAACCATCAGAATGAGAGAATTTTTCAGCAGATGATCAAGTCTTGTCGTGACAAAACGGACATCGTGTCACAACTGTTTTGCACAGAGAAGAAATTTTTAAAAAACAAGGAATATTGGTAGTAACATATATGGACACTAGTGCAACTCATAATCACAGGTAGTTATCTTTTTAAACACACATGCTCAGGCCGTGACCCAAGTGTCAATCCAGTCACAACTAAAATTCACAGAGTTACAGTAACGACAAAGATAGAGTATAGTTCACAACTAAACACCACATATAGGTAACATCAGAAAATATGAACTCCTAGTCGCGATAAAAATAGGCATTGGTAGCAACTAAGTTTCACATAGAAGAAAATTGATATATTCGAACACATTAGTCGCGACAAGAACAACACACGACCAGAATACTTAATCACAACAATTATCTAATTTTATTTACCCATTTCACAACACATGTTAGAGCAATTGATAGCTGGATATTGAAGCATGTGTTAGAGATAATGCTGAACAGAATCCTTAAGCTGAACCATAATCCTTTAGCTAAATAGGGAGTTTATTGTGTTTTTAATTTAGAGTTAAATGTATGAGTTGATATAGTTAATTTTGTAATTACATATACAATTAGAGTAATAGATGACAAAGAAGTAGGAAACCGAGTTGGATTTCTTATTTATGCATAACTGACCTTTGATTGATTCTCATATGTGATCGAGTTGAACATAGTTACGATTAATTGAAGTGATTCTATAACAGAGTACAATTGTATATGTTTAATTCATATTCTGTTATTTTTAAGTTGAATGATTCATAATCTCTTTTAATGTCTGCGAGTTATAGCTTTGATTGAGATTTAGCTAGCGAGTTGTTAACTAATATATTCTAATTCACCTGATTAACTTCTCATATTCTGTGGATAATGAAGGTAAGGTAATATATAAGGGAACCTACTTGTCATTCATTCATCTCATCATCATAAATACTTAAAAGCATAAACAATAGCATAGGTTTTATTTTCAGTAGTTAGGTTAAAACTCATCAAACAATAGCATAGGTTTTATTTTCAGTAGTTAGATTAAATACTTAATTAGGAACTTCTACATCCACTTAGGCTCCTTGTGAACTGACCTAGGTTAGCCTCCACTTTACTATTAGTTAGCTTAGTTTTGTTTGATAATTAAAACAACAGTTATCAGTTGCTATAGATGTGGCAAGCTAAGACATATTATTAGGGAATATCTGCAGAATACAATAGATGAGAGACCCTAGACAAATAAAAGAGCTTTTGCCCTAATAAGAGAAAAGTTAAGGAAGTCACCTGAGATAATCCAGGAGACAGTATGGATTAACGATTGCTAATTAGATGCAATATATGACTCAAAAAATACTCTGGTCATGACTAAAAGTTATAGAGAGCAAAATGAGTAAAAAATTAATTTTAGGTTGTGACCAGATACATATTTTGTCTCTACCACATATGTTGCATCGACTAATTTTAGGTTACTAATTTCATATACATATGTGGTCATGACTAAAATTCACATAGACTCTTAGAAATCAATTTTTGCACTATAGTTACAACTAAATAGGCAATTAGTTGTAAATCAAAAAGATAAAACACTAAATTCATAGAAAAACTAAAGCACCTATATTCTTTTTATATTTTTTAGGCTCAATAGATTGCTTAGGACCCTAAATAGATGCTAAAGTTTCTAACTAATCCAATGAGTCATAAATTAACAAATTAATCAGATAAATTGTGAGATGAGATATTGAATAACTTCTAAATGTAAATCCTATACTATTGTTATGAATTTAGGTCTTAATGATGATGATATGAATCAATGCAAGTGTGTTCCCTTAGAGACTACCTTACCTTCACTATCTATAGAGTAAGAGGAGTTAATTAGTTGAATTAGAATGTGTTAGCTAACAACTCGCTAGCTAAATCTCAATCAAAGCTACAACTTACAGATATTGAATAGAGAAATATGAATAATTCAACTCAAGAGGTAGAAAAATATGAATTAAATAGATACAATTGTACTTTGTTATAGAATTGCTCTAATTAACTACAACCATGCCCAACTAGTTCAAGGATGAAGATAAATTAAAGCTGAATTATGTAGAAATAGGAAATCTAACTTAGTTACCTAATTGTTTATCATCTACTAACTCTAATTGAATTAGTAATACTAGAATTAACTATATAACTTGATACAATTAAATCTGAATTAAAGACAATTGAAACTCCCTATTTAAGATCAAGTATTCTAGTTCAACATAATCCCCAAGAGAGCACAACAACTGTCATATCCTAATTTTTCCCTATCCGTATAGTACTAATAGTGGAAAGAGGTTTGGAAAGGATTATGACAAATATCAGAAGTAATAATAAAGGTTAGATGATTCTTTAAGGAAGAGAAGGACTAAAATGAAAAGTAGAAAAGGTTAAAGGCAAAACGTGAAAGTAGAAACAAGATTTGGGCCAAAAGTCATAATTTTCAAAAGTTAAGGGACTTAAATGTAATTAAGTCAAAAGTTCAAGGGTAAGATTGTAATTATAGAAAGATCAGCCCGAAAAGGGTTATAACTGTTCAGAAGTTTTTTAGTCCCATATTCCATCAGTAAATAGAGGAAGTTGCGCTGGTTAATCTGGCATGATACAGAATTTTATTAGGACTCCAGCCAACAGAAAATTATCTGATAGTATAAAAGTTATCTGAAATTTTATCAGATTTCATGGACTTGAGATGTAAGTGGGCAAATTATAGGAAAATGTGCCTACGGTGTCAGAAGTCTTGGATCTGACAGAATTCTGGAAGAAGTTCTGTATAAAAAGTTATTCATATATTAATAAATTTTGACGGGAGTTTGATAACACCCGTGATCCGATAATGGAATTTATCAGTATGTAAGCCTGGATAGAATAAGATCATATGACCTCATATATGGGCCCATGATAATGCCAAGAAGGGCCCAAAACCCAGGGTACCAGTCCATCAGTAGAAGGGGCCAGTGTCCAAAAAAAGTGTGAAATTACGAAAATGCCCCTAGATGCCCAGATTGTACCAGAGATGGATGAAGGGAATTTTGGTCACCTGGGACAGGTTAAAAATATGGCACATAGTATAAATATGATTAGTTGAGCCCAGATACACTTGAGGGAGTATAAAGAGGGGTAAAATGATGATTATGCCCTTAGGGTCAATATAGTGTAAGAAAGGACACCGAGGGTATTTTGGTCATTTCCCAAGGAGTGGATAGTAGATAAATACTCAGTATAACCATTTCAAGGGTATGAGATGCCTAGACATTGATTTTTAGGATAGAATACATATCCTGGTATATTGTAGAAAAAATCGGAACAGAAAACAGTCCGGTTGTTGTGAAACGGCTCTGATCGATACCGGATTGGACTAAAATTTTTCCAGAAGCTTCCTTACACTATGAGCACGCCACCTAACCCCTTGAGGTGTCCCTTGAGATGTCCCACATGATGTCATAATTATTCTTTTATGAAAAAGTAAAATCCAAGATTCAATGTGAGCCTTTAGATCAAATAGTAACCAAATCAATCTTGGCCATTGATTTTTCTTGGATTTTGGCTATAAATACCCCCTCATTCTGCCCAAAAACGTGGCCTTGTGATACCTTGGGGAAACTCTTGCAAAATGAAAACTCAAGCCAAGACAAAGAAGATTCAAGGTTCCAAAGTTCAAGCAAGCTAGAGATTAAAGGAATTGATTGGTATGCTCCAAGAGAGGCAGCCACATGTTCAAGGAAAGTGAGAAGAAAGAAGCAAGTTAAGGTGAAAGAAAGTCAAGTGTTTAAGGTTTATGAATAATGAAAGTGGATGATGAAGTAGGAAGAAAAGCTAGGGTTTGGATAGTATATATGTTATGTGAATGTGTAATGTTGATGTATGACCAATGTAAGCAGTGATGGTCATGATGTAATGAAAAATAGTAAATGATGAAATAAATTTATGAAAATTTACAGAAATTTAGATGACATGTCAAGCTTCGTTTTGACACCAAGAATGCTTTATTTGGATTTCTGTACAAAGAGAACTTATTTTCCAAAGTAAGGGACCAGAATCTGTTTCCAGGATTTTTGACCAAATGAACAGTAAACTTTGGCAAATAAACTGTATTCATTGGATAATCATTTGGTCTGGAAATTATTTTTACCATAAATTTCAAGATGTTATCTTCATGTAGCTTTTTGGACCACTTTATTTCGAGTTTTCAAGAATTAGTTATGATTTTTTGAAGTTTATTACGTAATCTGGAATACCATATGAACAGTAACCCGAGAAAGAGTAAAATTCCAGATTTAGCTAATGAACTTCCAAGGTTTTGTAAGTGGTTCTAAATGCTATTGAATGGTCCCTAAGACATATGAAAGTAAGGATGTTATATTATGGTATCAGAGCAGAAGTTTCTGGCATGATATAAGATATTTCCCAGACCCTAACCTTAAAAAGTAAGTGTTTTGTTAAGTTAGGGTGTTTATTAGGATAATTAGCATTACTTAATTAAGCAAATATTGCAGGAGTAGGTATGGGATTTCATAAAGTTAATTCAGAGGCTTCAGTTAATAAGGGAGACCCCTATTTTGTAGTGATATATGAAGATGATATACATCCAGACTTTGATCTTTCAAACAATAGAGAAAATTTAGAGAAAAGTTTAGGGGATCAGTCAGGAAAGTCTACAGTGGAATATCCCATAGATGTTTCTGTAGACTCAAACCTGCAGTCTGGAGGTCATGTAGAGATACAGCCTGAAGCCCAGTATACCCCAGATAATGCTGAGTCTAGTGACTCTACACAGTATGAGTTTGTTAGAGTGCCATCTAACCCTGATGTATGTTCTATTCCCCCAATGAGAGAATAGATTACGGCCGAGGAAGCTGAGTACTGGTACTAGATTATGGGTAGACCAGATATTATTCCTCCTCCACCAGAGTTTGAGGATAGAGTTACTATGAGTAATATACCACAATCCCCTAATTCAGATATCCAGTCTGAGTTTATGATAGAACCTGTTCATTCCCAAAGTCTAGGAATATGTGGCCTTATAGAGAAGGATCAGTGTGATGTTCCTGGCCCTAGTCAACCCTAGCTTTCTTTGTTAAAGATAGATAATGCTGACCATATTAGTCTCAAGAAAGCTGTGGAGAGTGAACTACTCAGTCTAGTTCAAGGAATGGACAGAAGCAGAGATCAAGAGTAGTCAGTTTACTTACAGTTCCTCAATGCCGTATCAGGAATGATAAATAGATATGCAGTAGAGGACATTAACCTAAATCAAGTTTATACTCTAGAGGACTGGCATGAGATGATAGTAAGCCAAGTATTGCCATATACCCCTACATGGCATATAGAGCTAAGTGAGTATCTGGCAAATGATCCGCCAGCTGATATTCAGGGGTGGCATATCTGTGTATAGAAGTATATGCAGTCTATGATCCCTTAGAAAGAAATGTAGAAGTAGGTGGGGGGTAATGTAAATAGGTAAAGTGAAAAGAAAAGTAATTACTCATGTGTATGATGTTATGATGTACCCCAAATATGTAATTGATATGTATGTAATGTGTGTACAAATGTTATGGTAATATGGAATACGGAAGTTGGATGAACATGTATATGAATATGTTCCCTATTTAAGTGTGACTATGATGTATGTATATGAATGCGCTTTAATTAATTTAGAGTCATCCAAAGACGAGTTTTTACGAGCTGCTAGGCCACAACAGAAGATGACCTATGGGTACAATAGAAGAATACATAGCTGTTAAGCTGTGACAAGTAACTCGAGATGGTCACGACTAAAAGTTATAGAGAATATGAGACGGCTAGCAAGTACTTAGGTGGTGACTAAAATGCACAAAGACCTGATGATAAGAATAAGATGCTGACCTCATTGAAGTTTATCAATTAGAGGCTTAGCATAGAGTGCGGGCAAGTTAGATAGTATGATACACTGAGATACAGAAGATCAGTTAAAGAAGAGGCTAAAAAGTAGATCCTCCATATGATCATCAGGAGTTGATCTATGTTACGAAAGACTTGCCTAGAAAAAAGCCTAACGTATGACTTAAGGATAAAGATGTGATGGCTAATAGATAGAAAGTTAATGTTCCTAACACAGAGGGATTCCATCATGAAGAGATAGTAACCTAACTCTCTGCCCTAGAGAGCAGAAATAGTAATGTTAAGTGATGAATGAGATCCAAGTGACCTGAATTGGTCGGGATCTAGAGGTAGACTAGAAAAGAATCATAGTCTAGTCTAGAGTAAACTGAGACTGATGGACATAAAGAGTTAAGAGATACAGAGAGGCACAGAAGTTACTACATATGAGATGGAGAATGATCCGCTCACTTGAGAAGTTTTTCTAAAAAAGTTTAAAAGAAGCATTCCTCTCAATTAGAGAGAGGTGAGCATGAAGTTAAGGGTTAGAGCAAAGGAAAGAGAACCCTTTTAATGGATACTTAATCAAGTTCAATCATATGAATCTTGAGGCTTAATAAGAGTTACTTTCTCACCTGTTAGTAATTCAGGAGGATAAGGGAAAACTTAAAAGTTCGAATGTCATAAAGATATTAGTCAAACCTTTCCTCAGTTAGCTAAAAGAAAATAGCTGACTCAATTATGGATTACTGCTAGATTTCAATGAGGCCAAGGACACATAATTCCTTCAGGCTAGAGACATAGAAGTCTTACAGGCGATAAGAGATGATATGATAGAATGAATATGACCTAGTAAGGTAACCACATATTCAAAGATGAAGTGACTCCCCTATTCCTTTTGTAAGAAAGAGTAAAGAAGGGTTGAGTCCATACCCTAGTAAGAGGGTAAAGTGGCAACCTAAATGAAACAAGTAAATGATTCAGGTTCCTGAATAAATGATCAGGACCTAGTGATTTAGGTAATGAAGGAACATAATACTTTAAAGTCTACTTGGTTAATTATTTAATTGCAATGTGAGTATAAGGGATGTTTGAGCAGATGTATGTGATAATGGTATGGCTTATGTTGCCATAAGATATGATGAGAAGTTGCATCTCCTTGCAGTTGTCATATGATGACACGCATGTTAGAGTCTGCTTAAATGATTGCATCTCCTTGCATATTATGCATGTTGAGTATGTTATGATGGATAAATACTCCCCTTTACATTACATACAGGGTAGAGTAGATATGATGAGAAAGTTATGTTGCTCCCATGCCCTACGACATGCAATTAAATAATTCAACTTGGTAAGGATGAAGCAACAACAAAGGGCTAAATAAGATAGTTAGCTAGTTAAGTCCCAAAGAGTAGAAAGAGAAATTATGATCAAATAGTGATAGTCAATGAGATTAAAGATGAGAATTAATAGTGAATCTGCAGATAAATGATTATGATACTCAGGATATATCCCTTTAATAGGGGTAAGATGTATGAATAGATGATGATGGACATGTGCAAGGTAGAGCCTGTGTAGCTCTCTACAGTAATGGATAAAGTAAAGTTATAAAGATGAGAATGGTATACGAAGTTCCTGAGTGATAGAGGAAATGAGTCAAGTCCTAATAGATAATATTGGCTTCTGTGATCATTTTTAGGGAATTATCTGTGGAGTTAAAAATGATATGAAAGTGACCAACCTTGTAACTTTGTTCGTTGGTTTAGGTCTTCCAAAGATGAGAATACAATACAACAGAATTGCAATAAATTCTGGTGGATTGTAGTTAGATCCTGGTATGGCTCACAGGGTCATAGTTAGATCCTGAAAGGCTTATGGCTGATCATAGTAGATCCCGAGGGTCATAGTAGACCAAGCCTAGAGTAAGAAAGTAATGAACCATAAGTATATTATTGTTAGAAATCATGCCCTAGGGGTCAATCATTGTCTTATGAATATTATTGATTTATGAATTTATTAATTGTGTTATCATATCATTTGCATGTTTACTGTGATGACCATCCTTGGATAATTCATGATCTTATCCTAAATATCCCTGGTCGGTCATCTATGCGGGAGAAGAGATGAAATAAGACCAGTATGACTTTGAAAATGTATAGAGATATAAATCAAAGTCATAGGCACATGTAAGAGTACATGGTGTTGGACCGACCCGCTATGAGAGAGCTGCATGGGTTACGTCATAAGCTTCTCTCATATACAAACCATGTCACTATGCCATTTGACCTGAGATCATCATGGATTCCTACATAACAAGAGCTCAGCTTTGACCTAGTCAAAAGTCACTTTTGATCGAGTGATCATAAAGACTATGTTTGGGCTTAGTGGTTTTTAATGTAGAGGAATGTGAATGGTCAAGATGGAATTTGTCCCCCACATTCGTAGAGAGATATTACTGGGCCTCTCGATGAGTGAGTCTGAGAAATGTATGGCCATACTATAATGGAAAGGTAGTTCTATTTCTATAGTCAGACTATTCAGGGATCGAGAAAGTAACGGTCAGGAATAGGAGGATGACATTATCCAGGCCTCATCCATGACCAAAATATCGCGTGACAGAAGCGACATGATATGGTTGTATAAAAGGTTACATCGTTTAACGATCCTTATATGATTTGGGTAGTCGTTATGTCTTGCTAGAGACCGCTTGCCACTTATGGGCCAGTATAGCAAATGACCCACTGCCAACTTCATATGGGCCTACAGGATCGCACACAAAATAGCCCAACACGAGCTATGATGTCCATATTCAAAATCTCTTGAAACAGATTATGGTCCCTTACTTTAGAAATTCATTTCTCTTGATATACACATCCAAATGAAATGTTCTACCAATGACTTAAAGCTCTGGATGTTTGCTACAAGCTTGTAAAAAGTCATGAAATAATTCATTCATTTGCTAGGTCAAACTGAAGCGACAACAAAACTGCTTTAGGACCTACATTTTTACCATTTTAGTTTCCTTTCTTTTACTTTCAATAATTGTTCCAGCATGCATAAGCCATCAAATAAGCTTCTCAATATTCATATACATCATGTACATATACCATAAGTATTACAAATAGTTTCATCACATAGATGGGCGCCTCATATGTATTTACATACATAGATAATCCATAGAATATGCTAGGATCTCATTTACTTCCATTCCTTTCTTCCATTCTTTAGTTGTTCTCCATGCATACATTTTCCCTCATGCTTGACCTAAATTGGTTGGTTATGGGAGAGTGAGATTCTAGGGAATCTCAGTAGCAAACATTACCACTTAAATATGCAAGATGGATCCTAATGCATGATATATAATTTCATTAAACTTTCTTTGATTAGTGACATGCCATAATGCTATATACTCTTACATAAAGTGCATGGCCATGGGAAACATGTTATTCACAATACATTGAACATCATTTATCATGTCACAACATCATTCAAATATCATATACATGTCAACACATAAGTATACCACATCAAGCACATAAAGAGGTAAGTTCACTACCTTGCACTTAAGCTTTCCTCTTGATCTTTAGAACTTGCTCCCTAGATTCCCAACCATGAAGCCTTTATGTCAATCACTTCCCAACATGTTCTTGGATGTTTCATGGTACTAAACACATTCATATTCATCACATAATTCATTAGGACTCATGAACTCTAATCATATTCAAGACTAACTTTGTTACACTCTTTATTGTCATAAATTTCTCTAATTTTCACTAATCCACTTGGCTCTTGAACCAATTGATGTCTTGACTTTACCCCACACAATTTCATCTTTTGAATCCATTTATGAGCTTAGAATCATGAAATTCTAGCTCCTTCATGGCCTGCTATATAGAACTAAATATAATCATATAATTCTTTCAAAAATTCTCATTTTGATTCTAATGTTTCCCATACTTGTTTCACCACTTTACCCACGCAACTTTTCATTTTAAAACCATTGGAAGCATCAAAATCATGAAATTTCAATCACTGTTCATGTTTGTGAATAGTAACAGTGAAGAATTTCAAAACTACAATCTTGAAATTTCAATGCTTCCAAGGTTCAAAACCTTTTCAATCCTACACAAAATCATCATATAAATTCAACGGAGGCATTAAATCATTGAAATTCCATTTCCTTCCCTCATGAACAGTGCATACCGAACAGGGTACACTATGGCAAAGTCAAGAATATCAACTTGATTCAACAACCAATCTCTTAACTAGCTTGTTTAAGCTTCAATCATATGTCTCTAACTTTATTTTCTTCTTTTCCCTTTCATCTAAGGTTTTTGGGCAGTACCACCACTTAGAGAAGACTCACCTTTTCCCCCATGAAAACCCTAAGTTCAAGCTCCCAAATCAAAGGAAAACAAGCTAGGAGAGATTGCTTACCTTTAATCTCTAGCATGCTTGAACTTTGGTACCTTGAATCTTCTTTGTCTTGGCTGGAGTTTTCATTTCACAAGAGTTTATCCAAGAGTTGAAAAGCCACAGTTTGGATGCAGATTTGAGTATTTATAGAAAAATCTTGGTGGAAATCAATGGCCAAGATTAGTTTGTACACTATTTGATCTAATGGCCCATATTTAATCTTAGATTTAACTTTTTTCAAAAATAATAATTATGAAATCATGTGGGACAACTCAAGGGACACCTCATGGGGGTTAGGTGGCAAAATTCTAATGAGGGAACCTTCTGGAAAAATTTCAATCCAATCCGGTACCAATCGGAGCAGTTTCACAGCAACCGAACTATTTTCTATTCTTAATTTTTGATAATATACCAGGTTATGTATTCTGTCCTAGAAATCAATGTCTAGGCTTCTCATACCATTTGAAAATAATATACTAAATATTTATCTGCCATCCATCACTTGAGAAATGACCAAAATACCCTTGGTGTCCTTTCTTGCACTATACTAACTCTAAGGGCATAATCGTCATTTTACCCCTCTTTGCACTGCCTCAGAGCATAACTGGCTCTGAATAATTATATTTATACTAGAATGACTAAAATGCCCTCCATCTACCATTGGTACAATTTGGGCATCCAGGGGTATTTTCGTAATTTTGTACTTTTCCTGGACTGCTCTAGACTCTGGCCCACATAACTGTCTTACTACTTTATTGAGCTCATGATGGCACCATTTGGGCCTTAATATGGGCTCAATGCCTTTATTGCCTTTCTGGCCCAATTTACAAGACAACTCTCCTGATCCTATTTATCGGGTATTTATTTCATTGTAAAATCTTGTAAGAATTTTACAAGATTCCTTTTCTAAATCTGTCAATTTTATAAATTCTTATATTAAATATAGAAATTTTTTATAAAGTTTCATCTAATTCTGACGTCTGAAAAATACTCTAATAATTCTTATGACTTCAGAAATTTATATTAATTAATCAGGACCTCAAATCAAAATTCTGCATCGCGTCAAATTGACTAGAATAATTTTGTCTATCTACTGGTAAAATTTGGGTCTAATTTGATTCTGGGCATTTTTAGCCTGTTTTGGTTCAACTTTCTCATATTTATATTTAGGTCCCTGAACTTTTGAATAATTACACTTTAGCCCCTAAACTTTTAGCTATTTGCATTTAAGTCCCTTAACTTTTAAAAATTACACTTAAGGGCCCAACTTTTGTTTCTACCTTCACTTTTTACCTTTAACATTTTCTAATTTTCATTTTAGCCCTTCTCTTTCTTTAAGACTGATCTAACCTTTATCTTTTCTTCTGATCTTCATCATAATCCTTTCTAACCCTCTTTCCACTATTAGTACTATATGGATAGGGAAAAATTAGGATATGATATTTCTACCCCCTTAAAATAAATTTCATCCTCAAAATTTACTTAGCACCTTAGTCAGTAATCTTGGATAGATATCCTTGTCTTTTTTTTTACTAAGGATTGGGGTATCTATCTCTCATCTTCTATCTTAACATCTTAGTATAGTACCTTTCATGTCCGCAGATCTTTATATCTTTACTATCATTCCTTTCCTTTTATTCCGAATCAACTCAATCAAAGTTGAACACTACCTCATTCTACTACTTACTTCATTGCTTTGCATCCATTTGCATATGGACTCCTCACTATACTGAACTTGTGAGTAGTGTCCATTTCTTTCATGTAAAACTCTCTCGAATACTGCTATATTATGAAGTTTCTTTTAACTATTCATCATACTTCTTAGTATAATCATTTATGACTCATTTGAGTATCTAGCGAAATTTCTCTGAACATCAGCAAAACTTTATCTCTTATTTTCATATTATCATACTTATCATCATCTTCAATAACTTATCATATATAGAGAGAGGACTTATCTCATCATTCTTTCCTTCATTGCTTTACTAATAAATAGGAGCACATACTCTAACATGCATAATGCCTGTCCAACATATTGCAAGACTACATACCTACCCATGAATGCAAAGCTCTAACATCGGAGCTCAAGTATTCCTTTTCTTAATATGCACAGCTCTAACATTTGGAGCTTTAGCATATTCTATAAACACAACATAATGCTTTGCATTTCATGCAAGGAGTGAAAACTCTTATTTGCTCCATCATCTGTAACATAACACTTAAACATATGATCCCTTCAAAAAGGGAGCCTCTCGATCTGTTTATAAAGCTATCTATAAAGCCACTTCTTATCGTACTTCTTAATACATATTTCTCATTACGTACTCTTCATGGCAATTCTCATTTCATATCTTCCATGCCATAACATGGCATATCTGGCCAAATCTAACTCTATCATAGTCTATCTTTCAAATCCATTTCATTTGGACTTGACATAAGGGTTATAATCTCTTACTGCTCATAACCCTTTCTAGCTTCTCATAGCTCTTTCTATCATTTTACATAACTCTGTGCATATATGCCAACCTCCTGTGGCACTTTTACCTTTTTCTATCACTTCCTAAGGTCACCCATCATTGGGCTACTCTCGCGTGAGCACGCTTAATTGAAATATGCACATAAAAATTTGAAGCACTAGTGCTAATAGGGTTTGGTACTTTACTATCTTAGACCCATCTTATATTATCTCTCTTGGGTTTATCTGGCCTTCTAATAGCTTTATCCTCATCTGGAAGATCTATTTACCTTTCATTCTTATTCCTTGTAATATTATCGTAAGGATCTCTTTATTCTCATTTGACCTTTTCTCATATCTTATGAAATATTCTTATAAATCCTTGGAACTTTGTACTAACAACTTTAACTTTGATCACTTAGTTCCTATTATGTGTAAGGAGATTATGAGTTCAGTCCTAATAGTAATAAGAATATCTGAAACTAGCATCATGGGTACTATCTCTATTATGAGTTAACCAACTTATGAAGCTTCTATACCTTAACTTTTCCTTTGTATTCATCCTTCCAAAGAAATATTATACTTATGGCTCATTACTTTCTTGCTTTAGGCTTGATCTACTATGACCCTCGAGATCTACTACGATCAACTGTAAGCCTTCTTAGGATCTGTGACCCTGTGAGCCATACTAGGATCTAATTGCAATCCTCCAGAATCTACTACGATTCCATTGTACTGTATTCTCATCTATAGAAGATCTAAACCAATGGACAAAGTTATAAGATTAGTCGCTTCCACATAGTTGTTAACTTAACAGATAATTCCCTAAAAATGATCACATAAGCCAATAGTATCTATTAGGACTTTACTCATTTCCTCTATCACTCAAGAATTTCTTATATAACTTTACTATATCCATTACTACAGAGAGCTACACAGGCTCTACCATGCACATATCTATCATATCTATTCATCTCATCAGAGGGATCTTATTCTATCTGAGTTATACTATCCTATCTCTCGATTTTATTTTAAAAGCAATCTTACTTGATCGCAAGAGCAATCTAGCTCTATTACAAAAATATTAACTCATATTATTTAAAAATTGCTCTTTCTTAGAGCCACATCATCTTTCATAACTGTATCTCATTTCCTCTCATATTCATAGCATATCATTCATATATCTTATCCATACTAAAGGGATATGTCCTGAGTACTGTAATCATTTATCTATAAATTCACTATTAATCTTTCATCTTTAATCTCAGTCTCTATCCCATTGACTATCATTGTCTGATCATAAATTCTCATTCCATTCTTTGGGAATTAACTAGCTAACTATTTTGTTCATCACTTTTTTTTATTGCTCTATCATCTCCAAGTTAAATTATCTAATTGCATGTAGTAGGGCATGGGAATAACATAACTTTCTCGTCTAGTATAATCTACCAAGTATGTACTGCGTAAGGGGAGTATTCATTTAATCATTCTCTAACATGCGTATCATCATATGACAATTGCAAGTAGATGCAACTTCTCATCATAACTTATGGTACATAAGCCATGTCATTATTACATAGTTTGCTCAACCATCCCTTATACTCACATTGTAATTAAACAACTAACTAAGTAGACTTTAAAGTATTTTATCCCTTTATTACCTTAACTGCCAGGTCCTGATTATCTATTTAGGAACCTGAGTCATTTACTTATTTCATATAGGCTGCCACGTTACCCTCTTTACTCTTTCTTACATAAGGAATAGGGGAGTCACTTTATCTTTTAATCTGTGGCTACCTTACTAGGATATATTCATTCTTATCATAACATTTCTCATCGCCTGTAAGACTTCTATGCCCTTAGCCTGAAGGACTTATGTGTCCTTGGTCTCACCATAATCTAGCGGTAATTCACAACTAAGTAAGCTATTTTCTTTTAGCTAACTAAGGAAGATCTGGCTCACATCTCTTATGCCATTTGAGCTTTTAAGTTTTCCCCTGATCATTTTGGATTACTAACAGGCGAGAAAGTATCTCCTATTAAGCCTCAATGTTCATGTAAATGAACTCGGCTAACCATCAAAGGGTTATTTCCTTTGATCTAACCCTTAGCCTCACACTCACCTCTCTCTAATTGAGAGGAATACTTCTTTTAAACTCCTCGAGAAAAACTTCTCTAGTGATCGGATCACTCTCCATCTCGAATGAAGTAACTTTTGTATCTCTATGTATCTCTTAATTCTTTCTATATGTCAGTCCCAGTCTATTCTGACTAGATTGTGATTCTTTTCTAGTCTCTCTTTGGATCCTAACTAATTTAGGTCATAGGGATCTCATTCATCATCTAGCACTATTACTTTTTATTATTCTGTTTAATAGAAACTAGCTGTACAAAGTGTTTCATAATGTAGATAAACTTCTGATGATCATATGGAGGATCTACTTCTGAACCTCTTCTTAAAATGATCTTCTGTATCTCAGTGTATCATACTATCTAGCTTGCCTGCACTCTATGCTAAACCTCTAATTGATAACCTTTAGTGAGGTTTGCATCTTCATTAAATATTTGTGGTGACATATGGCTTAACTCATCGCGACTTAACTTGTCTAGTACTTCTAGCCATCACCTTTTATGTCACCATAACATTTGTACATACATTACCCATTATCTCTTTTACATTCTTTCCTAGAAATCATGGACTGCACATACTTTTGCATACAGAAGTACCACCCCTTTATATCGGTTGATAGATCATTTGCTAAATACTCACTTAGCTCTATATGCCATGTAGGGGTATATGGCAATACTTGACTTATTGCCATCTCATGCCAATTTGCTATAGCATAAACTTGATTTAGGTTAAGGCCCTCTATTGTGTATCTGTTTATCATCCCTGATACAGCATTGAGGAACTGTAGATAAACTGATTGTTCTTAATCTCTACTTTTATCCATCCCTTGACCTAGACTGAGTAATTCACTCTTCATAGCTTTCTTCAGACTAATATGGTCAACATTATCTGTCTTTAACAAGGAAGGCTAGGGTTAACTAGGACTAGGAACATCATATTGATCTTTCTCTATAAAGTCACATATTCATAGACTTTGGGAATGGACAAGAACTGTCATAAACTCTGACTAAATGTCTAAATTAGGGGATTGTAATCTATTACTTATAACAACTCTGTCCTCAACCTCTAATGGAGGAGGAATAATATCTGGTCTACCCATAATTCAATACCAATACTCAGCTTCCTCAGCCATAATCTGTCCTCTCATCAGAGAGATAAAGCTTATATCAGGGTTAGAGGGAACTATAACAAACTTATACCGTATAGAGTCACTAGACTCAACATCAACTGGTGCATATTAGGCTTCAGGTTGAATCTCTACATGACCTCCAGATTGCAGGTTTGAGTCTATAGAAATATCTATAGGACATCCTACTATAAACTTCCCTGACTGATCCCCTATACTCTCATCTGAACTCCCTTCAATATCTAAGGGATGATCAAAGTATGGATGTACACCATGTCCATACATCACTATTGGCCTGGAGTCTCCCTTATTAACTGAAGCGTCTGACTTAACTTTATGAAATATTATATCTATTCCAGCAATCTTTGCATAATTAAGCAATGCTAATTTTCCCAACAAATACCCTAACTTAATAAAATACATACAATTTAAAGTTAAGGTCTGGGAACTAGCTTAAATCATGCAAGAAACTTCTGCTATGATACCAAAATATAGCATCCCTACGTTCATACGTCTTAAGGGCTATTCAGTAGCATTTATAACCACTTATAAAACCTTGGAAGTCCATTAGCTAAATCTAGAATTTTACTCTTTCTATAATTAGCTAAATCTAGCATTTCTAGATTACGCAATGAACTTCAAAAATCATAATTAATTTTTGAAAAATTGAAATAAAGTGGTTCATAAAGCTACGTGAAGCTAACATATTTAGTTTAAGGTAAAAATAATTTCCAGATCAAATGATTAGCCAATTAATACAATTGATTCATTGAAATTTACTGTTCATTTGCTCAAAAACTCTGAAAACAGATTCTGGTCCCTTACTTTAAAAATTCATTTCTCTTTATATACACATCCAAATGAAACATTTACCTATGCACCTAAAGCTATGGATGTGTGCTACACGCATGTAAAATTTTGGGAAATAATTCCTCCATTTGCTAGGTCAAACTGAAGCTACAACAAAATTGCTTTAGGACCTACGTTTTTACCATTTCAGTTTCCTTTCTTTTACTTTCAATAATTGTTCCAGCATGCATAAGCCATCAAATAAGCTTCTCAATATTCATATACATCATGTACATATGTCATAAGTTTTACAAATAGTTTCATCACATAGATAGGCACCTTATAGGGCATTTACATACATAGATAATCCATAGCATATGCTAGGATCTCAATTACTTCCATTCCTTTCTTCCATTCTTTAGCTCTTCTCCATGCATACATTTTCCCTCATGCTTGACCTAAATTGGTTGTTTATGGGAGAGTGAGATTCTAGGGAATCTTAGTAGAAAATATTACCACTTAAATATGGAAGATGGATGCTAATGCATGATATGTAATTTCATTAAACTTTTTTTGATTAGTGACATGCCATCATGCTATATACTCTTACATAAAGTGCATGGCCATGGAAAGCATGTTATTCACAATACATTCAACATCATTTATCATGTCACAACATCATTCAAATATCATATATATGTCAACACATAAGCATACCACATCAAGCATATTAAGAGATAAGTTCACTACCTTGCACTTAAGCTTTCCTCTTGATCTTTTGCAGTTGCTCCCTAGCTTCCCAAACATGAAGCCTTTATGTCAATCACTTCCCAATATCTTATTGGATATTTCAAGGTCCTAAACATATTCATATTCATCATATAATTCATTAGGACTCATGAACTCCAACCATGTTTAATACTAACCTTGTTACACTCTTTATTATCATAACTTTCTCTAATCTTCACTAATCCACTTGGCTCTTGAACCAATTGATATCTTGACTTTAACCCACACAATTTCATCTTTTGAATCCATTTATAAGCTTAGAATCATGAAATTCTAGCTCCTTCATGGTCTGTTATACAGAACTGAACATATGCATACAATTCTTTTAATAATTCTTATTTTGATTCTAATACTTCCCATACTTGTTTCTCCACTTTACCCCACATAACTTTTCATTTTAAAACAATTGGAAGCATCAAAATCATGAAATTTCAACACTGTTCATGCATGTGAACAGTAATGGTGAAGAATTTTAAAACTATAATCTTAGAATTTCAATGCTTCCAAGGTTCAAAACCTTTCTAATCCTACACAAAATCATCATATAAATTCAATGGAGGCATTAAATCATTGAAATTCCATTTCCTTCCCTCATGAACAGTGCATACCAAACAGGGTACACTATGGCAAAGTCAAGAATATCAACTTGATTCAACAACCAATCTCATAACTAGCTTGTTTAAACTTCAATCGTATGTCTCTAACTTTATTTTCTTCTTTTCCCTTTCATCTAAGGTTTTTGGGCAGCACCACCCCTTAGAGAAAACTCACCTTTTCCCTCATGAAAACCCTAAGTTCAAGCTCCCAAATCAAAGGAAAATAAACTAGGAGAGATTGCTTACCTTTAATCTCTAGCTTGCTTGAACTTTGGTACCTTGAATCTTCTTTGTCTTGGCTTGAGTTTTCATTTTGCAAGAGTTTCCCCAAGGTTTGACAAGCCACAGTTTGGATGCAGATTTTAGGGGGTATTTATAGAAAAATCTTGGTGGAAATCAATGACCAAGATTAGTTTGTACACTATTTGATCTAATGGCCCACATTTAATATTGGATTTAACTTTTTAAAAAAATAATAATTATGAAATCATGTGGGACAACTCAAGGGACACCTCATGGGGATTAGGTGGAAAAATTCTAATGGGGGGAACCTTCTGGAAAAATTTTAATCCAATCCGGTACCGATTAGAGCAGTTTCACAATAACCAGACTATTTTCTGTTCTTAATTTTTGATAATATACCAGGTTATGTATTATGTACTAGAAATCAATGTCTAGGATTCTCATACCATTGACAATGATATACTAAATATTTATCTACCATCCATCCCTTGAGAAATGACCAAAATACCTTTGGTGTCATTTCTTACACTATACTAACCCTAAGGGCATAATCATCATTTTACCCCTCTTTGCACTGCCTCAGATCATATACTGGCTCTGACTAATTATATTTATACTATATGGAACATTTTTTGCCTGTCCATAATGACTAAAATGCCCTCCATCTAACACTGGTATAATCTGGGTATCTAGGGGTATTTTCATAATTGTGTACTTTTCCTAGACTGCTCTAGACTCTAGGCCACATAACTGTCTAACTGCTTTATTGGTCTCATTATGGAACCATTTGAGCCTTAATATTGGCTCAATGCCTTTATTGCCTTTCTGGCCCAATTCACAAGACAACTCTCTTGATCCTATTTATCGGGTATTTTATTTCACTGTAAAATCCCATAAGAATTCTACATAATTCCTTTTCTGACTCTGTCAATTTTATAAATTCTTATATTAAATATAGAAATTTTTTATAAAGTTTCATCTAATTCTGATGTCTGAAAAATATTGTAATAATTCTCCTGGCTTCAAAAATTTATATTAATTAATCGGGACCTCAAATCAAAATTATGCGTTGTGTCAAACTGATTGGAATAATTTTGTCTATCTACTGATAAAATTTGGGTCTAATATGATTCTAGACATTTTTGGCCAATTTGGGCTCAAGTTTCTCATATTTACATTTTAGTCCCTGAACTTTTGAGTAATTACACTTTCGCCCCTGAACTTTTAGCATTTAAGGGCCCAACTTTTGTTTCTATCTGTACTTTTTACCTTCAACATTTTCTAATTTTTGTTTTAGTCATTCTCTTTCTTCAAGACTCATTTAACCTTTATCTTTACTTCAGATCTTCATTATAATCCTTTCCAAATATCTTTCCACTATCAGTACTATATGAATAGGGAAAAATTAGGATATGACATATAGGCATAGAGTTTCCTTGAGTGCTTGACTCCGCCTTCTCCTCTGCTTGTTTTCCTTTGTACACTGGACTTTACATTATCACTTTCTCTTCTTGCTTCTCTTGTATTTCCTCTTGTTAGCTCCCCTCTTAGGTATCTTTCTTAATCATAAGTTGTTGTTCTTTCATACTCTTTGATTTTCCATTCTTCATCTATGACAATAATGTATTTTCAACTTCAAGATCTTCCATATTGTCATTTGGTGCATCATCTTCCTTAAAATGAACTTTTCTCCCTCTTTTAAGTGATATAGCATTCATACCCTTTAGATTAATAACAATATTCAAAGGTACACTGCCACTGCTTTTTGCTTGGATGTCACTCACGGTATTAGAAGCTTCAGTTAAATGACTTGTAATATCTGTATTCTTATAACTTAACTCCTCAAGTTTCCTGTGTACATCTGTATTACCCTTTTACATACTTTGAAGAATTGAAGCTATAAAGGTGAATTAACCAACATTCTCTTTGAGCTTATTATCTATATTGGTCATTCTACCATCTATGTTGTTCATTTGTGCAGCCATACTCTTCAACAATTGAGAAGTCTCATCTGGTATGAAAGTTAATCTAGCATAATATAGAAAATTTATTAGAGTCCCAGATAGTGGATATTTATCTGATAGTCTAAAAGTTATCTAAATTTTTATCAGATTTCATGGACTTCAGATATAAGGGGACAGGTTACAGGAAGATGTGCCTCATGACATCAAATGTCATGAATCTGACAAGACCTTGAAAGGAGCTTTATAGGAAATGTTATACCCATATTAGTGAATTTAGACTGGAGTTTGAGATCACCTGTTATCTGATTATGGAACTTAGCAGTAAATAAGCCTAGATAGAATGAACTCATATGGCCTTATATATGGGCCTATGATGATGCCAAGGAGGGCCCAAAACCTAGGGTACCACTAGTTCATCAGTAGTAGGGGCCAGTGTTTAAGAGAAGTATGAAATTATGAAAAAGCCCCTTGATGCCCATATTGTACCAGTGATAGAAGAAGGGCATTTTGGTCATTAGGACAGGCTAAAAATGTGGCATATAGTATAATTATGATTAGTTAAAGCCAATATATGCTGTGAGGTAGTATAATGAGGGGTGAAATGACAATTATGCCCTTAGGGTTAATATAGTGCAAGAAAGAACACCAAAAGGGTATTTAGGTCATTTCCCAAGGGATGGATAAAATTTTCATTGGTATAAGAAACGTAGACACTAGTTTCCAGGATAGAATACATATCCTGGAAGATTATAAAAATTATGAACAGAAAAATTCTAGTTTTTATGAAACTGCTCCGATCGGTACCCAACTGGACTAGAATTTTCCCTATCAATATATTTCACCTTTTTCAGCCAAACATGACCTAAAATGATGTCATGCATAGCGTCAAGCTTGGGGCTTCTATGGCAAGGCCAGTGCAAGATTGAATATGGACCATTAGATTAAATAGTAACCAAATTAATCTTGGCTATCAATTTCAACTCAAGTTCAACTCATAGCGGGTCGGTCCAGCACCTTGTACTCTTACATGTGCTTATTATGACTTTGATTTATATCTCTATACATCTTCAAAGTCATACTGGTCTTATTTCATCTGTGCTCCCGCATAGATGATCGACCAGGGACATTTAGGATAATATCATGAATTATCCAAGGATGATCATCATAGTAAACATGCAAATAATATGATAACTCAATTAATAAATTCATAAATCCATAATGTTCATAAGACAATGATTGGCCCCTAGGGCACGATTTCCAACACAAATCTCATCCCCTTCTATGTAATCCTAATCCTACAGGTATGTTAGAAGAGGATTGAAGAAGCATGAAGAGAAGCTGGGGATTGGATAGTGCAAATATTGGGACCAAAATGCTAGAATCAGGGAAAAATGCTGGATGAACAGTAAACTTCATTTCAATTTTTTTATAATTAGTTATGATTTTTTGAAGTCAGGTCGCGCCTCTAGAATTTGAACAGTGAACAGTACTCGCTAAGAGTAAAATTCCAGATTGAGTAATTTGAGTTCAATAGCCTTAAAAGTGGTTGCAGATGCTACCTTTTGGTGCCTAAGACATAAGAAAAGTAGGATGTTTCACCAAAAACGTGTCATACGGTATAAATATGATTTGTTATAGCGAGTATATGCTATGAGGCAGTGCAAAGAGGGGTAAAATGACGATTATGCCTGTAGGGTTAGTACAGTGCAAGAAAGGACACCAAGGGTATTTTGTTCATTTCCCAAGGGATGGATGGCAGATAAATATTCAGTATATCATTGTCAATGGTATGAGAAGACTAAACATTGATGTCCAGGACATAATACATATCCTGGTATATTATAAAATATTAGGAACAGAAAACAGTCTAGTTGCTGTGAAACTACTTCGATCGGTACCGGATTGGACTAGAATTTTTCCAGAAGGTTCCCCATTAGAATTTCACCACCTAACCCCTTGAGGTGTCCCTTGAGTTGTCCCACATGATGTCATAATTATGTTTTGTTGAAAAAGTTAAATCCAAGATTAAATGTGGCTATTAGATAAAATAGTGTACAAATTAATCTTGGCCATTGATTTCCATCAAGATTTTTCTATAAATACCCCCTCATTTCTGCATCAAAACTGTCACCTTGTGATACCTTGGGGAAACTCTTGCAAAATGGGAACTCAAGCCAAGACAAGAAAGATTCAAGGTACCAAAGTTCAAGCAAGCTAGAGATTAAAAGTAAGCAATCTCTCCTAGCTTATTTTACTTCGATTTGGGAGCTTGAACTTAGGGTTTTCATGGGGAAAAAGGTGAGTTTTCTCTAAGAGATTGGTTGGTTGTTGAGAGATTGGTTGTTAAAGCTAGTAGATATTCTTGACTTTGCCATAGTGTACCCTGTTCGGTCTGCACTGTTCATGAGGGAAGGAAATGGAATTTCAATGATTTAATGCTTCCATTGAATTTATATGATGATTTTGTGTAGGATTGAAAAGGTTTTGAACCTTGGAAACATTAAAATATCAAGGTTATAATTTTTAAAATTCTGCACGGTTACTGTTCACTCGCATGAACAGTGATTGGAATTTCATGATTTTGATGCTTCCAATGGTTTTAAAATTAAAAGTTGTGTGGGGTAAAGTAGAGAAACAAGTATGGGAAGCATTAGAATCAAAATGAGAATTTTTGAAAGAATTATGTGCATGTATTCAGTTTTGTATAGCAGGCCATGAAGGAACTAGAATTTCATGATTCTAAGCTCATAAATGGATTCAAAAGATGAAATTGTGTAGGGTAAAGTCAAGACATCAATTGGTTCAAGAGCCAAGTGGATTAGTGAAGATTAGAGAAAGTTATGATAATAAAGTGTAACAAGGTTAGTCTTGAACATAGTTGGAGTTCATGAGTCCTAATGAATTACTTGATGAACAGTAACCCGAGAAAGAGTAAAATTTTAGATTTTGCTAATGGACTTTTAAGGTCTTGTAAGTGGTTCTAAATGCTACTGAAGGGTCCTTCAGACGTATGAAAGTAAGGATGTTACAATATTCAAGATATATCCCTTTAGTAGGGGTAAGATATATGAATGATGTGCTATGAATATGAAAAGGGAATGAGAAGCATTTATAAAAGATGATGTGACCCTAAGAAGGAGCAGATTTTGATAAATATAAGTTAATGTTTATACAATAGAGCTAGATTGCTCTTGCAATAGAGTAAGATTACTTTTGAAATTAAACCAAGAGAGAGTAATGTCCTTCATATGAGATTAATAGATGATGATAGATATGTGTGTGGTAGAGCCTATGTAGCTCTCTGCAGTAATGGATATAGTAAAGTTATAAAAGATAAGAATGATATATGAAGTTCCTGAGTGATAGAGGAAATGAGTAAAGTCCTAATAGATAATATTGGCTTCTGTGAACATTTGTGGGGAATTATTTGTTGAATTAACAACTATGTGGAAGTGACTAACTTTGCAAGTTTGTCTGTTAGTTTAGGTCTTCCAAAGATGAGAATACAGTACAACAGAATCACAGTAGATTCTGAAGGATTGTAATTAGATCCTAGTATGGCTCACAGGGTCACATTTAGATCCTAAAAAGGCTTACAGTTGATCGTAGTAGATCCCGAGAGTCATAGTAGACTAAGCCTAGAGCAAGAAAGTAATAAGCCATAAGTACATTATTTCTTTGGAAGGACAAATACCAAGGAACAGTTAAGGTATAGAAGCTTTACAAGTTGGTTAACTCATAACAGAGAGAGTACCCATGATGTTAATTTCAGATAGCCTTATTACTATTAGGGACTTAATTTAGAATCTTTGTACACGCAATAGGAACTAAATGATCAGAGTTAGAGTTTGTAGTCATGAATAACAGATGTTTATGAATCTGTAGATAATATTCCTAAGGAATAGGAAAAGAATAAAAAATATCCTTATGATAAGATTATAGAGAATAAGAATAAAAGATAGATAGATCCTCCAGATGAGGATAAAGAAATTAGAGCCATACATCCATCATGTGCTTCCATAATGCCAAGTAACTCATGTAACTTATTATACAAGTCCATCCAAGTATTCTTACCATCGTTCCTTGAGAAATTCTAGCACCTAAAATATGGTTATGCATATAGGAGGAATGAGATTTCAGGAAAATCCGAGTAGCAAGTTACACAAACCATAATATCATGCATGAATAATTGGATGCTTAACATGTTATCATGAGATGGGAGCTACTTCATAATGATACATAAGCAAACTCTAACATGCATATTGTCATGACATAACTTGCAAGGAGTGGCAATCATTCATACTTCATCATCAACATGATGACCGATTCACATGCTCAACCAAACACCATAATCAACAAGCAATCAAACAATTAAACATACATGAAACTATAGTTAGGTATTCTTGCTACCTTTTAGCTACCCTTGTCAAAGCCTTCTTGAGATGATTTCCTTCCTTCACAAATGTCAAAACCTAGCCATTACAAAGTAATATCAAGTTACAACTCAACTTGAACATAAAACCAAGACTAGGTTTAACTAACTTCCATTCTTTCTCTATTTTAAATTTCATACCTTTATCTTTCCAAAATAAACTCTCATGGTTCATTTTTTCTTATCATCATCATAATCCTTTCCAAACCTCTTTCCACTATCAGTATTATACATATAGGGAAAATTAGGATATGATATTTCTACTAGTGATTCATATTCGGGATTCCAGTAGTGAATCAGGAATGGGCAGGTTAGATAGTTCTTCAGTTGGATCAAATGGTACAGACGAGTCATCACATGAGGAACCTATCCAGTCTCACCTATTAATGTGGTACCTCCTAAGGAAGCCAACCCTAATGGAAAGGAAGATATAGATAAATGAATGACATAGAGATGGGAGATCCTTAGGAAGAATAGGTTGAGGAGGGGTACTCCTATGTTGTGGGAACTGTAGAACCTCTACCTAGACAGACTATTGAGATAAATGTCCCTAATCCAAGTCAAGTGGCTGAACCAACTAATGTACCTAGACCTAGTTATATAGTTGACATGCCTGGACCTAGTCACAAACCAGACCCTACACATACTAGGTCCTAGTGGTATTGATAAACCAATGGTAGAGATACGTCTTAATAATCATCAGGTATAGAGCTAACTCCCAGAGAGGATATGGAGGAAGAACATTTCAAGAAAGCTATAGAGCTAGCAAGACAATTGTATGATATAGGAAGAATACTGGTAAGAAAAGTGGATAAAGACTATAGAGTTTACAAGGATTTCATAGCAAGGGTAAGAGAGGCCTATCAAGCATATGACCCATACACCTTTACCCTAGAAGCTTGGCTTAATATCATGGATGATATTTTACCTCTTACAGCAACATGGAGAGAAGGTTTAGATCAGTACTTTGAATAGGAAACCTTTGAAGATATCCATAATTGGATCTATATGATAAGGGAGTTTATTAGGATCCACTATGAGAAAACATGATGTAATAGCTATATTTATGAATGTTGCTGTAATCTATGTACTCATGACTAGTATGACATTGTACATGTATATGTGTATGTTATAAAAGTTTATGTAATGTTGTTAAACTTGTTGTATGATGTGTTATGAATGAAAAATGAATTATATTAATTATAGTATTCCTTTCCTATTACTATAGTAAAATGAAATGGTAGGAACAAGAAGAGCTAGTTCTTCGGGTGAAACCCAAAACACCGGAGACATTAACTAGTTGATTTTATAACTACTAGAACAGCAACAGAAGCTGGTTGAGGAAGTAAGAGCTGCTCAGGCGAGGAGCGAGTAGGAAAGGGATGCTACCATAGTAGCAGCCATAGCAAAAGAGGTAGAGAACCTACGGTAACCAGAATCTGCTAGTACAACTAATACAAAACTAGAGATGGTCCAACAAATAGTGGAGCTACTAGGACATATAGGACAGACAGTGGATCCTACTGGTATTCAATAGTAGACGGCTAAATTCTATAAGCATAGTCCTCTAACGTTTGAGGGGACGTTTGATATATAAAAAGCGAAAGATTGGATCAATAGAATAGAGAAGATTTTTAAGGTACTGGGTTATCCGTCTGAGAGTAAAGCATAGACATATTCCTATCATGTAGGAAGTATTCATTGATCAGTTTTATGAGAAGTATTTCCCCCAGTCTGTGCGAGATGAAAGAGAAGCAGAATTCCTTATGTTGAGACTAGGGGAGAAAGAATCTTTTGATGAGTATATAGCAAAGTTCATCCGTCTTTCTCAGTATTTCACTTACCTGCAATAGGTATATGATAGAGAGGATGATAAGGGGATTGAACGCTACCCTGAAAGATAAGATAACTCCCCAACAGTACCATCAGTTCAATAAAGCAGTAGAAGCTTACAGGATCATTGAGAACAGCCTGAATCACCAGATGCTGATGAGACTGGTGAGCCTGAGAGACCTAACCAGAATAGAAATACAGCCGATGGCAGTGGCTATAATAAGAAAAGGAAAAGGTAGTGGCAGTAGAACTGAAAGCCTAATAGAGGAAACTACAGGGGCAACACAAATAATATAGACCTGAGGTTTAGAGTGTGTGATAAGTGTGGGAAAAGTCATAGAGATAGACCATGCTTAATAGGTCAGAATGTCTGTTATACTTGTGGCAAGTATGGACACTTTTCTAGGAATTATCCCCAGGCAACTAATGATCAGAGGTCCACATACTCAAGGGCGAGTATTTGCATTAATAAGGGAAGATGCACAGAGATCACCCGAGATGATCTAAGGTATCATCTATCTTAATAATCATTATGTGATTGCTATGTTTAATTCAGGTGCAAGTCATTCTTTTGTTTCTTATGAATGTGCTAAGCGGTTAGGCCTTACAATTAGTAAATTGCATTATGCTATATGTGTGACAACTCCTATAAATACTAAGGTAGTTACATCATATGTCTGCCTAAACAGTGTCATTTGATATGAGTGTTGTTGCACTACTCTAGACCTAATATGTATGCCCTTTCATGAAATTGATGTCATAATTGGATTGAATTGGTTGTCTGCCAACAATGTAATGCTGGATTGTAAGAATAAAACTCTAGTTCTTTGTCAACAAGCTATAAATGTGAATCTATAAGTGAAACTAAATTTCCTGACAGAGGCTCAGGTAGATAGATGTCTATGAAAAGGATGTCAGGGATATATGGTCTTCTTCTCTGTTCAAGCAGACATGGAAGAAGGAATTGAAGCAATTCCAATGGTCAAAGAATTTCCCTAAGTCTTTCCAAATAAGATTCAGGGATTGCCTCCAGAATGAGAAGTGTTGTTTGCCATTGATATTGTACCTGGAGTTGGACTGGTATCCAAAGCCCCATATCATATGGCTCCTAACGAGATGATTGAGCTTAGGAAGCAGATTGAGGAGGTTCTGGAGAAGGGTTTCATTCAACCCAGTGTGTCTCTATGGGGTGCTCCAGTGTTATTCGTTAAGAAGAAAGATGGCAGTCTCAGATTGTGTATTGACTATAGGGAGTTGAATAAGATTACAGTTAAGAATAAGTACCCTCTTCCCTGAATTGATGATTTGCTAGACCAGTTGGTTGGAGCAAGCTTATTCTCTAAGATTGATATGAGATTAGGTTATCACCAACTCATAATCAAAGTAGATAATATTTCAAAGACTGCGTTCAAGACTCGATATGGTCTTTTTGAATTTTTATTAATGCCCTTTGGTCTGACGAATGTGACTATAATTTTCATAGATTATATGAACAGGATCTTTAGGCCTTACCTAGATCAATTTATGGTGGTCTTCATTGATGATATCTTAGTCTACTCTAAATCTATTGCAGAGCATAAAGAGCATTTGAGAATTGTTCTTAGTACTCTTAAAGAGAAGCAACTCTATGCTAAGCTTAGTAAATGTGAGTTTTGGCTACAAGAAGTCAAATTTCTCGGTCATGTCATATCCCATGAAGGGGTAGCTATAGATCCTAGCAAAGTTAAAGTAGTATTAAGCTGGGAACAACTAAAGATAGTGATGGAGATAAGAAGTTTTCTAGGCTTAGTTTAGATAAGCTTAAATAAGCTAGAATCAAGTGGTATAAGCTTGGGATTCAAGTATGTTTGGATTTAGGGTTTTGTGTTCTTGCTAGTATTGTATGTGGAACTATTTATATGATAGAAATTCATGATTTTGATACCTCCAATGAGTTTAAAATGGAAAATTGTGTGGGAGAACAACTATTGGAAGTATTGGAATCAAAATATGAATTTTTGGAAAACAAGAGGATTGCTTCGGTTTGGTACTGTAGCAATTGGTATGTTTTGATTTTCAAAATTCTAGTTTCATATTTGGATTCTACATGAAAAATTATTTAAAAATGAACTATGAGAATTTATTTTGGAAAGATGGAAGTATGAAACATAAATGGGAGAAAGAAAGCAAGTTAGTTAAAACCTAGTCTATATTATTTTGTAATGGCTAGGTTTTGACATTTGTGAAGGAGGGAAATCATCTCAAGAAGGCTTTGACAAGGGTAGCTAAAAGGTAGCAAGAATACCTAACTATAGTTTTATGTATGTTTGATTGTTTGCTTGCTTGTTGATTATAGTGTTTGGTTGAGCATGTGAATATGTCATCATGTTGATGATGAAGTATGAATGATTTCAACTCCTTGCAAGTTATGTCATGACAATATGCATGTTAGAGTTTGCTTATGTATCATTATGAAGTAGCTCCAATCTCATGATAATATGTTAAGCATCCAATTATTCATGCATGATATTATGGTTTGTGTAACTTGCTATTAGGATTTCCATGAAATCTCATTCCTCCCATATGCATAACCATGTTTTAGGTGCTGAAATTTCTCAAGGAAATAGGGTAAGAATAGTTGGATGGACTTGTATAATAAGTTACATGAGTTACTTGGCATTATGGAAGCACATGATGGATGTATGATGTATGATTCTGTAATTGTGTTATGAGGCCGTGATGGTGTGATAATGTTTAAGATGCCTTAATTAACGAGTTTGAACTTAAAATTTGGCATAATTATAGCTAAGATATAGAGCTTTAAATGGACAAGAAAACCTTTGTTTCATATTTTTCCCTGAATGATCTATGAACAAGAAAACCTTTGTTTGATATAGAGCTTTAAATGGACAAGAAAACCTTTGTTTAAATGGGGCATAATTCTTTCTCCCTCTAATATCTCCATAAATCTTGGGTCGTCTTGAAATAATTGAAACTGACTCACTAGGCCCATTATGCTCCACTATAAACAAGGAAACCATCCATTTAGCAGGGGTTGGTCTTTTCATTCAATTTCTTCAGTCCTGAAGCTCTTCTCTTCTTCTCAATTTGTAACCCATCTATTTTATATCAAGCCTTGGACTCAAGGCATTCATCACTTTGATTCTATTGTACCTATTTTCAATTTCTTCTTTATTTCTTGGTTTGTACATTGTCAATGACCTGATAAAATATCTATTGAAGAATTTTGCCTCTAATTAGTTAAATATATTTTTTAAAAGACTGCTATAAAGGGGTTATTTGGTATGTGTGCCTAACACCATAAACTTATCTTGGGTGCGAAAGTACCCATAAACATTTAAAATCGGAACAAAAATGACACGTTTGTTAAATGGGCTAATGTCCATTATGTTTTTGTAGACCCATGCTATTTTTATGAAAGCACTCAAATACTACTACTCAAAAAATATTAAATGAGCCAAAAATACCCATAACTTTTACATAAAATGAGTCAAACACTATATGCTTTTCATACATGCAAAAATACCCATGAATATTCAAAATGGAGGTGGAAGTACTATAAAACCTTCTTTCATACATCTTATGGACTATTCGGTAGCATTTTGAACCACTTACATGACCATCAGAGTTCATACACAAAATTTAGAATTTTAAAGTTCAAGGTTGTTTATATGGTAATTACATGTTCAATGATGAACTTCAAAAAATCATAATTAATTGTAGAAAAATTGAAATGTAGTGTTCCAAAAAGATAATTGAAGCTAACATATTGAAGTTTAAGGAAAAAATATGCCTTAAACCAATTGAGTAGTCAACTAAGTCAGTTATGACATCAAAGTTCACTGTTTATCTGATAAAAAATCCTAGAAACAATTTATGTACCTTAACTTTGAAAAAATTGTTTTCCATATATAGACATCAAAATAAGATGTTCTTTGTGTCAAAATGAAGTTTGGCATGTTAACTAAGTACTGATAAACTATCATACATTTATTTCATCATTTACTATTTATGATTATAGACTACAACTTACTGCTCAAAACTAGTCTTTGTTCAAGTACAAAGTTTTCATCAACTAACGTTGCAAAAATACATACCATAACTTGTTCATAACATAACTATACAAACATACTATAACATCATCCTCTAATATTCACCTCCCATGCTTGATGGTCCTGCTATATGAAATTATAGATTCAGGTGAGATTTATGGGAAAATCTCATTAGTAAAATGTACTAAATAATGTAAGCATTAATGCTTGGACTTGTGTTTGCTTGTGATTGTATTAACATAATGTATTGTGCATGATTCAATATAACATATGAAATACAATTGGCCAAAGTAATCATAGCACAGAGCTTCAATAATTTCATATGAAAATATCAATCAATCAAGCTATAACACAATCAATCATACAATCAACATATACAAGTTTAGGTGAGCTTACTACCTTGATGCTTTACTTTCCTTTTATTGTCTTCCTTGTCACCTTTCCTTGATGTGAGATTGTCTCCATGAACACACAACTCAAATCCTAAACAATTTATATTCATACATGCATCACAATCTCATTTCAACCAAGATTTTAAACATTGAACTTGGTTAACTAATTAACCCCTAACTTACTTTATTTATAGCTAATTATCTTATCCTTTTAACAAACTTTTATCCTTACTTTACCATACACAATTTTACTTTTTAAATCCATTTATGAGCTTAGAATTACAAAATTCTGACTCATATATACCCTGCTAGATAGAACAAAAAGAGACGAGATGTTTGAACAAATTCTGAATGTAAATCCTATGCTATTTTTTATGATTTTAAGTGTTAATGATGATGATATGAGTCAATGATAAGTGTGTTCCCTTGGAGATTACCCTACCTTTATTATCCACAAAGTATAAGGAATTAATTAGTTGAATTAGAATGTTAGCTAACAACTCACTAGCTCAACCTTAATCAAAGCTATAACTCATAGACATTGAATAGAGAAATATGAATCATTCATCTCAAGAGATAGAAGATTAATTAAAAGATACAATTGTACTCTATTACAGAATTGCTCTAATTAACTATAACCATGTTCAACTAGTTCAAGGATGAGAATAAATCAAAGCATCAATTATGTATAAATAGGAAATCTGACTTGGTTCTCTAATCTTTAATCATCTACTACATCAACTTGATACAATTAAGTATGAATTAAAGACACAATGAACTCCCAATTTCAGATCAAAGATTTTGGTTCAGTATCATCTCCAAGAGAGTACAATAACTCTAGCCTTCTATTGCTATCAAGACTTCAACAACAACAACAAAACTAGCAGCAAACATTATGAATGTAGAAAGAGAAGATGAAGACGAAAGTGATAAGTTCTCTGATTCTCCTGCCTAGAATAGAGCAAAAGTGCAGATGAGAGAAAATGGAGATGAAGTCATATGGAATGGTTGATGTGCGTATGAGATGGATGCATGAATAGTAGAGTGTGCATGGGGATGAGTAAGCTGATATAGGAGATGTGTGTCATTCGTGAGCTAATTTCCTAAGTGATCGCGTGATGTATGTGATATATCCCCTATCAAATCTAGTGCAGCACATGTGTCCAACAGTTTCTTAGCTCACTTGTTTCTGTTAGCCATGTGCCCAATATGTTTTCCACTCTATTCAGTCCAACTATCTCTTCCTTACCATTATATTCTAACAACAATACAAACTAATCTCATATCAATCAAAGAATCTAACTCATGCAATTAAACCATAGTAAGCAACTAGCTTGAGATTTCCTCATAAGGTTTAGTGTTTCACTCACTCTCTTATGAAGGTAATTTCACTCAACTATCTAGCTTAGGCTTCCTATAGGCTTGTAACCATCCTACATCTCCACTATTAAATGGCACAAGGATTCGGAATCAAAGGGTCTTTATTAGGTTGTAATGGTGGAAAGGCTAAATGATGAAATGAAAATTAGTGCCAATGATTAATGAAATACTGCACATGATCTTACTTCTTCAAACTATTTTAGTTTTTGATCACAATTCCAATTGTGCAATTGCTGAAAATCACAAGTCACAAACTAACTTCCTTTTATACAAGTTGAATATCACATCTTATCATCCGGTCTATCTCTTCTTTCTCTTTTCTTTCTTCTTCTTTTTTTCTTTTCTCTATACTCTTTCTTTGTTTTTTTGTTCAACTACTGAAGCAAATAACAAATATATTGAATTTCATATATTCAACTAGTGGTGCAACTTAACAGTTATTTCATAATTAAAGACTTACTACACAACAAATTTCTTATACAACTTTCCTTAATCAAGGATGAAATTTTAAAAGAAAGTAAAGGTCTCAAAGGATTTAAGCAAAGGATTTAATAGTTATGTGGCTATTGTTTGGTTAAAAGGGTTTTGAAAGAAATGCCTTTATCATATTCGTAATTCAAAGGAGCTAATGTGGTTTTGACTCAAGAATTGAGACAAGTTTTGCAAAGTTATCAAACTAGATGGTGTCACACAATGTATATGAGTATATGTTGGAGGCTCAATTTTTCCATCTGGCTTACTGACCCTAATTAACTCACCATGACAAGATTGCATGAATATTAAACTAAATACATGAGACTAATAATTCATGATGCATAATTTCTAGTAATCAATCAATGAAACAAACGTCTCACACTTCATCAAATTTGCCAATATTCAAAGTTCAATTTAAATCCATGACAGTAAATTCCAAAATAACCAATCAATAATCAAAATGACATAGAAGAAACTTTTAGTAGAGGATCAATAAAATATCCTACTTTTACCATCTCAGAGTATGTATTCAAAAGCATATTTGATTAGCGGAAGCATTACATTAGCCCAAAAAAAATATAATTTTAAAACTTACTTCTCGGGTACTGTTCATTTGGTGATTTCCAGATTTACAATCCAACTTTAAAAATTCATAACTAATTATATAAAACTAGTATGGAGGTGATCCAAATTTCTAATCGAAGCTACTTCATAGATCATCAAGAAAAAAAATATAAATCTTGACATTTATCTTGCCAATTAATACAGTTAAATTGTTACTTTTTACTATTTATATGGAAAATCTTGAAAATTCCAGATACTGTCTCTTAACTTTGAAAATTCATTTCTCTTGATACACAATCCAAATAAGGCATATTACATATGAATTTAAATATCTGGATGTCTACTACATGCTCATAAAATTTTATATATTAACTCATTCATTTGCTAGGTCAAACTGAAGCCACAACCAAACTGCTTTAGGACCTATGTTTTTACTATTTCAGTTTCCTTTCTTTTACTTTCAATAATTGTTCCAGCATGCATAAACCACCTCTTTTGCCTTTCATGCCTTCATATACATCATCGGGTTATGCAATAATTATTTCATACAAATTCATCACATAAATAGATACCTTACATGGTATTTACATACATGGATAATTCATAGCCCATGCTAGGATCCCAATTACTTCACTTCCTTTCTTCCATTCTTTAGCTCTTCTCCATGCATACATTTTCCTTCATACTTGACCTAAATTGGTTGGTTATGCATGGTTAAGATTCTAGATAATCTCAGTAGCAAACATTACCACTTAAATATACAAGATTGATGCTAATGCATGATAGATAATTTCATTAAACTTTCTTTAGTTAGTGACATGCCATCATGCTATATACTTTTGCATAAAAGTACATGGCCATGGAAAACATGTTATTCACAATACATTCAACATCATCTATCATGTCACAACATTATTCAAATATCATATACATGTCAACACATAAGCATACCACATCAAGCACATAAAGAGGTAAGTCCACTACCTTGCACTTAAGCTTTCCCCTTGATCTTTTACACTTGTTCCCTAGCTTTCCAACCATGAAGACTTTATGTCAATCACTTCCCAACACCTTCTTGGAGGTTTCAAGGTCCTAAACACATTCATATTCATCACATAATTCATTAGCACCATGAACTCCAACAATGCTCAAGACTAACCTTGACAAATTCTTAACTTTTTACTAACATAACTTTCTCTAGTCTTCACTAATTAACTTGGACTTTGAACCAATTGATGTCTTGACTTTACCCTACATAATTTCATCTTTTGAATCCATTTATGAGCTTAGAATCATGAAATTCCTGCTCCTATGCACTGTTCTGTATAGAATTTCATAACACCATCTTTTCTTTCAAAAATTCTCATTTTAATTCTAATGCTTCTCATACTTGTTTCTCCACTTTATCCCACACAAACTTTCATTTTAAAACCATTGGAGTATCGAAATTATGAAATTCTAATCACTGCTCATACGAGTGAACTGTAATAGAGAAGAATCTCAAAAATCATAACTTAGAATTCCAATACTTCCAAGGTTCAAAACCTATCCAATTGTACATAAAATCATCATATAAATTCAATGGAAGACTTAAATCATTGAAATTCCATTTCTCTTCATCATGAACAGTGCAAACCAAAATGTTTCAACCATGGCAAAGTCAAGAATACCAACTTGATTAACAACCAATCACTTATCTAGCTTCAATCATCTATCTCGTTTAAGCTTCAATCATCTATCTCTAACTTTAATTTCTTCTTTTTCCTTTCATATAAGATTTTTGGACAGCACAACACCTTAGAGAAAACTCAACTTTCCTCCATAAAAACCCTAAGTTCAAGCTCCCATATCAAAGGAAAATAAGCTAGGATAGATTGCTTACTTTTAATCTCTAGTTTGCTTGAACTTTGGTACCTTGAATATTCTTTATCTTGGCTTGAGTTTTCATTTTGCAAGAGTTTCCCCAAGGGTTCATGATCCACAGTTTGAATCAGATTCGGTGGGGGTATTTATAAAAAAAATCTTGCTGGAAATGGAAGGCCAAGATTAGTTTGGTTACTATTTGATCTAATGATTCACATTTAATCTTGGATTAGCTTGCCCTAGAAGCCTTATTAATGACATCATCCATGACATCAGAAAGGGCTGTGTTTGGCAAAAATAATGGGGAAATACTGATAGGAAAAATTCTAGTCCAGTCCGGTATTGATCTAAGCAGTTTCACAAAAATCAGACTATTTTATGTTCCAAATTTTTATAACATTCTAGAATATGTATTCTATCATAAAAACCAGTGCCTAGTTTTTTCTTACCATTGACATTGTTAGACTGAGTATTTATCTGCCAATCATCCTTTGAAAAATGACCAAAATACCCTTATGCACTTTTTTGCACTATAATGACATTAAAGGCATAATTGTCATTTCACACCTCTTTATACTACATCAGAGCATATACTGGCTCTAACTAATCATCCCAGCTGGGATGTTTTATACCTATCTAGAATGACTAAAATGCCCTCCATCTATCTTTGGTAAAATTTGGCTACACATGGCATTTTCATAATTTCACACTTTTCCTGTGTTGCTCTGGACTCTAGCCTACTTAACTTTCTCACCACCTTGTTAGGCCTCTTGGGATGCCATTTGGGCCTTAGTATTGTCCATTACCTTTATGGCACAAATCCAAAGAAATCTCTCCCGACCGTATTTATCGGGTATTTTATTACACTATAGATTCCTGTAAGAATTATAGAGGATTTCTTTTCTGACTATGTTAATTTTATAAATTCTTATATTAGTTATAGTAATTTACTATAAAGTTTTATCTGTTTTTGAGGTCTAAAAAATGCTATAATAATTTTTCTTGTCTTTAGGAATTTATATCAATTAATCGGGACCTCAAATCAAAATTATGTGTTGCGTTAAACTGACCAGAATAATTTTCTCTACTTACTGGTAAAATTTGGGACTAATATGATTCTAGGCATTTTTGGGCCTTTTCCGGTTCAACTTTCTCACAATTACATTTAGGTCCCTAAAATTTTGGTTAATTGCATTTAGGTCCCTAAACTTTTGGTAATTACACCTTTGAACCCAACTTTTGTTTCTACTTTCACTTTTGGCCTTTATCATTTTATAATTTTCATTTAGGTCCTTGAACTTTTGAAAATTACACTTTAGGAACTTAACTTTTTATAACTACATTTAATGACCCAAATTTTATTTCTACTTTCATTTTTCACTATAGAACTTCTTAACTCTTCATTTCAGTTCCCCTCTTCCTTCAAGACTCATTTGACCTTTATTATTCCTTCTGATCATTGCCACAATCATTTTGAAACCTCTTTATCCTCTTCCCTCTATCAGTATTATACATATAGGGACAAATTAGGTTATGACAATCAGGTCTTGAATGTTTTACACAAAGAAGAAATCATCAAAAAATAAGGAATATTTGTCACGACAAAAATGGACACTAGTCACGACTTATAATCACAAAGGGTAAACTTATTAAACACATATGCTTTAGTCGCTACCCAAATGTCAATCCAATCACGACCAAAATTCACAGAGAGTTACAGTCATGGCAAAGATAAGCACAGATCACGACTACATATCATAAATAGGTAAACTCAAAAAAATATGAACTCCTGGTCACGACAAAAATAGGCATTGGATGCAACTAATTTTCACAGAGAAGAAGCTTGACAAATTCGCACACATTAGTTGTGACAAGAACAGTATAAGGTCACGACCAGAAGACACAGAATCACATCAATTATCTAATTTTCATTCACCTATCTCACACGCTAAAGTTCATCCTCCCCATACTTATTTTCTACATTGTCCTCAATGTGAAAAAGTGATAAAACATATGCAAAGGCAGAAGTAATAAAGACAAAACTAAACCAGAATCTAAGATGAATTCATAGAAGTATCTATCTACCTGACTGACTTGGTCTCCTCCCCCACACTTAAAAACAAATAACAACTCAAGTAATACAAGAAACTATTAAAGCAGACTACTGTAAGTGGAGAAACAAGGACGGAGACAACCTGAATATTATGGGGGTTTGAATTTCTCTTTGTACAGTTTCAATATGTGGCTATTAACCTAAAATGCTGTACCATCTGCTTCATCCATCAATTCAAATGTCCCATAGCCATGGATCTTAGTCACCACATATGGATTATCCCATCTTTAGTATGTTTTCCAGGTTTAAAAGCATATCTAGCCTTAAATCTTAAAACTTTATCTTCAATATGAAATTCCTTACACATAACCTATTTATCATGAAGAAGGTTAGCTCTTTCCTTGTAAATCCTAGAATTCTCATAAGCATTTAGTCTTGTTTCTTCCAATTCCTAAATTTGCAATTCATTTCTTCTCTAGCAGTGTCAAAATAAATTAGAAAGCTTGGACTACCCAGAATGCTTTGTGCTCAACTCTACTGGTAGATGACATGCTTTACCATAACTATTCTATATGGGGATATCTTAAGTGAAGTCTTATAAGCTATTTTGTATGCCCACAAAGCTTTATCCAACCTTGCACTCTAATCTTTGCTTAAGGTCTTACTATCCTCTCTAGAGTTCTCTTGATAACTTTGTTAGAATTTTCAGCTTGACCATTTATTTGGGGATGATAAGTTATTTAAACCTTGTACTTGATCCTAAACTTTGCAAATAACCCACCAAAAATCTTATTATAGAAATGAGAGCCTTGATCACTTACTATAGCTCTTGGTACACCAAACCTTTAGAAGATGTGTGACTTGAAAAATTTGAAAACTATCACTACGTCACCTTTCCTTGTTGGTATAGCCTCCACCCATCTTAAGAGATAATCCACATCTAACAGAATATATGTATATCCAAAATATGGTGAAAATGGTCCCATGAATTTAATGCCCCATACTTCAAACACCTCACAAAACATCATAGGTTGCTGAGGTATTTCATGCATTTTGGTCAGTCTACCAAAGCATTACCACCTATCACAAGCTTTTCATAATTCATAGCAGTCTTTGAATAGTTGTGGTGATAAACTCTTTTTTGTATTAATTTTAGTGTGTTTAAAGAGAGTTTCATTATTTATTTTTGTCCCTATTTATCAATATGATGAGTAATTAATTAATAAAAAAATTAGAATAATGAGGAATTAATTGATATAATTTTGGTCATATATTAGAATATTATCTTGTTGGATAAATAATTTGTATGTTTTAAGTTTCTATTGCAAGAAATGATCATTAAGCACCAAGTCAACTTGTTGTAACTAAATTGGAAAAGATTAATTAGAATGTAATAGTAAGGAGGGGATAGCTGGGCAAATAGAGATGGAAGCATATGTTAGATCCAGGAATTAAGGAGCTAATAACATAAGCAAGTGGTGGATTCACACATGTGGTGCAAGAGATTGGGCACATATTGATAGCTGGAGGGAGGTATTAAAGTCATGTATTCCATATTGCTACCACATGAATCACATATTTACTCACTTATGGACACATGCTTCACGCAATAGCTCATAAGATCTCTCACACAATTCACACACTTGTCCTATATATCACACATTCATTATAATTCCATAAAGGCCATATAGATCATATGCCATTCACAAATCATTCCTCTCTACATAGCTTCCATCCAGATCCACTCCATCTCGCTAAAGCCATTCCTTCTCTCTATATCTATTCTTTTTCTTTATATGCATTCTTGCTCTATATGGGCAGGAAAACTAGAGGAACATTCCACTTCTATCTTTATCTTCTTTTTCTACATTCATCATGACTACTAATGGACTTACTGTTAAAGTTCTGATAGCAAAGATAGGCTAGAGTTGCCGTGCTCTCTTGAAGATGATGTAGAATCATAATCCTTGATCAGAAATAAGGAGTTTCAATTGTGTCTTTAATGTATATTTAATTGTCTCGAGTTGATGTAGTTAATTATGCTATTACTAATTCAATTAGAGTTAGTAGATGATTAATGATTAGGGAATCGAGTTGGATTTCCTATTTATACATAATTGGTGCTTTAATTGATTCTCATCCTTGAACTAGTTGGACATGGCTATAGTTAATTAGAGCAATTTTATAATAGAGTATAATTATATCTATTTAATTTATCTTTTTCTATCTCTTGAGTTGAATGATCTATATTTCTCTATCCAATGTTTGAGTTGTAGCTTTGACTGAGATTTAACTGGCAAGTTGTTAGCTAACACACTATAATTCAACTAATTAACTCCTCATACTCTGTAGATAATAAAGGTAAGATAATCTCTAAGTGAACATACTTGTCATTGATTTATATCATCATCATTAACACTTAAAATCATAAACAATAGCATAGGATATACATTCATAATTTGTTCAAACATCTCATCTCTAGTGGCATATGAAATGACTTTAGATAGCTTACCATCTTTTTGTCCTAACATTACACCTATAGCTTCATTTGATGCATCATGTCATACCCTAATTTTTCCTATCTATATAATATTGATAGTTAAAAGAGGTTTAGGAAGGATTATGACGATGATCAGAAGGAATAATAAAGGTTCAATGAGTCTTAAAGGAGGAGAGGGACCTAAATGAAAATTTGAAAAGGTTGTAGGCCCTTGGTGATGTCATGCATGATGTCATAATTACCTTTTTGAAAAAGTCAAATTCAAGATTAAATGTGAGCTATTAGATCAAATGCTGTACAAATTAATCTTGGCCATTGATTTTTCATGGATTTTGGCTATAAATACCCCTCAAATCCGAACCAAAACCATGAGCACAAGAACCCTTGGGGAAACTCTTACAAAATTTCCATTGAACCAAGAGAAGCACACAACTTGAAGCAACAAGCAAGGTAATTATCTCCCTTGATCTTGAGCTTTATTCTAATAAGCTAGCTCTTGATTTTAAGCGGTTTTTCTACCCTATTTCCCTTGTAGTTACTACTAGAAGTCCTGTCCATATATGGTTAGAATATGAGATTTATGTTATGGATAGTTTAGACAAGCTTAAACAAGCTATAATCAAGTGGTATATGCTTGGAAATTCAAGTATGCATGAAGTTAGGGTTTTGTGTCCATGGCTTCTACTATACATGACACTATTCATATGTTGGACTTTCATGATTTTGATGCTTCCAATGGGTTTAAAATGGAAAATTGTATGGGAATAAAGTAGGAGAACAAGTATTGGAAGCATTAGAATCAAAATGTGAATTTTGGAAAACAAGGGAGTTCACTTTGGTCAAGTACAACAGCTTGTGACATGATTTGACTTTGGAAATTCTAGCTTCATATTTTGATTCTGCATGAAAAATTATGTGGAAATTAACCATGGGAATTTATTTTGGAAAGATGGAAGTATGAAACATAAAATAGAGAAAGAATGGAAAATAGTGAAAAGCTAGTATTGGTTTTGTGTTCAAGTTGAGTTGTAACTTGATATTACTTTGTAATGGCTAGGTTTTGACATTTGTGAAGGAAGGAAATCATCTCAAGAAGGGTTTGACAAGGATAGCTAAGAGGTAGCAAGAATACCTAACTCTAGTTTCATGTTTGCTTAATTGATTGTTTGCTTGTTAATTATGGTATTTGGTTGAGCATGAGATTGTGTCATCATGTTGATGATAAATTATGAATGATTACAACTCCTTACAACTTATTTCATGACAATATGAATGTTAGAGTTTGCTTATGTATCATTATGAAGTAGCTCCCATCTCATGATAACATGTTAAGCATCCAATTAATCATGCATGATATTATGGTTTGTGTAACTTGCTATTGGGATTTCTATGAAATCTCATTCCTTCCATATGCATAACCATGTCATAGGTGCTGAAACTTCTCAAGGAAAGAGGGTAAGCATAGATGGATGAACTTGTATAATAAGTTACATGAGTTACTTGACACTATGGAAGCATATACTGGAATGTATACTGTATGTTCATGTGTTGGTGTTCTAAGGCAATGACCTTTAGACGATGTTTATAATACCTTATTTAATGAGTTTAAACTTAAAATTTAGTGTGGTTATAGTTAATATATAGAGATTTAAATGAACACCAAGAATGCCTTAATTGGTTAAGTATTCGAATTACTATGTTTTTTCAAAGTTGGAGTTAAAACCTGGAACTATGATAAAGTGTGTATTCAGAGGCAGTGACGTATTAATGTTGATTTAATATAGCAACCGAATGAGTTTTTCTATGAAATTTTATGATCTTAAAGAACACATTTGGAGCTTCAAATCCATAGGTAACACGATTCATTTATATAAGTAACCAAAGAGAAATGAAATTTTGAAGTTAAAGCACAGAATCTAGAACTTCCAGATTTTACCAAATGAACAGTGACTTTCAACGAATAAACTGATTTCATTGGAACAATGGAACCTCATTTTTATATTTTTCCTTCAAATTTTAGGGAAATATATTTCATTATAAATTGGAACCAACCTATTTTGATTTTTTATATTTAATTATGAATTTTTAGAATTGGGTACATGTTCTAGAATTACAAAATGAACAGTAATGTGAACAGTATCCAAGAGTAATTCTTTTGAAAATGGATGTTTCTAAGCAAATGATCATGTAATTAGTTCCAATGAATTTCAAATGAGTATAATTGAGGTTAAAAATAAGGATGTGACACATCGCATGAGAGTTCAAAATCTAAATGACAATTAGGTGCAGCAAGTATAGGTGGTGTGATAAGCATAGATTTAATAGTATCAAATGCTCTCTTGCAAGTATCATCAAAATAGAACTCTATATCTTTTTGCATGAGTTTAGAAAATGGACATGCTATCTTACTAAAGTCCTTAATGAATCTTCTATAGAATCCAGCATGTCCTAGGAATTACCTTAGTTCCTTTAAAGATTTGGGATAAGGAAGAGAAGAAATAACCTCAATATTTGCTTTATCTACCCCAATCCCATTCTTAGATATTAAATATCCTAGAACTATGCCTTTATCTACCATAAAATAGCACTTCTCAAATTTTAACACAAGCTTTATCTCAATACATCTTGCTAAGACTTTCCCTAAACTTTCTAAACACTCATAAAGTCATCTATGAATACCTCCATGTTGCTTTCCAAGAATTCACTGAATATGGACATCATAGCTCTTTGAAATATTCCAGAAGCATTGCACAAGCCAAATAGCATTCTCCTATAAGCATAGGTACCAAATAGACATGTGAATATGGTCTTCTCTTGGTCTTCTGGTGTAATTAGAACTTGAAAATATCCTGAAAAACCATCAAGATAACAGTAATTATCCTTTCCAGCAAGTCTTTCAAGCATTTGATCAATAAATGGTAAAGGAAAATGGTCCTTCCTAGTTGTATCATTCAATTTCCTATAATCAATACATACTCTCTATGAATTCTGCACTCTAGTAGGGATTAGTTCATTCTTTTCATTCCTTACCATAGTTATACCACTTTTCTTGGGCACCAACTGAATTGGACATACCCATTCACTCTCTAAAATTGGATAAATAATGCCAGCATTCAACAACTTAGTTACCTATTTCTTGACCATATAAAAAATCTAGGGGTTTAGCCTTCTTTGTTGTTGTTTAATAGGCTTGACTCTATCATTTAACAAAATTTTATGTGTATATAGATGCATCTATACTAGGTATATCAGCTAAAACCCAACCTATTGCTCTCTTATGTGTTTTTAAACTAAAATAAGCCTTTCTTCCTCATAAACAGAAAGTGAGTTAGCAATTATAACAGGTAATGTATCATTTCTAGCTAAAAACACATATTTAAGGTTACTAGGAAGTGTTTGGAGTTCTAACTCAGGTGCTTGGACAATTGATAGAACCAACTTCTTAGTTTCTAAAGCTCTACAAGCTTCAACAATTCTGTCCTCATAGGTTATGCAAAAGTTCTATCCCTACAATTTTATCTTGATGCTTCTCTCCTAACCCTTCATTCAAAAGATTAGTAACAGAAAAAGAAAAAGATTGTAGGGTGAAAAGTAAGATATCAACTAAAATATGGTTAATACTGGACACATCACCATTATTATCCAAAGAAAATTAAGAAGAAATTTTAGATTCAAGCAATTCACATTCAGCCTTATCAGAATTTTACAGCAGCAGCAATTCATGTTCCTCTTTAGCTTATTCAATGTATACATCAATTGTGCTTAAGCCTAACAATGAGTAATCTTTAAATGGATGTCTCATTGCTTTATAAACATTAAAAGTTATGACATTATTACCCACTTCCATTGTGATGCTCCCATACTTCATGTTTATCACAGTGTTCATTCTAAGGAATGGCCTACCAAAGATAATAGGACACTCTAAGTTTGACTCATGTGACATATTCAAGACATAGAAATCTATAGGTATAATCAAGTCTTTAACCTTCACTAATATATCTTCTAATAATTCCTCAGGTTTCCTAATAGTCCGATTAACAAGTTGAACTATCATGGAGGTTTCCTTAAGTAAGCCTATCTCTATGCCTAATGATGTATAAATGGAGGTTAGTATTACATTAATGGTTGCACCAAGATCTAACAAAGCACTAGCACACTAAAACTTACTAATGGTAATTGGGATTGTAAAGGAACCTAGATCATTACATTTATTAGGAAGGTGTTGCTTAAGTAAAGCTGACACACGAGATCCTACTTGAACCTTTTCATTTGGCTTGCAAATTCTTTTATTAGTGTAGAGTTTGTTCATAAATTTCACATACTTAGGTATACTTCTAATTAGATCCACAAGTGGCATATTAACTTCCAATTTACCCAACAAATTCATAATATCTCGTTCCTATTTTTCTTTTAAAACCTTATATGGACACATGTATGCACTAGGAAAATATAGATGTTTAATACTTACCTCTCTGTCCCTCCATTCTACATCTGTATGCTCCTTTTGATGTTGGTTCTGGTTATATTTCTGACTTACAGCTGCTTCATGTATATCTTATGGTTGTGCAGCACCTTTCAATCCAATTTGCTTATTCTTCTACTGCAACATCCCCTTCCCTTTGCTACTTTCTAATTATGGCATGAATGAAGGTTTTTCTTCAATAAACTCTTCAGTTCTAGATATGTTCTGCTACTCATTTTTTCCATTATCCCTTTTATCATCATCAACATTTGCTGCCCCTATTATTTTCTACTTCTCAAACTTATAGCATTCATAGATTTTGGGTTAACAACTGTGTTTGAAGGTAAATTTCCACTGAGTCTGGCCTGAACATCATTTATTGAATTGGCTAATTGTGCTATATAGTCATTCATATTTGTAGCTTTTGTTTCTATAACATCCTCCTTTTCATACGTCTTCGGGACCAAACAGTAGCATATGGAACCACTTCCAAGGCTGTTGAAGTCAAATTACTCAATCTGGAATTTTACTCTTAGCGAGTACTGTTCACTGTACGAATTCCAGAGGAGTGACCTGACTTCAAAAAATCATAACTAATTCTATAAAAATCGGAATGGAGTGGTTCAAAAAGATACACGAATATAGCTTGATTATCTTTCAGGGAAAAATGACTCATTGACCATGCCTTGACCAAGTCAACGTTGGTCAATGTTCTGAAATCACTGTTCATCCAGCGTCCTATCCCTAATTCCAGCATTCTGGTCCCAACTTTGATAAATCATATCTTTATTGTTGACATCCAAATGAGACGTTCTATATATCAAATTGAAACTTGGAATGTCTACTATTTACTAGTAAAGTATCATATATTTATTCGATCATTTACTATTTATAATTATAGCTCAAATGTAAATGCCTCCATCAGGAGTTACTGTTCATAGTGACAATTTCCAGCACTTATACATACATGAATCACATATCAATCATGCTAAGCAATTAACATCTCTTCATGAATCTTTATCTCCTCCATCTTGAGAAGACCTGCTGTAATTGGATTGATATGGAAGGGGTGAGATTTCTGGGGAAATCTCAGTAGCAAACATCACTAAACAATGCATGCATTAATGTGAATACTTGTGCTTGCTTGTGAAAGTGTTAATATTGTCTAATGTGCATACTTCCATGTTACATATGAAATACAATTGGCCAAAGTAATCATAGGAACATAGCTTCATACATAAGCACATGCTCAACACAATTCAACAAAGCCATAGCACATCATGCATAACATTCAATGCATACAAGTTTATGATTAGTTTACTACCTGACATGTAGCTTTCCTTCTAGCTCTTAGCCTTTGCTCTAAGGTTCATTCTTTCCATAGGTCAGAGCCTATACATAGCATAATAATATCTTCATTATTACTCTATCCGTATAGCTCTATTTAACTCATGCATAGCTAGGGGAAATATCCTTACTTCGACATTCCTCTAACTTTCTTTCTATCTATAGCTAACTTTATTAATAGAGATATTTCTCTATTCTAACCATTAAGAGCAATCCTCTACTTTATTAGAGCAGGGACTAGATAACTTTCTTACCTCATTCCTAAGCTTTGCCCAGTCCCTCGGCTCCTTAGACTGCTCCTGGTTCCACCATAACTCCTTCCTTTCTTTCCTTTCTTTCTTTCCTTTCTCTCTTTCTCACTTTCTCTCTTCTTTCTCTTCCTTTTCCTTGCTAGGCCGTGGTGTGCCTTGAAATCGGAGGGGAGTGGCCTATTTATAGGTGAGGGGAGGTGGAATGAATGGTCCAGATTGATTCGTGATGAATGGCTCAGATTGCTTCCTTCCTCAAGAAGCTTTGCCTGCATCATCATGATAACATCACTCTCCATGATGACTCACCACTCATGACATCATCTAGGACACCTCATGGGTATATGTGGCGAAATGTGGGGCCCTTGGGACACCTCACCAGCTGACTCAGCCTTTCCAAATTGTTTCAGAGTCTTTTCCTTGAATGGACGGCTGAGATCGTGCCACGTGTCCTCTTGCTTTTTCTCCTTTTTCTCTAATCATGCCATGTGCCCTTTGCTTTTCCTCTTTTACTATAATCATGCCATGTGGCGCATTGTGGGCCCCATTTATGTCCTCTCATGATTCCTTATCACTTTACCCAATTCTATCTTGGACCGGGTCACTTTACTTTATTGAAAAAGCACTAAAATATTATTTTAATGCCTCTTGGGCCCACATTACTCTTGGGATACGTTTTTGGGCCTTTAAATATCATCTTGGGTTTCTAACCAAGCCCAAGCACTCTGGTGGCTCGGTTCCCAAGGAACATCCTTAGTAAATTATCAAAATGCCCTTACTACCTCTTTAGTACTTATAGGGGCACTATTGTCTTTTCATACCTTAGCAGAGTATCTCTTGACCCTGGTCAACTATCCAGATACCCTTTCTTAACTATCTAACCTTAGTCAAATGATCATAATGCCCTTCGTCTGACTCTAACTTAATGACACAACACAGTGGCATACCTTCAGTGGCATTTTTGTAATTCTTCATTTTTCTCGGTCTTTATTAGCCCTGACCCACATATTTATCTGAAAATATCATTGGGCCTATAAGGTGCCATTCTGGACCCTCTATATGATCCCCTATCTTCATTGGCTCAATTCCTGAGAAATTCCCCCGAAACCTATTTATCGGGTCTTTTAATCCACTGTAAATTATGTAATAAATTCTACATAACTCCTTTTTGAGCTCTGTCAGTTTCAGAAATTCTTATATTAATTATAGAAATTTACTGCCTCGTTTTATCTGATTCTGAGGTCTAGAGAATACTATATTAATTTTCTTTCTCTTCGAAAATGAATATAAATCTTTCAAGACCTCATATTAAAACTTTGTGTTGCATCAAACTGATCATCATAATTTTCTCTATTTACTGAGTCCTCTGCTCAATAGGGTCTGGTAGCATCCCTTTTCCAGGCTATATACTGGGTTTTAAGTCCTAAAAATTGGGATATGACATTTCCCTTCCCCTTCAAATAAATTTCGTCCTCGAAATTTCATGGCTAAATCTCTATTCATCCTTTGATGAAGAGTGCCTTTGAGGAGAATGTCCCTTTCTTTCATACTAAACTTTCTCATATACTCCTATATTCTGGAGTTTTTGTTGACTACTCATCATGATTCTTAGTGTAGTCACTTATTACTCATCTGAGTATTTAGCAGAATTCTCTAAATGTCCGCAAAACTTCATCTCTCATTGTCATATCATCATACACTTTTATCATCTTTACTAACTCATCATAATATAGAGAGAGGACTTATATCATTATTCTTTCTTTCGTTGCTCTACTGCTAAACAGGAGCACATAATAGCATATAGGAACATATAGGAGTACATACTCTAACATGCATAATACCCGACCAGCATACTGCAGGACTACATACCTGCTCATGAATGCAAAGCTCTAACAGCGGAGCTTAAGCATTCCTTCTCTTAATATGCACAGCTTTAACACTCGGAGCTTGCACAGCTCTATCACATAGAGCTTGCACTGCTCTAACATTCAGAGCTTTAACATATTTCACAAACATAACATGACATAAAATAACATAATGCCTGGCACTTTATGCAAGGAGTAAAAGCTATCATTTGCTCCTTCATCTGTAACTCATCTTTCAAACATCTTATCCCTTTCAAAAATAGAGCCTCTCAATCTGTTATAGGGCTAGCTATAAAGCCACTTTATAGTGTACTTCTTAATAAATATTTCTCATAACATATCTCATTACATACTTTTCATAGCATATCTCATCACATATCATTTATGCTGTATCATAGCATATCTGGCCACATTTGGCAATATCATAGTCTATCTGGCCTTGTCATAAAATATTATCTTCTAACATAAAATATTGCTAGCCTTTAAGAGAATTCTAAATATTTCCTTTCAAATCCATTTCATTTGGACTTGACATAAGGGTTCTATTCTCTTTCTAACTTGTCATAGCTCTTTCTATCATCTTACATAACTCTGTGTACATATATGCCAACCTCTTGTGGCATTCAAACCTCTTTCATTACTTCCCAGGGGTCACCCATCATTGGGCTACTCTTACCTGAGCACGCTTAACTGAAATGTGCAGATATAAATCTGAAGCATTGGTGCTCATAGGCTCCAACCCTGGTACTCCACTATCTTAAACCCATCTTATGCTATCTCTCTTGGGTCTATCTGGCCTTCTTACCTCTTTATCCTCATCTGGAGGATTTATTTATCTTTCATTATTATTCTCTGTCATCTCAGCACAAGGATCTCTTTATTATCATTTGACCCTTTCTCATATCTTATGAGATTTGCTCATAACTTATTGGCACTTAGGATTAATAACTTTAACTTTGATCACTCAGTTCCTGTATGTGTAAGGAGATTTTGAGTTCAGTTCCTGATAGTAATAAGGCTATCTAACATCATGGGTACTCTCTCTGTTATGAGCTAACTAACTTGTGAAGCTTCTGTACCTTAACTTTTCCTTGGTATTCATCCTTCCAAAGACATACTGTACTTATGGCTCAATACTTTCTCTCTCTAGGCCAGGTCTACTATGACCCTCGGGATCTACTGTGATCAACCGTAAGCCTATTCAGGATCTAACTGTGACCCTAGAATTATATTCTCTGGGAGCCATACTAGGATCTCACTGCAATCCTCCAGAATCTACTGCGATTCTGTTGTACTATATTCTCATCTCTCGAAGACTTAAACTAACGGACAAAGTTACAAGGTTAATCACTTCCACATAGTTGTTAACTCAACATATAATTCCCCTAAAATGATCACATAGGCCAGTATTATCTATCAGGACTTTACTCATTTCCTTGATCACTCAGGAACTTCTCATACCATTCTCATATTTCATAGCTTTACTATATCCTTTACTGTAGAGAGCTACACAGGCTCTACTATGCACATATCTATCATCATCTATTCGTCTCATTAGAGGGACCTTGCTCTATCTGAGTTATACTGTCCCATCTCTTGGCTTTATTTCAAAAGCAATCCTTTTCTATTGCAAGAGCAATCTAGCTCTATTGCAACAATACTAACTTATGTCTTTACTGCTCTTTCTTTAGAGCTGTACCATCTTTCATACATGCTTCTCTTTTCATTTCACTTTCATCACTTATATACCTTACCCTTGAAGGGATATATCCTGAGTATCATAATCATCTATCTGTAGATTCACTATTAATCAGCATCTTAATCTCATTGCCTATCATTGTCTGATCATATTGTCCAGATCCCAAATATTCATTTAGGAATTGGAAATAACTATTTATTGGACTTAGGCTGCCACATTACCCTCTTACTAGGGATAGACTCAATCCTTCATTACCCTTTCTTAGGAGAGTCACTTTATCTTTAAAATTGTGGCTACCTTTCTTTTTATCAGTCTTAGTCTACTCTAGACTAGACTGTGGTTCCTCTATCTTGGGAACATCAGTGGTCCATTTCGTCTCTAACTTTAGGTCATGTGCAAGGATTATTCCTAGGCAAGCCTCATTCTTTTATTCAGGAAACACTAGCTGAACAAATTCTTTCATAATGTAGATCTACTCACATAGAGGATCTACTTCTGAACATCATCTAACCTTTCATATCTTACTTTATATTATCTGGCTTGATTATACTTTATACCAATCCTCTAGTTGATTAACTTTAACCAGGTTGGTACCTTCATTATCATTGTTACTGTAATGTCTAACAGTTTCCCTTGACCTGGGATCGGTAAGCTTCTATCTCTATTCATAGAGAAAACTGCTCCCCAGACGTTATCCTGCTTAGTCCAGCCACATCGTGCTAAGAAACACGAGACCTCAGCAGTAACGGCTGACTAAGACTAGCCACTTCATTGAAGATCACCTCGTACCGCTGTAAGTTATGGGGTACTATTCTATCTATCTGGGTGTCACTATCTCTTGTTCAAATTTCCCTAGGTAGTAAACACCATCCCCATATCTCATACTAGGGAGGAAACCTCTGTAGTTCATGTAAGGAATTGGAAGACACATAGCAGAAATTAATTTAAAATTTTTTCCCATTCCTTGCCAGGATCTACCGTATGTGTTTAAGTCAAATAGAAAGAAGCATTACCCTTGGTGTTCCTCAATGAATTCCACGGCTTCTCTCCGCGACTCGTGCTCTCTTTCTGATCACAAGAAGTCGACGCCTCAGGTCGGCTTCCTCTACTGGTAACCACATGAATAGCGTTCCAACCACGAACGACGTGCTAGCATCTCATGTCCCTCCAAGGCTCTCTCAAGAATTTGTCCTCTCCGTCTCTACTTCAGCAGTTTCTTATCTGCAAACCTTTTGCAGATTCCGTTCGGCTTTTTGTGTTGTGTGTTGTGTGTTGTATGTTGTGTGTCAAAAACGTAGCTCCTAAAATTAGATATATAGAATGCTCTGCGTTTTTCTCAACCGAATTGGATCTTAGAATTAATCTATATTAATTTTAAAATTAATACAATTTCACATATTGCATAATTTGATAAGAAACTAATTAAATAAATAGTATTTTTATCTTAAATCTGTCCGACAGATTTAATTCACCTATGTATTTAATTTAAATAAAGATAATATTGGACTATATTTGATTCATTCTCATAAATCAAATTTGAGATATCCTATCAATTTGAATTTTAAATTCAAACGTGATAGAGATTTAATTTATCCTTATAAATTAAATCTTGTAAATATCTCTTATATGAGATATCCTATCAATTTGAATTTCAAATTCAAACATGATAGAGATTTAATTTATCCTTATAAATTAAATCTTGTAAATATCTCTTATATGAGATATCCTATCAATTTGAATTTTAAATTCAAACGTGATGGAGATTTAATTTATCCTTATAAATTAAATCCTATATATCCCTTATATATAATATATATATATATGAATTTATATATATATATATATGAATATAAATATAAATAAATATATATATATTAACCCTGGATCATTCATTGAATCTAGACACGTCTTAGATTCAATGAATCTGGACATCATAGCTCATGTTGGGCTATTTTGTGTGCGACCCTGTAGGCCCATATGAAGTTGGCAGTGGGCCATTTGCTATACTGGCCCACAAGTCGCAAGCGGTCTCTAGTAAAACATAACGACTACCCAAATCATATGAGGATTGATAAATGATGTAACCTTTTATACAACCATATCATGTCCCTTCTGTCACGCGATATTTTAGTCATGGATGAGGCATGGATAATGTCATCCTCCTATTCCTGACCGTTACTTTCTCGATCCGTGAGTAGTCTGACTATAGAAATGGAACTACCTTTCCATTACAGTATGGCCATACATTTCTCAGACTCACTCATCGAAGGGCCCAGTAATATCTCTCTACGAATGTGAGGGATAAATTCCATCTTGACCACTCACATTCCTCCGCATGAAAAACCACTAAGCCCGAACACAGTCTTTATGATCACTCGGTCAAAAGTGACTTTTGACTAGGTCAAGTTGAGCGTTTGTCATGTAGTAATCCATGATGATCTCATGTCAAAGGGCGTAGTGACATGGTTTGTATATGAGAGAAGCTTATGACGTAACCCATGTAACTCTCTCATAGCGGGTCAGTCCAATACCTTGTACTCTTACATGTGCCTATGACTTTGATTTATATCTCTATACATCTTCAAAGTCATACTAGTCATATTTCATCTCTACTCCCGCACAGATGATCGACCAGGGACATTTAGGATAAGATCATGAATTATCCAAGGATGGTCATCACAGTAAACATGCGAATAATATGATAACACAATAGATAAACTCATAAATCAATAATGTTTATAAGATAATGATTGGCCCTTATGGCACATTTTCCAACAACTTCCCACTTGCACTAGGTACAATCATTAATTTGACTAATTCCCATTGACCTAACATGACGCTCATGCTTTACCTGTGCAAGCGGCTTTGTTAGAGGATCAGCAACATTGTCTTCTCCTGCTACTTTGCATATTTTTATATCACCTCTATCGTTGATTTCTCTGATGAGATGAAATCGCTTGAGTATATGCTTGGTCCTTTGATGTGACCTAGGCTCTTTAGCCTGTGCAATGGCACTGCTATTGTCACAGAGCAAAGTTATTAGATATGAGATGGTAGGTATCACCCCTAGTTTCGTGATGAACTTCCTGATCCAAACAGCTTCTTTAGCTGCATCAGATGCTGCTATATACTTAGCTTCCATTGCATAATCTGCTACAATGCCCTTCTTAGAGCTCTTCCAGCTCACTGCTCCATTATTGAGGAGGAATATATATCCAGACTACGATTTTTGGCCGTCCTGGTCAGTTTGGAAACTCGCATCTGTGTAACTAGTTACACAGAGTTCGTCATCTAATCCACCATAGACCAAGAATAAGTCTTTAGTCCTTCTTAAGTACTTAAGGATATTCTTGACAGCAGTCCAATGGCCCTCACCAGGGTCCTGTTGATATCTGCTAGTCATACTTAAGGTAAACGAGACATCCGGTCGAGTACATAACATGGCGTACATGATAGATCCTATGGTCGAGGCATATGGAACTTTACTCATGCGACCTCGCTGATCAGATGTACTAGGACACAGATCTTTGCTGAGGTGACTACCATGAGACATGGGTATGAAACCCCTCTTTGATTCGTGCATACTGAACCTATGCAGTATTTTGTCTATGTATGTACTCTGACTGAGTCCTATAAGTCTTTTAGATCTATCTCTATAGATCCTAATTCCTAAGATGTAGGTGGCTTCACCCAAGTCTTTCATCGAGAAAGACTTTCCTAACCAAGACTTGACAATCTGTAAGGTAGGAATGTCATTCCCAATAAGTAGGATGTCATCGACATAGAGTACCAAAAACACAACTGTGCTCCCACTAACCTTCTTGTACACACAAGGTTCATCAGCATTTTGAAGAAATCCAAACTCTTTGACTACTTCATCAAAACGATGATTCCAACTCCGAGAGGCTTGCTTCAATCCATAAATGGACCTTTGAAGCTTGCACACTTTGCCAGAGTCCTCAAAACGCACAAACCCTTCAGGTTGTGTCATGTACACATCCTCAAGGAGCTTTCCATTAAGGAAGGCTGTCTTGACGTCTATCTGCCATATTTCATAGTCATAATATGCTGCTATGGCAAAGAGGATTCTGATTGATTTGGCCATTGCAACTGGGAAAAAGGTCTCATCATAGTCCATACTATGAGTGTGAGTAAATCCTTTTACAACTAGTCGTGCCTTGAAGACATTTACATTGCCATCCATGTCAGTTTTCTCCTTAAAAACCCACTTGCACCCGACGATTTTTACACCTTCAGGCGGGTCGACTAAGGTCCAAACCTTATTATCGTACATGGATTGCATTTCAGACTTCATGGCATTAAGCCACTTTTTAGAGTTTAGTCCCACTATAGCTTCTTGATAGGTAGTCGGTTTATTATGCTCAATGAGCAACACATCACAACTGCTAGAAATCAGAAATCCATATCTCTGCGTGACTTGAGGAGTCTCAACAACTTGTTGTGAGTCTTCTCTATTTTCCATCTGCAGTTTTGTGGTGTCTTGTGGCTCTTGAACTTCTTCGAGGTGTACCTTACTCCCACTGGTTCTTTTAGAGATAAATTCTTGTTCGAGAAAGATACCATTTCTGACAACAAACACTTTATTATCAGCAGGGTTATAGACATAATATCCCTTGGTTTCCTTAGGATATCCCACAAAAAAGCACTTTGAGGATTTGGGCGCTAATTTGTCTGAGGCTTGTTGCTTAACATAGACCTCGCATCCCCAACTCTTTAGGAAAGACAAACTAGGCGTCCTCCCAGTCCATATCTCATACGGAGTCTTTTCAATTGACTTAGATGGAACACGATTGAGTGTGAACGCAGCTATCTCTAGGGCATGGCCCCAAAAGGAGGGCGGAAGATCTGTTTGACTCATCATGGATCGAACCATATCTAATAGTGTTCGATTCCTCCGTTCGAAAATGCCATTCTATTGTGGTGTCCCTGGAGGAGTCAATTGCGAGACTATCCCACAACTCCTGAAATGATCTATGAACTCTTGGCTCAAATATTCACCACCCTGATCAGATCAAAGGGCTTTAATTATTTTGCCAAGCTGGTTTTGTACTTCATTTTGAAATATCTTGAACTTTTCAAAAGATTTAGATTTATGTTTCATCAGATAGATGTACCCATATCTGCTGAAATCATCTATGAATGTTATGAAGTACGAATAACCTCCTCTAGCATTTGTGTTCATCGGTCCACACACATCTATATGTATAAAGCCTAATAAATCAGTGGCCCTCTCACTGTGCCCAGTGAAGGGTGATTTTGTCATCTTTCCTAACAAGCAAGACTCGCAAGTGTCATATGATTCAAAATCAAATGAGTTTAGAAATCCATCTTGATGGAGTTTGAAAATGCGTTTCTCATTTATGTGGCCCAGACAACAGTGCCAGAGGTATGTCAGATTCAAATCGTTCGATTTGATCCTTTTGGTGGTTATGTTATAGATATTTCCATGATTGGGTTGTTCCAAATTTAATATGTAATGATCAACATGCAAATCACCATGAGCATAGAAAATATCATTACAATAAATAGAACATCTACTATTTCCAGCAATGGAAGTGAAACCTTCATTATCCAAATAAGAAAGTGAAACAATGTTACTACTTAAAGCAGGAACATAATAGCAATTGTTCAAAACTAACAAAAGTCCAGTGGGCAAAACTAATTTATAAGTGCCTACAGCTAACGTAGCAACCCTTGCTCTGTTTCCAACTCGTAGGTCTACCTCGCCCTTTTTCAGCTTCCTACTATCCTTTAGTCCCTGCATATTTGTACAAATGTGAGAACCACATGCAGTATCTAATACCCATGAAGTGGAAGTAGAAAGATGAATATCTATAACATAAATACTTGAAGCGATAGCCCCGCTATCCTTCTTGTTCTTTTTCAGATCTTCGAGGTAGAGTTTGCAATTCCTCTTCCAATGACCAGGTTCATTGTAGAAGAAGCAGACTCCTTCCTTCGGAGGCTTTGCTTTCTTTGGTACAGGCTTGGTTTCAGGCTTGCCTGACTCTTTGGTCTTACCTGATGAGCCATGACCCTTCCCCTTGCCTTTGCCTTTCTTTTTCATACCCTTTCCTTTCTGAACTATCAAAACAGCACTGGGCTTCTTCTTAAGACTCGGCTCAGTAGTTTTAAGCATCCCATGCAGTTCAGAAATAGATTTCTCCATGTTGTTCATGTTGTAGTTCATGACAAACTGGTCATAACTTTCTGGGAGTGAGTTTAAGATCAAATCTGTAGCTAACTCCTGGCTCATGGGAAATCCAAGCCTCTCAAGGTGATCAATGTACCCTTTCATCTTTAAGACAAGAGTACTGACTGATACACCTTCAGCCATCTTGCAGGAATATAAGGGCTTAGTGGTCTCATACCTCTCTTGCCTTGCCTGTTGCTGGAACATTTCCTTGAGATGCACAATCATCTCATAAGCTCCATGTGTTCCAGATCTCTTTGGAGCTCCAGAACCATGGTGGCTAGCATCAAACACCCCACATCGACAGTCTTCCTTATGCTTCGTGTAAGCATCTCTCTGAGCTCTAGGAGCATTGGCCGCTGGATCCTCAGGAATGGGTTGATCTAGGACATACGCCTTTCTTTCCTGCTTGAGAACAATTCTCAAGTTCCTAAACCAGTCAAGAAAGTTTGTCCCATTAAGTTTGTCCTTCTCAAGGATAGATCGCAGCGATAATATAGCAGTATTACTAGTCGTCATGATTCTACAATTTAAAAATATGCAATTCAATTAGCAGTCTCCTACTAAATAAACAACCCTCAATGCAATAGTTAGTGGGCTAAGATCCATATTTGGCTCAAACTTAAGTTCGCTTTGGCAGGACGCTTAAATTAAGTTATTTAGGTAGGTAACACCTTTACCAATTACATCAAATGTAACTCTTAGATGTTTATGGGATTCTATCATCATATGATCTGTCATGTTTTTAATCCCATCTAATGCCTTGAGACCCAAAACCGTTTTGTTAATATCAATTAAGTGAAACAATAATAAACATGTGAGAGTAGCACCATTACTCTTGCTTATCTCTCCAAGATAACTCAAAAGCACCCACTTTGGTGGAGTCCACAATTGAGCGATCGAGGTTTTGACAAGTGTTCATAAATTGATGGCATTATGACTTAAGATTTCATTTAGAGGGCTTAATTTAACTATCTGGTTTATATGAATGCATGTTTCTCAGTTTGTATCTCATACAAGTATATGCATGTTTCTGATATAATCATAATACGCATAATCTAAATGTGATACAATATGGCTCACCTATCCTAAGTCCCCTTAAGCTAATGAGAGGAGCTCTCTAGTAAGAAAAATGAAAATTACATAAAGAAACCTCTTTTAACATTTGAGGGGAGTGAGATGAGAAGAGAAGGTACATTGAGAGTATATAGAGGAAGGCATGACACACAGGCCATATTTAAAAATTACAATACTTGCAATCTAGAGCCATATTATTCACCATACCCAAACATTCAAGAATCAATATTCAGATTTAATTCAAGGGCAATTTATGTTTCATATGTAAAACATTCATCAAATGACATATGTTACGATTATGTTGCTCTATGAACAGGTAGCCACGGAGGTCCCGCTAGCCGATCAGCGGGCGGGGTCTAGGGCAGTGCCATGAGAAAAAAAATTTTGTTTCATAAAAATCACGAATCTATATTCGGTTTTCTTAGACCCCATCCATGTTAATTGATCAAATCAAAAAGCATCACCACTGATTTCAATTCCCTTTTAAATTCCTTTTATGTCATACATAAAACGCATATTATATGATTGGCTACAACTAACACATATCATATTAATCAACAATCAAGCCTAACTTAAACACAAAACGGCATGGCTCTGATAGCACTGATTTCAATTGGAAGACACGCAGCGGAAATTAATTTAAAAATTTTTTTCCCATTCCTTGCCAGGATCTACCATATATGTTTAAGTCAAGTGGAAAGAAGCATTACCCTTGGTGTTCCTCAATGACTTCCACAGCTTCTCTCCGCGGCTCGTGCTCTCTTTCTGATCGCAAGAAGTCGATGCCTCAGGTCAGCTTCCTCTACTGGTATCCACACGAACAGTGTTCCAACCACGAACGACGTGCTAGCGTATCCTGTTCCTCTAAGGCTCTCTCAAGAATTTTGTCCTCTCCGTCTCTACTTCAGCAATTTCTTATCTGCAAATCTTTTGCAGATTCCGTTTGGCCTTTTGCGTTGTGTGTTGTGTGTTGTGTGTCAAAAACGTAGCTCCTAAAATCAGATATATAGGATGCTCTGCGTTTTTCTCAACCGAATTGGATCTTGGAATTAATCTATATTAATTCCGAAATTAATACAATATCACATATTGTATAATTTGATAAGAAACTAATTAAATAAATAATGTTTTTATATTAAATCTGTCCCACAGATTTAATTCACCTATTTATTTAATTTAAATAAAGATAAGATTGGACTATATTTGATTTATTCTCATAAATCAAATTTGAGATATCCTATCAATTTGAATTTTAAATTCAAACGTGTTAGAGATTTAATTTATCCTTATAAATTAAATCTTGTAAATATCTCATATATGAGATATCCTATCAATTTGAATTTCAAATTCAAACGTGATAGAGATTTAATTTATCCTTATAAATTAAATCTTATAAATATCTCTTATATGAGATATCCTATCAATTTGAATTTCAAATTCAAACGGATGGAGATTTAATTTATCCTTATAAATTAAATCCTATATATCCCTTATATATAATATATATATATACGAATTTATATATATATATACGAATATAAATATAAATAAATATATACATCAACCCTGGATCATCCATTAAATCTAGACACGTCTTAGATTCAATGAATCTGGACATCATAGCTCGTGTTGGGCTATTTTGTGTGCGACCCTGTAGGCCCATATGAAGTTGACAGTGGGCCATTTGCTCTACTGGCCCACAAGTCACAAGCGGTCTCTAGTAAGACATAACGACTACCCAAATCATATGAGGATTGATAAACGATGTAACCTTTTATACAACCATATCATGTCCCTTCTGTCACGCGATATTTTAGTCATGGATGAGGCATGGATAATGTCATCCTCCTATTCCTGACCGTTACTTTCTCGATCCTTGAGTAGTCTGACTATAGAAATGGAACTACCTTTCCATTACAGTATGGCCATACATTTCTCAGACTCACTCATCGAGGGGCCCAGTAATATCTCTCTACGAATGTGAGGGACAAATTCCATCTTGACCACTCACATTCCTCCGCATGAAAAACCACTAATCCCGAACACAGTCTTTATGATCACTCGGTCAAAAGTGACTTTTGACTAGGTCAAGTTGAGCGTTTGTCATGTAGGAATCCATGATAATCTCATGTCAAAGGGCATAGTGACATGGTTTGTATATGAGAGAAGCTTATGATGTAACCCATGCAACTCTCTCATAGCGGGTCAGTCCAATACCTTATACTCTTACATGTGCCTATGACTTTCATTTATATCTCTATACATCTTCAAAGTCATACTGGTCATATTTCATCTCTACTCTCGCACAGATGATCGACCAGGGACATTTAGGATAAGATCATGAATTATCCAAGGATGGTCATCACAGTAAACATGCGAATAATATGATAACACAATTGATAAACTCATAAATCAATAATGTTTATAAGATAATAATTGGCCCCCAGGGCACATTTTCCAACTGTTCATATCTCTAACTTGTTTTAAGGGGTTAGTCTATCTACTCTAGATTATCACTGAGCCAGAACCTTCTGTTCCATGCCAGAATCTTATGCTCTGATACCAAATTATAACATCCTCATTTTCATACATCTTAGGGACCAAACAGTAGCATCTGGAACCACTTCCAAGGCTGTTGAAGTCAAATTACTCAATCTAGAATTTTACTCTTAGCGAGTACTGTTCACTGTACAAATTCCAGAGGAATGACCTAACTTCGAAAAATCATAACTAATTCTATAAAAATTGGAATGGAGTGGTTCAAAAAGCTACACGAATATAGCTTGATTATCTTTCAGGGAAAAATGACTCATTGACCATGCCTTGACCAGGTCAACGTTGGTCAACGTTGGTCAACGTTCCAAAATCACTGTTCATCCAGCGTCCTGTCCCTAATTCCAGCATTCTGGTCCTAACTTTGATAAATCATATCTTTATGTGTAGACATCAAATGAGACGTTCTATATATCAAATCGAAGCTTGGAATGTCTACTATTTAATGGTAAAATATCATACATTTATTCAATGATTTACTATTTATAATTACAACTCAAATGTCATTGCCTCCATCACGAGTTACTGTTCATAGTGACAATTTCCAGCAATTATACATACATGAATCACATATCAATCATGCTAAGCAATTAACATCTCTTCATGCATCTTTATCTCCTCCATCTTGAGAAGACCTGATGTAATTGGATTGATATGGAAGGGGTGAGACTTCTGGGGAAATCTCAGTAGCAAACAGCACTAAACAAAGCATGCATTAATGTCAATACTTGTGCTTCCTTGTAAAAGTGTTAATATTGTCTAATGTGCATACTTCCATGTTACATATGAAATACAATTGGCCAAAGTAATCATAGGAATAGAGCTTCATACATAAGCACGTGCTCAACACAATTCAACAAAGCCATAGCACATCAAGCATAACATTCAATGCATACAAGTTTATGATTAGTTTACTACCTGACATGTAGCTTTCCTTCTAGCTCTTAGCCTTTGCTCTAAGGTTCATTCTTTCCATAGGTCAGAGCCTATACATAGCATAATAATATCTTCATTATTACTCTATCCGTATAGCTCTATTTAACTCATGCATAGCTAGGGGAAATATCCTTACTCCGACATTCCTCTAACTTTCTTTCTATCTATAGCTAACTTTATTAATAGAGATATTTCTCTATTCTAACCATTAAGAGCAATCCTCTACTTTATTAGAGCAGGGACTAGATAACTTTCTTACCTCATTCCTAAGCTTTGCCCAGTCCCTCGGCTCCTTAGACTGCTCCTAGTTCCACCATAACTCCTTCCTTTCTTTCTTTTCTCTCTTTCTCTCTTCTTTCTCTTCCTTTTCCTTGCTAGGCCGTGGTGTGCCTTGAAATGGGAGGGGAGTGGCCTATTTATAGGTGAGGGGAGGTGGAATGAATGGTCCAGATTGATTCGTGATGAATGGCTCAGATTGCTTCCTTCCTCAAGAAGCTTTGCCTGCATCATCATGATAACATCACCCTCCATGATGACTCACCACTCATGACATCATCTAGGACACCTCATGGGTATATGTGGCGAAATGTGGGGCCCTTGGGACACCTCACCAGCTGACTCAGCCTTTCCAAAGAGTTTCAGAGTCTTTTCCTTGAATGGACGGCTGAGATCGTGCCACGTGTCCTCTTGCTTTTTCTCCTTTTTCTCTAATCATGCCATGTGTCCTTTGCTTTTCCTCTTTTACTATAATCATGCCATGTGGCGCATTGTGGGCCCCATTTATGTCCTCTCATGATTCCTTATCACTTTACCCAATTCTATCTTGGACCGGGTCACTTTACTTTATTGAAAAAGCACTAAAATATTATTTTAATGCCTCTTGGGCCCACATTACTCTTGGGATACGTTTTTGGGCCTTTAAATATCATCTTGGGTTTCTAACCAAGCCCAAGCACTCTGGTGGCTCAGTTCCCAAGGAACATCCTTAGTAAATTATCAAAATGCCCTTACTACCTCTTTAGTACTTATAGGGGCACTATTGTCTTTTCATATCTTACCAGAGTATCTCTTGACCCTGGTCAACTATCCAGATACCCTTTCTTAACTATCTAACCTTATTCAAATGATCATAATGCCCTTTGTCTGACTCTAACTTAATGACATAACACAGTGGCATACCTTCAGTGGCATTTTCATAATTCTTCATTTTTCTCGGTCTTTATTAGCCCTGGCCCACATATTTATCTGAAAATATCATTGGGCCTATCAGGTGCCATTCTGGACCCTCTGTATGATCACCTATCTTCATGGGCTCAATTCCCGAGAAATTCCCCCGAAACCTATTTATCGAGTCTTTTAATCCACTGTAAATTCTGCAATAAATTCTACATAACTCCTTTTTGAGCTCTGTCAGTTTCAGAAATTCTTATATTAATTATAGGAATTTACTACCACATTTTATCTGATTCTGAGGTCTAGAGAATAGTATATTAATTTTCTTTCTCTTCAAAAATTAATATAAATCTTTCGAGACCTCATATTAAAACTTTGTGTTGCATCAAACTGATCATCATAATTTTCTCTATTTACTGAGACCTCTGCTCAATAGGGTCTGGTAGCATCTCTTTTCTAGGCTATATACTGGGTTTTAAGGCCTAAAAATTGGGATATGACAGTTTCCCACTATTCTATTTTACTCTCTAAGGCAATAAACTTAGAATCTGTCATTGATAGGTTGCTCTCCATAGTAAAGAAAAATTGAAATGAAGTGGTTCAAAAAGATACGTGAAGATAATATCTTGACCTTTAAGGAAAAAATAATTTCCAGACCAAATGATGCGTCAATCAATACAGTTTATTCGCCAAACTTTACTGTTTATTTGGTCAAAAATTCAGAAAATAGATTCTGGTCCCTTATTTGGAAAATTAGTTCTTTTAGATAATACATAACATATGTTAAGATCTCAATTACTCCCATTCCTTTCTTCCATTCTTTAACTCTTCTCCATGCACACATTTTCCATCATGCTTGACCTAAATTGGTTGATTATAGGAGAGTGAGATTCTAGGGAATCTCAGTAGCAAACATTACCACTTAAATATGCAAGATGGATGCTAATGCATGATATGTAATTTCATTAAACTTTCTTTGATTAATGACATGCCATCACGCTATATACTCTTACATAAAGTACATGGCCATGGAAAATATGTTATTCACAATACATTCAACATCATTTATCATGTCACAACATCATTCAAATATTATATATATGTCGATACATAAGCATACCACATCAAGCACATAAAGAGCTAAGTTCACTACCTTGCACTTAAGCTTTCCTCTTGATCTTTTGCACTTGCTCCCTAGCTTTCCAACCATGAAGCCTTTATGTCAATCACTTCCCAACATCTTCTTGCATGTTTCAAGGTCCTAAACACATTCATATTCATCATATAATTCATTAGGACTCATGAACTACAACCATGTTCAATACTAACCTTGTTACACTCTTTATTATCATAACTTTCTCTAATCTTCATTAATCTACTTGGCTCTTGAACCAATTGACGTCTTGCCTTTACCCTACACAATTTCATCTTTTGAATCCATTTATGAGCTTAGAATCATGAAATTCCAGCTCCTTCATAACATGTTGTACATAACCAAAATTGCACATAATTCTGTCAAAAATTCTCATTTTGATTCTAATGTTTCCCATACTTGTTTCTCCACTTTACCCCACACAACTTTTCATTTTAAAACCATTGGAAGCATCAAAATCATAAAATTCCAATCACTGTTCATTCGAATGAACAGTAACCGTGAAGGATTTCAAAAAATACAATGGTTCAAAACCTTTCCAATCCTACACAAAATCATCATATAAATTCAATGGAAGAATTAAACCATTGAAATTCTATTTCCTTCCCTCATGAACAGTGAAGATCGAACAGGTTCCATTATGGCAAAGTCAAGAATATCAACTTGATTCAACAATTAATCACTTAACTAGCTTGTTTAAGCTTCAATCATATGTTGCTAACTTTAACTTCTTCTTTTTCCTTTCATATAAGGTTTTTGGGAAGCACCACCCCTTAGAGAAAACTCAAATTTTCTCCCATGAAAACCCTAAGTTCAAGCTCCCAAATCAAAGGAAAATAAGCTAGGAGAGATTGCTTATCTTTAGTAGCTTGCTTGAACTTTGGTACCTTGAATCTTCTTTGTCTTCGCTTGAGTTTTCATTTTGCAAGAGTTTCCCCAAGGGTTGACAAGCCATGGTTTGGATACAGATTTGAGGGGGTATTTATATAAAAATCTTGGTGGAAATCAATGGCCAAGATTAGTTTGTACACTATTTGATATAATAGCCCACATTTAATCTTGGATTTTACTTTTTCAAAAAGATAATTATGACATCATCCATGACATCATCAAGGGACAACTCAAGGGGACAACTCATGTGGTGATATGGCACAATTCTAATGGGGAAATAATGTTCTGGAAAAATTCCAGTCCAATCCGATACCAACTCAATCTGATTCCCCAAAAATCTTACTATTTTATAAATCTAATCTTTCTAATATTTCAAAATATACTTTCTTGCCTTAAATCCAGTATCCAGATTCTTCCTACCATTAACATTCTTGTACTGGCCACAACTTAATTACAGATCCCTTGAAAAAAGACTAAAATGCCCTTAGTTCACTGTCTTACACTATATTAACCCTAAGGGCATATTTGTCATTTCACACCTCTTTACAGTGCCTCAGGGTGTATATTGTCATCCTAGTACTGTCTTGGACATTTTTGGCTTATCCATAATGACCAAAATACACTCCATCTATCTCTGGTACAGTATTGGTATCCAGGGGCATTTTCATAATTTTGCACTTTTCCTGGACTGCTCTAGACTCTGGCCCACATAACTGTCCAGTCACTATACTGGGCTCATGATGGCGCCATTTGGGCCTTAATATGGTCTTATTGCCTTTATGGCCCAATTCACAAGACAACTCACCCAATCCTATTTATCGGGTATTTTTTTCACCGTAAAATCCCGTAAGGATTTTACAGGATTATTTTTCTGACTTCGTCAATTTTATAAATTCTTACATTAAATATAGGAATTTCTTATAAAGTTTCGTATGATTCTGATATCTAAAAAATATTGTAATAATTCTTCTGATTTCATAAATTTATATCAATTAATCGGGACCTTAAATCGAAATTCTAACTACTTAAACTGACCGGAATCACTTTTCTTATCTACTGGTAAAATTTGGGTCTTATCTAATTCTAGGAATTTTTGGCCTATTTCGGCTCAACTTTCTCATAATTACATTTATGTCCCTTAACTTTTGAATAATTGTAATCAAGGGCCTAACTTTTGTTTCTACTTTCACTTTCGGCCTTTAAACTTTTCTAATTTGTGTTTTAGTCCTTCTCTTTCTTCAAAACTCATCTAACCATTATCATTTCTTCTGATCTTCATCATAATCCTTTCCAAACCTCTTTCCACTATTAGTATTATACAGATAGGGAAAAATTATGATATGACATCAACAAAGCCATAGCACAATCAAGCATAACATTCAATACACACAAGTTTAGGGGCCTGCTTGGAAACTCTCCAAACCTAGGTTTGGCTCAAAACTTTAGTTTGGGGAAATTTTAAAACAAACAGCCATATTTGTTCAAATGGGCTTTTGGACTAAACCATTGTTTAAAATCAAGGTTTTAGATAAGCTGGTCAGAGCAGCTTATGGAATTGTAAAAGAGCTTATGAACTAACCAATTACTATATTACCCCTACTTTTTCTTACATCCTCTCTCCTACTTTTTCTTACACCCTCTTTCCTCTCTCCTCTCATCTCTTATCTCTCCTCATTTAATCGGGTTCTATTTCTGGCAGCAACATGCTATGGGGTGGTGGTCCCGCTTATGGGGTCAAATCAATACATTCTAAGAAGAAATATTTGAATCTCATCGATCTCATAAGTATCAATCCCATCAATCGTATGGATATGTAAAATACAGGATTTCCAATCCTAGCAGGAAAAGGAGGGAAACAGATACTCAATTTCAAGTGAGTAAACAGAATTCCATACTCGATCTCATAGATACATATAGAATTCTGTGGAAAGCCGTACCCTTTTTCGTAATTTACTAATCATAAAACCCCTTCTACAAATAACTATCCAAACACTCATTTATTCAAAATCACTTTTTTTCCATAATCTCTTTAAAAAGCCTTTTTCTATAAGCTATCTATAAGCCCATTTTTTTCATAAGCTCATTTGAATTTTTTTTCCAAACACGCACTAGGATAAGTTTACTATCTCATATACTTGACTTTCTTTTACTTCATCTTGCTTCTTTCTTATCACATCTCTTGGACATGTGGCTGCCTCTTTTGGAGCATACCAACCCATTCCTAACATCACATAATTATTTATCCATTACCATCTAACTTCCTTGAGTATTAAACTTACTTTAACTAACATAACTTTTTCTTGATCATTAACCTCACTAACTCTCCTTAATCTTAACCAATGGACTTGACCTTTGAATTAATTGATGTCTTGACTTTACCCCACACAATTTCATCTTTTGAATCTATTTATGAGCTTAGAATCATGAAATTCCAGCTCCTTCATGGCCTGCTGTACAGAATTGAAAAATGTACACAATTCTTTCAAAACTTCTCATTTTGATTCTAATGCTTCCCATACTTGTTTCTCCACTTTACCCCACACAACTTTTCATTTTAAAACCATTGGAAGCATCAAAATCATTAAATTCCATTTCCTTTCTTCATGAACAGTGCAAACTGAATAGGTTCCATTATGGCAAAGTCAAGAATATCAACTTGATTCAACAACCAATCTCTTAACTAGATTGTTTAAGCTTCAATCATATGTTTCTAACTTCAATTTCTTCTTTTCCCTTTCATCTAAGGTTTTTAGGTAGCATAACACATTAGAGAATACTTAACTTTTCTAATATGAAAACCCTAAGTTCAAGCTCCTAAATCAAAGAAAAAAAAGTTAGGAGAGATTGTTTACCTTTAATCTCTAGCTTGCTCTAACTTTGGTACCTTAAATCTTCTTTATCTTGGCTTGAGTTTCTATTTGCAAGATTTTCCACTAAGGTTCCATGGCTCATGGTTTTGATGCAGATTTGGGGGGGTATTTATAGTAAAAATCCATGGGAAATCAATGGCTAAGATTGATTTAGTTACTATTTGATCTAAAGGCCCATATTTAATCTTGGATTTAACTTTTTCTAAAAAGGTAATTGTGACATCATACATGACATCACAAGGGACACCTCAAAGGGGTTATGTGACAAAATTCTCATGGGGGGACCTTCTGGAAAAATTTTAGTCCAATCCGGTACCTGTTTAGTCTGATTCCCCAAAAACTAGATTGTTTATACATCTAATTTTTTCTGAAATTTCATAATATACTTTCTGACCTTAAATCCAGTATTTGGATTCTTCCTACCATTAACATTCTTGTACTGAGCCATAACTTAATTACATATCCCTTAGGAAATGACTGAAATACCCTAGTGTCCTTTTTTGCACTATATTAACCCTAAGGGCATAACGTCATTTTACCCCTCTTTGTAATACCTCAGAGCATATACTGGCTCTGACTAATTATATTTATACTATATGAAACATTTTTTACCTGTCCAGAATGACCACAATGCCCTTCATCCATCACTAATATAATATGGCATCCAGGGGCATTTTTGTAATTTTACACTTTTTCTGGACTGCTCTAGACTCTGGCCCACTTAACTGTCTCACTACCTTATTGGGCCTATGATGGTGTCATTTGGGCCTTGATATGTGCTCATTGCCTTTATTACTTTTATAGCCCAATTCACATGACAACTCTCCCGATCCTATTTATCGGGTATTTTATTTCACCGTAAAATCCTGTAAGGATTCTACAGGATTCCTTTTCTGGCTCTGTTAGTTTTATAAATTCATATATTAAATATAAGAATTTATGGTAAAGTTTTATCTGATTCTGATATCTGAAAAATACTGTAATAATTATTCTGACTTCAGAAATTTATAACAATTAATCGGGGACCTCAAATCAAAATTCTATGTTGCGTTAAACAGACCAAAATATTTTTGTCTATCTACTAGTAAAATTTCGATCTGATATGATTTTGGGCATTTTTAGCCTATTTCAGCTCAACTTTCTCATATTTACATTTATGTCCCTGTACTTTTGAATAATTGCACTTAGGCCTATGGCTATTTATATTTACGTCCCTTAACTTTTAAAAATTATACTTAAGGGCCCAACTTTTATTTTTATTTTCACTTTTTGCCTTTAACATTTTCTACTTTATGTTTTAGTCCTTCTCTTTCTTTAAGACTCATATAACCTTTATCATTTCTTCTGATCTTCATCATAATCCTTTCTAAACCTCTTTCCACTATCAGTACTATACGGATAAGGAAAAATTAGGATATGACATCCAAGGCTTGAGGTGTATGATGTGGCAGCATATAAACTATTCCTTTGCCTTTACTTCAAGTATAAAATAAAATACTTGTCTCTGCATAGCATCCATGTTAGCACTTACATGTTTCATGGATGAACAAACATGTTGCATAGTCTTCAAATGCTTGAAAGGATCCTCACCTGCTTATCCATAAAACTTTGGTAAGTTACTCAACAAAGGACCTTTCAAATAAAAATTAACATCCAAAGCAGGACAACTGCGAAAGGGATCAAAGTTTGCATTAGAAGAAGTGAGTTCTCTTATGCTCCTACTTGTTCTTATATTATTCATATTATGCTTGATAAACTCATATTTGTAGTGATTTGTAGTGTGTTTAAAGTGATTTTATTATTGATTTTATCCCTATTTATCAATATATTGATCAATTATTAAATAAAATAATATTTAGAACAGTTGAGAATTAATAGATATCAATTTAGTACTTAAAGTGAACAAATAACCTGATAGCTTTGGAGCTTCCCGTCACGCCCAATAGTCTTTACTCATCACAACCACAAGCTTCTGTAAATATTTGTTGCCACCTGTGACTTAACTCATTGTCACTTAGCTTGTTTGGAACTTCTAGTCATGACCTAACATAGCTTTCTCTAAATATCCACTCTTATTGTTTTTGACTTTGATGAATTTGAGTCAATTAGAACTCATTCATATCTATACATCATAATCATATTAAATAGGGAACATATTCACATAAATGTTCAACCAAGTATCATTTCATTATATCACACAAGACTTCATATTTCATGTCACTATAACATTTGTACATACATTACATACTTGTCAATTACAAATTTAGGGTACATGATTACTATCATACATCTGGGTAATTACTTTACACTTTACATATTTACATTACCCTTCATTTCTTTTTACATTATCTTTTAGGGAATCATAGGCAGCACATACTACTGCATATAGAAGTACCACCCATGTATATCAGTTGGTAGATCATTTGCCAAAACTTACTTATCTCTATTTGCCATATAGGGGTATATATTAGTATCTGACTTATTACCATCCCATTACAGTCTGCTAGATCGTAGACTTGATTTAGATTAATGTCCTCTACTATATATCTGTTTATCATCCCTACTATGGCATTGAGAAACTACAGATAAATTGTCTGTTCTTGCTCTTTACTTATGTGCATCCCTTGACCTAGATTGGGAAATTCACTCTCCACAGCTTCCTTGAGACTGTTATGGTCAATATTATCTATCTTTAACGAACAAGGCTAGGGTTGATTAGGACCAGAAACATCACACTGATCTTTTTCCCATAAAATCACATATTTATGGACTTTGAAAATGGACAAGAATTATCATAAACTTTAACTGGATTTCTAGATTGAGGGGCTATTATGTATATTACTTATTTTAAATCTATCCTCAAACTCTGGTAGAGGAGGAATAATATCTGATCTACCCTTAATCCAGTACCAGTACTAAGCTTCCTGAGTCATAATCTGTCATCTCATCAGAGGGATAAAGCTTACCTTAGGGCTAGAGGGTACTCTAACAAACTCATACTGTATAGAGTCACTAGACTCAACCTCATTTGGTACATATATAGCTTTAAAATAAATCTCTACATACTCCAGACTGCAGGTTTGAGTCTACAGAAACATTTATGGGGCATCCTATTATAGACTTCCTTTACTGATCTCCTATACTCTCCTCTGAACTCTCCTTATTGTCTGAGGGATGATCAAAATCTGGATGTACATTATCTTCATATATCATTACTAGGTAGGGGTATCCTTTATTAACTGCCTGATTAACTAAGGCCTCTAACTTAACTTCAAGAAACACCATATATACTCCTACACTATTTGCTCAATTAAGCAATACTAACTATCCCAATAAATACTCTAACTTAACAAAATACTTACTACTTAAGGTTAGGGTTGGGAATAATCTTATATTAGTTTATAAATAATCTATTCAGAGCATTTATTAAGCCATAATCCTTTGCTCTGATACCAAAATGTCACATCCTTATTTCAACCTCAATTATGCTCATTTGAAAGTCATTGAACTAATCACATAGAGTAATATCCCTTATAACTTTACAACAAGATTGCTTTTGAAATAAAACCAAGAAAATGGACAGTATAGCTCATATAGAGTAATGTCCCTTATATGATATGGATAGATAATGATAGATATGTGCATGGTAGAGCCTGTATAACTCTCTGCAATGTTAAATGTAGTAAAGTTATAAAAGATGAGAATGATATGAGAAATTTCTGAGTGATAGAGGAAATGAGTAAAGTTCTAATAGATAATATTAGCTTCTGTGATCATTTTAGGGGAATTATCTGTTGAGTTAACAACTATGTGGAAGTGACTGGCCTTGTAACTTTGTCCATTGGTTAGATCTTCTAAAGATGAGAATATAGTACAACAGGATCTTAATAGAGTTTGAAGGATTGCAGTTAGATCCTAGTATGGCTCAGAGAATATAATTCCATGGATATGAGATTCTTGTAATAAATTGTATCAGATTGAGAAAGGAAAGAAAGGGATTATGAACTAAAGAAATTTTGGGGACCTAAACATAAATTGGAAAAGGTTAAAGGCCAAAAGTTAAAGTATAAACAAAAGTTAGGCCAAAAGGGGTCATTTCCAAAAGTTTAAGGACCTAGATGTAATTAAGCAAAAAGTTAGGGACTTAAATGTAATTATGGAAAAGGTCAGCCAGAAAAGGCTTAAGACTGTTAGGAAGTATTTCAGTTTTACATTTTTATCAGTAAATAGAGGAAGTTAAGCTGGTTAATCTAGCATAATACAAAAATTTTATTAGTGTCCGAGATAGTGGATATTTATCCAATAGTCTGAAAGTTATTTGAAATTTTACCAGACCACATGGATCTCAGGTATAAATGGAAAAGTTACAGGAAGGTGTGCCCTATGACAACAGATGTCATGAATCTGACAGAACCCCAAAAGAAGTTATGTGTGAAAAATTATCCCCATATCAGTGAATTTAGACATGAGTTTGAGAACACCCATGATCTGATTATGGAATTTAGCAGTATGTAAGCCTGGATGGAATGAGCTCAGATGACCTCATATATAGGCCCAAGATGATGCCAAGGAGGGTCTAAAACCCAGGATACCAGTTCATTAGTAGAATGGGCTAGTGTCCAAAAAAAGTACAAAATTACGAAAATGCTCCTATGTAGCTAGATTGTACCAAAGATGGATAAGGGCATTTTAGTCATTATGGATAGGCTAAAACGTGGGATATAGTATAATTATGATTAATTAGAACCAATATATGCCTTAGGGCAGTACAAAGAGGGGTGAAATGACAATTATGCCCTTAGGGTTATTATAGTGCAAGAACTGACATCAAAGGTATTTCAGTCATTTTCCAATGGATCTGTAATTAAATTGTGGCCCATTACAAGAATGTTAATGGTAGGAACAATCCGGATACTAGATTTAAGGTCAGAAAATGTATTATGAAATCTTCGAAAAATTGGATTTATAGAGCAGTCCAGTTTTTGAGGAATCAGACCGAGCCGATACTGAATTGGACTAGAATTTTTCCTGAAGCCTCCTCCCTATGAGAATTGCACCACATACCCATGAGGTGTCCACTTGAGTGTCCCTTGTGATGTCATGGATGATGTCATAATTCTCCATTTTGAAAAAGTTAAATCCAAGATTAAATGTGAGCCTTATATCAAATAGTGCACAAATCAATCTTTGCCATCCATTTCAACTCAAGTTCATCTATAAATACCCCTCTAATCAGATCATTTTGGCATGCATTGTGAATTATAGGGAAACTCTTGAAAAATTTCCATTCAACCAAGAAAGAAGCACACAAAGTGAAGCAACAATCAAGGTAATCATCTCCCTTGATCTTGAGCTTTGTTCTAGCAAGTTAGCTCATAGTTTTAAGGGGTTTTTATACTATATTTCCCTTATAGTTGCTACTGGAAGTGTTTCCCATATATGGTTAGAATATGTTTTATGTTATGGATAGTTTAGATAAGCTTAAATAAGCTAGAATCAAGTGATATAAGCTTGGAAATTCAAGTATGTTTGGAATTAGGGTTTTGTGTTCTTGCTGGTACTATAAGTGGCACTGTTCATATGATGGAATTTCATGGTTTTGATGCTTCCAATGAGTTTAAAATGGAAAATTGTGTGGGGATAAAGTAGGAGAACAAGTATTAGAAGCATTAGAATCAAAATGTGAATTTTTGGAAAATAAGAGGGTTGCTTCGGTTTGGTACTGTAGCAATTGGTATGTTTTGGTTTTGAAAATTCTAGTTTTATATTTGGATTTTACATGAAAAATTATGTGGAAATGAAATATGAGAATTTATTTTGGAAAGATAGGAGTATGAAACAAGAAATGGAGAAAGAAAGGAAACTAGTGAAAACCTAGTCTTGGATTTGGTTTCAAGTTGAATTGTAACTTGATATTACTTTGTAATGGCTAAGTTTTGACATTTGTGAAGTAAGGAAATTATCCTAAGAAGACTTTGACAAGGATAGCTAAGAGGTATCAAGAATACCTAACTATAGTTTCATGTACTCCTAATTGTTTACTTGCTTGTTGATTATGGTGTTTGGTTGAGCATGAGAATGTGTCATCATGTTGATGATGAGTTATGAATGATTGCAACTCCTTGCAAGTTATGTCATGACAATATGCATGTTATAGTTTGCTTATGTACCATTATGAAGTAGCTCCCATCTCATGATAACATGTTAATCATCCAATTAATCATGCATGATATTATAGTTTGTGTAACTTGCTATTGGGATTTCCATAAAATCTCATTCCTTCCATATGCATAACCATGTCATAGGTGCTGGAACTTCACAAGGAAAGAGGGTAAACATTGATGGATGAGTTTGTATAATAAGTTACATGAATCACTTGACATTATGGAAGCGTATGATAGCATGTATGGATGAATGGTGTATGATTCTGTATTTTTGTTCTGAGGCCGTGGTGATGTGACGATGGTTAGGATTCATTAATCATCAATTTTTAACTTGAAATTTGGCATGATAATAGCTAAGCTACATATCTTTAAATTTACACCAAGAACACCTTAATTGGTTAAGAATTCGAGTTGTTATGATTTTTCTAATTTGAAGTTAAAATCTGGGATTGAGATGAAGTGAGTGATAAGAGGCAGTGGCGTTCACATGATGATTTTGTATAGCAAATAAACTATTTTTTCCATGAAACTTTGTGAGATTAAAGAGTACGTATAGAGATTTAAATCCATAGGTAACACAGTTCATTTAGATAAGTAACCAAAGAGAAATGAATTTTTGAATTTAAGGCAAAGAAATTAGAACTTCCAAAATTTTATGAAATGAATAGTTATTTTTAACGAATAAACTGATTTCATGTGGACAAGAAAACCTCAGTTTCATATTTTTTCTTCAAAGATATATGAAAGAGCTTTCATTAGAAATTGGAACCACATTATTTTTATTTTTCTCCAATTAATTAAGAATTTTCAAAATAGGGTACATGTTCTAAAGTTACCAAATGAACAGTAAAGTGAACAGTACCTGAGAGCAATTCTTTTGAAAATGAAGGTTTCCAAAGCAAATGATCATGTAATTGATTCCAATAACTTCTAGTAGAATATAAATGAGGTTAAAAGCAAGGATATGACATTAGGTCTTTTAAAGATAAGAATACAATACAACATAATCATAGTAGATTATGGAGGATTGCAGTTAGATCCTAGCATAGCTCATATATAAGAGAATTCCAGGGTGAGAATTAGATCTTGAAGAGGCTTACGGTTGATCGCAGTAGACCACGAGGGTCATAGTAGACCTAGCCTAAAGAAAGAAAATGTGAAACGTCCTTATTTTTATACGTCTTAGGAACCAAATGGTAGCATCTGGAACCACTTTTAAGGCTATTGAAGTTAAATTACTCAATCTAGGATTTTACTCTTAGCGAGTATTGTTCACTGTGTATATTTTAGAGAAGTAAACTAACTTCAAAAAATCATAAATAATTCTAGAAAAATTTAAATGAAGTGGTTCAAATTGATACACAAAGATAACTCATTGCTCTTTCAGGGAAAAATAACTCGTTGACCACGCCTTGACCAGGTCAACGTTTAAAGTTTAATGTTCATACAGCATCTTTCCCTGATTCTAGCATTTCTGGTCCCAACTTTGAAAAATCATATATTTTTGTGTCGACATCAAAATAAGACATTATATATATTAAATTGAAGCTTGGCATGTCTACTATTTAATAGAAAAATATCATACATTTATTAAATCATTTACTATTTATAATTACAGCTCAAATGTCACTGCCTCACCATTAGTTACTATTCACAGTGACAATTTCCACAATGGTACATACATGAATCACATATCAATCATGCTAAAAACTTAATGTCTCTTCATGCATCTTTATCTCCTCTATCTTGAGAAGACCTGCTGTAATTGGATTGATATGGAAGGGGTGATATTTCTGGGGAAATCTCAGTAGCAAACAGAAACCATACAAGGTATACAACTATATGCTTGATGTTACAATGTGTGTACTTAATGATCATGCTTGCATAATGAGAACTTACATGCTTCCTTGTCCCTTAATTATAACATATGGCCATAGCATAAAAAGAAACAAAGCATTACTTAATCATACAGGCTTCACATCATCAAAGTAAATAAACATCACATAAAACATCCAAGTAACATAAGCATACAAGTAGGTAAGTTTACTACCTGATGTGAAGCCTTTCCTCTAGTACTTAACCTTTGCTCTAAGGTTCCTTCGTTTCATAGGTCAGAACCTTATTCCTAAGCTGGCCAAATCCCTAAGCTCCTTTGACTACTCTTAGCTCCACCAGAACTTCTTCCTTTCTTTCTCTTCCTTTCTTTCTTTCTTTCTCCCTTTCTCTCTTATTTCTCTTGTTTCTTACTCTTGGCCGTGGGAATGAAGTGAGAGGGAGTGGTGTATTTATAGTTGAGTGGAGGTGGAATGGATGATCTAGATTGAATTGTGATGAATGGCTCATATTGCTTAGCTTCCTCAAGAAGCCTTGTCTGCATCATCACGATGACATCATCATCCTAGATGACTCATCTAAATGACATCATCCATAGGACACCTCAAATGCAAGGTGGCACAATGGTGGGGCCCTTGGGACACCTTACCAGCTGACTCAGCACTTCTAGATAATTCCAGAGTCTTTTCCCAGAATGAACGGCTGAGATTGTGCCACATGTCCTCTAGCTTTTTCTTCTTTTACTGTAATCATGCCATATGTCCTTAGCTTTTTTTCTTTTCCTAAAATCATGCCATGTGACACCTTGTGGGTCCCATGAGGATACCTTTCATGCCACCTCATGGTCTAAAGCTTTATTTGATCACTTTTTCCAGTTATATCCTTAACTGGGTACCTTTATTTATTGAAAAAGTACTAAAATATTATTTTAACATCACTTAAACCCCCATAATCATTGGGCCACGTTTTTAGACCCTTGGATTGTCATCTTGGGTTTCTAACCAAGCCCAAGCACTCTGGTGGATCGATTCCCAAGAAACACCCTTAGTAATTTACCAAAATGTCCCCAGGGACTTTTATTATTTACGATTTAGTCTCTGAACTCTCATTATTTGTAGTTTAGTCCCTAACAATTATTTGTATACTTTTGGAACTTCTGTTCAATAGGGCCTAGTAGCATACCTTTTTCAAGTTATATATTATGCTTATAGGCCTAAAAATTAGGATATGACAAAATGAATGACATAAGTTTAATATTTCTTGAGAATGAATAGTAAAGTGAACAATACTCGAGAGCAATTCTTTTGAAAATGAAGGTTTCTAAAGCAAATGATCATGTAATTGGTTCCAATAACTTCTAATAGAGTATAAATGAGGTTAAAAGTAAGGATATGACACCTTACATAAAGAAATGGACATTACTCTCAAATTTAATATAACTTATCACCCTCAAACAAATGGTCAATCTGAGAGAACGATCCAGACGCTAGAGGATATATTGAGATTATGTGTTTTAGATTTCAAAGGGAGTTGGGATATCCATCTGCCATTGATAGAATTTGCATATAACAACAACTATCAGGCTAGTATTCTGATGGCTCTACTTGAGGCACTTTACGGACGTAAATATAGATCTCCCTTATGCTAGCTAGAATTGAGTGAAAGAAAGATGTTTGGTCCTGATATAGTAGATTAGATAGCAGCACAAATCGATAAGATTAGGAAAAGATTGTTAACGGCTCAGAGCAGACAGAAGAGTTATGCTGATGTCAGAAGGAAGCCATTGGAATTGGAAGAAGGAGAACATGTATTCCTTAAGTTGACTCCATCTACAGGAGCTAGACAATCAATCAAAGTGAAAAAGCTACATCCTAGATATATTGGGCCATTTTAGATCCTCACAAGAATAAGATTAATGGCTTACAAGTTAGCTCTCCCTCCAAACCTCAGTAAGATACATGATGTCTTCTACGTTTCCCAATTAAAGAAGTATGTTCCAGATCTATCACATGTGATTGAGTAGGACGATGTCACACTATGAGATGACCTAACTTATAAGGTTGGACCAGTACAGATTGTGGATCAAAAGGTCAAGCAGTTGTGACATAAGCAAATATCTTTAGTCAAGGTGGTCTGGAAGGGATTAACTGAGAATGAGGCTACGTGGGAAGCAGAAGAAAGAATGAAGGAGGCACATCCTGAATTATTTCCTTAGTATATGAGTGATGTAAATTTTGAGGATAAAATTTATTTTAAGAGGGACAGAAATGCCATATCCCCAATTTTCTTATATAATGTATATGTACAGTTTATGTGTAATGGATATGAGATTCTTAGAATAAATTGTAACAGAATGAGGAATGAAGAAAGGGATTATTAACTAAGGAAAATTTAGGGACCAAAATGAAAATTAGAAAAGGTTGGAGGCCAAAAGTAAAAGTAGAATCAAAAGAAGGGACTTGAATACAAATAGCCAAAAGTTTAGGGACCTAAATATAATTATGAGAAAGGTGAACTGAAAAAATGCTCAAGATTACCCAGAATTATATTGGACCCAAATTTTACCAGTACGTAGATAAAATTATTCTAGTCAGTTTAACGCAACATAGAATTTTGATTTAAGGTCCCGATTATTTGATATAAATTCCTGAAGTTAGGAAGAATTATTAAAGTATTTTTCAGACCTCATAATCATATGAAACTTTATAATAAATTTCTATATTTAATATAAGAATTTATAAAATTGTCAGAGTCAGAAAAGGAATCCTATAGAATTCTTATGGGATTTTACAGTAGGATAAAATACCCGATAAATATGGTCAGAAGTGATTTATTGGGAGTTATGCCAGAAAGTTAATGGACCAATACCAAGGCCCAAATGGCATCCCAATAAGCCCAATAAGGTGATGAGACAGTTAAGTAGGCTAGAGTCTATAATAACCTAGGAAAAGTGTAAAATTATGAAAATGCCCCTAGGTGGCCAAATTGTACCAGAGATGGATTGAGGGTATTTTGGTCATTATGCACAGGCCAAAAACATGTAAGATAGTATAAATATGATTAGTTGAAGCTAGTATATGCCCTAGTGTAGTATAAAGAGGTGTGAAATGACAGTTTTGCTCTTAGGGTTAATATAGTGCAAGAAAGTGAAACAAGGGTATTTTAGTCATTTCATAAAGGATGGTTGGCAGATAAATACTCAATCTAATAATATCAATGGTATGTGAAACCTAAACACTAGTTTCCATGACAGAATACATATTTTGGAATATTATAAAAATTAGGAACATAAAATAGTCTGATTTTTGAGAAATTGCTCCGATTAGTACTAGACTGGATTGGAATTTTTTCTATCATTATATTTACCTTTTTCTAGCCAAACATGCCCCTAAATGTTGTTATGCATGGTGTCAAAGGTAAGGCTTCTAGGGCAAGCTTGGTTCAAGAATGAATATGGACCATTAGATCAAATAGTAACTAAACTAATCTTGGCTATTCATTCCACCAAAGACTTTCTATAAATACCCCCAAACCAGATTGGATTCAGTATGCATGGTACCTTATGGAACCTCTGGCCAAATTTCATTTGAAGCAAGAAAGAAGCACACAACTTGGAGCAAAAAGCAAGGTAACTATCTCCCTTGTTCTTGGACTTTAATCTAGCAAGTTAGCCCTTGGTTTTAAAGAGTCTTTGTAACTTATTTCCCTTATGGGTGCTGCTGGAAGTGCTGTCCATATGTAATAAGAATATGAGTTTTATGTTATGGATAGTTTAGATAATCTTAAACAAGCTAGAATCAAGTGGTATAAGCTTGGAAATTCAAGTATTCATGTAGTTAGGGTTTTGCGTTCTTGGCTGCTACTGTATGAAACACTATTCATATATTGGAATTTCATAATTTTGATGCTTCCAATGAGTTTAAAATGGAAAATTGTGTGGGGATAAAGCAGGAGAACCAGTATTGGAAGCATTGGAATCAAAATGTGAATTTTTGGAAAATCAAGAGGTCACTTCATTTTGGCACAACAGCTTATGATATGTTTTGATTTTTGAAATTCTGGTTTCATATTTATATTCTACATGAAAATTATGTGGAAATGAACCATGAGAATTTATTTTAAAAAGATGAAAGTATGGAACATAAAATAGAAAAAGAATAGAAGTTAATGAAAAGGTTTTCATTAACTTTATGTTCAAGTTGAGTTGTGCTCAAGTTGAGTCTAGGAATTGTGCTCAAGTGGAGTTGTGACTTGATGTTACTTTGTAATGGCTAGGTTTTGATATTTTTGAAGGAAGGAAATCATTTAAAGAAAACTTTGTCAAGGATAGCTCAAGAGGTAGCAAGAATACCTAACTATAGTTTCATATTTGCTTGATTGTATGCTTGCTTGTTAGTTATGATGTTTGGTTGACATGAGATTGTGTCATTATGTTGATGATGAGATATGAATGATTGCAACTCCTTACAACTTATGTCATGACAATATGCATGTTAGAGTTTGCTTATGTACCATTATGAAGTAGCTCCTATCTCATGATAACATGTTAAGCATCTAGTTAATCATATATGATATTATAGTTTGTATGGCTTGCTGTTGAGATTTCCATGAAATCTCATCCCTCCCATATGCATAACTATGTCATATGTGCTGGAAATTCTCAAGGAAAGTGGATAAGAATAGATGGTTGAACTTGTATAATAAGTTACATGAGTTACTTCGCACTATGGAAGTATATGATGGGATGTATGTTGTATGATCATGTACTTGTGTTCTGACGCCGACGCCTTGTGTGACGATGTTTATGATGTCTTAGCCAATGAATTTAAACTTGAAATTTGTTAGGATAATATCTAATATACATATATTTAAATGAACACCAAGAACGCCTCAATTGGTTAAGTATTCAATTTTTTAGGATTTTTCTAAGTTGAGGATAAAATCTGGATTTGAGATAAAGAGAGTAACTAGAGGCAGTGATGTTCTGACATTGGTTTAATATAGCAAATGAGAGTTTTTTTCTATGAAATTTTATGAACTTAAATAACACGTCTGGAGCTTCAAATCTATAGGTAACACGGTTCATTTAGACAAGTAACGAAAGAGAAATGAATTTTTGAAATTAAGGCAAAGAAACTGGAACTTCCAGATTTTACCAAATGAACCGTGTTTTTCAATGAATAAACTGATTTCATTGGGGCAATGAAACATCAGTTTTATATTTTTCCTTCAAAGTTAAATGAAAGAGCTTTCATTATAAATTAGAACCACCCTATTTTGAGTTTTCTACATTTAATGATGAATTTTCAAAGTTAGGTACATGTTCTAGATTACTAAATATACAGTAACTGTAAACAGTACCTGAGAAGCAATCTTTTGAAAATGCATATTTCTAAGGCAACAGGCTATGTAATTGATCAAATGACTTCCAATTAAGATTAATTGAGGTTGAAAATAAGGATACGACATGCTTTCTTGTGAAAGTGTTAACATTGTGTAATGTGCATGCTTCTATGTAACATGAAATACAATTGGCCAAAGTAATCATAGAAACAGAGCTTCAATCATAAACACATGCAACACAATTCAACATAGCCATAGCACAACTAAGCATAACATTCATACATAGAAGATTAGGATAAGTTTACTACCTCACATACTTGACTTTCTTTCCCTTTAAGTTTGCTTCGCCTATTTCTTCTTACTTCTTCTTGATGTGTGGCTCCCTCTTTGGAGTCAACAATTAAATCATTTAATCTCTAACTAGCTTGAACTTTGGACCTTGGATTCTTCTTTATCTTGGCTTGAGTTTCAATTTTGACATAGCCCCTAAGGGTTCTTCCTTCATAGTTTTGAATCAGAAATATGGGGGTATTTATAGAAAAATACAATGGAAAATGAATGGCCAAGATCACTTTGTGCACTATTTAATCTAATTGCTCATATTTAATCTTGGATTACATTTCCCTAGAAGCCAATGATATGACATCATCAAGGGACAACTCATAGTCCATGTGATGAAATTACAAAAGGAGGAAGCATTTGGAAAAATTCCAAGCTAATCCAGTACTGACTTAGTCTGATCCCCTAAAAACTATACTCTTTTTTGAATCTAATTTTTCTAAGATTCCATAATATGCTTTCTCACCTTAAATCTAGTATCCAAATTCTTCATGTCATTGACATTCTTGTACTAGGTCTAAACTTAATTATAGATCCCTTGGAAAATTACCAAAATGGCCCGTGCTTCTTCTTTATTTACTTTAATACCTCAAGGGCATTATCATCTTTTCACATCTCATCAGATTATTCCCTGACCTTTTGTCAATGATTTTGGGAACTCTCCTTGACTGTCTAACCTTAGTTAAATGATAAAAATACCCTTCATCTAACTCTGACTCAATGACACAACATAGTGGCATATTAAGTGGTATTTTCGTAGTTTTACATTTTCTAGTCTTTATTAGCCCTAACTCACATACTTATCTAAAAATATTATTGGAACTATGAGGAACCATTTTGGTCCTTCTACATGGTCCATTTCCTTCATGGGCTCAACTCCCTAGAAATTCCCTTGAAACGTATTTATCGGGTATTTTAATATACTGTAAATTCCTTATTAAATTCTACAGAACTCCTTTTTGATCTATGTTAGTTTCATAAATTCTTATATTAATTATAAGAATTTATTTCCAAATTTCATCTGATTCTAAGGTCCAGATGATACTGTATTAATTTTCCTTTCTTCAAAAATTAATATAAATTTTTGAAGACCTCAAATCAAAATTCTGTGTTGTGTTGAACTGATAAGAATAATTTTCTCTATTTACTGCAAAAATTTCGGGCTAATCTGACTCTGTGTATTTTTGGACATTTTCTGTCTCAACTTCCAATAATTACCATTTTGCCCTTGAACTTTTGAAAATTACACTTTTGGCCCTAAACTTTTCATAATTACAATTTATAGCCCAAAGTTTATTTCTACTTTCATTTTTGCACCTTCTCTATTTATCATCACAATGCTTTACAAACCTATTTCCTCTATCAGTTTTATACAGATAGGGAAAAAGTAGGATATGATAGTAATCCTTCAACAAAATCCATGGCAATACTATCTCATTTCCACTAAGGAATTTCTAGAGGTTGCAATTTTCCTATTTGCTTTTGATGTTTACTCTTTAGTTTTTAGCATGTCAGGCATTTTGATACATATGTTGTCATATCCAAATTTATAGGCCTAGAAGCTCAGTTTGTAGCCTGAAAAAGGCAGGCTACTAGATCCTATTATGTAGGAGTCTCAGAAGCATACAAATGATGTTTAGGGACTAAAGTGCAAGAAAGTGAAAATTCAGGGAAAATAGTGAAAGTCCCTATGGGCATAAAAGAATAAGTAAGAAGTGTTTCTTGGGAACCGAGCCACCAGATTGCTTGGGCTTGGTCAGAAACCCTAGATGACATTTAAAGGCCCAAAAACGTAGGTTGAAGGATTATGGAGTTTGAGAGGCATTAAAATAATATTTTAGTATTTTTTCATAAAGTAAAGTTACCCGGTTAAGGATAGAAGTGGGAAAAGTGATCAGATATGACTTTAGATCATGAGGTGACATGAAAGGTGTCCTCATGGGACCCACAAGGTGCCACATGATATTATTACAGGAAAAGAAGAAAAGTTAAGGACACATGTCATGAGATTAGAAAAATGAGAAAAAGTAAAAAGAACACGTGAAACAATCTCGGCCGCTCATTCTAGGAAAAGGCTCTAGAATTCTCTGGAAAGGCTGAGTCAGCTGGTGAGGTGTCCCAAAGGCCCCACCATTATGCCACATACCCCCTGAGGTGTCCCCTGAGGTATCCTTGGATGATGTTATAATTGTGAGTCATTAAGGAGGATGATGTCATCATGATGATGAGGGCAAAACTTCTTGAGGAAGCTAAGCGATATTGGCCATTCATCATGATTTAATCTAAGCAATTCATTCCACCTCCACTCTCCTATAAATAGGCCACCCCTCCCTCAAGGAATGCCATGGCCAAGCAAAGGCAAAGAAGAGAAAGAAGAGAGAAAGAGAGAAAGAGAGAAATAAAGGAAGAGAAAGGAAGGAAGGAGTTCTCGCAGAGCCAGGAGCAATCCAAGGAGCTTAGGAACTGGAAAGAGCTTAGGAATAAGGTAAGTAAGTTATCTAGTACCTGCTCTAATAAAGTAAAGGATTGCTCTTAATAGTTAGAATAGAGAAATATCTCTATTAATAAAGGTAGCTAAAGAGAGAGAGAAAGTTAGGAGAATGTCAGAGTAAGGATATTAACCCAAAGTTAAGCATGAGTTAAGTAGAGCTATACTAGATAATAATAAGGATATTATTATGCTATGTATAGGCTCTAACTTATTAAAAGAAGGGAAGGCTACACCCCAGGTAATAAACTTACTTACTTGTATATTTATACTGTTTGGATATTTTATGTGATGTTTCTTACCTTGATAATGTGAGGCATGTATCATTAAGTAATGCTCTATTTCTTTTTATGCTATGGCCATATGTTATAATTAAGTAACATGGAGCATATATGTTATCATTATGCAAGCATGATCATTAAGTACACACATAATAACATCAAGCGTATAGTTGCATACAATGTATTCTTTCTGTTTGTTACTGAGATTTCCCCAGAAATCTCACCCCCTTCCATGTAATCCCAATCCCATAGGTATGTTAGAAGAGGACTGAAGGAGCATGAAGAAAAGCTGGGGATTGGATAGTGTAAAGTTGGGACCAAAATGCTGGAATCAGGGAAAAATACTAGATGGACAGTAAACTTCGAATGTATACTAATGTTGACCTGATCAGGACATGGTCAACGAGTTATTTTTTCCTAAAATAACATTATGTTAGCTTCGTGTAGCAATTTGAATCACTTCATTTCAATTTTTCTAGAATTAGTTATGATTTTTTGAAGTTAGATTACTCCACTGAAATTTACACAGTGAATAGTTCTCGCTAAGAGTAAAATTCTAGATTGACTAATTTGACTTCAATAGCTTTAAAAGTGGTTCCATATGCTATCGTTTGGTCCCTAAGATGAATGAAAATGAGGATGTTTCATATGTCACAACATCCTTCTTTAATCTAAGCCACTAAAACAAAGTTTTAACATCACGATACATTCTGGTCATACCTGGATGCACTATATATAGGCTTTTATGTGCTTCATCTAAGATTTTCTCTCCTAATCCTATTGCATTAGAATATATAGTCTTCCCCTAAACCATAGTAATTCATCTTGAGAGATTTCAAAATTTAGTTTCCCCTCTCTTTAACTTATCCTTAAAAATTGTTGCGAACTATCATACTTCTGAGCTTCTTTTATCTCATCTTCTATAAAAGCTCTGACATGTACTCCATCATAAAGATTATCTATTATCCACAACTGGTATAAAGGACTCTAAACTCTAACAAATTTCAATTATTTGATCATCCGACTTGCCACCTGCACTACTTTTCTGCTTAAAGCATCAACTACAATATTTGCTTTTCCTGTATGGTATTTAATTGGAAATCATAATCCTTCAACAATTCTATCCATCTTCGCTGATTCATATTCAATTCTTTTTAGTCATCCAGATACTTTAGGCTTTTGTGGTCACATTACAATTATATAGTGGCTCCATACAAATAATATCTCCATATCTTGAGAGTATAGACTACCACTGCAAGCTCCAGATCATGAGCGGGATAATTTTCTTCATGTGGCTTTAAATATCGAGAGGTGTAGGTTATCATATCCCTAATTTTCTTATATAATGTATATGCACAATTTATATGTAATATATATGAGATTCTTGAAGTAAACTTAATCAGATTGAGGAAGGAAAGAAAGGGTAGTAACTAAGGAAAGTTCAACATCCTAAATGAAATTTAGAAAATGTTTAAGGCCAAAAATAAAGGTAGAGATTAAAGTTGGGCCAAATGGTATAATTACCAAAAGTTTAAGGACTTAAATGTAATTTATCAAAAGTTCAGGGGCAAAATATAATTATGAAAAAGTTAAGCTGGAAAAGGCCTAAAATTTCCCAGAAGTAGTTCAGTCCTAAATTTTACCCGTAAATAGAGAAAATTATTCTGATCAGTTTAACGCAACACAAATTTTTTATTTGAGGTCCTGATTAATTAATATGAATTCCTGAGTCAGGGAAAATTATTGCAGTATTTTTTAGACCTCTTAATCAAATGAAACTTTACAGTAAAGTCCTACATTTAATATGAGAATTTATAAAGTTGACAGAGTCAGAAAAAGGATCCTGTAGAATCCTTAAAGAAATTTATAGTGTAATAAAATACCCAATAAATACCTTTGGGAGAGGTTTCTTGGGATTTGTGCCATAAAGGTAATGCACTCATATCAAGGCCCAAAATGACATCCTAGAGGCCCAGTAAGGTGGTTGGATAGTTAAGTGGGCCAGAGTCCAGAGTAACCCTAAAAAAGTATGAAATTATGAAAATACCCCTTGTAGCCAGATTGTACCAGAGATGGATGGAGGGCATTTTGGTAGGAAATGACAATTATGCATTTAGAGTTAATATAGTGCAAGAAAGTGTAATAAGGATATTTTGGTCATTTCTCAAGGTATGGTTGGTAGATAAATATTTAGTCTAACAATTTCAATGGTAAGGAAAAACCTAGATACTGGTTTTCAGGCTAGAATACATATTCTAGAATATTATAAAAATTTGGAACATAAAACAATCTGATTTTTGTGAAACTGCTTAGATCAGTACTATATTAGACTAAATTTTTCCTATCAGTATTTCTATCTTTCTTCAGCTAAACACAGCCCTAAATGAGGTCATGCATGGCGTCATTAGAAGGCTTCTAGGGCAAGCTTAGTGGAAGGAAAGTTATGGACCATTAGATCAATAGTAACTAAACTAATGTTAGCCTTCCATTTCCACCCAAATTTGCCTATAAATACCCCACCAATTCAGACTTGGTTCAACATCTTGAGCACCTTAGGGAACCTCTGCCAAAATTTTCTTTAAAGCAAGAAAGAAGCATACAACTTGGAGCAACAAGTAAGGTAACTAGTTCATTTGTTCTTGGACTTTAATCTAGCAAATTGGCTCTTGGTTTTAAGAGGTTTTTGTGACATATTTATGTTAATGGTGCTGCTGGAAGTGCTGTCCACATGTGATAAGAATATGAGTTTTATGTTATCGATAGTTTAGACAAGCTTAAACAAGCTAGAATCAAGTGGTATAGGCTTGAAAATTCAATTATGTATGTAGTTAGGGTTGTGTTCTTGGCTGCCACTATACAAATAACTGTTCATATATTGGAATTTCATGATTTTGATGGTTCCAATGAGTTTAAAATGGAAAATTGTGTGTAGATAAAGTAGAGAAATAAGTATTGGAAGCATTGAAATCAAAATGTGAATTTTTAGAAAGTAGTTGATGCTTTTCAATTGTATACAACAGCCAAGGATGTGTTTTGATTTTGAAAATTTTGGTTTCATATTTGGATTCTACATGAAAAATTTATTAGAAATGAACCATGAGAATTTATTTTAAAAAGATGGAAGTATGGAAACTAAAATGGAAAAAGAATGGAAGTTAGTGAAAACCTAGTCTTGGAATTGTTTTGAAGTTGAGTTATAACTTGATGTTACTTTATAATGGCTAGGTTTTCACATTTGTGTGGTAAGAAGACCATTTCAAGAAGAGTGTGACAAGGATATCTTAAGAGGTAGCAAGAATACCTAACTATAATTTTATTTTGTTTTATTGTATGCTTGTTTGTTAGTTATGATGTTTGGTTGAGCTTAAGATTATGCCATCATGATGATGATGAAGTGTGAATAATTGTAACTCCTTGCAACTAATGTCATGACAATATGCATGCTAGAGTTTTCTTATGTATCATTATGAATTACCTCCCATCTCATGATAACATGTTAAGCATCTAATTAATCATACATGATATTATAGTTTGTATGACTTGCTATTGAGATTTCCATGAAATCTCATTCTTTCCATATACATAACCATGTTATAGGTGCTAGAACATCTCAAGGGAAAAAGGGTAAATATAGATGGTTGAACTTGTGTAATAAATTATGCTTATCTCTTCGCACTATGAGATGACTTGATGGCATACCTAGCATGATATAGTGTGTTTGTAATATGAGACAGTATCTTTATAACGATAATTGTGACGACTTACCCAGCAATTTTGGACTTGAAATTTGATATGAAAATAGCTAAGATACAGAGATTTAAATGAACACTAAGAACATCTCAATTGGTTAAGTTTTCGATTTACTATGATTTTTCTAAGTTGGAGATAAAATCTAGAATTGAGATAAAATGAGCAACGGAAGGTAGTGACGTTCAACCGCTAGTTTCATATAGTAAATGAACGAATTTCTCTATGAAATTCTATGGGATTAAAGAACACGTCTGGAGCTTTAAATTCATAGGTAACACATTTCATTTGTATAAGTAACCAAAGAGAATGGAATTTTTACAATTAAGGTAAAGAAACTGGAACTTCCAGATTTACCAAATGAACAATGTTTTCAATGAAACAACTGATTTCATTTGGACAATGAAACCTCAGTTTTACATTTTTCCTTCAAAGTTAAATGAAAGAGTGTTCATTAGAAATTGGAACCACCCCATTTTGATTTTCTATATTTAATTATGAATTTTTAAAATTAGGTATGTGTTATGGATTACCAAATGAACAGTACCCATGAATAGTACCCGAGAAGAAATCTTTTAAAAATGCATGTTTCTAAAGCAAAGGGATATTTAATTGGTTAAAATGACTTTCAATTAAGTATAATTGAGGTTGAAAATAAGGATATGACATAGGCTACTTCTTTACCTTTCTACATTAGCATACATCCTAACCACATAGATATGGGTTAGATGTAGAATAATCAACACTGGAGTAGTGGTTAACTTCTATTTCAATTCTTGAAAACTGGCTTTGCACTTCTCATCCTACTTAAACTACTGGTTCTTTCTGGTCAACTTGGTTAACGGCAAGGCAATTCGAGAAAATTTCTAATCTGTGTCACTATCATTGGTTGCTCCTATCTTAATACTGCCTCAACTTTACTAGGATCTATAGCTACCCCTTCATGGGATATGACATGACATAGACATTTGACTTCTTGAAGCCAAAACTCACACTTACTAAGCTTAACCTAGAGTTGTTTTTCTTTAAAAGTACTAAGTATAATTCTCAAATGCCTTTCGTGCTCTTCAGCATATTTGGAGTACACCAGGATATCATCAATGAAAACCACAAGTTGATCTAAATAGCATCTATAGATCCTATTCATATAATCCATAAAAATGGTAGGTGCATTCGTCAGACAAATGGCCTCATGAGAAATTCAAAATGATCATAACGAGTCCTGAAATCAGTCTTATAGATACCATCTAATTTAATTATGGGTTAGTAGTAGCTTTATCTCTAATCAATCTTAGAGAATAAACTTACTCTAGCCAACTGATCTAGCATGTAATCAATTATGGGAAGAGGGTACTTATTCTTGACATTAATTTTATTTAACTCCCTATAATCAATATGTAATCTTAAATTACTATCCTCCTTCTTAACAAATAATACCGGAGCACCCCATGGTAAAACACTAAGTAAGATAAAACCCTTTTCTAAAAGTTTCTCAATATATTTCTTTAATTCTATCATATCATTAGGGATCATAGATATAGGGCTCTAAATACTAGTCTAGCTCTAGGTATAATATCAATTATAAACTCTAACTTTCATTCAAAAGGTAATCCTTGAATCTCCTTTAGAAAGACTTTAGGAAATTCCTTGGCTACTAGAATCTCCTTAACCCCTTCTTCTATTTCTACTTGAACATAAAAGAAGATCATATATCATTTATATCCTTTTTGTAAGCATTTATCTGCTTAAGCCTCTGTTATAAAATTTAACCTTACATATGAACTCAAATATGTTGCCTTTGCACAAAGAACTAGGGACTTGTTCTTACACTCCAATATCGCAGTATTAGAAGTAACTAGTTTAATCCAATTATGACATCAATTTCTCAGAAAGGTATACATATTAAGTCTAGAATAGTGCAATAATGTTCATATAGAACAACACTATTTAGGCAAACATCATATGTAACAACTCTAGCATTTGTAGGGATTTTCACACATGTAGCATAATGTAACTTGCTAATCATAAGGCCTAGGCATTTACCACATTCATAAGAAATAAATGAATGACTTGCACCTGAGTTAAACATAGAATTCATAGAGTCATTATCAAGATAAATCATACCTTGGATCATATCAGGTGATTTTTTAGCATTTTCTTGTGTAAGTACAACACTCGACCTTGGGTTTATGGCTTTTGATTATTTATTGCTTAATGAAATGTCCAAGTTTTCCATATGTATAGCAAACATTCTGACCCGTCAAACATGGCATGTCACCATGATTATTCCATATTTATCAAATACTCGGAACCTTGAGTCCCTGTTGGCAACATTTCCCTAAAAGTTTCCTCGATTAAATAACTATTGACCTACTTGTACTAGCCACAACTTAATTATATATCCCTTAGGAAATGACTGAAATGCCCTTAGTGCCCTTTCTTGCACTATATTAACCCGAAGGGCATAATTATCATTTTACCCCTCTTTACACTGCCTCAGAGCATATACTGGCTCTGAATAATCATATTTATACTATATGACACATTTTTTGCCTATCCATAATGACCAAAATGCCCTCTATCTATCACTGGTACATTATGGGCATCTAGGGGTATTTTTGTAATTTCACTCTTCTTCTGGACTGCTCTAGACTCTAGCCCCTTAACTGTCCAGCAACCATATTGGGCTCATGATGGAGCCATTTGAGCCTTAATATGGGCTTATTGCCTTTATGGCCAAATTCACAAGACAACTTTCCCGATCCTATTTATCGGGTATTTTATTTCACTGTAAAATCCCGTAAGAATTCTACGGGATTCCTTTTCTGACTCTGTCAATTTTATAAATTCTTATATTAAATATAGAATTTTTTTGTAAAGTTTCATATGATTCTGAAGTCTGGAAAATACTGCAATCATTCTTCTAACTTCAAAAATTTATATCAATTAATCGGGACCTCAAATCAAAATTTTGTGTTACATTAAACTGACCGAAATAAATTTTTCTATCTATCGGCAAAATTTGAGTCTAATATGATTCCAGGCATTTTTGGCCTTTTTCGGCTCAACTTTCTCATAATTTCACTTAGGTCCCTCAACTTTTGAATAATTGCACTTAAGTTCCTGAACTTTTGGCTATTTGCATTTACGTCCCTGAACTTTTGAAAATTAAAATTACACTTAAGGGCCCAACTTTTGTTTCTACTTTCACTTTTTGCCTTTAACCTTTTCTACTTTGCGTTTTAGTCCTTCTCTTTCCTCAAGACTCATCTAACCTTCACCTTTTTTTCTTATCTTCGTCGTAATCCTTTCAAAATCTCTTTCCACTATCAGTATTATACAGATAGGGAAAATTTAGGATATGACATAGAGCAAAGGCTAAGAGCTAGAGGAAAGGCTACACGTTAGGTAGTGAACTTACCTACTTGTATGCTTACGTTGCGTGGATGCTTTATGTGATGTTTACTTACTTTGATAATGTGAAGCATGTATAATTAAGTAATGCTTTGTTTCTTTTTATGCGATGGCCATATGTTATAAGTAAGGGACGTGAAAGCATGTATTTTATCATTATGCAAGCATAATCATTAAGTGCACATATAGTAACATCAAGCATGTAGTTGCATACATTATATGGTTTCTGTTTGCTACTAAGATTTGTCCAGAAATCTCACCCTTTTCATATCAATCTAATTACAACAGGTCTTCTCAAGATGGAGGAGATAAAGATGCATGAAGAGAAGTTAATAATTATCATTATTAACAGTTACTCAGGGGAGACAGTGACATTTTAGCTATAATTAGAAATAGTAAGTGGTTGAATAAATATATGATATTTTTCTAATGAATAGTACATATACCAAGATTCAATTTGATATATAGAACTTCCCATTTGGATGTCTACACATGGAGATATAATTTTCCAAAATTGGGACCAAAATGCTGGAATTAGGGGAAGGATGACAGATGAACAGTAAACTTTGAGCATTGACTGGGTCAAGGCGTGGTCAACGAGTTATTTTTTCCTAAAAGAGTATTACGTTAGCTCTGTGTAGCAATTTAAACTACTTTATTTTAATTTTTTAGATTTAATTATGATTGTTTGAAGTCAGGTCACTCTTCTGGAATTTACATAGTGAATACTTGGTAGAGTAAAATTCCAGATTGTGTAAGTTGACTTCAATAACCTTAAAAGTTGTTCCATATACTACAGTTTGGTTCCTACGACGTAAGAAAATAAGGATGTTATATTTTGGTATCATAGCAAAGGGTTCTGGCTTAGAGCATATAATTCTGGCACAGAACATAAGGCTCTTGATTAGTGATGCTCTGGTTTAGTTACACTAACCCCTTTAAACAAGTTAGAGATTTGAACTAAAGAGGTTCCCTCCCTAGTATGAGATGTGGGATAGTGTTCACTATTTAGAGAATGTTTCAAACAAAAGACAGTGACACCCAAATAAATAGAACAATACCCCATACCCTACAACATTACGAGGTAGTCTTCAAGGACATGACTACAATAAACTAGTTTTAGTCAACTATTACTGCCGAGGTCTCGTGTTTCTTAGCATGATGTGGCTGAACTAAGTAAGATAACGTCTGGGGAGCAATTTTCTCTATTGATAAAGACAAAAGCTGACCAGTCTAAGGTCAAGGGAAGCTCAATAGTAGCTTGAGGTATCATTATATGGCTAGACGTTACAGTGACTATGATAATAAAGGTGCCAACCTCGTTGAATTTCATCAGTTAGAGGATTGGTATAAAGTGTAATCAAGCCAAATAGTACAAAGTACTGAGATATGAAATATTAGTTTAAGGCAATGTTCAGAAGTAGATCCTCCATGTGAGTAGATCTATATTACGAAAGAATTTGTTCAACTAGTGTTTCCTGAATGAAAGAATCAAAAGTTAGAACAAGACTTGCCTAGGAATGATCCTAGCACATGGCCTAAAATTAGAGACAAGATGGTTAATAGATAGAGAGCTGATATTTTCAAGACAGAGGGACCACATCATAAAGAAACAATAACTTAGCACACCTAGGGTAGAGCACCCTAGAAAACAAAAGTAATAGTACTAGATGATAAATGAGATCCAAATCACTTAAGTTAGTCAAGATACAGAGCAGACTGAGACTGATAGAGAGAAAGAGTCAAGAGATAACTGAGAGATGCAAAAGTTACTCTATAGAGATGGAGATTGACCCGTTTACCTGAGAAATTTTTATCGAATAGTTACCACAAGGCGCCACATGGCATGAGTCTAAGGAAAGAAGAAAAAGCTAAGGACACATGGCACGATCTCAACCGTTCATTCCAGGATAAGACTCTGGAATTCTCTGGAAAAGCTGAGTCAGCTGGTTAGGTGTCCCAAGGGCCCCACCATTGTGCTACCTAAGTATGTGAGGTGTCTATGGATGATGTCATTTTTTATGATTCATCTAGGATGATGATGTAAGCAAGGCTTCTTGAGAAAGCTAAACGATCTGAGCCATTCATCGTGATTTGATCTGGACATCCATTCCAGCTCCCGCCACCTATAAATACCTAACCCTTCCCTCCATTCCATTCATGGCCAAGCAAGGGGAAGTAAGAGAAAGAAAGAAAGGAGGAGTTATGGTGGAGTTAGGAGCAACCCAAGGAGTTTAGGGACTTGGCAAGCTTAGGAGTAAGATAAGTAATTTATTATAGTCCTTGCTCTAATAAAGCAGAGGATTGTTCTTATGAATTTAATAGTTAGAATAGAGAAATATCTCTCTTGATAAGGTTAGCCATGGATATAAAGAAAGTTAGGGGATTGTCAGATTAAGGATATTATCTCAAGTTAATCATGAGTTAAGTACAACTATACCGGATAGGATAATAATGAAGATATTATTATGCTATGTATAGGCTCTGACCTATGAAAAGAATGAACCTTAGAGAAAAGGCTAAGAGCTAGAGGAAAGGCTACACGTCAGGTAGTGAACTTACCTACTTGTATGCTTATATTGCTTGGATGCTTTATGTGATGTTTACTTACTTTGATGACGTGTAGCATGTATGATTAAGTAATGCTATGTTTCTTTTTATGATATCGCCATATGTTATAAGTAAGGGACATGAAAGCATGTATGTTATCACTATGCAAGCATAATCATTAAGTGCACACATAGTAACATCAAGCATATAGTTGCATACATTGTATGGTTTCCGTTTGCTATTGAGATTTTCCCACAAATCTCACCTGTTCCATATCAATCCAATTACAACAGGTCTTCTTAAGATGGAGGAGATAAATATGCATGAAGAGAATTTAATAATTATTTAGAATGGTTGATATGTGATTGATGTATGTATAATTAGTTACTGGAAATTGTCATTGTGAACAGTAACTCGTGGGGAGAGGGTGACATTTGAGCTATAATTAGAAATAGTAAATTGTTGAATAAATGTATGATATTTTACCAGTGAATATTAGACATACCAAGCTATGATTTGATTTATATAACTTCTCATTTGGATGTCTACACATAGAGATATAATTTTCCAAAATTGGTACCAAAATGCTGGAATCAGGGGAAGGACGCCATATGAACAGTAAACTTTGAGCATTGACTGATGTTGACTGGATAAAGGCGTGGTCAATGGGTTATTTTTCACTGAAAGATGATTATGTTAGCTTTTTATGTCAATTTGAACAACTTCATTTTAATTTTTCTAGATTTAATTATAATTTTTTGATGTCAGGTCACTCCTTTGGAATTTACACAGTGAACAGTACTCAGTAGAGTAAAATTCTAGATTGTGTAATTTGACTTCAATAACCTTAAAAGTGGTTCCAGATGCTACCGTTTGATTTCTAAGATGTAAAAAAATAAGGATGTTACATTTTGGTATTAGAGCAAAGGGTCCTGGCTCAGAGCATGTGATTTTGGCACATAATAGAAGGTTATGGCTTATTGATGCTCTGGTTTATTTAGACTAACCCCTTTAAACAAGTTAAGTATTTGAACTAAAGAGGTTCCCTCCCTAGTATGAGATATGGGGATGCTGTTCACTATTTAGAGAATATTTCAAATAAGAGACAGTGACACCGAGATAAATAGAATAATACCCCATACCCTACAACTTTATGAGGTAGTCTTCAAGGAAATGACTATGATAGACAAGTTTTAGTTCGCCTTACTGCCGAGGTCTCGTGTTTCTTAGCATGATGTGGCTGGACTAAGTAGGATAACATCTGGGGAGCAATTTTCTCTATTGATAACGTCATGGATTAACTTTATTTTCTGCTTATAAATTTCAGAGTTGCTGTAGGCATCTAATCTAATTTCTTCAAACTCATGAATCTACAACCTCTTTGAACCAACTTCTACAAGGTCTTCATTGCAGGCTTTTACTGCCTAAAACATCTTAAGCTCTATTTCCATAAGCATATGACAAGCCTTCCCAAAAACCATCCTATAAGGGGACATTCTTATATGGGTTTTAAAAGCTGTTATGTACGCCCATAAGGCATCGTCCAGTCGTAAATTCCAATACTTATTGGATGGCTTAAGAATCCTCTCTAGAATATGCTTAATTTCCCTATTAGAAATCTCTACTAAACTATTGGTTTGAGGGTGGTATGGGGTTGAGACTTTATAAGTGACACCATAATTTCCCAATAAGCGATTGACTAACTTATTGTAAAAATGGGTGCCTTGATCACTAATTAACACTTCAGGTATCCCAAATCTACTAAATATGTGAGATCTTAGAAACTTAGAGACTGTTTGGGCATCATCTAGTCTTGTAGGAATGGCCTTTACCCACCTAGAGAAATAATCTATAGCCAATAAAATGTAACGAAATCTTGCTGAAGGTGGAAAAGGCCCCATGAAATCTATTCCCCATTCATAAAAAACTTCACAGAATATAATAGGTTGTTATGGCATCTCATGCCTTTTATTAATCCCCCTAAATCTCTGACACCTATCACAAGCTCTATAAAACTCAAAAGCATCTTTAAAAAGGGAAGGCCAATAAAAATAGATTCAAGGACCTTACGTGCTGTCCTTTTCCTACCAAAATGACCACTATAAACATAGGAATGTCAAGCTTCTAAAATTGATTTGTGATCTTGGTTTAGCACGCACCATCTTAATACTTGATCTGAGCACAACTTCCATAGAAAAGGCTGGTCCCAAATAAAGTATTTGGATTCACTCTTGAGCTTTTGGGCCTAAAACTTAGACAAATGAGATAGGATTAGGCTGATTTCAATGAAATTAACTAAATGACCATAGCAAGGTGTAAGGAATTAGAAGACACGCAGCGGAAATAAACTTTAAAAATTTTCCATTCCTTGCCAGGATCTGCCGTATGTGTTTAAGTCAAGTGGAAAGAATCATTACCCTTAGTGTTGCTCAGCGAATTTCACAGCTTCTCTACGTGGGTGGTGATCTCTTTCTGATCGCAAGAAATCGACGGAGTGTTCCTCAGCGACCTTCACAGATTCTCTCCGCGGACGGTGGTCTCTTTCCGATCACAAGAAGTCGACGCCTCAGGTCGGCTTCCTCTACTGGTATCCACACGAACAGCGTTCCAACCACGAACGACGTGCTAACGTCTCCTGTCCCTCCAAGGCTTTCACAAGTCTCCGTCTCTATTTCAGCAGTTTCTTGTCTGCAAACCTTTTGCATATTCCGTTCAGCCTTTTGTGTTCTGTGTTATTTTCAAACGTAGCTCCTCCAATCAGATATAGAGGATGCTATGCGTTTTTCCACTTAACCTCATTGGATTTTGGAGTTAATCTTATATTAATTCTGAATTGATACAATATCATATATTGTATAATTTTATAAGAAACTAATTAAATAAAATAATATTAAATCCGTCCCACAGATTTAATTACCTATTTATTTAACTTTAAATAAAGATGAGACTGAGTTATATTTGATTTGTTCCCATAAATCAAATTTGAGATATCCTATCAATTTAAATTTCAAATTTCAAACGTGATAGAGATTTAATTTATCCTTATAAATTAAATCTTATAAATATCTCTTATATGAGATATCCTATCAATTTGAATTTCGAATTTCAAACGTGATAGAGATTTAATTTATCCTTATAAATTAAATCTTATAAATATCTCTTATATGAGATATCCTATCAATTTGAATTTCGAATTCAAACGTGATAGGGATTTAATTTATCCTTATAAATTAAATCTCATATATCTCATATATATAATATATATATATACGAATTTATATATATACGAATATAAATATAAATAAATATATATACATTCACCTGGATCTTTCATTGAATCTGGACATGTCTTAGATTCAATGAATCTGGACATCATAGCTCGTGTTGGGCTATTTTGTGTGCGACCCTGTAGGCCCATATGAAGTTGGCAGTGGGCCATTTGCTATACTAGCCCACAAGTCGCAAGCGGTCTCTAGCAAGACATAACAACTACCCAAATCATATGAGGATCGATAAACGATGTAACCTTTTATACAACCATATCATGTCCCTTCTGTCACGCGATATTTTGGTCATGGATGAGGCATGGATAATGTCATCCTCCTATTCCCGACTGTTACTTTCTCGATCCCTGAGTAGTCTGACTATAGAAATGGAACTACCTTTCCATTACAGTATGGCCATACATTTCTCAGACTCACTCATCGAGGGGCCCAGTAATATCTCTCCACGAATGTGAGGGACAAATTCCATCTTGACCATTCACATTCCTCCGCATGAAAAACCACTAAGCCCGAACATAGTCTTTATGATCACTCGGTCAAAAGTGACTTTTGACTAGGTCAAAGCTGAGCGTTTTGTCATGTAGGAATCCATGATGATCTCAGGTCAAAGGGCATGTTGACATGGTTTGTATATGAGAGAAGCTTATGACGTTACCCATGCAGTTCTCTCATAGCGGGTCGGTCCAACACCCTGTACTCTTACATGTGCTTATGACTTTGATTTATATCTCTATACATCTTCAAAGTCATACTGGTCTTATTTCATCTGTGCTCCCACATAGATGATCGACCAGGGATATTTAGGATAATATCTTGAATTATCCAAGGATGGTCATCATAGTAAACATGCAAATAATATGATAACTCAATTAATAAATTCATAAATCAATAATGTTCATAAGACAATGATTGGCCCCTAGGGCACGATTTCCAACAACCTCCCACTTGCACTAGGTACAATCATTAATTTGACTAATTCCCATTGACCTAACATGACGCTCATGCTTTGCCTGCACAAGCGGCTTTGTTAGAGGATCAGCAACATTATCTTCTCCTGCTACTTTACATATTTTTATATCACCTCTATCGTTGATTTCTCTGATGAGATGAAATCGCCTGAGTATATGCTTGGTCCTTTGATGTGACCTAGGCTCTTTGGCCTGTGCAATAGCACCGCTATTGTCACAGAGCAAAGTTATTGGATCTGAGATGGTAGGTATTACCCCTAGTTCTGTGATGAACTTCCTGATCCAAACGGCTTCCTTAGCTGCATCAGATGCTGCTATATACTCAGCTTCCGTTGCAGAATCTGCTACAGTGCCCTGCTTAGAGCTCTTCCAGCTTACTGCTCCATTATTGAGGAGGAATATGTATCCAGACTGCGATTTTTGGTCATCCTGGTCAGTTTGGAAACTCGCATCTGTGTAACCAGTTACACAGAGCTCATCATCCAATCCACCATAGACCAAGAATAAGTCCTTAGTCCTTCTTAAGTACTTAAGGATATTCTTGACAGCAGTCCAATGGCCCTCACCAGGGTCCTGTTGGTATCTGCTAGTCATACTTAAGGCAAACGAGACATCCGGTCGAGTACATAACATGGCGTACATGATAGATCCTATGGCCGAGGCATATGGAACCTTACTCATGCGACCTCGCTGATCAGATGTACTAGGACACAGATCTTTGCTGAGGTGAGTACCATGAGACATGGGTATGAAACCCCTCTTTGATTCGTGCATACTGAACCTATGCAGTATTTTGTCTATGTATGTACTCTGACTGAGTCCTAGAAGTCTTTTAGATCTATCTCTATAGATCCTGATTCCTAGGATGTAGGTGGCTTCACCCAAGTCTTTCATCGAGAAAGACTTTCCTAACCAAGACTTGACAATCTGCAAGGTAGGAATGTCATTCCCAATAAGTAGGATGTCATCGACATAGAGTACCAAAAACACAACTGTGCTCCCACTAACCTTGTACACACAAGGTTCATCAATGTTTTGAAGAAATCCAAACTCTTTGATTACTTCATCAAAATGATGATTCCAACTCCGAGAGGCTTGCTTTAGTCCATAAATGGACCTTTGAAGCTTGCACACTTTACCAGAGTCCTCGGAACGCACAAACCCTTCAGGTTGTGTCATGTACACATCCTCAAGGAGCTTTCCATTAAGGAAGGCTGTCTTGACGTCCATCTGCCATATTTCATAGTCATAATATGCTGCAATAGCAAAGAGGATTCTGATTGATTTGGCCATTGCTACTGGGGAAAAGGTCTCATCATAGTCCACACCATGAGTTTGAGTAAAACCTTTTGCAACCAGTCGTGCCTTGAAGACATTTACATTGCCATCCATGTCAGTTTTCTCTTTGAAAACCCACTTGCACCCGACGGTTTTTACACCTTCAGGCGGGTCGACTAAGGTCCAAACCTGATTGTTGTACATGGATTGCATCTCAGACTTCATGGCACTAAGCCATTTTTCAGAGTTTGGTCCCACTATAGCTTCTCGATAGGTAGTCGGCTCATTATGCTCAATGAGCAACACATCATGACTATCAGAAATCAGAAATCCATATCTCTGAGGCTGAAGTCGTGTCCTATTAGACTTTCGTGGACCTTGCGTGACTTGAGGAGTCTCAACAACTTGTTGTGAGTCTTCTCTATTTTCCATCTGCAGTTCTGTAGTGTCTTGTAGCTCTCGAACTTCTTCGAGTTGTACCTTACTCCCACTGGTTCTTTTAGAGATAAATTCTCGTTCAAGAAAGATACCATTTCTGACAACAAACACTTTGTTATCAACAGGGTTGTAGACATAATATCCCTTGGTTTCCTTAGGATATCCCACAAAAAGGCATTTTGAGGATTTGGGCGCTAATTTGTCTGAGGCTTGTTGCTTAACATAGACCTCGCATCCCCAAATCTTGAGGAAAGACAAACTAGGCATCCTCCTAGTCCATATCTCATACGGAGTCTTTTCGATTGCCTTAGATGGAACATGATTGAGTGTGAACGCAGCTGTCTCTAGGGCATGGCCCTAAAAGGAGGGCGGAAGATCTGTTCGACTCATCATGGATCGAACCATATCTAATAGTGTTCGATTTCTCCGTTCAGAAACGCCATTCCATTGTGGTGTCCCTGGAGGAGTCAATTGTGAGAGTATCCCACAACTCCTAAGATGATCTATGAACTCTTGGCTCAAATATTCACCACCCCGATCAGATCGAAGGGCTTTAATTGTTTTGCCAAGCTGGTTTTGTACTTCATTTTGAAATATCTTGAACTTTTCAAAAGATTCAAATTTATGTTTCATTAGATAGATGTACCCATATCTGCTAAAATCATCTATGAATATTATGAAGTACGAATAACCTCCTCTGGCATTTGTGTTCATCGGTCCACACACATCTGTATGTATGAGGCCCAATAAATCAGTGGCCCTCTCACTGTGCCCAGTGAAGGGTGACTTTGTCATCTTTCCTAACAAGCAAGACTCGCAAGTGTCATATGATTCAAAATCAAATGAGTTTAGAAATCCATCTTGATGGAGTTTGGAAATGCGTTTCTCATTTATGTGGCCTAGACGACAGTGCCAGAGGTATGTGGGATTCAAATCGTTTGGTTTGACCCTTTTGGCGGTTATGTTATAGATATTTCCATGATTGGGTTGCTCCAAATTTAATATGTAATGATCAACATGCAAATCACCATGAGCATAGAAAACATCATTACGATAAATAGAACATCTACTATTCCCAGCAATGGAAGTGAAACCTTCCTTATCCAAATAAGAAAGTGAAACAATGTTACTACTTAAAGCAGGAACATAATAGCAATTGTTCAAAACTAACAAAAGCCCAGTGGGCAGAACTAATTCATAAGTGCCTACAGCTAACGCAGCAACCCTTGCTCTGTTTCCAACTCGTAGGTCAACCTCGCCCTTTTTCAGCTTCCTACTGTCCTTTAGTCCCTGCACATTTGTACAAATGTGAGAACCACATGCAGTATCTAATACCCATGAGATGGAAGTAGAAAGATGAATGTCTATAACATAAATACCTGAAGCGATAGCCCCGCTATCCTTCTTGTTCTTTTTCAGATCTTCGAGGTAGAGTTTGCAATTCCTCTTCCAATGACCGGGTTCATTGCAGAAGAAGCAGACTCCTTCCTTCGGAGGCTTTGCCTTCTTTGGTGTAGGCTTGGTTTCGGGCTTGCCTGACTCTTTGGTCCTACCTGATGAGCCATGACCCTTCCCCTTGCCTTTGCCTTTCTTTTTAGTACCCTTTCCTTTCTGAACCATCAAAACACTACTGGGCTTCTTCTTAAGACTTGGCTCAGCAGTTTTAAGCATCCCATGCAGTTCAGAAATAGATTTCTCTTAGTGGTCTCATACCTCTCTTGCCTTGCCTGTTGCTGGAACATTTCCTTGAGATGCACAATCATCTCATAAGCCTCCATGTGTTCGAGATCTCTTTGGAGCTCTGGAACCATGGTGGCTAGCATTAAGCATCCCACATCGACAGAGTCTTCCTTATACTTCATGTAAGCATCTCTCTGAGCTCTAGGAGCATTGGCAGCTGGCTCCTCAGGAATGGGTTGATCTAGGACATGCGCCTTTCTTTCCTGCTTGAGAACAATTCTCAAGTTCCTAAACCAGTCAAGAAAGTTTGTCCCATTAAGTTTGTCCTTCTCAAGGACAGATCGCAGCGATAATGTAGCAGTATTACTAGTCGTCATGATTCTACAATTAAAATATGCAATGTAATTAGTAATCTCCCACTAAATAAACAACCCTCAATGCAATAGTTAGTGGGCTAAGATCCATATTTGGCTCAAACTTAAGTCCGCTTTGGCAGGACGCTTAAATTAAGTTATTTAGGTAGGTAACACCTTTACATATTACATCAAATGTAACTCTTAGATATTCATGGGATCCTATCATCATATGATCTGGCATGTTCTAATCCCATCTAATGCCTTGAGATCCAAAACCGTTTTGTTAATCTCAATTAAGTCAAACAATAATGAACCTATGAGAGTAGCACCATTACTCTTTGCTTATCTCCCCAAGATAACTCAAAAGCACCCACTTTGGTGGAGTCCACAATTGAGCGATCAAGGTTTTGACAAGTGTTCATAAATTGACAGCATTATGACTTAAGATTTCTTTTAGAGGGCTTAATTAACTATCTGATTTTATGAGGATGCATGTATCTCAGTTTGTAACTCATACAAGTAATATGCATGTGCTGATCTAATCATAAGATGCATCATTCAAATGTGATACAATATGGCTCACCTATCCTAAGTCCCCTCAAGCCAATGAGAGGAGCTCTCTAGTAAGAAAAGAGAAATTACATATAGAAACCTCTTTTAACATTCGAGGGGAATGAGATGAGAGGAGAAGGTACATTGAGAGTATATAGAGGAAGGCACGACACGCAGGCCGTATTTAAAAAATTACAACACTTGCAATCTAGAGCCATATTGTTCACCATACCCAAACATTCAAGAATCAATATTCAGATCTAATCGAAGGGCAAAAAAAAACATTCACAAAGTAACATATGTTACGGTTATGTTGCGCTACGAACAGGTAGCTACGGCGGTCCCGCTTATTATTTGTTTCATAAATAATCACGAATCTGAATTCGGTTTTCACAAATAATCACAAATTCGAATTCGGTTTTCTTAGACCCCATCTATGCGGATTGATCAAATCAAAAAGCATCACCACCGATTTCAATTTCCTTTTAGATTCCTTTTATGTCATACACAACATGGATTCCATATATGTCACACATACAACGCTTATTATATGATCGGCTACTACTAACATATATCATATAAATCACAAATCAAGCCTAACTTAAACACAAAACAGCATGGCTCTGATACCACTATAAGGAATTAGAAGACACGCAACGGAAATAAACTTTAAAAATTTTCCATTCCTTGCCAGGATCTGCCGTATGTGTTTAAGTCAAGTGGAAAGAATCATTACCCTTAGTGTTGCTCAGCGAATTTCACAGCTTCTCTACGTGGGTGGTGATCTCTTTCTGATCGCAAGAAATCGACGGAGTGTTCCTCAGCGACCTTCACAGATTCTCTCCGCGGACGGTGGTCTCTTTCCGATCACAAGAAGTCGACGCCTCAGGTCGGCTTCCTCTACTGGTATCCACACGAACAGCGTTCCAACCACGAACGACGTGCTAGCGTCTCCTGTCCCTCCAAGGCTTTCACAAGTCTCCGTCTCTATTTCAGCAGTTTCTTGTCTGCAAACCTTTTGCATATTCCATTCGGCCTTTTGTGTTCTGTGTTATTTTCAAACGTAGCTCCTCCAATCAGATATAGAGGATGCTATGCGTTTTTCCACTTAACCTCATTGGATTTTGGAGTTAATCTTATATTAATTCTGAATTGATACAATATCATATATTGTATAATTTTATAAGAAACTAATTAAATAAAATAATATTAAATCCGTCCCACAGATTTAATTACCTATTTATTTAACTTTAAATAAAGATGAGACTGAGTTATATTTGATTTGTTCCCATAAATTAAATTTGAGATATCCTATCAATTTAAATTTTGAATTTCAAACGTGATAGAGATTTAATTTATCCTTATAAATTAAATCTTATAAATATCTCTTATATGAGATATCCTATCAATTTGAATTTCGAATTTCAAACGTGATAGAGATTTAATTTATCCTTATAAATTAAATCTTATAAATATCTCTTATATGAGATATCCTATCAATTTGAATTTCGAATTCAAACGTGATAGGGATTTAATTTATCCTTATAAATTAAATCTCATATATCTCATATATATAATATATATATACGAATTTATATATATACGAATATAAATATAAATAAATATATATACATTCACCTGGATCTTTCATTGAATCTGGACATGTCTTAGATTCAATGAATCTGGACATCATAGCTCGTGTTGGGCTATTTTGTGTGTGACCCTGTAGGCCCATATGAAGTTGGCAGTGGGCCATTTGCTATACTAGCCCACAAGTCGCAAGCGGTCTCTAGCAAGACATAACAACTACCCAAATCATATGAGGATCGATAAACGATGTAACCTTTTATACAACCATATCATGTCCCTTCTGTCACGCGATATTTTGGTCATGGATGAGGCATGGCTAATGTCATCCTCCTATTCCCGACCGTTACTTTCTCGATCCCTAAGTAGTCTGACTATAGAAATGGAACTACCTTTCCATTACAGTATGGCCATACATTTCTCAGACTCACTCATCGAGGGGCCCAGTAATATCTCTCCACGAATGTGAGGGACAAATTCCATCTTGACCATTCACATTCCTCCGCATGAAAAACCACTAAGCCCGAACATAGTCTTTATGATCACTCGGTCAAAAGTGACTTTTGACTAGGTCAAAGCTGAGCGTTTTGTCATGTAGGAATCCATGATGATCTCAGGTCAAAGGGCATATTGACATGGTTTGTATATGAGAGAAGCTTATGACGTTACCCATGCAGTTCTCTCATAGCGGGTCGGTCCAACACCCTGTACTCTTACATGTGCTTATGACTTTGATTTATATCTCTATACATCTTCAAAGTCATACTGGTCTTATTTCATCTGTGCTCCCACATAGATGATCGACCAGGGACATTTAGGATAATATCATGAATTATCCAAGGATGGTCATCATAGTAAACATGCAAATAATATGATAACTCAATTAATAAATTCATAAATCAATAATGTTCATAAGACAATGATTGGCCCCTAGGGCACGATTTCCAACACAAGGTTCTACAACAACAATCAAACAAAGGGATTGATCAGGGAAAGAATCATAAATAAGGTCAGAACTAAGTACTCCCCTTGTCTCTGTTAGTAACATGCTTAGATGATCTGTAACATGGTTCACATTTCAAGCCCAATCCCTCACTTTTATATTAAACTCTTGAAGCAGTAGTATCCATCAAGAAGTCTTAGCTTAGATTGGGGCTTATGGAACAAGTACTTAATTGTTGCATGACCTGTCTAAACTACAACCCTGGAGTTAATGAGATGCTCTAAATTTATCTAATGCTATTACAATTGCAAACAATTATTTCTCAGTAGTGGTATAATTAATTTGAGCAGTATCAAGTGTCTTAGAGGCGTAGGCAATCACCCTAGATAAATTATCTTCCTTTTGTCCTATCATAGCCCCCATAGCGTAATTAGAAGCATCACATGATAGTTCAAAAGGAAGATTCCAATTTGGTGAAGTCAAGATAGGTGGAGAAACCAACCTATCCTTCAGTTTTTCAAAAGCCTCTTTGCAATTAGGAGAGAAAATAAATTAATTGTCCTTTTGAAGAAGTTTTGAGAGTGGCAAAGCAATTTTACTAAAATATTTGATGAATCTTCTATAAAATCGAACGTGTCCCATAAAAGATCAAAGTTAAGTTGTGAGGTAGGGCAACGAGGAGATGACTTCAATTTTTGCTTTATCTACCTCAATCCCCTTGCTAGATATAAGATGTCCAAGTACTATTTCATGATCAACCATAAAATGGCACTTTTTAAAGTTCAAAACCATTTTTTTCTCAATACATCTAGCAAGGATACTATCAAGGCTTTCTAGGCACTCATCAAAAGAATTTCCATATACAGTAAAATCATCCGTAAACACATCCATGCATTTTTCAATGAAACAGCAAATATATAAAGCATACAATGCTAAAATGTGCCTGGAGCATTACACAAGCCAAATGGAATTATTTTATAGGCATATGTACCAAAGGGACATGTAAATGTGGTCTTTTCCAGGTCCCTCGAGTCTATTGGAATATGGAAATACCCTGAATATCCATCTAGGAAACAGTAATGGCTTTTCCCTGCTAATCTATCAAGCATTTAATTAATAAAAGGTAAGGGGAAATGATTTTTCCTAGTAGAATCATTCAACTTCCGATAATCGATACAAACCCTCCATGAAGTTTGCACTCTAGTAGGTATCAATTCATTGTTCTCATTCTTGACTACTGTTAATCTACTCTTCTTAGGTACTAATGCACAGGAGATACCAATTCACTATCTCATATAGCATATATGATTCTTGCCTTTAACAATTTACAAATCTCCTTCCTAACCACATCAGAGATCAAGGGATTTAATCTTCTTTGGGGTTCTTTAATTGGCTTAGAATCTTCACTTAGCAGGATCCTATGAATACAAATAGTGGCATCTATCCCTTTTATTTAAGCTAATTGCCAACCCAAAGGCTCTCTATTCTTTCTAAACACACTTAATAACCTAGACTATTCACAAACAGTTAGAGAACTAGAAATTATGATTGATAATTTTGAGTGACAAATCTTATAACTCTAATTATGGGGGTTGGACAATAGAAGGGATCAAATGGGGGGAATCATTCAGCTTAAAAATACTCCCTTTTGTAGATCCTTGGAGGTTGTTCACATACGATTCATGAGGACATTCTATCTTTATTGTCATCTCTTTAGGACTTGCGCCTAGTTTGCGTTGGTCTATGACTGCAATATCTCTCACTCCTACATCATTATTTGAGATCAAGTCATTTAAGGTATGAGATGTAATTTTGGAATCAGAATGAGGCTGAGAAGAGTTAGAATGTGTTAGCCCTTTAACCAAAGCAGCGGAGTGTGGAACTGAAGGAGTGTGGGCTTCCCTAGTTACATCTAGCATTTTGGGTCACAACCTTTCATCTACTCGTTGCAACTTAAGTTGACAAGGTGTATCTCTAGAACTTGTTGTTGCTACCTTCGGGCTCTTTCTTCATGACTTGGTGTCACAAAAAGGCTCCCCTCAGCAGATTGATGTTTAGTCGTGACATCTTCATCTTCGTGTCATTACAGTTGGTCACTGTAGCTTTGTGTCGCGACCATAGTGCTATGTGGTCGCCACTCAGCTTCATAGTGGATCTCAGGTTGATTTTTAGTCACAACAAGGACGCCATTCAGTCATGACCTTTGGTCACAAAAATTCAGCCCTTTTTCGATTATTGTACTTCCAGCTTCCAGAACATCTTGGGGTCATGTAAGATCACTCAACAAACCTTTTGCAAGCACATTATCTCCATCATTATCATGTAAACTCAGTTCATGTTCATCCTGTAACATCCTTACTTTCATACATCTTAGGAACCATTCAGTAGCATTTAGAACCACTTACAAGACCTTGGAAGTCCATTAGCCAAATCTGGAATTTTACTCTTTCTCAGATTACTGTTCATATGGTTTTCCAGATTACACAATGAACTTTGAAAAATCATAATTAATTCTAGAAACCTCAAAATGAAGTGGTTCAAAAAGCTATGTGAACATAACATCTTGAAATTTAAGAGAAAAATACTTTCCAGACCAAATGAGTAGCCAATTAATACAGTTTATTCGTTGAATTGTACTATTCATTTGGTCAAAAACTTAGGAAACAGAATCTGGTCCCTTACTTTGGAAATTTATTTCTCCTGTTATACACATCCAAATGAAAAGTTCTACATATTCACTTAAAGCTCCAGATGTGTGTTAGATTCTGGTAAAATTTTATGAAATAATTCCTTCATTTGCTAGGTCAAACTGAAGCCACAACAAAACTGCTTTAGGGCCTATGTTTTACCCTTTCAGATTCATTTATTTCACTTTCCATAATTGTTCCAGCATGCATAAGCCACTAAATAAGCTCCTCAATAATCATATACATCATGTATATATGCCATACTTTTATTATATAAATAGACACTTTACATAGCATTTACATACATGGGTCATTCATAGCATGTGCTAAAATCTCAACAGTTCCTTTCGTCCATTCTTTAGCTCTTCTCCATGCATACCTTTTCCATCATGCTTGACCTAAATTGGTTGCTTGTGGGAGAGTGAGATTCTAGGGAATCTCAATAGCAAACATTACCACTTAAATATGCAGGATGGTTGCTAATGCATGATATGAAATTTCATTAACTTTCTTTGATTAGTGACATGCCATCATGCTATATACTTTTACATAAAGTGCATGGCCATGGAAACATGTTATTCACAATACATTCAACATCATTTATCATGTCACAACATCATTCAAATAAAATATACATGTCAACACATAAGCATACCACATCAAGCACATAAAGAGGTAAGTTCACTACCTTGCACTTAAGCTTTTCTCTTGATCTTTAGCACTTGCTCCCTAGCTTCCCAACCATGAAGCCTTTATGTCAATCACTTCCCAACCTGTTCTTGGATGTTTCATGGTCCTAAACACATTCATATTCATCACATAACTCATTAGGACTCATGAAATCCAACCATATTCAAGACTAACTTTGTTACACTCGTTATTGTCATAACTTTCTCTAATTTTCACTAATCCACTTGGCTCTTGAACCAATTGATGTATTGACTTTACCCTACACAATTTCATCTTTTGAAACCATTTATGAGCTTATAATCATGAAATTCCAGCTCCTTCATGACCTGCTATACAGAACTGAACATAAGCATATAATTCTTTCAAAAATTCTCATTTCGATTCTAATGCTTCCCATACTTGTTTCTTCACTTTACCCCACACAAGTTTTCATTTTAAACCCATTGGAACCATTAAAACCATGAAATTCCAATCACTTTTCATGTGAGTGAACAGTAATCGTAAGGAATATCAAAGACTGCAATCTTGAGATTTTAATGTTTCCAAGGTTCAAAACCTTTCCAATCCTACACAAAATCATCATATAAATTCAATGGAAGCATTAAATCATTGAAATTCCATTTCCTTCCCTCATGAACAGTGCATATTGAACAGGGCACACCATAGCAAAGTCAAGAATATTAATTTGATTCAACAACCAACCACTTAACTAGATTGTTTAAACTTCAATCATATGGTTCTAACTTTAGTTTCTTCTTTCCCCTTTCCTTTAAGGTCTTTGGGCAGCACCTCCCCTTAGAGAAAACTCAAATTTTCCCCCATGAAAACCCTAAGTTCAAGCTCCCAAATCAAAGGAAAATAAGCTAAGAGAGATTGCTTACCTTTAATCTCTAGCTTGCTTGAACTTTGGAACCTTGAATCTTCTTTGTCTTGGCTTGAGTTTCCATTTTGCAAGAGTTTCCCCAAGGGTTCATGGCTCACGGTTTGCTGCACAATTGAGGGGGTACTGATAGAAAAATTCCATGGAAAATGAATGGCCAAGATCACTTTGTACACTATTTGATCTAATAGCTCATATTTGTTCTTACATCAAGCTTACTCTCCAAGCCAACTTGACATAAATCCACATGAAAAAAAATCTTCTCCTCCCCCTTGTCTTGGATGCCAAGTGTGTGGGTGTGTGGGTCCCACCATGTGTAAACCATAATTTTCACTTTATCCCTTTCTTTTCTTTTAAAAAATTCATAAATTATTCATTATTGGACTTGGGCTCTAAGACAACTCTTGGGACTTAGTGGGCTGCCCTAGGACGAAATTTTGGGCAGCCATATGCCTTCCTTGGGTATAATAGCTATTGGCACAAATCCCAAGGTACTTTCCTTATACCGATATTCTTAAAATATCTTAATTTTGAAATAAATGCTAGACACCTCTTTTAATGGTTCTAACATTTTTAGAAATTCATTATAATATAAAATGAATTCCCTGTAAAGTCTCATAATTTTTTGAGACCTAGAAGTCCTGATAAAAATTCCCTACATTTTCTTTAACCCTTTGTCAGTGTCCGATTTTACTTTAATTTCCCAAAGGGCATTATCCTCTTTTCAAACATTATCATAGTATTTAATAGCTCTAATTAATCATCTTTATACCATCTTACACATTTTTGCCCTGTCTATAATGACCAGAAGGCCCTTTACCCATCACTGGTATGTTGTGGGCATCTAGGGGCATTTTCGTAATTTTGTACTATTCTTGGACTGCTCTGGACTCTAGCCCACATAACTGTCTCACTACTTTATTGGGCTCACTATGGCACCATTTGGGACTTGGTATGGGCTCATTGGCCTCATTACCTTTATGGCACAAATCCTAATAAATCTCACCTGATCCTATTTATCGGGTATTTTATTTCCCTATAAAATCCAGTAAGACTTCTACAGGATTCTTTTTCTGACTCTGTGAATTTTATAAATTCTTATATTAAATATAGGAATTTATAGTAATGTCTCATATGATTCTGATGTCTGAAAATACTGTAATAATTCTTCTAACTTCAGAAATTTATATCAATTAATCGGGACCTCAAATCAAAATTCTATGTTTCGTTAAACTGACCTGAATAATTTTGTCTATCTACTGGTAAAATTTGGGTTTTATATGATTCTGGGCATTTTTGGCCTATTTTGGCTTAACTTTTCTATAATTACATTTAGGTCCCTGAACTTTTGAATAATTGCACTTTGGCCCTTGAACTTTTAGTTATTTGCATTTAAGTCCCTTCACTTTTGAAAATTACACTTAAGGGCCCAACTTTTGTTTCTACTTTCACTTTTTACCTTTAACCTTTTCTACTTTTTATTTTAGTCTTTCTCTTCCTTAAAGAATCATCTAACCCTTATTATTTCTTTTGATCTTCGTCATAATCCTTTTCAAGTCTCTTTCTACTATCAGTATTATACTGATAGGGAAAAATTAGGATATGACACATCCCTAGTCTCTTCAACAGCATAATCAATGGCATTCAAAGTAGTAAAAGAAGAATTATTAGGTGGAAATTTCATTGCTTCATTCATGTTGAAGGTTACCACATGTTCTCTAACTTCCATTGCGATAGAACTATGCTTCATACTAATGATGGTCTTAGAGGTTTAGAGGAAAGGTCAGCCTAGGATCAAAGTATTGTCATTTACTAACTCATTGGATATGTCCAAAATATAAAAATCAGCTGGGAACAATAGAATATCCTCAAGGATTCCCTTCGGATTCCTAATTGACCTATCAGTTAACTGGAGCACCACATTGTGTCTGTAAAATTGTTAATTCCTAAGGCTTGATATACTGACCAAGGCATTACATTAATGGCTGCCCCTAGATCTAGTAACACTCCCTTAACAGGAACATTTCCTATAGTGCATGGGATTATGTAAGATCTTGGCACTTAATAGGTAGTTTAGCCTTAAATAGTGATGACACATTAGCACTCACCTGGATTCTCTCAAGAGGCCTAAATTTCTTTCTATCAGCACACAGTTCTTTAAATTTTTTTGCATATTTATGGTTTATCTTGAGGAACTCAACTAAAGGGATGTTTATTTCTAACTTATTGAATAGAGTATAAGCATCTTTTGTAAAATTAGGGTCAATTCTTTCTTTACAGCAAAGTAAGAGTTAGGAAAAGGGAGATCTTTTATACTTACCTCCTTACTTTTGTGCACAGAGGCTCCTTGCTTGCTCGACTCCAGCTTCTCCTTCAGTTGCTTTCCTTTGTAGGCTGGACTTGGTTCTGTTACTACTTCTTCTTGCAGCCCTTGCATCTCCACTTGGTTCTGTGGGTTCTCCACTTGGGTTGACTTCTACATTACAAGCTGTTATTCTTTAGCACTTTTAGATTTGCCAATTTGTACATGTGGTAGAGATAAATCCTCAATTTTAGCACCTTCCTTATCCTACTCTAGTGTATCAGCTTCCTTAAAATGAACCTTTCTACCACTTCTAAGGAATATAGCATTCAGACCCCTCAGATTGAAGCCATAGAGGTGAATTGACCGTCATTCTCTTTGAGCTTGTTATCTATATTAGTCATTCTACTATCCATGTTGTTTATTTGCGCAGCCATACTCTTTAACAATTGAGAAGTCTTATCTAGCCTTGATGTTAATAAGGTCATAGGATAAGTTAGAACTATGGATCTTGTATTATTTTGGTAGTTGCTTGAGGAAGCACCACCTCCTTGGAATTGACTTAGCCTTGGGTGCTCTCTCTAACTAGGGTTATATATGATGGAGTATGGGTATCTCTTTTGTTATTGATTGTCTCTCCCTTAATACATTGCTTCCACTTCTTCATACTATCTGTCACATATATGGGTAGTATGCATCATAGAACTGCATGATTTACATCCTATAACCAGGGATTATGAGGTATCCACTATATGGGCTTGTTTTTTGGAATGCATCTCTCTTTCAATCAAATTTATCCTCTTCTCCATTCTATTTTCCAAGGCTGCTATTTCTGCTAAGATCTCTTTTGAATTACCTGAAGAAGATGTGGGCATTCTCCTTGGATCACTTGTCTGATGGTCTTCTTTGGCCATTTTCTAGAATAACTCTAGACTTGCTTATGGAGTCTTATCTCTTGAGGATCTATTTGTTGCAGCATTCAAGGAAACCTGATTATAAGGAAGTAGACCATCAAATAAAATATCTACTAAATTAGCCTTGGTCATGTTGTAGTAAGGGCATCAAGCCAACAAGTTAAGAAACATCGTCCAATACTCATGTAGAGATTCTCCATCTTATTGTAGAATATTTGTGATTTCCTTTTTCATTCGAGTGGTCTTTGAAGCTGGGAAAAATTATTCAAGTTATGACTTCAGTCCATCCTATGTAAGAGTAAAGAAATGGGTGGGCAAATTGTATAGCCACTCCTTAGCCTTCCCTTCTAAGGTAAAATGAAAACACCTCCTTCAGATATCATCCAATGCGGTCATTGGAGGTTCCATTGACGAATATATCATATGCATGGTTTGTAAGTGCCTGTGTGGACATTCTCCTGTAAAACCATGAAATTTAGGTAAGGTTGCAATCAAAGCTCCTTTAATGTCAAAATTAGCTTCTTTAGTATAGAAACTATAAGGATCATAATTCACATACGAATGATTAATTTTCCTCACACTTCTTTTATCTTCTAGGTTCATTAGTATTTTATTTTCTCCATCCCCATTAGGCCCATTATGATTAATATCATCCATATTTGGTTCAGTTTCAGACTCTGAAATACTAAAGGAAGAACTAGATTTTGCTTCTTCTTCTCTAAATTCTATAAACTCTCTCTTTACTTTCCTAAGTCTTATCTCAATTTTAGGTTCAAAAGGCACTAATAGTTCAGCTCTTTTAAGCATGCAATATAGAACAGATAGAGAATACTCAATTCAATTAGTCAAAGTCAATCACGAAAGTTGGACAGGAAAAAATTTTCAGTTAGTCACTACTAAAGAGTGTTTTACCACGACACAATATCACAGAGAAAAGTAGTCATGACTAAAGGTTTTAAATGTCACGACTGGTTTTCATACAGTAGTCAAATTTCACAGGGAAGAGATCAGGTCGCGACACAAAATATTTTTGGTCGAGACTCACAGTCACAGAGACTGATTTGCATAAACTTATAAAAGTGCATAATACAATGCAATGAAATTTAAAAGCTACCAAAAACAAAATGCAAACAAAAGCAAGAAAAATGACTCAGGTAGCTAATGAAATTGACAATCAATTAATAGGGAACCAATTACTTGGCTCACCGACAATGAGGCCATTGATGATGCCTGATTATCATGGTATGATCCATCAAAATAAATTTTGTTGCACTCAATATAATGTAATATAAGGCACAACCCTATCATTATTCTCGAGGATCCTTTTATGTGGAAACTTAGTAGATTGGATGTCAAAATCAATGAAAAACCAGAGTAGGAATACAATGGTTTTTGGGTTTTAGTGATTGATGCAATTAAAGTAGGGTGTAGAAAAGTAAATATTTTTAGATTTTTTTTACAATGAAAATGAGTTGTTTAGTTGAGAAATATGCTATGAAATACTCTTGATGATGAAAATGTATCTATCTTTGCTCTCACGTTTAAAGTTGGAGTTTAGAAAGTGCTAAGTCTTAAAGAAAACCTCAATCGATCGATTGAGTCCAGAACCCTAATTTTCTTTAAATCCTTTTGATCAAAGCTGGTTTAAGAACTATTAGTGAACTATCATAAATCACTTAGTGTGTAAATTGAATTTCGATGATGAAAACGCCCTCAAATGGTCATCGATGGAAAACCCCATATTTCAAACAATGAATTAATTAACAACGATCACTGGTAATAACCCATTCTCTTAAAATTGAAACTAAAATATTTTATTAAAAGCAAACATTCAAATTATATGTATTCAATTACAAAGTCTAATATGAGAATGATCAATCGATAATCAAAACTTGCTTATAAGATGAAAAATCTAGATCTAGCAGCAATCATAAGATGAGAAGATACAAATTAGAATAGAAGAAACTCCTCGTTTGAGTCTATTAGCTCAAGATATCTGATTCATCACCAAGAGGCTAAAAATTTAGCCTCTCATGACTCCTATTGTACTGCAATCACTATTCATTTTAGATGTCATGAAGAAACAGTGAGAAGATGGTAGGTTAATTGTGTAAAGAGGTGGAGAAATCATTGGAGAGGTGTAGAATGATGGTAGAGGTGGAGAAGGTGATCAAAGAGCGAGAGAGTACTACTTCTTATCCTAATCAAGTCTAAAAAGCAGCCTCCCTTGACAGCAACATTCCTTCCCTTTTTATTTATGTATAACCTAATTCAAAACGCACTGTTTCAACAATTTCGCATATTAGTCGTAACCACATCCATGTTTTGGTCATGACCTGTAAACACAGAGAGAATTCCAGAAGAATCAAGGTCATGACCGGCAGACTCTTTAGTCGCGACTAAAAGATGTAGGAGCGTGGTTTCACTTTCATCGGCTTGTGATTTCTTTCCTTGTCTTTGCTCTCTTCCAAAATACCTGCAATTCAAAATAAAAGCTCGCTGTAAAAGTCCAAATCAGTAAATAACATAATATATGCAATTTGGAAGACTTAATTCACCATTTTATCCTTTTATTAGCACATTGCCATGCACAATCATGTATTACCACAAAAGTACAATTTAAGGCCTAAAATGATGGTAAAGTTGTTATAAAGCTCTTAAAAATATCACAAAAACCATATACAAAATGTGTCTTATCATACCTAAAACCTGGGAATGTAATTCAACAGACTATAATGGTTGAGGGTATAACATCCTTACTTTTATACGTCTTAGGGACCATTCAGTAGTATTTAGAACCACTTACAAGACTTTGGAAGTCCATTAGCCAAATCTGGAATTTTACTCTTTCTTGGGTTACTGTTCATATGGTATTCCAGATTATGCAACGAAATTTAAAAAACCATAATTAATTATAGAAAAATCGAAATGCAGTGGTTCAAAAAGCTACATGAAGATAACATCTTGAAATTTAAGTGAAAAATAATTTCTAGACCAAATGACTATCCAATTGATACAGTTTATTCGTTGAAGTTTACTATTCATTTGGTCAAAAACTCTGGAAACAGATTCTGGTCCCTGATTTTGGATAATCATTTATCTTGATATACACATCCAAATGACACGTTCTACCTATGAATTTAAAGCTCTGGATGTGTGCTACATGCTCATAAAATTTCGTGAACTAATTCCTTCATTTGCTAGGTCAAACTGAAGCCACAACAAAACTGCTTCAGGACCTACGTTTTTACCATTTCAGTTTCTTTTCTTTCATTTCCAATAATTGTTTCAGCATGGACAAGCCATCAAATAAGCTTCTTAACATTCATATACATCATGTACATATGCTATAAGTATTACAATAGTTTCATCACATAAATGGACACCTTACATGGCATTTACATACATGGACAATTTATAGTATATGCTAAAATCTCAATACTTCACTTCCTTTCTTCCATTCTTTAGCTCTTCTCCATGCATACCTTTTCTTCATGCTTGACCTAAATTGGTTGGTTATGGGAGAGTGAGATTTTACGGAATCTCAGAAGCAAACATTACCACTTAAATATGGAAGATGGATGCTAATGCATGATATGTAATTTCATTAAATTTTCTTTGATTAGTGACATGTCATCATGCTATATACTTTTACATAAAGTGCATGGCCATGGAAACATGTTATTCACAATACATTCAACATCATTTATCATGTCACAACATCATTCAAATAACATATACATATCAACACATAAGCATACCACATCAAGCACATAAAGAGATAAGTTCACTACCTTGCACTTAAGCTTTTCTCTTGACCTTTAGCCCTTGCTCCCTAGCTTTCCAACCATGAAGCCTTTATGTCCATCACTTCCCAACATCTTCTTGGATGTTTCATGGTCCTAAACATATTCATATTCATCACATAACTCATTAGGACTCATGAACTCCAACCATGTTCAAGACTAACTTTGTTACACTCTTTATTGTCATAACTTTCTCTAATTTTCACTAATCCACTTGGCTCTTGAACTAATTGATGTCTTGACTTTACCCTACACAATTTCATCTTTTGAATCCATTTATGAGCTTAGAATCATGAAATTCCAGCTCTATCATGGCCTGCTGTACAGAACTGAACATAAGCATACAATTCTTTCAAAAATTCTCATTTTGTTTCTAATGCTTCCCATACTTGTTTCTCCACTTTACCCCACACAAATTTTCATTTTAAAACCATTGGAACCATCAAAATCATGAAATTCCAATCACTGTTCATGCGAGTAAACAGTAACCGTAAGGAATTTCAAAGACTACAACCTTGAGATTTTAGTTTTTCCAAGGTTCAAAACCTTTCCAATCCTATACAAAAACATCATACAAACTCAATGGAAGCATTAGATCATTGAAATTCAATTTCCTTCCCTCATGAACAGTGCAGACCAAACAGGGCACACCATGGCAAAGTCAAGAATATCAATTTGATTCAACAACCAACCACTTAACTAGCTTGTTTAAGCTTTAATCATATGGTTCTAACTTTAATTTCTTCTTTCCCCTTTCATCTAAGGTTTTTGGGCAGAACCTTCCCTTAGAGAAAACTCAACTTTTTCCCCATGAAAACCCTAAGTTCAAGCTCCCAAATCAAAGGAAAATAAGCTAGGAGAGATTGCTTACCTTTAATCTCTAGGTTGCTTGAACTTTGGAACCTTGAATCTTCTTTATCTTGACTTGAGTTTTCATTTTGCAAGAGTTTCCCCAAGGGTACATGAGCTTACGGTTCTGAACCAGAATTGAGGGGTATTTATAGCCAAAATCCAAGAAAAATGAATGGCCAAGATTGATTTGGTTACTATTTGATCTAAAGGCCCACATTTAATCTTGGATTTAACTTTTTCATAAAAGAACAATTATGACATCATGTGGGACAGCTCATGGGATACCTAAGAGGGTTAGGTGGCGTGCTCATAGTGTAAGGAACCTTCTGGAGAAATTTCAGTCCAATCCGGTACCGATCAGTGCAGTTTCACAACAACCGGACTGTGTTCTGTTCCTCATTTTTTATAATATACCAGGATATGTATTCTATCCTGGAAATTAATGTCTAGGATTCTCACACCATTTACATACTTGTACTGGCCACAACTTAATTAGAGATCCCTTGGGAAATGACCAAAATACCCTTGGTGTCCTTTCTTGCACTATATTGACCCTAAGGGCATCAATATCATTTCACCCCTCTTTGTACTGCCTCAGGGCATATATTGGCTCAAATAATCATATTTATACCATGTGTCACGTTTTTATCCTATCCCAGATGACCAAAATGCCCTTCATCCATCTTTGGTACAATCTGGACATCCAGGGGCATTTTCATAATTTTGTACTTTTTCTTGCACTGGCCCCTTCTACTGATAAACTGGTTCCCTGGGTTTTGGGCCTTCCTTGGCGTCATTATGGGCCTATATATGAGGTCATCTGATCTCATTCTATCCAGGCTTACATACCGATAAGTTCTATTATCGGATCACGGGTGTTAACAAACTCCCGTCAAAATTCACTGATATGTGAATAACTTTTTATACAGAACTTCTTCTAGAGTTCTATCAGATCTAGGATATCTGACACTGTAGGGCACACTTTCCTGTAATTTGCCCACATATATCTGATGTCCATAGAATCTGATAAAAATTCAGATAACTTTTAGACTATCAGATAATTTTCTGCTGTCTGGAGACCTAATAAAATTTCTGTATAATGCCAGATTACCCAGCATGACTTCCTCTATTTACTGATGGAATGTGGGACTAAAATACTTACAGGCAGTTCTAAGCCTTTTCTGGCTGAACTTTTCCATAATTACATTTATGTCCCTAACTTTTTGCTTAAATACATTTAGGTCCCTAAACTTTTGGAAATTACCACTTTTGGCCCAACATTTATTTCTACTTTAACTTTTGGCCTTTAACCTTTTCCAATTTGCGTTTAGGTCCTTCCCTTTCTTTAAAACTTATCTAACCTTTATTATTTTGTATGATCTTCGTTATAATCCTTTCTAAACCTCTTTCCTCTATTAGTACTATACAGATAGGGAAAATTTATGATATGACATTTCTACCCCCTTAAAATAAATTTCATCCTCAAAATTTACTCAACACCTCAGTCAAGGATTGGGGTATTTACCTCTTATCTTTTATCGTGACATATTAACGGAGTTCTTTTTATATCCGCAATTCTTCATATCTTACTATGATCATCCTTTTGTCATGAATCAACTCACTCAGAGTTGAACTCCAGTTCATTCTATTACTTTCTTGCTACGCATCTATATCTATATGGACTTTTCACTATGCTAGACTTGTGAGTAGTGTCCATTTCTTTCATGTCAAACTCCCTCGAATACTGCTATATTCTGGAGCTTCTACAAACTCTTCATCATATTTCTTAGGGCAATCACTTATTGCTCATTTGAGTATCTAGCGGAATTCTCTAAATATATGCAAACTTTAACTCTCATTCTCATATCATCATACATTCTTATCATCTTTAAAAACTCATCATAATACAGAGAGAGGACTTATATCATTATTCTTTCTTTCATTGCTCTACTGCTAAATAGGAGCACGTAGGAGCATATAGGAGCATATAGGAGCACATACTCTAACATGCATAATGCCTGGACAACATGCTGCAGGACTACATACCTGCTCACGAATGCAAAGCTCTAACATCGGAGCTCAAGCATTCATTCTCTTAATATGCACAGCTCTAACACTCGGAGCTTGCACAGCTTTATCATATAAAGCTTGCACTGCTCTAATATTTGGAGCTTTAGCATATTTTACAAACATAACATAACATAACATAATGCCTGGCACTTTATGCAAGGAGTGAAAGCTCTAATTTGCTCTTTCATACGTAACGTATCATTCAAATGTCTTACCCCTTTTAGCAGGGAGCCTCTCTATCTGTTTACAAGGCTAGCTATTATGCCACTTTGTATTGCATTTCTCAATACACCTTTCTCATAATATATCTCATTTTGTATCTTTTATATCATAACATGACATATCTAGCCACATCTGGCTATATCATAGCCTATCTTTCAAATCCATTTCATTTGGATTTAACATAAGGGTTCTAGTCTCTTATTATTCATAACCCTTTTTAGCTTTTCATATCTCTTTCTTTCATCTTACAAAGCTCTGTGCACATATGCCAATTTCAATGGCATTTACACACTTTTCCATCATTTCCCAGGGGGTCACCTATCATTGAATTACCCTTACCTGAGCACGCTTAACTGAAATGTGCAGATAAAAATCTGAAGCACTGGTGCTTACAGGCTTCAACCCTGGTACTTTATTATCTTAGACCCATCTTATACTATTTCTCTTGGGTCTATCTGGCCTTCTAATCTCTTTGTCCTCCTCTGGAGGATCTACTTACCTCTATTTTTAGTCTTTATAATATCATCGTAAGGATCTCTTCTCATATCTTATAAAATATTCTCATAAATCCTTGGAACTCAATATTAATAGCTTTAATTTTGATCACTTAGTTCCTGATACGTGTAAGGAGATTATGAGTTTAGTCCCTGATAGTAATAAGGCTATCTGAAACTAGCATCATGGGTACTATCTCTGTTATGAGTTAATCAACTTGTGAAGCTTCTATATCTTAACTTTTCCTTGGTATTTGTCCTTCCAAAGAAATATTGTACTTATGGCTCATTACTTTCTTGCTCTAGGCTTGGTCTACTGCGACCCTTAGGATCTACTGCAATCAACCGTAAGCCTTTCAGGATCTAACTGTGACCCTGTGAGCCATACTAGGATCTAACTGTAATCCTCCAGAATCTACTGGATTCTATTGTACTGTATTCTCATCTATGGAAGACCTAAACCAACGGACAAAGTTATAAGGTTAGTCACTTTCACATGGTTGTTAACTCCATAGATAATTCTCCAAAAATGGTCACAGAAGCCAATATTATCTATCAAGACTTCACTTATTTCCTCTATCACTCAGGAACTTCTCATATGATTCTCATACTTTATAACTTACTAGATCCATCACTGCAGAGAGCTATACAGGCTCTACCATGCACATATCTATTATCATCTATTTATCTCATCAGAGGGATCTTACTTTATCTGAGTTATACTATCCCATATCTTAGCTTCATTTCAAAAGCAATCTTACTTTATTGCAAGAGCAATCTACCTCTATTGCAAAAATATTAACTTATATTACTTAGAATTCACTCCTTCTTGGAGCCATATCATTCATATATCTTACCCCTACTGAAGGGATATATTCTGAGTATCATAATCATTTATCATAGCATACTCAACAAGCATATTTTGCAAGGAGATGCTATCCTTTAAGCAATCTCTAACATGCGTGTCCTCATATGACAACTGCAAGGAGATATAACTTCTCATCATAACTTATAACAACATAAGCAATATCATTATTACATACATCTGCTCAACCATCCCTTATCACCTTAATCACTAGGTCCTGATCATTTATTCAGGTACCTGAGTCATTTACTTGTTTCACTTAGGCTGCCACATCACCCTCTTACTAGGGTATAGACTCAACCCTTCTTTACTCTTTCTTATATAGGAAATAGGGGAGTCACCTTACCTTTAAATCTGTGGCTACTTTACTTTCTTTAAACCTCATAAACTTCTTTCTCTTAGCTTACATATATCTTTTTCTACTAACCCTCAAACAATCAATTTATCTTTAGCTTACATCTCCAATATCCTATTTATTTATTTAGGAATTGGAGATAGCTTATCATATCAGGCTATCTTATCATAACATTTCTCATCACCTGTAAGACTTTTATGTCTCTAACCTAAAGGATTTATGTGTCCTTGGCCTCACTGTAATCTATCTGTAATCTATAACTGAGTCAGTTGTCTTCTTTCAGCTAATTGAGGAAAGGTTTGGCTCCTATTTTTATGCCATTCGAACTTTTAAGTTTTCCCTAATCCTCCTGGATTACTAACGGGTGAGAAAGTATCTATTATTAAGCCTCAAGGTTCATATGAATGAACTCGATTAAGTATCCATCAAAAGAGTTCTCTTCCCTTAACTTTAACCCTTAACTTCATGCTCACCTTTCTCTACTTGAGAGAAATACTTCTTTTAAACTTTTTGAGAAAAACTTCTCAAGTGAGCGGATCATTCTCCATCTCATATGGAGTAACTTCTGTGCCTCTCTGTATCTCTTAACTCTTTATGTCTATCAATCTCAGTCTACTCTGGACTAGACTGTGATTCTTTTCTAGTCTGCCTCTAGATCCTGACCAATTCAAGTCACTTGGATCTCATTTATCACTTAACATTACTATTTATGTTCTCTAGGTACTCTGCCCCAGATGTGCTAGGTTACTGTCTCTTCGTGATGGAATCCCTTTGCTTTAGGAACATTAACTTTCTATCTATTAACCATCACGTCTTTATCCTCAAGCCATGTATTAGACCATTCTTAGGCAAGTCTCATTCTAACTTCTCATTATTCTTTTCTGTAAAGACTAGCTACACAAAGTCTTTCGTACTGTAGATCAACTCCTGATGATAATACAGAGGATCTACTGTTGAACCTCTTCTTAAACTGATCTTCTGTATCTTAGTGCTTCATACTATTTAACTTGCCTACACTCTGTGCTAAACCTCTAACTGATAACCTTTAGTGAGGTTGGCATCTTTAGTCTCATGATACTTAACTTACTATCATCTCATACCAATCCTCTAAAGTATATTATGTTAATACTCTCTACTGGATGTCTATTTATCATTCCTGCTATGGCATTGAGGAACTGCAGATAATTAACTGTTCTTAATCTCTACTTCTGTCCATCCCTTGACCTGGACTGAGTAAGTCATTCTCCACAGCTTTCTTCAGACCAATATGGTCAACACTAACTGTCTTTTACAAAGAAGGCTGGAGTTGTCTGATCTTCGTCATAATCCTTTCTAAACCTCTTTCCACTATTAGTACTATACAGATAGGGAAAATTTATGATATGATAGAGGGTATGATATACCTCTCATATCCATATAAACTGTGTCAATTTATGGGCTAAAGTCTGACATATTTAAGGGTACAACTAGTAAAGGAGGTGCTTGAATAGATTCCTCTGATGTACTATCCATGTCATTTGACCATACATATAAACTATCATATATGTCTAATTTAGAGTCCTCAAAATCTATAACATGTATCACTAGAGGAAGCCAATACTCATCATTATCCAGCATAAGCTCCTCTTCTAAGTTTAGACAAGACTTATCTAAACATATGACCTCAGGTTTAGGAACCCCCTGATTAACTGTTATTTTTTATATAGTCCTATATATAATCATCTTTGTCCTGCACCCACTAACTTAGTGTTAATTATGATAATTTATGATAATCTATCTATAAATAATATATTCAGAGTATTTCCTAAGCTATAATTCTTTGCTCTGATACCAAAATATAACATCCTTATTTTTTCCCTCAGCTATGCTTAATTGGAAGTAGTTTAAACCAATTTAATATCTCTTTAACTTAGAAAAATAAAATTTTAAGAAAATGCATTATGGATACTGTTTATTTGGTATTCCAGATTATAGACCCAACTTTGAAAATTCATAATTAAATCTACAAAAATCAAAATAGAGTGGTTTAAATTTTTAATAAAATATCTTTCATTGAAATTTGAGAGAAAAATATAAAATTGAGGTTTCATTGTCCCAATGAATATAGTTTATTCATTGAAAAATACTTTTCATTTGGTAAATCTTAAAGTTCAAATTTTCTTGCCTTAACTTCAAAAATTAATTTCTCCTTGCTCACTTATTCGAATGAAACTTGTTATAGATTTAAAACTCAAGACATTTTCTTTAAGACCATAAAATTTTGTGGAAAATTTCATTCATTTACTATTTGAAATTTGTGATTGAACTCACTACCTCTTGAATCACATTTTATCCCTTTCCTAATTTTATCTCCATCTTGGAAAATCATATTAAATTGAAAAGTTAACCAACTAAGGCATTCTTGATGTCTCTTTAAAGCTATGTATATTAGCTATCTTGATACCAAGTTTCACGTCATAACTCGTGGATTAATTTATGGAAAATATCTTCATAAGGCCATTGCCTCATAATACATACACACTATAATGTACTATTGCATCCTTTAATGTCAAGTAGTCAACTTAGCTTATAATACAAGTTCATTCATCCATATATACACTTTTTCATTTGAAGTTTCCAGCACCTATAACATAGTTATGCATATGGAAAAAATGAGATTTCATGGAAATCTCAATAGTCCTACAAACTATAAATCATGCATGCTCGATTAAATGCCTAACATGTTATCATGATATAGGAGCTACTTCATCTTCATCATCATATAATCATCTTAAGCTCAACCAAAAATCACAACTAACAAGCAAGCATAACAGTCAAACAAACATAAGATTATAGTTAGGTATTTTTGCTACCTCTTAAGTTATCCTTGTCTAATTATTCTTGAGATGGTATTTTTCCCACACAAATCTCAAAACCTTGCCATTACAAAGTAATATCAAGTTACAACTCAACTTCAAAACAATACCAGCACTATGTTTTCACTAAGTTCCATTATTTGTCTATTTTAAGTTTTGTATTTCTATCTTTCCAAAATAAATTCTCACAGTTCATTTCCACATAATTTTTCATGTAGAATCCAAATATGAAATCATAATTTCCAAAATCAAACTTCATCCTTAGCTACTATAAAGAACCAAAATGCCTCCTCATATTTTCTAAAAATTCTTATTTTGATTCCAACACTTCCACTAGTTGTCTCTCTACCTTACTCCCACACAATTTTCCATTTTGAACCCATTAGAAGCATAAAAATCATGAAATTCTTATATATGAATAGTGATTTATACAGTGGCAAACAAGAACACAAAACCCTAATTACATGTATACTTGAATTTTCAAGCCAATACTACTTGATTTTAGCTTGTTTAAGCTTGTATAAACTATCAATAACATAAAATTCATATTCCCACCACATATGAACAACATGTCCAGTAGCAACATCAAAGGAAAAATTCTATAAAAACCACTTAAAACTAAGAGCAAACTTCTTAGAATAAAGTCCAAAATCAAAGGAACTAATTACCTTTCTTTTTGCTCTAAGGTGTATGCTTCTTCCTAGCTCCAAAATAAATTTTGGTAGAGTTTCCTTAAGGTTGTCAAGGCTGCCAATTATGCTTTGAGGGGTATTTATAGAAAAATTTGGGTGGAAATGGATGGCCAAGATTAATCCAAATACTATTTGATCTAAAGGTCCATAATACACCTTCCATCAAACTTAACCTATAAGCCAAAAAATAACATCATCTATGACATCACATAGGGCTGTGTTGGGTGTAAAACATGGAGAAATACTGATAGGAAAATTTTTAGTCTAATACAATACTGATCCAGGCAGTTTCACAAAAACTAGACTGTTTTATGTTTCTATTTTTTATAATTTTCCATAATATATATTTTGTCATGAAAACTAGTTTTTAGATTTTTCTACAATTTACATTGTTAGAATCTGTATTTATCTACTTACCATCCTTGAAAAATTACCAAAATGCCTTTGGTTTACTATCTTATATTATATTAACCCTAAGGGCATAATTGTCATTTCACATCTCTTTACATCTTATCAGAGTATATTCTGACTCTGCTTAATCATCCTTGTACATTCCTTGGTATTTTGACCAATCCAACATGACCAAAATGCCCTCTATCCATCTCTTGTTCATTATTACAACAGAGGGGCATTTTCATAATTTCGTATTTTAGGTTCCTCTGGACACTGGCCCACATGACTGTTCAAATATCTTACTGGGCCTATGGGATGCCAACTTAAGCCTTTACATGAGTCCAATACCTTTATGGATCAATTCCCTAGAAACCTCACCATAAAGTATTTATTGGGTATATTATTCTTCTATAAATTCTATTAAAAAATCTACATAACTCTTTTTTGAGCTCTGTCATTTTTATAAATTTTTGTATTAATTATGGGAATTTACTACCAAATTGCATCTAATTATGAAATCTGAAAGGTCATATAATAATCTCTAGATTTTATAAATTAATCTCAATTATCTTGGGCCTCAAATCAAAATTCTAAAAGTTATGTCTGACCCAATTTCCATTATTTATTTACTGATACAATTTGGGACTACAGCATTTCTAGGCAGTTTTAGGCTTTTTTTGGCATAATTTTCTCATAATTACTATTTTACCCTTGAACTTTTGATAAATTACATTTAAATCCTTAAACTTGTTGTAATTACACTTATTGACCCAATATTTTTGTCTACCTTCTATTTTGGCCCAATAACTTTTCTGAATTTCACTTAGGTCCTTGAACTTTCTATTATTTACAATTTAATCCATTTCCTTCCTTAAAGCGCAACATTTCCTTAGAGAATCTCATATATATTACATGCAAAATGTACATACATAGCAGATAAGAAAATTGGAAATATGACACCCTTCAAGTTGTAACCAATACAACTTTATGGTTTCTAACATTCTTAATAATTTCTCATAATCTTCACCTCCAAGGAGGCTTGGTAAAATTATCTTCTAACTGATTCTTTGAGCCTATATGGTATAAATTGTAACATCCTTACTTTCATACATCTTAGGGACCATTCAGTAGCATTTATAACCACTTACAAGACCTTGGAAGTCCATTAGCCAAATCTGGAATCTTACTCTTTCTCCAGTTACTGTTCATATGGTATTCCAGATTATATAATGAATTTAAAAAAATCATAATTAATTATAAAAAAAATCAAAATGAAGTGGTTCAAAAAACTACATGAATTTAACATCTTTAAATTTAAGGGAAAAATAATTTCCATACAAAATGATTAGCCAATTAATAATTTTATTCGTTGAAGTTTACTGTTCATTTGGTCAAAAACTCTGGAAATAGATTCTGGTTCCTTACTTTGGAAATTCATTTCTCTTGATATACACATCCAAATGAAACTTTCTACCTATGCACTTAAAGCTCTGAATGTGTACTACACGCTTGTAAAATTTTATGAGATAATTGCTTCATTTACTAGGTCAAACTGAAGCCACAACAAAACTTCTTTAGGACCTACATTTTTACCATTTCAGTTTGCTTTATTATACTTTTAATAATAGTTCCAGCATGCATAAGCCATCAAATAAGCTTCTCAATATTCATATACATCATGCACATATGGCATTAGTATTACAAATAGTTTCATCACATAGATGGACACCTTATATGGCATTTACATACATAGATAATCCATAGCATATGCTAGGATCTCAATTACTTCCATTCCTTTCTTCCATTCTTTAGCTCTTCTCCATGCATACCTTTTCTTCATGCTTGACCTAAATTGGTTGGTTATGGGAGAGTGAGATTTTACGGAATCTCAGAAGCAAACATTACCACTTAAATATGGAAGATGGATGCTAATGCATGATATGTAATTTCATTAAATTTTCTTTGATTAGTGACATGTCATCATGCTATATACTTTTACATAAAGTGCATGGCCATGGAAACATGTTATTCACAATACATTCAACATCATTTATCATGTCACAACATCATTCAAATAACATATACATATCAACACATAAGCATACCACATCAAGCACATAAAGAGATAAGTTCACTACCTTGCACTTAAGCTTTTCTCTTGACCTTTAGCCCTTGCTCCCTAGCTTTCCAACCATGAAGCCTTTATGTCCATCACTTCCCAACATCTTCTTGGATGTTTCATGGTCCTAAACATATTCATATTCATCACATAACTCATTAGGACTCATGAACTCCAACCATGTTCAAGACTAACTTTGTTACACTCTTTATTGTCATAACTTTCTCTAATTTTCACTAATCCACTTGGCTCTTGAACCAATTGATGTCTTGACTTTACCCTACACAATTTCATCTTTTGAAACCATTTATGAGCTTAGAATCATGAAATTCCTGCTCCTATGCACTGTTCTATACAGAATTTCATAACACCCTCTTTTCTTTCAAAAATTTTCATTTTGATTCTAATGCTTCCCATACTTGTTTCTCCACTTTACCCCACACAACTTTTCATTTTAAAACCATTGGAAGCATCAAAATCATGAAATTCCAATAACTGTTCATGCGAATGAACAGTAACCGTGAAGAATTTCAAAAACTACAGCCTTGAGATTTTAATGTTTCCAAGGTTCAAAACCTTTTCAATCCTACACAAAATCATCATATAAATTCAATGGAAGTATTAAATCATTGAAATTCCATTTCCTTCCCTCATGAACCATGCAGACCGAACAGGGTACAAGATGGCAAAGTCAAGAATATCAACTTGATTTAACAACCAATCACTTAACTAGCTTGTTTAAGCTTCAATCATATGTTTCTAAGTTTAATTTCTTCTTTATCCTTTCATCTAAGGTCTTTGGGCAGCACCCCCCTTAGCGAAAATTCAATTTTTCCCCCATGAAAACCCTAAGTTCAAGCTCCCAAATCAAAGGAAAATAAGCTAGGAGAGATTGCTTACCTTTAATCTCTAGCTTGCTTGAACTTTGGAACCTTGAATCTTCCTTGTCTTGGCTTGAGTTTTCATTTTGAAAGAGTTTCCCCAATGTATCACAAGGCCACAGTTTGGATGAAGAAATGAGGGGGTATTTATAGAAAAATCTTGGTGGAAATCAATAGCCAAGATTAGTTTGTACACTATTTGATCTAATGGCCCATATTTAATCTTAGATTTAACTTTTTCCAAAAATAATAATTATAACATCATGTGGGACAGCTCAAAGGACACCTCATGGGGGTTTGGTGGCAAAATTCTAATGGGGGAAAGCTTCTGGAAAAATTCCAGTCCAATCTAGTACCGATCAGAGTAGTTTCACAGCAACCGGACTATTTTATGTTCCTAATTTTTTATAATATACTAGGTTATGTATTATGTCCTGGAAATCAATGTCTAGGCTTCTCATGCCATTGAAAAGGATATACTAAATATTTATCTGCCATCCATCCCTTGGGAAATAACCAAAATACCCTTGGTATCCTTTCTTACACTATATTAACCCTAAGGGCATAATTGTCATTTTACCCCTCTTTACACTTCCTCAGAGCATATACTGGCTCTAACTAATCATATTTATACTATATGACATGTTTTTGGCCTATCCAAAATGACCAAAATGCCCTCCATCCATCACTGGTACAATATGGGCATCCAAGGGCATTTTCATAATTTTGCACTCTTCCTGGACTACTCTGGACTCTGGCCCACTTAACTGTCCAGTCACCATACTGGGCTCATGATGGCACCATTTGGGCCTTAATATGGGCTCAATGCCTTTATTGCCTTTCTAGCCCAATTCAGAAACAACTCTCCTGATCCTATTTATCGGGTATTTTATTTCAGTATAAAATCCAGTAAGAATTCCACAGGATTCTTTTTCTAACTCTGTCAACTTTATAAATTCATATATTAAATATAAGAATTTATGATTAAGTTTCATTTGATTATGAGATCTAAAAAGTACTACAATAATTCCTTCTGACTTCAGGAATTTATATCAATTAATCGAGACCTCAAATTGAAATTATGTGACTCCTTAAACTGATTGGAATCACCTTGTCTATCTACTGATAAAATTTGGGTCTAATATGATCCTAGGCATTTTTGTCCTGTTTTGGCTCAACTGTTCCATATTTACATTTAAGTCCTTGAACTTTTGCATAATTGCACTTAGGCCCCTGAACTTTTGGCTATTTGCATTTAAGTCCCTGAACTTTTGAAAATTACACTTAATGGCCTAACTTTTGTTTCTACTTTCAATTTTTGCCTTTAACCTTTTCTACTTTATGTTTAGTCCTTCTCTTTCTTCAATACTCATCTAACCTTTATCTTTTCTTCTGATCTTCGTCATAATCCTTTCCAAATCTCTTTCCACTATCAGTACTATATGGATAGAGAAAAATTAGGATATGACATAAATTGTCTTTCCCTTACAAAGTGGCAGTCAATTCGGATGTGCTTTGTTCGCTCATGGAAATATGGGGTTAGTCACAATATGTATAACCACTTTATGCTTGTAGTACACTATAATTGGTTCAATATCCTTTATTCCAAGGTCTTTTACTAATCGAGTCAGTCAAACAATATTAAGAATTGTAACTTTTGTGCTGGTATTCTGCTTTGACGGATATTTTGATACTATGTTCTACTTCTTTGATTTCCAGCAAACCAATTATCCTCCAAACTTGATGATATAGTTGGTTATAGACCTCCTTGTGTCATTGCAAGTTTCCTAATCTGAATCTACCAAAGCATTCCAATTGTTTATGTTTTGTATACCTAAGAGGATTCCAATTGTAGGGTTACCCTTAAGGTAACGCATGACTCTTACTGCTACCATCATGTTTAACCTCCTTGGAGCACTCATGAATTGGCTTAATGTCTACACAACAAAGCAAATGTTAGTCTAGTGGGTCTATCATGATCAAGGAATAAAAAATCACATTAGTCACATTATGATATATGTCATACCCTAATTTTTCCTATCAATATAATACTGATAATGGAAAGAGGTTTGAAAAGGATGATGACGAAGATCAGAAGAAATGATAAAGGTTAAATGAGTCCTAAAGAAAGAGAATGACTAAAACAAAAATTAGAAAAGGTTAAAGACAAAAAGTGAAGATAGAAATAAAAGTTGGGCCCTTAAGTGTAATTTTCAAAAGTTAAGGGGCTAAAATACAAATAGCTAAAAGTTTAGGGGCCAAAGTGCAATTATTCAAAAGTTCAGGGATATAAATATAATTATGAAAAAGTTGAGCCAAAACAGCCCAAAAATACCCGAAATCAGATAAGACCCAAATTTTACCAGTAGATAGACAAAATTATTCCAGTCAGTTTAATGCAACGCAGAATTTTGATTGGAGGTCCCGATTAATTGATATAAATTTTTGAAGTCAGAAGAATTATTACAGTATTTTTCAGACATCAGAATCATATGGCATATTATAGAAAATTATCATATTTAATATAAGAATTTGTAAAATTGACAGAGTTAGAAAAGGAATCCTATAGAAGTTTTACGAGATTTTACAGTAAAACATAATACCCGATAAATAGGATCATGAGAGTTATATTGTAAATTAGGCCATAAAGGCAATAAAGACAATGATCCCAAAACAAGGCCCAAATGGCGCCATAGTAGGCCCAATATGATGACTGGACAGTTAAGTGGGCTAGGGTCCAGAGCAGTCCAGGAAAAGTGCAAAATTATGAAAATGCCCCTGGATTCCCCTATTGTACCAGTGATGGATGGAGGGTATTTTGGTCATTATGGATAGGCCAAAAACATGACATATAGTATAAATATGATTAATCAGAGCCAGTATGTGCTCTGAGGCAATGTAAAGAGGGGTAAAATGATAATTATGCCCTTAGGGCTATTATAGCGCAAGACAATGAACCGAGGGCATTTTAGTCATTTCTCAAGGGATCTGTAACTAAGTTGTGGCCCAGTACAAGTATGTCAATGATATGATAAGCATAGACATTGATTTCCAGAACAATACATATCCTGGTATATTATAAAAAAATTATGAACAGAAAATAGTCCAGTTGCTGTGAAACTGCTCCGATTGGTACCATATTGGACTGGAATTTTTCTAGAAGCTTCCTGGCATGGTAAGCACGCCACATAGCCCCATGAGGTGTCCCTTGAGCTGTCCCACATGATGTCATAATTATTCTTTTATGAAAAAGTAAAAGCAAAGATTAAATGTGAGCCTTTAGATCAAATAGTGACCAAATTAATCTTGGCCATTGATTTTTCTTAGATTTTGGCTATAAATACCCCCTCATTTCTGCATCAAAACCATGGCTTCATGGACCCTTGGGGAAACTCTTGCAAAATGAAAACTCAAGACAAGACAAAGAAGATTCAAGGTACAAAAGTTCAAGCAAGCTAGAGATTAAATGTAAGCAATCTCTCCAAGCTTATTTTCCTTTGATTTGGGAGCTTGAACTTAGGGTTTTTATGGGAGAAAAGTTGAGTTTTCTCTAAGGGGTTGTGCTGCCCAAAGACCTTAGATGAAAGGGGAAAGAAGAAATTAAAGTTATAAATATATGATTGAAGCTTAAACAAGCTAGTTAAGAGATTGGTTGTTGAATCAAGTTGATATTCTTGACTTTGCTATAGTGTACCCTGTTCAGTATGCATTGTTCATGAGGGAAGGTAATATAATTTCAATGATTTAGTGCTTCCATTGAGTTTATATGATGATTTTGTGCAGGATTGGAAATATTTTGAACCTTGGAAACATTAAAATCTCAAGGTTATAGTTTTTGAAATCTTCACAGTTACTGTTCACTCGCATGAACAGCGATTGAAATTTCATGATTTTGATGGTTCCAATGGTTTTAAAATGAAAAACTTGTATGGGGTAAAGTGGAGAAACAAGTATGGGAAGCATTAGAATCAAAATGAGAATTTTTGAAAGAATTGTATGCTTATGTTCAGTTCTGTACAGCAGGCCATGAAGGAGCTGGAATTTCATGATTTTAAGCTCATAAATTAATTCAAAAGATGAAATTTTGTAGGTTAAAGTCAAGACATCAATTAATTCAAAGACCAAGTCCATTAGTTAAGATTAAGGAAAGTAAATGAGCTTAATGTTCAAGAGGGAGTTATGTTAGTTAAAGTAAGTTTAATGCTCAAGGAAATTAGATGGTTGGAGTTCATGAGTCCTAATGAGTTATATGATAAATATGAATGTGTTTAGGACCATGAAATATCCAAGAAGTTGTTGGGAAGTGATTGACATAAAGGCTTCATGGTTGGAAAGCTAGGGATCAAGGGCTAAAGGTCAAGAGGAAAGCTTAAGTGCAAGGTAGTGAACTTACCTCTTTATGTGCTTGATGTGATATGCTTATGTGTTGACATATATATGTTATTTGAATGATGTTGTGACATGATAAATGATGTTCAATGTATTGTGAATAACATGTTTCCATGGCCATGCACTTTATGTGAAAGTATATAGCATGATGGCATATCACTAATCAAAGAAAGTTCAATGAAATTACATATCATACATTAGCATCCATCTTGCATATTTAAGTAGTAATGTTTTCTACTGAGAATTCCTAGAAACTCAATCTCCCATAACCAACCAATTTAGGTCAAGCATGATGGATAATGTATGCATGGAGAAGAGCTAAAGCATGGAAGAAGAAAAGTGATGTATTTAAGATGTTAGCATATGCTATGCACTTTCCATATATGTCAAAACCATGTAAAGTATCTATTTATGTGATGAGATTGTATGAAACAATTATTTTATAACCCCATGATGTATATGAATTCATAAAAGGCAAAAGAGATTATTTATGTATGCTAGAATAATTATTGAAAGTGAAAGAAAGGAATCTGAAAGGGTAAAACGTAGGTCCTAAAGCAGTTTTATTGTGGCTTCCGTTTGACCTAGGAAATGAAGGAATTATTCCACAAAATTTTACGAGCATGTAACACACATCCATAGCTCTAAGTGCATAGGTAGAACGTTTCATTTGGATATGTATATCAAGAGAAATGAATTTCCAAAGTAAGGGACCAGAATCTGTTTTTAGAGTTTTTGACCAAATGAACAGTAAAATTCAACGAATAAACTGTATCAATTGGCTAATCATTTGGTCTGAAAATTATTTTTCTCTTAAACTTTGAAGATGTTATCTTCACGTGGCTTTTTGAACCACTTCATTTTGAGTTTTTTAGAATTAATTATGATTTTTCGAAGTTCGTTGCGTAATTTGGAATACCATATGAATAGTAATCCGAGAAAGGGTAAAATTCCATATTTGGCTAATGGACTTCCAAGGTCTTATAAGTGGTTATAAATGCTACTGAATGGTCCCTAAGACGTATGAAAGTAAGGATGTCACAATATATGGTAATAAATTTGATTAAAATAATATATTTTAAAGAAAATATGATATATGCTATAAATATTTTTAATTAAATTTAAGAAGGGTATAATAGTATAAAATAGTAAAAATATGACACAACGCTGAACCTATCTTACCAATATTGTATTAAAGAGTCACATTAGTCTTGTTTAGTTAGCTTTGACTTTAATTTATTTTATTTAGATACCTTTGGAAAATACCTTGTATTTGCTCTTTTGGTTTTCAGCTATTCCCTCATTGAAGAATAAAGACACATGAACCAAAGTGCGGTGCTATTGTTACAGGCCTCTATCTCCAGCTCCGTCATCAACCCTTATCACTACAAGTGATAAATTTTTGTTTCCAATTCCAGATTAAGCAAGTAATAGATGTTTATCTTAGATTTCATATCTCTTCCCCTTCTTCAGCCTTCTCCTTAGTCGATTTGATTCTTCGGTCTTCTATTATTTCTTCTTTTTCACCAACGTTCTCCCATTATTTTAAGATTTGATCTTTTAAAAATATATAACCTAGGTAACCCACCCCAGCCAGTGGCTTACCCGAGTTACTTGTAGTTGTCATGGGTTATACTAGGTCAGTTTGGCCCAAATTTGTCCTGGGTTGAGAGCTTGACTAATAGTATTTGTTCCAAGCTAACCTGACTAGTTTAGTCTATTTTTTAATACCTTTCTAATGGGTGGATCTACTTTCTTGGCCTTTTAAATTTTTGCCTTTTCTGTTTTGTTTTGGTTGTATCAACAACTCCTATACTTGTAGTACTTAGTTGTATATTACGCTCTATAGGAACTTTCAATGGTTTTGACCTACTTAACCCCATGTTAGAGATAATGTCCAAGACATATTCCTTTCGATTTTACTTTATGAACAAAGAATAATGATATTTACTTTGTCTAAAACCTCCCTCAATCAAGGTTACTATATGTTTTGCATTATATTATCAATAAGCCTACTTAAGTCCATATAAAGACTTCGTCAACTTGCAAACTTTATTTTTGCCAAGTTGATCAAATCCTTGTAGGATTCTCATATAGAATTGCTCATTCAACTATCTTTAAAAGAATGCATTGTTAACATATATTTGGAATATATGCAAATGATGCATTACTACATGGGTGAAGACCAATCTTATAGTAACCATTTTGACAGCCGGTGAAAAAGTCTCAAAATTATCTACTCCCTCTTGTTGACTATATCCCTTGGCAACTAATATTGCTTTATATCTTTCAATTTTATTATGGGAATCATACTTGATTTTAAAGACCCACTTACAACCTATGGGTACTTTATCCTTAGGTAGGCCAACAATCAGCCACATTTAGTTTTGTTCGATGGCATTAGTCCATTTGTTTTGTTACTTATTCAAAGCTACAAGGCTCAGTAAAGTTGTCAATAGAAGAAAGTATAGTTTCTATAGTCACTGGAGATATAATCATATAACATGTATTGATGCATTGGATACTCACAATTTACCTTTGTATTGAAGTTTGTGGCTATTTCTCATATACATATATTGTCATTAAGACAATATGGTGGCTTTCTATCACGTACATTCCTATTATGATTAGTAAAATGTTTGTTCTATGCCAATACTGGTCTCATTTCCATGTTGTTCATTATTAAATCTATTTTGGTTTGCTACTGTTTCCCTCTGTTTCTACTAGATATGTATCATCATCATACACAAAATGATCCTAAATAGGTTTATTTACCCCTTTGATTAATATATTCTTAATCTTTGAAAGGAAATTTGTTTTCAAAAAAATCATGTCTACTGATTTGCATAGTCTTTTTTCCATATTATAAAGTAGAAAATCCTTTTGATTTGGGTGATACCCTATGAAAACACAAGGTTCATATATGGGGTGGAATTTATCAATGTTATTTTGAAGAGTAACAAAGGCTAAACACCCAAAGAAGGTAAGTTAAATCAGGTTGCTTATAATAAAGCAATTCATATGGAGCTTGTAACTGAGCTTCTATTAATAAGAAATGTTGTTGTTTGAATAATTTCACCCTAAAAATAAATTCTTATCCCTAAATGAATTAATAAATTTCATGCAACATTTAACAAATACATATGGACTTGTGCTCTACTACCTCGCTAAGGTGTGTAAGGAATATTAGTTTCAAGTAGATAGACTGGATCACCCAAGAGGGGTGAATTCGGTAATTGATGACTTTTAATAACTTCTAAAAATTCTTTAAAGATCTTAAGAATGAAACAACATAGTTTGAAAAGCTTAGATTTGAAATCGTGATAAGTTACTAGAAATTAGAGAGTTTAAGAAGAGAATGACATAATGATTTATCATGGTTCAGTCTTTCCTTGACCTACATCCGTCCTCAACTTTCTACTGAGATTTTCTAACCTAAATTTTATTGGTTAATTGAGAACTACCTCTAACTTGAGGTTATACCACATTCCAATGGCAACACTCCCCCTTTAAACAGATACGAGCAAGTCCTAACCTTGAATCCCCTTATTCCAATATTTTTACTCTCAGAAAGATGAAGAATGAAGGTTATATCTAAGTCTTATATAGAGTGAATGAATAGACATTGTAACTCACTGAAAATCTCTCTTAAAAGAATAATACATGAAGAGTGGAGAGTTTGAATGTTTTCTGGGTTTCATACTATTTGATGCTTTCATGGCTAAGTATTGTTCATTGATATCTCACTATCATATTGTTGTTCATCATCACTACTAGTTGCCAACCTTTAAACTTTGAATACTCTTCTATTTATAATTGATCTTGTTAGCATTGAGTATTCTTTCCATCGTGGCTTTCTTTTGTTGACTTTTCTTCCCGTTAAAAATATGACCATTAAACTAGTCATTGTAGCAGTTGATGCTTTTTGTCTTTTTGTAATTGAAAGTCTGTTTGCTTTAATCTTAGTCTAATATCATATTTAGCTTTGATCTTAACATAATTTAAATTCTTTGATATTGATCATTTAAACACTTTAGATGTTAATCGTTAGTATATAAAAACATGAAGTGAGGATTTGATTAACTAAATTTAGACTTAAATAGATTTAATCATAACAAGAATAATAGTATAATAAGTCATGCTCAAACATATTTGATGACCTAAACAATGATCAAGTGTATATGATTAATTCAGTTATAAACACTTTAATATCATATAAAGATTTTGCTTGTTTTCAAAGATTATTCTATATTAATCGATTACCCAATCGATTAATTAGAGCTAGAGTATGAAACAAAAAATAGAGTATCATATTGAATGAATTATTCAGGCATATATGATGTAATTTTATAAAGACAAGTTTCTCAAAAGATTTTTTTATGAAAAATAATAAGAAACATAGACATATTGTCACCTAAATCAATCATTTGAAATATGAAATCTGTTTGTAGTTAAAATAGAGATATATTTCAAGTTTCTAAAGTTTCTCAAGCTAATCAATTACATAATCGATTAATTAAGTTAATCGAATGCCTAGTCAATTAATGTGTCTGGAAGAATTAATTTAGAAAATATTTTAACACATTAATCAAATGTTAATATTTTAATGAAAATTAATTGATTAACCAATCAATTAATTTGTTTGTATTTGAATTTCATAGAACTGAAACTTAACTGATTAATCAAACAATTAATAAATTAATATCAATTAATCGATTAACTAATTAATTAATAGCAATATCTTTGTTCAAAAGAAAAATTATTTTTAATATATTAATTGATTCATTAATCGATTAATTGACTTGTTAACTTAGTTCCAGAAAGCCAACTCTCGACATTAATCGATTAATGGTCACTTATTAATCGATTAACTAATCATTAAATTATTTTTCTTTGTAAACCATGTTGCTGCCTTTATATTAATTTAACATCCAATCGATTAATTTATATTAATCGATTAATTATTAGTAATCGAACAATTAATCGATGAACTCTTCTACCTTCTTCATTTAACTTCATTAATTACATATTCATTTTCATTATTTCATAAACACTTTTTCCCATCATTAAACAACTTGATTCTCTTTTCTCTTAAACATTATTCCATTAAAAACACATTTTTTTCTATTCAATTCTTTTCTTTTGTTATCATCAAAACATCAATCTAATAAGGGAAAGTAGTTTAGTGTATTATCCCTTTATCACTTAAGAAGGTTTTAAGCTAATTGATGTCGTTTGTCATTAGCGTTAAAATTAATTATTAAATTAATCTCTATAAAGATAGGATAAACTTAGGTCGTATCTCAATACGGAGTCAATGTATATCTTAACTTTAGATTAAACAAAGCGTGTGTAGAAAAAGGAGTAGAAGAAATTTTGAATAATGAGAGGAGATAATAAAATAAAATAAAAAAAGAATAAAATTATAGTCTATAAATCCAATAGGATATACAACGAGTTCATAGCAATTTTCTCTATTGTTACGTTTTTTATCGTAGTGTTCACACTCCTCTACGAGCTAATCTCTCCCCTTCCTCTACCTTGACATTGTTAGATCCAATGTTTTGATGTTGGCAATTAATTGAGAAAGAATTTCACAAGATTTAAAAAAATTATATCAGCACATGCATATTAATTGTATGAGATACAAACTGAGAAGCATGCATTCTCATAAACTAAACAGTTAAATTAAGCCCTCTAAATGAAATTTTAAGTCATAATGCCGTCAATTTATGAACACTTGTCAAAATCTCGATCGCTCAATTGTGGACTCCGCCAAAGTGGGTGCTTTTGAGTCATCTTGGGGAGATAAGCAAAGAGTAATGGTGCTACTCTCATATGTTCATTATTGTTTGACTTAATTGAGATTAACAAAACGGTTTTGGATCTCAAGGCATTAGATGGGATTAGAACATGCCAGATCATATGATGATAGGATCCCATGAACATCTAAGAGTTACATTTGATGTAATTGGTAAAGGTGTTACCTACCTAAATAACTTAATTTAAGCGTTCTGCCAAAGCGGACTTAAGTTTGAGCCAAATATGGATCTTAGCCCACTAACTATTGCATTGAGGGTTGTTTATTTAGTGGGAGATTACTAATTACATTGCATATTTTAATTGTAGAATCATGACGACTAGTAATACTGCTACATTATCGCTGCGATCTGTCCTTGAGAAGGACAAACTCAATGGGATAAACTTTCTTGACTGGTTTAGGAACTTGAGAATTGTTCTCAAGCAGGAAAGAAAGGCGCATGTCCTAGATCAACCCATTCCTGAGGAGCCAGCCGCCAATGCTCCTAGAGCTCAGAGAGATGCTTACATGAAGCATAAGGAAGACTCTGTCGATGTGGGATGCTTGATGCTAGCCACCATGGTTCCGGAGCTCCAAAGAGATCTGGAACACATGGAAGCTTATGAGATGATTGTGCATCTCAAGAAAATGTTCCAGCAACAGGCAAGGCAAGAGAGGTATGAGACCACTAAGGCCTTACATTCCTGCAAGATGGCTGAAGGTTCATCAGTCAGTACTCATGTCTTAAAGATGAAAGGGTACATTGATCACCTTGAGAGGCTTGGATTTCCCATGAGCCAGGAGTTAGCTACGGATTTGATCTTGAACTCACTCCCGGAAAGTTATGACCAGTTTGTCATGAACTACAACATGAACAACATGGAGAAATCTATTTCTGAACTGCATGGGATGCTTAAAACTGCTGAGCCAAGTCTTAAGAAGAAGCCCAGTAGTGTTTTGATGGTTCAGAAAGGAAAGGGTACTAAAAAGAAAGGTAAAGGCAAGGGGAAGGGTCATGGCTCATCAGGTAAGACCAAAGAGTCAGGCAAGCCCGAAACCAAGCCTACACTAAAGAAGGCAAAGCCTCCGAAGGAAGGAGTCTGCTTCTTCTGCAATGAACCCGGTCATTGGAAGAGGAATTGCAAACTCTACCTCGAAGATCTGAAAAACAACAAGAAAGATAGCGGGGCTATCGCTTCAGGTATTTATGTTATAGACATTCATCTTTCTACTTCCACCTCATGGGTATTAGATACTGCGTGTGGTTCTCACATTTGTACAAATGTGCAGGGACTAAAGGACAGTAGGAAGCTGAAAAAGGGCGAGGTTGACCTACGAGTTGGAAACAGAGCAAGGGTTACTGCGTTAGCTGTAGGCACTTATGAATTAGTTCTGCCCACTGGGCTTTTGTTAGTTTTGAACAATTGCTATTATGTTCCTGCTTTAAGTAGTAACATTGTTTCACTTTCTTATTTGGATAAGGAAGGTTTCACTTCCATTGCTGGGAATAGTAGATGTTCTATTTATCGTAATGATGTTTTCTATGCTCATGGTGATTTGCATGTTGATCATTACATATTAAATTTGGAACAACCCAATCATGAAAATATCTATAACATAACCGCCAAAAGGGTCAAACGAAACGATTTGAATCCCACATACCTCTGGCACTGTCATCTGGGCCACATAAATGAGAAACGCATTTCCAAACTCCATCAAGATGGATTTCTAAACTCATTTGATTTTGAATCATATGACACTTGCGAGTCTTGCTTGTTAGGAAAGATGACAAAGTCACCTTTCACTGGGCACAGTGAGAGGGCCACTGATTTATTGGGCCTCATACATACAGATGTGTGTGGACCGATGAACACAAATGCCAGAGGAGGTTATTCGTACTTCATAACATTTATAGATGATTTCAGCATATATGGGTACATCTATCTGATGAAACATAAATCTGAATCTTTTGAAAAGTTCAAAATATTTCAAAATGAAGTACAAAACCAGCTTGGCAAAACAATTAAAGCCCTTCGATCTGATCGGGGTGGTGAATATTTGAGCCAAGAGTTCATAGATCATCTTAGGAGTTGTGGGATAGTCTCACAATTGACTCCTCCAGGGACACCACAATGGAATGGCGTTTCTGAACGGAGGAATCGAACACTATTAGATATGGTTCGATCCATCAAACAGATCTTCCGCCCTCCTTTTGGGGCCATGCCCTAGAGACAGCTGGGTTCACACTCAATCGTGTTCCATCAAAGGCAATTGAAAAGACTCCGTATGAGATATGGACTGGGAGGACGCCTAGTTTGTCTTTCCTCAAGATTTGGGGATGCGAGGTCTATGTTAAGCAACAAACCTCAGACAAATTAGCGCCCAAATCCTCAAAGTGCCTTTTTGTGGGATATCCTAAGGAAACCAAGGGATATTACGTCTACAACCCTGCTGATAACAAAGTGTTTGTTGTCAGAAATGGTATCTTTCTCGAAAGAGAATTTATCTCTAAAAGAACCAGTGGGAGTAAGGTACACCTTGAAGAAGTTCGAGAGCCACAAGACACCATAGAACTGCAGATGGAAAATAGAGAAGACTCACAACAAGTTGTTGAGACTCCTCAAGTCACGCAAGGTCCACGTAAATCTAATAGGACACGACTTCAGCCTCAGAGATATGGATTTCTGATTTCTGATAGTCGTGAAGTGTTGCTCATTGAGCATAATGAGCCGACTACCTATCGAGAAGCTATAGTAGGACCAAACTCTGAGAAGTGGCTTAATGCCATGAAGTCTGAAATGCAATCCATGTACGACAATAAGGTTTGGACCTTAGTCGACCCGCCTGAAGGTGTAAAAACCGTCAGGTGCAAGTGGATTTTTAAGGAGAAAACTGACGTGGATGGCAATGTAAATATCTTCAAGGCACGACTGGTTGCAAAAGGATTTACTCAAACTCATGGTGTGGACTATGATGAGACCTTTTCCCCATTTGCCATGGCCAAATCAATCAGAATCCTCTTTGCCATAGCAGCATATTATGACTATGAAATATGGCAGATGGACGTCAAGACAGCCTTCCTTAATGGAAAGCTCCTTGAGGATGTGTACATGACACAACCTGAAGGGTTTGTACGTTCCGAGGACTCTGGCAAAGTGTGCAAGCTTCAAAGGTCCATTTATGGACTGAAGCAAGCCTCTCGGAGTTGGAATCAACGTTTTGATGAAGTAGTCAAAGAGTTTGGATTTCTTCAAAACATTGATGAACCTTGTGTGTACAAGAAGGTTAGTGGGAGCACAGTTGTGTTTTTGGTACTCTATGTCGATGACATCCTACTTATTGGGAATGACATTCCTACCTTGCAGATTATCAAGTCTTGGTTAAGAAAGTCTTTCTCAATGAAAGACTTGGGTGAAGCCACCTACATCCTAGGAATCAGGATCTATAGAGATAGATCTAAAAGACTTCTAGGACTCAGTCAGAGTACATACATAGATAAAATACTGCATAGGTTTAGTATGCACGAATCAAAGAGGGGTTTCATACCCATGTCTCATGGTATTCACCTCAGCAAAGATCTATGTCCTAGTACATCTGATTAGCGAGGTCGCATGAGTAAAGTTCCATATGCCTCGGCCATAGGATCTATCATGTACGCCATGTTATGTACTCGTCCGGATGTCTCGTTTGCCTTGAGTATGACTAGCAGATATCAACAGGACCCTGGTGAGGGCCATTGGACTGCTGTCAAGAATATCCTTAAGTACTTAAGAAGGACTAAGGACTTATTCTTAGTCTATGGTGGATTGGATGACGAACTCTGTATAACTGGTTACACAGATGCCAGTTTCCAAACTGACCAGGACGACCAAAAATCACAGTCTGGATATATATTCCTCCTCAATAATGGAGCAGTAAGCTGGAAGAGCTCTAAGCAGGGCACTGTAGCAGATTTTGCGACAGAAGCTGAGTATATAGCAACATCTGATGCAGCTAAGGAAGCCGTTTGGATCAAGAAGTTCATTACAGAACTAGGGGTGATACCTACCATCTCAGATCCAATAACTTTGCTCTGTGACAATAGCGGTGCTATTGCACAGGCCAAAGAGCCTAGGTCACATCAAAGGACCAAGCATATACTCAGGCGATTTCATCTCATCAGAGAAATCAATGATAGAGGTGACATAAAAATATGCAAAGTAGCAGGAGAAGATAATGTTGCTGATCCTCTAACAAAGCCGCTTGTGCAGGCAAAGCATGAGCGTCATGTCAGGTCAATGGGAATTAGTCAAATTAATGATTGTACCTAGTGCAAGTGGGAGGTTGTTGGAAATCGTGCCCTAGGGGCCAATCATTGTCTTATGACATTATTGATTTATGAATTTATTAATTGAGTTATCATATTATTTGCATGTTTACTATGATGATCATCCTTGGATAATTCATGATATTATCCTAAATGTCCCTGGTCGATCATCTCTGCGGGAGCACAGATGAAATAAGACCAGTATGACTTTAAAGATGTATAGAGATATAAATCAAAGTCATAAGCACATGTAAGAGTACAAGGTGCTGGACCGACCCGCTATGAGAGAACTGTATGGGTAACGTCATAAGCTTCTCTCATATACAAACCATGTCAATACACCCTTTGACTTGAGATCATCATGGATTCCTACATGACAAAACGCTCATCTTTGACCTAGTCAAAAGTCACTTTTGACTGAGTGATCATAAAGACTATGTTCGGCCTTAGTAGTTTTTCATGCGGAGGAATGTGAATGGTCAAGATGGAATTTGTCCCTCACATTCGTAGAGAGATATTACTGGGCCCCTCGATGAGTGAGTCTGAGAAATGTATGGCCATACTATAATGGAAAGGTAGTTCCATTTCTATAGTCAGACTACTTAGGGATCGAGAAAGTAACGGTCAGGAATAGGAGGATGACATTATCCATGCCTCATCCATGACCAAAATATCGCGTGACAGAAGGGACATGATATGGTTGTATAAAAGGTTACATCGTTTATCGATTCTCATATGATTTGGGTAGTCGTTATGTCTTGCTAGAGACCGCTTGCGACTTGTAGGCTAGTATAGCAAATGGCCCACTGCCAACTTCATATGGGCCTACAGGGTCGCACACAAAATAGCCCAACACGAGCTATGATGTCCAGATTCAATGAATCTAAGACATGTCCAGATTCAATAAATGATCCAGGATAGATGTATATATATTTATTTATATTTATATTCGTATATATATATATAAATTTGTATATATACATTATATGTATATATGAGATTTAATTTATAAGGATAAATTAAATCTTTATGACGTTTGAAATTCGAAATTCAAATTGATAGGATATCTCATATAAGAGATATTTATAAGATTTAATTTATAAGGATAAATTAAATCTCTATCATATTTGAAATTCGAAATTCAAATTGATAGGATATCTCATATAAGAGATATTTATAAGATTTAATTTATAAGGATAAATTAAATCTCTATCACGTTTGAAATTCAAAATTGAAATTGATAGGATATCTCAAATTTGATTTATTAGAATAAATCAAAAATAGTTCAGTCTCATCTTTATTTAAAATTAAATAAATGGGTAATTAAATATGTGGGACGGATTTGATATTATTTATTTAATTAGTTTCTTATAAAATTATACAATATATGATATTGTATTAATTTTGGAATTAATATAAGATTAACTCCAAAATCCAATTCGGTTGAAAAAAAAACGCATAGCATCCTATATATCTGATTTTAGGAGCTGCGTTTTACACAGAGAAACATATAGAACATAGAAAGGCCGAAGGGGACTCTGCAAAAGGTTTGCAGATAAGAAACTGCCGAAATAGAGACGGAGAGGATGAACTCTTGAGAAAGCCCTGGAGGGACAAGAGACGCTAGCACGTCGTTTGTGGTTGGAACGCTGTTCGTGTGGATACCAGTAGAGGAAGCCGACCTGAGTCGTCGACTTCTTGTGATCAGAAAGGGAGCACGAGCCGCAGAGAGAAGCTGTGAACGTCGTGACCGAAAGCTCTGGAAGTCGCTGAGGCACACTAAGGGTAATACTTCTTCCCACTTGACTTAAACACATACGGTAGATCCTGGCAAGGAATGGAAAAATTTTTAAATTAATTTCCGCTGCGTGTCTTCTAATTCCTTACAAGGTTTTCACTAGTTTCCATTCTTTCTCTATTTTATGTTTCATACTTCCATCTTTCCAAAATAAATTCCCATGGTTCATTTCCACATAATTTTTCATGCAGAATACAAATATGAAGCTATAATTTCTAAAATCAAATCATGTCACAAGATACTGTACAGAACCGAAACACACCCTGGATTTTCCAAAAATTCACACTTTGATTCCAGTGTTTACAATACTTGTTCACCTACTTTATTGTTCACCTACTTTATCTGCACACAATTTTCCATTTTAAACTCATTGGAAGCCTCAAAATCATGAAATTCCAATATATGAACAGTGCCACATACAGTAACAGGAAGAACACAAAACCCTAATTCCAAACATACTTGGATTTCCAAACTTATACCACTTGATTCTAGCTTATTTAAGCTTATCTAAACTATCCATAACATAAAATTCATATTCTAACCATAGATGGACAGCAATCCCTTAAAAGCAAGAGCTAGCTTGCTAGAATAAAGCTCAAGATCAAGGCACATGATTACCTTGATTGTTGCTTCAAGTTGTGTACTTCTTTCTTGGTTGAAAGGAAATTTTGCAAGAGTTACCTTATGGTTCCCAAAGATTCCGCAAGTGGTATGAAATGAGGGGGTATTTATAGAAAAAATTGGGTGAAAATGGATGGCCAAGATTGATTTGGTTACTATTTGATCTAATGGACCATATTCATTCTTGAACCAAGCTTGCCCTAGAAGCCTCCTTTATTACGCCATGCATGACATCACATAAGGCCATGTTTGGCTGTAAAAATTAAAATATACTGATAGGCAAAATTCTAGTCCAGTCTGGTACCGATCAGAGCAGTTTCACAAAAACCAAATTGTTTTCTATTCCTAATTTTTATAATATTCCAGGATATTTATTATGTCCTGAAAATCAATGTATAGGTTTCTCATACCATTGAAATTGTTAGATTGAGTATTTATCTATGATCCATCCCTTGGGAAATGATCAAAATACCCTTGGTGTCCTTTCTAACACTATTAACCCTAAGGGCATAATTGTCATTTCACCCCTCTTTGTACTGCCTTAGAGCATATACTGGCTCTAATTAATTATTTTTACACTATCTTACACATTTTTTTCCTGTCCAAAATGATCAAAATCCCCTCCATCTATCACTGGTACAATCTAGGCATCTAGGGGCATTTTCATAATTTCGCACTTTTCCTAGACTGCTCTGGACTCTAGCCCACTTAACTGTCCATTTACCTTATTGGGCTCATGATGGTTCCATTTGGGCCTTGGTTTGGGCTCATTGCCTTTATGGCATAAATCCCAAGACATCTTTACTGATCATATTTATTGGGTATTTTATCCCACTGTAAAATCCCGTACGAATTCTAATGGATTCCTTTTTGGACTCTATTAATTTTATAAATTCTTATATTAAATATAAGAATTTACTGTAAGGTTTCATCTAATTCTGAGATCTGAAAAACACCGTAATAATTCTTTCTAACTTCAGGAATTTATATCAATTAATCGGAACATTAAATCAAAATTATGTGCCTCCTTAAACTGAGCAGAATATTTTTGTCTATCTACTAGTAAAATTTGGGTCTGATCTGAGTCTGGGCATTTTTAGCCCTTTTCGATTCAAACTTCTCATAATTACATTTAGGTCCCTGACTTTTTGCTTATTTATATTTAGGTCCCTAAACTTTTGAGAATTAATACTTTTGGCCCAACTTTTGTTTCTACTTTAACTTTTGGCCTCTAACCTTTCTTAATTTTTGTTTAGGTCCCTCTCTTCCTTTAAGACTCAATTAACCTTTATTATTTCTTCTGATGTTCGTCATAAGCCTTTCCAAACCTCTTTAGGATATGACTGTTCGCCTTCACAGCTTCAATCCTTTAAAGTATGCAGAAGGATAATACTGATGTGCATAGAAAACTTGAAGAGTTAAGTTCTAAGAATACAGATAGCATAAGTCACTTAACTCAAGTCTCCAATATAGTGAGTGACATTCAAGGAAAGAGTAGTGGCAGCATACCTTTGAACACTATCATTAATTTGAGGGGTCTAAATGCTATATCCCTCAGAAGTGGTAAAAAGGTGCAAATTGGGAATCTGAAAGTGCTAAAGAACAACATCTTATTCTGAAGAAGCCAACCCAAGAGGAGAACTCACGAGCCCAAGTGGCGATACAAGAGCTGCAAGAAGAAGCATCAACAGTACCAATTTTAGCCTATAAAGGAAAGCAACCTAAGGAGAAGCTGGAGTCGAGCAAGCAAGGAGCCTCTATGCATAAAGGTAAGGAGGTAAGTATAAAAGATCTCCCTTTTCCTAACTCTTACTTTGCTGGAAAGAAAAAGATTGACCCTAATTTTGTAAAAGATGCTTATACTCTATTCAATAAGTTAGAAATAAACATCCCTTTGGTTGAGTTTCTCAAGAGAAACCCTAAATATGTAAAAATTTTAAAATAACAGTGTGCTGATAAAAAGAAGTTTAGGCCTCTTGAGAGAATCCAGGTGAGTGCTAATGTGTCATCACTTTTTAAGTCTGAACTACCTGTTAAGTTCCAAGCCCCATGATCTTACACAATCCCATGCACTAGAGGAAATGTTCCTAGTAAGGAAATATTACTAGATCTAGGGGCAGCCATTAATATAATTCCTTGGTCAGTATATCAAGCTTTAGGTATCAACAATCTTAGAGACACAAGCATAGTGCTCCAGTTAGCTGATAGGTCAATTAGGTATCCTAAGGGAATCCTTGAGGATATTCTAGTGCAGGTCAAGGACTTAGTGTTCCCAGCTAACTTTTATGTTTTGGACATGTCCAATGAGTTATTAAATGACATCACTTTGATCCTAGGCTGACCTTTCTTCTAAACTTGCAAGACCATTATTAGTATGAAGCGTTGTTCTATCACAATGGAAGTTAGAGAGTATGTGGTAACTGTCATATCCCCAATTTTCTGACCTGATGTACCTGTACAGTTTATCTATAATAGATATAAGATTCTTGGAATAAACTATATCAGATTGCAAAAAGAAATGGAAGGATTAATAACTAAGAAAAGAATAGGGACCAAAATGCAAATTGAAAAGTTTGAAGACAAAAAGTTGAAGTAGAAATAAAAAGAGGGACCTAAATGCAATTAATGAAAAGTTCAGGGACTAAAGTGCAATTATTCAAAAGTTAAGGGACCTAAATGTAAATATGGAAAAGTTGAGCCAAAACAGGCCAAAAATGCCCGGAATCAGATCAGACCCAAATTTTACCAGTAGATAGACAAAAATATTCCGGTCAGTTTAACGCAACACAGAATTTTGATTTGAGGTCCCGATTAATTGATATAAATTCCTGAAGTCAGAAGGAATTATTGCAGTATTTTTGAAATCTCATAATTAGATGAGACTTTATAGAAAATTCATATATTTAATATATGAATTTATAAAATTGACAGAATCAGAAAAGGAATCCTGTAGAAGCCATACGGGATTTTACAGTGAAATAAAATACCCGATAAATATGATCGGGAGAGTTGTACAGTGAATTATGCCATAAAGGCAATATAAGCAATAAGCCCATAATAAGGCCCAAATGACACCATCATGAGCCCATTAAGGTGACTGGATAGTTATATGGGCCACAGGCCAGAGCAGTCCAGGAAAAGTGTAAAATTACGAAAATGCCCCTGGATGCCTATACTGTACTAGTGATGGATGGAGGTCATTTTGGTCATTATGGATAGGCCAAAAACGTGGGACATAGTATAAATATGATTATATAGAGTCAATATATGCCCTGAGGCAGTGTAAAGAGGTGTGAAATGACGATTTTACCCTTAGGGTTAGTACAGCACAGGAAAGGACACTAAGAGTATTTTGGTTATTTTTTTAAGGAATGGATGGCAGATAAATATTCAATATATCATTTTCAATGATATGAGAAGCCTAAATATTGATTTCCAGGACATAATACATATCCTGGTATATTATAAAAAAATTCAGAACAGAAAACAGTCTGGTTGTTGTGAAACTGCTCCGATCGGTACCGGATTGGACTGAAATTTTTCCAGAACCTTCTTGACATGGGCAGCACGCCACCTAACCCTCTTAGGTGTCCCATGAGCTGTCCCACATGATGTCATAATTGTTCTTTTATGAAAAAGTTAAATCCAAGATTAAATGTGAGCCTTTAGATCAAATAGTAACCAAATCAATCTTGGCCATCCATTTCAACCCAAATTTCTCTATAAATACCCCCCTATTCAGATCACTTCGGCATGCATGGTGAACCATAGGGAAACTCTTGCAAAATTTCCATTCAACCAAGAAAGAAGCAACCAAAGTGAAGTAACAAGCAAGCAAAACAATTAAACAAACATGAGTTATAGTTAGGTATCCTTGCTACCTCTTAGCTATCTTGGTCAAGACCTTCTTGAAGTGCTTTCCTTCCTTCACAAATGTCAAAACCTAGCCATCACAACATAATATCAAGTTACAACTCAACTTGAAACCAAATCCAAGACTAGGTTTTCACTAGCTCCCTTTCTTTCTCTAATTTTTGTTTCCTACTTCCACCTTTCCAAAATAAATTCTCAGGGTTCATTTCCACATAATTTTTCATGTAGAATCCAAATATGAAATCAGAATTTCCAAAATCAAAACATACCAATTGCTACAGTGCCAAACCGAAATGCATGCTCTTGTTTTCCAAAAATTCTCATTTTGATTCCAATGCTTCCAATACTTGTTCTTGTAAGGAATTAGAAGACACGCAGCGGAAATAAACTTTAAAAATTTTCCATTCCTTGCCAGGATCTGCCGTATGTGTTTAAGTCAAGTGGAAAGAATCATTACCCTTAGTGTTGCTCAGCGAATTTCACAGCTTCTCTACGTGGGTGGTGATCTCTTTCTGATCGCAAGAAATCGACGGAGTGTTCCTCAGCGACCTTCACAGATTCTCTCCGCGGACGGTGGTCTCTTTCCGATCACAAGAAGTCGACGCCTTAGGTCGGCTTCCTCTACTGGTATCCACACGAACAGCGTTCCAACCACGAACGACGTGCTAGCGTCTCCTGTCCCTCCAAGGCTTTCACAAGTCTCCGTCTCTATTTCAGCAGTTTCTTGTCTGCAAACCTTTTGCAGATTCCGTTCGGCCTTTTGTGTTCTGTGTTATTTTCAAACGTAGCTCCTCTAATCAGATATAGAGGATGCTATGCGTTTTTCCACTTGACCTAATTGGATTTTGGAGTTAATCTTATATTAATTCCGAATTGATACAATATCATATATTGTATAATTTTATAAGAAACTAATTAAATAAAATAATATTAAATCCGTCCCACAGATTTAATTACCTATTTATTTAACTTTAAATAAAGATGAGACTGAGTTATATTTGATTTATTCCCATAAATCAAATTTGAGATATCCTATCAATTTAAATTTCAAATTTCAAACGTGATAGAGATTTAATTTATCCTTATAAATTAAATCTTATAAATATCTTTTATATGAGATATCCTATCAATTTGAATTTCGAATTTCAAACGTGATAGAGATTTAATTTATCCTTATAAATTAAATCTTATAAATATCTCTTATATGAGATATCCTATCAATTTGAATTTCGAATTTCAAACGTGATAGAGATTTAATTTATCCTTATAAATTAAATCTTATACATATCTCTTATATGAGATATCCTATCAATTTGAATTTCGAATTCAAACGTGATAGGGATTTAATTTATCCTTATAAATTAAATCTCATATATCTCATATATATAATATATATATATATATACACGAATTTATATATATACGAATATAAATATAAATAAATATATATACATTCACCTGGATCTTTCATTGAATCTGGACATGTCTTAGATTCAATGAATCTGGGCATCATAGCTCGTGTTGGGCTATTTTGTGTGCGACCCTGTAGGCCCATATGAAGTTGGCAGTGGGCCATTTGCTATACTAGCCCACAAGTCGCAAGCGGTCTCTAGCAAGACATAACAACTACCCAAATCATATGAGGATCGATAAACGATGTAACCTTTTATACAACCATATCATGTCCCTTCTGTCACGCGATATTTTGGTCATGGATGAGGCATGAATAATGTCATCCTCCTATTCCCGACCGTTACTTTCTCAATCCCTGAGTAGTCTGACTATAGAAATGGAACTACCTTTCCATTACAGTATGGCCATACATTTCTCAGACTCACTCATCGAGGGGCCCAGTAATATCTCTCCACGAATGTGAGGGACAAATTCCATCTTGACCATTCACATTCCTCCGCATGAAAAACCATAAGCCCGAACATAGTCTTTATGATCACTCGGTCAAAAGCGACTTTTGACTAGGTCAAAGCTGAGCGTTTTGTCATGTAGGAATCCATGATGATCTCAGGTCAAAGGGCATATTGACATGGTTTGTATATGAGAGAAGCTTATGACGTTACCCATGCAGTTCTCTCATAGCGGGTCGGTCCAACACCCTGTACTCTTACATGTGCTTATGACTTTGATTTATATCTCTATACATCGTCAAAGTCATACTGGTCTTATTTCATCTGTGCTCCCACATAGATGATCGACCAGGGACATTTAGGATAATATCATGAATTATCCAAGGATGGTCATCATAGTAAACATGCAAATAATATGATAACTCAATTAATAAATTCATAAATCAATATGTTCATAAGACAATGATTGGCCCCTAGGGCACGATTTCCAACAACCTCCCACTTGCACTAGGTACAATCATTAATTTGACTAATTCCCATTGACCTAACATGACGCTCATGCTTTGCCTGCACAAGCGGCTTTGTTAGAGGATCAGCAACATTATCTTCTCCTGCTACTTTACATATTTTTATATCACCTCTATCGTTGATTTCTCTGATGAGATGAAATCGCCTGAGTATATGCTTGGTCCTTTGATGTGACCTAGGCTTTTTGGCCTGTGCAATAGCACCGCTATTGTCACAGAGCAAAGTTATTGGATCTGAGATGGTAGGTATCACCCCTAGTTCTGTGATGAACTTCCTAATCCAAACGGCTTCCTTAGCTGCATCAGATGCTGCTATATACTCAGCTTCCGTTGCAGAATCTGCTACAGTGCCCTGCTTAGAGCTCTTCCAGCTTACTGCTCCATTATTGAGGAGGAACATGTATCCAGACTGCGATTTTTGGTCGTCCTGGTCAGTTTGGAAACTCGCATCTGTGTAACCAGTTACACAGAGCTCATCATCCAATCCACCATAGACCAAGAATAAGCCCTTAGTCCTTCTTAAGTACTTAAGGATATTCTTGACAGCAGTCCAATGGCCCTCACCAGGGTCCTGTTGGTATCTGCTAGTCATACTTAAGGCAAACGAGACATCCGGTCGAGTACATAACATGGCGTACATGATAGATCCTATGGCCGAGGCATATGGAACCTTACTCATGCGACCTCGCTGATCAGATGTACTAGGACACAGATCTTTGCTGAGGTGAGTACCATGAGACATGGGTATGAAACCCCTCTTTGATTCGTGCATACTGAACCTATGCAGTATTTTGTCTATGTATGTACTCTGACTAAGTCCTAGAAGTCTTTTAGATCTATCTCTATAGATCCTGATTCCTAGGATGTAGGTGGCTTCACCCAAGTCTTTCATCGAGAAAGACTTTCCTAACCAAGACTTGACAATCTGCAAGGTAGGAATGTCATTCCCAATAAGTAGGATGTCATCGACATAGAGTACCAAAAACACAACTGTGCTCCCACTAACCTTCTTGTACACACAAGGTTCATCAATGTTTTGAAGAAATCCAAACTCTTTGATTACTTCATCAAAACGATGATTCCAACTCCAAGAGGCTTGCTTTAGTCCATAAATGGACCTTTGAAGCTTGCACACTTTACCAGAGTCCTCGGAACGCACAAACCCTTCAGGTTGTGTCATGTACATATCCTCAAGGAGCTTTCCATTAAGGAAGGCTGTCTTGACGTCTATCTGCCATATTTCATAGTCATAATATGCTGCAATAGCAAAGAGGATTCTGATTGATTTGGCCATTGCTACTGGGGAAAAGGTCTCATCATAGTCCACACCATGAGTTTGAGTAAAACCTTTTGCAACCAGTCGTGCCTTGAAGACATTTACATTGCTATCCATGTCAGTTTTCTCTTTGAAAACCCACTTGCACCCGACGGTTTTTACACCTTCAGGCGGGTCGACTAAGGTCCAAACCTGATTGTCGTACATGGATTGCATCTCAGACTTCATGGCACTAGGCCATTTTTCAGAGTTTGGTCCCACTATAGCTTCTCGATAGGTAGTCGGCTCATTATGCTCAATGAGCAACACATCATGACTATCAGAAATCAGAAATCCATATCTCTGAGGCTGAAGTCGTGTCCTATTAGACTTTCGTGGACCTTGCGTGACTTGAGGAGTCTCAACAACTTGTTGTGAGTCTTCTCTATTTTCCATCTGCAGTTCTGTGGTGTCTTGTAGCTCTCGAACTTCTTCGAGTTGTACCTTACTCCCACTGGTTCTTTTAGAGATAAATTCTCATTCAAGAAAGATACCATTTCTGACAACAAACACTTTGTTATCAGCAGGGTTGTAGACGTAATATCCCTTGGTTTCCTTAGGATATCCCACAAAAAGGCATTTTGAGGATTTGGGCGCTAATTTGTCTGAGGCTTGTTGCTTAACATAGACCTCGCATCCCCAAATCTTGAGGAAAGACAAACTAGGCGTCCTCCCAGTCCATATCTCATACGGAGTCTTTTCGATTGCCTTAGATGGAACACGATTGAGTGTGAACGCAGCTGTCTCTAGGGCATGGCCCCAAAAGGAGGGCGGAAGATCTGTTCGACTCATCATGGATCGAACCATATCTAATAGTGTTCGATTTCTCCGTTCAGAAACGCCATTCCATTGTGGTGTCCCTGGAGGAGTCAATTGTGAGAGTATCCCACAACTCCTAAGATGATCTATGAACTCTTGGCTTAAATATTCACCACCCTGATCAGATCGAAGGGCTTTAATTGTTTTGCCAAGCTGGTTTTGTACTTCATTTTGAAATATCTTGAACTTTTCAAAAGATTCAGATTTATGTTTCATTAGATAGATGTACCCATATCTGCTGAAATCATCTATGAATGTTATGAAGTACGAATAACCTCCTCTGGCATTTGTGTTCATCGGTCCACACAATCTGTATGTATGAGGCCCAATAAATCAGTGGCCCTCTCACTGTGCCCAGTGAAGGGTGACTTTGTCATCTTTCCTAACAAGCAAGACTCGCAAGTGTCATATGATTCAAAATCAAATGAGTTTAGAAATCCATCTTGATGGAGTTTGGAAATGCGTTTCTCATTTATGTGGCCTAGACGACAGTGCCAGAGGTATGTGGGATTCAAATCGTTTGGTTTGACCCTTTTGGCGGTTATGTTATAGATATTTCCATGATTGGGTTGCTCCAAATTTAATATGTAATGATCAACATGCAAATCACCATGAGCATAGAAAACATCATTACGATAAATAGAACATCTACTATTCCCAGCAATGGAAGTGAAACCTTCCTTATCCAAATAAGAAAGTGAAACAATGTTACTACTTAAAGCAGGAACATAATAGCAATTGTTCAAAACTAACAAAAGCCCAGTGGGCAGAACTAATTCATAAGTGCCTACAGCTAACGCAGCAACCCTTGCTCTGTTTCCAACTCGTAGGTCAACCTCGCCCTTTTTCAGCTTCCTACTGTCCTTTAGTCCCTGCACATTTGTACAAATGTGAGAACCACATGCAGTATCTAATACCCATGAGATGGAAGTAGAAAGATGAATGTCTATAACATAAATACCTGAAGCGATAGCCCCGCTATCCTTCTTGTTCTTTTTCAGATCTTCGAGGTAGAGTTTGCAATTCCTCTTCCAATGACCGGATTCATTGCAGAAGAAGCAGACTCCTTCCTTTGGAGGCTTTGCCATCTTTGGTGTAGGCTTGGTTTCGGGCTTGCCTGACTCTTTGGTCCTACCTGATGAGCCATGACCCTTCCCCTTGCCTTTGCCTTTCTTTTTAGTACCCTTTCCTTTCTGAACCATCAAAACACTACTGGGCTTCTTCTTAAGACTTGGCTCAGCAATTTTAAGCATCCCATGCAGTTCAAAAATAGATTTCTCCATGTTGTTCATGTTGTAGTTCATGACAAAGTGGTCATAACTTTCCGGGAGTGAGTTCAAGATCAAATCCGTAGCTAACTCCTGGCTCATGGGAAATCCAAGCCTTTCAAGGTGATCAATGTACCCTTTCATCTTTAAGACATGAGTACTAACTGATGCACCTTTAGCCATCTTGCAGGAATGTAAGGCCTTAGTGGTCTCATACCTCTCTTGCCTTGCCTGTTGCTGGAACATTTCCTTGAGATGCACAATCATCTCATAAGCCTCCATGTGTTCGAGATCTCTTTGGAGCTCTGGAACCATGGTGGCTAGCATTAAGCATCCCACATCGATAGAGTCTTCCTTATGCTTCGTGTAAGCATCTCTCTGAGCTCTAGGAGCATTGGCGGCTGGCTCCTCAGGAATGGGTTGATCTAGGACATGCGCCTTTCTTTCCTGCTTGAGAACAATTCTCAAGTTCCTAAACCAGTCAAGAAAGTTTGTCCCATTAAGTTTGTCCTTCTCAAGGACAGATCGCAGCGATAATGTAGCAGTATTACTAGTCGTCATGATTCTACAATTAAAATATGCAATGTAATTAGTAATCTCCCACTAAATAAACAACCCTCAATGCAATAGTTAGTGGGCTAAGATCCATATTTGGCTCAAACTTAAGTCCGCTTTGGCAGGACGCTTAAATTAAGTTATTTAGGTAGGTAACACCTTTACCAATTACATCAAATGTAACTCTTAGATATTCATGGGATCCTATCATCATATGATCTGGCATGTTCTAATCCCATCTAATGCCTTGAGATCCAAAACCGTTTTGTTAATCTCAATTAAGTCAAACAATAATGAACCTATGAGAGTAGCACCATTACTCTTTGCTTATCTCCCCAAGATAACTCAAAAGCACCCACTTTGGTGGAGTCCACAATTGAGCGATCAAGGTTTTGACAAGTGTTCATAAATTGACAGCATTATGACTTAAGATTTCTTTTAGAGGGCTTAATTAACTATCTGATTTTATGAGGATGCATGTATCCCAGTTTGTAACTCATACAAGTAATATGCATGTGCTGATCTAATCATAAGATACATCATTCAAATGTGATACAATATGGCTCACCTATCCTAAGTCCCCTCAAGCCAATGAGAGGAGCTCTCTAGTAAGAAAAGAGAAATTACATATAGAAACCTCTTTTAACATTCGAGGGGAGTGAGATGAGAGGAGAAGGTACATTGAGAGTATATAGAGGAAGGCACGACACGCAGGCCGTATTTAAAAAATTACAACACTTGCAATCTAGAGCCATATTGTTCACCATACCCAAACATTCAAGAATCAATATTCAGATCTAATCGAAGGGCAAAAAAAAAACATTCACAAAGTAACATATGTTACGGTTATGTTGCGCTACGAACAGGTAGCTACGGCGGTCCCGCTTATTATTTGTTTCATAAATAATCACAAATCTAAATTCGATTTTCACAAATAATCACAAATTCGAATTCGGTTTTCTTAGACCCCATCTATGCGGATTGATCAAATCAAAAAACATCACCACCGATTTCAATTTCCTTTTAGATTCCTTTTATGTTATACACAACATGGATTCCATATATGTCACACATACAACGCTTATTATATGATCGGCTACTACTAACATATATCATATAAATCACAAATCAAGCCTAACTTAAACACAAAACGGCATGGCTCTGATACCACTGTAAGGAATTAGAAGACACGCAGCGGAAATAAACTTTAAAAATTTTCCATTCCTTGCCAGGATCTGCCGTATGTGTTTAAGTCAAGTGGAAAGAATCATTACCCTTAGTGTTGCTCAGCGAATTTCACAGCTTCTCTACGTGGGTGGTGATCTCTTTCTGATCGCAAGAAATCGACGGAGTGTTCCTCAGCGACCTTCACAGATTCTCTCCGCGGACGGTGGTCTCTTTCCGATCACAAGAAGTCGACGCCTCAGGTCGGCTTCCTCTACTGGTATCCACACGAACAGCGTTCCAACCACGAACGATGTGCTAGCGTCTCCTGTCCCTCCAAGGCTTTCACAAGTCTCCGTCTCTATTTCAGCAGTTTCTTGTCTGTAACCTGCAAACCTTTTGCAGATTCCGTTCGGCCTTTTGTGTTCTGTGTTATTTTCAAACGTAGCTCCTCTAATCAGATATAGAGGATGCTATGCGTTTTTCCACTTGACCTAATTAGATTTTGGAGTTAATCTTATATTAATTCCGAATTGATACAATATCATATATTGTATAATTTTATAAGAAACTAATTAAATAAAATAATATTAAATCCGTCCCACAGATTTAATTACCTATTTATTTAACTTTAAATAAAGATGAGACTGAGTTATATTTGATTTATTCCCATAAATCAAATTTGAGACATCCTATCAATTTAAATTTTGAATTTCAAACGTGATAGAGATTTAATTTATCCTTATAAATTAAATCTTATAAATATCTCTTATATGAGATATCCTATCAATTTGAATTTCGAATTTCAAACGTGATAGAGATTTAATTTATCCTTATAAATTAAATCTTATAAATATCTCTTATATGAGATATCCTATCAATTTGAATTTCGAATTTCAAACGTGATAGAGATTTAATTTATCCTTATAAATTAAATCTCATATATCTCATATATATAATATATATATACGAATTTATATATATACGAATATAAATATAAATAAATATATATACATTCACCTGGATCTTTCATTGAATCTGGACATGTCTTAGATTCAATGAATCTGGACATCATAGCTCGTGTTGGGCTATTTTGTGTGCGACCCTGTAGGCCCATATGAAGTTGGCAGTGGGCCATTTGCTATACTAGCCCACAAGTCACAAGCGGTCTCTAGCAAGACATAACAACTACCCAAATCATATGAGGATCGATAAACAATGTAACCTTTTATACAACCATATCATGTCCCTTCTGTCACGCGATATTTTGGTCATGGATGAGGCATGGATAATGTTATCCTCCTATTCCCGACCGTTACTTTCTCGATCCCTGAGTAGTCTGACTATAGAAATGGAACTACCTTTCCATTACAGTATGGCCATACATTTCTCAGACTCACTCATCGAGGGACCCAGTAATATCTCTCCACGAATGTGAGGGACAAATTCCATCTTGACCATTCACATTCCTCCACATGAAAAACCACTAAGCCCGAACATAGTCTTTATGATCACTCGGTCAAAAGTGACTTTTGACTAGGTCAAAGCTGAGCGTTTTGTCATGTAGGAATCCATGATGATCTCAGGTCAAAGGGCATATTGACATGGTTTGTATATGAGAGAAGCTTATGACGTTACCCATGCAGTTCTCTCATAGCGGGTTGGTCCAACACCCTGTACTCTTACATGTGCTTATGACTTTGATTTATATCTCTATACATCTTCAAAGTCATACTGGTCTTATTTCATCTGTGCTCCCACATAGATGATCGACCAGGGACATTTAGGATAATATCATGAATTATCCAAGGATGGTCATCATAGTAAACATGCAAATAATATGATAACTCAATTAATAAATTCATAAATCAATAATGTTCATAAGACAATGATTGGCCCCTAGGGCACAATTTCCAACAGTTCTCCTACTTTATCCCCACACAACTTTCCATTTTAAACTCATTGGAAGCATCAAAATCATGAAATTCCATCATATGAACAGTACCACGTACAGTACCAGCAAGAACACAAAACCCTAAATCCAAACATACTTGAATTCACAAGCTTATACCACTTGATTCTAGCTTGTTTAGGCTTGTCTAAACTATCCATAACATAAAACTCATATTTTAACCACATATGAGCAGCACTTCCAGTAGCAACCATAAGGGAAATATAGCATGAAAACCCCTTAAAACCATGAGCTAACCTACTAGAACAAAGCTCAAGATCAAGGGAGATGATTACCTTGCTTGTTACTTCACTTTGGTTGCTTCTTTCTTGGTTGAATGGAAATTTTGCAAGAGTTTCCCTATGGTTCACCATGCATGCCGAAGTGATCTGAATAGGGGGTATTTATAGAGAAATTTGGGTTGAAATGGATGGCCAAGATTGATTTGGTTACTATTTGATCTAAAGGCTCACATTTAATCTTGGATTTAACTTTTTCATAAAAGAACAATTATGACATCATGTGGGACAGCTCATGGGACACCTAAGAGGGTTAGGTGGCGTGCTGCCCATGTCAAGAAGGTTCTGGAAAAATTTCAGTCCAATCCGGTACCGATCGGAGCAGTTTCACAACAACCAGACTGTTTTCTATTCTGAATTTTTTTATAATATACCAGGATATGTATTATGTCCTGGAAATCAATATTTAGGCTTCTCATATCATTGAAAATGATATATTGAATATTTATCTGCCATCCATTCCTTAAAAAAATAACCAAAATACTTAGTGTCCTTTCCTGTGCTGTACTAACCCTAAGGGCAAAATCGTCATTTCACACCTCTTTACACTGTCTCAGGGCATATATTGACTCTATATAATCATATTTATACTATGTCCCACATTTTTGGCCTATCCATAATGACCAAAATGACCTCCATCCATTACTAGTACAGTATAGGCATCCAGGGGCATTTTCGTAATTTTGCACTTTTCCTGGACTGCTCTGGCCTGTGGCCCATATAACTATCCAGTCACCTTAATGGGCTCATGATGGTGTCATTTGGGCCTTATTATGGGCTTATTGCTTATATTGCCTTTATGGCCTAATTCACTGTACAACTCTCCCGATCATATTTATCGGGTATTTTATTTCACTGTAAAATCCCGTATGGCTTCTACAGGATTCCTTTTCTGATTCTGTCAATTTTATAAATTCATATATTAAATATATGAATTTTCTATAAAGTCTCATCTAATTATGAGATTTCAAAAATACTGCAATAATTCCTTCTGACTTCAGGAATTTATATCAATTAATCGGGACCTCAAATCAAAATTCTGTGTTGCGTTAAACTGACCGGAATATTTTTGTCTATCTACTGGTAAAATTTGGGTCTGATCTGATTCCGGGCATTTTTGGCCTGTTTTGGCTCAATTTTTCCATATTTACATTTAGGTCCCTTAACTTTTGAATAATTGCACTTTAGTCCCTGAACTTTCCATTAATTGCATTTAGGTCCCTCTTTTTATTTCTACTTCAACTTTTTGTCTTCAAACTTTTCAATTTGCATTTTGGTCCCTATTCTTTTCTTAGTTATTAATCCTTCCATTTCTTTTTGCAATCTGATACAGTTTATTCTAAGAATCTTATATCTATTATAGATAAACTGTACAGGTACATCAGGTCAGAAAATTGGGGATATGACATTTATATAAACAATTTAGCAAAACTCAGCCCAACGCTTGAACATGCTTTCTATGGTTCAATCCTTGCTTTTAGTATTTTCTTTCTTTAACTCGCCACTTTCTACAACAACTTATGCATCCTCTCATCTCATTTTCCTCTTTCATACATATGAATTATTGTTGTGCTATGAATCAATTATCGCAAAGGATTTTGGCTTAGGAAATGCTCTGATTACATTATTTATAGAACTGTACTGTGATCATAAAAGCCTGAAGTATTTGCAAGATCAGAAAGAATTGAACATGAGGCAACGGAGATGGATGGAATTTCTAAAGGATTATGATTTCTAGATCAAATATAAGAAAGACAGGGGAATGTCAGATTAAGGATATCACCACTAGTTAATCATGAGTTAAGTAGAGCTATGCTGATAGAATAATAATGAACATATTATTATGCTATGTATAGGCTCTAACCTATGGAAAGAATGAACCTTAGAGCAAAGGCTAAGAGCTAGAAGGAAAGCTACATGTCAGGTAGTAAACTAATCCTAAACTTGTATGCATTGAATGTTATGCTTGATATGCTATGGCTTTGTTGAATTGTGTTGAACATGTGCTTATGTATGAAGCTCTGTTCCTATAATTACTTTGGCCAATTGTATTTCATATTTAACATGGAAGCATGCACATTATGCAATGCTAACACTTTCACAAGCAAGCACAAGTATTCACATTAATGCATGCATTGTTTAGTGCTATTTGCTACTGAGATTTCCCCAGAAATCTCACCCTTTGCATATCAATCCAATTACAACAGGTCTTCTCAAGATGGAGGAGATAAAGATGCATGAAGAGATGTTAATTGCTTAGCATGATTGATATGTGATTCATGTATGTATAATTGCTGGAAATTGTCACTGTGAACAGTAACTCATGGGGAGGCAGTGACATTTGAGCAGTAATTATAAATAGTAAATGATTGAATAAATGTATGATATTTTACCAGTAAATATTAAACATGCTAAGCTTCGATTTGATATATAGAACGTCTCATTTGGATGTCTACACATAAAGATATGATTTATCAAAGATGAGACCAGAATGGTGGAATCAGGGACAGGACGCTGGATGAACAGTGATTTCAGAACATTGACCAACGTTGACCTGGTCAAGGCGTGGTCAATGAGTCATTTTTTCCTGAAATAACATTAAGTTATATTCGAGTAGCAATTTGAACCACTCCATTTCCATTTTTGTATAATTAGTTATGATTTTTTGAAGTCAGGTCACTCATCTGGAATTTACACTGTGAACAGTACTCACTGGGAGTAAAATTCTAGATTGTATGATTTGACTTCAATGGCCCTAGAAGTGGTTCCAAATGCTACTGAATGGTCCCTAAGATATAAGAAAAGGAGGATGTTATAACTGCGTGAGAGTGGGATGAAGCATTGGCTCTTACCCCGACATGGCCAACCGATTTTGCCACCGGGAGGTTGTATTGCAGTCGAGAGGCTGGTGCATAAAACTTGCGTCTGAGGTACCTTTTGTAGTCCCAAGAAGGACTCTACAATTTGGTATCAGAGCATAAGATTCTGGCACAGAATAGAAGGTTCTGGCTCAGTGATGCTCTGGAGTAGATAAACTAACCCCTCAAAATAAGTTAGAGATGTGAACTATAGAGGTTTCCTCCCTAGTATGAGATATGGGGATGATGTGCACTACTTAGAGAATGATTTAAACAAAGATAGTGACACCCAGACAGATAGAATAGTACCCCATAACTTACAGTGGTATAAGGTGATCTTCAAGGAAGTAGTTAGTCTTAGTCAGCCGTTACCGCTGAGGTCTCGTGTTTCTTAGCACGATGTGGCTGGACTAAGCAGGATAACATTTAGGGAGCAGTTTCCTCTATGAATAGAAATAGAAGCTGACCAGTCCCAAGTCAAGGAAAACTATCAGACATTACAGTAACAATGATAATGAAGGTACCAACCTGGTTGAAGTTAATCACCTAGAGGATTGGTATAAAGTATAATCAAGCCAGATAATATAAAGTAAGATATGAAAGGTTAGATGATGTTCAGAAGTAGATCCTATGTGTGAGTAGATCTACATTATGAAAGAATTTGTTCAGCTAGTGTTTCCTGCACAAAAGAATTAAAAGTTAGAATGAGGCTTGCCAAGGAATAATCCTAGCACATAGCCTAAAGTTAGAAACATGACGGGCCGCTGATGTTCCCAAGATAGAGGAACCACAGTCTAGTCTAGAGTAGACTAAGACTGATAGAGAGAAAGGTAGCCATAGTTTTAAAGATAAAGTGACTCTCCTATTCCCTATGTAAGAAAGGGTAATGAAGGGTTGAGTCTATACCCTAGTAAGAGGATAATGTCACAGCCTAAGTCAGATAAATAGTTATTACTGATTCCTAAATGAATGTTTGGGATCTGGACAATATGATTAGACAATGATAGGCAATGAGATTAAGATGATTATTAATAGTGAATCTACAGATAAATGATTACGATACTCAGGATATATCCCTTCAGTAAGGGTAAGGAATATAAGTGATATGAAATGAAATAAGAAGCATTTATGAAAGATGGTGCAGCTCTAAAGAAAGAGCAGTAAAGACATAAGTTAGTATTGTTGCAATAGAGCTAGATTGCTCTTGCAATAGAAAAAGGATTGCTTTTGAAATAAAGTCAAGAGATGGGATAGTATAACTCAGATAGAGTAAGGTCCCTCTGATAAGACGAATAGATGATGATAGATATGTGCATGGTAGAGCTTGTGTAGCTCTCTACAGTAAAGAGTATAGTAAAGTTATGAAAGATGAGAATGGTATGAGAAGTTCCTGAGTGATCGAGGAAATAAGTAAAGTCCTGATAGATAATATTGGCTTATGTGATCATTTTAGGGGAATTATCTGTTGAGTTAACAACTATGTAGAAGTGATTGATCTTGTAACTTTGTCCATTGGTCTAGATCTTCCAGAGATGAGAATACAGTACAACGAAGTCACAGTAGATTTCGGAGGATTGCAGTTAGATCCTAGTATGGCTCCTAGAGAATAGAATTCCAGGGTCACAGTTAGATCCTGAAGAGTCTTACGGTTGATCGCAGTAGATCCTGAGGGTCACAGTAGACCTAGCCTAGAGAGAGAAAGTATTAAGCCATAAGTACAGTATGTCTTTGGAATGACAAATACCAAGGAAAAGTTAAGGTACAGAAGCTTCACAAGTTGGTTAGCTCATAACAGAGAGAGTACCCATGATAGCCGTATTACTATCACGGACTGAACTCAAAATCTCCTTACACATACAGGAACTAAGTGATCAAAGTTAAAGTTATTAATCTTGAGTGCCAAGGAGTTATGAGCAAATCTCATAAGATATGAGAAAGGGTCAAATGAGAATAAAGAGATCCTTATGATGAGATTATAGAGAATAAGAATGAAAGACGAATAGATCCTCCAGATGAGGACAAAGAGATTAGAAGGCCAGATAGACCTAAGAGAGATAGTATAAGATGGGTCTAAGATGGTAAAGAACCAGGGTCAGAGCCAGTGAGTACCAATGCTTTAGATTTTTATCTGCGCATTTCAGTTAAGTGTGCTCAGGCAAGAGTAGCCCAATGATGGGTGACCCCCTGGGAAGTGATGAAAGAGGTATGAATGCCACAAGAGGTTGGCATGTATATACACAGAGTTATCTAAGATGATAGAAATAGCTATGAAAAGTTAGAAAGGGTTATGAATGGTAAGAGACTAGAACCCTTATGTCAAGTCCAAATGAAATAGATTTGAAAGATGAACTATGATATAGCCAGATTTGGCCAGATATGCCATTTTATGCATGAAAGATATGAAATGAGAAGATATGCCTTGAGAAGCGGCTGTATAGCTAGCTTTGTAAACAGATAGAAAGGCTTCCGTTCGGGAAAAAATAAGACGTTTGAATGATGAGTTACATGTGAAAGAGCAAATGAGAGCTTTCACTCCTTGTATGAAATGCCAGGCATTATGTTATGTTATATTGTGTTATGTTATGCTAAAGCTCCGAATGTTAGAGCAGTGCAAGCTCTATGTGATAGAACTATGCAAGCTCCGAGTGTTAGAACTGTGCATATTAAGAGAATGAATGCTTGAGCTCCACTGTTAGAGCTTTGCATTCATGAGCAGGTATATAGTCCTGCAGCATACTGGCCGGGCATTATGCATGTTAGAGTATGTGCTCCTATATGCTCCTATATGCTATTATGTGCTCCTGCTTAGTAGTAGAGCAACGAAAGAAAGAATAATGATATAAGTCCTCTCTCTGTATTATGATGAGTTAGTAAACATGATAAAAGCATATGATGATATGAGAATGAAAGATGAAGCTTTGCGGATATTTAGAGAATTCCGCTGAATACTCAGATGAGTAATAAGTGACTACACTAAGAATCATGATGAGTAGTCAAAAGAAACTCCAGAATATAGGAGTATATGAGAAAGTTTAGTATGAAAGAAAGGGACATTCTCCTTAAAGGAACTCTTTATTGAAGGATGAATAGAGATTTAGCCCTGAAATTTCGAGGACGAAATTTATTTTAAGGGGAGGAGAAATGTCATATCCCAATTTTTAGGCCTTGAAGCCCAGTATATAGCCTGAAAAAGGGATGCTACCAGACCCTATTGAGCAGAGGTCTCAGTAAATAGAGAAAATTATGATGATCAATTTGATGCAACATAGAGTTCTGATATAAGGTCTCGAGAGATTTATATTAATTTTTAAAGAAAAGGAAAATTAGTACAGTATGCTCTAGACTTCAGAATCAGATGAAATATGGCAGTAAACTCCTATAATTAATATAAGAATTTCTGAAACTAACAGAGCTCAAAAAGGAGTTCTGTAGAATTTACTACAGAATTTACAGTGGATTAAAAGACATGATAAATAGGTTTCAGGGGAATTTCTCGGGAATTGAGCCCATGAAGATAGTGGATCATATAGAAGGTCCAGAATGGCACCTTATAGGCCCAATTATATTTTCATATAAATATGTGGGCTAGGGCTAATAAAGACCGAGAAAAATAAAGAATTACGAAAATGCCACTGAAGGCATGCCACTGTGTTATGTCATTAAGTCAGAGTCAGACGAAGGGCATTGTGATCATTTGAGTAAGGTTAGATAGTTAAGAAAGGGTATCTGGATAGCTGACCAGGGTCAAGAGATACTCTGGTAAGGTATAGAAATATAACAGTGCTCCTATAAGTACTAAAAAGGAACTAAGGGCATTTTGGTAATTTACTAAGGGTTTTCCTTGGGAACTGAGCCACCAGAGTGCTTTTGCTTGGTTAGAAACCCAAGATGATATTTAAAGGCCCAAAAACGTAGCCCAAGAGTAATGTGGGCCCAAGAGGTATTAAAATATTATTTTAGTGCTTTTTCAATAAAGTAAAGTGACCCGGTCCAAGATAGAACTGGGTAAAGTGATTTGGAATCATGAAAGGACATAAATGGGGCCCACAATGCGCCACATGGCATGATTACAGTAAAAGAAGAAAAGAAAAGGACACATGGCATGATTATAGAAAAAGGAGAAAAAGCAAGAGGACACGTGGCACGATCTCGGCCGTCCATTTAGGGAAAAGACTCTGGAACTCTCTGGAAAGGCTAAGTCAGCTGGTGAGGTGTCCCAAGCATTTTAGGATGTCAAACCGATATCCCTGGCCATGTAAAAGACTCATCTTAATGTCCCATATCACAATTATACTTCATCCGATAAAATTGAGTTAATCCCTGGGAAGGATATGGATGAAGAACATTTTAGGAGAGCTGTGGAACTCACAAAGCAGCTATATGGGATAGGAAGGATGTTGATTAGAGATATGGATCAAGACTATAAAGTTTACAAAGATTTCATAGCAAGAGTAAGGGAGGCCTATCAGGCATATGATCCAAATACTCTTACCCTTACTGATTGGGTTAACATCATGAATGATATTTTGCCTCTTACATCAACATGGAGAGAAGGGTTAGATCAGTACTTTGAAGAGGAACCCTTTGAGGATATCCATGATTGGATCTACATGGTAGGGGAATTTATTAGGATCCATTATGAGAAAACATAGTGTAATAGCTGTATGTATGACTGTTATTGTAATCTATGTACTTTTGACTAGTAATGACATAATACATGTATGTGTGTCTGTTATGAAGAGTTTATGTAATGATGTTAAACTTGTTGTATGCTATGTTTTGAATGAAATATAAAGTATGTTAATTATAATATTCCTTTCCTATTTCCTATTACGATAGTAAAACAAAATGGTAAGAACCAGAAGAGCTAGTGCTTCGGGTGAATCCCAAAACGCCGGAGATATTAATCAGCTGATTCTAGAACGGCTGGAGCAGCAGCAGAAGCTGATAGAGGAAGTAAAAGCTGCTCAAGCAAGGAGTGAGCAGGAAAGGGATGCTGCTATAGCAGCAGCTGTAGCTGAAGCAGTGGAGAACCTCAGACACCCAGAGTCTGCAGGTACAGCTAATACAGAACCAGAGATGGTTCAACAGACAACAGAACTGCCAAGACAGACAGAACAGACAGTAGATCCTGCTGGTATTCAACAGTGGATGGCTAAGTTCTGTAAGCATAGTCCTCCAACATTTGAGGGAACGTTCGATGTACAGAAAGTGGAGGATTGGATCAGCAGATTATAGAAGATCTTCAAGGTACTAGGTTGTCCATCTGAGAGTAAAGCACAGATGGCAATCTACCAGCTAGAAAGGGATGCGGACAGATGGTGGAAGAACACAGAGTTAGTATTGCAGGCTAGACACATTCCTATTATATGGGAAGTGTTTCTTGAACAGTTTTATGAGAAGTATTTTCCCCAGTCTGTACGAGATGAACGAGAAGCAGAATTCCTTGTGCTGAGACAAGGAGAAAAAGAATCCTTTGACGAATACTTAGCAAAGTTCATCCGTCTTTCCCAGTATTCCACTTATCTACGACAGGTGGACGATGAGCGGTGGATGACGGAGAGGATGATCAGGGGATTGAATACTACTCTAAAAGTTAAGATGACCCCTCAACAATACCATCAGTTCAATAAAGCAGTAGAGGCCTGCAGAATTATTGAGAATAGTCTGAATCACCGAATGCTGATGAGACCAGTAAACAGAGAGACTGCTGCTCCTGAGAGACCTAACCAGAATAGAAATGCAGCCAGTGATAGTGGCTATAACAAGAAGAGGGAATTACAGACCCAAATAATAGAGACCAGAGGTCTAGAGTATGCAATAAATGCGGGAAGAACCATGGAGACAGACCATGCTTGATGGGGCAGAACGTCTGTTACACATGTGGCTAGCCTAGACATTTTTCCAAAAATTGTCCCCAAACAGTTAATGATCAAAGGCCACGCACTCAAGGGCGAGTGTTTGCAATGACAAGGGAAGAGGCACAGAGATCACCCGAGATGATCCAAGGTATCATCTATCTCAATAATTATGCTGTGGTTGCTATGTTTGATTCGGGTGCAAGTCATTCCTTTGTTTCTTATGAATGTGCTAAATGTTTGGGCCTTACAATTAGCAAGCTGCATTATGCCATATGTGTCACAACCCCTACAAATGCTAAAGTAGTTACATCAGATGTCTGCCTAAATAGTGTCATTCGATATGAATGTTGTTGCACTACTCTTGACCTAATATGCATGCCATTCCATGAAATTGATGTCATAATTGGATTGAATTGGTTGTCTGCCAATAATGTAATACTTGATTATAAGAACAAAACTCTAGTTCTTTGTCCACAAGCTACAAATGTGAATCCAGAAGTGAAACTGAATTTCCTGACGGAGGCTCAGGCAGATAGATGTTTACGAAAAGGATGTCAGGGATATATGGTCTTCTTTTCTGTTCAAGCAGAAGTGGAAGAAGGAATTGAAGCGATTCCAGTGGTCAAAGAATTTCCCGAAGTCTTTCCAAAGGAGATTCAAGGATTGCCTCCAGAACGAGAAGTAGAATTTGCAATCGACATCATATCTGGAGCTGAACCAGTATCTAAAGCCCCATACCGTATAGCTCCCAACGAGATGATTGAGCTAAAAAAGCAAATAGAAGAGCTATTAGAGAAGGGTTTCATCCGACCCAGTGTTTCTCCGTGGGGTGCTCCAGTGCTATTCGTCAAGAAGAAGGATGGCAGTCTCAGATTGTGCATTGACTATCGGGAGTTAAATAAGATTACAGTTAAGAATAAGTACCCTCTTCCCAGAATTGATGATTTACTAGACCAGTTGGTTGGAGCTAGTGAAAACCTAGTCTTGGATTTGGTTTCAAGTTGAGTTGTAACTTGATATTATGTTGTGATGGCTAGGTTTTGACATTTGTGAAGGAAGGAAAGCACTTCAAGAAGGTCTTGACCAAGATAGCTAAGAGGTAGCAAGGATACCTAACTATAACTCATATTTGTTTAATTGTTTTGCTTGCTTGTTGATTATGGTGTTTGGTTGAGCTTGAGCTTATGTCATCATGTTATGATGAAGTATGAATGATTGCAACTCCTTGCAAGTTATGTCATGACAATATGCATGTTAGAGTTTGCTTATGTACCATTATGAAGTAGCTCCCATCTCATGATAACATGTTAAGCATACAATTATCCATGCATGATATTATAGCTTGTGTAACTTGCTATTGGGATTTCCATGAAATCTCATTCCTTCCATATGCATAACTATGTTTTAGGTGCTGGATCTTTTCAAGGGAGGAGAGTAAATGTTGATGAATAAGTTTGTATAATAAGCTACATGACTTATATGACATTATGGGATAATATGCTAGTATGCATGGTGTATGTTTCTCTAGTCCTGTTTTGAGGCCGTGGTGATTTGACAATGTTTTTGGCATCTAAATCAATGAGTTTTAATATGAAACTTGGCCTGATTAAATTTAAGACACAGACCTTTAAATGAACACCAAGAACGACTAATTTGGATAAATATCTGAATTGTTATGATTTTACAAAGTTGGAAGTAAGATCTGGAATTGAGTAAAACGAGTGCTGAGAGGCAGTGACGTTCACACAAAGATTTCATATACCAAATGAACGCGTTTTTCTATGAAATTTTATGAGCTTATAGATAACGTCTAAATCTTCAAATCCATAGGTAACACAGTTCATTTGGATAAGTAACCAAAGAGAAATGAATTTTTGAAGTTAAGTAAAGAAACTGGAACTTCCAGATTTTACCAAATGAACAGTGATTTTCAACGATTAAACTGATTTCATTGGGACAAGAAAACCTCAGTTTCATATTTTTTCCTCAAATATATGTGAAAGAGCTTTCATTAGAAATTGGAACCATGTTATTTCAATTTTTCTACAATTAATTATGAATTTTCAAAGTAGGGTACATGTTCTGGAATTACCAAATGAACAGTAAAAGTGAACAGTACCCGAGAGCAAATCTTTTGGAAATGGATGTTTTCAAAGCAAATGATCATGTAATTGGTTCCAATCACTTCTAATCAAGTATAATTGAGGTTAAAAGTAAGGATATGACAGTAACCTTCAACATGAATGAAGCAATGAAATTTCCTTATGATAATTATGCTTTTACTACTTTGAATGCCATTGATTATGATGTTGAAGATACTAGGGATGAACATGAATTGAGTTTGCATGATAATGATAGAGATAATGCGTTTGCAAAAGGTTTGTTGAGTGATTTTATAGGATCCCAAGATGTTCTAGAAGCTGGAAGTACAACAATTGAACAAGGGTCAAGTTTCTATGGCACAAGGTTACGACTAAATGACCTCCACGTCGCAATTAAACATCAATCTGAGACTCACTTTGAAGTTGAGTCGTGACCAAATGGCTTTAAGGTCACGATACAAAACTCCAGAGATGATCAGTCATAACACGAAGATAAAGATGTCGCTACTAAACACCAATCTGTTGAGGGACAGCCTTTCTGTGGCCCCAAGTCATGACTAAAAGATGAACAGGTCATGATAACAAGTTCCAGCGACACACCCTATCAACTGGAGTTACGATGAGAAGATAAAAGGTCGCGACCAGACTCCTTCAGTTCCATACTCGACTATTTTGGTTAAAAGGCAAATACATTCTAACCCTTCTCACCCTCATTCTCATTTCAAAATTACATATCATACCTTAAAGTTTTTGAAAGATTTAATCTCTAATAATAATACAGGTATGAAAGAGAATGATCCTGAGTATATTGCAGTTGTAGAATAACCTCAGCTTGGTGTGATACTTGGGGAAACAGGTGATAAATTAGAGGATCTACACAAGCTAGAGAAGAGCAATTGCAGGGAATATATGAAGGATGTGAATGAAAAACTTCCTAAGTCTATTGCTGCTACATGCCAACCACAGTTGGGCAAGTTCAAGTTTAAAGAGGGAAAATTCAAGATGAGCTTATATGAATCTCAGTATAAGACGCACGATTGTGGAATATTGAAGTGGAGAGAAAGGGCAATGGGGAAAACCTTCCAACTAAATAGCCATGTCTCAAAGTTTTATGATTCCCACTACCTTCTTGAGGCCAGGTTGTCCCTTTCCTATCTCCTACATGTTGCACATTTTTTTCATCTATGATATGTTTGATGCGTTAGGTTGAGTTTAGGAAAGGGATATTTCAGTAGGATAGTTTTCATTTTTTGTTTATTTATGTTTATTCTAGGTGCCTTTTTATTTTGAACAACAACCTGTTACTATCCATGTGTCGCTTACTCATTAATTATTCTCTGTGGAACTTACACACTCATATGCCAGATCTTAGCTTACCCATCTTGTCATCTCTGCCTTACTAGTATTGCGTTGCATGACTTGAATGTGACTCTGTGCTAAAATGTTAATTTACATTGAGTGATTAGGCTACTTGCTATTTTGAAGCTAGATTTGATTGACTTTACAAAGTGATTGTGATCATTTCTACTCTAGTTCTATTGACGGTGAGGATACTGTCAAGTTTAAGTGTGGGGAAGGATGTTTTTTATTTTGATTCTATAAAAACTCTTCTATTAGTCCAATCTTTCATCACAAATTTTTTGTTTTTGATCTTAATGTGTATGATGAATTGCTAAAAATTAGATCCCCAATTTAAACTGTGTTGATAACTGGAAAGGTGTTAGCATGAAAAAATGTTTTGGAACATTGACAATTATCACTCGGTAGACTCTATGAAAACTGGTTGCAACATATGTGCTTTTTGGTCGCGACCTGTAATGGAATTTTGGACTCATATGCTCTCTGTGAACTACGGTCGCGACCTATGTATATAGTGGTCATGACAATAACTCTCTGTTAGTTTGGGTCACAACATGAGTCCTTACCTAGTCACAATTGTTTTTCTCTGTGTATTTGTGTCACGAAAGGTACATTTTGTGGTTACGAGAGGAAATGTTATGAAAATCCTGAGTAAGCACCTCTATAACAATTGGTCGTGACCTTCACTATTTTCAGTCGTGACCTATGTTTGAAAAATGTTCAATTACCTTCTCTTTGCTTCTAGACTGCTGTATATAAGGACTCCTTTTGGACTACTTAGATTCTTTCACAAATGATTCATTGTTCCCTTATTTCAAAACCTTTTTAGTTCCTAGAAATCACTGCCTCACTTGAATTTTTTAGAAAATCTAGGAAATTGAATTTGAAACACCTAAGCTTTTGCTTTAGATTTGGATTATCACATGGTTTTAAGTGATTACTTTGAAACTTTTAAATCATTGTTTAGAAGGTTTTCAGTTGTGATGAGTATTTTAATGCCTAGTGAATGATGAACATTGAGACTTTAGCTTATAAGCAATCTAGATCAAAACCATTGTTGGAAGGATACTCGACCTTAAATTCTATATTGAATGATTATTCAATTGGTTTATATCCTCTAGAACTTGTCTTAGCTCTGAGTTTAGAATTACTTGCGCATTTATGAATTGAACATGATAGAGGCGTTCTTTCTAAACCCTTTTATCCCAAACAAAAGCCCACTACATATTACATCCTTAGTCACCCCCTTTTGAGCCCATCATTTTTTCTTGTCATCATTCTTATAAAAAGTCATATGTGCATAATCATTTTGAAATCATTTTTTTTTTCAAGTCAAAAATTCATTATTGTTGTGCTATTGTGCTACAGCTTCCATGAATGAGGTGTCAAATAAAATAAGAGAAAAGAAGCATATTATACTGGAAAAAGAGAGTGCAAGAAAAAGAAAGCAAAAAGAAAAGAAAAGAGAAGTGAAGAGGGCACCATTATCAACTCTTATTAACACAATTACCATAGCTACATCCCTAGAGACATGAATTCATTCTACACATTCATTGTTAAATGCATATAGCACTTTATATTCTTCATATTCCATTCCATGTGACCCATCCCCATCATTTCAACCCTAAAAGACCTCTTGATTCTTTGCACAAGTGCTATATGGTTGGTGAGATTTAGAGCCATTACAAGCATATGGTAGGATGTTTTCTAATTTGAATATGAGTGAAAGTACCCTAACAATGAGAGGAAATAGAGAGCTAAACACTTACACCCTTTGAGAGGATCTATTGCACTCATACAGTTGAGGTTGATTTCACTTAGTAGTTGATTACTTGGCATTGCTCAAATTATCGCCTTTGCATTCCCAAAAGATTACCAATTATTTGTTTTTAGGGTACGCTATGGATTATGTTGTTATTTTGAATTTAATAGTGTTGTTTTAGGTGTGATTTATTTCTTTGTCCAAGAGAACAAAGGTTCAAGTGTGGGGGAATTAATAAGACATTTATATAGTTTCTGTGACATTTTTAAGAGTTTTATAACAACTTTACCATTAATTTTATGCCTTAAATTGTACTTTTGTGGTAATACATGATTGTGCATGGCAATGTACTAATTAAAGGATAAAATAGTAAATTAACTCTTCCAAACTGCATATATTATGTTATTTACTGATTTGGACTTTTACAGTGAGCTTTCATGTTAGATTACAGGTATTTTGGAAGAGAACAAGGATCAGGAAAGAAATCACAAGTCAATGAAAGTGAAACCATGCTCCTTCACCTTTTAGTCACGACCAAAGATTCTGCTAGTTGTGATCTTGATTCTTCTGGAAGTCTCTGTTTTTATGGGTCACGACCAAAACATGGATTTGGTCGTGACTAAAATGAGAAATTGCTGAAACTACGCGTTTTGAATTAGGTCATGTAGAAAGAAAATGAGATAAAGGCTGCCATCAAGGAGGAGGCTAGTTTCTGATCTGATTAGGCTAAGAAGAAGTACTCGAGTGCTTTCTGATCACCTTCTCCGCATCTTCTATTGTTCTGCACCTTTCCACAGACTTCTCCACATCTCTACACCATCAATATATTGTCTTCCCATTGTTTCTTCATGGCATCATGTCATATCCTAAATTTTTCCCTATCTGTATAGTACTGATAGTGGAAAGAGGTTTAGGAAGGATTATGACAAAGATCAGAAGAAATGATAAAGGTTAAATGAGTCTTGAAGGAAGAAAGGGACCTAAATGAAAATTGGAAAAGTTTAAAGGCCAAAAGTTAAAGTAGAAACAAAAGTTGGGCCAAAAATTGTAATTTTCAAAAGTTTAGGGATCTAACTGTAAATATCCAAAGATCCCGTAAATATCCAAAAAGTTAGGGACAAAAATGTAATTAAGAGAAAAGTTTGAGGACAAAATTGTAATTATAGAAAGATCAGCCTGAAAAGGGTTATAACTGTCCAAAAGTATTTTAGCCCCATATTCCATCAGTAAATAGAGGAAGGTATACTGGATAATCTGACATGATACAGAAATTTTATTAGGGCTCTAGACAGTAGATATTTATCTAATAGTCTAAAAGTTATCTGAAATTTTATCAGATTTCATGGACTTCAGATATAAATGGGCAAATTACAGGAAAGTGTGCCCTACAGTGTCAGATGTCCTGGATCTGACAGAACTCCAGAAGAAGTTCTGTATAAAAAGTTATTCACATATTAGTGAATTTTGACGGGAGTTTGATAACACCCGTGATCCGTAATAGAACTTATCGGTATGTAAGCCTGGATAGAATGAGATCAGATGACCTCATATATAGGAACATAATGACGCCAAGGAAGGCCCAAAACCCAGGGTACCAGTCTATCAGTAGAAGGGGCCAGTGCCAGAAAAAGTGTGAAATTACAAAAATGCCCCTGGATGCCCAGATTGTACCAGACATAGATGAAGGGTATTTTGGTCATCTGGGACAGGCTAAAAATGTGGCACATGGTATAAATATGATTATATAGAGTTAATATATGCCCTGAGGAAGTACAAGAAGGGGTGAAATGACAATTATGCCCTTAGGGTCAGTACAGTGCAAGAAAGGACACCAAGGGTATTTTGGTCATTTCCCAAGGGATGGATGGTAGATAAATACTCAGTCTAACATTTTCAATGGTATGAGAAGCCTATACATTAATTTCTAGGATAGAATACATATCCTAATTTATTATAAAAAAATTAGGAATAGAACACAGTCCGGTTGTTGTGAAACTGGACTGATCGGTACCGGATTGAACTGAAATTTCTCTAGAAGGTTCCTTACACTATGAGCAAGCCACCTAACCCCTTAAGGTGTCCCTTGATGGGTCCCACATGATGTCATAATTATTATTTTATGAAAAAGTTAAATCCAAGATTAAATGTGGGCCTTTAGATCAAATAGTAACCAAATCAATCTTGGCCATTCATTTTTCTTGGATTTTGGCTATAAATACCCCCTCATTCTGCAGAAAACCGTGGCTTCATGGACCCTTGGGGAAACTCTTGCAAAATGAAAACTCAAGCCAACACAAAGAAGATTCAAGGTTCCAAAGTTTAAGCAAGATAGAGATTAAAGGTAAGCAATCTTTCCTAGCTTATTCTCCTTTGATTTGGGAGCTTGAACTTAGGGTTTTCATGGGGAAAAGTTGAGTTTTCTCTAAGGGGAGGTACTGTCCAAAATCCATAGATGAAAGGGGAAAGAAGAAATTAAAGTTAGAAACTTATGATTGATGCTTAAACAAGCTAGTTAAGAGATTGGTGGTTGAATCAAATTGATATTCTTGACTTTGCCAAGAGTGAACCTGTTCGGTCTGCACTGTTTATGAGGAAAGGAAATTGAATTTCAATGATTTAATGCTTCCATTGAATTTATATGATGATTTTGTGTAGGGTTGGAAAGGTTTTGAACCTTGGAAACATTGAAATCTCAAGATTGTAGTCCTTGAAGTTCTTCACGGTTACTGTTCACACGCATGAACAGTGATTGGAATTTCATAATTTTGATGGTTTCAATGGTTTTAAAATGAAAAGTTGTGTGGGGTAAAGTGGAGAAACAAGTATGGGAAGCATTAGAATCAAAATGAGAATTTTTGAAAGAATTGTATGCTTATGTTCAGTTCTGTACAGCAGGCCATGAAGGAGCTGGAATTTCATGGTTCTAAGCTCATAAATGGATTCAAAAGATGAAATTGTGTAGGGTAAAGTCAAGACATCAATTGGTTCAAGAGCAAGTGGATTAGTGAAAATTAGAGAAAGTTATGACAATAAAGAGTGTAACAAAGTTAATCTTGAACATGGTTGGAGTTCATGAGTCCTAATGAGTTATGTGATGAATATGAATGTGTGGACCATGAAACATCCAAGAAGATATTGGGAAGTGATGGATATAAATGATTCATGGTTGGAAAGCTAGGGAGCAAGGGCTAAGGTCAAGAGGAAAGCTTAAGTGCAAGGTAGTGAACTTATCTCTTTATGTGCTTGATGTGGTATGCTTATGTGTTGACATATATATGTTATTTGAATGATGTTGTGACATGATAAATGATGTTGAATGTATTGTGAATAACATATTTCCATGGCCATGCACTTTATGTAAAAGTATATAGCATGATGGCATGTCACTAATCAAAGAAAGTTAATGAAATTACATATCATGCATTAGCATCCATCTTGCATATTTAAGTGGTAATGTTTGCTACTGAGATCCCTAGAATCTCACTCTTCCATAACCAACCAATTTAGATCAAGCATGAAGAAAAGCTATGCATGGAGAAGAGCTAAAGCATGGAAGAAGGAAAGTGAAGTATTTAAGATTCTAGCATATGCTATGCATTTTCCATGTATGTAAATGCCATGTAAGGTGTCTATTTATGTGATAAACTTGTATGTAATAATTATGGCATATGTACATGACGTATATGAATGTTAAGAAGCTTATTTAATGGCTTGTGCATGCTGAAACAATTATTGGAAATGAAAGAAAAGAAACTGAAATGGTAAAAACGTAGGTCCTAAAGCAGTTTTGTTGTGGCTTCAGTTTGACCTAGCAAATGAAGAAATTAGTTCACGAAATTTTATGAGCATGTAGAACACATCCATATGTTTAAGTGCATATGTATAAAGTTTCATTTGGATGTGTATATCAAGATAAATGAATTTCCAAAGTAAGGGACCAGAATCTGTTTCTAGAGTTTTTGACCAAATGAACAGTAAACTTTAACGAATAAACTGTATCAATTGGCGAATCATTTGGTCTGGAAATTATTTTTCCCTTAAATTTTATGATTTTATCTTCATGTATCTTTTTGAACCACCTCATTTCGAGTTTTCTAGAATTAATTATGATTTTTCGAAGTTCGTTGCGTAATCTAGAATACCATATGAACAGTAACACGAGAAAGAGTAAAATTCCTGATTTGGCTAATGGACTTCCAAGGTCTTGTAAGTGGTTCTAAATGCTACTGAATGGTCCCTAAGACGTATAAAAGTAAGGATGTTACACATCATATCTGGATAGCTATTGTAGTACAACAATAATCATGAGAGGCTAAATCTTTAGTCTCTTGGTGATGGATCTGATATCTTGAGCTCATGGACTGAAATGGGGAGTTTCTACTCTTCTAATTTGCATCTTCTCATGTTATGATTGCTACTAGATCTAGGGTTTTCATTTTATGAGCAAGTTTTGAATATCGATTGATCATTCTCATATTAGACTTTGTAATTGAATTCAGATGATTTGAACATTTACTTTTTAATATAATATTTTAGTTTTAATTTTAAGAAAGTTGGGTTATTATCAGTGATCTCATTGTTAATTAATTAAAATGCTTGAAATCTAGTATTTTTGATTGACGACCATTCGAGGGTGTTTTCATCATTTAATTTAACTTACACACTAAGTGGTTTCTTACAGTTTGCTAATAGTTCTTAAACAATCTTTGATCAAAGGGGTTTGAGAAAAATTAGGGTTATGGACTCAATCGATCGATTGAGGTTTTCTTTGATACTTAGTGATTTCAAAACTCTAATTTTAACATAAGAGCAGGGATAGATATGTTTTCATCATCAAGAGTATTTCATAACATATTTCTCAAACAAACCAACTTTCATCTTAATCAAAAATCCTAAAAGATTTACTTTTTCTGCACCCTACTTTTATTGCATCAATCTCTAAAACACCTAAAGCCATTTTATCCCTACTCGAGTTTTTCATTGATTTTGACATCCAATTTGCTAGGTTTCTAAATAAAAGGCTCTTTGAGAAGAACGATAGGGTTATGCCTTATACTATATTATATTGGGTGCAATTATCTTCATTTTGATAGATCAGACCACAATAATTCTCCCTCATCAAGGACTTGTATCATTATTCTTTCTTTCTTTAGTTTATTGCTAAATAGGAGCACATACTCTAACATGCATAATGCCTGGCCAACATATTGCAAGACTACATATATGCTCATGAATAAGAAGCTCCAACATCAGAGCTCAAGCATTCATTTCTTTAATATGCACAGCTCTAACACTCAGAGCTTGCACAACTTTATCACATGGAGCTTGCACTGTTTTAACATTTGGAGCTTTAGCATATTTTACAAACATAACATAATGCCTGGCATTTCATGCAAGGAGTGAAAGCTCTTATTTGCTCTTTCCTTTGTAGCATATCATGCAAACATCTTTTCCTTACCAAAAAGGGAACTTCTCTATCTGCTTACAAAACTAGCTAAAAAAAAAAGCTACTTCGTATTGTACTTCTCGATACATATTTCTCATTATGTATCACATTACATGTTTTTTATAGTGTATCTCATTATGTACTTTTCATGTTGTATCATGGCATATCTGGCCAAATATAGCTATATCATGGCCAATCTTGCCTTATCATAATGTATCCTTAGATACCATAAGGCTAACATTCTCTTTAACTTATAATTTTGCTAGCTTTTGAGAAAACTCTTATAAATATTTCCTTTCAAATTCACTCTATTTGGACTTGCCATAAGGGTTATAGTCCTTTAACATTCATAACCTTTTCTAACTTTTCATGACTTTTTCTATCATTTTACAAAACTTTGTGCGTCTATGCCAAACTTCTGTGACATTTACACCATTTTTCATTACGTTCCAAGAGGTCACCCATCATTGGGCTACTCTTGCCTGAGTATTCTTAACTAAAAAGTGCCGATAAAAATAAAAAGTGCCGATAAAAATCTAAAGCACTGATGCTAACAGGCTCTAACCCTTATACTTTACTATCTTAGACCCTTCTCATACTATCTCTATTTTGTCTATCTGGCCTTCTAATCTCTTTATCCTTATATAGAGGATCTATTTGTCTCTCACTCTTATTCTCTGTAATCACATCTTAGAGATTTCTCTTTATTCTTTTTCTCTTCCTTAGCCATATTATCCACAAACTCATAAATATCTGTTACTCAGGACTAAAAAACTTTGACTTTGATCACTAATTCCTTTTTCGTGTAAGAAGATTATGAGTTCAATCTATAATAATAAGGCTATCTGAAATTAACATCATGGGTACTCTTTCTGTTATGAGCTAACCAATTTGTGAGGCTTCCCTACCTTAACCTTGTCCTTGGTATTCGTTCTTCCAAAAAAATATTATACTTATGGCTCATTACTTTCTTTTTCTAGGCTAGGTCTACTACGACCCTAGGGATCTACTACAATTAACCGTCAGCCTCTTCAGGATCTAACTACGACCCTAGAATTCTATTCTCTATGAGCCATGTTAGGATCTAACTTCAATCCTCCAGAATCTATTGCAATTCCATTATACTGTATTTTTATCTCTAGAATACCTAAACCAACGGACTAAGTTACAATGTTATCCACTTCTACTTAGTTGTTAACTTAATAGATAATTCTCTAAGAATGATCACAGAAGACAATATTGACTATTAAGACTTTATTCATTTCCTCTATCACTCAAGAATTCCTCATATCATTCTCATCTGGTGGACACTACTCTACATGAGCTGCACCGTCCATTCTCTTAACTTTATCTCAAGAGCAATCTGACTCAATTATAAGAGCAATCTAGCTCTATTGTGAGAATGTTAACTTTCATATCCCTATTTTCAACTTCAATTATACTCAATTAGAAGTCATTTGAACCAATGACATTTCCCTTTACTTTAGAAATATGCATTTTGAAAAGATTTCTTCTCCAGTACTATTCACGAGTATTGTTCATTTGGTAATCCAGAATACATACCTAACCTTAAAAATTCATAATTAAATATATACAAATTGGAATGGAGTAGTTCCAATTTCTAATGAAAGCTATTTCATTTAAATTCAAAGGAAAAAAGTAAAACTGAGGTTTCCTTATCCTAATGAAATCAGTTTATTCGTTGAAAAACACTGTTTATTTGGAAAATCTGGAAGTTCTAGTTTCTTTGCCTTAATTTCAAAAATTCATTCCTCTTTGGCTACTTTTCCAAATGAAATGTGTTACCTATGAATTTAAAGCTCCATATGTGTTCTTTAAGCCTACAAAATTTCATAGAGAAATTCATTCATTTACTATATGAAATTAGTGGTTGAACGTCACCACCTTCAATCGCTCACTTTATCTCAATTCCAAATTTTATCTTCAAATTAGAAAAATCATAGTAAATCAAAAACTTGACCAATTGAGACATTCTTGGTGTCCATTTAAAGATATGTATCTTAGATATTTCATACCAAATTTTAAGTCCAAAATCGTTGGTTAAGTCATGGTAATTATGGTCATAAGTTTACTACCTCATATTACAAATACACTATATCATGCTAGGTATGCCATCAAGTCATCATCATAGTGCCAAGTGATCAACGTAACTTATTACACAAGTTCAACCATCTATATTTACCATTTTTCCTTGAGATGTTCCAGCACCTATAACATGGTTATGCATATGGAAAGAATGAGATTTCATGATCTAAAGGAATTGCAGTAGCAAACAATACTAAACAATGCATACATTAATGTAAATACTTGTGATTGCTTGTGAAAGTGTTAGCATTGTGTAATATGCATGCTTCCATGTTACATATGAATTATAATTAGCCAAAGTAAATATATAAATAGAGCTTCATACATAAGCACATATGCAACATAATTCAACAAAGCCATAGCACATTCAAGCATAACATTCAATGCATACAAGTTTAGGATATGTTTACTACCTATATACTTGATTTCTTTCACTTTAGCTTGCTTCTTTCTTCTCACTTATCTTGGATATATGGCTGCCTCTTTTGGTGCATACCAACCAATTCCTAACATCACATAAGCATTCATCCATCATTATCTAATTTTCTTGAGCATTAAACTTACTTCAACTAACATAACTTCCTCTTGCACATTAAGCTCACTTATTTTCCTTAATCTTAACTAATGGACTTGGTCTTTGAATCAATTGATGTCTTGACTTTACCCTACACAATTTTATCTTTTAAATCCATCTATGAGCTTAGAATAATGAAATTCCAGCTCCTTCATGGCCTACTATACAGAATTGAACATATGCATACAATTCTTTTAAAAATTCTCATTTTGATTCTAATGCTTCCCATACTTGTTTCTCCACTTTACCCCACACAAATTTTCATTTTAAAACCATTGGAAGTATCAAAATCATGAAATTCCAATCATTGTTCATGTGAGTGAACAGTAACCATTAAGACTTTCAAAAACTACAACCTTGAGATTTTAATGTTTTCAAGGTTTAAAACCTTTCCAATCCTACACAAAATCATCATATAAATTCAATGGAAGCATTAAATCATTGAAATTCCATTTCCTTCCCTCATGAACAGTGCATATAGAACAGGTTCCATTATGGCAAAGTCAAGAATATCAACTTGATTCAACAACCAATTACTTAACTAGCTTGTTTAAGCTTCAATCATATGTCTCTAACTTTAATTTCTCGCTTCCCATTTTATTTAAGGTCTTTGGGCAGCACCACCCCTTAGAAAAAACTCAACTTTTCCACCATGAAAACCCTAACTTAAAGTTCCAAAATCAAAGGAAAATAAGCTAGGAGAGATTGCTTACCTTTAATCTCTAGCTTGCTTGAACTTTGGTACCATGAATCGTCTTTGTCTTGACTTGAGTTTTCATTTTGCAAGAGTTTCCCTAAGGGTTCATGTGCTTCAAGGTTTTAGGCAGATTTGAGGGGGTATTTATAGAGAAACTTGGGTTGAAATGGATGGCCAAGATTAATTTGGTTACTATTTGATCCAAGGGCTCACATTTAATCTTGAATTTAACTTTTTCCAAAAAGAATAATTATGACATCATGTGGGACAGCACAAGGGACACCTCATGGGGGTATGTGGTGCCATTTACATGGAAGGAAACTTCTAGAAAAATTCTAGTCCAATCCGGTACCGATTGGAGCAGTTTCACAACAACCGAATTGTGTTCTGTTTCTAATTTTTTTATAATATACCAGGATATGTATTCTATCCTGGAAATCAATGTCTAGGCTTCTCATAACATTGAAAATGTTAGACTGAGTATTTATCTGTCATCCATCCCTTAAGAATGACCAAAAGACCCTTGGTGTCATTTCTTGCGCTGTACTAGCCTTAAGGGCATAATTGTCATTTTACCCCTCTTTACACTGCCTTAGGACATATACTAGATCTAACTAATTATATTTATACTATATTTCACATTTTTGTCCCATCCAGAATGACCAAAATGCCCTCCATCCATCACTGGTATAATATGGGCATCCAGGGGCATTTTTGTAATTTTACACTTTTCTGGACTGCTCTGGACTCTAACCCACATAACTGTCTCATTACTTTATTTGGCTCATGATGGTTCCATTTGGGCCTTGATATGGGCTCATTGCCTGTATTACCTTTATGGCCCAATTCACAATACAACTCTCTCGATCTTATTTGTAGGGTATTTTATTTCACTGTAAAATCGCGTATGGATTCTACAGGATTCCTTTTCTAACTCTGTCAATTTTATAAATTCTTATATTAAATATACGAATGTCTTGTAAGGTCTCATCTGATTATGAGATCTGAAAATTATTGTAATAATTCCTTCAAACTTTAGAAATTTATATCAATTAATCGGGACCTCAAATCAAAATTATGTGTTGCGTTAAACTGACCAAAATATTTTTGTCTATCTACTGGTAAAATTTGGGTCTTATATGATTTTGGGCATTTTTGGCCTGTTTTGGCTCAATTTTCTCATAATTACATTTAAGTCCCTAAACTTTTGGCTATTTGCATTTAAGTCCTTTAACTTTTGAAAATTATATTTAAGGGCCCAACTTTTGTTTTTACTTTCACTTTTTGCCTTTAACCTTTTCTACTTTGTGTTTTAGTCCTTTTTTTTCTTCAAGACTCATCTAACCTTTATCTTTTCTTCTGATCTTTGTCATAATCCTTTACAAACCTCTTTCCACTATCAGTACTATACAGATAGGGAAAAATTAGGATATGACAAATTCACTCTCCACAGCTTTCTTGAGACTGATATAGTCAACATTATCTATCTTTAGCAAAGAAGGTTGGGGTTGACTAGGACCAGGAACATCACATTGATCTTTCTCTATAAAGTCACATATTCTTGGACTTTGAGAATGGACAAGGGCTATCATAGACTCTAACTGGATTTGTGGATTAAGGAACTTATTTATATTACTCATAGCAAATATATCCTCAAACTCTGGTAGAGGAGGAATAATATCTGGTCTACCTGTAATTCATTACCAGTACTCAGCTTCCTTAGCCGTAATCTATCCTCTCATTAGAGGAATATGGCTTACATCAGGGTTAGATGGCACTCTAACAAACTTATATTATATAGAGTCACTAGACTCAACATCATCTACATGCACAATGTTAGGCTGCAGGTTTGAGTCTACAGAAACATCTATAGGATATTTTATTGTAGACCTCCCTGACTTATCCCCTATACTATCATATGAACTCTCTTCACTGTCTGAAGGAGGATTGTAGTATGGATGTACATCATCTTCATATATCATTACTGACTGAGGTCTCCCTTATTAACTGAAGGCTCTGCCTTAACTTTATGAAATCACATATCTACTTCTGTAATATTTGCTTAAATAAGCAATGCTAACTATCACAACCAATACCCTAACATAACAAATTACTTACTATTTAGAGTTAGGGTCAGGGAACTATCTTATATTATGCTAAAAACTTCTGCTCTGATACCAAAATGAAACATCCTTACTTTTGTATATCTTAAGACTATTCAATATCATTCAGAACTACTTATAAGACCTTGGAAGTCCATTAGCTAAATCTAGAATTTTACTCTTCCCGAGTTACTATTCATACAGTATTTCCAGATTAGGTGATGAAATTTAAAAAATCATAATTAATTCTAAAAAAATAAAATTAAGTGCTTGAAAAAAATATGTGAAGATAACAATACTCAGCTTCCTCAACTGTAAGTTATCTATTTATCATCCCTACTATGGCATTGAGGAACTATTGTAGGTTACTCATATCAAATCTATCCTCAAACTCTAGTGGAGGAGGAATAATGTCTAGTCTACCTGTAATCCATTAGCAGTACTCAGCTTCCTCAGTCGTAATATGTCCTCTAATTAGAGGAATAGGGCTTACATTAGGATTAGAGGGCACTCCAACAAACTTATACTATATAGAATTACTAGACTTATCATCATTTGGTACATGCACAACTTCAGACTGAATCTCTACATAACCTCTAGACTACAGGTTTGAGTCCACAACTTCAGGTTTGTATATCTATTTATCATCCCTACTATGGCATTGAGGAACTGCTATAGGTTACTCATATTAAATCTATCCTCAAACTCTGGTGGAGGAGGAATAATGTCCAGTCTACCTATAATCCATTACCAGTACTCAACTTACTCAGCCGTAATATGTCCTCTAATTAGAGGAATAGGACTTGCATCAGGATTAGATGGCACTCCAACAAACTCATACTATATAGAATTACTAGACTTATCATCATTTGGTACATGCACAACTTCAGACTAAATCTCTACATAACTTCCAAACTATAGGTTTGAGTCTATAGAAATAGTTATGGGATATTCTACTGTAGACCTCCCTAATTGATCCTCTATACTACCATATGAACTCTCTTCATTATCTGGAGGAGGATCATAATTTGGATGTACATCATCTGCATATATCATTATTGGCTGGAGGTCTCCCTTATTAACTAATGGCTCTGATTTAACTTTATGAAATCCCATATCTACTTCTGCAATATTTACTTAATTAACCAATGCTAACTATCCCAACCAATACCCTAACAATACAAAGTACTTACTACTTAGAGTTAGGGTCTGGGGATTATCTTATATTATGCCATAAACTTCTACTCTGATACCAAAATGAAGCATTGCACTTTTATCACCTTCGAGTACATATTCGAAAGCGTGTTTGATTAGCGGAAGTATTACATTAGCCTAAAAATTAAAATTTTAAAACTTACTTCTCGGGTACTGTTTATTTGATGATTTCCATATTATAATCCAACTTTAAAAAATCATAAATAATTTTAGAAAAATTGTATGGAGTTGGCCAAAATTTCTAATTAAAGATCTTTCATAGCTATTTAAGGAAAAAATATAAATCTGGATATTTACTTCGCCAATTAATACAATTAAATCAACTTTTTACTGTTCATATGGCAAATTCTGGAAATTCCAGATTGTCTGTTAACTTTGGGAATTTATTTCTCTTGATATACATATCCAATTGAGGAAATTTAAAGATCTGGATGTTTAATACATATAAAATTTCATGAAATAATCCTTTCATTTGCCAGGTCAAACTGAAGTCCGAACACAACTGCTTCAGGACCTACGTTTTTACTATTTCATCTTCTTTCTTAAATGTTCATAAACTAATCTAGCATTCGTAAACCATAAAATAAGCTTCTCATATATTCATATACATCATGTACATAATGCCATAATTATTTTATACATTTTTATCACATAAATAGACACCTTACATGGTATTTACATACATGGAAAATTCATAGCATATGATAGGACCTCAATTACTTCACTTTCTTCCATTCTTTAGCTCTTCTCCATGCATCCATTTTCCTTCATACTTGACCTAAATTGGTTGGTTGTGGGAGGGTGAGATTTTAGGAAATCTCAGTAGCAAATATTACTAATTAAATATACAAGATGGATGCTAATGCATTATATGTAATTTATTAAACTTTCTTTAATTAGTGACATGCCATCATGCTATATACTTTTCATAAAAATTCATGGTCATGGAAACCATGTTATTCATAACACATTCAACATCATTTATCATATCACAACATCATTCAAACATCATATACATGTCAACATATAAGCATACCACATCAAGCACATAAAGAGGTAAGTCCACTACCTTGCACTTAAGTTTTTCTCTTATTCTTATGCACTTGCCCCCTAAGCTTTCCAAACATGAAGCCTTTCGGTAAATCATTTTCCAACATCTTCTTCTATGCTTCAAGGTCCTAAACACATTCATATTCACCACATAATTCATTAGGACCATGAACTTCAACAATGTTCAAGGCTATCCTTGATAAACTCTTTACTAACATAACTTTCTCTAATCTTCACTAATTGATTTGACCTTTGAACCAATTGATGTCTTGACCTTACCCTACACACTTTCATCTTTTAAATCCATTTATGAGCTTAGAATCATAAAATTCTAGCTCCTATGCACTATTCTCTACAGAATTGCATAACACACTCTTTTATTTTAAAAATTCTTATTTTGATTCTAATGTCTCCCATACTTGTTTCTCTACTTTATCCTACACAAATTTTCATTTTAAAACCATTGGTAGCATCAAAATCATGAAATTATAATAATTGTTCATACTGGTGAACAGTAACAAAGAAGAATTCCAAGAACTACAACTTTCAATTATAATATTTCCAAGGTTCAAAACATATTTAATCCTACACAAAATTATCATAATAATTCAATAGAAGCATTAGATCATTGAAACTCAATCTCCTTCTATCATGAACAGTGCAAACCAAAATGGTTCAACCATGAAAAAGTAAAGAATATCAACTTGATTCAACAACCAATCACCAAACGAGCTTGTTTAAGCTTTAATCGCATAACTCTAACTTTAATTTCTTCTTTCTTCTTTCATCTAAGGTTTTAGAAAGCACATACACCTTGGAGAAAACTCAACTTTCTTCCATAGAAACCCTAAGTTTAAGCCCCCAAATCAAAGGAAAATAAGCTAAGATAGATTGCTTATCTTTATTCTCTAGCTTGCTTGAACTTTGGACCTTGGCTTCTTCTTTGTCTTGGCTTGAGTTTCCAATTTGACATAGCTTCCCCAAGGGTTCTTGCTTCACATTTTGAGCAGAAATAGTGGGGGAATTTATAGAAAATCTCATGGAAAATGAATGGCCAAGATCACTTTATGCACTATTTGAACTAATGGCTCATAATTGCTCTTACATTAAACTTGCTCACTAAGCCAATTTGAGATAAGATCACATGAGAAAAAACTTCTCTTCCCCTTGCCTTGTACACCATGTATGAGGTCTTATGGGTCCCACCATGTGCAAACCCTAGTTCTCACTTTATTCCTTTTTCTTTTCTTTTTCAAAAATTCAAAAATTATTCATTATTGGACTTGAGCTCCAAGACAACTTTTGGGATTTATTGGGCTACCTTATGCCTTCCTTTGGGTCCAATAGTTAATTGACACAAATCCCAAGGCACTTTCCTTATACCGATATCCTTAAAATATCTTAATTTTGAAATAAATACTAGACACATCTTTAATAGTTTTAAAATTTTTAGAAATTCATTATAATATAAAATAAATCCCCTGTAAAGTCTCATATTTTTTTGAGGCCCACAAGTCCTGATAAAAATTTTCTATATTTCCTCAAGACTCTTTGTGGGAGTCCGATTTCACTTTAATTTCTCAAATGGCATTATCATCTTTTCACACATCATCAAAGTATTCCCTGACTATGGTCAACTATTTTGGAAACTCTCCTTGAATGTCTAACCTTATTCATATGACCAAAATGCCCTTCGTCTAACTCGACTCAATGATACAACACAGTGGCATACTCAGAGGCATTTTCATAATTTTATATTTTTCACGGTCTTTATTAGCCTTGGCCCACATACTTATCTAAAAATATTATTAGGCCTATAAGGCACCATTTTGGACCCTCTACATGATCCACTATCTTCATGGGCTAAATTCCCAAGAAATTTCCTCGAAAACTATTTATCGGGTGTTTTAATCTACTGTAAATTCTACATAACTCCTTTTTTAGCTTTGTTAGTTTTATAAATTCTTATATTAATTATAATAATTTTTGTGCCAAATTTCATCTAATTCTGAGGTCTAGAGGATACTGTATTAATTTTTCTTTCTTCATAAATTAATATAAATTTTTTGGAACCTCAAATCAAAATTCTGTGTTGCGTCAAACTAATTAGAATAATTTTCTCTATTTACTAAGAACATTTAGGACTAATATGATTCTGGGCATTTTTTGGCCTTTTTTGGCTCAATTTTCAATATTACCATTTTACCCTTGAACTTTTGAAAATTACACTTTAGGCCCTCAACTTTTATAATTACACTTAATGACCCATAGTTTATTTCTACTTTTATTTTACACCATAGAACCTTTAGACTTTTCAATTTAGTCCCTCATATTTATACCTTTGTCTAATCATTATTTTTTCTTTCTATTCATCATCACAATCCTTTCCAAACCTCTTTCCACTATCAGTATTATACAGATAGAGAAAAAAACTAAGATATGACAAGAATTTTGAGTCATGCTATTTTGAAACTTGAATTATTCAAAGCTATATTCCATAAGAAGATTAATTAAGTAAGCCTTCGATAAGCTTCATAAAGACTCAGTTTGTGAAATATTTTGCAAAAGAATTAATTGAAGCATTGATCGAACAAAGCATTTATCAATAAGATTTTTTATTCATCATATCTAATTTTCAAATAAGTTATTCTGTTTTCAAAGTCTCATTTATCAAAGGATTATTTGACAAGAGTATTTATCGAATAACTTTTCGATAAATAAGGTTAAGTCTCTAAGTTTTTCAAAAGTACTGATAAATGATTTTTCATATATTCTACCACTCTGCTTTGATATGATGTTTTAGAAAAACTTATGATCACAGAATATGAAAGGTTTACAATTTAAAATCTGATGGTTTAATATTTGGATATAAAAGGCTTACCAGTGATATAATTGATTTCTTCTCAATTTGATCTTTGGAATCTTTAGTAAAAAATTTATATATGATCAAATGAAAGAAAAGATAAAGTTGTTTTAGATTCAAATCACTGGAATCTTAATATTAATTAAAGTTCTTGATGTGATTTGATTGTTTGAAATATTTTGATGATAATTTATTGCTTAAATGTTGTTTGATCTATTTCAATCATATATGGTTTGTTTAGACTTAAAATTATGAAGATTATATTAGCCATAAATGATTCGAAGTCTAATTTATTATGCTATTATCAATGAACTATTTAATCAGGACACTATCAAAGAGATCCTCCACAAGATCTTTTGTTAAGATTAATATGTCAAATTATGAATGAATAAGTCTTGGAATAACCTTGATAACTTTGAAGAACTTATGAATTACTTTGATTTGATTGAATTAATGATCTTCATGAATTCTATAGCTTGCTCTTAATTGATTATATATGATGATGACTATTTTGGCATGATAAATCTTTCAAGTCATGCTGTGATCTCTTGTTTGATCTATTATACTAAAATGATAAATCTTGTTATCTGTATTGATTAATTATCTTATGAGTTATTATTTCCAAATGTATTGCATAATGATTTGAGAAAATATCTCAATGTCTAAAAGTCTATTTGAAAAGGTTTGAAAAGATGTTCTTCAGCATTTATCAATAAGCTATTCAAAGAGCATATTTATCAAAGAACAGTTTGATAAATAACATATTGTGAAACATATCGATAAATCTGAAAGCATATGCTTTGAAAAGATAATTTTCAAAGAGTTATTCGATAAGGGAATTTATCCAATACATATTCGATAAATCATAAACTATCCATATACAATTTATTATAGATTTATTAAAGTCTTTTTCGATAAAGTTGATTATCGAATAATTGCTCGATAAGTTTTAATTATTTCAAACACAATTCTTTAGCAATTTATCAAAGACCTTTTTGTTAAGGGTATTCTTTAATAACCTCTTCGATAAGTCAAGACACTTTGTGAAAAAAGATCTAAACTATACTTTATCATATTCTGACCTTTAATCCTAAATCATTTTCTACTTACATTGATTATATATCAATACTAAATCATATTTCAAGATCATTTGCATATCAAAACAAAGGAAATGATCAAAGAGCAAAAAGTCATCAATTGTCCACGGTAGCAGAGCGGCTATATTTGACAATGGCTACTTCAATGCTTCAATAGAATTTTGTAGAACCAAGTATAAAAGAATAAGACAAAACGAGAAAGTATAAGAAGTTGGGAGACTTAACAAGAGAAGCTTACAAAACAATATTATCATATTCAAATAACAGTCTTTGTTTTACTTTGTTTCTCATATTTGATTAAGAACATATCATATCTTGTAAAGAGATAGAAACTTAGAATTTGTGAGCTTAAGTGTTTATCACAATTTCTCTACTAAGAGAGTCTCATCTATATCAATATGTTTCTAAATTTCACAAGAGGATTCTTGACTAGATTAAAACCTTATTAGTGTAAGGCGTAGTGAAAGTGATTCTCACATATTGTATAGCTTACAGATTGTAAGGGGGACTAAGAGGGGATTCTTACGTGAATGTTGTAACACCTTACTTCCAAACACCTTAGAGATTGTTCAGTAGAATTTAGAACTACTTAAATATCCATTGAAGTTCAATTACAAAATATGGAATTTTCAAGCTTCATATGTATTGTTCATTTAGTATTTGTAAATTTGGTGATGAACTTTGAAAAGTCATAAATAATTCAATTAAAATCGAAATGAAGTGGTTTAAAATATTAATCAAAACTAACATAAAGAAATTTAAGGGAAAAATATTACTAAGACCAAATGCTCAGCCAATAAATATAGTCTTGGTATCAAAGATCACTATTTATTTGGTCAAAAATTTTAGAAAACAGTTTCTAGTCCCTAACTTTAAAAATGTTGTTCTCCTTGTACCAACCTCAAAATAAGGCATTTTGGTGTCAAAATGAAACTTGACTAAATCTTGTAAAAATATCATATATTTATTTAATCATTAGCAATTTTTCTTAGGCACATACAAATTACCGCCATTAACTGTACATCATACAATTAATACAACAATCACATTTCAGCCATCCTAACTAATTCTTAACTCTTCTTAATGCATCTTCATCTTCTCCCTCATGAGAAGCTCCTATTGTGATTGTGATATGGAGGGGGGTGAGATTTCTGGGGAAATCTTAGTATCAAACGGATATCATATAATGTATGTAGCTACATGATTGATGTTAATATGTGTTTACTTAATGATTGTGCTAGCATAATGATAACTTTATATGCTTTCATATTTCTATAATTATAACATATCGCCACAACATTAAAAGAAACAAAGTATTTTTAATCATATATGCTTCCCATAATCAAAGTAAACATTTAACAAATAAAACATTCAAGTCATACAAGTAAGTTCACTACCTCTATTCCTTGATTTTCCATACTTTTTTCTTTCCTTATTTATCCTCAATGTGTGGCTGCTTCTTGAACACACAAATTAAAGCCTAAATATTGCATAATCATACATTCATCATAATCTAATTCAACTGATATTTCAAGAATATTAAACTCAATTAACCACTTAACCCCTAATTTTCTTTATTTGTGGTTAACTGCCTTGTCATTTGAATTAATTTGTATCTTGACTTTACTCTATACAAATTTGCCTTATGAAACCATTTATGAGCTAAGAATTATAAAATTCTAACTCCTTCATGGCCTGCTATACAGAACCAAAAAGAGTGCATTCTTTTGTCAAAATTACTCATTTTGATTCTAATTCTTACAATACATGTTTTTCTACTTTATCCTACACAATTTTCAGTTTAAAATCATTAGAAACATCAAAATTATGAAATTCTCTTTACTGTTCATGAGTATGGATAGTAACAGAAAGGGTTTCAAAATTTTTCTTTTCAATTTCAATGTTTATAAGGTTCCAATAATATTCAATCCTACACAAAACCATCATCTAAATTCAATTGAAACATTAGAATCATGAAAATCACATCTCTCCTATCCAGAACAACACCTGGTCGAATGGCCTCCATAGTGGCAAAATTAAGAACACAATTTAATTCAATAACTAATCATCAATTCTAACTTATCTCTGTATCAATTTCATAGTTTAAACTTAATTTCATAGTTCAAAAATTAAAACATTGGTTTTATCATTTCAAAACACTTATAAATAAATTAGGAATGATTGCTCACCTTGTGCCTTAGCTATCTTGGAAATTTGGTACCTTAGTTCTCCCTTGGTTCAAGCTTGCTTTCCGTTTTACCATAGTTTCCCTTTGTCTTCCTTAGCTTCATGGTTTTATTAAGAATGGAGGTATTTATTGTAACACTTTACTTTCATAAGTCTTATAGACTATTAAGTTGCATTTATAATCACTTAAATCCAAAATTTCTAAGACTACAGTTGCTATTCATTTAATATTTTCAGATTAAGCGACGAACATAAAAAAAATAATAACTAGTTCTATAGAAATCAAAATGAAATAGTTCAAAAGGTTATTTGAAGCTAACATAATGTATTTTAAGAGACAAATATCATTTAGATCAAAAGCTAAGCCAATCTATATAGTATTATTGTTAAATATCACTATTCATTTAATCAAATTTCTGAAAATATATTCGGGTCATTAATTGAAAATTTTGTTATCTTTATACCTATTTCGAAATAACGAATTATTTATGTCAAATAAATTAACTAAATCTTGGAAAAATATCAAACCAACAGCGTGTAGGTAGAGAGGGTAAGAAGGCTCAATGATAGAAATTGGAGATCCCATGGGTGAACCTTCGACGACTGCTAGAAGGCTTCTAAGAAGATGCGAACGAAAATTCCTTTCGATCTTGAACGCGAACACAAAGGGCGCTTGATCGAAACTTGTGAGGTGCTAGAATAGAGCTTGTGAGGTTCTCACTATCGATACTTCCACCGATTATTCCCTTGGTCTTGTACGGGCGTCTCGCCATAAATTTTTGACAGCGACAGCAGATTAGGGCAAATCAGATTTTTTCACGAAGGAATGAGAAGAAGCAAGATTCGTGCAGAATTCGCAATCTTACAAGATAAATAACGACGTCGTTGCATTACCAAAATACTGGATCCTTCTTGACAGAGGCGAGCCTCAACACATGCCAGCAGAACCTAATGGGTCTCAGGGATCATGCTTTCTCTCTAGTACCATGAAAATACACTAGCATGGATCCAATTTATGAGAACCAGAATCATTACATTTATGCCTAAATGGTCTATTTATATAGATAATCACCCACAAGCTTGTGGGTTGGTTGTGAGCCCAATAAACAATACAATAAGATAATTTTAAAAGCCCAGTATCTAATATATATCTTCCTAACAGAATAGAAAATTTGTAATGGGACATATGCAGTATATGTAATTGGCAACCTTATACTGACGGGGTTTAGTCTGAGTAGTAAGTGGCTCGGTATCACTTAAATGAGATCTTGAGTTTGAACCTTGGCATAGGTAGAAAATTCCCGTTGAGAGATTCACCCACCATAGCCAAGTGCACGACGCAGGTCAGATCCGGATATAGTCAGGGCAAAGCTCCGGTAAACCGGGTGGTAATTTTTTTAGTTATTCTGTTTAAAATAATCTCTTGCTTCCCTTTGATTTCAGTTCTTAAATTTACATTATTTTTTATAACAATAGTAAAAACTCCCACTAACTGTTAATTAGAAAAGTACTGAAATACACATAAATGCATTCAATGTTATACATGACTTAGTGAAGCTTATGAAGAAACACTTGACACGTTATTCATACTATAGCAGTTGAAGATGCTATAATGCAAGCAACACACCACATACACCGCATATCCCTTATTTTGATTACTAACTAAAATCAGATCGATGTTACAAAATGAAGTCATTTCTTAAAACAGGAATATTTCATCTTGCATCATCAAAGGGTAAGTATCAAGAGCAAATGGTCCAAAGTTAGTAATTCCAGTATTCTCCACAATCTGAAAAGCAAGAAAGAAAAAAGAGAAATGGCTTGCATTAGATTAATATTTTAACGTAGAAACACATCAATATGATTTTTAACACATCAATATGCTTTTTTTTTCCAAAAAAGAAATCAATTTTTATAAATATAGACATTTTATTACCTTATCCTGGAGATACTCATTTGCAGCTTTGAGTATTCCCTCCTTCAAATACCAAAAGGTAATAAAGCGTGTCAATGATATGACAAAAATAGATATATCCGATTCATATTTGTCTTTCATGCATATTAAACTTAAATATTTGATTATATATATATATATATATATGATATAAAAGTTCTATCAAGTCTCACTATTTATGATGAGTCAAGTTTCAAATGAGGTGCATTGCATGGATCCATATTAATTACTTATAAAAATACTACAAAAATATAAAATTTTGAAATTTTATGAAGGAGGAGCATCTTTAAAACATTCTTTCACAACTCCAGAAGATATACAACTTACCAGAAAAATTAAACGGAAATATATAATTTATTTATCCAAAGAATTATATATAAAAGATATTTTTACTGTTTTTAATATATATATCAATTTTTAACATATTTAGTTAAATATACGTTTATTTGTGGGTAACTTATACTCCTATAAAAGAAACTCGAGTAACAACATAGATTATTTAGACTGACTTGATCTTTTAAAAGGAAGCACACTTTACTTAATTAGTTTCATTATATTATATTTAAATTTTAGTAGTTGTCGTCCGACTTTAATATATTATGTCAATTACAAAGACATTTATTTAAATATTTTATCTTTCTATTAATTAAGGAAGTAATGAAAACATGGAGTATTTCAAGGATCATGTTAGAAAACAATAGGACAACATTTTTTTTTCGCAACAGGATTATCGTCATATGCTGACAATATAGGGTAATATTCCTTGAAGTATACATGTATGAGAAGAAAGTACAAATTCCTCCAAACTAGGTTATTCTATTCATAAGAGTTGCGGATAATCGAATCTCTAACCATTTGCTTAAAAGAGAAGAGCATCTACCACTCATATATGCTGAACAATTGGTAATAAAATATATTTTTAATGTTTGATATACTTTTAATGTTTAATCATATATATAGTATTGTTAAAAAAAAACGTTCGCATCATATAAATATATATATATATATATATATATATATATATCAGTGCAAAAATAAAATGACAAAAGACAAAGAGAAAACACTTAGATATCTTAAAATAGATGTCATTAATTTGATTCGGACATACTTATAACGTTATGCTCATTATTCTATTAAACATATATACTTTTTCAGGGAAACAATTTAAGAAATTCAATTCATCAGAAAAATTATTGAACATGGTTAAGTTGTCAAAAGGACAAAAATAATTAATATAAATATAAAAATAACTAAAGTACTACAAAGTTTCATGCTAACCTTGTCCCTTAATGTTTGAATTTCACGTACCATGTTATTCATCTGTAAATCATAAGCAAACAGGTAGCGAAGTTCTTCAAAAAAATAAATCAACACATAATGTAATTAATTAAATATTTGAAGTGAGCAATTGCTTTAATTTTATTCCATTTTTTTGTGAAGAAATAAAAAGATTGCATTTTGGTATCACCTTCATTGAACGAATCTGATAAATCCACGTTTCGAGGTACTTCTCCAGCACTTGTAATTCCTGCACCGTCATTGTTCCGATCCCCCCTCCAAACAAGTAACTACTCGTAGGGCAATTTTAACGCATTCATACTTTAGTGGAACGTGAAATTGAAGCATACTAGATTATGTAATAAACTACTTTTCTCTGTATGACAAGCATAAGATATAATCAAATTCTAAAGCATTTTTCTTAAAATAAATTAATATAGTATAGTGTGTGTAAAAACTAGAAATTTTAATTCAACTTGAGTTTGAAAGACATCTCACAGTTCAATTTTATTTTCTTCAATATTTACAGGATAAATTTAAATATTTTTAAAAGTATCATTAAAAAATAATACTCGTACGTATATCTTTTTATTCGAATAAAAATTCATAATTTGTTTGAACTCCAAAATTAAGTTTGAGTCTTTATAGTATTTGAGCAGATAGCCATCAAAATCTTCTCTAATAACAAAGATAGATCCACTGATTTTAAATAAATTTTCAGTAAATTTAAATTTAATTATTATATTGAAATAAATAAGAATCCAATTGTTCATAAAATTCATAGAATTACCAGTAACTATACACATGTTTGTATTTAACACAAGGAAATTGAAAATCATATTTTTTTATCTCCTATATCATATTTAAATATATATATATATATATATATATATATGTTATATTTAGACCATTTAATAAACACATGTTTGCTCGTCAATATTTACATGAGACCCCTTTACAAAGTTACCCAAATATAATATCACTTACTAAACTATATAATTTACCTGAGACCCCTTTGCAGAGTTCCAATTTCTTGTCTCAGCACATCGATCTCCTCTTTCGCATCCTGCACAGGAACATATTATTGTCGGCCCCATAGTTAAAATAGCATGTGCTCAGAAGAATCATTAGATATGGATACTAAACTTACTATAAAACTCTAAATAATACGCGTATAAAATAAATTATTAATTAATTAGTTACTAAATCAAGAATAAGGAAGCTCTTTATTATTAATACCTAATTAAAAAATTCAATTATTAAAATGCTTTTTTACAACATGCCTTTATGAACTAAGTAATACTTATTCTTAATACAATATTTATCAATATGTCTTGAATTTAAAATAATATTTTCTACTGATTTTATTCAATTTCCACAAAATTATTAACATAATTTTCCAAGAATGATTACAATTCTCACTCTCAAACTACATCATGTCTAAAATACCTTTTATATCATAAGATTATATATTAGTTTATAAATTTAATTTTAAAAAATGATAAAAGTGATAGATAAACTGGATTTCAAATACCTCTTTTATTAATGATATGAAGGAGCAGTATTTATTGTGATAATTAGTTTAATTTTTTTATGAATCTTGCTTAATTATCTTATTTAAATAATTCTGTTACAAACAATTTAATGTCTTGTCAACTTCCTATTAACATAACAGTTTATATATATAATTCACAATAACTTTATTAAATTATTCAAATGTATTGCATTGTTTCATGTAATAATAATATGTAATGTATGGAATTTTTTTTCCTTTTTAATTAATGTGAATTAGGTTTAATGATATAACTATAGATATCAAGGAATTGGCTTAAGTGGAAAGAGTTTTGACCATTTAAACACCAAGTCTCAAATTTAACTATGACAATACTCAAATTTAACCTAGTCAAATAACTATATCAAAATAAAAAAAAAATATATACCATAGATGTGAAGTACCATTTAAAGCAAGGGCCTCTATCTTTATGTCTAAATGAAAATCTTTTTTTATAGTGAGATAAAAAGAAGAGTTATTAAGCCAACCTAAGGGTTAGCATGGTCTTTGGATATTTTATTTGATTTTCTTTACACTAAAATCTCGTATAACTAATAACATTAATATTCAATATAAAATCATTAGAAATATGATAATAAGTTGCGACTATTAAAAACCATAATTATGTTACCTATTATCGATATTCCATTTTATGTACCGATATATATAGAGAAAAATATTTAGTTCCAGTATTTATCCCGCAAAAAGCTTTCTACAGTACTATGATGTATGAGTTCCATATTTTAAAGATAAGAGTTGCACAGTGAAGAAATTCCGCGAATCTAAGAAAGCTTTTTCCTTCTATCATATCTATAGAAACGAACACACGAAAAATCGAATCTAACAAAGCATTATGTAGTGCAAAAACTTGTTACTCATGAAAAAGAGTCAACTTGATATATGGAATCTATCGAGCCATATATACACGTTTCAACATTTTCAATTTTATTTTGGGAGAATACATGCGTTTCATCTTTTAGATGATTGGTCACCTCACGGACATATCATTACTATTCAATAACTAGACAACACAACTAAGAACCTGATCCTTTTCAATCTTTAAGATATCTGACTAGTAGCTAACAGACATTAAATATCCATTTTTCTTGGAAACAATTAATACTGGTAATTATTTGATTCTTTCATCCTTTCTTTTACTTTTCATTTGAGTATTTGATCCTTCCAATTATGTTTGACATTACGTAAGCATACAAACACACAGACAAATATATATATATATATATAGATAGATAGAGAGAGAGAGAGAGAGATTTTGCATACCTGAGGATGTGGTTCATTGATGGCCGGTTCAGGTTCAAGCTGAGCCCCACGAGTGAACTTCGTGTACCTCTCCAACAGCCCTTGCATTGTTCTTTAATTTCGTATACAAAAGCCAGAAATCAGAAAGAAAGAGAGCTAATTACGTTTAGAGACAGTAGCATATATATATATGTTACCATTGTTAGTCGCTTGATACACATAATTGAAAGACTGTAGAGAATAAATATGATACATGTATATATATTCACATACGCACAACTAACATAATTTTTTGTTGTTATCCTTTCAAACAACAATTATTTCAACTCAAAATATAAAATTAAAAACAAATATTCTTAGAGTGACAGTGACAGGTGGACAAAGTGTGTGTGTGTGTGTGTGAGAGAGAGAGAGAGAGAGACCCTTTGGTGGCTAATTCGTAGAGCTTGCCGTGGGCGGAGAAAATGAGGAGGCCAATTTCAGCATCGCAAAGTACAGAAAGCTCCTTAGCCTTCTTCAGAAGCCCTGCTCGGCGCTTGCAAAAGGTCACTTGCCGGTGCACCGGGTTCTCAATCCTCTTCATCTGAACCTTTCCACGTACCATTTTCTGATGCTGATAGATCGATCTCTCTCAGAAGAAGAAGAAAAAAATGTGTTTTTGTGTGTGTTGATCTGCACACAACCTCCCACTAGTGTGAACTAGCTTCGAGGAAGATGCCTCTGCCTTACTCTTCCAGCTATCTCGCTTACCTTCTCATTTTCTCCCACCCACGCCCCCTTTTATACCAACCTTGTTTACCTCACCCTCGCTACCTAGCTAGGGTATAACTTAATTATATATAAATTATATATATTCAGGTTCCTCAAAGGAATCTTGATGTCTTATCAATCTCTATTCTTAAGAAAAAAATTAACTTTTTGCACGATTTATTCTATCTATTCTATACAAATAAAAATAAAACTTGTATTATTTTAAAAATTAATTAATATTTTAAAAGGAAAATAGTTTACCAATGTGTATTGATTTTCTACAGTTTAAATATAAAACTCTATAGCTAGCTTGTAAAGTTCATAAAAGCATATAAGTGTATCGATGGAACTAACTTTCATTTTTTTCCTGCCTAGGAACCGCTTGGTTTAATGTTAATAAAGCGAAAGAAGGAGAAACATGTATCTTTTCCATCTTTGGAAACGTTTGGTCGAAAGTTTGTGTACTATGCATTTATTGAGGGATACGTGTTTAATTTTGAGATGGACGTGAAATCCGAATTCATGCCTTTTTTTTCATAACTTTTATTTAATGAAACAAATAGATCACTCTCAATATTTTCTTTCTTTTCTCTCTCCGAACTTTACGAAAACTTTACAGTTAATAACGCTGTAAACTAAACCACCTCACAAGTTCCGAAGGGAATCATAATACATTTATAATTAATTAAACTAAAGGAAAAGTTAGCTTTCCCACTATCCGCATCACTAAGTTTTGTCTAGCCAACTAGTATTAGTTCTATATATTTCTTAATCATCATCCCCTCTCATCACTTTGATCGTAAATCAAATCAAATCAAAGCATGTGATACTAAAGTTGATCTCAGGTCATTTCAATCGCACACCAATAAGCTATTCTTGTCGTAAATAATTAAAGGATATGCTATGCTTATATTAAAGTGTCTTATTTTTTCTCGTCTGCCTTTATTCCCGAATCCATGCACAACTGTTGTCATCCTTAACACATTGTTCCATCCATTGATTCAAAATTATATATATGATTGGGATTGCGGCCAAAATCCCGTCCGCCAATAGTGGTATTGCCGTATTGACCTAGTCTAATTGGCTACAATATATTATAGAAAAGAATAATTGGTAAATAAGAATTAGATTTTTGGTTCGTTCTTATCAGTGCGATCAGATTGACCAAGTTAGCTAATGGATTTAGTACATGGACGGTTAGACATGTTGGGCTCAACGTTCCATTCACAAACTATTTTAGCGAGATCTCGATTGAGCTTCACGCCTTAATGATATATAAAGAATAAGACATGCTATTTACTAACATATAATTATGAATAATGCAGTTTTCTTACAAATTTTATAAAGTGTTGACTTAGTTCATGTCCGCCCTTTATAGGTTTGGACTATTTGATTAGAAAAATAGGAAATCTGACCAAGTAATTAAGAGAAACAAATTACTCCTATTTTTCTTAATAGAATAACTAGTTAATATTATTAAATAGATTAAAGAAGTCAAATAAATGAATTAATTATAATTAATATAAGAGTTAGTTTATTAATTTGGGTAGATTAATAATGAGTATATAATATGAATTCGTGTTAAGGGATTATTATAGATTTGATCATAATTAATTTATTTATTTAATTTTCTTCATCCACCTAAAATAAGTCAATTAATTCTTATATTAATGAATGAAGGGACTAGTATTAATTGCTATGAGATAATAAGCAAGGGATAATATTATTTAAATCTAGCTAAAATACTAAATTCCCATTCTAGGCCTACACTTTTAACAAATTTCTAATCAGGCTAAGAGGCCTCATTAGGAATTTCTTAATGTTGTTAAAAGGCCATATTGCCTCTCAGTAGTTAAAAAGGAAAAATAAAGATAGATATACGCCTAATTTCAGTTTTGGTTATTTTAATTATTTGGATTTAATTTAGATTTTTCCTTGTTTAAACATCAGCATCTAAAACAACAATAACATGCATTATCCCACTACGTAGGATCAGTTATATATGAATCGTATGATATTATTGTGATTTATCAAAAAATCAAGACATTGGATAAATTGTTGACTAAGAGGTTCTGCTCAATAACTTCGTTGAGCATTATTTTTTTTTCTCTCTACCCCTTATTATCATCTAAAAAACAATAAAAGAAAATTCAAGATTTTGGTCAATAAAAAAAATTTGTATAAAAACAGTTGAAATATCAAGAAAGAAAAAAGTCATCATAACATCACAAATTCATGGAATTCTCTGATATCTGTTCAGATTAACTTTACGATTTTGAAAATCACGCTGAACTGATCAATTCGTTTTCAATTTTTTTAGTCATTAAGATTTATTCAATATCAAATTTTTATTGTACAAAGAAAACATAACTAAAACCCATGATTTCTAAAGTTGATGTATGCCCGTTTACAATTTCCGTAATCACTACGTGAAATTTTAGGGATGCCACAGAAGTAAAACGTATGTCATTTGTTACGATATCATCATTTATAATTTTTTAGTCTTCAATTATTTTATTAAGACGAATTGACACAGTTCACAGTTCACGGCTTACAATTTTTCAATTGTTTTTTATTAGAAAAAATTATAATTAAATCCAGCTAAAATAATTAGAACCCATCAATATCAAGTTTACAACTACGCTCAATTTTATTTTTTAATTATAGACTACCAACATTTAATTTCTTGATTGTGAATTGAAAGGTAAGAAAAGAATCGCCCTACAATATGAGAGAGATCACACCTCCCTAAATAGTAGTCACCCTGACCTTATAAATAGGGGTGCCTCCCTTACTTTTTCCTCACATCTGCCATTGAGTTATCTTGCTCTCTCTCTCTCTCTCTCTTATAAGGTGCATCTATTGTGCCACTCAGGTTTATACTCTAGTAGTCTCAACCCTACGTGAGTGTTAGTAATTCGGCTCGTAGATCTCAGATGGTTGATCCAGATCTGAACATGGATCTGACTCAACACACGCATTCACTCTCTCCCCTCCTCATTATTTTGTGACAAATATATATAGATATAGTTATGTTAGTGGCATACCTTACTTTAAGGTCACTTATCAAAGTTGTTTAGCCATTTCAGAACTACTAGTGACCTAAAAGTACATTTAACACCTTACTGTTGTATATCTTAGGGACAATTTGGTAGCATTTAGAATCACTTTTACAATAATTGAAGTTTAATTACAAAATATAGAATTTCCAAGTCCAGAGTACTGTTCATTTGGTATTTTTAAATTTGGCGCTCAAAATAAAAAAATTATAATTAATTATAGAAAAATAGAAATGAAGTGGTTCAAAAGGGTACTTGAAGCTAACATAATGAATTTTAATGGAAAAATAATTCTCAGACCAAATGCTAAGTGAATAGTACATACTTGGCATCAAAGATTACTGTTCATTTGGTCAAATATTTTAGAAAACATTTTCTGGTCCCTAACTTTGAAAATTTTGTTCTCTATGTATATATATTGAAATAAGGCATTCTTTGTGTCAAAATGAAGCTTGACATGTTAAATAAGTACTAGTAATTTATCATACTTTTATTCAATTAATAACTATTTTTAATTACATCATAAAGATTACTGCTCAAATCTGGACATTGTTCATAAACAGAATTTCCAGTCACTACTTTACATACATATACATATACACCTGCTCATGAATACAAAACTATAACATCAGAGGTCAAGCATTCCTTTCCTTAATATGTATATCTCTAACACTTAGAGCTTATACAACTTTATCACATAGAGCTTGCATAGATCTAACATTTGAAGCTTCAACATATTTTATAAATATAACATAATGTCTGGCATTTCATGCAAGGAGTGAAAGCTCTTATTTGCTATTTTATTTGTAGCATAACATTCAAACATCTTCTCCCTACCAAAAGGGAGCATTTCTATCTGTCTACAAACTTAGCTATAAAGCCACTTCGTATTATACTTCTCAATATATATTTCTCATTATGTACCACTGATGAGGGCAGATTGTCGTGGTATGGTCCATCAAAATAAAGTTTGTTGTACCCAATCGCTGTTTAGATGAGATACCAAGAAGAAACAATGAGAAGATGGTAGATCGATGGTGTAGAGAGGTGGAGAAATTTGTGGAAAGGTGTAGAACGATTGAAGATGTGGAGAAAGTGATCAGAGAGTGCTAGAGTATTGCTTCTTAGCCTAAACATGTCAAAATCCAGCCTTCCGGTTGACCGCAGCTGTCCTCTCCTTTTATTTCTATATGACTTAATTCAAAATGCGCAGTTTCAGCGATTTCGCATTTTAATCGCGACCAGATCCATGTTTTGGTCATGACCTATAAACACAGAGAAACTTCCAGAAGAATCAAGGTCGTTACCGTCAAATTCTTTGGTCACGATGAAAAGATGCAGGAGCGTGATTTCACTTTCATTGGCTTGTGATTTCTTTCCTGGTTTTGTTCTCTTCCAAAATACCTGCAATCTAACATAAAAGCTCGTTGTAAAAGTCCAAATCAGTAAATAATATAATATATGCAGTTTGGAAGAGTTAATTTACCATTTTACCCTTTAATTAACACATTGCCACGCACAATCATGTATTACCACAAAAGTACAATTAAGGCTTAAAATGAATGGTAAAGTTGTTATAAAGCTCTTAAAAGTGTCACGAAACCATATAGAAAATGTGTCTTATCAACCACATTACATTATTCTCATAGTGTATCTCATTATGTGATTCTTATACTATACATGGTGTATCTTGCCATTTTTTGCTGTATCATGACATATCTTGCTTTACTATAACATATCTCACATTTTCATGGCATATCTCAAGATACCAGAAGTCTAACCTTTTTTTAATTCAAAAATTTACTGGTTTTAGTGAAAATTTTTCTGAGAAATATCTTGCTTTTAAGTATGTCTAACTTTCTCTTGACATAAAACTGTAATATGAATCTTTCCTTTCATATCTCCTCTATTGAGATTTGTCCCAAGGGTTTTAATCTCTTACCTTTTCTAACTCTTCTTAACTCTTTCTATCTTTTTACATAACTTTGTGTATCTATATCAAACTTCTATGTCATTTACACCCTTTCTCATCACTTCCTAGGGGTCACCCATCATTAGGCTACTCTTGCCTGAGCAAGTTTAACTACAAAGTACTGATAAAATCTGAAGCACTGGTGCTAACAGGATCTAACTATGGTACTTTACTATCTTAGACTCTTTTCTTTAGGTCCCTCTTGGGTCTATTCGACTCTTATTCTTATTCTCTCTAGCTTAATCTTAGGGATCTCTCTGTTCTTACTTGACCATTTCTCATATCTTATGAGATATTCTCATAAATTCTTAGTACTCAGGACTAACAACTTTAACTCTGATCACTTAATTCCTTTTTTGTGTAAAAAGATTATGAGTTTAGCCTGTGATAATATTAAGGCTAACTGAAATTAACATTACGGGTATTCTCTATTATGAGTTAACTAACTTGTGGAGCTTCCCTACCTTAACCTTGTCCTTGATAATTTGTCATTCTCAAGAAATATTAAACTTATGTCATTCATTTTCTTTCTTTAGGCTAGGTCTACTATGACCCTCAGGATCTACTGCAATCAACTGTAAGCCTCTTTAAGATCTAACTGTCACCCTGGAATTCTCTTTTCTATGAGATATGCTTGGATCTAACTGCAATCCTCTAGAATATACTGCGATTCTGTTGTATTGTATTCTTATCTCTAGAAGACCTAATATCATATCCTTACTTTTAACCTCATTTATACTCCATTAGAAGTTATTGGAATCAATTACATAATCATTTTCTTTGGAAACCTTTATTTTCAAAAGAATTGCTCTCGGGTACTGTTCATTTGATAATTCTAGAACATGTACCCTACTTTGAAAATTCATAATTAATTATAGAAAAATCAAAATAATGTGGTTCTAATTTATAATGAAATCTCTTTCATAGATATTTGAAGAAAAAATATGAAACTGAGGTTTTCTTATTCACATGAAATCAGTTTATTCGTTAAAAATCACTGTTCATTTGGTAAAAATATGGAAGTTACAATTTCTTTGCCTTAATTTCAAAAATTCATTTCTCTTTGGTTACTTATCCAAATGAACCGTGTTACCTACGGATTTAAAGCTATAGACGTCCTCTTTAAGATGACAAATTTTCATGGAAAAACTCATTCATTTGCTATATAAAATCATCGTGTGGACGTTGCTGCCTCTTATCACTCACTTCATCTCAATCCCAGATTTTAACTTCAAATTTAAAAAATCATAACAAATGGAATTCTTAACCAACTGAGGTTTTCTTGGTGTCCATTTAAATCTCTGTATCTTAGCTCTTATCATACCAAATTTTAAGTTAAAAATCAGTGATTAAGGCATCCTAACCATCATCATATCACCACAGGCTCAGAACAAAAATACAGAATCATACACCATTCATCCATACATACTATCATATGCTTCCATAATGTTAAGTAATTCATGTAACTTATTATACAAACTCATCCATCTATGTTTACCCTCTTTCCTTATGAAGTTACAGCACCTATAACATGATTATGCATATGGAAGGAATGAGATTTCATGGAAATCCTAATAGCAAGTTACACAAACTATAATATCATGCATGATTAATTGGATGCTTAACATGTTATCATGAGATGGGAGCTACTTCATAATGGTACATAAGCAAATTGTAACATGCATATTGTCATGACATAACTTGCAAGGAGTTGCAATCATTCATAACTCATCATCAACATGATGACACATTCTCATGCTCAACCAAACACCATAATCAACAAGCAAGCAAACAATTAGGTATACATGAAACTATAGGTAGGTATTATTACTACCTCTTAGCTATCATTGTCAGGTCTTCTTAGGATGATTTCCTTCCTAAACAAATCTCAAAACCTAGTCATTACAAACTAATATCAAGTTACAATTCAACTTGAAACTGTCATATCCTGATTTAGGCCTAGAAGCCCAATATGTAGCCTGAGAGAGGTAGGCTACCAGGCCCTGTGGGGCAAAAGTTCATAAGTATACATATGATGTTCAAGGACTAAACTGCAAGTGAAAGATTAGGGATTAAGTTGTAAGCAGTGAAAGTCCCTGGGGGTATAATGGTCATTTTGAAGAAAGATAGGGACTAAACTGAAAAGTCTAAGTCCCAAAGCCAAAAATGAAAGTAGATACAAGTTGTAGGCCATTAAATGTAATTATGAAAAGTTGAGGGACTAAAGTGTAATTTTCAAAAGTTTCCATGGGCAAAATTGTAATTATAGAAAGTTCAGCCAGAAAAGGCTTAAAACTACCCAGAAGTATTTTAGTCCCAAAACTCATTAGTAAATAGAGAAAATTATGCTAGTTAATCTAGCATAATACAGGAATTTTATTGAAGTTCTAGATAGCTAATATTTACCTGATAATCTGAAAGTTATTTGAATTTTTTATATGATCTTATGGACTTAGATATAAGTGAAAAGCTATAAGAAAGAGGTCCAAACCCATGATATCAGTGCATCAGTCAAAGGGGCTAGTGTTTAGGAAAAGTACAAAATGACGAAAATACCCCTATGTTGTAAAATAATTAAATAATGAGTGAAGGGTATTTTGGTCATTTGATTAAGGTTAGATAGTCAAGGAAGGTTATTTGGATAGTTGACCAGGGTCAGAAAATACTATGGTAAAGTATGAAGAGACAATAATGCCCCTAGAATTATTCAAGAAAATAAAGAGTAATAAGGGCATTTTGGTAATTTGTTAAGGGATATTTGTCATATCCCAATTTTTAGGCCTAGAAGGCCATTTTGTAGCCTAAAAAAGGTAGGCTACCAGGCCCTATTGTGTAGGAGTCCCAGAAGTATAAAGATGATATTCAGGGACTAAATTGTAAGAAAGTGAAAGTTCAAGGACTAAATAGTAAATAGTGAAAGTCCCTGGGGGCATCATGAAAAAAAGAGTGTTTCTTGGGAACTGAGCCACTAGAGTGCTTGGGCTTGGTTACAAACCCAAGATAACATTTTAAAAGCCAAAAAATGTAGGCCCAATATTTATTAAGAGATATTAAAATAATATTTTAGTACTTTTCCATAAAGTAAAGTTACCCGGTTAAGAATAAAACTGGAAAAAGTGATCAGATATAGCTTTAGACCATGAGGTGGCATGAAAGGTGTCCTCATGGGACACACAAGGTGCCACATGGCATGATTACAGGAAAAGAAGAAAAGTTAATGACACATGTCATAAGGTTAGAAAAAGGGGGAAAAGTAAAAGGACACGTGGCACAATCTCGGCTGATCATTCTAGGAAAAGACTCTGGAGAGGCTGAGTCAGCTGGTGAGGTGTCCCAAGGGCCCCACCAATTATGCCACCTATCCTCTAAGGTGTCCTTGGATGATGTCATAATGGTGAGTCATTAAGGAAGATGATGTCATCATGATGATATAGGCAAAGCTTCTTGATGAAGCTAAGCAATATGGGCCATTCATCACAATTTGATCTGAGCCATTCATTCCACCTCCACTCACCTATAAATAGGCCACCCCTCCCCCAAGGAAAGCCACGGCCAATCAAAGGCAAAGAAGAGAAAGAAGAGAGAAAGAAAGGAAGGAAGAGAAGGAAGGAAGGAATTCTGGTGAAGCCAGGAGCAGTCCAAGGAGCTTAGGGACTGGGCAGAGATTAGGAATGAGGCTCTAACTTATGAGAAGAAGGGACCTTAGAGACAAGGTTAAGAGCTGGAAGGAAAGGCTACACGCCAGGTAGTAAACTTACCTACTTGTGTGCTTATACTGTTTGGATGTTTTGTGTGATGTTTTCTTACTTTGATGACATGAAGCATGTATGATTAAGTAATGCTCTATTTCTTTTTATACTATGGCCATATGTTATAATTAAGTAACATGGAAGCATGTATGTTATCATAATGCAAGCATGATCATTAAGTACGCACATAGTAACATCAAGTATATAGTTGCATACATTGTATGGTTTCTGTTTGCTACTGAGATTTCCCTAGAAATCTCACGCCCTTCCATGTAATCCCAATCCTATAGGTATGTTAGAAAAGGATTGAAGAAGCATGAAGAGAAGCTAGGGATTGGATAGTGCAAATGTTGGGACGAAAATGCTGGAATAAGGGAAAAATGTTGGATAAATAGTAAACTTTGAATTTTTTTGATGTTTACCTGATCAAGGAGTAGTCAACAAGTTATTTTTTCCTAAAAGAGAATTAAGTTAGCTTTGTGTAGCAATTTGAACCACTTCATTTCAATTTTTCTAGAATTAGTTATGATTTTTTGAAGTCTGGTCACTCCCCTAGAATTTACACAGTGAACAGTACCCGCTGAGAGTAAAATTCCAGATTGAGTAATTTGACTTCAATAGCCTTAAAAGTGGTTCCAAATGCTACCGTTTGGTCCCTAAGACATAAGAAAATGAGGATGTTTCAATATTTCTTGGGAATCAAACCACCAGAGTGCTTAAGCTTGATTAGAAGCCAAGATAACATTCTAAGGGTCTAAAAATGTGGCCTAATGATTATGTTAGGTTTAAATGGCATTAAAGAAGTAGTTTCATACTTTCCATAAAGTAAAGTTACCCCGTTAAATAGAGAATTGGGAAAAGTCATCAGATAAAGCTTTAGACTCATCCATAACCATGAGGTGGCATAAAAGGTGTCCTCATGGGACCCACAAGGTGCCACATGGCATGAGTCTAGGGAAAGAAGAAAAAGCTAAGGGCACGCGGCACGATCTCAGCCGTTCATTCCAGGAAAAGACTCTGGAATTCTCTAGAAGTGTTGAGTCAGCTGGTGAGGTATCCTAAGGGCCCCACTATTGTGCTACCTAAGCATGTGAGGTGTCCCTTGATGATGCCACTTGGATAAGTCATTGAAGATGATGATGTCATCGTGATGATACAAGTAAGGCTTCTTGAGGAAGCTAAGCGATCTGAGCTGTTCATCGTGATTCAATCTGAGCCGTTTACTCCACCTCCACTCAACTATAAATACCCCTATCCCTTCCATTCCATCCATGGCCAAAGCAAGAAAGGAAGAGAAAAAAGAGAGAGAAAGAGAAAAGAGAAGGAAAGAAAGAAAGGAAGGAAAAATAAGGAGTTATGGCGGAGCTAGGAGCAATCCAAGGAGCTTAGGGACTTGGCAACCTTAGGAATAAGGTAAGTATCTTATTCTAGTCCCTGCTCTAATAAATTAGAAGATTGTTCTTATAAATTTAATAGTTAGAATAGAGAAATATCTCTCTTGATAAGGTTAGCCACGGATAGAAAGAACGTTAGGGGATTGTCAGATTAAGGGTATTACCTCAAGTTAAGCTTGAGATAAGTAGAGCTATACTGGATAGAGTAATAATGAAGATATTATTATGATATGTATAAGCTCTGACCTATGTCAAGAAGGAACCTCAGAGCAAAGGTTAAGGACTAAGGAAAGGCTACACGCCAGGTAGTAAACTTATATTAAACTTATATGCATTGAATGTTATGCTTAGTTGTGCTATGGCTTTGTTGAATTGTGTTGCATATGTGCTTATGTTTGAAGCTCTATTTATATGATTACTTTGGGCAATTGTATTTCATATGTAACATGGAAGCATGCACATTATACAATGTTAACACTTTCACAAGTAAGCACCAGTATTTACATTAATGCGTGCATTGTTTAGTATTGTTTGCTACTAAGATTTCCCCATAAATCTCATCCCTTCCATGTAATCCCAATCCCGTAGGTTTGTTAATCATGAAAGAGGATTGAAGAAGCATGAAGAGAAACTGGGGATTGGATAGTACAAATGTTATGTAAAGTTGGGACCTTAATGCTGGAATCAGGGAAAAATGCTAGATGAACAGTAAAATTGAAGCATCGACCAACATTGACCTAGCCAACGAGTTATTTTTCCCTTAAAGACCATTAAGTTATCTTTATGTAGCAATTTGAACCACTTCATTTTAATTTTTCTAGATTTAATTATGATTTTTTGAAGTTAACTCACTCCTCGGGAATTTACACAATGAACAGTACTCGGTAGAGTAAAATTCTAGATTGTATAATTTGACTTCAATAACTTTAAAAGTGATTATAAATGCTACCGTTTGGTCCCTAAGACATAAGAAAATAAGGATGTTACATAAACCAAATCTAAGACTAGGTTTTCACTAGTTTCCTTTCTTTCTCCTTTTCATATTTCATATTTCCATCTTTCCAAAATAAATTCTCATAGTTCATTTCCACATAATTTTTCATGTAGAATCCAAATATGAAACTAGACTTTTCAAAATAAAAACATACTCATTGCTACAATACCAAACTGAAGCAACCCTCTTGTTTTCCAAAAATTCATATTTTGATTCCAATGCTTCCAATACTTGTTCTCCTACTTTATTCCCACATAATTTTCCATTTTAAACTCATTGGAAGAATCAAATTCATAAAATTCCATTATATGAATAGTGTCACACATAGCACTAGCAAGAACACAAAACCCTAATTCCAAACATACTTGGGTTTCTAAGCTTGTATCACTTGATTCTAGCTTGTTTAAACTTATATAAACTATCCATAACATAAAACTCATATTTTAACCATATATGAGCAGCTCTTCCAACAGCAACCATAATGGAAATATAGCATGAAAACCCCTTTAAACTATGAGCTAACTTGCTAGAACAAAGCTCAAGATCAAGGGAGATGATTACCTTGATTTTTGCTTCACTTTGTGTACTTCTTTCTTGGTTGAATGGAAATTTTCCAAGAGTTTCTCTATGGTTCACCATGCATGCCGAAACGATCTGATTAGGGGGTAATTTATATATGAACTTGAGTTGAAATGGATGGCCAAGATTGATTTATGCACTATTTGATTTAAGAGCTCACATTTAATCTTGGATTTAACTTTTTCAAAAAGGAGAATTATGACATCATCCATGACATCACAAGGGACAACTCAAGGGGACACCTCATGGGTATGTGGTGCAATTCTCACTGGGAGGAGGCTTTTAGAAAAATTCTAGTCCAATCTGGTACCGGCTTGGTCTAATTCCCTAAAAACTGGATTGTTCTATAAATCCAATTTTTTTGAGATTTCATAATATGCTTTTTGACCTTAAATCAAGTATCTGGATTCTTCCTACCATTAACATTCTTGTACTGGGCCACAATTTAATTATAGATCCCTTGGGAAATGACTAAAATACCCTTGGTGTCCTTTCTTGCACTATAATAACCCTAAGGGTATAATTGTCATTTCACCCCTTTTTGTATTGCCTCAAGGCATATACTAGTTCTAATTAATCATACTTATATTATATCCCATGTTTTTAGCCTATCCAGAATGACCAAAATGCCATCCATCCATCTCTGGTACAATCTAGTTACATAGAGACATTTTTCGTAATTTTACACTTTTTCTAGACACTGGCCTTTTCTACTGATGAACTGGTATCCTGGGTTTTGGGCCTTCCTTGGTGTCATCTTGTGCCTGTGTATAAGGTCATTTGAGCTCATTCCATCCAGGCTTACATACTGCTAAATTCCATAATCAGATCACAGGTGTTCTCAAACTCCCGTCAAAATTCACTAATATGGGGATAACTTTTCACACAGAACTTCTTTCGGTGTTCTGTCAGATTAATGACATCTGTTGTCATGGGGCACACCTTCCTATAACTTCTCCACTTATAAATGAGATCCATGTGATTTGATAAAATTTTAGATAACTTTCAGACTATAGGATAAATATCCACTATCTAGGACCCTAATAAATTTTCTGTATTATACTAGATTAACCAGCTTAACTTCCACTATTTACTGATGAAATGTGGAACTGAAATACTTCTTGACAGTCTTAAACCTTTTCTGCCTAACCTTTTTCATAATTACATTTAGGTCCTTGACTTTTTGCTTAATTACATATAGGTCCCTAAACTTTTGGAAATTACCCCTTTTGGCCTAACTTTTGTTTCTACTTTAACTTTTAACCTTTAACCTTTTCCAATTTGTGTTTAGGTCCCTGAAATTTCTTTAGTTTATAATCCCTTTCTTTCCTTTCTCAATCTGATACAGTTTATTCTAAGAATCTCATATCCATTTCATATAAACTGTACAATTACATCAAGTAAGAAAATTGGGGATATGACACCTAAACTAACGGACTAAGTGATAAGATTAGCCACTTCCACTTAGTTGTTAACTCAACAGATAATTCCTCAAGAATTATCATAGAAGCCAATATTATATGTTAAGACTTTACTCATTTCCTCTATTACTCAAGAATTTCTTATACCATTCTCATCTTTCATAACTTTACTATATCTAATACTATAGAGAGCTACATAGGCTCTACCATGCACATATTTATCATAATCTATACATCTTATCTAGTTGACATGGCTCTAACATGAGCTATATTGTCAATTATCTTGGCTCTATTTCAAGAGTACTCTAACTCCATCGCAAGAGCAATCTAGCTCTATTATGAGAACGTTAACTTTTATTACATAGACGCTATTTCTTCTCAGAGTTACATCATCTTTCATAACTACATATCATTTCATTTCATGTTTATGGTACATCATTCATGTATCTTATCCATGCTGAAGGGATATGTCCCGAGTACTGTAATCATATGTTTATAGATTTGCTACTAACATTCGTCTTTAATCTCATTTATTGCTTTTCTATTGCTTTATCATTACCAAATTGCATGTCATATTGTATGGGAGCAACATAACTTTCTCATAATATATACTCTACCATGCTTGTATTGCGAAAGAGAGCATTCATTCATCATAACATACTATAAAATACATAATATGTAAGAAGATGCAATTATTTAAGCATTCTCTAACATGCATGTCATTATATGACATCTGTAATAAGATGCAGCTATTCATGATAGCTTATGACAACATAAGACATATCATTATTACATAATTTGCTTAACATCCATTATACGCACTCTGCAATTAAACAATTAACAAGTAAACTTTAAAGAATTCTTTCCTCTGTCATATTATCTGTCAAATCCTAACCATTTATTTAGGAACTTGAGATAACTACTACTCATTTAACTTAGGCTTCCACATTATCCTCTTACTAGGGTATGGACTCAACACTTTATTACTTTATCTGACTTATACTCATTACTCTTTCTTAAATTAGGGGGTCTCTTTATCTTTGAACTTGTGGTTACCTTTCTCTCCTTATACGTCATACATTTATATTTCTAATCTTGCATACGTCTACCGCTCTATTGAATTTCTACCATTACCTAAGAAAAATTCTTTCTTTGTAATATGGAATTCAATTTGTGAACTAACTTCTCAGTCATTCAACTTTCATTATTCATGTGGATAAAATTGGCTAATTATTCATCAAAGTGTTTCTCTTTTCCTGCTTTAACTCTTAACCACATGCTCATCTCTATCTAATTGAGAGGAATGCTTCTCATAAAAATTATTCAAGAAAACTTCTTAGGTGAGCAGATCAATCTCCATCTATATAGAGTAACTTATATATCCCTTTACTATCTCTTAACTTTTTCTGTCTAATATCAATCTCAATTTATTCTTGACCGGATTATGATTCCTGTCTGGTATTTCTCTTGATCTTGACTAACTTAGGTCACATGGATTTCATTTATCATATAGTACTATTATCTTTGATCCCTGGGGTGCTCTACTCTAGGGCTATTTGGTTAATGTTTCTTCGTGATAGGATCCCTCTATTTTAGGCATATTAGCTCTCTATCTATTAACATCATGTCTTAAACATTAAGATTAGGCTCATTTATAAGAAAGTCTCATTCTAACGTCTAATTATTTTGTTCAGTAAATACTAGCTAAATAAAGTCTTTTGTAACATAGATCGACTCCTGGTAATCATATAGCAGATCTACTTCTGAACTTCTTAAACTGATATTGTATCTCAATACCTTGTACTATTTGGCTTACCTGCATGCTGTGCTAAACCTCTACCAGTGAGGTCAACATCTTTATTCTTGTCATCAGGTCTCTATGCATCTAGTCGTGACCTGAGTTTTGGCTAGATGTGACTCATTCTCTGTGAACGTTAGTCACAACCATCTCAATCTACTCATCATGACTTGGCAGCTCTGTGCCCTTCAGTAGAGTCCAAAGGTCTTTTCACATCATGACTTGAACTAATCTGTGCACATTAGTCGTGTTCTATGACCTAACTCATTATGACCTGTTAGTTCTGGAAATTCCCATCATGACCAATGGTCTTTACTCGTCACGAAAAAAACACATCTGTAAATATTTGTCGTGACATATGTCTTAACTCATCGCAACTTTACTTCTCTATGACTACTAGTCTCAACCAAAATATCTTCACATCATGACTTGGACAAAGCTTTCTTTAAACATTCTCTTCAAATGTTCTTTGTCTAGTCTCTACTCTAGTGTCACATCCTTATTTTAAACCTCAATTATCCTCAATTGGAAGCTATTTGAACTAATTACATAACCTTTTGCTTTAGGAACATGCATTTTCAAAAGGTTTCTTCTCAGATACTGTTCATGGTTACTGTTCATTTGGTAATCTAGAACATGTATCTAACTTTAAAAATTTATAATTAAATCTAGAAATATTGAAATAGGGTGGTTCCAATTTTTAATGAAAGATCTTTCATTCATATTTGAAGGAAAAATGTAAAACTGAGGTTTCATTGTCCCATGAAATCAGTTTATTCATTGAAAAACACAGTTCATTTGGTAAATCTGGAAGTTCTAGTTTCTTTGCCTTACTTTAAAAAATTCATTTCTCTTTATTTACTTGACTAAATGAATTGAGTTACCTATGGATTTAAAGCTCCAGACGTGTTATTTAAGACCATAAAATTTCATAGAAAAACTCGTTCATTTAGTATATTAAATTAAAGTTAAAACATCACTACCTCTAGTTGCTCACTTTATCTCAATATCAGATTTTATCTCCAATTTAGAAAAATAATAGTAAATGGAATACTTAACCAATTGAGGTATTCTTAGTGGCCATTTAAATCTATGTATCTTAGCTATTGTCATACAAAATTTCAAGTTCAAACTCGTTTGTTAAGTCATCGTAAACATCGTTATAAAGCTACGGCCTCAGAATACAACCACATGATAGTACACTATGTATCGTATTATTTCCTTCCACAGTGTCAAGTAACCAATATAACTTATTATACAAGTTCAACCATCTATATTTACCCTTTTTCCTTGAGATGATCCAGCACATATAACATGGTTATGCATATGGAAAGAATGAGGTTTCATGGAAATCTCAATAGCAAGTCATACAAACTATAATATCATGCATGATTAATTAGATGCTTAACATGTTATCATGAGATGGGAACTACTTCACAATAATACATAAGCAAAATCTAACATGCATATTTTCATGATATTAGTTGCAAGGAGTTGCAATCATTCACACATCATCATCAATATGATGGCATAATCTCAAGCTCAACCAAACATTATAACTAACAAGCAAGCATACAATCGAACAAACATAAAACTATAGTTAGGTATTCTTGCTAGCTCTTAAGCTATCCTTGACAAAGTCTTCTTGAGATGGTTTCCTTCCCTCACAAATGTCAAAACCTAGCCATTATAAAGTAACATCAAGTTACAACTGAAATTGAAAACAATTCCAAGACTAGGTTTTCACTAACTTTCATTATTTTTCCATTTAATTTTCCATGCTTCCATCTTTCTAAAATAAATTATCAAGATTCATTTCCACATAATTTTTCATGTAGAATCCAAATATTAAACTAGAATTTTCAGAATCAAAACATACCCTTAACTACTATACAGAACCGAAGTGCTACTAGATTTTTCCAAAAATTCACATTTTGATTCCAATGCTTCTAATACTTGTTTCTCTACTTTATCCTCACACAATTTTCAATTTTAAACTCATTGGAAGCATCAAAATATGGAATTCTAACATATGGACAATGATTCGTATAGTCGTAGCTAATAACATAAAACCCTAACTACCTGCATACTTGAATTTCCAAGCAAGTACCACTTGATTATAGCTTGTTTAAGTTTGTCTAAACTATCCATAACATAAAACTCATATTCTTATCATATATGAACAGCACTTCCAGCAGCACCCTAAAGATAAATATGTCACAAAAACCCCTTAAAACCAAAAGCTAACTTGCTAGATTAAAGTTTAAGAACAAAGGAGCTAGTTACCTTACTTGTTGCTCTAAGTTGTGTGCTTCTTTCTTAGTTCAAAAAATATTTTGGTAGAGGTTCCATAAGGTGCCAAGCATGCCGAATCAAGTCTGATTTGAGGGGGTATTTATAGGCAAATTTGGGTGGAAATGAAAGGCCAAGATTAATTTGGTTACTATTTGATCTAATGGTCCATATTTCACCTTTAATCAAGCTTGCCCTAGAAGCCCTGTAATGATGCCATGCATGACCTCATTTAGGGCTGTATTTGGCTAGAAAAAGGTAGATATATTGATAGGAAAAATTCTAGTCTAGTCTGATACTGATTTGGGCAGTTTCACAAAAACTAGACTGTTTTATGTTTCTAATTTTTATAATATTCCAGAATATGTATTCTGTCATAAAAACCAATGTCTAGATTTTTTCTACCATTGACATTGTTAGATTGAGTATTTATCTGCCAACAATCCCTTAGAAAATGACCAAAATACCCTTGTTGCTCTTTATGGCCCTATATTAACCCTAAGGGCATAATTGTCATTTTACATCTCTTCATACTGTATTAGGGTATATACTGGCTCTAAATAATCATATTTATATTAGCTTTCTCATTTGTAGCCTATCTAAAATGACCAAAATGCCTTCCATCCATCTCTGGTATAATCTAGCTATACAGGGGCATTTTCATAATTTCATCATTTTCCTGTGTTGCACTAGACTCTGGTCCATTTAACTGTCCAACCATCTTATTAGGCCTCTTGGGAATCCATTTAGGCCTTAATATTGGTCCATTACCTTTATAATAGAAATACCAAGGAACCTCTCCTGACAGCATTTATTGGGTATTTTATTACACTGTAAATCCTATAAGAATTCTACAGGATTCATTTTCTAACTCTATCAATTTTATAAATTCATATATTAAATATAGGAATTTATTGTAAAGTTTTATCTAATTATGAGGCATGAAAAATACTATAATAATTCTGCCTGACTTCAGGAATTCAATTAATTAATCGGGACCTCAAATCGAAATTCTATGTTGCGTTAAATTGATGAGAATAATATTGTCTATCTACTAGTAAAATTTAGAACTGAACTACTTCTAGGCATTTTTTAGCGTTTTATGGTTTAACTTTCTCATAATTATATTTTTGCCCCTGAACTTTTGGTTAATTACATTTAGGCCCCTAAACTTTTGATAATTACACCTTTTGGCCCAACTTTTGTTTCTACTTTTATTTTTGGCCTCAAACCTTTTCAAATTTTGATTTAGGTCCTTGAACTTTCCTTAGTTACTAATCCATCTCTTTCCTTCCTCAATCTGATACAGTTTATTTCAAGAATATTATGTCTATTACATATAAACTGTACATGTACATCATATCAGAAAATTGAGGATATGACATTTCTCTCCCCCTTAAAATAAATTTCATCCTCGAAATTTACATTACATATATACTAAGGAAATAATTCAAGATATGCTTCTTTTATTCTTTCCTCTACTTCCCACGTAGCCTCATTCTCAGTTAATCCCTTCCAAACTACCTTAACTAAAGAGATTTGCTTATTTCGGAACTCCTTGACCTTTCGATCCATAATTCGTATTAGTCTAACTTCATAAGTTAGGTCATCTCGCAGTGTAACATCATCCTGATCAATCACATGTGATGGGTCTGGAACATACTTCTTCAACTGGGAAACATGGAATACATCATGTATCTTATTGAGATTTAGAGGAAGAGCTAACTTGTAAGCTATTCATCCTATTCTTGTGAGGATCTGGAATGGCCTGTTATATCTAGAGTATAACTTCTTCACCTTGATTGATTGTCTGGCTCTTGTAGTTGGAGTTAACTTGACACACACATGTTCTCCTTCTTCAAACTTTAATGGCTTCCTTCTGACGTCAACATAACTTTTTTGCCTGCTTTGAGCTGTCAACAATCTTTTCCTAATCTTATAAATTTGTACTACTGTTTGATCTACTATATTAGGACCAAACATCCTTCTTTAGCTCAACTCTAACCAGCATAAGGGACATATACACATACGTCCATAAAGTGCTTCAAATGGGGCCATCTGAATACTAGTCTGGTAACTATTGTTATAGGCAAATTCTATTAATGGCAGATGGACATCCCAACTCCCTTTGAAATCCAAAACATAGTCTCTCAACATACCCTCTAGTGTCTGGATTATTCTCTCTGATTGACTATCTATTTGAGGGTGATAAGTTGTACTAAATCTGAGAGTAGTATCCATTTCTTTATGCAAAGCTCACCAAAAATTAGATGTAAATCGAGGATCTCTATCAGACACAATACTACTTAGAACACCGTGCAATCTGACAATCTCTTTTACATATAACTTTGCCAGTTTCTCAAGAGAATCTTTCTTATTGATTGCCAGGAAATGATCTGACTTTGTCAATTGGTCAATTATTACCCATATAGCATCATGCTTGGTGGGAGTCATGGGTAGTCCTTCAACAAAATCTATGGCAATATTGTCCTATTTCCACTCAGGTATATCTAGTGGTTGTAACTTTCCTTCTTGCCTTTGGTGCTCAACTTTCACTTTCTGGCAGGTTAAGCATTTTGACACGTAAGCCACAACATCCTTCTTTAATCCAGGCCACCAAAATACTGTTAACATCATGATACATCTTGGTCATACCTGTATATACTGTATACCAGATTTTATGTGCTTTGACTAAAATCTTCTCTCTTAATCCCATTGCATTCAGAAAATATGGTCTTGCCCTAAACCGTAATAATCCATCTTAGGAGATATCAAAATTTTTAGTTTCCCCTCTTTCCAACTTATCCTTAAAAATTATTGCGAGCTTATCATGCGTTTGAGCTTCTTTTATCTCATCTTCAATGCAAGCTCTAACCTGTGTTCCTCCATAAGGATTTTTTGCTATCTGCATCTAGTATAAAGGAATCTAATCTCTAATATCTTCTATTAATTCCAAGTCTTTGATCATTAGACTTGCCACCTGTACCACCTTTCTGCTTAAGGTATTAGCTACCATATTTGCTTTTCTTGGATGGTACTTAATCTAGAAATCATAATCTTTCAAAAATTCCATCCATCTCCATTTTCTCAGATTCAATTCTTTTTTATCTTGCAGATACTTCAGGCTTTTGTAATCACAATACAATTCTATGGCAGCTCCATACGGGTAATGTCTCCATATCTTGAGAGCATAAACTACCACTGCAAGCTCCAAATCATGAGTGGGATAATTTTTTTCATGTGGCTTTAACTGCTAAGAAGCATAGGCTACTACTCGATCCTACTACATTAATACAATCCTAACCCCTGCTTGCTAGCATCAGTATAGACTACATAAGTTTGATTTGGGTCTAGAATAATCAGCACAAGAATCGCAGTTAATCTCTATTTTAATTTTTGAAAATTGGCCTCACACTTCTCATCCCACTTGAATTGTTGGTTCTTTCTGGTCAACTTGGTTATCAGTAAAGCAATTCGAGAAAGTTCCTGAATAAATCTTCTATAATACCCTACTAAGCCCAGAAAACTTTTAATCTCTGTCACTGTCCTTGATTGTTCCCAGCTTAATACTGCTTCAACTTTGCTAGGATCTGCAACTACCCCTTCATGGGATATGACATGACTAAGAAATTTGACTTTTTGAAGCCAAAATTCACATTTACTAAGCTTAGCATAGAGTCGTTTCTCTTTAAGAGTACTAAGAACAATTCTCAAATACTTTTCATGCTCTTCTGTAGATTTGGAGTACACTAGAATATCATCAATGAAGATCATAACAAATTGATCTAGATAAGGCCTAAAGATTATGTTCATATAATCCAAAAAAATTGTAGGTGCATTTGTCAGACCAAAAGGTATTACTAAAAAATCAAAATGACCATAATGAGTCCTGAAAGAAGTCTTTGAAATGTCATCTTCTTTAATTCTGAGTTGGTGGTATCTTGATCTCAAATCAATCTTGGAGAATAAACTTGCTCCAACCAACTGGTCCAATAGATCATCAATACAGGGAAGAGGGTACTTATTCTTAACAGTGATCTTATTCAATTCCCTATAATCAATACACAGTCTTTGACTACCATCCTTCTTAACAAATAACACTGGAGCACCCCAAGGAGAAACACTGGGTCAGATAAAACCCTTCTCTAAGAGCTGCTCAATCTACTTCTTTAATTCAATCACCTCATTAGGAGCCATATGATATGTGGCTTTGGACACTGGTCCAGCACCAGGCGTAATGTCAATTGCAAACTCTACTTCTCATTCAAGGGATAATCCTTGAATCTCCTTTAGAAAAACTTCAGGAAATTCCTTAACTACTGGAATTGTCTCAATCCCTTCTTTTACTTCTGTTTGAACAGAAAAGAAAACCATATATCCTTGACATCCTTTTTGCAAATATCTATCTGCCTGAGCCTCTATTATAAAATTTAGTCTCACTTCTGAATTCGTGTTTGTAGCTTTTGGACAAAAAACTAGGGTCTTGTTCTTATAGTTCATCATCACATTATTGGCAAATAACCAGTTCAGTCCAATTATGACATCGATCTTGTGGAAAGGCATACATTGTTGGAAATCGTGCACTAGGGGCCAATCATTGTCTTATGAACATTATTGATTTATGAATTTATTAATTGAGTTATCATATTATTTGCATGTTTACTATGATGACCATCCTTGGATAATTCATCATATTATCCTAAATGTCCCTGGTCGATCATCTATGTGGGAGCACAGATGAAATAAGACCAGTATGACTTTGAAAATGTATAGAGATATAAATCAAAGTCATCAGCACATGTGAGAGTATAGGGTGTTGGACCGACCCGCTATGAGAGAACTGCATGGGTAACGTCATAAGCTTCTCTCATATACAAACCATGTCAATATGCCCTCTGACCTGAGATCATCATGGATTCCTACATGACAAAATGCTCAGCTTTGACCTAGTCAAAAGTCACTTTTGACCGAGTGATCATAAAGACTATGTTCGGGCTTAGTGGTTTTTTATGCGGAGGAATGTGAATGGTCAAGATGGAATTTGTCCCTCACATTCGTGGAGAGATATTACTGGGCCCCTCGATGAGTAAGTCTGAGAAATGTATGGCCATACTGTAATGGAAAGGTAGTTCCATTTCTATAGTCAGACTACTCAGGGATCGAGAAAGTAATGGTCGGGAATAGGAGGATGACATCGTCCATGCCTCATCCATGACCAAAATATCGCGTGACAGAAGGGACATGATATGGTTGTATAAAAGGTTACATCGTTTATCGATCCTCATATGATTTGGGTAGTCGTTATGTCTTGCTAGAGACCGCTTGCGACTTGTGGGCTAGTATAGCAAATGGCCCACTGCCAACTTCATATGGGCCTACAGGGTCGCACACAAAATAGCCCAACATGAGCTATGATATCCAGATTCATTTAATCTAAGACATGTCCAGATTCATTGAATCTAAGACATGTCCAGATTCAATGAATGATCCAGGTGAATGTATATATATTTATTTATATTTATATTCGTATATATATATATTATATATATGAGATATATGAGATTTAATTTATAAGAATTAATTAAATCCCTATCACGTTTGAATTCGAAATTCAAATTGATAGAATATCTCATATAAGAGATATTTATAAGGATAAATTAAATCTCTATCACGTTTGAATTCGAAATTCAAATTGATAGGATATCTCATATAAGAGATATTTATAAGATTTAATTTATAAGGATAAATTAAATCTCTATCACGTTTGAATTCGAAATTCAAATTGATAGGATATCTCATATAAGAGATATTTATAAGATTTAATTTTAAGGATAAATTGATAGGATATCACGTTTGATAGGAAGATTGCTAATTGAATTGCATATTTTAATTGTAGAATCATGACGACTAGTAATACTGCTACATTATCGCTGCGATCTGTCCTTGAGAAGGACAAACTCAATAGGACAAACTTTCTTGACTGGTTTAGGAACTTGAGAATTGTTCTCAAGCAGGAAAGAAAGGCGCATGTCCTAGATCAACCCATTCCTGAGGAGCCAGCCGCCAATGCTCCTAGAGCTCAGAGAGATGCTTACACGAAGCATAAGGAAGACTCTGTTGATGTGGGATGCTTAATGCTAGCCACCATGGTTCCAGAGCTCCAAAGAGATCTCGAACACGTGGAGGCTTATGAGATGATTGTGCATCTCAAGGAAATGTTCCAGCAACAGGCAAGGCAAGAGAGGTATGAGACCACTAAGGCCTTACATTCCTGCAAGATGGCTGAAGGTGCATCAGTTAGTACTCATGTCTTAAAGATGAAAGGGTACATTGATCACCTTGAAAGGCTTGGATTTCCCATGAGCCAGGAGTTAGCTACGGATTTGATCTTGGACTCACTCCCGGAAAGTTATGACCAGTTTGTCATGAACTACAACATGAACAACATGGAGAAATCTATTTCTGAACTGCATGGGATGCTTAAAACTGCTGAGCTGAGTCTTAAGAAGAAACCCAGTAGTGTTTTGATGGTTCAGAAAGGAAAGGGTACGAAAAAGAAAGGCAAAGGCAAGGGGAAGGGTCATGGCTCATCAGGTAAGACCAAAGAGTCACGCAAGCCCGAAACCAAGCCTGCACCAAAGAAGGCAAAGCCTCCGAAGGAAGGAGTCTGCTTCTTCTGCAATGAACCGGGTCATTGGAAAAGGAATTGCAAACTCTACCTCGAAGATCTGAAAAAGAACAAGAAGGATAGCGGGGCTATCGCTTCAGGTATTTATGTTATAGACATTCATCTTTCTACTTCCACCTCATGGGTATTAGATACTGTATGTGGTTCTCACATTTGTACAAATGTGCAGGGACTAAAGGACAGTAGGAAGCTGAAAAAGGGCGAGGTTGACCTACGAGTTGGAAACAGAGCAAGGGTTGCTGCGTTAGCTGTAGGCACTTATGAATTAGTTCTGCCCACTGGGCTTTTGTTAGTTTTGAACAATTGCTATTATGTTCCTGCTTTAAGTAGTAACATTATTTCACTTTCTTATTTGGATAAGGAAGGTTTCACTTCCATTGCTGGGAATAGTAGATGTTCTATTTATCGTAATGATGTTTTCTATGCTCATGGTGATTTGCATGTTGATCATTACATATTAAATTTGGAACAACCCAATCATAGAAATATCTATAACATAACCGCCAAAAGGGTCAAACCAAACGATTTGAATCCCACATACCTCTGGCACTGTCGTCTGGGCCACATAAATGAGAAACGCATTTTCAAACTCCATCAAGATGGATTTCTAAACTCATTTGATTTTGAATCATATGACACTTGCGAGTCTTGCTTGTTAGGAAAGATGACAAAGTCACCCTTCACTGGGCACAGCGAGAGGGCCACTGATTTATTGGGCCTCATACATACAGATGTGTGTGGACCGATGAACACAAATGCCAGAGGAGGTTATTCGTACTTCATAACATTTATAGATGATTTCAGCAGATATGGGTACATCTATCTGATGAAACATAAATCTGAATCTTTTGAAAAGTTCAAAATATTTCAAAATGAAGTACAAAACCAGCTTGGCAAAATAATTAAAGCCCTTCGATCTGATCGGGGTGGTGAATATTTGAGCCAAGAGTTCATAGATCATCTTAGGAGTTGTGGGATACTCTCACAATTGACTCCTCTAGGGACACCACAATGGAATGGCATTTCTGAACGGAGGAATCGAACACTATTAGATATGGTTCGATCCATGATGAGTCTAACAGATCTTCCGCCCTCCTTTTGGGGCCATGCCCTAGAGATAGCTGCGTTCACACTCAATCGTGTTCCATCTAAGGCAATCAAAAAGACTCCGTATGAGATATGGACTGGGAGGACGCCTAGTTTGTCTTTCCTCAAGATTTGGGGATGTGAGGTCTATGTTAAGCAACAAGCCTCAGACAAATTAGCGCCCAAATCCTCAAAATGCCTTTTTGTGGGATATCCTAAGGAAACCAAGGGATATTACGTCTACAACCCTGCTGATAACAAAGTGTTTGTTGTCAGAAATGGTATCTTTCTTGAACGAGAATTTATCTCTAAAAGAACCAGTGGGAGTAAGGTACAACTCGAAGAAGTTCGAGAGCTACAAGACACCAAAGAACTGCAGATGGAAAATAGAGAAGACTCACAACAAGTTGTTGAGACTCCTCAAGTCATGCAAGGTCCACGTAAATCTAATAGGATACGACTTCAGCCTCAGAGATATGGATTTCTGATTTCTAATAGTCATGATGTGTTGCTCATTGAGGATAATGAGCCGACTACCTATCGAGAAGCTATAGTGGGACCAAACTCCGAAAAATGGCTTAGTGCCATGAAGTCTGAGATGCAATCCATGTACGACAATCAGGTTTGGACCTTGGTCGACCCGCCTGAAGGTGTAAAAAATGTCGGGTGCAAGTGGGTTTTCAAAGAGAAAACTGACATGGATGGCAATGTAAATGTCTTCAAGGCACGACTGGTTGCAAAAGGTTTTACTCAAACTCATGGTGTGGACTATGATGAGACCTTTTCCCCAGTAGCAATGGCCAAATCAATCAGAATCCTCTTTGCTATTGCAGCATATTATGACTATGAAATATGGCAGATGGACGTCAAGACAGCCTTCCTTAATGGAAAGCTCCTTGAGGATGTGTACATGACACAACCTGAAGGGTTTGTGCATTCCGAGGACTCTGGTAAAGTGTGCAAGCTTCAAAAGTCCATTTATGGACTAAAGCAAGCCTCTCGGAGTTGGAATCATCATTTTGATGAAGTAATCAAAGAGTTTGGATTTCTTCAAAACATTAATGAACCTTGTGTGTACAAGAAGGTTAGTGGGAGCACAGTTGTATTTTTGCTACTCTATGTCGATGACATCCTACTTATTGGGAATGACATTCCTACCTTACAGATTGTCAAGTCTTGGTTAGAAAAGTCTTTCTCGATGAAAGACTTGGGTGAAGCCACCTACATCCTAGGAATCAGGATCTATAGAGATAGATCTAAAAGACTTCTAGGACTCAGTCAGAGTACATACATAGACAAAATACTGCATAGGTTCAGTATGCACGAATCAAAGAGGGGTTTCATACCCATGTCTCATGGTACTCACCTCAGGAAAGATCTGTGTCCTAGTAAATCTGATCAGCGAGGTCGCATGAGTAAGGTTCCATATGCCTCGGCCATAGGATCTATCATGTACGCCATATTATGTACTCGACCGGATGTCTCGTTTGCCTTAAGTATGACTAGCAGATACCAACAGGACCCTGGTGAGGGCCATTGGACTGCTGTCAAGAATATCCTTAAGTACTTAAGAAGGACTAAGGACTTATTCTTGGTCTATGGTGGATTGGATGATGAGCTCTGTGTAACTGGTTACACAGATGCGAGTTTCCAAACTGACCAGGACGACCAAAAATCATAGTCTGGATACATATTCCTCCTCAATAATGGAGCAGTAAGCTGGAAGAGCTCTAAGCAGGGCACTGTAGCAGATTCTGCAACGGAAGCTGAGTATATAGCAGCATCTGATGCAGCTAAGGAAGCCGTTTGGATCAGGAAGTTCATCACAGAACTAGGGGTGATACCTACCATCTCAGATCCAATAACTTTGCTCTGCGACAATAGCGGTGTTATTGCACAGGCCAAAGAGCCTAGGTCACATCAAAGGACCAAGCATATACTCAGGCGATTTCATCTCATCAGAGAAATTAACGATAGAGGTGATATAAAAATATGTAAAGTAGCAGGAGAAGATAATGTTGCTGATCCTCTAACAAAGCCGCTTGTGCAGGCAAAGCATGAGCGTCATGTTAGGTCAATGGGAATTAGTCAAATTAATGATTGTACCTAGTGCAAGTGGGAGGTTGTTGGAAATTGTGCCCTAGGGGCCAATCATTGTCTTATGAACATTATTGATTTATGAATTTATTAATTGAGTTATCATATTATTTGCATGTTTACTATGATGACCATCCTTGGATAATCCATGATATTATCCTAAATGTCCCTGGTCGATCATCTATGTGGGAGCACAGATGAAATAAGACCAGTATGACTTTAAAAATGTATAGAGATATAAATCAAAGTTATAAGCACATGTGAGAGTACAGGGTGTTGGACCGACCCGCTATGAGAGAACTGCATAGGTAACATCATAAGCTTCTCTCATATACAAACCATGTCAATATGCCCTCTGACTTGAGATCATCATGGATTCCTACATGACAAAATGCTCAGCTTTGACCTAGTCAAAAGTCACTTTTGACCGAGTGATCATAAAGACTATGTTCGGGCTTAGTGGTTTTTCATGCGGAGGAATGTGAATGGTCAAGATAGAATTTGTCCCTCACATTCGTGGAGAGATATTACTGGGCCCCTCGATGAGTAAGTCTGAGAAATGTATGGCCATACTGTAATGGAAAGGTAGTTCCATTTCTATAGTCAGACTACTCAGGGATCGAGAAAGTAACGGTCGGGAATAGGAAGATGACATCGTCCATGCCTCATCCATGACCAAAATATCGCGTGACAGAAGGGACATAATATGGTTGTATAAAAGGTTACATCGTTTATCGATCCTCATATGATTTGGGTAGTCGTTATGTCTTGCTAGAGACCGCTTGCGACTTGTGGGCTAGTATAGCAAATGGCCCACTGCCAACTTCATATGGGCCTACAGGGTCGCACACAAAATAGCCCAACACGAGCTATGATGTCCAGATTCATTGAATCTAAGACATGTCCAGATTCAATGAATGATCTAGGTGAATGTATATATATTTATTTATATTTATATTCGTATATATAAAAATTCGTATATATATATATATATATTATATATGAGATATATGAGATTTAATTTATAAGGATAAATTAAATCCCTATCACGTTTGAATTCAAAATTCAAATTGATAGAATATCTCATATAAGAGATATTTATAAGATTTAATTTATAAGAATAAATTAAATCTCTATCACGTTTGAATTCGAAATTCAAATTGATAGGATATCTCATATAAGAGATATTTATAAGATTTAATTTATAAGGATAAATTAAATCTCTATCACGTTGGAATTCGAAATTCAAATTGTTAGGATATCTCATATAAGAGATATTTATAAGATTTAATTTTAAGGATAAATTAAATCCCTATCATGTTTGAATTTGAAATTCAAATTGATAGGATATCTCAAATTTGTTTTATGAGAATAAATCAAATATAGTTCAGTCTCATCTTTATTTAAAGTTAAATAAATAGGTAATTACATCTGTGGGACGGATTTAATATTATTTATTTAATTAGTTTCTTATAAAATTATACAATATATGATATTGTATTATTTTTCGGAATTAATATAAGATTAACTCCTAAAATCTTTTTTCAGTTAGAGAAAACGTAGAGCATCCTATATATCTAATATTAGGAGCTACGTTTTGGGTGACACACACACATAGAACACAGAAAGGCCGAAGGGGACTCTGCAAAAGGTTTGCAGATAAGAAACTGCCGAAATAGAGACGGAGAGGACGAACTCTTGAGAAAGCCCTGGAGGGACAAGAGACGCTAGCACGTCGTTCGTGGTTGAAAAGCTGTTCGTGTGGATACCAGTAGAGGAAGCTGACCTGAGTCGTCGACTTCTTGTGATCAGAAAGGGAGCATGAGCCACAGAGAGAAGCTGTGAACGTCGTGACCAAAAGCTGTGGAAGTCGCTGAGACACACTGAGGGTAATGCTTCTTCCCACTTGACTTAAACACATACAGTAGATCCTGGCAAGGAATAAAAAATTTTTAAGATAATTTCTGCTGCGTGTCTTTCAATTCCTTACATACATATCAGGTATAGAGTAGTGCAACAATGCCCATATCAAATAACACTAATTAGGCAAACATCGGATGTAACTACTCTAACATTTGTAGGGTTTGTCACACATATGGCATAATGTTACTTGCTAATTGTAAGGCCTAAATGTTTATCACATTCATAGGAAACAAAGGAATGGCTTGCACCCGAATCAAACATAGCAATCACAGAGTGATTATTGAGATAGTTGGTACCTTGTATCATCTCGGGTGACTTCTGAGTATCTTCCCTTGTCAGTGCAAACACTCGACCTTGAGTTCATAGGCTTTGATCATTCATTGCTCGAGGACAATTCTTAGAAAAATGTCTAGGTTTCCCACATGTGTAACAGATATTCTGTCCTATCAAGCACGACCTATCACTATGATTCTTCCCACACTTATCACACACTCAGAATCTCAAGTCTCTATTGCCTATATTACCCCAAAAGTTCCCTCGAGTAGGCCTTATGTTATGCCACTGCCTCTTCCTCTTTCTATAATAACCACCACCACTGGTAACATCTCAAATCTGATTGGTCCTTTTCAGAACAACATTCCCTCTGCTCACTGGTTTAATTAACATTTGATGATTCAGACCATTTTCAATTATTCGACATGCCTCCACCGCTTTGTTGAACTGGCTATATTGCTAAGGAGTCAACTTCTCTTTCAAGGTAACATTCAGTCCTCTAATCATTCTTTCTATCATCCATTGCTTATCATACACTTACTGAAGATAAGTGGAGTATTGAGAAAGATGAATAAACTTAGACAAATATTTATCAAAAGATTCCTTCTCTCATTGTCTTAGTATAAGGAATTTAGCTTCTTGCTCATCGCGTACTGACTGTAGAAAATACTTCTCACAGAATTTCTCAATAAACACTTCCCATATAATAGGAATGGTTCTAGCCTATAGTAGCAGTTCGGTGTTCTTCCACCATTAGTCTGCATCCCTTTCTAACTGATAGATTTCCATCTGGGCTTTACTTTCAGATAGACAATCGAGCACTTTAAAAATCTTCTCTAATCAACTGATCCAATCCTCCACTTTTTAAACATCAAATGTCCCCTCAAATGTTGGAGGATTGTGCTTATAGAACTTGGTCATCCACTGATGAATACAAGTGGTATCAACCACCTGCCCAGTCTGCCTAGGTGGCTCTATTGGCTACTGTACCATTTTTGGTTCTATATCAGCTACGCCTCCAGACTCTGGATGCCTTAGATTTTCTATAGCTTCTGCTACTGTTGCTACTGCTATGGTAGCATCTCTCTCCTGATCGATTCTCACTTGAGTTGCTCGCATCTCCTCGATCATCTTTTGTTGCTGCTCTAGAAGTTCTAAAATTAGCTTATTAATATACCTAGGGTTTTGCGGTTCTCCCGACGGAACAGTCCTTCTCATTTGTACCATTTTTATTTTACTATCTAAATAGGAGAGAATATAATAATTAACATAACTTATATTTCATCTAAAACATGTCATACAACAAGTTTAGTAACATTACACATATCATTTATACATAACATAAGTATATGTACAACATCATCATCATTCATAAGTACATATACAACATTAGCATTCATAAGTACAACTATTACACTACACTTTCTTATAAGTGAATCTGATAAACTCTTCTACCATAAAGATCCAATATGGGATACTCTTATAGGGTCTTTCCTCAAAATACTAATCTAATCCCACTCTCCAAGTTACAGTGAGAGGTAAGATATCATCTATAATATTAGTCCAGTATCTCAGGGTAAGAGTGTTTGGATCAAAAGTTTGACAAGCCTCCTATACTCTGGTTATAAAGTCTATGTAAATTCTATAGTCTTGTTATACCTTCCTGACCAACAATCATCCTAGGTCAGATATCTGCCTGGCTAACTCCACAGCTTTCTCAAACTGTTCCTTATTCATATTTCTTCTTGGTACTAGCTCTATAATCTTATTGTTGTCTAAGTGTATCTCCATAACTGGTGTCTTTGATTTACTAGGACCTGGAATATCAGTCTGGTTTGGTGTATGGCTAGGTCCTAGAATATCAGTCTGGTTGGGTACTTAGCTAGGACTTGGAATATCTACACCAACAGGTTGTCTAGGTGTATGTTCAGTGGTACCCACAACATAGGAATGACATTCATTAGACTGTACTATCTGAGGGTATATTATGTCTCTTTCATCTCTCTGAGATACATCCACTTCTACACTAGGGTCTACTTCTTCTGGAGGTACAATATTAATAGGAGAAGCTGGGATAGGTTCCTCTAATAAACCATCACCTGATGCTCTCTCCATTTCATTAGACCCTACTAAAGAGCTATCTGATCTATCCAACTCTGAGTCACTATAATCTAGAATAAATACTACTGGAAGGAGCCCATAGTCAGGATCATTTTCTATCATAAAGACCTCCTTTGAGTTTAACCCAGACTTATCTGAACTAAATACTTCAGGTATATGCTCTCCTTGGTTCATCGTAGTTTCTGACCTAGTCTTAGACTTAGTCATCTTGGTCATGCAGTAACTAACTTAATATCAATTATGAAAGTTTTCAATTATGTATCAGTCTATAAATAATTTATTCAAAGCATTTCTTAAGCCATAATCCTTTTCTCTGATACCAAAATGTCGTATCCTTATTTTCAACCTCAATTATACTCAATTAAAAGTCATTTGAACCAATTACATAACCTTTTACTTTATAAACATGCATTTTCAAAAGATTTATTCTCAAGTATTGTTCATAGTTACTGTTCATTTAGTAATCCAAAACAAGTATCTACTTTTGAAAAATCATAATTAAATCTAGAAATATTGAAATAGGGTGGTTCCAATTTATAATGGAAGCTCTTTCATTTAAATTTAAAAGAAAAATGTAAAATTGAGGTTTCATTGTCCCAATGAAATCAGTTTATTCGTTGAAAATACTATTCATTTGATAAATCTAGAAGTTCCAGTTTCTTTGCCTTAATTTCAAAAATTTATTTCTCTTTGGTTACTTGTCCAATAAAATGTGTTACCTATGGATTTAAAACTCCAGACGTGTTCTTTAAGACCATAAATTTTATAAAAAAACTCATTCATTTACTATACTAAATTAACGTTGGAACGTCACTACATCGAGTTGCTCACTTGATCTCAATTCCAGATTTTATCTCCAATTTAGGAAAATCATAGTAAATCAAATATTTAACCAATTAAGGCATTCTTGGTGTCCATTTAAATTTCTATATCTTAGCTATTATCATACCAAATTTCAAGTTCAAACTCATTGGTTAAGTCATAATAACATCATTATAAAGCTGCGGCCTTAGAATAAAACCACATGATAGTACACTATACATCCTATTATATCCTTCTATAGTGTCAAGTAACCAATATAACTTATTATACAAGTTTAACCATCTATATTTACCCTTTTTCCTTGAGATGATCCAGCACCTATAACATGGTTATGCATATAGAAAGAATAAGATTTCATGAAAATCTCAATAGCAAGTCATATAAACTATAATATCATGCTTGATTAATTAGATGCTTAACATGTTATCATGAGATGGGAGCTACTTCACAATAATACATAAGCAAACTCTAACATGCATATTGTCATGGAATTAGTTGCAAAGAGTTACAATCATTCATACTTCATCATCAACATGATGGCATAATCTCAAGCTCAACCAAACATTATAACTAACAAGCAAGCATACAATCAAACAAATATGAAACTATAGTTAGGTATTCTTGTTACCTCTTAATCTATCCTTAACAAAGTCTTCTTGAGATGGTTTCCTTCCCTCACAAAGGTCAAAACCTAGCCATTATAATGTAACATCAAGTTACAACTCAACTTGAAAACAATTCCAATACTAGGTTTTCACTAACTTCCATTCTTTTTCCATTTTATATTCCATGATTCCATCTTTCTAAAATAAATTCTCATGGTTCATTTTCACATAATTTTTCATGTAGAATCCAAATATGAAACCAAAATTTACAAAATTAAAACATACACTTAGCTGCTGTATAGAATCCAAGTGCCAATAGATTTTTCCAAAAAATCACATTTTGATTCCTATGTTCCAATACTTGTTTCCCTACTTTATCTACACACATTTTTCCATTTTAAACTTATTGGAAGTATCAAAATCATAAAATTCTAACATATGAACAGTAATTTACACAGTAGCAGCCAACAACACAAAACCCTAACTACATGCATACTTGAATTTCTAAGCATATACCACTTGATTCTATCTTGTTTAAGCTTGTCTAAACTATCCATAATATAAAACTCATATTCTTATCACAAATGAACAACACTTTCAGTAGCTCCCTCAAGGTAAATATGTCACAAAAACCCCTTAAAAACCCAGCTAACTTGCTAGATTAAAGTTCAAGAACAAAGGAGCTAGTTACCTTAGTTGTTGCTCCAAGTTGTGTGCTTCTTTCTTGGTTCAAAGAAAATTTTGCCAGAGGTTCCCTGTCATATCCTAAATTTTCCCTATATGTATAATACTGATAGTGGAAAGAGGTTCAGAAAGGATTATGATGACGATCAGAAGAAATAATAAAGGTTAAATGAGTCCTGAAGAAAGAAAGGGACCTAAACGAAAATTAGAAAAGGTTAGAGGCCAAAAGTTAAAGTAGAAACAAAAGTTAGGCTAAAAATGGTAATTTCTAAAGGTTTAGGGACCTAAATATAAATAAGCAAAAAGTCAATGACCTAAATATAATTATGAGAAAGTTGAACCGAAAAAGGCTCAAAAATGCCCAAAATAAGATCAGACCCAAATTTTATCAATAGATAGAAAAAATATTCTAGTCAGTTTAAGGAGTCAGAATTTTGATTTGAGGTCCCGATTAATTGATATAAATTTTTGAAGTTAGAAGGAATTATTATAGTATTTTTTAGACTTTAGAATCAGATGAAACCTTATAGTAAATTCCTATATTTAATATAAGAATTTATAAAATTGACAGAGTCTTGAAAGGAATCTTGCAGAATTCTTACGAGATTTTACAGTGGGATAAACTACCCGATAAATACGGTCGGGAGAGATATATTGGGAATTGTGCCATAAAGGCAATGAACCCACACCAAGTCCCAAATGGCACCATCATAAGCCCAATAGGGTGACTGGATAATTAAGTGGGCCAAAGTCCAGAGTAGTCTAGGAAAAGTACAAAATTACGAATATGCCTTTAGATGCCCAGATTGTACTAGTGATAGATGGAGGGCATTTTGGTCATTCTAGACAGGCCAAAAATGTGCAAAATTACAAAAATGCCCCTAGAACCAGTATATGCTCTAAGACAATACAAAGAGGGGTGAAATGACAATTATGCTCGTAGGGTTAATATAGTACAAGAAAGGACACCAAGGGCATTTCTATCATTTCCCAAGGGATCTGTAATTAAGTTTTGGCCCAATCCAAGAATGTCAATGATAGGAAGAATTCGGGTACTGGATTTAAGGTTAGATAGTATATTATGGAGTTTTAGAAAAATTAGATTTATAAAATAGTCCAGTTTTTAGGGAATCATATTGAATCAGTACCAGATTGAACTGGAATTTTTCCAGAAGCTTCCCCCATTGGAATTTTGCCACCTAGACCCTTGAGTTGTCCCTTGGTGATGTCATGGATGATGTCATAATTACCTTTTTGAAAAAGTCAAATTCAATATTAAATATGAGCCATTAGATCAAATAGTGCACAAATTAATCTTAGCCATTAATTTTCCATGGATTTTGGCTATAAATACCCCTCAAATATGAACCAAAACCATGAGCACAAGAACCCTTGGGGAAACTCTTGCAAAATTTCTATTGAACCAAGAAAGAAACACACAACTTGAAGCAACAAGCAAGGTAATTATCTCCCTTGTTCTTGAGCTCTATCCTAGCAAGTTAGCTCTTGATTTTAAGGGGTTTTTGTGCCATATTTCCCTTGGGATTGCTGCTGAAAGTTCTGCCCATATGTGGTTAGAATATGATTTTTATATTATGGATAGTTTAGATAAGTTTAAACAAGCTAGAATCAAGTGGTACAAGCTTGGAAATTCAAGTATGCATGAAATTAGGGTTTTGTGTTCATGGCGCTACTGTGCATGACACTATTCATATGTTGTAATTTCATGACTTTGATACTTCCAATAAGTTTAAAATGGAAAATTGTGTGGGGGATAAAGTAGGAGAACAAGTATTGGAAGCATTGGAATCAAAGTGTGAATTTTTGGAAAATCAAGGGTGTGTTTCGATTATGTACCGCAGTTTATGATATGATTTGAGTTTGGAAATTCTAGCTTTATATTTGGATTCTACATGAAAAATGATGTGGAAATAAACAATGGGAATTTATTTTGGAAAGATGGAAGTATGAAACATAAAATAGAAAAAGAATGGAAACTAGTGAAAACCTAGTCTTGGATTTGTGTTCAAGTTGAGTTGTAACTTGATATTACTTTGTAATGGCTAGGTTTTAACATTTGTGAAGGAAGAAAATCACCTTAAGAAGACTTTGACAAGGATAGCTAAGAGGTAGCAAGAATACCTAACTATAGTTTCATGTTTGCTTAATTGTTTGCTTGCTTGTTGATTATGGTGTTTGGTTGAGCATGAGATTGTGTCATCATGTTGATGATGAAGTATGAATGATTGCAACTCCTTGAAACTTATGTCATGACAATATGCATGTTAGAGTTTTCTTATGTATCATTATGAAGTAGCTCCCATCTCATGATAACATGTTAAGCATCCAATTATTCATCAATGATATTATGGTTTATATAACTTGCTATTGGGATTTCTATGAAATGTCATTCCTTTCACATGCATAACTATGTCATAGGTGCTGGAACTTCTCAAGGAAAGAGGGTAAACATAGATGGATAAACTTGTATAATAAGTTACATGAGTTACTTGGCACTATGGAAGCATATGCTGAAATGTATATAGTATGTTCACGTGTTGGTATTCTGAGGCAGTGACCTTCTTACGATATTTAAAATACTTTAACCAGCGAGTTTGAACTTGAAATTTGGCATGGTTATAGTTCAGATACAGAAATTTAAACAAAAGCTAAGAACGCCTTAAGCGAACAAGTATTCAATTTGTTATGATTTTTTAACGTTGGAGTTAAAATTTGGAATAGAGATAAAGTAAGCAACTGGAGGCAGTAATGTTCCAACGTTAATTTTGTATAGTAAATGAATGAGTTTTGCCGTGAAATTTTGTGAGCTTAAAGACCACGTCTAGATATTTAAATCTATAGGTAACATAGTTTATTTGGACAAGAAATGAAAGAGAAATAAATTTTTGATGTTAAGGCAAAGGAACTGAAATTTCCAGATTTTACCAAATGAACAGTATTATTCAATGAATAACTGATTTCATTGAGACAATGGAACCTCAGTTGTATATTTTTCTCTCAAAGTTTAATGAAATATATTTCATTATAAATTGCAACCAACCTATTTTAATTTTTATATATTTAATTATGAATTTTGAAAGTTGGGTACATATGCTAGAATTACCAAATGAACAGTAATATGAACAGTATCCAAGAACAATTCTTTTGAAAATGGATGTTTCCAATGCAAAAGATCATGTGATTGGTTCCAATAACTTTCAAATGAGTATAATTGAGATTGAAAATAAGGATGTGACATTCCCTGAGGTGCTAAGAATGCCGAAATGAGTATAATTTGAGGGGGTATTTATAGGCAAATTTGAGTGGAAATGAAAGGCCAAGATTAATTTGGTTACTATTTGATCTAATAGTCCATATCTCACCTTTAATCAAGCTTGCCCTAGAAGCCTTGTAATGATGCCATGCATGACCTCATTTAGTGATGTGTTTGGATGGAGAAAGGTAGATATACTAATTGGAAAAATTCTAGTCTAGTCCGATACCGATCTGAGCAGTTTCACAAAAACTAGACTATTTTATGTTCCTAATTTTTATAATATTCCAGAATATGTATTCTATCATAAAAACCAATGTCTAGGTTTTTCCTACCATTGAAATTGTTAGATTGAGTATTTATCGGCCATCCATCCCTTGGGAAATGACCAAAATACCCTTGCACTTTATTGCCTTATATTAACCCTAATGGCATAATTATCATTTCATACATCTTCATACTGTATCAGGGTATATACTGGTTCTAAATAATCATCTTTATATTAGCTTTCTGATTTGTAGCCTATCTAAAATGACCAAAGTGCCCTCCATCTATCTCTGGTATAATCCAGCTACATAGGGGCATTTTCATAATTTCACCCTTTTCCTATGTTGCACTAGACTCTGGTGCACTTAACTGTCCAACCACCTTATTAGGCCTCCTAGGAATCCGTTTGGGCCTTAATATTGGTTCATTACCTTTATGGCACAAATCCTAAGGAACCTCTACCGATAGTATTTATCTAGTATTTTATTACATTGTAAAATACTGTAAGAATTCTACAGGATTCCGTTTTTAACCCTGTCAATTTTATAAATTCTTATATTAAATATAGAATTTTACTATAAAGTTTCATATGATTCTGAGATCTAAAAAATATTGTAATAATTCTGCCTGACTTTAAGAATTCAATCAATTAATCGGTTGCGTTAAACTGATCAGAATAATTTTGTCTATCTACTGGGTAAAATTTGGGTCTAAACTACTTCTGGGCAATTTTTAGCCTTTTTTGATTCAACTTTTTCATAATTACATTTTTGTCCCTAAACTGTTGGTTAATTACATTTAGGTCCCTAAACTTTTGATAATTACACCTTTTGCACCAACTTTTGTTTCTACTTTTATTTTTGGCCGTAAACCTTTTAAAATTTTCATGTAAGTCCTTGAACTGTCCTTAGTTACTAATCCCTCTCTTTCCTTCCTCAATCTGATACAGTTTTATTTCAAGAAACTCATGTCTATTACATATAAACTGTCATGTACATTAGGTCAAAAAATTAGGGATATGACATCTAGCAATGGCCAATTCTTGTTCATGACTTTGAAGAGCTTGAGTCCATTAAAACTCATCCATATCTATATACCATAAGGAAATTACATAGGGCACATGTTTACATAGATGTTCAACTAACTATCGTTTTATTATATCATATCAAAACTCATATTTCATGTCATCATAACATTTGTCCATACATGTCAACTACATATTCATGTAATTACTTTAATTTACACATTTACATATTTACAATACCCCTCAACTCTTTTACATTATTTTCTAGGGGACAGTGAATTGTAAGTACTTTTTCAAACAAAAATACCACACCTGTATATCAGCTAGTGGATTATTTGCCAAAAACTCACTTAACTCTATGTGCCATGTAGGAGTATATCATAATATCTGACCATTACCATCTCATGCTAATCTTCTAGAGTGTAACTCTGATTCAGGTCAATGCTCTATATTGTATATCTATTTATCATCTCTACTATAATATTGAGGAAATATATATAAACTGACTACTTTTCATCTCGACTTCTGTCTATCCCTTTACCTAAACTAAGTAATTCACTCTTCACAGCTTTCTTGAGACTGATATAATCAATATTATATATATTTAACAAATAAGGCTAGGGTTGACTAGGACTAGGAATATCCCACTGATCTTTATATATAAAGTCATATATTCCTATAATGTGAGAATAAGAAGGGATTTTCGTAGACTCTGACTAGCGCTCTGGATTAAGGGACTGTTATAGGTTACTCATATCACATCTATCCTCAAACTCGGGTAGAGGAATAATATCTAGTCTACCTATAATCTAGTACTAGTACTCAGCTTCCTCAACTGTAATCTATTCTCTCATCGAAGGAATAGAGTTTACATCTGGGTTAGAGGACGCTCCTAGAAACTCATACTTTATAGAGTCACTAGACTTAGCATAATCTAATACATACACAACTTCAGGTTGAATCTCTACATAATCTCTAGATTGCATATTTGAGTCTATAGAAATATCTATGGAAAATTTTACTATAGACCTCCCTTATTGATCCCCCATACTACCATCTGAACTCTCTTTACTATCTAAAGGAGGATCAAAGTTTGGATGTACATCATCTTCATATATCATTACTAGCTGGGGGTCTCCCTTATTAACTGAGAGCTCTGACTTAACTTTATGAAATCCCATGTCCACTCCTACAATATTTCTTAAATAAGCAATACTAAACCATCCCAACAAATACCCTAACTTAATAAAGTACTTACTACTTAGAGTTAGGGTCTGGGGACTATCTTATCTGATGCTAGAAACTTTTCCTATGATATTAAAATGTAATATAGTTACTTTCATACATCTTAGGGACCATTTAGTAGCATTTAAAACCACTTACAAGACCTTGAAAGTCCATTAGCTAAATCTAGAATTTTTACTCTTCTCAAGTTACTGTTCATATAGTATTCCAGATTTGGCGAATAATTTTAAAAATTCATAATTAATTCTAGAGAATAGAAATGATGTGGTTCAAAAAGCTACATGAATATAACATCTTGAACTTTAAGGGAAAAATAATTTCCTGACCAAATACTTAGTCAATTAATACAGTCTTATAGCCAAAGATTATTGTTCATTTGGTAAAACAATTTAAAAACAGATTATGGCCCTTGACTTTGGAAAATTTGTTCTCTTTGTGCAGATATCAAAATAAGGCATACTTGGTATTAAAATGAAACTTTACATGTTAACTATATGTATGTAAAAATTCATACATTTATTCGATCATTTACTATTTTTCCTTACATCATTAACATTGTTGTTCAAACTTGTTATATAAGATCATTACATGTAACAATTGTTCATGTAACATTTATACTATCCAATCCCTAACATCTCTTCATGCTTCTTCATCCTCTGTCATCATTCTTGAACCTGTTGGGCTTGGGATTACATGGATAGGGTGAGATGTTTGGGGAAATCTCAGTAGCAAATAGTACTAAACAATGCATGCATTAATATAAATACTTGTAAAGCTTGTGAAATGTTATTGACAGATTTGCATAGCCACCCTTTTTCTTTTAAAAATTCCAATTTTTATTCCAATACTTCTAATACTTGTTTCTCTACTTTATTCCATACAATTTTTCATTTTAAAACCATTGAAAATATCTAAATCATGAAATTCCAATCACTGTTCATATGAGTGAACATTAACAGAGAAGAATTCTAAGAATTATAACTTTCAATTCCAATGCTTCAAAGGTTCAAAACCTATCTAATCCTACACAAAATTATCATATAAATTCAATGGAAACATTATATTATTGAAATTATATCTCCTTCTATCATAAATAGTGTAGACTAAAAGGTCCCTTTCTTGGCAAAGTTAAAAATATCAACTTGATTTAACAACCAATCAACTAACTAGCTTGTTTAAGCATCAATCACATAACTCTAAATTTAATTTCTTCTTTATCCTTTTATATAGGGTTTTTGGATAGCATATACATGCTAGAGAAACCTCATATTTCTTCCATAAAAACCCTAAGTTCAAGCCCCCAAATAAAAGAAAAATAAACTAGGATAGATTGCTTACCTTAATTCCTAGCTAGCTTGAACTTTGGTCCTTGAATTCTTTTTTATCTTTGCTTGACACATCATTTGAGTAGTACCTCCCCAAGGGTTCCAAGGGCCATAGTTTTGTGTAGAAAATAGGGGTATTTATAAAAATATTTCATGGAAAATTAATGGCCAAGATCACTTTGCGCACTATTTAATCTAATGGCTCATATTTGATCTTGGATTAGCTTGCCCTAAAAGCCAATAAGATAACATCATTAATGACATCATCAAGGGATACCTCATAGCCCATGTGATCAAATTGCAAAGGGAGGAAGCATCTGGAAAAATTCTAGTCTAATCCGGTACCGGCTCATTACAATTTCCCAAAAACCATATTGTTTTCTGAATTTAATTTTTCTGAGATTCCATAATATGCTTTCTAACCTTAAATCTAGTATCCAAATTCTTCCTACCATTAAAATTATTAGACTAAGTCTTTATATTCTTTCTATCCCTTAGAAAATGACTGAAATGCCCTTGGTTCTCTATCTTGCACTATATTAACCCTAAAGGAAAAATTGTCATTTTATGCCCCTTTCTTGCTTATCATGGTAGTATGATGACTCTAATAAATTACCCCTGTACTTTTCTTGGCATTTTGGACTAGCCAAAATGACCAAAATGCCCTCTATTTATCTCTAGTTTCTTATTATAACACAGGGCCATACTTAGTGGCATTTTCATAGTTTTATATTTTTTTGGTCTTATTAACACTAACTCATAAACTTATCTGAAAATATCATTAGGCCTATAAGGTGCCATTTTGGGTCTTCTACATGATCCATTATCTTCATAGGATCAACTCTCAAGAAATCCTTATATTAATTATAAGAATTTTCTATCAAATTGGATCTCATTCTAAGGTCTAGAGGATACTGTATTAATGTTTCTTTCTTCAAAAATTCATATCAATTTTTCGGGACCTCCAATCAGAATTCTATGTAGCGTCAAGCTTATCGGAATAATTTTCTTTATTTATTGAAAAAATTTGGGACTGAACTTATTCTAGGCAGTTTTAGGCCTTTCTCCTGCTCAACTTTCAATAATTACCATTTTGTCCTTAAACTTTTACAAATTACATTTTAGGCCCTCAACTTTTTATAATTATACTTAATGGCCCAAAGTTTATGTCTACTTTCATTTTTCCACCACATAACTTTTAAACTTTTCAGATTAATCCCTTTCTTCAAGACTCATCTAAACTTTATCATTCCTTCTGATCATCGTCATAATCCTTTATAAACCTCTTTCCTTTATCAGTCTTATACAGATAGGAAAAAATTAGGATATGATAAACTTTCTATTATTTACAATTTAATCCCTTTTTTTCCTAAATGACAATATTTTTCTTAGAGAATCTCATGTATATTATTTACAAACTGTACATACATATCAAATACGAAAATTGGGGATATGATCTTTATATGTTATAGATTGATTTTAAACAACAGAGGTATATGGATCCTACAAGTTAGATGGTAGGAATGACATCTTGACTGTTACTATGGGGCAAACAAGAGCATGGAGTCGTGGCAGGTGAGTTAGAGGAGGTGTGGGTATAAGAGATTACTTTGAAATATCTCAACAATATTCCTCAATATAGTGTCAAGGCCAGAGTTATAATCGTCGTTATCCATCATCAGGGTAGTGCTGGAATCCTTGTTCCCTATAAGAGGGATTGGCAAATCTCAAGGAATAAATATTGCCCATGATGATATCAAGGTAACAGGAGCCAAGTGCCCCCTAAATGCTCTCAAATATAGCCCGACAAAGCACTAAAATGAGCTATTACATGGTCAAGCCTGTCAAATGAAACTAAACCTTATGATTTATATATGGAGGATCCTCTCAAAAAGTTATTGGCACATGGTTCTATCTTGGATGATCAATTATGGGTGACAGTTGAAGACGTGATAATTGAAGATGCTCTTGTCCCTCTTCCCACTAATAAGGTAAAGGCAGTTAGTTAGGAAAATGAGACTTCCATATTGTGGCCAAACCATCTTGTTTTGGATCATGTCATGTCATCCCTAAATTAACTTCTTGTACCTCCGACTTTGAGTGCCATGCAACATGTGATCCTAGTAGCATATAACAAAATGTTCCATGGGGATGCATTGCCTATGGATTCAGTTATGGGCGACTTGGGGTATTGTCCTTTATTGACCATATGGATGTGAAATCTCTTATCACTCCTAGGAGTGAACTGACCTCCGAGTGCATCCAAGTGTTTTTGATATAAGTATAATTTAAATGTAAATATATGTAATAACAAATTCAACTCTTATAACAAATGTCGTGTTTGTGTTAACTATAGGTACATGCAAGATGAGTTGGTTTCCAAGGGCAAACAAGGTAAGTTTGGATTCCTATGCCTAATTTAGATTTATGCAAAAGAGACCTCTCAAGCTTTGAGACTTGAAAACATTTTGAGGAGGCCCAGTGAAACCGATATTGATTGTTTCTTTGATCATACATGTAAGAGTAAGAATAATTATATTTTATTTTATTTCATACTAGTTTTGTCTTTGCTTAATGATAATACTCATTATTTTTAATTAATTTTTACAGTAATCATTGGCAATTGGCCATACTATGTAAGCATATTTATACAGTTTCTTCTTATGCTAACATATCCCAATTTTTCCCTATCTGTATAATACAGATAGTGGAAAGATGTTTGGAAATGATTATGATGATGATCAGAATAAATGATAAAGGTTAGATGAGTCTTGAAGGAAGAGAGGGACTAAAATAAAAAGTAGAAAAGGTTGAAGGCCAAAAATGAAAGTAGAAACAAAAGTTGGACTAAAAGTGATAATTATCAAAAGTTTAGGGACCTAAATGTAATTAAGCAAAAGTTGTGGGACGTAATGGTAATTAAGGAAAATTGAGCCAGAAAATGCCTAGAATCTTTTTAGTCCCAAATTTTCCCAGTAAATAGAAAAAATTATTTTGATTAGTTTAACGTAACACATAATTTTGATATGAGGTCCTAAAAAATATATATTAATTTTTGAAGGAAAATTAATACAGTATCCTCTGGACCTCAGAATCAGATAAAATTTAGCAGTAAATTCCTATAATTAATATAAGAATTTTTAAAATTGACAGCTAAAAAAGGAGTTCTATAGAATTTATTGTAGAATTTATAGTGGATTAAAACACCCGATAACTATGTTTCGGGAGAATTTCTCGAAAATTGAGCCCGTGAGGCAGTGAATCATACAGAGGGCCCAGAATGGAGCCTTATAGGCCCAATGATATTTTTAGATAAGTATGTGGGCCAAGGCTAATAAAGACTGGGCAAAATGCAAAATTACAAAAAGGCCAATGAAGGTATGCCACTGTGTTGTGTCATTAAGTCAGAGTTGGACAAAGGGCATTTTGGTCAATGGTAGTAAAAATCTAGATACTGGATTTAAGGTGAGACAGTATATTATGGAAATTTAGAAAAAATAGATTTATAAAATAGTATGGTTTTTTGGAAATCAGACTGAGCCGGTATCAAATTAAACTTGAATTTTTCCAGAATCTTCTCCCTCATGGAATGGCACCACCTAGCCCTATGAAGTGTCCCTTAATAATATCATGGATGATGTCATAATTCTCTTTTTGAAAAAGTTAAATCTAAGATTAAATGTGAGCCTTTAGATCAAATAGTGCACAAAGTAATATTGGCCATTGATTTTCCATGAGATTTTTCTATAAATACCACCTCATTTCAGCCTCCAAATCATGAGCTCAAGAACCCTTGGGGAAACTCTTGCAAAATGAAAAATCAAGCCAAGACAAAGAAGATTCAAGGTACCAAAGTTCAAGCAAGCTAGAGATTAAAGGTAAGCAATCTATCCTAACTTATTTTCCTTTAATTTGGGAGCTTGAACTTAGGGTATTCATGGAGGAAAATTGAGTTTTCTCTAAAATGTTGTGATGTGCAAAAAATCTTATATGAAAGGGAAAACAAGAAATTAAAGTTAGAGATTTATGATTGAAGCTCTCTTTCTATGATTACTTTGGCCAATGGTATTTCATATGATACATGGAAGCATGCACATTTCACAATGTTAACACTTTCACAAGCAAGCACAAGTATTTACATTAATAAATGCATTATTTAGTACCGTTTGCTACTGAGATTTCCCCAGAAATCTCACCCCCTCCATGTAATCCCAATCCTATCAGGTTTATGAATGATGAAAAAGGATGATACAGCATGAAGAGAAGCTAGGGATTAGATAGTATAAATATGATGTGAAGAATTGTTATGTGTAATGTTGCTATATGACCAATATAAGTAGTGATGGTCATAATGTAATGAAAAATAGTAAATGATGGAATAAATGTATGAAATTTTATAGACATTTATTTGACATGTCAAGCTTCATTTTGACACTAAGAACTCCTTATTTTGATTCCTATACAAAGAGAACTAATTTTCCAAATTAAGGGACGAAAAATTGTTTTCAGAATTTTTGACCAAATGAACAATAATTTTGACGAATAAACTATATTAATTGGCTAAATATTTGGTATGTAAATTATTTTTTCCTTAAATTTGAAGATGTTATCTTCATGTATCTTTTTGAATCACTTCATTTCAATGTTTCTAGAATTAATTATGATTGTTTAAAGTTTATCGCTTAATCTGGAATACCATATGAACAGTAACCTGAGAAAGAGTAAAATTCAAGATTTGGCTAATGGATTTCTAAGGTTTTGTAAGTGGTTCTAAATGCTACTAAATGTCTCTAAGATGTATGAAAGTGATGATATTTCATTTTTGTATCAGAGCAGAAGTTTCTGGCATGATTTAAGACAGTTCTCACACCCTAACTCCAAATATTAAGTAGTTTGTTAGGTTAGGGTATTTATGGGGATAGTTAGCATTGCTTAATTAAGCAAATATTGCAGGAGTAGATATGGGATTTTATAAAGTTAAGTAAGAGGCCTCAGTTAATAAGACAAATAATAAGAGAGACCTTTGGCCAATAGTGATATAAGAAGATAATGTACATTTAGACTTTGATGATCCCTCAAACAATGAAAAGAATTCAGAGGAGAGTAATAAGGATTAGTTAGGGAGATCTACAGTAGAATATCCCATAGATGTTTCTGTAGACTTAAACCTATAGTCTGGAGGTTATGTAGAGATTTAGCCTGAAGCTGTGTATGCACCAAATGATGTTGAGTCTAGTGACTCTATACGGTATGAGTTTATTAGAGTGCCCTCTAACCCTGATGTAAGAACTATTCCTCCGATGAGAGGATAGATTATGGCTGAGGAAGCTGAGTACTGGTACTAGATGATGGATATACCAGATATTATTCCTCCTCCACTAGAGTTTGAGGATAGAGTTGTTATTAGTAATAGACCACAGTCCCCTAATTCAGACATCCAGTCAAAGTTTATGATAGTTCCTGCCTATTCCCAAAGTCCAGGAATATGTGACTTTATAGTGAAAGATCAATGTGATGTTCCTGGTCCTAGTCAACCCCCCAACCTTCTTTATTAAAGACAAATAATATTGACTATATCAGTCTCAAGAAAGCTATGGAGAGTGAATTATTGAGTCTAGGTCAAGGGATAGACAGAAGTAGAGATCAAGAACAGACAGTTTATCTGCAGTTCCTCAATGTCGTAGTAGGGATAATAGACAGATATACAATAGAGGACATGAACCTAAATCAAGTTTATGCTCTAACAGACTGGCATGAGATAATAGTAAGTCATATACTATTATATACCCCTATATACATGTAAGGTTAAGTGAGTTTTGGCAAATGATTTACCAGCTGATATACAGGGGTGGCACTTTTGTATATAGAAGTATGTGCAGTTTATGATTTCCTAGCAAAGAATGTAAAAGAGATGACGCGTAATATAAACATGTAAACATGGTAGAGTAAAGTAATTACTCATATGTATGATAGTTACAATGTACCTCGAATATGTAATTGACATGTATGTAATGTGTGTATAAATGTTATGGTGACATGATGAAACATCCTCATTTTCATACATCTTAGGGACCAAATGGTAGCATCTGGAACCACTTTTAAGGCTATTGAAGTCAAATTACTCAATATGGAATTTTACTCTTAGTGAGTACTATTCACTGTGTAAATTCCAGAGGAGTGACCTGACTTCGAAAAATCATAACTAATTCTAGAAAAATCAAAATGAAGTGGTTTAAATTGCTACACGAAACTAACATAATTATTTTTAAGGAAAAAATAACTCGTTGACCATGCCTTGACCAAGTCAACATTAGTCAACATCTGAAATTTACTATTCATCCTACGTTTTTCCCTGATTTCAGCATTATGGTCCCAGCTTTACACCATCCAATCCCTAGCTTCTTTTCATACTTCTTCAATCCTTTTCTAACATACCTATGGGATTGGGATTACATGGAAGGGGCTGAGATTTTTGGGGAAATCTCAGTGGCAAATGGAAACCATACAATGTATGCAACTATATGCTTGATGTTACTATGTGTGTATTTAATGATCATGCTTGCATCATGATAACATACATGCTTTCATGTTACTTAATTATAACATATGGCCATAGCATAAAAATAAATAGAGCATTACTTAATCATACATGCCTCACATCATCAAGGTAAGAAAATATCACATAAAACATCCAAGCAATATAAGCATACAAGTAGGTAAGTCTACTACCTGGCATGTAGCCTTTCTTTCCAACTCTTAACCTTGTCTCTAAGGTCCCTTCTTTTCATAAGTTAGAGCCTATACATAGCATAATAATGTCTTTATTATTATCTAGTAAAGCTCTACTTAACTTATGCTTAACTAGGGGTAATATCCTTACTCTGACATTCCCCTAACTTTCTTGAGTCAAGTGTGATGATTGACTCTATCTTTTCCTAGTGAGGATTACGTAGAAAGAAATGTCTCATCTACTTTAAACATGCATTGTTTCTCTAATCCAATCAGGTGAGCAGGGATGAACTCTAATAACTTTCTTTTGAGCATAGTCCCAAATGCATCTCATTTGTGATGTTGAGACTTTGGATTACTTGCTTTGATAACTTGAAATCTTCTTAGTGCTTAAGAAATCCAATTTCTCTTATTCTTATCAGAGTAGTTGAATGCTACTTTGTGGTAGTCCATCGAGATGTGAGGTGCTCTTCTTCTTTGTCTCCATTGATTTTCTTTATGGATGTTTTGTGTAGTTCAAGCAATGGGTGCACTGAGTTTTCTTGTTAATCAAGTAAGTATCTCTTAAGCACATTCTTCTTCTTTTGGACCAATCCATCTATTTTGGAAATATTCTGCAAGATTAGAGCACTAATGTTAGTTTAGGCAGAAACACCCAAATGGGTGAATTGGGTGTTTTGAAAATTTTAATCGTAATTTAAAATGTTAATAGAAGGTAAATATGAATAAATGCAATAAGAATAGAGATAAGCAAGATTTCACCAAGATGACATCAAACAATTTATATTGGTTCTAACTCAACTCTTATCTTACGTCTAGTCCTTAGAGACTTGAGATTTTGCACTATATCCAAGATTATAACGGGATCACCTTTAGTACAATAATTCAGCAATTGACTCCTTCAATTATTCTCCCTTGCTCCCCCATAAGGTTATGATTACAACTTAAGAGAAATAATATCTTAAGCTAATAGAATGAAAAGAAAGATTAACACAATCTCTATCTAAGAGTATATATTGTGTTACACACTAAAGCTCAATAATAAATTTAGTGGTTGTTGTATCTATCAGTTGTTGCTTCTTCATGCAATGCTGAGTCCTTGAAATAGCATTTACTTAGGTTATGACAATTAGACTGAAGTTTGTAACCATTACAGTGAAGGCATGGTTAATAACTGAGAGATAGATAGGCATTTAATGCATTACTAGAAGTAGAAGGTTTTTGTTGCATAGCCTTTATCATTTTGAATCCATAGCCTTTTCTGAACATACTCAAACAAAATATCTGTTAGTAATTGAAGGAATAATTAAATTCTGATAGCTTTTCAAAAAGGAATAATTCTGTATTAATTGATTAAGTAATCGATTAATATGTGAATATTGTATGAGATGAATAATATAGCATCATACTAAATTAATTTGTCAAACATAAAACAACAACTTTCAAGAGGGAAAGTTTCCCAAATGTTGATTATTTGATCTGAATTCCTGGAATTGCTGCATCTGTGACATATTTGATATTTTGCATCATTGCTGAGCATGATTTGCATGAACAAGAATCTCTGAATTCTTTCCTTTGGATAGAGAAATCAATAGAACACTTAGGCAACTTAAAAATAATAAATTCTTAAATCAAGCTAGTGTTGCATCTTCTGTTGAGCCTGATTCTTCTGGTGAATCTATTGCTGAGACTGATTTTGCATCTGGTGCTATATTAGATAATCATTTAGTTATGGAGCATGTTAATGAAGCTGAAACTCATACTCATAACCAGAATATTCAAAATAAGCAACATGGAGAGAATGACATGAACAATAGAAGAGCACGTAGGAGCATAAAAGAATTGACTTCTTCTCATGCAAACTTTAATCCTTTCCATATTTGTCCTGCTTTGGATGTTAATTTTGAGTTGAAAGGTCCTTTGTTAAGTAACTTACCAAAATTTTATGGATTGGCAGGTGAATATCCTTTCCAACACTTGAAGACTATGCAGTGGATTTACTCATCCATGAACCTGTATGTGCTGACATGGATGTGGTACAAAGACAAATATTCCACTTTACACTTGAAGGAAAGGCAAAGGAATGGTTTTATATGCTGCCACATCATACACCTCAAGCATTAGATTCCTAGAACAACTTGAGGACTGCTTTCCTAGAGAGATACTTCCCTACTTCAAAGACAACTACATTAAGGAAGGAGATTTTTGCTATAAAATAGTATGATCAAGAATCTTTCCATGAGTTTTGGGGAAGATTTCAAGAGCTTCTAGCTAGATGTCCATACCACCATATTCTAACTGAGCATTTGGTGCAGTATTTTCATTCAGGATTGCGTTATGCATGCAGGAAGAATTTGGATATAGCTACTGTAAGCTCTACTGATGATTTAACTCCAAATGAAGTATGTAAACTGATTGAGAAAATAACAAGCAATGATCAATAGTATGGGGGCTATAATGCTAGACAAGTCCATGAGGTTTCTGCAAGGCATTTTCCAAATTATAATTGTTTATCCTCCCAAAATACTGCCATGAATGCTTAGATCAATAACCTAGCTGCTCAATTAGGAAATTCACATATTCAAAGCCCATACTCTCAAGCTCTTGTTGCTCCTAGTTGGCAACTTTGCTATTCTCATATGCACACTATTGTCAATAGCCTTACATAATGTGAAGATGTATCAGCTATCTATCAAAGCAAACAAAATCAGTACCCACAAAGAAATCCATACTCCAACTAAAACATCCTTACTTTCATACATCTTAGGGACCATTTAGTAGCATTTAAAACTACTTACAAGACTTTGGAAGTCTATTAGCTAAATCTGGATTTTTTTTTCTCAAGTTACTGTTCATATGGTATTCCATATTATGTGACAAACTTTGAAAAATCATAATTAATTCTATAAAACTCAAAATGAAGCGGTTACAAAATCTACGTGAAGATAACATCTTGAACTTTAAGTAAAAAATAATTTCCAGATCAAATGATTCCTCAATTAATACAGTTTATTCACCAAAAGTTACTGTTCATTTGGCCAAAAATTCTGAAAACAGATTCTGGTCCATTATTTTAGAAATTCATTTCTATTAATATACACATCCAAATGAAGTGTTCTACATATGAATTTAAAGATTTGGATGTGGGCTACATGCTTATAAAATTTTGAGAAATAATTCCTTCATTTGCTAAGTCAAACTGAAGCCACAACAAAACTACTACATGACCTACATTTTTACCATTTCAGTTTCCTTTCTTTCAATTTCAATAATTGTTCCAGCATGCATAAGCCATCAAATAAACTCCTCAATATTCATATACATCATATACATATGCCATAATTATTCCAAATAGTTTCATCACATAAATAGACACCAGACACCTTACATGGCATTTATATATATGGATAATTCATAGCATATGCTAGGATCTCAATTACGTCACTTCCTTTCTTCCATCCTTTAGCTCTTCCCCATGCATACCTTTTCCATCATGCTTGACCTAAATTAGTTGGTTATGGAAGAGTGAGATTCTAGGGAATCTCAGTAGCAAACATTACCATTTAAATATGTAAGATGGATGCTAATTCATGATATGTAATTTTATTAAATTTTCTTTGATTAGTATACTTTTGTATAAAGTTCATGGCCATGGAAAACATGTTATTCACAATACATTCAACATTATTTATCATGTCATAACATCATTCAAATATCATATACATGTCAACACATAAACATACCACATCAAGCACATAAAGAGGTAAGTTCACTACCTTGCACTTAAGCTTTTCTCTTTATCTTTTGCACTTGTTCCCTAGCTTTCCAACCATGAAGCCTTTATGTCAATCACTTCCCAACATCTTCTTGGATATTTCAAGGTCCTAAACACATTCATATTCACCACATAATTCATTAGGACCTATGAACTCCAACAATATGCAAGACTAACCTTGTTACACTCTTTATTATCATAACTTTCTCTAATCTTTCCTAATCAACTTGGCTCTTGAACAATTGATGTCTTGACTTTACCCTACACAATTTCATCTTTTGAATCTATTTATGAGCTTATAATCATGAAATTTCAGATCCTTCTTGGCCTGCTGTACAGAATTGAAACATGTGCACAATTATTTCAAAAATTCTCATTTTGATTCTAATGCTTCCCATACTTGTTTTTTCACTTTATCCCACACAACTTTTCATTTTAAAACCATTGGAAGTATCAAAATCATGAAATTTTAATCACTGTTCATGCGAGTGAACAGAAATAGAGAAGAATTTCAAAAACTACAATCTTAGAATTTCAATGTTTCCAAGGTTCAAAACCTTTCCAATCCTACACAAAATCATCATATAAATTCAATGGAAGCATTAAATCATTGAAATTCCATTTCCTTTCATCATGAAAAGTGCAGACTGAACATGTTCAAACATGGCAAAGTCAACAATATTAACTTGATTCAACAACCAATCACTTAACTAGCTTGTTTAAGCTTTAATCATATGTTTCTAACTCTAATTTCTTCTTTTCCCTTTCATTTAAGGTTTTTGGGCAGCACAACACCTTAGAGAAAACTCAACTTTTCCCCCATGAAAACCCTAAATTCAAGCTCCCAAATCAAAGGAAAATATGCTATGATAGATTACTTACCTTTAATCTCTAGCTTGCTTGAACTTGTTAGGAATTGGAAGACACGCAGCGGAAATTAATTTAAAAAAATTTCCATTCCTTGCCAGGATCTACCGTATGTGTTTAAGTCAAGTGGGAAGGAGCATTACCCTTAGTATTTCTCAGCGACTTCCACAGCTTCTCTCCGCGGCTAGTTTTCGAATCGCAAGAAGACGTCCACAGCTTCTCTCCGCCGCTCGTGCTCTCTTTCTGATCGCAAGAAGCCGATGCCTCAGGTCGGCTTTCTCTACTGGTATCCACAAGAACAGCGTTCCAACCACAAACAACGTGCTAGCATCTCTTGTCCTTCCAAGGCTCTCTCAAGAATTCATCCTCTCTGTCTCTACTTCAGCAGTTTCTTATCTGCAAAACCTTTTACAAATTCCCTTTGGCCTCTTGTGTTATGTGTAGTTCAAAAAATGTAGCTCCTAAAATCAGATATATAGGATGCTCTGCGTTTTTCTCAACCGAATTGGATTTTTGGAATTAATCTATATTAATTCTAAAATTAATACAATATCACATATTGTATAATTTGATAAGAAACTAATTAAATAAATAATATTTGTATTAAATCCGTCTCACAGATTTAATTCACCTATTTATTTAATTTAAAATAAAGATAAGACTGGATTATATTTGATTTATTCTCATAAATCAAATTTGAGATATCATGTCAATTTGAATTTCAAATTCAAACGTGATAGAGATTTATAAATATCTCTTATAAATATCTCTTATATGAGATATCCTATCAATTTGAATTCCAAATTCAAACATGATAGAGATTTAATTTATCCTTATAAATTAAATCCTATATATCCCTTATATATAATGTATATATACGAATTTATATATATATATATGAATATAGATATAAATAAATATATACATTAACCTTGGATCATTCATTGAATCTGGACACGTCTTAGATTCAATGAATCTGGACATCATAGCTCGTGTTGGGCTATTTTGTGTGCGACCCTATAGGCCCATATGAAGTTGGCAGTGGGCCACTTGCTATACTGGCCCACAAGTCACAAGCGGTCTCTAGCAAGATATAATGACTACCCAAATCATATGAGGATCGATAAACGATGTAACCTTTTATACAACCATATCATGTCCTTTCTGTCATATTTTGGTCATGGATGAGGCATGGATAATGTCATCCTCCTATTCCTGACTGTTACTTTCTCGATCCCTGAGTAGTCTGACTATAGAAATGGAACTACCTTTCCATTACAGTATGGCCATACATTTCTCAGACTCACTCATCGAGGGGCCTAGTAATATCTCTCTATGAATATGAGGGACAAATTCCATCTTGACCATTCACATTCCTCCACATAAAAAACCACTAAGCCTAAACATAGTCTTTATGATCACTCGGTCAAAAGTGAGTTTTGACTAGGTCAAAGCTGAGCATTTGTCATGTAGGAATCCATGATGATCTTAGGTCAAAGGGCATAGTGACATGGTTTGTATATGAGAGAAGCTTATGATGTAACCCATGCAGCTCTGTCAGTTTTAGCTCTGTCAGTTTTAATCCACTATAAATTCTATAGTAAATTTTATAGAACTCCTTTTTAAGCTCTGTCAGTTTTAAAAATTCTTATATTAAATATAGGAATTTACTGCCAAATTTCATCTGATTCTAAGGTCCAGACAATACTGTATTAATTTCCCTTTCTTCAGAAATTAAGAAAAATTTTTTGGGATCTCATATCAAAATTCTGTGTTGTGTCAACTGATTAGAATAATTTTGTCTATCTACTGATAAAATTTGGGACTAATATGATTCTGGGCATTTTTCGGCTCAACTTTCTCTTAATTACATGCTTGTCCTTGAACTTTTGTTTAATTACATTTAATGGCCCAACTTTTGTTTCTACTTTCATTGTTGGCCTTCAACCTTTTTTACTTTTATTTTTAGTCCCTTTCTTCTTTTAATACTCATATAACCTTTATTATTCCTTCTAATCATTGACATAATCCTTTCCAAACCTCTTTCTACTATCAGTATTATACAGATAGAGAAAAATTAGAATATAATCCTAACACATATAATAAAGGTTGGAGAGATTATCCTAATTTTAGATAGAGGGATAGAGTTAGAGACATGAATTTTGGGCAGAATAGATTCAACAATGATAAGCAAGTGGCTGAGTCTTCTAGAGCTATAGAAGTACCTTCTGCTACAAAGAATGATGGAATATCTAAGATAATGAAGAGTATTGCTGTGATGAAATCAAATATAAACTCTATCAACACAAATTTCTGCTCTAATTACAAGGACTTGAGATTTATTGTGAAGAATGATCAAGCAATGACATAGTCTAGGTTTGCTGCCTTGGATAATAAGATGGAACAGTGGGAAACAAAAGGTATAAACATGAATGGCTATATATCACAGCTAGCCAATTCAATTAATGATGTTCAGGCAAGAATTAGTAGAGATATACCTTCAAACACAGTGGTTAACCCTAAATCTGTGAATGTCATAAGTGTAAGGAATTGGAAGACACGCAGTGGAAATTAATTTAAAAAATTTTTCTATTCCTTGCCAGGATCTACCGTATGTGTTTAAGTCAAGTGGGAAGAAGTATTACCCTTAGTGTGCCTCAGCGACTTCCACAGCTTTTGGTCACGACGTTCACAGCTTCTCTTTGCGGCTCGTGCTCCCTTTTTGATCACAAGAAGTCGACAACTCAGGTCGGCTTCCTCTTCTGGTATCCACACGAACAGCGTTCCAACCACGAACGACGTGCTAGCGTCTTTTGTCCCTCCAGGGCTTTCTCAAGAGTTCGTCCTCTCCGTCTCTATTTCGGCAGTTTCTTATCTGCAAACCTTTTGCAGAGTCCCCTTCGGCCTTTCTGTATTCTATATGTTTCTCTGTGTAAAACGCAGCTCCTAGAATCAGATATATAGGATGCTATGCGTTTTTCCTCTCTCAACCGAATTGGATTTTTGGAGTTAATCTTATATTAATTCTAAAATTAATACAATATCATATATTGTATAATTTTATAAGAAACTAATTAAATAAATAATATCAAATCCGTCCCACAGATTTAATTACCCATTTATTTAATTTTAAACAAAGATGAGACTAAACTATATTTGATTTATTCTCATAAATCAAATTTGAGATATCCTATCAATTTGAATTTCAAATTCAAACGTGATAGGGATTTAATTTATCCTTATAAATTAAATCTTATAAATATCTCTTATATGAGATATCCTATCAATTTGAATTTCGAATTTCAAACGTGATAGAGATTTAATTTATCCTTATAAATTAAATCTTATAAATATCTCTTATATGAGATATCCTATCAATTTGAATTTCGAATTTCAAACGTGATAGAGATTTAATTTATCCTTATAAATTAAATCTCATATATCTCATATATACATATAATGTATATATACGAATTTATATATATATATATATATATACGAACATAAATATAAATAAATATATATACATCTATCCTGGATCATTCATTGAATCTGGACATGTCTTAGATTCAATGAATCTGGACATCATAGCTCGTGTTGGGCTATTTTGTGTGCGACCCTGTAGGCCCATATGAATTTGGCAGTGGGCCATTTGCTATACTAGCCCACAAGTCGCAAGCGGTCTCTAGCAAGACATAACGACTACCCAAATCATATGAGGATCGATAAACGATGTAACCTTTTATACAACCATATCATGTCCCTTCTGTCACGCGATATTTTAGTCATGGATGAGGCATGGATAATGTTATCCTTCTATTCCTGACCGTTACTTTCTCGATCCCTGAGTAGTCTGATTATAGAAATGGAACTACCTTTCCATTACAGTATGGCCATACATTTCTCAGACTCACTCATCGAGGGGCCCAGTAATATCTCTCTACGAATGTGAGGGACAAATTCCATCTTGACCATTCACATTCCTCCGCATGAAAAACCACTAAAGTCGAACATAGTCTTTATGATCACTCGGTCAAAAGTGACTTTTGACTAGGTCAAAGCTGAGCGTTTTGTCATGTAGGAATCCATGATGATCTCAGGTCAAAGGGCGTATTGACATGGTTTGTATATGAGAGAAGCTTATGACGTTACCCATGCAGTTCTCTCATAGCGGGTCGGTCCAGCACCTTGTACTCTTACATGTGCTTATGACTTTGATTTATATCTCTATACATCTTCAAAGTCATACTGGTCTTATTTCATCTGTGCTCCCGCATAGATGATCGACCAGGGACATTTAGGATAATATCATGGATTATCCAAGGATGGTCATCATAGTAAACATGCAAATAATATGATAACTCAATTAATAAATTCATAAATCAATAATGTTCATAAGACAATGATTGGCCCCTAGGGCACGATTTCCAACAATAAGTTTGATAGATAAAGAACAAGTTGGGGAACAAGCTACAGATGTTAACAGTGAAGAGGAATGTGAGGTAGACACTAATTCCAATAGTAGCATTGAGAAGTCTGAAAATACAAAAGAAGCACAACCACTGGGGAAGAAAAATGTTATAAAGAGTCAAATCAATTATGCCTCAGATTTATAAAGTTGTAGAAGGCTTAACAGCAAGAAAATTGTACTACCTAAAAATCTGGATTCTGATTTAAGGAATCTTAGAGTGGACATAACTGAAGAAATATAATCAGCAGTAAATTCAGAGCTCAAGTAGCAGGAAACAACCTCTGGCGTAGCTGAGGAAAAGTTACATATGAAGGAACTACCTATTCCAAGGGAATTCATGAGCAATAAGAAGAAAGCCTTAGACAAGCAGAACAAGGAAGTGCTTAATTCTTTCAACAAGATTGAAGTCAATGTGCCTACGATGGAGAGAATTCAAAGAGTATTAGAATATGCAAAATGTGTAAGGAATTGGAAGACATGCAGTGGAAATTAACTTAAAATTTTTTTCATTCCTTGTCAAGATCTACCGTATGTGTTTAAGTCAAGTGGGAAGAAGCATTATCCTCAATGTTCCTCAGCGACTTCCACAGCTTCTGGTCACGACATTCACAGCTTGTCTCCGCGGCTCGTGCTCCCTTCTGATTGCAAGAAGTCAATGACTTAGGTTAGCTTTCTCTATTGGTATCCACACGAACAACGTTCCAACTACGGATGACGTGCTAGCGTCTCCTGTCCCTCCAGGGCTTTCTCAAGAATTCGTCCTATCCGTCTCTGTTTCGGCAGTTTCTTATCTGGAAACCTTTTTTCAATTCCCCTTCGGTCTTTCTGTGTTCTATATGTTTTAAAACGTAGCTCCTAAAATCAGATATATAGGATGCTATGCGTTTTTCTCTACCAAATTGGATTTTGGAGTTAATCTTATACTAATTCTGAAATTAATACAATATCATATATTATATAATTTGATAAGAAACTAATTAAATAAATAATATTTATATTAAATCCGTCCCATAGATTTAATTCACCTATTTATTTAACTTAAAATAAAGATAAGACTGAACTATATTTGATTTATTCTCATAAATTAAATTTGAGATATCATATCAATTTGAATTTCAAATTCAAACGTGATAGAGATTTAATTTATCCTTATAAATTAAATCTTATAAATATCTCTTATATGAGATATCCTATCAATTTGACTTTCAAATTCAAACGTGATAGAGATTTAATTTATCCTTATAAATTAAATCTTATAAATATCTCTTATATGAGATATCCTATCAATTTGAATTTCAAATTCAAATGTGATAGAAATTTAATTTATCCTTATAAATTAAATCTCATATATCTCTTATATATAATGTATATATACGAATTTATATATATATGAATATGAATATAAATAAATATATACATCTACCCTGGATCATTCATTGAATCTGGACATCATAGCTTGTGTTGGGCTATTTTATGTGCGACCCTGTAGGCCCATATGAAGTTGGCAGTAGGCCATTTTCTATACTAGCCCACAAGTCGTAAGTAGTCTCTAGCAAGACATAACAACTACTTAAATCATATAAGGATCGTTAAACGATGTAACCTTTTATACAACCATATCATGTCCCTTCTGTCACGCGATATTTTGGTCATAGATGAGGCATGTATAATGTCATCCTCCTATTCCTGACTGTTACTTTCTCGATCCCTGAGTAGTCTGACTATAGAAATGAAACTACCTTTCCATTACAGTATGGCCATACATTTCTCAGACTCACTCATCGAGGGGCCTAGTAATATCTCTCTACGAATGTGAGGGACAAATTCCATCTTAACCATTCACATTCCTCCGCATGAAAAACCACTAAACCCAAACATAGTCTTTATGATCACTCGGTCAAAAGTGAGTTTTGACTAGGTCAAAGCTGAGCATTTGTCATGTAGGAATCCATGATGATCTCAGGTCAAAGGACATAGTGACATGGTTTGTATATGAGAGAAGCTTATGACGTAACCCATGCAGTTCTCTCATAGCGGGTCAGTCCAACACCATGTACTCTTACATGTGCCTATGACTTTGATTTATATCTCTATACATCTTCAAAGTCATACTGGTCTTATTTCATCTCTGCTCTTGCATAGATGACTGACTAGGGACATTTTGGATAAGATCATGAATTATCCAAAGATGGTCATCACAGTAAACATGCAAATAATATAACACAATTAATAAATTCATAAATCAATAATGTTCATAAGACAATGATTGGCCCCTAGGGCACGATTTCTAACAAAATGTTTGAAGGATAGTTGCACACACAAGGAAGGCATAAATGTAATAAACTTGTGCAAGTTGGACCTAAAGCTTCTGTACTCTTCAACTCTCAACTTCTAGTAAAGTGTAAAGATCCAGGTGCATTTTCTATTCCTTGTACAATTGGCAAGATAACTATTCCTAAAGCATTGCTAGATTTAGGTGTTGCTATCAATGTTATGCCAAGTTCCATTTATCATGCCTTAGGAGTAAATATGATCAAACCAACTAGTGCGTTAGCTCAATTGGCTGATAAGAGAATTATTAATCCTAAGGGAATTTTAGAGGACATTTTAGTTCAAGTTAAGGAACTTGTTTTTCCTTTGGACTTTTATGTTTTGGATATGTCAAATAAGTCTCTTGATGATAGTACTCTTATTCTAGGAAGGCCATTCTTGAAGACAACTAATACCATGATTTGGATGAAAAATGGAATTTGGTGGGCACATAATTCAGTTTAACATGTATAGACACCTATATCAGGATCATTCTCTCCTAGGACTTAACATGATTGGTGCATCACTTGGAAATAAGTGTGATAATATTCATGAGTTTGAAAATGATGATGAAGTTGAAGAATCACATTTAATAGAAAGTTGTGGCTTAAATAAACCTGACACACTAGATCCTACTTGAACCCTTTCATTTGGTTTGTAGATTCTTTTATTAGTGCAAAGTTCTTTCATGAATTTTCCATACTTGGGTATGCTTTTAATTAGATCTATAAGTGGCACATTAACTTCTAATTTACCTAACATATTCAGAATATCTTGTTCCTATTTATCTTTCAAAACCTTCTTTGGACACATGTATGCATTAGGAAAATGTAGGTGTCTAATACTTACCTCTTTGTCCTTCTGTTATGCATCTTCATGCTCCTTCTTATTCTAATTTCTGTTTTATTTCTAATTTGCACTGCTGGAAGTAGCAACTGTTTCCAGGATAGAAGATGATTGTACAGCCTCCTTCAATGTAGTTTGCTCATTATTCTATTGTAACATGTCCTCCTCTTTGCTAATTTCTAATTCGACTATGAGTGAAGGTTTTTCTCCAATCAATTCTTTAGTTCCAGATATGTTCTATTGCTCAATAGCTTCCTTATCCTTTGTATCCTCTTTTGTATCTTCTTTCCCTACTATTTTTCCACTTCTCCAGCTTATAGCATTTACTGATTTTGGGTTAACTGTATTTAAAGGTAAATTCCCCCAATTCTGGACTGGATATCATTCACTGAATTTGCTAGATGTGATACATATCCATTCATGTTTACTACTTTTGTCTCTTATTGTTCCATTTTACTCTCTAATGCAACAAATTTGGATTCTGTCGTTGCTTGTTGTTCTCCACAGTAGATCTCAAGTCTTTGAAGTTAGAGCAGAAATTTGTGTTGATGGAGTTTATATTTGAATTTATCACATTAATGCTCTTCATTATCTTAGATATTCCATCGTTCTTTATAGCAAAAAGTACTTCTATAACTCTAGAAGACTCAGCTACTTGTTTATCATTAGTGAATCTATTTTGCCCAAAATTCTATCTCCACCCCCATCCCTCTATATGAAATTAGGATCATCTCTCCATCCTTTATTATATGTGTTGGAGTATGGATTCCTTTGTGGCTACTGATTTTGTTTATCTTGATAGATAGTTGATACATTTTCATAGTGTGTGGGATAATTGACAGTGGTGTGCATAAGAAAATAACATAGTTGACAAGAAGGAGCAATAAGAGCTTGAGAGTATGGGCTTTGTGTCATATCCCCAATTTTCTTATCAGATATGTGTACATAGTTTATCTGTAATGGATATGAGATTCTTGGAATAAACTATATCAGATTGAGAAAGAAAAGGGAAGGATTAATAACTAAGGAAAGAATAGGGATCTAAACAAAAATTGAAAAGCTTGAAGGCAAAAAGTTAAAGTAGAAGAAAAAGGAGGGACCTAAATGTAATTAATGAAAAGTTTAGAGACTAAAGTGTAATTATTCAAAAGTTGAGGGACCTAAATGTAAATATGGAAAAGTTGAGCTAAAATAGGCCAAAAATGCCCAGAATCAGATTAGACCTGAATTTTACCAATAGATAGATAAAAATATTTTGGTCAGTTTAACGCAACACAGAATTTTGATTTGAGATCCCGATTAATTGATATAAATTTTTGAAGTCAGAATGAATTATTATAGTATTTTTCAGATCTCAGAATCAGATGAGACCTTACAAGAAATTCATATATTTAATATAAGAATTTATAAAATTGACAAAGTCAGAAAAGGATTCCTGTAGAATTCTTACGGGATTTTATAGTGAGACAAAATACCCGATAAATATGATCGGAAGAATTGTATTGTGAATTGAGCCATAAAGGAAATGAGCCCATACCAAGGCCCAAATGGTGCCATCATGAGCCTAATAAAGTAATGAGACAGTTATGTGAGCCAGAGTCTAGAGCAGTCCAGGAAAAGTGTGAAATTACAAAAATGCCCCTAGATGCCCATATTATACCAGTGATAGATGGAGGATATTTTGGTCATTCTAGACAGGCAAAAAACATGACATATAGTATAAATATAATTAGGTAGAGTCAGTATATGCGTTGAGGCAGTGTAAAGATGGGTAAAATGACAATTATGCCCTTAGGGTTAGTATAGTGCAAAAAAGGACACCAAGGGTATTTTGGTCATTTCTCAAGGGATGGATAGCAGATAAATATTCAGTATATTATTTTCAATGGTATGAGAACCCTATACATTAATTTCTAGGACATAATACATATCCTGGTATATTATAAAAAAATTAAGAATAGAAAACAGTCCAGTTGTTGTAAAACTGCTCTGATCGATACCGGATTAGACTGGAATTTTTTCAAAAGCTTCCTTGCCTGAAAATGGCACCACATACCCCCATGAAGTATCCCTTGAGCTGTCCCTCAAAATGTCATAATTATTCTTTTTGAAAAAAGTTAAATTCAAAATTAAATGTGAGCCCTTAGATCAAATAGTGCACAAATCAATCTTGGCCATCCATTTCAACCCAAATTTCTCTATAAATACCCCTATTTAGATGGCTTTGGTATGCATGGTGAACCATAGGGAAACTCTTACAAAATTTCCATTCAACCAAGAAAGAAGCTGTTGGAAAACGTGCCCTAGGGGCCAATCATTGTCTTATAAACATTATTGATTTATGAGTTTATCAATTGTGTTATCATATTATTTGCATGTTTACTGTGATGACCATCCTTAGATAATTCATGATCTTATCCTAAATGTCCCTGGTCGGTCATCTGTACGGGAGCAGAGATGAAATAAGACCAGTATGACTTTGAAGATGTATAGAGATATAAATCAAAGTCATAGGCACATGTAAGAGTACAAGGTGTTAGATTAAATCTGAATATTGATTCTTGAATGTTTGGGTATGGTGAACAATATGGCTCTAGATTGCAAGTGTTGTAATTTTTTAAATACGACCTGCGTGTCGTGCCTTCCTATATATATACTCTCAATGTACCTTCTCTTCTCATCTCACTCCCCTCGAATGTTAAAAGAGGTTTTTATATGTAATTTCCCTTTTCTTACTCGAGAGCTCCTCTCATTGGCTTAAGGGGACTTAGGATAGGTGAGTCATATTGTATCACGTTTAGATTATGCGTATTATGATTATATCATAAACATGCATATACTTGTATGAGATACAAACTAAGAAACATGCATTCTTATAAACCAGATAGTTAAATTAAGCCCTCTAAATGAAATCTTAAGTCATAATGCCATCAATTTATGAATACTTGTCAAAACCTCGATCGCTCAATTGTGGACTCCACCAAAGTGGGTGCTTTTGAGTTATCTTGGGGAGATAAGCAAAAGTAATGGTGCTACTCTCACATGTTTATTATTATTTGACTTAATTGAGATTAACAAAACGGTTTTGAGTCTCAAGGCATTGGATGGGATTAAAAATATGCCAGATCATATGATGATAGGATCCCATGAACATCTAAGAGTTACATTTGATGTAATTGGTAAAGGTGTTACCTACCTAAATAACTTAATTTAAGCATCCTACTAAAGTAGACTTAAGTTTGAGCCAAATATGGATCTTAGCCTACTAACTATTGCATTGAGGGTTGTTTATTTAGTGGGAGATTGCTAATTAAATTGCATATTTTTAATTGTAGAATCATGACGACTAGTAATACTACTACATTATCGCTGCGATCTGTCTTTGAGAAGGACAAACTTAATGGGACAAACTTTCTTGACTGGTTTAGGAACTTGAGAATTGTTCTCAAGCAGGAAAGAAAGGTGCATGTCCTAGATCAACCCATTCCTGAGGAGCCAGCGGCCAATGCTCCTAGAGCTCAGAGAGATGCTTACACGAAGCATAAGGAAGACTCTGTCGATGTGGGATGCTTGATGCTAGCCACCATGGTTTCAGAGCTCCAAAGAGATCTAGAATACATGGAGGCTTATGAGATGATTGTGCATCTCAAGGAAATGTTCTAGCAACAGGCAAGGCAAGAGAGGTATGAGACCACTAAGGCTTTACATTCCTGCAAGATGGCTGAAGGTGTATCAGTTAGTACTCATGTCTTAAAAATAAAAGGGTATATTGATCACCTTGAGAGGCTTGGATTTCCTATGAGCCAGGAGTTAGCTACGGATTTGATCTTGAACTCACTCCCTGAAAGTTATGACCAGTTTGTCATGAACTACAACATGAACAATATGGAGAAATCTATTTCTGAACTGTATGGGATGCTTAAAACTGTTGAGCTGAGTCTTAAGAAGAAGCCCAGTGCTGTTTTGATGGTTCAAAAAGGAAAGGGCATGAAAAAGAAAGACAAAGGCAAGGGGAAGGGTCATGGCTCATCAGGTAAGACCAAAGAGTCAGGCAAGCCTGAAACCAAGCCTGCACTAAAGAAGGCAAAGCCTCCGAAGGAAGGAGTCTGCTTCTTTTGTAATGAACCTGGTCATTAGAAGAGGAATTACAAACTCTACCTTGAAGATCTGAAAAAGAACAAAAAGGATAGTGGGGCTATCGCTTCAGGTATTTATGTTATAGACATTCATCTTTCTACTTCCACTTCATGGGTATTAGATACTGCATGTGGTTCTCATATTTGTACAAATGTGCAGGGACTAAAGGATAGTAGGAACCTGAAAAAGGGCGAGGTTGACCTACGAGTTGAAAACAGAGCAAAGGTTGCTGCGTTAGCTGTAGGCACTTATGAATTAGTTCTGCCCACTGGGCTTTTGTTAGTTTTGAACAATTGCTATTATGTTCCTGCTTTAAGTAGTAACATTGTTTCACTTTCTTATTTGGATAAGGAAGGTTTCACTTCCATTGCTGGGAATAGTAGATGTTCTATTTATCGCAATGATGTTTTCTATGCTCATGGTGATTTGCATGTTGATCATTACATATTAAATTTGGAACAACCCAGTCATGGAAATATCTATAACATAACTACCAAAAGGTTCAAGTCGAACGATTTGAATCCGACATACCTCTGGCACTGTCGTCTGGGCCACATAAATGAGAAACGCATTTTGAAACTCCATCAAGATGGATTTCTAAACTCATTTGATTTTGAATCATATGACACTTGCGATTCTTACTTGTTAGAAAAGATGACAAAGTCAACCTTCACTGGGCACAGTGAGAGGGCCACTAATTTATTGGGTCTCATACATACAGATGTGTATGGACTGATGAACAAAAATGCCAGAGGAGGTTATTCGTACTTCATAACATTCATAGATGATTTCAGCAGATATGGGTACATCTATCTGATGAGATATAAATCTGAATCTTTTGAAAAGTTCAAGATATTTCAAAATGAAGTACAAAACCAGCTTGGCAAAATAATTAAAACCCTTCGATCTGATCGGGGTGGTGAATATTTGAGCCAAGAGTTCATAGAGCATCTCAGGAGTTGTGGGATAGTCTCGCAATTGACTCCTCCAGGGACACCACAATGGAATGGCATTTCTGAACGGAGGAATCAAACACTATTGGATATGGTTCGATACATGATGAGTCGAACAGATCTTCCACCCTCCTTTTGGGGCCATATCCTAGATACAGCTGTGTTCACACTAAATCGTGTTCCATCTAAGGCAATTGAAAAGACTCCATATGAGATATAAACTGGGAGGATGCCTAGTTTATCTTTCCTCAAGATTTGGGGATACGAGGTCTATGTTAAGCAACAAGCCTCAGACAAATTAGCGCCCAAATCCTCAAAGTGCCTTTTTGTGGGATATCCTAAGGAAACCAAGGGATAGTATGTCTATAAAATGTTTGTTGTCAGAAATGGTATCTTTCTCGAACGAGAATTTATCTCTAAAAGAACCAGTGGGAGTAAGGTACACCTCAAAGAAGTTCGAGAGCCATAAGACACCACAGAACTACAGATGGAAAATAGAGAAGACTCACAACAAGTTGTTGAGACTCCTCAAGTCACGCAAGGTCCACAGAAGTCTAATAGGACATGACTTCAGCCTCAGAGATATGGATTTCTGATTTCTGACAGTTGTGATGTGTTGCTCATTGAGCATAATGAGCCGACTACCTATCAAGAAACTATAGTGGGACAAAACTCTGAAAAGTGGCTTAATGCCATGAAGTCTGAGATGCAATCCATATACGACAATAAGGTTTGGACCTTAGTCGACCCGCCTGAAGGTGTAAAAACTATCGGGTGCAAGTGGGTTTTTAAGGAGAAAACTGACATGGATGGCAATATAAATGTCTTCAAGGCACGACTGGTTGCAAAAGGATTTACTCAAACTCATGGTGTGGACTATGATGAGACCTTTTCCCAGTTGCAATGGCAAATCAATCAGAATTCTCTTTGCCATAGTAGCATATTATGACTATGAAATATGGTAGATGGACGTCAAGACAGTCTTCCTTAATGGAAAGCTCCTTGAGGATGTGTACATAACACAACTTGAAGGGTTTGTGCGCTCTGAGGACTCTGGCAAAGTGTGCAAGCTTCAAAGGTGCATTTATGGACTGAAGTAAGCATCTCGGAGTTGGAATCATCATTTTGATGAAGTAGTCAAAGGGTTTGGATTTCTTCAAAACATTGATGAACCTTGTGTGTACAAGGTTAGTGGGAGCACACTTGTGTTTTTGGTACTCTATGTCGATGAATCCTACTTATTGGGAATGACATTCCTACCTTACAGATTGTCAAGTCTTGGTTAGGAAAGTCTTTCTCGATGAAAGACTTGGGTGAAGCCTCCTACATTCTAGGAATCAGGATCTATAGAGATAGATCTAAAAGACTTATAGGACTCAGTCAGAGTACATACATAGACAAAATACTGCATAGGTTCAATATACACGAATCAAAGAGAGGTTTCATACCCATGTCTCATGGTAGTCACCTTAGCAAAGATCTATGTCCTAGTACATCTGATCAGCGAGGTGGCATGAGTAAAGTTCCATATATTGGAAATCGTGCCCTAGGGGCCAATCATTGTCTTATGAACATTATTGATTTATGAATTTATTAATTGAGTTATCATATTATTTGCATGTTTACTATGATGATCATCCTTGGATAATTCATGATATTATCCTAAATATCCCTGGTCGATCATCTCTACGGGAGCACAGATGAAATAAGACCAGTATGACTTTGAAGATGTATAGAGATATAAATCAAAGTCATAAGCATATGTAAGAGTACAAGGTGCTGGACCGACCCGCTATGAGAGAACTGCATGGGTAACGTCATAAGCTTCTCTCATATACAAACCATGTCAATACGCCCTTTGACCTGAGATCATCATGGATTCCTACATGACAAAACGCTCAGCTTTGACCTAGTCAAAAGTCACTTTTGACCGAGTGATCATAAAGACTATGTTCGGCCTTAGTGGTTTTTCATGCGGAGGAATGTGAATGGTCAAGATGGAATTTGTCCCTCACATTCGTAGAGAGATATTACTGGGCCCCTCGATGAGTGAGTCTGAGAAATGTATGGCCATACTGTAATGGAAAGGTAGTTCCATTTCTATAGTCAGACTACTCAGGGATCGAGAAAGTAACGGTCAAGAATAGAAGGATAACATTATCTATGCCTCATCCATGACTAAAATATCGCGTGACAGAAGGGACATGATATGGTTGTATAAAAGGTTACATCGTTTATCGATCCTCATATGATTTGGGTAGTCATTATGTCTTGCTAGAGACCGCTTGCGACTTGTGGGCTAGTATAGCAAATGGCCCACTGCCAAATTCATATGGGCCTACAGGGTCGCACACAAAATAGCCCAACACGAGCTATGATGTCCAGATTCATTGAATCTAAGACATGTCCAGATTCAATGAATGATCCAGGATAAATGTATATATATTTATTTATATTTATGTTCATATATATATATATATATATATATATATAAATTCGTATATATACATTCTATGTATATATGAGATATATGAGATTTAATTTATAAGGATAAATTAAATCTCTATCACGTTTGAAATTCGAAATTCAAATTGATAGGATATCTCATATAAGAGATATTTATAAGATTTAATTTATAAGGATAAATTAAATCTCTATCACGTTTGAAATTCAAAATTCAAATTGATAGGATATCTCATATAAGAGATATTTATAAGATTTAATTTATAAGGATAAATTAAATCCCTATCACGTTTGAATTTGAAATTCAAATTGATAGGATATCTCAAATTTGATTTATGAGAATAAATCAAATATAGTTTAGTCTCATCTTTGTTTAAAATTAAATAAATGGGTAATTAAATCTGTCGGACGGATTTGATATTATTTATTTAATTAGTTTCTTATAAAATTATACAATATATGATATTGTATTAATTTTGAAATTAATATAAGATTAACTCCAAAATCCAATTCGGTTGATAGAGAAAACACGCATAGCATCCTATATATCTGATTTTAGGAGCTGCGTTTTGCACAGAGAAACATATAGAACATAGAAAGGCCGAAGGGGATTCTGCAAAAGGTTTGCAGATAAGAAACTGCTGAAATAGAGACGGAGAGGATGAACTCTTGAGAAAGCCCTGGAGGGACAAGAGACGCTAGCACGTCGTTCATGGTTAGAACGCTATTCGTGTGGATACCAGTAGAGGAAGTCGACCTGAGTCGTCGACTTCTTGTGATCAGAAAGGGAGCACGAGCCGCAGAGAGAAGCTGTGAACGTCGTGACCGAAAGATGTGGAAGTCGCTGAGGCACACTAAGGGTAATACTTCTTCCCACTTGACTTAAACACATACGGTAGATCCTGACAAGGAATGGAAAAATTTTTAAATTAATTTCTGCTGCGTGTCTTCCAATTCCTTACACCATATGCCTCGGCCACAGGATCTATCATGTACGCCATATTATGTACTCGACCGGATGTCTTGTTTGCCTTAAGTATGACTAGTAGATATCAACAGGACCCTGGTGAGGCCCATTGGACTGCTGTCAAGAATATCCTTAAGTACTTAAGAAGACTAAGGACTTATTCTTGGTCTATGGTAGATTGGATGATGAACTCTGTGTAACCAGTTACACAGACGCGAGTTTTCAAACTGACCAGGATGACCAAAAATCGCAGTCTGGATATATATTCCTCCTCAATAATGGAGCAGTAAGCTGGAAGAGCTCTAAGTAGGGCACTGTAGCAGATTTTGCAATGGAAGCTGAGTATATAGCAGTATCTGATGCAGCTAAGGAAGCCGTTTGGATCAGGAAGTTCATCACGGAACTAGGGGTGATACTTATCAACTCAGATCCAATAACTTTGCTCTGTGACAATAGCGGTGCCATTGCACAGGCCAAAGAGCCTAGGTCACATTAAAGGACCAAGCACATACTCAGGCGATTTCATCTCATCAGAGAAATCAACGATAGAGGTGATATAAAAATATGCAAGGTAGCAGGAGAAGACAATGTTGCTGATCCTCTAACAAAGCTGCTTGTGCAGGTAAAGCATGAGCGTCATGTTAGGTCAATGGGAATTAGTCAAATTAATGATTGTACCTAGTGTAAGTGGGAGGTTGTTGGAAAACGTGCCCTAGGGGCTAATCATTGACTTATAAATATTATTGATTTATGAGTTTATCAATTGTGTTATAATATTATTTGCATGTTTACTGTGATGACCATCCTTGGATAATTCATGATCTTATCCTAAATGTCCCTGGTCGGTCATCTGTGCAGGAGCAGAGATAAAATAAGACCAGTATGACTTTGAAGATGTATAGAGATATAAATTAAAGTCATGGCACATATAAGAGTACAAGGTATTAGACCGACCCGCTATGAGAGAGTTGCATGGGTTACGTCATAAGCTTCTCTCATATACAAACCATATCACTATGCCCTTTGACCTGAGATCATCATGGATTCCTACATGACAAACGCTCAGCTTTGACCTAGTCAAAAGTCACTTTTGATTGAGTGATTATAAAGACTATGTTCGGGCTTAGTGGTTTTTCATGCGAAAAAATGTGAATGGTCAAGATGGAATTTGTCCCTCACATTCGTAGAGAGATATTACTGGGCCCCTCGATGAGTGAGTCTGAGAAATATATGGTCATACTATAATGGAAAGGTAGTGCCATTTCAATAGTCAGACTACTCAGGGATCGAGAAAGTAACGGTCAGAAATAGGAGGATGACATTATCCATGCCTCACCCATGACCAAAATATCGTGTGACAGAAGAGACATGATATGGTTGTATAAAAGGTTACATCGTTTATCGATCCTCATATGATTTGGGTAGTCATTATGTCTTGCTAGAGACCACTTGGGACTTGTGGGCCAGTATAGCAAATGGCCCACTGCCAACTTTATATGGGCCTACAGGGTCGCACACAAAATATCCCAACACGAGCTAAGATGTCCAGATTCATTGAATCTAAGACGTTTCTAGATTCAATGAATGATCCAGGGTTGATGTATATATTTATTTATATTTATATTCGTATATATATATATTATATATAAGGGATATATAGGATTTAATTTATAAGGATAAATTAAATCTCTATCACATTTGAATTAGAAATTCAAATTGATAGGATATCTCAAATTTAATTTATGAGAATAAATCAAATATAGTCCAATCTTATCTTTATTTAAATTAAATAAATGGTGAATTAAATCTGTGGCACGAATTTAATATAAATATTATTTATTTAATTAGTTTCTTATCAAATTATACAATATGTGATATTGTATTAATTTCATAATTAATATAGATTAATTCCAAGATCCAATTCGGTTGAAGAAAACGCAGAGCATCCTATATATCTGATTTTAGGAGCTATATTTTTGGTATACAACACACAACACAAAAGGCCAAACGGAATATGCAAAAGGTTTGCAGATAAGAAACTGCTGAAGTAGAGATGGAGAGGACGAATTCTTGAGAGAGCCTTGGAGGGATAGGAGATGCTAGCACGTCATTTGTGGTTGGAACGCTGTTCGTGTGGATACCAGTAGAGGAAGCCGACTTGAGGCATTGACTTCTTGCGATCAGAAAGATAGCACGAGCCACGGAGAGAAGCTGTGGACATCTTCTTGCGATCAGAAAGAGATCACCAGTCGTAGAGAGAAGCTGTGGAAGTCGCTGAGGAACACCAAGAGTAATGCTTCTTTTCACTTGACTTAAGCACATACGGTAAATCCTAGTAAGGAAAGGGGAAAAAATTTTTAAATTAATTTCCACTGCGTATCTTTCAATTCCTTACAGAAGCATACAAAGTGAAGTAACAATCAAGGTAATCATCTCCCTTGATCTTGAGCTTTGTTCTAGTAAGCTAGCTCATGGTTTTAAGGGGTTTTCATGCTATATTTCCCTTATTATTGCTGCTAGAAGTGCTTCTCATATATAGTTAAAATATGAGTTTTATATTATGGATAGTTTAGATAAGCTTAAATAAGCTAGAATCAAGTGGTATAAGTTTAGGAATTAAGTATGTTTGAATTTAGGGTTTTGTGTTCTTACTAGTACTGTATGTGACACTGTTTATATGATAAAATTTCATGATTTTGATACTTCCAATGAGTTTAAAATGGAAAATTGTGTGGGGATAAAGTAGGATAACAAGTATTGGAAGCATCGGAATCAAAATGTGAATTTTTGGAAAACAAGAGTATGCATTCGGTTTGGTTCTGTAGCAAGTGGTATGATTTGATTTTGAAAATTCTGATTTCATATTTGGATTATACATGAAAAATTATATGAAAATTAACCAAGAGAATTTATTTTGAAAAGATGGAAGTATGAAACATAAAGTAGGGAAAGAAAGGGAGTTAGTGAAAACCTATTCTTGGATTTGGTTTTAAGTTTTGCAACTTGATATTACTTTGTAATGGCTAGGTTTTGATATTTGTGAAGGAAGGAAAGAACCTTAAGAAGACCTTGACAAGAATAGCTAAGAGGTAGCAAGGATACCTAACTATATTACATGTTTACTTAATTGCTTGCTTGCTGTTGATTATGGTATTTGGTTACGCATGAGAATGTGTCATCATGTTGATGATGAAGTATGAATGATTACAACTCCTTGCAAGTTATTTCATGACAATATGCATGTTAGAGTTTGCTTATGTACTATTATGAAGTAGCTCCCATCACATGATAACATGTTAAGCATCCAATTATTCATGCATGATATTATAGTTTGTGTAACTTGCTATTGGGATTTTTTTGAAATCTCATTCCTTCCACATGCATAACTATGTTTTAGGTGCTGGATCCTCTCAAGGGAAGAGAGTAGATGTTGATGATTAAGTTTGTATAATAAGTTACATGACTTACATGACACTATGGGATGATATACTAGTATGCATAGTGTATGTTTCTGTAACTGTTCTAAAGCTGTGGTGATGTGACAATGATTCTGACACTTAAATCAACAAGTTTTAGTCTAAAATTTGGCATGGAAATAGCTAAGATATAGATATTTAAATGGACACTAAGAACGCCTTAATTGGATGAGTATCCGAATTGTTATGATTTTCCAAAGTTGGAACTAAAATCTGGAATTGAGATAAAGTGAGTGATTAAAGGCAGTGACGTTCATGCGATGATTTTATATATCAAATGAACGAATTTTTCTATAAACTTTTATGAACTTAAAGAAAACATCCCGAGATTCAAATCCATAGGTAACATGGTTCATTTGGATAAGTAACCGAAGAGAAATGAATTTTTGAAGTTAAGGCAAAGGAACTGGAACTTCCAGATTTTACCAAATGAACAGTAATTTTCAACGAATAGACTGATTTTGATTTGGACAAGAAGACCTCAGTTCCATATTTTTCCCTCAAAGATCTATGAAAGAGCTTTCATTAGAAATTGGAACCACATTATTTTAATTTTTCTACAATTAATTATGAATTTTTAAAGTAGAGTATATGTTCTGAAATTACCAAATAAATAGTAAAAGTGAACAGTACCCCCTGAGAGTTATCTTTTGAAAATGAAGGTTTCTAAAGCAAAAGGCTATGTAATTGGTTCTAATAACTTCTAATGGAGTATAATTGAGGTTAAAAGTATGGATGTGACACTTTAAACATGTGAATTTCTGAATTGAATAGCTAGGTTATTGATCTGAGCATTCATGGAAGCAACTTGGGAGGATAAACAATTATAATCTTGAGAAGGCCTTGCAGAAACCTCATGGACTTGCCTAACATCATTGCCCTATTCTACTTGTCATTGCTTGCTATTTTCTCCATTGGGTTCCATGCTTTATCTGGAGTTAAATCATCAATAGAGCATCCAATAGCTGCATCTAAATTCTTTCTGCATGCATAGTGCAATCTTGAATAGAAATATTGCACCAAATGCTCACTTGGAACTGGTGGTATAGACATCTAGCTAGCAGCTCTTGAAATCTTCCCCAAAACTAATAGAAAGATTCTTAATCATACTGTTTTACATCAAAATCTCCTTCCTCAATGTCTTTGATGTAGGGAAGTATCTGTCTAGGAAAACAGTATTCAAGTTGTTCCAGGAATCCAATGCTTGAGGTTTATGATGTGGCAGCATATAAAACCATTCCTTTGCCTTTCCTTCAAGTGTAAAGTAGAATACTTGTCTTTACACAGCATCCATGTCAGCACCTACAGGTTTCATAGATGAGCAAATCTATTGCATAGTCTTCAAGTACTTGAAAGGATCTTCACCTGCCAATCCATAAAATTTTAGTAAGTTACTTAACAAAGGACCTTTCAACTCAAAATTAACATCCAAAGTAGGACGGAAAAGATCAAAGTTTGCATTAGAATAAGTCAATTCTCTTATGCTCCTACGTGCTCTTCTATTGTTCATGTTATTATCTCCATGTTGCTCATTTTGAATATTCTAATCATGAGTATGAGTTTTAGCTTCATTAACATGCTTTATGACAAAATGATTATCTAATATAGCACTAGATGCACAATCAGTTTCAATTGTAATAGATTCACCAGAAGAACTAAGCTCAAGAATAGATGCAACACTTGTTTGATTTAAGATCTTAGCCTTCTTAATTTACCTAAGTGCTCTATTGATTTCTCTATCCAAATGGAATAATTCAGAGCTTTTGTTTATTTAAATCAAGGTCAACAATGATGTAGCATATCAAATATGCCACAAATATAGCAATTCCAGGAATTCAGATCAAATAATCGCGGTTTAAAATAGTAAGGTCGCGACCAAAAGGTCACTAAGTCTAGACTACTAAGTACAGAGAATAGAGATTGCGACAATAATGAACTTGAGGTCATGACTGTCAGTCATAGAGAGGAAAAATTCTTAATTAGGATTTTTGGTCACGACCAATATCACTTTGATTGCGACTAAAAACTATAGACAGTAAAATGGTTAAAGTTTTTAGTTTCTATTTGTGACCAATTGGTACATAGGTCGCGACAAAAAATCACAGAGAGTAAATCTGATTGAAATAATAATTTTTGGTTACAACTAAGTATCAAACTAGTTGCGACTAGAAATCACAGAGAACAAAACTGGATGAAAAATATTTTTGGTTGTGACCACAAAGCAGTAATGTCATGACTAATAGTAACAGAGAGCAAAATGAGTTGAAAACAAATTTTTGGTTGCAACCAAATGTGCCTCTGGTTAAGACTAAAGTTCACAAAGATGCTTAGAAATCAATTTTAAGCACTTTCATCGTGACTAGAAAGTCAATTGGTGCGACTCAACAAGACAAAACACTAAATACGCAGAAAAACTAAAATATCTATCTACTTTTTATGATTTTTAGGCCTAAGAGATTGCTTAGAAAACCTTAACAAGTAAGGCTTCCTGGCAACAGCGTCATTTTGATAACTGTCATTTTAATTATCAAACAAAACTAAGCTAACCAATAGTAAAGTAGAGGCTAACTTAAGTCAATTCACAAGGAGCCTAAGTGGATGTAGAAGTCCATAATTAATCTAATGAGCTACAAATTAACAAGTTAAAGAGATGGTGTTTGATGAGTTTTAATCTAACTACTAAAAGCAAATCTTATGCTATTGTTTATAGTTTTATGTGTTTATGATGATGAGATGAATGAATGACAAGTGTATTCCCTTGGAGATTACCTTACCTTCATTATCCACATAATATGAGAAGTTAATCAGCTGAATTAGAATATGTTAGTTAACAACTCACTAGCTAAATCTCAATCAAAGCCAGAACTCGAAGACATTAAAAGAGATTATGACTTATTTAACTTAGAGATAGTAGAATATGAATTAAATAGATATAACTGCACTTTGATATAGAATCACTTCAATTAATCATAACTATGTTCAACTCGATCAAAGATGAGAATCAATCAAAGGTCAGTTATGCATAAATAAGAAATCCAACTCAGTTCCCTACTTCTTTGTCATATACTAATCTAATTGCATAAGTAATTATAGAGCTAACTATATCAACTCGATACATTTAACTCTAAATTAAAAGCACAATGAAAGCTCAGGATTCTGGTTCAATATCATCTCCAAGAGAGCACAACAACTTAGCCTTGCATTGCTATCTGAACTTTAGTAGCAATAGAAAACACAGCAACAATCATGGTAAAAATGATAAAAGAAGATGAAGATGAAGACTGGACTTTCCTTTGGTTCTATTGTCTAGAACAGAGAAAGTTACAGATAAGAGAATGGAAATAGAGATGGAGCAGGAGATATGAAGAATGGCATATGGAATGGTGTGTGTATGGAATGGAATGTGATCAACAAAAGAAGAGTCAAGTGTGCGTGTTAGCTCTTAAAACTGTGTGTGACTCCCACTGAATGTGCTTATGTGTGTGTTATATAAAAGAATGGTGTGACTATCAGCTGAAGTAGTGTGAATGATGTGTGGAGTGCATGAGCTACTGCTGAAATATGTGATTCAGTTCATATGAGGTATGTGCATGGGAACAGTGCAATAAGTATTGTGTGTGTGAATAGTACTCCTCCATGTGTCAGCACTGCATGATCTCCCACTTGCAATTGTTCCTCAATTCCTGGATCTAGCCCATGTGCTATCACATATCATCAACTCCTTTAGTCTAGCTGTCATTCTCCCTTAATCCATTCTGTTAATGCATTGGTCTGTGAAAGAAAATTAGAATAAACAAATTATTTGTTCACTTTAAGTACTAAATTTATGTCAATTAATTTTCAATTGTTCTGAATATTATTTTATTTAATAATTGCCCAATATGTTTATAAATGGGGATAAAAATCAATAATAGACTTACTTTAAACACACTAAAAATCACTACAAATATGAGTTTATAACCATACTAGATGGTGTCACACAATATAAATGAGTATATGTTAGAGGTCCAAAATTCTTCCATCTGGCATACTCACCCTAATCAATTCACCATGACTAGATTGCCTGAATATTAAACTTAATACATCAGACTAATCATTCATGATACATAATTTATAGTAGTAAATCAATAAAACAAGTAATTCACAATATATCAAGTTTGCCAATGTTTAAAAGTATATCTTCAAAATTTAATTTTGATTCTATGATAGTTAATTCCTAAAGACAAGCAATGATCATAATGAGATAGAAGAATTTTGAGTAGGGGTCACTTATAGTCTCGACAAAAAGGTCATCAGGTTGTAGTTGTTTTATACAGAGAAGAAATCTTCATAAAACAAGGAATATTGGTTGCGACAGAAATGGACACTGGTCATGACTCATAATCATAGAGAGTAAACTTATTAAATACACATGCTCTAGTCGTAACCCAAGTGTCAATCCAGTTACGACCAAAATTCACAAAAAGTTATAGTCACGGAAAATTAGCACGAATCATGACTACACATCACATATGGGTAAACTCTAGAAGATAGGAACTCTTGGTTGAGAAAAATAGGCATTAGTCAAGACTAATTTTCAAAAAGAACAAACTTGGCATACTCGCACACATCAATTGAAACAAGAACAACAAAGGTCGCTACTAAATGACACAGAATCAGAGCAATCCTCCCCCACACTTATTTTCTTCATTGTTCTCAATATGAAGAACTAATGAAACATATGCAAAGGCACCAATAATGAGGACAAAATTGAACCATAATCTAAAATGAAAGTATTTATGTACTCCTACTAACTTGGTCTCCTCCCTACACTTAATCAACAAATAACAACTTAAGTAATATAAGAAAAATTTATTAATGCAAACTATTGTAAGTGGGGGAAAGAAAGGAGACAAAATGAATATCATAGGGGTCAGAATTCTCTTCGTATAGCTTCTATAAATGGCCATTGACCTAAAATGTTGTATCATCTGCTTTACTTGGCACACATCTTCTTATAACTTGATCACTTCATATCTTCCATAGTATAGGGGTTCCCATATGTAATATTTTACCTCATGCTTGATCTTCTTACCCTCTCTATCTCTCTACCCTGCATCTTTATGTTCCTTTTGATGATGGTTCTTGTATAATGTCTGACTTTCAATTCTAGAACTAACAACTGCTTCATGTATACCAGCTGATTGTGTAGTAACCTTCAATCCAACTTGCTCATTCTGCTGTAATATCCTCTTCTCTTTGGTGTTTTCTAATTCTGGACTGAATGAAGGTTTTTCTTCAATTAACTCTTTAGTTTTAGATATATTCTGTTGCTCATTTTCTCTATTATCCCTCTTATCATCATCAAAATTGACTTTCCCCACTATTTTTCCACTTTTCAAGCTCTGTCATTTACATATTTGGAGTTAACACTGTATTTGAAGGTATGTTTCCACTCATGTTTGCTTGAATATCACTCACTAAATTAGCTAACTGTGATACATAGATAGTCATATTTGAAGCCTTGATTTCCCACTATTCTATCTTGCTCTCTAAAGAAGCAAATTTAGAATTTGTTATTACTAAGTTGCTCTCCACTGTAGATTGTAAGTCCTTGAAATTAGAGCTAAAGTTTGTGTTTATGAAATTTATGTTTGAGTTCATCATATTAATGCTCTTGATTATTTTAGATATTCCATCATCCTTTGTAGTAGTAGGTACTTCCATAGCTTTAGAGGATTTAGCCACTTGCTTGTCATTATTGAATCTTTTTGGCACAAAATTCCTATCTTCACCTCCTTCCTTCCATCTAAAATTGGGATGATCTCTCCGTCCTTCATTATATGTGTTGGTGTATGGATTCCTTTGTGGATACTTATTTAGTTGTTCTTGATAGATGGCTAATACATCCTCAAAGTATGTAGAACAATTGACACTAGTATGCATAAGAGAAGCATAAAACTGACAACTAGGAGCAATTAAACCTTAAGAGTATAGGCTTTGAACATGTGCATTGCTTAATTGAGTAGTTAACTTTTTTATTTGAGCATTCATAGTACCAATTTCAGCAGATAAGCTATTATAATCTTTAAAATACCTTGCAGAAATCTCATGAACTTGCCTAACATCATAACCCCTATACTGCTGGTCATTGTTTGCTATCTTCTCAATTAAATTCTATGCTTCATCAGGAGTTAAATTATCAATAAAACCCTAAACAGTTTCATCCAAATTATTTTTGCATGTAATACACAATCTTGAATGAAAATACTACACCAAATACTCACTTAGAATTTGGTGGTATGGACATCTAGCTAGCAGCTCTTGAAATCTTTCCCAAAATTCATAGAAAGACACTTGAGCATACTGTTTTATAGCAAAGATTTTCTTTCTCAATGTAACAGTCTTGGAAGTAGAGAAATATCTCTCCAAGAGTCCATGGCTTGAGGTGTATGATGTGGCAGCATATAAAACCATTCCTTTGTCTTTCCTTCAAGTATAAAATGCAATACTTGTCTTTGCATAGCATCCTATCAGCACCTACATATTTCATGGGCAAGCAAACCCACTGTATAGTCTTTAAGTGCTTAAAAGGATCCTTGAAACATCCTACTTTTACCACCTCATAGTATGTATTTGGAAGTGTATTTGATTAGCGAAAGCATTACATTAGCCCAAAAATTAAAATTTTAAAACTTACTTATCAGGTACTGTTCATTTGGTGATTTCCAAATTTACAGTCTAACTTTAAAAATTAATAACTAATTGTAGAAAAATTGTATTGAGATGATCCAAATTTCTAATTGAATCTCTTTCATAGCTCTTTAAGGGAAAAATATAAATCTGAACATCTATATTTCTAATTGATACAGTTAAATCGTTACTTTTTACTATTCATATGGCAAATTCTGGAATTTCCAGATTCTGTCTCTTAAATTTGGAAATTCATTCTCTAGATATACACATCCAAATCAGGCATATTACATATGCATTTAAATATCTGGATGTGTACTATGTGCTCATAAAATTTTGTGAATTAATTCCTTCATTTTCTAGGTCAAATTGAAGCCACAATAAAACTACTTCAGGACCTATGTTTTTACCATTTCATCTTATTTCTTAAATGTTCATAAATTAATCTAGCATTGCTAAACTATCAAATAAGCTTATCATATATTCACATACATCATGTACATATGACATAATTATTTCATACAGTTTTATCATATAAATTGACACCTTACATGGCATTTACATACATAGATAATTCATAGCATATGCTAGGATCTCAATTACTTCACTTCCTTTCTTCCATTCTTTAGTTCTTCTCCATGCATACATTTTCCTTCATGCTTGACCTAAATTGGTTGGATATAGGAGGGTGAGATTCTAAGGAATCTCAGAAGCAAACATTACCACTTAAATATGCAAGATGGATGCTAATGCATGATATGTAATTTCATTAAACTTTTTTTGATTAGTGACAAGCCATCATGCTATATACTTTTGCATAAAAGTGTATGACCATGAAAAATATGTTATTCACAATACATTCAATATTATTTATCATGTCATAACATCATTCAAATATCATATACATGTCAACACATAAGCATACTACATCAAGTACATAAAGAGGTAAGCCTACTACCTTGCACTTAAACTTTTCTCTTGTTCTTTTGCACTTGCTCCCTAATTTTTCAACCATTAAGCCTTTCTGTCAATCACTTTCCAACATCTTCTTGGATATTTCAAGGTCTTAAACACATTCATATTCATTACATAATTTATTAGGACTATGAACTCCAACAATGTTCAAGACTAACCATGATAAACTCTTTACTAACATAACTTTCTCTAGTTTTCACTAATTAACTTGGCCTTTGAACCAATTGATGTCTTAATTTTACCATACACAATTTCATCTTTTGAATCCATTTATGAGCTTAGAATCATGAAATTCCAGGTCCTATGCACTGTTTTGTACATAATTGCATAACACCCTCTTTTCTTTCAAAAATTCTCATTTTGATTCTAGTGCTTCCCATACTTGTTTTTTCACTTTATCCCACATAACTTTTCATTTTAAAACCATTGGAATCATCAAAATTATGAAATTCCAATCACTATTCTTGCGAGTGAACAGTAATAGAGAAGAACTTCAAAAGCTATAACTTAGAATTCCAATGCTTCTAAGGTTCAAAACCTATCCAATCCTACATAAAATCATGATATAAATTCAATGGAAGCATTAGATCATTGAAATTCCATTTCCTTCCATCATGAACAGTGCAAACCGAAATGGTTCAATCATGGCAAAGTCAAAAATATCAACTTGATTCAACAACCAATCACTTAACTATCTTGTTTAAGCTTCAATTATATAACTCTCACTCTAATTTCTTCTTTCTCCTTTCATCTAAGGTTTTGTATAGCACAAACATCTTAGAGAAAACTCAACTTTCTTCCATGAAAATCCTAATTTCAAGCGCCCAAATCAAAGGAAAATAAGTTAGGATAGATTGCTTACCTTTAATCTTTGCTTGCTTGAACTTGGGTACCTTAAATCTTCTTTGTCTTGGCTTGAGTTTTTGTTTTGCAAGAGGTTCCCCAAGGTTCTCATGCTCCACAGTTTTGAGCAGAAATGGTGGGGTATTTATAGCCAAATCCCATGGAAAATCAATGGCCCAGATCACTTTGTGCACTATTTGATCTGGGATTAGCTTGCCTTAGAAGCCAATGAGATGACATCATCAAAGCCCATGTGACAAAATTACAAAGGGAGGAAGCATCTGAAAAAATTCTAGTCTAATCCGGTACCGATTTAGTCCGATTCCCCAAAAACCATACTGTTTTCTAAATCTAATTTTTCTGAGATTCCATATTATGCTTTATGACCTTAAATCTAGTATCCAGATTCTCCCTATCATTGACATTCTTGGAATGGGCCAAAACATAATTACAGATCTCTTGGTAAATGACTTAAATGCCCTTGGTTCACTGTCTTACATTATATTAACCCTAAGTGCATAATTGTCATTTTATATCTCTTTACTTCTTATCAGGGCATATACTGACACTGACTAATCACTCCTATACTTTCCTAGATGTTTTTGACCTATCCAAATGACTAAAATGCCCTTCATTTAACTCTGACTCAATGACACAATATAGTGGCATACCTTTAATGGCATTTTTGTAATTTTATATTTTTTCTGGTCTTTGTTAGCCCTAACCCACATACTTATCTAAAAATAGTATTGGGCCTATAAGGCACCATTTTGGGCCCTCTACATGATTCACTGCCTTCATGGGCTCAATTCTCGAGAAATTCCCCAAAACATATTTATCAGGTATTTTAATCTACTGTAAATTCTATAATAAATTCTATAGAAATCCTTTTTAAGCTCTGTTAGTATTAAAATTTATTACATTAATTATAGGAATTTATTGCCAAATTTTATCTGATTCTGAGGTCTAGAGGATATTGCATTAATTTACCTTTCTTTAGAAATTAATATAAATTTTTTGGGACCTCATATTAAAATTCTGTGTTGCATCAAACTAATTAGAATAATTTTCTCTATTTATTGGAAAAATTTGGGACTAATCTAATTCTAGGCATTTTTGGCCATTTTTCAACTCAACTTTCTCATAATTACCATTTTGCCCTTGAACTTTTGAAAATTATACTTTAGGCCCTCAACTTTTTATGATTACACTTAATGGCCCAAAGCTTTTGTCTTCTTCCATTTTTCACTATAGAACTTTTAAACTTTTCATTTTAGTCCCTCATTTTTATACCTTTGTCTAATCATTATTTTTCCTTTCCATTCATCATCACAATCCTTTACAAACATCTTTCCACTAATCAGTATTATACAGATAGAGAAAAAGTAGGATGTGACAATCTTCACATGTCAATCCATAAAACTATGGTAAGTTACTTAATAAATGATATTTCAGCTCAAAATTAAAATCAAAAGTAGGATAAGTGTGAAAAGGATCAAAGTTTGCATTAGAAGAAGTGAGTTCTCTTATGCTCCTATGTTCCCTTCTATTATTCATGTTATGCTCTCTATATTGTTAATTTTAATTATTCTGATTATGAGTACAAGCTTCTCCCTTATTAACATGCTTCATAACAAAATGATTATCTAAGATATCACCTAATACAAATTCAGTTTCAGCTACAATATATTTACCAGAAGAACTGAGATCAACAACAAAAGCAACACTAGCTTGATTTAAGATTTTAGTCTTCTAAATTTGTTTAAGTGTTCTATTGATTTCTTTGCTGAGAGTAAAGAATTAAGAGCTTTTGGTCATGCAAATCACACTCAACATTATATAGGATATCAAGTATATAACAAATGCAATAATTTCAAAAATTGAAATCAAGTAATCGTAGTTGAAAACACTCAGGTTGCAAAGCCAAATTGACTTTAGTCATGACTAACAATCACAAGAAGCAAATATTGTGACAAAAATGAACTTCAAGTCGCGACTATTAGTCATATAGAGCAAACTTTTTGAATCAAGATTTTTGGTCATGACCAAATGTCACTTTGGTTGTGACTAAAAATCATAGAGAACAAATATTTGAAATTAGAAATTTCTGGTTGTGACCAAATGTCCCTCTAGTTGCAACTAAAAATCAAAGAGTAATTGTGCATTAAACACTAACTTTTGGTCATAAATAAGTGTCAATTTGGTTGGGACTAGAAATCATAGAGAAGAAAATTTGATGGATGAAAATTTTTGGTTGCGACAAAAAACTACTCCAGTAGCAACTAAAACTTATAGAGAGCAAAATGAGTTAAAAACTAATTTCAAGTTGTGACCAAATGTGTATCTAGTCATGACTAAAAATCATAAAGACTCTCATAAATCAATTTTTGTAGTCTAGTCATGACGAACAAGGCAATTGGTTGTGACTCAAAAAGACAAAACACTAAATTAGCAGTAAAACTAAAACACCTATATATTTTTTATGATTTTTAGGCATACAAGATTTCTTAGGAAACCTTAACAAGTAAGGCTCCTTGACAATGATACCATTTTAATAACTATCATTTTAATTACCAAAAGAAATGAAGCTAACCAATAGCGAAGTAAATATAACCTAAGTCAATCCACAAGGAGCCTAAATGTATACTAAAGTACCTAATTAATCCAATGAACCCCAAATTAACAAATTAAATGCAATGATATGTGAGATGAGTTGTTTGAACAAGTTTTGAATGTAAATCTTATGCTATTGTTTATGATTTTAAGTGTTAATGATGATGATATAAATCAATGACAAGTGTGTTCCCTTGGAGATTATATTACCTTCATTATTCATAGCGTATGAGGAGTTAATTAGTTTAATTATAATACGTTAGCTAACAACTCGCTAGCTAAATTTCAATCAAAGCTACAAGTCACAGACATTGAATAGAGAAATATAAATCATTCAACTCAAGAGATAGAAGATAAATTAAACAGATACAACTGTACTATGTTATAAAATTATTCTAATTAACCACAGCCATATCCAATTAGTTAAAGGATGATAATCAATCAAAGCTCAATTATGTAGAAATAGGAAATCCAACCCGGCTCCCTAATCCTTTATCATCTACTAACTCTATTTGAATCAGTAATACCAAAATTAACCACATCAACTCGATACAATTAAATCTGAATTAAAGACAAAATGAGCTCCCTATTTTTGACCAATGATTCTATGTTAGCATCATCTCCAAGAAAGTATAGCAATCATAGCCTTCAATTATTATCAAGACTTCAACAGTAGCAGCAAAACTGGCAGTAGTTAGGCAAGTACAAAAGGAGAATATGGAGATGGAAGTGATAAGTTCCTCTGGTTCTCCTGCCTAGAATAGAGCAAAAATATAGATGAGAGAGAATAGAGATGCCATGTAGTATGGAGTGAAAGAGTGAGTGATGGAGTGAGACGGATAGAAGCTCAAGGGGGCATGTGTATGGAATATGGGATATGGAATGAATAGCATCAGGTGTATGGAATATCTCTGATGTGTGCAGATGACATGAATATATAAGAGAAGTGTGGAATGAGTGATGTGGTTTAAATGGAGTAAATGGTAACTAGAATGAATATGTGATGCAAGGTGTGTCATCTGCATGCCAGTATGTGCATGAATCTATTAGCTAATCTCCTCCATTCAGCATATGCCTTCTGCATTCTATTAGTTTTCCCGTCCATGTGATTTCTATTATAGCACAGGTGTGATCCTTACTTTAGCACATGCTTCTATTCTATCTGTTAAGTCCAGCTATCACACAGACCAATTTGTTTCATTCTTACTCCACTTTCCATTTGTGTTACAACAACAAGTTGACTTGATTCTTAATAAGCATTTCTTGCAATGGGAATTTAAAAGATACAAATTATTTATGTAATAAGCTAATATTCCAATAGATGACAAAAAATTATATCAATTAATTTCCCATTTTTCTAATTTTATTTTATTAATTAATTACTTATTATATTTGTAAATGGGGACAAAAATCAATAATAAAACTCTCTTTAAACATACTAAAATCAATACAAGTAAGAGTTTATCATTCACACACAATCAAGTACAAAATGGTGGATCAGCCAAACTAAACTCTAAAGAGTAAAAAAAATACATAATTCTATGCAATGATGCAAATATAAAAGTAAAATAAGATAAGATATATTTCAAAAAACAATTTATGCCATGCAATGAAGATAATAAAAGCTAAAGCTCAATGAAAAATTACTCAGGCCGACAACGCTATCAACAACCAATTGCTAGGGAACAAACTACTTGGCTCCCCATAACCAGCTTTTTTGGAACACGTGAGGTTATTGCTCTCCCCACTATTAAAAGTAAAGATTGTACCAAATAATGTGGTATAAGGCACAACCCTATTGTTCTTCTAAAGGAAGCTTTTTATTGGAATCTTAACAAATTGGTAAAGGATAACATTGAAAACCTGAGTAAAAGCATGAGTTTTTGGGTTTAATCGAACATTGATGCAATAGAAATAAGGGTTCAATAAAAGTAAATGTTTTTGGTATTTTTGATTAATGTGAAAATGGTTTAGAATGTGAAAGAAATATGATAGAAAATACTCTTGATGATGTAAACATAGCTATCCTCACTCTTGATTTGAAATAAGAGGTTATTTGAAATAACTAAATCTTAAATAAAACCTCAATAAATCGATCAAGTTTAGTTCATTAATGAGTTTGAAACCACTTTAATCAAAGCTAAATTAAAAACCACTTAATGCACTATTGAAAACTACTTAGCGTGTAAATTGAATAAAATGATGCAAAAGCCCTCAATTAACTATCAATCGATAGCTAAAGACTCTAATCAACTGAATTAATTATTAACAATCGCCAATAATCATCCGCCTAACTAGAAATCGAACTAAAATATATATATGAAATTCAGTAATCACATTATCCAAATAAAATACAAATATCTAATATTTGAATAATCAATTGAGATTAAATCCTCATACATATTATGAAATCCCTAAATCTAGAAACCCTAAAATATGAATAAGTGTAGATTAAGATAGAACAACTCCCATATTTTAGCCAATGAGCTCAAGCTGAGTTGTCTATCGCCAAGAAGCTAAAATATCTAGCCTATCATAGCTCTAAACATGCCGAAATCACTATCCAGAGTTGGTTCCATAAGATATGAAGAAAAAGATGATGGAAAAATGAAGAGAAAGGTGGTAGAGAAGAATTAATAGATGCAAAAATGGAGAAATTGGTGGAAAAGTGAAGAAAAATGGAAGATTGTATTGAAGGTTGATGAGAGAGGTTGAGAGAATGACCTGGAAATACTCTTGACCAAATTTGGCAAAAATCTAGCCTCCCTTTCATGGCTACTAATCCCCTTACCTTAATTGTAAAGTGACCTAAGCAAAAACACACAGCTTTACTAATTGGCTCTTTTGGTCTTGACCAGACCCATGTTTTTTGTTGTGACAGTTAACATAGGAAGTCTCCTAGAAGAATGTAGGTTACGACCAGTGGGCACTAAGTTCATGAGTAAACAACACAGTGAGCTGGCTCTCTCTTTTTTAGTCATATTTATCTTGTAATTCCTTTTCTGCTCTACTTTGGGTCCTTGATGTGTGCCAATTATTGGTTAAGACCTAAAAAGGGCCCAAAGTTGTGTCAAGTATGAGGCCAAATTATGAAAAATTGGTTATGTAGTCAAAATGGGTTTGATGTTATTTTATTTTAAAAAATAGAGATGAGAAAGGAAGAAAATTCAATAACGGTGAGGTGTCTTTATGGGACCCACCTATAACATCTTACTTTCGTACGTCTTAGGGACCATTCAGTAATATTTAGAATCACTTATATGATCATTCAAGTTCAAAATCAAAATCTAGAAATTTCTAGCTTAAGGGTATTATTCATGTGGTATTTCTAGATTATGCTATAAAATTTGAAAAATCATAATTAATTCTCAAAAAATATAAATGAAGTGGTTCAAAAGGATACATGAAGTTAACATACTAAAGGATGAGGAAAAATAAGTCTCAGACCAAATGCTCAGCTAATCAGTATAGTATTGGAGCCAAAGATCACTATTCATTAAGTCAAAAGTTTTGAAAATTATTTATGGTATGCAACTTTTAAAACTTTGTTCTCTTTGTATAGACATCAAAATAAAGCATTCTTGGTGTCAAAATGAAGCTCGACATGTTTACTAAGTATTATTAAATATTGTACATTTATTTGATCATTTACTATTTTTAATTGCAACTCAAATGTCACTGCCTCCTTATTAGTTATTGTTCATAGTGACAAATTTCAACATCTATAGATATATTCATCATATAACAATTGTTCTATTCAATCCCTAACTTCTTCTAATGAAACTTCATCTTCATTCCTTATTCATGAACCTATGGGATTGGGACACGAAAGGGGTGAGATTTCTTGGAAAATCTCAGTAGCAAACAAAACTAAATAGTGTATACACTAATGTTAATGTTTGTTCTTGCTTGTATTGTGTGGACATAATGCATGAGCATGCTACCATATCACATATGAAGTATAATTAGCCAAAGTAGTAATAAAATAGAGAATATTTCAAATACATATATGCCACAACAATCCACAAAGTCATAGCACCATTGCATATCACATTCAATACATACTATATTAGTTTACTACCTCTCATGCTTGACTTTCCTTTACTCTTTTCTTTGCCTCTTGCTTCTTACTTCTCCTTGATATGTGTCTGCCTTCTTTGAGCACACAACTTAAATCCTAACATCATATAATCATTCGTTCATTATAATCTCAATTCACTAACATTTTATAACATTAAACTTAATTAACCCCTTAACCTCTAACTTTCTCTATTTGTGGTTAATTGCCTTATCCTTTGAACTAACTTTTATCTTCACTTTACCCTACACAATTTTGTCTTTTGAATCCATTTTTGTACTTAGAATGTTGAAATTCTACCTCCTTCATCAAATATGGACAGAAACGAAAAGAAGCATATAATTCTTTCAAAAATTCTCATTTTTATTCTAATAGTTCTAATACTTGTTCCTTTACTTTATCCCCACATAATTTTTTATTTTAAAATTATTAGAAGTATCAAAATCATAAAATTTCAATCATTGTTCATGCATGTTAATAATAATAAAGAAGATTCTAGAATTTTATCTTTCAATTCCAATTCTTCTAAGGTTCCAAATGTATTTAATTATACACAAAATATCATCTAAATTCAATAAAGGCATTAAAACCATGAAATTCATCTTCCTTAGTCCTGTATAGCCTTAGGCCATAAACCCTCTTCAACGTGCAAAGCAAGGAAATTCAATATAATTCTATAGCTAACCATTAAATCTAGCTGATTGCATAGTTCTAGGTTTAATTTATTCTTCTCCCTAAATTTCTAGATTCTGGGCAATAAATATACCATAGGGAAATCTCATTTTCCTTGCAAGCTTGATCACTTATGCTCATTGTTCTTGTTTTTCCTTTAGGTTTGAGTGAAAATTTTAGGATAGTTTCCCCATGGTCCTTGGGAGCACGAAATTGAAGAGAATGGGGGGCATTAATAACCAAATTTTGGCAATCTTGGGACAAGATTATCCCACATTTTCCTAATTATTACAATGTCTTAATATTGAATCTCTTTAGTTGCTTAATTCCTTAATTACTATTAACTTAATTCTTACGTTATTTTAATATATTTGAGCAATGGCATAACCATTTCTTGTCTTGGCACCATGTGGATGGAGTGTGGGTCCCACAAGGACACCTCACAATGCCGCCTTGCACTTTCATGAATTTTCTTGAATTCCTTTCTTTTAAAAATTCATAAAATAACCTAGATTCAACTTGTGCTCCAAGACAATACCTTGGCCTATTTGGATTTCCATTATGACTCCATATTGGGCTTGAATTGGATCCAACCCATTATTTGACACACATCCCAATGCACTTTCCTTACCATATACCTTAAACTATCCTGATTTTTAAAATAAATTTTAGACATCTCTTTTAATTGTTCTGACAGTTTTATAAATTTATTTTAATATAAAGTCTCATAATTGTTTGAGACTTAGAAGTCCTGATAAAAATTCCATATATTTTCTCTAAATCCTTTATCGATCTCTATCTTCACTTAAATTTCATAACTTATTCTACAAGATTCCTTTTTGACTTTTGTCAGTTTTATAAACTATTATATTAATTATAAGAATTTCACCTGATTATCAGGTTCGAAAGCTATTATACTAATCTTTAGACTTCATAAATTAATATCAATTTATTGGGATGTTAAATCAAAATTCTAAGAGATATGCCTGTCCCAAATTCTATCTCTATTTATTGGTAAAATTTGAGACTAAAATATTTCCACTCAATTTTGGGCCTTCTCTATCTCAACTTTATATAATTACACTTTTGCCCTAAATTCGACAAAATTCCACTTTAGTCCTTGAAATTGCCAAATTCTATTTTAGCCTATTTCTACAAAATTTAAAATTCTAATTTGGTACCTAAAATCTCAAAACTTTATTTAGGTCCTTGAAATTTTTTTATTATTTGTAATTTAGTCCCTAGACTTTCACTATTTATAGTTTAGTTGATAAACTTTCATTAATTATAATTTAGCCCTTCTAGCTTTATAACTTTATAGCTTATTTCTTTCTTTGACTTAAACCTAAACTGATCATTTCTTTTCTTCTGATTACTATCCTAATCCCTTTATAACCTCTTCTCTCTATTAGTCTTATATAGATAAAGAAAATTTAGGATGTTATACTGCTACCCTAATTTTACGAACAAGAATATGATTTTATAGCTGACATTGCAGACAGATAGCGAGGCTCCCTTTTTTAGGGATGAGATGTTTGAATGTTATACTACAAATGAAATAGCAAGTAAGAGCTTTTACTCCTTGTATTAAATGCTAGGCATTATGTTATGTTTATAAAAATATGCTAAAGCTCTGAATGTTAGAGCAGTGATAAGCAAGCTTCGAGTGTTAGAGCTCTAAATGCTTGAGCTTTGATGTTAGAGATATGTATTCTGAGCAAGTATATAGTCCTGTATCATGTTGGCTAGGCATTATGCATGTTAGAGTATGTGCTCCTACATAGCAATAAAGTAAAGAAGAGAACAACCGCATAAGTCCTCTCTTTATACTGATTATAATTGTTAGAGACAGTGAAAGTAGCTGAAGAAGTGAGAAAACCCCTAAAACTCCTAATGTAAATTGAGTAAAGTATAATATGAGGCCTAAGCCAAACCTAAAATGATAGATAGGTAGTTGGCTAGAGAATTTATAAGGCATAAGAGAATAGTACTAGTTTATGGGAACAAATTCGAATCAATGTTATAGAGATGATGAAAATGAAGGCACCAAATTCGCTAAAGTTTATCAGCTAGAGGATTGATATAATGTGCAGCTGAGTCAGCTAGTGTGATACACTAACATATGAATGATCAAATTAAGGAATGCTCATAAATATATCCTCCATGCAATAATTTAGAGTGGATCTACATACTGAAAGACTTTGTTATTCTAGTCCTTTTCCAAATGAAAGAAGTAGAGGCTAGATCGAGGCTTGTTTAGAGATATTCCTAGCATACAGTCTAAGGTAAAACACATAATGATTGATAGACAGAGAGTCGATGTTCCCAAAATAGAGGAATTCTATCATGAAGGAACCAGTAACCCAATACAAAGTATTTTAAATAGGCGAGCAATAATAACAGATGAAAGATGATATCCAAGTGATTTAAGCTCGCCAAGAATAAGAAAGAGATATCGTTATTGTAGCGACATAAGAAGTAATTGTTGCTAGCTTGTGGTATCCTAAGAGAGGGACTAGGAGGAAGCCATAGTCTGGTCAAAAGTAGACTAAAATTGGCAGACAGTCTAGGTCTACTAAGGAAAAAGATAATATCAAGTTACGTAAACACAAACCACGTATATTCGAGGGAACATTCACGATCTCTAAAATATTAAAACGTCTCTCAAAATATAAGGTGTAGCTAGTCATTTATGAATTTAACTTAAACAGTAAAGGCCGAATAAGTTACCCTTCACACAAAAAATAATATGCTCAATTGAGAAGTTTAACTTAAACAGTTTTTATGAAAAGCATTCACTTCAGTCAAATAAAGATGAGTGTAAAGCTAAGTTTAAGTGATAAGACAGGGTAAGAGAAGGGACCCTTTAATGTATACTTAGGCAGGTCTATCCATATGAATGATAAGAAATGTATGACTAAGCAAGTAGCTGACCGATTAAATTATGTGTTGCAAAAAAGAATTCTTCCTAGGCAATTACAATGGAGTGGTAGGGCCATGCAAAATTGCAGAGAAAAGTTTACAATACCCAAAAAAGGGTAAAGGCTAGAAGTTAAGAATAGAAAATGATTTAAGAAGTGCAAACATATAATTAGAACATAATAAAATATATATATGGCATAGATATGGCATAGATATACATATAATTAACAGGTCGAGAAAGTTGCTATAGACATGGCAAATTCATAGGTAACACGGTTTATTTGGACAAGTAACGAAAGAGGACTTAATTTTTGAAATTAAGGCAAAGAAACTGAAACTTCCAGATTTTACCAAATGAACAGATTTTAGAACATTAGGGTAGATTTTAAATGAAAGATCTTTCATTAGAAATTAGAACCACCCTATTTCAATTTTTCTACATTTAATTATGAATTTTCAAAGTTAGGTACATATTCTGGATTACCAAATGAATAGTACCTGTGAGCAGTACCGGAGAAGCAATCTTTTGAAAATGCATCTTTCTAAGGCAACAGGCTATGTAATTGGATCAAATGACTTCCAACTAAGTATAATTGAGGTTAAAAATAAGGATACGACACTACACCTCTAACTGATACACTTAAGTGAGGTCGATGATAAGACACATTTTGTATATAGTTTCTATGACATATTTTAGAGCTTTATAACAACTTTACCATTTATTTATGGCTCAAATTGTACTTTTGTAGAAATACATGATTGTGCGTGGCAATGTGCTAATAAAAGGGTAAAATGGTAAATTAATTCTTCTAAACTGCATATATTATGTTATTTACTCATTTGGACTTTTACAGTGAGCTTTTATTTTGGATTACAGGTATTTTGGAAGAGAGAAAGGACCAGGAAAGAAATCACAAGCCAATTAAAGTGAAACCACGCTCCTACACATTTTACTTGTGACCAAAGAGTCTGCCGGTTGTGACCTTAATTCTTTTGGAATGTTCTCTGTGTTTGTAGGTTATGACCAAAACATGAATCTGTAAGGAATTGGAAGACACACAGCGAAAATTAATTTAAAATTTTTTTTATTCCTTGCCAAGATCTATCGTATGTGTTTAAGTCAAGTGGGAAGAAGCATTAGCCTCAGTGTTCTTCAGCGACTTCCACAACTTCTGGTCATGACATTCACAACTTCTCTCCACGGCTCGTGCTCCCTTTCCGATCGCAAGAAGTCGACGATCAGGTCGGCTTCCTCTACTAGTATCTACACGAACAGCGTTCCAACCACGAATGACGTGCTAGCGCCTCCTGTCCCTCCAGGGCTTTCTCAAGAATTCATCCTCTCCGTCTCTATTTCGGTAGTTTCTTATCTACAAACCTTTTTGCAAATCCCCTTCGGCCTTTCTGTGCTCTATACGTTTTAAAACGTAGCTCCTAAAATCATATATATAGGATGCTATGCGTTTTTCTCTACCGAATTGGATTTTGGAGTTAATCTTATATTAATTTCAAAATTAATACAATATCATATATTGTATACTTTGATAAGAAACTAATTAAACAAATAATATTTATATTAAATCCGTCCCACAGATTTAATTCACCTATTTATTTAACTTAAAATAAAGATAAGACTGAACTATATTTAATTTATTTTCATAAATCAAATTTGAGATATCGTATCAATTTGAATTTCAAATTTAAACGTGATAGAGATTTAATTTATCCTTATAAATTAAATCTTATAAATATCTCTTATATGAGATATCCTATCAATTTGAATTTCAAATTCAAACGTGATAGAGATTTAATTTATACTTATAAATTAAATCTTATAAATATCTCTTATATGAGATATCCTATCAATTTGAACTTCAAATTCAAACGTTATAGAGATTTAATTTATCCTTATAAATTAAATCTCATATATCTCTTATATATAATGTATATATACGAATATAAATATATACATCCACCCTGGATCATTCATTGAATCTGGATATGTCTTAGATTCAATGAATCTGGACATCAAAGCTCGCGTTGGGCTATTTTGTGTGTGACCCTGTAGGCCCATATGAAGTTGGCAGTGGGCCATTTGCTATACTGGCCCACAAGTCGCAAGCGGTCTCTAGCAAGACATAACGACTACCCAAATCATATGAGGATCGATAAACGATATAACCTTTTATACAACCATATCATGTCCCTTCTGTCACACGATATTTTGGTCATGAATGAGGCATGGATAATGTCATCCTCCTATTCTTGACCGTTACTTTCTCGATCCCTGAGTAGTCTGACTATAGAAATGGCACTACCTTTCCATTATAGTATGACCATACATTTCTCAGACTCACTCATCGAAGGGCCCAGTAATATCTCTCTACGAATGTGAGGGACAAATTCCATCTTGACCATTCACATTCCTCCGCATGAAAAACCACTAAGCCCGAACATAGTCTTTATGATCACTCAATCAAAAGTGACTTTTGACTAGGTCAAACCTGAGCGTTTGTCATGTAGGAATCCATGATGATCTCAGGTCAAAGGGTATAGTGACATGGTTTGTATATGAGAGAAGCTTATGACGTAACCCATGCAGCTCTCTCATAGCGGGTCGGTCCAACACCATGTACTCTTACATGTGCCTATGACTTTAATTTATATCTCTATACATCTTCAAAATCATACTGGTCTTATTTCATCTCTGCTCCCGCATAGATGACTGACCAGGGACATTTAGAATAAGATCATGAATTATCCAAGGATGGTCATCACAGTAAACATGCAAATAATATGATAACACAATTAATAAATTCATAAATCAATAATGTTCATAAGATAATGATTGGCCCCTAGGGCACAATTTCTAACAGAATCTAGTGTAACTAAAAGGCAAAATTGTTAAAGCTGTGTGTTTTGAATTAGGTTATGCAAAAATAGAAGGGGAAAGGAGGCTGCTATCTAGGGAGGCTAGTTTTTAGACCTGATTAAGAAGCAGTACTCTTGCACTCTCTTATCACCTTCTCCATCTCTGCCATCATTCTACACTTCTCCACAAATTTCTCTACCTCTTCATGCCATCAACCCACCGCCTTCTCACTGTTTCTTCATGACATATCAACTAAGCAGCGATTGCAATACAACAGGAGTCACAAAAGGCTAAACCTTTAGCATTTCAGTGATGAATCAAACAGCTTGAGCTCATGGACTCAAACAGGGAGTTTTTTCTGTTCTAATTTGCATCTTCTCATGTTATAATTGCTGCTAGATCTAGGGTTTTCATCTTATGAGTAAGTTTGAATATCGATTGATTTTTCATCAGATTAGAACTTGTAACTAGATTTGGATGATTTGAACATTTGCTTTTAATAGAATATTTCAGTTTTAATTTTAAGAGAGTGGGTTATTATCAGCGATCATTGTTAATTAATTCATTGCTTAAAATCTAGGGTTTACGATTGATGACCATTCGAGGGCATTTTTATCATCTAAATTCAATTTACACGCTAAGTGATTTACGAGAGTTCACTAATAGTTCTTAGACCAACTTTGATTAAAGGGGTTTAAGGAAAATTAGGGTTTTGGACTCAATCGATAGATTGAGGTTTTCTTTGAGACTTAGTGATTTCTAGGCTCCAATTTTAAATGTGAGAGCAAGGATAAATACAATTTCATCATCAAGAGTCTGTCATAGCATATTTCTCAACTCAACCAACTTATTTTTGACCTAAACAAAAATTCAAAAATATCTACTTTTCTGCACGCTACTTTTATTGCATCAATCACTAAAACTCAAAAACCATTCTATCCCTACTCAGGTTTTTCATTGATTTTGACATCCAAACTATTAGGTTTCCACATAAAAGGCTCCTTGAGAAGAATGATAATGTTGTGCCTTATACTATATTATATTGGGTGCAATAACTTTATTTTTGATGGATCAGACCACGACAATCTGACTTCATCAATGGCGCCATTGCTGGGGAGCCAAGTAATTGGTTCCCTAGTAATTGATTGTCAATTTCATTAGCTACCTGAGTCATCTTTCTTGGTTTTGTTTGATTTTTAGCTTTTAATAGTTTTTAATTTGCATTGCATTGCATTATGCATTTTTCTAAGTATTCTGCAAAATCAGTCTCTATGACTTTGAGTCATGACCTATTCTCAACTGCATCACGGCCACTATTCTCTATGGCTTTAAGTCGTGTCTAAACATCATTTGTGTCGCGACTTGATTGCTCCCCTGTGAAATTTGACTACTCTGCAAAAACTAGTTGTGACATTTGACACCTTCAGTCGCAACCACTTTTCTCTATGATATTGTGTCACGACTAAACACTCTTTAATCGCGGCTAACCGAAAATTTCCTACTGTGCAACCACCATGATTAACTGTGATTGATTGCATTTGTTATTCTCTATCTGTTATGCGTTGCATGTTGGAAATCATGCCCTACGGCCAATCATTATCTTATGAACATTATTGATTTATGAATTTATTAATTATGTTATCATATTATTTGCATGTTTACTATGATGACCATCCTTGGATAATTCATGATCTTATCCTAAATGTCCCTGGTCAGTTATCTAGGCCAGTATGACTTTGAAGATGTATAGAGATATAAATCAAAGTCATAGGCACATGTAAGAGTACAAGGTGTTGGACGGACCCACTATCAGAGAGCTGCATGGGTTACGTCATAAGCTTCTCTTATATACAAACCATGTCACTATGCCCTTTGACCTGAGATCATCATGGATTCCTACATGACAAACACTCAGGTTTGACCTAGTCAAAAGTCACTTTTGATTGAGTGATCATAAAGACTATGTTCGGGCTTAGTGGTTTTTCATGCGGAGGAATGTGAATGGTCAAGATGGAATTTGTCCCTCACATTCGTAGAGAGATATTACTGGGCCCTTCGATGAGTGAGTCTGAGAAATGTATGGTCATACTATAATGGAAAGGTAGTGCCATTTCTATAGTCAGACTACTCAGGGATCGAGAAAGTAACGGTCAAGAATAGGAGGATGACATTATCCATGCCTCATTCATGACCAAAATATCGTGTGACAGATGGGACATGATATGGTGGTATAAAAGGTTATATCGTTTATCGATCCTCATATGATTTGGGTAGTCGTTATGTCTTGCTAGAGACCGCTTGCGACTTGTGGGCCAGTATAGCAAATGGCCCACTGCCAACTTCATATGGGCCTATAGGATCGCACACAAAATAGCCCAACACGAGCTAAGATGTCCAGATTCATTGAATCTAAGACGTGTCTAGATTCAATGAATGATCCAGGGTGGATGTATATATTTATTTATATTTATATTCGTATATATACATTATATATAAGAGATATATCAGATTTAATTTATAAGGATAAATTAAATCTCTATCACGTTTGAATTTGAAATTCAAATTGATAGGATATCTCATATAAGAGATATTTATAAGATTTAATTTGTAAGGATAAATTAAATCTCTATCATGTTTGAATTTAAAATTCAAATTGATAGGATATCTCATATAAGAGATATTTATAAGATTTAATTTATAAGGATAAATTAAATCTCTATCACGTTTGAATTTGAAATTCAAATTGATATGATATCTCAAATTTGATTTATTCAATTTGATTTATGAGAATAAATCAAATTTAGTTTTATCTTATCTTTATTTTAAGTTAAATAAATCGGTGAATTAAATCTGTGTGATGGATTTAATATAAATATTATTTATTTAATTAGTTTCTTATCAAATTATACAATATATGATATTGTATTAATTTCAGAATTAATATAAGATTAACTCCAAAATCTAATTCGGTAGAGAAAAACGCATAGCATCCTATATATCTGATTCTAGGAGCTACATTTTAAAAACATATATAGAACACATAAAGGCCGAAGGGGAATTTGAAAAAGGTTTGCAGATAAGAAATTGCCGAAATAGAGACGGAGAGGATGAATTCTTGAGAAAGCCCTAGAGGGACAGGAGACGCTAGCACGTCATTCGTGGTTAGAACGTCTTCTTACGATCAGAAAGAGAGCACGAGCCGCGGAGAGAAGCTGTGGACGTCTTCTTGCGATCAGAAAGAGATCACCAACCTCGGAGAGAAGCTGTGGAAGTCGCTGAGAGACACTGAGGGTAATGCTCCTTCCCACTTGACTTAAACACATACGGTAAATCCTGGCAAGGAATGCAAAAAATTTTAAATTAATTTTCACTGCGTATCTTCCAATTCCTAACAGTGGTATCAGAGCCATGCCATTTTGTGTTTAAGTTAGGCTTGATTGTTGATTCATATGATATGTGTTAGTCGTAGCCGATCATATAATATGCGTTTTATGTATGACATATAAGGAATCTGTGTCATGGTGAACAATATGGCTCTAGATTTGAAACATATAAGGGACCGCCGTGGCTACCTGTTTGTAGCGCAATAGAACCGTAACATATATTATTTGGTGAATGTTTTAGATTTGAAACATCAATTGCCCTACAATTATATCTGAATTTTGATTCTTGAATGCTTGGGTATGGTGAACAATATGGCTCTAAATTGCAAGTGTTATAATTTTTTAAATACGACCTGCGTGTCGTGCCTTCCTATATATATACTCTCAATGTACCTTCTATTCTCATCTCACTCCCCTTGAATGTTAAAAGAGGTTTCTGTATGTAATTTCCCTTTTTCTTACTAGAGAGCTCCTCTCATTGGCTTAAGGGGACTTAGGATAGGTGAAACATATTGTATCACATTTAAATTATGCATCTTATGATTATATCAGCACATGCAACTTATATGAGATATAAACTGAGAAACATGCATTCTTATAAACCAAATAGTTAAATTAAGCCCTCTAAATGAAATCTTAAGTCATAATGCCATCAATTTATGAACACTTATCAAAACCTCAATCGCTCAATTGTGGACCCCACCAAAGTGGGTGCTTTTGAGTTATCTTGGGGAGATAAGCAAGAGTAATGGTGCTACTCTTATATTTTTATTATTGTTTGACTTAATTGAGATTAACAAAACGGTTTTGGGTCTCAAGGCATTAAATGGGATTAAAAACATGCCAGATCATATGATGATAGGATCCCATGAACATCTAAGAGTTACATTTAATGTAATTGGTAAAGGTGTTACCTACCTAAATAACTTAATTTAAGCGTCCTGCCAAATTGGACTTAAGTTTGAGCCAAATATGGATCTTAGCCTACTAACTATTGCATTGAGGGTTCTTTATTTAGTGGGAGATTGCTAATTAAATTGCATATTTTTAATTGCAGAATCATGATGACTAGTAATAATACTACATTATCACTGCGATCTGTCCTTGAGAAGGACAAACTTAATGGGACAAACTTTCTTGACTGGTTTAGGAACTTGAGAATTGTTCCCAAGCAGGAAAGAAAGGCGCATGTCCTAGATCAACCCATTCCTTAGGAGCCAGTGGCCAATGCTGCTAGAGCTCAGAGAGATGCTTACACGAAGCATAAGGAAGACTCTATCGATATGGGATGCTTGATACTAGCCACCATGGTTCCGGAGCTCTAAAGAGATCTGGAACACATGGAGGCTTATGAGATGATTGTGCATCTCAAGGAAATATTCCAGCAACAGGCAAGGCAAGAGAGGTATGAGACCACTAAGGCCTTATATTCCTGCAAGATATGGCTGAAGGTGCATCAGTCAGTACTCATGTCTTAAAGATGAAAGGGTACATTGATCATCTTAAAAGGATTGGATTTCCCATGAGCCAGGAGTTAGCTATAGATTTGATCTTAAACTCACTCCCAGAAAGTTATGACCATTTTGTCATGAACTATAACATGAAAAACATGGAGAAATCTATTTCTGAACTACATAGGATGCTTAAAACTGCTGAGCCAAGTCTTAAGAAGAAGCCCAGTACTGTTTTGATGGTTTAAAAAGAAAAGGGTATGAAAAAGAAAGACAAAGGCAAGGGGAAGGGTCATGGCTCATCAGGTAAGACCAAAGAGTCAGGCAAGCCCGAAACCAAGCCTGCACCAAAGAAGGCAAAGCCTCCAAAGGAAGGAGTTTGTTTCTTCTGCAATGAACCTGGTTATTAGCAGAGGAATTGCAAACTATACCTCGAAGATCTGAAAAAGAACAAGAAGGATAACGGGGCTATCGTTTCAGGTATTTATATTATAGACATTCATCTTTCTACTTCCACTTCATGGGTATTAGATACTGCATGTGGTTCTCACATTTGTACAAATGTGCAGGGACTAAAGGACAGTAGGAAGCTGAAAAATGGTGAGGTTGACCTACGAGTTGGAAACAGAGCAAGGGTTGCTGCGTTAGCTGTAGGCACTTATGAATTAGTTCTGCCCATTGGGCTTTTATTAGTTTTGAATAATTGTTATTATGCTCATGCTTTAAGTATTAATATTGTTTCACTTTCTTATTTGGATAAAGGTTTCACTTCCATTGCTGAGAATAGTAGATGTTCTATTTATCGTAATGATGTTTTCTATGCTCATGGTGATTTGCATGTTGATCATTACATATTAAATTTGGAACAACCTAATCATGGAAATATCTATAACATAACCGCCAAAAGGGTCAAACCGAACAATTTGAATCCGACATACCTCTGGCACTCTCGTATGGGCCACATAAATGAGAAACGCATTTCCAAACTCCATCAAGATGGATTTCTAAACTCATTTGATTTTGAATCATATGACAATTGTGAGTCTTGCTTGTTAGGAAAGATGACAAAGTCACCCTTCACTGGACACAGTGAGAGGGCCACTGATTTATTGGGCCTCATACATACAGACGTGTGTGGACTGATGAACACAAATGCCAGAGGAGGTTATTCGTACTTCATAACATTCATAGATGATTTCAGCAGATATGGGTACATCTATCTGATGAAACATAAATCTGAATCCTTTGAAAAGTTCAAGATATTTCAAAATGAAGTACAAAACCAGCTTGGCAAAACAATTAAAGCACTTCGATCTGATCGGGGTGGTGAATATTTGAGCCAAGAGTTCATAGACCATCTCAGGAGTTTTGGGATAGTCTCACAATTGACTCCTCCAGGGACACCACAATGGAATGGCATTTCTGAATGGAGGAATCGAACACTATTAGATATGGTTCGATCCATGATGAGTCGAACAGATCTTCCGCCCTCCTTTTGGGGCCATGCCCTAGAGACAGCTGCGTTCACACTCAATCGTGTTCCATCTAAGGCAATTGAAAAGACTCCGTATGAGATATGGACTGGGAGGACGCCTAGTTTATCTTTCCTCAAGATTTGGGGATGCGAGGTCTATGTTAAACAACAAGCCTCAAATAAATTAGCGCCCAAATCCTCAAAGTTCCTTTTTATGGGATATCCTAAGGAAACGAAGGGATATTATGTCTATAACCCTGTTGATAACAAAGTGTTTGTTGTTAGAAATAGATTCTTTCTCGAACGAGAATTTATCTCTAAAAGAACCAGTGGGAGTAAGGTACACCTCGAAGAAGTTTGAGAGCCACAAGACACCATAGAACTGCAGATGGAAAATAGAGAAGACTCACAACAAGTTGTTGAGACTCCTCAAGTCATGCAAGGTCCACAGAAGTCTAATAGGACACGACTTCAGTCTCAGAGATATGGATTTCTGATTTCTGACAGTCGTAATGTGTTGCTCATTGAGCATAATGAGCTGACTACCTATCGAGAAGCTATAGTAGGACCAAACTCTGAAAAGTGGCTTAATGCCATGAAGTCTGAAATACAATCCATGTACTACAATAAGGTTTGGACCTTAGTCGACCCGCCTAAAGGTATAAAAATCGTCGGGTGCAAGTCTTGGTTGCAAAAGTCTTTCTTGATGAAAGACTTGGGTGAAGCCACCTACATCCTAGGAATCAGGATTTATAGAGATAGATCTAAAAGAATTCTAGGACTCAGTCAGAGTACATACATAGACAAAATACTGTATAGTTCAGTATGCACAAATCAAAGAGGGGTTTCATACCCATGTCTCATGGTAGTCACATCAGCAAAGATCTGTGTCCTAGTACATCTGATCAGCAAGGTCGCATGAGTAAAGTTCCATATGCCTCGGCCATAGGATCTATCATGTACGCCATGTTATGTACTCGACCGGATGTCTCGTTTGCCTTAAGTATGACTAGCAGATATCAATAGGACCCTGGTGAGGGCCATTGGACTGCTGTCAAGAATATCCTTAAGTACTTAAGAAGGACTAAGGACTTATTCTTGGTCTATGGTGGATTAGATGACGAACTCTATGTAACTGGTTACACAGACGCGAGTTTTCAAACTGACCAAGACGACCAAAAATCGCAGTCTGGATATATATTCCTCCTCAATAATGGAACAGTAAGCTGAAAGAGCTCTAATCAGGGTACTGTAGCAGATTCTGCAACGGAAGCTGATTGTATAGCAGCATCTGATGCAGCTAAGGAAGCCATTTGGATCAGGAAGTTCATCACAGAACTAGGGGTGATACCTACCATCTCAGATCCAATCACTTTGCTCTATGACAATAGCGGAGCTATTGCACAGGCCAAAGAGCCTAGGTCATATCAAAGGACCAAGCATATACTCAGGCGATTTCATCTCATCAGAGAAATCAACGATAGAGGTGATATAAAAATATGCAAAGTAGCAGGAGAAGACAATGTTGCTTATCCTCTAACAAAGCCGCTTGCGCAGGCAAAGCATGAGCGTCATGTTAGGTCAATGGGAATTAGTGAAATTAATGATTGTATCTAGTGCAAGTAGGAGGTTGTTGGAAAATGTGCCCTAGGGGCCAATCATTGTCTTATGAACATTATTGATTTATGAATTTATTAATTGTGTTATCATATTATTTGCATGTTTATTGTGATGACCATCCTTAGATAATTCATGATCTTATCCTAAATGTCCCTGGTCGGTCATCTATGTGGGAGCAGAGATGAAATAAGGCCAGTATGACTTTGAAGATATATAGAGATATAAATCAAAGTCATAGGCATATATAAGAGTACAAGGTGTTAGACCAACCCGCTATGAGAGAGCTGCATAGGTTACGTCATAAGCTTCTCTCATATACAAACCATATCACTATGCCCTTTGACCTGAGATCATCATGGATTCCTACATGACAAATGCTCAGCTTTAACCTAGTCAAAAGTCACTTTTGACCGAGTGATCATAAAGACTATGTTCGAGTTTAGTGGTTTTTCATGCGGAGGAATGTGAATGGTCAAGATGGAATTTGTCCCTCACATTCGTAGAGAGATATTACTGGGCCCCTCAATGAGTGAGTCTGAGAAATATATGGCTATACTGTAATGGAAAGGTAGTTCCATTTCTATAGTCAGACTACTTAGGGATTGAGAAAGTAATGGTCAGGACTAGGAGGATGACATTATCCATGCCTCATCCATGACCAAAATATCACGTGACAGAAGGGACATGATATGGTTGTACAAAAGGTTACATCGTTTATCGATCCTCATATAATTTGGGTTGTCGTTATGTCTTGCTAGAGACCGCTTGCGACTTGTGGGCCAGTATAGCAAATGGCCCACTGCCAACTTCATATGGGCCTACAGGGTTGCACACAAAATAGCCCAACACGAGCTATGATGTCCAAATTCATTGAATCTAAGACGTGTTCAGATTCAATGAATGATCCAAGGTTAATGTATATATTTATTTATATTTATATTCGTATATATATAAATTCGTATATATACATTATATATAAGGGATATATAGGATTTAATTTATAAGGATAAATTAAATCTCTATCATGTTTGAATTTGAAATTCAAATTAATAAAATATCTCATATAAGAGATATTTACAAGATTTAATTTATAAGGATAAATTAAATCTCTATCACATTTGAATTTGAAATTCAAATTGATAGAATATCTCATATAAGAGATATTTACAAAATTTAATTTATAAGGATAAATTAAATCTCTATCACATAATAATTTGAAATTCAAATTGACATGATATCTCAAATTTGATTTATGAGAATAAATCAAATATAGTCCAGTCTTATCTTTATTTTAAATTAAATAAATAGGTGAATTAAATCTGTGGGACAAATTTAATACAAATATTATTTATTTAATTAGTTTCTTATCAAATTATACAATATGTGATATTGTATTAATTTTGGAATTAATATAGATTAATTCCAAAAATCCAATTCGGTTGAGAAAAACGTAGAGCATCCTATATATATGATTTTAAGAGCTATATTTTTTGAACTACACATAATACAAAAGGCCGAAGGGAATCTGAAAAAGGTTTTGCAGATAAGAAACTGCTGAAGTAGAGACAGAGAGGACGAATTCTTGAGAGAGCCTTGGAGGGATAGGAGATGCTAGCACGTCATTCGTGGTTGGAACGCTATTCGTGTGGCTACCAGTAGAAGAAGTCGACCTGAGGTGTTGACTTCTTGCGATCAGAAAGAGAGCACGAGCCACAGAGAGAAGCTGTGAAAAAGTCTTCTTGCTATTGGAAAGAGATCACCAGCCACAGAGAGAAGCTGTGGAAGTCGCTGAGAAACACTGAGGGTAATGCTCCTTCCCACTTGACTTAAACACATACGGTAGATCCTGGCAAGGAATGGAAAAATTTTTAAATTAATTTCCGCTGCGTGTCTTCCAATTCCTAACATTTCTCTACTCTTACATGGGATCAGCTGAAGTCAACATACGTTGAATAGTTTTTCCTACTTCAAAGACTCCTCGAATGAATAAGGAAATCACGAATATTCTGTAACAGGATGGAGAATCTCTACATGAGTATTGGATGAGGTTTCTTGACCTGTTGGTTCGATGCCCTCACCACAACATGACTAAGGCTAATTTAGTAGACATTTTCTTTAATGGTCTACTTCCTCATAATCATGTTTCCTTGATTAGAAAAGACTCCACAAGCCAATTAGGAGTTATTCCAGAAAATAGCCAATGAAGACCATCAGACAGGGGATCCAAGGAGAATGCCTATATCTTCTTCGAGTAATTCAAAAGAGATCTTAGCAAAAATACTAGCACTAGGAGACAGAATGGAGAAGAGGATGAATTTGATTGAAGGAAAGCTATATTCCATAAAAAAAGTTCATGCAGTAGATACCTCACAAGCCTTAGTTACAGGATGCGAATCATGCAGTTCTATGATGCATGCTACCAGTACATGTGACAAACAGTATAAAGAAGTAGTAGCAATATACAAAGGGAGAGACAATCAATACTAGAAGAGAGACCCATACTCTAACACATACAACCCTGGTTGGAGGGACCACCTAAACTTTAGGTGGGGGTGATTAGCCAAATCAATTCCAAGGAGGGGTGCTTCCTCCAGCAACTACCAAAATAATACAAGGTCCATAATTCCAACTCACCCTATAACCTTATTAACATCAAGGCCAGATGAGACTTCTTAATCATTAAAGAGTATAGCTACACAGATGAACAATATGGACGGTAGAATGACCAATATAGATAACATCCTCAAAGAGAATGATGGTCCATTCACTTCCATATCTTCAATCCTTCAAAGTATGTGGAAGGATAATACTGATATGCACAAGAAACTTGAGGAGTTAAGTTCCAAGAATGTAGATATCATATGTCACTTAACTCAAGTCTCCAATACAGTGAGTGACATTCAAGGGAAGAGTAGTGGCAGCATACCTTCAAATACTATCATCAATCCAAGGAGTCTAAATGCTATATCCCTCAAAAGTTGTATAAAGGTTCATTTGAAGAAAGCTGATACACCGTAGAAGGATGTGGAAGATGTTGAAATTGAGAATTCATCTCTGGCATAGGTACGAATTGGGAAATCTAAAAGTGCTAAAGGATAGCAGGTTGTAATGAAGAATCCAACCTAAGAGGAGAACTCACAAACCTAAGTAGAGATACAAGAGCTGCAAGAAAGTGGTACCAAGTCCAGCCTACAAAGGAAAACAACCTGAGGAGAAACCGGAGTCAAGCAAACAAGGAGCCTCTATGCACAAAGGTAATGAGGTAAGTATAAAAGATCTTCCTTTTCCTAACTCTTACTTTACTGTAAAGAAAAGAATTGACCTTGATTTTGCAAAAGATACTTACACTCTATTCAACAAGTTAGAAATAAATATCCCTTTAGTTGAGTTCCTCAAGAGAAACCCTAAGTATGCAAAAAAACTTAAAGAACTGTGTGCCGATAAAAAGAAGTTTGGCCTCTTGAGAGAATCTAGGTGAGTGCTAATGTGTCATCACTATTTAAGCCTGAACTACATGTTAAATGCCAAGACCCAAGATCCTACAGCATCCCATGCACTATAGGAAATGTTACTATTAAGGGAGCATTACTAGATATAGGGGCAGCCATTAATGTAATTCCCTTGTCAATATATCAAGCCTTAGGAATCAATAACTTAGAGATACAAACATAGTGCTCCAGTTAGCTGATAGGTCAATTAGATATCCTAAGGGAATCCTTGAGGATGTTGTAGTACAGGTCAAGGACTTAGTGGTCCCAGCTAATTTTTATATTATGAACATGTCCAATGAGTTAGTAAATGATAGCACTCTGATCCTAGGCCAACCTTTCCTCCAAACCTCCAAGACCATCATTAGTATGAAGTATAGTTCCAACATAATGGAAGTTAGAGAATATGTAATAACCTTCAACATGAATAAAGCAATGAAATTTCCTCCTGATAATTTTGCTTTTACTGCTTTAAATGCCATTGATTATGCTATTAAAGAGACTAGGGATGATCATGAACTGAGTTTACATGATAATGATAGAGATAATGCACTTGCAAAAGGTTTGTTAAGTGATCTTATAGGATCCCAAGATGTTCTAGAAGCTGGAAGTACAATGATTGAAGAAGAACCAAATTTCTATGACCAAAGGTCGCAACCAAATGGCCTCCCCGTCATGACTGAATATCAACCTGTCACAACACAAAGATGAAGATGTCGCGACTAAACATCAATATGCTGAGGGAGAGCCTTTATGCGACCATAAGTTGTAACTACAAGATGATAGGTCACGACTAGAAATGCTAGACACAACCAGGGAACTCCACACCCCTTAAGTTTTCTCAACCTCATTCTCATTCCAAAATTACATCTCATACCTTAAATGATTTGACCTCAAATAATGATATAGGAATGGAAGAGTCTGACCCTAACTATGTTGCAGCCGTGGACCAACGTGAGCTAGGCACAACCCCTGAAGAGACTATAATCAAGATGGAATGCCCTAATCACTCGAACATGAGCAACCCCCAAGGATCTACAAAAGGGAGTATTTCTAACCTGAATGATTTCTCCCATTTGATCCCTTTCATTGTCCAACCCCCGAACTAGATTTAAAAGATTTGCCTTTCAACCTAAAGTTTGCTTATCTTGAGTCAAACTCGAAATTGCCAGTCATAATTTCCAGTTCTCTAACTGTTAATGAAGAGTCTAGGTTATTAAGTGTGCTTAGAAAAAATAGAGAGGCTTTGGGTTGGTAATTAGCTTATATAAAAGGTATAGATGCCACTATTTGCACCCATAGGATCCTGCTAAGTAAAGATTCCAAGCCAATTAAACAACCCCAAAAAAGATTAAACCCTTTGATCACAGATGTGGTTAGGAAAGAGATTAGTCAATTGTTAAAGGCAAGGATCATATATGCTATTTCAGATAGTGAATGGGTATTTCCTATGCATATAGTACCTAAGAAGAGTGGATTGACAGTAGTCAAGAATGAGAACAATGAATTGATACTGCTAGAGTGCAAAATTCATGGAGGGTTTGTATCGATTATCAGAAGTTGAACGATTCTACTAGGAAAGATCATTTCCCCTTACTTTTTATTGATTAAATGCTTGAGAGACTAGCAGGGAAAAGCCATTATTATTTTCTAGATGGATATTTGGGGTATTTCCATATTCCAATAGACCCAAGGGACCAAGAAAAGACCATATTTACATGTCCTTTTGGTACATATGCCTATAAAAGAATGCCATTTGGTTTATGTAATGCCCCAAGCACATTTTAGCGTTGTATGCTTTCTTTATTTGCTGATTTCATTGAAAAGTGCATAGATGTGTTCATGGATGATTTTACTACATATGGAAATTCTTTTGATGAGTGTCTAAAAAGCCTTGATAGCATCCTTACTAGATTTATTGAGAAAAAATTGGTTTTGAACTTTGAAAAGTGTCATTTCATGGTTGATCATGGAATAGTGCTTGGACAACCAAGATAGATAAAGTCAAACCAGCATATCACCGTGTAAGTCCTGACGCCTAAGATGGGATCTCAGGACAGGGGGAATCAGACGGGGTATACCACACCTAGTCAGGGATACAGGAACCGAGAGTTTTGCCTTATATCTAGCAAGGGGTTAAGGTGGATAAAGTGAAAGTCATTTCCTCGTTGCCTTATCCCTCAACTTTAAAAGAACTTCGATCTTTTCTGGGACACGTTGTATTTTATAGAAGATTCATCAAAGATTTTAGTAAAATTGCTTTGCCACTCTCAAAACTTCTTCAAAAGGACACTGAATTTGTTTTTCTATTGATTGCAAATAGGCTTTTGAAAAAGTGAAGGATAGGTTGGTTTCACCACCTATCCTAACTTCACTAAATTAGGATTTTCCTTTTGAACTATTAGGGAGCTATGATAGGACAAAAGGAAGATAATTTATCTAGGGAAATTGCCTACGCCTCTAAGACCTGTTCAAATTAATTATACCACTACTGAGAAATAATTGTTTGCAATTGTGATGGCTTTAGATAAAGTCAGAGCATATCTCATTAACTCCAGAGTTATAATTTACACAGATCATGCAATAGTCAAATACTTGTTCTATAAGCCCCAATATAATCCAAGACTTCTACGGCGGATGCTACTGCTTCAAGAGTTCGATATAGAAGTGAGGGATTGATGAATTCCTATTTTATCATACTATTTTCTATCTATTTCAGGGTATTTATCATGATTAATAGATATTATTATAATAATTATGGTTATTTTGTGCCTTAGTTGACTATATGAATTAAATAACTAAAAAGGTTATTTTCTTGTATTTTTACTAATTTTATTATCACACTGGTATGCACGAAGATATTTTTATCTTTTATGACTTTTAGGAAGAATAGGAAATAATTAATAGCCTACAAAAGGAGCAACCTAGGATTAATGAATGAAAAATGCATATTAATGTATTAAAAGGGAAATCAATATTATCTAATTAGAGCAAATTATTTATCTCCTTTTAATATATTAATATAGCATAATAATATTTGAAATAGTCAAAACAAAAGAGATCTTTCAAAATTTAAAATTAGATATCCACTTTGACTATTCAAATGTAATCCTTAAATATCTAGATACAGGCAACATATCTTACAAATTGAATATGTTATATCCAAGGGAAATTTAATTCAAATTATTAAAAAGAGGAGCCAATCACAAGTCAAGATTCAAAGTAAGAGGATAAATATTAATTATATCTTATCTCTAATTCCTTATATTATATCCTATATCATTTGAATTGATTCAAAAATAATTTATCAATATCTAACATATATGTTATCTTTTCCTATTTTTCTATTAATTGTTTTATCTCTTTTATCCTATTACTTTTTATTTGAATTGTTTATAGGATATTTGAGTTTAAAAATATTATCTCTAGAGATATTGGAAAAGATGACAGCTTGAAAGGATATTAAAGATAAATAGAGATTATCATTATCTTTTGAAGATCTAATCAGTGAAGAGACCTGCATCAAATAGGATTCACTCCTGAAGGCTATATAAAGGACCCCAAGGCTCCTCCATTTAACACACCAATTACCACAATCACAATCATTGTCATATCCTGATTTTTAGGCCTAGAAGCCCATTATATAGCCTAAAAAAGGTATGCTACTAGGCTCTATTGAGTAGAAGTCCCAGAAGTATACAAATGATGTTTAGGGACTAAACTGCAAATAATGAGAGTTCATAGACTAAATTGTAAATAGTGAAAGTCCCTGGGGCCATAATGAGCATTTTGGAAAAGAAAGGGATGTTTCTTGGAAATTGAGCCACTAGAGTGCTTAAGGTTGGTTAGAGGCCAAGATATCATTCTAAGGGTTAAAAAACGTAGCCCAAGGGGGATGTGGGCCCAAGTGGCATTGAAATATTAGTTTAGTACTTTTTTAATAAAGTAAAGTTACCCGGTCAAAAATAGAACTGGGAAAAGTGATCAGATAAAGCTTTAGACTCATATGGAACCATAAAGTGGCATAAAGGGTGTCCTCATGGGATCCACAAGCCGTGACATGGCATGAGTCTAGGGAAAGAAGAAAAAGCTAAAGAACACGTGGCATAATCTCAGTCGTTCATTCCAGGAAAAGACTGGAATTCTCTATAAGTGCTGAGTCAGTTAGTGAGGTATCCCAAGGGCCCCACCATTGTGCCTCCTAGTATGTGAGGTGTCCCATGGATGATGTCATTTTGATGAGTCATCTAGGATGATAATGTCATCGTGATGATGCAGGCAAGGCTTCTTGAGGAAGCTAAGCAATTTGAGCCATCTAATCCACCTCCACTCAACTATAAATACCTCACCCCTCCCTCCATTCCATTCATGGCCAAGCATGCAAAAATAAGAGAAAGAAGAGAGAAAGAGAGAAAGGAAGAGAAAGAAATGAAGGAGTTATGGTGGAGTTGGGAGCAATTCAAGGAGCTTAGGGACTTGGCAAGCTTAGGAATAAGGTAAATACTTTATTCTAGTCCTGCTCTAATAAATTAGAGGATTTTTCTTATAAAGTTAATAGTGAAAATAGAGAAATATCTCTTTTGATAAGGTTAGTCGTGGATAGAAAGAAAGTGAGGGGAGTGTCAGATTAAGGGTATTACCTCAAGTTAAGCATGAGTTAGGTAGAGCTATACTAGATAGAATAATAATATAGATATTATTATACTATGTATAGGCTCTGACCTATGAAAACAAGGAATTTTAGAGCAAAGATTAAGAGCTAGAGGAAGGCTATATGTCAGCTAGTAAACTTACGTACTTGTATGCTTTTGTTGCTTGGATGTTTTATGTGATGTTTACTTATCTTGATGATGTGAAGCATGTATGATTAATTAATGCTTTGTTTCTTTTTATACTACGGCGATATGTTATAATTAAGTAACATGGAAGCATGTATGTTATCTGTCATATCCTAAATTTTCCCTATCTGTATAGTACTGATAGTGGAAAGAGGCTTAGAAAGGATTATGACAAAGATCACACGAGATAATAAAGGTTAGATAAGTCTTAAAGAAAGAGAATGACCTAAACGCAAATTGAAAAAGGTCAAAGGCCAAAAGTTAAAGTAGAAATAAATGTTGGGCCAAAAGTGGTAATTTCCAAAAGTTTAGGGACCTAAATGTAATTAAGCAAAAAGTCAGGGACATAAATGTAATTATGGAAAAGTTCAGCCAGAAAAAGCTTAGAACTACCTATAAGTATTTCAGTCCCACATTCCATCAGTAAATAGAGGAAGTCATGATGGGTAATCTGGCATGATACAGAAATTTTATTAGGGCTCCAGACAATAGAAAATTATATGATAGTCTAAAAGTTATATGAATTTTTATCAGATTCCATGGACATCAGATATAAGTGAGGAAATTATAAGAAAGTGTGCCCTATAGTGTTAGATGTCTTGGATCTGATAGAACTTCGGAAGAAGTTCTGTATAAAAAGTTATTCACATATTAGTGAATTTTAATAGGAGTTTGATAACACCCATGATCTGATAATGGAACTTATTGGTATGTAAGCCTGGATAGAATGAGGTCAGATAACCTCATATATAGGTCCATGATGATGCCAAGAAGGGCCCAAAACCCAGGGTACCAGTCCATCAGTAGAAGGGGCTAGTGTCCAGAAAAAGTACGAAATTACGAAAATGCCCCTTGATGCCCAAATTGTACCAATAATGGATGAAGGGCATTTTGGTCACCTGGGACAGGCTAAAAACGTGTCACATAGTATAAATATGATTAGTTGAGCCCAGATACACCCTGAGGAAGTATAAAGAGGGGTAAAATGATGATTATGCCCTTAGGGTCAATATAGTATAAGAAAGGACACCAAGGGTATTTTGATCATTTTCGTAGGAATGGATGGAAGATAAATATTTATTATATCAATATCAATGATATGAGAAGCCTATACATTGATTTTCAGGACATAATACATATCCTGGTATATTATAGAAAAATTCAGAACAGAAAACAGTCCGCTTGTTGTGAAACCGCTCCGATCGGTACCGGATTAGACTGAAATTTTTCTAGAAGCTTCCTAGCATGGTGAGCACGCCACATAACCCCTTGAGGTGTCCCTTGAGCTGTCCCACATGATATCATAATTATTCTTTTATGAAAAAGTAAAATCTAAGATTAAATGTGAGCCTTTAGATCAAATAGTAACCAAATCAATCTTGGCCATTGATTTTTCTTGGATTTTGGCTATAAATACCCCTCCATTCTGCAGCCAAACTGTAAGCTCATGGACCCTTGGGGAAACTCTTGCAAAATGAAAACTCAAGCCAAGACAAAGAAGATTCAAGGTTCCAAAGTTCAAGCAAGCTAGAGATTAAAGGTAAGCAATCTCTCCTAGCTTATTTTCCTTTGATTTAGGAGCTTAAACTTAGGGTTTTAATGGGAGAAAAGTTAATTTTTCTCTAAGGGGTGGTGCTACCCAAAGATGTTAAAGGAAAGGGGAAAGAAGAAATTAAAGTTAGAACCATATGATTGAAGCTTAAACAAGCTAGTTAAGTAGTTGGTTGTTGAATCAAATTGATATTCTTGACTTTGCCATGGTGTGCCCTGTTCGGTCTGCACTGTTCATGAGGGAAGGTAATTGAATTTCAATGATTTAATGCTTCCATTGAGTTTGTATGATGATTTTGTGTAGGATTGGGCTGGAATTTCATGATTCTAAGCTCATAAATGGATTCAAAAGATGAAATTGTGTAGGGTAAAATCAAGACATCAATTGGTTCAAGAGCCAAGTGGATTAGTGAAAATTAGATAAAGTTATGACAATAAAGAGTGTAACAAAGTTAGTCTTGAACATGGTTGGAGTTCATGAGTCCTAATGAGTTATGTGATGAATATGAATGTGTTTAGGACTATAAAACATCCAAGAAGATGTTCGGAAGTGATGGACATAAAGGATTCATGGTTGGAAAGCGAGGGAGCAAGGGCTAAAGGTCAAGAGAAAAGCTTAAGTGCAAGGTAGTGAACTTACCTCTTTATGTGCTTCATGTGGTATGCTTATGTGTTGACATATATATGTTATTTGGATGATGTTGTGACATGATAAATGATGTTGAATATATTGTGAAGAACATGTTTCCATGGCCATGCACTTTATGTAAAAGTATATAGCATGATGGCATGTCACTAATCAAAGAAAGTTAATGAAATTACATATCATGCATTAGCATCCATCTTGCATATTTAAGTGTTAATGTTTGCTACTGAGATTCCCTAGAATCTCACTCTCCCATAACCAACCAATTTAGGTTAAGCATGATGGATAATGTATGCATGGAGAAGAGTTAAAGTATGGAAGAAGAAAAGTGAAGTATTTAAGATGTTTGCATATGCTATGCACTTTCCATGTATGTCAAGGCCATGTAAAGTATCTATTTATGTGATGAGATTGTATGAAACAATTATTGTATAACCCCATGATGTATATAAATTCAGAAAAAACAAAAGAGATGATTTATGTATGCTGGAACAATTATGGAAAGTGAAAGAGAGGAAACTGAAATGGTAAAAAACTAGGTCCTAAAGCAGTTTTATTGTGGCTTCAGTCTGACCTAGCAAATGAAGGAATTATTTCAAGAAATTTTGTGATCATGTAGTACACATCTAGAGCTTTAAGTTCATAGGTAGAACGTTTCATTTGGATGTGTATATCAAGAGAAATGAATTTCCAAAATAAGGAACCAGAAACTATTTCCAGAGTTTTTGACCAAATGAATAGTAAACTTCAACAAATAAACTGTATCAATTGGCTAATCATTTGGTCTCGAAATTATTTTTTCCTTAAATTTCAAGATGTTATCTTCTTGTAGCTTTTTGAACCAATTCATTTTGAGTTTTCTGGAATTAATTATGATTTTTTGAAGTTTGTTACATAATCTGGAATACCATATGAACAGTAACCCGAGAAAGTAAAATTCCAGATTTGGCTAATGGACTTCCAAGGTCTTGTAAGTGGTTCTAAATGCTACTGAATGGTCCCTAAGACGTATAAAAGTAAGGATGTTACATTTTGGTATCTGAGCATAGGATTCTGGCTTAAGAAATGCTCTGAATAGATTATTTATGGACTAATATGAGATTATTCCCAGACACTAACTCTAAATAGTAAGTATTTGGTTAAGTTATGGTATATTATGGGATTATTAACATTGCTTAATTAAGCAAATGTTGTAGGAATATATATGAGATTCCATAAGGTTAAGTCAGAGGCTTCAGTTAATAAGGGAGACTCGAGACCAATAGTGAGATATGAAGATGATATATATCCACATCCCTTAGACAATGAAGATAGTCCAGATGAGAGTTTAGGGGATCAGTCAAGAAAATCTATAGTGGAATGTCCCATAGACATTTCTGTAGACTTAAACCTGCAGTCTGGAGGTGATGTAGAGATTCAACCTGAAGCCTAATATGCACCAGTTGATGTTGAGTCTAGTGACTCTATACGGTATAAGTTTGTTGGAATGCCCTCTAACCCTGATATAAGCTTTACCCCTTTTATGAGATGATAGATTATGGCTGAGGAAGCTGAGTACTAGTACTGGATTATGGGTAGACCATATATTATTTCTCCTCTACCAGAGTTTGAGGATAGATTTAAATAATTAAGATACAACAGTCCCCTAATTCAGATACCAGTAAGAGTTTATGATAGTTCTTGTCTATTCCTAAAGTCTAGGAATATGTGACTTTACAGAGAAAGATCAGTGGGATGTTCCTAGTCCTAGTCAACCCCAGCCTTTTTCATTAAAGACAGATAGTGCTGACCATATTGGTCTGAAGAAAGCTGTGGAGAGTGAATTACTCAGTCTAGGTCAAGGGATGGACAAAAGTATAGATTAAGAACATTTAGTTATCTGCAGTTCCTCAATGCCATAATAGGAATGCCATAATAGGAATGATAAAGTATATTAGGTTAATACCTAATATACTTTAGAGGATTGGTATGAGATGATAGTAAGTCAAGAGTCATGAGACTAAAGATGCTAACCTCACTGAAAGTTATCAGTTAGAGGTTTATCACAGAGTGTAAGCAAGCTAGATGTACGATGCACTAAGATACGAAAGATCAGTTTAAGAAGAGGTTCAATAGTAGATCCTCCGTATGATCATCCGGAGTTGATCTACAGTACGAAAGACTTTGTGCAGCTAGTCTTTATGGAAAAGAATAATGAGAAGTTAGAATGAGACTTGCTTAAGAATGGTCTAATACATGGCTTGAGGATAAAGACGTGATGGTTAATAGATAGAAAGTTAATGTTCCCAAAGCAAAGGGATTCTATCACGAAGAGATAGTAACCTAATACTCTACCCTAGAGAACATAAATAGTAATGTTAAGTGATGAATGAGATCCAAGTGACCTGAATTGGTCAGGATCTAGAGGCAAACCAGAAAAGAATCACAATCTAGTCCATAGTAGACTGAGATTGATATACAGAAAGAGTTAAGAGATACAGAGAGGCACATAAGTTACTCCATATGAGATGGAGAATGATCTGCTCACTTGAGAAGTTTTTCTCAAAAAGTTTAAAAGAAGCATTCCTCTCAATTAGAGAAAGGTGAGCATGAAGTTAATGGTTATAGTTAAGGGAAGAGAACTCTTTTGATGGATACTTAATCGAGTTCATTCATATGAACCTTGACGCTTAATAAGAGATATTTTCTCGCCTGTTAGTAATCCAGGAGGATTAGGGAAAACTTAAAAGTTCGAATGGCATAAAGATAGGAGCCAAACCTTTCCTCAGTTAGCTAAGAGAAGACAGCTGACTCAGTTATGGATTACAGATAGATTACAATGAGGCCAAAGACACAGAAATCCTTCAAGTTAGAGACATAAAAGTCTTACAGGCGATGAAAAATATTATGATAAGATAGCCTAATATGATAAGCTATCTCTGATTCCTAAATAAATAAATAGGATATTGGAGATGTGAGCTAAAGATAAATTGCCTCATAAATTGTTTGAGGGTTAGTAGAAAAAGATATATGTAAGGAAAGAGAAAGAAGTTTATAAGGTTTAAAGAAAGTAAAGTAGCCACAGATTTAAAGGTAAGGTGACTCCCCTATTCCCTATATAAGAAAGAGTAAAGAAGGGTTGAGTATATATCCTAATAAGAGGTAATGTGGTAGCCTAAGTGAAACAAGTAAATGACTCAGGTACCTGAATAGATGATCAAGACCTAGCAGTTAAGGTGATAAAGGGACAAAATGTTTAAAGTCTACCTAGTTAATTGTTTAATGGCAATGTGAGTATGAGGGATGGTTGAGCAAACTATGTAATGATGCATGGCTTATGTTGCCATAAGTTATAATAAGAAATTGCATCTCATTGCAGTTGTCATGTGATGACACACATACTAGAGAATGCTTAATTGATTGCATCTACTTGCATATTATGCATGTTGAGTATGCTATAATAAATGAATACTCCCCTTATACAGTACGTACTGGGTAGAGTATACCATATGAGAAAGTTATGTTGCTCCCATGCCCTATGATATGCAATTAAATAATTCAACTTAGCAAGAATGAAGCAATAGCAAAGTGATAAAATAGAAAGTTAGCTACTTGATTCTTAGAAGATAGAAAGAGAATTTATGATCAGACTATGATAGTCAATAGGATAGAGATTGAGATTAAAGATGAAGATTAGTAGTGAGTCTACAGATAAATGATTGTGATACTCAAGACATATCCCTTCAGTAGGGATAAGATAGATGAAAGGAAATGAGACGCAGTTATGAAAGATGATACGGCTCTAAGAAAGAACAGTTTTTAAGTAATATAAGTTAATATTTTTGCAATAGAGCTAGATTGCTCTTACAATAGAGTAAAGTCCCTCTGATGAGATAAATAGATGATGACAGATATGTGCATGGTAGAGCTTGTATAGCTCCCTGCAATGTTAAATGTAATAAAGTTATAAAGATAAGAATGGTATATGAAGTTTCTGAGTGATAGAGAAAATGAGTCAAGTCCTAATATATAATATTGGCTTCTGTGATCATTTTTGGGGAATTATCTGTGGAGTTAACAACAATGTGGAAGTGACTAACCTTGTAACTTTGTCTGTTGATTTAGGTCTTCCAGAGATGAGAATACAGTACAACGAAATCCAATAGATTCTGGAGGATTACAGTTAGATCCTAGTATGGCTCACAGGGTCGCAGTTAGATCTTGAAAGGTTTACAGTTGATCGCAGTAGATCCTAAGGGTCACAGTAGACCAAGCCTAGAGCAAGAAAGTAATGAGCCATAAGTACAATATTTCTTTGGAAGGACAAATACCAAGGAAAAGTTAAGGTATAGAAGCTTCACAAGTTGATTAACTCATAACAGAGAGAGTACCCATGATGCTAGTTTCAGATAGCCTTATTACTATCAGGGACTAAACTCAGAATCTCCTTACACGTATCAGGAACTAAGTGATCAAAGTTAAAGCTATTAATCCAGAGTTTCAAGGATTTATGAGAATATTTTATAAGATATGAGAAAGGGTCAAATGAGAATAAAGAGATCCTTACGATGGGATTACAAAGACTACAAATAAAGGTAAGTAGATCCTCTAGATGAGGACAAAGAGATTAGAAGGCCAGATAGACCCAAGAGAGATAGTATAAGATGGGTCTAAGATGGTAGAGTACTAGGATTTGAGCCTGTTAGCACCAAACTTCATATTTTTATCTACACATTTCAGTTAAGCGTGCTCAGGCGAGAGTAGCCCAATGATGGGTGACCTCCTAGGAAGTGATGAAAAAGGTATGAATACCATAGAAATTTAGCATATGTGCACATAACTATGTAAAATGATAGAAAGAGCTATGAAAGGCCAGAAAGGGTTATGAACAGTAACATACTAGAACCCTTATGTCAAGTCTAAATGAAATGAATTTGAAAGATGAACTATGATATAGCCATATTTGTACAAATATGCCATTTTATGTCATGAAAGATACGAAATAAGAAGATATGCCTTGAGAAACGGCTGTATAGCTAGCTTTGTAAACAGATAGAGAGGCTTCCGTTCGGGAAAAGATAAGATGTTTGAATGATGAGCTACATGTGAAAGAGCAAATGAGAGCTTTGAGAGCTTCCACTCCTTGCATAGAATGCCAGGCCTTATGTTACGTTACATTATGTGATGTTTACAGAATATGCTAAAGCTTCGAATGTTAGAGCAGTGCAAGCTCTGAGTGTTAGAGCTGTGCAAGCTCCGAGTGTTATACCTGTGCATATTAAGAGAAGGAATACTTGAGCTCTGATGTTAGAGCTTTGCATTCATGGGCAGGTATGCAGTCCTACAATATGTTGGCCAGGCATTATGCATGTTAGAGTATGTGCTCCTATACGCTCCTATATACTCTTATGTGCTCCTGTTTAGCAGTAAAGCAATGAAAGAAAGAATAATGAGATAAGTCCTCTCTCTGTATTATGATGAGTTTTTAAAGATGATAAGAATGTATGATGATATGAGAATGAGAGTTAAAGTTTGCGGATATTCAAAGAATTTTGCTAGATACTCAAATGAGCAATAAGCAATTGCACTAAGAAATATGATGAATAGTTAGTAGAAGCTCTAGAATATAGCAGTATTTAAGGGAGTTTGACATGAAAGAAATGGACACTACTCATAAGTCCAGCATAGTGAGAAGTCCATATGCAGATAGATGCGTAGCAAGAAAGTAATAGAATGAACTGGAGTTCAACTCTGATTAAGTTGATTCAGAATAGAAGAATGACCATAGTAAAGATATGAAGAATTGCGGATATGAAAAGTACTCCGCTAAGATGTCTATTTTAAGAGATAGATACCCCAATCATTGACTGAGATGTTGAGTAAATTTCGAGGATGGAATTTATTTTAAGGGGGGTAAAAATGTCATATCCTAAATTTTCCCTATCTGTATAGTACTGATAGTGGAAAGAGGCTTAGAAAGGATTATGATGAAGATCATACGAGATAATAAAGGTTAGATAAGTCTTAAAGAAAGAGAAGGACCTAAACGCAAATTGGAAAAAGTTAAAGGCCAAAAGTTAACGTAGAAATAAATGTTAGGCCAAAAGTGGTAATTTTTAAAAGTTTAGGAACCTAAATGTAATTAAGCAAAAAGTCAGGGATATAAATGTAATTATGGAAAAGTTTAGCCAGAAAAGGCTTAGAACTACCTGTAAGTATTTCAGTCCCACATTCCATCAGTAAACAGAGGAAGTCATGCTGGGTAATCTGGCATGATACAAAAATTTTATTAGGGCTCCAGACAACAGAAAATTATCTAATAGTCTAAAAGTTATATGAATTTTTATCAGATTCCATGGACATCAGATATAAGTGAGGGAATTATAGGAAAGTGTGCCCTATAGTGTCAGATGTCTTGGATCTAACAGAACTCTGGAAGAAGTTCTGTATAAAAAGTTATTCACATATTAGTGAATTTTGACGGGAGTTTGATAACACCCGTGATACGATAATGGAACTTATCGATATGTAAGCCTGGATAGAATAAGATCAGATAACCTCATATATAGGTCCATTATGATGCCAAGAAGGGGCTAGTGTCCATTAGTACATGTCCATTAGTAGAAGGGGCTAGTGTCCAGAAAAAGTGCGAAATTACAAAAATGCCCCTGGATGCCAGATTGTACCAACGATGGATGAAGGGCATTTTGGTCACTTGGGATAGGCTAAAAACGTGGTACATGGTATAAATATGATGAGTTGAGCCTAGATACACCCTGAGGCAGTATAAAGAGGGGTAAAATGATGAATATGCCCTTAGGGTCAATATAGTGTAAGAAAGGACACCAAGGGTATTTTGGTCATTTCCTTAGGAATGGATGGCAGATAAATATTTAGTATATCAATATCAATGATATGAGAAGCCTATACATTGATTTCTAGGACAAAATACATATCCTGGTATATTATAGAAAAATTCAGAACAGAAAACAGTCCGGTTATTGTGAAACTGCTCCGATCGGTACCGGATTGGACTGGAATTTTTCCAAAAGCTTCCTGGCATAGTGAGCACACCAAATAACCCCTTGAGGTGTCCCTTGAGCTATCCCACATGATGTCATAATTATTCTTTTATGAAAAAGTAAAATCTAAGATTAAATGTGAGCCTTTAGATCAAATACTAACCAAATCAATCTTGGCCATTGATTTTTCTTGGATTTTGGATATAAATACCCCTCCATTCTGCAGCCAAACCGTAAGCTCATGGACCCTTGGGGAAACTCTTGCAAAATGAAAACTCAAGCCAAGACAAATAAGATTCAAGGTTCCAAAGTTCAAGCAAGCTAAAGATTAAAGGTAAGCAATTTCTCCTAGCTTATTCTCCTTTGATTTGGGAGCTTGAACTTAGAGTTTTCATGGGGAAAAGTTGAGTTTTCTCTAAGGAAAGGTGCTGCCCAAAAACCTTAGATGAAAGGGGAAAGAATAAATTAAAGTTAGAAACACATGATTGAAGCTTAAACAAGCTAGTTAAGTAGTTGGTTATTGAATCAAATTGATATTCTTGACTTTGCCATGGTGTGCCCTGTTCAGTATGCACTGTTCATGAGGGAAGGAAATTGAATTTTAATGATTTAATGCTTCCATTGAGTTTGTATGATGATTTTGTGTAGGATTGGAAAGGGTTTGAACCTTGAAAACATTAAAATCTCAAGGTTGTAGTCTTTGAGATTCCTTATGGTTACTGTTCACTCGCATGAACAGTGATTGGAATTTCATGATTTTGATGGTTCCAATGGTTTTAAAATGAAAAGTTGTGTGGGGTTGGAGAAACAAGTATGGGAAGCATTAGAATCAAAATGAGAATTTTTGAAAGAATTGTATGCTTATGTTCAGTTCTGTACAGCAGGCCATGAAGGAGCTGGAATTTCATGATTCTAAGCTCATAAATGGATTCAAAAGATGAAATTGTGTAGGGTAAAATCAAGACATCAATTGGTTCAAGAGCCAAGTGGATTAGTGAAAATTAGATAAAGTTATGATAATAAAGAGTGTAACAAAGTTAGTCTTGAACATGGTTGGAGTTCATGAGTCCTAATGAGTTATGTGATGAATATAAATGTGTTTAGGACCATAAAACATCCAAGAAGATGTTGGAAAGTGATGGACATAAAGGCTTCATGGTTGGAAAGCGAGGGAGCAAGGGCTAAAGGTCAAGAGAAAAGCTTAAGTGCAAGGTAGTAAACTTACCTCTTTATGTGCTTCATGTGGTATGCTTATGTGTTGACATGTATATGTTATTTGAATGATGTTGTGACATGATAAATGATGTTGAATGTATTGTGAATAACATGTTTCCATAGCCATGCACTTTATGTAAAAGTATATAGCATGATGGCATGTCACTAATCAAAGAAAGTTAATGAAATTACATGTCATGCATTAGCATCCATCTTGCATATTTAAGTGGTAATGTTTGCTACTGAGATTCCCTAGAATCTCACTCTCCCATAACCAACCAATTTAGGTCAAGCATGATGGATAATGTATGCATGGAGAAGAGTTAAAGCATGGAAGAAGAAAGGTGAAGTATTTAAGATGTTAGCATATGCTATGCACTTTCCATGTATGTCAAGGCCATGTAAAGTATCTATTTATGTGATGAGATTGTATAAAAGAATTATTGTATAACCCCATGATGTATATAAATTCAGAAAAAGCAAAAGAGATGATTTATGTATGCTGGAACAATTATGGAAAGTGAAAGAGAGGAAACTGAAATGGTAAAAAACTAGGTCCTGAAGCAGTTTTGTTGTGGCTTCAGTCTGACCTAGCAAATGAAGGAATTATTTCAAGAAATTTTATGAGCATGTACTATACATCCATAGCTTTAAGTTCATAGGTAGAAAGTTTCATTTGGATGTGTATATCAAGAGAAATGAATTTCCAAAATAAGGAACCAGAAACTGTTTCTAGAGTTTTTGACCAAATGAACAGTAAACTTCAACGAATAAACTGTATCAATTAGCTAATCATTTGGTCTGAAAATTATTTTTTCCTTAAATTTCAAGATGTTATTTTCATGTAGCTTTTTGAACCAATTCATTTTGAGTTTTCTGGAATTAATTATGATTTTTTGAAGTTTGTTACGTAATCTGGAATACCATATGAAGAGTAACCCGAGAAAGAGTAAAATTCCAGATTTGGCTAATGGACTTCCAAGGTCTTGTAAGTAGCTCTAAATGCTACTGAATGGTCTCTAAGACGTATAAAAATAAGGATGTTACATTATCATTATGCAAGCATGATCATTAAGTACACACATAGTAACATCAAGCATATAGTTTCATACATGGTATGGTTTCCATTTGCTACTAAGATTTCCCTAGAAAACTCACCCCTTCCATATCAATCCAATTACAGCAAGTCTTCTCAAGATGAAGGACATAAAGGTGCATGAAAAGACGTTAACTATTTAGCATGATTGATATGTGATTCATGTATGTATAATTGTTGGAAATTGTCATTGTGAATAGTAACTCATTGTGAGACAGTGACAATTAAGCTGTAATTAAAAATAGTAAATGATTGAATAAATGTATGATATTTTACCATTAAATATTAAACATATCAAGCTTCGATTTGATATATAGAACATCTCATTTGAATGTCTACACATGAAGATATGATTTTTCAAAGTTGGGACCAGAAATGCTGGAATTAGGGGAAGGATGCTAGATGAACAGTAAAGTTAGAATTTTGACCGACATTGACTTGGTCAAGGCGTGGTGAACGAGTTATTTTTCCCTGAAATATTATTAAGTTATCTTTGTGTATCAATTTAAACCACTTCATTTTGATTTTTCTAGATTTAGTTATGATTTTTTGAGGTCGGGTGATGTCGCTTGTCGTTAGCGCCCAAATTAATTACTAGTTTTAACCCTATGTGTTTGGGAGCTAACCCTAGGTCTATATCAAGGCGGAGTCAATGCGTAACTTGATTATGATTAATTAAAGTGATTAAGGAATAAATATAGGTAGAGAAGAATATTCAGTTAAATTAAAGCGATAATTGCGAGAAAGTAAAAGAGTTAAATGATACGATTACCAGTAAATTGAACGTTCCCAAGGATTGATGTGTGGCTATCATCGTTCAATAATATATTAGAGTTATAACAATTAAATATACTAAGTCCTTAACATGCAAAATCCCAGACAATTGTCATGGTCATAATCATAAAATCCACAATTATACCTAAATCTATCATATAATTGTATCAAGAATGATTAGTGAAGATCCATTTAGCATGTGATAAATTAAACAATAAATGATTTGTTCCTCTAAGATGGATATTCAATCGAAAATCCTATAACTAATCATGTGAATCCAACATGAATAATTATAAGAGGAAACTAAGGATATTAAATAAAGAATATCAAATCATGGATTGAAATAATAAATCACAAGGGTTTGATCACAAAGGTGTCTCAATCGAAACCCTAGGTCCAACATATACAAATCTCAAAACCTAAATCTAGGAAATCATAAATTTGTATGAAGGAAAATATCAAAATATAAAATTGTTCAACTCCTAACTCTAAAGTCTCCTCAAGAACTTAGAAGGAAACTGATGGAATTGTGGAAGAGATGAAGAAGATGATTGTGATGGTTGTTATTGGTGTGTTGAATGGAGGAGCCTTGGGGTCCTTTATATAGCCTTTGGGAGTGAATCCTATTTGATGTAGGTCTCTTCACTGATTGGCTCTTCAAAAGATAATGATAATCTCCATTTATCTTCAATATCCTTTCAAGTTGTCATCTTTTCCAATATCTCCAGAGATAATATTTTTAAACTCAAATATCCTATAAACAATTCAAATAAAAAGTAATAGGATAAAAGAGATAAAAAAATTAATAGGAAAAGATAACATATTTATCATTATCCTTTAATTAGATTCAAATGTTAGATATTGATAAATTATCTTTGAATCAATTCAAATGATATATGATATAATATAAGGAATCAGAGATAAGATATAATGAATATTTATCCTCTTGCTTTGACTTGTGATTGGCTCCTCTTTTGTTGTAATTTGAATTAAATTTCCATTGGATATTCAATCTGTGAGATATGTTGCATGTATCTAGACTAAAATATCTTCATGCATACCAGTGTGATAATAAAATTAGTAAAAATACACGAAAAATGACATTTTTAGTTATTTAATTCATATAGTCAACTAAGGCACAAAATAACCATAATTATTATAATAATATCTATTAGTCATGATAAATCTCCTAAAATAGATAGAAAATAATATGATAAAATAGGGATTCATCATCGGGTTACTCCTCTGGAATTTACACAGTAAACAGTACTCAGGAAAGTAAAATTTTAGATTGTGTAATTTGACTTCAATGACCTTGAAAGTGGTTCCAGATGCTACTATTTGGTCCCTAAGACATAAGAAAAGAAAGATGTTTCAATCATCTTCTTCATCTCTTCCACAATTCCATCATTTTCCTTCTAAGTTCTTGAGGAGAGATGTAGTGGCTTGAGTTTCTGTGCTTCAGAGTTAGGAGTTGAACAATTTTATCTTTTGATCTTTTTCTTTATACAAATTTATGATTTCCTATATTTAGGTTTTGAGATTTGTATATGTTGGACCTAGGGTTAGCTCCTATACATATAGGGTTAAAACTAGTAATTAATTTGAGCGCTAATGACCAGCAATATCAAATTTTGTCACTGTTATCGGGGAGTCAATTCCCTTGATTCTTGATTTCTTATTGTGATTTTTCTCTCTCTATTTTTATCTACACTTGCTATCTTTCTGGTGCATGACCAGGAGCAAGAATACTAGACTACTGCCAGCTTACTCTAATCTTGAACAATTACTGAAGACAAGAAAGAAGATTCTTGAGAAGATCGAGCAGACACCCGACAAAACTAGTGCTAAAGCTAGTTTGCCTACAAGTCCTACAAGTGAAAGTATAGTGAAGAACTACACAAAAGTTTATAACAATATCATGGACAATAATATACCACCCAATGGAGGAAGAGGCAGGCCTAATACTGAAGAAGGGCATGGAAACTATGTCCCACAAAATGAAGAGGCCCATTGAAGATGCACTATTAAGGAATTAACTACTTCTAATGCTACCCTTATTCCTTTTAATAATGCTCTTCCTGATTTTACTACTGATTTTGAAATTAAGGGGCATTTACTTCACAATCTTCCCAGTTTCATGGTGTTATAGGTGAAGAACCCTATGCTCACTTAAAGAGCCTCTTTATGGTATGTAGAAGCATGCAACCACCCAGAGCCAGCATAGATGACGTCCAATGGAAGGTCTTTCACCTCACCTTGGAAGGAAAACCCATGACCTGGTTCATGTCACTACCTAAGTACTCGCCTAATGCCTACCAATCAGGGGAAAATTTGAAGAGTGTATTCCTGGAGAAATATTGCCCTTTATCTAGAATATCTGCCATGGAAAAAGAAATTTATAGGGCTAAGCAGGATGTGATGGAGTCATTTTACGACTACTGGAGTCGCTTCCAAGACATGATAGACAAATGTCTGAACCATCAAATTCTAGATAAATTTCTAATCCTATACTCCAGTAAAGGACTCTTGCCACATGATGCAAAAATTCTAAATACTGATGCAAAAGGCTCCATAGATGATATGTTCATTGATGATGAGTGGGAGTTGATCAGAAAAATAGCAATAAACAAAGACCAATATGGTCTGTCTAATGCCAGATGTCATATCCTAACTTTTCCCTATCCTGTTGGAAAATGTGCCATAAGGGCCAATCATTGTCTTATAACTATTATTGATTTATGAATTTATTAATTGAGTTATCATATTATTTGCATGTTACTGTGATGACCATCCTTGGATAATTCATGATCTTATCCTAAATGTCCCTGGTCAGTCATCTATGTGGGAGCAGAGATGAAATAATAAGACCAGTATGACTTTGAAGATATATAGAGATATAAATCAGAGTCATAGGCACATGTAAGAGTATAAGGTATTGGACCGACCCGCTATGAGAGAGCTGCATGGGTTAAGTCATAAGTTTCTCTCATATACAAACCATGTCAATATGCCATTTGACCTGAGATCATCATGAATTCCTACATGACAAACGCTCAGTTTTGACCTAGTCAAAAGTCACTTTTGACCGAGTGATCATAAGTGGTTTTTCATGCAGAGGAATGTGAATGGTCAAGATGGAATTTGTCCCTCACATTAGTAGAGAGATATTACTGGGCCCCTCGATGAGTGAGTTTAAGAAATGCATGGCCATACTGTAATGGAAAGGTAGTTCAATTTCTACAGTCATACTACTCAGGGATCGAGAAAGTAACGGTCAGGAATAGGAGGATGACATTATCCATGCCTCAACCATGACCAAAATATCGCGTGACAAAAGGGACATGATATGATTGTATAAAAGGTTACATCGTTTAACAATCCTCATATAATTTGGGTAGTCGTTATGTCTTGCTAGAGACCGCTTGTGACTTGTAGGCCAGTATAGCAAATGGCCCACTGCCAACTTCATATGGGCCTACAGGGTTTACACACAAAATAGCCCAACACGAGCTATGATGTCCAGATTCATTGAATCTAAGCCATATCCAGATTCAATGAATGATCCAGGGTGGATGTATATATTTATTTATATTTATATTCATATATATATATATATATTATATATAAGAGATATATGAGATTTAATTTATAAAGATAAATTAAATCTCTATCACGTTTGAATTTGAAATTTAAATTGATAGGATATCTCATATAAGAGATATTTATAAGATTTAATTTATAAGGATAAATTAAATCCCTATCACGTTTGAATTTGAAATTCAAATTGATAGGATATCTCATATAAGAGATATTTACAAGATTTAATTTATAAGGATAAATTAAATCCCTATCACATTTGAATTTGAAATTCAAATTGATATGATATCTCAAATTTGATTTATGAGAATAAATCAAATATAGTTCAGTCTCATCTTTATTTAAAGTTAAATAAATAGGTAATTAAATCTGTGGGATGGATTTAATATTATTTATTTAATTAGTTTCTTATAAAATTATACAATATATGATATTGTATTAATTTTGGAAGTAATATAAGATTAACTCCAAAATCCAATTCGGTAGAGAGAAAAATACATAGCATCCTATATATCTGATTTTAGGAGCTGCGTTTTAGCAACACACATATAGAACACAGAAAGGCCGAAGGGGAATCTGCAAAAGGTTTACAGATAAGAAACTGCCGAAATAGAGACGGAGAGGACGAATTCTTGAGAAAGCCCTGGAGGGACAAGAGAAGCTAGCACGTCGTTCATGGTTGGAACGTTGTTCGTGTGGATACTAGTAGAGGAAGCTAACCTGAGTTGTCGACTTCTTACGATCATATAGGGAGCATGAGCCGCAGAGAGAAGCTATGAACATCGTGACCAGAAGCTGTGGAAGTCGTTGAAGAACACTGAGGGTAATGCTTCTTCCCAACTTGACTTAAACACATACGGTAGATCCTGGCAAGGAATGGAAAAATTTTTAAATTAATTTCTGCTACATGTCTTCCAATTCCTAACATATCCATATAGCACTGATAGTGGAAAGAGGTTTGGAAAGGATTATGATAAAAATCAGAAGAAATGATAAAGGTTAAATGAGTCCTGAAGAAAGAGAAGGACTAAAACGAAAATTAGAAAAGGTTAAAGGCAAAAAGTGAAGGTAGAAATAAGAGTTGGGCCCTTAAGTGTAATTTTCAAAAGTTAAGGGGCTAAAATGCAAATAGCTAAAAGTTTAGGGGCCAAAGTGCAATTATTCAAAAGTTCAGGGACCTAAATGTAATTATGAAAAAGTTAAGCCAAAACAGGCAAAAAATGCCCGGAATTAGATAAGACCCAAATTTTACCAGTAGATAGACAAAATTATTCCGATCAGTTTAACGCAACACAGAATTTTGATTTGAGGTCCCAATTAATTGATATAAATTTAAGAAGTCAGAAGAGTTATTACAGTATTTTTTAGACAGCAGAATCAGATAAAACTTTATAGGAAATTCCTATATTTAATGTAAGAATTTATAAAATTGACAGAGTCAGAAAAGAAATCCTGTAGAAGTCTTACGGGATTTTACGGTGAAATACAATACCCGATAAATAGGATCAGTTGAGATTTATTGGGATTTGTGCCATAAAGGTAATGAGGCCAATGAGCCCATACCAAGGCTCAAATGGCGCCATAATGAGCCCAATAAAGTAGTGAAATAGTTATGTGGGATAGAGTCCACAGCAATCTAGGAAAAGTACAAAATTACAAAAATACCCCTGGATGCCCATATTGTACCAATGTTAGATGGAGGTCATTTTGGTCATTCCGGATAGGCCAAAAATGTGGGACATAGTATAAATATGATTAGTTAGAGCCAATATATGCCCTGAGGCAGTGTAAAGAGGGGTAAAATGACAATTATGCCCTTAGGGTTAGTACAGCGCAAGAAATGACACCAAGGGTATTTTGATCATTTTCTAAAGGATGGATGTCATATCCTAATTTTTCCCTATCTGTATAGTACTAATAGTGGAAAGATATTTGGAAAGGATTATGACGAAGATAGGAAGAAATGATAAAGGTTAAATGAATCTTGAAAGAAGAAAGGGACCTAAACAAAAATTAGAAAAGTTTAAAGGCCAAAAGTTAAAGTAGAAACAAAAGTTAGGCCAAAAGTGGTAATTTTCAAAAGATTAGGGACCTAAATATACATATGCAAAAAGTTAGGGACATAAATGTAATTAAGAGAAAAGTTCAAGGGTAAAATTGTAATTATAGAAAGATCAGCCCGTAAATGGTTATAACTGCCCGTAAGTTTTTGAGTCCCACATTCCATTAGTAAATAGAGGAAGTTATGTCATATCCTAATTTTTTCCTATCTGTATCGTACCGATAGTGAAAAGAGGTTTAGAAAGGATTATGACGAAGATAAGAAGGAATGATAAAGGTTATATGAGTCCTGAAGAAGGAGAAAGACTAAAATGCAAAGTAGAAAAGGTTAAAGGCCAAAAGTTAAAGTAGAAACAAGATTTGGGCCAAAACTGGTAATTTCCAAAAGTTATGGGACTTAAATGTAATTAAGTAAAAAGTTTAAGGGCAAAATTGTAATTATAGAAAGATCAGCCCGAAAAGGGTTAGAACTGCCCAGAAGTATTTTAGTCCCATATTCCATCAGTAAATAGAGGAAGGTATGCTGGATAATCTGACATGATACAGAAATTTTATTAGGGCTCCAGACAGCAGATATTTATCTAATAGTCTAAAAGTTATCTGAAATTTTGTCAGATTTCATGGACTTCAGATATAAGTGGGCAAATTATAGGAAAGTGTGCCCTACAGTGTTAGATGTCCTGGATCTGACAGAACTCCAGAAGAAGTTCTGTATAAAAAGTTATTCACATATCAGTGAATTTTGACGGGAGTTTGTTAACACTCGTGATCCGATAATGGAACTTATCGGTATGTAAGTCTCGATAGAATGAGATTAGATGACCTCATATATAGGCTCATAATGACGCCAAGGAAGGCCCAAAACCCAGGGTACCAGTCTATCAGTAGAAGGGGCCAGTGCCAGAAAAAAGTGTGAAATTATGAAAATGCCCCTGGATGCCCAGATTGTACCAGAGATGGATGAAGGGTATTTTGGTCATCTGGGATAGGCTAAAAACGTGGTACATGGTATAAATATGATTAGTTGAGTCAATATATGCCATAAGGCAGTACATAGAGGGGTGAAATGACAATTATGCCCTTAGGGTCAATATAATGCAAGAAAGGACACCAAGGGTATTTTGGTCATTCCCCAAGGGATCTGTAATTAAGTTGTGGCCAGTACAAGTATGTCAATGGTGTGAGAAGCCTAGACATTGATTTCTAGGACATAATACATATCCTGGTATATTATAAAAAAATTAGGAGCAGAAAATAGTCCGGTTGCTGTGAAACTGCACCGATCGGTACTGGATTGGATTGGAATTTTTCCAGAAGCTTCCTTACACTATGAGCACGCCACCTAACCCCTTGAGGTGTCCCTTGATGGGTCCCACATGATGTCATAATTATTATTTTATGAAAAAGTTAAATCCAAGATTAAATGTGGGCCTTTAGATCAAATAGTAACCAAATCAATCTTGGCCATTCATTTTTCTTGGATTTTGGCTATAAATACCCCTCAATTCTGGTTCAGAACCGTAAGCTCATGTACCCTTGGGGAAGCTCTTGCAAAATGGAAACTCAATCCAAGAAAAAAGAAGATTCAAGGTTCCAAAGTTCAAGCAAGCTAGAGATTAAAGGTAAGCAATCTTTCCTAGCTTATTCTCCTTTGATTTGGGAGCTTGAACTTAGGGTTTTCATGGGGAAAAGTTGAGTTTTATCTAAGGGGAGGTGCTGCCCAAAAACCTTAGATGAAAGGGAAAAGAATAAATTAAAGTTAGAAACACATGATTGAAGCTTAAACAAGCTAGTTAAGTAGTTGGTTGTTGAATCAAATTGATATTCTTGACTTTGCCATGGTGTTCCCTGTTCGGTATGCACTGTTCATGAGGGAAGGAAATTGAATTTCAATGATTTAATGCTTCCATTGAGTTTGTATGATAATTTTGTGTAGGATTGGAAAGGGTTTGAACCTTGGAAACATTAAAATCTCAAGGTTGTAGTCTTTGAGATTCCTTGCGGGACTGTTCACTCCATGAACAGTGATTAGAATTTCATGATTTTGATGGTTCTAATGGTTTTAAAATGAAAAGTTGTGTGGGGTAAAGTGAAGAAATAAGTATGGGAAGTATTAGAATCAAAATGAGAATTTTTGAAAGAATTGTATGCTTATGTTCAGTTCTGTACAGCAGGCCATGAAGGAGCTGGAATTTCATTATTCTAAGCTCATAAATGGATTCAAAAGATGAAATTGTGTAGGGTAAAGTCAAGACATCAATTGGTTCAAGAGCCAAGTGGATTAGTGAATGTTAGGGAAAGTTATGACAATAAAGAGGGTAACAAAGTTAATCTTGAACATGGTTGGAGTTCATGAGTCCTAATGAATTATGTGATGAATATAAATGTGTTTAGGACCTTGAAACATCCAATAATATGTTGGGAAGTGATTGGAATAAGGGTTTATTGGTTGGAAAGCTAGGAAGCAAATGCTAAAGATCAAGAGAAAGCTTAAGTGCAAGGTAGTGAACTTATCTCTTTATATGCTTGATGTGGTATACTTATGTGTTGACATGTATGTGATATTTGAATGATGTTGTGACATGATTAATGATGTTCAATGTATTGTGAATAACATGTTTTCCATGGCCATGCACTTTATGTAAAAGTATATAGCATGATAGCATGTCACCAACCAAAGAAAGTTTAATGAAATTACATATCATGCATTAGCATCTATCTTGCATATTTAAGTAGTAATATTTGCTACTGAGATTCCCTAGAATCTCATTCTCCCATAACCAACCAATTTAGGTCAAGCATGAAGGAAAATGTATACATGGAGAAGAGCTAAAGCATGGAAGAAGGAAAGTGAAGTATTAAGATTCTAGCATAGGCTATGAATTATCCATGTATGTAAATGCCATGTAAGGTGTGTATTTATGTGATAAAGCTATTTGAAATAATTATGGCATATGTACATGATGTATATGAATGTTAAGAAGCTTATTTGATGGCTTGTGCATGCTGAAACAACTATTGGAAATGAAATAAAAGAAACTGAAATGATAAAAACGTATGTCCTAAAGCAGTTTTATTGTGACTTCAGTTTGACCTAGCAAATGAAGGAATTAGTTCAAGAAATTTTATGAGCATGTATTAAACATCCAGATCTTTAAATTCATAGGTATAACGTGTCATTTGGATGTGTATATTAAGAGAAATGAATTTCCAAAGTAAGGGACCAGAAACTGTTTCCAGAGTTTTTGACCAAATGAACAGTAAACTTCACCGAATAAACTGTATCAATTGGCTAATCATTTGGTCTAAAACTTATTTTTACCTTAAATTTCAAGATGTTATGTTCATGTAGCTTTTTGAACCACTGCATTTAGAGTTTTCTAGAATTAATTATGATTTTTTGAAATTAGTTGCGTAATCTGGAATACCATATGAACAGTAACCCGAGAAAGAGTAAAATTCAAGATTTGGCTAATGGACTTCCAAGGTCTTGTAAGTGGTTCTAAATACTAATGAATGATCCCTAAGATGTATAAAAGTAAGGATGTTACAAGTTACGCTAGTTAATCTGGCATGATACAGAAATTTTATTAGGGTTCAAGACAGCAGAAAATTATCTGGTAGTCTAAAAGTTATCTGAATTTTTATCAGATTCCATAGACATTAGATATAAGTGGGGGAATTATAGAAAAGTGTGCCCTACAGTGTCAGATGTTATGAATCTAACAGAACCCCGGAAGAAGTCCTGTACAAAAAGTTATTCCCATAACAGTGAATTTTGAAGGGAGTTTGAAGCCACCCGTGATCTGATAATAGAATTTATTAGTAAATAAGCCTAGATGAAATGAGACTAGATGACCTCATATATAGGCCTATGATGATGCCAAGAAGGGCCCAAAACCCAGACTACCAGTCTATCAGTAGAAGGGGCCAGTGTCCAGAAAAAGTATGAAATTATAAAAATGACCCTGGATGCCCAGATTGTACCAGAGATGGATGAAAGGCATTTTGGTCATCTGGGATAGGCTAAAAACGTGGTACATGGTATAAGTATGATTAGTTGAGCCGGTATATGCCCTGAGGTAGTATAAAGAGGGGTGAAATGACAATTATGCCCTTAGGGTTAGTACAGTGTAAGAAAGGACACCAAGGGTATTTTGGTCATTTCCCAATGGATGGATAGCAGATAAATCTTCAGTATATAATTTTGAATGGTATGAGAAACCTAGACATTAATTTCTAGGACAGAATACATATCCTGGTATATTACAAAAAAATTAGGAACGGAAAACAGTCCAGTTGCTGTGAAACTGCTCCAATCGGTACCGGATTGGACTAAATTTTTTCCAGAAGCTTCCTTACACTATGAGCACGCCACACACCCCCATGAAGTGTCCCTTGATCTGTCCCACATGATTTCATAATTATTCTTTTTAGAAAAAGTAAAATCCAAGATTAAATGTGGGCCATTAGATCAAATAGTAACCAAATCAATCTTGGCCATTGATTTTTCATGGATTTTGGCTATAAATACCCCCTCATTTGGCATCAAAACCGTGGCCTTGTGATACCTTGGGGAAACTCTTGCAAAATAAAAACTCAAGCCAAGACAAAGAAGATTCAAGGTTCTAAAGTTCAAGCAAGCTAGAGATTAAAGGTAAACAATCTCTCCTAGCTTATTTTCCTTTGATTTGGGAGCTTGAACTTAAGGTTTTCATGGGGAAAAAGTTGAGTTTTCTCTAAGGGGAGGTGCTGCCCAAAAACATTAGATGAAAGGGGAAAGAAGAAATTAAAGTTAGAAAAATATGATTGAAGCTTAAACAAGCTAGTTAAGTGGTTGGTTGTTGAATCAAATTGATATTCTTGACTTTGCCATGGTGTGCCCTGTTCGGTATGCACTGTTCATGAGGGAAGGAAATGGAATTTCAATGATTTAATGCTTCCATTGAGTTTATATGATGATTTTGTGTATGATTGGAAAGGTTTTGAACCTTGGAAACATTAAAATCTCAAGGTTGTAGTCTTTGAGATTCCTTACGATTACTGTTCACTCGCATGAACAGTGATTGGCATTTTATAATTTTGATGGTTCCAATGGCTTTAAATTGAAAAGTTGTGTGGGGTAAAGTGGAGAAACAAGTATGGGAAGTATTAGAATCAAAATGAGAATTTTTGAAAGAATTGCATGCCTATGTTCAGTTCTGTATAGCAGGCCATGAAGGAGCTGGAATTTTATGATTCTAAGCTCATAAATGAATTCAAAAGATGAAATTGTGTAGGGTAAGGTCAATACATCAATTGATTCAAAGACTAAGTCCATTAGTTAAGATTAAGGAAAGTAAATGAGGTTAATGTTCAAGAGGGAGTTATGTTAATTAAAGTAAGTTTAATGCTCAAGGAAATTAGATGGTAATGGATGAATGGTTATGTAATGTTAGGGATTGGTTGGTATGCTCCAAAAGAGGCAGCCACATGTCCAAGAGATGTGAGAAGAAAGAAGTAAGATAAAGTGAAAGAAAGTCAAGTCTATAAGGTAGTGAACTTACCTCTTTATGTGCTTGATGTGGTATGCTTATGTGTTGACATGTATATGATATTTGAATGATGTTGTGACATGATAAATGATGTTGACTGTATTGTGAACAACATGTTTTCTATGGCCATGCACTTTATGTGAAAGTATATAGCATGATGGCAAGTCACTAAGCAAAGAAAGTTTAATGAAATTACATATCATGCATTAACATCCATCTTGCATATTTAAGTGGTAATATTTGCTACTGGGATTCCCTAGAATCTCACTCTCCCATAACCAACCAATTTAGGTCAAGCATGATGGATAACTTATCAAAGATCTGTGTACCCATAAATGTAGGTTTACACCAAATGAAAGAGTCCAAGTTTCTTCTAATGTCTCTGCCCTCTTTAAACCTCAACTTCCAATTAAATGCCAAGATACAGGGGCTTTTACAATAACTTGTACTATTGAGAACATACATATTAATAAGGCTTTATTAGATCAAGGAGTAGCTATTAATGTTATACCTATAATTCATGATGATAAAAATGAGGGTACTAGTAAGGATAAGGTGTTATCATGTGATTTGCCGCCCGATAAAGAAATAATTACTGATAATTATATTTCAATTTCTCATGTTGAAGTCGGTCTTACTGAAGGGAGTCTTATTGATTTTATTGAATGTGAGAAATACTTGTGTTCTTATATGTCTTATAGAGTTCTCACATCTGGTGTCTTGATTACTAATATTGCACGCTTGATGGCTTTTTATGGTTTCAAGTACTTTGATTCTTGTCCCATACTTGGAGTTGAAAAAGGGTTGCTTGTGGTTTGTTGAATTTCTTGCAGGAATCTCACTTAAGAGGATTTTATGGTGATCACCATACTCCCTATATTGTGGCGCCTCTACAAATTAACCCCAAGCCATCACCCTAAACATTTAGAGAAAGCTATGTAGAGAAGGTACACTTACATAAGAGCATGTTCCTCATCATAGATGAGAATTTCAATTTTAAGACCCTTAAGCAGTATAAAGGCACCAAGTTGTCTCTTTCCTTATTTTATTCTTCTATATATTTTGAGCTTTATTATTTGAGATAAGTGTGGGGGAGGGACAATCCCAGTAGTAAAAGGTAGATTTATTGTTTTATGTCTTTTAACAATTTTCTAGAATAGGTTGCATTTTAAAGATTTTTTAGTTTTATGTTAGTATTTCTTTGAATAAAATATCCTCTTTTAGCACATAACTCTTTAACTATCTCCCTGCTCCCTCTAATATATGCCTCAGTGCTGCATTGAGGACAACGCATGATTTAAGTATGGGGAGAGAATGAATTTGATTGATTGTCTGAGAGCTCTTGAAAATGCCCATTTTTCAAAAATTTTCCACACTTATACTTCTGAATACTCCTCCTGTTTTAAATTAAAATATCATCTTGATTACACTGATACAAGCATGAATCTTTCAATTTTATTGTTGATTGTGATAGTTCAGTTAATTAATTTTCTTAGAGTTATCCTAAAAACATATAATGTAATGCATTGAGAACAGTTAAAGTCTTCAGTGAGGCTCTGTGAATAGAAATGAAGAGAGACAACCATGTTGGAAGGATTCTCGGCCTTAAATTCCTAAATTGAGTGAGTACCTCCTATACTAATTTCTCTTTACAACTTGTCTTAGTTCTTTTATCTGCTGTCTAACTCATGTGCAATTCTTTAAAATGATTGAGGCCATCATATTCTAAACCCTTTTTATCCCAAACACAAGCCCATTATATATTATATCCCTAGTCACCCCCTTTGAGCCCATCACTTTTTTTTTCCATCATAGAAAGTCATATATGCATCAACATCTTTTTGAAATAAAATTTTTATTCATGTCAGAAAATCATTATTATTGAAATATTGTGCTATATCCTTTATATACAATATGCCAAAAAAAAGAGAAAAAGAAAAAAAAGAAAAGATAGTGCAAGAAAAATTGAAGAAAAAAATAAAGAAAAGAAAAAAAGAGAAAAGAGAAATGAAGAAGGCACTATTATCACCTCCTATTAGCACAATTATTACCTATACATCTCTTATGACATGAATTCATGATATACATGCATATACTACTTTATATTATTCATATTCTATTTCACGTGGCCTATTTCTAATATTACAAGCTTATAAAGTCCTCTTGATTAAAGAATTCACATGCAACTGACGATAGAGACTTGGAACTTTTACAAGCCTATGGTAGGGTCTAGTATAGGTAGGATTGAGTGAAAGAACCCGTAAAAGGTGAGATGAGAGAAATGAACATATCTCTGAGTGTGCTCTCTTCTATCCTATTCCTCTGTCTTAACTGTGTTCATAGAGATTGATCATGTTGCATTTGTTATTATGTGACCAGGTTGACTTGAAGGATTTGATTGATTTAATTATCACTTTCATGCTCAAATTTGTTTGGTTCCTCTACTTGTTTTCAATGATTATCAATATGTTCTTCATTGCTTTGCCTAGGAGTACAAAGGTTTAAGTATGGGGGAATTTGATGAATCCTTATTTTATCATATTATTTTTTATCTATTTTAGGGGATTTATCATGATTAATAGATATTATTATAATAATTATGGTTATTTTATGCCTTAGTTGACTATATGAATTAAATAACTAAAAATGTCATTTTCTTGTATTTTTACTAATTTTATTATCACACTAGTATGCACGAAAATATTTTTATCTTTTATGACTTTCAGGAAGAATAGGAAATAATTAATAGCCTACAAAAGGAGCAACCTAGGATTAATGAATGAAAAATGCATATTAATTTATTAAAAGGGAAATCAATATTATCTAATTAGAGAAAATTATTTATCTCCTTTTAATATATTAATATAGCATAATAATATTTGAAATAGTCAAAACAAAAGAGATCTTTCAAAATTTAAAATTACATATCCACTTTGACTATTCAAATGTAATCCTTAAATATTAGATACATGCAACATATCTCACAGATTGACTATGTGATATCCAAGGGAAATTTAATTCAAATTACAAAAAAAAAGGAGCCAATCACAAGTCAAGATTTAAAGCAAGAGGATAAATATTAATTATATCTTATCTCTGATTCCTTATATTATATCATATATCATTTGAATTGATTCAAAAATAATTTATCAATATCTAACATTTGAATCTAATTAAAGGATAATGATAAATATGTTATCTTTTCCTATTTTTCTATTAATTATTTTATCTCTTTTATCCTATTACTTTTTATTTGAATTGTTTATAGGATATTTGAGTTTAGAAATATTATCTCTGGAGATATTGGAAAAGAAGATAGCTTGAAAGGATATTGAAGATAAATGGAGATTATCATTATCTTTTGAAGAGCTAATCAGCGAAGAGACCTGTATCAAACAGGATTCACTCCTGAAGGCTATATAAAGGACCCCAAGGCTCCTCTATTCAACACACCAATCACCACCATCACAATCATCTTCTTCATCTCCTCCACAATTCCATCATTTTCCTTTTAAGTTCTTGAGGAGAGATGTAGTGGCTTAAGTTTCTATGCTTTAGAGTTAGGAGTTGAACAATTTTATGTTTTGATCTTTTCATTTATACAAATTTATGATTTCCTAGATTTAGGTTTTGTGATTTGTATATGTTGGACCTAGGGTTAGCTCCTATACACATAGGGTTAAAATTAGTAATTAATTTGAGTGCTAAAGACAAGTGACATTTAGGATCGGGCTAGGAATATGAACCACATTACAGATCATCTAAGCCAGCTACCAACAGAGACAAGGGGAGTACTTAGTTCTAACCTGATTTGTGATTATTTCCCTGATCAATCCCTTTGTTTGATTGCTATTATAGAACCTTGGTATGCTCATTTAGTTAATTTTATTGAGACCGGCCTAATCCTATCTCATTTGTCTAAGTTTTAGGCCCAAAAGCTTAAGAGTGAATCCAAATACTTCATTTGGGATAAGCCCTTTTTGTGGAGTTATGCTCATATCAGATATTAAGACGATGTGTGCTAGACCTGAAAGGAATTGGAAGACACGCAGCAGAAATTAATTAAAAAAATTTTCTATTCCTTGCCAGGATCTACCAAATGTGTCTAAGTCAAGTGGGAAGAAGCATTACCCTCAGTGTTTCTCAGCGACTTCCACAACTTCTCTCCGCGGCTGGTGATCTCTTTCTGATCGCAAGAAGATGTCCACAGCTTCTCTCCGCGGATCGTGCTCTCTTTCTTATTGCAAGAAGTCGATGCCTCAGGTCAGCTTCCTCTACTGGTATCCACACGAACAGCGTTCCAACTACGAACGACATGCTAGCATCTCCTGTCCTTCCAAGGCTCTCTCAACAATTCGTCCTCTTTGTCTCTACTTCAGCAGTTTCTTATCTGTAAACCTTTTGCAGATTCCCTTCGGCCTTTTGTGTTATGTGTTGTTCAAAAAATATAGCTCCTAAAAACAGATATATAGGATGCTCTACGTTTTTCTCAACCGAATTGGATTTTGGAATTAATCTATATTAATTCTAAAATTAATACAATATCATATATTGTATGATTTGATAAGAAACTAATTAAATAAATAATGTTTATATTGAATCCGTCCCACAGATTTAATTCACCTATTTATTTAATTTAAAATAAAGATAAGACTGGACTATATTTGATTTATTCTCATAAATCAAATTTAAGATATCATGTCAATTTGAATTTCAAATTCAAACGTGATAGAGATTTAATTTATCCTTATAAATTAAATCTTATAAATATCTCTTATATGAGATATTCTATCAATTTAAATTTCAAATTCAAACGTGATAGAGATTTAATTTATCCTTATAAATTAAATCTTATAAATATCTCTTATATGAGATATCCTATCAATTTGAATTTCAAATTCAAACATGATAGAGATTTAATTTATTCTTATAAATTAAATCATATATATTCCTTATATATAATGTATATATACGAATTTATATATATATACGAATATAAATATAAATAAATATATACATAAACCTTGGATCATTCATTGAATCTGGACACGTCTTAGATTCAATGAATCTGGACATCATAGCTCGTGTTGGGCTATTTTGTGTGCAACCCTGTAGGCCCATATGAAGTTGGCAGTGGGCCATTTGCTATACTGGCCCACAAGTCACAAGCGGTCTCTAGCAAGACATAACAACTACCCAAATCATATGAGGATCGATAAACGATATAACCTTTTATACAACAATATCATGTCCCTTCTGTCACACGATATTTTGGTCATGGATAAGGCATACATAATGTCATCCTCCTATTTCTGACCGTTATTTTCTCGATCCCTGAGTAGTCTGACTATAGAAATGAAACTACCTTTTCATTACAGTATGGCCATACATTTCTCAGACTCACTCATCGAGGGGCCCAGTAATATCTCTCTATGAATGTGAGGGACAAATTCCATCTTGACCATTCACATTCCTCCGCATAAAAAACCACTAAACCCGAACATAGTCTTTATAATCACTCGGTCAAAAGTGACTTTTGACTAGGTCAAAGCTGAGTGTTTGTCATGTAGGAATCCATGATGATCTCAGGTCAAAGGGCATAGTGACATGGTTTGTATATGAGAGAAGCTTATGACGTAACCCATGCAGCTCTCTCATAGCGGGTCGGTCCAACACCTTGTACTCTTACATGTGCCTATGACTTTGATTTATATCTCTATACATCTTCAAAGTCATACTGGCCTTATTTCATCTCTGCTCCCACATAGATGATCGACCAGGGACATTTAAGATAAGATCATGAATTATCCAAGGATGGTCATCACAATAAACATGCAAATAATATGATAACACAATTAATAAATTCATAAATCAATAATGTTCATAAGACAATGATTGGCCCCTAGGGCACATTTTTCAACAAGACCAAGATCATAATCAGTTTTGGAAGCTTACCATTTATGGGTTTGTAGTGGTCATTTTAGGGGGAAAAGGATTACACGTAGGGTCCTTGACTCTGGTTTTTCTTGGCCCTCACTTTTTAAAGATGCTTTTAAGTTTTTTAGAGCCTGTGATAGGTGCCAGAGATTTAGGGGATTAGCAAAAGGCATGAGATGCCACAACAACCTATTCTATTTTGTGAGGTTTTGATGTATGGGGAATAGATTTTATGGGCCATTTTCCAGCTTCAGCAGGAGTTTGTGACATTTTATTGGCTATAGATTATTTGTCTAGGTGGATAGAGGCCATTCCTACAAGACTAGATGATGCCCAAACAATCTCCAAGTTTCTCATATCTCACATATTTAGTAGATTTGGAGTACCTAAAGCGCTAATCAGTGATCAAGGTGCCTATTTTTGCAATAAGTTAATTAATTGCTTGTTGGCAAAATATGGTGTCACTCATAAAGTCTCACCCCATATCACCATCAAACCAATAGTCTTGCAAAGGTTTCTAATAGGGAAATTAAGCATATTCTATAGAGGATTAGTCATCAAACAAGGATTGGAATTTATGACTTGATGATGTGTTGTGGGCATACATAACAACTTTTAAAACCCCTCTAGGAATGTCCCCTTATCAGACAGTTTTTAGGAAGGCTTATCACATGCCTGTGGAAATAGAGCATAAGACATTTTGGGCAATTAAATCCTACAATGAAGACCTTACAGAAGCTAGTTTAGAGAGGTTGTTATAGATTCAGGAGTTAGAAGAAATTAGATTAGATGCCTATAGTAACTCTAAAATTTATAAGCAGAAAATAAAGTTAATCCATGACGCTCACATTATGAGAAAGAGTTTTAAGGAGGGTGACAGAATATTAAAGTACCAAGCTAGGTTCATGTTAAAACATAGAAAATTCAAAACTAGCTGGGACGGACCTTACACAGTTGTTAAAGTCTACAGCTTCGGGATGATTGAATTGAAAGAGGAGGCAATCGGGTAAAATCTTCCAGGCCAATAGCACCATTTAAAACTTTATGAGGAACCTGCTCTATTGTCTTGAGGCTAAGTTGTCCCTTTCCTATCTCTTTCCTTTATGAATTTATATGTGCTTGACATGTTAGTTTGATGATTGGAAAGGGATGAACCAGTAGGAATAGTAGTTAATTTTTTTCGCGATTCTTCAATAGGGTAGTTTTCATTTTCTGTTTATTTCTTCTTATTCTAGGGTTCTTTCTATTTTGAACACCCCTGTTCCTATCCATATATCATTTAGTCATTGATTATTCCCTCTGGAGCTTCTACACACACATGCATGATCTTTGCTTACCCATCTTGTCATCTTTGCCTTATTACTAGAGCTTTGCATGGCCTGAATGTGACTATGTGCTGATTTGTTAATTTGCATTGGGTGATTAGGCTACCTGCTGTTTTATAGCTACATTTGATTGGCTTTACAGAGTGACTGTGATATTTTATACTTTAGTTCTATTGACAGTGAGAACACTATCAAGTTTAAGTGTGGGGGAACGTCTTTGCTTTTGTGCTACTCAATTTATTATTAATCCAATCTTTCCATCACAATTTTTTTTGTTTTTGATCTTAACGTGCGGTGAATTGCTAAAAATTGGACCCCCACTTTAAACTTTGTTGATAACTGGAAAGGTTTTAGCATGAAAAATTATTTTGGGACTTTGAAATTACCACTCGGTAGTCTCTATGAAAAATGGTCGTGACATATTGGCTTTTGGGTCGTGACTTGTAATGAAACTTTGGACTTGATATGCTCTCTGTGACCAGCAGTCGTGACCTATGTACATAAAGGTCACAACAACAACTCTATCAATTAGAGTTATGACATGAGTACCCACTTAGTCACAACTATTACTCTCTGTGTGTTCACTATTCTGAGTTGTGACTAATGTTTAAAAGTGTCCAATTACCTTCTCTTCGTCTTGTGCAAAGCTATATAGAAGGATCCCTTTTTGAACTACTGAGACCCTTTCGCAAATAAGTCATTGTTCCCTTATTTCAAAGCCTTTTTAGCTCCTATAAACCATTACCCCACTTGAACTTTTTGAAATATCTTGGAAATTAAATTTGAAAACACTTAAGCCTTCGCTATTACATTTGGATTATCACATGGTTCTAAGTGATTACTTTGAAACTTGTAAATCATCTTTTAGAGGGTTCTGAATTGTGATAAGTGTTTTAATGCCTAGTGAATGATGAACATTATTTGAGACTTTAGCTTATGAGCAATCTAGATCAAAACCCTTGTTGGAAGGATTCTCGGCCTTAAATTATATATTGAGTGATTATTCAATTGGTTTATATTCTCTAGAACTTGTCTTGGCTATGAGTTTAGAGTTACTTGTGCATTTATGAACTGAACATAAGAGAGGCATTCTTTCTAAACCCCTTAATCCCAAACACAAGCCCACTACATATTACATCCCTAGTCAACCCTTTTGAGCCCATCACTTTTTCTTTTTTCCATTCTTATAGAAAGTCATATGTGCATAAACATCATCTTGAAATAAAATTTTTATGTATGTCAAAAATTCATCATTGTTATGTTATTATGCTATAGCTCCCCTAAACAAGGTGCCAAATAAAAGAAGATAAAAGAAGCATATTGCACTGAAAAGAGAGAGAGAGAGAGTGCAAGAAAAAGAAAACAAAAAGAAAAGAAAAGGGGAGATGGCACCTTTATTAACTCTCATTACCACAATTTTCACAACTACATCCCTATAGACATGAATTCATACTACATATTTACTGTTGAATGCATATAATACTTTCTACTCTTCACATCCCATTCCATGTGGCCATCTCCATCACTTCAACCCTGAAAGACCTATTGATTCTTTGCATAAGTGCTATATAGTAGCTGAGATTTAGAGCTATTACAAGCATATGGTAGGATGTTTTCTAATGTGAATCTGAGTGAAATAACACTAACAATGAGAGAAATAGAGAGCTAAACACTTAACCTTTGAAAGGACCTATTGCGCTCATACAGTTGAGGTTGATTTCACTTAGTAGTGGATTGTTTGGCATTGCTCACATTATCAGCTTTACATTCCCAAAGGATGAAGAGTTATTTGTTTTCAAGGTACACTATGGATTATGTTGTTATTTTGAATTTAATAGTGTTGTTCTATGTGTGATTCATTTCTTTGTCCAGAAGTACAAAGGTTCAAGTGTGGGGAATTGATAAGACACATTTTGTATATAGTTTCTGTGACATTTTTTAGAGCTTTATAACAACTTTACCATTCATTTATGCCTTAAATTGTACTTTTGTGGTAATACATGATTGTGCATGGCAATGTGCTAATAAAAGGGTAAAATGATAAATTAACTCTTTTAAACTGCATATATTCTATTATTTACTAATTTTGACTTTTACAGTGAGCTTTTATTTTGGATTGTAGGTATTTTGGAAGAGAGCAAGGACCAAGAAAGAAATCACAAGCCAATGAAAGTGAAACCACACTCCTACACATTTTAGACATGACCAAAGAGTCCACCGATTGTGATCTTGATTCTTTTAGAATGTTCTCTGTGTTTACAGGTCGCGACCAAAATATAGATTTGGTCATAACTAAAATGCAAAATCATTGAAGCTGCGCGTTTTGAATTAGGTTATGCAGAAATAAAAAGGGAATAAAGGTTGTCATTGGGGGAGGCTGGTTTTTATACCTTATTAGGCTAAGAAGTAGTACTCTCACGTTCTCTAATCACCTTCTCAACCCCTGCCATCATTCTACACTTCTCCACAGATTTCTCTACCTTTTTACGCCATCAACCCACCACCTTCTCACTGTTTCTTCATGACGTATCAACTAAACAGAGATTATGGTGTAGCAGGAGTCATGAGAGGCTAAACCTTTAGCCTCTTGGTGATGAATCAAATATCTTTAGCTCATGGACTCAAACGGGGAGTTTCTTTTGTTCTAATTTGCATCTTCTCATATTATGATTGCTACTAGATCTAGGGTTTTCATCTTATGAGCAAGTTTGAATATCGATTGTTTTTTCATCAGATTAGATTTTGTATCTGGATTCGGATGATTTGAACGTTTGATTTTAATAGTATATTTCAGTTTCAATTTTAAGAGAGTGGGTTATTATCAGCTATCATTGTTAATTAATTCATTTCTTGAAATCTAGGGTTTTTCGATCGACGACCATCAAGGGTGTTTTCATCATCTAAATTGAATTTACATGCTAAGTGGTTTACGACAATTCAGTAATAGTTCTTAGACCAGCCTTGATCAAAGGGGTTTAAGGAAAATTAGGGTTCTGGACTCAATCGATAGATTGAGGTTTTCTTTGAGACTTAGTGATTTTTAAACTCCAATTTTAAACGTGAGACCAAGGATAGATACAATTTCATCATCAAGAGTCTATCATAGCATATTTCTCAACTCAACTAACTCGTTTTCATCATAAACAAAAATCCAAAAATATTTACTTTTCTCCACTTTACTTTTATTGCATCAATCACTAAAACCCAAAAATTATTTTATCCCTACTCAGGTTTTCATTGATTTTAACATCCAAACTACTATATTTCCACATAAAAGGCTCATTGAGAAGAACGATAAGGTTGTGCCTTATACTATATTATATTAGGTACAATAACTTTATTTTTGATAGATCAGACCATGACAATCTGACTTCATCAGTCGGCATCTTCATTCTCATCATCAAGTCTCTGTGCATTCCAGTCGCGATTTGAGTACTGGCTAGTCATGACACGTACTCTCTATAAACTTTAGTTGCGATAATCTTAACTTACTCGTCATGACTTGAAAGCTCTGTGCCCTTCAGTTGTGACCATAGGTTATCTTCTATCGCGACCTGATAGCTTTGGAACTTACAGTTGTGATGAATGGTCTTTACTTGTTATGACCAAAACACCTCTGTAAATCTTTGTTGTACCCTGTGACTTAACTCATCACGACTTAACTTCTCTGGAACTTCTAGTCACGACCTAAAATGCTTCACATTGCGACTTGGCCAAAACTTTTTCTAAACATTCTCTTCTCATGTTCCTGACTTTGATGATCTTGGGTCAATTGAAACTTGTCACATCCTACTTTTTCCCTATTTATATAATACTAATAGTGGAAAGAGGTTTAGAAAGGATGGTGATGATGAATAGAAGGGAAAGGTAATGATTAGACAAAAGTATAAAGACGAGGGACTAAAATGAAAAGTTTAAAGGTTCCATGGTAGAAAATAAAAGTAGACAAAAGCTTTAGGCCATTAAGTGTAATTATGAAAAGTTGATAGCCTAAAGTGTAATTTTCAAAAGTTCTCGGACACAATGGTAATTATTGAAAGTTGAGCCGAAAAAGGTTTGGAAATACCTAAAATCAGATTAGTCCCAAATTTTTCCAGTAAATAGAGAAAATTATTCTGATCAGTTTGACACAACACAGAATTTTGATATGAGGTCCCGAAAAATTTATATTAATTTTTGAAGAAAGGGAAATTAATATAGTATCATCTGGACCTCAGAATCAGATGAAATTTAGTATTAAATTTCTATAATTAATATAAGAATTTATGAAATTGACAAAGCTTAAAAAGGAGTTATGTAAAATTTATTATAGAATTTACAGTGGATTAAAACACCTGATAAGTATATTTCAAGGAATTTCTCAGGAATTGAGCCTATAAAGGCAGTGGATCATTTAGAGGGCCTAAAATGGTGCCTTATAGGCCCAATGATATGTTTAGAGAATTATGTGGGCCATGGTTAATAAAGACCCAAAAATGAGAAATTACAAAAATGCCACTGGTATGCCACTGTGTTGTAATATTGAACAAGAGATGAATGAAGGGCATTTTGGTTATTTGGACAGGTCAAAAATGTCCATGCAAGTACAGGAGTGATTAGCCAGTGTCAGTATATGCCCTGATAAGAAGTAAAGAGGTGTAAAATGACAATTATGCCCTTAGGGTTAATATAGTGCAAGATAGTGAACTAAGGGCATTTCAGTCATTTGCCAAGGGATATGTAATTAAGTTTTGGCCCAGTCCAAGAATGTCAATGGTAGGAAGAATCTGGCTATTGGATTTAAGGTTAGACAGTATATTATGGAATCTCAGAAAAATTAGATTTATAAAACAGTCTGATTTTTGAAAAATAGACTGAGTCAGTACCGGATTAGATTAGAATTTTTCCAGAAGTTTCTTCCCTTGGAATGGTGCCACCTAGCCCTATGAGTTGTTCCTTGATGATGTTATGGATGATGTCATAATTATCTTTTTAGAAAAGTTAAATTCAAAATTAAATGTGAGCCATTAGATCAAATAGTGCACAAAGTGATATTAGCCATTGATTTTCTATGGATTTGACTATAAATACCCCCACAAATTCTGAAGCAAACCATGGCATGAGAACCCTTAGAGAACCTCTTGCAAAATAAAAACTCAAGACAAGACAAAGAAGATTCAAGGTACCAAAGTTCAAGTAAGCTAGAGATTAAAGGTATGCAATCTATCCTAACTTATTTTCCTTTGATTTGGGAGCTTAAACTTAGGGTTTTTATGGAAGAAAGTTGAGTTTCCTCTAAAGTGTTTGTGCTGTCCAAAACCTTAGATGAAAGGAAAAAGAAGAAATTAAAGTTAGAGTTATATGATTGAAGTTTAAACAAGCTAGTTAAGTGACTGTTCATGATGGAAAGAAATGGAATTTCAATTATCTAATGCTTCTATTGAATTTATATGATAATTTTGTGTAGGATTGGATAGGTTTTGAACCTTGGAAGCATTAGAATTCTAAGTTGTAGTTTTTGAAGTTCTTCTCTATTACTATTCACTAGTATGAACAGTAATTAGAATTTCATGATTTTGATACTTCCAATGGTTTTAAAATGAAAAGTTGTGTGGGATAAAGTGGAGAAACAAGCATTAGATAAAAATAAGAATTTTTGAAAGAAAAGAGGGTGTTATGCAATTCTGTACAAAACAGTGCATAGGATCTAGAATTTCATTATTCTAAGCTCATAAATGGATTCAAAAGATGAAATTTTGTGGGGTAAAGTCAAGACATCAATTAGTTCAAGGGCCAAGTTAATTAGTGAAGACTAAAGAAAGTTATGTTAGTAAAGAGTTTATCAAGGATAGTCTTGAACATTGTTGGAGTTGATTGTCCTAATAAATTATGTGATGGATATGAATATGTTTAGGACCTTGAAATATTCAAGAAGATATTGGAAAATGATTGACAAAAAGGCTTCATGATTGGAAAGCTAGTGAGCAACTGCAAAAGATCAAGAGAAAAGCTTAAATTCAAGGTAGTGGACTTACCTCTTTATGTGCTTGATGTGGTATGCTTATGTGGTTACATGTATATGATATTTGAATGATGTTGTGACATGATAAATGATATTGAATGTATTGTGAATAACGTGTTTTCCATGGCCATGCACTTTTATGCAAAAGTATATAGCATGATGGCATGTCACTAATCAAAGAAAGTTTAATGAAATTACATATCATGCATTAGCATCCATCTTACATATTTAAGTGGTAATGTTTGCTACTGAGATTTTCTAGAATCTCACCCTCCCATAACCAACAATAATAGGTTATTAATTATGGAAGAATCATGTTTGGTACATGAGCTAAGGAATGGAAGAGGAAGAGGAAGAGTAGACAAGTAATGGCATGCATGTATGTTAGCCTTTTTATGTAATGTTATGTAATATCCATTATATGTAAAGAAAATGTATGAAAGAATTATGGCATAACCCCATGATATGTATGAATGCATAAAAGGCAAAAGAGATGGTTTATGCATTCTGGAACAATTATTGAAAGTGAAAGAAAGGAAACTGAAATGGTAAAAACGTAGGTTCTGAAGTAGTTTTGTTGTGGCTTCAGTTTGATCTAGCAAATGAAGGAATTAATCCATGAAATTTTATAAACATGTAGTACACATCCAGAGCTTTAACTTCATAGGTAACATGCCTCATTTGGATATATATATCAAGAGAAATGAATTTACAAATTTAAGAGATAGAATATAGAAATTCTAGAATTTGCCATATGAACAGTAAAAGTAACGATTTAACTGTATCAATTGGCAAAGTAAATGTCCAGATTTATATTTTCCCCTAAAGAGCTATGAAAGAAATTCAATTAGAAATTTGGATTACCTCCATACGATTTTTCTACAATTAGTTATGCATTTTTATGGAAATTACCAAATGAACAGTACCTGAGAAGTAAGTTTTAAAATTTTAATTTTTGGGCTAATGTAATGCTTCTGCTAATCAAATACGCTTCTAAATATGTACAATGAGGTGGTAAAAGTAGGATGTTTTATTTTGGTATCAAAGCAAAAGTTTCTGGCATTGGTACAAAATAAAGTTTTAGTATAGAACTGTAAGGAATTGGAAGACACGCAGCAGAAATTAACTTAAAAAATTTTCCATTCCCTGCCAGGATCTACTGTATGTGTTTAAGTCGAGTCGAAAGAAGTATTACCCTCAGTATTCAGTCGTGACTTTCTCAGTTTCTGGTTGCGACGTCCATAGCTTCTCTCTGCAGCTCTTGATCTCTTTTTGATCGCAAGAAGTCGACGACTCAGATCGACTTCCTCTGCTGGTATCCACACGAACAGCGTTCCAACTACGAACGACGTGCTAGCTCCTCCTGTCCCGCCATGGCTTACTCAAGAATTCGTCCTCTCCGTCTCTATTTTGGCAGTTTCTTATCTGTAAACCTTTTTGTGGATTACCGTTCACCCTTTTTTTTTGCCCTAACGGTAGCTCCTAAATATCAAATATATCAGATGCTATGCGTGTTACCACAGACTTAGATTTTTGGAATTAATCTTATATTAATTCTAAAATTAATACGATATTATATATTGTATAATTTAATAAGAAATTAATTAAATAAATAGTGTTTGTATTAAATCCGTCCCACAGATTTAATTCACCCATTTATTTAATTTAAAATAAAGATAAGACGGAATTACATTTGATTTATTCTCATAAATCAAATTTGAGATATCATATCAATTTGAATTTCAAATTCAAACGTGATAGAGATTTAATTTTATCCTTATAAATTAAATCTTGTAAATATCTCTTATATGAGATATCATATCAATTTGAATTTCAAATTCAAACTTGACAGAGATTTAATTTATCTTTATAAATTAAATCTTATAAATATCTCTTATATATAATATATATATATATACAAATTTATATATATACGAATATAAATATAAACAAATATATACATCCACCCTGGATCATTCATTGAATCTAGACACACAAGTCGCAAGCGGTCTCTAGCAATATATCATGACTACCCAAATCATATGAGGATCAATGAACGATGTAACCTTTTATACAACCATATCATGTCCCTTCTGTCACGCGATATTTTGGTCATGGATGAGGCATGGAGAATGTCATCCTGCTATTCCTGACCGTTACTTTCTCAATCTCTGAGTAGCCTGACTATAGAAATGGAACTACCTTTCCATTACAGTATGACCATACATTTCTCAGACTCACTCATTGAGGGGCCCAGTAATATCTCTCTATGAATGTGAGGGACAAATTCCATCTTGACCATTCACATTCCTCCGCACGGAAAACCACTAAGCCTGAACATAGTCTTTATGATCACTCGGTCAAAAGTGACTTTTGACTAGGTCAAAGCTGAGCGTTTTGTCATGTAGGAATCCATGATGATCTCAGGTCAAAGGGCGTATTGACATGGTTTGTATATGAGAGAAGCTTATGACATTACCCATGCAGCTCTCTCATAGCGGGTCGGTCCAACACCTTGTACTCTTACATGTGCCTATGACTTTGATTTATATCTCTATACATCTTCAAAGTCATACTGATCTTATTTCATTTCTGCTCCCGCATAGATGACCGACCAGGGACATTTAGGATAAGATTATGAGTTATCCAAGGATGGCCATCACAGTAAACATACAAATAATATGATAACACAATAAATAAATTCATAAATCAACAATATTCATAAGACAATGATTGGCCCCTAGGGCACTATTTCCAACAATCTCCCACTTGCACTAGGTACAATCATTAATTTGACTAATTCCCATTGACCTAACATGACGCTCATGCTTTGCCTGCACAAGCGGCTTTGTTAGAGGATCAACAACATTATCTTCTCTTGCTACTTTGCATATTTTTCTATCACCTCTATCGTTGATTTGTCTGATGAGATGACATCGCCTAAGTATATGCTTGGTCCTTTGATGTGACCTAGGCTCTTGACCTGTGCAATGGCACCGCTATTGTCACAGAGCAAAGTTATTGGATCTAAGATGGTAGGTATCACCTCTAGTTCCTTGATGAACTTCCTGATCCAAACGACTTTCTTAGCTACATCAGATGCTGCTATATACTCAACTTCCGTTACAGAATCTGCTACAGTGCCCTACTTAGAGCTCCTCCAGCTTACTGCTCTATTATTGAGGAGGAATATATATCCAAACTGCAATTTTTGGTCATCCCAGTTAGTTTAGAAACACACATCTGTGTAACCAGTTACACAGAGTTCATCATCCAATCTACCATAGACCAAAAATAAGTCCTTAGTCCTTCTTAAATACTTAAGGATATTCTTGACAATAGTCCAACGGCCCTCACTAGGGTCCTGTTGATATCTGCTGGTCATACTTAAGATAAACGAGACATCCGGTCAAGTACATAACATGGCGTACATGATAGATCCTATGGCTGAGGCATATGGAACTTTACTCATGCAACCTCGCTAATCAGATGTACTAGGACACATATATTTGCTGAGGTGAATACCATGAGACATGGGTATGAAACCCCTCTTTGATTCATGCATACTAAACCTATGCAGTATTTTGTCTGTATATACTGTGACTGAGTCCTAGAAGTCTTTTAGATCTATCTGTATAGATCCTGATTCCTAGGATGTAGGTGGCTTCACCCAAGTCTTTCATCGAGAAAGATTTTCCTAACCAAGACTTGACAATCTGCAAGGTAGGAATGTCATTTCCAATAAGTAGGATGTCATCGACATAGAGTACTAAAAACACAACTGTTCTCCCACTAACCTTCTTGTACACACAAGGTTCATCAATGTTTTAAAGAAATCCAAACTCTTTGACTACTTCATCAAAATGATGATTCCAACTCCGAGAGGCTTGCTTCAGTCCATAAATGGATCTTTGAAGCTTGCACACTTTACCAGAGTCCTCAGAATGCACAAACCCTTCAGGTTGTGTCATGTACACATCCTCAAGGAGCTTTCCATTAAGGAAGGCTGTCTTGACGTCCTGCCATATTTCATAGTCATAATATGCTACTATGGAAAAGAGGATTCTGATTGATTTGGCCATTGTAACTGGGGAAAAGGTTTCATCATAGTCCACACCATGAGTTTGAGTAAATCCTTTTGCAACCAGTTGTGCCTTGAAGACATTTACATTGCCATCCATGTCAGTTTTCTCCTTAAAAACCCACTTGCACCTGACAGTTTTTACACCTTCAGGTGGGTCGACTAAGGTCTAAACCCAATTGTCGTACATGGATTGCATCTCAGACTTCATGGCATTAAGCCATTTTTCAGAGTTTCATCCCACTATAGCTTCTCGATAAGTAGTCAGCTCATTATGCTCAATGAACAACACATCACGACTGTCAGAAATCAGAAATCCATATCTTTTAGGCTGAAGTCGTGTCCTATTAGATTTCTGTGGACCTTGCGTGACTTGAGGAGTCTCAACAACTTGTTATGAGTCTTCTTTATTTTCCATCTGTAGTTTTGTGGTGTCTTGTGGCTCTCGAACTTCTTTAAGGTGTACCTTTCTCCCACTGGTTCTTTTAGAGATAAATTCTCATTCAAGAAAGATAACATTTCTGACAACAAATACTTTGTTATCAGTAGGGTTGTAGACATAGTATCCCTTGGTTTCCTTAGGATATCCCACCAAAAGGTACTTTAAGGATTTAGGCCCTAATTTATTTGAGGCTTGTTGCTTAACATAGACCTCGCATCCCTAAATCTTGAGGAAAGACAAACTAGGTGTCCTCCCAGTCCATATATCATACAGAGTCTTTTCAATTGCCTTAGATGGAACACGATTGAGTGTGAACACAGCTGTCTCTAGGGCATGGCCCCAAAAGGAGGATGGAAGATCTGTTTGACTCATCATAGATCGAAGCATATCTAATAGTGTTTGATTCCTCCATTCAGAAACGCCATTCCATTGTAGTGTCCTTGGAGGAGTCAATTGTGAGACTATCCCACAACTCCTAAGATGATCAATGAATTGTTGGCTCAAATATTCACCACCCCGATCATATCAAAGGGCTTTAATTGTTTTGACAAGATGGTTTTGTACTTCATTTTGAAATATTTTGAACATTTAAAAGGATTCAAATTTATGCTTTATCAGATAGATGTACCCATATTTGCTAAAATCATCTATAAATATTATGAAGTACGAATAACCTCCTCTGGCATTTGTGTTCATCAGTCCACACACATTTGTATGTATGAGGCCCAATAAATCAGTGGCCCTCTCACTGTGCCTAGTGAAAGGTGACTTTGTCATCTTTCCTAACAAGCAAAACTCGCAAGTGTCATATGATTCAAAATCAAATGAGTTGAGAAATACATCTTGATGGAGTTTGGAAATGTGTTTCTCATTTATGTGGCCCAGACGACAGTGCCAGAGGTATGTCGGATTCAAATCGTTTAGTTTGACCCTTTTGGCGGTTATGTTATAGATATTTCCATGATTGGGTTATTCCAAATTTAATATGTAATGATCCACATGCAAATCACCATGAGTATGGAAAACATCATTATGATAAATAGAACATTTACTATTCCCAGCAATGCAAGTGAAACCTTCCTTATCCAAATAAGAAAGTGAAACTATGTTACTACTTAAAGCAGGAACATAATAGCAATTGTTCAAAACTAACAAAAGCCCAGTGGGCAGAACTAATTCATAAGTGCCTACAGCTAACGTAGCAACCCTTGCTCTGTTTTCAACTCATAGGTCAACTTCGTCCGTTTTTAGTTTCCTACTGTCCTTTAGTCCCTGCACATTTGTACAAATGTGAGAACCACATGCAGTATCTAATACCCATGTGGTGGTCTATAACATAAATACCTAAAGTGATAGCCCCGCTATCCTTCTTGTTCTTTTTTAGATCTTGGAGGTAGAGTTTACAATTCCTCTTCCAATGACCAGGTTCATTGCAGAAGAAGCAGACTCCTTCCTTTGGAGGCTTTGCCTTCTTTGATGCAGGCTTGGTTTTGGGCTTACCTGACTCTTTGGTCTTACGTGATGACCCATGACCCTTCCCCTTGCCTTTGCCTTTCTTTTTCATACCCTTTCCTTTTTGAACCATCAAAACAGTACTAGGCTTCTTCTTAAGACTCAGCTCAGCAGTTTTAAGCATCCCATGCAGTTCAGAAATAGATTTCTCCATGTTGTTCATGTTGTAGTTCATGACAAATTGGTCATAACTTTCTGGGAGTAAGTTCAAGACCAAATCCGTCACTAACTCCTGGCTCATGGGAAATCCAAGCCTGTCAAGGTGATCAATGTACCCTTTCATCTTTAAGACATGAGTACTAACTGGTGCACCTTTAGCCATCTTGCGGGAATGTAAGGCCTTAGTGGTCTCATACCTCTCTTGCCTTGCCTGTTGCTGGAATATTTCCTTGAGATGCACAATCATCTCATAAGCCTCCATGTGTTCTAGATCTCTTTGGAGCTCCAGAACCATGGTGGCTAGCATCCAGCATCCCATATCGATAGAGTTTTCCTTATACTTCGTGTAAGCATCTCTTTGAGCTCTAGGAGCATTGGCTACTAGCTCCTCAGGAATGGGTTAATCTACGACATGTGCCTTTCTTTCCAGCTTGAGAACAATTCTCAAGTTCCTAAACCAGTCAAGAAAGTTTATCCCATTGAGTTTATCCTTCTCAAGGACATATTACAGTGATAATGTAGCAGTATTACTAGTCGTCATGATTCTACAATTAAAATATGCAATTGAATTAGCAATCTCCCACTAAATAAACAACCATCAATACAATAGTTAGTGGGCTAAGATCCATATTTGGCTCAAACTTAAGTCCGCTTTGGCAGGACGCTTAAATTAAGTTATTTAGGTAGGTAACACCTTTACCAATTACATCAAATATAACTCTTAGATGTTCATGGGATTCTATCATCATATGATCTGGCATGTTTTTAATCCCATCTAATGCCTTGAGACCCAAAACTGTTTTGTTAATCCCAATTAAGTCAAATAATAATAAACATGTGAGAGTAGCACTATTACTCTTAGTTATCTCCACAAGATAACTCAAATGCACCCACTTTGGCAGAGTCCACAATTGAACGATCAAGGTTTTGACAAGTGTTCATAAATTGACTGCATTATGACTTAAGATTTCATTTAGAGGGCTTAATTTAACTATCTGGTTTTATAAGAATGCATGTTTCTCAGTTTGTATCTCATACAAGTAATATGCATGTGTTGATATAATCATAAGATGCATAATTTAAATGTGACACAATATGGCTCACCTATCCTAAGTCCACTAAAGCCAATGAGAGGAGCTCTTTAGTAAGAAAAGGAAAATTACATATAGAAACCTCTTTTAACATTCGAGGGGAGTGAGATGAGAAGAGAAGGTACATTAAGAGTATATAGAGGAAGGCATGACACGCAGGCCGTATTTAAAAATTACAACACTTGCAATCTAGAGTCATATTGTTCACCATACCCAAACATTCAAGAATCAATATTCAGATTTAATTGAAGGGCAATTAGTGTTTCAAAACTAAAACATTCACAAAATAGTATATGTTATGGTTATGTTGCACTACGAACAGGTAGCCTCGGCGGTCCCACTAGCCAGTTAGTGGGCTGCGGTCCCGCTAGCCGGTTAGCGGGTGGGGTCTGGGGCAGCGACCGGAGATTTTTTTTTGTTTCATAAATAATCACGAATCTGAATTCATTTTTTTCTTAGACCCCATTAATATTAATTGATCAAATCAAAATGCATGCACCACCGATTTCAATTCCCTTTTAGATTCCTTATATGTCACACATAAAATGCATGTTATCATATGATCGGCTACGACTAACACATATCAGATGAATCAACAATCAAGCCTAACTTAAACACAAAATGACATGGCTCTGATACCACTGTAAGGAATTGGAAGACATGCAACAGAAATTAACTTAAAAAATTTTTCATTCCCTGCCAGGATCTACCGTATGTGCTTAAGTCAAGTGGAAAGAAGTATTACCCTTAGTATTCAGTCGCGACTTTCTCAGCTTCTAGTTGCGACGTCCACAGCTTCTCTCCGCGGCTCGTGATCTCTGTTTGATCGCAAGAAGTCGACGACTCAGGTCGGCTTCCTCTATTGGTATCTACACGAATAGCGTTCCAACCACGAACGACGTGCTAGCGCCTCCTGTCCCTCAGAGCTTACTCAAGAATTCATCCTCTCCATCTCTATTTTGGCAGTTTCTTATATGCAAATCTTTTTGCGGATTCCCAACCTTAGCTCCTAAATATCAGATATATAGAATGCTGTGCGTGTTACCACAAACTTGGATTTTTAGAATTAATTTTATATTAATTCTGAAATTAATACAATATCATATATTGTATAATTTGATAAGAAACTAATTGAATAAATATTGTTTATATTAAATTCGTCCCACAGATTTAATTCACCCATTTATTTAATTTAAAATAAAGATAAGATGGAATTACATTTGATTTATTCCCATAAATCAAATTTGAGATATCATATCAATTTGAATTTCTAATTCAAACGTGATAGAGATTTAATTTTATCCTTATAAATTAAATCTTGTAAATATCTCTTATATGAGATATCATATCAATTTGAATTTCAAATTCAAACGTCATAGAGATTTAATTTATCCTTATAAATTAAATCTTGTAAATATCTCTTATATATAATATATATACGAATTTATATATATACGAATATAAATATAAATAAATATATACATCCACCCTAGATCATTCATTAAATCTGGACATCATAGCTTGTGTTGGGTTATTTTACGTGCGACCCTGTAGGCCCATATAAAGTTGGCAGTGGGCCATTTACTATACTGACTCATAAGTCGTAAGCGGTCTCTAGCAATATATCACGACTACCCAAATCATATGAGGATCAATGAACGATGTAACCTTTTAAACAACCATATCATGTCCCTTTTATCACACGATATTTTGGTCATGGATGAGGCATGGAGAATGTCATTCTCTTATTCCTGACTGTTACTTTCTCGATCCCTGAGTAGTTTGACTATAGAAATGGAACTATATTTCCATTATAGTATGACCATATATTTCTCAAACTCACTCATCGAGGGGCCCACTAATATCTCTGTACGGATGTGAGGGACAAATTCCATCTTGACCAATCACATTCCTTCGCACAGAAAACCACTAAGCCCGAACATAGTCTTTATGATCACTCGGTCAAAAGTGACTTTGGACTAGGTCAAAGCTGAGCGTTTGTCATGTAGGAATCCATGATGATCTCAGGTCAAAGGGCATAGTGACATGGTTTGTATATGAGAGAAGCTTATGACTTAACCCATGCAGCTCTCTCATGGCGGATCGGTATAACACCTTGTACTCTTACATGTGCCTATGACTTTGATTTATATCTCTATACATTTTCAAAGTCATACTGGTCTTATTTCATCTCTGCTCCCGCATAGATGACCGACCAGAGACATTTAGGATAAGATCATGAGTTATCCAAGGATGGTCATCACAGTAAACATGCAAATAATATGATAACACAATTAATAAATTCATAAATCAACAATATTCATAAGACAATGATTGGCCCCTAGGGCACAATTTCAAACAAGAACAGAGGTTCTGGTGAAAAATAAACTTGCTCTGATTAGGAAACAAAGTATGTAGCAATTATCTAAGGCCCAATTAAGATTGAGGTTAGTAATGGGTTACTTGTTCATTGTCATTGTCATATCCCCAATTTTTTTTGACCTAATGTACCTGTACAATTTATCTGCAATGGATATAAGATTCTTGGAATAAACTGTATCAGATTGTGAAAGGAAAGGGAAGGATTAATAACTAAGGAAAGAATAGGGACCAAAAGGAAAATTTAAAAGTTTGAAGGTGAAAAGTGAAAACAGAAGATAAAGGAGGGACCTAAATGCAATTAATGAAAAGTTCAAGGACTAAAGTGCAATTATTCAAAAGTTAAGGGACCTAAATGTAAATATGGAAAAGTTGAGCCAAAACAGGCCAAAAATGCCCGGAATCAGATCAGACCCAAATTTTACCAGTAGATAGACAAAAATATTCCGGTCAGTTTAACGCAACACAGAATTTTGATTTGAGGTCCCGATTAATTGATATAAATTTCTGAAGTGAGAAGGAATTATTATAGTATTTTTCAGATCTCATAATCTGATGAGACCTTATAGAAAATTCATATATTTAATATATGAATTTATAAAATTGAGAGAGTCAGAAAAGGAATCCTGTAGAAACCATACGGGATTTTACAGTGAAATAAAATACCCGATAAATAGGATCGGGGAAGCTATAGTGTGAATTGGGCCATAAAGGCAATAAGCCCATAGTGAGGCCCAAATGGCGCCATCATGAGCCCATTAAGGTGACTGGACAGTTATGTGGGCCAGAGACTAGAGCAGTCTAGGAAAAGTGCAAAATTACGAAAATGCCCCTGGATGCCCATACTGTACCAGTAGTGGATAGAGGTCATTTTGGTCACTTTAGACAGGCTAAAAACGTGTCATATAGTATAAAGAGGATTATTTAGAGCCCATATACACCATGAGCCAGTATAAAGAGGGGTGAAATGACGATTTTGCCCTTAGGGTTAGTACAGTGCAGGAAAGGACACCAAGGGTATTTTGGTCATTTCCCAAGGGATGGATGGCAGATAAATACTCAGTATAATATTTTCAATGATATGAGAAGCCTAGACATTAATTTCTAGGATAGAACACATATCCTGGTATATTATAAAAAAATTAGGAACAGAACACAGTCCGGTTGTTGTGAAACTGCACTGATCGATACCGGATTGGACTGGAATTTCTCCATAAGGTTCTTTGCATGGGCAGCACTCCACCTAACCCTCTTAGGTGTCCCATGAGCTGTCCCATATGATGTAATAATTATTCTTTTTAGAAAAAGTAAAATCCAAGATTAAATGTGAGCCTTTAGATCAAATAGTAACCAAATCAATCTTGGCCATCCATTTCAACCTAAATTTCTCTATAAATACCCCCCTATTCAGAACACTTCGTCATGCATGGTGAACCATAGGGAAACTCTTGCAAAATTTCCATTCAACCAAGAAAGAAGCAACCAAAGTGAAGTAACAAGCAAGGTAATCATCTCCCTTGATCTTGAGCTTTGTTCTAGCAAGTTAGCTCATGGTTTTAAGGGGTTTTCATGCTATATTTCCCTTATGGTTGCTCCTGGAAGTGCTGCTCATATCTGGTTAAAATATGAGTTTTATGTTATGGATAGTTTAGACAAGCTTAAACAAGCTAGAATCAAGTGGTATAAGCTTGTGAATTCAAGTATGTTTGGATTTAGGGTTTTGTGTTCTTGCTGGTACTGTACGTGGTACTGTTCATATGATGGAATTTCATGATTTTGATGCTTCCAATGAGTTTAAAATGGAAAGTTGTGTGGGTATAAAGTAGGAGAACAAGTATTGGAAGCATTGGAATCAAAATGAGAATTTTTGGAAAACAAGAGCATGCATTTCGGTTTGGCACTGTAGCAATTGTTATGTTTTGATTTTGGAAATTCTGATTTCATATTTGGATTCTACATGAAAAATTATGTGGAAATGAACCATGAGAATTTATTTTGGAAAGGTGGAAGTAGGAAACATAAATTAGAGAAAGAAAGGGAGCTAGTGAAAACCTAGTCTTGGATTTTGGTTTCAAGTTGAGTTGTAACTTGATATTATGTTGTAATGGCTAGGTTTTGACATTTGTGAAGGAAGGAAAGCACTTCAAGAAGGTCTTGACCAAGATAGCTAAGAGGTAGCAAGGATACCTAACTATAACTCATGTTGTTTAATTGTTTTGCTTGCTTGTTGATTATGGTGTTTGGTTGAGCTTGAGCATATGTCATCATGTTATGATGAAGTAGAATGATTGCAACTCCTTGCAAGTTATGTCATGACAATATGCATGTTGGAGTTTGCTTATGTACCATTATGAAGTAGCTCCCATCACATGATAACATGTTAAGCATACAATTACTCATGCATTATATTATAGTTTGTGTAACTTGCTATTGGGATTTTCATAAAATCTCATTCCTTGCACATGCATAACTATGTTTTAGGTGCTGGATCCTCTCAAGGGAAGAGAGTAATTGTTCATGATTAAGTTTGTATAACAAGTTATATGACTTACATGACAATATGGGATGATATGTTAGTGTGTATGGTGTATGTTTCTGTAACCCTGTTTTGAGGCCGTGGTGATGTGACACTGATTTTGATATGTAAACCAACGAGTTTTAGTCTGAAATTTGGGGTGAGGTTAGCTAAGATACATATCTTTAAATGGACACCAAGAAAGCCTTAACTGGATTAGTATTCGAATTGTTATGATTTTCCAAAATTTGAAGTAAGATCTGGAATTGAGATAAAACGAGTGCTGAGAGGCAGTGACATTCATGCAATGATTTCATATATCAAATGAACGAATTTTTCTATGAAATTTGGTGATCTTAAAGAGGACGTCTAGATGTTTAATTCCATATGTAACATATTTCATTTGGACAAGTAACGAAAGAGAAACAAATTTTTAAAATTAAAGCAAAGAAATTGGAACTTCCAGATTTTACCAAATGAACAGTGATTTTCAACGATTAACCTGATTTCATTGGGACAAGAAAACCTCATTTTCATATTTTTCCCTCAAAAATATGTGAAAGAGCTTTCATTAGAAATTTGAACCATATTATTTTGATTTTTGTACAATTAATTATGAATTTTCAAAGTAGAGTACATGTTCTGGAATTACCAAATGAACAGTAACAGTAATAGTGAACAGTACCCGAAAGCAAAACTTTTGGAAATGGATATTTTCAAAGCAAATGATCATGTAATTAGTTCCAATCACTTCTAATGGAGTATAATTGAGGTTAAAAGTAAGGATGTGACATTTTGGTATCAGAGCAAAGGATTCTGGCTTAGGAAATGCTCTGATTACATTATTTATAGACTGATACATAAGTGAACATCTGCATAATTGACCTTAAGTTAATTATTGTAGGATACCAATGACTGAGTCTAGAACATCAGAGACTACAGTGAACCAGGGGACCTTAGACTCACAGTCTATAGTTCTGATAGATCAGGGTGGAACTCAGAAGAGATAGATGCTTTCATACATGATCCGGAGTTTGGTCTTCCCCCAGTGATCAATATCTGGGATTCCAGTAGTGAATCAGAATTGGGCAGGTTAGATAATTCTTCTGTGGGATGAAATGAGATGGATGAGGATGATGATGAAGAAGAGGAAATATCAAATGAGGATATACAATCAGAAGAGGATGAACTTGAGGAACCTAACCCAGCCCCACCTATGAATATTATATTAGAAAGAGATGCAGGTCAGATAGATGATATAGAGATGATAGACCCTCAAGAGGAACAATATGATGTGGGTTACTCTTATATTAGGAATGCAACATACCCTGTGCCTAGGCAGGCGGATGAGGTAGATGTTCCTAGACCGAGTCAGGTACCTAAACCAGTTGATATACCTGGACCCAGCCATACAGCTAATGTGCCTGAACCTAGTCATGTAGCTAATATACCTAAACTTAGTCATGTAGCTTATATACCTGGACCTAGTCAGAGACCAGACCTTACAGATATTCTAGGTCCAAGTGGAACCAAGAAGTTAATGGTACAGATATATCTGGGTAACCATCAGATAATTGAGTTAACCCCTGGGGAGGATATGGATGAAGAACATTTCAGGAAACTGTGGAACTCGCAAAGCAGCTATATGAGATAGGAAGAATGTTGATTAGAGGTGTTGATCAAGACTATAGAGTTTATAAAGACTTCATAGCAAGGGTAAGAGAGGCCTATTGAGCATATAATCTAGATACTTTTACCCTAGAAGCTTGGGTTGATATCATGGATGATATTTTGCCTCTTACAGCAACATGGAGAGAAGGGTTAGATCAGTACTTTGAAGAGGAACCCTTTGAGGATATCCATGATTGGATCTACATGGTAGGGGAATTTATTAGGATCCATTATGAGAAAACATAGTGTAATAGCTGTATGTATGAATGTTGTTGTAATCTATGTACTTTTGACTAGTAATGACATAATACATGTATGTGTGTCTATTATGAAGAGTTTATGTAATGATGTTAAACCTGCTGTATGCTATGTTTTGAATGAAATATAAAGTATGTTAATTATAATATTCCTTTCCTATTTCCTATTATGATAGTAAAACAAAATGGTAAGAACCAGAAGAGCTAGTGCTTCGGGTGAATCCCAAAATGCTGAAGATATTAATCAGTGATTCTAGAATGGCTGGAGCAGCAGCAGAAGCTGATAGAGGAAGTAAAAGCTGCTCAAGCAAGGAGTGAGCAGGAAAGGGATGGTGCTATAGCAGCATCTGTAGCTGAAGCAGTAGAGAACCTCAGACACCCAGAGTCTGCAAGTACAGCTAATACAGAACCAGAGATGGTTCAACAGACAACAGAACTACCGAGATAGATAGGACAAACAGTAGATCCTACTGGTATTCAATAATGGATGACTAAATTCTGTAAGCATAGTCCTCTGACGTTCGAGGGAATGTTCGATGTACAGAAAGCGGAAGATTGGATCAGCAGACTGGAGAAGATCTTCAAGGTACTGGGTTGTCCGTCTGAGAGTAAAGCACATATGGCAATCTACCAGCTAGAAAGGGATGCAGACAGATGGTGGAAGAACACAGAGCTAGTATTACAGGCCAGACACATTCCTATCACGTGGGAAGTATTCCTTGAACAGTTTTATGAGAAGTATTTTCCCCAGGCAGTGCGGGATGAACGAGAAGCAGAATTCCTTGTGCTGAGACAAGGAGAAAAAGAATCCTATGATGAATACTTAGCAAAGTTCATCCGTCTTTCTCAGTATTCCACTTACCTACGACAGGTGGATGATGAGCGGTGGATGATGGAAAGGATGATCAGGGGATTAAATGCTATCCTGAAAGATAAGATGACCCCTCAACAGTACCATCAGTTCAATAAAGTAGTAGAGGCTTGCAGAATTATTGAGAATAGCCTGAATCACCAGATGCTAATGAAACCGGTGAGCAGAGAGACTGCTACTCTTGAGAGACCTAACCAGAATAGAAATATAGCTAGTAGCAGTGGCTATAACAAGAAAAGGAAAAGGCAGTGGCAGCAGAACCGAAAGCCTAGCAGAGGGAATTACAGGGGAAACACAAATAATAGAGATCAGAGGTCTAGAGTATGTGACAAATGCGGGAAGAACCATGGAGACAGACCATGCTTGATGGGGCAAAATGTCTGTTACACATGTGGGAAGCCTGGACATTTCTCCAGGAGTTGTCCTCAAGCAGCTGATTATCAAAGGCCGCACACTCAAGGGCGAGTGTTTGCAATGACAAGGGAAGAGGCATAGAGATCACCCAAGATGATCCAAGGTATCATCTATTTCAATAATCATGCTGTGATTGCTATGTTTGATTCGGGTGCAAGTCATTCCTTTATTTCTTATGAATGTGCTAAATGTTTGGGCCTTACAATTAGCAAGCTGCATTATGCCATATGTGTCACAACCCCTACAAATGCTAAAGTAGTTACATCAGATGTCTGCCTAAATAGTGTCATTCGATATGAATGTTGTTGCACTACTCTTGATCTAATATGCATGCCATTCCATGAAATTGATGTCATAATTGGATTGAATTGGTTGTCTGCCAATAATGTAATGCTGGATTGTAAGAACAAAACTCTAGTTCTTTGTCCACAAGCCCCAAATGTGAATCCAGAAGTGAAACTGAATTTCCTGACGGAGGCTCAAGCAGATAGATGTTTACGAAAAGGATGTCAGGGATATATGGTCTTCTTTTCTGTGCAAGCAGAAGTGGAAAAAGGAATTGAAGAGATTCCAGTGGTTAAAGAATTTCTTGAAGTCTTTCCAAACGAGATTCAGGGATTGCCTCCAGAACGAGAAGTGGAGTTTGCAATTGACATTGTACCTGGAGCTGGACCAGTATCTAAAGCCCCATATCGTATGGCTCCCAATGAGATGATTGAACTTAAGAAGAAGATAGAGGAGCTATTAGAGAAGGGTTTCATCTGACCCAGTGTTTCTCCATGGGGTGCTCCAGTGTTATTCGTCAAGAAAAAGGATGGCAGTCTCAGATTGTGTATTGACTATCAGGAGTTGAATAAGATTACTGTTAAGAATAATTACCCTCTTCCCCGAATTGATGATTTGCTAGACCAGTTGGTTGGAGCAAGCTTATTCTCTAAGATTGATCTGAGATCAGGTTATCACCAACTCAGAATCAAAGCAGATGATATTTCAAAGACTGCATCCAGGACTCGATATGGTCATTTTGAATTTTTAGTGATGCCCTTTGGTCTGATGAATGCACCTGCAATTTTCATGGATTACATGAACAGAATCTTCAGGCCTTATCTAGATCAGTTTGTGGTAGTCTTCATTGATGATATCTTAGTGTACTCTAAATCAGCTGCAGAGCATGAAGAGCATTTGAGGATTGTTCTTAGTACTCTTAAAGAGAAATGACTTTATGCTAAGCTTAGTAAATGTGAGTTTTGGCTACAAGAAGTCAAATTTCTCGGTCATGTCATATCCCATGAAGGGGTAGCTGTAGATCCTAGCAAAGTTGAAGCAGTGCTAAGCTGGGAACAGCCAAGGATAGTGACAGAGATCAGAAGTTTTCTGGGCTTAGCAGGGTATTATAGAAGATTTATTAAGGACTTTTCTCGAATTGCTCTACCGTTAACCAAGCTGACAAGAAAGAATCAGTAGTTTAAGTGGGATGAGAAGTGTGAGGCTAGTTTTCATGAACTAAAGCAGAGATTAACCACGACTCCTGTGCTGATTATTCCAGACCCAACTCAGACTTATGTAGTCTACACTGATACTAGCAAGCAAGGGTTGGGATGTGTGTTGATGCAGCAAGGACGAGTGGTAGCCTATGCTTCTCGACAGTTAAAGCCATATGAAGAGAATCATCCCACGCATGACCTAGAGCTTGCAGCGGTAGTTTATGCTCTTAAGATATGGAGGCACTACTTGTATGGAGCTACTATAGAACTGTACTGTGATCATAAAAGCCTGAAGTATTTGCAAGATCAGAAAGAATTGAACATGAGGCAACAGAGATGGATGGAATTTCTAAAGGATTATGATTTCCAGATCAAATACCATCCAAGAAAAGCTAATATAGTGGCCGATGCCTTGAGCAGAAAGGTGGTGCAGGTTGCTAGTCTCATGATCAAAGAGTTAGAACTAATAGAAGATGTTCGAGATTGGAGTCCTCTGTATCAAATGCAGACATCAGAAAGTTCTTATGGAGGAACGCAGATTAAAGCTTTTATTGAGGATGAGATAAAAGAGATTCAGGAGCAGGATAGGCTCACAGAAATTTTCAAAGGTAAGCTGGAAAGAGGGGAAACTAAAAACTTTGATGTGTCCCAAGATGGATTACTATAATTTAGGGGACGACCATATATTCCCAATGCAATGGGATTGAGAGAAAAGATACTAGAGGACGCACATAAAAGCAAGTATACAGTACATCCAGGTATGACCAAAATGTATCATGATGTGAAGAGTTTATTTTGGTGGCCTGGATTGAAGAAAGATGTTGTAAATTATGTGTCCAAATGTTTGACATGTCAAAAGGTGAAAGTTGAGCATCAGAAGCCAGTAGGGAAATTACAATCACTAGAGATACCTGAGTGGAAATAGGACAGCATTGCCATGGATTTTGTTGAAGGACTGCCCATGACTCCTACTAAGCATAATGCTATATGGGTGGTAATTGACCGATTAACGAAGTCGGCTAATTTCCTGGCAATAGACTACATGGTATTCCCAGTAGTATCATTTCTGACAGAGATCCTTGGTTTACATCAAACTTTTGGCGTGCTTTACATAAAGAAATGAACACTACTCTCAGATTTAGTACAGCCTACCATCCTCAGACAGATGGTCAATCTGAGAGAACGATCCAGACGCTTGAGGATATGTTGAGAGCTTGTGTCTTGGATTTCAAAGGAAGTTGGGATGTCTATCTGCCGTTGATAGAGTTTACCTATAACAATAGTTATCAAGCTAGCATTCAAATGGCTCCATTTGAAGTGCTGTATGGACGAAAGTGTAGATCTCCCTTATGCTGGGTGGAGTTGAGTGAAAAGAGGATGTTTGGTCCTGATATAGTAGACCAAACAGCAGTACAGATTGATAAAATCAGAAAAAGGCTATTAATAGCTCAAAGCAGATAGAAGAGTTATGCTGATGTTAGAAGGAAGCCGTTGGAGTTTAAAGGAGAGCATGTATTCCTTAAGTTGACTCCAACGACAGGAGCTGGACGATCGATCAAAGTGAAGAAGCTGCACCCTAGATACATTGGGCCATTTCAGATCCTCTCAAGAGTAGGATCAGTGGCTTACAAATTAGCTCTTCCTCCACATCTCAGCAAGATTCATGATGTGTTCCATGTTTCCCAATTAAAGAAGTATGTTTCAGATCCATCACATGTGATTGAGCAGGATGATATTGCATTGCGAGATGACCTAACTTATGAAGTTGGACCAGTACAGATTATAGATAGAAAGGTCAAGCAGTTGCGAAATAAGCAGATCCCTCTAGTTAAGGTGGTATGGAAGGGATTAACGGAGAATGAAGCTACTTGGGAAGTAGAGGAAAGGATGGGAGAGATATACCCTAAACTATTTCCTTAATGTATATGTAATGTAAATTTCGAGGATGAAATTTATTTTAAAGGGGAGAGAAATGTCATATCCCCAATTTTTTTTGACCTGATGTACCTGTACAATTTATCTGCAATGGATATAAGATTCTTGGAATAAACTGTATCAGATTGTGAAAGGAAAGGGAAGGATTAATAACTAAGGAAAGAATAGGGACCAAAATGAAAATTTAAAAGTTTGAAGGTGAAAAGTGAAAGTAGAAGAAAAAAGAGGGACCTAAATGCAATTAATGAAAAGTTCAGGGACTAAAGTGCAATTATTCAAAAGTTAAGGGACCTAAATGTAAATATGGAAAAGTTGAGCCAAAATAGGCCAAAAATGCCCAAAATCAAATCAGACCCAAATTTTACCAGTAGATAGACAAAAATAATCCGGTCAGTTTAACGCAACACATAATTTTGATTTAAGGTCCCGATTAATTGATATAAATTTCTGAAGTGAGAAGGAATTATTATAGTATTTTTTAGATCTCATAATCTGATGAGACCTTATAGAAAATTCATATATTTAATATATGAATTTATAAAATTGAGAGAGTCAGAAAAGGAATCCTGTAGAAACCATACGGGATTTTACAGTGAAATAAAATACCCGATAAATAGGATCGGGGAAGCTATAGTGTGAATTGGGCCATAAAGGCAATAAGCCCATAGTGAGGCCCAAATGGTGCCATCATGAGCCCATTAAGGTGACTGGACAGTTATGTGGGCCAGAGACTAGAGCAGTCTCGGAAAAGTGCAAATTACGAAAATACCCCTGGATGCCCATACTGTACCAGTAGTGGATAGAGGTCATTTTGGTCACTTTAGATAGGCTAAAAACATGTCATATAGTATAAAGAGGATTATTTAGAGCCCATATACACCATGAGCCAGTATAAAGAGGGGTGAAATGACGATTTTGCCCTTAGGGTTAGTACAGTGCAGGAAAGGACACCAAGGGTATTTTGGTCATTTCCCAAGGGATGGATGGCAGATAAATACTTAGTATAATATTTTCAATGATATGAGAAGCCTAGACATTAATTTCTAGGATAGAACACATATCCTGATATATTATAAAAAAATTAGGAACAGAACACAGTCCGGTTGTTGTGAAACTGCACTGATCGGTACCGGATTGGACTGGAATTTCTCCATAAGGTTCTTTGCATGGGAAGCACTCCACCTAACCCTCTTAGGTGTCCCATGAGCTGTCCCATATGATGTAATAATTATTCTTTTTAGAAAAAGTAAAATCCAAGATTAAATGTGAGCCTTTAGATCAAATAGTAACTAAATCAATCTTGGCCATCCATTTCAACCTAAATTTCTCTATAAATACCCCCTATTCAGAACACTTCGTCATGCATGGTGAACCATAGGGAAACTCTTGCAAAATTTCCATTCAACCAAGAAAGAAGCAACCAAAGTGAAGTAACAAGCAAGGTAATCATCTCCCTTGATCTTGAGCTTTGTTCTAGCAAGTTAGCTCATGGTTTTAAGGGGTTTTCATGCTATATTTCCCTTATGGTTGCTCCTGGAAGTGCTGCTCATATCTGGTTAAAATATGAGTTTTATGTTATGGATAGTTTAGACAAGCTTAAACAAGCTAGAATCAAGTGGTATAAGCTTGTGAATTCAAGTATGTTTGGATTTAGGGTTTTGTGTTCTTGCTGGTACTATACGTGGTACTGTTCATATGATGGAATTTCATGATTTTGATGCTTCCAATGAGTTTAAAATGGAAAGTTGTGTGGGTATAAAGTAGGAGAACAAGTATTGGAAGCATTGGAATCAAAATGAGAATTTTTGGAAAACAAGAGCATGCATTTCGGTTTGGCACTGTAGCAATTGTTATGTTTTGATTTTGGAAATTCTGATTTCATATTTGGATTCTACATGAAAAATTATGTGGAAATGAACCATGAAATTTATTTTGGAAAGGTGGAAGTAGGAAACATAAATTAGAGAAAGAAAGGGAGCTAGTGAAAACCTAGTCTTGGATTTTGGTTTCAAGTTGAGTTGTAACTTGATATTATGTTGTAATGGCTAGGTTTTGACATTTGTGAAGGAAGGAAAGCACTTCAAGAAGGTCTTGACCAAGATAGCTAAGAGGTAGCAAGGATACCTAACTATAACTCATGTTGTTTAATTGTTTTGCTTGCTTGTTGATTATGGTGTTTGGTTGAGCTTGAGCATATGTCATCATGTTATGATGAAGTAGAATGATTGCAACTCCTTGCAAGTTATGTCATGACAATATGCATGTTGGAGTTTGCTTATGTACCATTATGAAGTAGCTCCCATCACATGATAACATGTTAAGCATACAATTATTCATGCATTATATTATAGTTTGTGTAACTTGCTATTGGGATTTCCATGAAATCTCATTCCTTCCACATGCATAACTATGTTTTAGGTGCTGGATCCTCTCAAGGGAAGAGAGTAATTGTTCATGATTAAGTTTGTATAACAAGTTATATGACTTACATGACAATATGGGATGATATGTTAGTGTGTATGGTGTATGTTTCTATAACCCTGTTTTGAGGCCGTGGTGATGTGACACTGATTTTGATATGTAAACCAACGAGTTTTAGTCTGAAATTCGGGGTGAGGTTAGCTAAGATACATATCTTTAAATGGACACCAAGAAACCCTTAACTGGATAAGTATCCGAATTGTTATGATTTTCCAAAATTTGAAGTAAGATCTGGAATTGAGATAAAACGAGTGCTGAGAGGCAGTGACGTTCATGCAATGATTTCATATATCAAATGAACGAATTTTTCTATGAAATTTGGTGATCTTAAAGAGGACGTCTAGATGTTTAATTCCATATGTAACACATTTCATTTGGACAAGTAACGAAAGAGAAACAAATTTTTAAAATTAAAGCAAAGAAACTGGAACTTCCAGATTTTACCAAATGAACAGTGATTTTCAACGATTAAACTGATTTCATTGGGACAAGAAAACCTCAGTTTCATTTTTTTCCCTCAAAAATATGTGAAAGAGCTTTCATTAGAAATTGTAAACATATTATTTTGATTTTTGTACAATTAATTATGAATTTTCAAAGTAGAGTACATGTTCTGGAATTACCAAATGAACAATAACAGTGAACAGTACCCAAAAGCAAATCTTTGGAAATGGATATTTTCAAAGCAAATGATCATGTAATTGGTTCCAATCACTTCTAATGGAGTATAATTGAGGTTAAAAATAAGGATGTGACATTCATAGTCCAACTTAGATTATGGATTAGTGATGAATGCTCTAAGGAAATGGAACATTGAGGCTTACTAAGAGATACCTTCTCTCTTGTTAGTGATCCAGGAGGATAAGGGAAAATTGAAAGTATGAATGGCATAAAGATGTGAGCCAGACCCTTCCTCAGTTAGCAAAAACAACCAACTCAGTTATGGATTACAGTGAGGCCAAGGACACATAAGTCCTTTAGGCTGTAGACACAGAAGTCTTACAGGTAATGAGAGATGTTATAATAGAATGAATATAGCCTAGTTAAGGTAAAATGGCCTGATATGATAAGCTATCTCAGATTCCTAAATGAATAAATGGTCTGATTGAGTTTGTCCCTCACATTCATAGAGAGATATTACTGGGCCCCTCGATGAGTGAGTCTGAGAAATGTATGGCCATACTGTAATGGAAAGGTAGTTCCATTTCTATAGTCAGACTACTCAGGGATCGAGAAAGTAACGGTCAGGAATAGGAGGATGGCATTATCCATGCCTCATCCATGACCAAAATATCATGTGACAGAAGGGACATGATATGGTTGTATAAAAGGTTACATCGTTTATCGATCCTCATATGATTTGGGTAGTCGTTATGTCTTGCTAGAGACTGCTTGTGACTTGTGAGCCAGTATAGCAAATGGCCCACTGCCAACTTCATATGGGCCTACAGGGTCGCACACAAAATAGCCCAACACGAGCTATGATGTCCAGATTCATTGAATCTAAGATGTGTCCGGATTCAATGAATGATCCAAGGTTGATGTATATATTTATTTATATTTATATTCGTATATATATAAATTTGTATATATACATTATATATAAGGGATATATAGGATTTAATTTATAAGGATAAATTAAATCTCTATCATGTTTGAATTTAAAATTCAAATTAATAGGATATCTCATATAAGAGATATTTACAAGATTTAATTTATAAGGATAAATTAAATCTCTATCACGTTTGAATTTGAAATTCAAATTGATAGAATATCTCATATAAGAGATATTTACAAGATTTAATTTATAAGGATAAATTAAATCTCTATCACATTTGAATTTGAAATTCAAATTGACATGATATCTCAAATTTGATTTATGAGAATAAATCAAATATTGTCCAATCTTATCTTTATTTTAAATTAAATAAATAGGTGAATTAAATCTGTGGGATGGATTTAATATAAACATTATTTATTTAATTAGTTTCTTATCAAATTATACAATATGTGATATTGTATTAATTTCAGAATTAATATAGATTAATTCTAAAAATCCAATTCGGTTGAGAAAAACGCAAAGTATCCTATATATCTGATTTTAGGAGCTACGTTTTGTTGAACTACACATAACACAAAAGGTCGAAGGGAATCTGCAGAAAAAGGTTTTGCAGATAAGAAACTGCTGAAGTAGAGACGGATAGGACGAATTCTTGAGAGACCCTTGGAGGGACAGGAGACTCTAGCACATCATTCGTGGTTGGAATGCTGTTCGTGTGTATACCAGTAGAGGAAGTCGACCTGAGGCGTTGACTTCTTACGATCAGAAAGAGAGCACGAGTCGCGGAGAGAAGCTGTGGATATCTTCTTGCGATCCGAAAGAGATCACTAGCCGTGGAGAGAAGCTGTGGAAGTCACTGAGAAACACTGAGGGTAATTCTCCTTCTCACTTGACTTAAACACATACGGTAGATCCTAGCAAGGAATGGAAAAAATTTTAAATTAATTTCCGCTGCGTGTCTTCCAATTCCTAACAAAATGATCTTCCAACTGATATACAAGGGCAACATTTCTGTATGTAGAAGTATTTACAGTTTACTATTCCCTAGAAAAAAACATAAAAAAGAGATGAGGGGTAATATAAATATGTAAACATTATAAAGTAAAGTAATTACTCAGATGTATGATAGTTACAATGTACCCCGAATATGTAATTGACATGTATGTAATGTATATATAAATGTTATGGTGACATGAAATATGAAGTTTTGATGTGATATAATAAAATGATAGTTGGTCGAACATTTATGTGAATATGTTCCCTATTTAATGTGATTATGATAGATAGATATGAATGAGTTTCAATTGACTCAAACTCATCAAAGTTCATAACATTAGAAGAGGATGCTTAGAAAAAGCTATGCCTAGGTCACCATGTGAAGTAGTTTAGGTAGCGACTAAAAGTTCTAGAGAAGTTAAGTCGCGATGAGTTAAGCCAAAGGTAGCGACAAATATTTATAGAAGCTTTTGTTCATGATGAGTAAAGACCATTGGTCGCGATAGGAAGCTCCAGAGCTATTAGGTCGCGATGAGTTAAGCCAAAGGTAGCGACAAATATTTATAGAAGCTTTTGTTCATGATGAGTAAAGACCATTGGTCGCGATAGGAAGCTCCAGAGCTATTAGGTCGCGATGAGTCCAAGCCATAGGACGTGACTAATGTATAAGCATATCAGGTCATGACAAAAGATGACTTATGGTCACAACTGAATAACACAGGGTGATCAAGTCATGACGAGTAAGTTGAGATGGTTGCGACTAAAGTTCATATAGAGATGAGTCATAACTAGCCAATACGACTAGGATGCACACAGACCTGATAACAAGAATGAAGATGCTAACCTCACAAAAGTTTATCAGTTAGAGGTTTAGCACAATGTGCAGGCAAGCTAAATAGTACGATGCACTAAGATATAAAAGATCAGTTTAAGAAAAATGTACAAAAGTAGATCCTCCATATGATTACCAGGAGTTATTCTATGTTACAAAAGATTTATTCAGCTAGTCTTTACTAAACAGAATAATAAGAAGTTAGAATGAGACTTGCCTAAGAATTAGCCTAATAAAGGTTAGAGACATAATGGTTAATAGATAAAAAGTTAAAGTTCCTGAAATAGAGGGATACCATCATGAAGAGATAATAACTTAGTAGACCTAGGGTAGAGCACCCTAGAGAACAAAAGTAATAGTATTAGATGATGAATGAGATCCAAGTGACGTTAGTCAGGATCAAGAAAATATTATAAAGGAACCATAGTCTAGTCCAGAGCTGACTGAGACTGACAAACAGAAAGAGTTTAGAGATAGTAGAGAGATACAGAAGTTACTCCATATGAGATGGAGATTGATCTGCTCACCTGAGAAGTTTTTATCGAATAGTTTACCAGAGGCATTCCTCTCAATTAGATAGAGATGAGCCTAAGGCTAAGGGTTAAAGTAGGGAAAGAGAAATCCTTTTATGAATACTTAGTCGAGTTCATCCACATGAATAGTAAGAGTTGAATGACTAAAAAGTTAGTTCGTGGATTAAATTCTGTGTTACAAAGAAAGAGTTTTTCCCAGGTAATTGTAGAAGTTCAACAAAGAGGTAGATGTATGCAAAATAAGAAAAGAAGTTTATGATATATGAAGAAAGAAAGGTAGCCACAGTTAAAAAGTTCAAATGACTCCCCTATTCCCTATGTAAGAAAAAGTAATGAAGAGTTCAGTCTATACCCTAGTAAGAGGGTAACATGGCAACCTAAGTTAGATGAATAGTTACTTCAATATCTGACAATGATCTATTCATATAATGTGTAGATAGTCTGACAGATAATATGACAGAGGAAAGAATGCTTTAAAGTTACCTAGTTAATTGTTTAATTGTAATGTTTGTATGAGGGATGGTTGAGCAAATTATGTGTTATGGCTTATGTTGCTATAAGTTTTGATGAGCAGTTACATCTCCTTGTAGTTGTCATATGATGACATGCATGTTAGAGAATGCTTAAATGATTGTATCTCCTTGCATATTATGTATGTTAGAGTATGCTATGATGAATGAACACTCTCCTTTTGCATTACATGCAGGGTAGAGTAGATATGATGAGAAAGTTTTGAAAAAAAATTATTGCTCCCATGCCATATGACATGCAATTAGATAATTCAATTTGGTAAAGATAAAGCAATAGAAAAGTGATAAATAAGATAGTTAGCCAATTAATTCCCAAAGAATATAATGGGAATTTATGACTAGATAATGATAGTCAGTTAGACAAATAATGAGATTAAAGATGAATGCTAGTAGCAAATCTATAGACATATAATTACAGTACTCAGGACATATCCCTTCAACGTGGATAAGATACATGAATGATGTACCATGAATATGAAATAAAATGAGAAGCATTTATGAAAGATGATACAGCTCTAAGAAGGAGCAGTGTCTATGTAATAAAAGTTAACGCTCTCACAATAGAGCTAGATTGCTCTTGCGATAGTGCCAAGAGAATAGACAATGCAACTTATATAGAGTAATGTCCACCAGATGAGATGAATAGATTATGATAGATATGTGCATGGTAGAGCCTGTGTAGCTCTCTATAATGCTAGATGTAGTAAAGTTATAAAAGATGAGAATAATATGTGAAATTCCTGAGTGATAGAGGAAATGAGTAAAGTCCTAATAGATAATATTGGCTTCTATGATCATTTTTGGGGAATTATCTGTTGAGTTAACAACTAAGTGGAAGTGGCTAACCTTGTAAGTTTGTCAGTTGGTTAGGTCTTCCAGAGATGATAATACAGTACAATAGAATCATAGTAGATTCCAGAGGATTACAGTTAGATCCAAGCATGGCTCACAGAGAATAAAATTCTAAGGTCGCAGTGAGATCCTGAATAGGCTTACGGTTGATTACAGTAGATCCCGAGGGTCGCATTAGACTTAGCCTAGAAAAAGAAAGTATTAAGCCATAAGTACAGTATTTCTTTAGAAAGATGAATACTAAGGAAAATGTTAAGGTAGAGAAGCTTCACAAGTTGGTTAACTCATAACAGAAAGAGTACCCATGATGTTAATTTCATATAGCCTTATTACTATTATGGACTGAACTCAGAATCTTACACACAATAGGAATTAATTAATCAGAGTTAAAGTTTTAGTCCTGAGTATAAGATATTTATGAGTTTGTACATAATATCCCTAAGGAAGAGAAAAAGAATATCTCATAAGATATTAGAAGGGGTCAAATAAAAATAAAGAGATCCCTACGATAAGATTACAGAGAATAAAAATGAGAGACAAAAGATCCTCCATATGAGGATAAAGATATTAGAAGGCTAGATAGACCTAAGAGAGATAATATGAGAAGGGTTTAAGATAGTAAAGTACTAGGGTTAGAGCCTGTTAGCACCAGTGCTTTAGATTTTTATTTGGACTTTTTAGTTAATCGTGGTCAGGCAATAGTAGTCAATGATGGGTGACACTCTGGGAAGTGATAGAAAAATGTCATATCCTAATTTTCCCTATCTGTATAATACCGATAGTGGAAAAAGGTTTATAAATGATCATGATGAAGATCAGAAGAAATGATGAAGGTTATATGAGTGTTGAAGAAAGAGAAGGACCTAAATGTAAAGTAGAAAAGGTTAAAGGCCAAAAGTTAAAGTAGAAACAAAAGTTGGGCCAAAAGTGGTAATTTCTAAAAGCTAAGGGACTTAAATGTAATTAAGTAAAAAGTTTAAGATAAATTGTAATTATAGAAAGATCAGCCCAGAAAGGGTTATAACTGCCCAAAAGTTTTTCAGTCCCATATTCCATTAGTAAATAGAGGAAGTTACGTTGGTTAATCTAGCATGATACAAAAATTTTATTAGGGCTCCAAACAACAGAAAATTATCTAATAGTCTAAAAGTTATATAAATTTTTATCAAATTCCATGGATATCAGATATAAGTGGGGGAATTATAGGAAAGTGTACCCTACAGTGTCAAATGTTATGAATCTGACAGAACCCCAAAATAAGTCTTGTATAAAAAGTTATTCTCATAACAGTGAATTTGATAGGAGTTTGATAACACCCGTGATCCGATAATGAAACTTATTGGTATGTGAGTTTGGATAGAATGAGATCAGATAAACTCATATATAGGCCCATGATGACGCCAAGGAGGGCCCAAAACCTAGGGTACTAGTTTATCAGTAGAAGGGGCCAGTGTCTAGAAAAGGTGCGAAATTAAGAAAATGCCCTGGAGGCCCAGATTGTACCAGTGATGGATGGAGGGCATTTTGGTCATCTGGGATAGGTTAAAAATATGACACATGGAATAAATATGATTATTTGAGCTAGTATATGCCCTGAGGTAGTACAAAGAGGGGTGAAATGACAATTATGCCCTTAGGGTTAGTACATTGCAAGAAAGGACACCAAGGGTATTTTGGTCATTTCCCAAGGGATGGATGTAGATAAATCTTCAGTATATCATTGTCAATGGTATGAGAAGCCTATACATTAATGTCCAAGACATAATACATATCTTGGTATATTATAAAAAAATTAGTCACTTCCACATAGTTGTTAACTCCACAAATAATTCCCCAACAATGATCACTGAAGCTAATATTATCTATTAGAACTTTATTCATTTCCTTTATTACTCAGGAACTTCATATATCATTCCCTTCTTTCATAACTTAACTATGTGTATTACTGTAGAGAGCTACATAGGCTCTATCATGCACTTATCCATCATAATTTGTTCATTCTCTGAGCTCTATCTCAAGAGTAATCTGACTCTATTATAAGAGTAATCTAGCTCTATTGCAAAAACACTGCCTCCTCTCAGAGCTATATCATCTTTCATAAATGCTTTTCATATCATTTCATATTCATAGCATATCATTCATATATTTTATCCATACTATAAGGGTATGTCTTGAGTACTGTGATCATTTTACTATTAGTCCACATCTTTAATCTCATTCTCTATTCAATTGACCATCATTGTCTGATGATAAATTCTCATTCTATTCTTTGGGCATTAACTGGCTAACTATCTGGTTTATTGCTTTGCTATTATTTTTTTATTGCTTTATCATTAACAAGTTGAATTATTTAATTGCATGTCGTATGGCATGGGGCAACATAACTTTCTCATCTGGTATACTCTACCCTGTATGTACTATGTGAGGGGAGTATTCATTTATCATAGTATACACTAACATGCGTGTCATCATCTGACAACTGCGAGGAGATACAACTATTTATCATAACATATGGCAATATAAGCCATATCATCATCACATATTTATGCTCAACTATCCCCCATATTCGCATTACAATTAAACAATTATCTAGATAAGCCTGAAAGCACCTTGTCCCTTTATCACCTTAACTGCCAGGTTCTGATCATCTATTCTGGAATCTGAGTCATTTGCTTGTTTCACTTAGGCTGCCACGCTATCCTCTTACTAGGTATAGACTCAACCCTTCTTTACACTTTCTTACGTAGGGAATAGGAGAGTTACTTTATCTTTAAATCTGTGGCTACCTTACTTTCTCTAAACATCATAAACTTATTTTTCTTATCTTGCATACATCATTTTCTACTAATCCTAAAGAAATTTCTGAGTCAATTTTATCTTTAGCCTATATTTCCAATATCCTATTTATTCATTTAGGAATATGAGATAGCTTATCATATTAGGCCATTTTACATTACTAGGCTATATTCATTCTATAATAATCTATCTCTCATTGCCTGTAAGACTTCTGTGTCCCTAGCCTGAAGGATTTATGTGTCCTTGGCCTTACCGTAATCCATAACTGAGTCAGCTATTTTCTTATAGCTAACTGAGGAAGGGTCTAGCTTACATCTCTATGTCATTCATATTTTTAAGTTTTCCCCTTATCCTCTTGGATTACTAACAGGAGAGAAAATGTCTCTTATTAAGCCTCAATGTTCACATGGATGAACTCAGTTAGGTATTCATCAAAGGGTTTCTCATTCCCTTACACTAACCTTAGCCTTAGTTCATCTCCCTCTCGTATGGAGTAACTTCTGTACTTCTCTACTATCTCTTAACTTTTTCTATCTATATGTCTCCGTCTACTTTAGACTAGACTGTGGTTTCTTTTTGGTCTGTCTCTAGATCCTGACTAATTTAGGTCACTTGGATCTCATTCATCATCTAGCACTATTACTTTTATTCTTTAGGGTACTCTACCCTAGGTATGCTAGGTTATTGTCTCTTCGTGATGGGATCCCTCTGTTTTAGAAACATGAGCTTTTTATCCATTAGCCATCACGTCTTTAACCTTAAGCCACATGTTAGGCTCATTTCTAGGCAAATCTTAACCTGACTTTAATTCTTTTGTAATGTAGATCTACTCCTGATGATCGCATAGAGGATCTATTGCTGAACATTTTCTTAAACTGGTCTTCTGTATCTCAGTACATTGTACCATTTAGCTTGCCAGCACACTGAGCTAAACCTCTAACTAATAAACTTTAGTGAGGTCATCATCTTCATTCTTGTCATCAGGTCTTTGTGTATTCTAATCACAACCTGAGTATTAGCTAGCCGTGACTCATATTCTCTGTAAACTTTAGTTGCGGCTATCTCCACTTGCTCATTATAACTTGATAGCTTTGTGTTCTTCAACTGCTACTATAGGTCATCTTCTGCCATGACCTATTCTACTTATACATTAGTCATATCCTATGACTTAGACTCATTGCGACTTAGGTTGGGTGGAACTTCTAATCACGACCTAAACTACTTCATATCGCGATCTCATAGCTTTCTGTAAATAGTCACGTCTAATGGTCTTGACTTTGATGAATTTGAGTCAATTAAAACTCATTCATATCTATATATCATAATCACATCAAATAGAGAACATATTTACATAAATGTTCAACCGACTATCATTTCATCATATCACATAAAAACTTCATATTTTATGTCACCATAATATTTGTACATACATTACATACATGTCAATTACATATTTGGGGTACATTGTAACTATCATACATATGAGTAATTACTTTACTCTACCATGTTTACATGTTTACATTACCCCTAATCTCTTTTTACATTCTTTTCTAGGGAATTATAAACTGCACATACTTCTATATACAAAAGTGCCACCCCTATATATCAACTGATGGATCATTTTCTAGAAGTTACATGCCATGTAAGGGTATATGGTAGTATCTGACTTACTACCATCTCATGCTAATCTGCTAGAGTATAAACTTGATTTAGGTTAATGCCCTCTATTGTATATCTGTTTATCATCCCTGTTACATCATTGAGGAACTACAGATAAACTGTCTGTTCTTGCTCTTTACTTCTGTCCATCCCTTGACCTAGACTAGGTAACTCACTCTCCACAGCTTTCTTGAGACTAATATGGTCAATATTATCTGCCTTAACAAAGAAGGATGGAGTTTATTAGAACCAGGAACATCACACTGATCTTTTTCCCATAAAATCACATACTCTTTCCTGGACTTTAGAAATGGACAGGAACTATCATAAACTCTAACTGAATTTCTGGATTGAGGGACTATTGTATATATTACTTATCTTAAATCTATACTTAAACTCTGGTAGATGAGGAATAATATATGATCTACCCTTAATCCAGTACCAGTATTAAGCTTCCTCAGCCTTAATCTGTCCTCTCATATGAGGGATAAAGCTTACCTCAGCGCTAGAGGGCACTCCAACAAACTCATACTGTATAGAGTTACTAGATTCAATATATATAGCTTCAAAATGAATCTCTACATAACCTCCAGATTGCAGGTTTGAGTTTACAGAAATATCTATGGAACATTCTACTGTAGAACTCCCTGACTGATCTCCTATACTCTCCTCTAAACTCTCTTCATTATCTGAAGGATGATCAAAATCTAAATGTACATTATCTTCAAATATCATTACTGGGCAGGGGTTTCTTCATTAACTGCCTTATTAACTAAGGCCTTTGACTAACTTCATGAAACCCCATATCTACTCTTATACTATTTGCTCAATTAAGCAATATTAACTATCCCAATAAATACCCTAACTTAACAAAGTACTTACGATTTAAGGTCAAGGTTTGGGAACAATCTCATATTAGTCTATAAATAATCTATTCAGAGCATTTCTTAAGCCAGAATCCTTTGCTCTGATACAAAAATGAAACATGCTTATTTTTGTTCGTCTCAGGGACCATTTAGTGGCATTTAGAACCACTTATAAGACTTTAGAAGTCCATTAGCTAAATCTAGAATTTTTCTCTTTCTCGAGTTACTGTTCATATGGCATTCCAAAAATCTCATCCCCTTCCATGTAATCCCAATCCCACAGGTTTGTTAATGATGAAAGAGGATTGAGGAAGCATAAAGAGAAGTTAGGGATTGGATAGTATAAATGTTATGTGAAGAATTGTTATATGTAATGTTACTATTTGACCAATGCAAGTAGTGATGATCATGATGTAATGAAAAATAGTAAATGATGAGATAAATGTATAAAAATTTATAGACATTTAGTTAACATGTCAAGCTTCATTTTGACACTAAGAATGCCTTATTTTGATATCTGTACAAAGAGAACTAATTTTTTAAAGTAAGGGACCATAATTTATTTTTAGAATTTTTGACCAAATGAACCGTAATCTTTGATGAATAAAATGTATTAATTGGCTAAGCATTTGGTCTGGAAATTATTTTTTTCTTAAATTTCAATATGTTATCTTCATGTAGATTTTTGAACCACTTCATTTCAATTTTTCTAGAATTAATTATAATATTTTGAAGTTCATCACATAATCTGGAATGCCATATGAACAGTAATTCGAGAAAGAGAAAATTTTCAGATTTAGCTAATGGCCTTCTAAAGTCTTGTAAGTAGTTCTAAATGCTATTGAATGGTCCATAAGAAGTATAAAAGTAAGGATGTTTCAATAATGGTCATTTTGAAAAAGAAAAGGATTAAGGTGAAAACTCTAAAAGTTTAATGGTGCAAAATGGAAGAAGACATAAGCTTTTGGCTATTAAATGTAATTATGAAAATATAAGGGCCTAAAGCATAATTTCTAAGAGTTTAGGGAAAAAATGGTAATTATAGAAATTTGAGTCAGAAAATATCTAAAATTGTTTAAAAAAAAATTAGTCCCAAATTTTATCATAAAATAGAGAAAATTATTCTCATTAATTTAATGCAACAAGAAATTTTAATTTGAGGATCCGATAAATTGATATTAATTTCTAAAATTTGAGAAATTATTACAGTATCTTCTGGACCTCATAATAAGATAAAACTTGGCAGTAAATTTTTATAAATAATATAAGAATTTATGAAACAATAGAAGTAAAAAAAGAATTTTGTAAAATTAATTATTAAATTTAAGGTGAAATCAGACACTACTAAGGTATAAAGGAAAACATAGAATTTTTATCAGAACTTCTAAGTCTCTGAAAATTATAAGACTTTGCAAAAGAATTATTTTATATTAGAATGAACTTCTAAAAATGTCAGAACTATTAAAAGAGGTATCTAGAATTTATCTCAAAATTAGGGTAATTTAAGGATATCGGTCTATATAAAGTGCCTTGGGATTTGTGCTAATTAGCAATTGGAACAAGGAAGGCTCAAGATGGCATCCTAGATAAGTCCAATAGGCCCAATAGCAAATCTTGGGGCTCCAATCAGATTTGGATTATTTAAAAAAAAGAAGAAAATAAGATAAATCAAAAGATAATGTGAGGTGTCCTTGTGGGACCCACATGTCTTCCAAATGGCGAGCAGAAAGAAGCATTATCCCATGTGATGATTTACATTAAGAAAATATAAGAATTAACTTAATGATAATTAAATGTAATTAACTATAAAATCAACCAATAAGAGGAAGAATTAAGCCGTTGTAATAATTAGTACTTCTAAAGGTGGATTTGTCCTAAGAACCCTAAAATTTTTCTATAAATACCTCCCTTTATTCCTTCATATTGTCCCACACATAAGAGGGGAAACTCTTAAGGATTGAAAACTCAAACAAACATAAAGAAGAGACAAAGCACTTTGATCCAAAGTAATGAAGGTTTAAGGTAGGTAGTCTTCCTAATCTTTCTATATGTATTTTGGAAGATTAAAACTTAGGTTTTAATTGTTGGAAAACATATTTTTCCTTGGTTCTCTATGCTGTCAAAATCTGAACATAAATGAAGAAAGAAGAAAAGTTAGAATTATGAAATACTAACCTACATAAGCTTGAGTTGTTGGTTATTGCCTGAATTAATTGTGTAATCCTTGAAATCCAATTTATATAACCTTTTGGCCTAGGACAAAAATGAAGGAAGAAGGTTAAATTTTAATTATCTAATGCTTCCATTGAATTTGTATGATGAATTTGTGTAGGATTGAATAAAATTATAACCTTGGAAACATTGGAAATGAGAAAGGGAGAATTTGAAACCTTCTCTATATTGTTCATGCATACGAAAAGTGATTGGAATTTCATTTTTTTATATTTCCAATGGGTTTAAAATATAAAATTGTGTAGGATTATGTAAACTCAGAGTCTTAGAACCATTGGAATTGAAAAGAGATATTTTTGTAAAATTGTGGGTGATGTTTCTATTTCTGTCCAAACCTGAAAGAAACATTGGAATTTTGCAATTATAAATCCATATTTGGATTTCTTTGGAAAATTTGTGTGGTATATACTCAAGGGACAAATTAATTCAAAAGACAAGGCAATCCACCACAAATAAACAGAGTTAGAAGTGTATTGGTTTCAAAAAATGAAACTAAATTATTGAGTTAGGTTCAAAGATAAATTGGTTTGGATTGTAATAAGTGTATTACTCTATCATGATTAGGATTTGATATTTGTGAAAGAGGAGATCAAAAGACCAAGAAAGAAAAGGTTAAAGGAGACCTACTTCAAGGTAGTAAACTTACCTAACTTGTATGCTTTACTTGCTTGGATATTTTATGTATTGGATGTTTACTTTGATTATGTGAAGCATGTATGATTGAATTATCCTCTATTTCTTTTTATGCTATGTCCATATGTTATAATTTAAGGAATATGGAAGCATGTAAAGATATAATTATGTAAGCATGATCATTAAGCACACACATATTAACATTAAGTATTGAGTTGCATACACTATTTGTTTTCCATTTGTTACTGAGATTTTCCTAGAAATCTCACTCCTTCTATTATACAAACATAATAGTAGGACTATCTTATGGAAGCAAGGAAGCAAAATGAAAAAGTTATGATGCATAGATACTTTGTTGTATATGAGATTTTTTATGAAAGTTTGTCTTGTGTATTAAGTACAATATTGTAGTTTTGGTGATGTTTTGTTGAGACTTATGAAAAGTAGTTAAGCTTTGAATAAATGTATGAGACTATACAGTATGATAATAGACATGTTGAACTTCATTTTGGTACCAAGATCGCCTTATTTCGATATTTGTATAAAGAGAATGAGTTTTTTTCAAAGTTAGGGCACCAAATATGGAAACTGACCAAATAAATAGTAATTTTCCACGCTAATACTGTATTAATTGGTCTAGATTTTGATCAGATTCATATTTTTCTTTTAAATATACTTATGTTAGCTTCGTATAGCAACTTGAATCACTTTATTTTGATTTTTTTAGAATTAGTTATGATTTTTTGAAGTTGAGTCACTTGTCTGGAATTTTACCAAATGAACAGTAACTCGTGGTTATAAATTCTAGATTGTGTCATTTGACTTCATTGATTATATAAGTAGTTCCAGATGCTACTGTTTGATCCCTAAAATAGTGTATATATATATTTAATGTTAAGGAAAACACGATTTCATAAAAGAATATAGAAGAATACAATTATATGTTGGGAACTGAAGAAGAGAGATGAACTTTTTGAAGAAGCGACATAAAGAAGCGGGAAAGGATAGACAAAAAACTAAGGAATCACAAGAGAATGAAGACAATTTATACTAGATGAAATGGACGTCTAGTGTAGAAAGAAAACATCTAAACCGGATGTACAAGCAATCGGTTTATATGTGTTCTTTCTTACATCGGACATTGGGCATCTGGTGTAGAAAGAACTTTTCTAAACTGAACCTTAAGGCAACTGGTGTAGAAAGGTTATTTTAAATCGGCTATGAAGATATCTGGTGTAGTAATTTTCTTCTACACCTGTCACGTATACATCCGATGTAAATATTTTATCTTATTTAAAAAAATACCACCGGTCAATTTTTTTAAATCGTCTCTGCAAGGACCAATTTAGAAATGGCGCTTTAGAAAGCCCTTTTTTTAGTTGTGTATATGTGTGTTTAGAAAGAACCATAACCAAGGTTTTAAAAGGATTTTTGGCCTAAGCCTTAGTTTAGGAAAATTTCAAAACAAACAGTTATATTTGTCCAAAAGGGCTTTTGGACTAAACTATGGTTTAAAACTAAAGTTTTGGATAAGCTAACAAGACTAGCTTCTAGAATAGTAAAAAAACTTATGGACTACCCAATTACTATTTTACCCTTACTTTTTCTTACACCCTCTCTCCTCTCTCCTCTCTCTCATATCTCCTATTTTTAATAAAATAATACCCTTTCTAGTAATTTTCTAATTACAAAAGTCCTTCTGATAATAACTATCAAAATACTCATTTATTCAAAATCACTTTTTTCCATAAGCTCTTCTCTAAAAGCTATCTAAAAGCCGTTTTTTCATAAGCTCTTTTCTAAACTCTTATCTAAATAGGCCCTACATTATTCAGTAATCTTGAAATTAATATTCCTATGACTGAATTTCTTAAGAGGAACCCTAAATATGCTAAACTCCTTAAAGAATTGTGTGCTAATAAGAAGAAGTTTAGGCCTCTTGAGAGAATTCAAATGAGTGCTAATGTGTCTTCTTTTTTAAGGCTGAGTTACCAGTTAAGTGCCAAGACCCAAATCTTACACTATCCCTTGCACAATAGGAAAAGTATGAAGTAAGGGAGCTTTGTTAGATTTAGGGGCTACCATAAATGTAATGCCTTGGTCGGTATACTTAGCTTTGGGCATAAACAATCTCAGAGCTACTAGCATAGTGCTCCAATTAGCTGATAGATCAATTAGATATCCTAAGATAATTATTGAGGATATTTTAGTATAGGTCAAGGATTTAATATTCCTAGCAGATTTTTATGTGCTAAACATGTCTAATGAGATAGTGAATGAGAGCACTTTAATCCTAGGAAGACCTTTCCTCCAAACTTCCAAGACCATTATAAGCATGAAACGAAGTTCTATTACAATAGAGGTTAGAGAACATGTGCTCACCTTTAAGGTGAATGAAGCTATGAAATATCCTTTTGATAATTGTCATATCCCTAATTTTCTTATCCAGTGTACATGAATTCTAGTAGGAAAAGGTTACAATGTAATGGTAGGAAGTGATTAAATTGCAAAGGAAGAAAGTTACTCATACCTTAAGTATAAAGTTCAAAGGGACTTATTGTAAAGTTTCCAAGGACTAAAATAAAAACCCTAAAAGTTCCATGGTACAAAGTGGAAGTAGACACAAATTATGGGAACTAAGTGTAATTATAAAAAGTTAAGGGACCAAATGGTAATTATGAAAGTTCAAGGATGTAATTTTCAAGAAATAAATAAAAGATTAGGACCTAAATGTCATTTTTGAAAAAGATCAGAGTAGGTCTTTAAATCCATGATCTGAAGGTAGGATTAGATATAAGCAATTTTTATGATAAATCCTGTGAACTATAGAATTTTTAGTTGAGGTCCAGATTAATTGATATAATTTGTTGAAATAATTAAATTTTTAGAATTTTTTTTAAAATACTATTGGATCAGATAACCAATAAAAATATATCTGGAAAGATAATTAAGCAAAGAAAATTATGGGGGCTAGTGCTCACAAATATCTTGAAAAGTTCAAAATGATAAAAAGGCCCCTATGTGTAAAATAAATAAGAAATAAATGGACGGCATTTTAGTTATTTAACCTAGGTCAAAAGATCAAAGAGGGCAATACGAATAATTGACTAGGGTCAGAAAATATTTGGATAGAGTGTAAAATGACAATAATGGTTGTAGCTTTAATATAAAGCATAATTGTGAATCAAGAGCATTTTGATCATTTTTCAAGGGCTAGTAATTAAATTTATAACTAGTATAAGAATATCAATGATAAAAACAATGTAGACACTTGATTTAGTAACAAAAAATATATTCTAGAATTTGACAAAAAATTGGAGTTAGAAAATAGGCTGTCTTTTGTGAAATCTAACTAGGCCATTATAGGATTGGACTAAAATTTTTCCAATCCTATTTTACCATAGAATGACACCACTTGAGGTACAAATTTTATGATGTGCTTGATGAGGTCATGTTGGCTTGGTAGACAAGTTCAAGGAGAAATCTTGGCCCTTGATTTCAATAGAGCAACAATTGATCATGGCCCTTGATTCACCAAGATTTTACCTATAAATACCCCCCAAATCATATTCATTTTGGCAGCCAAGGGAACCATAGGGGTAACTCTTGCAGCATCTAATCGTGAAGCTAACAAAGGCAATTTCTTCCTCTAGTCTTTGGGCTTTGTAGTAGGAAGCTTGTTCTTAAGTTTAAATGGCATTCTCCCCACTTGGAAGGCTGGTGGATATGATGGTTGAATGATGGAGGAAGATGAATTTTAGGTTATGGATAGTTTAGACAAATTTAAATAAAATAGAATCAAGTAGTTTTAACTTGAGAAATCATGTATGTTTGTAATTAGGGTTTTAGTGTTGAATCTAACACTGTACATAACACTGATCAAAGATTGAAATTTAATGATTTTGATGCTTCCAATGGGTTTAAAATAAAAAATTGTGTGGGGATAATTAGGTAAACAAGTATTAGAAGCATTGAAATCAAAATGAAAATTTTTGAAAAATATTGTGAGCTCACTGGTTATGTACAGATTTGGAGGAGGAGTTTGAATTTTGAAATTCTAACCTCATAATTGTATTCTACATGAAAAATTATGTACGAATGGACCTTTGGGATTTATTTTGGATGGATGGAAGAATAAACCATAAAATTTAACAAGAAAGGGAACCAAGTGAACATAGTCTTGGAATTGTGTTTTGAATTGAGTTGTAATATGCCATTACTTTGTAATGTTTATGTTTTGGCATTTGTTTGATAAGAACACCAACCCAAGAAGTATATAACAAGGGATATATAAGAGGTAGCAAGTATACCTAAGTATAATGTTAATGATGTTTGATTAATTGCTTACTTGTTGATTATGATTGTTTGGTTGAGCTAGGTTATGATTATAATGATAAAGATGATGATTGTATGGTTGCAACTCCTTGCATTTTATGTCATGAAAATATGTACTTTAGAGATTGCTTATGATAATTAATGGTTAGCTACCATATCATGATAAGCATTGTTGTCAAGCATACATGATGTTATAGTTTATATATCTTACTATTAAGATTTCTTTGAAATCTCATCTTTCATATAAAGGACCATGTTATAGGTGCTGAACCATCAAGGGAAAAGTCTTTAAATATGGATCATTGAACTTGTAATGTGGTATATTTATGGTATTATACATTGTGAAGTACTTTAGTAAGCTTTGCCATGTATGTAACCTAGAGGCAATGACCAAGAGACGTGATTTTGAATGCCTTATGGGACTTGTTATGATATAAAATTTGGTATCATTAAATTTAAGATAAGGAGATTTAATTAGAAACCAAGAATACCTCATTTGGTTAAGTTTTCAATTTAATATGACTTTTCAAAGATAAAGAAAAAATCTGGAAAGAGGTAATTTGTGTCTCCTGAGGCAATGAGCTTCCAACGATGTTTTAAGATATCAAATGAAAGAATTTACCCACAAGATTTTGTGAAGTCTAAGTACACATATTGATATTTAAAACTATAGGTAATGCACCTTATTTGGATCAGTGAGCAAGGAGAAATGATTTTTTAAGGTTTGAAAACTGGAAGTTTTCATATTTACCAAATGAAAAGTACTTTTCAATGAATATAATGTATCATTTTGGCCAAAGAAACTTTAGTTTCATATTTTTCCCACAAAGGTTAGCTTTCAATATGAATTTGAACCACCTCATTTTTATTTTTCTAGAGTTAATTATGAATTTTCAAAATTGGGTCTATAATATGAAATTACCATATGAACAAATACCCTAGAAAGGAATTCTTTCAAAATTTAATGTTCAAGTTTAAAAGGTTTTTAAGTGGTTCATATTGCTTCCAATTCAGCATGGATGGGGGTAAAAATAAGAATACAACAATGATTTTGCTTATCTTAGACTAAATACCTTTGACTTTGCTATAGAAGAAACTCGAGATGAACATGAATTGAACTTGCATGATAGGTTTTATTCTTGTTACATAATTTGCATGATTCCCATGAAGCATGTCATGAGCCTTCTGAGTTAAATTCATCTCTGAGATATGATGAATATTTTTCATCTCTTTCTTTTGTTTATTTATGTTCTTGTTCTTGTGGAAGTGAGACACCATGTTTCAATTGTTTAGAAATTAATAGTATGCTCTCCCCTTCCCAAGACTTTTCATTCTCAGCCAATTTTGACTATATTTCCTCATTTGTGAGTGACATTGCCTTTAGCAAGGATTTGTTAAGTAATTGCACAGGGTTACAAGCCATGATAAATGTTGAAATTTAAACAAAATTTGAAGGATCAAGCTTCTGTGAATCTATGTCGCGACTAACTGACCTTCCAATTGTGACCAAAGATCAAGTCTTTGATGATAAGAGCCTCTATGTTGGTACGTCATGACCAAATGATAGTTTAGTCATGACTAGTGAGCAGAGTGGTCAGGAGGAGGGCTATGTGTATTCTCGTCATGACCTCAACATGGACAGGTCCCAACTAGATATTATAGAGGTATTCACAATGATCCTTTGTCGCAAAGTGAGGTTGAAGATGTGACAAGTTGTTCCATATACAACAAATGAGCTTCAACTTCCCTCAATTCCTATCACATCCTTTCTTTTTTATGTCTTATGAACCAAATGGTAGTATCTAGAATAACTTTTAAAGTCATTGAAGTTAAATTACACAATATGGAATTCTACCCTCTCATGTACTTTTCATTATGTAAATTCTAGACAGGTAACCTAATTTCAAAAAATCATAATTAATTCTAGAAAAATTCAAATGAAGTGTTTCAAGTTTTTACGCAAAGCTAACTTAAGCCTTCTTCAAGGAAAAATAAGTAGTTTACCACGATCTCATTAAGTCAACTCAAGTAAATGTCTAAATTGTATTGTTCATTTGGCCAACTTTCCTTATTTCCAAATTCGGTCCCTTGAATTTGAAAATTTATTTCTACGTATAGATATCCAAATGCAGTATTCTTTATGTCAAATTAAATATTAGGATCTCTACTTTCAAATAAAAAAATGTATACATTTATTTAATTGTTTACCATTTTTCTTAGGCAGATACAAATTACTGCCATAATTTGAATACAATATATTTACATATAATGCAATCATAATAAATTGATATATCAATTATACTATCCAATCCCTAACTCCTCTTCATTTCACTTCATCTCCTTTCATCTATGGAGAACCTGTTGGGATTGGGGTGACATAGAGGGGGTGTATTTTTGGGAAAATCTTAGTAGCAAACGGCACTATAAACAGTTGCAACTTAATGCTTAGTATTAGACATGCTTGTCTACTATAATCATGCTTACATAATGAAATACTTCTATACTTCTTACTTATAACATATGGCCATATTATAAAAAGAAATAGAGCTTCCTCAATCATACATGCTTCACATAATCAAGTCTAGCCAAACAACACATCAACAACACTCAAGCATCAATCATACAAGTTTAGGTGAGTTCACTACCTCTTTATTGCTTTTCCATAACCTTTTCATTCTTTCTTTGTTATTCCTTATCCATGCCAATTAAGTTCTAAACATAACATAACAATAAACTAATTACAATTCAATTAAATCAAGTTCTAAACTTATCCTAAACTGATAAGCTCCTATCTTTCTTTAATTTTGGTTAATTATCTTGCCCTTTAAATTAAATTGTGCCCTGACCATTTCCCACTCATTTTTTCCAAGAAATCCAAATATGAAGTTAGCATTAACAAATTCTAATCCTATTTGGTGAACTAAATAGTACATAACCTGACAGCACTAAGGGATTTCTCAAAAATTTCACTTTTGATTTTAATACTTTCAACTCTAGTCTCTTGGCTCAGTCCTATACAATTTCACCTTATGGACTCAATGGAAGCATCACATTCAAAAAAAAAATCCCTTGGTGATGTTCCTGATCTGGCTGAATAGGTGCCTCAATGTGGGAAATTAAAAGTTTTACAATTGATTCAAAGTACAAGCATCAAACCAAGTTTATCTAAGTACTAATTTCAGGTTTCTTACTTCAATTTCATTTTGCCCCTAAATTTCCAGATCTTGTCCAGCAACATGACCATGAAAATAACTCATTTCTCTTCCCTTGATAATGTTCCTGCTCTGGACAGTACTGAAAAGCTAGACAATTCCTTCCAAAAATTATAGCTTTGATTCCAACACTTCTAACTCATCTTCTTGGCTTAATATCAAATTATTTTTCCTTCTAAACACTTTGGAAGCATCAAAATCATCAAAAAAATTCTTCCCAATAAATTTCCAGTTTAGGTCAAAATAATCCAGTGTGTGGGGAAAATCAAGATTCACAAATTAATTCAAGCAATAATCATGTATTCAAGCTTAGCTAAGTATCAATTTCTTATCTCTAACTTCAATTTCCTTTTCCCCCTTTTCTTAACCATTTTAGCAGCAATATAACCTTGGGGAAATCTAATTTTTATTCCATTAAATCTATAAGATCAAGCTCCTAATTTGAAGGAATAAAAGCTAGGATCAATCACTTACCTTGATCCCTTGTAAGCTTGATCACTTAGGCTCCTTGTACTTGCTTTTTCTTTAGGTTTGAGTGAAATTTTGGCATAGTTTTCCCATGGTACTAGGTTGCATGCAATTGAAGGGAATGTAAGGAGTATTTATAGCCAAGTTTTGGGGTTGGATGAGCCATTATACCCTTCAAGTTCCTAATTATTACATAGCCCTAAACTTGCTTCTCATTGGTTGGTTTCTAGATTAATTAAACTTAATTATCATTAAATTAATTATTATATTATTTTAATATTATAAATTACTTGCAGAATTCTTCCCACTTGTATGGCCTGACATGTGGTGCAAAGTGGGTGTCACTAGCCACCTCACATGTCTTGAAGTTTCTTCCTTTCTTTTCTTTTTTATAAAATATCATTAAAAATTTATTTGACCACATGATAATTTTTTAACATTTTTTGCCTCTAGGGTCACACCACTTTGGGCCTTATTTGGGTCTAAAGCATTAATTGGCCCAATTTCTCATAAATAACCACTATAAACTTCATTAAGTATCTTAATCATCCCCAAATTTTGTGATAAATTATATATGGGTCTTTTAGAGGTCTTGATATTTTAAAAAATTTATTCTACTAGTAAATAATTTTTTTTAAATTTTTATAAATTTCTGAGACCCATAAGTCCTGATAAAAATTTTATATATTTCTTTAAATCCTTTATAAGTGTCTAATTTCACTTTAAATTCTATAATAAATTCTACGGACTCCTTTTTAAGTTCTATTAGTTTTATAAATTCTTATAATAAATATAAAAATTTCTTGTAAAATTTTATTTTATTCTAAGGTGCAGAAGGTTTTGTAATAATATCTAGACTTTAAAAAATAATATTAAATTTTTGGGACAAATCATAATTTTGAAAAATATCTGTAACCCAAATATTGTTCCCTACTTTTTGGTAAAAGTTGGAAATAAATTATTTCCAAGAAATTTTGAGGCTCAACTCCCTCATAATTACAATTTTGCCCTTAAATATGGTAAAATACACTTTAGTCCCTGAAATTGCTAAATTCCACTTTAGTCCCTTACTACACAATATGAAATTCCAATTTAGTCCTTAAATTTTCAAAACTCCACTCCCTTTTATATTTTTTCTTGAATTTTCTTATTTAACTTTTGCTTAAATGACATCTATGTCCCTTGGTTGTATAACTCTACATTTTCCTCTCTTTCTTTAACTTGAAACTTATCTAACCATTTCCTTTTCTTCTACTTATCTTTACAATCCCTTCCTATTATTTTTCCTCTATTAGTCTTTTATAGATAGAAAAAATTAGGATATGATATTTTTACCCCTTAAAATATATTTTGTCCTCAAAATTTAGCTCATTCCTTAGTCAAATAACTCTGGATATGTCTCCTTTTTATACCCTTTTCTATTTTGTGACTAAGGTTCAGGATATCTTTGGGAATTATATTTCTTGTCTTAGCATCTGGCAAAATTTCATAACATTTATGGAGCTCATGCCTTTCTTAGATCATTACGCCCTTTTTCTTGGTCAACTCAATCAGAGTAAAAATCTGCTTCTCTTTGTTGCTCACTAACCTGTATGCATCCATCTATTTATGGATGACTCACAGCACTGGATTTATGAGTAGTGTCGATTTCTTTCATACATAACCCTTTCAAAATTTGATAAAATTTTGGGGTCTCTGTCATTCATTTTACTTCTCATTACATATTCCCATACGTATCTCATTACATATCCCGGGATACCATAAGTTTAGTATTCTCTTTGACTTATAACTTTATCAATCTCTTAGGAATATTTTGTTCTTGTACCTTTCTAATTTCCTTCTTAAATAAAACTATACTATAAATCTTTCCTCTTAAATATTCTTTTCGCGTCTAACATAAGGGCTATAATCTCTCACTTATTTCTCTAGGTATTTTATACTAACTTCCTAGTGGTCACCCATCATTATACTACCCTTAATTGAGCACGATTAACTATTGAGTACTAATGGGTTAACACCTAATTATAATATGTAGGACCATAGTTCATTGCCTATCCCTACTTATATAATCATATTATGCTATTATCTTGCCTTAGACCTTATTTCATTACTCTTTATCGGGTTATGCAGCTCTTATTCTCTTTAAACTCCTCTTAGGGACTTACCTGCTTAGTCCCTTCTTAAGTTATATGAGATTATGTCTTATCTTCTTTAGGCATGCTTCCTATAGACTTATAATTACTTTATACTCAAGACTAAAAAAATTAATTATTATCTTTAAATCCTTCCTTGTGTAAGAGAATCCTGAGCATAGTCTATATAGTAAGGTTTATCTAAGAAAAATATCGTGGGTACTCTTTATATGAGTTAATCAATTTGTGAGGCTTTTATACCTTAAACTCATCCTTAGTGATCGTTTTCCTAGAGAAATATTATGTTGTCACCAATTTTCATGGCTCACCTTTTCTTTCCTGAAGGCTAGGTTGATTGTGAATCACTCGTAACTGCCTTAAGCATTTTTAGGATTTATCAAATCCCAAAATATTATTTTGGGCAAAACCATGTTAGGATCATATCATAGTCTTCTAGAAGATTCAAGACCAACAGACTAAGTCATAAGGATAGCCACTTCTACTCTTTAATAACTCAACTGATAGTTCCCCAAGACATTTTATAAAAACTACTATTATCTATCTAGACTTTACACATTTCCTTTACCACTTAGGAGTTTCTCATATCATTTTTATCTTTCTAATAATAATTTTACTTACTGTTTATAACTAGAGCTCAATATTAGCAGAGTTCTTCATATAATCATTTTTGTTTATGGCTCTACGCAAAGACTCTGAAGAATTTTCTCATCTTATATGGTAGACACGGCTTTATCTTGAGATGCATTGTCTATCTCTTTAAAGTGGTTATATCTCAACAACAATCTAGCTCTATTTCATGAGTAATATCATTCATTACATAGGCACTGCTCTCTTTGAGTTCCATCATCAATTTCATAATTATATCTTATTTTCATGTTCATGGTACATCATTTATTTGTCATATCTCTATTAAAAGGATTTGTCCTGAGTACTGTAATCATATGATATAGGTATGCCTCTAATATCTCTCTAAATAGCTTTACTAAAAATATTCTTGCAACTTCTTTGCTTTAGCTCTTTGTTCCACACGCTATTGTCATCTCATAACAAACTCTTATTTTTGATATGAAACTTAATCTTAATTTCTTAGAGATTAACTAGGACTAGCTATCTTATCTATTTCTTCCTCTACTTTATCTATTATGCTCTTACCTATCTCTTATGGAAATAACCATTTCCATATCATACAAATACAACATATCAGGTCTAGAGTAAAATAGAGTGTGCATGCTAGACATACAATTTAAATATGAGATGTAATTATTCTTATGCCAATAGGAGTAGTTAATTCAATTCATACCTTGAATCAGCTTAGTTGACTTTATTGCCTTTTCCTTATTCAAGGAAAATACTTTTCCTTAGTGTTTAGATCTATCACATGTGGCATTTTGTGGGCACTCCTTGGCCTAATGTCTTGGCTTGCCACATCTATAACAAACTCCTTAACCCAATAAACAAGGTCTACCTCCGTGGTTCCTACCACATATTTCACACTTGTTCTGCCTTGGTTGCATGTTGCCTTTTCCTGACCTACCTATCTTAGTAGCAGATCTCTATCCTAAACCTAATCTAAACCACTTCCTATTACCACTTGTTAAGGCTGACGACCCTATTGGAATCATTATTAGAGGTATTATAATAGTTCATCTTTTGGGGTAACCTTTATCCCTTCAGAGTATTGCAGACTATTCTTTGTAATCCTACATACTTTAACTACTTCATTAAATCTTTGTATTTGTCTAGGCATTCTTTCTCTTATTTTAGAGTTCAATCCATGAGTCAATTTCTCACTCATCCATCTCTAGTCGTTCATATGATTCATATATGTAGCATAGTGAGAGAGGCGTCAAAGGGTTCCTTCTCACCCTGTCTTAACATTAAGAACTCAGCCTCACGCTCATCCCTCATAGACTAAGGAAAATACTTATCGTAGTATTGTTTGAGAAAGATTTCCCATTTAAGAAGGGTATTTCTTACTCGCAAGATAATCCCTGTATTTGTCCACCAACGGTCAACATCTTTTTCTAACTTATATATGGTCATCTATGTATTTTACTCTAAAGGACAATTTAAAACTTTGAAGAGTTTTCTAAGTGGTTTACCTAATCCTCTGTTGTTTGAACATTGAAGGTTCCTTCAAATGCAAGTGGATTATGCCTACAAAATCATTTGATCCATAACTGTATACTATCTTGATCCATTATAGGCCCCTGTTGTCTATCCGATATAGTTTCAGTCTGTCTGTGACCAAACTATGGTTCCTTGATGACTCCTTCTTTTGTTTATTATAAATCAGCTATAACTGCTGCTACTGCTACAACTGCATCTCTTTCATGCTCTTGACGTGCTTGCATTTCTCATATTTTGTCCATTAACCATTCATGTTTATCTAGCCTATCCATAATAATTTGTATAGTCTGCTAGGTTACTAGTCCCCTCATTATAGGGCTCTACAACTTAGGGTCTAACTATTCTATGGGTGTTAACCATTGTCTCTATTTCCTCTAGTCTATAATTGAGAAAACACAATCAAATGTATGTATAATAACTTCCATCTATCTATTATCAAACATATATACATACAATAAAGTAATGTTCATGCATATTAGTAAACCATGTTCACATATCACATACATATATATATGCAAGCCATAGTCAACTATATCATACAAAATATATAAGGTATATCATCATCATATAATATACATCAAGCACCCTAGTTCTCATTCTACTTATACTCCTATGCAAGTCTTAACCTTCTAACTCAAGTTCTTATTTTAGGAAGAACTAGTCTCACGTATTGCTTTATGCTGTGGATTTATTCCTGAATATTGTTGAAGGTCATGATCAATGTGCTCCCTAAACAGAAGTATTTGACTTGCCATAAGTTCATCATACTATGTTATAATGTATACTTGGTCGAGATTAGTACCTAAACTTTCAAGCAAAGGTAAAGTCTTGACACTGTATTCAAAAACTACAGATATAATATCTGATCTTGATTCCTGCTTCTATCCATCCTATTACCCAACTCTAATAGATTGTTTTCTATATCTTTCTTGACTACAGTCCAGTCATCGATACCTTCCTTATGGTGAAGGAAGTACTCCATGGGCTTTATCTTACTTGGTCCTGCCTGCTCGACTTCAAGTTTATTGTGTATGGAAATTCATTTGATCAATGTTTGGAAAGTCTAGATCAAGGCTTGATAGATGCATCGAGAAGAAACTTGTTTTAAACTTTGAAAAGTGTCATTTCATGGTTAACCATGGAATAGTATTTGGTCATCTCACATCTAGCAAGAGAATTGAAGTGGATAAAGCAAAGATTAAAGTAATCTCCTCTCTTCCCTACCCCACTACTTTTCCATCATTTTATGCATGCAATTGTACTTTTGTGGTAATATTTGATTTTGTATGGCATTGTGCTTATTTAGGGGTAAAATGGTTAATTATCTTATCCAAACTGTAAATGCCTTGATCTCCAATTTGTTTGATTTTACATAGAGCTTTGCCTTTGGTTGTAAGTATTTGGAGGAGATTCAAAGACCCAAATTAGAGCAGGAAAGAAGTCACAATATCAAGAAGACAAAAAATGAGAAGAGCCTGCCACTGCATTCTTTAGTCGCGACCAGAGTATTTCTAGTCGCAACCAAAACTTTCTGTGTTCTTAAGTGAAGTTGTGCATTTTTTATTAGGTCACTCTGCATATAAGAAAAAGAGAGAAGCAACCATAAAAATAGCAAGCTTTATTTTCTAAATTTGGACAAGAGGAGGTTTAACACTTGCTCTCAACTTCTCTCATTAACTTTCACTCAAATCTTCCATTTTTATACCATTTTCCACTATTTTATCCATTTCTACACCAATTAAATCACTCCCACCACCTTCTTCTCCACCTTTACATTACGTTTTTCAAGATTTCTCATGGCAGCAACTTTATAGAGCGATTGTGGCATGATTGAAGCTATGAGAGGCTAAATCTTTTAGACTCTTGGTGATGGATGAAAAAGCTTGAGATCAATCAACATAATAAAGGAGTTATTATAGTATAATTCGTGCTTATTCATAAATTGGGATTTATAGATTTAGGAATTTCCATGATTTGAAGGAGACTTTGATATCGATTGGTTATTCTTGAGTTTAAACTATTATATTTAACTTGGTTGATGTAATTGCTGATTTCTGTATATATATATATATATATCATTTTTTATTTATGGTTAGTTGTTAAACATACTACTTTTAACCTGCATTTATAAAGGTATTTGATTAGCGAAAGCATTACTTTAGTCCAAAAATAAAAAAATTCCATTTAGTCATCAGCTACTGTTCATTTGGTCCAAAAATAAAAAAAATCCATTTGGTCATCAGGTACTATTCATTGTGAATTTTCCATACTATCAGTTTAAATTTAGAAAATCATAACTAATTTTAGAAAAATTGTTTAGAGATGTTTCAAAGTTATAATTAAAGAAATTTCATTTATATTTAAAGGAAAAATATAAAATTGGATATTTACTTGCCCATTAAGTACAATTAATTCATTAGGTAAATTTTGGAACTTCCAGATTCTGACCCTCAACTTTAGAAATTCACTTCCCTTAGTACACATATCCAATTGAGGTGTGTTACCCATAAATTTAAATCTTAGGATGTGTACTACATGCATACCAAATTGCATGGATTAATTCAATTATTTGCTAGGTCAAACTGAATCCATAACAAACCTACTCTAAGACCTACATTTTTACAATTTCCATATTTTTCATAATTCTCATAAATTATTCTAGCATGCATAAACCATCCTCTTGGCTTCCCATACTTTCATATACACCATATAAACATGCCATAATTATTGCATACCATTCCATTACATAATTTGGCAATTTTACATAAAAAGGATAAACATACATCAGATGCTAGAGAATCAATTTGTCTACTTTCTCTGTTCCATTCTTTAGCTTTCCTTCAAGCATGAGTCTTCCATCATTACTGGCCTATTATGGTTGTTTATGGGAGGATGAAATTTTGGGGAATCTTAGTAGTAAATATTACCTTTCAATGCATACAAGATGAATGCTAGTGTATGACATGCTTGCTTGCCATAATTCATGCTTATCATAATAACATATGAACATGCTTCATGTTTCATATAATATATAAATAGCCACTACAATAATAGAAACAGAACTTCATTCATTCATATATACATCACATAATCAAGCAAAGCAATCAACATATCAATATACATAAGCATTTACATCAAGTACACAAATAGAGTAAGTTCACTACCTTAAACATAAGCTTTCTTCCTTATTCTCAAACTTGCTCCTCATGCTTCCAACGATTAAAATTTTCAGTCAAAATCATAAAAACATCCTCTTAGATGTTTTAAGGTCTTAAAAACATTACATTCACCACATAATTCATTAGGACTATGATCTTCACTAAGTGGAAGACTAGCTTACATAACTTAACCTTTCTCTTTCCATTTTAGGACTCTTGGTTTCTTCTAGGTAAAATTAATTCTCAATGTACAATCCTACATAATATTTCATGTAGGAATTTTAAAGGACTATTGGTTGAAAATCAAACTCCCTTCAATTTTGGACAAAAACTGAAAGCTACCTCTAGGAATTTTTAAAATTCCTATTTTGATTCCAATACATCCAATGCTTGTTTATCTACTTAACCCCACACAATCTTTTATTTTAAATTCATTGGAAGCATCAAAATCATAAAATTATAGCTCCTGTCCAGTACTATGTACAGTGGCAGAACATGCATAAAAATGAAACTCCAAAGATTACATGGCTTTTACAAGCTTATACTACCCAATTCTAGCTTAATCCCCCTTTGTTTTATCTTGTTCTAACATCAATTTCTCCTTCCCCTAATTATGTACAGGTTTCGGTGAGCCATGGAAGAGAGGAAATTCTATTTTTTTAGCTATTTAGCTCAAGATAATTCCTCATATAACTCAATATTAAAAGCTTGATCAAAGTACGTACCTTGTGCTCTTGATTCCTAGTTTCTTTGATTACTTATTCTCATTATTTCCTTTTATCTATAGAAATTTTGGCGGTATTATCCCTTAGTTCCCTTGCTTCATGTGCTGTAGATTTGGGTGGTATTTACAGATTTTTCATGGGTGGATGGATGGCGAGGATTCAATCTTGCACTATTTGATTCAAGGGCAAAGATTGCTTCTTAAACTTGACTTGCCCACCAAGAAAATTATGACATCATCTATGGCATCATTTAAGGTTCATGTGTGGTGAAATTCTATGAGGAAAGAAGAGCCTAGAAAACTCTAGTACACTCCAGTACCGACCCAGTCATATTTCACAAAAACTAGACTATTTTATTAATCAATTTTTTGTAACATTCTGGAATATGTATTTTATCATTAAATACAGTGTCTAGATTTTTTTACTATTGGCATTCTCGGACTAGGTATAAGTTTAATTATTGTCCCTTGAAAAATGATCAAAATTCCCTTGGTTCACATCTTTACACAATATTAACCCTAGGGCTATTATTGTGATTTTACACTTCAGAATATTTTCTAACTCTGGTCAAATATTCCTGTAACTCTCTTTAACCTTTTGACATTGTTCAATTGACTAAAATGTCCTCCATTCTTATTTATTATTTTTTATAACATAAGGCATTTTTGTCATTTTGCACTTTTTTAGGATATTTTTGGATACTAATCCCTATCTTTTTCTGTATAATTTCTCATCCATAAATATATAATTTTTATTAGATATGTGGTCTAGTTACTATTTTTAAATATTTTTTGAACATTTAATTATTCATAAAATTATATCAATTCATCATGACCTCAAATAAAAATCCTATGTTTCATGAAAAATGGTCAGGAAAAATTTCTCTACCAGATCCTGCCTCCAGATCATAAATTTAAAGGCATGCCCTAATCTTTTACAAAAATGACACTTAGGTCCTAAACTTTTACGTTTTCCCTAAAATTTACACTTATGCCCTTGAAATCTCATAATTACAATTTAGTCCAATAACTTTTCATAATTACACTTATATTCCCAAGACTTATTACTATTGTTGAATCTAGCTGTATCACCCTAGAGGGGTGAATTAGGTGATTTTAAAATTTTTGAAAAACTAAAAAATATTTAAACAAGATTAAAGAGCATAGTGTAAAAAGATATCACCGAATGAAGAAGATTGCATAAGTTAATTTATACTAGTTCGGTCCAATTTACTTGACCTACTTCTAGTCCCAGAGCAATTCTGTGTTCCATTATACTCTAAGATTCAGAAGGCTCTTGTTGTCTTAGTACATTAATGTGAAAATTCTCTCTCACTCCACTTATGGTATCAAAAATAAAAGAGTGAAACAGAGTAAAAATAAAAGATTTATCTCTCAAATTTCTATCTCTATAAGTTTCTCTCTAAAAAATAAAAGATACTCTGTATCAAAGGAGAGGCAACAGAGTAAAACATAGAGATACAATCCCTGGGTATGATCAAAGTGCATGTATGCATTTGTTGTATCTTCTTATGTTTTTCAACTTCTATTTCTCACTTTTTGTCTTCTTCTTCTTTTATACTTCATTATTTATAATTATGTTGAAGCGTTGAAGTAACCGTTATTGCTAACTGGGCAATTTGATGCTTTTGGCTCTTTGGTTGATCTCTTTATTTAATATTGTTTTAGCCTATAAATCATTTTGAAATATGCTTTAAAAATGATATATAAATAATGTAGGCATATAGCAATTGATTCCAAATGATTTAGAATCAAATATCAAAATCTGATAAAGTTTGGTTTAAAACACTTTTTAGAAAATGGCTTGACATATCGAAGAGCTTATTGAAGAACACCTTTATCAAAAATGTCTTCGATCAATTGGTAAAAAATTGTATTTGAAATAGTTTAAAATTTATCAAGCAATTATTCAAGAATCAGCCTTATAGAAAAGGACTTCAATAAATCTTTAATAAATTACAAAGAGATAGTTCATAATTTATTGAATAGTTCTTTGATAAATGTCCTTATCGATAAACTTTTTTAAAAAATATTCTTTCAAACATCTACCTTTAGACTTATTGATATATTTCATAATAGATCATTTATCAAAATGTTCTTAGATAAATAGACCCTTTGAATAGCTTATCGATAAATATTGAAAAATATTCTTTTCAAATCTTTTTAGACAAACTTTCAAACATTCAGATTTTTTCTCAAATCAATATTAATACATTTGGAAATTGTAACCAGCTTAAGAAGGTGCTAAGACATTGAAGATCAGCTTAAGTAGGTGTTCAAAAGTAGATCCTCCATAGGATAATCAGGAGTTAATTTGAAAGACCTCATTAAGTTAGTCTTTCATAGATAGACGGTTTAGAAATGTGAGAGTGAGAATTGCATATAGACGTGATAATAAATTGACAGAAAGCTAACGTTCTCAAAATAGAGAAATGGTATCATGAAATGACTCATAGACCCAGTATAGATCACTACATATTACAGGAGTAACAACTACATATGATAGATAGAATAATGATAACTTAAGTTTACTAGGGATAAGAAAGAGATATTATTATTACAACAGTCATAGCACCTGTTATTGTTGCTTTATGATGATTATAGAGAGAGAAGTCATCGAGGAGCCATAGTCTAGACAGGAGCAGACCAGGACTTACAGATAGTCAAGTATCAACCAAAGAAAGATGTTAACAGATAGTAAAGAATACAGAAGTTTCTCTACAAACAGAGAATGGCCACTCACTTGGGAATCTTTACTAGAGCAATTTTTATGAGAAGCAATCTCCTCAGTCAGATATAGATGAGAATGAGGCTAAGTTAAAGTGTTAAGTAGGGTAAGAGGAACCCTCTAATATATACTTAGCTAAGTTTATCCTCATAATTAGTGAGAGTTAAATAACTGAGAAGTTAACTAATAGATTAAATTATATGCTGCAAGAAAGATTTTTCTTAGGCAGTTACAGAGCTTCAGTAGAATAGAGCAGTAGAGGCATGAAAGGTTATAGATAGAAACTTGTGATGCCCAAAAAAGATAAAGGCAACTCCAAAAGATGAATTCTTTTAGTGTTTCCAATAGTGATGTTCCATAGGGCTTTAGTTTTTAGAAGAGGTAATAAGAAGCAGGAAAAGTTATAATGTGTGTAGAAGATTTAAAATAGAAGAGTAGTAGCTAAGAGATACAAACATATAATCAGAGCCTAATAGATATGAGAGCTATGGTAAAGACCATAGAGAGAGGCTTTGATTGGCAGGTCGAGAAAGTTACTACAGATGCGACAAGTCAGGATATTTTGTTAGGGAATATTTATAGAATACAATTGGTAAGATATTTTTAGATGCAGAAGAAATTTTTCACTGATAGAAGAAAAGGCGAGAAAGTCGTATGAGATGATCCAAGAGACAATATGGATAAATGATCGCTAATGAGGTGTGATATGTGATTCAGGTGTAGTCATTCATTTATAGCAATGACTGTATAAGGCAATTGAAGCTTCCTGTTAGTTCTCTCCCATCATTTCTATTAGCTTAAGGGTGATAGCACCTTATGTATATTTAAATGGTAATGTCTAACATGCACACAGTAGAGCTACCCCATACCTGTTATGTTTTCTCTACATGATTAAAGAAATAGATAAGGTAGTTAGTGTTAGTTAATTCTCAATGAGTAAGATTAAGATTAGAATGGAAATTAGGACTAGGAGAGAGTTAGATTAAAGTTAGGAATAAGGATAAGAGTTCAAGATTAGATAATGAGAGTTAGTTAGATGAGAAACCTAAAGTAGGATAGTAATAGAAAGTATTCAAAATAATAGACAATCTCAGTAAGTGGAACAGTCATTTGCCGTATGATTGGGATTACTCAGGTGTTTTTACAAGCTTATGAATATAGTACTTAGGCCATTTTTTGTGGTAGGGTTACAGTAAGTACCCTTAGAGAGGTAGTGTTATAACTCTATCAAGAGATACGGTATATAGTAAGAACATTTGACAATAGTAAAGAGACAACTTTCAGATCACTCTTCTGATAAGAGTTAGATCATCTAAAACAAATGGCTCTCAGATAAAGCTAGACTCAGATAAGTTTATATCACTTTTCATATAAGAGTTAGATATGATATAAATTACGTAAGAAATTGGAAGACACACAGCAGAAATTAATTTAAAAATTTTTCCATTCCTTGCCAGGATCTACCGTATGTGTTTAAGTCAAGTGGGAAGAAGCATTACCCTCAGTGTTCCTCAGCGACTTCCACAGCTTCTGGTCATGACGTTCACAACTTCTCTCCGCGGCTCGTGCTCCCTTTCTGATCACAAGAAGTCGACGACTCAGGTTAGCTTCCTCTACTGGTATCCACACGAATAGCGTTCCAACCACGTACGACGTGCTAGCATCTCTTGTCCCTCCAGGGCTTTCTCAAGAATTCGTCCTCTCCGTCTCTATTTTGGTAGTTTATTATCTGCAAACCTTTTGTAAATTCCCCTTTGGCCTTTCTGTGTTCTTGTAAGGAATTGGAAGACACGCAGCGGAAATTAATTTAAAAATTTTTCCATTCCTTGCCAGGATCTACCGTATGTGTTTAAGTCAAGTGGGAAGAAGTATTACCCTTAGTGTGCCTCTCACAACTTTCGGTCATGACGTTCACAGCTTCTCTCTGCGGCTCGTGCTCCCTTTCTGATCACAAGAAGACGACGACTCAGGTCGGCTTCCTCTACTGGTATCCACACGAACAGCATTCCAACCACGAACGAAGTGTTAGCGTCTCTTGTCCCTCCAGGGCTTTCTCAAGAGTTCGTCCTCTCCGTCTCTATTTCGGCAGTTTCTTATCTGCAAACCTTTTGCAGAGTCCCCTTTGACCTTTCTATGTTCTATATGTTTCTCTGTGCAAAACGCAGCTCCTAAAATCAGATATATAGGATGCTATGCGTTTTTCTCTGTCAACCGAATTGGATTTTGGAGTTAATCTTATATTAATTCCAAAATTAATACAATATCATATATTGTATAATTTTATAAGAAACTAATTAAATAAATAATATCAAATCCGTCCCACAGATTTAATTACCCATTTATTTAATTTTAAATAAAGATGAGACTGAACTATATTTGATTTATTCTCATAAATCAAATTTGAGATATCCTATCAATTTGAATTTCGAATTTCAAACGTGATAGAGATTTAATTTATCCTTATAAATTAAATCTTATAAATATCTCTTATATGAGATATCCTATCAATTTGAATTTCAAATTTCAAACATGATAGAGATTTAATTTATCCTTATAAATTAAATCTCATAAATATCTCTTATAAGAGATATCCTATCAATTTGAATTTCGAATTTCAAACGTGATAGAGATTTAATTTATCCTTATAAATTAAATCTCATATATACATATAATGTATATATACAAATTTATATATATATATATATATACGAATATAAATATAAATAAATATATATACATCTATTCTGGATCATTCATTGAATCTGGACATGTCTTAGATTCAATGAATCTGGACATCATAGCTCGTGTTGGGCTATTTTGTGTGCGACCCTGTAGGCCCATATGAAGTTGGCAGTGGGCCATTTGCTATACTAGCCCACAAGTCGCAAGCGGTCTCTAGCAAGACATAACGACTACCCAAATCATATGAGGATCGATAAACGATGTAACCTTTTATACAACCATATCATGTCCCTTCTGTCACGCGATATTTTAGTCATAGATGAGGCATGGATAATGTCATCCTCCTATTCCTGACCGTTACTTTCTCGATCCCTTAGTAGTCTGACTATAGAAATGGAACTACCTTTCCATTACAGTATGGCCATACATTTCTCAGACTCACTCATCGAGGGGCCCAGTAATATCTCTCTACGAATATGAGGGACAAATTCCATCTTGACCATTCACATTCCTCCGCATGAAAAACCACTAAGGCCGAACATAGTCTTTATGATCACTCGGTCAAAAGTGACTTTTGACTAGGTCAAAGCTGAGCGTTTTGTCATGTAGGAATCCATGATGATCTCAGGTCAAAGGGCGTATTGACATGGTTTGTATATGAGAGAAGCTTATGACGTTACCCATGCAGTTCTCTCATAGCGGGTCGGTCCAGTACCTTGTACTCTTACATGTGCTTATGACTTTGATTTATATCTCTATACATCTTCAAAGTCATACTGGTCTTATTTCATCTGTGCTCCCGCACAGATGATCGACCAGGGACATTTAGGATAATATCATGAATTATCCAAGGATGGTCATCATAGTAAACATGCAAATAATATGATAACTCAATTAATAAATTTATAAATCAATAATGTTCATAAGACAATGATTGGCCCCTAGGGCACGATTTCCAACAGTTTTATGTGTGTGTTGCTAAAACGCAGCTCCTAAAATCAGATATATAGGATGCTATGCATTTTTTCTCTCTCTACCGAATTGGATTTTGGAGTTAATCTTATATTAATTCTGAAATTAATACAATATCATATATTGTATAATTTTATAAGAAACTAATTAAATAAATAATATTAAATCCGTCCCACAGATTTAATTACCTATTTCTTTAACTTTAAATAAAGATGAGACTGAACTATATTTGATTTATTCTTATAAATCAAATTTGAGATATCATATCAATTTGAATTTTAAATTCAAACGTGATAGGGATTTAATTTATCCTTATAAATTAAATCTTATAAATATCTCTTATATGATATATCCTATCAATTTGAATTTCAAATTCAAACGTGATAGAGATGTAATTTATCCTTATAATTAAATCTCATATATCTCTTATATATAATATATATACAAATTTATATATATACGAATATAAATATAAATAAATATATACATCTACCCTGGATCATTCATTGAATCTGAACATGTCTTAGATTCAATGAATCTGGACATCATAGCTCGTGTTGGGCTATTTTGTGTGCGATCCTGTAGGCCCATATGAAGTTGGCAGTGGGCTATTTGCTAAACTGGCCTACAAGTCATAAGCGGTCTCTAGCAAGACATAACGACTACCCAAATTATATGAGGATCATTAAACGATGTAACCTTTTATACAACCATTCATGTCCCTTTTGTCACGTGATATTTTAGTCATGGTTGAGGCATGGATAATGTCATCCTTCTATTCCTGACTGTTACTTTCTCGATCCCTGAGTAGTCTGACTATAGAAATGGAACTACCTTTCCATTACAGTATGGCCATACATTTCTCATACTCACTCATCGAGGGGTCTAGTAATATCTCTCTACGAATGTGAGGGACAAATATCATCTTGACCATTCACATTCCTCTGCATGAAAAACCATTAAATCTGAACATATTCTTTATGATCACTCGGTCAAAAGTGACTTTTAACTAGGTGAAAGCTGAGCATTTGTCATGTAGGAATCCATGATGATCTCAGGTCAAAGGGCATATTGACATGGTTTGTATATGAGAGAAGCTTATGACGTTACCCATGCAATTCTCTCATAGCAGGTCGGTCCAACACCTTGTACTCTTACATGTGCCTATGACTTTGATTTATATCTCTATATATCTTCAAAGTCATACTGGTCTTATTTCATCTCTGCTCCCGCATAGATGGCCGACCAGGTACATTTAGGATAAGATCATGAATTATCTAAGGATGGTTATCATAGTAAACATGAAAATAATATGATAACACAATTAATAAATTCATAAATTAATAATGTTCATAAGACAATGATTGGCCCCTAGGGCATAATTTCCAACAAATTACTCCTAAGGTAAAAGCACATTTTAGACATAGGTTACTCGTAGATAGAGCATTGATTCATATGAGATGAAATAAGAAGCTATGATACAGATCCATAGTAACAGAAAGCAATTGTAGATTACGATTGTAGATTGCTAGGCCATATTACATACTGTAACTACCTATGGCAAGCCACAAGAAGAGCGAAAGAAAGTTAAGAAGCACTCCTGAGTAAGAGAGAGGTTAAGTGAAGTCTTGGTAAGTAAGATGGGCTATGTAACATAGTGTGGAGAATTATCTAATGAGTTATCAACAAAAGAGAGTAATTAAACCTGTAATCTAGTTCATTAGTTGAAGTCTTTCAGAAGAATTGTAGTTGATCCTAACATGATTCACAAGGGAGTGATATCCCAAAATCTAATAGTTCCTAAAAAGGCTTAGGGCGACAATGGGTGATTTTGAGTCGTGAAATAACCTAACCTAAGGATAGGAAAATGTAAGTTATAAAGAAGAGGAATAGGACAACTTGATATATTTCTGATAAGACAATCACCAAGGACAAGGTGTTGTTGACTAACTCATACAGAAAGAGTATCCATAAAATTTCCAGGTAGCCACTACACTAAAATTAATTTTTCTTAAATGAATACGGAGTCTAAGTATAAATCTGAGTATTGGCATTCAAAAGATTGTAGGAGTATGCCTAAGGAACATAAGAGAAAACCCATATAAAGCTCTCATTTTCTTAAAAATATCTTAAGAGATAATGCTTTATTTAAATCAAATAAGTATTTTCAATGTTATTTTCCAAAGTGAATCTCTATATAATTGATTTTTAAACATATTAAGAATCAACTGATTGGAGAAAAATATCAAACACAAATTGAATAACATGTTGAATTAGAAATGTTAACATGTTTAGAAATTTCTTATGAGCACTGGTCAGATAGGAAACAAAGAATGAAGACTATGAGACCTTGCCCAATAAAGCAAATTAACTCATATTTCAAATGACTAACATAACAAATATATTCCAGTAGACAAACACTTTTAAGCATAAGGCTTTAATGTTCTGGAATATTTCTATTTCTCCATGGATAGGCTTGAACTTCACGTGGATGATTAAGTCATTGAAGGATAAGAAGTTTAAGCAATTTATAGCTCAATGAAAATAATTATGTCAAAAGGATTTTGAGAGATTTAAAATTTCCATTCAAATGTGTAAACTCCAACATTGATGTTTTCATATTTTAGAAACCAAACATCTTCAAAATCATTTGTATGCAACAAGAAAAATTTGTGATTAGATACAGAGATTTGAAAATTTTTCTTGGAAATATGAATATACATATATAAATCAAGTAGTAAATTCATAAAACAATGTTTGAAAAACATGTACAATTCATTTTGTAATCATTTAACAATCAGAAAAATATATTTAGAAAACCTTTAAAGAATTATTGCTAATGGAATACAACAAGGAACAAGTATTCATGACCTAAATATGAATTCATTTAATAAGCACGAAATTGGGTAGGAACAAGTTTCACAATCATCACTCTTGTTCCAGCGAATACTTGGTTTCTACGTGCTGCTAATTGAGTCTTTAGATTTCTGAAATTTAGCACCAGAATCAAAAGTCTATTTCCTCATGATTTGAATTTCTCTCTATCTAGCCATATTCCTGAGGTATAGCTTTCTTTTTTTCCTATAATATAAATATTTTTCCTTTCATGGTATCCAACATTGCTTAGATCCACTTATGGTTAGTTTGTAGGAAACAACATAATTCACATCCTTAGAATAAGTATGAAGAATTTAGAATAATTAAGCATGCTTACTTTATGCATATAGATGATTATTTTTTAAGACATAAATGCATAAATATTTGTGCTTTTACACACTGCTTTTTCTCCTTTATAAAATTTTGTCAATCAATTTTTTCTGAGGAGTATTTATATATATATAATTTAATTGCAATGTATATTTATAAAGATACAGGTGTAAACTTAAAAGATATATTAAACGTGATAATATGTTAAGTTTACCATTGTACCTTTACCTCATATGGAAGAAGGATTGTCTTTGTATCCCTTATATCTTTGAATTTCTTCTCTCAACTGATTTAAACTTTGAAGCATGAGAGATCCTCCTTCTTCTATTCTCCTCAAGATAGTTGAATGATAAGTGTGATGTCCATTCTTGAGGCAGAACGTGCTCCTTGGGCTTTTCTCTATTGCTTCTTACGGATTACCTTTGATATATCAGCAATTAATGCTAAATGAGTTCTCCTAAGTGGTGTGACTTTTACTGATGTACGAGAGACTCTTGGATACCCAGTTCTCCATGTACCAGTCTATCTTTCTTAATGTTATCATGCACATTTAAAGTGTTAGGGGACATTTTGGTATCCATTTGACTGTGGGTCCTTAAGCATTAGTTTTGGATCTTGATTGTCTCTTAGGAACCCAAATAAATTTATTTCTCACATTGGAGTTTCTTATCAAATAACATGTGTGAGAAATGTGACATTGTTTACCATAATAATTGCAAACATCAGGGTGATATACTTTTATAGTATGTTTGCAGATATTGTGTTGGTCGAGTGGATGAAGTTTATAATCATTATGCAAAATCTTTTGTTTCCTATTGATAAAATCATTATATTTTGAAAAAATATTTTTTCTTTTCAAAATAGAATCAATGATTAGTTGAAAAATCATATCATGAAAACTTTTAAAATTATTTTTCTTAAATTCACAAGAAGAATTGAAACTATTTACCATTGAAAGACTTTTATATCTAATGATGATTCATCAAATTCACACACATTAAGCTCTTCTACTTGATTATCTTCTTCCTTTTGCTGTTCTGTGTTGACAGATACATGGAAGTCAGTTTGAATTTCTTCTTTAATGCTCTCTGCTTCCATTTGTTCATTGATAGAGAATTTACAATTGTCAATTATTGATGAACGGTCAATACTTTCAACATAAGGGTAGAGGATAAGTAGATTCAAGTGTATTAAAAATATCTCTGGTATTAAAGCAAAGTTTGATTTTCAAATAATATTTTTTAGACACAGCATTATATAAAATTTTCATTGCTCTATGATTCAGGGAAATTAGTTCTTTTTATTTTTCTTCCAATCCTTTCTTGATTTAAAAATGAAATCATTTGAAAGGATTTTCCTCATATCAAAATCAAGAGTTTTAAAAAATATGGTCAATCAACTTTTCTAATACAAAAAGTGAAAATTTTCTAAAATAGGAGGAATAGTAAAATTAAAACCTTCAGAAGGTATTTGACTAACAATCTAGCCATAATCTTTTCACTTGAGATCGTTAGATCCTTTAAACAAGTGACCTGCTTTGATACCAAATATTAGTTATAGGCAGATAAGCTAAATTACCCAAGAGGGGAAGAATTGGGTGTATGACGTCTTTTAGAAACATTTCAATTTTCTTTGAAAAAATGATAAGTGAAACAAATCAATTTGAAAACTTTTGATTTGAAATTGGAAATAAGTTACTGGAAATCAAAGAGTTAAGGAAGAATAAAATTGTACACAAAGATTTATCATAGTTCGGTCCTTCCTTGACCTACATCCAGTCTTCAGTTACCGAATGGAATTTTCAATCCACTATAATGAAGATTATAATAGGCTCTTAGTAGACTTTATAAGCTTAATTTTCATGGTTAATTGAGAACCACCTAAAGCCTGAGGTTACACCACATTTCTAGTAGCAACGCTCCCTTTAAACAGATACGAGCAAATACCATCCTTAAATACCTTGATTCTAATGTTTTCTCTTAAATAGGTAAAGAATAAAGGGATTTCACACTCTCTCAAATAGAGTGAATGATGAATTTTGTAGCTCACAATATTTTTCTCTCTTAAAAGAATTATACATTATGAAAATGAGAGTTGAATGCTTTATGGGTAATGATATTCGTATCTTTTCTCTTTTATCTGTCATTGTTCACATTTGTCATCCTTTTTTGCCAACCTCTAAACTTTGAATGCCCTTCTATTTATAGTTGAACTTTTGATAGTTGAGCACTATTTTTGTTGAGGATTTCTTCAGTTGAGATTTCTTTTCGTTGGAAATATGACCGTTGAACTAGCCCTTTTAATCGTTGAGATTTTTGACATAAAGTGTATTTTCATCTTTGAAAGTCTGTGGGCTTTGATCTCAATCTATTCTCATTTCTAGCTTTGATTTCAATTGATTTTGAACTTTTGTTCTTAATCTTGTAAACGTGTTAACGTAAGGACATGAAGTGAGGCTTGATAGAAATAAATTTAATGCTCGAAGATAATTAATCATGAGAATGATATGATAACAATGTATACTCAATCACATGAATTAATATTTGATATCCCAATTAATGATTAAGTATATAAAATAATTCAGTTATAAACACTTCAAGATCAAATAGAGATTCTGCTTGTTTTCAAAGATTATTTTATATTTAATTGATTACCCAATCAATTAAGTAGATTTAATGTATGAAACTTAAAATAGAGTATCATACTAATTGGATTATTCAAGCATATATGATGTACTTTTAATAAGATAAGTTTCTCAAAAGGTTTATTATGAAGAGTAATCAGAAACATGAGCAAATTCTAACTTGAATCGATCAAATGTAATTTAGAAAGATATGAAATCAATTTTTAGCTTAAACAGAGAGATATTTGAAAATTTTTGAAGTTAATCGATTAGTATATCGGAAGAATTGAATCAGAAAATATTTTAGCACTGATTAATTGAACAATTAATCTGTTAATATAAATTAATCAATTAACCAATCAATTAATTGGTTTATATTTGAATTTCACAAAGTTAATACTTCACTAATTAATCAAATAGTTAACAATTAATATAAATTAATCGATTAACCAATCAATTAATTGACTTATCAATTCAATTCCAGAAAGCAAGCACTTCCTCATTAATTGAACACTTGATAGATTAATGGTAACTCATTAATCTATTAACTAATCGATTAATTGAATTTCCTTTATCAAACAAAATACTGCATTTACATTAATCTATCATCTAATCGATTAATTGATATTAATTGATTAACTAATAAATTAAGTATCATTAATCATATGACTAATCGATTAACTCCTTCTTTTCTTTTTAACTTCATTTGATTAAAACCTCAGTTTTATTACTTCAAAAACACTTTTCTCAACATTACATAGCTTAATTCTTTATTCCCTTTTGACATCATCAAAACATATAGAATCTAACAAGGACTTATGACATTGTCATTTTATTTTCTTTACTTCTTAGTAGGAGTACTTACTTTAACATGTATGATAGCTGGGCAATGTTATAGGACTGTATACTTGCTAATGAATGCATAGCTCTAATATCAGAGCTCAAGCATTTCTTCCCTTAATATGTATAGCTCTAACACTCAGAGATTGCCCAGCTCTAACACTCATACCTTTAGCATATTCTTCACATTCATAATGTAACATAATGCCTGTCATTCAATGTAAGGGTGAAACCTCTTACTTGCTATTATATATGCATTATATTATTCAAACATCTTATCCCTACAGGGGAGTCTCTTAATTTATGATTACCTTTCCCTTAACCTCTAATAGTCTCACTAGTCTTGCTGGGATTCCATCCAACATCTAGAAGTCACTATGGTCCTTCATCACAACCAAAACATAGCTCGTTGTGACTAAAGTCATTATGCCTATTTGTTGTTGGAAAATGTGCCCTAGGGGCCAATCATTGTCTTATGAACATTATTGATTTATGAATTTATTAATTGAGTTATCATATTATTTGCATGTTACTGTGATGACTATCCTTGGATAATTCATGATCTTATCCTAAATATCCCTGGTCAGTTATCTATGCGGGAGCAGAGATGAAATAAGACCAGTATGACTTTGAAGATATATAGAGATATAAATCAAAGTCACAGGCACATGTAAGAGTACAAGGTGTTGGACCGACCCGCTATGAGAGAGCTGCATGGGTTACATCATAAGCTTCTCTCATATACAAACCATGTCACTATGCCCTTTGACCTGAGATCATCATGGATTCCTACATGACAAACGTTCAGCTTTGACCTAGTCAAAAGTCACTTTTGACCGAGTGATCATAAAGACTATGTTCGGGCTTAGTGGTTTTTCATGCGGAGGAATGTGAATGGTCAAGATGGAATTTTTCCCTCATATTCGTAGAGAGATATTACTGGACCCCTCGATGAGTGAGTCTGAGAAATGTATGGCCATACTGTAATGGAAAGGTAGTTCCATTTCCATAGTCAGACTGCTCAGGGATCGAGAAAGTAACAATCAAGAATAAGAGGATAACATTATCCATGCCTCATCCATGACCAAAATATCGCGTGATAGAAGGGACATGATATGGTTGTATAAAAGGTTACATCGTTTAATGATCCTTATATGATTTGGGTAGTCGTTATGTCTTGCTATAGACCGCTTGTGACTTGTGGGTCAGTATAGCAAATCGCCCACTGCTAACTTCATATGGGCCTACAGGGTCACACACAAAATAGCCCAATACGAGCTATGATGTCCAGATTCATTGAATCTAAGACGTGTCTAGATTCAATGAATGATCCAGGGTTAATGTATATATTTATTTATATTTATATTCGTATATATATAAATTCGTATATATACATTATATATAAGGAATATATAGGATTTAATTTATAAGGATAAATTAAATCTCTATCATGTTTGAATTTGAAATTCAAATGGATAGGATATCCCAAATTCAATTTATGAGAATAAATCAAATATAGTCCAATCTTATCTTTATTTAAATTAAATAAATAGGTGAATTAAATCTGTGGGACGGATTTAATATAAACATTATTTATTTAATTAGTTTCTTATTAAATTATACAATATGTGATATTGTATTATTTTCAGAATTAATATAGATTAATTCTAAAATCCAATTCGGTTGAGAAAAATGCAGAGCATCCTATATATCTGATTTTAGAAGCTACGTTTTCTGTGTACAACAAATAACACAAAAGGCTGAACGGAATATGCAAAAAAAGGTTTGCAGATAAGAAACTGCTGAAGTAGAGACAGAGAGGACGAATTCTTGAAAAAGTCTTGGAGGGACAAGAGACACTTTGTGGTTGGAACACTATTCGTGTGGATACCAGTAGAGGAAGACGACCTGAGGAGTCGACTTCTTGCGATCAAAGAGAGCATGAGCCGCGAAGAGAAGCTATGGACGCCTTCTTGCGATCGGAAAGAGATCACCAGCCATGGAGAGAAGCTGTGGAAGTCACTGAGAAACACTGAGGGTAATGCTTCTTCCCACTTGACTTAAACACGTACGGTAGATCCTAGTAAGGAATGGAGAAAATTTTTAAATTAATTTCCGCTGCGTGTCTTTCAATTCCTTACAGTGGTATCAGAACCATGCCGTTTTGTGTTTAAGTTAGGCTTGATTGTTGATTCATATGATATGTGTTAGTCATAGCCGATCATATAATATGCGTTTTATGTATGACATATAAGGAATTCGTGTTATGTATGACATAAAAGGAATCTAAAAGGGAATTGAAATCGGTCGTGATGCGTCTTGATTTGATCAATTAACATAGATGGGGTCTAAGAAAACCGAATGCATATTCATGATTATTTATGAAACAAAATTTTTCTTCTAGGGATGCTGCCCCAGACCCCACCCGCTAACCGGCTAGCGAGACCGTCGCCCACTAACCGGCTAGCGGGACTGCCGTGGCTACCTGTTCGTAGCGCAACATAACCGTAACATATGTTATTTGATGAATATTTTAGATATGAAACATTAATTTCCCTTGAATTAAATCTGAATATTGATTCTTGAATGTTTGGGTATGGTGAACAATATGGCTCTAGATTGCAAGTGTTGTAATTTTTAAATACAACCTACGTGTCGTGCCTTCCTCTATATACTCTCAATATACCTTCTCTTCTCATCTCACTCCCCTCGAATGTTAAAAGAGGTTTCTATATGTAATTTCCTTCTCTTACTAGAGAGCTCCTCTCATTGGCTTGAGGGGACTTAGGATAGGTGAGCCATATTGTATCACGTTTAAATTATGCATCTTATGATTATATCAGAAACATGCATATTACTTGTATGAGATACAAACTGAGAAACATGCATTCTAATAAACCAGATAGTTAATTAACCCCTCTCAATGAAATCTTAAGTCATAATGCTGTCAATTTATGAACACTTGTCAAATCCTCGATCGCTCAATTGTAGACTCCACCAAAGTGGGTGCTTTTGAGTTATGATGGGGAGATAAGCAAGAGTAATGGTGCTACTCTCATATGTTTATTATTGTTTGACTTAATTGAGATTAACAAAACGGTTTTGGGTCTCAAGGCATTAGATGGGATTAAAAACATGCCAGATCATATGATGATAGAATCCCATGAACATCTAAGAGTTACATTTGATGTAATTGGTAAAGGTGTTACCTACCTAAATAACTTAATTTAAGCGTCCTGCCAAAGCGGACTTAAGTTTGAGCCAAATATGGATCTTAGCCCACTAACTATTGCATTGAGGGTTATTTATTTAATGGGAGATTGCTAATTGAATTGCATATTTTTAATTGTAGAATCATGACGACTAGTAATACTGCTACATTATCGCTGCAATCTATCCTTGAGAAGGACAAACTTAATGGGACAAACTTTCTTGACTGGTTTAGGAACTTGAGAATTGTTCTTAAGCAGGAAAGAAAGGCGCATGTCCTAGATCATCCCATTCTTGAGGAGCTAGCGGCCAATACTCCTAGAGCTCAGAGAGATGCTTACACGAAGCATAAGGAAGACTCTGTCGATATGGGAAGCTTGATGCTAGCCACCATGGTTCTGGAGCTCCAAAGAGATCTGGAACACATGGAGGCTTATGAGATGATTGTGCATCTTAAGGAAATATTCCAACAACAGGCAAGGCAAGAGAGGTATGAGACCACTAAGGCCTTACATTCCTGCAAGATGGCTGAAGGTGCATCAGTCAGTACTCATGTCTTAAAGATGAAAGGGTACATTGATCACCTTGAAAGTCTTGGATTTCCCATGAGCCAGGAGTTAGCTACGAATTTGATCTTGAACTCACTCCTAGAAAGTTATGACCAGTTTGTCATGAACTACAACATGAACAATATGGAGAAATATATTTCAGAACTGCATGGGATGCTTAAAATTGCTGAGCCAAGTCTTAAGAAGAAGCCCAGTGCTGTTTTGATGGTTCAGAAAGGAAAGGGTATGAAAAAGAAAGGCAAAGGCAAGGGGAAGGGTCATGGCTCATCAGGTAAGACTAAAGAGTCAGGCAAGCCTAAAACCAAGCCTGCACCAAAGAAGGCAAAGCCTCCAAAGGAAGGAGTCTGCTTCTTCTGCAATGAACCTGGTCATTTGAAGAGGAATTGCAAACTCTACCTCGAAGATCTGAAAAAGAACAAGAAGGATAGCGGGTCTATCGCTTCAGGTATTTATATTATAGACATTCATCTTTCTACTTCTACTTCATGGGTATTAGATACTATATGTGGTTCTCACATTTGTACAAATGTGCAGGGACTAAAGGACAGTAGGAAGCTAAAAAAGGGCGAGGTTGACCTACGAGTTAGAAACAGAGTAAGGGTTGCTGCGTTAGCTGTAGGCACTTATGAATTAGTTCTGCCTACTGGGCTTTTGTTAGTTTTGAACAATTGCTATTATGTTCTTGCTTTAAGTAGTAACATTGTTTCACTTTCTTATTTGGATAAGGAAGGTTTTACTTCCATTGCTGGGAATAGTAGATGTTCTATTTATCGTAATGATATTTTCTATGCTCATGGTGATTTGCATGTTGATCATTACATATTAAATTTGGAATAATCTAGTCATGAAAATATCTATAACATAACCGTCAAAAGGGTCAAACCGAACGATTTGAATCCGACATACCTCTGGCACTGTCGTCTAGGCCACATAAATAAGAAACGCATTTCCAAACTCTATCAAGATGGGTTTCTAAACTCATTTGATTTTTAATCATATGAAACTTGCGAGTCTTGCTTGTTAGGAAAGATGACAAAGTCACCCTTCACTGGGCACAGTGAGAGGGCCACTGATTTATTGGGCCTCATACATACAGATGTGTGTGGACCGATAAACACAAATGTCAGAGGAGATTATTCGTACTTTACAACGTTCATAGATGATTTCAGCAGATATAGGTACATCTATCTGATAAAACATAAATCTGAATCTTTTGAAAAGTTTAAGATATTTCAAAATGAAGTACAAAACCAGCTTGGTAAAACAATTAAAGCCCTTCGATCTGATCAGGTGGTGAATATTTGAGCCAAGAGTTCATAGATCATCTCAGGAGTTGTGGGATAGTCTCACAATTGACTCCTCCAGGGACACCACAATGGAATGGCATTTCTGAATGGAGGAATCGAACACTATTAGATATGGTTTGATCCATGATGAGTCGAACAGATCTTTCGCCCTCCTTTTAGGGTCATGCCCTAGAGACAGCTGCGTTCACACTCAATCGTGTTCCATCTAAGGCAATTGAAAAGACTGTATGAGATATGGACTGGGAGGACGCCTAGTTTATCTTTCCTCAAGATTCAGGGATACGAGGTCTATGTTAAGCAGCAAGCCTTAGACAAATTAGCGCCCAAATCCTCAAAGTGCCTTTTTGTGGGATATCCTAAGGAAACCAAGGGATATTACGTCTACAACCCTACTGATAACAAAGTGTTTGTTGTCAGAAATAGTATCTTTTTCGAACGAGAATTTATCTCTGAAAGAACCAGTGGGAGTAAGGTACACCTCAAAGAAGTTCGAGAGCCACAAGACACCACAGAACTACAGATGGAAAATAGAGAAGACTCACAACAAGTTGTTGAGACTCCTCAAGTCACGCACGGTCCACGGAAGTCTAATAGGACACGACTTCAGCCTCAGAGATATGGATTTCTGATTTCTGACAGTCACGATGTGTTGCTCATTGAGCATAATAAGCCAACTACCTATCGAGAAGCTATAGTGGGACCAAACTCTGAAAAGTGGCTTAATGCCATGAAGTCTGAAGTGCAATCCATGTACGACAATAAGGTTTGGACCTTAGTCAACCCGCCTGAAGGTGTAAAAACCGTCGGGTGCAAGTGGGGTTTTAAGGAGAAAACTGACATGGATGGCAATATAAATGTCTTCAAGGCACGACTGGTTGCAAAAGGATTTACTCAAACTCATGGTGTGGACTTTGATGAGACCTTTTCTACAGTTGCAATGGCCAAATCAATCAGAATCCTCTTTGTTATAGCAGCATATTATGACTATGAAATATGACAGATGGACATCAAGATAGCCTTCCTTAATGGAAAGCTCCTTGAGGATGTGTACATGACACAACCTGAAGGGTTTGTGCATTCTGAGGACTCTGGTAAAGTGTGCAAGCTTCAAAGGTCCATTTATGGACTGAAGCAAGCCTCTCAGAGTTGGAATCATCATTTTGATGAAGTAGTCAAAGAGTTTGGATTCCTTCAAAACATTGATGAACCTTATGTGTACAAGAAGGTTAGTGGGAGCACAGTTGTGTTTTTGGTACTCTATGTAGATGACATCCTACTTATTGGGAATGACATTCCTACCTTGCAGATTGTCAAGTCTTGGTTAGGAAAGTCTTTCTCGATGAAAGACTTGGGTGAAGCCACCTACATCCTAGGAATCAGGATCTATAGAGATAGATCTAAAAGACTTCTAGGACTCAGTCAGAGTACATACATAGACAAAATACTGCATAGGTTCAGTATGCACGAATCAAAGAGGGGTTTCATACCCATGTCTCATGGTAATCACCTCAGCAAAGATCTGTATCCTAGTACATCTGATCAGTGAGATCGCATGAGTAAAGTTCCATATGCCTCGACCATAGGATCTATCATGTACGCCATGTTATGTACTCTACCGGATGTCTCGTTTGCCTTAAGTATGACTAGCATATATCAAAAGGACCCTGGTGAGGCCCATTGGACTACTGTCAAGAATATCCTTAACTACTTAAGAAGAACTAAGGACTTATTCTTGGTCTATGGTGGATTGGATGACGAAATATGTGTAACTAGTTACACAGACGCGAGTTTCCAAACTAACCAGGATGACCAAAAATCATAGCCTAGATATATATTCCTCCTCAATAATGGAGCAGTAAGTTGGAAGAACTCTAAGCAGGGCACTGTAGCAGATTCTGCAATGAAAGTTGAGTATATAGCAGCATCTGATGTAGTTAAGGAAGCCGTTTGGATCAGGAAGTTCATCATGGAACTAGGGGTGATACCTACCATCTTAGATCCAATAAATTTGCTCTGTGACAATAGCGGTGCCATTGCACAGGCTAAAGAGCCTAGGTCACATCAAAGGACTAAGCATATACTCAGGCGATTTCATCTCATCAGAGAAATCAACGATAGAGGTGATATAAAAATATGCAAAGTAGCAGGAGAAGACAATGTTACTGATCCTCTAACAAAGCCGCTTGTGCAGGCAAAGCATGAGCGTCATGTTAGGTCAATGGGAATTAGTCAAATTAATGATTGTAGCTAGTGCAAGTGGGAGGTTGTTGGAAAATGTGCCCTAAGGGCCAATCATTGTCTTATAAACATTATTGATTTATGAATTTATTAATTGAGTTATCATATTATTTGTATGTTACTGTGATGATCATCTTTGGATAATTCATGATCTTATCTTAAATGTCCTTGGTCAGTTATCTATGCGGGAGCAGAGATGAAATAAGACTAGTATGACTTTGAAGATGTATAGAGATATAAATCAAAGTCATAGGCATATGTAAGAGTACAAGGTGTTGGACCGACCCACTACGAGAGAGCTGCATGGGTTACGTCATAAGCTTCTCTCATATACAAACCATGTCACTATGCCCTTTGACCTGAGATCATCATGGATTCCTACATGACAAACGCTCAACTTTGACCTAGTCAAAAGTCACTTTTGACCGAGTGATCATAAAGAGTATGTTCGGGCTTAGTGGTTTTTCATGCGGAGGAATGTGAATGGTCAAGATGGAATTTGTCCCTCACATTCGTAGAGAGATATTACTGGGACCCTCGATGAGTGAGTCTGAGAAATGTATGGCCATACTGTAATGGAAAGGTAGTTCCATTTCTATAGTCAGACTACTTAGAGATCGAGAAAGTAACGGTCAGGAATAGGAGGATGACATTATCCATGCCTCATCCATGACCAAAATACGCGTGACAGAAGGGACATGATATGGTTGAATAAAAGGTTACATCGTTTAACGATCCTCATATGATTTGGGTAGTCGTTATGTCTTGCTAGAGACCGCTTGTGACTTGTGGGCCAGTATAGCAAATGGCCCACTGCGAACTTCATATGGGCCTACAGGGTTGCACACAAAATAGCCCAACATGAGCTATGATGTCCAGATTCATTAAATCTAAGACGTGTCTAGATTCAATGAATGATCCAGGGTTGATGTATATATTTATTTATATTTATATTCGTATATATATAAATTTGTATATATACATTATATATAAGGGATATATAGGATTTAATTTATAAGGATAAATTAAATCTCTATCACGTTTGAATTTGAAATTCAAATGGATAGGATATCCCAAATTCGATTTATGAGAATAAATCAAATATAGTCCAGTCTTATCTTTATTTAAATTAAATAAATAGGTGAATTAAATCTGTGGGACTGATTTAATATAAACATTATTTATTTAATTTGTTTCTTATTAAATTATACAATATGTGATATTGTATTATTTTTGGAATTAATATAGATGAATTCTAAAATCCAATTCGATTGAGAAAAACGCAGAGCATCCTATATATCTGATTTTAGGAGCTACGTTTTATGTGTACAACAAATAACACAAAAGGCCGAACAGAATCTGTAAAAAAAGATTTGCAGATAAGAAAATGCTGACGTAGAGACAGAGAGGACGACCTGAGAACAGAATCGCTAGCACGTCATTTGTGGTTGGAACGTTGTTCGTGTGGATACCAGTAGAGGAAGACGACCTGAGGAGTCAACTTCTTGCGATCAAAGAGAGCATGAGCCACGAAGAGAAGCTGTCGACGTCTTCTTGCGATTGGAAAGAGATCACCAGCCGCGGAGAGAAGCTGTGGAAGTCACTGAGAAACACTGAGGGTAATGCTTCTTCCCACTTGACTTAAACACGTACGGTAGATCCTGGCAAGGAATGGAGAAAATTTTTAAATTAATTTCTGCTGCGTGTCTTCCAATTCCTTACATTTGTCGTGTCATATCCTAATTTTTCCCTATCTGTATAGTACTGATAGTGGAAAGAGGTCTAAGAAGGATTATGACAAAGATCAGAAGAAATAATAAAGGTTAAATGAGTCTTGAAGGAAGAAAGGGACCTAAACAAAAATTGGAAAAGTTTAAAGGCCAAAAGTTAAAGTAGAAATAAAAGTTGGGCCAAAAGTTGTAATTTCCAAAAGTTTAGGGGCCTAAATATAAATATCCAAAAAGTTAGGGATATAAATGTAATTAAGAGAAAAGTTCAAGGGCAAATTTGTAATTATAGAAAGATCAGCCCGAAAAGGGTTATAACTGCCTAGAAGTATTTTAGTCCCATATTCCATCAGTAAATAGAGGAAGGTACGCTGGATAATTTGACATGATACAGAAATTTTATTAGGGCTCCAGACAGCAGATATTTATCTGATAGTCTAAAAGTTATCTAAAATTTTATCAGATTTTATGGACTTCAGATATAAGTGGGAAACTTACAGGAAAGTGTGCCCTACAGTGTTAGATATCCTAGATTTGATAGAACTCTGGAAGAAGTTCTGTATAAAAAGTTATTCACATATTAGTGAATTTTGACGGGAGTTTGATAATACCCGTGATCCTATAATGGAACTTATCGGTATGTAAGCTTGGATAGAATGAGATCAGATGACCTCATATATAGGCCCATAATGACGCCAAGGAAGGCCCAAAACCCAGGTTACTAGTCTATCAGTAGAAGGGGCCAGTGATAGAAAAAGTACAAAATTACAAAAATGCCCCTGGATGCCCAGATTGTACCAGGGATGGATAAAGGGCATTTTGGTCATTCTGGACAGGCCAAAAACGTGGTACATAGTATAAATATGATTATATAGAGTTAATATATGCCCTAAGGCAGTACAAAAAGGGGTGAAATGACAATTATGCCCTTAGGGTCAGTACAGTGCAAGAAAGGACACCAAGGGTATTGTGGTCATTTCCCAAGGGATCTGTAATTAAGTTGTGGCCAGTACAAGTATGTCAATGGTGTGAGAATCCTAGACATTGATTTCTAGGATAGAATACATATCCTGGTATATTATAAAAAATTAGGAACAGAAAACAGTCTAGTTGCTGTGAAACTGCACCTATTGGTATTGGATTGGACTGGAATTTTTCCAGAAGCTTCCTTACACTATGAGCACGCCACCTAACCCCTTGAGGTGTCCCTTGATGGGTCCCACATGATGTCATAATTATTATTTTATGAAAAAGATAAATCTAAGATTAAATGTGGGCCTTTAGATCAAATAGTAACCAAATCAATCTTGGCCATTCATTTTTCTTGGATTTTGGCTATAAATACCCCTCAATTCTGGTTCAGAACCGTAAGCTCATGTACCCTTGGGGAAGCTCTTGTAAAATGGAAACTCAAGCCAAGATAAAAAAGATTCAAGGTTCTAAAGTTCAAGCAAGTTAGAGATTAAAGGTAAGCAATCTCTCCTAGCTTATTTTTCTTTGATTTGGGAGCTTGAACTTCGGGTTTTCATGGGGAAAAGTTGAGTTTTCTCTAAGGGGAGGTACTGTCCAAAATCCATAGATGAAAGGGGAAAGAAGAAATTAAAGTTAGAAACTTATGATTGATGCTTAAACAAGCTAGTTAAGAGATTGGTGGTTGAATCAAATTGATATTCTTGACTTTGTCATGGTGTGCCCTATTCGGTATGCACTGTTCATGAGGGAAGGAAATTGAATTTCAATGATTTAATGCTTCCATTGAGTTTGTATGATGATTTCGTGTAGGATTGGAAAGGTTTTGAACCTTGGAAATATTAAAATCTCAAGGTTGTAGTCTTTGAGATTCCTTACAATTACTGTTCACTCGCATGAACAGTTATTGGAATTTCATGATTTTGATGGTTCCAATGGTTTTAAAATGAAAATTTGTGTGGAGTAAAGTGGAGAAACAAGTATGGGAAGCATTAGAATCAAAATGAGAATTTTTGAAAGAATTGTGTGCTTATGTTCAATTCTGTACAGCAGGCCATGAAGGAGCAGGAATTTTATGATTCTAAGCTCATAAATGAGTTCAAAATATGAAATTGTGTAGGGCAAAGTCAAGACATCAATTGATTCAAGAGCCAAGTGGATTAGTGAAAATTAGAGAAAGTTATGACAATAAAGAGTGTAACAAAGTCTTGAACATGGTTGGAGTTCATGAGTCCTAATGAGTCATGTGATGTATATGAATGTGTTTAGGACCATGAAACATCCAAGAAGATGTTGGAAAGTGATGGACATAAAGGCTTCATGGTTGGAAAGCTAGGGAGCAAGGGCTAAAGGTCAAGAGAAAAGCTTAAGTGCAAGGTAGTGAACTTACTTCTTTATGTGCTTGATATGGTATACTTTTGTGTTGACATGTATATGATATTTTAATGATGTTGTAACATGATAAATGATGTTGAATGTGTTATGAATAACATGTTTCTATGGCCATGCGCTTTATGTAAAATTTGTAGCATGTTGGCATGTCACTAATCAAAGAAAGATTAATGAAATTACATATCATGCATTAGCATCCATCTTACATATTTAAGTGGTAATGTTTGCTACTGAGATTCCCTAGAATCTCACTCTCCTATAACCAACCAATTTAGGTCAAGCATGAAGAAAAGGTATGCATGGAGAAGAGCTAAAGCATGGAAGAAGGAAAGTGAAGTATTTAAGATTCTAGCATATGCTATGCATTTTCCATGTATGTAAATGCCATGTAAGGTGTCTATTTATGTGATAAACTTGTATGTAATAATTATGGCATATGTACATGATGTATATGAATATTAAGAAGCTTATTTAATGGCTTGTGCCTGCTGAAACAATTATCGGAAATGAAAGAAAAGAAACTGAAATGGTAAAAACGTAGGTCCTGAAGCAGTTTTGTTGAGGCTTCAGTTTGACCTAGGAAATAAAGGAATTAGTTCACGAAATTTTATGAGCATGTAGTACACATAGCTTTAATTTCATAGGTATAACGTTTCATTTGGATGTGTACATCAAGAGAAATAAATTTCCAAAATCAGGGACCAGAAACTGTTTCTAGAGTTTTTGACCAAATAAACAGTAAACTTCAACGAATAAACTGTATCAATTGGAAAATTATTTGGTCTGGAAATTATTTTTTCCTTAAATTTTAAGATGTTATCTTCATGTCTATTTTTGAACCACTTCATTTCGAGTTTTATAGAATTATTTATGATTTTTTGAAGTTTGTTGCGTAATCTGGAATACCATATGAACAATAACCCGAGAAAGAATAAAATTCCAGATTTGGCTAATGGACTTCCAAGGTCTTGTAAGTGGTTCTAAATGCTACCGAATGGTCCCTAAGACTTATAAAAGTAAGGATGTTACATGTCACTACCCGACTACCAGCTCGTCACGACTAAAAGTCACAACATTATCTAGTAATCCTCTTTATGTTTTCTCCTCTGAACCAATACCTTTGGTTCATCATGACTAAAATCCTCTATGTTCTTTCATTGTTACCAAGTGCTATGTCTCATTATGACTTACCTACTTCCCTTAGAGCAAGCACCTCCAACACATCAGTGTAGTTGGATTATGAACAAATAACCCACTACTAACATTGACATTAAACTTAAATAGGTCCACTGTGTACTCTGTATTTGATCAGAGCATCCCATCCTGCACTATAACCTCTTTCCTATGCCTATTCCAGAACTTTTGCCTTGTACCATAACCCTCTACCCTCATACTAAAATGAAACATTCTACTTTTGATCTCTCTGAGTATGCATTCAAAAGTATATTTGATTATTGGAAGCATTACTTTGGCCTAAAAATTAAAAATTTTCATTATCAAGGATATTGTTCATTGTGCATTTTCTAGACTAGCAGTTCAACTTTGAAAAATCATAACTAATTATAGAAAAATTGTATGGAGATGGTTTAAAGCTCTAATTAAATATCTTTCATTTCTATTTAAAGGAAAAATATAAAATTGAATATTTACTTGACCATTTAGTAACGTTAATTCATTACTTTTTACTGTTCATACGGTCAGTTTTGGAATTTCCAGATTCTGACCCTCAACTTTGGAAATTCATTTCTCTCAGTACACCCTTCCAATTGAGGCATGTTACCCATGAATTTAAATATTAAGATGTGTACTACTTATAAACATAATTTCATGGATTAATTCAATTATTTGCTAGGTCAAACTGAATTCAATTATTTCATATTCCCCACATAATTCATTAAGACCATGATCTTATACCAAGTGGAAGACTAGCTTACATAACATAGCATTTCTCTTTCCATTTTAGGATTCTTGGTTCCTTCTAGCTAAAATTAATTCTAACGGTCCATTCCTATATACTTTTTCATATAGAATCCAATTATGGAGTTAGAATTTTGAAAATCAAACTCCCCTTCAAGTCTAGACAAAAATTGAAAGCAACCTCTAGGAATTCTAAAAATTTATATTTTGATTCCAATGCTTCCAATACTTATTTCTCTACTTAACCCCACACAATTTTTTATTTTAAATCTATTGAAAGTATCAAAATTATCAAATTCTAGCTCCTGTCCAAACCTATGTACAGTGGCAGAACATGCATAAAAATGAAATTCCAAGATTGCATGGTTTCTACAAACTTATACTCTCCAATTCTAGCTTAATCCCCTTTGTTTTATCTTGTTCTAACATCAATTTCTCCTTTATCCTTCCCCTAATTATGTACATGTTTTGGTCAGCCATGGAAGAGAGGAAATTCCCTTTTTTTAGCTTTTTAACTCAAGATAATTCCTCATAGAACTGAATATTAAAAGCTTGATCAAAGTACGTACCTTGTGCTCTTGATTCCTAGTTTCTTTGATTACTTGTTCTCCTTCTTTCCTTCAATCTGGAGGAATTTTGGCACCATTTTCCCTTAGTTCCCTTGCTTCATGTGCTGCAAATTTGGGGGGTATTTATAGATTTTTCATGAGTGGATGGATGGCTAGGATTCAATCTTGCATTATTTGATTCAAGGGCCAAGATTGCTTCTTAAACTTGCCTTGCCCACCAAGAAAATTATGACATCATCCATGACATCATTTAAGGCTATGTGGTGAAATTCTATGAGGAAAGAAGAGTCTAGAAAACTCTAGTCCAATCCAGTACTGACCCGATCAGATTTCATAAAAACCAGATTATTTTATAAATCTAATTTTTGTAACATTTTAGAATATGTTTTCTATCATTAAATCCTGTGTCTAGATTTTTTTACTAATGGCATTCTTCGACTGGGTATAAATTTAATTATTGTCCCTTGAAAAATGACAAAAATTCCCTTGGTTCATATCTTTGCAATATATTTACCCTTGAGCCATTTTTGTCATTTTACACTTCATGAGAATATTTTCTGACTCTGGTCAAGTATTCTTATAACCCTCTTTAACCTTTTGACCTTAGTCAAATGAATAAAATATCCTTTATTCATTCTTTATTCATTTTTATAACATGGCCTTTTTCGTTATTTTACACCTTTCACAATATTTCTAGGTACTATTTTTTGCATAATTTCATATCCATGTATATAATTTTTATTGGATATCTGATCCAGTTACTATTTTTAAATATTTTCTGAACATTCAATTATTCATAAACTATATCAATTCATGATGGTCTCAAATAAAAATCCTACAGTTCATAGAACTGGTCAGGAAAATCTCCTTTACCTGATCCTGCCTGTATATCATGAATTTAAGGCATGCCTTAATCTTTTCCAAAAATGACACTTAGGTCCTAAGCTTTTATGTTTTCCCTAAAATTCAGACTTATTCCCTTGAAATCTCATAATTATAATTTGATCCCTTAACTTTTCATAATTACACTTATGTTCCTAAGACTTGTTACTACTTTCACTTTTAGCCCAAGGAACTTTCATACTTTTCACTTAGGTCCCTTTTCTTTCTTACTTAGGCCCTAAAGGACTTTCCTCTTTATAATTTAGTCCTTCCTTTCTCTTCACTCTTTCTGTGCCCAAGAGATTCTTCTAGAGCCTCTAACTTTACTTACATACCTACCCCAAGAACTTTTTGCTATTTGCACTTTAGTCCCTATACTTTCTCTATTTTGCAATTTAGTCCCTGAAAACCTTCTATACATTTCTGGGACTTCTACTCAAAGGGACCAAGTAGCCTTCCTATTTTAAGCTACTTTTTGGGCTTTGGGCCAAAAAACTAGGATATCACAAGTTGGATGATTATTAACGATTGTTGGTATTTTAATTTGATTGCTTGGAGCCTATAGTTGTTGATTGATAGCCATTTGAGGGTAACTGCATTATCTATTCATTTTAGAAACTAAGTAGTTTTTAACAGTGCATTAAGAAGGTTTTTAAAATTAATTTTGATCAAAGTGGTTTTTGACTTTTAATGGATGTGATCGATTGATTGTGATTTTTCTCTAGACTTGTAATTTCATAATTCAAATATCTAATTAAGAGCAAGGATAACTGAATTTTCATCACCAAAGGTCTATTTTATCATACCTTCCTACAATCCAAAGTATTCCTTCATTTAATCAAAACACCAAAAATATTTACTTTCACTGCACTTTTACTTTTATTGCACCATATTTCTATTAAACAAAAAACCCATGCTTTTACTCAAGTCTTCAATATTTTTGTTAACCATTAGCTATGATTCCAATAAAAAGGATCATCGAGAAGCAGGATAAGGTTGTGCTTTATACTACATTATTTGGCGCAATCATTATGGTTTATGAACCGAAAGGCGATAATTTGGCTCTGTCAGCGTTCAACTCACAAATCCTATATTTTGTCTTTAATCTAAAAAATGTATGTCTTACTTTAGTGATTGATAGTTTAATCCATTCAAAACATGAGCACCACCTATAATATCTGGCCAGTTGTATTGATTCCATACAATCTCCTACCTTGGATGTGCATGAAGCATAGCTTATTTTTGCTTTCCATGATCATCTTTAGAAAAAAAAAGCACAAGGAAATTATATAGGCGTGTACCTATAGCTATTGATACAAGAGTTGATGGAGTTGTGGATGGATGTGTCAAGATAAATGACTTATACAAGAAGCATCTATTCAATCTCCGTCCAGCATTGATATGGACTATAAGTGATTTTCTAGGTTTGGGAACTTTGTTCGACTAGAACATCATACTGGGTTGGATTGTATAGAGTGCAACTTTGACGCTTATCATGTCACCTTCCGCATAATCAAAAGTGGTATTTTACCATTCCTTAATTCCAAATACATATTTAGATTGTAACAGATCTGATTTGATGGGAAACAAGAAAAGAGAGATCCTCTTGCCACTTTGTTTGGTATTGACATCTTTCGGCAGTTAGAAGTTGTTGATGTTGAGTTTGGCAAGAATATTGAGGATCCCGAATGATCAAGATGATAGTATAGTGGGACATCTGATGGTCAGCCTCTATAGTAGCATAATAGAAGTATCTTCTTCACTCTTCCTTATTGTAAACATAATTTGCTATGCCACAATTTGGATGTTATGAATATTGAGAAAAATGTATACGACAATATGCTATATATATTGCTTAACAGGCCCAAAAAGTCCAAAGATCATCTCACTATTAGAAAAGATTTATGCGCCTGGGGAATTCGCTAATAGGGTTAGCCAGATGATAATGACAATTTTCAGCCAGCTAAGTTCACCTTGACCAAGTAGAACAAGGCTATTTTCCTTTCGATGCTGAAAAACATCAAATTTCCTGATGGATATTCTAACAACATATCAAGATGTCTCGGTCTCCAGTCTCAAAAGGTTTATGGGTTAAAGAGTTATGACTCATATGTACATGTTTTGATGCAATATCTCCTTCCTCTGGCTTTGAGACATACTTCGTCCTTATGTATCTGTGGTATTGGTGGAGTTGTGTTCATTTTTTAGGAAGTTGTGTACCAAGATCTTAATACCTCAGGAGCTTGATTAGCTGTAGAAAAAATTATTCTTATACTGTGTCACTTGAAGATGATATTTCCTCCATCATTTTTCACTATCATGGTTCACTTGACAATCCACCTTATTCAAGAAGTAAAGCTTGCTGGCCCAGTTCAATATCACTGGATGTACCCTATTGAGCAGTACAAGATACTTTATCTCTTCATTTTCTATTTGAGACTTGTGATTCGACAACACTCATAGTTCTTAATGGAATAGGAGACTACACATTTTTTACAAAATAAAAAACATATATTCGTAATAAGGTGTGGCCAAATGAGTCAATAGCATAAGGTTATTTAGGGGACGAGATCCTAACTTTCTGTTTATATTGACATTATTGAGTTAAATTACCAGCTTGTCACCATAACTCTATTCAAGTGCTCCTAGGCAAACATGACATCTTCACAAGAACTTCCTGTTGATGACTTAGACATCACATATGTTAATTAGGCTCATTCATACAGGTAAATCTAAAGATGATGAGCCATTCATTCTGGCCTCTAAGGTACATGAGGTTTATTATGTTGAGGATGAGAATCTCAAAGATTGGAATATGGTCGTTCACCTCAATTCACGAGATCTTTTTACATAGGTGATGTTGACATCATTGTTTACAACATCGAGCCCTTCCAATCGACGAATTTTGAAAACTTCTTCTCTCAAGGTGATGATAATTTAGCCATTATCATATATGTGTCCTCTTCATCTCATTATTTATTTACAATTGTCATTATTAAATTAATTAAATTCTCATTTACTTTAATTATTAATTTCATTCAATTATAATATGATTATCGATAAACCTAACAATAATTTGTTATCATACATCTCTTTCCAGGAGGGTGATGATGATGATGAATGACTTTTATAACCCTTTCATGATTAATATAATCATTTCTTTTTGTACAAAAATAATTATAGACAAAAAGTAAATGGTTTTTAAAAAATAAATAATCACACATTTGTAGCGATTAGTATAACCATTACAAATTTCAATGGAGGGTAAACCACTACAAAACTCTAGAAAACCGCTACAAATTATGAACCACTATAAAAAAAATGAAAAACCGCTATAAAAATACACCTAACTTCTACAAATAATCCCTTCTTCCATTCTTACTCTGCTCGTTTTCTCTTCTTCTTGTGCTTCCTCTACTTCCTCTATGTTTTCGCTTCTTTTTAAATTTATTTGGTTCTTTCTTCACATGATGATAAGATCACTTTAATTTATAAGCTTATTTTTGTTTTATATTTGTATACTTATTTTTATTAACTTGTGTATTTATCATTTTCATATCTTTCTTATACAAGTTGGTGGATCTATTCAATCAATTATATATATCCTATTTTCTCTACTTTCCTCACTTTCCAACTCTCTTGTACACCTTTTTTAACTATTTCCATAACTTTCTACCTATCAAATATTAATTTGTACACTTTCTATAACTTAAGTATTTCTCGTCAAATAAAATATATCAAATTATACAACATAGTACATCTAAATAATATACTCAATTATCATAATAAAATTTTAACATATCAAATTTAATAAATTATCTATTAATCTACATATATACATATATACACACATAATATTAAAAATTTATATATTTATATATAATAATTGTCATCAAGCGCATAGAATATTTAATTGTTTTTACCAAGGGTGCAATATTTGTAGCGGTTCTAAATCGCTCTAAACGTTCAACGTGGTAAAAGTTTTACTTTTGAAAACCTTTTTTCAGCATGTCGTCAAAGTTTCTAGTGGTTCTAAAACCGCTATAAATTTTTTTGTTCCCCCCATCGTCAATATTTTCCTTTCCCGCTAACCATTGATGACTTTATAGCAGTTTAATAACCACTACTAAAGTTTCCCATTATTTTGTCACACGTTTGTAGCGGTTTACACGACCACTACTAAGTTCCATAAACCGCTATAAAAGTTTGCAGCATTTTGATTGTCATGAGCAACAGTTTTTCCAAACTGCTATAAAACTATTTGTAGCACCTGATTTTACAGCGATTAGCTAAATCGTTGTAAATCATTATTGCAATGGTTATAACCTCTACAAAGTCAAAATCATAACTGCTGCAAAATACCTTCTTTTTTGTAGTTTTATTATTTATCACAATATATTTTTATATACAACATGGAATACATTGCTAATTACACATATCAACATAATCATCTCATATAATCTTTTTAATTGTAATTAATAATATTATATTTTATAATAATGAAAAAATGGATTTTTGTTTTTTCACCTAGAATGGATTTTCTAACAAAAGCTATAAACCTTCAACCCAAAAAAATAAATAAATTTCGCAGCATAAATGCAAAAAAAAATCACAAATTAAAATTTTCACAAAAATTTAAATTTTGGCGCCACATTTCTAGCGGTTCCCACTTGCTGGCAATTCTTACGCCAACCTAAAAATTACGTTCCCCGTCAACCACCAAGACTTGTCTAGAGGTTCTATAAACCGTTACAAATATTTCCAAACATATATTTTCTAGCCATTGGAATTGCTACTAACATCATCCCTTTTGCTTCTCATGCCATGTTTTTTCTAGTGTTCTTTCTAGTGTTTAACCACTATGCCTAGCAGTTGCCCATAACCACTATAAATTGGTTTCTAGCACATGATTTTCTAGCAGTTTCTTTAACCGCTAAAAACCCATATTGTAGTGGTAAAACCTCTAGAAACACCATAAAATAACCACTATAAATAGCCTAGGTTTTGTAACATTTGTTTGCCTTGTCTACAAAGGCCTAGATCTTTCAAGTGTATATTGGCCACTCACTGGTCTAGTGTTGAAGTTGGAATATCTATGAACTATAGAAGTCTCTTTGCATTTCTTGATTCATTTGGGGATTCATTTCAACTGTTCACTTTACTTTTAGAACATCAAATTATGGCAATGTGCTTCAAAGAAGATTGACCCTTGATAGTGATATAGTTTAAGAACATGAGAAGATCAATGGTATGTTTCATGGGGAGCTATTTCTATAGGTTGTAAGCTTCATAATGTTTGTGGAGAGAATAGTTTCTATACATATCTTCCTTATTCTAGTCGAAAATGTGTATGTCTTCCTGTTATAGATTCAAAGATAAATCTGAATGGTCTCTTGGGTGCCAACCTAAATTCCATTGGCCTTGTAACTGACCAGAATATTTTCTCTTTATAACAGTACACAAAGGAAATTTCTTTAGGTATGACCTTAGGACTTTTCCAAACTTTACCTATGATCAGTGCAAAAATCTATGTTTGAACTTTTGTAAATGTAAAGGTTTTCAATATACCTTTGATAGTTCCTAATTAACATGTTACCCAAGGTACAGTTTGGTCAACGATAACCTTCCTCTTACTTTTGATACAGACTTTTACTTGAAAGTTCCCAAGTATAGTTCATTTGAATTATCTCATGAATTACCCTACACCAAGAGTAAAAATGTTAAATCTATAAAACTTGGGGCCCAAGGTAGTGTTTTGTTAAAGGTTTTACTAAAGTTAGTGTTAGCAATTGGATCATCTTCCTTGTTTGGTGTCTGACATAAAAAAACTCTAACATAAAGCATAGTTACAAATATTGGAGTAAAACTACCAAATAGTGTTAGAGGAATTGTATACAAGGGTGTGTTAAAAGATGGGCGAGTTGCTGCAATCAAGAGACTTAATGAATCAAACCAAATGGAAAGCGAGTTTCTTGCAAAAGTGTACTTGATAGGAAGGCTTAACCATATAAACTTGATTAGAATGTGGGGTTATTGTGCAAAAGGAAATAATAGAATGTTAGTGGTATGAGTACATGGAATATGGTTATTTAGCAAGAAAGCTTGAATCTAACAACTCACTTGATTGGAGAAAGAGATGCAAAATTGCTTTAAGAATAGCCAAATAAATTGCATATGTTCATGAAAAATGCTTGGAGTGGGTTTTCCACTATGATATAAAACCTCAAAACATGCTTTTGGATTCAGATTATTAGCCCAAGGTTGCAAATTTTAGATTATTAAAGTTGCAAAGTAGAAATGAACTCAACAATCCAAGAATCTCAAGGATTAGAAGAACCAGAGGATCTATGGCACCAAAGTGGGTTTTCAATTTTCCAACAACTTGTAAGGTTGATGTTTATAGCTATAGAATTATGGTGTTAGAGAAGATAACAGGAAAAAACTTGAGGGTGGATAGACTAGATCACTCGTATTATGGGAGGCTAGTGACATAGGAGAAGAAGAATAAAGGAAAAGAAAATGAGGCATCACAGTGGGTGGAAAAAATAGTAGATTTGACAGTTGAGGGAAGCTTTGACATGAAAAGGATGGAGGTTTTAGTTACAGTAGCATTACAGTGTTTTATAGAAGACAGGGAAGTAAGGCCTACAGTGAGTCACGTAGTAGGGATGCTTCAAACTCATGATATTGACTAGGGGTGTTTATGGGAAGGCTCAGGACTAGGACACCTGTAACATCCTAAATTTTCCCTATCTATATATGACTAATAGAAGAAAGAAGTTATGAAGAGATTGGGATGAAATCAGAAGAAAAGATAATAATTAAGATAAGTGTTAAGCCAGAGAAAGAGAGAAGGTATAAAGTTGTAAAGCAAAAGGGTTTAAATTGCAATTTAGAAAAAGTCTAGGGATTAAATTGTAATAGTGAAAGTTTCAAATAGTCATTTTGGAAAAGAAAGGGACTAAATTGAAAAATTTAAAAGTTTCATGGTGTAAAATAGAAGTAGACATAAGCTTTAGGCTATTAAGTGTAATTATGAAGAGTTGAGGGTCTAAAGTGCAATTTTCAAAAGTTCAGGGGCAAAATGATAATTATAGAAATTTGAGCCAGAAAAGGCCAAACATTGCCTAGAAGCCTTTTAGTCCTAAATTTTACCATAAAATAGAGAAAATTATTCTAATCAATTTAATGTAACACAAAATTTTGATTTAAGGTCCCGAAAAATTAATATAAATTTCCAAAGTCGGGAGATTATTATAGTATCCTCTAGACCTCATAATCAAATGAAATTTGCCAGTAAATTCTTATAATTAATATAAAATTTATAAAACTGATAGAAGTAAAAAAGGAGGCCTGTAGAATTATGAGAAATTTTATCATGACTTCTAGGTCTAAAAAATTATTAGACTTTGTAAAATTCATTTTATATTATAGGAAATGTAGAGAAATTTTATCAAGACTTCTAGGAAATGTAGAATTTTAGGTGTCCAATAAAGGGTTAAAGGAAATGTAGAGAAATTTTATCAAGACTTCTAGGTCTCAAAAATTATGAGACTTTGTAAAATTCATTTTATATTATAATAGATTTCTAAAAATGTCAGAACCATTAAAAGAGGTGTCTAGCATTTATCTCAAAAATTAGGGTGAGTTAAGAATATCAGTATAAGGAAAGTGTCTTGGAATTTGTGCTAATTAGCTAGCTATTGGCCTAAAATAGGCCCAATATGACACTCTATTACTGTTCATACGCATGAAAATTGATTAGAATTTTATGATTTTGATGCTTCCAATGGTTTTAAAATGAAAATTGTGTGGGGTAATATAGAGAAACAAGTATTGGAAGCATTGGAATCAAAATGAGAATTTTTGAAAGAATTATGTACATGTTTTCAGTTCTTCCCAGCAAGATATGAAGGAGCTTTAATTTCATGATTCTAAGTTCATAAATAGATTTAGAAGATGAAATTGTGTAGGTTAAAGTTAAGACACAAATTAATTCAAAGGACAAGACAATTAATCCTAAATTAAGAAAGATAGGGGTTAACTGATTAAGTTAAGTTTAATATCCTTATATGCCAATTGAGTTGAATCATAATGAATGAATGAATTTGTGATGTTTAGGATTTAGTTTGGGTGCTCAAAGAGGGCAGTCACACATTAAGAAGTAGGAAGCAAGATGTAAAGGAAAAGGATAAGGAAAGCAAGGAGTATGAGGTAGTAAACTTACCTAAACTTGTATGTGTTTAATGTATGGTTGATTGTGTTATGGCTTGATTGATGTTGTTCACATGTAAATGTTGAATCTCTGTGCTATGATTACTTTGGTCAATTGTATTTCATATGTTATATGGAACCATGCACATTACATTATGTTGATACAATCACAAGCAGGCATTAATACCAAGCATTAATGAATACATTGTTTAGTATCATTTACTACTGAGATTTCTCTAGAAATCTCACCCCAAATTATATCTCTAATCAATAGGAACCTCAAGCATGAGAGAGGAAGAATTTAGATGATTGTATAGTTTGCTTATATGGTTATGTTATAGACAAGTTTTGGGATGAATGTATGTAAAGTTAGTTGTTAAAATTCTGCATTGGAACAAAAGACAGTTTTGAGCTATGACATTGGGGCTGTAATTAAAAACAGTTGATGATATAATAAATGTATGATATTTTAGAAATAGATATCTAACATGCTAGGCTTCATTTTGACACCAAGTACACCTTATTTCGATGTTTGTACAAAGAGAAAGAATTTTCCAAAATTAGGGACTAGAATTTGTTTTAAGAATTTTGACCAAATGAACAGTAATATTTAATGATTGAACTGTATTAACTAGTTAAGCATTTGGCCAGGAACTTATTTTTCCCTTAAATTTAAATATATTAGCTTCAAGTAGAATTTTGAATCACTTCATTTCAATTTTTCTAGAATTAATTATGATTTTTTGAAGTTCATCGCTTAATCTGGAACTACCATATAAACAGTACTCGTAAAGAGTGAAATTCTAGATTTTGTAATTGAACTTCAATAGACTTGTAAGTGGTTCTAAATGCTATCGAATGGTCCCTAAGATGTATAAAAGTAAGGTGTTACAATACTTCTGTCATCTGTCCCATCTTATCCTGACCTTGTCCCAATTCTAACTGAAATTGGGACTAGTTCGGGATGGGATGAGAATTCCTAAAGTATTAAAAAAAGATGATATAGCCTCCTCTTCTCTGTTTCAAGCAAACCCTCTATTCCATACCCACCACCCAAATCCAATGCCTTACCCAATCATCTAATCATCAAAGCTCAATCTCAATCCACCGATTACCTATAACAACAACTATGTCTTCTTTACTTCAAAATAACGTTGCCCCATTGATGAGAACATTCCAAAAGGAGGCTCACTACATAATGTTAGCTACCACCATCTGTTTTCTACCAAATATGTCCCTTTTAACATAGAACCTTCATCTACCAAGTCTTACTCTCTCAACGACATCTGGGTATTGAAGAAATGTATAAGTGTTAAAGAAATACGATGACAAGTATTGGCATAACCTTTTTGACTCATGGGTAGGTAAGACCACGTGGCCTTGTGGTTCTGGTGTTTGGAGTAAGAAGGATAGGTTTTATCTGAGATTTGGGTACGACTGGGAGGTTCAAAGATCTAGGCATGATTGAGTATTCATAAGCCTTATTCATCACCTGCTCCATCAGCTTCTCTGATATCCCATGATTTGTGAGCTACCACAATACTCACACATTGTTAACCTCAAACAGAAAATGATTGCGTGACTGAAAGATGGATTAGAAGTTTACCATGAAAAAATCCCATTTGGCATAGGCCTTGCAGACTCATGAGATGGTGTGGAGGTGAGGGTCATCACAAGTAAGGAGAGAGAAATCAATGATAAGGAAGGAGGAAGCGAGGTTAGTTACGATGTGGTCTTGGGGTTTAACGATAGAATAGTAGGAGGAAGGGATGTGGGAGACACAAACATTATTAGAGCCAGTGAAGGCTTTGATGTTACCGATGTCAGATGCATGAAAATTGGGAGGTTCTAACAATAAAATAAGATGTGTAGTCCAGACCTGTCCTATTTTGGTATATATATTATCCTGTCTCAATATTTTCCCATCTCGATTCTTCTTAGGATGGGACGGATCTATCCCAAAATCATCGAGACTGCGACACGTGATAGGATGCAAATTGTATATGTTTCTTTGACATTTTTAAGGGTTTATGAGAAATTTATAATTCATTTTATGCCTATAATTGTGTTGTTATGGTAATACATGATTGTGCATGATAATGTGCTTATTAAAGGGTTAAATGGTAAATTAACTCTTTCAAACTGTATTTATGTTGTTCTTTAATTAGTTGAGCTTTTACAGTGAGCTTTGATTTTGAATTGCAGGTGTTTTGAAGGAGAATCAAGGAACTTATGTGAAGCAGAGAAGGAATCACTAGACCAAGAGGACCTAAAAACATGACAGTAAGCTTTTGTGATGTTTAGTTGTAACTTAAAAGTCTACTAGTCGTCACCTATTTTCTCCTGGGATGTTCTCTATGTTCTCAAGTTTGTGACCAAAATTTGGATATGGTCAAGACTAGAATAGCTAGTTAGTAAAGCCATGCGTTTTTATTAAGGTTACTCTCTAATTAAGGCAAGTGGGGAGCAATCAGACAAGAGGAGGTTAGATTTTGGCCAGTCGTAGCTGCTCATTATCTCTCAATATTCTCTCTACAACCTCAATTCACACCTTCCATTTTTATTAATCTTTCCATAAATTTTCATATTTCTACACCGATTAATCCACTTCTACCATCTTTCTCTTGACCTTTCCATTACCTTTTTTTTGCATTCTTCATGGCATCATTTTTGGGCAGTGATGACAACACAGTAGGAGCTATGAGAGGCTAAAACTTTATTCTCTTGGTGATTGACATCATATCTTGACCTTATGATTACACTGGGGGTAGTCTATCTTAATATGTACCTATTTCATATTTTGACATTCTAGATATGGGGATTTTATTGTATGAATAGGCAAGTGGGGAGCAATCAGACAATAGGAGGTTAAATTTGGGCAAGTCGTAGCTACTCATTCTCTCTTAAACCGATTAATCCACTTCTACCATCTTTCTCTTGACCTTTCCATTACCTTTTTTTTTGTATTCTTCATGGCATCATATTTGGGCAGTGATGACAACACAGTAGGAGCTATGAGAGGCTAAAACTTTATTCTCTTGGTGATTGACATCATATCTTGACCTTATGATTACACTGGGGTTAGTCTATCTTAATATGTACCTATTTCATATTTTGACATTCTAGATATAGGGATTTCATTGTATGAATAGGCAAGTGGGGAGCAATCAGACAAGAGGAGGTTAAATTTTGGCCGGTCGTAGCCACTCATTCTCTCTCAATATTCTCTCTACAACCTCCATTCACACCTTCCATTTTTATTGATCTTTCCACAAATTATCATATTTCTACACTGATTAATCCACTTCTACCATCTTTCTCTTGACCTTTCCATTACCTTTTTTTGCATTTTTCATGGCATCATTTCTAGGCAGTGATGGCAACACAGTATGAGCTATGAGAGGCTAAAACTTTATTCTCTTGGTGATTGACATCATATCTTGACCTCATAATTGCACTGGGGGTAGTCTATCTTTAATATGTACCCATTTCATATTTTGACATTTCTAAATTTAGGCATTTCATTGTATGAATAGGCATTGAATGTCAATTGATTATTCTTAGATTAGATATTTGTAATTGGCATTGGATGATTAGATTGTTGTTTTAATATAAATATTTTAATTTTGATTTTTGGATAGTTGGACTAATGTGAATGATTGTTGATGTTTAATTCAATTGCTTGAAGTCTATGGTTGTTGATTGATGATCATTTGAGGGCATTACTATCATCTTATTTAATTACACACTAAGTAGTTTTCAACATTGCATCAAGAAGCTTTTAAGCTAGTTTTGATCAAAGGAATTCAAGAACTATTATTGCAATGGACTCAATCGATTGATTAAGCCTTTATTTAAAACTTAGTGATTTCAAATCTCTCATATCAAATTAAGAGCAATGATAGTTATGTTTTCATTATCAAGAGTCTTTATTAACATATTTCTTACACAAATCAACTCATTTTCCTCTTAATCAAAAATATAAAAATATTTACTTTATTGTATCCTTATTTTATAGCATCAATATTCGATCAAACCCAAAACCCTTATTTTTATTCAGTTTTTCAATGGCTTTGCCGACCAATTTGCTAGAGATCCAATCAAAGGTCTCCTTGAGAAGAATGATAAGGTTATGCCTTATACTATATTATCAGGTGCAATCATTATTTTGATGGATCGAATGCGACAATTCAAGTTTATCAATGGCGCCGTCACTAGGGAGCCAAGTAATTCGTTCCCTAGAAATTGGTTGTCAATTCTATTATCTACTTGAGTCATTTTATTTATTTTAACTTTAGTTTTTTTGTTGTTTTCATTGCATGGCATAAAATTTTTTAGAAATAGAAACAAATATGTTATTTTCTTTCACTTTGGCATTTGCATAATTGCATAGCATCCTACATTTTTTTCTAAGTTCCTTCTAAATTACTCTCTGTGCCTTTGTGTTGTGACCATACCTTATCTAGGTCATGACCTTATTTTTTTACTGAGGTACTTGATTGCTCTCTGTGATATTCAGTCATAACCTTTGTTACTGTTTGTCGCGACTAGTTTGAAAGATTTGTTGTCTATGAAAGTTAGTCACGACTTTTGGCATTAATAGTCGCGATCTGAAATCCATTTTCAAGAATTTTTGTTCTCATGTCTAAACATCCTTTTATCCTGACCTAATTGAACTTTTCTACTGTGAAACTTCTATGTCTATTTTAGATTGCTTGCTTGGTTATTCCTGATTGTTTTTGTGTTACATGCATAGAAGAACTAAACCATTAATGCCTTTTGACCCTAAAATTGAGAGGAAACTTAGGAAACTAGGAAAATAATTTAGAGAAGAAGGAACTAGTAAAGTTGTAGCTGAGGAAGAGAAAAAATTAACATAATGTAGTTCATCCTCTAGTATCCCTGGATCTGAAATTGAATTTAATTTAGAGATTCCATTAGAAATTTCTAATATGGCTGAGATTAATCCTAATGGGCATAATGGACATAATAGGCAGGGAGAAAATGAAATACCAATTAATGTAGAAGATAATAGAAGTGTGAGGGAAATAAATCATTCTCATGTGAATTATGACCCATATGGTTTTTATACTGAAGAGGTTAATTTTGAAATTAAAGGAGCTTTAATTGCAGCCTTACCTAAATTTCATGGTTTTGCAGGAGAATATCCACATCGACACTTACAAACCATGCAAATAATCTTATCTTCGATGAAGCCTCTAATGACTACATTGGATGATATCTTAAGGAGATATTTCCATTTCACTATGAAAGGAAAGGCTAAGGAGTGGTTATAAAATCTATCAACTCATTCTCTACTTTTACATGGGATCAGTTGAAGTCAACATTTCTAGAACACTTCTTCCTGGTCTATAAGACAACTAGATGAAGAAGGAGATTATAAATATTCTGCAATGAGATAGAGAGTTATTACATGAATATTGGACAAGATTTATCAATTTGTTTACTTGATGTCCATATCACAACATTACAAAGGCTTATTTAATAGACATTTTCTTTGATGGTCTACTTTCTTACAACAAGGTATCCCTGACAAATGGATCTTTGAGAGATAAAACTCCATAAGCAAGTTAGAAGTTATTCCAAAAAATAGCTAATGAAGACCATCAAACTGAGGATCGAAGAAGAATGCTCACATCATCTTCGGGTAATTTAAAAGAGATTTTAGCAAAAATAGCAGCTTTAGGAAACTGAATGGAAAAGAGAATGAATTTACTTTAAAGAGAGTTGTATTCTACAAAGCAAGTTCATGCACAGGAACCTCACAAGCATTAGTTACAGGGTGTGAGTTATGCAGTTCAATGATGCATGCTATGTAACATCCTTATTTTCATATGTCTTAAGGACCATTCAGAACCACTTACAAGACCTTGGAAGTCCATTAGCCAAATTTGGAATTTTACTCTTTCTCGGGTTACTATTCATATGGTATTCTAGATTACGCAATGAACTTTGAAAATTTGAAATGAAGTGGTTCAAAAAGATAAGTGAAGCTAACATCTTTAAATTTAAGTTAAAAATAATTTCCAGTCCAAATGATTATCCAATTAATACAATTTATTTGTTGAAGTTTACTGTTCATTTGGTCAAAAACTCTGGAAACAGATTCTGGTCCCTTATTTTGGAAATTCATTTCTCTTGATATACACATCCAAATGAAATGTTCTAGCTATGCAATTAAACCTATGGATGTGTGATACATGGTTGTAAAATTTCATGAAATAATTCCTTCAGTTGCTAGGTCAAACTGAAGTCACAACAAAACTACTCTAGGACCTACGTTTTTACCATTTCAGTTTCCTTTCTTTTACTTTCAATAATTGTTCCAGCATGCATAAGCCATCAAATAAGCTTCTCAATATTCATATACATCATGTACATATGCCATAAGTATTACAAATAGTTTCATCACATAGAAGAGCACTTTATAGGGCATTTACATACATAGATAATCCATAGCATATCCTAGGATCTCGATTACTTGCATTCCTTTCTTCCATTCTTTAGCTCTTCTCCATGCATACATTTTCCATCATGCTTGACCTAAATTGGTTGGTTATGGAAGAGTGAAATTCTAGAGAATCTCAGTAGCAAACATTACCACTTAAATATGCAAGATGGATGCTAATGCATGATATGTAATTTCATTAACTTTCTCTGATTAGTGACATGCCATCATGCTATATACTTTTACATAAAGTGCATGGCCATGGAAAAACATGTTATTCACAATGCATTCAACATCATTTATCATGTCACAACATCATTCAAATATCATATACATGTCAACATATAAGTATACCACATCAAGCACATAAAGAGATAAGTTCACTACCTTGCACTTGAGCTTTCCTCTTGATCTTTTGCACTTGCTCCCTAGCTTTCCAACAATGAAGCCTTTATGTCAATCACTTCCCAACATCTTCTTGGATGTTTCAAGGTTCTAAACACATTCATATTCATCACTTAATCCATTAGGACTTATGAACTCCAACCATGTTCAAGACTAACCTTGTTACACTATTTATTATCATAACTTTCTCTAATCTTCACTAATCCACTTGGATCTTGAACCAATTGATATCTTGACTTTACCCTACACAATTTCAACTTTTGAATTCATTTATGAGCTTAGAATCATGAAATTCTACCTCCTTCATGGCCTGCTGTACATAACAGAACACATGCACAATTCTTTTAAAAATTCTCATTTTGATTCTAATGCATCCCATACTTGTTTCTCCACTTTACCCCACACAACTTTTCATTTAAAACCATTGGAAGTATCAAAATTATGAGATTCCAATCACTGTTCATGCGAGTGAACAATAACTGTGAAGAATTTTAAAGACTACAATCTTGGAATTTCAATGCTTCCAAGGTTCAAAACCTTTCCAATCCTACACAAAATCATCATATAAATTCAATGGAAGCATTAAATCATTGAAAATCCATTTTCTTACCTCATGAACAGTGCATACCGAATAGGGTACACCATGGCAAAGTCAAGAATATCAATTTGATTCAACAACCAATCACTTAACTAGATTGTTTAAGTTTCAATCATATATTTCTAACTTTAATTTCTTCTTTCCCGTTTCATCTAAAATTTTTGGGCAGCACAACACCTTAGAGAAAACTCAACTTTTACCCATGAAAATCCTAAGTTCAAGCTCCCAAATCAAAGGAAAATAAGCTAGGAGAGATTGTTTACCTTTAATATCTAGCTTGCTTGAGCTTTAATACCTTGAATCTTTCTTGTCTTGGCTTGAGTTTTCATTTTGCAAGAGTTCCCCCAAGGTATCACAAGGCCACAGTTTGGATGCAGAAATGAGGGGGTATTTATAGAACATTTCATGAAAAATCAATGGCCAAGATTGATTTGGTTACGATTTGATCAAATGGCTCACATTTAATCTTGGATTTAACTTTTTCTAAAAATAATAATTATGACATCATGTGGGACAGCTCATGGGATACCTAATAGGGGTATGTGGCGTGATTCCCATGTAAGGATGAAAAAATTCCAGTCCAATCCAGTACCGATCGGAGTAGTTTCACAATAACCGGACTGTGTTTTGTTCCTAATTTTTTTATAATATACCAGGATATGTATTCTGTTCTTGAAATCAATGTCTAGGCTTCTCATACCATTGACATACTTGTACTGGGCCACAACTTAATTACAGATCCCTTGGAAAATGACCAAAATACCCTTGGTGTCTTTTCTTCCACTATATTGACCATAAGGGCATAATTGTCATTCCACCCCTCTTTACACTACCTTAGGGCATATATTGGCTCTAACTAATCATATTCATACTATGTCTCACATTTTTTGCCTATCCAGAATGACTAAAATGACCTCCATCCATCACTGGTATAATCTGGGCATCTAGGGGCATTTTCGTAATTTTACACTTTTCCTGGACTGCTCTGGACCCTGGCCAACTTAACTGTCTAATCATCTTATTGGGCATACTATGGCACAATTTGGGCCTTAGTTTGGGCTTATTACCTTTATGTCCTTTTATGGCACAAATCCCAAGACACCTCTCTCGATCCTATTTATCGGGTATTCAATTCTACCATAAAATCTCGTAAGAATTCTGTAGGGTTCCTTTTCTGACTCTGTCAGTTTTATAAATTCATATATTAAATATAAGAATTTATGGTAAAGTTTCATCTGATTCTGAGATCTAAAAAATACTGCAATAATTCCTTTTGACTTCAGGAATTTATATCAATTAATCGAGACCTCAAATCAAAATTCTGTGACTCCTTAAACTGATCGGAATAACTTTGTCTATCTACTGGTAAAATTTGAGTCTAATCTGATTCTAGGTATTTTTGAGCCTTTTTTGGTTCAACTTTCTCATAATTACATTTAGGTTCCTAACTTACTGCTTATTTACATTTGTGTCCCTAAACTTTTGAAAATTACCACTTTTGGCCCAACTTTTATTTCTACTTTAACTTTTGGCCTTTAAACTTTTCTAATTTTGCATTTTAGTCATTCTCTTTCTTCAAGACTCATCTAACCTTTATCATTTCTTCTGATTTTTGTCATAATCCTTTCCAAACCTCTTTCCACTATCAGTATTATACATATAGGGAACAATTAGGATATGACATGCTACAAGTACATGTGATAGACATTATAAAGAAGTAGCAACAATGTATCAAAATAGAGACCATGAATACTAGAAGAGAGATCCATATTCCAACATATAATCCTGGTTAGAGAGACTACCCAAACTTTAGGTGGGGAGTGGGGAAAATAAGCCGAAAAGGAGGTGTGCTCTTTCAAGAAACTACCAAAGTAGTACAAGGGCTATAGTTCCTACTCAATCTAATACTTTAGCAGTATCAAGACCATATGAGACTTCTTAATTATTAAAGAGTATGGCTATACAAATGAACAACATGGATGATAGAATGACCAATATAGATAACAAGCTTAAAGATAATGATGGTTAATTAACCTCCATAGCTTCAATTCTTCAAAATATGCAAAATGACAATACAATATACACAGGAAACTTGAGGAATTAAGTTCTAAGAATATGGATATTACAAGTTATTTAACTCAAGTTTCCAATATAGTGAGTAACATCCAAACAAAGAGCAGTAACAGTATACCTTTGAATACTGTTATTAATCCAAAGGATTTGAATGCTATCTCACTCAGAAGTAGGAGAAAAGTTTCTTTTAAGGAAGATGATGCACCAAATGAGGATATGGAAGATCTTGAAGTTGAAAATACATCATTGTCACAAATAAAAATTGGGAAATTAGAGAGTGTGAAAGAATAACATCTTATGATTAAGATAGCTACCCAAGAGGGAAACTCACAAGAGGAAATACAAGAGAAGTAAGAAGAAGAAGTGATAATATAAAGTCTAGTATACAAAGGGAAATAAGTAAAGGAGAAGGCGGAGTAAAGTAAGCAAGGAGCCTGCATACCTTCAGGTAAGGAGGTATGTACAAATGATCTCCCTTTTCCTAAGGCTTACTTTGCTAGAAAGAAAATGATTGACCCTAAATTTACAAAAGATGCTTATACTCTTTTTAATAAACTCAAAATAAAGATTCCTTTAGTTGAATTCCTTAAAAGGGACCATAAGTATGCTAAATTTTTGAAAGAGTTGTGTGCTGATAAAAAAAAGTTTAGGGCTCTTCAGAGAATTAAGGTGAATGCTAATATGTCATCACTTTTTAAGACTAAATTATCGGTTAAGTACCAAGACCCAGGATCTTACATAATCCTATGCACTATAGGAAAGATTCATATTAAGGGAGTGTTATCAGATCTAGGAGCTGCCATTAATGTAATACCTTGGTCAATATACTTAGCCTTAGGTATTAATAATCTTAGAGACACAAGTGTAGTGCTCCAATTAGCTGATAGATCAATTAGGTATCATAAGAAAATTCTTGAGGATATTCTAGTATAGGTAAAGGACTTAGTATTCCTAGTTGATTTCTTTGTTCTGGACATGTCCAGTGAGCTAGTGAGAGCACTTTGATCCTAGATAGACCTTTCCTCCAAACTTTCAAGACAATAATTAGTATGAAGCATAGTTCCATTACAGTGGAAGTTGGGGAACATGTAGTCACTTTCAATATGAATGAAGCAATAAAATATCCTTTTGAGAATTCTACTTTTACTGGGTTAAATGCTATTGATTATGCTGTGAAGAGGTTAGGGATGAGCATGAATTGAGTTTGCATGATGGGTATGATTATATGCTACATAATTCCCAAAATTTCCATGAAGTATCTTAAGAGCATGTTGATTTAAATTTTCATCCAATTTTGATTCAATTTCATCATTTTCAAGTGATAATGCTTTTGCAAAGGATTTGTTGAGTGACTTTATAGGAATACAAGATATTGTGGAAGCTTAAAGTGGAATAAAGGAAGAAGGGTCGAGCTTATATGATCACAAGTGGCGACGTGAAGTTCTTCATGTTGAGACTAGATACCATCTTGCTGAGGGAGAGACTCTCTGTGAAAAGAAGTCACGATAAGATGATTTTTTTGTTGCGACCAAAAACTTTTGAGACTATGAGTCATAACCCGTGGATGATCAAGTCATGACCAAAAGATTCATAAACACTCTCTATCAAAATGGATCTCAACTTGAAGTTGAAGACAAACTTGAGGGTCATAACTAGGAATGTCAGATGCAACCAGTGAACCTCAAATTTCTTTAGTTCCATATTCCAATGTTATGGTTAAAGAGCTAATATGTTCTAACTCTACTATTCCTTACTCCCATTCTAAGATTACATATCATACTTAAGATTTATGAATGATTTGATTTTTGATTATGATGCAGGTATGAAGGAGAGTGATCCCAAGTATGTTGAAGTGGTAAACCAACCTCAACTAGGTGTAGCACTTAAGGAAATAGAATATACAAGGGATGTAAAAGGAACACCACCAAAGTTTGTTATTACTATATACCAACCACAATTAAGTTTAAAGAGGGAAAATTCAAAACAAGTTTGGATGGACTTCACAATATAGTTAAAGTGCATGATTTTAGGATGCTAGAGTGGAAAGGAAGGCAATAGGGAGGATTTTTTTAATCAAACAACCACCTCTCAAAATTCTATGAGTTCCTATTACCTCTATGAGGCCAGGTCGTCCCTTTCATTTATCTTACTTTTCATATGCTATTATAATTTGCTATTATCTTGTTGCATATGATAGTTTGATGAGTTTTTGAAAGGGATGGGCCAATAGAAATAGTAGTAATTTCTTTGCTTAATGTTTCTTTAGTTTATGAATAAAACGCTCTTCAGTTATATACTTGTTGTGTGCTGTTGTCTTTTTATCCACATACTCAATTGCAAGATATAGTTTACACATCCTATCATCTTTACTTTTTGTGTATTGCGATGTATGATTGGAATATGACTGTGTGCTTCATTGTTGAATTTACATTGAGTTGTGTGTTAGTTTGTTGTGGTAAAGATTTAGGATGATGTTGTAATTGAGATAGATATTGCTAACTAAACCTAACATTATTGTTATTACTCTCGCTTATTATATATGCATTGATTCTCATTACTTTACTACTATGATTATGTTTGTCTAACTCTGTTGATAGTAACGACACTGCCAAGTTTAAGTGTTGGGGAGATGTTCTTGTTTCTGTGCTAAAAAATCCTAATTTTTTTTTTGCGTTGATCTCAATATGTGATATGTGATCAATTTCTGCAAAATGGATCCCCATTTTAAATTGATTTGTTGTTTGCTAAAAAGGGTTTGGTATATAAGATGTTTTGGGTTTTGAAAATTATCAATTGGTAGTCTTTGTGAAAAAGTGTTGCAACCTACGTGTAGTACGGTTGGAACTAAATGTGTAAGTTCAAATCAAACACTCACTATAAAATTTGGTCACGACCTGCACTGTTTTGAGTCACGACCAGAATGTGAAAATGTCTATTTACCTTCTCTTTGCTTTGTGTAATGTTGTATAGAAGGATTCCTTTTGAGCTACTAATGTGCTATTATAAGTGATTCATTACCCTATTGTTTTGAACATTTTTGCATAATAGTTTTATGGAAACCATTTTCACGCTTTAATTTTTGATAATCTTAGAAATTGAATTGGAAACACTTAAGTTTTTACCGTTAAATTTTAAATTGTTATATGATTTCGAGTGATTACTTTGGAACTTTTAGTCATTATTTAATAGGGTTTTCAATTTTGATAAGTGTTCTAATGCCTAATGCCTAATGAATAATGAACATTGTTTGAGACTTTAGTGTATGAGCAATTTAGATGAAAACCTTAGTTGGAAGGATTCTAGGCCTTAATTCCTATATTAAGTGATTACTCAATTATTTATATCCTCTAGAATTTGTCTTGGCTCTGAGTTAAAAATTGTTTGCTTATTTATGTTATTGAATACGATAGAGGCATTCATTTCTAAACTTTTGGGCCTAAACACAAGCCATAAATTTTGGTCCATTGTTTACCCATTGGACCTTTATTGATATTCCATAGTTATCAATTTTTGCTTGTGTCTAAATTGCATTATAATTAAGTCAAGTTCATCTTTTTACTTGAACCCTTATAACCTTCAAGGAGCTTATGGAAGTATTGTATATAAGCTGGTTGATTTCAAAAAGAGAGAGAGAATGATGTAGCATTATCAAGGAGCTATATCAAAAGAATAAAGGAGAAGTATTCTCTGTAATAGAAGAATATGGTTTGGGGTATTTAGATGAAATTTGACTTATATCATCTTTAATTAAGATACTCAATTTTATCCTTTTCCCTTTTCCTCCATATATCTGTCATTTCACCCTTTAAAAAATCTATTGATTCTTTGCATAAGTGTTGTATAGTTGAGAATATTTAGAGCCATTACAAGCATATGGTAACTTGTTTGCAAATTTGAATTTGAGTGAAAGAACCCTAACAATGACATGATATAGAGAGCTACACACTTACAAACTTATAGAGAATCTATTGCGCTTATACAATTAGGGTTGATTTCATTTAGTAGTTAATTGCTTGGAATTGCTCATATTATCATCCAAAAGATGGTGAATTAATTGTTTTAAGGTTTCAATATGGATTATATTGTTATCTCCAATTTACCAGCATTAGCTTAAGTGTGATCCATTTCTTTGTCCAGGAGTACAAATTGTATATGGTTTCTTTGACATTTTTAAGGGTTTTATGAGACGTTTACCATTCATTTTATGCTTGTAATTATGCTTTTATGGTAATACATGATTGTGCATGGCAATGTGTTAATTAAAGGGTTAAATGGTAAATTAACTCTTCCAAATTGCACTTATGTTGTTCTTTAATTAGTTGGGATTTTATAGAGATCTTTGGTTTTGAATTGCATGTGTTTTGGAGGAGAATCAGGGAACCTATGTAAAGCAGAGAAGGAAACACTAGACAAAGAGGATCTAAAATGTGAAATTCAGCTGCTGTAATGTTTAGTCATGACCTAAAAGTCCATTGGTCGTGACCTATTTTCTCCTGGGATGTTCTCTATGTTCTCAGGTCTCAACCAAAATTTAGATATAGTTGCGATTAGAATAGCCAATTAGTGAAGCTGTGCATTTTTATTTAGGTTACTCTACAATTAAGGCAAGGGGGAGTAATCAGATAGGAGGAGGCTAGATTTGGGCCAGATTTGGCTAGGAAACTGAATATTCTCTCTACAACCTCCATTCACACCTTCCATTTTTATTGATCTTTCCACATATTTTTTACATTTTTACACTGATTAATCTACTTTTACCATCTTTCTCTTTACCTTTCCATCACCTTTTTCTGCATTCTTTATGGTATCATTTCTGGGTAGCGACGGCAACACAGTAGGAGCTATGAGAGGCTAGAAATTTAGTGTCTTGGTAATGGACAGAATATCTTGAACTCATGACTGCAATGGGGAGTTTTCTATCTTAATTTGTATATATTTCATGTTTTGACATTTTTGGATTTAAGGATTTCATTGTAGAATGTCAATTGATTATTCTCATATTAGATATTTGTAATTGACATTGGATTATTAGATTGTTAATTTTAGTATAAATATTTTAGTTTTGATTTCTGGATAGTTGGACTAATATCAATGATTGTTGATATTTAATTCAATTGTTGGAAGTCTATGGTTGTTGATTGATAATCATTTGAGGGCATTTATCGTCATATGATTTAATTACACAGTAAGTGGTTTTCGACAGTGTATCAAGAAGATTTTTAGATAGCTTTGATCAAAGGAGTTCAAGAACTATTATTGTACTGGACTCAATCGATTGATTGAGGTTTTATTTAAGATTTAGTAATTTCAAATCTCCCATATCAAATTAAGAGTAAGGATAGTTATGTTTTCATTATCAAGAGTCTTTCTTAACATATTTCTTACACAATCCAACTCATTTTCCTCTTAATAAAAAATACAAAAAAAAATTACTTTACTCCACCCTTATTTTATAGCATCAATATTTAATCAAACCCAAAACCCATGTTTTTATTCAGATTTTCAATGCCTTTACCCAACAATTTGCTAGGGATCTAACCAAAAGGCTCCTTAAAAAGAATGATAGGGTTGTGCTTTATACTACATTATTGGGTACAATCATTATTTTGATAGATCAGACGATGACAATTCGAGCTTATCAATGGGTCAGTAGTGACGGGAATAAAATGACCAGCCCTAATATTGACTCATGTAATTCTAAATCCAAAATTATGGTTATTAGATAACTATGATTAAAAAGCTGATAATTATAGCTTATTAGATAACTACATATATTTTGGTTTCATGTACAATTGATTTGGTCATGTATAGGTATATTTGGTAATTTAGAAAATAACTATGATTTTGGGTTTATAATTGATTTTGATATTTATAAGGACATTTTGATATTTTTTAAAACAATACTTTTGACTCCTATTAGTGTACATGGGTGAAAAAGAAGACAGGAAAAGAAAATGAGAGAAAAAGTGCACAGCTAGAGAAGATGGACAATTCAGAGCTAATAATAACATATTCAATAATATTATCCAAAAATACACTTTTGATCTTCTAACTTTATGTAAAGTTTTAATTTAGTTCCTTAATTTTATGAAGTATCTTTTCAATCCTATAATCACATGACCATTAGTCTCAAATGGTATTTTTACACCAATCATTGTTATTTCAAAAAGCTGCAATGTATTTCTTGGTGTAATTTTTGCCAGCAAGTTTTTAAATTAGTGCAATTGAAACCCTCAGGGATTGATGGAAACGTTTGACCATTAGTTCACTTGATTTTGCTTACATGCATCCAACTCATTTGGTTTTTTTTCCTACCACATCACTTTTTTCTATGATTAAATTTAAATCCAAAAAAATGTATGAAATTAAAAAACTTAAACCAAAAGCCAATGGTATAATTGTTAATTAATGGCGATACCTCATCCAAAGGCATCTAACAGAAAACTAAATACTACATCCATTCTGAATTATAAGATCTATTTAATTAATTTGAGTAGATTAAGGAAGTTAGGTAAATTAATTAATTGTAATAATTATGTGTTATTTTTTTGCTAAAATATCCCCTTTAATCATGTGTATTTGAAGTACCCTTGATAGATACCCCTTAATATGGGCAATCTTATAAGGACACATTGGGGGGAAATTGTAATTTTAGGAAGTAAAATAGATTGGGTTTTTATATTTAGAAATAAACCCAATCAATCTAGCTCTTATAATTATAAATAGGGGAAGTAACTAGCATTATTTACCACACCTTGTCTTAACAATCTGACTCCAATATCGGACCAAAAAATACAAGCCAATCAGAGGATAAGTGAAATTTCACTGAAATCAGGGCGCTGAGAAAAGTCTTTGATTCCAAGTACACAAAGGCAAAACACTCTGCGTTCCTTCTGTTTTCTCCAATTATGATTTGTCAAAGATGGGTTTTATAATATAATATAGCAGGGTACTGAGATCAAAATAACAAAAAGGAACAAAAAAATTAAAATAAAAAGATCATGTAAAACCTTTATGTGTACACACTACTGCATAATTGTCCATAGCTAACGATTAATTTGGGTAATAGTTAATAGTTTAGAACCATCACCTTTGTTCTCGTCATATATTGTATGACGTAAATAGTTGGCAGTTTATAATAGCTAGCTATAGCGTATCATATGTAGCATTATTTTAATTAAACCATCACCTATAAATACCTTTTAAGACTCTATTAGTTATTTACTTTACTATTTGGTTAAGAATGGTTAACTATGTTGAACAATATTTGATAGTTGTTAGGTTATAAATGTCATATATTTTCACTACATAATTTTTGTCATTTTTGCAGAGAAGATTATTTGACAGCTGTTAAACCGTTATTTATTTGTCAAATATTAGACTGTTTATGTATGATAACTGTCAAGTATTGATACGAATTTTTTTATATGATGCTGCTTTATTTTCTGTGAAGCATATACTTGTTTGCATAATTTAATGAAACCAAAAAATAATTTAATCCAACAATGTAAATATGTACAAAAAAGGTACAACCCTATGTAGAGTTTTCCAATAAGTACAAAGTCAATTTATACCAAACATATAAGTAATACAATAAGTACAAAGCCATATATAGCCATCCCTTTATGACTTTTTTAAGCCATATTTCAACATGCGTAATTCTTCCTTTAATTTGACCTAGGGCACTTGAGCTTGATATGTGGTATACAAAAACACCTAGCTGATATTCATGACAAAACACAAAAAAATTATTAATTCTTACTCAAAACACTATAAATTTTCACAAAGAATAAATAACTTAACCATAAGTAAATTACATGTTTAAGTAGCTCTTTTTCTTTTCTTATTCTTAAGTTTTTTAATGTTCTTTTTAATATTAATTATTTTCTTTTTCTTGATCTTGTTACCATGAAATTTCTCCCTCTTTGAAATCCACAGTCCTTCGGTGTAATCTTGCCTGACATAGAAAGCATCACCTTCATTGAAAGGGGTTTCAAATAATGTCCCATAAAATGGATAATCCTTAACTGCATTGTCTTCATTATGATCAACAAGTGCTTCCTCATTTATACTATTAGTTAACAAAACAATGGACTATTCTTCATGAACGGGATTAGGGACATATATAGAACACTTGTGTAGCTTGAGAAGCTTTTATTAAAGGCTATTCTGTCCAAGCTTTCTTGATCAAATTCAATTGTATAAACCCTAACTCATTGATCTCATAGCATTATTATTGTCAACCTACATGCACCCAAAAATCAAAACCCAAAGTCCCATGTAATCCAACTCTCAAATGTGCTTAATCATCCCAAATTATGAAATATTAGAATAGATAGGATTTTTATCCTTCGCACTCGAAAATGCATGGTGCTTGCTACAATAGTTACACCATTATTTTATATTTTGTTCTAGTCATCTTGCTCTTTCGTATAGAAGGTGAATATGTTGATGAGGTAGCTTGTGTAAGAAAACACTTGTTTAGTCAGGCTGTTTTCCAAGAACATTAATTTTAAAGGAACTGAACTAGGATCAACATTATATACTTGTCATGAATGTTCTATAGCATACTAACTTTATAGTTTGTTGGGTTTATCCCTCATAAGTTCAACCTTATGCTTCTCCACATACTTAGCAATCTCTTGGGAGTTGTGTAGTACATATAGTTGTGCTTGCTCCCACTCTTAGTTTGAGCTGGTACCAAATTGCTTTCCTATCATCCCTTCTCCACCTGTCCTTCCTTCATACCAAGACACTAGAAGCCCAATAGTATTGACATTTTTCAAGTACTTGGAACAAAATTCACTGGCTTCTTCAACAATGCAACCCTCTGATGACTAACTTCAATTTTTCACATAACCTTTCAATATCTTTGTGTAATACTCACCTGGGTACGTCCATCTTAAATAGGCTAGCCTACATAGATGCACCTCTCTAACCAAATGGATAGTTTAGGTGGACCATGATGTCAAAGAATGCTGGAAGAAAAATACATCTCAAGCTCACACAAAGTAGTTATGATTCGAGTTTTCAACCTCAGCAATTTGTTGGGGTTAATCACTTTATTGTAAAGTGACTTGAAGAAGAAACATAGCTTAGTGATTTTTCTCACACTTCATCAAGTAAAATAGCTCTATAGCCACCAGAATAAAGTTCTCTATCAACACATGGCAATCATAAGATTTTAGAACCTTGAGCCTGAAGTCTGTTATTGACACAAGCTTGCTAAGTTAGTATCCCTTTGGCACTTTTACTCTATCAAGAAACTCACAAAACCTTTTTCTTTCTTTTTTAGATAGTGTGCGATCTACTGGGGTGAAGAAATGTATGAGTTCCCTTATCCTCTAGTACCGATTACTCCCTTATTCAATACTTGGTCTTCCTAAGAATATTGAGTAACGTCCCTAAAAGACTCTCACATACAATTTTCTCAGTATGCATAATAGTAAGAAAATATCTTACATCCAAGGTCTTCCAATACGGAAGCTAGAAGAAAATAAAACTTTTCTTCCACCAGCTTATCCTAACATATCTTGCAAAAGGTTTGCCAAATTCACAATATAAATATTTTAATCTTCTCAAAAACCTCTTCACTAGTTAAAGTTTCAAGCATCCTACTTTCTTTTGCATGCCCATTGAAAATTTTCTTCAAACGCCTATAAGAATAATCCTGATGCAAAAATCTACAATATGCCATATAGCAATTCTTCATACCATGTTTCAACCTTACTGAATTTGGAGCCAATATACATTTATGCCATTCCAAGGTTGCTTGGACCCCATGATTAGCATGGACAACATCATATACCTCTTCTTGTGTGAAAGCTATGAAGGGAGATTAAAAATAAACAAAGTAACTAGCCATACATGTACTGTGGGTATTGTTTGCATCCCATATAGGTTAATCCTATCAGTAAACAATGTTAAGCAGAGGTTTCTATCTTCTACCCTAAAGTTAAGGTACTCGAGATCAAACTTCTTCCACTAAGGAGAATCAACAAAATGTCATAGCATGCTATCTTTAATCTTTTTATGTTTGCATCGCTATACAAGTGTATGAACCTAGATACAATTAGAAAGTACCATAATGTCTTCTTTAGAATCATCCCATTCTCTTGATAGCGTTTAACATGATACTTGGGATAGTTGGTTAAGGATGATAATATTTCCTAAATAAAATACAATCTTTAGAGCGACTCAACCTGATGCAATATAACACATGTTTTGCTTCATATGTCTTGGTTGGAAGCATGTTCTCCTTTGGTAACATTATCTTTGAAAGTTTAAATAATTTCTTGAAGCTCGTATTATTCCACCCACTTGTCACTTTCAAGTTATACTAGTTTAACACTGCAAACAATAGTGTGAACTCAGTGCAATCATCATACAAAAGCTTCTCAGCATTACTCTTTAACCTCTCAAATGTGTCTAGACATTCATTGAATTTCCCTTCAATTGCATTGACCATATCGTCAAGATAGTTAGCCCCATTCGTACTTGTGTCGAAGTTAGGTGGTTCACAACTTGCTAACTACTATTATTAACCTCCCTTGTCTCCCCATGCTTTGTCCAAAACTTGTAACTTTGTCTAATACCATAGGTAAATTACATGTTCCTCACACTTTTTTGGACCAGCTCGCTTCCTAATGCAACACTTTTCACAAGGGCAAATAATATTGTCATCATTAGAATTATTAATCTCAAACTTAAGAAACTTGCCACCATCCAGTATTTTTCAGATAGACAATTGACAGACATCCATTCCTTATCTATGCTCTCCACCTAAAATGAATCATTTAGAAGGCAAAACTAAATTAAATCATGTGTTATTCCATTGAACACCAAATCGGCAGCACAACAACTAAAATTTATGCATTATGCATAACAATATATCAAGGCTAGCTAATGCATTTCATAAACCAACAAACAAAATATATATATATAAAGCTAATATTGAGGTAATATACATAAACAATAACATCTCGAGCACACATAAAATAGGGAAAAAGAGAAATTTTAACTCACCATGAGAACCAATGAAAACCAGACTTAGAACCCATGATGGCACAACCAAATGGATGAATCAATCATGGAGAATGGAGAATAAACCAGCTAGAATAGAAATGTCGGTAGTAAACCTAAAACCAAGTGATAATGATGACAACCAATAATCGAACAGTATAGAGCACACATAGGAACCAGCCGGCAATAGCATAAAGATTGACAAAGACCAACACAAGCAAAAAATAGTGGACAATAGCCGACCCAATGAAAACACAACTATGAACCATCAAGGAGAGCATGTGAGATGGTGGTGGTGATGAATAAGGTTATGTTCAGCTGGGCAAGTAGATTTTAAAAATTCATACTTGACAGTTCCTTATAAAGAATCATTACTTAATCTTTATTCAATGATGGTTCCATACAAACAAATGTTACCTAACCTTTATTTAACCATATTACTTGAGGTTTCAACTACTAACCGTCATGGAAAGAATATGTAAATAACTATTTTGAATAAACAAATGTAAACTATTGTGAGTAATTTTTTCTGGGGGCTACTATCCCATATTATAGTACTACATAAAATAAACAGAGAACAAACACAAAATTAAACTAAATATTTAATAATTTTCCACATCGTCATCCTCATCACTTGTGGAAGGGGCGAAAGCATTTGACACAAGATCAAATTTGATCCCTTCCTCATCAAGAAGGAGGTTGACCTTCTTGTTGAGATCGTAGCAATAGTTGTTAAGCCTCCTTAGGCATTGCTCTAAGCAAGTGAGCCTAATAAGGAGCATTGGTCAACAAGAGGTGGTGGCGAAGGAGGAGGACATAGGGCTCTACTAGAAGAAGCTATTTGGCATTTCACCATTTTTGTTGACAAAAGATAAGGAGAGGTTAACTACTAATCAAGTTTTTCATTATAGATAAGCTACATGCTTAAATAGTACCGGTATAGGTAATGTTTCCGAAGCACTGTGATTAAATGGCCAGTTTGAGCATATTGAGATATACACTAAACTATGGATTAATCAAAGGAGAGGAATGTGAAACATCAACTTTTACTTGACTGTTATACTTGGAAACTATCAAGTATAATTATATACAATGTTTCTATAATTTAACTGTCAAATGTAAGAAAGATGATACTTGACAGTTGTTCATATAGAATCGTTAAGAGTTTTATATTTCGTAATTAAAATATAAGCAGAAACATTGTATAGGTTTATGCGGACTCTGTCAAATTGACAGTTACCTCTATTGTCAGTTATGTTCCACATGTACTTGACGGGTTTGAAACAGAACCATCAACTATAGGTTTATGCGGTCTCTGTCTCAGATTACTTGTCAGTGCTTCTCTATACCTATTAAGTATGGAGCATCATATATTTAAAATTTTGTAGTAGTGACAATTCAGGATGTAATGGAAGAGATGCGATGTAACTTTCTACGACTCCTCTCTGGAAAATACGATTTTCTCTTGATGAATTAGATAGTCACAATATTTCGATGGTCATGTTTGGTTTGAATCACCCGCGAAGAATAATATTTCCATCTAGAGACACCTGAAACTTAATGTATGTAATGCGAATTAGAATAATACAAATTAAAAACAAGGTACATTTCATAGTTTAGAAATCACTGAAGATGCTAAAGGAGGAAACGGAAAGATATTACGAAGATGATAAGCTTTTAAAAAGAAAAAAAAAACAGAAAATAAGATGACAATTTATGAGTTGCGAGATGTCACCCGTCTCTGGAAGAACTCCTTAGGAGCCATCTACAGGAGAAATTTGTAACAGATTCAAAATATAATGATTTGTTCGGAAGCTGAAACTAAGAGAAGGAACCCAACTACATAGCATTCGCGTTAAGGCGAGAATTTTAACACGCTAATTTCCAATCGGCTCCCAACGGCTATCTAATTTCCTAATTTTAGGAACTGAAAGCACTATATGGCTGTTGGAGCATGAAATAGATCAAGCACTATATAATTTTTTGCCCAACCCAAAAAAAAAAAAAGAGTATCGCCTCTTTAATGTTTCAAGGAAAAAATAGCCGCTTTAATTTTAATATTTAAATTTTCTATGATTTTATTAAATTAATACCTGTTATATCCCTAATGATTAAAATTCGAATTTTATTCTTAAATATTTGAAAGGCGGAATAATAGATTCTCTAATTTAGTCAAGGGTATCCCAATTATTTCAAGACAAATGCAAAATGTTTTTACCTTTTTCAATAAGTGTATTTCTCAAGAGGTGGTTTATCGTCTTAACCAACTACTTGTTGGTGGAATAATACATTCTTCATTTTGCCTATTCAGATAGTAGGTCTATTGAAAAAAAGTGTTCTAAACTATTTAGCAAAATGTTTCCTATCATTTTGATAATTACTTCTCTTAACAAGTGTATTTCTTACAATTTGAATTTATATTCTCCTCCTTACTAGATGAGATTATTTACTGCTCAACCAACAGCTTGTTGGTGGAATAATATATTCTTCATTTTGCCTATTTAGATAGTAGGTCATATTGAAAAAAAAAGTGTTCTAAACTATTTAGCAAATTGTTTCATTTCATTTTGATCATTATGAATTTTTTTTCAATATTTCAAAGACCCAGAAAATAAAATTAAAAATTTATAAGTCAAAATATATATAGATATGTAATATATGAAATAAATATATACCGAATGTAATAAAATTATTTAACTTATATATTAAATTAGTCATGTATAGTAAAATATTAAATGATACTACATAAAATCTAATTATAAAAGCTAATTGACCTTTTTTGATATATTTATGAAGTCAAACAAATTAGTTATTTGTAACTAATTTAAAGGCCAATTGACTAATTTGGATAAATTGAAGAGTATATAATATTAATTTATCTTTAGGAGTTAGAATTAATCATAATTAACTTATTTTTTGGGCATCTTAGATTTATCTAAAAAATTATCTGTTCTTATAATTAGGATTAGAGAGAGTATTAGACGAGACGAATATAAAATTAATCCTCTTATGGGAGCAATTGATTATAGACAAAAGTGTATTTTAAATATTTTAACTTTATATAAGTTTTTATTTTGAACAGTTAATTTTATAAAGTGACAACTTAGCCGTGTTCGATTGGAGGGGAGGGGAGGGAAAATAAACCCCTTCCCTTATTTGGTTTGAAATTTTTAAGGGGAAAGGAGCCAAAATTTTGACGCCCGTCTTTTTCCTTCCTAATTTTTTATTCCCTCTAAATTTAGGTTTTTAGGAGAGACAACAAATTTTATTCCTTCTAAATATAGTCAGCTTGCTGACTATATTTGCTGTAGTAATTTTGGTGCCATCGATGTCGCCTGCACCGACTGGATTCACCGGTGTTGCTTCACTCAAGAAAAAAAAAATCGTTTAGCATCATCACCATTTCATTTTTTTCTCTCCCATCGTTCTTTCTGTTTGTAGTCTCCCATATCTGTTAATTTCTTTCCCCTTGACCCTTAGATCTGTGCTTCCTTATTCACCCTCCGATTCTGCCGGTCCGTCATTTGGCCTTAGTTCCCATTTTGGTCATCATCTTTCCTTTCGTTGCAATGCTTCCATTTTCAAAGAAGTTTCTCTCTCTCTCTTTTTAGATTTACCTCGATCTCTGTTCCACCGTGTTTCCTCCAAGTTCTTTGTCTCACCTTTTCTCCAGCTTTACCTTATTCTGTGTGGTTTCTATTGAACGATGTTGCTTCGTCCATTTGATTCCAAACATTTTAAACTCTTGTCGGAGACATTTTTTCTGTCAAAGTTCTTAATCATCGACACATTCAAGCATGCAAGGTTCAATCGCTCATCAATTTGCACTGGTTTCTTCAAGATCAAATCTTTATTATGCAGCAACATGACAATCACTTCCTTATTCACTTTCACAACTCGCAAGATTGTTCCTTTATTCTGAATCAGGGTCTTTGGTTGCTTCAAGGTCTCTCCATTGGTATTTTGGTGGTCTTCGTATCAAGGAAACTTCTAGGAAGGATTCGCTTCCCGGATATTTTATATCTGCAAACAATATCGGGTGAAAAGATTCCTTTTTCATTCTACTTGAACATGCAAGATTGGTTTGTTATAGTTGTGGAAGCATAGGATTTTGCTGCAATCACTATAGTATGGAATTGAAAAAAGATCATGTCCTCTGTCAGTTTGTTGGTCCCAAATCTAGCCATATCCTTTTTTTCAGGTTCTTAGTATGTTTCTCGTCGTGATATTGGGTTGATTTTTTGCTCCTCACATCCCACTCGACATTCGCATAAGGCCTTTCCTTCTCAAGCTCTACCTGTCTATTCTCGAGTTCAACTATCTATTGTTACTTGACATATATAGTTATCTTCCCTGTTCTACTTGCAATTCCCCATCCAGTTATCTATCTATTTTCAGTATTATTGATGACTTTTCCATAGCATGTAATTGTTATCAATTTAATTCATATGTATTTTTGAGAAGAAATAGAGTTATCATTTGATTGAAATTGAGTTTTAAAAGAAAACTCAAAGTTTTATAGTGACATGACTTGAGTTTTAGGCGAAAACTCAAGATATACAATGCTTCTAACTAAACTCAATTTTGGCTAAAAAAACTCAAATTTCTGAAGTAATGTATTACATTGTTGAACTGAAAAAACTTGAATTATGTAAGGAAAATTCAAGTTTTACTGGTGAGAAGTTTTATAAAACTCTAATTTTATTCAAATCGTGAAACTCCAGTTTTGTTGTAAAACTCGAGTGTCTTATGGAGAAACTCCATTTTTAAACATACTAAATCAATTTTTTCACCATCACTTGATTTTCTTTATATTATACAACTCGAGTTTTGTAAAAAAATATAGTTTCTATACATATGTTCATCAATAACAATAAGGATATAATGGTATATTAATCATATTATTCCCTCCCCTTTTCTCTTTTTATCAAACAAATGATCATTAAAAACGCATTCCCTCCCTTTTCCCCTTCCTTCCCTTCCCTCGAACTGTACAACCCTAAAGCTCACATCACCTTCGCTGATAGAACTTTGAACAAATTTAATATATATTTGACTCATTTACAACACATTGGACAGAAAATTAATTAATTTTATTAAAAGGAAAGAAGAAAGAAATAAGCGCAAGTCCATGTCAATATTATAAATAGTGATTTCTATAAGAATAAAAATTAGACATCTCATGGTATATTCTCAGTATTATTTATCTAGTAGGACTCCCAAGTGATAGCAACAACCCAACTACCCATCCGTAGGGTCCATGTCTCTAAAACTCGAAGTCCATATCACGAATTTGAAGCGTATATATGAACGATGTGATTAAATATTTTCAATGTTATGAAAGTGGTTACTATGGTTTTCATGCTTGCATGGTTCCACGTACACTTTTTTTCTCATCTTTTGTTGTTCGGGTAATATCTGGTCAATAAATAAATAGCGCGCTTCTAAATATATAAATATATAGATAGTAACATTATAGAGTTAATTATACTAGAAAGCAAAAGCAAAATGGAGAAAGCAAAATAATAATAAAAATAATTATACTAAGAATACTTTTTGAGGCAAGGGGTTTCTAATGCCCCTTCTCTAATACCCCTTCAATTTGTCTCAATCTCCTAAATATTTTTTTTCTATGAATACATAAAATAAGTGACATTTTAATATCTTACAGGTAAAAAATGGAGTAGTGACTACAAAAAAAAAATGGTATTCTGTAGCGGTTCATTTTTTTTTCCTTTGTAGCAGTTTAAACCGATGAAACAATATTTTGTAGCAGTTTAGACAATCGCTGCAAAATCATGCAGTGCAAATAGGTTTATAGCAATTAAGAAAAATCGCTACTAATGAAGCTCAAAACATTACAAACATTTGTAGAGGTTTAATGATTTTATAGCGGTTTAGAAATTGCTACTAACTTTAGGTGGGAAACAAGAAATTTTAACGTGGCACCAAAATTTGTAACGGATTCTATAATTGCTACAAATGTTCCAAATTTTATAAAAAAACCAAAAAAAATGTTTTAAAAGTATATATATACATACATATATGTAGATATATAAATAATTTACTAAATTTGATATGTTAAGATTTTATTATGATAATTGAGTATATTATTTAGTTGTACCATGTTATATAATTTGATATATTTTATTTGATAAGATATAATTAAGATAAAAAAGTGTACAAGTTGATATTTAGCAATTAGAAAGTTATGGAAGTAGATGAAAAGAGGTGTAGAAGAGAGTTGTAAAGTGTAAAAAAATATGGCGTAGAATTAATTGAAAAGATCTACTAATTTATGTAAAAATGATCTAAAAATAAAAGAATACACATGTTAATAAAGAATAAATATAGAACATAGAAAAAACAAACTTATAAATTTAAATAATTTTACCCCATGTGAAGAAAGAACTAAATAAAGGAAAGAGGGAGAGAAAACGCAGGAAGAGGAAAGAGTAAGAGTAAGAATGGGAGGAGTGGAGATATTTGTAGACATAGGGTAAACTTTGAAATGGTTTTATGGATGTTTGTAGCGGTTTAAAACCACTACAAATGCGGGGAGGGAAAGGCATTTTTGTTGTTTGTAGCACGTGTGGAAAGAAAATTTGAATTTCATATTTGAAACTTTATAGCGGTTTTGTGGACATTTGTAGCAGTTTAGAATCACTACAAATGTATTCAAATGAGATAGCACATGGGAAAAAAAATTGAATTTCATATTTGGAACTTTGTATTGTTTTATGAACATTTGTGCGGTTTTAAACCGCCACAAATGTGTCCAAGTGACTTTTGCATGGGAAGAAAATGTGAATTTCATATTTGAAACTTTGTAACGATTTTGTGGACATTGGTAGTGGTTTAGAACCCCTACAAAATCCCTTCACTCTTCCTGCCTGGTGCAAAGATTTGTAGCAATTCGAACTGCTACAAATGTTTGCTTTAGATGGTGCTATATTTGTAGCCGTTATAACCATTACAAATGTCATCACAAAATGTGGTGCCAACTTAACACCTAGTTGGCAACATAGTTGTAGTGATTATAACAGTTATTGTCGTCGATTGCACTATTCATGGTCAAATGGCTATAAAATTATAGTTGTTTAGTACCAAATCACTACAAAGTCAAGTATTTATAGCAGTTCATTGTAACTGCTATAAAATAATTGCTATAGCTCTCAATTTTTTTGTAGTGAATTTTGAATTTTTATGATTTTTAAAGAAAAATACTTTAAAATTGTGTAGAATCTACATAAAATTGTGTAATTTTGAGTTATTTTATTTGAAAAAATTGAAAACAAATACAAAACTACACCATTTTTTACACATATAACATTAGAATATCACTTATTTTATATAGAATCTAATAATCTATAGAAAAAAAAACAATTGAAAGGTTGGTCATTAAAAAAGGTATCAGAGAAAGGGCATTAGATACCCCTAGCCTACTTTTCATTGTACAACACATAGCAATAAAGTAACCCCTATTGTATTATATTTTTTTGAGTCCTTTTGTGATATTTACACACACACAGATATATAAAGATGTTTGGATTTTTTTTTAAGAAAGCAATATTTTTTACTCTTGTAATTAATCAATTGGGAACTTCATACATCTTGATATATAGCCTTTCATCCGTTACTTACTTCACATAACTGTCAAATGGCACAACAAAACAAAAGAGAATGACAATTGATGGTTTTCATGCGTACCTTGAAGCTTCTCTTATCCATTGAGATACCCACACGCAACTAGAGCACCTTGTATGGACTCTGGTACGTTTCACAGCAAATGCACCAAAGAAAGTAGAGGAAGAGCATCGGACACCGTACACTTGGGAGAGAGAACTTGCAAAATGAAAATACATAACACACACAATGATTTGTTTGCTTCTATGCCTCATATGTACATGCATGAGTGAGGGGAAGTGGGTTACTAAAAACTCTCCTCACTCCCCCATGTTCTCCTCCTGCAAAATCGGTGGGTCACTCCCACTTCTTTTCATATGGGGTACATTACACATATATACCCCACGCTCTCCCTTATTCTCACAATGGGCCCAATGCCTATTGGGTTTGTGTTTAATCCACCAAAGGTAGATTAGCCCACTTTCTAACATCTCACACTCATATTTAGTGGATTAGATGTCATGAGTCCAATCTTATGCTCTTCCTTCTTTCATACTAAGTGCTTTGCCGTGATCACGAAGGCATGACGTTTCCTTTCGAGCGTTTGTACTAGAAATCCCTTTTACAGAGACCAGCACAAAGCAACCCTTTAGTGCAGCTCGATTAGAATAAGTTATAGTGCCTTGAATGTCTTAGATTTACCCATATACACTTTTCTTATGGCTAATCTAATACCTCTTGAGACAATATATAACTCAGATAGCCTCCACTTATGTATAGTATCCACACTTGTGGAATTTATAAAAATAATATCACAAGGGATCGGTCATAGACACTAGCAAGGATATGTATATTTTGACAATCTTTCTTTTGCCCATATATCATTTTGATATGAATCAACCATTTTTCTAGCATAATACCTTCGGTTCATATATAATTTGACTATAGGAAATATACTAAAGTAGCAATCGTTAAAACATACCTCCATAATACTGTCAAAGTCAAAGGACATTAATGAAAGGATGATACATTTATGGAACTCACACAATAATGAAGTAGAGATTGATTCACTTGCTTTCTATTTGCGGTTTTTTAGCATATGTAGTATGAATCACATATTACGGTGTTCCTCTTATCTTGTAAGAGTGTACGTCATTTTAATTCTATCAATCATATCGTACAGACTTAAGTCTAGACACACATAATATCTAAACCCAAACTCTTCAATTTTATTCACATGATATGACATCAATTTTGAAGAATTTGTTATCTGGCAACAGGTTTCATGGATGTGGGTATCCATAATTCGATCCATATCCCTACTCATGGATCTCATCTCGACTTAGTATATTTTTTAAGCTAAGACGACATTTATTGTGTTTCTTCTCTACAATATTAGCACTCTTACTGCTTTACTAGTGAACACATGTTTCATCTTTGAATGCTTCTCTAGCATCAAATGCGGTTGCTCCTATGAGAGAGCTACCATTTTCGACCTGTATGACATACTAGACATTGTATACTTTCACTCAGATAAATTAGTAATAATAAATGACATAATATCATTAATAAAAATATTACATACAATCTGTAACTTTATATTTTTCGCATGCCAATGGCTCTTACATGTTTCTCAAATATTTCTTTGCATATTGGCTTAGTCAAGGGGTCTACAACCATACATTTGGTTGAAATGTATTGTAAAGTTACAATTTTCTGTGCTATATAATCCCTCACAAAATTATACTTGATATCAATATCTTTGGTCTTGTTGTGATACTGAAGGTCTTTGATATAGGTTATGGCTACAATATTGTCACAATATGTCAACACCTGATTGGTACTCTTATTTCCAAATCCTAGGTGTTTAATAAATCTCTTCAGCCAAACAGACGGCACCATTGTTAAGCAAGAAGGTGTTTCCTGAAGTCGATCTTCGTTCTTCTTCATCATTGCCTGTATCATCATCAGAATATCCAATTAGGCGTAGATTGCTTCCTTAATAACACAACACATAGTCAGTTGTGCCCTTTAAGTATCTTAAGATCCTCTTCATTATTTTCTAGTATTTTTCACCAGGGTTGGACTAAAATATGCTAACCAGCCATACGGTATAACAAATATCTAGTCTTGTACACATTGTTGCATAATCAAGCTACCAATGACACTGGCATATGGAACTCTTTTTATTTGGTTTTTGTCTAATTCAGTTTTAGGACACGTCAGAACTTAAGGCCACTCCAGTGGCCACAGGGATATTCATGGGATTGCAGTCACTCATATTGAATTGCTCAAGTATCTTCTTGATATAATTCTCTTTTGAAAGAGTGAGGATTCTCTTAGAACGATTCCTTCGAATATTGACTCCAAGTATGTATTCTGCTTCTCACATATCTTTCATCTCCAAATTTGATGAAAGACATTCTTTAATAACTATCACTGAGTCAAGACTATTATCGACTAAGAGTATGTCATCTATGTAAGGAATTGGAAGACACGCAGCGGAAATTAACTTAAAAATTTTTTTCATTCCTTGCCAGAATCTACCGTATGTGATTAAGTCAAGTGGGAAGAAGCATTACCCTCAATGTTCCTCAGCGACTTCCACAGCTTCTGGTCACAACGTTCACAGCTTCTCCCCGCAGCTCGTGCTCTCTTTCTGATCGCAAGAAGTCGATGACTAAGGCCAGCTTCCTCTACTGGTATCCACACGAACAGTATTCCAACCACGAATGATGTGCTAGCGTCTCCTGTCCCTCCAGGGCATTCTCAAGAATTCATCCTCTCCTTCTCTATTTCGGCAGTTTCTTATCTGCAAACCTTTTACAAATTCCCCTTCGGCCTTTTTGTGTTCTATATGTTTCAAAACGTAGCTCCTAAAATCAGATATATAGGATGCTATACGTTTTTCTCTACCGAATTGGATTTTGGAGTTAGTCTTATATTAATTCTGAAATTAATACAATATCATATATTGTATAATTTGATAAGAAACTAATTAAATAAATAATATTTATATTAAATCCATCCCACATATTTAATTCACCTATTTATTTAACTTAAAATAAAGATAAGACTGAACTATATTTGATTTATTCTCATAAATCAAATTTGAGATATCATATCAATTTGAATTTCAAATTCAAACGTAATAGAGATTTAATTTATCCTTATAAATTAAATCTTATAAATATCTCTTATATGAGATATCCTATCAATTTGAATTTTAAATTCAAACGTGATAGAGATTTAATTTATCCTTATAAATTAAATATCATATATCTCTTATATATAATGTATATATACGAATTTATATATATACGAATATAAATATAAATAAATATATACATCCACCCTGGATCATTCATTGAATCTGGACATGTCTTAGATTCAATGAATCTGGACATCATAGCTCGTGTTGGGCTATTTTATGTGTGACCCTGTAGGCCCATATGAATTTGGTAGTAGGTCATTTGTTATACTGGCCCACAAGTCGTAAGCAGTCTCTAGCAAGACTTAACGATTACCCAAATCATATGGGATCATTAAACGATGTAACCTTTTATACAACCATATCATGTCCCTTCTGTCACGCGATATTTTGGTCATGGATGAGGCATGGATAATGTCATCCTCCTATTCCTGACCGTTACTTTCTGGATCCCTGAGTAGTTTGACTATAGAAATGGAACTACCTTTCCATTACAGTATGGCCATACATTTCTCAGACTCACTCATTGAGGGTCCCAGTAATATCTCTCTACGAATGTGAGGGACAAATTCCATCTTGACCATTCACATTCTTCCGCATGAAAAACCACTAAGCCCAAACATAGTCCTTATGATCACTCGGTCAAAAGTGACTTCTGACTAGGTTAAAGCTGAGCGTTTGTCATGTAGGAATCAATGATGATCTCAGGTCAAAGGGCATAATGACATGATTTATATATGAGAGAAGCTTATGATGTAACCCATGCAGCTCTTTCATAGCGGGTCAGTCTAATACCATGTACTCTTACATGTGCTTGTGACTTTGATTTATATCTCTATACATCTTCAAAGTCATACTAGTCATATTTCATCTCTGCTCCAGCATAGATGACGACCAGGGACATTTAGGATAAGATCATGAATTATCCAAGGATGGTCATCACAGTAAACATGCAAATAATATGATAACACAATTAATAAATTCATAAGTCAATAATGTTCATAAGACAATGATTGGCCCCTATGGCACGATTTCTAACAATCTACGTATAAGGATAATATCACAAAGTTACCCCCAAACCGCTTAACGTAGACACAATGGTCTTTCTCTATCATCTGGAAGTTATATGAGGTTATCACTTTGTGAAACCTAAGTATTACTGTCTGGATGGTTGTTTTGATCCATAAATGGATCTTTTGAGTTTGTACTTCTTGTATTCAAATCATTTTTCAATGAAACTTATTGGTTGTTTCATATAGATTTCTTCATCCAGATCACCATTTAGGAATATTGGTTTTTACATCCATCTAATGTAACTCTAAGTTTAAACTGTTTACTATTGCCAAAATAAGTCTTATAGAATTAAAGCACACATCATGTGAAAAAGTATCCTTATAAACTATACCTTCCTATTGTGTATATCCCTTTGCAACCAATCAAACTTTGAATTTGTCAATTGAACCATCCACCTTTCTCTTGATTTTGAGAACCCACTTGTTCCCAATAGCTTTATGCCCTTTTGGTAGATCAATCAATTCCTAAACTTGATTTTTCATTAATGAATCAATTTCCTCTTTCATTTCATTTTTCCATTATTCCTTGGTAGGACCTATAGAGTAACTAAGAGTGCTTCTCCTTCTATTTGGAAGCGTCTCTTGGGAACACTTTCCCTATTACTCTTTCTGGTAGGAGCAATTTGCTTATCTTTTCTTATTTGTCTTAGTCTTTCTATTGACCGTTCTTGGCTCCCACTCAGATTGACATACATAGAGGATTCTGATCTGTCAATTTGTTCAGCACTGTCATGTTAATGAGTCTCATAAAGAGATATAGTAAGGTCAACATCTCCCCTACTGGGAAACTCTATTTCAATGAATACAACATCTCTTGATTATGTTTCAGTCACTGTTCCATCTTCAATTTCACTTATGAATACATATCCTTTTGAGGGTTTAGAGTACCTTATGAAAATACATTTCTTCCCTTTAGGACCCAGTTTTCCATGTCTATGAGAATTGTCATGGATATATGGCCCCCGAGCCCAAAGGTATAAGGATGCTTAGATCTGACTAACGTTTAGTCTATAACTCGTAGGTGTGGAAGTGATTGACTTTGAGTGCACATGGTTAAGTCTAAAGGTTGTTGTCAATAAAGCATTACCCCAATATGAAATTGGAAGATTTTCCTGTTCCATCATAGACCTAACCATGTCTAAAAGAGTTATATTTCTTCCTTCAGCAACCCCATTCTGTTGAGGTGTGCCTGGGATAGTTAGTTTCCTAATAATCCCTTTTTCTTCACAGTGCTGCTTGAATTGATCTGAAAGGTATTCACGACCTTGATCAGTGTGTAAAGCCTTAATCTTATTGTCCATTTGATTTTCAACTTCATTTATGTATCGTCTAAAGCACTCTAGTACCTCAGACTTATGTGAAATCAAATAGACATGACTATATCGTGAAAAATCATCAATAAAGGTAATGAAATTCCAAGCTCCATGTTTTGTCCTCACACTCATTGGACCGCAAATATTAGAATGGATTAATTGCAATAGGTTTTTAGCTCGTGTTCCATTACCGAATGGTTTTCTAGTAGCCTTACCAGCTAGATAGCTTTCACATAATGACATATCCATGTTAGGAATTACCCCCAAGAAGTCTTCTTTAGCCAGTTTAATCATTCTATTTTGATTAATATGTCTTAGTCTAGCATGCCAAATATTCATATCAGGATTATTTGAAGTAATAGCAAAATAATCATGAGTATTAAAATCAATAGCAAGATCCAAAATAAATAACTTTTAAAATTGGAAAGCTAAACCATAAAATATTGAGTTGCTATAAATTTCTGCAACTTTACCATGAAAGTTTACATTAAACTCAAAGTCTAATAAGCAAATTACAGAAATTAAATTCTATCAGATGTCAAGAGCATAAAGCACATCATGCAGTATCAAGGTCTTTCCACCACATAAAAGTAGTTTACAAGTACCAATGCCTCGAACCTCGATCCTTGCATTATTGCCAACGAACAGCCACTTGCTTTGAAATGGCAACTAATAGTATTCCACAAAAGATCCTTGATCTTGACTTACATGGTATGTGGAACCCGAGTCAATAATCCAAAAAAAAGAAATAGTAAGTCAGAAAAATAGTGTTAGAAACAAATGAGACATGTGAATTCACATAATTCACTATTACCTTTCTGCTCAAGGTCTGTTTAGAACAGTCACATGCGAAATGTCCCATGTTGTGGTAGGCAAAGCATTTGACCTTCTTTAGGTCTAGCTTTTTCATACATCCTTTCTTTCCCTTTTTCTTATATTGTTGCTTGCCTTTCTTGGGTGGAGGATCGCCTTTCTTCCCATTTTTCTAAATTTTTTTGCCTTTTTTAATTTCAGGCTTTGATTGGTAAGGACCAACACCTTCAATCAAATAGACTAGTCTAGTGGCCTTATAAGCCTCCAGACGTTCATCCTCTAACTCTAAATCCTTAGCTATATCATTGAAAGAGATGATATTTTTATTATTGCTCAGATTAACTTTCTTGTGCTCCTAACTGGCAAGGAGCGACCTGATGATAGCCTGCACTTGCTGTTCATCAGATAGATTATATCTAGCCTCCTTTAGTTCATAAATCATTATGGACATCTCTCGTAGATGTTGCCTAATAGGATTATTTGGTTTTAGCTTAGAGATATCAAATTTAATCGTCAACCTTCTAAGCTTAGTCGCGAAGACTCCACCAAACTTATCCTTTAAGGCAATCTATATCATTTGTGTTGTTCTGTGTGTCTCAAACTCACACATTAAATTATCAGCCATTACTCAACAGTGTGATTCTTGCTATGCTATTCTTCCTTTTCTAGGACAGGTAGGCTTCCTGGTCTCTCCTATGCTGGGTTGTATTTCCAGCCTCAAGCTCTACCATGGCCATTTTTAATGGCTAAATTGCATTCTGTTCTTCTAGAATATATTGGACCTTTTGGTGCCAAATATCACAGTTGTCCCCGTTGAGTTTTTCCCCTTGTTCAATTCAGCAATAATGTTCTTTGATGCCATTGTTCAATATCAGTTCTATGGCAAACCTCTCCCACATTAATTTATTGAACCATAGAACATTTAAGTGAATTTACATATATATAGCACATGTAAAGTATACAATATTACGTACTTTTATCATTTTTTATCAGAAAATAATAACATTACTAGACCCAATATCAAGAGAATATATTTGTACCTCCTATCACATAAGCACTAGCAACACCATTATTTCCTATCAAAATTAATATAAATACTATTCTTATCAAATCTTTCTTTTAGAATACTCATCATCTAAAAATGCTCCCACTTATAAAAAATTATACATGAATTACTAAGATAAATAAATGAAATGAAACATGTTTTTCTTACTTATAAGGCATGTAATAAATGGCAAGTCTTTACAAAGAAAGAGTAATAAAACATGTCCTTAACAAAGTAAAGCAATGGAAATCAAAATACAAATATACATCATTTGATATGAGCTTTACAATATTCTAGCATCGCTTTTCTTAGCTTCTTAAGCTTATGAGGCGGCTTTTTAAGGTTGGATACAAATTCTATTAGTTTAAGCCAATATGTTTTGCTCATGCGTCCTATTTTGGGCTTGCCTCTAACCTTTGTTGCCCTTATATATTCCATTATGACTTTCTAGTAGAATTTAGTATTCTTCTTATCTATCATGAATTCAATGTAATCACTAATCACGCCATTGATGCATTTTATATTTGTTAATTTGGTTGCATCTCTTTCAGCTATGTTCATGGCCAAAGTAGGGGTAAGAGGTTAGTTTACTTCCTCTCTGTCCTCAACTGGAGATTCATTGTTAAGAGTAGGCACCATCTTGGAGTTTAAATCTGAAGACACATGAAAGGCTATAGAGGAAAGGGTTCGATGGGGAATAAAGTTTTTGACCTCAGTCCATAATCATATATTACTTCTGATTCCTCTTGCGAAACTTCCTCCATCAAGTCCTCTAGGTCTTCTCCAGAAAGTTCATCAAGATCTTGTTCTGGATCCTCTTTAGGTTCCCCCTTGGGGTCCTCTTGAAGGTTCTCCTCTAGGTTATTGACATCCTCTAAGAATGAGATGTCATTATTTAAACTATATCCCAAAGATTCAGTGCTAGATGAAGTTATTTTCACCTAAATAATAAAAAATATTAATTATCATAACTTTTTAGAATTTTTAAACACTAAAAAATATAAATAAAAATATACTAAATATTCATAAATAGGTTTAGAATTGCCCCCACAATTAGGTACATTATATATCAAAATAAAGATATTGATTTTAGGGTTTTTTAGGAACACACCACACTTCAATGGGAGGTCCCATGCTCCTTCATGCACCTCAACAAGAAAATATTCTTAAGAGAAAACTGAACAAAGCCCACTCTTGGCCTATACGTGCTAGTTTGGTGCTGCCACGTGGCCACTGCCATGTGTCAGTCACCATATTTTCCCTTTTTTTTAAATTCAACTTTTTTAAGTTTTTTTTTTGTTTTTTAGTCAATCTTTTTTAATTTTGTGGGTTCGGGTTGGATCCATTGATCCGACTTGGCCTATAACCCCTACTACCATAAAACAAAAAAAAGTTTTTTTTATTGAAATGGGCTTGGCCCAATCAGCCCAAAAATATATTTTTATTTTATTTTTTTTGTTGGACTAGGCTGTGTCCAGCCTAGTCTGCAAAAAAACAAAACTCTACTTTTTTTTTAGCTTTAGTGTCAAAATGACACTATTTTAGGGATGATCAAAATGCACCATTTTGACCATCCCTAACTTCTAGCCGGGTCACACAAACCCGACTTAGACTCAACCAATTTTTTGGCCGTAACTCCTCCATCTGACGTCCGATTTTGACGTTCTAGGTGTTATTTTCTTCATTTTTTCATATTCTATGCAATGGGACTAATTTCAAGGCCTATAACCTCTATTTTTTAATGATTCAATTTCAAAAAATGAAAGCTCTATGTTACATGGACGTTGAATATGCTTCTATTTATGGTTTAAATGCATGCTCTATGTTTCTTGGCATATAACAAATGTTTTTAAGCATAAATAGCGGCAAGACCATCATGCTCTTCGTTTTTATAACAAATGGTTTAAATCACATAATTCATGCGGAAGCAAAATAAAACATGGCTTTGATACCGTTGATAGTTTTCGGGTGTACCTTGTACCTTATTTTATCCACTGAGATACCCACACGCAACTGGAGTACCTTGTATAGACTCTGGTATGTTTCACAGCAAATACACTGAAGAAAGTAGAGGTAGAGCGTCGGACACCACACATTTGGGAGTGAGAACTTGCAAAATGAAAATACATAACATACATAATGATATGTTTGCTTATGTGCCTCGTATGTACATGCATGAGTGAGGGGAAATGGGTTACTGAAAACTCTCTTCACTCCCCCATGTTCTCCTCCTGCTAAACCGATGGGTAACTTCTACTTCTTTTCATATGGGGTATATTACACCTATATACTCCACTCTTTCCCTTATTCTCACAATGGCCCCAATGCCTATTGGGCTTGGGTCTAATCCACTAAAGGTGGATTAACCCACTTTCCAACAACAATAATAACAGACAGAAGAGGAGAATGACAAATGTGAAACAAAGACCATTGCGTCCTCACTAAAAAAAAAAAGACCTTTGCTCTATACAAACATGTCGCAAGTAAATGGAGAAATAGTAAACACGAAAGAGACCACAAATTATGTCTTCTTATTTTTTGCATTACATGAAATCTGTTTATATTCACTTGAAAAGCCAGTGCATCTTAGTATATCTCTCTATCTACCATGGCATTTCTGAGTTCTTCTTTGTCTATAATATTCTGTATCTCGGTCTTGCCTTTGATTAATACTTTATCTCTATCGGTGGAGAACCCAGAAAGCATTATTAGATCAAGAAACGACGGTTTCACACTTGGTTTCTATAAAAATTGGTGAAAATGCTTTTGCTTTGCAATCTGTGATGGTAATGACCCTTTTATGCCGTAAGAAAATACTTTTGGGGGTGGCCAATCAAAATATTTATAGTTTCTAAACATTGTAGCGAGCCACAATCTCAGGTCATTCACTTATTGAGGAACCATGTTTATTGAATTCCTAGTTAACTAAGTGCAATAAAAGCTTGTATTCATGGGATTCTTTAGAATTCATTTGAAATTAGTTTTAAGACAATGCAATGAAAATATATACTTTTGGGTTCTTATAGAATTAGATGGAATGTATGGAAAATTGTTTTGAAAATGCAAATGATGAAAACCTCTTGAGAATGGGTTTGGGCAATCATAGTTCTACTAAGAATGGGAATTAACTAATTGCCATAAGATTAATTTAATGAAACTAGTTCATTTTTAATGAATCAATGCAAGGCCTTCAATAATCTATTTTAGATAGAAAAGTAATTTCAACTCACAACACATAGGCATATTGGAATCGAAATTAACAAAGCACCAAGAAAAGGAATAATCACATTTATAATCATAGATATAATCAAAAGCTTCAAAGTCAATCCTCATTACAGTATATTCAACTCAAACAAGCAATCTTATAAAGAAATTATAAATCCAACCATAAATGTCTCATCCTAGACAGAGGATAAGGCAAATACAAGCTGAAACTATGAACTAAAACTAAGAACTCCCCTTTTGTGTAACTCCATAACTCAAGCCCAAGCCTCAAACCTCAAGAGATAAGCGCTCTAGCCACGCATTGGAGTAGGTCATGTCACCACCATCTCACAAATTGTAGGAGCCATGGAAGGACATGGAAGAAATTGGTGATGGAAAGAGAAGGAGTGAGAGAACTTGTGTGCTAGAGTTAAATGTCTGATGAATAAATGAATTGGTGGCTTAAAACTAAGGGTTTTGTCTAGTTTTAGGTTTAGGAGGTTTGGTCAAGTGTCAAAATCGGGTTCAGATTCAGATCCCAAGTGAAAACGCAGCTCAAAATGCAAGTTTGCACATTTTTGTGTTCGTTCGCCGTGGCAAATGGACTCGCTTTAACGAAGTGCAATTTTGCCTAGAGGTCTTTTTCTGACATTAACTTAGATCCTTCCTTGGCTTTTACTTGGTCATTTGGCAGCTGTTTCTTTGGTCAAAACTTTAATTAATTTCCAATTTCCTACAATTTAAAATAAACATTTCTAAAATTAAATATCTTAAAAATCAATCAAAATTGTAAATCACAAGCAAATGACCAAAATGTCCATTTTAGCACAAAATCACATATTTGGAATTAGGGCTCAATATAAACATAGAAGTTGCAATATAAACTCAAAAACTCTATAAAATGACCCTATAATGATATGAAAATATATGAAATATTAGCCTCATCAATCTGGTTCACTGAACCTCAAGGCCAAAACCTGATTGTCGTTTGGATGGCGAACTGTGACGTATTGGTGAACGAAAAAGGCTCAATGGTTACCCTTCATAGTAATGGAAATCTGGTGCTGAACGCTATAGGTCTGGTCGATGTTTGGGCCACCAACAAAACTTCAGCAAAACCTACATAATGGATTCTAAAAGATGATGGTAGTTTTGTTATTCTTGAACCCCCTAACCATGTTTGGTGAAAAAGTTTTGATTTTCTGACAGACACACTTGTCCCTAGACAGAGGCTCACCAGACACTCTAGCCTTGTCTCCTCCAAAAGTCATACTGCCCCTCTTCTGGTTTTCATGAGTTATTTTTTTGACAATGATAATGTTCTTCGTCTTGTCTATAATGGCCCTAACCTTTTGAGTATTTATTTGCGATGTCCCTTGCGTCAACCATTGCAAGTTGGTAGGTCCACCTTCAATGCAAGTCGCTTTACGTTTCTTGATTTGTATGGTGATTTCATTTCAACTGATAATTTTACTAGCGAGACATCAGACTATGTGGCCTTGTGCTTGAGAGACGATTACCCATTGATAGGGATGGTAATGTGAGGGTCTATAGTCGAAGAAACTGGAAAGAGAAATGGTATATTTCATGGCAAGTTTTGTCTAAAGGTTGCAACATTTATGGCGTTTGTGGAGAAAAGTAGACATTGAGCAAAAGGGATCACCTTAAATGTTAAAATCAGAAGGAACCCAAAAAGAGACTATTCAGATTTGACCAAAATGATAATGAATGATATAACAGGGGTCGGATAGACTACAAACAAGTTTAGGATAAACCGGAATAAGACGCTAGGAGAACCTGTCTCCTGTAATCACAAGCACAGAAAGTCAGATAGATACTCATGATAGGACCTTAAGAGAACCTGTCTCTTGCAACTCTAACCATAAAGACACCACAAGGTTAATTAATCTCTTGATACAGTCATAGTATTCTCATAAAGAATACAAGGATGTAAGCAAAGCTCACACATGAGAATTAAAATTCTTCAAGAACAAACTTCTTATTTATTCATTATTCTAAATCTAATATCAAAAGAGTACATTTTGATGAATTGATGATAAAATAAAATACTCTTAACTAAATCTAATGGATAACCTAAGCCCATAAGCTCAAAATAGGCTATTAGAGTTGAAAACACTAAGTAAATAAATACCTGAAAAATAGATGCGAAAATACAATAAAAAAAGAAAAAATCAAATGACCTTCTAGAATACTCTAACTTGCTAGTGAAGATAGAATATTATAGATTACAACCTAGAAGGATCCTATCATTAATGAGAATGATCTTATTTGACTCTTTACTAACTAATGCAATTATAAAAAGTAAGTCTTTACATTCAAGAAACAATCAATACAAAATAGAAAATTATAAAATAGAAAACTAACATAATCCTAATTAAAGCTTTTAACGTCAGTTTTTGGAGGGACGTTGAAGCCAATGACATTGTTTTATCCACCTTTTAACGTCATTTATATAATCGACATTAAAACTAATCTTTACAACAACAAAAATCCAAATCTAATAGAAAATGTGCCTCTCTTATCTTTATTTTCAAACACATATCTACGAACATCAGTAACAAGCACCAATGGAAAATTATTCAGACCTAGAGAAAAGGTGGAAGAAGAAAGAGAGAGTCAATAGATGAGAGAGTTGAAAAGTAGAGAAATCCATATAACTATTTTAGACCTACCTCTCTCAGTGTTGGTGGTGAGATAAAAAATCTACCTCTCCTCTTTACTTTGAAGCCTAGATCTACGAACACCACCATTACAATGGATTTTGTCAGAGATTGAAGAGTAACAAAATCCAAAAATGATACAATTAGACCATATAAAAAGCAAAAAACATGACAAACTTAATTACAATAATGATGACGTTGCTAACGGTGACGACAAATGGAGGTGGAGACGGCCAAAAAACATTGCGAATGTCAATAATGAGCAAAGGAAGAAGTTTTGGTAGTAAGGTAGCAAAGCTAGGGAACCAAGACAAATATTTATAAAAAGTGATAGTAAAACTGTAAACACTCTGGCAGCTAGGTTAAAATTCAAATTGATAAGACTTTTAATGTCAGTTTTCTAAAAAAACCAATATTAAAAGCATAAACAACATCGTTTTTTTTCAAAAGCGATGTTAAAATTTAAACTGATAAGACTTTTAATGACGATATTTTTTTAAAAAATCCATGTTAAAAATCTTTAAAATATTACAAAAATATCACCTTTTTTTTTAACATCACTTTACAGAAAAACCGACGTTAAAAGTATATTTTGGATTAGTGTTGGAACTTCTTGGACCTTCTAAATGAATCGACGTCTTTCTATTCACGTTCATAAACACGCATGGGCCTTTTAGACATCCATATAGGCTTGAATATGATTGAATCACATTCTATAACTCCCATAGCCCATCACACAATGCATTCGGCCCCAATTTAAGATATTAGAGCTCCATTGAACTCCTCTATGCTAATATACTTGTATTAGGCCTTAAAAACTTTAGAATTGAATTTAAAGCCTATACCACAATGAAGAAGATGCCATCGTGGCTTTGGGGGTGTCCTGTCATGTGTCACATCAAGCTCCACATATATAGTTGTACATGTTATAATCCAAGCAATAATATGTCATTCCACATGGAAGCATTCTGCGCACTAGGTAATTTCCTTGAGTATTTTGAAGGGCTTTCTGGGCCTCTACTTGGATGAGTGTTTCTTGTACAATATGACAGTCAAGTTGAATACCCCTAGGTATGCTATTAAGAGAGATCTTTGACACCTAAAATTTAATGGTGTTTTAGATACTTGTAAATAAGGTGAGGCGTTGTTAAGAAGGAGTTTTATTTGACGGCATTAACTTCAATTGTCAAATTGTTGAACTCCAATATTTGTTGGGTATTTGGATAATCATCCTATCTTTGCGACCTTTTTAATATGAAAAATACGTTTTTATGTATTTGGTGATTGAATCTAACCGTCATTTGTTTAGAGGGAAATACTTGAGGTGTTAAGTAAACAACCCTTCTGAATGACTAGATTGTGTCGATTTAGGTCCATCCTCAGAACAACTAGATCAAACAAATTTACAAGCTAATGATGCGTGATTAGGTTGATACATTTAATCTCATGTCAAAAAAAGTCACTCATTGTGTCAATTCTCTGGACTACCAAGGTCACCAAATATATGTTAATGTAGTCATCATAGATATTGCTCCTGCAATGTACAGAGCCATTCTCTCCGAAAATTTCTGTCCTATACTTCCTTTAGTTAGCTAGCCTCTATGCATTTTCTTGCAACCTTTTATTCCAAAAAAAAAAACACGCAAACAACGGTCAATTTTTTTATCAAAAATTGACCGTGTTTAGTTCACTTGTCAAATTTTAGTTTAATTTAAAGTCACAATTTCAAAAGCTCTCTCATTTGCCTCCAACAATTTCCAGGTAGATGTGACTCCCTCCAGAACACCTCGCCCTTGACCCCCATCACTTACCACCACGTTGACCCCCTTCTCAACGGTGAGACCCCTACCTCCGACGTGCCTTCTCATATTCTCTTGGGCTAATGCGTTATAAACTAGGTTTCATCTTCTCTTCAGCGTGCAACATCATTCTCTTACTCTTGCTTATCTTTTTTGCTAGGCTCTTCAGTTTACTCGGAAGTTCATTCTTTGTGGTTTACAAAGCTTAGATTTTAGTGAGTATTCTAAAATCCATTGCAATATTGGTTGTTTATTATTTAGAATTTTGTGGTTGATAAAGCTTAATTGTATCACCTTGGCTTAGTCGTATTACCTCTCAAGCAATACTAGATTACCAATATGCAATATATGGTAGACCTAGCTAGGTCGTATCACTTTTAGGAACTTAGTTGTTCAGATTTTTGAGTGAGTTAAATGCCAGTGAAAGTTAATGCAAAGATCAGTGAAAGGGGACTAAAGCTTTCATAAATCTACTGTTTATACTTTTCCCCCTTCTTTCCACATATGATTGTATGAGTATGGACATATGACAATAATGAAGCTGTAAGATATTTTAATGTAATGGAGATGATCTCTTAGAAGTGTGAATTTTAGCCGTCCTTGCTTAACTAAGTTATTGGAGGGAGTACTTAACAAAGTCATCTATATAATATGGAATATATAACTTTTAGATTCAGAAATAATCAAATTACTAAGTACCACTATACATAGTAACACTAATAATTGGAATTATCTCTTGGCATGAGCCAAATTGAAATACACATTGAATCCTTAACACAACAATTATGAAACCATACATTGTGTATTAATCATTCAACACACAAAGTCTGATGTATGTAAATCTGAGTTTTCTCAAGATTAAAGGACTAACAAATTCACTACCATTCAGTTAGAACCATTCAACTCTATCCTAAAAGGATTCAACTGAATAATCAAGCTTCCATTAACACAATTCAATGTTCTAAGACCTAGAAAATCAAATTGAACACTGAAAGGGATAGAGTGAATGAGCAGAGTCCCTAATTAAGCTCCAAGCTCCACCAAGCAACTACTCATGGTTTTAGTCACAGCTACACCAAGCACAAACATCAAGTCAGCCATAGAGGCGACGGGAGATGAGAGAGGGAAGTATGTATGAAGATGGAAATTGGATACGAAGTAGGTCGCAAAGATAGTAGGGAAAGAACAAAGGAGTGAATACCCGGATAGGGATCCAGTGTGAGTGTCAAAGTGGGAGTCGCTAATATGTCCAGCTCCAAATAAATGTGAGTTTGGGGGTTGCAGCTTAATCCTCTTGTCCTTAAGACAATTATTTTTAGTTGGTCCTTGAATGTAGTTTCCACTTTTAGCCATGGAATGGAATGGAGAATTCGTGGAAAAGATTTTCTCTCCTAGCACAAATTGTTTTGAATTGTGCCATTTCGCTAAGTGACCTGCTCATAACAACCATAGAAAATGTAACCCCAAATATTTACAAAATGAACACTTAAAATAATTACAAAAAGTGATTAAATATGTCCATATAGTAATTAATTCACAAATCACTACTAGACACAAGTAACTCTAAATTAATTCACTTAACCTCAAGGTGCTAAAAACTCAAGATAAGATACATATATATAGAATCATTATAAATAAGGATTTATCAAATTCCTTCACAACTAAAGTTTCGTACTCCTAGCGAAAGACAATTCAAAACAAGGAGTAGAGAGGAAAAAAGTGAGTCAAGATCAACATAACAAGTTCAAGAGTTGTCAATTACATTCCAGTCAGCCATAGCCTTTCCATAGACATCAATCCACAAAATATCCCAATGCGAAAAGACTCAAATATGGTACGCAACTTAGCTAAAGAGAATGGGAAATGGAAAACCACACATAAGGATAGTGTATTACTCATCTCACATCAACGGGTGTTATTGTTGGAGATTATGCCCTAAGCCAATCAATTAGATGTAGATAGTATAATTTATTTAATAAAAAGAGCCTTATTAAATATTTATTTATTATTATATTGTTTTGCTTGTTTTCTTTATAATAAAGATTGATAGATAATAGAATAATTATTCTAAAGATCCCTGGTCAATTATTATTGTGGAAACAATAATGAATTAAGACTCTGGTATGATTTTGATCGATGATTATGTATGGAGATACAATTTAATTTTATTACTTTGGACTAGGAATAAGGGATCATAGATGATTTTCTAGGAGATATCTCAGTAAACTTGGAGACAATATTTTATGTTGAACATTCTGTATATTGGGACCATAATTTATAATTTAAGTCTGCATATACCTCTTGCTTACATGTATGTGGGCACACTAGAGTTCTTGTTTGCATATACCTCTTGCCAATCTTCCTAGAGTTACCAACTCTGTAGTTGGTTTACTGATGTAGGTGACCTCTTTTTCTCCATTCTCCAGTGAAGAAGTGGAATTTTGAGTTGTTCTTCTACACTCATATATTATATGTGATCTTTATTATCTTTTTGGCTTTGCAGAGTTTAGATGAAACCTAATGTGATGGCTAGTAAATCACGAGCTCAACTCAATACAAGAATTTGCTTTAAGCTTACTTCCACCAAGTGAGATAGCCACATTAACCAAATGATGTTTCAATTTTTTGTAATGTTCAAGTTTTGCAACTTTTCCAATGGTATTTGCAATTTCTCTAATTGGATTTGCAACTTCACCAATGAGATTGTCAATTTCCCCTAATACATTTACAACTTTGAAACAATTGCAATTGTTTTTCGGGTTTACAACTCTTGCAATGGTATTTGCAACTCAAGTAATGGGAGTTACAACTTCTACAATGATATTTGCAACTTTCCCTAAGATATTCACAAGTAAAATTGTAAGATATTACTTTCGGATTTGTAACTCATACAAGGAGATTTGCAATTTTCTCTAAACTAATTACAACCAAAATTTCAATATATTGCTTTTAGGTTTGCAACTCATGCAATAATATTTACAACTCCTACAATGGCAATTTACAACTTGAAGAATGTGATTTACAACTTTCTCTAAGCTATTTACAACTGAAATTGCAACTTCGTTAGATTTATAAATGTCTTAGTAAAAGTTGTAAATCCCATTATTGAAGTTACAATTCTATTAGAGGAATTGCATATATAAAAGTAATTGTAATGCAATTTCAATTATAAATGTCTTAGGGAAATTTACAAATCTCATTAGAGGAGTTGTAAATCCTATTACAGGAGTTACAAACCTGAAAGATATATCTTGCAAGTTTATCTGATAGAACTGCATATTTAGCATCTGATGGCATCATATATATACTTATCAATCTTGCCACGAGGCTTGGTGCATTTAATTTGGTGGTCAGTCGTTGGCATAGCTAATCATTAATTAGTTTTTTCACTAAAACCGCATCTAAATGACAAGTATTCGCTGACAAATCTTCTTCTTGATAATGATACTGAAAGATTTAAATCAAAGTTAATTGCTATAAATAGAACTCAAGAATGAGATGAGAGAAAGAAACATATATCACAAAATATATAAATAACATTTAATTGCTGTAGATGGAAACACAAAATGGAATCTCATGAAGTTACTGTCACACATTGATGCCAAAGCTTCGTCTTTGTCTTCCAGGGGTAATTTGGTATTCTCACTCAAATTTATAAAAGACAGATTGGGCCTCTTACCCAATCTATCATTTTTTATATTTGTATGCCCAAATTGTCCTTTTTAAATTCACATGGTCTTTCTTTGTCTTTTTCCCTATTTAATTTCCTCAATGCCTTAATTTTATAATTAATTATAGGTCTCAACGAGCTTTATCTCTTCTTCAACTATTAATTAAGGAAAAAAGATAAATAAATACCTTTTAAAATTTAAAAGAACAAAAAGTACCTCTAAATTTCAAAAAGGACATTGGGAAAAGTGTTAATCTATCATTTCAAAATTTAGAGGTAAAAGACAAAATTGTCCTTTGGTTATTTACTACTACTAAAATTGGATTTACTATTTGAGGAATGATTTTGACAATTTTTGCTAAGAAATTTACTACTCTTAGTAACAACTAAGTTGTAAGTAATTATTTTAGTCATTTACTACTTCTATAATAAGATTTATGACTTGAGCAATGATTTTGACCACCATCAGACCCTCTTCCTCACTTTTCATCATTCATCAAACATTACTCATTGGATTATCATTCTTGCCACCATCTGTCAAATCCTAATTTTTTCCTATATGTATAATACTGATAGTAGAAAGATATTTGAAAAGGATTGTAAAGATGAATAGAAAGGAAAAATAATTATTAGACAAAAATATAAAGATAAAGGAGTAAAATGAAAAGTCTAAAAGTCCTATAGTCCAAAGTGTAAGGTAGACAAAAGCTTTGGACCATTAAGTGCAATTATGAAAAGTTGAGAGCCTAAAGTGTAATTTTCAAAAGTTATGGGGCAAAATGGTAATTATTGAAAGTTGAGCCAAAAAAGGTCAAAAAATACCTAGAATCATATTAGTCCCAAATTTTTCTATTAAATAGAAAAAATTATTCTGATCAGTTTAACGCAAAACAAAATTTTGATTTGAAGTCTTAAAGAATTGATATGAGTTTCTAAATAAAGAAAAATTAATACAATATCCTCTGGACCTCATACTCAGATGAAATTTGATAGTAAATTCTTATAATTAATATAATAATTTATGAAACTAACAGAGCTAAAAAATGAGTTTTATAGAATTTATAGTGAATTAAAATACCAGATAAATATTTTTCGGTAGAATTTCTAGAGAGTTGAGCCCATGGAGGTATTGGATCATGTAGAGGGACCAAAATGGCACCTTATAGGCCTAATAATATTTTTAGATAAGTGTGTGGGCCAAGGCTAATAAAGACCTAAAAATATAAAATTACGAAAATACTGCTGAATATGCCACTGTGTTGTGTCACTAAGCCAGAGATAGACAAAGGGTATTTTGGTCATTTGAATAAGGTTAGATAGTCAAGGAGAGTTCCCCAAATAGTTGACCAAGGTTAGGGAATACTCTGATGAGGTGTGAAAAGATGATAATGCCCTTGAGGTATTAAAGTAAATAAAGAAGAATCAAGGGGTATTTTGGTAATCTGCTAAGGGATCTGTAATTAAGTTTAGACCCAGTATAAGAATTTTAATAGTAAGAAGAATCCATATATTGGCTTTAAGTTCAGAAAGCATATTATAGAATCTTAGAAAAATTAGATTTATAAAATAATCTAGCTTTTAGGGAATCAGACTGAGCAGTACCAGATTGGACTAGAATTTTTCTAGAAGATTCTCTCCCTTTGAATTTCACCACATGACCCTATGAGTTGTCTATTGATGATATCATTAATGATGTCATAATTGGATTTAAGGATAAGCTTTATTCAAGAATAAATATGAGCCTTTAGATCAAATAGTACACAAAGTGATCTTAGCCTTCAATTTTCCATTGTACTTTTTCATAAATACCCCTATATTTTTTATTCAAAACTGTGGCATGAGAACCCTTGGGGAAGCTATGTCAAAATGGCAACTCAAGCCAAGACAAAGAAGATTCAAGGCACCAAAGTTTAAGCTAGCTAGAGATTAAAGATAAGTAATCTATTTTAACTTATTTTCCTCTAATTTGGGGCCTTTAGCTTAAGATTTTTATGGAAGAAAGTTGAGTTTTCTCTAAGTTGTATGTGATGTTCAAAACCTTAAATGAAAGGAGAAAGAAGAAAATAAAGTTAGAGTTATGTGATTGAAGTTTAAACAAGCTAGTTAGATGATTGGTTGTTTGAATCAAGTTGAAATTTTTGACTTTGCCAAGGTTAAGACATTTTGGTCTACACTATTCATGATAGAAGGAGATGGAATTTTAATGATCTAATACTTCCATTGAATTTATATGATGATTTTGTGTATGATTGGATAAGTTTTGAACCTTGGAAACATTGGAATTGGAAGTTATAATTCTTGAAATTCTTCTCTGTTACTATTCACTTAGATGAATAGTGATTAAAATTTCATGATTTTGATGCTTCTAATAATTTTAAAATGAAAAGTTGTGTGGGATAAAGTAGAGAAAGAAGTATTGGAATCAAAATGAGAACTTTTTGGAAGAATTGTATATGTTTTGTAAATTTGTCCAGACTAGCGCATAGGAGATAGAATTTCATGATTCTAGGCTCATAAATGGATTCAAAATATGAAATTGTGTAGGGTAAATTCAAGACATCAATTGATTCAAAGGCCAAGTTAATTAGTAAAGATTAAGGGGAGTTATGTTAGTTAAAGTAAGTTTAATGATCAAGGAAGTTAGATTGTGATGGATGGATGATTATGTGATGTTAGGATTTGATTATGGACTCTAAAGAGGTAGCCACACATCCAAGAAAAGTAAGAAGAAAGAGGCAAAGCAAAGTTAAAGTAAGAAGAAAGTCAAGTATATGAGGTAGTAAACTTATCCTAAACTTGTATGTGTTGAATGTTATGCTTAGTTATGCTATGGCTATGTTGAATTGTTTTGTATATATGTATATGATTGAAGCTCTATTTCTATGATTACTTTGACCAATTGTATTTCATATGTTATATGGAAGAACGCATATTACACAATGTTAACACTTTCATAAGCGAGCACAAGTATTTACATTAATATATGATTGTTTAGTACCATTTACTACTGAGATTTCCCAAAAAAACTTACCATATTCATGTAATCCCAATCCCAATAGGTTTAAGGATGATGAAAGAGTATGAAGAAGCATGAAGAGAAGTTAGGGATTAGATAGTATAAATATTACATGCACAATTGTTACCTATAATGATGTTATATGACAAGTTGAACAACAATATTTATGATATAATGAAAAATATTAAACGATGGAATAAATGTATGAAATTTTATAGAAAGGTGGTTAACATGTCAAGCTTCATTTTGACACCAAGAATACCTTATTTTGATGTATGTATAAAGAGAACAAATTTTCCAAACGGACCAGAAAATGTTTACATAATTTTTTACTAAATGAACAGTAAAATTTGATGAATAAACTGTATTAATTGATTAAGCATTTAGTTTAGAAATTATTTTTCCCTTATATTTTAATATGTTATCTTCATGTAGCTTTTTAAACCATATCATTTTAATTTTTTAGAAATAATTATGATTTTTTGAAGTTTATCATCGAATCTGGAATACCATATGAACAGTAACTTGAGAAGAGTAGAAATTTCAAATTTAGCTAATGACTTCCAAGATATTGTAAGTGGTTCTAAATGCTATTGAATGGTCCCTAAGACATATGAAAGTAAGGTTGTTTTATTTTAGTATCAGACCAGAAGTTTCTAGCATAATATAAGACTGTCCCAAGCCCTAACTTTAAGTAGTAAGTACTTTGTTAAGCTACGATATTTATTAGGAGAGTTATTATTGCTTATTAAGTAATTCCTGCAGAAGTAGATATGATATTTTGTAAAGTTAAGTTAGAGCTATCGGTTAATAAGAGAGAACCCTGGCTAGTAATGATATATGAAGATGATGTACATTTAGACTTTGATCCTCCTTTATATACTGAAGAGAGTTTATATGGTAGTATAGGGGATCAATCAGGGAGATCTACAATAGAATATCCCATAGATACTTCTGTAGACCCAAACCTACAATCTAGAGGTTATGTAGAGGTTTAGCCTGATGTTGTGCATGCACTAGATAATGATGAGTCTAGTAATTCTATATAGTATGAGTTTGTTAGAGTGCCCTCTAATCTTGATGTAAGTCATTCCTCTAATGAGAGGACAAATTACGGCTGAGGAAGCTGAGTACTTGTACTGGATTACAGATAGACCAGATATTATTTCTCCTCTACTAGAGTTTGAGGATAGATTTGATATAAGTAACCTACAACAATCCCTTAATCTAGAGATCCAGTCAGAGTCTACGATGGTCCCTTCCTATTCTCACAATATAGGAATATATGACTTTATGCTCCTGGTCCTAGTGAATCCCAGCCTTCTTTGTTAAAGATAGATAATATTGATTATAAGTCTCAAGAAAGCTGTGGAGAATGAATTACTCAGTCTAGGTCAAGGGATGGATAGAAGTAGAGATCAAGAGCAGTCAGTTTATCTGTATTTCCTCAATGCTATAGTAGGAATGATAAACACATATACAATAGAGGGTATTGACCTGAATAGGTTTATACTCTAAAAAGTTGGCGTGAGATGGTAGTAAGTCATATATTACCATATACTCCTACATGGCACAAGGAACTAAGTGAGTTTTTGACGAATGATCTACCATATGATATACAGGGGTAACATTTCTGTAATGCAAAAGTATTTGTAGTTTACTATTCCCTAGAAAATAATATAAAAAAAGATGAGGGGTAATGTAAATTTGTAAATAGTATAAAGTAAAGTAATTACATAAATGTATGATAGTCATGATGTACCCCAAATATATAGTCGACATATATGTAATGTATGCACAAATATTATGATGATACGAAATATGAGTTTGATGTGATATAATAAAATAATAGTTGGTTTAACATCTATGTGAATATGTTCCCTATTTAATGTGATTATAGTAGATAGATATGAATGAGTTTCAAGTGACTCAAGTTTATCAAAGCCAAGAATAAGAATTGGCCATTGTTAGAGTAAAGACTAGACAAAAATACTATAAGAAAATGTTTAAAGAAAGCTATGCACAAATCATGATATGAAGCATTTTAGGTCGCAACTAGAAGTCCCAAAGAAGTTAAGTTGTAACAAGTTAAGACATGAGTCGTGACAAAGATTCACAGAGGCATTTTGGTCGTGACGAGTAAAGACCATTGGCCGCGATGGAAAGTCACAGAGCTTTTAGGTCATAATGAGTTAGGTCATAAGACACGACTAATATATACAGCAGATTAGTCACGATGGAAGAAGACCTATGTTCACAATCGAATAGCACAAAGCTATCAAGTCATGACGAGTAAGTTGAGATGGTCGCAACTAAAGTATACAAAGAGTATAAGTCGAGACTAGCCAGTACTCAAGTCACGACTAGGATGCACATAAACCTAATAACGAGAATAAAGATGCTAGCCTCACTGAAGTTTATCAGTTAGAGGTTTAGCACAAGGTGTTAGAAAGCTAAACAGTATGAGGTACTGAGATATATATCATTTTAAAAAGATGTTTAGAAGTAGATCTTCTGTGTGACCATCACGAGTAAATCTACCTTACTAAAGAATTTGTTCAGTTAGTCTCTCCTAAACAAAAGAATCAAAAGTTAGAGTAAGGCTTTAAAAGGAATTGGAAGGCACGCAGCGGAAATTAACTTAAAAATTTTTCCATTCCTTACCAGGATCTACCGTATGTGTTTAAGTCAAGTGGGAAGAAGCATTACCCTCAATATTCTTTAGCGACTTCCACAGCTTCTGGTCACGACATTCACAGCTTCTCTCTACGGCTTGTGCTCCCTTTTCGATCACAAGAAGTCAACGACTCAGGTCAGCTTCCACTACTGGTATCCACACGAATAGCGTTCCAACCACAAACGATGTGCTAGGTCTCCTGTCCCTCCAGGGCTTTCTCAAGAATTCGTCCTCTCCGTCTCTATTTCGGCAGTTTCTTATCTGCAAACCTTTTGCAAATTCCCCTTCAGCCTTTTCGTGTTCTATATCTTTCAAAACGTAGCTCCTAAAATCAGATATATAGGATGCTATGCGTTTTCCTCTCTACCGAATTGGATTTTTGGAGTTAATCTTATATTAATTCCGAAATTAATACAATATCATATATTATATAATTTGATAAGAAACTAATTAAATAAATAATATTTATATTAAATCCGTCCCACAGTAAACATGCAAATAATATGATAACACAATTAATAAATTCATAAATCAATAATATTCATAAGACAATAATTGGCCCCTAGGGGATGATCAAGGAAGTTAGATTGTGATGGATGTTAGTTAAAGTAAGTTTAATGATCAAGGAAGTTAGATTGTGATGGATGGATGATTATGTGATGTTAGGATTTGATTGTGGACTCTAAAGAGGCAGCCACACATCCAAGACAAGTAATAAGAAAGAGGCAAAGCAAAGTTAAAGTAAGAAGAAAGTCAAGTATATGAAGTAGTAAACTTATCCTAAACTTGTATGTATTGAATGTTATGCTTAGTTGTGCTATGGCTATGTTGAATTGTTTTGTATATATGTATATGATTGAAGCTCTATTTCTATGATTACTTTTCCCAATTGTATTTCATATGTTACATGGAAGCATGCACATTACACAATGTTAACACTTTCACAAGCGAGCACAAGTATTTACATTAATACATGATTGTTTAGTACCATTTGCTACTGAGAGTTCCCCAGAAATCTCACCCTATTCATGTAATCCCAATCCCAATAGGTTCAAGGATGATGAAAGAGTATGAAGAAGTATGAAGAGAAGTTAGAGATTGGATAGTCTAAATGTTACATGCACAATTGTTACCTATAATGATGTTATATGACAAGTTGAACAACAATGTTTATGATGTAATGAAAAATATTAAATGATGGAATAAATGTATAAAATTTTATAAAAAGCTGGTTAACATGTCAAGCTTCATTTTGACACCAAGAACATCTTATTTTGATGTTTGTATAAAGAGAACGAATTTTCTAAAAGGACCAGAAACTATTTATAGAATTTTTTACCAAATAAACAGTAATATTTGACGAATAAACTGTATTAATTGACTAAGCATTTGGTCTAGAAATTATTTTTACCTTAAATTTCAAGATGTTATCTTCTCATAGCTTTTTAAACCATATCATTTTAATTTTTTTAGAATTAATTATGATTTTTTGAAGTTTATCGCCGAATCTAGAATACTATATGAATAGTAACTTGAAAAGAGTATAAATTTCAGATTTAGCTAATGACTTTCAAGGTGTTATAAGTGGTTCTAAATGCTACTGAATAGTCCTTAAGACATATAAAAGTAAGGATGTTTCACCATCTTGCTCGCCCTCACCCTTTATTGGTCATCTTCTCCGATGACCTCAGTGCTCTGCTTCCCTCATTCTCTCTCTTCGCACATCTACTCTCTCTCTTTGTTTTGAAGACAAGGAAGATGATCTCCAACAGCGATGATGGAAATTGAAGTGTGCCCATCGACGATGAGGGTGAGCAAGATGGTGGTGAGAGGAACAAGATGAACAATGAGGAGGAAGGTATGATGGTGGTCAAAATCATTGCTCAAGTGGTAAATCCCATTGCAATAGTAGTAAATGACCAAATCAATTACTTGCACAGAGAGTAGTAAATATTTTACCAAAAGTGGACAAAATATTGTGCAATTAATAAATCCCATTGTATGCGTAGTAAATGTTAAAGCAATTACGTGCAAATCAATTGTTATAGGGAGTAGCAAATGTCTTAACAATAGTGATCAAAATTATTGCTCAAGTGGTAAATCCCATTGCAGGAGTAGTAAATGACCAAATCAATTACTTACACAGAGAGGAGAAAATGTCTTAGTGAAAGTGGTCAAAATCATTTCTCAAGTGGTAAATCCCATTACAGAAGTAGTAAATGATCAAATCAATTACTTGCAACTCAGTTGTTATATGGAGTAGTAAATATCTTAGCAAAGTGGTCAAAATCATTACTCAAGTAGTAAATCCCATTGCAGGAATAGTAAATGACCAAAACAATTACTTGCAACTCAATTGTAACATGGAGGAGTAAATGTTTTGGTGAAAGTAGTCAAAATCAATGCTCAAGTGGTAAATCCTATTGCAGGAGTAGTAAATGACTAAAGCAATTACTTGCAATTCAATTGTTACAAGGAGTAGTAAATGTCTTAACGTAAGTGGTTAAAATAATTGCTCAAGTTGTAAATCCCATTGCAAGAGTAGTAAATGACCAAAGTAATTGCTTACAACTCAGTTGCTACAGGGAATAGTAAATGTCTTGGTGAAAATGGTTAAAATTATTGCTCAAGTGGTAAATCCTATTACAGGAGTAGTAAGTAATCAAAGTAATTGCAACTTAGTTGTTACTGGGTAAATCCCATTTGCTCAAGTGGTAAATCCCACTTTAGTAAATATCTTAGTAAAAGTGGTCAAAATTATTACTCAAGTGGTAAATCCTATTGTATGAGTAGTAAATGACCAAACCAATTACTTACAACTCAATTGTTACAGGGAGTAGTAAATGTCTTAACGAAAGTGGTTAAAATTATTGCTTAAGTGGTAAATTGAAAAATCCTACTTTTTACCCCTTAGAGTATGTATTCGAAAGTGGATTTGATCAACGAAAGCATTACTTTAGCTCAAAAATTAAATTTTTAAAACTTACTTCTAGAGCACTGTTCATTAGGTAATTGCCAGATTTACAATTCAATTTTAAAAATTTATAACTAATTGTAGAAAAATCGTATGAAGATTATCCAAATTTCTAATTGAAGATATTTCATATTTATTTAAGAAAAAAATATAAATCTAAACATTTTTCTTGCCAATCAATACAGTTAAATCCTTAATTTGTACAGTTCATATAGCAAATTTTGGAAATTCCAGATTTTGTCTCTTAACTTTAGAAATTCGTTTCTCTTGATATACATATCCAAATGAGACTTATTTCCTATGAATTTAAATATATTGATGTTTCCTACATTCTCATAAAATTTTATAAATTAATTCCTTCATTTTCTAGGTTCAACTAAAGCCAAAACGAAACTGCTTTAGGACCTACGTTTTTACCTTTTCAGTTTCCTTCTTTGATTTTCAACAATTGTTCCAACATGCATAAACCTTTACTTTTCCTCTCATACATTAATATAAATCATGGGGTTATGCCATAATTATTTCATACATTTTTATCACATAAAGAGGCACCTTACATGGGATTTACATACATGGAAAATTCATAGTATATGCTAGAACATCAATTGCTTCACTTCCTTTCTTCCATATTGTAGCTCTTCTCTATGCATGCATTTTCCATCATGCTTCACCAAAATTGGTTGATTGTGGGAGGATAAGATTCTAGGGAATCTCAGTAGCAAACATTACCACTTAAATATGCAAGATGGATGCTAATGCATGTTATGTAATTTTATTAAATTTTCTTTAATTAGTACATGCCATAATGCTATATACTTTGCACAAAAAGGTATGGCCATGGGAAACATGTTATTTATAACATATTCAACATCATTTATTATGTCACAATATCATACAATTAACATGTACATGTCAACACATAAGCATACAACATCAAGCACATAAAGAGATAAGTCAACTACCTTAAACATAAGCTTTTCCTTTGTTCTTTTGCACTTGCTCCCTAAGCTTTTGAACCATGAAGCCCTTCGGTCAATTACTTCCCAACATATTCTTGGATGTCTCAAGGTCCTAAAAAAATTCATATCCATCACATAATTCATTAGGACCATGAACTCAAACAATGTTCAATCCATCTTTCTTTAACTTCATAAAGTCTTAACTCTTTACTTTAACTTTAGGGATTTCTATCCATCTTTCTAAAAATTATATTCATAGGTCAATCCCACACAATTTTTCATGAGGAATCTAAATCTGAGTTTAGGTTTATAAAAATCAATCTCCATCCCCATGAATTGGATAGAACCGTGGGTACCCTTCAAGAAATCTAAAACTTCTCATTTTGGTTCAAATACTTTCAATACTTGTTTCTCTACTATATGTTGGAAATCGTGCCCTAGGGGTCAATCATTATCTTATGAATATTATTGATTTATGAATTTATTAATTGTGTTATCATATTATTTGCATGCTTACTGTGATGACCATCCTTGGATAATTCATGATCTTATCCTAAATGTCCCTGGTCGGTCATCTATGCGGGAGCACATATGAAATAAGTCATAGGCACATGTATGAGTACAAGGTGTTGGACCGACCCGCTATGAGAGAACTACATGGGTAACATCATAAACTTCTCTCATATATAAACCATGTCAATATGCCCTTTGACCTGAGATCATCATGGATTCCTACATGACAAACGCTCAGCTTTGACCTAGTCAAAAGTCACTTTTGACCGAGTGATCATAAAGACTATGTTTAGGCTTAGTGGTTTTTCATACGGAGGAATGTGAATGGTCAAGATGGAATTTGTCCCTCACATTCGTAGAGAGATATTATTGGGCCTCTCGATGAGTGAGTATGAGAAATGTATAGTCATACTATAATGGAAAGGTAGTTCCATTTCTATAGTCAGACTACTCAGGGATCGAGAAAGTAATAATCAAGAATAGGAGGATGACATTATCCATGCCTCAACCATGACCAAAATATCGCGTGACAGAAGGGACATGATATATTTGTATAAAAGGTTACATCGTTTAATGATCCTCATATGATTTGGGTAGTCGTTATGTCTTGCTAGAGACCGCTTGCGACTTGTGAGCCAGTATAGCAAATGGCCCACTGCCAACTTCATATGGGCCTATAGGGTCACACACAAAATAGCCCAACACGAGCTATAATGTCCAGATTCATTGAGTCTAAGACATGTCCAGATTTAATGAATGGTCCAGGGTGGATGTATATATTTATTTATATTTATATTCGTATATATATAAATTTATATATATATTATATATAAGAGATATATGAGATTTAATTTATAAGGATAAATTAAACCTCTATCACGTTTGAATTTGAAATTCAAATTGATAGGATATCTCATATAAGAGATATTTATAAGATTTAATTTATAAGGATAAATTAAATCCTTATCACGTTTGAATTTGAAATTCAAATTGATAGGATATCTCATATAAGAGATATTTATAAGATTTAATTTATAAGGATAAATTAAATCCCTATCATGTTTGAATTTGAAATTCAAATTGATATGATATCTCAAATTTGATTTATGATAATAAATCAAATATAGTTCAGTCTCATCTTTATTTAAAGTTAAATAAATAGGTAATTAAATCTGTGGGACGGATTTAATATTATTTATTTAATTAGTTTCTTATAAAATTATACAATATATGATATTGTATTAATTTTGAAATTAATATAAGATTAACTCCAAAAAATCCAATTCGGTAGAGAGAAAATAAAAAGCATAGCATCCTATATATCTGATTTTAGGAGCTACGTTTTAGAGATACACTTAAAACACAGAAAGGCCGAAGGGGAATTTACAAAAGGTTTGCAGACAAGAAACTGCCAAAATAGAGACGGAGAGGACGAATTCTTGAGAAAGCCCTGGAGGGACAAGAGACGCTAGCACGTCGTTCGTGGTTGGAACGCTGTTCGTTTGGATACCAGTAGAGGAAGCCGACCTGAGTCGTTGACTTCTTACGATCAGAAAGGGAGCACGAGCTGCGAAGAGAAGCTGTGAACGTCGTGACCAGAAACTGTGGAAGTAGCTGAGGAATATTGAGGGTAATGCTTCTTCCACTTGACTTAAACACATACGGTAGATCCTAGCAAGGAATGGAAAAATTTTTAAATTAATTTTCTTTGCGTGTCTTCCAATTCCTTACATTATATCCCACACAATTTTTCATTTTAAAACCATTGGAAGTATCAAAATCATAAAATTTTAATTAATGTTCACTATATGAATAGTACCAGAGAAGAACTCTAAAAACTACAACTAGGAATTCCAATGCTTCTAAGGTTCCAAACCTAACCAATCCTACACAAAATCATCATATAAATTCAATGGAATCATTGGCTCATTGACATTATCACATATAAATAGTGATATATACAGTAGCAACCAAGAACATAAACCCATAATTTCATGCATAATTGGATTTTCAAGCCAATACTACTTGACTCAAGCTTGATTCTACTTGTCTAAGCTTTGTATAACATAAAATTCATCATTTCCCCACCATCTAGCATTTCATCTAGTAGCATATAGGGAGAAATAAAAAAATTTCTAATCATTAAATCTAACAACTAATCCTCCCAACTAGAAGCTTAAACACTTAGGGAGAAAGATTACCTTGGATGCTTGCTTATTTGCCTTTTGAGTTGCCTTGGTCTTGGCTTGAGTTTTTAGTTTGCAAGAGGTTCCCTATAAAATCCTCCTAAAATATAAATATTATTAATTATTTAGATATATTTTGCACCCAATATAATTTAAAAATAATATTATAAATAAATTTAGTTTATTTCAAAAGAGCTAACCATGGTAGGAAAAGAGTTTAATTAAAATTTAAATGAGCTCTACTATGGTTATAAAAAATATTTTTTAAAAAAATATAAATAAAATAATAGGATATATGAGTATGCAAAATAAAATCTATTGTGGGAATATACAAATATTCTACATACCTTCAAGGAAGAGGGATATACAATTAATATAGCTCTACTCAAGCCTCTAAAATTTTTCCTAGGGTCCTAAGATGAGACTATCACCTGAAAAATGTTATAAAAATATAGTAAGATTAACATCTTAGTAACCATTAATTCTATTCATCATGGGTGCTAATATGTGCTCATGAGGCATCAAGTGGGACTAATCACAAAATACAATATATAAAAAATAATATATTATCATAATAAAATCCAATGGATATAACCCGCCTAAGTCTCTCCCCTAAAACTAACTGAATCGCCTTATTTATGCCATCCAAACCCATGGGCTAGTTGTAACTACCCCTCGAACAGCTAACCGATCAAGTGATATGGATAGGCCAAAATTCATAGAGCACTTAACCAGACCATGGATCTATTCCCCCTTTGTAAATAGGTGGGGGTATCGCATCCCCTCGATAAATAGGTAGGGCATGTCCCTCAGTAAACTAGTAGGACAAAAGTCATCCATTGAGCTCCGATTGAGGCTATTGTAAGGAATTGGAAGACACGCAGCGGAAATTAACTTAAATTTTTTTTCATTCCTTGCCAGGATCTACCGTATGTGTTTAAGTCAAGTGGGAAGAAGTATTACCCTCAGTGTTCCTCAGCGACTTCCACAGCTTCTGGTCACGATGTTCACAGTTTCTCTTCGCGGCTCGTGCTCCCTTTCCGATCGCAAGAAGTCGACGACTCAGGTCGACTTTCTCTACTGGTATCCACATGAACAGCGTTCCAACCATGAACGACGTGCTAGCGTCTCCTGTCCCTCCAGGGCTTTCTCAAGAATTCGTCCTCTCCGTCTCTATTTCGGCAGTTTCTTATCTGTAAACCTTTTACAAATTCCCCTTTGGGTGTTCTATATGTTTCAAAACTTAGCTCCTAAAATCAGATATATAGGATGCTATGCATTTTTTTTCTACCAAATTGGATTTTGGAGTTAATCTTATATTAATTCTGAAATTAATACAATATCATATATTGTATAATTTGATAAGAAACTAATTAAATAAATAATATTTATATTAAATTCGTCTCACGGATTTAATTCACCTATTTATTTAACTTAAAATAAAGATAAGACTGAACTATATTTGATTTATTCTCATAAATCAAATTTGAGATATCTTATCAATTTGAATTTTAAATTCAAATGTGATAGAGATTTAATTTGCCTTATAAATTAAATCTTATAAATATCTCTTATATGAGATATCCTATCAATTAGAATTTCAAATTCAAATGTGATAGAGATTTAATTTATCCTTATAAATTAAATCTCATATATCTCTTATATATAATATATATATATACGAATTTATATATATACGAATATAAATATAAATAAATATATACATCCACCCTGGATCATTTATTGAATCTGGACAAGTCTTAGATTCAATTAATCTGGACATCATAACTCATGTTGGGCTATTTTGTGTGCGACCCTGTAGGCCCATATGAAGTTGGCAGTGGGCCATTTGCTATACTAGCCCACAAGTCATAAGCAGTCTTTAGCAAGATATAATGACTACCTAAATCATATGAGAATCGTTAAACGATGTAACATTTTATACAACCATATCATGTCACTTTTGTCACGCGATATTTTGGTCATGGATGAGGCATGGATAATGTCATCCTCCTATTCCTGAATGTTACTTTCTCAATCCTTGAGTAGTCTGACTATAGAAATGGAACTACCTTTCTATTACAGTATGGCCATACATTTCTCAGACTCACTCATCGAGGGGCCCAGTAATATCTCTCTATGAATGTGAGGGACAAATTCCATCTTGACCATTCACATTCCTCCTCATGAAAAATCACTAAGCCCAAACATAGTCTTTATGATCACTCGGTCAAAAGTGACTTTTGACTAGGTCAAAGCTGAGCGTTTGTCATGTAGGAATCCATTATGATCTCAGGTCAAAGGGCATAATGACATGGTTTGTATATGAGAGAAGCTTATGATGTAACCCATGCAGCTCTCTCATAGCGGGTCGGTCCAACACCATGTACTCTTACATGTGCCTATGACTTTGATTTATATCTCTATACATCTTCAAAGTCATACTGGTCTTATTTTATCGCTTTTCTGCATAGATGACTGACTAGGGACATTTAGGATAAGATCATGAATTATCCAAGGATGGCCATCACAGTAAATATGCAAATAATATGATAACACAATTAATAAATTCATAAATCAATAATGTTCATAAGACAATGATTGGCCCCTAAGGCACGATTTCCAATAGCTATACCACATGGTAGATGAAATATCCTACTTTTACCACCTCAGAGTACGTATTCAAAAGTGAATTTGATTAGTGGAAGTTATATTAGCCTAAAAATTAAAATTTTAAAACTTACTTCTCAGGTACTGTTCATTTGGTAATTTCCAGATTTATAGTCTAACTTTAAAAATTCATAACTAATTGTACAAAAATCGTATGAAGGTTATCCAAATTTTTAATTTAATTTCTTTCATATCTCTTTAAGGGAAGAATATAAATCTGAACATTTACTTTGCCAATTGATATAGTTAAATCGTTACTTTTTACTTTACATATGGCAAATTCTAGAAATTCTAGATTTTGTCTCTTAATTTTGGAAATTCATTTATCTTGATATACGCATCCAAATGAGGTGTGTTACCTATGAATTTAAAGATCTAGATGTGTACTACATGCTTATAAAATTTTGTGAAATAATCCTTTCATTTTCTTGGTAAAAATGAAGTCCCAACAAAACTGCTTTAGGAACTACGTTTTTACTATTTCATCTTCTTTCTTAAATATTGATAAACTAATCTAGCATTCCTAAACCATCCAATAAGCTTCTCATATATTCATATACATCATGTACATATGACATAATTATTTCATACATTTTTATCACATAAATATACACCTTACATGGCATTTACGTACTGGAAAATTCATACTGGAAATTTCGTGAAATAATCCTTTCATTTTCTTGGTAAAAATGAAGTCTCAACAAAACTGCTTCAGGACCTACATTTTTACCAGTTTAGTTTCCTTTCTTTTACTTTCAATGATTGTTCCAGCATGCATAAACCACCTCTTTTGCCTTTCATGCCTTCATATACATCATGGGGTTATGCCATAATTATTTTATACAAATTCATCACATAAATAGACACCTTATATGGCATTTACATACATGGATAATTCATAGCCTATGCTAGGATCCCAATTACTTCACTTCCTTTTTTCCATTCTTTAGCTTTTCTCCATGCATACATTTTCCTTCATGCTTGACCTAAATTGGTTGGTTATGGGAAGGTAAGATTCTAGGGAATATTAGTAGCAAACATTACAATTTAAATATGCAAGATGGATGCTAATACATGATATGCAATTTTATTAAACTTTCTTTAGTTAGTAACATGCCATCATGCTATATACTTTTGTATAAAAGTGCATGGCCATGGAATTCATCATCATCTATCATGTCACAACATTATTCAAATATCATATACATGTGAACACATAAGCATGCCACATCAAGCACATAAAGAGGTAAGTCCACTACCTTGCACTTAAGCTCTTCTCTTGTTCTTTTACACTTGCCCCCTAAGCTTTTCACCCATGAAGCCTTTCGATCAATCACTTCCCAACATCTTCTTGGATGTTTTAAGGTCCTAAACACAATCATATTCATCACATAATTCAATAAGATCATGAACTCCAACAATGTTCAAGACTATCCTTAATAAATTCTTAACTTTTTACTAACATAACTTTCTCTAGTCTTCACTAATTGATTTGTCCTTTGAACTAATTAATGTCTTGACTTTACCTTACACAATTTTATCTTTTGAATCCATTTATGAGCTTTGAATCATGAAATTCTAGATCCTATGCACTGTTCTCTACAAAATTGCATAACACCCTCTTTTCTTTCAAAAATTTTCATTTTGATTCTAATACTTCCCATACTTATTTCTTCACTTTATCCTACAAAATTTTTCATTTGAAAACCGTTAGAAGCATCAAAATCATGAAATTTCAATCACTGTTCATACAAGTGAACAATAATAGAGAAGAATTCCAAGAACTACAACTTTCAATTGCAATACTTTCAAGGTTCAAAACATATCCAATCCTATACAAAATCATCATATAAATTCAGTAGAATCATTAGATCATTGAAATTCCATCTCCTTCTATCATGAATAGTATAACTGAAATATATCTTTAATGGCAAAGTCAATAATATCAACTTGATTCAACAACCAATCTGTAAGGAATTAGAAGACACGCAGCGGAAATAAACTTTAAAAATTTTCCATTCCTTGCCAGGATCTGCCGTATGTGTTTAAGTCAAGTGGAAAGAATCATTACCCTTAGTGTTGCTCAGCGAATTTCACAGCTTCTCTACGTGGGTGGTGATCTCTTTCTGATCGCAAGAAATCGACGGAGTGTTCCTCAGCGACCTTCACAGATTCTCTCCGCGGACGGTGATCTCTTTTCGATCACAAGAAGTCGACGCCTCAGGTCGGCTTCCTCTACTGGTATCCACACGAACAGCGTTCCAACCACGAACGACGTGCTAGCGTCTCCTGTTCCTCCAAGGCTTTCACAAGTCTCCGTCTCTATTTCGGCAGTTTCTTGTCTGCAAACCTTTTGCAGATTCCGTTCGGCCTTTTGTGTTCTGTGTTATTTTCAAACGTAGCTCCTCCAATCAGATATAGAGGATGCTATGCGTTTTTCCACTTAACCTAATTGGATTTTGGAGTTAATCTTATATTAATTCCGAATTGATACAATATCATATATTGTATGATTTTATAAGAAACTAATTAAATAAAATAATATCAAATCCGTCCCACAGATTTAATTACCCATTTATTTAATTTTAAATAAAGATGAGACTGAACTATTTTTGATTTATTCTCATAAATCAAATTTGAGATATCCTATCATTTTGAATTTCAAATTTCAAACATGATAGAGATTTAATTTATCCTTATAAATTAAATCTTATAAATATCTCTTATATGAGATATCCTATCAATTTGAATTTCGAATTTCAAACGTGATAGAGATTTAATTTATCCTTATAAATTAAATCTTATAAATATCTCTTATATGAGATATCCTATCAATTTGAATTTCGAATTTCAAACGTGATAGAGATTTAATTTATCCTTATAAATTAAATCTCATATATCTCATATATATAATATATATATATACGAATATAAATATAAATAAATATATATACATTCACCTGGATCTTTCATTGAATCTGGACATGTCTTAGATTCAATGAATCTGGACATCATAGCTCGTGTTGGGCTATTTTGTGTGCGACCCTGTAGGCCCATATGAAGTTGGCAGTGGGCTATTTGCTATACTAGCCCACAAGTCGCAAGCGGTCTCTAGCAAGACATAACGACTACCCAAATCATATGAGGATCGATAAACGATGTAACCTTTTATACAACCATATCATGTCCCTTCTGTCACGCGATATTTTGGTCATGGATGAGGCATGGATAATGTCATCCTCCTATTCCTGACCGTTACTTTCTCGATCCCTGAGTAGTCTGACTATAGAAATGGAACTACCTTTCCATTACAGTATGGCCATACATTTCTCAGACTCACTTATCGAGGGGCCCAGTAATATCTCTCCACGAATGTGAGGGACAAATTCCATCTTGACCATTCACATTCCTCCGCATGAAAAACCACTAAGGCCGAACATAGTCTTTATGATCACTCGGTCAAAAGTGACTTTTGACTAGGTCAAAGCTGAGCGTTTTGTCATGTAGGAATCCATGATGATCTCAGGTCAAAGGGCATATTGACATGGTTTGTATATGAGAGAAGCTTATGACGTTACCCATGCAGTTCTCTCATAGCGGGTCGGTCCAACACCCTGTACTCTTACATGTGCTTGTGACTTTGATTTATATCTCTATACATCTTCAAAGTCATACTGGTCTTATTTCATTTGTGCTCCCACATAGATGATCGACCAGGGACATTTAGGATAATATCATGAATTATCCAAGGATGGTCATCATAGTAAACATGCAAATAATATGATAACTCAATTAATAAATTCATAAATCAATAATGTTCATAAGACAATGATTGGCCCCTAGGGCACGATTTCCAACACAATCACCTAACTAGCTTGTTTAATCTTCAATCACATAACACTAACTTTAATATCTTCTTTCTCCTTTCATCTAAGGTTTTGGACAGCACATACACCTTAGAGAAAACTCAACTTTGTTCCATAAAAACCCTAAGTTTAAGCACCAAATTAAAGGAAAATAAGCTAAGATATATTGGTTACCTTTATTCTTTAGCTTGCTTAAACTTTGGACCTTGGCTTCTTTTTTGTCTTGGCTTGAGTTTCCATTTTGACATCTTATCATATCCTAATTTTTCCTTATCTGTATATTACTGATAGAGGAAAGAGGATAAAGAGGTTTGGAAAGGATTATGGCAATCATCAGAAGGAATAATAAAGGTCAAATGAGTCTTGAAGGAAGAGAGGAACTGAAATGAAAAGTTCAGAAGTTCTATGGTGAACAATGAAAGTAGAAATAAAATTTGGGTCATTAAGTGTAATTATGAAAAGTTGATGGCCTAAAGTGTAATTTTAAAAGTTTAAGGACTTAAATGAAAATTAGAAAAGGTTAAAGGCTAAAAGTGAAAGTAGAAACAAAAGTTGGGCCAAAAGGTGTAATTACCAAAAGTTTAGGGACCTAAATGCAATTAATCAAAAGTTTAGGGACCTAAATATAATTATGAGAAAGTTGAGTCGAAAAAGGCCAAAAAATGCCCAGAATCAGATTAGTCACAAATTTTACCAGTAAGTAGAGAAAATTATTCTGATTAGTTTAACGCAACACATAATTTTGATTTAAAGTCCCGATTAATTGATATAAATTCCTGAAGACAGAAAAAATTATTACAATATTTTTTGGACCTCAGAATCAGATAAAACTTATAGTAAATTCCTATAATTAATATAAAAATTTATAAAATTGACAGAGTCAGAAAAGGAATCCTGTAGAATTCTTACGGGAATCTACAGTGGAATAAAATACCCGAAAAATATGGTCAGGAGAGATTTCTTGGGATTTGTGCCATAAAGGTAATGGATAAATACTAAGGCCCAAATGGCATCCTGTAACATCCTTACTTGAGTTAAACCTCTAACTGATAAACTTCAGTGAGGTCAGCATCTTCATTCCTTGTCATCAGGTCCCTGTTCAACTAGTCGCAACTTGAGTGATGGCTAGTCGTGACTCATTCTCTATACACTTTAGTCACGACCACCTATACTTGCTTGTCATAACTTGCTCTATGTTCTTTAGCTGTGGCCATAGGTCATCTTTTGTCACAACCTAACAGCTCAGAAAATTCCTGTTGCGATCAATGGTCTTTACTTATCATGACCAAGAGTTTCTGTAAATATCTGACGTGACCTGTGGCTTAACTCATAATGACTTAACTTATCTGGCACTTCTAGCCATCACCTTTTATGTCACCATAACATTTATACACACATTACAAACATGTCGATTATATATTTGGGGTACATTGTAACTATCATACATTTATGTATTCATCTTAAACTTAACATATTTACATTACCTCTCATCTCTCTTTACATTGTTTCTTAAGGAATCATAAACTACACATACTTCTGCAAACAGAAGTATCACCCCCGCATATCAGCTGGCAAATCATTTGCCAAAACTCACTTGTCTCTATATACCATACATGGGTATGTGGCAATATTTAACTTACTACTATTCCATGTCAGTCTACTAGAGTATAAACTTGATTTAGGTTAAAGCCCCTATCATACATCTGCTTATCATCTCTGCTACAGCATTAAGGAACTGCATGTAAACTGTCTGTTCTTAATCTCTATTTCTATCCATCCCTTGACCTGGACTGAGTAAGTCACTCTCTGCATCTTTCTTTAGACCAATACGGTTAACACTAACTATCTTTAACAAATAAGGCTGGGGTTGACTAGGACCAGGAACATCCCACTAATCTTTCTCTATAAAGTCACATATTCCTAGACTTTGGGAATGGACAAGAACTATCATAAACTCTGACTGGATATCTGAATTATGGGACCATGATCTATTACTCATAATAATTCTGTCCTCAAACTCTAGTGGAGGAGGAATGCTATCTGGTCTACCCTTAATCCAGTACCAGTACTCAACTTCCTTAGCCATAATTTATCCTCTCATCAGAGGAATAGAACTTACATCAGGGTTAGAGGGCACTCTAACAATCCTCATACTATATAGAGTCAGTGGAGTCAATATCATATGGTGCATTCACAGCTTCAAAATGAATCTCTACATCACTTCCAGACTGTAAGTTTAAGTCTACAGAAACATCTATGAGGTATTCTACTGTAAACTTTCCTGACTGATCTCCTATACTCTCATCCAAACTTTCTTCATGGTCTAAGGGATGATCAAAGTTTGGATGTACACCATGTCCGTACATCACTACTGGCCTGGGGTTTCCCTATTAACTGAAGCCTCTGACTTAACTTTATAAAATCTCATATATGTTCCTGCAATATTTGCTTAATTAAGCAATGCTAACTATCCTAATAAATACCCTAACTTAACAATATGCTTACTGTTTAGGGTTAGGGTCTGGGAAATAATGTATTCAGAGCATTTCTTAAGCCATAATCCTTTGCTCTGATACCAAAATGTAACATCTTTACTTTTATACATCTTAGGGACCAATCAGTAGTATTTAGAATCACTTACAAGACCTTGGAAGTCCATTAGCCAAATCTGGAATTTTACTCTTTATCAGGTTACTGTTCATATGGTATTTTAGATTATGCAACAAACTTCAAAAAAACATAATTAATTCTAGAAAAATCAAAATGAAGTGGTTCAAAATAATACATGAAGATAACATCTTAAAATTTAAGGAAAAAAATAATTTCCAGACCAAGTTACTAGCCAATTAATACAATTTATTAGTTAAATTTTACTATTCATTTGGTCAAAAACTCTAGAAACATATTCTGGTCTCTTACTTTGGAAATTCATTTCTCTTGATATACATATCCAATTGAAACGTTCTACCTATGAATTTAAAGCGATGGATGTGTACTACTTTTTCATAAAATTTTGTGAACTAATTCCTTCATTTGCTAGGTCAAACTGAAGCCACAATAAAACTGCTTCAGGACCTACGTTTTTACCATTTCAGTTTCTTTTCTTTCATTTCCAATAATTGTTTTAGCATGCACAAGCCATAAAATAAGCTTCTCAATATTCATATACATCATGTACATATGACATAAGTATTACAATAGTTTCATCACATAAATGGACACCTTACATGGCATTTACATACATAGACAATTTATAGTATATGCTAAAATTTCAATACTTCACTTCCTTTCTTCCATTCTTTAGCTCTTCTCAATGCATATCTTTTCTTCATGCTTGACCTAAATTGGTTGGTTATGGGAGAGTGAGATTCTAGGGAATATCAGTAGCAAACATTACCACTTAAATATGCAAGATGGATGCTAATACATGATATGTAATTTCATTAACTTTCTTTGATTAGTGACATGCCATCATGCTATATACTTTTACATAAAGTGCATGGCCATGAAAAACATGTTATTTACAATACATTCAACATAATTTATCATGTCACAACATCATTCAAATGTCATATACATGTTAGCACATAAGCATATCACATCAAGCACATAAAGAGGTAAGTTCACTACCTTGCACTTAAGCTTTCCTCTTAACCTTTAGCCCTTGCTCCCTAGCTTTCCAACCATGAAGCCTTTATGTCCATCACTTCCCAACATCTTCTTGGATGTTTCAAGGTCCTAAACACATTCATATTCATCACATAACTCATTAGGACTCATGAACTCCAACTATGTTTAAGACTAACTTTGTTACACTCTTTATTGTCATAACTTTCTCTAATTTTCACTAATCCACTTGACTCTTGAACCAATTGATGTCTTGACTTTACCCTACACATTTTCATCTTTTGAATCCATTTAAGATTTTAGAATCATGAAATTCCAGATTCTTCATGCCCTGCTGTACAGAATTGAACATAAGCATACAATTCTTTCAAAAATTCTCATTTTGATTCTAATGCTTCCCATACCTGTTTCTCCACTTTACCCCACACAACTTTTCATTTTAAAACCATTGGAACCATCAAAATCATAAAATTTCAATCACTGTTCATGTGAGTGAACAGTAACTATAAGGAATCTCAAAGACCAACCTTGAGATTTTAATGTTTCCAAGGTTCAAAATCTTTCCAATCCTACACAAAATCATCATATAAACTCAATGGAAGCATTAAATCAATGAAATTCCATTTTCTTCCCTCATGAACAGTTCATACTGAACAGGGCACATCATGGCAAAGTCAAGAATATCAATTTGATTCCACAACCAACCACTTAACTAGCTTGTTTAAGCTTCAATCATAAGTTTCTAATTTTAATTTCTTCTTTCCCCTTTTATCTATGGTTTTTGGGCAGCATATCCCCTTAGACAAAACTCAACTTTTCCCCCATGAAAACCCTGAGTTCAAGCTCCCAAATCAAAAGAAAATAAGCTAGGAGAGATTGCTTACCTTTAATCTCTAGCTTGCTTGAACTTGGGTACCTTGAATCTTCTTTGTCTTCACTTGAGTTTTCATTTTGCAAGAGTTTCCCCAAGGGTCCATGAACTTATGGTTTGCTGCAGAAATGAAGGGGGTATTTATAGAAAAATCTTGGTGGAAATCAATGGCCAAGATTGATTTGGTTACTATTTGATCCAATGGCTCACATTTAATCTTGGATTTTACTTTTTCACAAAGCAAATTGTGACATCATCATGAAATCATAAGGGACACCTCAAGGGACACTTCATGGGCTTATGTGGTGAAATCTTAGGGGAAGGAAGCTTCTAGAAAAATTCTAATCTAATCTGGTACCGATCAGAGCAGTTTCACAGCAACCGGACTATTTTCTATTCCTAAATTTTTTATAATATACCAGGATATGTATTCTGTCCTGGAAATCAATGTCTAGGCTCCTTATACCATTAAAAATAATATACTGAATATTTATCTACCATCTATTCCTTAAAAAATGACTAAAATACCCTTAGTATCCTTTCTTGCACTGTACTAACCCTAAGGGCGTAATTGTCATTTCACCCCTCTTTATACTGCCTTAGGGCATATACTAGCTCAACTAATCATATTTATTCCATGTGCCACATTTTTATCCTATCCCAGATGACCAAAATGCCCTCCATCCATCTCTAGTACAATATGGGCATCCAGGGGCATTTTCGTAATTTTACACCTTTTCTAGACACTACCCCTTCTACTGATAAACTGGTGCCCTGGGTTTTGGGCCCTCCTTGGCATCATCATGGGCCTATATATGAGGTTATCTGATCTCATTCTATCTAGGCTTACATACTAATAAGTTCTATTATCGGATCACGGGTGTTATCAAACTCCCGTCAAAATTTACTGTTATGGGAATAACTTTTTATACATGACTTCTTCTGGGGTTCTATCAGATTCATAACATATAACATTGTAGGGCAAACTTTCCTGTAATTCTCCCACTTATATCTAATGTCCATGGAATCTGATAAAAATTCAGATAACTTTTAGACTATCAAATAATTTTGTATTGTCTGGAGCCCTAATAAAATTTCTGTATCATGCCAGATTAACCAGTGTAACTTCCTCTATTTACTGATGGAATATGGGACTGAAAAACTTTTGGGCAGTTATAACCCTTTCCAGGCTGATCTTTCTATAATTATAATTTTGCCCTTTCACTTTTTACTTAATAACATTTAAATCTCTTAACTTTTAGAAATGACCACTTTTGACCTAACTTTTGTTTCTACTTTATCTTTTGACCTTTAACCTCCAATTTTCGTTTAGGTCCCTTTCTTTCTTCAAGACTCATTTAACCTTGATTATTTCCTTCTAATTATCGTCATAATCCTTTCCAAACCTCTTTCCTCTATCAGTATTATACAGATAGGGAAAAATTAGGATATGACACATCCCAAAAGACCCAATAAGGTGGTGAGATAGTTAAGTGGGCCAGAGTCTAAAGCAACATAGGAAAAGTGTGAAATTATGAAAATGCCCATGTGTAGCCAGATTATACCAGAGAAAGATGGAGGGCATTTTAGTCATTATAGACAGGTATAAAATGTCCCAGCAATTACAGGGATGATTATTTAGAGCTAGTATATGCTTTGATGCAGTATAAAGAGGTGTGAAATGACAATTACACCCTTAAGATTATTATAGTGCAAAAAAGTGCAATAAGGGTATTTTGGTCATGATAGAATATATATTCTGGAATGTTATAAAAATTGGAAACATAAAACAATTTGGTTTTTGTAAAACTGCTTAGATCGGTACTTGACTAGACTGAAATTTTTCCTATCAGTATTTCCCCAATATTTATGCCAAACACAGCCCTTTTTGATGTCTTGGATGATGTCATTAATGAGGCTTCTAGGGCAAGCTAATCCAAGATTAAATGTGAGCCATTAGATCAAATAGTAACTAAACTAATCTTGTCAACCCTTGGGGAAACTCTTGCAAAATAAAAATCAAGCCAAGACAAAGAAGATTCAAGGTACAAAAATTCAAGCAAGCTAGAGATTAGAGGTAAGCAATCTATCCTAGCTTATTTTTCTTTGATAAAGGAGCTTGAACTTAGGGTTTTCATGGGGGAAAGTTGAGTTTTCTTTAAGTTCTTGTGCTGTCCAAAAATATTAGATGAAATGAAAAAGAAGAAATTAAAGTTAGAGATAGGTGATTGAAGCTTAAACAAGCTAGATACGTGATTGGTTGTTGAATCAAGTTGATATTCTTGACTTTGCCATGGTTGAACCATTTCAGTTTGCACTGTTTATGATGGAAAGAAATGGAATTTCAATTATTTAAGGCTTCCATTGAATTTATATGATGATTTTGTGTAGAATTGGATAGGTTTTGAACCTTGGAAGAATTAGAATTCCAAGTTATAATTTTTGATATTCTTCTTTGTTACTGTTCACTCGCATGGACAGTGATTAGAATTTCATGATTTTGATGCTTTCAATGGTTTCAAAATGAAAAGTTGTGTGGGATAAAGTGAAGAAACAAATATGGGAAGCATTAGAATCAAAATGAGAATTTTTGAAAGAAAAGAGCGTATTATGTAACTGTACAGAACAGTGCATAGGAGATACAATTTCATGATTCTAAGCTCATAAATGGATTCAAAAGATGAAATTGTGCAGGGTAAAGTCAAGATATCAATTGGTTTAAAGGCCAAGTTAATTACTGAAGACTAGATAAAGTTATATTAGTAAAAAGTTAAGAATTTATCAAGGTTAGTCTTGAGCATTGTTGGAGTTCATGGTCCTAATGAATTATGTTATGAATATGAATGTGTTTAGTGCCTTGAAACATCCAAGAATATGTTGGAAAGTGATTGACCGAAAGGCTTCATGGTCGTAAAGCTAGGGAGCAAGTGCAAAAGATCAAGAGAAAAGCTTAAGTAAAAGGTAGTAGACTTGCGTTGTGCTTGATATGGTATGCTTATGTGTTGACATATATATGATATTTGAATAATGTTGTGACATGATAGATGATGTTGAATGTATTGTGAATAACATGTTTTCCATGGCTATACACTTTTATGAAAAAGTATATAGCATGATGGCATATCACTAACTAAAGAAAGTCTAATGAAATTGCATATCATGCATTAGCATCCATCTTGCATATTTAAGTGGTAATGTTAGCTACTAAGATTCCATAGAATCTCACCCTCCCATAACCAACCAATTTAGGTCAAGCATGAAGGAAAATGTATGCATGGAGAAGAGCTAAAGAATGGAAGAAAGGAAGTGAAGTAATTAGGATCCAAGCATAGGCTATGAATTATCCATGTATGTAAATGCCATGTAAGGTGTCTATTTATGTGATGAATTTGTATGAAATAATTATGGCATAATCCCATTATGTATATGAAGGTATGAAAGGCAAAAGAGGTGGTTTATGCATGCTGGAACAATTATTGAAAGTAAAAGAAAGGAAACTGAAATGGTAAAAACGTAGGTCCTAAAGCAGTTTGGTTGTGGCTTCAGTTTGACCTTGCAAATGAATGAGTTAATACATGAAATTTTATGATCACGTAGTACATATCCATATTTTTAAATTCATATGTAATATGCCTTATTTGGATGTGTATATCAAGAGAAATGAGTTTCCAAAGTTAAGAGATAGTATCTGGAATTTTCAGGATTTTCCATATGAACAGAAAAAAGTAACAATTTAACTGTATCAATTGGTAAGATAAATGTCTAGATTTATATTTTTTCCTTGAATATATATGAAAGATCTTCAATTAGAAATTTGGATAACCTCCATATGATTTTTTTTACAATTAGTTATGGATTTTTAAAGTTGGACTATAAATATGGAAATCACCAAATGAACAGTACCCGAGAAGTAAGTTTTAAAATTTTAACTTTTAGGCTAATGTAATGCTTCCGCTAATCAAATATGCTTCTAAATACATACTCTAAGGTGGTAAAAGTATGATATTTCATTTTGGTATCAGAGCAAAAGATTCTGGCATTAGTACAGAATAAAGTTTTAGCACAGAGGTTTGGTGCAAGATAAACTTGCTCTGATTGGGAAATAGAGTATGTAGCAGTTACCTATGGCCCAATTGAGGTTGAGGTTGAGGTTAGTAATGGGTTACTTGTTCACAGTCTAACTAAGATTATGGATGGGTGATTAATGCTCTAGGGAAATGGAATATTGAATGGCATAGAGATATGCGCTAGACCCTTTTTGAATTAGCTATAAGAAAACAACTGACTCAGTTATAGATTACAGTAAGGCCAAGGACACATAAGTCCTTCAGGCTAGGGATATAGAAGTCTTACAGGCGATGGGAGATGTTATGATAGAATGAGAATAGCATAGTTAAGGTACAATGGCTTGATATGATAAGTTAAAGATCAATAGCCTCAAAAATTTCTTGAAGATTAATAGAAAGAGATGAAAGAGATATAACATGAGTCTACGGGAGTGCCCTCTAACCCTAATATGAGTTTGATCCTCTTATGAGAGGACAGATTACGGCTGAGGAAGCTGAATACTGGTACTGGATACGGGTAGACTAGATATTATTCCTCCTCTATCAGAGTTTGAGGATAGATTTAAGATAAGTAATAGATGATTGTCCCTTAATCTAGAGATCCAGTCAGAGTCGATGATAGTCACTGCCCATTCTCAAAGTCCAAGAATATGTGACTTTATAGAGAAAGATCAATATGATGTTCTTGGTCCTAGTCAACCCTAGCCTTCTTTGTTAAAGACAGATAATGGTGACTATATCAATCTTAAGAAAGCTGTAGTGAGTGAATTACTCAGTCTAGGTCAAGGAATAGACAGAAGTTAAGCTCAAGAGCAATTAGTTTATCTGCAGTTCCTCAATGCCATAGTAGGGATGATAAATAGATATACAATAGAGGGAATTGACCTAAACCAGGTTTATACTTTAACAGACTAGCATGAAATGGTAGTAAGTCAGATACTGCCACATACCCCTACATGGCACATAGAGCTTAGTGAGTTTTTGGCTAATGATCTGCCAACTGATATACAGGGGTGACACTTCTGTATGCAAAAGTATGTGCAGTTTATAATCCCCTAGAAAAGAATGTAAAAAGAGATTAGGGGTAATGTAAACATGGTAAAGTAAAGTAATTACTCAGATGTATGATTGTTACATTGTATCCCGAATATGAAATTGACATGTATGTAATGTATCTGCAAATGTTAAGGTGATCTGAAATATGACTTTTGATGTAATATAATAAGATGATAATGAGTTGAACATCTATGTGAATATGTTCCCAATTTAATATGATTATGATATATAGATATGAATGAGTTTCAATTGACTCAAATTCATCAAAGTCAAGAACATTAAAAGTGAATATTTAGAAAAAGTTATGGCCAGGTCATGATATGAATCAGTTTAGGTCGCGACTAGAAGTTCTAGAGAAGATAAGTCGCTATGAGTTAAGCCACAGATCGTGACAAATATTTACAGAAGCTTTTGGTTGTGACGAGTAAAGACTATTGGTCACGATAGGAAGTGCCAAAGCTATCAGGTCACGATTAGTCCAAGCCATAGGACGTGACTAATGTATAAGCACATCAGGTCACGATAGAACATGACCTAAGGTCATGATTGAAGAACAAAGAGTTGTCAAGTAGTGACGAGCAAGTGGAGATGGTCGCGAATAAAGTTTATAGAGAATATGTGTCACAACTAGCCAGTACTCAGGTTACGAATGGAATGCATAGAGACTTGATGATGAGAATGAAGACACTGACTTCACTAAAGTTTATCAGTTAGAGGTTAACATAGTGTGCAAGGAAGCCAAATAGTATGAGGTACTGGGATATAGAAGAGTAGTTTAAGAAAATGTTCAGAAGTAGATCCTCTATATGATCACTAGGAGTTGATCTATGTTACGAAAGATTTATTTAGCTAGTCTTTACTAAACAGAATAATAAGAAGCTAGAATGAGATTTGCCTAAGAATGAGCCTAATACGTGGCTTAAGATTAAAGACATGATAGTCAATAGATAGAAAATTTATGTTCCCAAAACAGAGGAATACTATCCCAAAGAGACAGTAACCTAGCAGACCTAGGGTAGAGCACCATAGAGAACAAAAGTAATAGTACTAGATGATGAATGAGATCTATACGACTTAAGTTAGTTAGGATCCAAAGATAGACCGGAAAGGAACCATAATCTAGTCTAGAGCCGACTGAGACTGATAGATAGAAAAAGTTAAGAGATAGTAGAGAGAGAAAGGTAGCCACAGTTAAACAAATAAAGTGACTCCCCTATTCCCTATGTAAGAAAGAGTAATGAAGGGTTGAGTCTATACCCTAGTAAGAGGGTAACATGGCAGCCCAAGTTAGATAAATAGTGACTTCAAGATCTGACAAGGATCCGATTAGATAATATGATATATAATCTAGTAGTTAAGGTGATAAAGGAACAAAATGCTTTAAAAGATTACCTAGTTAATTATTTAATCACAGTATGCATATAGAGGATGGCTGAGAAATTATGTAATGATGATATAGCTTATGTTGCCATGAGTTATGATGAGAAGTTGTATCTCCTTACAGTTGTCATATGATGACACGCATGCTTGAGAATGCTTAAATGATTGCATCTCCTTGCAGATTATGTATGTTGGAGTATGCTATGATGAATGGATACCCCTTCCGTATTTCATTAAGGGTAAAGTATATATGATGAAAATATTATTACTCCCATGTCATACAACATGCAATTAGATAATTCAACTTAGTAATGATAAAGCAATAGATGAGATTAAAGATAAAGGTTAATAGTGAATCTATAGACAAATGATCATAGTACTCAGGATATATCCCTTCAGTAGGGATAAGATCCATAAATGATGTGCTATAAACATGAAATGAAATAAGATGCAGTTATGAAAGATGATGTAGCTCTAAGAGGGAGCATCGTCTATGCAATAGAAGTTAATATTTTTGCAATAGAGCTAGATTGCTCTTGCAATAGAGTCAAATTGCTCTTGAAAATAAAGCCAAGGGAATGAACGTATTATGATAGACATGTGCATGGTAGAGCCTATGTAGCTCTCTGCAGTAATGGATATAGTCAAGTTATAAAAGATGAGAATGATATGTAAATTCCTGAGTGATCGAGGAAATGAGTAAAGTCTTAATAGATAATATTGGCGTATGTGATCATTTTTGGGGAATTATCTATTAAGTTAACAACTATGTGAAAGTGACTAACCTTGTAACTTTGTTCATTAGTTTAGGTCTTCCAAAGATAAGAATACAGTACAACAGAATCGTAGTAGATTCCAGAGAATTGCAGTTAGATCCTAGTATGGCTCACAGAGAATAAAATCCTAGGGTCACAGTTAGATCCTGAAAAGGCTTACAGTTGATCGTAGTAGATCAAGCCTAGAGAAAGAAATTAATGAGCCATAAGTACAATATTTCTTTAGAATGACAAATACCAAGGAAAAAATTAAGGTATAGAAGCTTCACAAGTTGGTTAAATCATAATAGAGAGAGTACCCATGATGTTAATTTCAGATAGTCTTATTACTATTATGGACTGCACTCATAATCTTCTTACAAGCAACAGGAACTAAGTGATCAAAATTAAAGTTGTTAATCCTAAGTACCCAAGATTTATGAGAATATCTCATAAGGTTTGAGAAATGGTCAAATAAGAATAAAGAGATCTCTATGATGAGATAACAGAGAATAAGAATGAGAGACAAATAGATCCTCCAGATGAGGATAAAGAGATTAAGAAGGCCAGATAGACCCAAAAGAGATAGTATAAGAGTGGTCTAAGATAGTAAAGTACCAGGATTGAAGCTTATTAACACCAGTACTTCATATTTATATATACACTTTTCAGTTAAGCGTGCTTAAGCAAGAGTAGCCCAATGATGGGTGACCCCCTTTGCCATATATGCACAGAGTTATGTAAAATGAGAGAAAGAGCTATGAAAAGTTAGAAAGGGTTATAAACGTAAGAGACTAGAACCCTTATGTCAAGTCTAAATGAGATGGGTTTGAAAGGAAATATTTAGAAAAGATTTCTTAAAAACTAGCAAAGTTATAAGTTAGAGAGAATGTTTAGTCTATGATATCTCAGAATATGTTATGACAAGACAAGTAGGCTATGATATCACATGAAAAGTACATAATGAAATACGTTATGAGAAATATGTATCAAGAAGTACCAAATAAAGTGGCTTTATAGCTAGCTTTATAAACAGATAGAGAGACTCCTATTTTGAAAGGGATAAGATGATTATATGTTGTGTTATAGACAAAGTAGCAAGTGAGAGCTTTCATTCCTTGTATAAAATGCCAGGCATTATGTGATGTTTGTAAAATATCCTAAAGCTCCAAATGTTAGAGCAATGCAAGCTCCAAGTGTTAGAGCTGAGCAAGCTCTGAGTGTTAAAGCTATGCATATTAAAGAAAGGAATGCTTGAGCTCTGATGTTAGAGCTTTGCATTAATGGCAGGTATGTAGTCCTGCAATATGTTAGCCAGGCATTGTACATGTTAGAGTATGTGCTCCTATCTAGCAATAAGTAAAGAGAGAAAGAATAGTGACATAAGTCCTCTCTCTGTATTGTGATGAATTATTAAAGATGATAAGAAGAAAATAAGTACGATGGTATGAAAATGAGAGATGAAGTTTTGTGGATGTTTAGAGAATTCCTCTAGATACTCAGATGAGTAATAAGTGATTGCACTAAGAAGTATGATGAGTAGTTAACAGAAACTCCAAAATATAACAGTATTTAAGAGAATTTGATATGAAAAAAATTGACATTACTCACAAGTCTAGTGTAGTGAAAAGTCCATATGCAAATAGATGCAAAGCAAATAAGCAAGTAACATAATGAGATATCGTTCAACTATGATTGAGTTGATTCATAATAGGAGAAAAGTAATGGCAGTAAAGAAATAAAGATCTGCAGACATGAAAGGTACTCTGCTAAAATGTCAAAATAAAATATAAGAAGATAGATACCCCAATCCTTAGTCATAAAGAAGACAAGGATATCTATCCAAGACTATTGACTAAGGTACCAAGTAAATTTTGAGGACAAAATTTATTTTAAGGGAGTAGAAATGTCATATCTTAATTTTTCCCTATTTGTATAATAATAAAAGTCAAATGAGTCTTGAAGGAAGAGAGAGACTGAAATGAAAAGTTCAGCAGTTCTATGGTGAAAAATGAAAGTAGAAATAAAATTTGGGCCATTAAGTGTAATTATGAAAAGTTGAGTGCCTAAAGTGTAATTTTAAAAGTTCAATGACCTAAATGAAAATTAGAAAAGGTTAAAGGCAAAAAGTGAAAGTAGAAATAAAAGTTGGGCTAAAAGGTATAATTACTAAAAGTTTAGGGACCTAAATACAATTAATAAAAAGTTTAGGGACCTAAATATAATTAATCAAAAGTTTATGAACCTAAATGTAATTATGAAAAAGTTGAGCCAGAAAAGGCCAAAAATGTCTAGAATCAAATTAGTCCCAAATTTTACTAGTAAGTAGAGAAAATTATTCTGATCAGTTTAACGTGACATAGAATTTTGATTTGAGGTCTCGATTAATTGATATAAATTCCTGAAGACATAAAAAATTATTACAGTATTTTTTGGACCTCAGAATTAGATGAAACTTTATATTAAATTTCTATAATTAATATAAGAATTTATAAAATTGACAGAGTCAGAAAAGGAATCCTATAGAATTCTTAACAGATTCTACAGTGGAATAAAATATTTGAAAAATATGGTTGGGAGAGATTTCTTGGGATTTATGCCATAAAAGTAATGGACAAATACTAAGGCCCAAATGGTATCCCAAGAAGCCTAATAAGGTGGTGAGACAGTTAAGTGGGCCAAAGTCTAGAGCAACATAGGAAAAGTGTGAAATTACAAAAATGCCCCTGTGTAGCCAAATTATACCAAAGATGGATGGAGGGCATTTTAGTCATTCTAGATAGGTAAAAAACATCCTAGAAAGTATAAGAATGATTATTTAGAGCCAGTATATGCTCTGATGTAGTATAAAGAGGTGTGAAATGATAATTATGCCCTTAAGGTCATTATAGTGTAAAAAAGTGCAATGAGGGTATTTTGGTCATTTTCCAAAGGATAATTGGTAGGTAAATACTCTTTCTAATAATGTTAATGGTAGGAAAAACCTAGGCACTGGTTTTCATGATAGAATACATATTATAGAATGTTATAAAAATTGGGAACATAAAATTGTGCTTTTTGTAAAACTGCTTAGATCGGTACCGGACTAGACTGGAATTTTTCCTATTAGTATTTCCCCATTATTTGTTTCAAACACAGCCCTTTTTGATTTCTTGGATGATGTTATTAATGAGGCTTCTAGGGCAAGCTAATCCAAGATTAAATGTGAGCCATTAGATCAAATAGTAACTAAACTAATCTTAGCCTTCCATTTCCACCAAGATTTTTTTTATAAATACCCCCACCAAATCTGATTCAAACCATGGAGCATGAACCCTTGGGGAAACTCTTGTAAAATAAAAACTCAAACCAAGACAAAGAAGATTCAAAGTACCAAAGTTCAAGCAAGCTAGAGATTAAAGGTAAGCAATCTATCCTAGCTTATTTTCCTTTAATATGGGATCTTGAACTTAGGGTTTTCACGGGGGAAAGTTGAGTTTTATTTAAGGTTTTGTGCTGTCCAAAAATCTTAGATGAAAGGAAAAAGAGAAATTAAAGTTAGAGATAGGTGATTAAAGCTTAAAAAGCTAGATAAGTGATTGGTTGTTGAATCAGGTTGATATTTTTGACTTTGCCATAGTTGAACCATTTCATTTTGCACTATCCATAATGGAAAGAAATGGAATTTCAATGATTTTGAGGCTTCCATTGAATTTATATGATTGTTTTGTGTAGGATTGGATAGGTTTTGAACCTTGAAAGCATTAGAATTCCAAGTTGTAATTTTTGAGATTCTTATCTATTACTATTCACTCACATGTACAGTGATTAGAATTTCATGATTTTGATGCATCTAATGGTTTTAAAATGAAAAGTTGTGTGGGATAAAGTAGAGAAACAAGTATGGGAAGCATTAAAATCAAAATGATAATTTTTGAAAGAAAAGAGGGTATTATGTAATTACGAAACAGTGCATAGGAGATATAATTTCATGATTCTAAGCTCATAAATAGATTCCAAATATGAAATTGTGTAGGGTAAAGTCAAGACATCAATTGGTTCAAAGACCAAGTTAATTAGTGAAGACTAGAGAAAGTTATATTAGTAAAAAGTTAAGAATTTATCAAGGTTAGTCTTGAGCATTATTGGAGTTCATGGTCCTAATGAATTATGTGATGAATATAAATGTGTTTAGGACCTTGAAACATCCAAGAAGATGTTGGGAAGTGATTGACCGAAAGGCTTCATGTTTATAAAGCTAGGGAGCAAGTGCAAAAGATCAAGAGAAAAGCTTAAGAGCAAGGTAATGGACTTACCTCTTTATGTGCTTGATGTGGTATGCTTATATGTTGACATATATATGATATTTGAATAATGTTGTGACATGATAGATGATATTGAATGTATTGTGAATAACATGTTTTCCGTGGCCATGCACTTTTATACAAAAGTATATAGCATGATGGCATGTCACTAACTAAAGAAAGTTTAATGAAATTGCATATCATGCATTAGCATACATCTTGCATATTTAAGTGGTAATGTTTGCTATTGAGATTCCATATAATCTCACCCTCCTATAACCAACCAATTTAGGTCAAGCATGAAGGAAAATGTATGCATGGAGAAGAGCTAAAGAATGGAAGAAAGGAAGTGAAGTAATTGGGATCCTAGCATAGGCTATGAATTATCCATGTATGTAAATGCCATGTAAGGTGTCTATTTATGTGATGAATTTGTATGAAATAATTATGGCATAACCCCATGATGTATATGAAGGCATGAAAGGCAAAATAGGTGGTTTATGCATGCTAGAACAATTATTGAAAGTAAAAGAAAGGAAACTGAAATGGTAAAAACGTAGGTCCTAAAGCAGTTTGGTTGTGGCTTCAGTTTGACCTAGCAAATGAATGAGTTAATACATGAAATTTTATGAGCATGTAGCACATATCCATATATTTAAATTCATATGTAATACTCCTTATTGGGATGTGTATATCAAGAGAAATGAGTTTCCAAAGTTAAGAGACAGTATCTAGAATTTTCAGGATTTTTCCATATGAACAGAAAAAAGTAACGATTTAACTGTATCAATTGGCAAGGTAAATGTCCAGATTTATATTTTTCAATTGAAGAGCTATGAAATAGATTCAATTAAAAATTTGGATCACCTCTATACAATTTTTCTACAATTAGTTATGAATTTTTAAAGTTGGACTGTAAATATAGAATCACCAAATGAACAATACCCGAGAAGTAAGTTTTAAAATTTTAATTTTTGGGCTAATGTAATGATTCCGCTAATCAAATATGCTTCCAAATACATACACTGAGGTGGTAAAAGTAGAATATTTCATATAGCTTCCCCAAGGGTTCTTGCTTCACATTTTGAGCAAAATAGTGGGGGTATTTATAGAAAATCTCATGGAAAATGAATGCCCAAGACCACTTTGTGCACTATTTGATCTAATGACTCATAATTTCTCTTACATCAAACTTTCTCATCAAGCCAATTTGAGATAAGATCACATGACAAAAACCTTCTCTTCCCCTTGCCTTGTATGCCATGTGTGAGGTCTTGTGGGTCTCACCATATGCAAACCCTAATTCTCACTTTATTCTTTTTCTTTTCTTTTTCAAAAATTTATAAATTATTCATTATTGGACTTGGGTTCCAAGAAAAATTTAAAGACTTATTGGGATGCCCTAGGACAAAATATTGTGTTGTCCTATGTCTTTCTTGGGTCCAATAGCTATTTGGTACAAATCCCAAGGCACTTTCCTTATACCTATATCCTTAAAATATCCTAATTTTGAAATAAATGCTAGGCACCTCTTTTAATAGTTCTAAATTTTTTAGAAATTCATTCTAATATAAAATAAATTTACTAAAAAGTTTCATAATTTTCTGAGATCCAAAAGTCCTGATAAAAATTCCCTATATTTCCTCAAGTCCCTCTATCGGAGTCCGATTTCACTTTAATTTCTCAAAGGGCATTATCATCTTTTCACACATCATCAACATATTCCATGACTATGGTAAACTATTTTGGGAACTCTCCTTGACTGTCTAACCTTAGTCAAATGACCAAAATGCCCTTCATCTAACTTTGACTCAATGAACAACAAAGTGGTATTTTCGTAATTTTATATTTTTTCCGATCTTTATTAGCCCTGGTTCACGTAGTTATCTAAAAATGTTATTGGTCTTGTAAGGCGCCATTTTGGGCCTTCTACATGATCCACTATCTTCATAGGCTAAATTCCTGAGAAATTCCCCTGAAATGTATTTATTGAGTATTTTAATTCACTGTAAATTTTATAATAAATTCTACTAAGCTCCTTTTTTAGCTTTGTCAATTTTATAAATTATTATATTAATTATAAGAATTTTGTGCCAAATTTCATCTAATTCTGAGGTCCAGATGATACTGTATTAATTTTTCTTTCTTTAGAAATTAATATAAATTTTTTGGAACTTTAAATTAAAATTCTATGTTGCATCAAACTGATCAGAATATTTTCTCTATTTACTTAGAAAAATTGGGACTAATCTAATTCTGGGTATTTTTAGATATTTTCCTGCTCAACTTTCAATAATTACCAAAATAAAACATCCTTATTTTTGTACGTCTTAGGGACCATTTAGTAGTATTTAGAACTACTTATAAGACTTTGGAAGTCCATTAGCTAAGTATAGAATTTACTCTTCTCGGGTTATTGTTCATATGATATTCTAGATTCGGCGATGAACTTAAAAAAATCATAATTAATTCTAAAAAATCAAATTGAAGTGGTTTAAAAAGCTATGTAAATATAACATCTTGAAATTTAAGGGGAAAATAATTTTTAGACCAAATGTGTAGTCAATTAATATAGTTTATTTATCAAATATCATTGTTTATTTGGTAAAAAATTCTAAAAATATATTCTGGTCCCTTTAGAAAATTTGTTATCTTTGTTCAAACTTGAAATAAGATGTTCTTGGATCAAAATGAAGCTTGACATGTTAACTAAATGTCTGTAAAATTTCATATATTTATCTCATCATTTTCTATTTTTTATTACATTATGAGCATTGTGGCTCAAACATGTTATATAACATCATTACTTGCAACAATTTATACATTCATCATATAACATTTACATTATCCAATCATTAACTTCTCTTCATGCTTCTTTATCCTCTTTCATCATTAATAAACTATGGGATTGGGATTATATGGAGGGGGTGACATTTCTAGGGAAATCTCAGTAGCAAATGGTACTAAACAATGCATGCATTAATGTAAATACTTGTACTTGCTTGTGAAAGTGTTAACATTATGTAATGTGTGCTTTCATGTAACATATGAAATACAATTGGCCAAAGTAAATGTCATATCCTAACTTTTCACTATCTGTATAATGCTGATAGAGAAAAGATGTTTGGAAAAGATTGTGACAATGATCAGAAGGAATGATAAAGGTCACATGAGTCTTGAAGGAAGAGAGGGACTAAAATGAAAAGTTTAAAAGTTTTATGCTGAAAAACGAAAGTAGAAATAAACTTTAGGCCATTAAGTATAATTTTCAAAAGTTTAAGGACCAAAATAAAATTTAGAAAAGGTTGAAGGCCAAAAGTGAAAGTAGAAACAAAAGTTAGGCCAAAAGGTATAATTATCAAAAGTATAAGGACCTAAATGCAATTAACCAAAAGTTTAGGGACCTAAATGTAATTATGAGAAAGTTGAATCGGAAAAGGGCAAAAAATGCCTAGAATCAGATTAGTCCCAAATTTTACTAGTAGATAAACAAAATTATTCAGATCAGTTTAACACAATACAAAATTTTGATTTAAGGTCCAGATTAATTGATAGGAATTCCTAAAGTCAGGAATAATTTTTACAGTATTTTTTAGACCTCAAACTCAGATAAAACTTTATAGTAAATTTCTATATTTAATATAAGAATTTATAAAATTAACAGAGTCAGAAAAGGAATCTTGCAAAATTCTTACAGGATTTTACAGTGAAATAAAATACCCAATAAATACAGTAGAAAGATATTCCTTGGGATTTGTGCCATAAAGGTAATGGACTAATACTAAGGCCCAAATGGCATCCCAAGAGGCCCAATAAGGTGGTGAGACAGTTAAGTGGGCCATAGTCCAGAGCAACACAGGAAAAGTATGAAATTATGAAAATGCCCTTATGTAGCCAGATTGTACGAGTAATGGATAGAGGGTATTTTGGTTATTCTGGACAGGTAAAATATGTCCAAGATAGTATAAAGATGATTAATTAGAGCCAGTATACAACTTGATGCAGTATAAGGGAGTGTAAAATAACAATTACGCCCTTAGGGTTAATATAGTGCAAGAAAGTGGACCAAGGGCATTTCAGTCATTTCCCAAGGGATCTGTAATTAAGTTTTAGCCCAGTCTAAGAATGTCAATGGTAGGGAGAATCCAGATACTGGATTTAAGGTTAGATAGTATATTATTAAAACTCAAAAGAATTATATTTATAAAACAGTGTGGTTTTTTAGGAATCGGACTGAGCCAGTACTAGATTGGACTAGAATTTTTCCAGAAGCTTCCCCCATTGGAATTTCACCACCTAGCGTCATGGATGATATCATAATTTTCTTTTTGAAAAAGTTAAATCCAAAATTAAATGTGAGCCATTAGTTTAAATAGTGCACAAACTAATCTTGGCCATTGATTTTCCATGAGATTTTTCTATAAATACCCCCTCAAATCTGATTCAAAATTGTGGAGCATGAACCCTTGGGGAAACTCTTGGAAAATGAAAACTCAAGCCAAGACAAAGAAGATTCAAGGTACCAAAGTTTAAGAAAGTTAGAGATTAAAGGTAAATAATCTATCCTAGCTTATTTTTCTTTGATATGGGAGCTTGAACTTAGGGTTTTTATGAAGAAAAGTTGAGTTCTCTCTAAGGTGTTGTGCTATCCACGTCTTGACTTATTCAATGTTCTGATGTTACTGTTCATCTAGCATTCTGTCCCTAATTCTAGCATTTCTGGTCCCAACTTTGATAAATCATATCTTTATGTGTAGACATCCAAATAAGACGTTCTATATATAAAATTGAACCTTGGAATGTCTAATATTTACTGAAAAATATCATACATTTATTCAATTATTTACTATGTCTAATTACAGTTCAATTGTCACTGCCTCACCACAAGTTACTGTTCATAGTGATAATTTCCAGCAATTACACATACATCAATCACATATCAGTCATGCTAAATAATTAACATCTCTTCATACATCTTTATCTCCTCCATCTTGAGAAGACCTGCTGTAATTGGATTGATATGGAAGGGGTGAGATTTCAAGGGAAATCTCAGTAACAAACGGTGTAAGGAATTGGAAGACACGCAGGAGAAATTAACTTAAAAAATTGTCTATTCCCTACTAGGATCTACCGTATGTGTTTAAGTCAAGTGGAAAGAAGTATTACCCTCAGTATTCAGTCGCGACTTTCTCAGCTTCTAGTTGCAACGTCCACAGCTTCTCTCCATGGCTCATGATCTCTTTTCGATCGCAAGAAGTCGACGACTCAAGTTAGCTTCCTCTACTGGTATCCACACGAACAACGTTCCAACCACGAACGACGTGCTAGCGCCTCCTGTCCCTCTAGGGCTTACTCAAGAATCCGTCGTCTCCGTCTCTATTTCGGCAGTTTCTTATCTACAAAACCCTTTTACGGATTCCCGTTCACCCTTTTGTTCTGTCCCAACCGTAGCTCCTAAATATCAGATATATCGGATGCTATGCGTGCTACCACAGACTTGGATTTTTGGAATTAATCTTATATTAATTCTGAAATTAATACAATCTCATATATTGTATAATTTAATAAGAAACTAATTAAATAAATAGTGTTTGTATTAAATCCGTCCCACAGATTTAATTCACCTATTTATTTAATTTAAAATAAAGATAAGACGGAATTACATTTGATTTATTCTCATATATCAAATTTGAGATATCATATCAATTTGAATTTCAAATTCAAACGTGATAGAGATTTAATTTATCCTTATAAATTAAATCTTGTAAATATCTCTTATATAATATATATATATGAATATAAATATAAATAAATATATACATCCACCTTGGATCATTCATTGAATCTAGACATGTCTTAGATTCAATGAATATCGATATCATAGCTCGTATTGGGCTATTTTGTGTGCGACCCTGTAAGCCCATATGAAGTTGGCAGTGGGCCATTTACTATACTGACTCACAAGTTGCAAGCGGTCTCTAGTAAGACATCACGACTACCCAAATCATATGAGGATTGATGAACGATGTAACCTTTTATACAACCATATCATGTCCCTTTTGTCACACGATATTTTGGTCATAGATAAGGCATGGAGAATGTCATCCTCCTATTCTTGACCGTTACTTTCTCGATCCCTGAGTAGTCTGACTATAGAAATGGAACTACCTTTTTATTATAGTATGGTCATATATTTCTCAGACTCACTTATCGAGGGGCCCAGTAATATCTCTCTACGAATGGTAGGGACAAATTCCATCTTGACCATTCACATTCCTCTGCATGGAAAACCACTAAGCCTGAACATAATCTTTATGATCACTTGGTCAAAAGTGACTTTTGACTAGGTCAAAGCTGAGCGTTTGTCATGTAGGAATCCATGATGATCTCAGGTCAAATGGCATAGTGACATGGTTTGAATATGAGAGAAGCTTATGACTTAACCTATACAGCTCTCTCATAGCGGGTCGGTCCAACACCTTGTACTCTTACATGTGCTTATGACTTTGATTTATATCTCTATACATCTTCAAAGTCATACTGGTCTTATTTCATCTCTGCTCCTGCATAAATAACCAACCAGGGACATTTAGGATAAGATCATGAGTTATCCAAGGATAGTCATCACATTAAACATGCAAATAATATGATAACACAATTAATAAATTCATAAATCAACAATGTTCATAAGACAATGATTGGCCCCCAGGGCACAATTTCCAACAAACGATACTAAACAATGCATGCATTAATGTGAATACTTGTGCTTGCTTGTGAAAGTGTTAACATTGTCTAATGTGCATGCTTCCATGTTACATATGAAATACAATTGGCCAAAGTAATAATAGAAATAGAGCTTTATATATAAGCACATATGCAACACAATTCAACAAATCCATAGCACAATCAAGGATAACATTCAATGCATACAAGTTTATGATAAGTTCACTACCTGGCGTGTAGCCTTTCCTTTCAGCTCTTAGCCTTATCTCTAAGGTCCCTTCTTTTTATCAGTCAGAGCCTATACATAGCATAATAATATCTTTATTATTATCTAGTATAGCTGTACTTAACCTCATGCTAAAGTTTGGAGTAATATCCTTAATTCGACATTCCCCTAACTTTCTTTTTATCTATAGCTAACTTTATTAATAGAGATATTTCTATATTCTAACCACTAAGAGAAATCCTCTACTTTATTAGAGTAGGGACTAGAATAACTTACTTACCTCATTCCTAAGCTCTGCCTAGTCCCTAAACTCCTTATACTACTCCTAGTTGTACTAGAACTCCTCATTTCTTTCTCTTCCTTCATTTCTTTCTCTGTTTCTCTTTTCTCTCTTCTTTCTCTTCTTTATGCCATGCTTGACCATGGCTTAGAATGGAAGGGGTGGCCTATTTATAGGTGAGTGGATGTGGAATGGATGGCTCATATCGAATCATGATGAATGGCCCAGATCGTTTAGCTTCCTTAATAAGCTTTGCCTGCATCATCACGATGACATCACCCTCCTCAATGAATCACAATATGACATCATCCAAGGACACCTCAGGGGGTATGTGGTGCAAATGGTGGGGGCCCTTGGGACACATCACTATCTGACTTAGCCTTTTCAGAGAATTCTAGAGTCTTTTCCTGGAATGAGCGGCCGAGATTGTGCCACGTGTCCCTTTTACTTTTTCTCCTTTTCTAATCTCATGACATGTGTCCTTAACTTTTATTCTTTTCCTGTAATCATGCCATGTGGCACCTTGTAGGTCCCATGAGAACACCTTTCATGCCACCTCATGGTCTAAAGTCATATCTGATCACTTTTCCCAGTTCTATCATTAACCGTGTAACTTTACTTTATGGAAAAGTAGTAAAATATTATTTTAATATCTCTTAAACTCCCATAACCATTGGGCCTACGTTTTTGGACTTTGGATTGCTATCTTGGGTTTCTAACCAAGCCGAAGCACCCTGGTGGCTTAGTTCCCAAGAAATATCCCTTTCTTTTCTGTTATGCCCATAGGGACTTTCACTATTTTCATTGAATTTTCACTTTCTTACAGTTTAGTCCATGAACATTATCTGTACACTTCTAGGACTCCTGCACAATAGGGTCTAGTAGCCTTCCTTTTTCAAGCTACATACTGGGCTTTTAGGCCTAAAAATTGGGATATGACATTTCTCCTCCTCTTAAAATAAATTTCATTCTCAAAATTTCAGGGTCAAATCTCTATTCATTTTTTTATGAATATTTCCCTCTGAGGAGAATGTCTCTTTCATAACATAACATTTCCTTGACTTTTCTAGCTTTTCTTAACTTTTCTGACTATCTCGCATAACTTCGTGTATCTATGCCAAACTTTTGTGGCATTTACACCTTTTCTCATATAATTGTGTTCTATCTTTAGACCCTATTCTCTAGTCTTACTAACCTTTTAATCTCTTTATCCTTATCTGAAGGATTTATCTACTCATACTTTTGTATTCTCAAAACATATGGGGTTTTCTTCTTTGTTCCTCAGGCATACTTCTATAAAACGTTTTGAATATTAGCACCCAGACTTGAATTTGGACTCTATCTTTGTTTAAGGAAAACTAAGTTCAGTCTATAATATAGGCTATTTGAGGAAAATCATTATAAATAGGTTTTCTAGAGGAGTTAATCAACTTGTGAAGCTCCTTACCTTAACTTCATCTTTGGTACTCATCTTTCCAGAGAGATACTATACTGTTCTCATTTCTTCATGGCTCCTTACTTTCCCTAGGCTAGGTCTAATTGTGACCTCGAGATCTAACTACGATCAACTATAAGCCTTTTCAGAATCTAACTGTGACTTTGAAGCTGTTAGGATCTAACTGCGACCCTTGAGCCATGCTAGGATCTAACTGTGACCCTCCATAATCCTCTGTGATTCTATTATACTGTATCATCATCTCTAAAATATCTCATCCAACAAACTAAGTTATAAGGTTAATTGCTTCCACTTGTTGATAACTTAATAAAATTTTTTTATGAAATATATTCAGTAGCCCATATTATTTACCAAGACTTTACTTATTTTCCCTCTTACTCAAGAGTTCCTTCTCATCTTTCTTATTCTGTTATGGCTTGCCAATTATGGTCTAACTACCTACCATTGCATTCTATTGCTATGGCCTCATCATAACTTCTCATTTAAATATGTGCTCTAAATGTGAGCCCTTTGAACTATGCTTTAACTGCGAGCAATCTGTATCAGATCTAACTCTTATCTGAAGATTGATCTGAACTCATCTGAATCTAGCTATATCTGAGAGCCATCTGTTTCATATCCAACTCTTATCTGAAGAGTGATATGAAAATAATCTCTTTACTGTTATCTCTTACTCTTTATGTATACCATTTTTTTATAGAGTTATAACACTACCACCTTCTTGGTACTTACTATAACCCTAACATAAGAAATAGCCCTGAGTACTGTATTTATAAGTCTGTAGAAATACCTGAGTAACCCCAATCATACTGTCACAACTGTCCCACCTACTGAGACAATCTATCATCATGGGTACATTCTTATTGCATGTCATATGGTATACTTTCTTATCTCATCATAAACTCTACCCTGCATGTACTGCATGAGGGGAGTATTCATAGCATACTCTAACATGCGTGTCATCATATGATAACTGCAAGGAGATGTAACTATTCATCATAACTTATGGCAACATAAGCCATATTATAAATTTGCTTAACCATCCATCATACTTACACTGCAATTGAACAAGTAACTAAGTGATCCTTTAAAGCATTCTTTCCTCTATCACATTATCTTCCAGATCCCAAACATTTATTTATGAACTTGAAATAACTACTCATTTAACTTAGGCTGCCACATTACCCTCTTACTAGGGTATAGACTCAACCCTTTATTACTTTATTTGACTCTTGCTCATTACTCTTTCTTAAATTAGGGAGTCTCTTTATCTTTAAAATTATGGCTGCCTTCCTCTCTTTAAACATTATAAACTTCTTTCTTTGTAACACGGAATTCAATCCGTGAGCTAACTTCTTAGTCATTCAACTCTCAACTATCTCTTAACTCTTTCTTTCTATCAGTCTCAGTCTACTCTGTACTAGACTGTACTTCCACTGTCTTGGGAACATCAGCTTTCTATCTATTAATCATCTTGTCTCATGCTAGGATTATTCTAAAGCAAGTCTCATTCTAACTTTTGCTTCTTTTGTAATATAGATCTACTCACATTGTCATATTCTAATTTTTCCCTATCCGTATAGTACTGATAGTGGAAAGAGGTTTGGAAAGGATTATGACGAACATCAGAAGAAATAATAAAGGTTAGATGATTCTTTAAGACTATGTTTTGGCTTAGTGGTTTTTCATGCGGAGGAATGTGAATGATCAAGATGAAATTTGTCCCTCACATTCTTAGAGAGATATTACTGGGCCCCTCGATGAGTGAGTCTGAGAAATGTGTGGCCATACTGTAATGGAAAGGTAGTTCCATTTCTATAGTCAGACTACTTAGGCATTGAGAAAGTAACGATCAGGAATAGGAGGATGACATTATCCATGCCTCATCCATGACCAAAATATCGCGTGATAGAAGGGACATGATATGGTTGTATAAAAGGTTACATCATTTAACAATCCTTATATGATTTGGATAGTCGTTATGTCTTGCTAGAGATCGCTTGTGACTTGTGGGCTAATATAGCAAATGGCTCACTGCCAACTTCATATGGACCTGCAGGGTCACACACAAAATAGCCCAACACGTGCTATGATGTCCAGATTTATTAAATCTAAGACATGTCCAGATTCAATAAATGATTCAGGGTGGATGTATATATTTATTTATATTTATATTCGTATATATATAAATTCGTATATATATATATTATATATAAGAGATATATGAGATTTAATTTATAAGGATAAATTAAATCTCTATCACGTTTGGATTTAAAATTCAAATTGATATGATATCTCAAATTTGATTTATGAGAATAAATCAAATATAGTTCAGTTTTATCTTTATTTTAGTTAAATAAATAGGTGAATTAAATCTGTGGGACGGATTTAATATAAATATTATTTATTTAATTAGTTTCTTATCAAATTATACAATATATGATATTGTATTAATTTCAAAATTAATATAAGATTAACTCTAAAATCCAATTCGTAGAGAAAAACGCATAGCATCCTATATATATGATTTGAGGAGCTACATTTTGAAACATATAGAATACAGAAAGGCAGAAGGGGGATTTGCAAAAGGTTTGTAGATAAGAAACTGCCGAAATAGAGACGGAGAGGACGAATTCTTGAGAAAGCCCTAGAGGGACAGGAGACGCTAGCACGTCGTTCATGGTTGGAACGCTGTTCGTGTGGATACCAGTAGAGGAAGCTGACCTGAGTTGTCGACTTCTTGTGATCAGAAAGGGAGCACGAGCCGCAGAGAGAAGCTGTGAATGTCGTGACTAGAAGCTGTGGAAGTCGCTGAGGAACACTGAGGGTAATGCTTCTTCCCACTTGACTTAAACACATACGGTAGATCCTGACAAGGAATGGAAAAATTTTTAAGTTAATTTTTGCTGCGTGTCTTCCAATTCCTTACACCTGGCCCTAGTCAACCCCAGCTTTCTTTGTTAAAGACAGATAATGCTGACCATATCTGTCTCAAGAAAGCTGTGGAGAGTGAACTACTCAGTCTAGTTCAAGGAATAGATAGAAGTATAGATCAAGAGCAGTCAGTTTACTTAGAATTCCTCAATGCCGTATCAGGAATGATAAATAGATATGCAGTAGAGGGCATTAACCTAAATCAAGTTTATACTCTAGAGGATTAACATGAGATGATAGTAAGTCAAGTGTCATGAGACTAAAGATGCCAACCTCACCGAAGTCTATCAGTTAGAGGTTTAGTGTATAGTAAAGGTAAGATAAACAGTATGAAGCACTAAGATACAGAAGATCAGTTTCAGAAGAGGCTCAATAGTAGGTCCTCCATATGATAATTAGGAGTTGATCTATATTGCGAAACACATTGTGCATCTAGTCTCTATTGAACATAATGATGAGAAGTTAGAATGAGACTTGCCTAAGAATGATCTACTACATGGCTTAAGGATAAAGATATGATGGATGATAGATAGAAAGTTAATGTTCCTGAGACAAAGGGATTCCATCACGAAGAGATAGTAACTTAACGCTCTGCCCTAGATAACATAAATAGTAATGTTAGGTGATGAATAAGATCCAAGTGACCTGAATTGGTCAGGATCTAGAGACAAACCAGAAAAGAATCACAGTCTAGTCCAGAGTAGACTAAGACTGATGGACAAAAAAAGTTAAGGATGATATAGAGAGACACAGAAGCTACTCCATATGAGATGGAGAGTGATTAGCTCATTTGAGAAGTTTTTCTCAAAGAAGTTTAAAGGAAGCATTCCTCTCAATTAGAGAGAGAGGTGAGCGTGGGGCTAAGGGTTAGAGCTAAGGAAAGAGAACTCTTTTGATGGATACTTAATCGAGTTCATTCATATGAACCTTAAGACTTAATAAGAGATACATTCTCACCTGTTAGTAATCCAGGAGGATAAGGGAAAACTTAAAAGTTTGAATGGCATAAGGGATGTGAGCCAGCCTTTCCTCAGTTAGCTAAAATGAAATAGCTGACTCAATTATGGATTACATATAGATTTTAATGAGGCCAAGGACACATAAATCCTTTAGCTTAGAGACACCGAAGTCTTATAACCGATAAGAGATGATATGATAGAATGAATATGACCTAGTAAGGTAGCCACAGATTTAAAGATAAAGTGACTCCCTATTTCTTATGTAAGAAAGAGTAAAGAAGGGTTGAGTCTATACCATAGTAAGAGGGTAAAGTGGTAACCTAAGTGAAATAAGTAAATGATTCAGGTTCCTAAATAAATGATCAGGACCTAGTGATTAAGGTAATGAAGGAACAGAATACTTTAAAGTCTACTTGGTTAATTATTTAATTGTAATGTGAGTATAAGAGATGGTTGAGCAGAGGTATGCGATAGTGGTATGGCTTATGTTGCCATAAGATATGATGAGAAGTTGCATCTCCTTGCAGTTGTCATATGATTACACGCATGTTAGAGACTGCTTAAATGATTGTATCTCCTTGCATATTATGCATGTTGAGTATGTTATAATGGATAAATACTCCCCTTTACATTACATGCAGGGTAGAGTAGATATGATGAGAAAGTTATGTTGCTCCTATGCCCTACGACATGTAATTAAATAATTCAACTTGCTAAGGATGAAGCAACAGCAAAAGGCTAAATGAGATAGTTAGCTAGTTAAGTCCCAAAGAGTAGAAAGAGAAATTATGATCAAACAGTGATAGTCAATGAGATTAAAGATGAGAATTATAGTGATCTATAGATAAATGATTATGATACTTAGGATATATCCCTTCAGTAGGGGTAAGATGTATGAATAAATAATGATGGATATGTGCATGGTAGAGCCTATGTAGCTCTCTGCAGTAATAGATATAGTAAGTTATAAAGTACGAGAATGATCTGAGAAGTTCCTAAGTGATAGAAGAAATGAGCAAAGTCCTAACAGATAATATTGGCTTCTCTGATCATTTCTAGGGAATTATCTGTGGAGTTAGCAACTGTGTGGAAGTGACTAACCTTGTAACTTTGTATGTTGGTTTAGGTCTTCCAGAGATGAGAATACAATACAACATAATCGCAATAGATTCTGGAGGATTGTAGTTAGATCCTAATATGGCTCATAGGGTCACAGTTAGATCCTGAAGCGGCTTATAATTGATCACAATAGATTCCGAGGGTCACAGTAGACCAAGCCTAGAGCAAGAAAGTAATGAGCCATCAGTACAGTATTTCTTTGGAAGGACAAATACCAAGAAAAAGTTGAGGTATACAAGCTTCACAAGTTGATTAACTCATAATAGAGAGAGTACCCATGATGCTAGTTTTAGATAGCCTCATTACTATTAGAGACTGAACTCAGAATCTTCTTACACGTAATAGGAACTTAGTGATCAAAGTTAAAGTTGTTAATCCTGAGTTCCAAGGATTTATGAGAATATTTCATAAGATATGAGAAAGGGTCAAATGATAATAAAGACATCCTTAGGATGAGATTACAAAGCCTAAAAATAAAGGTAAATAGATCCTCCAGATGAGGATAAAAAGAGATTAGAAGGCCAGATAGACCCAAGAGAGATGGTATAAGATGGGTCTAAGATAGTAAAGTACCAAGGTTAGAGCCTGTGAGCACCAGTGCTTCAGATTTATATCTGCACTTTTCAGTTAAGCATGCTCAGGCAAGAGTAGCCCAATGATGGGTGACCTCCTGGGAAGTGATGAAAAAGGTATGAATGCCATAGAAATTTGGCATATGTGCGCAAAACTATGTAAAATGAAAGAAAGAGCTATGAAAAGCTAGAAAGGGTTATGAACGGTAAGAGACTAGAACCCTTATGTCAAGTCCAAATGAAATGGATTTGAAAGATAAACTATGATGTAGACGGATGTGGCCAAATATGTCATGTTATGATATGAAAAGATACAAAATGAGAAATGCTATTAATAGTACGTAATGAAATATGTTATGAGAAGTATGTAATGAGAAGTACAATATGAGGTGGCTTTATAGTTAGCCCTATAAATGGATTGAGAGGCTCCCTTTTTGAAAGGGATAAGATGTTTGAAGGTTAAACTACATGTGAAAGAGCAAATGAGAGCTTTGAGAGCTTCCACTCCTTACATAGAATGGCAGGCCTTATGTTACATTATATTACGTGATATTTAATATGCTAAAGCTCCGAATGATAGAGCAGCGCAAGCTCTGAGTGTTAGAGCTATGCATATTAAGAGAAGGAGTGCTTGAGCTTCGATGTTAGAGCTTTACATTCATGGGCAGGTATGCAGTCCTGCAATATGTTGGCCAGGCATTATGCATGTTAGAGTATGTGCTCCTATTTAGCAGTAGAGCAATGAAAGAAAGAATAATGATATAAGTCCTCTCTCTGTATTATGATGAGTTATTAAAGATGATAAGAATGTATGATGATATGAGAATGAGAGTTAAAGTGTGCGGATATTCAGAGAATTTCGCTAGATACTCATATGATAAAGAAGTGATTGCACTAAAAAGTATGATGAGTTGTTAATAGAAACTCCAGAATATAGTAGTATTTGTAGGAGTTTGATATGAAAGAAATGGACACTACTCACAATCTAGTATGGTGAGAAGTCCATATGCAGATAGATGTATAGCGAGTAAGTAATAGAATGAACTGGAGTTCAACTCTGATTGAGTTGATTCAGAATAAAAGAATGACCATAGTAAAGATATGAAGAATTACGGATATGAAAAGTACTCCGCTAAGATGTTTATTTTAAGAGATAGATACCCCAATTCTTAGTCATAAAGAGGACAAGGATACCTATCCAAGATTGTTGACTAAGGTGCAAAGTAAATTTCGATGACGAAATTTATTTTAAAGGGGTAGAAATGTCATATCCTAATTTTTCCCTATCCGTATAGTACTGAAAGTGGAAAGAGGTTTGGAAAGGATTATGACGAACATCAGAAGAAATAATAAAGGTTAGATGATTCTTTAAGGAAGAGAAGGACAAAAATGAATAGTAGAAAAGGTTAAAGGCCAAAAGTTCAAGTAGAAATAAATGTTGGGCTAAAAGTGGTAATTTTCAAAAGTTTAGGGACCTAAATATAATTAAGTAAAAAGTCAAGGACTTAAATATGATTATGGAAAAGTTGAGCCAAAACAGGCCAAAAATGTCGAGAATCAGATCAGACTCAAATTTTACCAGTAGATAGACAAAATTATTCCAGTCAGTTTAACGCAACACAGAATTTTGGTTTGAGGTCCCCGATTAATTGATATAAATTTATGAAGTCAGAAGAATTATTACAGTATTCTTTAGATATCAGAATCAGATGGGATATTATTGGAAATTCCCATATTTAATATAAAAATTTATAAAGTTGACAGAGTCAAAAAAGGAATCCTGTAGAAGCCTTACGGGATTTTACGGTGAAATAAAATACCCAATAAATATGATCGGGTGAGATTTATTGTGAATTGTGCTATAAAGGGCATGAAGGCAATGAGCCCATACCAAGGCCCAAGTGGTGCCATAATGAGCCCAATAAAGCAGTGAGACAGTTATGTGGGTCAGAGTCCAAAGCAGTCCAGGAAAAGTGTAAAATTACTAAAATACCCCTTGATGCCCCTATTGTACCAGTGATGGATGGAGGGTATTTTGGTCATTTTGGATAGGCCAAAAATATGTAAGATGGTATAAAGATGATTAATTAAAGCCAGTGAATACTCTGATGATGTTTGAAAAGACGATAATGCCCTTTGAGAAATTAAAGTAAAATCGGACACCGATAAAGGGTTAAAGGAAATGTAGGAAATTTTTATCAGGACTTCTGGGTCTCAAAAAATTATGAGACTTTACAGGGAATTTTTTTTATATTAGAATGAATTTCTAAAAATGTTAGAACCATTAAAAGAGGTGTCTAGCAATTATTTCAAGATCAGGATATTTTAAGAATATCGGTATAAGAAAAGTACCTTGGGATTTGTGCCAATTAGCTATTGGACCCAAGGAAGGACTATGGCAGCCTAAAATTTCGTGCTAGGGCAGCCCATTAAGTCCCAAGAGTTGTCTTGGAGCCCAAGTCTAATAATGAATAATTTATGAATTTTTGAGAAAAAAGGGATAAAGTGTGAATTATGGCTTGCACATGGTGGGACCCACACACCCACACACCCACACACTTGGCGTGCAAGACAAGGGGGAGGAGAAGATTTTTGTCATATGGATTTATCTCAAGTTGGCTTGGAGAGTAAGCTTGATGTAAGAACAAATATGAGCCATTAAATCAAATAGTGTACAAAGTGATCTTGGCCATTCATTTTCCATGGAATTTTTCTATAAATAGCCCCTCAATTCTGCAACCAAACCGTGAGCAAAGAACCCTTGGGGAAACTCTTGCAAAATGGAAACTCAAGCCAAGACAAAGAAGATTCAAGGTTCCAAAGTTCAAGCAAGCTAGAGATTAAAGGTAAGCAATCTCTCCTAGCTTATTTTCCTTTGATTTGGGAGCTTGAACTTAGGGTTTTCATGGGAAAAAAGTTGAGTTTTCTCTAAGGGAAGGTGCTTCCCAAAAACCTTAGATGAAAGGGGAAAGAAGAAATTAAAGTTAGAAACATATGATTAAAGCTTAAACAAGCTAATTAACATATTGGTTGTTGAATCAAGTTGATATTCTTGACTTTATCATAATGGAACCTGTTCGGTTTACACTGTTCATGAGGGAAGGAAATTGAATTTCAATGATTTAATGCTTCCATTGAATTTAGATGATGATTTTGTGTAGGATTGGAAAGGTTTTGAACCTTGAAAGCATTGAAATTCTAAGATTGTAGTTTTTGAAACCCTTCTCTATTACTGTTCACACGCATGAACAGTGATTGGATTTTCATGATTTTGATGCTTCCAATGGTTTTAAAATGAAAAAATTGTGTGGGATAAAGTAGAGAAACAAGTATGGGAAGCATTGGAATCAAAATGAGAATTTTTGAAGGAAATAGGTGCAGTCTTGGTTCTGTACAGCATGTGATGAAGGAGCTGGAATTTCATGATTCTAAGCTCATAAATGGATTCAAAAGAGGAAATTGTGTAGGGTAAAGTCAAGACATCAATTGATTCAAAGACTAAGTCCATTAGTTAAGATTAAGGAAAGTTAATGGGCTTAATATTCAAGAAGAAGTTATGTTAGTTAAGTGAGTTTAATGCTCAAGGAAGTTAGATTGTGATGAATGAATGATTATGTGATGTTAGGAATTGATTGGTATGCTCCAAGAGAGGCAGCCACATGTTCAACAAAAGTGAGAAGGAGGAAGCAAGATAAGGAGAAAGAAAGTCAAGTGCTCAAGGTAGTAAACTTATCATAAACTTGTATGCATTGAATGTTATGCTTGATTGTGCTATGGCTTGATTGAATTGTGTTGCCTATGTGCTTATGTATGAAGCTCTATTTATATATTTACTTTGGCCAATTGTATTTCATATGTAACATGGAAGCATGCACATGACACAATAGTAACACTTTTACAAGCAAGCACAAGTATTTACATTAATGCATGCATTGTTTAGTACCGTTTGCTTCTGAGATTTCCCCCTAAATCTCATCCCTTTCCATGTAATCCCAAGCCTACAGGTTTATGAATGATGACAGAGGATGATGAAGCATGAAGAAAAGCTAGGGATTGGATAGTATATATGTTATGTGAGTGTGTAATGTTGCTGTATGACCAATGTAAGTAGTGATGGTCATGATGTAATGAAAAATAGTAAATGATGGAATAAATGTATGAAAATTTACAAAAATTTATATGACATGCCAAGCTTCGTTTTGACACCAAGAATGATTTATTTGGATGTCTGTACAAAGAGAACTGATTTTCCAAAGTAAGGGACCAGAATCTGTTTCCAGGATTTTTGACCAAATGAACAGTAAATTTTGGTGAATAAACTGTACTAATTGGCTAATTATTTGGTTTTGAAATTGTTTTTTTCTTAAATTTCAAGATGTTATCTTCACGTAGATTTTTGAACCACTTCATTTTGAGTTTTCTAGAAATAGTTTTGATTTTTTGAAATTCGTTGCATAATCTGGAAAACTATATGAACTTCCAAGGTCTTGTAACTGGTTCTAAATGCTACTGAATGGTCCCTAAGACGTATGAAAGTAAGGATATTACACATATAGAGGATCTACTTTTGACCATTGTCTTAAACTAATATTTTATATCTCAGTACTTTGTACTATCTGGCTTGATCACACTTTATACCAATCCTCTAGTTGATGAACTTCAACGAGGTTGGTATCTTCACTATCATCGTCACTGTAACGTCTGGCCTTAAGCTACTATTGTATCTTCCCTTGACCTAAGACTGGTCAGCTTCTGTCTTTATCCATAGAGGAAACTGCTCCCCAGACGTTATCCTGCTTAGTCTAGCCATATCGTGCTAAGAAACACAAGACCTCAGCAGTAACGGCTGACTAAGACTAACTACTTCCCTGAAGATTACCCCGTAAAGCTATAAAATATGGGGTATTGTTCTATCTATCTGGGTGTCACTATCTCTTGTCTGAAATATTCTCTAAATGGTGAACACCATCCCCATATCTCATACTAGGTAGGGAACCTCCTTAGTTCAAATCTCTAACCTGTTTAAGGGGTTAGTCTAACTAAACCAGAGCATCACTGAGCCAGAACCTTCTGTTATGTGCTAGAATCTTATGGTCTATGCTAGAACCCTTTGCTTTATACTAGAGCCCTCTCAATTCTGTACCAGAACCATATGCTCTGTGCCAGAATCATTTTACTCTTGTACTAGAACCCTCTCGATCATGTACCAGAACCTTCTGCTCTGAGCCAGAATCCTTTGCTCTAATATAAAAATGAAACATCCTCATTTCATATGTCCTATGGACCAAACGGTAGCATATGTAACCACTTTTAAGGCTATTGAAGTCAAATTACTTAATATGGAATTTTACTCTTAGCGAGTACTGTTCACTGTGTAAATTCTAGAGGAGTAACCTGACTTTAAAAAATTATAACTAATTCTAGAAAAGTCAAAATAAAGTGGTTCAAATGTAAGGAATTGGAAGACACGCAGCAGAAATTAACCTAAAAATTTTTCCATTCCTTGCCAGCATCTACCGTATGTGTTTAAGTCAAGTGGGAAGAAGCATTACCCTCAGTGTTACTCAGCGACTTCCACAACTTCTAGTCACGACATTCACAGCTTCTCTCCGCAGCTTGTGCTCCCTTTCCGATTGCAAGAAGTCGATGACTCAGGTCGGCTTCCTCTACTGGTATCCACACGAATAGCGTTCCAATAACGAACGACGTGCTAGCGTCTCCAATCCCTCCAAGGCTTTCTCAAGAATTCGTCCTCACCGTCTCTATTTCAGCAATTTCTTATCTCCAAACCTTTTGGAAATTCCACTTCAGCCTTTCTGTGTTCTATATGTTTTAAAACTTAGCTCCTAAAATCATATATATAGGATGCTATGCATTTTTCTCTACCGAATTAGATTTTGGAGTTAATCTTATATTAATTCTGAAATTAATACAATATCATATATTGTATAATTTGATAAGAAACTAATTAAATAAATAATATTTATATTAAATCAATCCCACAGATTTAATTCACCTATTTATTTAACTTAAAATAAAGATAAGACTGAACTATATTTGATTTATTCTCATAAATTAAATTTGAGATATCATATCAATTTGAATTTCAAATTCAAACGTGATAGAGATTTAATTTATCGTTATAAATTAAATCTTATAAATATCTCTTATATGAGATATCCTATCAATTTGAATTTCAAATTCAAACGTGATAGAGATTTAATTTATCCTTATAAATTAAATCTCATATATCTCTTATATATAATGTATATATACGAATTTATATATATACGAATATAAAAATAAATAAATATATACATCTACCCTGGATCATTCATTGAATATGGACATGTCTTAGATTCAATAAATATGGACATTATAGCTCGTGTTGGGCTATTTTGTGTGTGACCCTGTAGGCCCATATGAAGTTGGCAGTAGGCCATTTGCTATACTGACCCACAAGTCACAAGCGATCTCTAACAAGACATAACGACTACCCAAATCATATGAGGATCGTTAAACGATGTAACCTTTTATACAACCATATCATGTCCCTTCTGTCACGCGATATTTTGGTCATGGATGTGGCATGGATAATGTCATCCTCCTATTCCTGACCGTTACTTTCTCAATGCCTGAGTAGTCTGACTATAGAAATGGAACTACCTTTCCATTACAGTATGGCCATATATTTCTCAAACTCACTCATCCAGGGGCCCAGTAATATCTCTCTACGAATGTGAGGAACAAATTCCATCTTGACCATTCACATTCCTCTGCATGAAAAAACACTAAGCCCAAACATAGTCTTTATGATCATTCGGTCAAAAGTGACTTTTGACTAGGTCAAAGCTGAGCATTTGTCATGTAGGAATCCATGATGATCTTAGGTCAAAGGGCATAATGACATGGTTTGTATATGAGAGAAGCTTATGACGTAACCCATGCAACTCTCTCATAGCGGGTCAGTCTAACACCATGTACTCTTACATGTGCCTATGACTTTGATTTATATCTCTATACATCTTCAAAGTCATACTAGTCTTATTTCATCTCTGCTCCTGCATAGATGACCGACTAGGGACATTTAGGATAAGATCATGAATTATCCAAGGATGGTCATCACAGTAAACATGCAAATAATATGATAACACAATTAATAAATTCATAAATCAATAATGTTCATAAGACAAAGATTGTCCCCTAGGGCACGATTTCTAACAACCTCCCACTTGCACTAGGTACAATCATTAATTTGACTAATTTCCATTGGCCTAACATGACGCTCATGCTTTGCCTGCACAAGCGGCTTTGTTAGAGGATCAGCAACATTATCTTCTCCTGCTACTTTGCATATTTTTATATCACTTCTATCATTGATTTCTCTGATGAGATGAAATCGCCTAAGTATATGCTTGGTCCTTTGATATGACCTAGGCTCTTAGGCCTGTGCAGTGACACTGCTATTGTCACATAGCAAAGTTATTTGATCTGAGATGGTAGGTATCACCCCTAGTTCCGTGATGAACTTCCTGATCTAAATAGCTTGCTTAGCTACTTCAGATGTTGCTATATACTTAGCTTCTATTACAGAATCTGCTACAGTGCCCTGCTTAGAGCTCTTCCAACTTACTGCTCTATTATTGAGGAGGAATATATATCCAGACTGCAATTTTTTGGTCGTCCTGGTCAGTTTGGAAACTTGCATCTGTGTAACCAGTTACACAGAGTTCATCATCCAATCCACCATAGACCAAGAATAGGTCCTTAGTCCTTCTTAAGTACTTAAGGATATTCTTGACAGCAATCCAATGGCCCTCACCAGGGTCCTGTTGATATCTGCTAGTCATATTTAATGCAAACGAGACATCCGGTGGAGTACATAATATGGCGTACATGATAGATCCTATGGCTGAGGCATATGGAACTTTACTCATGCGACCTCGCTGATCAGATGTACTAGGACATAGATCTTTGCTGAGGTGACTACCATGAGACATGGGTATGAAACCCCTCTTTGATTCGTGTATACTGAACCTATACAGTATTTTGTCTATGTATGTACTTTGACTGAGTCCTAGAAGTCTTTTAGATCTAACTCTATAGATTCTGATTCCTAGGATGTAGGTGGCTTCACCCAAGTCTTTCATCGAGAAAGACTTTCCTAACCAAGACTTGACAATCTGCAAGGTAGGAATGTCATTCCCAATAAGTAGGATGTCATCGACATAGAGTACCAAAACCATAACTGTGCTCCCACTATCCTTCTTGTACACACAAGGTTCATCGATGTTTTGAAGAAATCCAAACTCTTTGACTACTTCATCAAAACAATGATTCCAACTCCGAGAGGCTTGCTTCAGTCCATAAAGGGACCTTTGAAGCTTGCACACTTTACTATAGTCCTTAGAATGCACAAACCCTTCAAGTTGTGTCGTGTACACATCCTCAAGGAGCTTTCCATTAAGGAAGGTTGTCGTGACGTCCATCTGCCATATTCCATAGTCATAATATTCTGCTATGGCAAAGAGGATTCTGATTGATTTGGCCATTGCAACAGGGAAAAAGGTCTCATCATAGTCTACACCATGAGTTTGAGTAAATCCTTTTGCAACCAGTCCTGCCTTGAAGACATTTATAATGCCATCCATGTCAGTTTTCTCCTTAAAAACACACTTGCACCTGACAGTTTTTACACCTTCAGGCAGGTCGAATAAGGTCCAAACCTTATTGTCGTACATGGATTGCATCTCAGACTTCATGGCATTAAGCCATTTTTCAGAGTTTGGTCCCATTATAGCTTCTCGATAGGTAGTCGGCTCATTATGCTCAATGACATCATGACTATCAGAAATCAGAAATCCATATCTCTGAGGCTGAAGTCGTGTCCTATTAGATTTCTGTGGACCTTGCATGACTTGAGGAGTCTCAACAACTTGTTGTGAGTCTTCTCTATTTTCCATTTGTGTTTCTGTGGTGTCTTGTGGCTCTAGAACTTCTTCGAGGTTTACCTTACTCCCACTGGTTCTTTTAGAGATAAATTCTCGTTCGAGAAATATACTATTTCTGACAACAAACACTTTGTTATCAGCAGGGTTATAGACATAATATCCCTTGGTTTCCTTAGGATATCCCACAAAAGGCACTTTGAGGATTTGGGCGCTAATTTGTCTGAGGCTTATTGCTTAACATAGACCTCGCATCCCCAAATCTTGAGAAAAGACAAACTAGGCGTCCTCCCAGTCCATATCTCATATGGAGTCTTTTCAATTGCCTTAGATGCAACACGATTGAGTGTGAACACAGCTGTCTCTAGGGCATGACCCCAAAAGGAGGGTAGAAGATCTGTTTGACTCATCATGGATCGAACCATATCTAATAGTGTTCGATTCCTCTATTCAGAAATGCCATTCCATTGTGGTGTCCCTGGAGGAGTCAATTGTGAGACTATCCCATAACTCCTAAGATGATCTATGAACTCTTGGCTCAAATATTCACCACCCCGATCAGATCGAAGGGCTTTAATTGTTTTGCCAAGCTGGTTTTATACTTCATTTTGAAATATTTTGAACTTTTCAAAAGATTCAGATTTATGTTTCATCATATAGATATACCCATATCTGTTGAAATCATTTATGAATGTTATGAAGTACGAATAACCTCCTCTGGCATTTGTGTTCATCGGTCCACACATATCTATATGTATGAGGCCCAATAAATTAGTGGCCCTCTCATTGTGCCCAGTGAAAGGTGACTTTGTCATCTTTCCTAACAAGCAAGACTCGCAAGTGTCATATGATTCAAAATCAAATGAGTTGAGAAATCCATCTTGATGGAGTTTGGAAATGCATTTCTCATTTATGTGGCCCAGACGACAGTGCCAGAGGTATGTCAGATTCAAATTGTTTGGTTTGACCCTTTTGACGATTATGTTATAGATATTTCCATGATTGGGTTGTTCAAAATTTTATATATATTGATCAACATGCAAATCACCATGAGCATAGAAAATATCATTATGATAAATAGAACATCTACTATTCCCAGCAATAGAAGTGAAACCTTCCTTATCCAAATAAGAAAGTGAAATAATGTTACTACTTAAAGTAGGAACATAATAGCAATTGTTCAAAACCAACAAAAGCCCAGTGGGCAGAACTAATTCATAAGTGCCTACAGCTAACACAGCAAACCTTGCTCTGTTTCCAACTCGTAGGTCAACTTTGCCCTTTTTCAGCTTCCTACTGTCCTTTAGTCCCTGCACGTTTGTACAAATGTGAGAACCACATGCAGTATCTAATACCCATGAGGTGGAAGTAGAAAGATGAATGTCTATAACATAAATACCTGAAGCGATAGCCCCGCTATCCTTCTTGTTCTTTTTCAGATCTTTGAGTTAGAGTTTACAATTCCTCTTCCAATGACCAAGTTCATTGCAGAAGAAGCATACTCCTTCCTTCGGAGGCTTTGCCTTCTTTGGTGCAGGCTTAGTTTCAGGCTTGCCTGACTCTTTGGTCTTACCTGATGAGCCATGACCCTTCCCTTTGCCTTTGCCTTTCCTTTTTATACCCTTTCTTTTCTGAACCATCAAAATAGTACTGGGCTTCTCCTTAAGACTCAGCTCAGCAGTTTTAAGCATCCCATGCAGTTCAGAAATAGATTTCTCCATGTTGTTCATGTTGTAGTTCATGACAAACTGGTCATAACTTTCTAGGAGTGAGTTCAAGATCAAATCCGTAGCTAACTATTGGCTCATAGGAAATCTAAGCCTCTCAAGGTGATCAATGTACCCTTTCATCTTTAAGACATGAGTATTGACTGATGCACCTTCAGCCATCTTGCAGGAATGTAAGGCCTTAGTGATCTCATACCTCTCTTGCCTTGCCTGTTACTAGAATATTTCCTTGAGATGCACAATCATCTCATAAGCCTCCATGTGTTCCAGATCTCTTTGGAGCTCCAGAACCATGGTGGCTAGCATCAAGCATCCCATATCGACATAGTCTTCCTTATGCTTCGTGTAAACATCTCTCTGAGCTCTAGGAGCATTGGCCGCTGGCTCCTCAGGAATGGGTTGATCTATGACATGCGCCTTTCTTTCCTGCTTGAGAACAATTCTCAAGTTCCTAAACCAGTCAAGAAAGTTTGTCCCATTGAGTTTATCCTTCTCAAGGATAGATCACAGTGATAATGTAGCAGTATTACTAGTCGTAAATATGTAATTTAATTAGCAATCTCCCACTAAATAAACAACCTTCAATGCAATAGTTAGTGGGCTAAGATCCATATTTGGTTCAAACTTAAGTCCGCTTTGGCAAAACGCTTAAATTAAGTTATTTAGGTAGGTAACACCTTTACCAATTACATCAAATGTAACTCTTAGATGTTCATGGGATCCTATCATCATATGATCTGTCATATTTTTAATCCCATCTAATGTCTTGAGACCCAAAACCGTTTTGTTAATCTCAATTAAGTCAAACAATAATAAACATGTGAGAGTAGTACCATTACTCTTGCTTATCTCCCTAAGATAACTCAAAAGCACCCACTTTGGTGGAGTCCACAATTGAGCGATCGAGGTTTTGACAAGTGTTCATAAATTGATGGCATTAAGACTTAAGATTTCATTTAGAGGGCTTAATTTAACTATCTGATTTATAAGAGTGCATGTTTCTCAGTTTGTATCTCATACAAGTAATATGAATGTTTCTGATATAATCATAAGATGCATAATTTAAACGTGATACAATATGGCTCACCTATCCTAAGTCCCCTCAGGCCAATGAGAGGAGCTCTCTAGTAAGAAGAGGGAAATTACATATAGAAACCTCTTTTAACATTCGAGGGGAGTGAGATGAGAAGAGAAGGTACATTGAGAGTATCTATAGGAAGGCACGACACACAGGCCATATTTAAAAATTACAATACTTACAATCTAGAGCCATATTGTTCACCATACCCAAGTATTCAAGAATCAACATTCAGATTTAATTGAAGGGTAATTAATGTTTCAAAACTAAAACATTCACAAAATAGTATATGTTACGGTTGTTGCGCTACGAACAGGTAGCCATGGCGGTCCCGCTAGCTGGTTAGTGGGTGGGATCTAGGGGCAGTGCCCCGGGAAATGTTTTTTTGTTTCATAAATAATCACAAATCTGAATTCAGTTTTCTTAGACCCCATCTACGTTAATTGATCAAATCAAAATGTATCACCACCGATTTCAATTCCCTTTTAGATTCCTTTTATGTCATACATAACACGGATCCCTCATATGTCACACATAAAACGCATATTATATGATCGGCTAAGACTAACACATATTATATGAATCAACAATCAAGCCTAACTTAAACACAAAATGACATGGCTCTGATACCACTGAAAGGAATTGGAAGGCACGTAGCGGAAATTAACTTAAAAATTTTTCCATTCCTTGCCAGGATCTACCGTATGTGTTTAAGTCAAGTGGGAAGAAGCATTACCCTTAGTGTTCCTCAGCGACTTCCACAGCTTCTGGTCATGACGTTCACAGCTTCTCTCCGCGGCTCGTGCTCCCTTTCTGATCGCAAGAAGTCAACGACTCAGGTCGGCTTCCTCTATTAGTATCCACACGAACAGCGTTCTAACCACGAACGACGTGCTAGCGTCTCCTGTCCCTCCAGGGCTTTCTCAAGAATTGGTCCTCTCCGTCTCTATTTTGGCAGATTCTTATCTACAAACCTTTTGCAAATTTCCCTTCGGCCTTTCTGTGTTCTATATCTTTTAAAACGTAGCTCCTAAAATCAGATATATAGGATGTTATGCGTTTTTCTTTATCAAATTGGATTTTAGAGTTCATCTTATATTAGTTCTCAAATTAATACAATATCATATATTGTATAATTTCATAAGAAACTAATTAAATAAATAATATTTATATTAAATCCATCCCACAGATTTAATTCACCTATTTATTTAACTTAAAATAAAGATAAGACTGAACTATATTTGATTTATTCTCATAAATCAAATTGGAGATATCATATCAATTTGAATTTCAAATTCAAGCGTGATAGAGATTTAATTTATCTTTATAAATTAAATCTTATAAATATCTCTTATATGAGATATCCTATCAATTTGAATTTCAAATTCAAACGTGATAAAGATTTAATTTATCCTTATAAATTAAATCTTATAAATATATCTTATATGAGATATCCTATCAATTTGAATTTTAAATTCAAATGTGATAGAGATTTAATTTATCCTTATAAATTAAATCTCATATATCTCTTATATATAATGTATATATATGAATATAAATATAAAAAAATATATACATCCATCTTGGATCATTCATTGAATCTGGACATCATAGCTCATGTTGGGCTATTTCGTGTGCGACCTTGTAGGCCCATATGAAGTTGGCAGTAGGCCATTTGCTATACTGGCCCACAAGTCACAAGCATTCTCTGGCAAGACATAACGACTACCCAAATCATATGAGGATTGTTAAACGATATAACCTTTTTTACAACCATATCATGTCCCTTCTGTCACGCGATATTTTGGTCATAGATGAGGCATGAATAATGTCATCCTCCTATTCCTGACAGTTACTTTCTCGATCCTTGAATAGTCTGACTATAGAAATGGAACTACATTTCCATTATAGTATGGCCATACATTTCTCAGACTCACTCATTGAGGGACCCAGTAATATCTCTCTACGAATATGAGGGACAAATTCCATCTTGACTATTCACATTCCTCCGCATAAAAAAACACTAAGCCCAAACATAGTCTTTATGATCACTCGGTCAAAAGTGACTTCTGACTAGGTCAAAGCTGAGCGTTTGTCATGTAGGAATACATGATGATCTCAGGTCAAAGGGCATGTTGACATGGTTTGTATATGAGAGAAGCTTATAACTTAACCCATACAGCTTTCTCATAGCGGGTCAGTCCAACACCTTGTACTCTTACATGTGCCTATGACTCTGATTTATATCTCTATATATCTTCAAAGTCATACTGGTCTTATTTCATCTGTGCTTCAGCAGAGATGACTAACCAGGGATATTTAGGATAAGATCATGAATTATCCAAGGATGGTCATCACAGTAAACATGCAAATAATATGATAACACAATTAATAAAATCATAAATCAATAATGTTTATAAGACAATGATTGGCCCCTAGGGCATGATTTCCAATATCAAATTACTCCACAAAGCTAACTCAATGCTCTTTTATGGAAAAATAACTCGTTGAGCACGTCTTGACTCAGTCAATGTTCTGATTTTACTATTCATCTACCGTTCTGTCCCTGATTCTAGCATTTCTGGTCCCAATTTTGATAAATCATATCTTTATGTGTATACATCCATATAAGATGTTCTATATATCAAATTGAAGCTTGGCATGTCTACTATTTACTGGAAAAATATCATACATTTATTCAATCATTTACTATGTCTAATTACAGCTCAATTGTCACTGCTTCACCACGAGTTACTGTTCACAGTGACAATTTCTAGTAATTACACATACATCAATCACATATCAGTCATGCTAAATAATTAATATCTCTTCATACATCTTTATCTCCTTCATCTTGAGAAGACCTGATGTAATTGGATTGATATGGAAGGGGTGAGATTTTAGGGGAAATCTCAGTAGCAAACGGTACTAAACAATGCATGCATTAATGTGAATACTTGTGCTTGCTTGTGAAAATGTTAACATTGTCTAGTATGAATGCTTCCATGTTACATATGAAATACAATTAGTAAAAGTAATCATAGAAACAGATCTTTATACATAAGCATATATGCAACACAATTCAACAAAGCCATAGCACAATCAAGTATAACATTCACTACCTGACGTGTAGTCTTTCCTTCCAGCTCTTAGCCTTATCTCTAAGGTCCTTTCTTTTTATCAATCAGAGACTATACATAGCATAATAATATCTTTATTATTATACAGTATAGCTCTACTTAATTGTAAGGAATTGGAAGACACGCAGCGTAAATTAATTTAAAAATTTTTCCATTCCTTGCCAGGATCTACCGTATGTGTTTAAGTTAAGTGGGAAGAAGCATTACCCTCAGTGTTCCTCAGCGACTTCCACAGCTTCTAGTCACAACGTTCACAGCTTCTCTCCATGGCTCGTGCTCCCTATCCGACCGTAAGAAGTTGACGACTCAGGTCAGCTTCCTCTACTGATATCCAAACGAACAGCGTTCCAACCACGAATGACGTGCTAGCGTCTCTTGTCCCTCAAAGGCTTTCTCAAGAATTCGTCCTCTCCGTCTCTATTTTGGTAGTTTCTTATCTGCAAACCTTTTGCAGATTCCTCTTCGGCCTTTCTGTGTTATATGTGTGTGTTGCTAAAACGCAGCTCCTAAAATCAGATATATAGGATGCTATGCGTTTTTCTCTCTACCGAATTGAATTTTAGAGTTAATCTTATATTAATTTCAAAATTAATGCAATATCATATATTGTATAATTTTATAAGAAACTAATTAAATAAATAATATTAAATCTATCCCACAGATTTAATTACCTATTTATTTAACTTTAAATAAAGATGAGACTGAACTATATTTGATTTATTCTCATAAATCAAATTTGAGATATCATATCAATTTGAATTTCAAATTCAAACGTGATAGGGATTTAATTTATTCTTATAAATTAAATCTTATAAATATCTCTTATATGAGATATCCTATTAATTTGAAGTTTAAATTCAAACATGATAGGGATTTAATTTATCCTTATAAATTAAATCTTATAAATATCTCTTATATGAGATATACTATCAATTTGAATTTCAAATTCAAACGTGGTAGAGATTTAATTTATCCTTATAAATTAAATCTCATATATCTCTTATATATAATATATATATATACGAATATATATATATACGAATATAAATATAAATAAATATATACATCTACCCTGGATTATTCATTGAATCTGGACATGTCTTAGATTCAATAAATCTGGACATCATAGCTCGTGTTGGGCTATTTTTTGTGCGACCCTGTAGGCCCATATGAAGTTGCCAGTGGGCCATTTGCTATATTGGCCCACAAGTCGCAAGCGGTCTCTAACAAGACATAACGACTACCCAAATTATATGAGGATCGTTAAACGATATAACCTTTTATACAACCATATCATGTCCCTTGTGTCACGCGATATTTTGGTCATGGTTGAGGCATGGATAATGACATCCTCCTATTCCTGATCGTTACTTTCTTGATCCCTGAGTAGTCTGACTGTAGAAATGGAATTACCTTTCTATTACAGTATGGCCATACATTTCTCAGACTCACTCATCGAGGGGCCCAGTAATATCTCTCTACGAATGTGAAGGACAAATTCCATCTTGACCATTCACATTCCTCGGCATGAAAAACCACTAAACCTGAACATAGTCTTTATGATCACTCGATCAAAAGTGACTTTTGACTAAGTCAAAGCTGAGCGTTTGTCATGTAGGAATCCATGATGATCTCAGGTCAAAGGGCATGTTGACATGGTTTGTATATGAGAGAAGCTTATAACTTAACCCATACAGCTTTCTCATAGCGGGTCAGTCCAACACCTTGTACTCTTACATGTGCCTATGACTCTGATTTATATCTCTATATATCTTCAAAGTCATACTGGTCTTATTTCATCTGTGCTTCCGCAGAGATGACCGACCAGGGACATTTAGGATAAGATCATGAATTATCCAAGGATGGTCATCACAGTAAACATGCAAATAATATGATAACACAATTAATAAATTCATAAATCAATAATGTTCATAAGACAATGATTGGCCCCTAGGGCACGATTTCCAATATTAACCTCATGCTAAACTTTGGGGTAATATCGTTAATTCGACATTCCCTTAACTTTCTTTTTATCTGTAGCTAACTTTATTGATAGAGATATTTCTATATTCTAACCACTAAGAGTAATCCTCTACTTTATTAGAGTAGGGACTAGAATAACTTACCTCATTCCTAAGCTCTGCCCAGTTCCTAAACTCCTTATACTACTCCTAGCTGTACCAGAACTCCTCTTTTCTTTCTCTCTTTCTCTGTTCTCTCTTCTTTCTCTTCTTTATGCCATGCTTGGCCGTGGCTTAGAATGGAAGGGGTGGCCTATTTATAGGGGAGTGGATGTGTAATGGATAGCTCATATCGAATCGTGATGAATGTTCCAGATCACTTAGCTTCCTCAAGAAGCTTTGCCTGCATCATCACGATGACATCACCCTCCTCAATGACTCACCAATATGACATCATCCAAGGACACCTTAGGGGACACATCAGGGGGTATGTGGCGCAAATAGTGGGGCCCTTGGGACACCTTACCAGCTGACTCAACATTTCTAAAGAATTCTAGAGTCTTTTCCTGGAATGAGTGGCCGAGATTATGCCATGTGTCCCTTTTACTTTTTCTCCTTTTCTAATCTCATGATATGTGTCCTTAACTTTTATTATTTTCCTCTAATCATGCCATGTGGCGTCTTGTGGGTCCCACGAGGACACCTTCATGCCACCTCGTGGTCTAAAGTCATATCTAATCACTTTTCCCAATTCTATCCTTAACCAGGTAACTTTACTTTATGGAAAGCACTAAAATATTATTTTAATGTCTCTTAAACTCCCATAACCATTAGTCCTACATTTTTGGACTTTGGATTGCTATCTTGGGTTTCTAACCAAGCCCAAGCACTCTGGTGGTTCAGTTTTCAAGAAATATCCCTTTCTTTTCTGTTATGCCCACATGGATTTTCACTACTTTTCCTGAATTTTCACTTTCTTGTAGTTTAGTCCCTGAACTTCACCTGTACACTTTGGGGACTCCTACATAATAGGGTCTAGTTGCCTTCCTTTTTCAGGCTACATACTGGGCTTCTAGGCCTAAAAATTAGGATATGACAAATTATGTGATGAATATGAATGTGTTTAGGACCTTGAAACATCCAAGAAGATGTTGGGAATTGATTGACTGAAAGAATTCATGGTTGGAAAGCTAGGGAGCAAGTGCAAAAAATCAAGAGAAAAGCTTAAGTGCAAGGTAATGGACTTACCTCTTTATGTGCTTGATGTGTTATGCTTATGTGTTGACATGTATATGATATTTGAATGATGTTGTGACATGATAAATGATGTTGAATATATTGTGAATAACATATTTTCTATGGCCAAGCACTTTTATACAATTATATAGCATGATGTTGAAAGTATATAGCATGATGGCATGTCACTAGCTAAAGAAAGATTAATGAAATTACATATCATGCATTAGCATCCATTTTACATATTTAAGTGGAATGTTTGTTATTGAGATTCTCTAGAATTTCACCCTCCCATAACCAACCAATTTAGGTCAAACATAAAGGAAAATGTATGCATGGAGAAGAGCTAAAGTATGAAAGAAGGAAAGTGAAGTATTTAAGATCCTAGCCTAGGCTATGGATTATCCATGTATGTAAATGCAATGTAAGGTGTCTATTTATGTGATGAAATTGTATGAAATAATTATGGCATATGTACATGTTATATATGAATGCATGAAAGGCAAAAGAGATAGTTTATGCATGTTGGAACAATTAATAAAAGTGAAAAAAAGGAAACTGAAATGGTAAAAACGTAGGTCTGGAATTTCCAGAATTTGCCATATGAATAGTAAAAAGTAACGATTTAACTGTATCAATTGGCAATATAAATATCCAGATTTATATTTTTACCTTAAATAGCTATGAAAGAGATTCAATTATAAATTTGGATCACCTCTATACGATTTTTCTACAATTAGCTATGAATTTTTAAAGTTGGACTATAAATCTGGAAATCACCAAGGGAACAGTACCCGATAAGTAAGTTTTAAAATTTTAATTTTTGGGCTAATGTGATGTTTTCGCTAACCAAATATGCTTCCGAATACGAACTCTGGGGTGGTAAAAGTAGGATATTTTAGTAATCATGGAAACAGAGCTTCAATCATATATACAAGCAACACAATTCAGCATAGTCATAGCACAACCAAACATAACATTCAATACATATAGGTTTAGGATAAGTTAACTGCCTCATATACTTGACTTTTTTCTTACTTTAACTTTGCTTTGCCTTTTTCTTCTTACTTCTCTTGGATGTGTGGCTGCCTCTTTGGAGTCCACAATCAAATCCTAACATTACATAATCATCTATCTATTACAATCTAACTTTCTCTTGAACATTGAGCTCATTTAACTACATTAACTTTCCTTAATCTTAACTAATGGACTTGGCCTTTGAATCAATTGATGTCTTGATTTTACCCTACACAATTTCATCTTTTGAATCTATTTATGATCTTAGAATCATGAAATTCCAACTTCTATGCATTGTTCTGGACAGATTTGAAAAACATGTATAATTCTTCTGAAAATTCTCATTTTGATTCCAATAGCAATACTTAAACTTTTGAAAATTACACTTTAGGCCCTCAATTTTTTATAATTATACTTAATGGCCTAACCTTTATTTCTACTTTTATTTTTGCACCATATAACTTTTAGACTTTTCAATTTAATCCTTCATCTTTATACCTTTGTCTAATCATTATTTTTCCTTTCAATTCATCATCACAATCCCTTTCAAACCTCTTTCTACTATTAGTATTATATAGATAGGAAAAAAAATAGAATATGATAGTAAAAATATAACTCTATCTTCACCCATCCCCAATGCATAATTTTCAAAATAAGCATATTAATTAAAATCTCAATAGCTTAATAAATATTATACAAGGTTTTTTTCAAGATAATAACTTTCTTCAAGTTCCAATATTAATATATAACAAGTTTATAATCTCAATCCAAACTTTTCAAATTAAGTTTTAAGTCCCACAAGACTATTTTCAATAAAAATTTCAAACAAGTTTTCTCAATATAATTATATCAATATCAATATATTTATATCAAATCACTCACAAACATCATATTAGCAAACACAATGAGTAGAAAGTATTAGAAATTGTGCCCTAGGGGCCAATCATTATCTTATGAATATTATTGATTTATGAATTTATTAATTGTGTTATCATATTATTTGCATGTTTACTGTGATGACTATCCTTAGATAATTCATGATCTTATCTTAAACGTCCCTGGTCGGTCATCTATACTGGAGCAGAGATGAAATAAGACCAGTATGACTTTGAAGATGTATATAGATATAAATCAAAGTCATAGGTACATGTAAGAGTACATGGTGTTAGACCAACCCGCTATGAGAGAGCTGTATGGGTTACGTCATAAGCTTCTCTCATATACAAACCATGTCACTATGCCCTTTGACCTGAGATCATCATGGATTCCTACATGACAAATGCTCAGCTTTGACCTAGTCAAAAGTTACTTTTGACCGAGTGATCATAAAGACTATGTTGGGATTTAGTGGTTTTTCATGCGGAGGAATGTGAATGGTCAAGATAGAATTTGTCCTTCACATTCGTAGAGAGATATTACTGGGCCCCTCGATGAGTGAGTCTGAGAAATGTATGGCCATACTGTAATGGAAAGGTAGTTCCATTTCTATAGTCAGACTACTTAGGGATCGAGAAAGTAACGGTCAGGAATAGGAGGATAACATTATTCACGCCTCATCCAAGACCAAAATATCGCGTGACAGAAGGGACATGATATGGTTGTATAAAAGGTTACATCGTTTAATGATCCTCATATGATTTGGGTAGTCGTTATGTCTTACTAGAGACTGCTTGTACTTATGGGCCAGTATAGCAAATGGCCCACTGCCAACTTCATATGGGCCTACAGGGTCGCACACAAAATAGCCCAACACGAGCTATGATGTTCAAATTCATTGAATCTAAGACATGTCCAGATTCAATGAATGATCCAGGGTGGATGTATATATTTATTTATATTTATATTCGTATATAGACATTATATATAAGAGATATATGAGATTTAATTTATAAGGATAAATTAAATTTCTATCACATTTGAATTTGAAATTCAAATTGATAGGATATCTCATATAAGAGATATTTATAAGATTTAATTTATAAGGATAAGTTAAATCTCTATCACCTTTGAATTTGAAATTCAAATTGATAGGATATCTCATATAAGAGATATTTATAAGATTTAATTTATAAGGATAAATTAAATATCTATCACGTTTGAATTTAAAATTCAAATTGATAGGATATCTCATATAAGAGATATTTGTAATATTTAATTTATAAGGATAAATTAAATCTCTATCACGTTTGAATTTGAAATTCAAATTGATATGATATCTCAAATTTGATTTATGAGAATAAATCAAATATAGTTCAGTCTTATCTTTATTTAAAGTTAAATAAATAGGTGAATTAAATATGTGGGACGGATTTAATATAAATATTATTTATTTAATTAGTTTCTTCTCAAATTATACAATATATGATATTGTATTAATTTCATAATTAATATAAGATTAACTCCAAAATCCAATTCGATAGAGAAAAACGCATAGCATCCTATATATCTGATTTTAGGAGCTACGTTTTAAAAGATATAGAACACAGAAAGGCCGAAGGGGAATTTACAAAAGGTTTGCAGATAAGAAATTGTCGAAATAGAGATGGAGAGGACGATTTCTTGAGAAAGCCCTGGAGGGACAGGAGATGCTAGCACGTCGTTCGTGGTTGGAACTCTGTTCGTGTGGATACCAGTAGAGGAAGCTGACCTGAGTCATCGACGTCTTACGATCAGAAAGGGAGCACGAGCCGCGGAGAGAAGCTGTGAATGTCGTGACTAGAAGTTGTAGAAGTTGCTAAGGAACACTGAGGGTAATGCTTCTTCCCACTTGATTTAAACACATACGGTAGATCCTGGCAAGGAATGGAAAAATTTTTAAGTTAATTTCCGCTACGTGTCTTCCAATTCCTTACAGTGGTATCAAGGCCATGCCGTTTTGTGTTTAAGTTAGGCTTGATTGTTGATTTATATGATATGTGTTAGTCATAGCCGATCATATAATATGCGTTTTATGTGTGACATATAAGGGATCTGTGTTATGTATGACATAAAAGGAATCTAAAGAGAAATTTCCCAGTGCGCTGCCCTTAGACCCCGCCTGCTAACCGGCTAGCGGGACAGCTGCCCACTACCCGGCTAGCGGGACCACCGTGGCTACCTGTTCATAGCGCAACATAACCGTAACATATACTATTTTGTGAATATTTTAGTTTTGAAACATTAATTGCCCTTCAATTAAATCTGAATATTGATTCTTGAACGCTTGGGTATGGTGAACAATATGGCTCTAGATTGTAAGTATTGTAATTTTTAAATATGGCATGTGTGTCGTGCCTTCCTATATATACTCTCAATGTACCTTCTCTTCTTCTCTCACTCCCCTCGAATGTTAAAAGAGGTTTCTATATGTAATTTCCCTCTTCTTACTAGAGAGCTCCTCTCATTGGCTTGAGGGGACTTAGGATAGTGAGCCATATTGTATCACGTTTAAATTATGCATCTTATTATTATATCAGAAATATGCATATTACTTGTATAAGATACAAACTAAGAAACATGCATTCTTATAAACCAGATAGTTAAATTAAGCCCTCTAAATGAAATCTTAAATCATAATTCTGTCAATTTATGAACACTTGTCAAAACCTCAATCGCTCAATTGTGGACTCCACCAAAGTGGGTGCTTTTGAGTTATCTTAGGGAGATAAGCAAGAGTAATGGTACTACTCTCACATGTTTATTATTGTTTGACTTAATTGAGATTAACAAAATGGTTTTGGGTCTCAAGGCATTAGATGGGATTAAAATATGACAGATCATATGATGATAGGATCCCATGAACATCTAAGAGTTATATTTAATGTAATTAGTAAAGGTGTTACCTACATAAATAACTTAATTTAAGCGTCCTGCCAAAGCGGACTTAAGTTTAAGCCAAATATAGATCTTAGCCCACTAACTATTGCATTGAGGGTTGTTTATTTAGTAGGAGATTGCTAATTAAATTGCATATTTTAATTGTAGAATCATGACGACTAGTAATACTGCTACATTATCACTGCGATCTATCCTTGAGAAGGACAAACTCAATGGGACAAACTTTCTTAACTGGTTTAGGAACTTGAGAATTGTTCTCAAGCAGGAAAGAAAGGCGCATGTCCTAGATCAACCCATTCCTGAGGAGCCAACAGCCAATGCTCCTATAGCTCGAGAGATGCTTACACTAAGCATAAGGAAGACTCTGTCAATGTGGGATGCTTGATGCTAGCCACCATGGTTCCGGAGCTCCAAAGAGATCTGAAACACATGGAGGCTTATGAGATGATTGTGCATCTCAAGGAAATGTTCTAGTAACAGGCAAGGCAAGAGAGGTATGAGACCACTAAGGCCTTATATTCCTGCAAGATGGCTGAAGGTGCATCAGTCAATACTCATGTCTTAAAGATGAAAGAGTACATTGATCACCTTGAGAGGCTTGGATTTCCCATGAGCCAGGAGTTAGCTACGAATTTGATCTTGAACTCACTCCTAGAAAGTTATGACCAGTTTGTCATGAACTACAACATGGATAAATCTATTTCTGAACTGCATGGGATGCTTAAAACTGCTGAGCTGAGTATTAAGAAGAAGCCCAGTACTATTTTGATGGTTCAAAAAGGAAAGGGTATGAAAAAGAAAAGCAAAGGCAAGGGGTAGGGTCATGGCTCACCAGGTAAGACCAAAGAGTCAGGCAAGCCAGAAACTAAGCCTGCACCAAAGAAGGCAAAGCCTCTAAAGGAAGGAGTCTGCTTCTTCTGCAATGAACCTGGTCATTGGAAGAGGAATTGCAAACTCTACCTTGAAGATCTGAAAAAGAACAAGAAGGATAGCGGGCTATCGCTTCAGGTATTTATGTTTTAGACATTCATCTTTCTACTTCCACCTGATAGGTATTAGATACTGCATGTGGTTCTCACATTTGTATAAATGTGCAGGGACTAAAGGACAGTAAGAAGCTAAAAAAGGGCAAGGTTAACCTACGAGTTAGAAACAGAGCAAGGGTTACTGTGTTAGCTGTAGGCACTTATGAATTAGTTCTGCCCACTAGGCTTTTGTTAGTTTTGAACAATTGCTATTATGTTCCTGCTTTAAGTAGTAACATTGTTTCACTTTCTTATTTGGATAAGGAAGGTTTCACTTCTATTACTGGGAATAGTAGATATTCTATTTATCGTAATGATGTTTTCTATGCTCATGGTGATTTGCATTTTGATCATTACATATTAAATTTAGAATAACCCAATCATGGAAATATCTATAACATAACTACCAAAAGGGTCAAACCAAACGATTTGAATTCGACATACCTCTGGCACTGTCATCTGGGCCACATAAATGAGAAACACATTTCCAAACTCCATCAAGATGGATTTCTAAACTCATTTGATTGTGAATCATATGACACTTGTGAGTCTTGCTTGTTAGGAAAGATGACAAAGTCACTTTCACTGGGCACAGTGAGAGGCCCACTAATTTATTGGGCCTCATACATACAGATGTGTGTGGACCGATGAACACAAATCCTAGAGGAGGTTATTCGTACTTCATAACATTCATAGATGATTTTAGCTGATATAGGTATATCTATTTTACGAAACATAAATCTGAATCTTTTGAAAAGTTTGAAATATTTCAAAATGAAGTACAAAACCAGCTTGGCAAAATAATTAAAGCCCTTCGATCTGATTAGGGTGGTGAATATTTAAGCCAAGAGTTCATAGATCATCTTAGGAGTTGTGGGATAGTCTCACAATTGACTCCTCCAGGGACACCACAATGGAATGGCATTTCTGAGCGAAGGAATCGAACACTATTAGATATGGTCCAATCCATGATGAGTCGAACAGATCTTCCACCCTCCTTTTAGGGCCATGACTTAGAGACAGCTGTGTTCACACTCAATCGTGTTCCATCTAAGGCAATTGAAAAGACTCCGTATGAGATATGGACTGGGAGGACGCCTAGTTTGTCTTTCCTCAAGATTTAGGGATGCGAGGTCTATGTTAAGTAATAAGCCTCAGACAAATTAGCGCCCAAATCCTCAAGGTGCCTTTTTGTGGGATATCCTAAGGAAACCAAGGGATATTACGTCTACAACCCTGCTGATAACAAAGTGTTTGTTGTCAGAAATGGTATCTTTCTCGAATGAGAATTTATCTCTAAAAGAACCAGTGGGAGTAAGGTACACCTCGAAGAAGTTTGAGAGCCACAAGACACCACAGAACTACAGATGGAAAACAGAGAAGACTCACAACAAGTTGTTGAGACTCCTTAAGTCATGCAAGGTCCACGAAAATCTAATAGGACACGACTTCAGCCTCAAAGATATGGATTTCTGATAGTCATGATGTGTTGCTCATTGAGCATAATGAGCCGACTACCTATTGAGAAGCTATAGTGGGACTAAACTCTAAAAAATGGCTTTATGCCATGAATTCTGAGATGCAATCCATGTACGACAATAAGGTTTGGACCTTAGTCGACCCGCCTGAAGGTGTAAAAACTGTCAGGTACAAGTGGGTTTTTAAGGAGAAAACTGACATGGATGGCAATGTAAATATCTTCAAGGCACGCCTGGTTGCAAAAGGATTTACTCAAACTCATGGTGTGGACTATGATGCCTTTTCCCCAGTTGTAATGGCCAAATCAATCAGAATTCTCTTTGCCATAGCAGCATATTATGACTATGAAATAGGACAGATGGACATCAAGACAGCCTTCCTTGATAGAAAGCTCCTTGAGGATATGTACATGACACAACCTGAAGGGTTTGTGCATTCCGAGGACTCTGGTAAAGTGTACAAGCTTCAAAGGTCCATTTATGGACTGAAGCAAGCCTCTCAGAGTTGGAATCATCGTTTTGATGAAGTAGTCAAAGAGTTTGGATTTCTTCAAAATATTGATGAACCTTGTGTGTACAAGAAGGTTAGTAGGAGCACAGTTGTGTTTTTGGTACTCTATGTCAATGACATCTTACTTATTGGGAATGACATTCCTACCTTGCAGATTGCCAAGTATTGGTTAGGAAAGTCTTTCTCGATGAAAGATATAGGTAAAGCCACCTACATCCTAGGAATCAGGATCTATAGAGATAGATCTAAAAGACTTCTAGGACTCAGTCAGAGTACATACATAGACAAAATACTGCATAGGTTCAGTATACATGAATCAAAGAGGGGTTTCATACCCATGTCTCATGGTAGTCACCTCAGCAAAGATCCGTGTCCTAGTATATCTTATCAGCGAGGTCGCATGAGTAAAGTTCCATATGCCTCAGCCATAGGATTTATCATGTACGCCATATTATATACTCGACCGGATGTCTCGTTTGCCTTAAGTATGACTAGCAGATATCAACAGGACCCTGGTGAGAGCCATTAGACTGCTGTCAAGAATATCCTTAAGTACTTAAGAAGGACTAAGGACCTATTCTTGGTCTATGGTGGATTGGATGATAAACTCTGTGTAACTAGTTACATAGATGCAAGTTTCCAAACTGACCAGGACGACCAAAAATCATAGTCTGGATATATATTCCTCCTCAATAATAGAGCAGTAAGCTGGAAGAGCTCTAAGCAGGGTACTATAGCAGATTCTACAATAGAAACTGAGTATATAGCAGCATCTAATGCAACTAAGGAAGTCGTTTGGATTAGGAAGTTCATCACAGAACTAGGGGTGATACCTACCATTTCAGATCCAATAACTTTGCTCTGTGACAATAGCGGTGCCATTCCACAGGCCAAAGAGCCTAGGTCACATCAAAGGACCAAGCATATACTCAGGCGATTTCATCTCATCAAAGAAATTAATGATAGAGGTGATATAAAAATATGCAAAATAGCAAGAGAAGATAATGTTACTGATCCTCTAACAAAGCCGCTTGTGCAGGCAAAGCATGAGCGTCATGTTAGGTCAACGGGAATTAGTCAAATTAATGATTGTACTTAGTGTAAGTGGGAGGTTATTGGAAATCGTGCCCTAGGGGCCAATCATTATCTTATAAACATTATTGATTTATGAATTTATTAATTGTGTTATCATATTATTTGCATGTTTACTGTGATGACTATCCTTAGATAATTCATGATCTTATCCTAAACATCCCTGGTCGGTCATCTATACGGGAGCAGAGATGAAATAATACTAGTATGACTTTGAAGATGCATAGAGATATAAATCAAAGTCATAGGCACATGTAAGAGTACATGGTGTTAGACCGACCCGATATGAGAGAGCTGCACGGGTTACATCATAAGTTTCTCTCATATATAAACCATGTCAATATGTCCTTTGACCTGAGATCATCATGGATTTCTACATGACAAACGCTCATCTTTGACCTAGTCAAAAGTCACTTTTGACCGAGTGATCATAAAGACTATGTTCGGGTTTAGTGGTTTTTCATGCGGAGGAATGTGAATGGTCAAGATGGAATTTGTCCCTCACATTCTTAGGGAGATATTACTGGGCCCCTCGATGAGTGAGTCTGAGAAATATATGGCCATACTGTAATGGAAAGGTAGTTCTATTTCTACAGTCAGACTACTCAGGGATCGAGAAAGTAATGGTCAGGAATAGGAGGATGACATTATCCATGCCTCAACCATGACCAAAATATCGCATGACAAAAGGGACATGATATGGTTGTATAAAAGGTTACATCGTTTAACGATCCTCATATAATTTGGGTAGTCGTTATGTCTTGCTAGAGATCGCTTGTGACTTGTGGGCCAGTATAGCAAATGGCCCACTGCCAACTTCATATGGGCCTACAGGGTCGCACACAAAATAGCCCAACACGAGCTATGATATCCAGATTCATTGAATCTAAGACATGTCCAGATTCAATAAAAGATCCAGCATGGATGTATATATTTATTTATATTTATATTCGTATATATATATATAAATTCGTATCTATATATTATATAAGAGATATATAAGATTTAATTTATAAGAATAAATTAAATCTCTATAACGTTTGAATTTGAAATTCAAATTGATAGGATATCTCATATAAGAGATATTTATAAGATTTAATTTATAAAGATGAATTAAATCCCTATCACGTTTGAATTTAAAATTCAAATTGATAGGATATCTCATATAAGAGATATTTATACGATTTAATTTATAAGGATAAATTAAATCCCTATCACGTTTGAATTTGAAATTCAAATTGATAGGATATCTCAAATTTGATTTATGAGAATAAATCAAATATAGTTTAGTCTCATCTTTATTTAAAGTTAAATAAATAGGTAATTAAATCTGTGGGATAGATTTAATATTATTTATTTAATTAGTTTCTTATAAAATTATACAATATATGATATTGTATTAATTTCAAAATTAATATAAGATTAACTCTGAAATCCAATTCGGTAGAGAGAAAAATGCATAACATCCTATATATCTGATTTTAGGAGCTGCGTTTTTAGCAAGACACACAAAGAACACAGAAAGGCCAAAAGGGAATCTGCAAAAGGTTTGCAGATAAGAAACTGTTGAAATAGAGACAGAGAGGACGGATTCTTAGAAAAGCCCTGGAGGGACAAGAGACGCTAGCACGTCATTCGTGGTTGGAAAGCTATTCGTGTGGATACCAGTAGAGGAAGCTAACCTGAGTTGTCGACTTCTTGCGATCAGAAAGGGAGCACGAACCACGGAGAGAAGCCATAAACATCGTGACCAGAAGCTGTGCAAGTCGCTGAGGAACACTGAGGGTAATGCTTCTTCCCACTTGACTTAAACACATACATTAGATCCTGGCAAGGAATTGAAAAATTTTTAAATTAATTTACGCTGCGTGTCTTCCAATTCCTTTCAATTATCATATAATTTGTCAACCATCCCTTATACGCACATATAATTAAACAATTAACTAGGTAAATTTTAAAGCATTCTCTCCTTTCATCACATTATCTGTCAGATCCTAATCATTTATTTAGGAACTTGAAATAACTATTTGTCATATCCCAGTTTTTAGGCTTAGAAGCCCAGTATATAGCCTGAAAAAGGGATGCTACTAGACCCTATTGAGCAAAGTTCTCAGTAAATAGAGAAAATTATGCTGATCAGTTTGATGCAACACAGAGTTTTGATATGAGGTCCCGAAAGATTTATATTAATTTTTGAAGAGAATAAAAAATAATACAATATTCTCTAGATCTCATAATAAGATGAAATATGGCAGTAAATTCCTATAATTAAAATAAGAATTTTTGAAACTGACAGAGCCCAAAAAGGAGTTCTATAGAATTTACTACATAATTTACAGTGGATTAAAATACCCGATAAATAGGTTTCGGGAGAATTTCTCAGGAATTGAGCCCATGAAGATAGTGGATCATACAGAGGGTCTAGAATGGCACCTTATAGGCCCAATGATATTTTTAGATAAGTATGTGGGCCAGGGCTAATAAAGACGGAGAAAAATGAAGAATTACGAAAATGCCACTGAAGGTATGCCACTGTGTTGTGTCATTAAGTCAGAGTCAGACGAAGGGTGTTATGATCATTTAACTAAGGTTAGACATTCAAGAAAGGGTATCTGGATAGTTGACTAGGGTTAAGAGATACCATGGTAAGGTATAGAAATATAATAGTGCTCGTATAAGTACTAAAGAGGAACTAAGGGCATTTTGGTAATTTACTAAGGATGTTTCTTGGGAACCGACCGACCAGAGTGCTTGGGCTTGGTTAGAAACCCAAGATGACAATCCAAGGCCCAAAAATATAGCCCAAGAGTAATGTGGGTCCAATAGGCATTAAAATATTATTTTAGTACTTTTTCAATAAAGTAAAGTGACCCGGTCCAAGATAGAACTGAGTAAAGTGGTCTGGAATCATGAGAGGACATAAATGGGGCCCACAAGGTGCCACATGGCATGATTACAATAAAAGAAGAAAAGCAAAGGACACATGGCATGATTAGAGAAAAAGGAGAGAAAGTAAGAGGACACGTGGCATGATCTCGTCCATCCATTCAGGGAAAAGACTTTGGAACTCTCTGGAGAGGCTGAGTTAACTGGTGAGGTGTCCCAAGGGCCCCGCCATTGTGCCACATACCCTCTGAGGTGTCCTGGATGATGTCATTAGTGGTGAGTCATCAAGGAGGGTGATGTCATTGTGATGATGCAGGCAAAGCTTCTTGAGGAAGCAAGCAATCTGAGCCATTCATCGTGAATCAATCTAGACCATTCATTCCACCTCCTCTCACCTATAAATATGCCACTCCCATCCCATTTCAAGGCATACCATGGATCTAGCAAGAAAAGGAAGAGAAAGAAAAGAGAAAGAGAGAAAGAGAGAAAGAAAGGAAAGAAAGGAAGGAGTTCTGGTGGAGCAAGGAGCAGTCTAAGGAGCTGAGGGACTGGGCAAAGCTTATGAATGAGGTAAGAAAGTTATATAATCCCTGCTCTAATAAAGTAGAGGATTGCTCTTAGTTGTTAGAATAGAGAAATATCTCTATTAATAAAGTTAGCTATAGCTAGAAAGAAAGTTAGAGGAATGTCAGAGTAAGGACATTACCCCTGTTGAGCATGAGGTAAGTAGAGCTATACTAGATAATAATAAAGATATTATTATGCTATGTATAGGCTCTAACTTATGAAAAGAAGGAACCTTAGAGACAAGGCTAAGAGCTGGAAGGAAAGGCTACACGCCAAATAGTAAACTTATATACTTGTATGCTTATACTGCTTGGATGTTTTATGTGATATTTTCTTACCTTGATGATGTGAGGCATGTATGATTAAGTAACATGGAAGCATGTATGTTATCATGATGCAAGCATGATCATTAAGTACACACATAGTAACATCAAGCATATAGTTGCATACATTGTATGGTTACCATTTGCTACTGAGATTTTCCTAAAAATCTCACACCCTTCTACGTAATCCCAATCCCACAGGTATGTTTAAAGAGGACCGAAGAATCATAAAGAGGAGCTAGGGATTGGATAGTGCAGAGGTTATGCAAAGATGGGACCAAAGTGCTGGAATCAGGGAAAAATGTAGGATAAATAATAAACTTCGGACATTGACTAATGTGGACCTGGTCAAGGCGTGGTCAACAAGTTATTTTTCCATAAAATAGGATTATGTTAGCTTCGCGTACCAATTTGAACCACTTCATTTTGATTTTTTTAGAATTAGTTATGATTTTTCTAAGTCAGGTCACTCCGCTGGAATTTACATAGTGAACAATGTTCGCTAGGAGTAAAATTTCAGATTATATGATTTGACTTCAATGGCCCTAGAAGTGGTTCTAAATGCTACTGAATGGTCCCTAAAATATAATAAAAGGATGATGTTTCACTATTTATCTAACTTAGGATGCCTTGTTACCCTCCTATTATGGTATAGACTCAACCCTTCATTACTCTTTCTAACTCTTAATCATTACTCTTTCTTAAACTGGGGAGTCTCTTTATCTTTAAAATTATGGCTACCTTTCTCTCTATATATCATAAATTTCTTTTATAATTTTGCATACATTTACCGCTTTGTTGAACTTCTACAACTACCTGAGAAAAGTTCTTACTTTGTAACACAAAATTCAATCAGTGAACTAACATCTCAATCATTCAACTCTCATGCTCATGTGGATGAATTTAGCTAATTATTCATCAAAAGATTCCTCTTTTCCTACTTTAACCCTTAGCCTCATGCTCATTTCTATCTAACTGGGAGGAATGCTTTCGTAACTATTCGAGAAAAACTTCTCAGGTGAGCGGATTAATCTCTATCTCTATGGAGTAACTTCTGTATCTCTCTACTATCTCTTAACTATCTGTCTATATATCAGTCCCAGCATATTCTTGACTGGACTATTGTTCATTTTTGGTTGTCTCTTGATTCTGGTAAACTTGAGTCACATAGATCTCATTCATCATCTAGTACTATTACTTTTTCTCACTAGGGTGCTCTACTCTAGGTCTGCTAGGTTACTGTTTCTTCATGATAGGATCTCTCTATTTTGAGAATATTATCTCTTTATCTATTAACTACCACGTCTCTAACCTTAAGCCATGTATTAGCCTCATTTCTAGGAAAGTCTCATTCTAACTTTTAAATATTTTATTCAATAAAGACTAGCTGAACAAAGTGTTTTGTAACATAGATAGACTCCTGGTAATCATATAGAGGATCTACTTCTGAACCTCTACTTAGACTTATCTTTTTATCTCAGTACCTTGTACTATTTGACTTCCCTACACGCTGTGCTAAATCTCTAACTGATAAACTTCAGTGAGGTCAGCATCTACATTTTCGTTATCAGGTCTCTATGCATTATATTCGTGACTCATATCCTCTGTGAACTTTAGTCACAACTATTCAATCTACTAGTCATGTCATATCCTAATTTTTTTCTATCTGTATAATACTGATAAAGGAAAGAGGATAAAGAGGTTTGGAAAGGATTGTGGCAATGATCAGAAGAAATAATAAAGGTCAAATGAGTCTTGAAGGAAGATAGGGACTAAAATGAAAAGTTTAGAAGTTCTATAGTGAAAAATGAAAGTGGAAATAAACTTTGGACTATTAAGTGTAATTATGAAAAGTTGAGGGCCTAAAGTGTAATTTTAAAAGTTCAATGACTTAAATGAAAATTAGAAAAGGTTAAAGGCCAAAAGTGAAAGTAGAATAAAAAGTTGGTCCAAAAGGTGTAATTATCAAAAGTTTAGAGACCTAAATACAATTAATCAAAAGTTTAGGGACCTAAATACAATTAACCAAAAGTTTAGGGACCTAAATGTAATTATGAGAAAGTTGAGCCAGAAAAGGCTCAAAAATATCCAGAATTAGATTAGTCCCAAATTTTATCAGTAAGTAGAGAAAATTATTATGATCAGTTTAACGCAACATAGAATTTTTATTTGAGGTCCCGATTAATTGATATAAATTCCTAAACATAGGAAAAATTATTATAGTATTTTTTGGACCTCAGAATCAGATGAAACTTTATAGTAAATTACTATAATTAATATAAGAATTTATAAAATTGACAGAGTCAGAAAAGGAATCCTGTAGAATTCTTACGGGAATCTACAGTAGAATAAAATACCCGATAAATACAGTCGAGAGATATTTCTTAGGATTTGTGCCATAAAGGTAATGAACCAATAATAAGGCCCAAATGGTGTCCCAAGAGGCCTAATAAAGTGGTGAGATAGTTAAGTGGGCCAGAGTCTAGAGCAACACAAGAAAAGTGTGAAATTACGAAAATGCGCCTATACAGCCAGATTGTACTAGAGATGGATGGAGGGTATTTTAGTCATTTTTGATAGGTAAAAAACATCCCAGCAAGTATATATGATTAGTTAGAGCCAGTATATGCTCTGATGCAGTATAAATATGTGTGAAGTGATAATTATACCCTTAAGGTCATTATAGTGCAAAAAAGTGCAATAAGGGTACTTTGGTTATTTTCTAAAGGATGATTGGTAGATAAATTCTCAGTCTAACAATATCAATAGTAGGAAAAATCTAGGCATTGGTTTTCATAATAGAATACATATTCTAGAATGTTGTAAAAATTGGGAACATAAAACAGTTTAATTTTTGCGGAACTGCTTAGATCGGTATTGGACTGGACTAGAATTTTTTCTATCAGTATTTCCCTATTATTTGCACCAAACACAACCCTTTTTGATGTCATGGATGATTCATTAATGAGGCTTCCAGGGCCATCTAATCCAAGATTAAATATGAGCAATTATATCAAATAGTAACTAAACTAATATTGGCCTTCTATTTCCACCAAGATTTTTTTTATAAATACCCCTACCAAATCTGATTCAAACTGTGGAACATGAACCCTTGGGGAAACTCTTGTAAAATGAAAACTCAGGCCAAGACAAAGAAGATTCAAGGTACCAAAGTTCAAGCAAGCTAGAGATTAAAGGTAAGCAAGCTAGAGATTAAATGTAAGCAATCTATCCTAGCTTATTTTCCTTTGATATGGGAGCTTGAACTTAGGGTTTTCATGGAAAAAAGTTTAGTTTTCTCTAAGGTGTTGTGCTGTCCAAAAATCTTAGATGAAATGAAAAAGAAGAAATTAAAGTTAGAGATAGGTGATTGAAGCTTAAACAAGCTAGATAAGTGATTGGTTGTTGAATCAAGTTGATATTCTTGATTTTGCCATGGTTGAACCAGTTCAGTTTTCACTATTTATGTTGAAAAGAAATGAAATTTCAATTATTTAAAGCTTCAATTGAATTTATATGATGGTTTTGTGTAGGATTGTATAGGTTTTGAACCTTGGAAGTTTTGGAATTCCAAGTTGTGATTTTTGAGATTCTTCTCTGTTACTGTTCACTCACATGAACAGTGATTAGAAATTTCATGATTTTAATGCTTCTAATGGTTTTAAAATGAAAATTTGTGTGGGATAAAGTGGAGAAACAAGTATGGAAAGCATTAGAGTCCAAATGAGAATTTTTTAAAGAAAAGAGGGTGTTATGTAATTCTGTACAGAACAGTGCATAGGAGCTGGAATTTCATGATTCTAAGCTTATAAATGGATTCCAAAGATGAAATTGTGTAGGGTAAAGTCAAGATATCAATTGGTTCAAAGGACAAGTTAATTAGTGAAGACTAGAGAAAGTTATGTTAGTAAAAAGTTAACAATTTATCAAGGTCAATCTTGAGCATTGTTGGAGTTCATGGTCTTAATGAATTATGTGATGAATATAAATGTGTTTAGGACCTTGAAACATCCAAGAAGATTTTGGGATGTGATTGACCAAAAGGCTTCATAGTTGGAAAGCTAGGGAGTAAGTGCAAAAGATCAAGAGAAAAGCTTAAGTGCAAGGTAGTGGACTTACCTCTTAATGTGCTTAATGTGGTATGCTTATGTGTTGACATATATATGATATTTGAATAATGTTATGACATGATAGATGTTGTTGAATAACATGTTTTCCATGGCCATGCACTTTTATTCAAAAGTATATAGCATGATGGCATGTCACTAACTAAAGAAAGTTTAATGAAATTACATATCATGCATTAGCATCCATCTTGCATATTTAAGTGGTAATGTTTGCTACTGAGATTCTCTAGAATCTCACCCTCCAATAACCAACCAATTTAGGTCAAGCATCAAGGAAAATGTATACATGGAGAAGAGCTAAAGAATGGAAGAAAGGAAGTGAAGTAATTGAGATCCTAACATAGGCTATGAATTATCCATGTATGTAAATGCCATGTAAGGTGTCTATTTATGTGATGAATTTGTATGAAATAATTATGGTATAACCCCATGATGTATATGAAGGCATGAAAGGCAGAAGAGGTGGTTTATGCATGCTGGAACAATTATTGAAAGTGAGAGAAAGGAAACTGAAATAGAAAAAACTTAGGTCCTAAAGTAGTTTCGTTGTGGCTTCAGTTTGACCTAGTAAATGAATGAGTTAATACATGAAATTTTATGAGCACGTAGTACACATCCATAAGTTTAAATTCATATTTAATATGCCTTATTTGGATGTTTATATAAAAAAATGAATTTTCAAATTTAAGAGACAATATCTGAAATTTTCAGGATTTTCCAGATGAACAGAAGAAAGTAAAGATTTAACTGTATCAATTGGCAAGGTAAATGTCCAGATTTATATTTTTCCCTTGAAGATCTATGAAAAGAATTCAATTATAAATTTGGATCACCTCCATAAATTTTTTCTAAAATTAGTTATGAATTTTTAAAGTTGGACTGTAAATCTGGAAATCACCAAACGAACAGTACCTGAGAAGTAAGTTTTAAAATTTTAATTTTTGGGCTAATATAATGCTTCTGCTAATCAAATATGCTTTCAAATATGTACTCTAAGGTGGTAAAATTAAGATATTTTAAGTCACGACTTGACAGCTCTGTGCCCTTCAGTCGCATCTAAAGGTCTTCTCATGTCGTGACCTGAACTACTCTGTGCACATTAGTCACTTCTTATAACTGACTCATTGCGATCTGATAATTTTAGAACTTCCATCACGACCAATGGTCTTTACTCATCACGACCAAAATAAATTTGTAAATCTTTGTCATGACCTATATCTTAACTTGTCGTAGCTTTACTTCTTTGTGACTACTAATCGCGACCAAAATATCTTCACATCATGACTTGGACAAATCTTTCTCTAAATATTCTCTTCTGATGTTCTTTGTCCAGTCTCTACTCTAGCTATAACCAATTCTTGTTCTTGACTTTCAAGAGCTTGAGTCCATTGAAACTTTTCCATATCTATTATCTACCATAAGCAAATTAAATAGGGAACATGTTTATATAGATGTTCAACCAACTATTATTTCATTATATTATATCAAAACTCATATTTCATGCCATCATAACATTTGTACATACATGTCAACTACATATTTGGGGTATATCATAACTATCATACATCTATATAATTACTTTACTTTATACTATTTACATATTTATAATACCCCTAAACTCTTTTACATCATTTTCTAGGGGACAGTGAACTGCAAGTACTTTTGCATATAGAAATGCCACCCCTATATATCAGCTGGTGGGGGATAGTGAACTGCAAATACTTTTGCATACAAAAATACCACCCCTGTATATAAGCTGGCGGATCATTTATCAAAAACTCACTTAGCTCTACGTGCCATATGGGAGTATATGGTAATATTTGGCTCACTACCATCTCATGTTAATGCCCTCTATTGTATATTTGATTATCATCCTTGCTACGTCGTTGAGAAAATATAGATAAACTGACTGCTATTGATTTCTAACTTCTATCCATCCCTTGACCTAGACTGAGTAATTCACTCTCCATAACTTTATTGAGACTGATATAGTCAACATTATCTGTTATTAACAAAGAAAGTTATGGTTGACTAGGATTAGGAATATCACACTGATCTTTATCTGTATAGTCATATATTCATGGATTATGAGAGTAGGAAGGGACTGTTGTAGACTATGACTGAATCTCTAGATTAAGGGACTATTGTATGTTACTTATATCAAATCTATCCTCAGACTCTAGTAGAGGAAGAATAATATCTAGTCTACTTGTAATCTAGTACCAGTACTTAGCTTCCTCAGCCGTAATTCGTCGTCTTATTGGAGGAATAGGACTTACATTAGAAGTAGAGGGTACTCCCACAAACTCACACTATATAGAGTCACTAGACTTAGCATCATCTGATACACACACAACTTCAGGCTAAATCTCTACATAACCTTCAAATTGCATATTTGAGTTTATAGAAATATTTATGGGATATTCTACTGTAGACCTCCTTGATTGATCCCCTATACTACCAGCTGAACTCTTTTCACTATCTAAAGGAGGATCAAAGTGTGGATGTACATCATCTTTATATATCATTACTGGCTAGGGGTCTCCCTTATTAACTGATAGCTCTGACTTAACTGTATAAAATCCCATATCTACTCCTGCAAGAGTTACTTAAATAAGCAATGCTAACTATCCCAACAAATACCCTAACTTGACAAAGTACTTACTACTTAGAGTTAAGGTCTAGGGACTATCCTATCTGATACAGAAACTTATGCTCTAATACTAAAATAAAACATCCTATTTTTTACCCCTCATAGTACATAAGATTTGATTAGTGAAAGCATTACTTTAGCCTACAAATTAAAATTTTAAAACTTACTTATCGGGTACTGTCCATTAGGTTATTTCTAGATTTACAGTTTAACTTTAAAAATTCATAACTAATTATAAAAAAACGTACGGAGATTATCCAAATTTCTAAGCTCTTTCATATTTATTTAAGAGAAAAATATAAATATGGACAATTGCCTTGCCAATCAATATAGTTAAATGTTATTTTTTATTGTTTAAATAGCAAATTATAGGAATTCTAGATTCTATCTCTTAACTATAAAAATTCATTTCTCTGGATATACACATCCAAATGAGGCATATTATCTATAAATTTAAATATCTAGATGTGACCTACATGCTCATAAAATTTTGTAAATTCATTCATTTTCTAGGTTCAACTAAAGCTACAATAAAACTGCTTTAAGACCTATATTTTTACCTTTTTAGTTTCCTTTCTTTGATTTTCAACAATTGTTCCAGCATGCATAAACCTTTACTTTTCCTCTCATACATTCATATACATCATGGGTTATGCCATAATTATTTCATACATTTTTATCACATAAAGAGGCACCTTACATGGCATTTACATATATGGAAAATTTACAACATATGCTAGAACATCAATTGCTTCACTTCCTTTCTTCCATATTGTAGCTCTTCTCTATGCATGCATTTTCCATCATACTTGACCTAAATTGGTTGGTTGTGGGAGGTTGAGATTCTAAGGAATCTTAGTAGCAAATATTACTGCTTAAATATGCAATATGGATGCTAATGCATGATATATAATTTTATTAAACTTTCTTTAATTAGTGACATGCTATCATGCTATATGCTTTGGACAAAAATGCATGGCCATGAGAAACATGTTATTCATAACATCTTCAACATCATTTATTATGTCACAACATCATACAATTATCATGTACATGTCAACACATAAGCATACCATATCAAGCACATAAGGAGATAAGTCAACTACCTTAAACATAAGCTTTTCTCTTGTTCTTTTGCATTTGCTCTTTAGCTTTTCGACCATGAAGCCTTTTGGCCAATCACTTCCCAATAACTTCTTAGATGTCTAAAGGTCCTAAACACATTCATATCTATTACATAATTCATTAGGACCATGAACTCAAACAATGGGCCCGTTTGGATAAGATTTTGGAATTAGAAAAGGGCTTATGGAGAAGACCTTATAAAAAAAAGAGGTTTTTGAATAAATTAGTGTTTGGATAGTTATTTCCAGAAGTATTTTTATGATTGGTAAATTATGAAAAATGGTATGATTATTAAATATAGAAGAGAGGAGAGATAAGAAATGAAAGATGAGAGAGGAGAGAGGGTATATAAGAGAGATGAGAGAGGAGAGAGGTTGTAGAAAAAAGTAGAGAGGAGTGAGGGTGTAGAAGAGAGGAGAGATAGTGTAAGAAAAAGTAGGGGTAATAAGTAATTATTTAGTCTATAAGCTCTTTTAGTGTTCCATAAGCTACTCATACCAACCTATCTGAAACCTTAGTTTTAAACTAAGGTTTAGTCCAAAAGCCCTTTTGAACAAATATAGCTGTTTGTTTTAAAATTTCTCAAAACCTAAGTTTTCTCTAAATCTAGGTTTAAAACCTAAGTTTGGAGACAAACTCATAAACTCTTAACTCTTTACTTTAACTTTGGGGATTTCTATCCATCTTTCTACAAATTACTTTCATAAGTCAATCCCACACAATTTTTCATGAGGAATCTAAATATGAGCTTAGATTTATAAAAATCAATCTCCTTCTCTATGAAATGGATAGAAACCGTGGGTACCTTCAAGAAATCCAAAAAAGTCTCATTTTGGTTCTAATGCTTCCAATACTTGTTTCTCTACTTTATCCCACACAATTTTTATTTTAAAGCTATTAGAAGTATCAAAGTCATGAAATTATGATCACTGTTCACACGAGTGAACAATAACAGAGAAGAACTCTAAAAACTACAACTTAGAATTCTAATGCTTCCAATGTTCCAAACCTATCCAATCCTACACAAAATTATCATATAAATTCAATGGAAGAATTAGCTCATTGAAATTCTCACATATAAATAGTGATACGTATAGTAGCAGCCAAGAACATAAACCAATAATTTCATGCTTACTTGGATTTCCAAGCCAATACTACTTGACTCAAGCTTGCTTCTACTTGTCTAAGCTTTGTATAACATAAAATTCATCCTTTCCCCACCATTTAACATTTCGTCCAATAACATATAGGGAGAAATAAAATATTTTCTAACCATTAAATCTAACAATTAATCCTCCCAATTAGGAGCTTAAACACTTAGAGAGAAAGATTACCTTGGATGCTTGCTTATTTCTCTCTTGAGAAAGATTACATCAGGGCATGTACTGACTCTGATTATTCATCTCTGTACTTGCCTTGACGTGTTTAACCCTATCCAAATGACCAAAATTCCCTCAATCTATCTTTTGTTCAATATTACAATATAGTGGCATACCCAATGGCATTTTCATAATTTCCTATTTTTTTGGGTCTTTATTAACACTAGCCCACATGCTTTATTAGGCCTATGAGGTGCCATGTTGGGTCCTCTGCTTGGTCCACTACTTTTATGGGCTCAACTCCTGAGAAATTCCCTTAAAATGTATTTATCAAGTGTTTTAATCTACTCTAAATTCTATAAGAAATTCTATAGAACTCCTTTTTTATTTATGTCAGTTTCATAAATTCTCATATTAATTATAAGAATTTACTTACCAATTTTATCTGATTCTGAGATCCAGAAGCTACTATATTAATTTTTTTCTTCAAAAATTTATATCAATTTATCTGGGTCTCAAATCAAAATTCTGCATTGCATTAAACTAATCAGAAGAATTTTCTTTATTTACTAGGAAAATTTGGGATTAAACTGATTTCGGGCAATTTTTAGCCTTTTCTGGCTGAATTTTTGATAATTACCATTTTGCCCCAGAATTTTTAAAAATTATTACACTTTAGGCCATCAAATTTTCATAATTACATTTAATGCGTCAAAGTTTATGTCTACTTTCATTTTTGTACCATATAACTTTTAAACTTTTCATTTTAGTCCCTCTCTTTTTCTTTAAGGCTCATCTAACCTTTATCATTCCTTCTTATCATCGTTACAATCCTTTCCAAATCTCTTTTCTCTATCAGTCTTAGATAGGAAAAAATTAGGATGTGACATAAATTGTATTGCAAGAATAGTAAATGACCAAAGTAATTGCTTGCAACTCAGTTGCTATAGAGAGTAGTAAATGTCTTGGTGAAAGTGGTCAAAAATATTGTTCAAGTGGTAAATCCCATTGTAGGAGTAGTAAAAGACCATCGTAATTGCAACTTGGTTATTACTGGGAGTAGTAAATGTCTTAGTGAAAGTGATCAAAATCATTACTCAAGTCGTAAATCCCATTGTAGGAGTAGTAAATGACTAAAGCAATTACTTGCAACTCAATTGTTACTAAGAGTACTAAATGTCTTAACAAAAATGGTCAAAATCATTACTCAAGTTGTAATTTCCATTGCATAAGTAATAAGTGACTAAAGGGCAATTTTGTCTTTTGCCTCCAAATTTTAAAAAGACAGATTGAAACTTATGCACAATCAGTCCTTTTAGAAATTTAGAGGCTTTTTTATCCTTTTAAATTTTAAAAGGTTTTTATTCATTTTTTCTCATTAACTAATTAATGAGACGTATACATCAATGTATTGGTTCCCATGTTAAAACCAGATTGATATGATAGATTTGTCTCGTCTCATACGTCGTAGCACCATCTCAGAGTAAATGATAGAGTACAATAAAGAAGATAGGGCCCATCCTGCATTATTTTAACTACTATCATTATGAAATAAACCATAAGCTTAGACTGATTAAATTAAAATATCCTTCAAATAAAAAGTTAAAAAAAGTTATAAGTAGTTAATAGTATAATGTGAAATATCAAGTATTTACTGAACTTGAACCTTCATTATTCATAAAGATCAATCATGTTCATCACTAACTCTTACTATGGTTATGTCCTCTCTTTGATCTTTTTGTACCATTCAAATTTACCATAATGAGTCAGTCCATTATTATTGCTTTATCTTTAATGCATATTATTTTTCCCATTTTGAAAATATACATATATAATAATTGAATTTACATGCAAATTTGATATGGGTATATTGATGCAGCTAAAGTGCTTGTACTTCCCTTAATTCCTCCGTACTCTTAAGCACTAGGATATCAAGTGCTTCATGGAGTTAACTATGCTTCAACAACAGCTAGAATCCTTGATATCACTGGAATAAACTTTGTATATAACTACTTAGATTGCACTACTATTGGTGTTTTTTTATTCAATATAGTCATAAAAATCTCCTACGTCTATTTTGATTTTATTAGTTTTCTGGCTTACCTTGGATCTTCTTTTGTTCACTAAGATACCCACACGTAACCAGAGCACCTTGTTTGGGCTTTGGTACATTTACATAGCAAAAGTATCAAAGAAGGAAAAAGAAAGAGTCTTGATGTAGAGAGGATATTAACAAGGGATAACAGATATAATACACACCACATTAGACCATGAAAAACACAACATTAAAACCATATATAAAGCCTCCATGAGCCTATCTCATGTCTTGAAATATGTATGGTGGAGGAGTGGGATACCCATATAACTTCTCACTCCCCCATTTTCCTCCTTTCAAATGAAACATGTTCCCTTCATAGAACTCCTCATATAGATATGGGCCTAATCCACCATAGGTAGATTGATCTATTTTCTAATATTTTTTACTCACACTTTGTGGATTAGATGATAGCTACAATCTCATTTTCTTCCTTCTTTCATACTAGGTGCTTTGTCATGACTACGTAGGCATGACGTCTCCATTCGGACATTTATACTAGAAATCCCTTTTATAGAGACTAGCACAAAGTAACCCTTTAGTGCAGTTCAAACAAAATATATTATTGTGCATTAAATGTCCTAGATTTACCTACATACACTTTTCTTATGGCTAATCTAATCCCTCTTGAGTTAGCATATAACTTTGATAGTCTTCACTTATGCATAGTATCCACACTTATGAAATTAACAAAAGAATATCACAAGAGATCGGTCACAGACACTAGCATGAATGTGTATATTCTGGCATTTTGATATGAATCAACTATTTTTCTAGCATAATACCTTTAGTTCATATATAATTTGACCATAGGACATATACTAAATTAGAAAACATTGAAATATACCTCCATGATACTTTCAAAGTCAAAGGACATTTATGAAAGAATGGTACCTTTCTAAAACTCACAACGATGAAGCAGAGATTGATTCACTTGCTTTCTATTTACGGTTCTTTAGCACATATGGTATAAATCACATGTTACAATGTTCCTCTTATCCGATAAGAGTTTACATCATTTTGATTTTTTAATCACATCATACAGAATTAAGTCCAATTACTTATAGTATCTAAACCCAAACTCTTCAATTCTATTCACATAATATGCCATCAATTTTAAAGAATTTGTTATATAGAAACAAGTTTCATGGATGTGGGTATCCATAGTTTGATCCATATTTATACTTATAGATCTCATCTCGACTTACTACACTTTTTAAGCCAAGGTGATATTTATTGTGTTTCTTCTATACCATATTAGCACTTTTGCTCCTTTACTAGTGATAACTGTCATTTTAATTATCAAATAAAACTAAACTAACCAATAGTAAAATGAAGCTAATGTAGGTCAATTCACAAGGAGCCTAAATGGATGTAAAAGTTCTTAATTAATCTAATGAGCCACAAATTAACAAATTAATCACATGATTTGTGATATGAGCTATTGACTAAATTTTGAATATAAATATTATGTTATTGTTTATGATTTAAGGTGTTTGTAATGATGAGATATATCAATGACAAGTGTGTTCTCTTGGAGACTACCTTACCTTGATTATCCACAGAATATTTGGCGTTAATTGTTAGCTAATAACTCGCCAGTTAAAATCTCAATCAAAGCTACAACTCGCAGACATTAACTAGAGAAATAAGAATTATTCAACTCAAGAGATAGAAGAAGATGAATTAAACAGATATAACTATACTTTATTATAGAATTGCTCTAATTAACTATAACCAAGTCCAATTCAATCCAAGGATGAGAAACAATCAAAGCATCAATTATGTATAAATAAGAAATCTAACTCAATTGCTTAATCATTAATCATCTACTAACTCTAATTAAATCAATAATTCAAGAATTAACTACATCAACTCGATACAATCAAATATGGATTAAAGACACAATAAACTTCCTGTTCAGCTTAAGGATTTTGGTTTATCATCATCTCCAAGAGAACACAGCAACTCTAACCTTCCATTGCTATCAAAACTTCAATATTAGTAGTGAAACCAACAGCAGTCATGGTAAATGTATAAGGAGAAGATGAAGATGGAAGCCAAACTTTCTTTTGGTTCTATTTCCTATAATAGAGGAAAGTTACAGATGGAAAGAGAGAGAAAATAGAGATAGAGATAGAGTACAATAGCGTATGGAATGGAATGAGTTCTGGATGGAATATAGTGTAAAAATATGATATGAAATGATGTGTGCAATGTGGGATCTGTGATATGGCATCAGATGTATGGAATATGGGATGAATGAATGCCGTGAAGTCAGCTGGCATGAGGTATATATGCTGTGTGAAATATATGAAGAGAGGTGGCAGATTTTGTGATAGTGGAATGGGTTTAGAAGTGAGTCAATATGTGATCCATATGGGAACAATTTGGAATACGTGAATCAAGTCTTAATGCCTTCCTCCACCATGTGACTTCTAACAGAAAAATGGAATTTTGTTTCTCCCTCCAACTGTCAATATGTGCATCAATCTCTCTTCAGCACATGTTTTAATTATCCATGTGCAATTATCTATTTGCCAATTTGTTAGCCTATTTGTTCAGTCCAACATATGCTTAAATCTCCTTTTATCTAGCTGTCAACTAACCTCTACCTAATTTGTTGATTGGTTACTACATTGTCCTGTAATGGAAATTTAATAGATTATTTATTCAATTAATCACTAAAATCATATCAATTAATTTTTACTTGTTTTATTTTTTTTATTAATTAATTGGTCATCATATTGGTAAATGAGGATAAAAATCAATAATAAAACTCTCTTTAAACACACCAAAATATTACAAATATGTGTTTAACAACTGGTGAACACATATCTCATCTTTGAATGCTTCTCTAGCATCAAAGGTGGTTGCTCGTGTGAGAGAGCATACCTTTTCAACTTGTACAACATATTAGACATTGTATACTTTCACCTAGACATATAAGTAATAATAAATGACATGATATTATTAATAAAAATAAAATATTATATACAGTCTACAATTTTACATTTTTTGCATGTCAATGGCTTTTACATGTTTTTCAAATATGTCTTTGCCTATTGGCTTAGTCAGGGGGTCCGCAACTATACACTTGGTTGAAATGTATTGTAGAGTTACAATTTTTTTGTGCTATATAATCCCTCACAAAGTTATACTTGATATCAATGTGTTTAGTCTCACTGTGATACTCAGGGTCTTTGGTGTAGGCTATGGCTACAGTATTATCACAGCATATCAACACTGGATTGGTACTCTCATTCCCAAATCCGAGGTGTTTGATAAATCTCTTTAGCCAAATAACCTCTTGCATTGCTGCAGTGCATGCAACAAACTTAGCTTCTATAGAGTGTAAGGCAATGTACTTATGCTTCTTGCTACTCCAACATATGGCGTCGTTATTAAGCAAAAAGGTGTACCCTGAAGTTGATCTTCATTCTTCTTTATTACCACCTACATCAACATCGAAATATTTGACTAGGCGTAGTCGCTTCCTTGATAACATAACGCATAGTCAATTATACCCTTTAAGTATCTTAAGATCCTCTTCATTTCTTTTTAGTGTTTCTTATTGGGGTTGGACTAGAATATGCTAACTAGCCCTATGACATAACAAATATCTGGTCTTATACACATTATCACATATATTAGACTACTAACGGCACTAGCATATGGGACTCTTTCTATTTGCTTTTTGTCTAATTTAGTTTTAGGAAACATGTCAAAACTTAAGGGCACTCTAGTGGCTATAGGGATATCTATGAGATTGCAATCACTCATATTGAATCTATCAAGTATCTTCTTATATAATTCTCTTATAAAAGAGTGAGGATTCTCTTAGAATGATTCTTTCAAATCTTGACTCCAAGTATATATTTTGCTTCACCTATGTCTTTCATTTTAAAATTAGATGAAAGCCATTCTTTAATAGCTAAAATTGAGTCAAGACTATTTCTGGCTAAGAGTATGTCGTCTACGTATAAGGATAATATTATAAAATTACCCTCAAATTTCTTAACATAGACAAAATGGTCTTTCTTTATCATCTGAAAGTTATATAAGGTAATTCCCTTGTGAAACCTCAAATACCAATGTCTGAATAACTGTTTTAATCCATAAATAGATCTTTTGAGTTTATACTTCTTGAGTTCAAAAGCGTGCTAGACCTATACCTAGGTAACTCTCTAATATGTTTATTTGTGGAATGATGGCAGAAATTCATAGTATTGATTTAGTAAGAAATAATTACTCTTTTTCAATCAAATGGAAAATCTAATTTTAGATTATCTATATAAGGAAAAATAGGTGTAAAAGTACTCAACAGAATTTAATTAATATCAATTGAACAACATCATAAATAGATAAATAAAAATAGATAAATAATTGCAAGAAGAAAGCTATTTATAGAATTAGAGAAAAACTCTCTAGAAACTATACTTTTATAGTATGAAATTACATAGAAAGATTGGCTAGAGAAAGCTGATATAAAAGCTCTATTAAAACTACTCTTATATAGTTCTTTAGAAGCCTTTATACGTAGAGAAATTTAATTAGAGAATTTTTCTCTAATGATTATTGAAGCCCCATGACTTTAAGTAGAGTTCCTTATATTCACATGAATACTTCTTGTGAAGAAGACTTTTGCTCTCATCAAGAGACGCAACAGAGGAAGTGTTATCTCAACATTCCTGTATCTTAATTCACTGGGTTATTGATGGAAAGCAATTCCACTAATGAATTCTGTCAATCAACCTCCATAATGATATCAGAGCCAAAAAATAAAAAGAAAAAAGAAAAAATAGATGAAACTTCTAAGAATTCATCTATAAATCTAGTTGATGAATTTATATAACACCTAAAAGAACAATAAGAAAAAGATTCTTATAAAAAATGGTTAGATTTTTTAAGTCCAGAAGAAAAAAAGTTATATTTGATTCAGATTAATGAGTCAAACTACTTGGAATGATATAAAATTAGAATTCTAAAAATATAATATAGAAATGAAATTGTTACCCACCAATAGTTTCGCAGAAACAAGTCAATCTTCAGCGAGATTAGAACTTATAGTTCCATATAGCGATAACTATCTACGTAGTTGTTAGCAACTAAATTTTACAAATACTTTCCTATGGAAAAAATAGGAGAAGAAAATAAGATTTTTAATTATATATTAGTAACTCCATCTGATACTAGTAATAATAAGCAAAGTCTACAAGATTTGGTGAAACAATTATCCTCTAAAGATAGAGAGATAAAAGAAAAATTATCTAAACTTGAGAATAATCAAGATTTAGAAGAAATAAAAAGAAAAATAAAAGAGAAACAAATTAACCTTAAAAGTCTCAACAAGAAATTAGAAAAATACTTAAAAGAGGTTAAAAAGAGCGTAAAAGAAATTAAAGAAATAATTTCTAATATGGCAGAAATATTAGGAATACCTATTAATCAACAAATTAATTTAGATGGATAGATTAAAATTTGAAAAATAACAAATAGAAAAAGAAATTTTTAGAAAAGAACTTCAAAAACTCATTATTGATAAAACAACTACTGCTAATGATATTGATACTCATATAAAAACACTTTCAAAAAAATTAAATCAAATCTCAGAACAAATTAGATTTGAAGAAGAAATTATAAGAAATCAGTATAAAGAACAAAGGTCGTTTAGAAATGAAATAAAATCTCCTAGAACAGAATTTTTAGAATTAGAAAAACTAGGAAGAAACAAAAAACATTATATGGAAGAATGGAAAGAACCAGAATATGATAAAAAAACTGTTATTTAAAGAACTCTTGAAATTTAAAGAAGAACAAAAAAAACTTCAAAAAGAATTTGAACAATGGAAAAGATTAAGAGAAATAAGAGAAGGTAAGAAAGAACATATCTCATAAAAGATAGAAATGGAAGAATATATGATAGAACAATATAATAGAATATCTATTATAGAATTGAAGACTAATCAAGCAGAACCTTCAGGAATAAAAAACATAGAAAAAGAAGAAAGAAATAAAGAAGAAAAAATCCTAAGAAAAAGAAGAAGAGGAAAATCAAAGTAGTAATGAAGAAGAGTTACCAGGAGGATATGATAAAAAGGATTATCATAATGATCTTTGTCATATCCTAACTTTTCCCTGTCTGTATAATGTTGATAGAGGAAAGAGGTTTGGAAATGATTGTGATGATGATCAGAAGGAATAATAAAGGTCAAATGAGTCTTGAAGGAAAATAGGGACTAAAATGAAAAGTTTAAAAGTTCTATGGTGAAAAACGAAAGTAGAAATAAACTTTGGGCCATTAAAGGTAATTATGAAAAGTTGATGGCCTAAAGTGTAATTTCAAAAGTTCAAGGACCTAAATGAAATTTAGAAAAGGTTTAACGCCAAAACTAAAGGTAGAGAAAAAATTTGGCCCAAAAGGTGTAATTACTAAAAGTTAAGGGACTTAAATGTAATTTATCAAAAGTTTAGGGGTAAAAATGTAATTATGAGGAAGTTGAGTCGGAAAATGCCCAAAAAATATCCAGAATCAGATTATTTCCAAATTTTACCACTAGATAGACAAAATTATTCTGATCAGTTTAACGCAGCATATAATTTTGATTTGAATTTCCGATTAATTGATATAAATTCCTAGAGTAAGGAAAAATTATTGTAGTATTTTTCAAACCTTAAAATCAGATAAAACTCTACAATAAACTCCTATAATTAATATGAGGATTTATAAAATTAACAAAGTCAGAAAATGAGTCCTGTAGAATTCTTATGGGAATTTACAGTGCAATAAAATACCGGATAAATACTGTCAGGAGAGATTCCTTGGGATTTGTGTCATAAAGGTAATAGACCAATACTAAGGCTCAAATGGCATCCCAAGAAGCCCAATAAGCTGGTTGGACAATTAAGTGGGCCAGAGCCCAAAGTAACCCAGGAAAAGTGTAAAATTACGAAAATACCCCTGTGTAGCCAAATTGTACCAGAGATAGATGAAGGGCATTTTGGTCATTCTAGACAAGCTAAAAATGTTTAAGCTAGTATAAAGATGATTAGTTAGAGCCAATACATATCCTGATACAGTATAACCCCATGATGTATATTAATGCATGAAATTGTATGAAATAGTTATGGCATAACCCCATGATATATATGAATGCATGAAAGGCAAAAGAGATGGTTTATGCATGCTGGAACAATTATTGAAAGTGAAAGAAAGGAAACTGAAATAGTAAAAATATAGGTCCTTAAGCAGTTTTATTGTGGCTTCAGTTTGACCTAGCAAATGAAGGAATTAATCCGCAAAATTTTATAAGCACGTAGCACACATCCAGATCTTTAAATTCATATGTAACATGCCTCATTTGGAAGTGTATATCAATAGAAATGAATTTCTAAAGTTAAAAGATAGAATCTGGAAGTTCTAGAATGTGCCATATAAATAGTAAAAAATAATGATTTAACTGTATCAATTGGCAAGGTAAATATTGAGTTTTATATTTTTTTTCCTTAAAGAGCTATGAAGGAGCTTTAATGAGAAATTTAGATCACCTCCATACAATTTTTCTACAATTAGTTATGAATTTTTAAATTTGGACTGTAAATCTAGAAATTACCAAATGAACAGTACCCGATAAGTAAGTTTTAAAATTTTAATTTTTTGGCTAATGTAATGCTTCCGCTAATCAAATATGATTCTGAATATATACTCTGAGGTGATAAAAGTAGGATATTTTATTTTGGTATCAGAGTAAAAGGTTCTGGCATTGGTACAGAATAAAGTTTTAGCATATAATAGAGGTTCTAGTGAAAGATAAACTTGCTCTAATTGGGAAACAGAGTATGTAGCAGTTACCTAAGGCCCAATTAAGGTTAATAATGGGTTACTTATTCACAGTCCAACTAAGATTATGGATTGGTGATTCATGCTCTAGGGAAATGGAACATTGAGGCTTAATAAGAGATACCTTCTCGCCTGTTAGTGATCCAGGAGGATAAGGGAAAACTTAAAAGTATGAATGACAGAGATGTGGGCCAGACCTTTCCTTAGTTAGCTAAAAGAAAACAATCAACTCAGTTATAGATTACAGTTAGATTACAATGAGACCAAGGACACATAAGTCCTTCAGGCTAGGGACACAGAAATCTTACAAGCGATGAGAAATATTATGATAGAATGAATATAGCCTAGTTAAAGTGCAATGGCCTAACATGATATCTATCTCAGATTTCTAAATAAATAAATAGGATATTGGAGATGTAAGCTAAAGATAAATAGTCTCAGAAATTTCTTGAGGATTAGTAGAAAGAGATGATAAGAGATATAATGTGAGTTTTTGGAGTGCCCTCTAACCCTGATGTAGGTTATATTCCTCTGATGAAAGGATAGATTATGGCTGAGGAAGCTGAGTACTGGTATTGAATTATAGATAGACCAGAACTTATTCCTCCTCCACCAGAGTTTGAGGATATATTTGTGTAAGGAATTGGAAGACACACAGCAAAAATTAATTTAAAAATTTTTCCATTCTTTGCCAGGATCTACCGTATATGTTTAAGTCAAGTAGAAAGAAGTATTACCCTTAGTGTTCCTCAGCGACTTCCACAGCTTCTAGTCACGACATTCACAGCTTCTCTCCGTGGCTCGTGCTCCCTTTCTGATCACAAGAAGTCGACGACTTAGGTCGACTTCCTCTACTGGTATCCATACGAACAGCGTTCCAATCATGAACAACGTGCTAGCATCTCTTGTCCCTCTAGAGCTTTCTCAAAAATTCGTCCTCTCCGTCTCTATTTTGGCAGTTTCTTATCCGCAAACCTTTTACAGATTCCCCTTCGGCCTTTCTGTGCTCTATGTGTGTCACTAAAACGCAGCTCCTAAAATCAGATATATAGGATGCTATGCGTTTCTCTCTCTACTGAATTGGATTTTGGAATTAATCTTATATTAATTCTAAAATTAATACAATATCATATATTGTATAATTTTATAAGAAACTAATTAAATAAATAATATTAAATCTGTCCCACAGATTTAATTACCTATTTATTTAACTTTAAATAAAGATGAGACTGAACTATATTTAATTTATTCTCATAAATCAAATTTGAGATATCATATCAATTTGAATTTTAAATTCAAACGTGATAGGGATTTAATTTATCCTTATAAATTAAATATTATAAATATCTCTTATATGAGATATCCTATCAATTTGAATTTCAAATTCAAACGTGATAAAGATTTAATTTATCCTTAAAAATTAAATATTATATATCTCTTATATATAATATATATATATATACGAATTTATATATATACGAATATAAATATAAATAAATATATACATCCACCCTAGATCATTCATTGAATCTGGACATGTCTTAGATTCAATGAATCTGGACATCATAGCTCATGTTGGCCTATTTTGTGCGCGACCCTGTAGGCCCATATGAAGTTGGCAGTGGGCCATTTGCTATACTGGCCCACAAGTAGTAAGCGGTCTCTAGCAAGACATAACGACTACCCAAATTATATGAGGATCGTTAAACGATGTAACCTTTTATACAACCATATCATGTCCCTTTTGTCACACGATATTTTGGTCATGGTTGAGGCATGGATAATGTCATCCTCGTATTCCTGACCGTTACTTTCTCGATCCCTGAGTAGTCTGACTATAGAAATGGAACTACTTTTCCATTATAGTATGTCCATACATTTCTCAGACTCACTCATCGAGAGGCCCAGTAATATCTCTCTACGAATTTGAGGGACAAATTCTATCTTGACCATTCACATTCCTCCGCATGAAAAACCACTAACCCCGAATATAGTCTTTATGATCACTCGGTCAAAAGTGACTTTTGACTAGGTCAAAGCTGAGTGTTTGTCATGTAGGAATCCATGATGATCTCAGGTCAAAGGGCATATTGACATGGTTTGTATATGAGAGAAGCTTATGACGTTACCCATGCAGTTCTCTCATAGCGGGTCGGTCTAACACCTTGCACTCTTACATGTGCCTATGACTCTGATTTATATCTCTATATATCTTCAAAGTTATACTGGTCTTATTTCATCTGTGCTCCCGTATAGATAACCGACCAGGGACATTTAGGATAAGATCATGAATTATCCAAGGATGGTCATCATAGTAAACATGCAAATAATATGATAACACAATTAATAAATTCATAAATCAATAATGTTCATAAGACAATGATTGGCCCCTAGGGAACGATTTCCAACAATTTGATATGAGTAATATACAACAGTCCCTTAATTTAGAGATCCAGTTAAAGTTTATGACAGTCTATATCCATTCTCAAAATCTAGGAATCTATGATTTTATAGAGAAAGATCAATGTGATGTTCCTGGTCCTAGTCAATCCTAGCCTTCTTTGCTAAATACGGATAATGTTGACTATATCAATCTTAAGAAAGCTGTGGAAAGTGAATTACTCAGTCCAGGTCAAGGGATGGATAGAAGTAGAGATCAAGAGTAATCCATTTATCTGTAATTCCTCAATGTTATAACAGGGATGATAAGCAAATGTATGATAGAAGGCCTTAACCTGAACCAAGTTTATACTTTAGAAGATTGGCATGAGATGGTAGTAAGTCAGATATTGCCATATACCCCTACATGGCACATAGAGATAAGTGAGTTTTGGCAAATAATCTATAAACTGATATACAGGGGTGGCATTTCTGTATGCAAAAGTATGTGTAGTTTATGTTCCCTAGGAAAGAATGTAAAAGAGATGAGGGGTAATGTAAATAGTATAAAGTAATTATATAGGTGTATGATAGTTATGATGTACCTCGAATATGAAAATTGACATGTATGTAATGTATGTGCAAATGTTATGGTGATATGAAATGGGAGTTGTGATGTGATATAATAAAGTGATAGTTGGTTGAACATATATATGAATATATTCCCGATTTAATGTGATTATGATATATAGATATGAATGAGTTTCAATTGACTCAAATTTATCCAAGTCAAGAACATTAGAAGTGAATATTTAGAAAAGCTATGCCAGGTATCGATGTGAAGTAGTTTAAGTCATGACAAATATTTACAGAAGCTTTTAGTTGTGACGAGTAAAGACCATTGTTTGCCATAGAATATTACCTTTGGCCACGACTAAAGGACACATAGTTGTCAAGTCATGACGAATAAGTGGAGATGGCCGCGACTAAAGTTTACAGAGAGTATGTGTCACGACTAGCTAGTACTCAGGTTACAGATAGAATGCATAGAGACCGGATGACAAGAATGAAGATGCTTACCTCACTGAAGTTTATTAGTTAGAGGTTTAGCACATGATGCAGGTAAGCCAAATAGTGTGAGGCACTGAGATACAAAAGATCAGTTTAAGAAAATGTTCAAAAATAGATCCTCCATGTGATCAACAGGAGTTGATCTATGTTACGAAAGATTTATTCGACTAGTCTTTACTGAACAGAATAATAAGAAGTTAGAATGAGAATTGTTTAAGAATGAGCCTAATACGTGGCTTAAGGTTAAAGACGTGATGGCTAATAGATAAAAAGTTTATGTTCCTAGAACAGAGGGATACCATCACAAAGAAATAGTAACTTAGCAGATCTAGGGTAGAGTACCTTAGAGAATAAAAGTAATAGTACTAGATGATGAATGAGATCCATGTGACTTAAGTTAGTCAGGATCCAGAGATAGACCAGAAAGGAACCATAGTCAAGTCTAGTGCCAACTGAGACAGACAGACATAAAGATTTAAGAGATAGTAGAGAGATACCAAAATTACTCCATATGAGATAGAGATTGATCCGCTCACCTAAGAAGTTTTTCTCGAATAGTTTACGAGAAGCATTCCTCTCAGTTAGAGAGTGTTGAATGTGAGGCTAAGGGTTAAAGCTGAGAAAGAGAAATCATTTGATGAATACTTAGTCAAGTTTATCCACATGAACATTGAGAGTTACATGACTGAGAAGTTAGCTCGCGGATTGAATTCCGTGTTGCAAAGAAAGAGTTTTTGTTAGGTAGTTGTAGAATTTCAACAGAGCGGTAGATGTATGTAAAATAAGAAAAGAAGTTTATGATGTTTAGAGAAAGAAAGGTAGCCCCAGTTAAAAAGATAAAGTGACTCCCCTATTTCCTATGTAAGAAGGAGTAATGAAGGGTTAAGTTTACACCCTAGTAACAGGGTAATATGCAACCTAAGTTAGATGAATAGTTACTTTAGGATCTAATAATGATATGATCGGATAACGTGATAAATAATCTGGTAGTTAAGGTAATAAAGGGATATAATGCTTTAAAAGATTACCTAGTTAATTGTTTAATTGCAGTATGCATATAGAGGATGGCTGAGCCAATTATGTAATGATGATATGGCTTATGTTGCTATGAGTTATGATGAGAAGTTGCATCTCCTTGCAGTTATCATATGATGACACGCATGTTTGAGAATGTTTAAATAATTGCATCTCCTTTCATATTTTGCATGTTAGAGTATACTATGATGAATGGATACCCCCTTTCGCATTTTATTAAGGGTAGAGTATATATGAGGAGAAAATCCATACGACATGCAATTAGATAATTCAACTTGGTAATGATAAAGCAATATATGAGATTAGAGATGAAGGTTAATAGTAAATCTATAGATAAATGATCATAGTACTCAGGACATATCCCTTCAGTAGGGATAAGATACATGAATGATGTGCTATAAACATGAAATGAAATGAGACACAGTTATGAAAGATGATGTAGCTCTGAGAGGGAGCAACATCTATGCAATAGAAGTTAACATTTTTGCAATAAAGATAAATTGCTCTTGTAATATAGTCAGATATCTCTTGAGATATAGCCAAGAGAATAAATAGATTATGATGGATATGTGCATGGTAGAGCCTGTGTAGCTCTCTATAGTGCTAGATGTAGTAAAGTTATGAAAGATGAGAATGATATGAGAAATTCCTAAGTGATAGAGGAAATGAATAAAGTCCTAATAGATAACATTGGCTTCTGTGATCATTTTTTGGGAATTATCTATTAAGTTAACAAATATGTTGAAGTGGCTAACCTTGTAACTTTATCCTATCGTTTAGGTCTTCTAAAGATGAGAATACAGTACAACAGAATCGAAGTAGATTCTAGATGATTGCAGTTAGATCCTATCTTAGCTCACAATGAAGAAAATTTCAAGGTCACAGTTAGATCCTGAAGAGGCTTACGGTTAATCGCAGTAGATCCCGAGGGTCGCAGTAGACCTAGTCTAGAGAAAGAAAGTAATAACCCATAAGTACAATATTTCTTTGGAAAGATAAATACCAAGGAAAAAGGTTAAGGTATAAAAGCTTCAAAAGTTAGTTAACTCATAATAGAGAGAGTACCCATGATGTTAATTTTACATAGCCTTATTACTATTAGGGACTAAACTTAGAATATTCGTACACGCAACAGGAACTAAGTAATCGAAGTTAAAGTTTTTAGTTCTGAGTAACCAGAATGTATGATAATATCTCATAAGATATGAGAAGCGGTCAAGTAAGAACAGAGAAATCTCTAAGATAAGAATAAGGAGAGACAAATAGATCCTCCAGATGAAGATAAAGAGATTAGAATGCCAGATAGACCCAAGAGAGGTAGTATAAGAATGGTTTAATATAGTAAAGTACTAGGATTGGAGCCTGGTAGCACCAGTGCTTCAGATTTATATATGCACTTTTCAGTTAAGCGTGCTCAAGCAATAGTAGCCCAATGATGGGTGACCCTTAGGAAGTGATAGAAAAAGGTGTAAATGCCATAGAAGTTTAGCATATATGCGCAGAGTTATGTAAAATGATAGAAAGAGCTATAAAAAGTTAGAAATGAGTTATAAAAGTAAGAGACTCGAACCCTTATGTCAAGTCCAAATGAAATGGATTTGAAAGGAAATATTTAGAAGAGATCTCTTAAAAGATAACAAAGTTATAAATTAAAGAGAATGTTTAACTTATAGTATCTCATAATACGTTATGACAGGGCAAGATAGACCATGATATAGCTAGATTTGGCCAGATATGCCATAATACGACTTGAAAAGTACGTAATGAGATACGTTATGAGAATATGTAATATAATACATGATGAGAAATCTGTATTAAGAAGTATAATATGAAGTGGCTTTATAGCTAGCTTTGTAAACAGATAGAGAGACTCCCTTTTTAAAAGGGATAAGATGTTTGTATGTTATGTTACAGATGAAATAGCAAGTGAGAGCTTTCACTCCTTGCATGAAATGCCAGGCATTATGTTATGTTTGTAAAATATGCTAAAGCTCTAAATATTATAGCAGTGCAAGCTCCAAGTGTTAGAGCTGTGCATATTAAGAAAATGAATGCTTGAGCTCTGATGTTAGATCTTTACATTCATGGGCAGGTATGTAGTCCTGTAACATGTTGGTTAGGCATCATGCATGTTAGAGTATGTGATCCTATGTGCTCCTATCTAGCAGTAAAGTAAAGAAAGAAAGAATAATGACATAAGTCATCTCTCTGTATTATGATAAGTTATTAAAGATGATAAGAAGAAAAGAAGTATGATGGTACAAAATTGAGAGATGAAGTTTTACGGATGTTCAAAGAATTTCGCTAAATACTCAGATGAAGTAATAAGTGATTGCACTAAGAAGTATGAAGAGTAGTTGATAGAAGCTCCAGAATATAGCAGCATTCGAGGGAGTTTATATGAAAGAAATAGGCACTGCTCACAAGTCCAGTATAGTGAGAAGTCCGTATACAAATAGATACATAGCAAGTAAGCAAGTAACAGAATGAGGTAGCATTAAACTCTGATTGAGTTGATTCAGAATAGAAGAAAAGTAATAATAGTAAAGGAGGTGTGATCTTGAGTATGGTTTCAGGGAATAAGATGTCTTATGGGGCCAACTCAATATGAAGATATGCGGACATGAAAGGTACTCTGCTAAGATGTCAAGATAGAAGATAAAAGATAGATACCCCAATCCTTAGTCATAAAGTGAGAAAAGAATATCTATCCAAGGTTGTTGACTAAGGTACCAAGTAAATTTCGAGGACGAAATTTATTTTAAGGGGGTAGAAATGTCATATCCTAACTTTTCCCTATCTATAAATGCTGATAGAGGAAAGAGGCTTGGAAAGGATTGTGACAATGATCAGAAGGAATAATAAAGGTCAAATGAGTCTTAAACGAAGAGAGGGACTAAAATAAAAAGTTCAAAAGTTCTATAGTGAAAAACGAAAGTAGAAATAAACTTTGGGCTATTAGGTATAATTATGAAAAGTTGAGGGCCAAAAGTGTAATTTTAAAAGTTCAAGGACCTAAATGAAATTTAAAAAAGGTTTAAGGCTAAAACTAAAGGTAGAGAAAAAAAGTTGGGTCAAAAGGTGTAATTACCAAGAGTTAAGGGTCTTAAATGTAATTTATCAAAAGTTCAGGGGCAAAAATGTAATTATGAGGAAGTTGAGCCGAAAAATGCCCATAATCATATTAGTCCCAAAGTTTGCCAGTAGATAGGTAAAATTATTCTAATTAGTTTAACGTAATACAGAATTTTGATTTGAGATTCCGATTAATTAATATAAATTCCTGAAGTCAGAAAAAATTATTGCAGTATTTTTTAGACCTTATAATCAAATAAAACTCTACAATAAATTCTTATAATTAATATGAGAATTTATAAAATTAACAGACTCAGAAAAGGAGTCCTGTAGATTTCTTACGGGAATTTACAGTCCAATAAAATACCCCGATAAATACTGTCAGGAGAGATTCCTTGGGATTTGTGTTATAAAGGTAATGGACCAATACCAAGGCCCAAATGGCATCCCAAGAAGCCTAATAAGTTGGTTGGACAGTTAAGTGGGCTAAAGTCCAGGGTAACCCAGGAAAAGTGTGAAATTACGAAAATGCCCATGTGTAACTAGATTGTACCAGAGATGGATGGATGGTATTTTGGTCATTCTTGACAAGCCAAAAACATCCAAGATAGTATAAAGATGATTAGTTAGAGCCAGTACATACCCCGATACAGTATAAAGAGGTGTAAAATGACAATTATACCCTTAAGGTTAATATAATGCAAGACAGTAAACCAAGGGCATTTCAGTCATTTGCCAAGGGATCTGTAATTAAATTTTGACCTAGTACAAGAGTTTCAATGGTAGGAAGAATCCGAATACTAGATTTAAGGTTAGAAAGCATACTATGGAATCTCAGAAAAATTAGATTCAGAAAACAATCTGGTTTTTGGGGAATCGGACTGAATCGGTACTAGATTGGACTAAAATTTTTCCAAATGCTTCCTCCCTTTGTAATTTCATCACATGGATTTTGAGGTGTCCTTTGATGATGTCATGGATGATGTCATCCCATTGGCTTCTAGGGCAAGTTAATCCAAGATCAAATATGAGCCATTAGATTAAATAGTGCACAAACTAATCTTGGCCATTGATTTTTCATGAGATTTTTTATAAATACCCCCACAAATCTGAAGCAAAACTGTGGAGCATGAAAACCTTGGGGAAACTCTTACAAAATGAAAACTCAAGCCAAGACAAAGAAGATTCAAGGTACCAAAGTTCAAGCAAGCTAGAGATTAAAGGTAAGCAATCTATCTTAGCTTATTTTCTTTTGATTTGGGAGCTTGAACTTAGGATTTTTATGGAGGAAAGTTGAGTTTTATCTAAGGTGTTGTTCTGTCTAAAACCTTAGATGAAAGGATAAAGAAGAAATTAAAGTTAGAGTTATATGATTGAAGTTTAAACAAGCTAGTTAAGTGATTGGTTATTGAATCACGTTGATATTTTTTACTTTGCCATAGTTGAACCATTTTGGTTTGCACTGTTCATGATGGAAGAAAATGGAATTTCAATGATCTAATGCTTCCATTGAATTTATATGATGATTTTGTGTAGGATTGGAAAGGTTTTGAACCTTGGAAGCATTGGAATTTCAAGTTATAGTTTTTGAAGTTCTTCTCTATTACTGTTTACTCGCATGAATAGTGATTAGAATTTCATGATTTTGATATTTCCAATAGTTTTAAAATGAAAATTTGTGTGGGATAAAGTGGAGAAACAAGTATGGGAAGCATTAGAATCAAAATGAGAATTTTTAAAAGAAAAGAGGGTGTTATGCAATTCTGTACAGAATAGTCAATAGGAGCTAGAATTTCATGATTCTAAGGTCATAAATGGATTCAAAAGATGAGATTGTGTAGGGTAAAGTCAAGACATCAATTGGTTCAAGGGCCAAGTTAATTAGTGAAGACTAGAGAAAGTTATGTTAGTAAAGAGTTTATCAAGGTTAGTCTTGAATATTGTTAGAGTTCATGGTCCTAATGAATTATGTGATGAATATGAATGTGTTTAGGACCTTGAAACATCTAAGAATATGGTTGGAAAGCTAGGGAGCAAGTGCAAAAGATCAAGAGAAAAGCTTAAGTTCAGGGTAGTGGACTTACCTCTTTATATACTTGATGTGGTATGCTTATGTGTTGACATATATATGATATTTGAATGATATTGTGACATGATAAATGATGTTGAATGTATTGTGAATAACATGTTTTCCATGGCCATGCACTTTTATGCAAAAGTATATAGTATGATGGCATGTCACTAATTAAAGAAAGTTTAATGAAATTACATATCATGCATTAGCATACATCTTGCATATTTAAGTGGTAATGTTTGCTACTAAGATTTCCTAGAATCTCACCCTCCCATAACCAACCAATTTAGGTCAAGCATGAAGGAAAATGTATTCATGGAGAAGAGCTAAAGAATGGAAGAAAGGAATTGAAGTAATTGAGATCCTAGCATATGCTATAAATTATCTATGTATGTAAATGCCATGTAAGGTGTCTATTTATGTGATAAAATTATATGAAATAATTATGGAATAACCCCATGATGTATATGAATGCATGAAAGGCAAAAGAGATGGTTTATGCATGCTGGAACAATTATTGAAAGTGAAAGAAAGGAAACTGAAATAGTAAAAACGTAGGTCCTTAAGCAGTTTTGTTGTGGCTTCAGTTTGACTTAGCAAATGAAGAAATTAATCCACAAAATTTTATGAAATCATAGCACACATCCATATCTTTAAATTCATATGTAACATGCCTCATTCGGATGTGTATATCAATAGAAATGAATTTCCAAAGTTAAGAGCCAGAATCTGGAAGTTCTAGAATATGCCATATGAATAGTAAAAAATAACGATTTAACTGTATCAATTGGTAGAGTCAATGTTGAGTTTTATATTTTTCCCTTAAAAAGCTATAAAAGAGCTTCAATTAAAAATTTGGATCACCTCCATACAATATTTTGACAATTAGTTATGGATTTTTAAATTTGGACTTTAAATCTAGAAATTACCAAATGACCAGTACCCGATATGTAAGTTTTAAAATTTTAATTTTTTGGCTAATGTAATACTTTTGCTAATCAAATATACTTCCAAATACATATTCTGATATGGTAAAAGTAGAATATTTCAATCTTCATATACTAGATATGTGGCATGAAAAAAGAATAAAAAGTAAATCAAAGATCAATGATAGGTATATCCCCATGAGAAGTTTTAAAGAAAAAACTTTAAGATATGAGCCAGTAGACAAACCTTTAGAACCAGTAAGACATGCAGGGGTAATACTGAATATAGATTGTGAAGAAAAACCAGAAGATAAAATATTTCAATGGATAAAAGAAAATATTGTAGTAATATTGCATCAAGGAATGAATAAAGAAAGACAATATAATTTCATGACCACTGCCACTAGTGGAAATGTAGATTATTTCTTTCAAGATATTCAACTAGAAATAAAAGATCATATCTTAAGAGTAGAAAATATTATAGATGTGTTAACTGGAATGGAAATTGTACTTCACTGGGAGTTTATTGGAAATCCTTTAAAACAATTAGATGAAGAATATAAAGCAGGAAAAAGAGGAGAAGCTAAATTAAAATTAGCTCATTTAAGGTTATGTAACCCATGTTATCTCCAAGAATATTTATGCCATTTTAAAGAAATTTGGTATAGAGTATATTTTGGAGGACCCTTGGATGAAGATTACAGACTATATTCCCAACTAGTTTATGATAAAATTAAAGAACCTTGGGGATCAAAAATGAAGAAAAAAATATTATAAAGAATTTGAAAAACAAAACCAAGCTACCATTAGCGATACCTTAGGAACAAAAGCTGCTTGGATAAAATATTGGTTTGAAAGAAAATGTGAAAGTTCACATATGAACACGAAAATGAATAAATGGATGACAAAGAAAAACCTTTGTTGTAAAAAAATCACATAACCAACTTGGGGTTGTGAAAGAAAAGAGGAAAAGAGAAACTTTAAGTTTAAAAAGAAAAACTATAAATTTTATAAAAGAAAAAATAAAATTTATGATAAAAGAAAATATAAAAATGGTTGTTGGAAAAAATCCCAAAGGAAGTATAGAAGACCTCCGAAAAAGAAATATACATGTTTTATTTGTCAAGAAGGACATTATGCAAACGAATATCTTAAGAAAAAGAAAATTTAGAAAAAAAAAAACAAAAATGCTTGAAACCATGGTAAATCAATTTGATTTATATCCTTGTGAAGAAGGAGAAGAATTATATTCCTCATATGAGAGTAAATATGAAGTATTTGAAGAAAGTGAATCTTCACTAGAAAAATTAGAAAGTTCATAATCATATTATGAATGCTAAAACATAATCTTTGATCCTATACTTTTAGAAAAAAAAATAAAGAAAGAAGTATTAACATTAGAACCAAAGGATGTTCTTAAGTCAAGACTTTTACCAACATTTACAAAATATAAAGAACAATATTTTGTGAAAAAATGATTAAAAGGAAAATAGAAATATCTGAAGTTTTAAGTAAAAGTTCAGAAATACCTCTATTTTCATAAGCAATAATTCAAGAAGAATTAACGAAGATCAAGGATAATAATATCTCTAATATTTATATTGGAGTAGTAGAAATAAAATCCAGTTTAATTGTTGTGATTTTAAAAAGGGAATAAACACTCCTATACAAATCTATCTAATGAATGATAGAATTACATATAAAATAAAATCCAGTTTAATTGGTGTGATTTTAGGAAACCTGGTTTATTAGAAACTAAAATTCATAATTTTCCCAGACTTTAGTATCATTATTAGAGATAAGAATAAAAATAGAGAAATAAAACTTTGTTATAAATTAAGTGGAATATACATAGTTCAAGGATATGATGTCTTGACCATAGAAGCTAGAATTTTGTATGCATTTACAAAATCCCATATAGTCGAAAAACATGTAAGAGACACAATGATTATTTCTAATGTATTTAGAATATGCATTAGTCTTGAAGAAATTACATATGATAAACAATCTCTACTCAAGATAGTTTAGGTATAACTTAATAGGAATGAAGAAAATAATCTAGGAACTCCTAGATTACAATTTGGACAAAGATCATTAAGTATACGAAATAATCGAAGTTTAATTATTCAAGAACCAAGAAGAACATCATTAGATATCCCAACAATTTCAGAAGAAGCTTCTAGTTCTAGTAGCATAGAACTAAAGCCTTATATAATAAAAATTTCTATCTTAAATGAAGATATAAATTTTTAGAATGCTATGATAAACATTGTTGTTACTCATAGTCACATAAATCTAGGATTAATAAATTGGAATGAACCTAAAAAATTCCATAAATCTAGAGTTTATCAAACAAGTCTTACTACTACCTTAAGAGTAAAAGAAGTTGAATTAATATGCTTATTTATTGACTCTACTGGAAAAGAACAAAGAATAATTCATATATTTGAATTATTACAATCTAATACTAATATAGTATTAGGAAAAGATTTCTTGCAAGCACATCACTGTGTCTTAGCAAATAATTTTGTACAAATTAATGACTTCAAAGTCGACAGATGTGACTAGGGAAACCCCCTACATCGTAGTTAGAATCAATAATAAGTTGTTTCATGCATTACTTGACACAGGATATATGATAAATCTTATTGCTAGAAAAATTAAAGAATTTGATAATCTTAGCATTAAGGTTACCCTAGATGTAAACCAAAATTTAACATAATACTAAAAAGGATATAAGGACCTTATTCTTGAAATAAGAAATATTCAATTTAAGGTAAATGAATTTTATTATAATCCTAATATTGGATGTGATCTTATACTAGGAATTAAAGTTCTCGACAAGTGTTTAGTGAATTTACTTTTAAGAAAAAGTATTTCTTAGCAAAAACACATTGTCAGACTCCAATTATAGTGCCATTACTAGCTAAACCGTATAGGCATCATTATACGTATTCCCATCAGAGTGCAACAGCACAGAATGGTGAATATAGTATAATAGAAAATTTTCAAATAACATCTCTTTTACAAAAAAAAAATGTTAGAAGATGTTTTTGAAGAGAATCCAAGAGCTTTTGCTAATAGATGTAACTATATAGCAAAAATAGAAGTATTAACAAAGAAACTAGTTTATGAAAAACCAATAAGGTATTCTAAATTAGATTTAGAAAAATTCCCGCCTATTATTGAGAAAAATCTTAAATTAGGATTAATAAGACCTTCTCAGAGTCCTTGAAATTGTCCAGGAATTTTGGTTAAGAATTACTCAGAAGTAAAAAGAGGAGAACCAAGATTGGTAATAATTACAAGCCTTTGAATGCTGTAGTTAAGGCTAGCACTAATCCTATCCCAAGAAAGGATATTCTTTTTGGCAAAATCCAAAATGCAAAATTTTTTTGCAAATTCGATTGCAAATCAAGATTTTTTTCAAATAGAATTAAAAGAAGAATGTAGAGAATATACAGCATTCTCTGTACCTAATAGATATTACGAATGGAATATATTGCCAATGGGATTAAAAACGAGTCCGTCCATTTTTCAATAACAAATGGATAGAATATTTAATAAGTATCACCATTTTATCATAGTTTATATTGATGATATTTTGGTATACTCTCAAAACGAAATAGACCATAAAAAACATTTATTTGTGCTATAAAAGCAAAAGAAAATGGTCTAGTTATTTCCAAGAAGAAAGCCATAATTGGAAAAACGGAGATAAAATTCCTAGGGAGAAAAATAGGAAATGGAAAAGTAGAGTTATTAGAAAATATTCTAAACTCTATAAAAGTATTTCCAAATAAAATAAAGGAAAAAAGCAACTCGAACAAATATTAGGAATAATAAACTATGCACAAGAATTCATTCCTTATTGTTCTAAAATAAGAGAAAAGCTTCAGGCAAAATTAAGAGGTAACAAGCCTTTTGAATGGAATGAACAAGAGAAAAAGAACTAGAAAAGGTAAAAAGAATTATTTGTGAAATTGCCATTCATGTTCATATTCCTCAAGAAGAATATTATCTTTTTATTCAAACTGATGCTTCAGATTTATGTTGGGGAGCAATATTAAGAATAAAAGATAATAAAGTAAACCTGTAGTCTCATATGCATCTAGAAAATTTATAAGAGCATAAATAAATTATGATATTAATGAAAAAGAAACTCTTGTTGTCATAAAAGCTATTAAAAAATTTGAACACTAGATTGCCTCAAAAGAATTCTAAGTCCAAACTAATAATTCGCAAGTAAAAGCATTTATTGAGAGAAAGTTCCCTGATGCAATTGTTTTAAGAAGAAGAGCAAGGTGGAATGTATTATTTTCTTGTTATTTTTTTAAGGTAATTATAATTAAAGGAAAACAAAATTGCTTAGCTGACTTTTTGAGCAAGTATAGAAACCAGTTTCAAGAAAAGAATCCTTGAAAGAATCAAGGTGTTAAAAATGCAAGAAGTTGTATACTCCGTAGTAAGAAAACAAAGAGATGAGCTAGTGTAACTACTTATCCAAAAAGAAAAGGAAGTCCGAGCCTTGGAAGAACAAATTGGAACTATGGGCAACGAGTTGTATGATCTACTAGGTTCTAGCCTGAGAATGAATATAATCTTGAATTAGAAAAAGAATTAAATGATATAGCATAAACATGTTATATCAAAAAGGGAAAGAGAGAAGACAAAATGTCAAAACTCGAAATAGGAAATAAAGTTGTATAATCACTTTCTGCAATAACCTTTTCTCTACTGGAAGAAACAATTCAAGGTGAAGAAACCTTGTTGAAATCTCCTGTCAAAGACAAGAGTGAGAAAAACATTCTTCAAGAAGAAGATATGTTAAAAGACATAAAAGAACTACTTTTATAAGAGAAAAAAGAGGGCAAAAAATCTCAAAATTCAAATTCATTTGTAGGGAAGGTATAAGTTTCTTACAAAGAAGCAATGACGTTACCACATCCAAAGAATTTTCCACCACTCCCTGAAAATATATTGAATCAAGAAGAATTTATGAAAAATTATAAAGAAGTATTTGATATTGTTTATTCAGGAAATAATGACGAATCCGTAAAAATGATACCCATTGAATACAAGAGCCTATATCCAAGAGTTATAGTGCTTCCAGATATGGCGAGTCTAAGTGTTATTAAAACACTATAATTTTGGATTCTTAGATGTTCTTTATTTTCATAATCTAGAATGTCTGAAATACTTGCCAGTCACTATCTAGAAAGCAACTGAGAATTTTGGAGCTTTTGATAAATTAAAATGTCTTAAATTTTTCTCAATAGTCCCAAAATTAAAATTCAATCGCCAAAAGGTAATAAGAATCAAGTTGATTTCTGATAAAACTCGGGTCAGATTACAGCAGACTCAATCAATTAAGATACCAGAGTTCAATGAAGAATTCATAGCAACCAGAAGAGCTGCCAGTTATTTACCTTATCTAGATCAACTAGAGAAAGAGATTCAGTTCAATCAAGCTTAGGTCTATTCTTGCAGTACATCACAAGCCATACTTGCAAGAAAAAAAGTAGAAAATGTTTAAAGGCACTATGGCATACACAAGAAAAGTATGCATGGGAGACATAAGCTCTAGCATAAAAAGTAAAAGGAATCCTCTGTCAGTTATTACAGATAAAGAAAAAGGGCAATCATTTGTGTGCTATGTGGGAAATTCATTATGAGCAGGTAGGGCGAACACCATTCAATGAACAGCTAAGGAACTTCGAGAATACACTAAATCAAATAAATGCAAATCTTGGAGCAGATGAAGCGGCAACAAGTATTGGGAAATGCATATCCTTTGTTGGAAGGGGAAACAATGACTACCTAAACAACTACCTTATGCCTAATTATCCCACTCGAAATCAATATAACGCTCAGCAGTATGCTTCACTCTTGCCTCAGACCTATAGTCAGCAGCTCACTGTAAGATTATATTGCTTCACTAGCTACGTTTTCCAAGAAAACTCCTGAATAAACCAGAAAATTTACGAATCATGCATGTGAATGTGACAGAGGCTCTACAATCTTGGAGCGAGGAAATTTGTGGTTGCTGGGCTTGGCTTAATGGGATGTATTGCAAGCATTTTGGCTCAAAGTATGAGTGGAAGCTGCTCAGAAGAAGTGAACTTGCATGTTGAACCTTTTAATGCAAATGCGAAAGCCATTGTGAGCAATTTAAATGCCAATCTTCCAGTTGCCAACTTGATATTCGTGGTAGTGGCCGCTATGTTCCAGGATATTCTGCTCAATGCAAGATCTTACGGTACACTTGTCATATTCATGCATGTTAATTTTAAAGGTTAAGCTATATTCACTATTCTAAGATATTTTCTCGTATACATCTAATTTTTAAAAATATTTTACGATACATGCTTCATTCTAATGTATTTTTAAAATATATTTAACACCTTAAAATATTTTTTTATCTTGGTGCTTGATACACAAAATTATTTTATAGTATTATACCTCAAAAAAAAGTTTCAAGATGCTGGATATACAAAAAAAATACTTTGAAGGTTATACATATAGTTAAAAAATACTTCAAAATAATAGATACACTACACAATATTTTAAGATATTAAATACATATAAAAAAAATTTTAGGGCGGGGATACATATTAACCTAATCATAAATTGATCCATTCATAAAATTGTGGTTGATGGAGGAGCAGGGTTCAATGTGGTGAACAGAGGATGCTGTGGCCTAGGGAGGAACAGAGCCCAAATGACGTGCCTTCCATTCCAAACGCCATGCCCCAACAGAAGGGCGTATATGTTTTGGGATGCATTCCACCCAACAGAAGCAGTCAACAGTCTCAGGCAACAATGGCATGCAATGGCCACTCTTCCTTTGTCTATCCCCTCAACCTAAACCAGCTTTCTCGCATCTAAAAAACAAAACCATAATTAAGGCTTAAGTAGAATAAATTTATTATCAATTTCTATATTAGAATTTAATATTATTAACTTCTCAATTATTATTAAAAATTTAAAATAATTAAATCTTTTGTCTAAGAGCCCATAATAATTTCTCCTAATTTTACTATTCATTAATTGGTTTTAATTAGATGGTAGGTAGGAGTGTTTTTTTTTCTTTTTAGTTGATGCTTAGGACTAGAGTTAGGCAACCAGTTGTTAATTTCAGTGATTTGGCACTTGTTTCTATGAAATATAGGGCCTATTTAGAAACTACTTTAAACGTGATTTTTAAGAGCTTTTGGCCCCAAATTTCAGTTTGAAAAAATTTTAAAACAAACATTTACATTTGTTCAAATGGGTTTTTAGATTAAATTATAGTTTAAAACTAAAGTTTCAGATAAGCTGGTTAGAGTAGTTTATGGAACAGTAGAAGAGTTTATGAAATAACCAATTACTATATTACCCCTACTTTTTCTTACACCCTCTCTCCTCACTTCTACTTTTTCTCTATTTTCTTTCTTACACTCTCTCTCCTCTCTCCTCTCTCCTCTCATCTCTTATCTCTCCTTATTTAATACTCATATCCTTTTTCATAATTTATCAATAACAAAAGTACTTTTAGAAATAAATATCTAAACACTCATTTATTCAAAACTATTTTTTTTCATAAACTTTTTTTTAAAAATCTTTTTCTATAAACTACTCATAAATCTTTTTTTTCATATGTCTATTTTTAAAATTCTATCTAAACACACGTAATCTCGAACTCGTTCTTCCACAAGAAATAATTTCGAATTCAAGTTATCAGTGCACTAAAATTTGCTGTTGAAAGAGCTATGCATTTAATGCAGTCTACTTTATGTTTGGGACTCAGACTATAGATTCTCAAGCCAACCAAAACTGTGCTTATTTTTTTGAAAAAAAGAAAGGCTCTCTAGCCGAATTACATGTACTTTAATTTTTGTATGTAATCATGTATACATAAATATATATATCTATAATTAACATTTATGTGTGTGTTTATTTTTTTCTTTTATACAAAAATTTAAAAAAAAAAGTTATACTCACCTATAATTTAAAGGTATGACGAAATCTCTTTTTCTCTTAATTTATACTAATGTCAAGTAAAATAAACCATCTATTACCCTCATGCGTAAACCTATATATCTAGGAGTTAAGATATTTTCTTAAGTATCACGATTAAAATTATAATAAAATAATACTCTTTAAAATTAAATATACTTTAAATAATCATATATTTTATCTTTTTACCTGTTTAACATACAGATGATGATGGTTGTTTGTTTACTTATAATTTAACAAAGTCTGTAGTCCGACTTTTATGTTTGAACAAAGTAATGAAAAAAGGACGCTGAAACCAATTTTAGACGAGTGTGAATACTTTTTACAGGATATTCTAATCTATATGACGTTGTTCCATACCCATAAAATGAAATAAGAGGCTCTTAAAGTATGTTTATTTGGTATGAATAAGAAATAATTAAAATAAGATCCAATCTTTTTTTTTCTGTAACGACATTAAGTTTGAAGAATCGAATAATATCCCTCAAGAACCTTATAGTTTTTATGCATAAGCTTTGGCCCTTTACTTTTTCAAAAAAAGCAACCAAACGTGGCTGAAAATACGACGCACAATGAAATTTATGAACTACTCTAATGTCTCCTTTGGTACCGTGGAAGTAGAATTCGAACTGGAGGTGGAAATAGAATTTAACTGTAGGTGGAATTAAAATTGGGATGACTATGGAAGCAGATATAATTTTTAATTTATTAATTTTAAATATGAAATGGCCAATATACCCCTGCCCTGAAAACCTTGCCTCCATCCAAAATAATCACTGCCACCATAAACCACCATTAGCCTCCAGGAAAACTCCTGGCAACCACCAGCGGCTATGGATGAAGACCATTACAAGAAATCCAACCCCCACGAGCAAAGAAATCAAACCAGAAACTAAACCAAATAAACCAAGAAATCAAATAACAAATGAAATCGGATCTGAAGAGGAAGAAGGAATCTGAACGAAATCGATGAGGTTGAAGAACGAAACTAGACTTGAAGTGGAACTGTTAAGGGTATTGCCGTCGTCCGCCTTTGCCGTCGCAGATCTGAAGAGGGAGAAGGAGCAGACAAAGGTCACCATCCTCTGTCCGCCTTCGCCGCAGATCTAAAGAGGGAAGGAGAAGAAAACGGAAGGTCGTCGTCCTCCGTCCCCCTTCGCAGTCGCATATCTGAAGAGGGAGAAGAAGAAAAAGAAGGTCGCCATCCTCCGTCAGCCTTCACCACCACAAGTCTAAAGAGGGAGAAGAAGACAAAGAAAGTCGACGGCAGGTGACGGAGGTTGGGGTGACAGACAGCGACGAGGTTGGTGCGGCAGAGGCTGGCCAATGGAAGGAGGGACAAAATGGTTTGACCTCCAATTCCATGAAACTGGAATTTAGTTCCCAAGGGTGAGCGGGAAAATGAGAGTTCCAATATTGATGGAGCTATGGGTGGAAGTGGCTTATAGACCACGTCGGTGGGGTGTTTGGAAACGTTTTAAACCTACGTCTTAAATTTTGGATTTGAAAAAAATTTCAAGTTTAATTTTTTTTAAATAAATAACTAAATTTATTTTAAAAAAAATTAAATCAAATTATCGTTTAAAATTAAAATTTTAGATGAGATAGTTAAAATAATTTATAGAATAATAAAAAAATTTATAGACTAACCAATTAATATATTATTCCTACTTTTTTTATATTATCTCTCATCTCTCATCACATCCTATCCTTTTTTTTCTATACACTCTCATCTCTCTTCTATACTATCTCTTCTGTCTCTTCTATATTATCTCTCATATCTTATCTCCTATATCTCTTATATTTAATACTCATACTATTTTTCATAATTTACCAATACTTTTAAAAATAACTATCTAAATATTCATTTATTTAAAACTATTTTTTTTCATAAACTCTTCTCCAAAAATTCTTTCTTAAAAACTACCAAAAATTATTTTTTTATAAACTATTTTCTAAACTTTTATCCAAACAAACCCTATATAATATTCAATAATTATCCTATTAGCAAAGAAATACATTCCTCCTATTTACACGAAGAAATTTATGAAAAACAAGTGTTTGTAAAACCTTCAAATATCAATTAAAAAGTGGTTTTCACCCAATCCAAGAAAAACTCGTCTCATACAAACATAAAATCATTTAAAATTAACTAATCCAATCCAAGTTAGATTCCCTCAAATAGAATATTTGAACACGATTTACAACATAACTGGTAAAACCATGTTTTATTCCACGTATTGCTTTATGAATAATACAAAGCCCTAAATACTTATCGCGTACGTAAATCATAAAACCCAATCACAGTAAAATCACACTCACTGGAAATTGATGGATCCAACAGCCAAGAGACAATGGAAAATCATCTATGAACCAGTCATCCGACATTACTTCGCTAGAAGGTCCAACATAAGATTATATCTATTTTCTACAGAACAGCTGAGGCTACGAATTATACACTAAAATCCTTGACAAAAATGCAAAGATTCAATCCAGGTGACATAAAGATACAACTAGGTTTCATAATCTCCCTCAGCAAATTTATTCTCGGGATAAAAGCCAGCCCCTACTTGATTCCCGCCAAATTTTCGCCCATTCAAGCCAGCCCATGCTTTTGTTGCACCATCAACATCGGCATACTCCAAAAACACCTACAGGTACATAGGCTGCGTTAATAATTTATATAAAGGAAAATACAAAAAACAAAACAACACAAATATCTTTCTCAACCTGGGTTTCTACCATGCCAATCAGCAAAGCAAATGTTTTAGTGCTTTTCCAACAAAACAAACAGCCTTAGCCGTTTATGAGTAAACAAGGTTTCCAGAAGCCAGTACGTAACATTTGCATGTATGTGTAATATTTTGCTTATTGTTGATATTTTTTTGAGTTTATTGTTGATATCAATTCATCCAAACATTGTAGATAAATGCGAAGGAAATTTAAACACTAGAACTTATCAGCACCAAGACTGCTGTTATTTATAAAAAAAGTAACTTGTACTTGACTAGAAAATGGGAAAGCAACTTAAAAAAAGGATCAAGGAGAAAGAAGAAGGTGACGGGGGCACTAGATGAAGAACAAGTCCATCAGATAAGATCATAAACCTTTCCAACTCCAGGTGCTGGTTCCCCATTTGGTTGGGGGCGAGGTATCACAACATTAACCAAGGTACCTGCAGATGATTACAAAAGTGATAAATTACAGAGAAAAGCATTACAAAAAATATTCTGCGAAACCAAGTAAAACTGAACATAGATGGAAGGTTATGGAGGCTTCTGTCTTTATGTTAGGCCTGATAATGTGTGAATACATATAGCTGTAAAACAAATAAATAACAAAAAAATTATTAATATAAATGCACAATAGGTTGCGGAAAGACACGAGAACTAAACCACCCATTACCAAATTTAGAGCACTCTGTTCTCATATCATCAACAATCTCTTCATAGTCCTCATCATCTTTGAGCTCCTCAGCAGATATAGCCTGACTTAAACAAACAACCTTCGTTGCCACTAATGCTGGCTGGAGCATGAGTTTCTAATGAAATCAATAAACTTCAATTAGAATGTAAATAACACGAAATCAGAAGATATTTGATCATGTATCCTTGATATTAGTCAATGCCATCAAACCTGTATGGCAATTTGCTGCTGTGCATGCATTAATATGCTTTCTTGCTCAGGTTTTGGTTGGTTTGCACCTTGACTAGCTCGTCTAACTGTAAGAGTCTTATCTCCCATTTTTATTCCATTTAGAGCTGCACAAGCAATATCTGTAACTGCAAGATCTTGATAAACACAGAACGCATAACCCTTTGAGTTTCCTGTTTCCCTATCTTTCACCAAATCAAAGCCCCGAAGGGGACCAAAAGTCTCTAAAAGCTCCCGGATCTGTGTTTCTGTAAAATAATAAGGAAGACCACCCACAAATATACGATCAGGACCATCAAGTCCACCAGCTGAGCCAGGTGTTAAGCCCACAGCAGCCAGATTCAGATTAGGATTAGGCTGGCTAGGACCAAGGGTTGCAGCCAGAGAAGGGTTATAGTCGGTAGGCCTCCTTACTTTGACAGGGGCCCCCTGCAACAGAAAAATGGGAAATAAAAACAAATTCAATGATTTTAATGCTTTCATTCAGATATATACAGTCACATGCATGGCTTAACTCATTAATGAACTCACGAAAGAAACACAACTTTGGGTGACATATAATAAACAAAACATTGAATACCTCAAAAATTATCCCATCTAGAGCCATTGCATTGCTAGCTTCCTCAACAGATCTCATTTCAACAAAGGCAAACTTCTTGTCATGGTTAATATAAACATTAACAACAGCATCACCTACATACGCAAGACAAAGGAGTAAGTTGAAGAGATAATAAAACTGATCAATCACAAAAGATATGCAATGCATCAGAAGAAAGACCGGATTATGTCATTCTATATTTTTAATACCTGGACCGGCAGTATTTCCTCCAATCTTAGCCATGACCTGACTGAAGAAAGTTGCAACAGACTGCAGTATAACAGGCATCATAATAATTAGCACATTTAAAGCAAAAGCTGTTGCCATCAAGACCAACACAAATAGAACTTCTAGGAGTCACTCACTAATTAGCTACAATGTCCATAACCATGCGGTGTAGTAAGACAAAATAAATTGACTCCCAAAGTTCACAAATTATAAGCTTCACAAGAAAGGAGAAACTGACGTGTACATTACAAAAACACATCAATAAAACAATTAAAGGAATTTTATTTTAAAAAAAAAATAAATTAATTTAGCTGACAACCAAAATCTCAATTCCGATCTCATCAAAATATTAGAACAAGCTCAAAGTTAAAAGGCATATGCTGAATATATTTTTTGAAAAACAAAAGACTAAGGACTGAAAAAAATGCCATATTTTTCAAAGCGATGCCCACAACAAATCAATAGAATATATAATATATATACCAGCCTCCTCAATAAGATTCAGTAAAAGCAAATACTTCCATACAACAACAAATATCCAAAACCACACAGGAGGGAATGCAAAGATTCAGGACCAAGAGTTAATTTGTTTAAAGATTATTCCTCAACTAGTTAATTGCTAATATCTGATACCTGCTCATTGGCTGTAGGAGGGAGCCCTCCAACATAAACCCGCCTGGCATGTCGAGTAGCCTGCATATTCAGTTCAAACATCAAAAAAGGACAATATTGGAAAGAGAACTGCTTTTTCTTGGAAGGGGGGCACGGAACACTAGAGTACCTGCTGGGTCATAGCCTGGACTGGCATGACAGGGAGGGCACTAAATGGCTGCATCTTGAAGCACAATAAACCAAGATAGTGAAATTAGATACACCTCTAGCAGTGAAAACACACCATAAGTGGGAGGTAGTTAAGAAATATACCTGATTGGTAGCAATTGAAAACATATTTTGAAACATTCCAGGAATTGCAGGATTCACCCCAGGGATCTGACCTGCAAAGTGAGATAATTTATTTCATCACAGATTCAATATTTAACCTCACTTTCTATTACATAAGCCCAAAAGACTCCTACTGCTTCAGTTTGCAAGAGCAAAATCATATTTTAACTTCATTCCATAATATAAATAAACAGATATTAAAGGAACATTGGAAACAAACTCTAGAGATAAACTTATATGACTACTAAAGTAGGCGATGGTTTCCAGTTGAAGATGAACAAGACCCACCAAAAACCGGTGCATTGATTCCTCCGTGGACATAAAAGCTACAGATGTCAGCTCACGCCCATTGTCAGCACAGTGGGGCTAGTAGCCCAACATTGCCTTCTCAGAACATAAGACAAGACATAGAAACAAAACAAACAAACACCAAACACAAGACAAAAAACCAAAGCATATTTTAGTTTCAGAATTATATGGCCAATTAAAAAGGAGAAAAAAGACAAAATTACACACCATCGTAGACCAGTCTTCTAAGAGCTATACCCTCAGATTAAAACAGAAAATATCTTACCAAGACAACACCATGCAATTTGATATGAACTTTCCATACTATAACCAACAAAGAAAGCAGTTAAGATAACAAACATTTTCTGAATTTACACGATCAAATCTACCTGCAACTGCAGCACCGCCAGCTAACATTGCTGAAGAAGGAGGAGCCATATCAAAACCACTAATCCTTTTGCTGTAAGTAAACAGAGTTAATATTCGGATTATAAATGCTGCCTTTTATATCAAGCAAACTTTTACTGTAAGTAAATATAATAAACCAGCCACAGATAGAGGCAAGCCCAGAAACTATCATTCCACAATGGCAGATAGTATGGAAGACTAGAGTTAGTATTCAGATATAAATGCTAGTTTTTATATCTGGTGAAATTTTACTATAAGCAAATAAAAAGAACCAGCATCATAAATAGAATGTGGGAACAGATAGAGGCAAGCCCAGAAACCACCATGCTGCAGTGGCAGATAGTATGGAAACCCCTTTCTAAGTGGATAACACCCTTTAAAAAACAATACGCAATGAAAAAACACTCAGCTCTGAAAAGCCCATAGCTTTAATTAAATAGAAAATATTATTTCCTACATTTGATTTCTATATGCTGCCATGGAAGACAATGTAAGGATACAACCACCAACACAATGATGCAGAAACTGGCAGTGCTCTGCAAAGTTGGCAGCCTTGAAAGCCCAATGGTATTTTCTTCAATTTTCACCATGCCATGGCAGATGCAACTGATAATTGCCAGCTCACATATCCTTTCTAATGTGGGCAAGAACATGCAATAAACTGAATGTTAATTATCTCTCTATGGCATACCTCTTCGAGCGTGAACGAGAGCGTGACCTTGATCTATGCTCAGATCTACCCCTTGAATGAGAAGGAGAACGAGATCGAGACCTACGCCTATGCTTGTCCTCTCTGTTATAATCGCTTCGCCTGTATTGTCAAATAAGCAAATGCAAGTTTGAAAAATGAAATTGAAAATAGCAGTGCTCATTTTTCAATAAATAAGATATAAATACACATTAGAAAACAGATTGAGATCTTGAATTCACATTAGACAACAGATTGTGTACTTAAATGGTAAAACTAAATGACATGGAACTGACGCCAACAAAAACAAATTCATAATCATATAGATGCATAATATCCCAAATCAAATGAACTTTTTCACCTGTCATAGTCCCGGCTTCTAAAGTAATCATCATCATCTCTGTCCCTGCCCCTTTCCTTTCTCTCACTATGATCCCTATGTCGATCTCTATGATAGCGATCCCAATCCCTCTCTCGATCCCTTTCCTTCATCCCATCCAGATCTCTTTCCCGGTCTTTGCTTCTCTCCCTATCTCTATCCCTTTCCTTGCTTCTCTCTCCATCCTTGTCCTTGTCCCTTTTCCTTTCCTTATCCCGCCCCTTGTCACGTTCCTTTTCTCTGCTTCTAGAAGATTCTCTGTCATAATCACGTGATCCATGCTGCCAAATAATACCATTAGTACAGAGTAACCAACACAGAAAGTGATCAAACGTATGAATATGACCAGAGACTGGGATGGCTTTCAGCAACAACTAACCAACAAACATTAAAATACAATTGTTAAATTATTAAATGCTGTAAGTAGCAAGCATGTGAAGAAATTTTTGCACACTATCTTTCAGTATTAAAGAACTTTTGCACGATATTTTCACAAACACCAGCAACAGGCCCACTACCAGCAGCTGAACGTTTCTCAAATAGAAGGATGTGAAGAATGTAAGTAGCAAGCATGCAAATAATGTTTTACACACTATCTTTCAGTACTAAAGAACTTCTGGATGGTGTTTTCACAAAACACCAACAACTGGCCCACTACCAGAGGCGAACCTCATCCAGAACATCCAATCATTCTATCCCCAAATGGAAGGATGTGAAGAATGTAGGTAGCAAGCATGTGAAGAATGTTTTGCACACTATCTTTCGGTATTAAAGAACTCTTGCATGGTGTTTTCACAAACACCAGCAACTGACCCACTATCAGCAGGTGAACCTCATCCAGAACATCCAATCATTATATCCTCAAATAGAATGATGCACAGAGTTTCTAATAAAATATTCAAAGTCAATAAGAGAAAAGACACACCTGTAAATATATACCTCATTTATTCTTACCCAAAACAACTCAAGTCTCACCAGTCATAAAGTATTAGAAGTTGAACATGGAAAAATATATGTTCATACACATGTTGAATACTTCTACTTCGAACTGCTTTTATTTTAATTGCAACACAACAGTAGTACGTTAAGCATACATTAGCAGCAAAGAAACAGAAAAGAGAAAAGTATACAACATGATGGTGAGTACAAGTCCACTGGTGAATAAACGAATATCCATCCAATAAACAGCGGACACGGAAGTACAAATCGCATAAGTATAAATAGCAAATTGCCTAGAAAAAAAATAAAAACTACACCGAAAAAACGAAAAGCCATTTAAAAAAGGGTCCCTGCAAGCAGATATTAGTTACATCCCCAGAGTGCACGACAAGTTCTGACGATCCAATACCTTGCAAAGTGTCTCAGGGGAACATGGAGAGAATATAATTCTCACCAAAAACCCTATTTTGATTTCATTAAGACGAGCTAACAAAAAGACACATCAAGATGGTATAAACATAGACCAGAAGAAAAGTCTATTCATGCCAATAGGGGAAATTATAATTTCCACGGACGAGGTCCGCTCATAACGATAAAGTTCTTTATTTGCTCTGCCAACGTCCAAAACAAGTTGAAACTCGGAAAATGGACAATAACCACAACCCAGTCCCATGTAGAGTCCAAAAGCAAACAAGTAATGCGTCCAAAACGCTCACCGAGGTCCAAAACGGTATTATTTAAAAACGCCATCTTAATTCTAAAAAGAGTTGGGAAGCAAGAAGATTCAAACAGATCGAGCAGACTAGAGACATCTGATGCGTGTTCCAAGAGAAAAACAAACATGGAGAGAAAAAACATACGTGAGACTTGGAGTTGCTGTGATCGTCAGGACCTCCATGGCTACTTTCACGAGGCTGAGGAGAGGAGCCACCATCATATGTATCGACTTCCTCTCCGTTGTCCTCGTATCTCTCTTCGTACTCCGGCATCTCGCTCTTCTCTGTTCTGTGCTCTAAACTTCGGAGTTCGGAATGTGTTTCGCGATGTCAATATATCGGGTCAGACTAACCCTCGCATGTGGGGAGATGGATAGCGTCCTTACCGCTTTACAAGCCAAACCACTTGTCACAATAACTGTTTATTTAGTTTAGAATAGTTTCTAAAAAATAATTAAAAAATAATTTTAGAGAATAATTTATAAAAAATAATCTTCTAAATAATTAAGTATTTAAATATTATTAATAAAATAATTTTTATAATTGGTAAATTATAAAAAAGGGCATGAAGTTAAATAATAATTACATAAAGTATAATTTTAAATTTTTAGATAAGAACATGATAACTTGAAGAAGAACAATAACCTCTTATGAGATTCACCAGCGAGACTTGAAGGGAAGAAGACGATGACCTTTGAGAAGCTTTGATCTGCAAAAGATGGAATGAAGAGGAAGACAGGGGCCAACAACGAAGCCACTTCCTCTCATTCTTCCTTCAACACTTCATTCTCCGTTATCACCTCCTTCTTCTTTCTTTACCTTCGTCAGAACCTATGCAACCCAAACACGTCCATCCCCATTTACTCTTTTTATCTCATTCTTTCCTCTCCATCATAGAGTTCACTATGGTGGCTATGGAGATCAAAGAAGCTTGCATATATGATGGAGATCGAAGAAGATTGTATATTTGCCAGTCGCATCCTCCTCCGACTTTGTTATTCCTCCAGTCGCTATTTGTCGTCGCCATCACCACCCTGAAAGAGAGATTGAGCCAGAGAAGAGAGTCAGGAGAAAAAACCAGTGGCAAATTGGTCATTGCACAGTCCAAAAGCATTTTTCCTTACCCAGAAGTTAGTCTCATGAGTTTATTTGAAACCATAGTTTATGCTATAAGCTCTTCTAGACATTTGATGGCTGTTTGTTTAATTTTTGGCCCAAATTAAAAGATCTTTTCAAACTATGGTTTGGGGAGTAACCAAATAGGCACTAAAGCCCAAACCTTATTTATCTTGACATCATTCTATCAATTGCACGGAGTACTAGGGATGGAAACATGTTAGGCTTTGGCTAAACAGACCTAAACCTATAACAGGTGTCTAAAGCCTGTGCCTATATACATGCCTTTTTTTAGGTGGCCTAAGCTTGCAGAAAGCTTAATAGGCCTAAAGCCTTTTTAGAGTCCTATTTATAATGTATGCCTCTAAAAATGCCTCATAGTTCAAGTATTGAAGGTAATAAGTAGGTTTTTAGCTGACTAAAGCCTACATAAATATAGGCTTTTAGTAGGCTTTAAAGCATACATATTTACACATGGAATGCTTTAAGTATAAGCAAGGAATAAGAATAAAGAAATCTTGGAAATATCAATAATTAGATCTCACTTACCTTAGTATCTTCACCTTCTTGCATTCATATCCTTGCCTCCCTCTAGTAGGCTATAAGTGGTCGATTCTTTCGCCTACTAGCTTACTTCATAGCCTCCCCCTCTGCATGCATATTTAATTTTACTTATGTTTTAATTGGTCCTTCCAGTTCTTTGCTAAAGTTTAATACTGGTGAAGATCTTTTTCCAATCAAGCTTCACTATTTTTCAAAATTATCTGTGGCCTGGATCTTTTCCTGGAGTTACATATTTTCAAACATCGAAGAATCAATGCTCTTACCAATATTGCAAAGACTTTTGTTTGTAAAATGGTGGGCTAAATTTGATATCTCTCCGATCAAAATTAATGCAATAGAGTGATGGTTCAAACAAAATCCCCAACATTTCTATATGATAGAACAAAATAGGTTCCTAAATCAGAAGGCCAGAGTCCAGTCTATCCTCACCTCCACGAATGATAAGGATAGCCTTATCAACCAACTGGGTTCGATAGTACAACTTCTTTAACAATAGGAGCAAATACTTTCAGCAAGTCAAGAAGAATTTACTTCAGCATCAGAAAAACAAGATGATGAAATAGAATTCATTATTGAGTTATTAAAGTTTCATCCTTTTTGTCAAGGTTTTGGTCAATTGACGTATGCTCATAATGACTCAATATTAATTCATAGTACTCCCTTGTTTTTATGATTTGTTTAGGCTTAAAATGGAATCCTTTGGGGAAAACGTTTAAAGCCACTTGATTTGAATTTTGATGATAAAACTCTATTTCTATCTGGATAATGTTCATCACCTGATTTTCTTTTGGAAAGTAACATGTGTCCTTGTTTGATTGAGTTTGTGTTTGAATGGCTAATGCCATTAAGGAGGGAGAAATAGCCATTTGTTTTTTAGAGGGATTGATTTGCAAAATCTTTTATAGTTAATTGAGTAAACCATACTATTGTTTGAAAATAACCTTATGAGGAATTGGAAGAAGGGCCAATTTTTAGGCAAATATAGTTTATGGCAGCTTTTTTTTAGCATGACTCTAGGCATATTAGTCTTTTTGGTAGAAGAAGCTCTTGTTTGAGGTTGTTAGATTGAGGATCTAGGACTACAATTTAGTTTGGGGTTTTTGGACCAAAGGTCCAGATGGAGATGACTCAGTTTGAGACTTCTGGGATCCTTTGTTGTGTCACATATTGTTGCAGCACTACTTGGATGATAGTCTAAAGCTCAATGCTAGAGACTATTTGTTGTGGACTTTGGACATCCTGAAAAATATCCTTTTGTTTCTCATCTTGTTTTTCACCTAGTTATTTTTTCTTCCTGGGCATGGTTTCTCTCAAATCTACCTACCCTGTAGAAATTCTTGGGTAAGAAAGTCTAGCAGAGAATTTGGAGCTCCTTTGATAAATTCAATTTCAAAATCAAAGATACTTAAAATGGCTTGTCATTGGGCAAAAACCTATTTAGATGCAAGGTTTTTCACATCTTTTGGCAAAACATCTGTTGAGATTGACAATCAATGCGAAGTAAAAACCTTTAGTTTAATAAATTAGATTGAAATTTGAAAATGCATAGAACAATTGTCAAAATTTCTTTCTTAATTATGAAATAGTTATGTTGAGTATTATTCCAATGTTTAGACATGAAAGAGATGATTTTCTCTTTATCGCCAATATGCTGTTTGAGAATGCCACAATAGCCAATGTCTAAGGCATCTATTTCTACTATTTTGAAGGCAAAAGGGTATGAAAGGTTAAGGCAATGAAGCTCTTTAACCTGAGATTTAATCTACTGGACAATGCTTGATTGAAAATCAGTGCAAGGAGGTGAATTTGACCTTAAAAGCTTATGAACTAGCTTGATAAAGTTACTAAGATGAGGAATAAAATATGTAACATAGTTTTAACATCCCACAAATCATTGAAGTTGTGTTTTATCAATGATTTGATAGGAAAATTTGTCTACAAATTGGATTGCTCTTCCAATTGATATAATAGATCCTTGATACATCTAATGACCATAAAACCTAATTTTAGTATGGAATAAACTAATTTTAGATTTAGAAACTACTAAATCATTAATTTCTGAAATTTTTATAAAATGATTGACATGTTTAAAATGTTAATATACTGAATAACTATAAATTAATACATCATCAATAAAGACAATAATAAATTGACTATAGTTATTGAAGATCTCGTTCATAATTCTCTAGAATTCCGAAGGAGCATTTTTTAGATCAAAATGCATAACATGCCACTCATACTACCCAAAAGGTACAGTAAAAGCAATTTTATACCTATATTTTTAGAAATTTGAATATGCAAAAATGTAGACTTCATGTCAAATTTTGAAAAGATTTTCGCATAATACAAACATTTTAGTAAATTAGATTTATTTGGAATTGGGTATATGATCTATTGTAACGCTTGGTTTAATGGTTTATAATTAATACAAGCCTAGGAGCACTACGCTCAATTTTTGCATTTTTATTTACATAAAAAGTAGCCAAGACCATGGAATTCTAGATTTGCTAATTAATTTTTGTTAGAAGGTCCGAAACTTCTTTTTTGCAAGTTTCAAGGAGTTTTAGACTCATTTGTATAGGCCTGGCTTTTGTTGGGATTTTTTTGGAAAAATCTTTTTCATATAGTGGTAAGTCAACTATATGTTTTACGATTCTAAAAAGCATTTGACAAATCAAAATAAATAGTTTTGTGAATTTGTTCAAGGCGGTTTTGAATTTTCTTTTGCATATACATTTAACACAATTGCCTTTCTAAATGTTGAAAAGAACCCTCTTTATTTAAAAAGTTTATCTGTTGTTGTTTTGAAGTAAGAAGATTGAGTTCTTTAATTATGGGCTTTTGAGTAAAATGAAACAAAATTGTTTTCACTAGATATTCTTTTGAAATTATATTCTCATCAGTCATATAAGGGAATAATAATCGTACAAAAGGAACCCCAAGAATGATTTGGGTTCCCATATTTTTTACTAATATAAAAGGAGTTTTAAGTTTCAATTCTTCATTTTGAACAACAACTTTTGAAACTTTGTATTTGACACCTAGGTGAGAGCCATTAATGACACTAAACCTTTTAGTTATTTTTTTAAAATATTTTGTAAAAATGATTCCTTCATTAAAATAATTAGAATCAGCACCTTTGTCAAATAAGATAGTTTATTCCAAGACAAAATCATTATGAATCATGATTTCATCATCTGGTATTATTCTGTTTTGTCCTTCAGTTTTAGGTGCAAGTTGCATATCTTGAATTTGAGATATAGCTATCGCATGTGTTTCTTGTTGAAGTTTGATCAAGAGTACTACAGCCTTAAGGTTATGTACCTTTTAGTAAAGATCATAAAGAGTTGTTAGTTTAACAGAGTGTTTGAACTTGTTTAAAACATATGTTAAGTTGTAATTGTTAAAAGGAACATATGGTTTTGGATTTGAAGAAGATGGAGTTTGATTAAGCAAATCTCTTAACTTAAACAAATATTCTCCTTTGTCAGAATCTGGAACTTTAGTAATGATATCAAGAAGTAAATCTTGTTCCTTCGAGATAACATTAATTGTCGAAGAGGAGTCTTTTGGATATCATCATTTTGAATATTCATGATATCTTCAGAGGAACTACTTTCAGTTTATGATTTACAAGTTTCTTTAATCAAGAAATTGTTTATCTGTTCAAGAAGAGGTTCATCAATATACCTGATCTTAAGTTTCTTGGTTAAAGCGTAATATCTTGAAATATGGCCTTGTTTACCGTACTTGTAGGAAGTAACTTTTGTTTGTTTAGGAAGATCTATTTTGGGTTGAGATCTAAATTCTTGTTTAAGCATACTTTGGGAGGTGTGTGTGGTTTATATTTTTTTATAAATGTTTTTATTCTTTTTGTGGTATGGGTTGCAATGTCCTTTAGGTTGTTTACAGGCTAGAAGGCCAACTTGTTTAGAGAAGGTACCCAGTTCTTTGTGGTTTGTAGCCTTTTCTTTAGCTAGTTGATGTTGGATGTTGTCATCTTGACAAATTTAAGAGCAATGTTTTGAACATAAGAGATTAATTCTCCTTATGTCAAGTGCTTATAAGGAATTTTACCATCAATCTAATTTATAATTTTTTGTCTAACTTTATCACCTAAAGATTTAGGTAATCTAGCTAATAATTTTTCTTTCCAAAATGGTTGATTAGCATCATCTCTTGTGAGTAATCTAGATAGGAATGTATCTCTATACCATTTGAAATCAAATAGAGTTTTGCACTTAAGATTTGATAGAAGTTTAGCATATCAATCTTTCTAAATAGAAGGATCTCCAACAAAATGTTTGACAATTATAAAGATTAATGTTCCTACTGAATCAGGAATGGGTTCACCATTATGCAGGAAAGTTGTTCTGTTAGACTCAATTTTCATAGATGAAAACATAGTTTGCTTATCATTTAGTGTGAGATAATGATCCCACTAGCCTTTTAATTGACCAGTAAAATCGATATTAAAAGGTTTATAATTTGATCATATGCATAATTGTTTTGTGTTTGGTAAGTAGTGCACTCAATTGTCATTTGTTGCACTGTTTGAAGGATATTAGCTTCATTTTGACCATTTATATTCCATTCATAGATGTTTCTCTAGAAAATAATTTGAAGTTTTGGTTAACTTGTTATTTAACCAAAATATCTAAAGGGTTGTCCCTTTGGTAATAAAGTTTGAAAGGCTTTCTCCAATATTTTTGGTTGATTTGGAATTATGATTTAGAGGAATCAGTTTGTTGGGATTGAAAGGTTGTTTGGGAAACTTCTTCTAACTCTATTAGCCAATTTGAGTTTAGGGTGTTTCTTGAACAATCATGGCCTGGAGTCAGCTGATTTGTTGTTAAATCTTTTCAAACAGTTTAGATATGTTTTTGTGTTGTATCTCAGACCTAATTTTTGGGCTAAGCTAAAATGGTTTGAAGATTGGTGTTTCAATCTTAGGTTGGAGTTGTTCTAGAACAATGTTGAAGAGTTTGATGGTTGAGCAAAATGATCACCTAATTGTTGAAGATATAAATTAGTGTAATTATTTTGTTCAACAATCTTTTTGATATCTATTGAATCAATAGGTTGATAAACATTTTTGTATATGAAAGGTGCAACAAGTAATGGTTGATTTTTATCATCCTTTACTTGGGGTGTCTGCACAATTTTTGTAGGAAGAAATTTTGAGGAAATGTTTTCTTTATTAGAACTTTTTTATTGTTTAATAACATCAATAATTTGAACAAATAGATAATCTAATTTTGCCGATTGTGCATATTCATTAAACTAATCAAAAAATTTAATATTTACTTGTACTCTTTCAAGTTTTTCAAAAACCATTCACTCTGGAGAGTATATTCTTCAGAATAAAATTGTTTTTTTTTTGCAAAGTTGCCTTGTCAATTTGAAAATCATTTTAAAAAGGGCTTATTTCAAGTGATGAATAAGTTGTAGACTCGATTGATCTCATGTCTTCATCTCTTTGATGCATTGTAAACATTTGAAGAGTTGTCAATTTCTTGATTGAAATATTAGTAGTTGTTTATGGTTAGGTAACTACTGTTGGTGTTTCAGTTGCCAGAATATATACCTGGGAATTGAAGAACAGGAGGATTGTGATGATTATGTTTTGATATATCTATAGTCTTCATATATTAAATGCTCATATCTAATAGTTTGGGAAAAGGATTTTCTAGTTCTATCAAAAGATAACCTAACAATTCCATTAGCTGTTCGAATAATTTTACTTGAGATACGAGTTTTTGAGTAGGTTGTGTAACTTTCACTATTACCCAGTTATCTAGTAATTCAACATCTTCCTATATGATTGTTTTAGGAATTGTTAAATTTACATTTGTAAAGTCAATTAAGAAAATTGTGGTTTGATCCTTTTTAGGAGGAATTTGAACAAAAGAGGTTGAAGAGTTTAAGACATTATATTGTATCTTGTATATCAAGGTAGAAGGTATAAATCCTAGTTTCATATTTAAACAATTTAGTTTAACTTTAAGTTTGAGGCACTCAAGAACATGTTCATTATTTAATTGCACCATCTGATCTGGAAAACAATTAAAGTAAATAAGTCCATTGTGAAGGCCAACTTCTGCTATTGCTAGCAGGGAATCCTGGAAAATATTATGTCTAATATCCTGAAGATATACTAAACATGATACATTCAAGCCTCTACGAATGAGTGGTTTGATTGCAATTTAAACACAACTGATATGTAAGCAATTATATTATTTGCGGTGTCTTTCAATTGATTTTCTAGAAAGAAGGAAAAAAATCTTCTTTCTCGATTGGACAAAGATTGATTCTTCAACTATTATGATTATGTAATCATATTTAGAGAATCGTTTCTTGTCATGAGTTTGTGCGTAAAGAGATTTTGTTGATACTGGAGGCAAAGTCCAGTCGTTTATGTTTTAGAAAGAAATTTCTTCTTTGAAAATTCTTTTGTTTAAAAGATTTGTTGAAGAAGATTCCTCATTGTTTCCATAAAACTTTGATGAAGTAGAAGAGGAACTCCCACCTATCTATACTAATAGTACTCATACATACAACCAAAAAGTCTATCCATAGTTTTAAATAGGCTAAATAACATAAATTTTATACAAAAACAAATGAGATCTAAAATATAATTTTAGATATAAAATGAGATCTAAAATTGTATACATAGTACTTATATATAGGTTTATGTATACAACCAAAAAAGCATATACATAATTAACATAAAACTTAATTTTTAATAAATTGTAAATATTTATTAAATGAGATCTAAAATTTTAGTCTCCAAAAACAAATGAGCCCATTAAAACACAACAATAAAACAATATGAATATTAATGAAAATGTCACTATGAAATTAAAATTGAACAACATAACAACATCTGCATAATTGCATCAAGGCTTCAATATATTCTCCTCGCTTCATATGGTTCCTGCCCAATAGAGAAATTAATTTTAAATAAATAAACATTCCACAAAAAATCTAACCAACATCCATGAAATATAAAAGTAAACAATTATAAAATATTATATTCACTTTATGGATCAAATTATATAGTGGTTTCCTGTTTTTTTGTTAAGAGACAAATAACTTTCATATTTAGATAAAATAAGAATAGATATTAATTTTAGATATATTAGATCGTATTTAGATAAAATAGATATAATATACAAATATATAATTTAGAATAAATAATATAAATACTTTTATAATAAAATATATATAGATTTTAGATTTAGATATATTAGATCATATTTATAGATATTTTATACATATAATTTATCTTATATATTTTCCCTAAATCTAATCCTATCTAATTATGAGGATAAAAAGTATTATTTCAATAAAATCTATTTTTATAATTTTATTTTGTAAGAGATATTATAAAATAAAGCAAATAAGGTAAGAGTAAAAGAAGAAAGGCATATGAATCTAAAAAAAGATGGGGTATTTAATTATAATTTTTCCAAGGTCCAAGAATAGAAGAAGATGAGTGATGGAAGCGTGAGAATACTTGGGTCATTAATTGTAATTTTCTCTGAAGCTCAAAACGAATATGTAGGGTATTTAACTATAATTGAGACCAAACTATATATATTTTTTATAGATAAAAATAATATTAAACAAGCCCGACGTGTAAGTTTATAAGCTATGTTTTGAAAAAAAAAAAGCTTAGCCTATTTAAATAAATAGGCTTGACTGAAGCCTAGCCTCTTTATTATACAGGTCTAGCCTTACTAGGCCCTAACCAAGTCAGTCCATAAGCACCTATTAAAGGCTTGACCTATTTCTACCCCTATTTGTTAGGCAGAATATAGAAATCAAATATAGGAGCTAATATTTTCTATTTAATTAAAGCTATGGGCTTTTCACAGCTAAGTGTTTTTTTATTGCATATTATTTTTTAAAGGGTGATATCCACTTAGAAAGGAGCTTTCATACTATCTACCGTTACAACATGGTGGTTTTTGGGCTTACCTCTATCTGCTCCCACATTCTGTTTATGATGCTAGTTCTTTTTATTTGCTTATAGTAAAATTTCACCAGATATAAAAACTAGCATTTATAATCTGAATACTAACTCTAGTCTTCCATACTATCTGCCATTGTGGCATGATAGTTTCTGGGCTTGCCTCTATATGTTCTTACATGCCATTGATGACACTAGTTTATTATATTTACTTACAGTAAAAATTGGCTTGATATAAAAGGCAGCATTTATAATTTGAACACTAACTCTGTTTACTTATAGCAAAAGGATTGGTAGTTTTGATATGGCTCCTCCTGCTTCAGAAATGTTAGCTGGCGGTGCTGCTGTTGTAGGTAGATTTGCTCATGTAAATTCAGAAAATGTTTGTTATCTTAACTGCTTTCTTTGTTGGTTTTATTGTGGAAAGTTCATATCAAATTGCATAGTGTTATCTTGGTAAGATATTTCTATTTTAATCTGACTGTATAGCTCTTAAGAGATTGATCTATAATGGCATGTAATTTTTTCTTTTCTTTTTTCCTTTTTAGTCTGAGTATGTAGCTCATAAATAGAATATGGGAACTAATAGAGGCAAGCCCAGAAACCACCATGTTACAGTGGCAGATAGTATGGAAGCCCCTTTCTAAGTGGACAACACCCTTTAAAAAACAAAACGTAAGGAAAAACACTCAACTCTAAAAAGCCCAAAGCTTTAATTAAATAGAAAATATTATTTGCTACATTTGATTTCTATATTTTGCCATGGCAGCCTAGGACACTTTCTAAAACCTTTAACAGGGATGATGACATAATGAAGCATCGGGCCTATCTTAGTGTTAATCTTTCCTAAAGAGAAAGAGGCTGGAAGAAAATACTGAGTCTGATTCTAGTGTTAATCTTGCTCCCCCCATCTCTAATATGTGGTAAAGATAAATGGTTGTACGCTCACCAAACAAGGAGTGGATCATTTACAAGCGATTACGCTCGTATGATTACGAAAAAAATTATAAGTACTACTTCTATTATTTTATTTTAGTAGACTAATTATATTATTTCTTATGTTTGCTCTTTATATGTTATAAGCTGATCTTAAATAAGAAGAAGCCCATAGCTCCTTCAAGTCAGATGGTATATCTTGACTGCTGCTACAGGCAATCAAGAGCATGGGGCCGTGTTAGGGGAGTTAGAGGAGGTATCAGTATAAGAGATTACTTTGGAGCATCTCCACAATATTCCCCATATGTGCCAAGGGCAGAGATAGAATCGTTGTTATTAACCATGAGGGTAGAAGCTAAGGCAGAGGCTAGGGCACAGGCAAAAGCTTCAATTGAGGCATGATTACAAGAGGGGTTTATAAAGATCAAGGAAGAAATATTATCCATGATGATATCAAGGTAATAAGAGCTAAATGCCCCCAAATGCTTTCAAATGCAACCCGTCCTAGCACTAAAGGGAGTTGTTATATGGCCAAGCCAGTGTCAGAGGATGTTAGACCCTGTGATCTATATTTAAAGGATCTTCTCAAAATGTTATTAGCATATGGTTCCATCTATAGCTTAGGGAAAATAGCCCACCACAACCAAATTTAGGATAATCAGTTAAGGGTAGCTGTTGAAGATGTGATAATTAAAGATGCTCTTGTCCCAATTCCCATTGATAAGGTGAATACAATGAGCAAGCAAATGGGACTTTCATATTATGGCAAAAGCATCTTGTTTTAGATTATGTCGCGTAATCCTCGAGCAAACTTCCCATACCTCCTAATTTGAGTGCCATGCAATGTGTGATATATTGGCATATGACAAAAATGTTCCATGTGGATGTGTTGCTTATGGATTTAGTTGTGAGTGACGTGGGGGAACCCGCCTTTGTTGATCATGTGGATGTGAAATCTATTATTACTCCTGGGGATGAACTGACATCCAGGTGCATCCAAGTGTTTTTTATGTAAGTCTAATTTGAATGTAAATATATGTAATAACAAAATTCATGCAACCTAAGTGTTTACATTAACTGTAGTTACGTGCAAGATGAGTTGGTTTCCAAGGGCAAATAAAGTCAGTTCAGATTCTTATGCCCATTTCAGATTTATACAAAAGGGACCTCCCAATCTTTGAGACTTCATCACATTTCAAGGAGGCTTGGTGGAACCGATATTGATTGTTTCTTCGTACCATATATGCAAGAGTAAGAATAATAATATTTTATTTATTGCATACCATTTTGTATTTGCTTAATGCTAATAATCATTATTGCTTAATTAATTTCTACAGCAATCATTGATAATTGATTGACTATGTAAGCACACTTATAAAGTTTTTTCTTATGCTCCCTCCATTACAAGCCATCGGTTGATGCCAAGAAGATTATAAATACATGAGTTTTCTTTTATACAGAACAATGGTCTTTGTAATAAATATGATCTTTGTAATAAATGGGTTACTAAGTTCATAACTTTTGTCATAGGGCTATGAGGACATTTGCAATTGCAAGGGGTCTTATGCTCCACAGTTTTTTTACTGATAACAAATAGTTTTATCCATGTTAATATTACAAAGTCAAAGGTAACCCAAAGAAAGCAACTTGTGCAACTTCTACGTGGTTAGACACATGATCAATATCATCTTGTCAAATAGGACTGATTTAACTGAGGAGGTAAATTGTGTTTTTAATGATTTCATATTTTTTGTCAATTTAATATATATTAGTAATACCTTAATTTCTTTTATTTTAATTTGATGTTTCAGATATTTGATCAATCTGACCCATTTCCTTAATAAGATATTGAGGACCTGCATAATCTTTGGATTTAGTTTTTTGTTCAATTCATTCCTTCTTAATAGTATTTGTCATTAACTAAATATTTTTTTCTGTTCAAATTGTTGCATTTTTATTGAATTTTATTAAATTAATAATGTAATGAGCAATTGAAGATCGATCTCTACCATTTTGAACTCTGTCTCTAATGCTGTCTCTTTGAGTTGTATATTTGGTAGTTTATTCATGAAGCTTCAGGGGATAAGGTTAATGAATATTGAAGGGGTCATTTTTTAAAAATATATTTAAACTCAATAAAGAATATCGGTAGGTGTAGAAACTGAAAGGAATTGGAAGACACGCATAGGAAATTAATTTAATTTTTTTTTCATTCATTGCCAGGATCTACCGTATGTGTTTAAGTCAAGTGGGAAGAAGCATTACCCTTAGAGTGCCTCAGCGACTTCCACAGCTTTTGGTCACAACGTTCACAGCTTCTTTCCGCGGCTCGTGCTCCCTTTCCGATCACAAGAAGTCGATGACTCAGGTCGGCTTCCTCTACTGGTATCTACACGAACAGCGTTCAAACTACGAATGACGTGCTAGCGTCTCTTGTCCCTCCAGGTCTTTCTCAAGAGTTAGTCATCTCCGTCTCTATTTTGATAGTTTCTTATCTGCAAACCCTTTGCTCAGTCCCCTTCGGCCTTTCTGTGTTCTATGTGTATCTCTCTATAAAACGTAGCTCTTAATATCAGATATATAGGATGCTATGCATTTTCTTCTACCGAATTAGATTTTAGGAGTTAATCTTATATTAATTCTAAAATTAATACAATATCATATATTGTATAATTTGATAAGAAACTAATTAAATAAATAATATTAAATCCGTCCCACAGATTTAATTCACCTATTTATTTAACTTAAAATAAAGCTAAGACTGAACTGTATTTGATTTATTCTTATAAATCAAATTTGAGATATCATATCAATTTGAATTTCAAATTCAAATGTGATAGAGATTTAATTTATCCTTATCAATTAAATCTTATAAATATCTCTTATATGAGATATCCTATCAATTTGAATTTTAAATTCAATCGTGATAGAGATTTAATTTATCCTTATAAATTAAATCTTATAAATATCTCTTATATGAGATATCCTATCAATTTGAATTTCAAATTCAAACATGATAGAGATTTAATTTATCCTTATAAATTAAATCTCATATATCTCTTATATATAATGTATATATACGAATTTATATATATATATATATACAAATATAAATATAAATAAATATATATACATCTATCCTGGATCATTCATTGAATCTGGACATATTTTAGATTCAATGAATCTGGACATCATAGCTCGTGTTCCGCTATTTTGTGTGCGACCCTATATGCCCATATGAAGTTGGCAGTGGGCCATTTGTTATACTAGCCCACAAGTCACAAGCGGTCTCTAGCAAGACATAACGACTACCCAAATCATATGAGGATCGTTAAACGATGTAACCTTTTATACAACCATATCATGTCCCTTCTGTCACGCGATATTTTGGTCATGGTTGAGGCATGGATAATGTCATCCTCCTATTCCTGACCGTTACTTTCTCGATCCTTGAGTAGTCTGACTATAGAAATAGAACTACCTTTCCATTACAGTATGGCAATACATTTCTCAGACTCACTCATCGAGGGGCCCAGTAATATCTCTCTACGAATGTGAGGGACAAATTCCATCTTGACCATTCACATTTCTCCGCATGAAAAACCACTAAGCCCGAACATAGCTGAGTGTTGTATAAAGCTGAGTGTTTGTCATGTAGGAATCCATGATGATCTCAGGTCAAAAGGCATATTGACATGGTTTGTATATAAGTGAATCTTATGATGTTACCCATGCAGTTTTCTCATAGCGGGTCAGTCCAACACCTTGTACTCTTACATGTGCCAATGACTTTGATTTATATCTCTATACATCTTCAAAGTTATACTGGTCTTATTTTATCTCTGCTCCCGCATAGATGACCGACCAGGGACATTTAGGATAAGATCATGAATTATCCAAGGATGGTCATCACAACAAATATGCAAATAATATGATAACACAATTAATAAATTCATAAATCAATAATATTCATAACACAATGATTGGACCCTAGGGCATAATTTCCAACAACCTCCCACTTGCACTAGGTACAATCATTAATTTGACTAATTCCCATTGACCTAACATGACGCTCATGCTTTGCCTGCACAAGTGGCTTTGTTAGAGGATCAGCAACATTATCTTCTCCTGCTACTTTGCATATTTTTATATCACCTGTATCGTTGATTTCTCTGATGAGATGAAATCGCCTAAGTATATGCTTGGTCCTTTGATGTGACCTAGGCTCTTTGGCCTGTACAATGGCACCGCTATTGTCACAGAGCAAAGTTATTGGATCTGAGATGGTAGGTATCACCCCTAGTTCTGTGATGAACTTCCTGATCCAAACAACTTCCTTAGCTGCATCAGATGCTGCTATGTACTCAGCTTCCGTTGCAGAATCTGCTATAGTGCCCTGCTTAGAGCTCTTCTAGCTTACTGCTCTATTATTGAGGAGGAATATATATCCAGACTACGATTTTTGGTCCTCTTGGTCAGTTTGGAAACTTGCATCTGTGTAACCAATTACATAGAGTTCGTCATCCAATCCACCATAGACCAAGAATAAGTCCTTAGTCCTTCTTAAGTACTTAAGGATATTCTTGATAGCAGTCCAATGGCCCTTACCAGGGTCATGTTGATATCTGCTAGTCATACTCAAGGCAAACGAGACATCAGGTCGAGTACATAACATGGCATACATGATAGATCCTATAGCCGAGGCATATGGAACTTTACTCATGCGACCTCGCTGATCAGATGTACTAGGACACAGATCTTTGCTGAGGTGAATACCATGAGACATGGGTATGAAACCCCTCTTTGATTCGTGCATACTGAACCTATGCAGTATTTTGTCTATGTATGTACTCTGACTGAGTCCTAGAAGTCGTTTAGATCTATCTCTATAGATTCTGATTCCTAGGATGTAGGTGGCTTCACCCAAGTCTTTCATCAAGAAAGATTTTCCTAACTAAGACTTGACAATATGCAAGGTAGGAATGTCATTCCCAATAAGTAGGATGTCATCGACATAAAGTACAAAAAACACAACTGTGCTCCCACTAACCTTCTTGTACACACAAGGTTCATCAATGTTTTGAAGAAATCCAAACCCTTTGACTACTTCATCAAAACGATGATTCCAACTCCGAGAGGCTTGCTTCAGTCCATAAATGGACCTTTGAAGCTTACACACTTTACCAGAGTCTTTAGAACGCACAAACCCTTTAGGTTGTGTCATGTACACATCCTCAAGGAGCTTTCCATTAAGGAAGGCTGTCTTGATGTCCATCTGCCATATTTTATAGTCATAATATGCTGCTATGGCAAAGAGAATTCTGATTGATTTGGCCATTGCAACTAGGGAAAAGGTCTCATCATAGTCCACACCATGAGTTTGAGTAAATCCTTTTGCAACCAGTCATGCCTTGAAGACATTTACATTGCCATCAATGTCAGTTTTCTCCTTAAAAACCCACTTGCACCCGACAGTTTTTACACCTTCAGGCGGGTCGACTAAGGTCTAAACCTTATTGTCATACATGGATTGCATCTCAGACTTCATGGCATTAAGCCATTTTTCAGAGTTTGGTCCCACTATAGCTTCTCGATAGTTAGTCGGCTCATTATGCGCAATGAGCAACATATCACGACTATCAGAAATCAGAAATCCATATCTCCGAGGTTGAAGTCGTGTCCTATTAGATTTCTGTGGACCTTGCGTGACTTGAGGAGTCTCAACAACTTATTATGAGTCTTCTCTGTTTTCCATCTGCAGTTCTATGGTGTCTTGTGGCTCTCGAACTTCTTCGAGATGTACCTTACTCCCACTGGTTTTTTTAGAGATAAATTCTCATTCAAGAAAGATACCATTTCTGACAACAAACACTTTGTTATCAGCAGGGTTGTAGATGTAATATCCTTTGGTTTCCTTAGGATATCCCACAAAAAGCCACCTTGAGGATTTGGGCGCTAATTTGTCTAAGGCTTGTTGCTTAACATAGACCTCACATCCCCAAATCTTGAGGAAAGACAAACTATGCGTCCTCCCAGTCCATATCTCATACGGAGTCTTTTCAATTGCCTTAGATGGAACACGATTGAGTGTGAACGTAACTGTTTCTAGGGCATGGCCCCAAAAGGAGGGCGGAAGATCTATTCGACTCATCATGGATCGAACCATATCTAATAGTGTTCGATTCCTCCGTTCAGAAATGCCATTCCATTGTGGTGTCCCTGGAGGAGTCAATTGTGAGACTATCCCACAACTCCTAAGATGATTTATGAACTCTTGGCTCAAATATTCACCACCCCGATCAGATCGAAGGGCTTTAATTGTTTTGCCAAGCTGGTTTTGTACTTCATTTTGAAATATTTTGAACTTTTCAAAAGACTCACATTTATGTTTCATCAGATAGATATACCCATATCTGCTGAAATCATCTATGAATATGATGAAGTACGAATAACCTCCTCTGGCATTTGTGTTTATCAGTCCACACACATCTGTATGTATGAGGCCCAATAAATCAGTGGCCCTCTCACTGTGTCTAGTGAAAGGTGACTTTGTCAGCTTTCCTAACAAGCAAGACTCGCAAGTGTCATATGATTCAAAATCAAATGAGTTTAAAAATCTATCTTGATGGAGTTTAGAAATGTGTTTCTCATTTATGTGGCCCAGATGACAGTGCCAGAGGTATGTGGGATTCAAATCGTTTGGTTTGACCCTTTTGGCGGTTATGTTATAGATATTTCCATGATTGGGTTGTTCCAAATTTAATATGTAATGATCAACATGCAAATCACCATGAGCATAGAAAATATCATTACGATAAAAAGAACATCTACTATTCCTAGTAATGGAAGTGAAACCTTCCTTATCCAAATAAGAAAGTGAAACAATGTTACTACTTAAAGTAGGAACATAATAGCAATTGTTCAAAACTAACAAAAGCCCAATGGGCAGAACTAATTCATAAATGCCTACAGCTAACGCAGCAACCCTTGCTCTGTTTTCAACTCGTAGGTCAACCTCGCCTTTTTTCAGCTTCCTACTGTCCTTTAGTCCCTGCACATTTGTACAAATGTGAGAACCACACGCAGTATCTAATACCCATGAGGTGGAAGTAGAAAGATGAATGTCTATAACATAAATACCTGAAGCGATAGCCCCGCTATCCTTCTTGTTCTTTTTCAGATCTTCAAGGTAGAGTTTACAATTCCTCTTCCAATGACCAGGTTCATTGCAGAAGAAGTAGACTCCTTCCTTCGGAGGCTTTGCCTTCTTTAGTGCAGGCTTGGTTTCAGGCTTGCCTTACTCTTTGGTCTTACCTGATGAGCCATGACCCTTCCCCTTGCCTTTGCCTTTCTTTTTCATACCCTTTCCTTTCTAAACCATCAAAACACTACTGTGATTCTTCTTAAGACTCAGCTCAGCAGTTTTAAGCATCCCATGCAGTTCAAAAATAGATTTCTCCATGTTGTTCATGTTATAGTTCATGACAAACTGGTCATAACTTTCAGGGAGTGAGTTCAAGATCAAATCCGTAACTAACTCCTGACTGATGGGAAATCCAAACCTCTCAAGGTGATCAATGTACCCCTTCATCTTTAAGACATGAGTACTGATTGATGCACCTTCATCCATCTTGCAGGAATGTAAGGCCTTAGTGGTCTCATACCTCTCTTGCCTTGCCTGTTGCTAGAACATTTCCTTGAGATGCACAATCATCTCATAAGCCTCCATGTGTTCCAGATCTCTTTTGAGCTCCAGAACCATGGTGGCTAGCATCAAGCATCCCACATCGATAGAGTCTTCCTTATGCTTCGTGTAAGCATCTCTCTGAGCTTTAGGAGCATTGGCCGCTGGCTCCTCAGGAATAGGTTGATCTAGGACATGCACATTTCTTTCCTTCTTAAGAACAATTCTCAAGTTCCTAAACCAGTCAAGAAAGTTCGTCCCATTGAGTTTATCCTTCTCAAGAACAGATCATAGCGATAATGTAGCAGTATTACTAGTCGTCATGATTTTACAATTAAAATATGCAATTTAATTAGTAATCTCCCACTAAATAAACAACTCTCAATGCAATAGTTAGTGGGCTAAGATCCATATTTGGCTCAAACTTAAGTCCGCTTTGGTAGGACGCTTAAATTAAGTTATTTAGGTAGGTAACACCTTTACCAATTATATCAAATGTAACTCTTAGATGTTCATGGGATCCTATCATCATATAATCTAGCATGTTTTTAATCCCATCTAATGCCTTGAGACCCAAAACTGTTTTGTTAATCTCAATTAAGTCAAACAATAATAAACATGTGAGAGTAGCACCATTACTCTTGCTTATCTCCCCAAGATAACTCAAAAGCACCCACTTTGGCGGAGTCGGCAATTGAGCGATTGAGATTTTGACAAGTGTTTATAAATTGACGGCATTATGACTTAAGATTTCATTTAGAGGGCTTAATTTAACTATTTGGTTTATGAGAATGCATGTTTCTCAGTTTGTATCCCATACAAGTAATATGCATGTGCTGACATAATCATAAGATGCATAATTTAAATATGATACAATATGGCTCACCTATCCTAAGTCCACTCAAGCCAATGAGAGGAGCTCTCTAGTAAGAAAAGGGAAATTACATATAGAAACATCTTTTAACATTCGAGGGGAGTGAGATGAGAAGAGAAGGTACATTGAGAGTATATATATAGGAAGGCACGACACGCAGGCCGTATTTAAAAAATTACACACTTGCAATCTAGAGCCATATTGTTCACCATACCCAAGCATTCAAGAATCAACATTCAGATTTAATGGCAGGGCAATTGATGTTTCAAATCTAAAATATTCATAAAATAACATATGTTACGGTTATGTTGCGCTACGAACAGGTAGCCGCGGCGGTCCCACTAGCCAGTTAGTGGTCTACGGTCCCGCTAACCGGTTAGCGGGCGGGGTCTAGGGGCAGCGCCCTGAGAAAAAATGTTTTACTTTATAAATAATCACGAATCTGAATTCGGTTTTCTTGGACCCCATCTACGTTAATTGATCAAATCAAAGCGTATCACCACCGATTTTAATTCCCTTTTAGATTCCTTTTATGTCATACATAATACGGATCCCTTATATATCACACATAAAACACATATTATATGATCGGCTATGACTAACACATATCATATGAATCAACAATCAAGTCTAACTTAAACACAAAATGGCATGGCTCTGATACCACTGAAAGGAATTGGAAGACACGCAGTGGAAATTAATTTTAAATTTTTTTATTCCTTGCTAGGATCTACCGTGTGTTTAAGTCAAGTGGGAAGAAACATTACCCTTAGTGTGCCTCAGCGACTTCCACAGCTTGTTTCCGCGGCTCGTGCTCCCGTTCTGATCGCAAGAAGTCGATGACTCAGGACAACTTCCTCTACTGGTATCCACATGAACAACGTTCCCACCACGAACGACGTGCTAGCGTCTCTTGTCCCTCCAGGGCTTTCTCAAGAGTTCATTCTCTCTGTCTCTATTTCGACAGTTTCTTATCTACAAACCTTTTGCTCAGTCCCCTTCGGCCTTTCTGTGTTCTATGTGTATCTCTCTACAAAACGTAGCTCCTAATATCATATATATAGGATGCTATGCATTTTTTTCTACTGAATTGGATTTTAGGAGTTAATCTTATATTAATTCTGAAATTAATACAATATCATATATTGTATAATTTGATAAGAAACTAATTAAATAAATAATATTAAATTCGTCCCACAGATTTAATTCACCTATTTATTTAACTTAAAATAAAGCTAAGACTGAACTGTATTTGATTTATTCTCATAAATCAAATTTGAGATATCATATCAATTTAAATTTCAAATTCAAATGTGATAGAGATTTAATTTATCCTTATAAATTAAATCTTATAAATATCTCTTATATGAGATATCCTATCAATTTGAATTTCAAATTCAAACGTGATAGAGATTTAATTTATCCTTATACATTAAATCTCATATATCTCTTATATATAATGTATATATACGAATTTATATATATATACGAATATAAATATAAATATATATATATATCTATCCTGGATCATTCATTGAATCTGGACATGTCTTAGATTCAATGAATCTGGACATCATAGCTTGTGTTGGGTTATTTTGTGTACGACCCTGTAGGCCCATATGAAGTTGGCAGTGGGCCATTTGTTATACTAGCCCACAAGTCGCAAGCAGTCTCTAGCAAGACATAACGACTACCCAAATCATATGAGGATCGTTAAACGATATAACCTTTTATACAAACATATCATGTCCCTTCTGTCATACGATATTTTGGTCATGGTTGAGGCATGGATAATGTCATCCTCCTATTCCTGACCGTTACTTTCTCGATCCCTGAGTAGTCTGACTATAGAAATGGAACTACCTTTCCATTACAGTATGGCAATACATTTCTCAGACTCACTCATCGAGGGGCCCAGTAATATCTCTCTACGAATGTGAGGGACAAATTCCATCTTGACCATTCACATTCCTCCGCATGAAAAACCACTAAGCCCGAACATAGTCTTTATGATCACTCGGTCAAAAGTGACTTTTGACTAGGTCAAAGCTGAGTGTTTGTCATGTAGGAATCCATGATGATCTCAGGTCAAAGGGCATATTGACATTATTTGTATATGAGAGAATCTTATGACGTTACCCATGCAGTTCTCTCATAGCGGGTCGGTCCAACACCTTGTACTCTTACATGTGCCTATGACTTTGATTTATATCTCTATACATCTTCAAAGTTATACTGGTCTTATTTCATCTGTGCTCCCGCAGAGATGACCGACCAGGGACATTTAGGATAAGATCATGAATTATCCAAGGATGGTCATCACAATAAATATGCAAATAATATGACAACACAATTAATAAATTCATAAATCAATAATGTTCATAAGATAATGATTGGCCCCTAGGGCACGATTTCCAATAGAAATAATATATAAATATTACTACTAACCGGTTGTCTTTATGGTGAGGTGTAGAAAATGGATTAATCTACACCAAGTGTAAACATAACCGGTGTAAAAAATTCATTAATCTACAGCTGACGTTCATATAACCTGTGTAGATATTAGCAAATTATAGTCCTAATTTCAAAAGAGATCGGTTAAATTCTACTCATTCTACACCAGTTAACTGCCCAGTTTAAAAAGTGTATACTTTCTACATGGTCTATTTCTACACCGGATCATTGTCCAGTATGTAATACTATTTTCAACCGAATTAGAAAGCCTTTTTTGCAGTAGTGAATTGTACATGTACACCCATTCTCCAAGTCAATTTTGAGTAGATAGAACTTCACTTGTGTATATTTGTTTTTGAAACAATTTTGAGATACTTGCTAAAACTTTACTCTTTCTTCTTGTTATTAAGTGGTTGCTGCTATATGTGTCATTTTGCTTTTGGAGATTTCTTGCATTGATGTTGTTTTAGGTGCATTCCTCACATCTCCACTCCAATTTTGATTGAACACTTCATGGTTTTGGTTGTTAATAGCTTTTGAAAAGTTGGCAAAGTTTTGAGTTTGAAAGAAAAGATTTTAGTGTAAAGGTTTAAGATTTGAATTCTTGATTCAACATTGTGCATATTAGTTTTTCAAGGATTTTAAATATGCTTGGGTGCATTTTGATTGTGAAAGGAAGTTTGAAACTCATTTTTAAAGTTTTGAAAGAGTCCTAAAAGTTTTTGAAGCAAATTGGCTTAAGTTTAAATACTTAGAATTTTTTTGTGCTACTGAGTTCTATAAAATTTTGTCTTTATACCTCTTTGTCACGATGAGCTACTCTTTGGTCATGACGAAGGTTTTTCTATTTTGTGAAGAGTGCTCCCTGTGACTGTTTGTCACTACGAAGGACACACGTTATAATCATTTTGGTCGCAATGAAAGGAGTTCTGTGCTAAAATTTTCTTTCCTACTTGTACACTTTCATACTTGCATTCCTTGATACTTATTCATACTCTTTGAGTGTATAGAGTTATTTTTTGAACTTGTTACTCATTGGAATTGAATTGAATTGCTTTTCTCATGGCTTGGTTTAACAATAATCAAAGATTTGACTATGGCTCACCCATACATTTTCACTCTTTTGTAGGAAATCCTACTTCGATGGAAGAAGCAACTTTCCAAGAGCCTAGGCTACACATTCCATGGCTACAAACTCATAAAGCAATCTGATGTACTTATTGCAATTAACTAGACATACTACACAAGATTGCTACCATTGGATTGAGAATGAATGATTTCATAAACCTAACCCACATAATCAACCTTTATACCCTTACCCATATGAACCACCCTATAATTCCTATTATTCACCTTCACCATACTTTCATATACCATACTTTGAATATGTTAGTCTCGGCAAAAACACCTAAGAGGGGGTGAATTGGTGTTTTGTGTCATATCCTAATTTTCCCCTATCTATATAAGAATGATAGATGAAATATTTTTGGAAATGATTGTGATAATGAATAGAGAAGAAAAGATAATGATTAGATAAAGGTTTAGGCCTAAAAGCCCAGTATTTAGCCTGAAATAGGTAGGCTACTAGGCCCTGTTGAGCAGAAGTCTTAGAAGTATACAAATGATGTTAAGGGACTAAACTGTAAATAATGAAAGTATAGGGACTAAATTGTAAATAGTAAAAGTCCTTGGAGGCACAATGGTTATTTTAAAAAAATAAAGGGATTAAACTAAAAACTCTAAAAGATCCATGGTGAAATATGAAAGTAGACATGAGCTTTAGGCTATTAAGTGTAATTTTGAGAAGTTGATGGCTTAAAGTGTAATTTTTAAAAGTTTAAGGGCAAAATAAAAAGGCCAAAAATTGCTCAATTTTAGGCCCAAATTTTACTAGTAAATAGAAAAAATTATTCTGATTAATGTACGCACCACAGAATTTTGATCTGAGATCCAGATAAATTGATATGAATTTATGAAGAAAAAGAAATTAGTATAGTATCCTATAGACCTCATAATCAGATGAAATTTGGCAATAAATTCTTATAATTAATATAAGAAATTATGAAACTAACATATCTCAAAAAGAAGTTATGTAAGATTTATAATGGAATTTACAGTGGATTAAAACACCTGATAAGTGCTTTTCGGGGAAATTTCTTGGGAGTTGAGACTATGAAGGAAGTGGACCACATAGAATACCCAAAATGGTGCCTTATAGGCCTAATAATATTTTCAAATAAGTCTATGGTCTAGTGCTAATAAAGACACAGAAAAATATAAAATTATGAAAATGCCACTATGCCACTGTGTTATGACATTGAGCAAGAGATAGATGGAGGGTATTTTAGTCATTTGAATAAACTTAGACGGTCAAGGAGATTTCCTAGAATAATTAACCAAGATCAGGGAATACTCTGATAATATGTGAAAAGACGATAATGCCCTAGAGATATTAAAGTAAATAAAAAGGACCAAGGGGTAATTTGGTAATTTTCTAAGGGATTAGTAATTAAGTTTAGACTTAGTCCAAGAATTTCAATGGTAGAAAAAATTTGGATAATGGATTTGAGATAAGAAAGCATATTATGAAATATTAGAAAAATTAGATTTGTAAAACAATATGGTTATTGGGAAATCGTACGGAGCCGGTATCGAATTAGACTAAAGTTTTTCCAGATGTTTCTTTCCCTTGTAATTTCATCACATATGGCTATGAGGTATCCCTTGATGATGTCATGGATGATTTCATCTTTTGGCTTCTAAAGCAAGCTTAATCCAATAGCAAATATGAGCCATTAGATCAAATAGTGCACAAAGTGATCTTAGCCTTTCATTTTTTATAGGATTTTTCTATAAATACCTCCTATTTTTTTGCCCAAATCTATGACTCTTGGATCCCTTGGGGAGGTGCTGCCCAAATGGAAACTCAAGACAAGGTAAAAAAGATTCAAGACACCAAAATTCAAGCTAGTTAGAGATTAAGGTAAGTAATCTATGCTAACTTATTTTTCTTTAATTTAGGGGCTTGAACTTAGGGTTTCTATAGAAGAAAGTTGAACTTTACCTATGGTGCATATGCTATCCAAAACCCTAGATGAAAGGAAAAAGAAGAAATTAAAGTTAGAGTTATGTGATTAATGCTTAAACAAGCTACTTAGATGATTGGTTATTGAATCAAGTTGATATTTTTAACTTTGCCATAGAGTAGACCTTTTATTCTGCACTATTCATGATAGAGGGAGATGGATTTTCAATGATCTAATGCTTCTATTGAATTTATATGATGATTTTATGTAGGATCTGATATGTTTTGAACCTTGAAAGCATTACAATTGAAAGTTATTATTTTTGGAAGTCTTCTTTACTACTGTTCACATGCATGAACAATGGTTATAATTTCATGATTTTGGTGCTTCCAATGGTTTTAAAATGAAAAGTTTTATGGGATAAAGTAGAGAAACAAGTATTGGAATCAAAATGAGAATTTTTGAAAGAAAAAAGAGAGTTTTGCAATTCCGTCCAGAAGAGTTCATAGTTGCTAGAATTTGGGAATTCTTAGTTCATAAATAGATTCAGAAGGCTAAATTGTGTAAGGTAAGGTCAAGACATCAATTGATTCAAAGGCCAAGTTAATTTGTAATTATTAGAGAAAATTATATTAGTTAAAGTAAGTCCAATATTTAAGAAAGTTATATTGCAATGAATGGATGATAATATTATGTTAGGAATTGATTAGTGTACTCAAAAGAGGGTAGCCACACATCAAGGAGAAGTAAGAAGGAAGAAATGAAGATAAAATAAAGAAAAGTCAAGCATATGAGGTAGTAAACTATCCTAAACTGTCTGTATTGAGTGGATAATATAAACATTTAAGCTCACAAAATCTAAGTTTCTCTCTATTTACAAGAATATGATATGTTTTGAATCAAAGATGAGAAATAGAGTGAAATAGAGACTGTCATTGAATATGATCATAATGCATGGCAAGCTTTTCTTGTTCAGTATCCTAACTTCTTCAGCTTTCTCACTTTGGCTCCCTCTTCTTTTATACACTTTTTTTTGTTGTCTACCCGGTTCACCGAAGCTTTACCCTGACTACATCCAGATCTGACCCGCGTTGCGTACCTGGCTATGGTAGGTGAGTCTCTCATTGGTTCTTCTTTTATACTTTGTTCTTCATAAATCTGCTGAAGCACTAAAGTAGCCATTAAGGTAGCCATTGTTGAATATAACCGTTATTGCTAATGTGTGCATCTAATGCTTTTTGCTCTGTGATTATTTTCTTCAATTGATTCTACAAATGATCTTAAAATATGCTTTAGAAAAAATATATAATCAATGTAAGCATAAAGCAATTATTTTCAAATTATTTAGGATTAAAGATCAAAATCTGATAAAGTTTTGTTTTAAATTCTTTTTTGTAAAATGGCTTGACTTATCAAAGAGCTTATCAAAGAACATCCTTATCGAAAAGGTCTTTGATAAATTGCTGAAGAATTGTATTTGAAACAGTTACAATCTTATCGAGCAATTATTCGATAATCAGCCTTATCGAAAAGGATTTCGATAAATCTTCAATAAATTGCAAAGTGATAGTTCATGATTTATCGAATAGATGGATAAATGTCTTTATTGAATAACTCTTTGAAAAAATATTGTTTCAAAATATATACTTTCAGATTTATCGTTATATTTCACAATATATTATATATCAAAGTGTTCTTCGATAAATAAGCTATTTGAATAGGTTATCAATAAATACTGAAATATATCCTTTTTCAAATAGACTTTTTAATAATTCTAATCTTTTCTCAAATCATATATTATATTTAGAAAAGATAGTTCATAAGATCATTTATCAATACAGATAACTAGATTTATCATTTTAACACAATAGATCAAACAAGATATTAAAGCACATTTTGAAAGATTATGATGTCAGAACAAATCATTAGCATATAATCAATTAAGATTTGGCTATAAGTCTGTGAAGATCAATCAATCAAATCTAAGTAATTCATAAGATTAACAAATATATTCACAAACCAATAAGACATTTTAAGATAATTTAGATTAAGCTTAATAAAGGATCTTATTGAAGATCTCTTCAACAAATATTTTGATTGATAGTTTATTGTTAAGAGCATAACGAATTATTCTTTGAATCTTTTTATGAATAAACTTTTCTTCATAGATTCAAGATAAATCAATCCATAGATGATTCAAAAAAATTAATCAAACATTTAAACAATAAACCATCTTTAAAATATTTTAAACAATTAAATCACCAATATAATGTTTATCAGGTTAAGATCCCAGTGATTTGAAACATCTTCTCTTCTCTTTCACTTTATCCTATATAAATTTGTAGCTTAAGCTTCCAAAGATTAAATTGAGAAGAAAGCATTTTGATCACTTGTAAATATTATTTATGAGAAACTTCAAACTCAATGATCTGGATACACTTAAAAATACTTTCAAATGATCATATTTTAAACCTGTAAACCTTTCTACTGTCTAATCAAAAGCAGAAAGTGAAGAATCATAGTTCAATGCTATTGTAATTTTAGAAACTTTTCCTTATTTATCAAAAAGTTATTCGATAAGTGCCCTTATCGTATAGACCTTCGATAAATGAGTCTTTAAAAACAGAATATCTTCTTTTGCAAATCAAAGTTGATTGATCGATTATCTTATTAATAAATCTATTGTTTGATCAACTCTTTTATAAAACTTTTCATAAATAAACTGAGTCTTTTCAAAACTTATTGAAAGCTTATTCGATAAATCTACTTATCATTATAATTTTATTTTTAAGAATAACGTGACTTAGAATTTTCTCAACTAAATATGATTGATTTATCAAAGTCTTTATCGATAAGAAACCTTATCGAATAAGTCATCGATAAATGCCTTGTAGAAAACATATTTTCTTTTAAAATTTATTTTTGATTTATCGAATAACTATTTCATCGATGAGCTTATTGATAAATATTATTTATCAGTTTAAAGAAATACTTTCTTAAATCTTTTAAAGTCCTTTTCTCAATTATTTATCATCATTAAAATGTTGAATCTAACAAGTTTATGTGTACCCAGCGCCACACACATTATCTAAGTATGAAAAAACAAGCATATGTGAGTGTTTGCATAGTATAAGGTTCCACAAGGGTATTCTTCTAATTTCAAGAAATATGTTATGATAAGAGATTTGAAGATAACAGAAATGAAGTCCCACGATTGTCACATGTTGATGCAACAATTACTACCAGTGGCTATTTGAGGCAATATAAAAGATTATATGAGGATAATTATTACTAGACTTGTATGTTCTTCAATGCTATTTGCAGCAAAGTGATTGATCCTACTGAGTTAGATGAATTAGAAAATGAAGGTTATATTATCTTCTCCCAATTAGAGATGCACTTTTCTCTTGACATTATGGTCCATTTGATAGCTCACTTGGTATGGGAGATTAGACTTTGTGGCCCTATATATTCAGGTGGATGTACCTGTTTGACATATACATAAAAATTCTTCAAGGGTATTCTAAGAATTCTTATCTACTCAAGGCATCCATTGTAGAGAGATATGTAGATGAATAGGCAATTAAATTTTATAACACATATGTTGCTGGGGTTCAAGAAAGAAGTGTTAAAGGATAACAATCATTCTAAGATAATACATATACTATTTGTTGGCCACATTTTGAAGTTGAATGTTGGGACAGTTATGACAATAATGATTATTCTTTTTACACAAAATCCCAAAATGATAAAAGTACTGTATATAATAGTGGTGTGATGGTTGTAGTTGAAGTGATGCATTTATCTAGTTCAAAAGATAAAACCAAAGAAAAGCTTACATGTCCTATTATGGAGTGATCGAAGAGATTTGAGAAGTTTGTTACACCAAGTTTAAAGTTCCCATGTTCAAATGTAAGTGGATTAATAGTAATATAGTGCAAGTAGATGAAGAATTTGAATTTGTTTTAGATGATCTTGTGAGGGTTAGATATAGAGATTCATTTTAGTAAGTCAAGCGATATAAGTTTTTTATGTCACCAATCCAACAAATAAAGAATTGTCCATCATGCTCCAAGGTAAAAGGCAAGTGATTGGTATAGTTGATAGTGATTTAGGGTTCAACATCAAATAAACCCAACCTTTCACAATTAATCGACCAAAAATAACTAAGTTTGACTTTGTAGATGATGAATATTTTGTTAGACATGATCATTGTGAAGGAATTTGGGAGGATTCTAACTAGTAATATGTTTTATAGTTCAATTAGTGTATTATGTGCATTTTTATTGTATTTAATGTGATTCTTAAATTTTTTATTACTTTGTGAACAGGATGTGGATGGTTCTAAGAGGCTACATAAGGTAAAATAAGGATGACTGGTTTATCTTATAATTGAAACTTATTAGTTGAATTGTTTTTTGGCTATTTAGGTTAGGCAATTGGATTTTGGGAATTGATTAATGCATAGTTTGCTGGTTGGAAATTGGTTTGTCTAGATTTCATAGAAAAAGGGTGAAAGAATTCAAAAATAAAGAAAAATATTAAAAAAATATTACTTTTAATGGCATTTGTTAGTAGTTTATCTAAACAAATACAATTAAAAGATACTTTCCACGATGGTTTTTAGTATAAACGCCGTGCAAAGTTACAAAGTTCCTGTCGTTAAAATTACTTTTGTATGTACTTTTAATGTCATTTGTTAATAAAAACCATAATTAAAAGTCATGACAATTTCACAAATGCTATTAAAAGTCTATCTTTTAACGGCGACATGATCTACTGTGCTAGTGAAACCACCATTAAAAGCCACTTTTAATCGTTGTTAAAGCCTTTTCTTCTAGTAGTGTTATCTCTTAACTATTATTTTTTTTCAAAAAATGATTTACATATTTAGAAAAGTTAGATAAAAGAATTAAACCTGGATGGTCCAGAGTGACGATCACCCAAACCGATTTTCTTTCACATCAAATGTGTTCATGTGAGTTTTTTCTATTTTTATGTATCTTAGTGTAGATATTTCACGTTGGGTTTCTTTTCTTTTCTTTTTCATTTATATTAAGTAATAATATCAATCTAGCTAGTGCTTATTATAATTTTCTCTTTATTCATTTAGCCTTCCATTTATTAAATTGATGAATGGAATGATATAAAATTATCACATTTAATAACACTTCCAACATAAATGTAACTCAAATTAGAAGTTTTTTTATCTTAAATCCACACAACTATAACTAAAATGACTTCGACTTCAACTATGATTTCACAACAAATAGCTTTGATAACAGATATTTTTGTTTCTATACATTATTTCTATCTTAACCCCTGTTTCTACTCGTTTTTAAACAAAGGGATGTATTATATGCGTCTGCCCATATTTTTTTCATATATATTATTTGTGCTCCACTTATAATGGTTTTATCTGTTAAAGGTGAACCGGTAGACTTTTTCAACAATAACAAAAATTGAAAATCAGTGTAACAAATTAAGTTAGCATAATTTGTTATACATAGTTTAAAGCCAAATACAATCCTTGGTCAAATGGATTTCTACACTTTTTTATAATTATATAGAAATAGAAAGTTGAAGGGAAAATTGTTGAAAAATCCTAGTGAAACTTCATGTCAAATTGGTAATTTTCAACTAAGATAATGGATAGATGAGTTTTTTCCCCTTAAAGAATATTAAAATAGCTTTCAATAGAGACTACAACCATTTCATTTCAAGTTTTCTCCAATAAGTTATAATTTTTTAAAGTTCGCTTAAAACTAAGATTATCACACGAATAGTAACTCGAGAAAAGGAAATTTTTAAGTTTTCATTTCTTGATCTTAATGACATCAATGTTGTACCTAATGACATAAATTGGTCTCTAATGCTCTTAAAAGAGAAGAGGTTACACCCTTGTTGTATCATAACAGCTCCAATTCCACTTTATATGTATATGTTTCCACCACAAAGACTTTGGTAAATCTGGAAAAGCCAAAATTGATTCTGCCCCTAGAGTGTCTTTCAAGAATTTAAGGGTTACAATAGCTTCTTTATCCCATTTGAAGTTGTTTTTCTTCAGTAAATTGGTTGGAGATCTTGTTAACATTCCATAACCCTTCCTACAATAATATCCTGCTAGCCCCAAAAATGATCTCAATTGCCTAATCAAGGTTGGTTTAGGTCCCTCTAATATTGTTTGAACCTTTTTAGGGTTTGTTGATACACTTCATCTACTAATAATGTGACCTAAGCATTCAATTGAGTTGCAGCAAAGGTACAATTGCTTTCCTTAACATAGTAATTATTTGTCTCAAAAACCTATCACAAATGTTGAAGGTGCATATACATACAAGGACTATAAATGAGTATGTCGTCAAAGAAAACCAACACAAACTTCCCTAAGTGATCTTTGAAAATACTGTTCATGGCTCCTCGGAAAGTTGTAGGTGAATTCGTGAGCTATAATGGCTTCACCAACTACTCATACTGCCCCCAATGTGTTTTGAAAGCTGTTTTATAGGTATCTCTTTGTTTTACTCTGATCTGATGGTACCTAGCTCGCGTTTCTAATTTAGTAAACCACCATGCTTTATGCAACTCATCAAATAATTCCACCTGAGGAATGGGATATTTATTCTTTCCTATCTCTTATTGAGCTCTCTAAATTCTATGCACATTTGCCAGGACATATCTTTCTTTTTAACCAACATGATAGGCGATGTAAAAGGTAAAAAGCTTTCGAATTAGCCCTACTTTCAAAAGCTCTCTAACTTGCTTCTTAATCTCATTCTTTTAAATCGTATAGCAATTATAAGGTCAAAGATTAACAAGATCAGACCCTTCTTGCAAAATAATTATGTGATTATAGCCTTCACGAAAGGGTGGTAGGGATTTAGGATAAGAAAAACACATAAAAAATTAATTGAGAAGACGTCTTACCTAACTACCAATATCACTGTTCTTGTTCTAATAAACCAACATCTTGTAATAAAAATAGTTGGCTTCTTCTTCTAATAAACCATCCATTGTCTTTATAACCTTTCACTTATTTGGTGGTGAAGGCTTTAAGGTATATGGCCCTCAATTATACTAGAAGGTCATGCTAAGTCATCATAGTTCCAAGAAGCATGATGTACCATGTTTTTAAGCCAATATACAATATCATATATCTTGATCTCCATGATTTTAAGATCCCACTTGGCTGATTCATGGTCTTCATCTTAAGGTTCTTCTTTAAGTTCATCCTCTACTTCTAGTTCTAACTCAATGAATTAAACTTAAATCTACTATTAGAGAAAACACTTTTTATAGTGATATTTCACGACAGTTATAAGAAAAAATGCCCTAAAAAAAAGGTGGTAGCATTTTTATAAATAATTTTCATTATAAAACACTTTTCACATTGGTTTTATTAAAATTACCTGGAAAGATACTTTTAATGGCAGTTATATAAAAAGTTCCCACTAAAAGTTGTTCAACCGAGTTTAAAAAAACTGGTTCGAATAAAAGTTATCACGATGTTTGAAAAAAATACCGTGATAACTACTTTTAATGGTTGTTAAAAGTCTTTATGATGGACTTTTAATGTAGGATTTATCAAAAGCCACTATAAAATGTCCCCAAAAAATTCAAAAACCTTCGACCCGACTTCACTTTCACTTTCACTTTTCATAGCTATTTATGGTCCTATTTCTGTGCCCTACCACCACAAACTTGGACAAAGGTCATTTTTTGTGTGTTTTACCTATTTTCAGTGCTCATCTCCATTGTTAACGTCATTCTCCATTGTGAAAGTCGTAAGTCACCATTTAACTTCTTCATGTGCTCATTTTTCTTGCTTTTTTAGTTGTTTTTTATTTATAAACTGTAATACATTACATAGCCTATCATCATTGTATTAAAACTTAATTTTTGTGGTCTTGATTTGTTACATTAGTTCCTATTTGTTTGTGGGTGTCTTTTTGCTAATTGTTCGATTATTTGTTATTTATAAAATCATATGGGCTATCTTCCTTTAACAAAGACTTAATTTTTATAGTGTTTGGACTTTTACATTGGTTCCTATTTTTTTATGGGTATGTCTTTGCAAATTTTGAAAAATAACACATTATTCAATACATTAGTTCTCATTTGTTTAATACATTGCCAATTTTGTATAATTCTTATTTATTCATTAAGTCCTATTTGTGTAGTCAATATATTTTGTTGGTAATAAATTGTTAATTTTTCATTTTGTTTGCTATTTTTGTGTTTTTTGTTTGAGCTGAGTATTATTTAGGAAAGTTATAAATAAAGTTATTTAGTTAACAAGAAACATGATTGGCAAGTTTGATGGATTTAATTATCATTTAGGATTATTTATTATCATTGTGAAGGAATTTGGGTGAATACCAACTAGTAAGAAATTAGTTTATTGTGTGTAATAAATATTTATTTGATTACTAAATTGATTGCATAATTACTATTTCTTATTCTTACATTTATTTATTGTGTTTTGAATAAGACATGGACATTTCTAGTCAGAAAGGCAAGAAAAGAGGTAGAGGAGGCCCAACCCATATGAAATGGGTGGTTAAGACATATGAAAGGACACGTCCCATGAAGTTACCTATGGAGTTTGATTATAACATGAAGGAAATAGGTCAAAATGGGGCATGTAGTTCGTCCTATAAAATATGTCCATTAGCCCTCTTCTACAGTTATGGTTCTATTAATTTCTTGGATTATTATGCTCACTTCTTGTGCTCTGATAGTTAATATTCTATACTAGAAATCTTTGTCACTCTTAATTTCTTTCTTAGTCATACTCAATTGGTTTTTTAGTACTTCTAAATATAATTAGATTTATTGGATGGTAAATTTTTTCTAGCGTAATCTCAACAACTGTTAAGTAACATAAGATAAATATCTAATATTGTGTTATTATAGCAAAATAATGTTTAGCTACATCCTGAAATGGCTTTGGCAATAAGGTTATCTTGTCCATATTACTTTATGGATTTGGATAAGTCCATAACTATCCAAAGTTTTTACTAGTTCAAGTGATATTCCTGGGTAAATTATTGCTTTGTTGAAGGCATAATGGGAGACATACTTGACAGTTTTTGAAATGCCATATGGTTCAATTTATGAATAAGGAGCATAAATAATTTATACTGGTAAACTATTTAGAAGGATGATTTATTTGGAGGGATTTTTTTGAAGTTAAATGGACTATGTTTAAAGATTCTTCATTGACTAATTTCTTTTGGACTTCTTGCTAGGTTCTTAATATTTTTTTGAAAGGGATAATTTTTAGTTGAGATTATGATAATTGGCTCTCCAGCACTTGAACTGAAGAATTGGTTGTAGATACTCATACCTTTGCATCTTTGGATTGTTCCTCTATTTCCCCTATCTTCCTTGTTAATTCTTCAACTTGGGAAACAATGTTGGCTACAAAACTTGATAAATTTTGGGTACTAGTGTTTACTTGATGATGTAATAGACTCAATAAATTCATACCTTTTACTCAGGCATCATCATAAAGTAGACAAAGTATGCCAGTCTTAAGTTGGGATGCCATTAGGCATGTCCTCCTGACTGGTCCTCATCTTTTATTATAACGTCCTAGATTTTTGTTCCAAAATTAGAATGGTTAGGACCCAAGTTTAATGTGGAGATTGAGCCTTCAAAATTTATAATTCATAGTTATTGAAAGAAAGAAATTATATCTAAGGTAATCTCGTTATAAGAGTGAAAGTGAATAAAGAAATGAAGGAAAAAATAGTATAAAAAGGATGTGAAGAGTCCCACATTGGAAGCTTGGAAAGAGCAAATGGAATGTAGCTTATGCACAAGGAGTCCCCCGTCTACTAGAAAAGAATTTGAGCTAGAGGCTTATAAATAAAAGGTGCTATGATAAAGCTAAGAACTCCTTTCAAGTGGCATCTTTATTAAAGCTGGGCCCATAATAAAATATTTTAATGCAATTTTGGGTTTTATATAAGTCTAGAGGATGAGGACATACGGGTAAGGTGCTCAGTCTCTAGTTTTAATATTTATTTTTAGATTTATAAAGGTTTAGGTAGTTTGGGAATAAATGTAAGGAATTGGAAGACACATAGCAGAAATTAACTTATTTTTTTTCATTCCTTGCCAGGATCTACCGTATGTGTTTAAGTCAAGTAGGAAGAAGCATTACCCTCAGTGTTCCTCAGCAACTTCCACAGCTTCTGGTCACGACGTTCACAGTTTCTCTCCGCGGCTCGTGCTCCCTTTCCGATCACAAGAAGTCGACACTCAGGTCAGCTTCCTCTACTGGTATCCACACGAACAGCGTTCCAACCACGAACGACATGCTAGCGTCTCCTGTCCCTCCAGGGCTTTCTCAAGAATTCGTCCTCTCTGTCTCTATTTTGGCAGTTTCTTATCTGTAAACCTTTTTCAAATTCCCCTTCAGCCTTTTTGTGTTCTATATATTTCAAAACATAGGTCCTAAAATTAGATATATAGGATGCTATGCGTTTTTCTCTACCGAATTGGATTTTGGAGTTAATCTTATATTAATTCTGAAATTAATACAATATCATATATTGTATAATTTGATAAGAAACTAATTAAATAAATAATATTTATATTAAATCTGTCCCACATATTTAATTCACCTATTTATTTAACTTAAAATAAAGATAAGACTGAACTATATTTGATTTATTCTCATAAATCAAATTTGAGATATCCTATCAATTTGAATTTTAAATTCAAACATGATAGAGATTTAATTTATCCTTATAAATTAAATCTTATAAATATCTCTTATATGAGATATCCTATCAATTTGAATTTCAAATTCAAATATGATAGAGATTTAATTTATCCTTATAAATTAAATCTTATAAATATTTCTTATATGAGATATCCTATCAATTTGAATTTCAAATGCAAACGTGATAGAGATTTAATTTATCCTTATAAATTAAATCTCATATATCTCTTATATATAATGTATATATACGAATTTATATATATACGAATATAAATATAAATAAATATATACATCCACCCTGGATCATTCATTAAATCTGGACATGTCTTAGATTCAATGAATCTGGACATCATAGCTCGTGTTGGGCTATTTTGTGTGTGACCCTGTAGGCCCATATGAAGTTGGCAGTGGGCCATTTGCTATACTGGCCCACAAGTCGCAAGCGGTCTCTAGCAAGACATAACGACTACCCAAATCATTTGAGGATCGTTAAATGATGTAACCTTTTATACAACCATATCATGTCCCTTCTGTCACACGATATTTTAGTCATGGATGAGGCATGGATAATATCATCCTCCTATTCCTGACTGTTACTTTCTCGATCCCTGAGTAGTCTGACTATAGAAATGGAACTACCTTTCCATTACAGTATGGCCATACATTTCTCAGACTCACTCATCGAGGGGCCCAGTAATATCTCTCTATGAATGTGAGGGACAAATTCCATCTTGACCATTCACATTCCTCCGCATGAAAAACCACTAAGCCCAAACATAGTCTTTATGATCACTCGGTCAAAAGTGACTTTTGACTAGGTCAAATCTGAGCCTTTGTCATGTAGGAATCTATGATGATCTCAGGTCAAAGGGCATAGTGACATGGTTTGTATATGAGAGAAGCTTATGATGTAACCCATGCAGCTCTCTCATAGCGGGTCGATCTAACACCATGTACTCTTACATGTGCCTATGACTTTGATTTATATCTTTATACATCTTCAAAGTCATACTGGTCTTATTTCATCTCTGCTCCTGCATAGATGACCGACCAGGGACATTTAAGATAAGATCATGAATTATCCAAGGATGATCATCACAGTAAACATGCAAATAATATGATAACACAATTAATAAATTTATATATCAATAATGTTCATAAGACAATGATTGGCCCCTAGGGCATGATTTCCAACAATAAAAACAATAAATGCAATTATTTTAAAGTTTTAGTAAAGTTTCAATTGTGACTTCATTAATTGTTGAATGCTAAGGACATCTTATTCATCATACCCAACAATGGAAATTTTAATTTGTTTTAAGGTAAGTAGTTATTAACTTCGTATTTCTGATACATTATGGGTGATGTGATGTAACATTACAAATTATGATGTATGAGATATATGTGTGTAAAAATACTACATCACATGTGAATGTTATGGAAATTTGTAAATTTGGCATATTACATGGATAATAATTGTGGTAGAGGATTGATAGGGATGTGCGCTAAGTGACCATATGGTTTAGCCACTATGGCTAGCCCCTTTATTACTAGGACAATAACCCTAAGCTTGCAACACTTCAGAGGTATCTCGAGGCAGTAACCTTTCTAGAGGAACCCATGGTCCTTGTGTGCTTTACTGACTTCAGCTAGTCCACATCACACTAATGGGAAGCTTTCGAGCCCATGATTCAATTGGCAAAAATTATAAGGATATAAGGTGGAACTAGAAATTAATCTCATGTGATAATATGACAATTATGATATAGCTGTTAGTTATATTGAACCTTATGTGATCATTATATACTCGTTTGGATTATAATGTTGGCTTTAAGTATTAGTCCCACCTGTCGCCTCATAAGGGTACTAGTAGATAAGGTGGGTAGGATTCATATTACTAAGACAGTGGTCTCACCCTATTACAAATATCTTTTCAAGTGAGAACAGTAGGGGAGGTGTAGCAGGGAAGGCTTCAAAGGCCTGAGGTCACCAGTGTTCATGACCGCGCCTTAACTCTTTTAGTTTGTCTTGTTCTTGTTTAATTTGCTGCCTAGGACATTTCATATTCATTAACTGGTTTAGCTTGTCCATTAGATTGTTGTTTATTTTCTAGACTATTATGTCATTATGGACTTTTGGTATGTTGTTGAGTGCCCTAAGGGCCGCAGGTCTTAAACTAGACAATTTAATGATTGATTAAATAAATAGATATTTTGAGAATGAACCATGGATAATATGTGATTATGATTATGCTATTAATTATATAATCGTACTAATTAGGTATACATTATTCTTGTAACCATGTTAGGAGTGATAAAGTCATTTTCTAACATGGTTAGCCATCTACAATGCGTTGGATCCTTTATAACCATGATAGCCTCAAGTAAGATTGTCACTTTTCTATTTTGGTTATACATGTAGAGGTAGGTATGATTCTTTATAACCGTGATATGTAGCATGAGTAGAAAGCTCCTTTATATATCATGGTTATGTTACATGATAAAGTTTTAGTCTTACTCTTTATTACTATGATAATCTATACATTATAGGCATATATGTACTAAGTTTAGGGTGTGTTTAGTTTGGATGTTTCATGTCACCTCTCATGTTATTAAACAAAAGGCTCCTCTAGTTCTTCTAGGCTTAACCTATTATTTTTAGGGCATACGCCTTCATCTCGGCACCCATAACAAATTTCCTCTATAATTAAGTAAATAAAAAAAATCTATCAACAACTAATAAAAAAATTACATAGATTTAATCAAATAATTAATTAATTTAAATAAATAAATTTGTAGACTATAATATTTTGATGATGACAAAATAATTTTCAAAGAACTATTTTAAATTAGCTTATTTTTAATAAGGGTATTGATCAATAAGTCTTCGATAAATGAGAAAGAAATTTGCAAAAAAAATCTGATTTCTAAAAGCCAATTTTTGAATCCTTATTTGATAAGGTCACTTGTCGATAAATACTTCAATAAATGAATACAAACTTAGTTTACAAAAGTCTGAGTCACTATTTTTAAACTATATGAAAAGTCTAAGTCATTATTTTTAAACTATAATTCTTTAAAGACTTACTCGATAAGGTTATTTATGGAAGAAACCTTCAATAAATAAGATAATAACTTAGTTTGTGAAATCAGTTGGTATAAAAGGTTTTATTGAAGTATTGATAAATAAAGGCACTTATCAATAAAGACTTCGATAAAGTCATTCATCAATAAGTTTACCAAACTTGTTTTTCAAAAGGTATTTATCGAAGAATTGATCAATAAAGGAATTTATCGATAAAGACTTCGATGGATGATGTCAATTGTTTAGTTTCTCTCTAATTTCAAAAGAACTTATTGATAAGAGTATATATCAATAAGGTATTCGATAAATATATATATTTTGACTATAAGTATATTTTAAACCTCATTTATCAAAGAGTTAATCGATAAGGCAGTTTATTGGAGAACACTTCAATAAATAAAGAAGGTTTCTGATTTATAAAAAGCTCTAAAGTATTGCTTTAATAAATGATTTTGATGATGATTTAATATTGCCTTACTTAAAATATCTATCTCTCAAATGACTTTATGAAATCTTTGCATATAAGATGAGATTAAACATTAAAGAAGGAAAGTTTAGAAGTCTAATTCATTGTTCTTTAGGATTTTATCGATAAGCTATTCTATAAATCTATTTATCGAAGAACACTTCGATAAATTGGCTATTGTTATAAAAATGATATTTTTTTGAAGAGCTATTTGAATAGGCTATTTATCGAAGTCATTTTTGATAAGACCTTACTTCAATAAAGACTTCAACAAATAAGAAGAAAAGTCAGTTTCTAAATATGTTAAAGATTTAATGGATGATCTTTTGAAAAATGATCTTAATAATCTTATGACTTGCTTTGCTTTGATAAATGATATTATTAGAGCTTGTTTCCAAATATATTACATAGTTTGAGAAAAGATTAAACATCAAAGAAAGTTTGAAAGTCTATTGTTCAGGAACTTATCAATAAGCCTATTTATTGAAGAATACTTCGATAAATTGGCTATTGTAAAATGTTTTGAAATAAAGTTTAAATTATCAATAAGTCTGAAAGCCTATGTTATGCAAAAGATATTTTTTGAAGAACTATTTAATAAGGCTATTTATCGAAGTCCTGTTAGATAAGAACTAAAATTGTTTCAATGCAATATGTTTGTAATTTATCGAAGTCATTTTTATGAAGGCATATTTTCGATAAACACTTCAATAAATTCAACTGATTTTAAAAGAGAACTTCAAACCAGACTTTGACAAAAATTGATGTTTCAATCTAAATCATTTGGAATCAATTGTTATATGCTTAAACTCTTTATATGTCCTTTATGAAGCAATTTCCAGATCATTTGTATGCAGAAACTAGATCAAACGAAGAGATTCACTAAAAAGCAAGATATGTCAGAATGCATATATCAGCAACTAACAGCTATAGTCTTTAATAACTATTTCAATAGATATCTAACTGATTTATGAAGAACTCATCTATAAAAGAAGCTAAAAAGAAATACTGACAAAAAGAAGAAGAGAGATGCTATGTTAATAGCTATGTTAAGTTGGATAAATTAATTCCTAAGTAAGGTTGGATAATATGAATTAAATTTATTTTTTTATTTTTTATCTCAAAATTTATGATGGCAGTAAAGGGAGTCTCAATTAGATGAGAAAAATATGGGAATTTATTATGGGACAAATAAAATTAATTATAGTTCTTAGGACAATGGAATTATAAACTAGGAATTTATTTTTGTATAAAGTGCACTGAAATAATCTAGCCTTTTGATTGAACTAAGTATGGTGACATTTGCTTCACCATGAATGATGAGGATTTTGACTTGAGAAATTAATTTAATTTAGGATTATTTTTTGTAGGAAAATATTGCAAGAAGCCATGGAATTTTGACACAAGCCTTGTAAATTGGTGGAATTTGGGGGTTAAATATATTTCCCATGGTCTATAAATACCACCCTCCCCTCTCAATATAGCAATTTTGGCATAGGGAACCTCATGTAAAATTATTTCTCAACCTCTCAAGACAAGAAGAAGCCATCTACCTTGGTCATTTAGCTTGGGTAAAAGGTTAGTTTATGTTCCAACCACCTAGTTGATATTTTAGCTAGATAAATCATGGTTTAGGTAGTTGGAAAATCAATAATTTCTTATGGTTGCATTCTGCCCATATTGAACGAGACTTAAGGGAATATGATTTTGATGTTAAACCTAGGTTCAAGACAAGGATTAGTAGTTAGTTTAAGTAATATTGCATGAGGATTGTTTAATTCTATTGAATTGAAACTTAGCTAGGCCTTTCAGTCACTCATAAATCTCTATACCAAGAATTTAATTTGATGATTTTGTTACTTCTAATCTGTTTAAAATGAAAAATGGTGTAGGATAAACCTAAGAAACAAGTATTGGAGGCATTGGAACAAAATTAGAAATTTAGGATTTATGAAGGACATGTCTCAGCCTAGGTAGTACACAAGGAAAGAGTTTGATTTTCATGAATCTAATCTCATATTTGGATTCTACATGGAAAAAATATTTAGAATAACCCAAGAGAATAATTTGTAAGTTAGTAGAAATAAAATCTTATAAATCAAGTTAAAGAGTAAGGGTTTAAGAGATTTATGTTTAAACCATAGTTAATGAGATGTTTATTAATAGATATGCTCCATTTTGTCATGATGAAATAGGGTTTGGCATTTTTGGAGGAAAGGACTGAACTCAAGGACATGAATTCAAGTGTTAGTGGATAAAGATAGTAAGTTTACTCAACTTTAATGTTAATATGTCTTGATTGTTATATGTGTGTTTGCCATGATTGTTGGTTGAAATAGATATGATATTATAATGCTACTTTTACATTGTGATGTATTGACTTGATGCATAAATGAGTTGGTGTGAGGTAAAGTAGTTTCTTAATTATGGCATAATGCTTAGTTACATAATGATCTTGTATGTTGATATAACTTGCTATTGTGATTTCTTTGAAATCTCACTCCTCCAATTCAACAGTTATTTAGGAGCTGATCAAGAAATGGAAAAAAACATCATGAGGGAGAATTAATGTATTATGTCATGACATTTTGACACATAATGATGTATGTATATATTTATGACAATATGTAAGGCTTATATGAGGTAGTCACTTTGATGCTATGTTCTGATTGGGTTAATGTTGGAAAGCATGATGGCATGCTTAAAGTACACATAATGATCTTTAAATCCATATTTAGAACACTTAAATTGGAGCTATATATAATTTATTGTAATTTTTTAAAGTTTTAATTGATCAAAATATAGATAAAAATTTTATTGAAGAAAGCTATACAGAAAATAATTTAGAAATAACTAAAGAAGGAACAAAAACAAATACTATTATAAGATTTAATAAGAGAGATATAATAAATATAAAATTATGGGTAGAATAAAACACGAGAAATGAATATAAAATGATTTTAGGAAAGATTTTTTAAAGACAGTAAGACCAGATAGAATAAAAGAAGATAGAGTAATATTAAACATAAATTATCAAACTATAATAATTTAGAAATTAAGATGAATAGGCAATTATTTTATGTATTAGTAAAATTTAATTATAAAAAATATAGATCTAGAAAATATCATACTCTTGTAGATACTAAAGTAAATTTAATAGTAGCTAAATATGATGTTTTACCACATGAGTTATGGAAGAAGAAAGATAAAATACTATGAATAGAAAGTGCAGGAAAAGAGATGCATATGATAGAATTAGAAGCTAAGAATATAAATATACAAATAGGAGAATATGAACTTCTAATTAAAGAATTAAACTAGAATAATGAATCATCTTGTGATGTAATATTAGGATTAGATTTTTGAAGCCAATATTACCCTACATTTAATAGAAAATGCAATAATCTTAACTACACCTTATAAACATGAAGCATGAGGAATAAAAATAACAAGACCGTATAGAAAAAAAGATGAAAATTTTCAAAACAACATGATAATGAAGTTCAACTTTTACCTAATAATAAATCAATAAAAATAATTCACACATTAGCAACATTATATTTAAGTAAAGTAAAACTAGTAGAAATAAAAACAATAGAACAAAGATTAATAGATAATTATGATGATAACCCTTTAATTCATAACCTTTAGCAAAAATATAATTAAAAGATTATAGTAAAGAAATAAACTATAAACCATATCTTTAGACAGAATAAGATAAGAAAGAATTTAAAATGTATATAAATTAGATGAAAAAATATAATTTAATTAGAGAAAATATAGCATAATATTCTTCACCAGCAATGATTATAATAAAACATAGTGAACAAAAAAGAGGAAAATTAAGAATGGTAACAAATTATAAATAATTAAATGATTTAGAAATAAGGAATAGATATCCAATACTAAAAATAAAACTTTTTATTTAATTTAATAAGAAGTAAAAAGATATTCAATAAATTTGATTGTAAGTCAGAATTTTTTTAAATAAAATTAGAAGAAGAAAGTAAAATGTCTATAGCTTTTAGTATATTAGAAGGATTATATGAATGGAATGTATTACCAATAGATTTTCATAATAGCCCAAGTATATTTTAGAAATATGTGTCTAAATTATTATTACCTCTAAGAAGTTTTATAGTAATTTATATATGTGATATTTTAATATTTTCAGATAATGAAGTAGAATATGAAAATCATTTAGAACAATTTGTAACATTAATAGAAGAAAAATGGTTGAATATTTCACCTAAGAAAGCATAATTAAGAAAAAATATAATAGGATTTTTAGGTCAATATATATCTCCAAATAGAATATAATTATAAGAACATATAAGTAAAAAAAAAGTATTAGAATTTCTAAAAATAAAAAAGATTTTATAATACTTTTAGGACTAATTAATTAAGCTAGAAATTATATACCTAATTTATCAAAATTAATTGCTAAGATATATAAATTAGCAGGAGAAAAAAGTAATTGGATATGGAATGATGAAATTGATAAAATTATAAATCAAATTAAAAAATTATGTCAAAATTTACCAAAATTAATTATTCAATTAGACAATAATGACAATAATGGAGAAGAATTGATTACAAGATATAGTAGTATAAAATTGAATGAGTCAGACTAAATATCATTAGAATTGGAAAGAATTTTTAGCTATAGTAAAAGCAATAGAAAAATTTAAATTATTTATTGTAAATACAAAATTTGTTATTAGAACTAATAATACTCAAGTTATATATTGGTTAGATAGACGAATAAGAATAAATAAATTACCTAATAAAATGTTAATTATAACACTTTACAATAGCATCTGAAACCATTGATATGATAAATGAAGTCAAATTGCACCATCTAGAATTTGTGACCACGAGGTACTATTCATTTGGGAAAATTTTAGAGAGTGACTCAACTTCAAATATTCATAAGTAATTTTAGAAAAATTGAAATGAAGTGGTTCAAGTTGCTACTCGAAGATAACATAAGCCTCTTCAAAGGAAAAATATGAATCTAACCAAACCCTTGACCAATTAACATAGTATTTACGTGGCAAATTACTGTTCATTTGGTCAGTTCACAGTTTCCAGATTTGGTTCCCTAACTTTGAAAAATTAGTTCTCCTTGTACAAATATTGAAATAAGGCATTTTTGGTACCAAAATGAAGTTCAACATGTCTATATCATACTATAAAGTCTCATACATTTATTCAAAGGTTAACTATTTTTTTAAGTCTCAACAAAACATCACTAGAACTGAAATAAGTACTTAATATACAATACATACTTTCATAAAAAGTCTCATATACAACAAAGTATCTATGCATCATAACTTATTCATTCTACTTCCTTGATCCCATAACATGGTCCTACTGTTATGTTTGTATAATGGAAGGGGTGAGATTTTTGAGAAAATCTTAGTAGTAAACGAAAATCAAATAGTGTATGCAACTCAATGCTTGATGTTACTATGTGTGTGCTTAATGATCATGCTTACATAATGATATCTATACATGCTTTTATGTTCCTTAAATTATAACACATCGCCATAGCATAAAAAGAAATAGAGCATAATTCAATTATACATGCTTCACATAATCAAAGTAAATAACCATCACATAAAACATTGAAGCAAGCGAAGCATACAAGTTTGGTGAGTTTACTACCTTGAAATAGCTCTCCTTTAACCTTTTCTTTCTTGGTCTTTTGATCTCCTTTTTCACAAATGTCAAAGCCTAATCATGGTAGAGTAATACACTTATTATAATCCATATCAATTTAGCTTTGAACCTAACTCAATAATTTAGTTTTATTTTTTGAAACCGATAAACTCATAACTTTCTTTGTTTGTGGTTAATTGTCTTGTCCTTTGAATTAATTTGTGCATTGACTATATCCCACACAATTTCATCCTAGGAATCCAAATATGAACTTAGAATTGGAAAATTATTGTTTCCTTTAAGTCTGGATAGAAACAGAAACAATGCATACAACTCTTGAAAAATTTCTCTTTTCAATTCCAATGTTTCCAAGACTATCTTACGTAATCTTACACAATTTTACATTTTAAATCCATTGGAAATATTAAAACTATGAAATTTTTATCACTATTCATATGCATGAACAATAATAGAGAGAGTTTCAAATTCTCCCTTTTTCAATTTCAATATTTTTAAGGTTTCAATCTTGTTCAATCCTACACAAAATCATCATCTAAATTCAATGGAAGCATTAGATCATTGAAATTCAATATTATTCCTTAAGTTTTGTCCTAGGTTGAAAGGTTACATGAATTGGGATTTCAAGAATTACATAATTAATTCAAGCAATAACCAACAATCCAAGCCTACCTAAGTTAATATTTCATAGTTCTAACTTACTTTTCTTCTTTTCATTTATCTAGGATTTTTGGACAGCAAGCATCAAGAGGTAAATTCTCAAAATATAACCATTAAAGCCCTAGGTTAAAGCTTCTAAATTGAAGTAACCTAAGTTAGATAAATTACTTACCTTAATTCCTAACTTGCTTGATCCCTAAGTGTCCTAGATTGCCTTTGCTTTGGTTTCAAACCACAAGAGTTTCTCCAAGGCTTCTTGCTCTCACAGTTTTACAAAGGGAAGGAAGGGATATTTATAGAAATTTTTTAAGCATAATTGGACCATTTTAACCTTCATTTGACTAATTATTACAATTCTTTAATCTTGCACCTCATTGGTTAATTTCAATATTAATTAAACTTAATTATTATTAATTTAATTATTATGTTATTTTAATGTAATGAGGCACATGTGATAATTCCTTCCTCTTGCTATGCTTGACATGTGGCACCTTGTGGTACCCAAGAAGACACCTAATATTGCTACCTTGCATCGCTTGAAACTTCCATCCTTCCTTTCTCTTTTTTTTTTTTATAAAAATACACTTAAAAGTCCATTTAGCCACATGACAATTTTCTTGATATCTTGGGCTTATGTAAGATGCCATTTTGGGCTTGTCCAAGTTCAATCCATTATTTTGGCACAAACCCTAAGGCACTACTTTTATTTTCTACACCGATATCCAAAATCACTTTAATTTTTTAGATAAATTCTCTATAATTCTTTTAATAGTTATAATATTTTTAAAAATTCATTCTAATATAAAATAATTTTTTTACAAAAAAATTTGAGACCTAGAAATCCTGATAAAAATTCTCTATATTTATTTTAACCCTTTATTTGTGTCTAATCTCACCTTAAATTTCATAATTAATCCTACAGGACTCCTTTTTGACTTATGAGGTCTGAAAGATATTGAATTAATCTCTAGAATTCATAAATTAATATCATTTTATCTGGACCTTAAATCAGAATTTTGAAAGATATACTTAACCCAAATTATATTTTCTATTTATTGATAAAATTTGGAACTGAAACATTTTTGGTCAATTTTGGGCCTTTTCTAACTCAATTAATTACTATTTTGCCCCTGAATGTGGCAAAATTACACTTTAGCTCCTGAAATTGCCAAATTCTATTTTAGTCCCTTTCTACCAAATTTAAAATTCCAATTTAGTCCTTAAAATCTCAAAACTCCATTTAGGTCTTTGAACATTTCACTATTTATAATTTAGTCCCTAGACTTTTACTATTTATAGTTTAGTTCCTAAACTTTCATTCATTGCAATTTAGTTCCTTTGGCTTTACAACTTAATGCCTTCTCTCTTTCTTTAAATTAAATCTTGCCTAATCACTATCATTTCTTCTACTTATCGTCACAATCACTTCTTAATTTCTTTCCTCTCTCAGTCTTATACATGTAAGAAAAATTTAGGATGTTACATTTCTACCTCATCCTCAAAATTTAATTAGTACTTTTATCAAATAACCTTGGGAATATCTTCTCTTTATATCATTTTTGTTTTGTGACTAAGGTTTTAGGGGTATCTTTAAGAATTGCTTCTTTCAATTATTCTCTTATTTGTATGTATCCATCCATTTGTGAATGACTCGCTATATTTCTCATTACATATCCTACCTGTGTATCTCATTAAATATCCTCCCTATGTTTCTCATTGTATATCCCCCTTGTGTATCACATTGCATATCTGGGATACTATAATTCTAATATTCTCTTTGACTTATAACTCGATTAGTCTCTTAGGAGGATTCTTGTAATGCCTTACTTTCGTACGTCTTAGGGACCATTCGATAGAATTTAAAATCACTTACAAGTCCACTAAGTTCAATTACAATATCTAGAATTTTCAAGTTTCACTGTTCATATGGTAATTCCATATTAAGTGACGAACTTCAAAAAACCATAATTAATTTTAGAAAAATCGAAATGAAGTAGTTCAAAAAGCTACACGAAGATAACATAATGAAATTTAAGGAAAAATACTTACTTAGACCAATTAACTAATTAAATCTGTCAACTCTGATGCCAAAGTTTACTGTTTATTTGGTCAAATTTATGGAAAACAACTTCTGGTCCCAAACTTTGAAAAATTCATTCTTTTTGTATAGATGCCCGAATAAGGTATTCTTGGTATTCAAAATAAAACATGACATGTTAAATAAATACTTCTAAAATATCATATATTTATTTGATCATTTACTATTTTTAATTACAGCAAATTCTGTACTGCTTTTAAGCATACATTACATGCATACATCACATAAGTCATAACATAACATTAAGTACAATCAATCATGACATTTATCCCCTAACTCCTCTTCTTGCATTTTCATCTTCTTCTATCTTTGAAGAACCTATTGGTGTTGGGGTGACATTGAGGGGGTGAGATTTCGGGAAAAATCTAAGTAGTAAACATAAACCATATAATGTATGCAACTATAAGCTTGATGCTACTATGTATGCACTTAATGATCATATTGCATAATGATACTTACATGCTTCCATATCCTTTAATTATAACATATGGCCATATCTTAAAAAGAAATATAGCATCACTTAATCATGCATGCTTCAAATCATCAAAATAAGTAAACATCACATAAAGCATCCAAGCAACATAAGCATGTAGTATGTAAGTTCACTATCTCATGCTCCTTGCTTTCCTTATCCTTTAATATACCTCTTACTTCCTACTTCTCCTTGATGTGTGACTGCCCTCTTTGAGCACACAAACCAAATCTTAACATTGTATTACCATTAACTAATTACAATCCAACTTACTTGAACATTGAACTTTATCTACTAAAGTAACTTTCTTTAATCTTTGTTAATTAGCTTGGTCTTTGAATCAATTGATATATTGACTTTACCCTACACAATTTGGCCTTTTGAATCCATTTATGAACTTAGAATTCCCAAATTCTAGTAGCTTCACATTATTTTGGATATAATTGTATTACTTCCCTTTTTCTTTTAAAAATTCTCATTTTGATTCCTATACTTCCAATACTTGTTTCTCTACTTTACTCCACACAATTTTTATTTTAAAACCATTAAAAGCATCAAAATCATAAAATTTTAATTACTGTTCATGAGTATGAATAGTAATAGAGAAACTTCTAAAAATTACAACTTTCAATTCCAATGCTTCCAAAGTTCCAAACCTATTCAATCCTACACAAAATCATCTTTTAAATTCAATGAAAGTATTAGATCATTAAAATTACATCTCCTCTTATCTAGAAAATCCTTGGCTGAAAGGCCTCAAGAAAGAGCAAAGTCAAGAATATCAACTCAATTCAATAACCAATCATCAAAACTAACTTGTCTAAGTGTCAATTGCATGATTGTATCTTGCTTTTCTTCTTTCCTCATTTTTTTCCATATTTGGATAGCAAGTTTACCAGGAGAATATCTCACTTTTCTTCCATTAAAACCTAGGTTTCAATCTTCCAAAATATATACATAAGAACTAGGAAGATTGCTTACCTTAAACCTTGATTGCTTTGAAACATAGTGCCTTATCTCTTCTCTATGCTTGGTTGAGTTTTAAATCCTTAGGAGTTTCCCCTCTTATGTTTTCACCATATGAAGGAATGGAGGGAGGTATTTATAGACAATTTTTAAGGTTCTTGGGACTAATCCATCCTTGAAGTTGCTAATTATTACCAGGCTTAATTCTTCCTCTCATTGGTTGATTTTATGATTAATTATACTTAATCATCATTAACTTAATTCTTATATTATTTTATTGTAAATCATCACATGCGATAATGCTTCTTCCTCCTCCTTGGTGCCATTTGGAAAGCTTATAGGTCCTACAAGGACAATTCATAAGACACCACATTATCTTTTGAATTATCTTCTTTTCTTTCTTTCTTTTTCAAATAAACTTTTCAAAATTGACTTAAGCTCAAGACTTGATCTTGAGCTTGTTGGGCTCTTATTGTGATGCCATATTGGGTCTCTTTTATGTCCAATAGCTAATGGGCACAAATCCCAAAGTACTTTCCTTATCCCACTATTATTAAATTATCCTATTTTTTAGATAAATTCTAAACACCTATTTTATTGGTTCTAATATTTTTATAAATTAATTATAATATAAAATGATTTTTTTATAAAATCTCATAATTTTTTGAGACCTAGAAGTCCTTATCAAAATTCTCTACATTTCCTTTAACCCTTTATCGATGTTTAATTTCACCGTAAATTTCATAATTAATTTTATAGGACTCCTTTTTTACTTCTGTTAGTTTTATAAATTAATATATTAATTATAAGAATTTACTACCAAATTTCCTAGAGGATACTGTAATAATCTCCAAACTTTAAAAATTAATATCAATTTATAGGGACTTCAAACTAAAATTTTGTGTTGCGTTAAACTGATCAGAATATTTTTTCCTATTTTATGGTAAAATTTGGGACTAAAATGCTTCTGGGCAATTTTTTTACCTTTTATGGCTCAACTTTCTATAATTACTATTTTGCCTATAAACTTTTAAAAATTACACTTTAGGCCCTTAACTTTTTATAATTACACTTAATGGTTCAAAGCTTATTTCTACTTCCATTTTACACCATAAAACTTTTAGAATTTTCACTTTAGTCCCTTTCTTTTCTAAAATGACCATTATATCCTTGAAACTTTCATTAATTACAATTTAGTCCCTAGATTTTCACTAAATTGTAATTTAGCCCTTTTTACTTTACAACTTTATACCTTTTCTCTTTCTTTAGCTTAAAACTTATCTTAATCACTATATTTTTTTTCTGATTACCATTCCAATCTCTTCATAACCTCTTTCCTCTATTAGTCTTATACAAAAACAAAAAATTTAGGATGTTACATTTCTACCCCCTTAAAATAAATTTCGTCCTCAAAATTTAATTCATACCTTAGTAGACTAAGGATCAAGATATCTATTTCTTATATTCTATCTTGGCATCTAGTAGATTACTCTCAACATCCGTAGAGCTTTATATTTTTCTCATGTTGTTATGCTCTTTTTTCTTTGGTCAACCCAATCAGAGTTAGAGTCTACTTCTTTCTATTCTCATATGTCATCTATCTATTCATTTATGGATGACTCACTGTACTGAACTTGTGTGTAGTATCCATTTCTTTCATACATAATCTTCTAGAAATTTGATGTAATTTTGGGATCTCTGTCATGCATTATACTTTTCATTACTTATCTCTTATTACGCATCTTTTCTTGCGTATTGTGTATTTCTCATTATGCATTGTAAATCTTTCATTGCACTTTTCTTTATGCATTTCAGAATACTCTTTGAATTATGGCTTTGCCATCTTTTGGGGAGGATGCTCTTGAGACTTTATGTCTTTCTCCTAAAACAAACTGTAGTCTAACTCTTTCCTTTCAGATCCTCTTCATATGGATCTGACATAAGGGTTCTAGTCCTTTACCTTTCTAGCTCTTTCTAACTTTTCTGTCTATCTATATGTCTCATTCATTTCCACAGTTCCTCTTTTTGGAACTGGTATAAGGAAATACTCGCCATCTAACTATATCTTTCTTTCTTTATAGTTCATTTACTTGGAACTAGTACAAGGGATACTGAAGTCCCTTATTTTCTCTATAGAGCACTTATGCTATTCTTTCTTTTTATTATGCTATTTTGTTTTTTAATGCTAGCTAGCAATGTTCTTTCTAATTATTCTAGAACATCTTTCTAACTTTGTGACTCAACACTGTGCTTCCCAGTGATCACCCATCTCTAGACTACTCTAGCCTGAGTACCTTTTAGTTAAGTATGTTGTTGGGTTAAGGCTAAGTTATACTTCATATGTCTATGAGCCCTAACATACTGTTTCTCATAGAACTATGTTCTATCTTTACTCTACATTATATCCTCTTTCTATAGGTCTCTCTAACCTCTTTAATCCCTTTATCCATATTTGGAGGATCTATCTGCTCATACTTGTCTATTCTTAAGAAATATGGGGTTCTCTATTATGTTCCTCAAGCATATTCCTACAATCCTTTGAATTCCAGTACTCATATTTGAACTTGGACTACTTCTTCGTTTAAGAGAAACTAAGTTCAATCTTGTGGTTATCTAGGAAAACATTATAAATACTTCATATGATTGAGTTAATCAACATTTTATGTTTGATGATCATCTTACCAGAAAAATATATAGAAGAAAAGATGAAAAATTTTAGAAAAACCTTGAGAATAAAGTTCAATTTTTACCTAATAATAAACCAATAGAAATAATTCATATGTTAGTAACATTAGATTTAAGTGAAAACTAGTAGAAATAAAAATAATAGAACAAATATCAATAGATAATTATGATGATAATCCTTTAATTTATTGGGAAAAATCAAAACATTCAGTACAAATAGAATTAAAAGATTATGGTAAAGAAATAAAATGTAAACCATATCCTTGGACAGAATAAGATAAAAAATAATTTGAAATTCATATAAATTAGATAAAAAAATATAATTTAACTAGAGAAAATAGATCATAATATTCTTCACAACAATGATTGTAATAAAACATAGTGAAGACAAAAGGGAAAAATCAAGAATGGTAATAAATTATAAACAATTAAATGATTTAGCAGTAAGGAATAGATATCCAATACTAAAAATAAAATTTTTATTTAATTTAATAAGAGGTAAAAATATATTCAGTAAATTTGATTGTAAGTCAAAGAGTGGGGAAATTGGAAAAAAGAATAAGAACAACTAAATTATCTAATAAAATGTTAATAAAATAGCAAAGTGATATGTCATATTATGATTATGAAATTGAATATATAAAAGGAGAAAATAATTTAATTGCTGATTTTTTGAGTAGATGGAATCAAGAAGAAATATAAGCCAAACATTTAATGTTGAGTCTAACAAGGAATTTAGTTGTATAATAAATCAAATAAATATGAGGTTCCAGATAATGGACACTTCTATGAACCTTTTAACATCACATATTAGTGAAACTTTTTTCAATATCTCTAACTAGATAGGATCACTTCATGAGAGAGCGGGGAAACTGGAAGAAAGTTTATTAAAAAGTCCTGTAAGAAAGTCTGTTGCTTAAGCATCAGTTTAGACTTCTAAAAGTCATGTAACATCTCATATAACTGAGCAAATGATTGCTCCTTTACTCGAAATAATAAGAAAGTAGGCCCAAGAACAACAACCCAAAATAACCAGAATTCAAATCAAACTTCAACCTCTATCACAAGAACTAATCCAAAAGAAATCCCATTATCTTTTAAACTGAGAGATAATTACCAATATTATAAAAGGCTGATTTATAACTTTAACCATTTTACCCTTAAGTCTCATAATGTAAAATATATTTCTCATTTTGCTTTTAATAAAGCCATTATATATCCTAGAACTCCACCCAACCTTGTAAAACCTTTATACTAAGATGATTTAATTCAATCTATTTACCCATCCTCATCCTTAGAAGAAATTACAGAGTTACCAGAACAAATTGAAAGAGCTATAAAAAACTATTTTAGATTAGTAACCCAGCATACAATTTTTATAAGGTGTTATTCAACTATTGTTGAAATAATACCATACAAATTTGATCATCCCATAAATTTAATTTGACTTGGAACTACCAAGAGACCTTTTGAGCACCAAGTTGAATGCAAGGAAGATATAGAAGATGATTAGGAATTTATGCAAACATTCTCAAGAATTAGAGCACAAGATTATCATATAATTTTTCAAAAAATTAACATAATACTTGCAATAGATAAAGAAGCTGCTTGTGTTTATTTCTTAGGCCCAACAACATTAATTTACTCATGAGGGAGAAATTTGAAGAATCTAAATTATTTTAATCAATTTTATGACAAGTTAAAAAATAATAGATTTGAAAATACAGAAAAGACAAAAAGAAAAATATATCATCTTTTATCTAAATATACAATACATAAATGTAATTATTGTGACAAGAAAAATCCATAAAAGAAAGATTTTAAATATCTTATAATGGGTATGAGTGTAATATGAAGAAGAAGATTTGCTATACCTATAAGGAGTTGTCGACACAAGATAAAGGGATAAAGGGAAGCTGACGACAACTTTAAAAGTGAAAAGAAAGAAGAAAAAGACAAAGAGAAGAGAAAATTCAAAAAATATTGATATAATGTAAATAGTGATTTATGTTGGCAATAATTTAATTGATGTAATGTGAAGTTGATATAGTTGATAGTTATTTCTATATGTAATAATTGTAAAAATGAAGAGTTGAGAATTCATGAATATAATATCTTCTCTATATAAGTCTTGTAATCCTTCAAAGAAGATCATCGATATGAAGAGAAATCAATAGAAACTTGAGTTTCATAATTCTCTTGTGATTTGAGCACTATACTCTTATATTTTTCCTACCTTTTTCTTAAATTTAATCTTTCAGAATATTAAAAAATTAGAATAGCAAAATAAGATATGAGTAACTAAACTCTTATTAGGAGTTAAGGGTAGTAATATTATTCAATTAAGTTAGGATCCTATAAGGGATTACTGCCTATATGTTTATAAAGTTAGAAACTCTATTAAGCCTCTAGTAGGAAATGAAGAAATGTTGTGCTAAGGTGATCTGAAGGGGAAGTTTGAATCTCAGATTGGAGGTTACAGTAATAGTATTGATCCTTCTATTACCCGGATCATCTTTGAATCACATTTTTTCTTTCTTATCTTTTTCTACTAATGTTTTAATATTTCTAATAAATAGTCCATTTTTTTTATCTCATATTACATGCTATTTATGTAATCTTATTACTTTCCTTTTTATCTAAATTGGTTTCCTTATTTCTTTGTTCTATTATAAGTATTCTACTTCTTTATCTTTCTCTTTATAAATATATTTTTTTCAATTTCTTTTTACATTGTCCAAATATTTTTATTTAATACCTCTTGTCCTTTTAAAATTTATTTGGTTAAAATTTTTGTCTAATATTTTCATCTTAAGTTTGCTATCTTATTTTACTCTAATTTATCCCATAAAGAACCTTTAACAAATATTGAAATACATTTTGAAACAACTTTTAAAATACCAAATAAATCAGGATTTACACCTACACCTATAAAACAATTTGAAATTAGAAATATGCCTAATACAAGAATATGGTTAGATTTAGATTCTAATCTAGATAATGAAAAAAGATTAGAAGAATAGAGTAAAACACAATTAATAGCATTAATAGGAAGAAATATAGAAATAAATATGGCTAGTTTAATAGTAGAATCAAGTTTTGTGGGAAATGTACATAACTAGAGGAAAAGTAAAACTCATGAATTTACAAAAAATATAAGACAATTAAAACAATCTTATTAGAATAGAAAATAATTTTATGCATTTTTAATAAGAAGATATGAACAAATAATAAGAAATAAATTTGTAGGAAAAAGTGCATCATTAAATGAAACAACAAAATTAAAGAAGCTATAGAAAAATTACATGAAATATAAATATGTACTTTAGATCCAAAATATTTAAATTGATATATATGTGAATTTAAAAAATATTATTATGAGGCTATAATAGAAAAATATGAATGACATAAATTTTACTTAGATTTATTTTTTACAAAATTACCAAAATGTAAACACTAATATGGGAAGAAGAGAAAATTATTTAAGAGATTATTTATCAGATAAATATAAACATGCATAGATAAATATAAAATATTATAAAACTAATAAAATAATGTTAAAATGTGGATAATTGAACATACCACATAAATGGAGATGTAAAGCAGAAAAATAAAGAAAAAGGGAAAAGGAAAATTTAGACAAAAAAATATAGATTTAAAAAATCTAAAAAATTTTATAGGAAATTTAAACCTAGGAGATATTTTAAGAAAGGTAAAAAGAAAATTAATTATAGTAAAAGACTAAGAAAGTATAAGTGTTATAATTATGGAGAAATAAGACATATAAGTACAAAATGTAAAAAACCAAAAAATGATAAAAATATTAGAACTAGCATTTGAATATGAATTAGAATATTTAAAATTTAAGGGACCAGTATCTTGTGATGATATAGAAAATCCAGAAATACAAATTTAAAAATTAAAAAAAAATATAGAAATAAGTCATATAAGAATGAATTAAATGAAGAATATATAACATCCCAATTTTTATCCTTATATTTAAGTAAAATTAAAAATATTATTTATCAATAACTTAAAAATATTATCTAATTAAATTATTATGGTTTAATATTTTTATTATTTTAATAAAATATGATATCTAAATTTTCTTAATTTAGGATTTTAATAATGTAATTAAGTTTCTTGTTTTGATTGCATATATATTTTTGATGTAATAATAACACAAGTTTCTTTCTGATTGTATATATATATATGTTGTAACTTCAAAGGATGGAGTAATAAACGAGTTTGTGGAAAAAAATAACTACAATACTTAAATCGGTCATACATGTTATCTGGTATTAAAAATTATCTAAAAAATTGAAGGTGTCATTTTTGTAAATAAATTAAAACCTTTTTACACCATATTTATATGTTATTCGATGTAAAATATCTTCTAAAATTCAAAATATTAGTCATAACATTTTTGAAAATAAGTAGACAACTTTTTAAACCAGTTATTGTGTTAGTCAAGTTTAGAAATATGATTTACTACACCTTATGACAAATATATCCTGTGTAAAATAACTACTAAAAATACATTTTCAAAACCTGCCCGTTGGTGCTCTCTCATTTCTCAGGTTTTCTTCAGTCTTATTTCTTCTATCATTACTCCGCTTGTCGTGCTATGTGGTTTTTGTCATATCCTATTTTTTTCTTATCTGTATAAGACTGATAGAGGAAAGAGGTTTGTAAAGGATTGTGATGATAAATAGATAGGAAAAGTGATTATTATACAAAGGTATAAAGAAAAGAGACTAAATTGAAAAGTATAAAAGTTCTATGGTGCAAAAATAAAAGTAGAAATAAACTTTAGGCTATGTAATTATGAAAAGTTGAGGGTCTAAAGCGTAATTTTCAAAAGTTTAAGGGTAAAATAGTAATTATGGAAAGTTGAGGCCAAAAATGCCTAAAATCATATTAGTCCCAAATTTGTTAGTAAATAGAGAAAATTATTCTAATCACTTTGATGTAACACAGAATTTTGATTTGAGGTTCTGAAATATTAATATGAATTTTTTAAAGAGAAAGAAATTAATGCAGTATCCTCTGGACCTTAGAATCTGATGAAATTTGGTAGTAAATTCTTATAATTAATATAAGAATTTATGAAATTGACAGAACTCAAAAAGAAATTTTGTAGAATTTATTAAGGAATTTACAGTGGATTAACACACCTGATAAATATGTTTTAGGGAAATTTCTCGGGAGTTGAACCCATGAAGATAGTGGATCATGTAGAGGGCCTAAAGTGGTGCCTTATAGTTCCAATAATATTTTTAAATAAGTATGTAGGTTAAAACTAATAAAGACCTAAAAAATATAAAATTACGAAAATGCTACTAAGTATGCCACTTGTGTCATAAAGTCAAAGATAGATGAAGGGTATTTTGGTCATTTGACTAAGGTTAAACAATCAAGGAGAGTTCCTAGAATAGTTGATCAAGGTAAGGGAATGCCCTGATGAGATGTGAAAAGACGATAATGCCCTTAAGGTATTAAAGTAAATAAAGAACCAATAGGCGTTTTAGTAATTTGCCAATGGATATGTAATTAAGTTTAGACCCAGTACAATGGATATACAAGCAATCACACTCGCATGATTGTGAAAAAAATTGTAAGTACTCTTCTATTATTTTATTTTAGTAGACTAATTATATTATTTCTTATGTTTGCTCTTTATATGTTATAGATTATTCTTAAATGACAAGAGGCCCATATATCCTTCAAGTCAGATGGTAGGAATGACATCTTGATTGTTGCTACGGGCAAACAAGAGCATGGGGGTCATGTTAGGGAAGTTAGAGGAGGTGTGGGTATAAGAGATTACTTAAGAGTATCTCAACGACATTCCCCATATGTGGTGCTGAGGGCAGAGTTGGAATCATTATTATCTACCATGAGGCAGAGTCTAATGCAGAGGCTAGGGCAAAGGCAGAAGCTTCAATTAAGGCACAATTATAAGAGGGGTTGGCAAAGCTCAAAGAATAAATATTGTCCATGATGACATCAAGGCAACATGAGCCAAGTGCCCCCAAACGCTCTCAAATACAACCCATCGTAGCACTAAAGGGAGCTATTGCATAGTCAGATAGTGTCAGACGAAGCTAACCTTGTGATCTATATATGGAGGATCCTCTCAAAAGGTTAGTCACACATAGTTCCATCCATAACTGAGGGGCAGTTGCCCACTACATCCAAATTCATAAGGAACTTGGGTGGGTTATTCATTTGATTTTATTATAATATATTATTTTGTATATATTATATTTTGTGAGGTCTCACTTGACACCTCATAAGCATATGTTATTATATATAATGAGTAGGATTGATGGTTACTGAGATGTTTGTCTCACCCTTTTATTATCAACATTTTTCAAGTGATAGTATAATCTTTAGACCCCAGGAAAAACTTCTGAGGCTTGATTAAAGCTATATTAATTGTATAGCCTTCCCCTTTGAAGGTATGTGTAAAATATTTATATCTCGCCACAATAGGATGTATTTTGCATGCTTATATATTATATTACTTTATTTATATTTTAAGAAAAGTTTTTTATAACCATGGTCGAGTTTAGTTAAACTCTTTTCTACCATGGTTAGCTCTCTTGAAATAAACTAAATTTATTTATAATATTATTTTTAAATTATATAGAGTACAATATAGGTCTAAATAATTCATAATAGTTATATTTTAGGAGGATTTTATAGCACCAAGTTGAATGCAAGTAATATATAGAAGATGATTAGGAATTTATGCAAACAGTCTCAAGAATCAGAGCACAGGATTATCATATAATTTTTCAAGAAATAAACAAAATACTTGCAATAGATGAAGAAGTTGCTTGTGTTTATTTCTTAGGCCCAACAACATTAATTTACTCATCATGAAGAACTTTAAAGAATCTAAATTATTTTCATCAATTTTATGACAAGTTAAAAAATAATAGATTTGAAAATACAGAAAAGACAAAAAATGAATATGTCAACTTTTATCTGAATATGCAGTAAATAAATGTAATTATTGTGACTAGAAAAGTCCATAAAAGAAAGATTTTGAAGATCCTGTCATGGATATGAGTGTAATATGAAGAAGATTTGCTACACCTATAAGGAGTTGCCGACATAAGACAAAGGGAAGATGACGACAACTTCTAAAGTGAAAAGAAAGAAGAATAATACAAAGAGGAAAGAAAAGTAAAAAAAAAGTTGATATAAAGATGATATTGATGTAATGTAAATAGTGATTTATGTTGTTAATAATTTAATTGATGTAATGTGAAGTTGATAAAGTTGATAGTGATTTATATATGTATTAATTGTAAAAAATAATAGTCGAGAAGTTAGGAATATAATATCTTCTCTATATAAGTCTTGTAATCCTTCGAAGAAGATCATCGATCTAAAGAGAAAACAATATAAACTGGAGTTTTATAATTATCTTGTAATCTGAGCACTATACTCTTACATTTTCCCTACCTTTTTCCTAAATTTAATCTTTCAAAATATTTAAGAATTGGAATGTGAAATAAGGTATGAGTAACTAAACTCTTATTAGAGGTTAAGGGTAGTAGTATTATTTAATTAAGAAAGTTGTAATCCTATAAAGGATTACTAGCTATATGTTTATAAAGTTAGAAACTCAGTTACGTCTCTGGTAGAAAATGAAGGAATGTTGTGCTGAGGTGATATTAAGGGAAAGGTTTGAACCTCATATTAAAGGTTACAATAATATTATTACTGTATGAAAGAGGACATAGATCCTTGTATGACCTCGGATCATCTTTCAATCACATTTTTTCTTTCTTTTCTTTTTCTACGTATGGTTTTAATATTTCTAATAAATAATCCATTTATGATCCCACATTACTTGATATTTCTGTAATCTTATTACTTTCTTTTTTATCTAAATTTGTTTTCTTATTTCTTTGTTTTGTTATAAGTATTCTACTTCTTTTTCTTTCTCTTTGTAAATCTTTTTTTTTTTCAATTTCTTCATAAATAGTCCATATATTTTTATTTAATACTCTTGTCCTTTTTTAATTCATCAGTTAAAATTATTGACTGTTTAACATTTTTATCTAAATTTTATTGCCTTATTTTACTCTAATTTATCTCATAAAGAACATTTAACAAATATTAAAATACCTTTTGAACCAACTTTTAAAATATTAAATAAACTTACACCTGTAGAACAATATGAAATTAGAAATATACCTAGTACATGAATATAGTTAGATTTAGATTGTAATCTAGATAATGAAAAAAGATTAGAAGAATGGAGTAAAACACAATTAATAGTATTAATAGAAAGAAATATAGAAGTAAATATGGCTAGTTTAATAGTAGAATCAAGTTTTATAGGATATGTACATAATTGGTGGAAAGTAAAACTCATGAATTTAGAGAAAATGTAGGACAAGTAAATCAAGCTTATCAAAATAGAAAAGAATTTTATACATTTTTAAAAAGAAGAAATAAACAAATATTAAGAAATAAATTTGTAGGAAGCATGCAGTATTGAATGAAGAAACAAAAAATAAGAAAGCTATAGAAAAATTACATGAAATAGAAATATGTACTTTAGATATAAAATATTTAAATCAATATATATGTGAATTTAAAAAATATTATTATGAGGCTAGAATAGAAAAATATGAATTACAAAAATTTTACTTACATTTATATTTTAGAAAATTACCAAAATTGATATCCAAAACTATAATAGATTATTATAATAGAGCCTTTGTAACAACAATAGATTTAATACCATTTTTATATACTATGGGAAGAAGAAAAAATTATTTAAGAGATTATTTATCAGATAAATGTAAACAAACATGCTTAGAGAAATATAAAATATTATAAAACTAATAAAATAATATTAAAATGTGGAGAATTGGAAATTCCTCATAAATGGGGATGTAAAACAAAAAAATAAAGAAAAAGAGAAAAGAAAATTTAGATAAAAATATAAATTTAAAAAATATCTAAAAGAAAAGTTTTATAGAAAATTTAAAACTCGAAAATATTTTAAGAAAGGGAGAAATAGGACGTATAAGTAAGGAATTTAAAAAATAAAAAATAATGAAAATATTAGAGCAATCATTTTAAAATGAATTAGAACCTTTAGAATTAAATAACCATGTGATAAGCTTGAAATTTACTATAATTTCTGTGGGATTTTGTACTAGTTGTTAGGGAGCCTTGCTGGTTAAGGTTTCCTAAGCAATCCTTTGGGCCTCAAAAACATAAAAAGAGTATAAAAATATATAGGTTTATCGATTTTTTGTGATATTAGTGTTATGTGTCTATAAGTTGTGACCTATATCTTGTTCAATCGCGACTAAACTGCATTGTTGTTTGCTAGTAATTTTCTCTGATTACTAGTCAAGACTATAGTGCCTTTTGATCGCAATTAGAAAGTAGTGTGTATCGAGTTATTCTATCTGTGACTTTTAGTCATGACCAAATTGCCATTTGGTCACCACAAAAAATCCTAATCTCAAGAATTTACTCTCCATGTTTTGTTGTGCAACCTAAAGGCATTTTAGTCGCAACTTGAGTGCTTTGTATTGTAATTGCTTGATCTCAAATTCTAAAACTACTGCATTTTTTATGCCCTTAATATCCTTCATAATTGTTGAGTGTAACTTGCATGACCAGAAGCTCTAAATTCTTTCCTTTAGACAAAGAAATAAATAGAACACTTACGCAAATTAAAAGAGTTAAAACCTTAAGTCAAACCAGTATTGTATCTACTGTTGAGACTAATTCCTTTAGTGAATTTGTTGCAACTGAAACTGAATTTTTATTTGGTGATTTCTTAGATAATCATTTTGTCATAGATTATGTTAATGAGGGTGAAGATCATAATCAGGATAATCAAAATAACATAAACAATAATAGAAGGGCACATAGAAGCATTAGAGAACTCACTTCTTCTAATGCAAACTTTGATCATTTTCATACTTGTCCTATTTTGGATATTAATTTTGAGCTAAAAGGTCATTTGTTGAGTAACTTACTAAAATTTTATGGATTGGCAGGTGATAATCCTTTTAAGCACTTGAAGACTATATAGTATGTGTTCTAATCTATAAAGCCTATAGGTGCTAATATAGATGATGTGCAGAGACAAGTATTCAATTTTACACTTGAAGGAAAGGCAAAAGAATAGTTCTACATGCTGTCAGCACCTCATGCCTTGGACTCATGGTACAACTTGAGAAATGATTTCTTAGAGAGATACTTTCCTACTCCTAAGACTACTACATTGAGGAAGGAAATCTTTGGTGCAAACCAGCTTACTCAAGAGTCTTGTTATTAGTTTTGGGAAAGGTTTCAAGAGCTGCTAGCTAAATGTCCTTATCACTAGATTTCAAGTGAGTATTTGGTATAGTATTTTCACTTAGGACTACATACTTCATATAGAAATAGTTTGGATACAGCTGTTGGGGGGTTTCATTGATGACTTAACTCCTGATAAAGCATGGAACTTGTTTAAGAATATAGCAAATAATGACCAGTAGTATAGAGGTTATGATGCTAGGCAAGTTCATAAGATTTTTGCAAGGTCTTCTCAAGATTTTAATAACTTTTCTTCTCAAGTTATAGCTATGAATGCTCAGATCAACAAATTAACTGCTTAATTGAACAATGTAAATGTTTAAAATTCATACTCTCCAGCTATGTTTGCTCTTAGTTGTCAACTTTGTTCTTCTCTTATGTATGCTAGTGACAAGTGTCATGCACACTTTGAAGATGTATCAGCCATCTATCAAGGCAAACCAAATCAATACCCACAAAAAAATCCATACTCCAACACATATAATGAATAATGGAAAGACCATCCCAATTTCAGATAGAGGGATAGAGAAAGAGACAAGAATTTTATACAAAACAGATTTAACAATGACAAACAAGTGACTAAATCTTTTAGCGCTATGGAATTACCTGCTACTGAAAATGATGATGGTATATATGAGATAATCAAGAGCATTAATGTGATGAACTCAAACATAAATTCCATAAACACAAACTTTAGTTATAATTTCAAAGACTTGTGATCTATATCGGAGAGTAACCTAGCAATAAAAAATTCAAAGTTTACTGCCTTGGAGAGCAAGATAGAGCAGTGGGAAATCAAAACTTCAAATCTGAATAGTTATGTATCACAGTTAGCTAATTCAATAAGTGATATTCAAGCAAGAATTACTAAAAATTTACCTTCAAACACAGTTGTTAACCCTAAATCTGTGAATTTTATTAGCTTGAAAAGTGGCAAAACAGTGGGGAAAGTTAGTTTTGATTTGATAAAAGGGCTAATAGAGAAAATGAGCAACAGAACAAATCTGGAACTAAAGATTTAATTGAAGAAAAACCTTCATTTACTCTAAAATTAGAAAGCACCAAAGAGAAGATGTTGCAGCAGAAAAATTAGCAAACTAGATTGAAGAATGCCACATAATCACAGCTAATATACATGAAGCAGTTGCTAGTTCTAGAATTGCAAGTTAGAAATTAGACAATAACCAATATCAAAATGAGTGTGCAGAGGGAGAATAGAAGGACAGAGAAGTAAGTATTAAACACCTACCTTTTCTTAGTGCATACATGTGTCCAAAGAAAGTTTTAAAAGAAAAATAGGAACAAGATATTATGAATTTGTTAGGAAAATTAGAAGTTAATAAGCCACTTTTATATCTTATTAAAAGTATACCTAAGTATAGGAAATTCATAAAAAAATTTGCACTAATAAAAGAATTTGCAAACCAAATGAGAGGGTTCAAGTAGGATCTAGTGTGTCAGCTTTACTTAAGATACAACTTCCTATTAAATGTGATGATCGGGTTTATTTACAGTCTCAATTACCATAGGTAAGTTTCAGCGTGCTAGTGCTCTGTTACATATTAATGCAACCATAAATGTAATGACAATTTCTATTTATACATCATTAGGCATAGGCATAGGACCACTTAAGAAAACTTCCATGACAGTTCAGCTTGCTAACTGAACCACTAGGAAACCTTACTGATTAATAGAAGACATATTAGTGAAGGTTAAATACTTGATTATACCTACAGATTTTTATGTCTTGAATATGTCACATGAGTCAACTTTAGAGGGACCTATTATTTTGGGTAGGCAATTCTTTAGAACAGCTAACACTGTTATAAGCATAAAAAATGGAAGCATTACCATTGAAGTGGACAATAATGCCATTACTTTTAATGTCTATGAAGTAATGAGACATCCGTTTAAAGATTACTCACTATTAGGCTTAAGTGCAATTGATACATACATAGAAGAAGATAAATAGGAACATGAATTGTTGCTTCAAAATTCTGATAAAGTTGAATATGATTTTCTTAATCTGAAATTTCTTCTTCTTCTAAATTTTCTTTATATAGTAGGTGTGATGTGTCAAGTGTTAACTATATTTCAGTTGGTAGCTTACTTTCTACCTTACAATATTTTTCTTTTTTTGTTACTGACCTTTTAAATGAAGGCTTTGAAGAGAAACAACATGATAAATTTGCAAGTGAGGACATAGTTGTTGAGAATTTCACTATAGGGATAGAACTGAATAATACATCAGTTACATCAACAAAGAGGCAATTAAAGCAAGCTGGATTTTCTCAAAATTCAGGGAATGGCATTCTAATTTGTGATGAATTTGAGCAATTTATAGATTCTCTAGCTTACAGTTAGTTACTTTCTTGTGAACATAGGTTGGAAGGTAGCAAGAGCTCTAGGAATGTCTTATCACTGATAACTATCTTTTTAATTATCAAACATAACTAAGCTAACTAATAGTAAAGCGGAGGATAACCTAGGTCGATTCACAAGGAGCCTAGATAGATGTAGAAGTTCCTAATTAATCTAATGAGCCACCAATTAACAAGTTAAAGAGATAGTGTTTGATGCGTTTCAATCTAACTACTAGAAGCAAATCCTATGTTTATGCTTTTTAGTATGTATGATGATGAGATGAATAGATAACAAGCGTGTTCCCTTAGAAATTACGTTACCTTCATTATCCATAGAATATGAGTTTAGAGCAGTTGAATTAGAATGTGTTAGCTAACAACTTGCTAGCTAAATCTCAATCAAAGCTACAACTCGCAGACATTAAAAGAGATTAAGAATCATTCAACTCAGAGATAGTAGAATATGAATTAAACGTAATCACTTCAATTAATCACAACTATATTCAACTCGATCAAAGATGCAAATCAATAAAAGGATAGTTATGCAAAAATAAGAAATCCAACTCGGTTCCCTACTTCTTTGTCCTCTACTACTCTAATTGTATCATTAATTACATCAACTCGATACAATTAACTCTGAATTAGAGACACAATGAACTCCCTATTTAGCTCAAGGATTATGGTTCAGTATCATCTCCAAGAGAGCACAGCAACTTAGCCTTCCATTGCTATCTGAACTTCAGCAGCAATAGAAAATACAGCAACAGTCATGGTGAGAATATAGAAGATGAAGATGAACTGCAGAACTTTCCTCTAGTTCTATGTCTATAACAGAGAAAAGTACATAATGGAAATGGAAAGGAATTGAAAATGGAATAGCTTCTGGTGTGGTGGAAGGGAAGAATGTGTGTGAGCTAGAATATGGCAGAAAAAGACTCCCCTTTGCAGAAGTCGTGATGCATGATATATAGGGAAGTATGGAATGGGTGAGGTCATGTGTGGAATCAGCATGTGTAAATGGTGTATTCATATATGTATCATCTCTTCCATATGACAACATATGCTTTCCAGCCAACTGCGATCCCTACTTGCAATCTGTTTTGCTGCTGAAATGTGTGATTATGTTGTGTGTGCGTGAACAATGTTCGTGAACGGCGCCAGATATGCGTGAATAGTGATGTGTGCAGGAACAGTGCTTCTCCATATGCCACCATATGCATGAGCTCCCACTTGCAATATATTCCTCAATTCCTCGATCTAGCCCATGTGCTATCACATGTCATCAACTCCTTAAGTCCAGCTGTCATTCTCCCTTAATCCATTGATCTGTGATAGAAAATTAGAATAAACAGATTATTTGTTCACTTTAATCACTAAATTGATATCAATTAATTATCAACTATTTTGAATATTATTTATTTAATAATTGCTTAATATATTTATAAATGGGGATAAAATCAATAATACAATCACTTTAAACATACTAAAAATCACTACAAATATGAGTTTATCAACTCCCCCACACTTAGCTTTTGAACTCCGAGGAAAATTATGGATCAAAATTGAAATTCAAACACGCATGTTCAGCATGTTTGGCAAAACAGGTTCAACATGAGCACTTGCAATCATCAATCTTTACCTTTCATTTGGCAGTAGTCCAAACTAATCTCATATCAATCAAAGAATCCAAATCATGCAATCAAATCATAGTAAGCAACTAGGTTGAGATTTCCTCACAAGGTATAGTATTTCACTCATTCTCTTATCAAGGTAATTTCACTCAACCATCTAGATTAGGCTTCCAATAGGCTTGTAACCATCCTACATCTCTACCACTAAATGCTACAAGGGTTGTGAATCAAAGGGTCTTTATTAGGTTGTCATGTAGGAAAGACTAAGTGATAAAATAGAAATAAATGTTAATGATTAATAAAATACTATACATGATCTTAATTCTTCAAGCTAATTCAACATTTGATCATAGTCTCAATTGTGCAATTGCAGAAAGTATCACAATTCACCAAATATGTTCCTTTCATTCAAGTTGAATATCACTTTTGTTCTTTCTGGTCTATCTCTTCTTTCTTTCTTTCTTTTCTCTTTTCTATACTTTTCTTTTTGCTTTTCTCTTTTTGTCACTATTGAACCAGATAGTACATATATTGAAATTTAGATATCCAACAAGTGGTACAATTTATCAATTATTTCACAATTTAAGACTTACTACAGTAGCAAAAATCATGTACAACATTCATTAACCAAGGATGAAATGTTGAAAGAAAGTGAATGTCTCAAAGGGGTTAATCAAAGGATTTAATTTTTATGGAGCCACTATTTGGTAAAGAGGGTTTAGAAAGAAGTGCCCTTATCATTTTCACAATTCCAAGAAGCTAAGGTGGTTTTGAATCAAGGATTAAGATAAGTTCTGCAAAGTTACCAAACTAGATGGCGTCACACAATGTAAATGAGTATCTGTTGGAAGCTCAAGGATCCTTCCATCTAGCTTACTCATCCTAATCAACTCACAATGATAAGATTTCATGAATATCAAACAAAATATATAAGATCAATCATTCATGTTGCATAACTTCCAGTAGTAAATCAATGAAACGAGCAACTCATACTTTCATCATGCTTGCCAATGTTCAAAAGTATGTGTTCAAAATTCAATTTAAAATCCATGATAGTAAGTTCCATTAGACCAACCAATAATCATATGAAACAAGAGAATTTTTCTACTGAAGTTCACGTCTAGTCGTGACAAAAAGGTCTTCAAGTCATGACGAGTTTACACAGAGAAGAAATTTTCTGAAAACAGGGAATATTGGTCATGACTAACATGTATACTAGTCGCGATGCATGATCACAACGAGTAATCCTGACAAACATACAAGCACAGGTCGTCCATCTAGTCACGACCAAAATTCACAGCGAGTTACAGTCGTAACAAAGATAAGCACAAAACACGACTAAAATATCACAGAAATTAGTCTTAGCTGCAATAGATTCACCAGAAGAAGAAGAAGATGTAACACTAGCTTGATTTAAAATCTTAGCCTTCTTAATTTGCCTAATTGTTCTATTGATTTCTCTATCCAAAGGAAAGAATTTAGAGCTTTTGTTCATACAAATCACGCTTAACAATGATGCAAAATATCAAATATGTCACAGATGCAATAATTCCAAAAATTCAGATCAAATAATCACAGTTCAAAATAGTCAGGTCGCGACTAATAAGCACAGAGAATAGAGATCGTGACAAAAATGAACTTCACGTCGCGACTATTAGTCACAGTGAGGAAAAATTCTGAATCAGGATTTTTAATCACGACCAAATGTCACTTTGGTTGCGACTAAAAATCACATACAGTAAAATGCTTGCAGTTTTCAATTTCTTGTTGCAACCAATTTGTCACTTAGGTCATGACTAAAAATCACAGAAAGTAAATATGATTGAAATGATGATCTTTAGTTGTGACTAAGTGTCAAATTGGTTGCGACTATAAATCACAGAGAACAAATCTGGATGAAAAATATTTTTGGTTGCAACTACCAAGCAAACTATCGTGACTAAATGTAACAGAGAGCAAAATAAGTTGAAAATAAATTTTTGGTTGCAACCAAATATGCTTCTAGTCATGCCTAAAGTTCACAGAGACACTCAAAAATCAATTTTAAGTACTTTGGTCACAACAAGAAAGGCAATTGGTCGCTACTTAATAAGACAAAACACTAAATACACAGAAAAAACTGAAACACGTATATACTTTTTATGATTTTAGGCCCAGGAGATTGCTTAGGAAACTTTAACAAGTAAGGCTCCCGGCAACGGCACCCTTTTGATAACTGCCTTTTTAATTATCAAACATAACTAAGCTAACTAATAGTAAAGCGGAGGCCAACCTAGGTTGATTTAGAAGGAGCCTAGATAGATGTAGAAGTTCCTAATTAATCCAATGAGCCACAAATTAACAAGTTAAAGAAATGGTGTTTGATGCGTTTCAATCTAACTACTAGAAGCAAATCCTATGTTTATGCTTTTTAATGTGTATGATGATGAGATGAATGAATGACAAGCATGTTCCCTTAGAGATTACCTTACCTTCATTATCCACAGAATATGAGGATTAGATCAGTTGAATTAGAATGTGTTTGCTAATAACTCGCTAACTAAATCTTAATCAAAGCTACAACTCACAGACATTAAAAGAGATTAATAATCATTCAACTCAGAGGTAGTAGAATATGAATAAACAAAATCACTTCAATTAATCACAACTATATTCTGTTAGAAATCGTGCCCCAGGGGCCAATCATTGTCTTATGAACATTCTTGATTTATGGATTTATTAATTGTGTTATCATATTATTTGCATGTTTACTGTGATGACTATCCTTAGATAATTTATGATCTTATCCTAAATGTCCCTGGTCGGTCATCTATGCGGGAGCAGAGATAAAATAAGACCAGTATGACTTTGAAGATGTATAGAGATATAAATTAAAGTCATAGGCACATGTAAGAGTATATGGTGTTGGACCGACCCGCTATGAGAGAACTGTATGGGTTACGTCATAAGCTTCTCTTATATACAAATCATGTCACTGTGCCCTTTGACCTGAGATCATCATGAATTCCTATATGACAAACGCTCAACTTTAACCTAGTCAAAAGTCACTTTTGACTGAGTGATCATAAAGACTATGTTTGGGCTTAGTGGTTTTTCATGCGGAGGAATGTGAATGGTCAATATGGAATTTGTCCCTCACATTCGTATAGAGATATTATTGGGCCCCTCGATGAGTGAGTCTAAGAAATGTATGGCCATACTATAATGGAAAGGTAGTTCCATTTCTATAGTCAGACTATTGAGGGATCGAGAAAGTAACGGTCAGGAATAGGAGGATGACATTATCCATGCCTCATCCATGACCAAAATATCGCGTGAAAGAAAGGGCATGTTATGGTTGTATAAAAGGTTACATTGTTTAACGATCCTCATATGATTTAGGTAGTCGTTATGTCTTGCTAGATACTGCTTGCGACTTGTGGGCCAGTATAGCAAATGGTCCACTGTTAACTTCATATGGGCCTATAGGGTCGCACACAAAATAGCCAATACGAGCTATAATATCTAGATTCATTGAATCTAAAACATGTCCAGATTCAATGAATGATCCAAGGTGGATGTATATATTTATTTATATTTATATTCGTATATATACACTATATATAAGAGATATATGAGATTTAATTTATAAGGATAAATTAAATCTCTATCACATTTGAATTTGAAATTCAAATTGATAGGATATCTCATATAAGAGATATTTATAAGATTTAATTTATAAAGATAAATTAAATCTCTATCACGTTTGAATTTGAAATTCATATTGATATGATATCTCAAATTTGATTTATGAGAATAAATCAAATATAGTTTAGTCTTATCTTTATTTTAAGTTAAATAAATAGGTGAATTAAATATGTGGGACGGATTTAATATAAATATTATTTATTTAATTAGTTTCTTATCAAATTATAAAATATATGATATTGTATTAATTTCAGAATTAATATAAGATTAACTCCAAAATCCAATTCGGTAGAGAAAAATATATAGCATCCTATATATCTGATTTTAGGAGCTACGTTTTAAAATATATAGAACACAGAAAGGCCAAAGGGGAATTTGCAAAAGGATTGCATATAAGAAACTGCTAAAATAGAGACGGAGATGACGAATTCTTGAGAAAGCCCTGGAGGGACAAGAGATACTAGCACGTCGTTCTTGGTTGGAACGCTGTTCGTGTGGATACCAGTAGAGAAAGCTGACCTGAGTCGTCGACTTCTTGCGATCGAAAAGGGAGCACGAGCCGCAGATAGAAGCTATGAACATCATGACCAGAAGCTATGGAAGTCGCTGAGGAACACTGAGGGTAATGCTTCTTCCCACTTGACTTAAACATATACGGTAGATCCTGGCAAGGAATGGAAAAAATTTTATGTTAATTTCCACTGCGTGTCTTCCAATTCCTTACATATTCAACTCGATCAAAGATGCAAATCAATCAAATGATAGTTATGCAGAAATAAGAAATAAGAGTAAATATTATTCGAATTGGAAAGATCTTTAGCTATAGTAAAGGCAGTAGAAAAGTTTGAATTAGTTATTGTAAATACAAAATTTGATATTAGAACTTATAATATACAAGTTAAACATTGGTTAGATATAGGAATAAGAATAAATAAATTATCTAATAAAATGTGAATAAAATGGCAAAGTGATATGTCATATTATGATGATGAAATTGAATATATAAAAGGAGAAAATAATTTAATTGCTGTTTTTTTAGAGGATAGAATTAGGAACAAATGTAAGCCATATATTTAATGATGAGTCTAGCAATAAATTTAGTTCTATAATAAATCAAATAAATATGAGGTTCTAGATAATGGAAACTTCTATGATTCTTTTAACATAACATATTAATGAAACTTTTTCCAATATCTCTAACTAGATGGAATCTTTTTATCAGATAGTAGGAAAATTATAAGAAAGTTTATTAAAAAGTCCTGTAACAAAGTCTGTTATTGAAGCATCAGTTAAGACTTCTAAAAGTTATGTAACATCTCATGTAAATGAGCAAAGGATTACTCCTTTACTCGAAATAATAAGAAAGCAGGCATAAGAAGAAAAAACCCAAAAAACTCAAAATAACCAAAATTGAGATAAAACTTTAACCTCTCCACAAGAACCAGTCCAAGAGAAATGCCATCATTTTTTAAAATCAAAGAAATTTACCAATATTATAGCGATTTATAACCTTAACCATTTTACCCTTAAGTCTCATAATGTAAAATATGCTTCTCATTTTGCTTTTAATAAAGCCATTATATATCATGGAACTCTACCTAACCTTGTAAAAGCTTTATACTAATATGGTTTAATTCAGTCTATTTACCTACCCTCATCCGTAGAAGAAATTGCAAAGTTACCATAACAAATTAAAATAGCTGTAAAAACTTATTTTGGAATTGTAACCCAGCATATAGTCTTTATAAGTGTTATTCATTTATTGTTAAAATAATATTAGACAAATTTTATCATCCTATAAATTTAATTAGACTTGGAACTACTAAGAGACCTTTTGAGCACCAAGTTGAATGCAAGGAAGGCATAGAAGATGATGCGAAATTTATGCAAATAGTCTCAAGAATTAGAGCACAGGATTATCATATAATTTTTTAAGAAATGAATAGAATACTTGCAACATATGAATAAGTTGCTTGGGTTTATTTCTTAGGCCCACACTATTAATTTACTCATCAGGAAGAATTTTGAAGAATCTAAATTATTTTAATCAATTTTATTTTATTCTGAAAATAATAGATTTGAAAAATACAAAAAAGACAAAGAAAAATATGTTAGCTTTTATCTTAATATGCAGTCCACAAGTGTAATTATTGTGAAGATAATAGTCTAGAAAAGAAAGATTTTAAAGGTCCTATAATGTATATGAGCATAATATGAAGAAGATTTGATAGACTATAAGGAGTTAATGACACAAGATAAAGGGAAGCTGATGACAACTTCAAAAGTGAAAATAAAGAAGAAAATGACAAAGAAGAAAGAAAAGTAAAAAAAAAGGTTGATATAAAGATGATATTGATGTAATGTAAATAAGGATTTATGTTGGCAATAATTTAATTGATGTAATGTAAAAGTTGATAAAGTTGATAGTGATTTATGTATGTAATAATTATAAAAAAGAATGTCAAAAAGTTAGGAATATAATATCTTCTCTATATAAGTCTTGTAATCCTTCAAAGAAGATCATCAATCTAAAGAGAAATCAATATAAACTTGAGTTTTATAATTCTCTTGTGACGTGAGCACTATACTCTTACATTTTCCCTACCTTTTTCCTAAATTTAATCTTTCAAAATATTGAAGAATTGCAATAGCGAAATAAGGTATGAGTAACTAAACTCTTATTAAGGATTAAGGGTAGTAGTATTATTTAATTCAGAAGTTAAGCCTATAAGATATTACTAGCTATATGTTTATAAAGTTAGAAACTCAGTTACGCCTCTGATAGGAAATGAAGGAATGTTGTGCTAAGTTGATATGAAGGGGGAAGGTTTGAACCTCATATTGGAGGTTATATTAATAGTATTCTTGTATAAAAAATGATATGGATCCTTCTATGACTAGGATCATCTTTGGTCATCCCTAAGTAACTACCTTTATAGGCTTATAATTGTTGAAAATCGTGCCCTAGGGGCCAATCATTGTCTTATGAATATTGTTGATTTATGAATTTATTAATTGTGTTATCATATTATTTGCATGTTTACTATGATAACCATCCTTGGATAACTCATAATCTTATCTTAAATATCCCTGGTTGGTCATCTATGCGGGAGCAGAGATGAAATAAGACCAGTATGATTTTGAAGATGTATAGAGATATAAATCAAAGTCATAGGCACATGTAAGAGTACAAGGTGTTGGATCGACCCGCTATGAGAGAATTGCATGGGTTAAGTCACAAGCTTCTCTCATATACAAACCATGTCACTATGCCCTTTGACCTGAGATCACCATGGATTCCTACATGACAAACGCTCAGCTTTGACCTAGTCAAAAGTCACTTTTGACCGAGTGATCATAAAGACTATGTTTGGGCTTAGTGGTTTTCCGTGCGGAGGAATATGAATGGCCAAGATGGAATTTGTCCATCACATTCATAGAGAGATATTACTGGGCCCCTCGATGAGTGAGTTTGAGAAATGTATGGTCATACTGTAATGGAAAGGTAGTTCTATTTCTACAGTCAGACTACTCAAGGATCGAGAAAGTAACGGTCAGGAATAGGAGGATGACATTATCCATGCCTCAACCATGACCAAAATATCGCATGACAAAAGGGACATGATATGGTTGTATAAAAGGTTACATCGTTTAACGATCCTCATATAATTTGGGTAGTCGTTATGTCTTGCTAGAGACCGCTTGTGACTTGTGGGCCAGTATAGCAAATGGCCCACTGCCAACTTCATAAGAGATATATGAGATTTAATTTATAAGGATAAATTAAATCTCTATCACATTTGAATTTGAAATTCAAATTGATAGGATATCTCATATAAGAGATATTTATAAGATTTAATTTATAAGGATAAATTAAATCTCTATCACGTTTGAATTTGAAATTCAAATTGACATGATATCTCAAATTTGATTTATGAGAATAAATCAAATATAGTTCAGTCTTATCTTTATTTTAAATTAAATAAATAGGTGAATTAAATCTGTGGGATAGATTTAATATAAATATTATTTATTTAATTAGTCTCTTATCAAATTATACAATATATGATATTGTATTAATTTCAGAATTAATATAATGATTAACTCCAAAATCCAATTCGGTAGAGAAAAACGCATAACATCCTATATATCTGATTTTAGGTGCTACATTTTAAAACATATAGAACACAGAAAGGCCGAAGGGGAATTTGAAAAAGGTTTGCAGATAAGAAACTGCCGAAATAGAGATGGAGATGACAATTTTTTTAGAAAACCCTGGAGGAACAAGAGACGCTAGCATGTCGTTCGTGGTTAGAACGATGTTCGTGTGGATACCAGTAGAGGAAGCTGACCTGAGTCGTCGACTTCTTGTAATCGGAAAGGGAGCACGAGCCGCAGAGAGAAGCTGTGAATGTCGTGACCAGAAGCTATGGAAGTCGCTGAGGAACACTGAGGGTAATGCTTCTTCCCACTTGACTTAAACACATATGGTAGATCCTGGCAAGTAATGGAAAAATTTTTAAATTAATTTCCGCTGTGTGTCTTCTAATTCCTTACAATAGCTAGGTTGATCAGTTATGGTATCAAAGCTGAATGAATTAAATAATATGATGCCTTAATCCCTAGTCTTTATATTGATTTCAGTTTATATTCTATTCATTGCATCTTATTTTATTTGTTTTATTTGACTTATATGCCTACAACTGTTAGAATAAGAAAATTAAAAAGAGATATTAGAATTTTGAAAAAAGTTAAAAAGATTTTTAGTAAATCAGAAAATTTAGATTGGTTAGTTATAAATAGAAATCAGGAATTAATGGAAATGTTACCACAAGAATTAATGGATATTTCAAAATGAATGTAATAGGAGTGATAGAACCAAGAATATATAGAATTGAATCTAATAAGTTACTATAAATTTTTATATATTTTTTAATAAAAATGATATAGAAACATTGTATTTTAACATCATTTTATTATAAGAGGAGATTGAGATTATATGTTTCATCAAATAAATTAGGTTAATATGTATTTAATGAAACAATTATGATATTATGTGAATAGAAATATAGAAGATTTATTACAAGTTTATACTTTAGAAGAATTGATAGAAAGCCTACTAAAAGAAACAAAACAATTATAGATAAAGAACAAGAAAATATAAAATAAATAGATTAATAGAACTATCAAAACTTTTAGAACAAAAGTTATATGATATGAAAAAAGAAATTAGAAATAATACAAATGAATTAGCATATATAAAAAAATATTAATCAAATAATGAAAGCATTAGGAATTGAAAATAAATTATAACCTATAAAAGAAAATCTAGAAATTAATATGTTAAGGATATTAGATCAAATAGAAGAATATGAGATAAATCAGAGTAAATAAGACATCAAACTTTAGATGAAAATGTTAAACAGACAAGAATTTAAATCGAAGAAATTAAAAGGAACATGAATTATTAAATAAAAATATAGAGACAATTTATGAAGAAATTAAAAAATAGATTTTTAAAGAGAAAGAGAAAGAAGTGGAATACTGATAACATAACAAAATAAAGATATAAATTTAGATAAAAAATAAAGTAATAAATAGCATGTAACATGGGATCAAATATGGATTATTTATTAGAAATATTAAAACCCTCAGCAGAAAAAGAGAAGAAAGAAAAGATTTTGATAATAAATATGATGAATGCTTTAGAATTAAATGATGAACAAATAGAAAAAATAATGGGGCAAGAAGAAGAAAATTTAGAAGAAATAAGAAGAGAATTTGTAAATGTAACTAGGAAACGAAATTTTGAAGATTTAAGACAAATAAATATGGAAGAAGTATAAATATTAAATAGTGATACACCTGAACCCAATAATCAAGCTAAAATGAGTACTTTTAGAAATAATGAAGGGAATCAAATGGAAGTAGAAGTGGAAAGTAATTTATATTATAAAGAACATTTAACAAATATTAAAATATCTTTTCAAACAAATTTTAAAACACCAAATAAATTAGGATTTACACCTACACCTTTAGAACAATATGAAACTAGAAATATACCTAATATAGGAATATAGTTATATTTATATTGTAATTTAGATAATGAAAAAATATTAGAAGAATGAAGTAAAGCACAATTAATAACATTAATAGAAAGAAATATAGAAGTAATAGTTTAATAGTATAATCAAGTTTTATAGGAAATATACATAACTAGTGGAAAAGTAAAACTCATGAATTTAGAGAAAATGTAAGACAAGAATTTTATGCATTTTTAATAAGATATGAACAAATATTAAGAAATGAATTTGTAGTAAGAAGTGTCATATCCTAATTTTTTTCTATCTGTATAGTACTGATAGTGTGGAAAGAGGTTTGTAAAGGATTATGACGAAGATCAGAAGAAAAGATAAAGGTTAGATGAGTCTTGAGGGAAGAGAATGACTAAAGTGCAAAGTAGAAAAGGTTAAAGGCAAAAAGTGAAAGTAGAAACAAAAGTTGGGCCCTTAAGTATAATTTTCAAAAGTTAAGGGACTTAAATGCAAATAGCCAAAAGTTCAGGGGCTTAAGTATAATTATTCAAAAGTTTAGGGACCTAAATGTAAATATGAGAAAGTTGAGCTGAAACAGGCTAAAAATGCCTAAAATCAGATCAGACTCAAATTTTATTAGCAGATAGACAAAATTATCTTGGTCAGTTTAATGCAACACAAAATTTTGATTTAAAGTCCCGATTAATTGATATAAATTTTTAAAGTCAGAAGAATTATTACACTGTTTTTCATACATCAGAATAAGATGAAACTTTACTAAAAATTCCTATATGTAATGTAAGAATTTATAAAATTGACAGAGTCAGAAAATGAATCATGTAGAATCTTTATGGGATTTTACGGTGAAATAAAATACCTAATAAATAGGATTGGGAGAGTTGTATTGGGAATTGTGCCATAAAGGCAATAAGTCCATACAAAGGCCCAAATGGTGCCATCATAAGCCCAATAAGGTAGTGAGACAGTTATGTGGGCCAGAGTCCAGAGCAGTCTGGGAAAAGTGTAAAATTACGAAAATGCCTATGGATGCCCATATTGTACCATTGATGGATGGAGGGCATTTTGGTCATTCTCAACAGGCCAAAAACATGTCATATAGTATAAATATGATTAGTCAGAGCCAGTATGTGCTCTGAGGCAGTGCAAAGGGGTAAAATGACGATTATGCCCTTAGGGTTAATATAGTGCAAGACAGTGAACTAAGGGCATTTCAGTCATTTCCCAAGGGATCTGTAATTAAGTTATGGCCCAGTACAAGAATGTTAATGGTAGTGAGAATATGGATATTGGAGTTAAGGTCAGAAAGTATATTATGAAATTTCAGAAAAAATAGATGTAGAAAACACTTCGGTTTTTGGGGAATCGAACTAAGCCGGTACCGGATTGGACTAAAATTTTTTCAAAAGCTTCCCCCATTAGAATTTTGCCACATAATCCCTTTGACATGTCCCTTGTGATGTCATGGATGATGTCACAATTACCCTTTTTGAAAAAGTTAAATTCAAGATTAAATGTGGGCTTTTAGATCAAATAGTAACCAAATCAATCTTGACCATTGATTTTCCATAGATTTTGGCTATAAATACCCCCTTATTTCTGCATCAAAACTGTGGCTTTGTGATACCTTGGGGAAACTCTTGCAAAATGGAAACTCAAGCCAAGACAAAGAAGATTTAAGGTACCAAAGTTCAAGCAAGCTAGAGATTAAAGATAAAGAATCTTTCCTAACTTATTTTTCTTTGATTTGGGAGGTTGAACTTAGGGTTTTTATGGGGGAAAATTTGAATTTTATATAAGGTTTTGTGCTGCCCAAAAGCCTTAGATTAAAGGGAAAAGAAGAAATTAAAGTTAGAAACATATGATTAAAGCTTAAACAAGCTAGTTAAGTGATTGATTGTTGAATCAAGTTGATATTCTTGACTTTGCCATAATAGAACCTATTCTGTATGCACTGTTCATGAGGAAAGGAAATAGAATTTCAATGATTTAATGCTTCCATTGAATTTATATGATGATTTTGTATAGGATTGGAAAGGTTTTGAACCTTGAAAGCATTGAAATTTCAAGATTGTAGTTTTTGAAATTCTTCACGGTTACTGTTTACTCAAATGAACAGTGATTGGAATTTCATAATTTTGATGCTTCTAATGGTTTTAAAATGAAAAGTTGTGTGGGATAAAGTAGAGAAACAAGTATGGGAAGCATTGGAATCAAAATGAGAATTTTTTAAGGAAGTGGGTGCAATTTTAGTTATGTACATCATGTTATGAAGGAGCTGGAATTTCATGATTCTAAGCTCATAAATGGATTTAAAAATTAAATTGTGTAGGATAAAGTCAAGACATCAATTGATTCAAAGGCCAAGTCTATTAGTTATGATTAAGGAAAGTTAATGAGCTTAATGTTTAAAAGAAAGATATGTTAGTTAAAGTGAGTTTAATGCTCAAGGAAGTTAGATTGTGATGGATGAATGGTTATATGATGTTTGAAATTGGTTGGTATGCTCTAAAAGTGGCAGCCACATGTTCAAGAAAAGTGGGAAGAAAGAAGCAAGAGGAAGTGAAAGAGAGTCAAGTATATAAGGTAGTAAACTTATCCTAAACTTGCATGCATTGAATGTTATGCTTAAATGTGCTATGGCTTTATTGAATTGTGTTACATATGTGCTTATGTATGAAGCTTTGTTGCTATGATTACTTTGGCCAATTGTATTTCATGTTACATGGAAGCATGCACATTACACAATGTTAACACTTTCACAAGTAAGTACAAGTATCTACATTAATATATGCATTATTTAGTAATGTTTGCTACTGAGATTTCCCCAGAAATCTCATTCCTTTTCATATAAACCCAATCCCACAGGTTTGTAAATAATGAAAGAGGATGATGAAGCATGAAGAAAAGCTAGGGATTGGATGGTATATATGTTATATAAATGAGTAATGTTGTTGTATGACCAATATAAGTAGTAGTGGTCATGATATAATGAAAAATAGCAAATGATAGAATAAATATATAGAATTTTATAGACATTTAGTTGACATGTCAAGTTTCATTTTGACACCAAGAATGTTTTAATTCGATGTCTGTACAAAGAGAAATGAATTTCTAAAGTAAGGGACTAGAATTTGTTTCCAGAGTTTTTGACCAAATAAACAGTAAACTTTAACGAATAAACTGTATTAATTGGCTAATCATTTGGTATGGAAATTATTTTTTCCTTAAATTTTAAGATGTTATCTTCAGTAGCTTTTTGAACCACTTCATTTCAATTTTTCTAGAATTAATTATGATTTTTTGAAGTTCGTTGCGTAATCTGGAATACCATATGAACAGTAACCCGAGAAAGAGTAAAATTTCAGATTTGGCTAATGGACTTCCAAGGTCTTGTAAGTAGTTCTAAATGCTACTGAATGGTCCCTAAAATGTATAAAAGTAAGGATGTTACAAGAAGTGCGTCATTAAATGAAGAAAAAAATTAAGAAAGCTATAGAAAAATTACATGAAATAAAAATATGTACTTTAGGTCCAAAATATTTAAATTAATATATATGTAAATTTAAAAAATATTATTAGGAGGCTAGAATAAAAAATATGAATTATAGAAATTTTACTTAGATTTAATTTTTAGAAAATTACCAAAATTGATATACGAAACTATAATAGATAATTATAATAGAGCTTTTGAAATAATAATAGATTTAATACTATTTTTAGATACTATGGGAAGAAGATAAAATTATTTAAGAGATTATTTATTAGATAAATGTAAATAGGCTTAGACAAATATAAAATATTATAAAAATAATAAAATAATGTTAAAATGTGAAGGAGTTACCCACACATTACAAGATAAAGGGAATCTGCCAACTTCAAAAGCAAAAAGAAAGAAGGAAAAGACAAAGAGGAAAGAAAAGTAAAAATGTTGATATAAAGATGATATTGATATAATATAAATAGTGATTTATGTTGGCAATAATTTAATTGATGTAATGTAAAGTTGATAGTGACTCATGTTTGTAATAATTGTAAAAGAGAAGAGTCGATAAGTCAGGAATGTAATATTTTCTCTATATAAGTTTTGTAATCCTTTAAAGAATGACATCAACATGAAGCAAAATCAATAGAAATTTGAGTTTCCTAATTCTCTTATAATATGAGTACTATGCTTTTATATTTTCCTTACATTTTTCTTAAATTTAATTTTTTAGAATATTGACAAATTGAAATAGTAAAATAAGACATGAGTCAGGAGTTAAGGGTAGTGGTAGTATTGAATTCAAAAAGTTATAATCATATAAGGGATTATTGGCTATATGCTTATAAAGTTAGAAACTCAGTTACGCCTTTGGTAGAAAATGAATTAAGGCTATACTGAGATAATATGAAGGGAGAATGTTTGAATCTCATATTAGAACTTACAATATAATCATCTATTATAGTTTCTGAAATCAATTTTGGTAATTTTTTATAAAATAAATATATATATAATTTTTTTGCAATTCATATTTCTATTCAGCTTCCTAATAATATTTTTTAAATTTACATATATATTGATTTAAATATTTTGGATATAAAGTACATATTTCTATTTCATGTAATTTTTTATAGATTTTTTATTTATTTTTGTTTCTTCATTTAATGCTGCACTTCTTCCTACAACTTCATTTCTTAATATCTATTAATATCTTCTTATTAAAATGCATAAAATTCTTTTATATTATGATAAGCTTGACTTACTTGTCTTACATTTTCTCTAAATTTATGAGTTTTACTTTTCCACCAATTATATAAATTTCCTATAAAACTTGATTCTACTATTAAACTAACCATATTTACCTCTATATTTCTTCCTATTAATGTTATTAATTGTGTTTTCCTCCATTCTTCAAAATTTCCTATTTTTGTCACATTTACAAATTATCTTCTTATATCTTCCAAATTTTCTTCTTCTTGTACCATTATTTCTTCTATATATTCATCATTTAATTTTAAAGCATTTATCATATTTAATATCACATTTTTTCTTTATTTTTTTTACTGATGGTTTTAATATTTTTAATAAAAATAGATCCTATATTACATGCTATTTGTGCAATCTTATTACTTTCTTTTCTTATATAAATTTATTTCCTTATTTCTTTGTTCTATTATAAGTATTCTAGTTCTTTCTCTTTCTCTTTGTAAATCTATTTTTTCAATTTATTCAAAAATCATCCATATAGTTTTATTTAATACTTCTTGCCTATATTACATGCTATTTCTGCAATCTTATTACTTTCTTTTTTATATATAAATTTATTTCCTTATTTCTTTGTTCTATTATAAGTATTCTAGTTCTTTCTCTTTCTCTTTGTAAATCTATTTTTTCAATTTATTCAAAAATTGTCCATATATTTTTATTTAATACTTCTTGCCCTTTTTTAATTTCTTTGGCTGAAATTTTTGTCTATTTAACATTTTTATATAAAGTTTGATGTCTTATTTTACTCTGATTTATCTCATATTCCTCTATTTAGTATAATCTTCTTAACATATTAATTTTTGGTTTTTCTTTGATAGGTTCTAATTTATTTTCAATTCTTAATGCTTTCATTATTTGATTTATATTTCCTTTTATATATGCTAATTCATTTGTATTATTTCTAACTTCTTTTTTCATATCATATAACTTTAGTTCTAATGGTTTTGATAATTCTATTAATCTTTCTATCTTAATTTTTGTTGTTCTTTATCTATTATCTGTTTTGTTTCTTTTGGTAATTTTTTTATTAATTCTTCCAAAGTATAAACTTGTAATAAATATTCTATATTTCTATTTACATAATATCCTAATTGTTTCATTAAATACATATTAACCAAATTTATTTGATGAAACGTATAATCTCCATCTTCTCCTATAATAAAAGGTGTTAAAATACAATATGTTTATAAGAATTTTCTGGTAACTTATTAGATTCAATTGGATATATTCTTGGTTCTATCACTCCTATTACATTCATTCTGAAATATCCTTTAATTCTTGTTTTAAAGTTTCTATTAATTCTTGAATTCTATTTATAACTAACCAATCTAAATTTTCTGATTTACTAAAAATCTTTTTTAACTTTTTTTCAAAATTCTAATATCTCTTTTTAATTTTTTATTCTAACAGCTCTAAAAATATACCTCAAATAAAACAAACAAAGCAAGATACAGTAAATAGAATATAAATTGAAATCAATAGAAAACTAGAGATTAAGGTTTCATACTATTTAATTCATCCAGCTCTGATATTATAAATGACCAACCTAGCTATAAGCCCATAAAGATAGTTATTCAAGTTGACTAAAGATTATCTGAGTTATGAAAGGATCCTTATCCTCTTTCATACAGGAATACTATTATTGTAACCTCCAATATGAAGTTCAAATATTCCTCCTTCATATCACCTCAATACAACTTTCCTTTGTTCCTCTAGAGGTGTAATTGAGTTTTTAACTTTATAAACATATAGTCAATAATCCCTTATAGGATCATTGCTTTTTAGATCAAATAATACTACTACCCTTAATCAATAATAAAAATTTAGTTATACCTTAATTTGCTATTCTAAATCTTTAATATTCTGAAGGTTAAAATTTATGAAAAAGGTAAGGAGAATAAGAGTGCTCAGATCATAAGAGAATTATGAAATTAATTTCTATTAATTTCTCTTCATATCGATGTCTTTCTTTGAAGAATTATAAGACTTATATAGAGAAGATATTACATTCCTGACATCTCGACTATTCTCTTTTATAATTATTGCAGACATGGGTCATTATCAACTTTATATTACATCAATTAAATAAGTGCCAACATAAATCACTATTTATATTACATCAATATCATCTTTATATCAACCTTTTTTTACTTTTCTTTCCGCTTTGCTTTTTCTTTTCTTTTTTTTACTTTTGAAGTTGTCGTCATATTCCCTTTATCTTGTAGTGTGTCGGCAACTCCTTATAGATCCAACAAATATTCTTTCTTCATATTATGCTCATATCCATTACAAGATCTTTAAAATCTTTCTTTTCACGACTTTTCTAGTCACAATAATTACATTTAAGAACTGCATATTCAGCTAAAAGTTGGCATATTCTTCTTTTTATTTTTTATGTATTTTTAAATTTGTTATTTTTTAACTTGTCATAAAATTGATTAAAATAATTTAGATTTTTTGAAGTTCTTCCTGATGAGTAGATTATTGTTATTGGGCCTAAGAAATAAACCCAAGCAACTTCTTCATCTGTTGCAAGTATTTTGTTCATTTCTTAAAAAATTATATGATAATCCTGTGCTCTGATTCTTGAGACTATTTGCATAAATTGCTCATCATCTTCTATATCTTCTTTGCATTCAACTTGATGCTCAAAAGGTCTCTTAGTAGTTTCAAGTCGAATTAAATTTATGGGATGATAAAATTTGTCCGGTATTAGTTTAACAATAGTTGAATAACACCTTATAAAAACTATTTGTTGGGTTACTATTCTAAAATAGGTTTTTATAGCTATTTTAATTTGTTTTGGTGACTCTGCAATTTCTTCTAAGGATAAGGATGGGTAAATGGACTTAATTAAACCATATTGGTACAAGGCTTTTACAAGATTTAGTGGAGTTCTAAGATATATAATAGCTTTATTAAAAGCAAAATGAGAAATATATTTTACATATTGAGACTTAAGGGTAAAATGATTAAGATTATAAATAAGCCTTTTTAATAATTGTAATTGTCTTTAAGTTTAAAGGATGATGGGCTCATAATTGGACTAGATCTTGGACTGGTTCTTGAAGTTTGGTTTGAGTTCTAGTTATTTTGGATTTTTTGGGATGTTTCTTGTTGGGCTTCCTTTCTTACTATCTCGAGTAAATGAGTAATCCTTTGCTCAGTTACAGGACTTTTTAATTTCTTTCTTCCAATTTTCCTACTCTCTGATGAAGTGATTCCATCTAGTGAGAGATTTTGGAAAATGTTTCATTAATCTAGGATATTAAAATATTCATAGAAGTTTCCATTATCTGGAACCTTAAAATTTTGGATTTATTATAGAATTAAATTCCTTACTAGACTCATCATTAGATGTATGGCTTACATTTCTTTTGATTCCATCTGCTAACAAAATCAAGAATTGTTGGAAATTGTGACCTAAGGGCCAATTATTGTCTTATGAACATTGTTGATTTATGAATTTATTAATTGTGTTATCATATTATTTGCATGTTTACTACGATAACCATCCTTGGATAACTCATGATCTTATCTTAAATATCCCTGGTTGGTCATCTATGCGGGAGCAGAGATGAAATAAGACCAGTATGATTTTGAAGATGTATAGAGATATAAATCAAAGTCATAGGCACATGTAAGAGTACAAGGTGTTGGATCGACCCGCTATGAGAGAATTGCATGGGTTAAGTCACAAGCTTCTCTCATATACAAACCATATCACTATGCCCTTTGACCTGAGATCATCATGGATTCCTACATGACAAACGCTCAGCTTTGACCTAGTCAAAAGTCACTTTTGACCGAGTGATCATAAAGACTATGTTCAGACTTAGTGGTTTTCCGTGCGGAGGAATGTGAATGGTCAAGATGGAATTTGTCCCTCACATTCGTAGAGAGATATTACTGGGCCCCTCAATGAGTGAGTCTGAGAAATGTATGGCCATACTGTAATAGAAAGGTAGTTCTATTTCTATAGTCAGACTACTCAGTGATCGAGAAAGTAATGGTCAGGAATAGGAGGATGACATTCTCCATGCCTAATCCATGACCAAAATATCGTGTGACAAAAGGGACATGATATAGTTGTATAAAAGGTTACATCGTTCATTGATCCTCATATGATTTGGGTAGTCGTGATGTCTTGCTAGAGACAGCTTGCGACTTGTGAGTTAGTATAGTAAATGGCCCACTGCCAATGTCATATGGGCCTACAGGGTCGCACACAAAATAGCCCAACATGAGCTATGATGTCCAGATTCATTGAATCTAAGATATGTCCAGATTCAATAAATGATCCAGGGTGGATGTATATATTTATTTATATTTATATTCTTATATATATAAATTCATATATATATTATATATAAGAGATATTTACAAGATTTAATTTATAAGGATAAATTAAATCTCTATCACGTTTGAATTTGAAATTTAAATTGATATGATATCTCATATAAGAGATATTTACAAGATTTAATTTATAAGGATAAAATTAAATCTCTATCACGTTTGAATTTGAAATTCAAATTGATATGATATCTCATATAAGAGATATTTATAAGATTTAATTTATAAGGATAAAATTAAATCTCTATCACGTTTGAATTTCAAATTCAAATTGATATGATATCTCAAATTTGATTTATGAGAATAAATCAAATGTAATTCCGTCTTTATTTTAAATTAAATAAATGGGTGAATTAAATCTGTGGGACGGATTTAATACAAACACTATTTATTTAATTAGTTTTTTATCAAATTATACAATATATGATATTGTATTAATTTTAGAATTAATATAAGATTAATTCCAAAAATCTAAGTCTATGGTAACACGCATAGCATCCGATATATCTGATATTTAGGAGCTACGATTGGGACAGAAAAAAAGGATGAACGGGAATCTGCAAAAAGGTTTGCAGATAAGAAACTGCTGAAATAGAGATGAAGAGGACGAATTCTTAAGTAAGCCCTGGAGGGACAGGAGGCGCTAGCACATCGTTCGTGGTTGGAACATTGTTCATGTGGATACCAGTAGAGGAAGCTGATCTGAGTCGTCGACTTCTTGCGATCGAAAAGAGATCATGGGCCGCGGAGAAAAGCTGTGGACGTCGCAACCAGAAGCTGAGAAAGTCGCGACTGAATACTGAGGGTAATACTTCTTTCCACTTGACTTAAACACATACGGTAGATCCTGGTAGGGAATAGAAAAATTTTTAAGTTAATTTCTGCTGTGTGTCTTCCAATTTCTTACAAGAATTAAATTATTTTTGTCATGAATATTAAAGAATGGATGCCCATAACCCCAACCCTTAGGATTCATTTTCTCTTTATGCCCTTAACTTCATAACCTCTTCAATGAATTGCTTGGAAGAGTTTCTTATTGTAATGTCATTATGTTATTATTTATTTTATTGTAACATTTATATTAGTTTTAAGGGTTGGAGAGGCTTATAAATAGAAGCCATGTACATGGCATATGGAAGATTAAAAAGATACGCAGTGAATGAGAAATACTCCCTTGCTCACTCCCAAATTATTATCTTGTTATTCTCTTTTCTACTCTCTCACTTTCTTATTTTTATAACACTTCTCTTTTCTACTCTCTCACTTTCTTATTTTTATAACACGTTATCAGCACGAGTTCGCTCTGAAAAATTTGAGGTATGAATTTCTTATAGATTCTTATATTCTTGTGGTATATGATAATGTTGTATTTATACAAATATTTATTTTACCCAACTATCATGGGTAACTAATTTTTTTTGTATATTTACTATATTCAATATGTTAATTGTTATTTTTCAATTATTTTTTAATATTTCGTTATTTATATCTATCATATTGTTTGTCTCATATTATGCTATTATTTTATTTATTATCTACATTATCTTTCTATTTTTACGTTATATATTGTTATATATTATTTTATTTATGTTATCTATATTTATCTTTTCTGTTGTTATCTTTTATCTGGCTATTTATTTTTATATTATTTATTATTATATTAACAGCATTATAATTGACACACACATAATTTATGGTTCCTTCATTTTTTTGGGTTTGTATTTATGTTGTTTCGTTTATATATATTTATATATATGTATATATGTGTGTATAATACATAATATATAGTATTATATATGATTATATAATATAAGTTATATGATTTTGGGTTTATTTATTCCTTGTATTATTTGATTATGAGATTGAATTTATTTAATCTATTATTACACTTAATGGCCCAAAGTCTATGTCTATTTTTATTTTTCACTATAGAACTTTTAAACTTTTCATTTTAGTCCCTCTTCATTATACCTTTGTCTAAACATCATTTTTTTCTCTCTATTCATCATCACAATCTTTTACAAACCACTTTCCTCTATTAGTCTTATACAGATAGGGAAAAATTAAGATATAACATTTCTATCCTCTTAAAATAAATTTTGTCCTCAAAATTTACTGAGCACCTTAGTCAACCATCGTAGATATATATCCTTTTCCACTTTATGAGTAGGGATTGGGGTATCTATCTCTTATCTTATATCTTGATATCGTAGTGGAGTACTTTCCATATCCATAGATCTTCATATATTTGTTGTGATTTCACTTCTTTTCTGAATCAACTCAGTTAGAGTTGAACTCTACTTTATTTTGTCATTTGCTTACTCGTTATGCATCTATTTGCTTATGGACGACTTACTATACCGGACTTGTGAGTAGTGTCCATTTTTTTCATATCAAACTCTCTCGAATGCTATTGTATTCTGGAGTTTTCATCAACTACTCATCATACCTTTTATTGCACATTACAGAGAGATGACTTATGTAATCAGTCTTTCTTTACTTTATCACTAAGTAGAAGCACATAGGAGCACATACTCTAACATACATAATACTTGGCCAACATGTTGTAGGACTATACACCTACTCATGAATGCAAAGCTCTAACATCAGAGCTCAATCATTCCTTTCCTTAATATGCACAGATCTAACACTCGGAGCTACATAGCTCTATCACATGGAGCTTGTACTATTCTAACATTTGAAACTTTAGCATATTTTACAAAAATAACATAATGCCTAGCATTTCATGCAAGGAGTGAAAGCTCTCATTTGCTATTTCATCTGTAGTATAACATTCAAACATCTTATACCTACTAACAGGGAGCCTCTTTATCTATCTATAAAATTAGCTACAAAGCTACTTTGCATTATACTTGTTAATACAAATTTTTCATCATGCATCTTATTATGTGCTTCTTACACCATATCATGGTATATCTTGTTATATCTGGATATATCAAGACATATCATGAGATACCATAAGTCTAACATTCTCTATAATTCATAACTTTACTTGTTTTAGAGAAAAATTTTCTGAGGAAGATCTTGCTTTTAAGTCTTTCTAACTTCCTCTTGACGTAAAACTCTAATATGAATCTTTCATTTCATATCTCCTATACTGAGATTTGTCATAAGGGTTTTAATCTCTTACCTTTTCTAACTCTTCTTAACTCTTTTTATCTATTTACATAACTGTGTATCTATGACAAACTTATGTGAAATTTACACCATATCTCATCACTTCCTAAGGGGTCACCATCATTGGGCTACTCTTGCCTGAGCACAATTAACTAAAAAGTACCGATAATAATCTGAAGTACTGGTACTAACAGTCTCCAACCCTAGTATTTTAATATCTTAGACCCTTCTTATACTGTATCTATTGGGTCTATCTGGCCTTCTAATCTCATTATCTTCATCTGGAAGATCTATTTGTCTATCATTCTTATGCTCTGTAACCTCATCTTACGGATCTCTTTATTCTTATTTGATCCCTTCTCATATCTTATAAGATATTCTTTTTCTCTTCCTTAGGTATATTATCTATAGACTCATAAATATCTATTACTCGAGACTAAAAACTTTAAATATAATCACTTAATTCCTTTTTCGTGTAAGAAGATTTTGAGTTCTGTCTATAATAATAAGGCTATCTGAAACTAACATTAGGGTTACTCTCTCTGTTATGAGTTAACTAACTTGTAAGGCTTCCCCACTTTAACCTTGTCCTTAGTAATTTATCCTTCCAAAGAAATATTGTACTTATGGCTCATTCATTTTCTTTCTTTAGGCTAGGTTTACTGTGACCCTCAGGATCTACTGCGATCAACCGTATGCCTTTTCATGATCTAATTATGACCCTAGAATTCTATTCTCTATAAGCCATGCTAGGATCTAACTGCAATCCTCTAGAATCTACTGCAATTCTATTGTACTATATTCTCATCTCTGGAAGACCTAAACTAACGGACTAATTTATAAGGTTAGCCATTTCCACTTAGTTGTTAACTCAACAGATAATTCCTCAAGAATGATCACATAAGCCAATATTATCTGTTAAAAATTTACTCATTTTCTTTATCACTCAAGAATTTCTCATATCAATCTCATCTTTTATAACTTTACTATATATAATATTACAGAGAGCTACACAGGCTCTACCATACACATATCTGTCATAATATGTACATGTTATCTAGTTGATATGGCGATAACATGAGCTATATTATCTATTCTCTTTACTCTATTTCAAGAGCAATCTAGCTCTATTGTGAGAACGTTAACTTTTATTACATAGACGTTATTCCTTCTCAAAATTGCATCATCTTTCATAACTACATATCATTTTATTTCATGTTCATGGTACATCATTCATGTATCTTATCTCTATTGAAGGAAAATATCCTGAGTACTGTAATCATATATGTCTATAGATTTGCTACTAACATTCATCTCTAATATCATTTATCACTTTTTTATTGCTTTATAATTACCAAATTAAATTATCTAATTGCATGTCGTCTTGTATGGGAGCAACATAATTTTCTCATAATATTATTCTACCCTGCATGTACTGTGAAGGAGAGTATTCATTCATCACAGCATACTCTAACATGCATAATATGCAATGAGATGCAATCATTTAAGTATTCTCTAACATGCGTGTCATCATATGACAACTGTAAGGAGACTCAATTGTTCATCATAACTTATGGCAACATAAGCCATATCATCATCACATAATTTGCTCAACCATCCATCATACGCACACTGCAATTAAATAATTAACTAGGTAAACTTTACAGCACTCTTTCCTCTATCATATTATCTGTCAAATCCTGACCATTTATTCAGGAACATGAGATAACTACTTATTTAACTTAGTCTACCATATTACCCTCTTACTAGGGTATATACTCAACTCTTCATTACTTTATATGACTCTTGCTCATTACTCTTTCTTAAATTTGAGAGTCTCTTTATCTTTGAACTTGTGGCTACCTTCCTTTCTTTATATATCATATATTTCTATTTATAATCTTGCATACATCTACCACTCTTTTGAACTTCTACTATTACCTGAGAAAAATTCTTTCTTTGTAACACAAAATTCAATCTGTGAACTAACTTCTCAGTCGTTCAACTCTCATTTTTCATGTGGATAAACTCAGCTAATTTTCATCAAATGGTTTCTCTTTTTCTGCTTTAACCCTTATCCACACGCTCATCTCTATTTAATTGAGAGGAATACTTCTCATAAAACTATTCAAGAAAATTTCTCAGGTAAGCGGATCAATCTCCATCTATATGGAGTAACTTTTGTATCTTTCTACTATCTCTTAACTTTTTCTGTCTATATATTAATCTCAGTATGTCCTTGACCGGACTACGGTTCCTGTCTGGTCTCTCTTGATCTTGACTAACTTAGGTCACATAGATCTCATTCATCATCCAGTATTATTACCTTTGCTCCTTGGGGTACTCTATTCCAGATCTGTTGGGTTACTATTTCTTCATGATAGGATCCCTTTATTTTGGGAATATTAGCTCTATTCTATTAACTATCACGTCTCTAATCTTAAGCCATATATTAGCCTTATTTCTAGGAAAGTCTCATTCTAACTTCTAATTATTTTTTCTGTAAAGTCTAGCTGAACAAAGTCTTTTGTAACATAGATCGACTCCTAGTAATCATACGGAGGATCTACTTCTGAACCTCTTCTTAAAATGATCTTTTGTATCTCAGTATCTTGTACTATTTGACTTGCATGTGCGCTATGTTAAACCTCTAACTATAAATTTTAGTGAAGTCAGCATCTTCATTCTTGTCATCAGGTCTCTGTGCATTCTAGTCCTGTCCTGAGTACTGGCTAGTCACGACTTATATCCTCTGTGAACTTTAGTCGCAACCATCTCAATCTACTCATCACAACTTGACATCTCCATGTCATTCAGTCGTGTCCAAAGGTCTTCTCACGTTGTAACCTGAACTGCTCTGTGCATATTAGTCTCGTCTTATGACCTGACTCATTGTGATATGATAGTTCTAGAACTTTTTGTCATGACCAATGGTCTTTATTCGTCACGACCAAAAAACATATGTAAATCTTTGTCGCGACCCATGTCTTAACTCGTCACAACTTTACTTCTCTATGACTACTAGTCGCAACCAAAATATCTTCACATCGCGACTTGAACAAAGCTTTCTCTAAACATTCTCTTCTAATGTTCTTTGTCCAATCTCTACTCTAGCAATGGCCAATTCTTGTTCTTGACTTTGAAGAGCTTGAGTCCATTAAAACTCATCCATATCTATTTACCATAAGCAAATTAAATAGATAACATGTGTACATAGATATTCAACCAACTATCATTTCATTATATCATATCAAAACTTATATTTCATGTATCATAACATTTGTACATATATTTCAACTACATATTCAGAGTACATTGTAACTATCATACATTTATGTAACTACTTTACTTTATACTATTTACATATTTATAACACCCTTAACTCTTTTACATTATTTTCTAGGGAATAGTGAACTGCAAGTACTTCTACATACATAAATGCCACCCCTGTATATCAATTAGCAAATCATTCGCCAAAAACCCACTTAGCTCTATGTGCCATGTGGGGGTATATGGCAATATCTGACTTACTACCATCTCATGCTAATATTCTAGAATATAAACCTGACTAAGATCAATGCCCTCTATTGTATATATATTTACCATCCTTATTACGACATTGAGGAAATGCATATAAATTGACTGCTCTTGATCTCTACTTCTGTCTATCCCTTGGCCTAAACTGGTAATTCACTCTCCCTAAACTTCTTGAGACTGATATAGTCAACATTATCTATCTTTAACAAAGAATGCTAGGGTTGATTAGGACCAGGAGCATCACATTGATCTTTATCTATAAAGTCATATATTCCTGGATTGTGAGAATAGGAAGGGATTATCGTAAAATATGACTGGATCTCTAGATTAAGGGACTATTGTAGGTTACTCATATCAAATATATCCTCAAACTCTAGTGGATGAATATAACTGGTCTACCTATAATCGAGTACTAGTACTCAGCTTCCTCAATAGTAATTTGTCCTCTCATTGAAGGAATAGGGCTTACATTAGGGTTAGAGGGCACTCCCACAAACTCATAATGTATAAAGTCACTAGACTCAGCATTATCTGATACACACACAATTTCAGGCTGAATCTTTACATAACCTCTAAATTGCATATTTGAGTCTACAGAAACATCTACGGGATATTCAAATATAGACCTCCCTGATCAACTACTATCTGAACTCTCTTCACTATTTGAAGGAGGATCAAAGTCTGGATGTACATCATCTTCATATATCATTACTGGCCGGGGGTCTCCCTTATTAAATGATGGCTCAAACTTAACTTTATGAAATCATATATCTACTCCTGCAAGATTTGCTTAAATAAGCAATGCTAAACTATACCAACAAATACCTTAACTTAACAAAGTACTTACTATTTAGAGTTAGGGTCTGAGGATTATCCTATCTGATGCTAGAAATTTCTACTTTGATATCAAAATATAACATCCTTACTTTCGTATATGTTAAGGACTATTTAGTAGCATTTAGAACCACCCATTAGCTAAATCTGGATTTTTTACTCTTCTCGAGTTACTGTTCATTTGGTATTCTAAATTCAATAATGAACTTCAGAAAATCATAATTAATTTTAGAAAAATTAAAATTATGTAGTTTAAAAAGCCACGTGAAGATAACATCTTAAAATTTAAGAAAAAATAATTTTCAAAACAAATGCTTAGTCAAGTAATATAGTTAAATCGTAAAAGATTACTATTCATTTAGTCAAAAATTCTGAAAATAGATTTTGGTTTCTAATTTTGAAAATTTGTTCTCTTTGTACAGACATCAAAATAAGGTATTCTTGGTGTCAAAACAAAGCTTAACATGTTAACTAAATGTCTATAATATTTTATATATTTATTCCATCATTTACTATTTTTCCTTACATCATGAACATTGTTGTACAAACTTGTCATATAACATCATTATATGTAATAATTGTTCATGTAACATTTATACTATCCAATCTCTAACTTCTCTTCATGTTTCTTCATCCTATTTCATCATTCTTGAACCTGTTGGGATTGGGATTACATGGATAGGGTGATATTTTTATGGAAATCTCAGTAGCAAACGGTACTAAACAATGCATGCATTAATGTAAATACTTGTGTTTGCTTGTGAAAATGTTAACATTGTGTAATATGCATGCTTTCATATAACATGTGAAATATAATTGGCCAAAGTAATCACAGAGCTTTAATCATAAATACATATGCAATACCATTCGACATAGTCATAGCAGAACCAAACATAACATTCAATACATATAAGTTTAGGATAAGTTTACTACCTTACATGCTTGGCCTTCCTTTACTTTATCTTTGCCTTTTCTTTCCTACTTTTTCTTGATGTGTGGCTACCTCTTTTGAGCACACCAAGCTATTCCTAATATAAAATTACCATCCATTCATTCCAAACTAGCTCTCTTGAACATTGAGTTTACTTAACTACATTAACTTTCCTTAATCTTGACTAATGGACTTGACATTTGAATCAATTGATATATTGATTTTACCCGACGTAATTTAACCTTTTGAATCCATTTATGGGTTTAGAATAATGAAATTCTAGCAACTATGTACTATTCTGGACAGATTTGCATAATATACACAATTCTTCTAAAAATTCTCATTTTGATTCCAATATTTCAGATACTTGTTTCTCTACTTTATCCCACACAACTTTTCATTTTAAAACCATTGGAAGCATCAAAATCATGAAATTTCAATCACTGTTCATACAAGTAAACAATAACATAGAAGAATTTTAAGAATTACAACTTTTAATTCCAATGCTTCTAAGGTTCAAAACCTATCAAATCCTACACAAAATCATTATATAAATTCAATGGAAGCATTAGATTATTGAAATTTCATCTTCTTCTATCATGAATAGTACATACCGAAGGGTCTCCTTTTTGGCAAAGTCAAGAATATCAACTTGATTCAACAACCAATCATCTAACTAGCTTGTTTAACATCAATCCTATAACTCTAACATTAATTTCTTCTTTCTCCTTTTATCTATGGTTTTATATAGCATATACACCCTGATAAAGCTCAACTTCCTTCCACAAAAACCCCAAGTTCAAGCCCCCAAATTAAAAAAAAATAAGTTAGGATATATTGCTTAACTTAATTCCTAACTAGCTTGAACTTTAATGCCTTGAATCTTCTTTATCTTGGCTTGAGTTTGCATTTTGACATAGCTTTCCCAAGGATTCTCATGCTATTGTTTTGAAGTAGAATTATGGGGGTATTTATAGAAAAATTCTATGGAAAATGAATGGCCAATATCATTTTGTGCACTATTTGATCTTGGATTAGCTTGCCCTAGAAGGCAATGAGATGAAATCATCCATGGCATCATCAAAGGAAACCTTATAGCCAATGTGATGAAATTGCAAAGGGAGGAAGCATCTGGAAAAATTCCATTCCAATCCAATACCGGTGGAGACTGTTTTTTTAATCTAATTTTTCTAAGATTCCATAATATACTTTTTGATCTTAAATCTAGTATCCGAATTCTTCCTGCTATTAACATTGTTATATTGAGTATTTATCTGCTTTCTATCTCTTAGAAAATGACTGAAATGCCCTTAGTTCTCTATCTTGTACTATATTAACCCTAAGGGCGAAATTGTCATTTCATGCCCTTTTACTGCTTATCAGGGCATATACTGACTCTGATGAATCACCCCTATACTTAACTTGGCATTTTGGACTGTCTAAAATGACCAAAATAGCCTCTACTCATCTCTAGTTCCCTATTATAACACGGGCACACTCAATGGTATTTTCGTAATTTTATATTTTTCGATCTTTATTAAAACTAGCCCATAAACTTATCTAAAAATAGTATTGGTCTTATAAGGCGCCATTTTAGGCCTTCTACAAGATCCACTGCCTTCATGGGCTTAACTCCCAAGAAATTCCCCCAAAACGTATTTATCAGGTATTTTAATCTACTGTAAATTCTATAATCAATTCTACATAACTCCTTTTTGAGCTCTATTAGTTTCATAACTTCTTGTATTAATTATAAGAATTTACTACACAATTTCATTTGATTTTGAGGTCCAAATGATACTGTATTAATTTTTCTTTTTTCAGAAATTTATATCAATTTTTCGGGACCTCAAATTAAAATTATGTGTTGCATGAAACTGATCGGAATAATTGTCTCTATTTAGTAAAAAAATTTGGGACTGAACTGATTCCAAGCAGTTTTTAGTATTTTCTAGCTCAACTTTCAATAATTACCATTTTACCCTTAAACTTTTAAAAATTATACTTTACGCCATCAACTTTTCATAATTATACTTAATGGCCCAAAGTTTATGTCTACTTGCATTTTTTACCATAGAACTTTTAAACTTTTTATTTTAGTCTCTCTTCATTATACCTTTATTTAAACATCATTTTGTCTCTATTCATTCTCACAATCTTTTTCAAACCTCTTTCCTCTATCATTCTTATACAAATAGAGAAAAAATAGGATATGACAGATATATTGACAATTGATAGCCTATAATATTTTATCTTCTCTATTGAACTATAATTTTGCCCAGAAGTCATAAAGACAAAAGAGAAATGTTATAATATGACCAGAAGTCAAATGGATAAAAAAATGCTATAATATGAGAAGAAGTCATATGGAAAAAAAGCAAATTTTACAAGGTGATCGAAGGTCATATGGACAAATATGAATTAATTTATTAAAATTAAATGTTAGAATTGACAATAATACTAAAATGATAATGAGATTTTATATAAAATATCAAAAGTAATTATATTCCTAACGCAATAAGTTGTGAAGAAAATGTCAAAAGAAAATAATTTAAGCCTAGAAGGCTATGAACTATATGATATTTACTATGTGATATTTGTATATGATATTTAATTTTTATTATTATTTACATGTATTGGGATTATTCTGTGTGAGATAAATTATTATAGGTATGCTATATTATGATATTGATGCAAATTTTAAGATTTGTATAAAAGCAAATAGACTAAAAAGTAATTATTTGTCATATTGCGATGTTAACATATTATATTATTTGTGTACAAATTAAAGAGATGATATATATTATAATTTTTTTTATGATGTTATTCAATATTAGTCGAATTTATTATGATTCATTGGTGATAAATTTTAAGTATTTGAATTTATTTTTATTTTAATTAATTTTTTTGTTAAGAAAGAAAAATTACAAACTCATACAATATATAAGCATTAGTCCATATGATATATTTTGAATGTTGCAAATAAGTTATTTATAGTATCTCAAAAGATCACTTTAAAGGATCTTTTATTTTTAGGTTTGATGAGTTTGATAAATACTGAATTGATTTAAATAAAATTATATACTTATATTTGTTATTAATATTTATTCTAATCTCAATAGAAATATTTTCAACCTTCATTTTTTTAAGAAAATGATGAATTATTGGGCATATATATTAGAATTAGATTTGGCTTTTTATGACATTTGAGAGAAAAAGAAAAATCATATATTTATGTTACATTTGAATGAGAATTTATTATTTTATAAATTCTAATCTTAAGAGCTATTACATACTAATCTTAACATTCAAGTTCTAAAAATTATTTTTAGTTAACGGTGTATTTTGAATTCCATTAGATATAGTTAATATTGGTATAACATTACTTATATGAGGATCTTGAATGAATTACCATTTACTAAAAGTAATTTTTACTCTCTTTATTTGATGATTAAATTGTGATTGATACAAGCAAATATTCAAAAAATGGTGTGTATTATGTGAGTTATTGGCTATTGATTTACTACTTACACGATTAGTAATCTTTGAAATTATTTATATTATATACTCAATTATTGATAAATAGCATTTAAATTTATGGATACTAAAATAGTTAGGACAATTTGAAATAAAAATAAAAATATCATAATTATTTATTATTTTGTATTATAATATTGATGATATGTTGGATCTTATTCCACTGTACTCCATAAACATTATAAATAATTATAGTACTTTGAATATGTTGAAGTATGTTATTAATGAATACTAAAATTATATAATGATATAATAATATATGATAATTCCTGAAGAACTTATGTGACAAAAAACTGAAATAGTTCCAGAAGAATTAATACATATTTTCTTTATGGGGTGATTGATAATGAAAATTATGACCCATAGATCTACAATAGATCCATGATTGTATATAAGATAAGAATCATCTAGACTTCCTAGTGAAATACATGAAAAATAAAAATATTTTGATATGACTCACACTTGAGGGGGAGATTGTGTGAGGAATTGGAAGACACGCAGCAGAAATAAATTTAAAAATTTTTCCATTCCCTGCCAGGATCTACCGTATGTGTTTAAGCCAAGTGGAAAGAAGTATTACCCTCAGTATTCAGTCGCTACTTTCTCAGCTTCTGGTTGCGACGTCCACAGCTTCTCTCCGCGGCTCATGATCTCTTTTCGATCGCAAGAAGTCGACGACTCAGGTAAGCTTCCTCTACTGGTATCCACATAAACAATGTTCTAACCACGAACGATGTGCTAGCGCCTCCTGTCCCTCCAGGGCTTACTCAAGAATTCGTCCTCTCCGTCTCTATTTCGGCAGTTTCTTATCTACAAACCTTTTTGCGAATTCCCATTCATCCTTTTTTTCTGTCCTAACCGTAGCTCTTAAATATCAGATATATCGGATGCTATGTTTGTTACCACAGACTTAGATTTTTGGAATTAATCTTATATTAATTATAAAATTAATACAATATCATATATTGTATAATTTGATAAGAAACTAATTAAATAAATAGTGTTTGTATTAAATCTATCCCACAGATTTAATTCACCCATTTATTTAATTTAAAATAAAGATAAGACGGAATTACATTTGATTTATTCTTATAAATCAAATTTGAGATATCATATCAATTTGAATTTCAAATTCAAACGTGATAGAGATTTAATTTTATCCTTATAAATTAAATCTTGTAAATATCTCTTATATATAATATATATACGAATTTATATATATACGAATATAAATATAAATAAATATATACATCCACCCTGGATCATTCATTAAATCTAGACATGTCTTAGATTCAATGAATCTAGACATCATAACTCGTGTTGGGCTATTTTGTGTGCGACCCTGTAGGCCCATATGAAGTTGGCAGTGGGCCATTTACTATACTGACTTATAAGTCACAAGCCGTCTCTAGCAAGACATCACGACTACCCAAATCATATGAGGATCGATGAACGATGTAACCTTTTATACAACCATATCATGTCCCTTTTGTCACATGATATTTTGGTCATGGATGAGGCATGGAGAATGTCATCCTCCTATTCTTGACCGTTACTTTCTCGATCCCTGAGTAGTATGACTATAGAAATGGAGCTACCTTTCCATTATAGTATGGCCATACATTTCTCAGACTCACTCATTAGGGGCCCAGTAATATCTCTCTACGAATGTGAGGGACAAATTCCATCTTGACCATTCACATTCCTCCGCACAGAAAACCACTAAGCCCAAACATAGTCTTTATGATCACTCGGTCAAAAGTGGCTTTTGATTAGGTCAAATCTGAGCATTTGTCATGTAGGAATCTATGATAATCTCATGTCAAAGGGCATAGTGACATGGTTTGTATATGAGAGAAGCTTATGACTTAACCCATGCAACTCTCTCATAGTAGGTCGGTCTTCCAACACCTTGTACTCTTACATGTGCTTATGACTTTGATTTATATCTCTATACATCTTCAAAGTCATATTGGTCTTATTTCATCTCTGCTCCCGCATAGATGACTGACCAGGGACATTTAGGATAAGATCATGAGTTATCTAAGGATGGTCATCACAGTAAACATGCAAATAATATGATAACACAATTAATAAATTCATAAATCAACAATGTTCATAAGACAATGATTGGCCCCTATGGCACAATTTCCAACAAATTGTTGAAATACAAGTGTGAACTAAAATTTAATAAAATTATACTTAGACCTTCATGTAAGTCCAATTGATCTCTAAAATGGATATCATATTAAGGTTATAAATCAGTCATATATTATAAAAATTAAATTTATTGTTGGTTATAGTAAACCATAAGTTTACTTATCCAAATAAATTTACTGTTAACATGTCTTATTTGATCATCTTAAATCGTATAGATGATGTAACAAATTATTGAAAATTATGTATTGACATATATTGAAGAACTAAAAGATTTTTCATGAATAGCCAACATAAGAATTAACATATACTGCTTGTTCTCAAACAAAATTAATTATGAGAATATCACTAATTATTGTTTGGAATGGATCTCTAGATTTTTGAAAATATATTAAATTTATATATGGGCCCATTCAATTAGCATGTAACTATATAAGTATTCAATAAATTTGGTAGATGCATCTGTAAGATGATTATATGTGTGATTATTATGAGTTTGTAACTAGAAGTTTGCAAAATCATTTGAATAAATATAATCAATATGTTAAGTGCACAATTTCTAGAATATGAGAATCATTTATTAATGCTTCCATAAGTAACTAGATTAATGCTTATGAGAACAATATTTCTATTTCAGTATTGGCATATTTGATTTTTTATATTATGGCACTTATATATATCAAGTCAATAAATTTTTTCCAATAAAATTGGTTTTTGGTCATGAGCCAGATATTTTTAAATGTACAATACTTATTTTTATTGATCCATCATAAAGCGCATAGATGTCTATTAAAAGAAAATTAAGATAAATGTTGAGTAAGAATCTCATTCTTCTTGTTTGTCTCTAAATGAAACAAAATGATATTTTTAAAGGAAATAAATGGATTTAGGAGACTTATATCACATGATTAGTTGATTGTCATCTGATAAAATTTTCTCAACATGAGGGTGAGAAATTGAGTAGTTGGAAAGGAAAACACAATGAATGCATTATTATTATCAAATGTAAATCCTCAAATATCGTAGTATGAACTAGAAGTTCATCAAATATTGTATTCATAAAATATTACTAAATATTTGCCAAATATGATTACTGACATAAATGAATTTTATCAAATCTCATATTCTAACTAAAAATGCTCTAATTAGAATAAATCAAGGTGATACATGCTTGAAGTATGAAGGACTAATTGGTTCCAAATATAATCTTAGAAATATAGGAGCATATAAGTAAGATTATCATATTAAGAAGGTAGATACTCTAGAAAAGTGTCAAAATATAACTACTTGTAATAATCTCAAAAGAGATTCAGGTACCTGAAATGAAATAAGAGAGCTCAATAAGTTATGTCACAAAAAGAAAAATGGAACCGAAAAGATACAGTTGTCGACAATTGTTTTGATAATAATATAATGTGATCAAATAAGGATCTTATATATAGATCTATCATGTGAAGTAGATAGAAAATTTGGTCAAAAGGAAAAGTAAAAAGGCAAATACACAATGAAAATATAATTATATTATTTTAAAATGTGAAAATTATGGACCTGCAGTCTAAAAAGCTGAAATATAAATTATAGAAACATTTATGTGAAAATAAAAATTTTCACAAAAGCTAATGATGATTATGATGAGAAATATTATACTGTGTTGGATGCAATAATTTTTACATATATTACTACACTGACAGTATAAGAAAATAAAATATGTATCTAATATATATTGTTATAGCCTATGCATATGGTTAACTAAATAGTAAAATGTATATGATAATCTTTTAAGGATTTAAAATACCCAATGATTTAATAATCTTTATTTTGTCTATAAAAATATATTAAATTAATGGACCAAAAGTTTTATATATTTATTATATTATATTTACCTATAATATTGGTATTGCATGTTGTAATTTTATTGAAAAAATTAAGTTCATGTAGGTACATAGTAGGGCTGAGCAAGAAGTCCGCAACCCTTATGCCCGCCCGCAACCTGGTATTATTTTATCCATTTAAAACCGCCTAAAATATGCCTATAACAGGCAAGCTCAAACAGTAAAATATATGGGCAGACTGCGGGTTTACCATTGGGCAACCCGTACCCGCCCCTATATTTTTTATTAATTTATTATATTATATTTATTTAAATTTATTTTTATTACATACTAATATATTTTTTTAAATTTATTTTATAAAGATAGAGGTAGTTTTATCTACAACCATCATAAGTAAATATAATGTAGATGATATATAATCATAATTCAATTGAATAATTAAAATTATGAATAATTATATTATGTGAGCATTGTGGACTATGTGGTTATAAATTTGTAGTTATTATTATAGTATTTTATTTTTTAATTTTAGGATGAACAATCATATTATGTGTGCACTATTGTTGTTTTATTTTTATTGTTATTAGAACTTTGAATGGGTTTAAATAAAAAAATATTTTTATATTTGATAAAAGGCTGCCCATACCCGTTGGAACCCAAACGGGTTTAGCCTAGCTAATTTAATACGGGTTTAAACGGGTTGGGACACGCGCATGGGCTAGCCTGTGCCCATAAAAAAATAAATGGGCGGGGCGAGGGTCAGCCCACCCTGCCCATTGCTAAGCCTTAGTACACAGATAGATAATAAATTAATATTTTATGTTATAGTTCTTTGAAATATTATGAGTTCATTTTGTTCAGAATAAATTAAGCATGTGAATGCACGATATAATGGTTTTCAAGATGATTTTTCTATTATGTTCACAATACATAAGGCAGATGAAGAATATGTTGATAATTTAATATATCCAAAAGATATGTTGAAAAAATATGATAACAATGCATCATGTATGGTTTGGCTAAAAGAAAGATATGCTCAAAAAGTATTAGAAATAATTTACTTGACAAAATAATACATTCTATTGAAAAAGTGACATTGAAAAGCCTATATTATCAACAACTATAGGAAAAATATCGTTATTATCAGGGGGAATAAAAATTATGTTACACTCTTTTTTCTTTTATCAAGGTTTTATCCTACTGAGTTTTCCTGATAAGGTTTTTAATGAGACAGCTTTAACATATATTGTGTACTTTTTTTCCTTCACTAGATTTTTGTCCCATTGAGTTTTTCCTATTAAGGTTTTAACGAGGCACAATATTGGTTATGGACATCCAAGGGAAAGTGTTATGAATATTAAAGAATGGATTACCATAACCCCAACCCTTAGGATTCATTTTCTCTTTATGTCCTGAACTTCATAACCTCCTCAATGAATTGCTTGGAAGAGTTTCTTATTGTAAATGTCATTATGTTATTTATTTCATTGTAACATTTATATTAGTTTTAAGGGTTAGAGAGGCCTATAAATAGAGGTCATGTATAAGGCATATGGAAAATTAAAAAAGATACATATGTGAATGAGAAATACTCCCTTGCTCTCTCCTAAATTATTGTCTCATTATTCTCTTTTTTACTCTCTCACTTTCCTATTTTTATAACACTTCTATTTTCTACTCTATCACTTTCTTTTTTTATAACAATTTTCTTCTTTTATATATTTAATTTCAAAGTCATAATATGACATCACTTTGTCATTTAATTAACATTTTATTAGATAATTTATTTATTCTTATTCATCTATCTAACCAATATTTAACTTGTGTATTGTCAATTCTAATAATAAATTTTATATTTACAATAAATAACTCAAAATTTTCTACTACATTTACTATAGCTAAAAATTATTTCTAATTAGAATGACATTTACTTTGAGACTCATTAAATTTTTCCCTAATAATTATCAGAAGCGTATGTATAAATTATCCATTTTACATTATTATCTAAAGGAATAATTAATTTTAGTAATTTTTGACATAATTTTTTAATTTGATTTATAATTTTATCAATTTCATCATTCCACATCCAATTACTCTTTTCTCCTGCTAATTTAGATATTTTAGCAGTTAATTTTGATAAATTAGGTATATAATTCCTAACTTGATAAATTAGTCCTAAATAAGATTGTAAATCTTTTTTATTTTTATTTTTGGAAATTCTAATACTTTTTTTATTTATATGTTCCTGTAACTCTATTCCATCTAGAGATATCTATTACCCTAAAAATCATATTCTAATTTTTCTTAATTATGCTTTCTTAGGTAAAATATTCAATCATTTTTCTTCTATTAATGTTAAATGATTTTCATGTTATACTTTATTATTTAAAAATATTAAAATATTATCTATATAAATTATTGCAAAGTTTCTTAAAGTTAATAATAATTTAGATACATATTCTTAAAATATACTTGGGCTATTATGAAAACCTATTGGTAAAATATTCCATTTATATAATCATTTCGATGTACTAAAAGCTATATATTTTTTACTTTCCTCTTCTAATTTTATTTGAATTTGAAAGAATCCTTACTTACAATTAAATTTACTAAATATATTTTTAGCTCTTATTAAATTAAATAAAAGTTTTGTTTTTGGTATTTCATATTTATTCCTTACCGCTAAATCATTTAAGTTTTTATAATTTATTATCATTCTTGATTTTCCTCTTTTTTTTTGACTACATTTTATTACAATAATTGCTTGTGAAAAATATTCTGATCTACTTTCTATGCATTTCAAATTCTTTATTTTCGCTAAAGATTTTGATTTTTCCTAATGGATTAAAGGATTATCATCATAATTATCTATTAACCTTTGTTTTATTGTTTTTATTTCTAATGGTTTTACTTCACTTAAATCTAATGTTGCTAACATATGAATTATTTCTATTGGTTTATTATTTTGTAAAAATTGAAATTCATTTTCATGTTATTTTTCTTGAAATGTTTCCTGTTTTCTTTTATATGGTTTTGTTATTCTTATTCCCTATACTTCATGCTTACAAGGTATACTTAAAGTTATAGCTTTTTCCATTCAATGTATTGGGTAATATTGACTTAAAAAAACTAATCCTAATATTATATCACAAGATGATTCATTATATTAATTTAATTCTTTAATTAAAAGTTTACATTCACCTTTTGGTATAGATATATTTTTAGCTTATAATTTTATCATATATACTATTACTCTATCTTGTGTTATATGTGGTCTTACTATCTGTAAGAAATCTTTTCCTAAAATTATCTTATATTCATTTATAGTCATCTCATAAATTTAATTTGACTTAAAACTAGTAAGAGAACTTTTGAGCACCAAGCTGAATGCAAGGAAGATATAAAAGATGATGAGGAATTTATATAAACAATCTCAAGAATCAGAGCATAGGATTATCATATAATTTTATACTACTTATAATTCTTCCATCAGTTACTAATAATTCTAATGAACAGTAAAGTTCAATAAATAAACTGTACGAATTGACAATATTAGTTCCAGTTTCATAATTTTTCTTTAAAGAACTATGAAAAAGTTTTAGGTAGAACTTGAAACCATTCAATTTAATTTTTTTAGAATTAATTATGAATTTTTAAAATTAGATACAAATTTTAGATTTAGCAAATGAAAAGTAATTAGAGAAAAATAAAATTTTAGATTTGGTTCCTTTAATCTTGTACATTCCATAATGGTTCCAAAGGATATAAATGGATTGTAAAATAGTCTAAGGGCCCGTTTGGATAGGATTTTAAAAACGGGCTTATGAAAAAAAAGGGCTTTTGAACAGATTATAGAAAAGGGCTTTTGGAGAAGAGATTATGAAAAAAAAGTGGTTTTGAATAAATGAGTGTTTGGATAGTTATTTATAGAAGGGATTTTATTATTGGTAAATTACGAAAAAGGGTATGAGTATTAAATGAGGAGAGATAAGAGATAAGATGAGAGAGGAGAGAGGGTGTAAGAAAGAAAATAGAGAAAAAGTAGGAGAGAGGAGAGAGGGTGTAAGAAAAAGTAGGAGAGAGGGTGTAAGAAAAAGTAGGGGTAATATAGTAATTAGTTAGTTCAAACGTGGTTTACTGTTTCAAAAGCTACTCTGACCAGCTTTTCTGAAACCTTGGTTTTAAACCAGAGTTTAGTCCAAAAGCCCGTTTGAACAAATATGACTGTTTGTTTTAAAATTTCTCCAAACCTAGGTTTTGAGCCAAACCTTGATTTAAAAACAAGGTTTGGATTTTTCCAAACAGGCACTTAAACTAAGTTATGACAATCACCATCTATGATGTTGAAATTGAACTCTTCGATAAGCTCAAAGTCGTCAATGCTGATGTCTGGCTCCTCCCTCTACTATTTAGACAAGCCTACTTGATCATCAGGATTTTGGGATGGTCTATCAGGATCAACTATATCCTTACCGTGTCGATGAACAACTAAATCTAAATAATATCATAAATAAAACATTTTCAAATTAAATTAAAAACAAACAACTAAATTACAATAAAATTAATTAGATAATTCCATATAGTATTAACATCAAAGTCAAAAATTGCATTTCAATTAAATTATAAATAAATATATGAATTTAATAAAAATAATATGAGAATATAAATAATTATATAACAATTATGCGTACCTCGAATGTGGAGTTTGATATAGATATGATATGAGAAGAGAATTTGACAGAGTTTTGCCCCTCAAACTCCCCAAAAGTGGATAAGTAAGGGGAGGCAGCGTATAGATCGAAGTGCATGTTTTAGCTGTTCATCCCCCCAAAACTACTACAAATCAACGACATGTGGCTGTCCCTTTGATTAACGTGATACTTTGTTGCGGTTTAGCAGGTAACCACTGCAAAAGGTGGTTCAAAATTTGTTCAATTTACCCAACTGCTACAAAGTAGCATGACTTTTTAATTTTTGTAACAGTTCGCCTAGCCCACTGTAATTGTTATAAATGTGGCGCTAACTTGGTGCATTTTTTCTAACAGCTTCTATGACCAAACCTTTACATATGTGGTGCCAACTTGGGGTGTGTTTGGATTAACTTTTGGAGAATAGATTTTAGGGAGAATAGATTCTGAAGAATAGATTTTGGGGAGAATAGATTCTGGGGAGAATAGATTCTGGGAAGAATAGATTTTGGGGAGAATAGATTTTGAAAATAGAGATGTTTAGATGATGAGTAGTAGAATCACTTTTTATATTAATAAATTACTAAAAGGGGTATAATTTGATTAAAATATGAGAGAGGAGAGAGGGTAGAGAATAAATAGGAGAGAGGAGAGAGAAGAAATAGGAGAGAGGAGGAGTGTAGAGAAGAGAGAGGAAAGAGGAGATAGTGTGAAGAAGAGAGATAAGAGAGGGGAGAGGAGAGAGATGAGAGAGAGTATAAGAAAAAAGTAAAGGTAAAATAGTAATTAGATAATCTATAAGCTCTTTTATAATTCTAAAATCCATTTTCATTAGCTTATTCAAAACCATGGTTTCAAACCGAGGTTTTACCCAAAATCAATTTTGGACAAAAATGGCTGTTTGGTTCCACTTTTTTCAAACCGAGGTTTTGTTTCAAAATCAATTCTGGACAAAAATTGATGTTTGTGTGAAATTTTTTCAAACCGAAGTTTTGCCCAAAATCCATTCTCCACCGCTGAATCCAAACACGCACTTGGTGTCATATTTGTAGTAGTCACCCTACGCCTAAATTACTATAAAAGTTTGACACAAACTGAGTTTGATCAAATTGTTGCAAATTTATTGCGGTGGCTCTTGGAACCACTACAAATGGTTCATTTGGGTGCAATTTTTATAAATAACTATAAAATTATGTTTTTTGTAATATATCTTGTACAAGATTCAATAAAAAGATACTTGTACTAGTCTTTGGTTACTATGGCTCTTTGGACCGCTACAAATAATTCATTTAGTTTACTATATTATAAAGAACTATTCCCTTATACTAAATCTAATACCTTAAGAGTTAGAACTGTTTATTTTAATACAAAATTTTTTAGAAAAATATTGAGTTCATCTACAGGTAGGGCAAAGTCTCTTTTTCTTCTAGGCTATACTAATGTTAGGTAAGGTAAGACGTCTATTATTTTCAGACGTAAATTTAAATACGTAGGAGTTAAAATGTCTCTTTAAATATCATGACTAAAACTACAATAAAATATTATTCCTTTATAACTTTTTTTAGATACCCACTCAATCTATCAGAATTTTACCCTGACTACATCCTGATGTGACTCGCGTCCTGCATTTAGCTATAGTAGATGAGTCTCCCACTAAATTTTTTTTATATATACTAAGACTTAAATTTAAAATATCATTTAAACAATATCAAATCATTTATTACTCAGATTAACCGTTGATTTTATTTATTGTTTGGTTGGGCCTCTACGATGGAAAGCCCATTCTACAGAAACCACCATTACTTTTCGGGGGATCCCCTCGATGTTAATCAAACCTCATCAATCACTGCCGTACTGAAATGAAGTACGAAAAGACACATTTACCCTCAAGTATATCTGAAATTTCCTCTCCAGGCTCATTTACCTTCATCGATCTATACCCTAACCAAAGCCGTCGAGAAGCTTCTTCGAACTCGTTGGGGACTGGAGGCGCCGGAGGGACGAGTCCTATCGCCGATGAGGTGAGATTCCATTTTGTACTCATCTGGATAACTCTCTTGCTATTGCGGAACTCTTTCTTGTCTCGATTTTGCTGCGGTAAACGTTTTTTTCTGCTCCTTCGTCTCTTGCCTTTGATGCGATTTTGCTGTTGTGCGAGTTTTCTGCTAATCTGTAGAACTTTCTCTGTATTGTCTGTTATTTATTGTGTTGGATATGTTCGCTACTGCGATTTTCATTTATTGGGTTTCGTAGTTATTGCTTGGGGGCTTGGGGATGATACAATCCATGTATTGAACTTATTTACTATAACGGGTGGCTTGATTCATGCTTTATCTTAACCTGATATTGTTGATCTCTACAGCTATGTATAAACAGAACTACTCATTGTTCATCTAACGCTTGGATGGTTTACATTTGTTCATTCTGTTCGCAAAATGTCTCTATATCTGATGTTTACTGTAGCTATATTGAACACTAGTCGACTATGTGACTGATCTTCCACTCTTAATTTTCTTTCTAAAATAAGACACCTTAGGGAGTTGGTGTAAGGTAGACGCATTACATGTTTCAACGAAATTAAGATGTTTGGAGTTACATTTGTGTGCCTATGTGGCATGCTCATACTCAAGTATGATATATGAAAGGCAATGGCCTTGTAGACAAGTGGCATTAAAGCTCCCAAAGTGGGAGTTCGTGGTTCAATCCTGCCTGTAATTCAAAAGAAAGTATGATGTATGAAAGGGGTAAGAAGAGGAAAGAGAGGAAGAGGAGGGACAGATGGGAGATTGAGAGAGAAAAACAGAGAGATTAGGTAACACATAACATCATTCTGAGGTAACACATAACATCATTCTGAGGTAACACATAACATCATTCTGAGTCCTAGGTCCTTTATTTATATACTAACCTAGGCTAACGGTCACAAACATACAACTGCACGTAACTAAGTTATAACTAACCCAACTGCCTCTCGTGCTTATTATTATTTCCATAACAAAGTACATGAGAAATGAAGAAATGGGCGTAGCTTTGAATTCTAGCCCATCAATTAAGATGCTAGGAAAAAAGTTTCTAAGGTCCAAATCTAAAAAGACAACTGCTTTCCATTCCAATTCACATACATAGCAGAGTACGATAAAACTTAGCTTTTTTATGATCCCGATCCTACCATAACTTTCTCTATGCGCCAATTCCAATTAACATTCCAAATAATTTATGCTCCTACCATAAATTTTTTGCATAAAATTCCAATTCCAATTCCAAATAACATTCCAAATAATTGCATAAAATTGCATTCCATTCCAATTTACATGCTTATCAAACTACCATAAAACTTCCTTTTAATGCTTCTATCAGAACCTTTTCTATACTCCAAACTGTGGCACAAAGTTATAATTCACCAAACAAACTGAGAAACCAGAGTCGGATTTCTCTATTTTCTTATTTACGGCAGATGCAGAAATAATGCATATATACTCAGTACGCTTAGCCAAGTAGGGTAAATCTATTATTTAAACTAATTAAAGTAAATAAAAATAAATACTGATTAAAATAACAAAAAATATAAACAATAAGTGAAACTCAGGGTGGCTTGGGCCTTTAGACTTCCAAAGCAAATGATCCTCTAAACTGGTATTTTCTTCAGGATCTCTATGACTAATGATATTTATAATCACTTCAATAACTAAAAGGGTACCCTTTTCTTCGCTACTGTGATGATCATACCCTTACCTAAGCTTGTTTTTCTAGCATGCCGCTCCAGTGCTTATTGCTATTTCGTGTTCCAAGAGGGGTTAACTCAAAAGACAAAGTAAAGAGAATACTTGTGAGATTTTTGTGTGTCAGGGGTAGGTCAAAAATAAATAAATAAATGAAATGAAGAATCATTTAGAATTTGAGAGATTCATTTTAATAATGAATTTGCTACATAAACCAGACATAACACAGCTCTGAATCTTGGTAGGTATGAAATTCAAAGAATAAAGTGATTGCAATCACTTTTCAGTTTAGCGTTTTTTGGATTTTAGGGGTTATATATAGAATGATCTGGACTGTTTAGTGTTTTTTATGGATTTTAGGTTCTGTAATTTCTTATTGCATGCTTCCTTCCCTTCATTGCTTACTGTTGGGATGTCTTTTTGTTTAGAAAGTATATTTTTTTTTAAATGATAAATGGCGCATCTTGTATTGTTTGATATATAGGTTGGAATTTGGTTCATGCAACTTTGTTATGATCTTTTATGTTGACCCTCATTTTGTACACAGTATTTTTGGTCTTTCTGCTTCTGCCCTTATGCATTTTTTTTGTTGGTAAAATACAGTTAATGCTTCAATTTCATGTTTTCACATCTCTATACCCTAATTGGTTGGGCGGTCTCCTTTTGCTTGTCATAGTTTGACAGAGTATTGCCATACCTCAATCTCTCTCTCCCTCTCTCCTCTTCTCTGTTCTCGTTTTTAATCTTCAATTTCAAATAGATGAATATGTCATGTTTGTTTGCAGAGGATTAAATAATATCCTTTTTTCTTTAGGAAAGAATAGTAAGAATATAATATGAAACTGTGGTTCTTGTAAATCATAGTTTGAAGTTTGTGCTGTGTTGTTTTGTATGTCTTTAAACATGCTACTGATTATCACACTAGTCTTCTTTAGTTTAATAATCAAAGCTATGCACCCTGGAAAAGTTGAAACTACGAATACTTTACATTGCTTATATGTTTTGCATGATAGTCTTCTTTTTTTCCTTCACAATTTGACCTTCATTGACTAATCTTCTGTGATGCTATATTATGAAAATCAAATTGGTTTGCTTTGCATGCTTGCTATTCACTTGATGCATATTGCATATGCTTTTCACGTCTGCAAATTATAATCCCTTCGTACATAGGAAACAATTTTTTTAATGTGGGGCTAGATGGATTCAATTCCTTTTCATTTTTAGCTTTGTGCTTTAAGTTTTATGGTACTTAATTTCCTTTTTGTACATAGGAATGGAATGCAGTATGTCTTTTTTGATTTGGACCTTAGAGACTTCTTTTTCTTCACCATCTTAAATTGTTGGCCAAGAATTCAAAGACACTTGTTTCTGCATTTCTTATGTAATTAAGTATGAGCATGCTGAAAATTATATGATTCCTTGTAGCTGATGTTAATGGTTATGCTTATTAGAATTCTAAGACTTGCTTAGTCATATGTGAATTTGGAGTAATGTAGAATCTACTAATATCTTCAGGTTCATCTGACCTATGTACATGGAAATTTATGATAGCAGAAGTTAGCACCCTTCAATGTACCCAAAACAGTCTAACCAAGGTGATGGACCTGTTTCAAGACCAGTGCGCACTAGTGATAGGATCAAGACAAGGCCAAACATGTATGGTCGACCATACTTGTATTACAGCTCAAAGCACACTAGGAAAAGCAAGAACAAGACAAGGACAGCAGCTTCACAAATTGCCAAGATGTTGCGGCCAAGGGATCGGCCAGCACAAGATTCAAATGCTTCTAATGTATGTGTATAAAATTTTAAATTTAAACAGGTTTAAAAGTTGTAAATGCTTTGGATGATTTTGATTTGCATGGACATGTTTTAATTATTTAGACATGAACTAGCCTATTTATGAATGCATATTTGGAGTGATTCTTAAATTTTATTATTCGTTAGCATTTGGGGTTTTGTCTCATGTATTTACCTTTTCTCATGCTCATTTAAGAATTTGATGTTTTTCATTCACATATGCCATATAGAGTATGCTAGCTATGCACATATTATAGATAACTAAGGTTCAATAATGGTTTTCTGTCTTCTTTCTACCATCCGCTTTGCATTGAGGCCTCTATACCTTTTTGGTTGCATCTTTCTTGGAACCTTAATGATGCAAAAGCTTCTAAATACTAGACTTTATTTGTCAGGAAGCTTTGTTTCTTTCTTTGGTTCCTCGTTGCCTGACTGCAGGTTGCAATGTTTGAATACATTTGGTTTTCTACTTTTAGATCATTCTTGCAGATTTTTATTCACAATGCGTCAGTTCTTTCCTTTTTATCTTTTTTTTTGGTGGGGGGGGGATTAAAAAGCTGAGGCATATATGATTCGATTTTGTAAGCATGATGACCATTTAGTCATGTAATGCATGATTCAAACCTCCTTGTGATTTGCTTCATTGCTTGTTTGGCTGGCTGTGAGAAGTCGTGTTGAAAAATTTGAATTGCTGAATGTATGCTACTAACTACTTAAAAATGACTGTCTATTATTACATTGTACACTCAGTTCCCAGCTTTGGAACTGAATTTATTGGAGTTTTAAAATAGCAGTTATGTTTCTGTCCTTTTGGGACCGGGTTTTGTCTGTTTCTTTTAGATGTTGAGTAGGAGATTAAGGCTCTTTGGTAGTTTATTCTCTGTGGGACTGTGATGGAGTACTGGATATCATGTTATTCTGGATGAAGTTAATGGATTAGTTTGTTAGCACTTTTTTAGTTATTAGTTTATTTTCTATTATAAATAATAAAGAGAGATCATTTATAAATATCTCAGTTAGGATTTGTTTATCATTGAGTCTAGTTTATTTTGAATATTTGATGAGAGATTTTAGGAATCAAAGTATCCATATTGTTAATAGGTTCCATTAGATTTTAGAGATTATTTTTAGATTTTATTTGATTAATTTAATGGAATTTAGATTATAAATAGGCTAGCCACAATAGAGCTAGGCATGGAATGAATAGTATATCGGTTTTTTTAATTTAGACTTCGGAGATTCTCCTAAAGTATTTGGTTAGTGAGGAAGAGTTGAGTTAGAGATCCTTTCTTTTCCTTATTAGAGTCTAGGCTTTATTAGTGTTATGAGTTTAAGGTCCTTGTTCATGTTCTAATAAAGAGTTTTGTTCCATCTTTATTAATTTATGAAATTAGATTCTGATTTCATAATGTTGGAAGACCTAATAGCACCCAATAAGCTGTGTTTTACTTATTTGTTCTGCCGTATTTATTTTTTCCCTTTATAAAAGTCTTATAATTAAGTCATGTTTAATCTTCTGCGATATCCTAGATTTATCAGTTATGTTTTATCTATTGATTTTTCCTACTTATCTTGGCCAAGTTATATATTGTTCTCTTCTCTATTCTGAATAACACATGGAAGCATATCCACATCTTATTTCCTCAGATGATTTAATAAAGGTTTTTATTCCTTCTCAGCCTCCCCATATTTTAGATCCTATCAGACTGTATAGATGCTTGTCTTGCATTAAATGCCCCTCCCCTTGATATGTAAAATATAAATAAGTAATTTAAGTAGTTTTATTATTAGAATTAATATTAGATATTCTGCGATATTAGGATTATATATCATAATATAGATATTACGATATATTATAACTATATATATATTGTGATTAGATATTATGATATAGTAGTATTAGATATTTAATTATAATTAGGATTACCCTTCACTTATAAATAAGGTGGCGATCATTAGTCTTATTGGAATATGGCTTGATTATGTTTTGACCTCTTGAATATTCAGTATAATTTCAGGTTTTTTTCTATTCTCTATTTCCCTTTTTTTTCTATAATTATATAGTGGTATCAGAGCGGTCGTTCCTCGGCCACTCACAAGAATCAACAACAGGATGAGCATGAATATAGAGCGGTATTTTCAGAATATGAGGGAAACTTGATAGAATGAGCGCCCTTCTGCAAAAAACTCAGCCTATAAAGAAAGATGTGGCAGAGTTACGGAAAATATTGCAAAAGAAAAATGACGTTTTAGGTTATCAAGAAGAGTACCCAGCAGCTCAAAAAGATGAGTCTTCCCTTTTGGCACCTATTGATGAGCAAAAAGATATGCAAGAAAGTCCCAAGAACTCCAACCAGACTCAAGATTCTAATGCGGTGCAGATAACAATTTAAGAAGGGTTGCAAATTCAACCTTTCATTCTTCAAGATGCAAGAAGTTTCACACGTTCAAAGGAGATCAATTTTCAGAGTACAACTAATGGTTTGTAGGAACTTTCACACATAACATGCAAAAAGGAAGTGATGAAACCAAAGTTTAAAGCTGATGGATCATCAAGGCTCAACTTTTGTGAGGGGTTTAAGAGTGCACTTTGCAACATGTCTTTAAGTTTGGCACCGATAATGCTGGTGATTTTAAATCTCCTAGTCCAAATTTGGTTCAAAGGGGAATTGATTAAAATGCTTCTTGGCTCTAGTTTTGTATTGTTCTTAGTACTTTTGGGGAGGGAGTATTGATATGTAAAATATAAATAAGCAATTTAAGTAGTTTTATTATTAGAATTAGTATTAGATATTCTGCGAATGTTAGGATTATATATCATAATATATATTATGATATTTTAGAATTAGATATGTATTATGATTAGATATGATGATATAGTAGTATTAGATATTTGATTAGGATTAGGATTACTCATCACTTATAAATAAGGGTGGTGATCATCAATCTTATTTGAATATAGCTTGATTATGTTTTGAACTATTAAATATTCAGTATAATTTCAGTTTCTCTTCTATTATTCTTTATTTCCCTTTTCTTTCTACAATTATATAACGCCCCTCCTTAACACCTATTAGGATTTCTGATTGCCTTGTGGTTTTCATCCTGTGTCTTCTGGGGGCTTCTGGTTGATTTACGAGGGGATTGAACAGCTTTGATGAGTTCTTATATTTTTTATCGTGACTGTTTAAGGAGGATTTTTCTGCTCTCCTTTTCACTTCATATCTTTTATAGTAAGAGAAGTGCGATTGTTTCTTTTCCATATTTTTCCCATTTTCTTAAACAATTTTGATATGTTCTCTTTTGAGGAGAATCAGAAGAGTGACTACTAATAATTTGTTCATGTGAAATATCCTGCAAAAGATTGCTTTATCAGCGTTGTGGAACATTTGGATTTTATATTGTATTATTTGTGTATCAGGCAAAAGCAACCAAGTTGCAGAAGTTCTGGAAGTTGTTTGACAACCTTCTGCTTCAGTGGATATGATTATAGTGTTTTGTTTTAGTTGCTTTGGTTTTTTTCTATTAACTTTAAACTTTCAGTGATTATAACAATGTGAGGAGTATTTTTTTAAATGATTGACTTTATAAAAGGCTGCAGACAGCTAACTATAAATGTTGTTACACTGATTTATTTTGTTTGCCTAATCTTGCAATCCTTTATCTAATCGTTCGTTGCACTGCACAGAGATATGCTATTTAATGAAATTGGTCAAATGATGATAATTTATTGTTTATTATATATTTAAAATTTTTAGGATGCGTCATTATTTCTTGTATTTGTAGTCTGCAGCTACCAATCTTCGACGCTCAACTAGGAAGAGAAGGATTTCTGTAAATCTTGAAGGTTTCACTGACAGTTCTGGAGCTGAGGATGAAGACTTGATGGTGAGTTTTATACAGTTTAGCTATAATAGCTTGGATGGTATGCTTATATTTTATGTGATAGGGTTGAGTTTATGTGAGCTTTGTTCCAGAGGCCCACATATCAACGACCAAGAAAGCAGATTGACCAAAGTGTGAGTCAGGATGAGTTGAGGCTTCGCAAGCACAAAAAGGCTGTGGAAACTAAACCAAACCCTCGGCGTGAAGGTCTGCGGCCTCGTCGTTCAAAGGCTATTGTAAGAGAATCCTTAAATTCAGAATCTGATGATGAGCAGGATTTTTTGGAAGAGAAGGTTGGACAGGATGAGACAGAAAATGGTAATGATTTGGAGGAAAATGATGCAGATGATGGTCAGAATGAGATTGAAGGAGATGCTGAGGGTGAAGATGAGGATGAGGATGAGGATGAGGATGAGGATGAAGGAGATGAAGATGGTGATGACGAAGATGGTGAAGAAGAGCAGGATGGAAGAAGGCGCTATGATCTTCGAAATCGTGCGGATGTTCGCAGATTTTCAATGGAAGAAGGAAAGGCCCAACCAAGGTCACCCCGAAGAGTGTTACATCAAGGTATGGGCACTAAGGTTGGAAGGGATGTTAGGAAGGGTGGATCAAGAGTTCATAAGCGTTATCGTTTAGCAAGACCTGAAGATTCTGATGACTCTATTCTTGTGGATGAACTGGATCAAGGTCCTGCTATTCCGTGGGGTCGAGGTGGCAGCAGGTCTGGCCCACCTTGGCTTTTTGGTGGACTAGACATGCATGGAACAACAGCATGGGGATTGAATCTTGCTGCATCAGGTTGGGGTCATCAAGGTGATGCTTTAGCTACATTGACATCTGGGATTCAATCTGCTGGACCAAGCTCTAAAGGTGGTGCAGATATTCAACCCTTACAGGTTGATGACAGTGTTAGTTTTGATGACATAGGCGGGCTCTCTGAATATATTGATGCTCTAAAGGAAATGATTTTCTTTCCGTTACTGTATCCAGATTTCTTTGCAAGTTATCATATTACTCCACCTAGAGGTGTGTTGTTATGCGGGCCCCCTGGCACAGGCAAAACACTAATTGCAAGGGCTTTAGCTTGTGCTGCATCAAAAGCTGGTCAGAAGGTTAGCTTTTACATGCGCAAAGGAGCAGATGTACTCAGCAAGTGGGTTGGTGAGGCTGAAAGACAATTGAAATTGCTCTTTGAGGAAGCACAAAAGAATCAACCTTCTATTATTTTCTTTGATGAAATAGATGGACTTGCTCCTGTGAGGTCTAGCAAGCAAGAACAGATTCACAATTCCATTGTGTCCACTTTGCTTGCTTTGATGGATGGTCTTGATTCCCGTGGACAAGTTGTTTTAATAGGAGCCACCAATAGAATTGATGCTATTGATGGGGCCTTGCGCCGGCCCGGTAGATTTGATCGTGAATTCAACTTTCCCTTGCCTGGCTTAGAGGCACGTGCTGAAATATTGGACATTCATACTCGTAAGTGGAAGCATCCTCCTCCAAAGGAATTGAAAAGGGAGCTTGCAGCTAGTTGTGTAGGATATTGTGGTGCTGACCTAAAGGCTCTTTGTACTGAAGCTGCCATTTTTGCTTTTCGTGAAAAATATCCACAGGTTTATATGAGTGATGACAAATTCTTAATAGATGTTGACTCGGTCAAGGTAGAGAAGTATCACTTTATTGAAGCAATGTCAACAATAACTCCTGCTGCTCATAGGGGTGCAATTGTACACTCTAGGCCATTGTCTCTAGTTGTTCAACCATGCCTACAAAGACATCTAGAGGAAGCCATGAAAATTATATCTGATATTTTTTCTCCAGTTGCTGTTGCATCAGAATTGTCTAAACTTTCTATGCTTTCCTATGGTTCTGCTATTCCACTTGTCTATCGACCAAGGCTTCTACTTTGTGGTGGTGAAGGCACCGGGCTGGTAATTATCTGGGAACCTTGTTATATTACGAAATATTTGAGAGTACAATAACTGAAGACTGAATATACTTACTACTCTAGTTTAACAGGACCATCTTGGGCCTGCAGTTTTACATGAACTGGAAAAATTTCCTGTTCATTCATTAGGACTTCCATCTCTCCTGTCGGATCCTAGTGCTAAGACGCCAGAGGAGGCTTTAGTACATATATTTGGTGAAGCTAGAAGAACAACTCCATCTATTCTCTATTTACCTCAGTTCAATGTTTGGTGGGAAACTGTAAGTACATATCTTAGTTATCTTTAAAATGCATGTTAATTAAATTAACTGAGTCTCTTTGCTTAAATTCCTTTTATTCAGGCGGGTTTTCAAATATACTAAGTAAAGTTTTTTAGGTGTTTGCTACTAGGCCCTCCAGCTAAACCATAACATGGGGAAGAAATTTTTTGAAAGATCAATTCATGTGGTGCTGAGTTGTAAAAAGAACTGCAACATCACCTTTGTAATATTGGAGAACCTTCTAGCAAATACTAGAAGTTGTAACGTTTGTCCCTTATCAGTTGAGTACTATGACTTTAATGCTGCTTGACCTTTATTAATTTAATAATAATGCAGGCACATGAACAGCTCAGGGCTGTTCTCCTGACTTTGCTGGAAGAATTGCCTTCTGACATCTCTATTTTATTACTCGGAACATCATCTGTGCCCCATGGTGAAGTCGATGAAGTGCCTCCTTCATTGTTTCCTTCCCGTTCAGTGTATGTTAATCTAATTTAGAACAAATACTTGATGCTTGATTTCAACACCAAGATTTTGGCAAAAAAATTTAACTGCCAAGATTCTTTTTAACTCTCTATATGAAGACTTTGGCTTTATGCTATAAATTTGTCTTAAATGGGTTGGGTTATTAATATTGTATGGTGAAAATTAACAATGGAATTCATGAACTGAAAATGCCCGTTTTGTTTTGGGGGATTTGTTGTAATTGACCTGCTATTTTCTATGCAAGACTTGGTTATAAGAAATCTAACATTTTGGATATAAAGCAAGTATTTGTTGAAATGTTCCCTGGCGACTATTTCATCATTATTTTTCTTAATATAATGTCTTATAGAATTATAGGTTAGAAATATTCAGCGCATTCACATAACTATTGTATTCTCTGGTACTATCATCAGCTGCTTGTGTTATATATGATCATGTAGGGTGAAATATTTAGCATTGCAAATGCCTATACTTTCAATGCATTTTTATTAAAAATTTGTATACTTGACTAGTCTTACTGATATTTTAATATTATAATTGAAAAAGCTAAAGCTGGCTCTTCTTAAAAATTTTAATTGTCTAATTTGAAGTGTTAAAAAATATTCATCTGGCCTACATTTTAATTTTTGGTCATTTATTCACCTTGTTCTTTTTTCTTCTTTGGACAGCTATAACATGAAATTACCTTCTACTGAAGATAGAACATCATTTTTCAATTGTTTGATTGATGCTGCTTTATCTGTCTCATTGGAGAGAACGGGCAAAAAATCCCAAGAAACAGATCCCCTTCCTGAACTTCCCAAGGCTCCAAAATTAGCTGGTGGTCCGAAGGCATCTGAGCTCAGAGCAACAGTTGAAGCTGAGCAGCATGCCCTCCGCAGATTGCGAATGTGCCTTAGAGATGTTTGCAACCGGTATGCCAACATATAGTTTATTTATGTCTAATGATGTTTATTATATTATGTAGAAACTATATTAAACTATAATGCAGTAGGCATAAATCTTTTTGGTTATTAGATTTGTTTCCCTTTGAATCTAAGTAGGGAGATAAATTTATGATTTTGAATGCTTTTTGTCGACTGAAATGATGATTGCTTGTTAAGGTGTTGAATTAGGACCAGAGCCAGAATAAAGAAAAAGGGATGATATGGAAGAAATAACAAGAGGGAAGAAAAGGGAAGAAAAGGAGAGAGAGGGAGAAAGATGACTAACAAACCAATAGAATTTTTATTATTAAATAATTTAAGAAATAAATATTGTCCTAGAACTCATTCAGATAGGCATTTTGGCATGTTGAACTCTTTATGATTAAGGGCCTGTTTGGTAAAAGTGGAATTAAAAGTCCTTTTGGGCAAAACCTAGATTTGGGGAAATTTTAAAACAAACAGCTATATATTTGTTCAAATAGACTTTTGGATTAAACCATAGTTTAAAACCAAAGTTTCAGTTAAGCTGGTCAGAGTAGCTTATGGAACAGTAAAAGAGCTTATGAACTAACCAATTACTATATTATCCTACTTTTTCTTACACTCTATCTCCTACTTTTTACACCCTCTCTCCTCTCTCCTATTTTTTCTTATACCCTCTTTCTTTTCTTTTCTTACACCCTCTCTCCTCTCTCCTCTCATCTCTTAGCTCTCCTCATTTAATACTCATACATTTTTTGGTAATTTACTAATAATAAAAGTACTTTTAGAAATAACTATCCAAACACTCATTTATTCAAAATCACTTTTTTTTCATAAGCTTTTTTCCGGAAGCTCTTCTCTATAAGCTGTCCAAAAGCCCTTTTGTTTTATAAGCCTGTTTCAAAAATCCTATCTAAACACACTAAATAACTCGATCTATTTTACTTTGTTATGACCCTCCACAAATACTTCCAGATTTGAACACCTTTAGATCTATAAAGGACGTACTCATACAAAAGTGATGAAAATTAAGCTAAAAGTCCATTACTTAGATGCAAAACACTACACTGGCACAAAGAACATTATACAAAATGAAACATATATAACCCCACCCACAATGGCACCAGACTATCAACGTCACAGAAACTCTGACAAAGAACACAACAGTGACAATGATCAGAGGAACAGGAGACAACTCTCACACAGCAAGTCTGCCAAACTTTCAAGAGATTGGCACTCTCCACCCCAAAGGGCCAAGCGACACTTCAAAGTTCTTCTCTGCCTCTCCCTTGAACTAGAGTGAATATTTAAAGACCCAAAAGTGAACTCTCACTGGCCCCCCATTTATAGATTTTGACCTACGCAACCCTTTAGCTACCTTGTCTATTTCTTTCTCCAAAATAGTAGGAATTCCCAAGTCAAAGTTCTGACGACAAAAAGCACCATTCCCTTTTTATGTATTTTCCTAAATTTCCAAAAGTGATCCTAACATACTCGATGTATTTTCTCTCTCTCTTTATTACAGGATATTATATGACAAACGATTTATTGCCTTCCATTATCCGGTATCAGATGAAGATGCACCCAACTACCGCTCAATAATTCAGAACCCAATGGACATGGCTACCATACTGCAGCATGTTGATAATGGCCACTATATTACATGTTCGGCATTCTTACAGGATATTGATCTTATTGTTTCCAATGCTAAGGTGTGTCATACGCCTTAGGGTCCAAATAAATACCCATTTGTGTGATTCTGTAATTAAGCAATATCAGTGCTTCTTTCAAGTGGTGGGATGTCTATTTGCTTTTAACGTGCTAAGCAAGTCTTTAATTTCCATTTTGTTGTCCCCAACCCAGGCTTACAATGGAGAGGACTACAATGGCTCAAGGATTGTCAGTAGAGCTTGTGAGCTCTGTGATGCAGTATGTGGACTTTTTTGTGTTCAGTTTCATATTAAAGTTTTGGTGCTTATTGTTTCCTGGAAAGTGACCCTTATCTCCTCCACTTTTTAGGTGCATGGAATGCTCTCACAGATGGATCCAGCGCTGATTGCATACTGTGACAAGATTGCTGCTCAAGGTGGCCCAGTTAATTTGCCTGATGAATTTAGGGGTTCTACGTTCCCATCTACGCCTGTTGTTCAACTGGGAACCACAACTCGAATGAGTGCTAGGCTTCGTAATGTCCAACCTGAGGTTAATATGGATCAAAGCTATGAAGCATTGAGGCGGACAAAAAAGAGCATCGATGTTAATGCAGGTGCATGTTTAAACGTTGGCTTTGTTTTTTTAATGCATGGCTGTGGTATACCTCATGTACTGATGACAACGTTCTCTAAACTTGGGTTTCCGTAGCAGATGACAAGTCACGACAAGATCCTCTGCTGCTGGAACAGCAAGCCAGCGAAGTTGCTTGTGAAGCGCCTGAACTTGCTTCAGTTGATGAAAATCTACATGGAGCTAGTACATGCGGACAAGCAGATGATAGTAGCCTAGATGTCACAATGTCTGATTATGAGTTTTCAAGCCAAGTGGAGGCTGTGAAGCAGCTTTTTGTGAAGCGTAGTGAAAATTACAACATTCCGCAGCTTGAAAGGATTTACACGAGAATCATGAAGGGCATTTTTGAAGCCGAACGCAAAGTAACAAAAAATCTGAACACTTGGGTGTTGAGGTTTTTGTTTGCGTTTGTAGAAGATGATGCAAATTTCTAACCTGGGTTTACATTAGGGGTTAGCGGGGAAGAAAGAAATTAAACAAACAACTTTACTGTAAAAGCCGGATTTTCCCAATTGACTTTTAGCGTATGTTTCCTCTCACATATGCCTTGCCCTCAACCAGAATGAGAGTGATTCAGAAGAAAAAACTTTGGGTTGGTTACCCCATACTTAGCTCAGTCAACGTAATGAGGTTGGGCCGATTCTCTAGCTTAACGAGAACTTGAAAACTTAAGTCAATTTTTAAAAACAAATGATAAGAAATAGATTTGTATTTATAATGATGTGAGTTTGATTTTTGTTGTCATTGTAAGGAATTATTTAGTAGATGATATTATAAATCTCTTATAAGCTCTTTTTGAGTTTTGAGATTGTGTTAGTAGGAGTTGAATTTACTTAAATTTGGGTATATAAAAGAAACTTATGAAAGGGACAATGAGTTTTAATTATGCAAATTGAAATATATAAGTGAATAATTGAGTATATTGTGATGTGAATTAGTGAGTAAAGCATCATAACTAAATCTATTAGCCATTGCCATTAAATCTATGTTGATGATGGTGAACAGCACCAAAGTAACACTCAATACGTTGGTAGGATCTATTTACTGTGTCGTACACTTAGTTTTTGGAAGATGACAAGATTTTTAAGTGCTTTTCGCATAAATTTAAAGAAAAGGTGATAGGAATAACTGATATTAGTCAATATTTTTATAATTTTTAATATAATATTTAGTTCATAGTATAATTTATATTATAAATTAAGTTTTGTATTAAAAATTAAAAGAATATTATTTTCTCTCTCTACCTCTTAGATGTTTGACTCAAGTATACGAGGTAATATCACCCTCAAACATGTTTACTATAGACATGACAAGTAAAAACAAAAAGCACACAAACTTTACAACTGGTGTTTTGCGCTATACAACATAAAATTAAAAGGGCAGGCCACTATACACTTCTTTCGAATGTGTGCTTTTAGCGTGTTTCGGTATTTATTTTGAAGAACCATGGTATTTGGTTTGAATTAAAATTTTTTGAAGTGATTTTTTTAAATACTCATTTTTAGCATTTTCAATACTCATCTTAGGTGTTTTCAATATTCATTTTTTATGTTGTCAACACTTTTCTTTCTTTTCATTGTTAAATAAAAACATGGAAGATAAGTATCGAAAACATTCAAGATGACTACCCAAAAAAAAAATTGACATCAAAGATGCTAAGGACAAATATTAAAAATGTGGAAAATGAGACAAGGAAATTTTAATTCCAACCAAGAACCATAATTCTTTTATGAAATAAAAATTTCAAATTTCTTAACTGTAATAAATGTTCTTAAAGGGTACTTAAATGTAATATTTTTTTAATTTTATCCCCCATTGCTCAATGTTGTCTATATTAAATAGTTTAAATCAATGACTGTCAAACTACCCCTAATTTCATGCTTATAACTTTTTGGTGGTTAGACTGCTTTTGAATGGTTTTGAACTATGTTAAAACTGAAATCTAATTTTAGATAAAGATAATGTACCCAATGGGTTGGTTTAAGCGCACCATAATGCTTATTTCAAGTTCTCCCCATTAGGCTCTAGTACTTCAGTACCCCAAATACTGGTTACTTAGTTCAAACCATAACCAATCATGCACTTCCAAACCATAACTAAACATGCACTATCATCAATGGCTGATCTAATATTTAGCCCTAGGAGACTCACCCAAGAGCTTCTACAGTTTTCATAGTAAAGTTTAAACAACCAAAATATAGACAACAAGCAATAGCTCCTATATCATTTTTCCATAACCTGTTGTAAATATTGTGTGGGTGTATCAAAGAAAGAGTCACATTGCTTAGGGTTGTGGGGTCTAAGTGTATAATTAATAATGTGGTCTTACTAATGGGAGTTAATCCAAGTGGTAAGCAGCTCGGTATCGCTTAAGTAAAGTCTCGAGTTCGAGCCTTGGCATATGCAGAAAATCCCCGTTGGGAGACTCACCCACCATAGCTAGGTGCTCGACGCGAGTCGAATCTGGATGTAGTTGGGAAAAATCTCCGGTGAACCGGATGGACAAAAAATAATAATAATGTGGTCTTGGACTAGTAAATGGATCAAAAGGAGGAACTGATGATTTCTCCCACCCTTTGCGTGAGAGCTAAATGTATTATTGTGCACATGATCATGACATTTTAATCCCCATTATGACTCTTCAATATTCGTAACTGATGACTTTAATCGTCATTAAGCTCCATGACTATTAAACCTCCCGCTTTCAAGCAAATCTCTTCCCTTCTCTAGTCTTCTAAGAAAGTCACTATAGGATAGGAAAATGCTTTAGCTCATAGACCACACAACCAAGCAAACTAAACTGCAATTTGATTAATGACATCATTTTGCATTATCCCATCAATAGTAGCTTTAGCTACTTCCCTAGATAATGTTACATGATAAATTTAAAACATTTACAGTATCTTCAAGTGATTCACCCTATCGTTTGGAGAACTATGAACGTAATGGTTTAACTCAGTAAATTTAAATAATGTATTAATTATTTGTAGGTATTTATAATACTTTCATACATGTATTGATAACTTAATTCTTGAACTTGTGACATATCTCAAATTAGTCATTCAAAATAGTAATAAAGTATCTTCTAAACTTGCTATTATAATGATAATAATTTTTTTTTGTTATATTACAATATTTGTTTCAATGATATTAATCTAATCAACACTCTTAATGGTTGTGTAAGAATATTCATATTGAAGTATTTTGTATTAGATAAATTATCAATATGTATTTATGACAAAAAAATTAACAATTACCTCCCCTAACTAAATGAAATTAAATGATTATTTTGAATTATAGAGCAAGCTTTAATCACCATCTCATTTATTAACATTTTTCAGTGCCAATCCCCTTACAATATGTTTATATGAAAGGGTTTGCTTTGATCCTTAAGATTAGGTAACCCTCTCCCCGTGTCTTTGTTTCTGTTGGATTCTAATATTGTTAATCAAATAATTTTATAAGAAAACAAGGCACCTTAGTTTTTTTTGATAAAAATCACCTCCCATTCCTAAATAAAATTAAATGATTATTCTGAATCATAGAGCCAGCTTTAATCACCCTCTTATTTATAAGCATTTTTCAGTGTCAATCTGCACATGACAATATGATGATAATATAATTAATAAAATAATATTATTAGAAAACAAGGCACTTCATTTTTTTTTAAACTCAAAATTTAGTAGGTGTCTGTCTCCCCTAATGTTATTGGGGACAGTCTTGAAGAGTATGTAGGAAGAAGAAAACATTTTAATGCAAATGGGGTAGGACATGAGATTGAGGTAAAAAGGCTATTATAGTTGGATATAATATTTGACTAACAACAGATATAGGGAAAACAAAAATAGGACAATGAGGCAAAAAATTACTCAAAGGATATTAGCAAGACACTAGAAATTGGCCACAGATCTAAGCTATAAATAAAGATGATAAGCTATAAACAACTTGTAAAAAACCATTGTAGCCACCATAACCTATTGGACACACACATGAGCTAAAATCAACCGTGTCCTGTAGTACCAAAACCAAGCAAGCACCTAAGATAATTAGTTAATTAAGAACATGATGAGTGGATGTATAAAACTACTAACTGTTGAAGATATGACGATGATATTAAAGGATATTATTCTAGATTATTATTGTAAATATTATTTAGAAGATATTATTGTATATAGTAGCTGATTTGATTAGATTTGATTACATATAGGATCGGTTCCTTGCACCTATATATGTATATCTTTGCTACTCATAATAACACAATGAATTCTTTCAGCGTATTCGAACATGTCATCAGAGCCAAAATCATAATTCTTTAAGCCATTAGAAAAAACCCTACTTCCATATTCATCAACGAAGCCATGAAATCCGAAAAAAGGCAGAAGAAACCATGAAGCATGACGCAATGCTGATCATAGTAAATCAAGACAACTCCACGCTTTCGATGGTTGGATGAGACGAATTATCCACTCTGGTTACATCTCATGGAGATGAGGATATTTTCTCGAAACAAATATGGTTACATGATGGGAGAATCGAAGAAGCCTGCAACTACAGTGTTAGATTCCAATGTTTTAATTATGACAGACGAATATTTCATAAATGTTTTGAAATAACTTATTTTTCGATAAACTTATCGATAAGAGTATTAATGAATAAGCTTTTAGATAAATAAGAAAGAAAACATGTTATAGAAGAATGATTTACAAAAGGAATTTTTTGAAGACTTATTCAATAAGGGTACTTATCGATAAAGTTTTCGATAAATTGGATTTAAACTTAGATTGTGAAAATCTGAAACTCGAGGAACATCTTGAAGACTTATTCGATAAGGGTACTTATCGATAAAGACTTCGATAAGTAAGATATAAATTCAGTTTACGAAATCAATTTCTTTAAAAGGATTTATAGAAGAATTGATCGATAAAGGTACTTATTGATAAAAACTTCAATAAATGTAGTAAGTTGTCTAAGTTTCTCACAGTGTATCTATTTTCAAAATAACTTATTGAAGCATTTATTGATAAGGTATTCGATAAATATAAACAATTTGACCTTAAATGTATTTCAAGCTTAATTTATCGAAGTATTGATCAATAAGGCAATTTATCCATAAACACTTTGATAAAAAGAGAGAACTTCTAGTTTATCAAAATCATTAAACTGATAAATGATTTTACATATGACTTGCTTTTGTAAATGATGTTATCCTGCTTTGACAAATAGTAATGATTTACTTCTCAAATGATTTATGAAAATTTGAGTTACAAATACTACATATGATAAGATTAAACATTGAAGAAAGAAAGAATTAAAGTCTATTAATTATTTTTCAAGTATTTATAGATAAACTATTCGATAAATGAGGATAAATTGTTACGAAAGATGTTTCAAGCTTATTTTTTAAACTATTAATCGATGAAAGCATTTATTGATAAAGACATAAGTAGAAAACATAGTTTCTGAAATTTTGTGAAATTTGTTTACATTTGTTGAAGCATATATCGATAAGCACTTCAATAAATACTTCAACAAATAAGAAAAAAAAATTCAATTTATGAAACTATTAAAGATTTAATGAATGATCCTTTGAACAATGAGCTTAATGATTTTATGACTTACTTTGCTTTGGTAAATGATCTTATAAAATCTTATTTCCAAATATATTACATAGTTTGAGAAAAGATTAAACATCAAAGAAAATTTGAAAGTCTATTCTTCAGACATTTATCGATAAGCTATTCGATAAGTTTATTTATCGAAGAATACTTTGATAAATTAACTATACTGTTAATGTTTTGAAAAGAGTTTCTCGATGAATATTTTGATAAGTCTGAAACCAAGCCTATGTTATTAAAATGTTATTTTTTGAAAGACATTTCAACAAGGATGGTTATTCAATGACTATTTGATAAGAGCTAAAACTATTTTAACACAATATATTTGATATTTATCGAAGTCATCTTCGATAAGGGATCTTTTCAGTAAACACTTCGATAAATTCAACTGATTGTCAAAATTTTTTTAAAACTAGAGTATCAAAATTTGTTGTTTCTATCTAAACCATTATGAATTAATTGTTATATGCTTAAACTCTTTGTATATTTTCTATGAAACATATTTCCATATCATTTTCAGGCAGAAAGAAGATCAAACGAAAAGTTTCACCAAAAAGTAAAATCTGTTAGAATGCATTACGTCCACAACCAATGTCTATATTCTTCAACAGCTATCTAACAGATATTCAAACAAGTCTGTAAGGAATTGGAAGACACGCAGCAGAAATTAACTTAAAAATTTTTTCATTCCCTACCAGGATCTACCGTATGTGTTTAAGTCAAGTGGAAAGAAGTATTACCCTCAGTATTCAGTCGCGACTTTCTCAGCTTCTGGTTGCGACATCCACAACTTCTCTCCGTGGCTCGTGATCTCTTTTCGATCGAAAGAAGTCGACGACTCAGGTCGGCTTCCTCTACTGGTATCCACACGAACAATGTTCTAACCATGAACGACGTGCTAGCGCCTCCTGCCCCTCCAGGGCTTACTCAAGAATTCGTCCTCTCCCTCTTTATTTCAATAGTTTCTTATCTGCAAAACCCTTTTGCGGATTCCCATTCACCCTTTTTTTTTGTCCCAACCGTAGCTCCAAAATATCAAATATATCAGATGCTATGCGTGTTACCACAGACTTGGATTTTTGGAATTAATCTTATATTAATTCTAAAATTAATACAATATCATATATTGTATAATTTGATAAGAAACTAATTAAATAAATAATATTTGCATTAAATCTGACCCACAGATTTAATTCACCCATTTATTTAATTTAAAATAAAGATAAGACGGAATTACATTTGATTTATTCTCATAAATCAAATTTGAGATATCATATCAATTTGGATTTCAAATTCAAACGTGATATTATAAATTAAATCTTGTAAATATCTCTTATATATAATATATATATGAATATAAATATAAATATAAATAAATATATACATCCACCCTGGATCATTCATTAAATCTGGACATGTCTTAGATTCAATGAATCTGGACATCATAGCTCGTGTTGGGCTATTTTGCGTGCAACCCTGTAGGCCCGTATGAAGTTAGCAGTGGGCCATTTACTATACTGACTCACAAATCGCAAGCCGTCTTTAGCAAGATATCATGACTACCAAATCATATGAGGATCGATGAACGATGTAACCTTTTATACAACCATATCATGTCCCTTTTGTCACACGATATTTTGGTCATAGATGAGGCATGGAGAATGTCATCCTCCTATTCGTGACCGTTACTTTCTTGATCTCTGAGTAGTCTGACTATAGAAATAGAACTATATTTCCATTACAGTATGGCCATACATTTCTCAGACTCACTCATCGAGGGGCCCAGTAATATCTCTCTACGAATGTGAGGGACAAATTCCATCTTGACCATTCACATTCCTTTGCACGAAAAATAACTAAGCCCGAACATAGTCTTTATGATCACTCGGTCAAAAGTGACTTTTGACTAGGTCAAAGCTGAGCGTTTGTCATGTAGGAATCCATGATGATCTCAGGTCAAAGGGCATAGTGACATGGTTTGTATATGAGAGAAGCTTATGACTTAACCCATGCAGCTCTCTCATAGCGGGTCGGTCTAACACCTTGTACTCTTACATGTGCATATGACTTTGATTTATATCTATATACATCTTCAAAGTCATACTGGTCTTATTTCATCTCTGCTTCCGCATAGATGACCGACCAGGGACATTTAGGATAAGATCATGAGTTATCCAAGGATGGTCATCACGGTAAACATGCAAATAATATAATAACACAATTAATAAATTCATAAATTAACGTTCATAAGACAATGATTGGCCCCTAAGGCATAATTTCCAACAACCTCCCACTTGTACTAGGTACAATCGTTAATTTGAATAATTCCTATTGACCTAACATAACGCTCATGCTTTGCCTGCACAAGTGGCTTTGTTAGAGGATCATCAACATTATCTTCTCCTGCTACTTTGCATATTTTTATATCACCTTTATCATTGATTTCTCTGATGAGATGAAATTGCTTGAGTATATGGTTGGTCCTTTGATGTGACCTAGGCTCTTTGGCCTGTGCAATGGCACCGCTATTGTCACAGAGTAAAGTTATTGGATCTGAGATGGTAGGTGTCACCCCTAGTTCTGTGACGAACTTTCTAATCCAAACGGCTTCCTTAACTGCATCAGATGCTGCTATATACTCAACTTCCATTGCAAAATCTGCTATAGTGCCCTGCTTAGAGCTCTTCCAGCTTACTGCTCCATTATTGAGGAGGAATATATATCCAGACTGCGATTTTTGGTCGTCCTGGTCAGTTTGGAAACTCGCATCTGTGTAACAGAGTTCGTCATCCAATCCACCATAGACCAAAAATAAGTCCTTAGTCCTTCTTAAGTACTTAAGGATATTCTTGATAGCAGTCCAATGGCCCTCACCAGGGTCCTATTGATATCTGCTAGTCATACTTAAGGAAAATGAGACATCCAGTCGAGTACATAACATGGCGTATATGATAGATACTATGGCCAAGGCATATGGAACTTTACTCATACGACCTCGCTGATCAGATGTACTAGGACACAGATCTTTGCTGAGGTGAATACCATGAGACATGGGTATGAAACCCCTATTTGATTAATGCATACTGAACCTATACAGTATTTTGTCTATGTATGTACTATGACTGAGTCCTAGAAGTCTTTTAGATCTATCTCTATAGATCCTGATTCCTAAGATATAGGTGGCTTCACCCAAGTCTTCATTGAGAAAGACTTTCCTAACCAAGACTTGACAATCTGCAAGGTAGGAATGTTATTTCCAATAAGTAGGATGTCATCGACATAGAGTACCAAAAATACAACTGTGCTCCTACTAACCTTCTTGTGCACACAAGGTTCATCAATGTTTTGAAGAAATCCAAACTCTTTGACTACTTCATCAAAATGATGATTCCAACTCCGAGAGGCTTGCTTCAGTCCATAAATGGACCTTTGAAGCTTGCACAATTTACCAGAGTCCTCAGAACGCACAAACCCTTCAGGTTGTGTCATGTACACATCCTCAAGGAGCTTTCCATTAAGGAATGCTGTCTTGACATCCATCTGCCATATTTCATAGTCATAATATGCTGTTATGGCAAAGAGGATTCTGATTGATTTGGCCATTACAACTAGGGAAAATGTCTTATCATAGTCCACACCATGAGTTTGAGTAAATCCTTTTGTAACCAGTCGTGCCTTAAAGACATTTATATTGCCATCCATGTCAGTTTTCTCCTTAAAAACCCACTTACACCCGACAGTTTTTAAACCTTCAAGTGGGTCGACTAAGGTCCAAACCTGATTGTTGTACATGGATTACATCTCAAACTTCATGGCATTAAGCCATTTTTTAGAGTTTGGTCCCACTATAGCTTCTCGATAGGTAGTCAGCTCATTATGCTCAATGAATAACACATCACGACTGTCAGAAATTAGAAAACCATATCTCTGAGGCTGAAGTCATGTCCTATTAGATTTCCGTGGACCTTGCGTGACTTGAAGAGTCTCAATAACTTGTTGTGAGTATTCTTTATTTTCCATCTGCAGTTTTGTGGTATCTTGTGGCTCTCAAACTTCTTTGAGGTGTACCTTTCTCCCACTGGTTCTTTTAGAGATAAATTCTCGTTTGAGAAAGATACCATTTCTGACAACAAATACTTTGTTATCAGCAGGGTTGTAGACGTAGTATCCCTTGGTTTCCTTAGGATATCCCACAAAAAGGTACTTTGAGGATTTGGGCGCTAATTTGTCTGAGGCTTGTTGCTTAACATAGACCTCGCATCCCCAAATCTTAAGGAAAGACAAACTACGTGTCCTCCTAGTCTATATCTCATACGGAGTCTTTTCAATTGCCTTAGATGGAACACAATTGAGTGTGAAGCAGCTGTCTCTAGGGCATGGCCCCAAAAAGAGGGTGGAAGATCTATTTGATTCATCATAGATCGAACCATATCTAATAGTATTTGATTCCTCTGTTCAGAAATACCATTCCATTGTGGTGTCCCTGGAGGAGTCAATTGTGAGACTATCCCATAACCCCTAAGATGATCAATGAACTGTTGGCTCAAATATTCATCACCCTGATCAGATCGAAGGGCTTTAATTATTTTGCCAAGCTGGTTTTGTACTTCATTTTGATATATTTTGAACATTTCAAAAGATTCAGATTTATACTTTATCAGATAGATGTACCCATATCTGCTAAAATTATCTATGAATGTTATGAAGTACGAATAACCTCCTCTAGCATTTGTGTTCATCGGTCGACACACATCTGTATGTATGAGGCCTAATAAATCAGTGGCCCTCTCACTGTGCCCAGTGAAAGGTGACTTTATCATCTTTCCTAACAAGCAAGACTCGCAAGTATCATATGATTCAAAATCAAATGAGTTGAGAAATCCATCTTGATGGAGTTTGGAAATGTGTTTCTCATTTATGTGGCCCAGACAACAGTGCCAGAGGTATGTCGGATTCAAATCGTTTGGTTTGATCCTTTTGGCTATTGTGTTATAGATATTTCCATGATTGGGTTGTTCCAAATTTAATATGTAATGATCAAAATACAAATCACCATGAGCATAGAAAATATCATTACGATAAATAGAACATCTACTATTTCCAGCAATGGAAGTGAAACCTTCCTTATCCAAATAAGAAAGTGAAACTATGATACTACTTAAAGCAGGAGCATAATAGCAATTGTTCAAAACTAACAAAAGCCTAGTGGGCAGAACTAATTCATAAGTGCCTACAGCTAACGCAGCAACCCTTGCTCTGTTTCCAACTCGTAGGTCAACTTCGCTCTTTTTCAGCTTCCTACTGTCCTTTAGTCCTTGCACATTTGTACAAATGTGAGAACCACATGCAGTATCCAATACCCATGTGGTGGAAGTAGAAAAATGAATGTCTATAACATAAATACCTGAAGCGATAGCCCCGCTATCCTTCTTGTTCTTTTTTAGATCTTCGAGGTAGAGTTTACAATTCCTCTTCCAATGACCAGGTTCATTGCAGAAGAAGCAAACTCCTTCCTTCGGAGGCTTTACCTTCTTTGGTGCAGGCTTGGTTTCGGGCTTGCATGACTCTTTGGTCTTACCTGATGAGTTATGACCCTTCCCCTTGCCTTTGCCTTTCTTTTTCATACCCTTTCCTTTCTGAACTATCAAAATAGTACTGGGCTTCTTCTTAAGACTTGGCTCAGCAGTTTTAAGCATCCCATGCAGTTCAGAAATAGATTTCTCCATGTTGTTCATGTTGTAGTTCATGACAAACTGGTCATAACTTTCCGGGAGTGAGTTCAAGACCAAATCTGTAGCTAACTCCTGACTCATGGGAAATCCAAACCTCTCAAGGTGATCAATGTACCCTTTTATCTTTAATACATGAGTACTGACTGATGTACCTTTAGCCATCTTGCAGGAATATAAGGCCTTAGTGGTCTCATACCTCTCTTGCCTTGCCTGTTGCTGGAACATTTCCTTGAGATGCATAATCATCTCATAAGCCTCCATGTGTTCTAGTTCTCTTTAGAGCTCCGGAACTATGGTGGCTAGCATCAAGCATCCCATATCGACAGAGTCTTCCTTATGCTTCGTGTAAACATCTCTCTGAGCTCTAGGAGCTTTGGCTGCTGGCTCCTCAGGAATAGGTTGATCTAGGGCATGTGCCTTTCTTTCCTGCTTGAGAACAATTCTCAAGTTCCTAAACCAGTCAAGAAAGTTTGTCCCATTGAGTTTGTCCTTCTCAAGGATAGATCGCAGCGATAATGTAGCAGTATTACTAGTCGTCATGATTCTACAATTAAAATATACAATTGAATTAGCAATCTCCCACTAAATAAACAACCCTCAATGCAATAGTTAGTGGGCTAAGATCCATATTTGGCTCAAACTTAAGTCCGTTTTAGCAGGACGCTTAAATTAAGTTATTTAGGTAGGTAACACCTTTACCAATTACATCAAATGTAACTCTTAGATGTTCATGGGATTTTATCATCATATGATCTGGCATATTTTTAATCCTATCTAATGCCTTAAGACCCAAAACCATTTTGTTAATCTCAATTAAGTCAAACAATAATAAACATGTGAGAGTAGCACCATTACTCTTGGTTATCTCCCCAAGATAACTCAAATGCACCCACTTTGTCAGAGTCCACAATTGAGCGATTGAGGTTTTGACAAGTGTTCATAAATTGATGGCATTATGACTTAAGATTTCATTTAGAGGGCTTAATTTAACTATCTGGTTTATAAGAATACATGTTTCTCAGTTTGTATCTCATACAAGTAATATGCATGTGCTGATATAATCATAAGATGCATAATTTAAATGTGATACAATATGGCTCACCTATCCTAAGTCCACTCAAGCCAATGAGAGGAGCTCTCTAGTAAGAAAAAGGGAAATTACATATAGAAACCTCTTTTAATATTTGAGGGAAGTGAGATGAGAAGAGAAGGTACATTAAGAGTATATAGAGGAAGGCACGACACGCAGGCCGTATTTAAAAATTATAACACTTGCAATTTAGAGCCATATTGTTCACCATACCCAAACATTCAAGAATCAATATTCAGATTTAATTTGAAGGGCAATTAATGTTTCAAAACTAAAACATTCACAAAACATTATATGTTACGGTTATGTTGCGCTACGAACAGGTAGCCACAGCGGTCCTGCTAGCCAGTTAGCGGGAGGGGTCTAGGGCAGCAACTCGAGAATTTTTTTTTTGTTTCATAAATAATCACGAATCTGATTTCATTTTTCTTAGACCCCATCAATATTAATTCATCAAATTAAAATGCATGCACCACCGATTTCAATTCCCTTTCAGATTCCTTATATGTCATACATAAAACGGATTCCTTATATGTCACACATAAAACGCATGTTATCATATGATTGGCTATGACTAACACATATCATATGAATCAACAATCAAGCCTAACTTAAACACAAAATGGCATGGCTCTGATACTACTGTAAGGAATTGGAAGACACGCAGCAGAAATTAACTTACAAATTTTTCCATTCCCTGCCAGGATCTACCGTATGTGTTTAAGTCAAGTAGAAAGAAGTATTACCCTCAGTATTCAGTCACGACTTTCTCAGCTTCTGGTTGCGGCGTCCACAGCTTCTCTCCGTGGCTCGTGATCTCTTTTCGATCGCAAGAAGTCGACGACTCAGGTTGACTTCCTCTACTGGTATCCACACAAATAGCATTCCAACCACAAACGACGTGCTAGCGCCTCCTGTCCCTCCAGGGCTTACTCAAGAATTCATCCTCTCCGTCTCTATTTCAGTAGTTTCTTATCTGTAAAACCCTTTTGCGGATTCCCGTTCACCTTTTTTTTTATCCCAACTGTAGCTCCTAAATATCAGATATGTCGGATGCTATGCGTGTTACCATAGACTTGAATTTTTAGAATTAATTTTATATTAATTCTGAAATTAATACAATATCATATATTGTATAATTTGATAAGAAACTAATTAAATAAATAGTGTTTGTATTAAATCTGTTCCACAGATTTAATTCACCCATTTATTTAATTTAAAATAAAGATAAGACGGAATTACATTTGATTTATTCTCATAAATCAAATTTGAGATATCATATCAATTTGAATTTCAAATTCAAACGTGATAGAGATTTAATTTTATCCTTATAAATTAAATATTGTAAATATCTCTTATATGAGATATCATATCAATTTGAATTTTAAATTTAAACATGATAGAGATTTAATTTTATCCTTATAAATTAAATCTTGTAAATATCTCTTATATGAGATATCATATCAATTTGAATTTCAAATTCAAACGTGATAGAGATTTAATTTTATCCTTATAAATTAAATCTTGTAAATATCTCTTATATGAGATATCATATCAATTTGAATTTTCAATTCAAACTTGATAGAGATTTAATTTATCCTTATAAATTAAATCTTGTAAATATCTCTTTTATATAATATATATATATACGAATTTATATATATACGAATATAAATATAAATAAATATATACATCCACCCTGGATCATTCATTGAATATGAACATGTCTTAGATTCAATGAATTTGGACATCATAGCTCGTGTTGGGCTATTTTGTGTCTGACCCTGTAGGCCCGTATGAAGTTGGCAGTAGGCCATTTACTATACTGACTCACAAGTCGCAAGCAGTCTTTAGCAAGACATCACGACTACCCAAAATATATGAGGTTCGATGAACAATGTAACCTTTTATACAACCATATCATGTCCCTTTTGTCACACGATATTTTGGTCATAGATGAGGCATGGAGAATGTCATCCTCCTATTCGTGACCGTTACTTTCTTGATCTCTGAGTAGTCTGACTATAGAAATAGAACTATATTTCCATTACAGTATGGCCATACATTTCTCAGACTCACTCATCGAGGGGCCCAGTAATATCTCTCTACGAATGTGAGGGACAAATTCCATCTTGACCATTCACATTCCTTTGCACGAAAAATAACTAAGCCCGAACATAGTCTTTATGATCACTCGGTCAAAAGTGACTTTTGACTAGGTCAAAGCTGAGCGTTTGTCATGTAGGAATCCATGATGATCTCAGGTCAAAGGGCATAGTGACATGGTTTGTATATGAGAGAAGCTTATGACTTAACCCATGCAGCTCTCTCATAGCGGGTCGGTCTAACACCTTGTACTCTTACATGTGCCTATGACTTTGATTTATATCTATATACATCTTCAAAGTCATACTGGTCTTATTTCATCTCTGCTCCCGCATAGATGACCGAGCAGGGACATTTAGGATAAGATCATGAGTTATCCAAGGATGGTCATCACGGTAAACATGCAAATAATATGATACCACAATTAATAAATTCATAAATCAACAATGTTTATAAGATAATGATTGGCCCCTAGGGCACAATTTCCAATAAAGTCAACTAACTATGAAAGAAGCTGGAGAAATGGTTGAAGTTAATAGCACAAAGATGCACGAAAAAAGCACAACAAACATGAACAAACCATGTTATTAAAGCATTCATTGCAATGTTCATGGTTTCTCTGTTATACTCTATACATATTATGTTTCATTCATTAAGAAAAAACTTAGAGAGTATGATCTTTAGTATTTATCATCATCATTCTTCTAAACAGAGCTAGAAACCTTCCTTCTTTATCTGATGTACTCAAGAATGTGACTCAAGTATGATTGTAACCTTACGGGAAGTAAGGAGAGTGAGAGAGAGAGACTCTTGACTATTGTACTGAGGCACTAAAAGATAATGAATCTTGGAGGATAGTGGAATATTTAGAGGAGCTCTAAGGACTGGATGCAGGTCAAGTAGTTAGGCTGAACCAGATAAACTATCTATGTGCATCTTCTATCTTATCTTCTTCTTCCATAGGTGATATACTTACTAACTCAATCTTTGTTTTTTATTTAAGTTTTAAAATTTTAATATCATCCAATTTACCCCTCTTGGGTGAAACAACTAGTGTACTATTTAGTATCAGAGCAAGTCAATTATTTAAAGGATCTAACGATCTCAAGTGCAATGATCATGGCTGAGTATGAATGTTTTGATTATAGTATTCATCTTTTCTTAAAAATATTGATTTTTGTTTTTGGAAAGTTCGGATGATAATATTTTTAAAACCTATTGTTTTTGTTATGAGATATATTTTTACAAATAATTTTAATTTCAAAATACGAATGGATTGGACGAAAAAAGAAAAGAAAATATATTTCTTGAACATTAGAGCAATGTAAATTCTATATAGTGGTTTAACTAAGAGTGACTATGGAAAAATTAAATCTTGCTCTAGTACTAAAATGGTACCTGAGATTGAAGAAGGAGAAATCTTAGAACACTTTCATAAGTCTGATAAACAAGATAAAAGATGAGTATGAGGAAGAACTCAACATGGACACATCAAATGAAAATGAATCATTACATGGAGGTCAAGATTTACTTATGGTAAATAGTTCCAAATCTTTGAGTGCATTTGTAAAGAATGATTTTGAAAGATTACTTAAAATTATTTTTCAACCTATTGCTGATTTTGTTTCAAAAAGCAAAAGTATTTTGCATTCTAAGTTTAATGATATTGTTGGGAAGAAAGAAGTTATGCACATTGATTATATGAGATTGTTTCCACTCGAACAACACAATATTTGCAAAAATACTCATGAAATGCATAATTCTATTATTTGCAATTATTATGATAAATTAGGTCATATTTCTCACACATGCTATATTAAAAGAAATTATAATGTGACAAACAAACTTGGGTTTCTAAAGGACAAGTAAAGTCTAGTTCTTTAGCTTTGTAGGATATTTCTAAGAATCGACAGATTAGCCCAAAGAAGAAGAAAGTGCCTAAGAGAGCTATTCATATGATTAACAAGAAAACTCTTAGAGCACCCATTTCTCAAGCGACAAAGACTATTCATGTAAAGCAATAGAGACAAAAAAAAGGGCACCTCGTATCTCAATAATGAACTACTATAGAGTACTAATCAAACTACCCTTATGAGAACAAGAGAAGTTGAATTTTTGAAGCACCAAGTAGATTGCAAGCTCTTAAAGCAAGAAATTCAAAGTCTCAACATCATAAAAGAGATATTGTCACATGCTAATTTTTAGGCATAGAAGCTCATAAAGTAGCCTAAAATAGGTAAGCTATAGGCCCCTTTGAGCAGAAGTCCCAAAAATATATAGAGAATTTTAAAGGACTGAACTGTAAATGGAGAAACTTCAGGGACTAAAGTGCATTACAGATAAGATTGCATAGAAAGCTTATTAGAGAAGCTTTTCAATTTTCTTCTTTCTCCAAGATGGCTCTAAATAGAAGGATTCTATTGGTTAGAAGTTTCAGGAGTGCATAGTCATATGCTTACTCATCAAGTTAATTAATTAACCAATTAATGAGAAAACATGTGGACCCATCAAGAGAGAACACATGGCTCACATGTGGACCAATCAAAAGAAAGCACTTGTTGCCCAGTGGACCAATAAGGAGTAGCCACTTAGCAAGGAAGAGAGGTAATGATGCTAAGGATATATGGACAATAAGAAGAGTGCAAGTGGCTAACATGTGGACCAATTAGACGTGAACAAAGAGGCATCGATGGACCAATAAGAGAAGGACAAGTACAATTGTAATTTCTATCAACTTGGAGGGAAATTAGCTAATTAGACCTTTATAAATAGCAACTCCCCCTCCAATATGAACTTTTCATATAACCTAAGGGGGGAAGGTTTTGCTCTTGAATCAAGTAAAGAAAAGGAAGAAAAAGGTACTTTAATCACTAATCAAGCTTCGATTTGAGTTAGTTCCTGATTCTACTAAATTTGATATTTATAAGGTTTAATCTTAGTTTCTGTTAATTAAAATTCATGAAACCCTAAGGAATAGTTTCTACACGAAATTCATGAGTAAAGTGGGAATTGATGTTAGATATATGCTAAATGGTAGAAAATAAGCTAGAATCAAGTTGTATTTCATGATAGTTTGAAGAATATCATAAGTAGTCACCATAGGGGACCCTATGACTTTGAATGGTTCTATAATCTAGGATGAGATTTTGTTGATTCTAAAGCTTCCAATGGATTTAGAATGAGAAATTGTGTAGGAACAAGATGAGAAAGTAGCTTTCGAAGCATTAGCAATCAAAATGCAATTTTAGGGTAAAATACCTTATGTCTTGTCTAAGAGGAATTCATGGGGTAGGAATTTGATTTCGTTAAATCTAAGCTCATATTTGGATTTCTCATAAAAAGTTATGTAGGATTGGTCTATACAAGTAATTTTTAGAAAGTTAGAACAATAACCCAAAAATTGAAGTTAAGGGTTGTAGTTCAAGAGAGCATGTCTTGACCATTGCTCATTGTCATGACCATAATGAGTTATATGCATATTGTGATTTTATTTAGGGCCATGAAATGTCCAAGAAGGTGGTTTGGAAGAGGTTAGGCAAACTTCTTTGGTTGGGAAGCCAAGGAAGCAAGAAGGAAAGCTTAAGGATAAAGGTAGTGAACTTACCTAACTTGTGTGCTTGATACTTATGCTTGTGTGTTAATGTGTTGATTGCTTTACTTGCTTATGTAAAGCATGTAAGAGTAGTTTAAGCTCTGTTTCTATTAATGCAATGGCCATATGTATAATGCATAAAACATTAAGCATAAGAAGATTTGATTTGTTTAGTATGAGTTAAGTAAGTATGCATGTTACACTAAATTTTATTTTATATGCATTAGTGGTAATGTTTGCTACTGAGATTCTCCCAAATCTCACGCTTCCTTACCCAATCATAATAGGTAATGTGAATGTGGAAGAATATGCATGAAGAAAAGCAAAGGAAATGAAGAAGAGAAAGTGAAGAATAACTTATGCAAGCATGTTACCTAGTTATTTTTCTTTATGTAAATGATGAATAAATGTTGTATCTTACTTTTAAACTCTCAGAGTATGTATTTGAAAGCATGTTTAATTAGCGAAAGTATTACTTTGGCCAAAAAATTAAAATTTTTAAATTTAACTCTCAGGTACCGTTCATTTGGTAAATTTTAGATTGTCAGTCCAACTTTAGAAATTTATAACTAATTATAGAAAAATTGTATGGAGATAGTTCAAAGCTATGATAAAAGCTCTTTCATTTATATTTAAGGAAAAATATGAAATTGAACATTTACTACCCATTTAACATAGAATTGCCTATTGCTGTGAAAGATGATAGAATATCTGAAATAATGAAGAGCATTAATGTGATGAATTCAAATATAAACTCCATCAACACAAACTTATGTTCTAATTTCAAGGACTTGAGATCTATTGTGAAGAACAATCAAGCAATGACAGAGTCCAAGTTTGCTGCTTTGGATAATAAAATAGAATAGTGGGAAACAAAAGCTACAAACATGAATGGTTATGTGTTATAATTAGCCAATTCAATAAGTGATGTTCAGGCAAGAATCAGTGACAATCTACCTTCAAATACAGTTGTTAACCCTAAATCTGTAAACGTTATAAGTTTGATAAGTGAAGAACAAGTTGAGGAACAAGTTACATTGGCCAAAAGTGAAGAGGATAAAAGGTAGACACAGATTCCAATAGCTAATGATAAGTAGCATTGAGAAGTCTGAAAAGTGAGAAAGAAGCACAAAAACCTAGGGAGAAAAATCTTATACAAAGTCAAATCAATTATGTACTAGATTTATAAGGTTGTGGACTGCCAAACGTAAGGAAACTAAGCTACTTGAAGCTATGCATTCTGATTTAAGGAATCCTAGAGTAGACATAACTAAACAAACACAACCAGCAGTAAACTCAAAGCTCAAGTAGCAAGAATCGACTTCTGGATTAGCTGAGAAAAAGGTGCATCTAAAGGAACTACCTATCCCAAGGGAATTCATGAGCAGTAAGAAGAAAGAAAGAAAGAGGAAGCTACAGATGAGAGGGAGGCTAGTTTTTGGACCTGATTAGGCTAAAAAGTAGTACACGAATCTTCTCTACACCTTCTCCACAACCTACACACTTATCTTCCATCTTTCTTCACCTTTCCATAGAATCTCACATCTATACATATTAATCCATCACCTCTTTCTACTTTCTTCATGGAATCATATATGGATAGCGATTGCGGCACAGTAGGAGTCATGAGAGGCTAAATCTTTAGTCTCTTTGTGATGGATCGCATATCTTGAGCTCATAGACTGCAGTGCACATGGGGAGTTTTTTTGTTTTAATCTCACCTTTCTTATGATTTTGAAATTCCTGATCTAGGGTTTTGATTTTATGAGTAAGGATTGGATATCGATCAATTATTCTGAGATTAAGTTTTATAATTGAATTTGGACGTTGGTTTAATATGAATATTTCAGTTTCAATTTCTGGATGATTGGGTTTTTATCAATGATCATTGCTAACTAATTCGATTGCTTGAAATCTATGGTCATCGATCGATGATCATTTGAGGGCATCTACATCATCTTATTTAAATTGCACGCTAAGTGGCTTTTAATAGTTCATTAAGAGTTTTTAAACTAGATTTGATCAAAGGAGTTTAAGGAATGTTAATGTTCTGGACTCAATCAATTGATTGAGGTTTCTTTTAAGATTTATTGATTTTAAAACCCCATATCATATTAAGAGCAAGGATAGATAGTTTTCCATCATCAAAAGTCTGTCTCAACACATTCTTTTCAAATTTCACTCATTTTCCAACTTAATCAAAAAATACAAAAATATTTACTTTAATGTACCTTATTTTATTGCTCTAAAAATCAATCAAACACAAAAACCAAATTTTACTTTCACTCAGGTTTTCAATGGTTTTGTCACCATTTTGCTAGGTTTCTAATAAAAAGGTTCCTCAAGAAGAATGATAGGGTTATACCTTATACTACATTAATAAGGTGCAATTAATTTTATTTTGATACATAGGATGACAACAGCCCATGTGAATTAGGGACACCTCAGTTGCTAACTCAGTGCTTCAAGATAATTCCAAAATCTTGTCTCGTAATGAATAGCTAAGATTATGCCATGTGTCCTTACTTTTTTCTTGAGTTTTCTTCTTCCCTTAGACTAGTTCCATGTGGTATCTTGGTGGGTCCTTTGAGGACATCTTTCACGCCACCTCATAGCTTCCAGATAAGTCCAAAGCTTTATCTGATCAATTCCCCAATTATAACTTCAACCGAGTAATTATACTTTATTACAAATTACTAAATTATTGTTTTAATTCGACTTGGACCCATATAACTCTGAGGCCACATTTGTGGACTTATTGGAATGTCATCTTGGGTCTCTGATCAACCTCAAGTACTCTGATAGCTCAATTCTCAAGAAATTTCCCTTATACCGATATTCTTGAATTACCCTGATTTCTAAAATAAATTCTATTTAACTCTTTTATTTGTTCTGAAATAAACTCTATTTTTTTGTAAAGTCTCATAATTTTTTGAGACTCAAAAGTTCTGATAAAAATTACATACAATTCTTCAAAACCCTTTATTGGTGTCCTTTTTTACCGTAAATTCCATAATCAATTCTACGAGACTCCTTTTTTACTTCTATCAATTCCATAAATTCTTATATTAATTATAAGAATTTACTACAAAATTTTATTTGATTATGAGGTCTAGAGGATACTGTAATAATCTCCTAACTTTGAAAATTAATATCAATTTATCGGACTTCAAATTAAAATTATATGCTGCGTTAAACAAACCAAAATAATTGTACCTATTTTATAGTAAAATTTGGGACTAAAATGCTTCTAGGCTATTTTGGGCCTTTTCTGACTCAACTTTCTCATAATTATCATGTTTCCCTAAACTTTTAAAAATACACTTTAGTCACTCAACTTTTTATAATTACACTTAATGGCCCACAATTTGTGTCTACTTCCATTTTGCACCATGGAACTTTTAAACTTTTTACTTTAGTTCATTTCTTTTCAAAAATGACCATTATGCGCCTATGGACTTTCACTCTTTATATATAAATCCCTACACTTTCATTTATTTGCAGTTTAGTCCCTCAACAACATTTGAATATTTCTAGGACTTCTGCGCAATGGAGTCTGGTAGCCTATCTATTTCAGACTACTTTCTGAGTCTCTGGGTTTAAAAATTGGGATATTACATGTTTCATTCTTTAAATGTAATTAATAGATTGGGTAATTGATTAATCTAGCATTATCTTTAATAACAAGTAAAGTCTTCATATGATCGAAAAGTGTTTATAATATAATTAATCTTATACACTTGATCATTGATTTCAGTTATTAATTTGAATGAACATGCATTACATCTTTTTTGTTGTGATTAAATCTAGTCAAGTTTAATCCCAGTTATTCAAATCCTTACTTCATGTACGTATATATATATATACACTAACTAAATATTGAAGTGTTTACAGAATTAGTATCAAAGAGCTCATATCCCATTAAGATCAAAGATAAATCAGAGATCAGACCAAGAGAAAAGCCAATATATTTTCAACAACAAAAAGACAAAAGCCTCAATGGCTATAACGGCTAGTTCAACGGTCATATTTCCAATGGATAGAAAACTTAATAGAAGAGAACCTCAACATAAACAATGTTCAATGGTTACAAAAATCAACTATAAAAAGAAGAGCATTCAAAGTAATGAGGTTGGTGACTAAGGGCGATAATGAATGATAATAGGATGATGAGATATCCATAGTACTTAGTCATGAAAGCATCAAATAGCCAGTAACCCAGAAAATATTCTAACTCTCCAATCTTCATGTATTATTCTTTGAGAGAGAGATTTTTCAATAAACTTCAATGTATATGCACTCACTCTTTCTGAGAGTTAGATTCACTCTTTATTACAAAACCTTAATCAAGGGATTCAAGGTTGGGAATTGATCGTCTCAATTTAAGGGGGAAAGTAGCCATTAGAGTGTGTGTAACCTCAAGGTTGAGGTGGTTCTCAATTAGCCATTAAAATTGAGGTTATAATGGCTACCAAGAGCCTGTTGTAATCTTGGTGTTTATAGTAGATTGAAAAATCACAGTGGAAAGCTAAGGATTAGATGTAGGTCAAGGATAGACTGAATCAGGATAAATTATCTGTGCAAATTTTTCTTCCTTAACTCTTTGATTTCCAGTTTCAATTAAGTTTTTGAAATTACATTTTTTTTACTGAGAAAGATTTGAAAGAGTCATAAAGAAATTTCAAAAGTCATCATTCACCCAATTCACCTCTGAAAAATCCTTACTTTCATACGTCTTAGGGACCATTCAGTAGCATTTAGAACCACTTACAAGACCTTGAAAGTCCATTAGCTAAATATAGAATTTTATTCTTCTTGACTTACTGCTCATATGGTATTCCAGATTTGACGATGAACTTCAAAAAATCATAATTAATTCTAGAAAAATAGAAATGAAGTGATTCAAAAAACTACATGAAGCTAACATCTTGAAATTTAAGGGAAAAATAATTTCCAAACCAAATGATTAGTCAATTAATATAGTTTATTCATCAAATATTACTGTTCATTTGGTCAAAAACTCTAAAAACAGATTTTGGTCTCTTATTTTGGAAAATTTGTTCTCTTTGTACAGACATCGAAATAAGGTGTTCTTGGTGTCAAAACAAAGCTTGAAATTTAACTAAATGTCTGTAAAATTTTATACATTTATCTCATCATTTAGTATTTTTCATTACATCATGAGTATTGTGGCTCAAACATGTCATATAACATCATTACTTGCAACAATATATACATTCATCATATAACATTTACATTATCCAATCCCTAACTTCTCTTCATGCTTCTTCATCCTCTTTCCTCATTAATAAACCTGTGGGATTGAGATTACAAGGAGGGGGTGAGATTTCTGAATAAATCTAAGTAGCAAACGATACTAAACAATGCATGAATTAATGTAAATACTTGTAATTACTTGTGAAAGTGTTAACATTGTGTAATGTGCATGCTTCTATGTAACATATGAAATACAATTGGCCAAAGTAATCATAGAAATAGAGCTTCAATCATAAACACATATGCAACACAATTCAACCAAGACATAGCACAACCAAGCATAACATTCAATACATACAAGTTTAGGATATGTTTACTACCTTACTTGCTTGATTTCTTTCACTTTAACTTTGCCTCTTTCTTCTTACTTCTCTTGAATGTGTGGCTGCCTATTTGGAGTCCATAATTAAATCCTAACATCACATAATCATTCATCCATTACAATCTAACTTTCTCTTCAACATTGAGCTCATTTAACCACATTAACTTTCCTTAATCTTAACTAATGGACTTGGCCTTTGAATCAATTGATGTCTTGATTTACCCTACACAATTTCATCTTTTGAATCTATTTATGAGCTTAGAATCATGAAATTCCAGCTCCTATACACTATTCTAGATATATTTAAAAAACATACATAATTCTTCCAAAAATTCTCATTTTGATTCCAATGTTTCTCATACTTGTTTCTCTACTTTATGCCACATAACTTCTCATTTTAAAGCCATTAGAATCATCAAAATCATGAAATTCTAATGACTGTTCATGCGAGTGAACAGTAATAGAAAAGAACTTTAAAAACTACAACTTGGGATTCCAATGCTTCCAAGGTTCAAAACCTATTCAATCCTACACAAAATCATCATATGAATTCAATGGAAGCATTAGATCATTGAAATTCCATCTCCTTCTATCATGAACAATGCAGACTAAAATGGTTCAAATATGGCAAAGTCAAGAATATCAACTTGATTCAACAATCAATCGCCTAACTAGGTTGTTTAAGCTTCAATCACATATCTCTAACTTTAATTTCTTCTTTCTCCTTTCATCTAAGGTTTTGGACAGCATATACACCTTAGAGAAAACTCAACTTTCTTCCATGAAAACCCTAAGTTCAAGCTACCAAATCAAAGGAAAAGAAGCTAAGATATATCACTTACCTTAATCTCTAGCTAGCTTGAACTTTGGTACCTTAAATTTTCTTTGTCTTAGCTTGAGTTGGTATTTGGGTAGCACCTCCCCAAGGGTTCCAAAGCCATGATTTTAAGCAAAAATAGTGGGGGTATTTATAGACAAATTTCATGGAAAATGAATGCCCAAGATCACTTTGTGCACTATTTGATCTAATGACTCATAATTGCTCTTACATTAAACTTGCCCACCAAGCCAACTTGAGATAATATGATATAAGGTACGAATACGGATCAGCTAGAAATAAGTTAGGAAACTAGACGAACGATCGAAGGTAGGACCTTAAGAGAACATGTCTCTTACAACCCTAGCCATGGAGACACCACAAGGATGATCAGTCCTTGATACAGTCGAGTATTCCCACGAGAATATGAGGCGGCAAGCAAAGCTCACTTGAGAAACAAAAATTCTCTAAAAATTCATTCATGTCTCTGCTCCCAAAAACGTAGCCTTACATAGGCAACAAAAGAACAATCTAGAAAAAAAAACCCTACATTATAAATGCCATAAATATGCCTTAATGATGATTGGCTATCTTGGTTGGCACCAATTAAAGCTAAAGGAAATAGGAAAATTACCTTTTCTTGGAGACAAAGGCTGCTACCTAAAAATAGGGAACAAACCTAAAATATTCTTATGCAATCTTTGACCAAAAGGCCTTATTTAATGCAAATAGAAATGGAAATTTAAAAATAAAATTAAACCATAACTAATACATAAAGATGCCTTCTTGATGCTTCTTGAGTATTCTTGGATGTCACTTATGCTCCTCCTTTAAGGCACATACTTGTCACATGGTATTTTGAGTGAATTCTTCAATCTGGACTGTACATGGGCCTTATGCATCATCTTGTTTGGCTTCTAGCAATGTAATCACCATGTTTGGACCCTTGATAGGCTGATTGAGGGATGCTTCTTCTAAATAGATAGGTTCTAACTCTTTAAGATCTTTTATCAAATAATTCAATGCCTCTTTCATAGATTTGGTCCTTGCTCTCGTCATTGGGCCTGCAATGCCTTGTAATGGGTCTTTTAGAGTGTTGGACTTCTATCTTTTTGCTTGGGCTCTAAGCTCTGTGTTTTGGTCTTCCTTTGATGCTTGATCCTTCCATGGTCCTCTATCATTCCCTCCCGGCTCAAAAGGATTCATCCTTAAATCTACAGCATCAAAGAGAGATAAATCAGACACATTAAATGTAGCACTTACATTATCATAGGAGCTAGGCAAATCTATTTTATAAGCATTATCATTGATTCGCTCCAGGACTTGGAAAGGGCCATCTCCTCTTGGCTACAACTTAGACTTTTGTTGTTTTGGAAACCTCTCCTTTCACAAATGTACCCAAACCCAGTCTCCAGGCTCAAAGACAACTTTCCTACGACCTTTGTTAGCTTGCTTTATATATTGCTCATTCTTTCTCTCAATGTTGGCCCTCACCTTTGCATGTAATTCCTGCACAAACTCAGCCTTTTTCTTGCCATCAAGGTTAGCTCATTCACTAGAAGGCAAAGGCAGAATATCCAAAGGAGATAGAGGATTAAAGCCATAAACAATCTCAAATGGAGAGAAGGAAGTGGAAGAGTGAATAGCCCTGTTATACGCAAATTCAATATGAGGCAAGCAATTGACCCAATTCTTCAAGTTCTTTTGAATTATTGCACGTAACAAGGTAGTGAGTGTTCTATTGATGACCTCAGTTTGCCCATCCGTTTGGGGATGTGCCACAGTAGAAAATAACAACTTGGTTCCAAGCTTACTCCACAAGGTCCTCCAAAAATGGCTAAGAAACTTTACATCCCTATCACTCACAATGGTTTTAGGCAATCCATACAATCTAACAATTTCTTTGAAGAACAAGTCAGCAATATGCACAGCATCATTTGTTTTAGAACAAGCAATAAAATGAGCCATTTTACTAAATCTATCCACTACAACAAAAGATGCTATCTTTCCCAAATTGAGACCTAGGCAAATCCAACACAAAATCCATAGAAATATCTACCCAAGGTTGGGAAGGCACTGGTAGAGGGGAATATAAACCATGAGGTTGAACCTTAGACTTTGCATGCCTACATGTCACACATTTAGCAAAAATAGACACAACATCTTTGCGCATACCACACCAATAAAAGTGTTCATGCAAAAGAGCTAAAGTTTTAACAATACCAAAGTGACCTATCAAACCACTATAAGGAATTGGAAGACACGCAGCGGAAATAAACTTTAAAAATTTTCCATTCCTTGCCAGGATCTGCCGTATGTGTTTAAGTCAAGTGGAAAGAATCATTACCCTTAGTGTTGCTCAGCGAATTTCACAGCTTCTCTACGTGGGTGGTGATCTCTTTCTGATCGCAAGAAATCGACGGAGTGTTCCTCAGCGACCTTCACAGATTCTCTCCGCGGACGGTGGTCTCTTTCCGATCACAAGAAGTCGACGCCTCAGGTCGGCTTCCTCTACTGGTATCCACACGAACAGCGTTCCAACCACGAACGACGTGCTAGCGTCTCCTGTCCCTCCAAGGCTTTCACAAGTCTCCGTCTCTATTTCAGCAGTTTCTTGTCTGCAAACCTTTTGCAGATTCCGTTCGGCCTTTTGTGTTCTGTGTTATTTTCAAACGTAGCTCCTCCAATCAGATATAGAGGATGCTATGCGTTTTTCCACCTGACCTAATTGGATTTTGGAGTTAATCTTATATTAATTCCGAATTGATACAATATCATATATTGTATAATTTTATAAGAAACTAATTAAATAAAATAATATTAAATCCGTCCCACAGATTTAATTACTTATTTATTTAACTTTAAATAAAGATGAGACTGAGTTATATTTGATTTATTCCCATAAATCAAATTTGAGATATCCTATCAATTTAAATTTCGAATTTCAAACATGATAGAGATTTAATTTATCCTTATAAATTAAATCTTATAAATATCTCTTATATGAGATATCCTATCAATTTGAATTTCGAATTTCAAACGTGATAGAGATTTAATTTATCCTTATAAATTAAATCTTATAAATATCTCTTATATGAGATATCCTATCAATTTGAATTTCGAATTTCAAACGTGATAGAGATTTAATTTATCCTTATAAATTAAATCTTATAAATATCTCTTATATGAGATATCCTATCAATTTGAATTTCGAATTCAAACATGATAGGGATTTAATTTATCCTTATAAATTAAATCTCATATATCTCATATATATAATATATATATATACGAATTTATATATATACGAATATAAATATAAATAAATATATATATACATTCACCTGGATCTTTCATTGAATCTGGACATGTCTTAGATTCAATGAATCTGGACATCATAGCTCGTGTTGGGCTATTTTGTGTGCGACCCTGTAGGCCCATATGAAGTTGGCAGTGGGCCATTTGCTATACTAGCCCACAAGTCGCAAGCGGTCTCTAGCAAGACATAACAACTACCCAAATCATATGAGGATCGATAAACGATGTAACCTTTTATACAACCATATCATGTCCCTTCTGTCACGCGATATTTTGGTCATGGATGAGGCATGGATAATGTCATCCTCCTATTCCCGACCGTTACTTTCTCGATCCCTGAGTAGTCTGACTATAGAAATGGAACTACCTTTCCATTACAGTATGGCCATACATTTCTCAGACTCACTCATCGAGGGGCCCAGTAATATCTCTCCACGAATGTGAGGGACAAATTCCATCTTGACCATTCACATTCCTCCGCATGAAAAACCACTAAGCCCAAACATAGTCTTTATGATCACTCGGTCAAAAGTGACTTTTGACTAGGTCAAAGCTGAGCGTTTTGTCATGTAGGAATCCATGATGATCTCAGGTCAAAGGGCATATTGACATGGTTTGTATATGAGAGAAGCTTATGACGTTACCCATGCAGTTCTCTCATAGCGGGTCGGTCCAACACCCTGTACTCTTACATGTGCTTATGACTTTGATTTATATCTCTATACATCTTCAAAGTCATACTGGTCTTATTTCATCTGTGCTCCCACATAGATGATCGACCAGGGACATTTAGGATAATATCATGAATTATCCAAGGATGGTCATCATAGTAAACATGCAAATAATATGATAACTCAATTAATAAATTCATAAATCAATAATGTTCATAAGACAATGATTGGCCCCTAGGGCACGATTTCCAACAACCTCCCACTTGCACTAGGTACAATCATTAATTTGACTAATTCCCATTGACCTAACATGACGCTCATGCTTTGCCTGCACAAGCGGCTTTGTTAGAGGATCAGCAACATTATCTTCTCCTGCTACTTTGCATATTTTTATATCACCTCTATCGTTGATTTCTCTGATGAGATGAAATCGCCTGAGTATATGCTTGGTCCTTTGATGTGACCTAGGCTCTTTGGCCTGTGCAATAGCACCGCTATTGTCACAGAGCAAAGTTATTGGATCTGAGATGGTAGGTATCACCCCTAGTTCTGTGATGAACTTCCTGATCCAAACGGCTTCCTTAGCTGCATCAGATGCTGCTATATACTCAGCTTCCGTTGCAGAATCTGCTACAGTGCCCTGCTTAGAGCTCTTCCAGCTTACTGCTCCATTATTGAGGAGGAATATGTATCCAGACTGCGATTTTTGGTCGTCCTGGTCAGTTTGGAAACTCGCATCTGTGTAACCAGTTACACAGAGCTCATCATCCAATCCACCATAGACCAAGAATAAGTCCTTAGTCCTTCTTAAGTACTTAAGGATATTCTTGACAGCAGTCCAATGGCCCTCACCAGGGTCCTGTTGGTATCTGCTAGTCATACTTAAGGCAAACGAGACATCCGGTCGAGTACATAACATGGCGTACATGATAGATCCTATGGCCGAGGCATATGGAACCTTACTCATGCGACCTCGCTGATCAGATGTACTAGGACACAGATCTTTGCTGAGGTGAGTACCATGAGACATGGGTATGAAACCCCTCTTTGATTCGTGCATACTGAACCTATGCAGTATTTTGTCTATGTATGTACTCTGACTGAGTCCTAGAAGTCTTTTAGATCTATCTCTATAGATCCTGATTCCTAGGATGTAGGTGGCTTCACCCAAGTCTTTCATCGAGAAAGACTTTCCTAACCAAGACTTGACAATCTGCAAGGTAGGAATGTCATTCCCAATAAGTAGGATGTCATCGACATAGAGTACTAAAAACACAACTGTGCTCCCACCAACCTTCTTGTACACACAAGGTTCATCAATGTTTTGAAGAAATCCAAACTCTTTGATTACTTCATCAAAACGATGATTCCAACTCCGAGAGGCTTGCTTTAGTCCATAAATGGACCTTTGAAGCTTGCACACTTTACCAGAGTCCTCGGAACGCACAAACCCTTCAGGTTGTGTCATGTACACGTCCTCAAGGAGCTTTCCATTAAGGAAGGCTGTCTTGACGTCCATCTGCCATATTTCATAGTCATAATATGCTGCAATAGCAAAGAGGATTCTGATTGATTTGGCCATTGCTACTGGGGAAAAGGTCTCATCATAGTCCACACCATGAGTTTGAGTAAAACCTTTTGCAACCAGTCGTGCCTTGAAGACATTTACATTGCCATCCATGTCAGTTTTCTCTTTGAAAACCCACTTGCACCCGACGGTTTTTACACCTTCAGGCGGGTCGACTAAGGTCCAAACCTGATTGTCGTACATGGATTGCATCTCAGACTTCATGGCACTAAGCCATTTTTCGGAGTTTGGTCCCACTATAGCTTCTCGATAGGTAGTCGGCTCATTATGCTCAATGAGCAACACATCACGACTATCAGAAATCAGAAATCCATATCTCTGAGGCTGAAGTCGTGTCCTATTAGACTTTCGTGGACCTTGCGTGACTTGAGGAGTCTCAACAACTTGTTGTGAGTCTTCTCTATTTTCCATCTGCAGTTCTGTGGTGTCTTGTAGCTCTCGAACTTCTTCGAGTTGTACCTTACTCCCACTGGTTCTTTTAGAGATAAATTCTCGTTCAAGAAAGGTACCATTTCTGACAACAAACACTTTGTTATCAGCAGGGTTGTAGACGTAATATCCCTTAGTTTCCTTAGGATATCCCACAAAAAGGCATTTTGAGGATTTGGGCGCTAATTTGTCTGAGGCTTGTTGCTTAACATAGACCTCGCATCCCCAAATTTTGAGGAAAGATAAACTAGGCGTCCTCCCAGTCCATATCTCATACGGAGTCTTTTCGATTGCCTTAGATGGAACACGATTTAGTGTGAACGCAGCTGTTTCTAGGGCATAGCCCCAAAAGGAGGGTGGAAGATCTGTTCGACTCATCATGGATCGAACCATATCTAATAGTGTTCGATTTCTCCGTTCAGAAACGCCATTCCATTGTGGTGTCCCTGGAGGAGTCAATTGTGAGAGTGTCCCACAATTCCTAAGATGATCTATGAACTCTTGGCTCAAATATTCACCACCCCGATCAGATCGAAGGGCTTTAATTGTTTTGCCAAGCTGGTTTTGTACTTCATTTTGAAATATCTTGAACTTTTCAAAAGATTCAGATTTATGTTTCATTAGATAGATGTACCCATATCTGCTGAAATCATCTATGAATGTTATGAAGTACGAATAACCTCCTCTGGCATTTGTGTTCATCGGTCCACACACATCTGTATGTATGAGGCCCAATAAATCAGTGGCCCTCTCACTGTGCCCAGTGAAAGGTGACTTTGTCATCTTTCCTAACAAGCAAGACTCGCAAGTGTCATATGATTCAAAATCAAACGAGTTTAGAAATCCATCTTGATGGAGTTTGGAAATGCGTTTCTCATTTATGTGGCCCAGACGACAGTGCCAGAGGTATGTGGGATTCAAATCGTTTGGTTTGACCCTTTTGGCGGTTATGTTATAGATATTTCCATGATTGGGTTGTTCCAAATTTAATATGTAATGATCAACATGCAAATCACCATGAGCATAGAAAACATCATTACGATAAATAGAACATCTACTATTCCCAGCAATGGAAGTGAAACCTTCCTTATCCAAATAAGAAAGTGAAACAATGTTACTACTTAAAGCAGGAACATAATAGCAATTGTTCAAAACTAACAAAAGCCCAGTGGGCAGAACTAATTCATAAGTGCCTACAGCTAACGCAGCAACCCTTGCTCTGTTTCCAACTCGTAGGTCAACTTCACCCCTTTTCAGCTTCCTACTGTCCTTTAGTCCCTGCACATTCGTACAAATGTGAGAACCACATGCAGTATCTAATACCCATGAGGTGGAAGTAGAAAGATGAATGTCTATAACATAAATACCTGAAGCGATAGCCCCGCTATCCTTCTTGTTCTTTTTCAGATCTTCGAGGTAGAGTTTGCAATTCCTCTTCCAATGACCCGGTTCATTGCAGAAGAAGCAGACTCCTTCCTTCGGAGGCTTTGCCTTCTTTGGTGCAGGCTTGGTTTCGGGCTTGCCTGACTCTTTGGTCTTACCTGATGAGCCATGACCCTTCCCCTTGCCTTTGCCTTTCTTTTTCGTACCCTTTCCTTTCTGAACCATCAAAACACTACTGGGTTTCTTCTTAAGACTCGGCTCAGCAGTTTTAAGCATCCCATGCAGTTCAGAAATAGATTTCTCCATGTTGTTCATGTTGTAGTTCATAACAAACTGGTCATAACTTTCCGGGAGTGAGTTTAAGATCAAATCTGTAGCTAACTCCTGGCTCATGGGAAATCCAAGCCGTTCAAGGTGATCAATGTACCCTTTCATCTTTAAGACATGAGCACTGACTGATGCACCTTCAGCCATCTTGCAGGAATGTAAGGCCTTAGTGGTCTCATACCTCTCTTGCCTTGCCTGTTGCTGGAACATTTCCTTGAGATGCACAATCATCTCATAAGCCTCCATGTGTTCCAGATCTCTTTGGAGCTCCGGAACCATGGTGGCTAGCATCAAGCATCCCACATCGACAGAGTCTTCCTTATGCTTCATATAAGCATCTCTCTGAGCTCTGGGAGCATTGGCGGCTGGCTCCTCAGGAATGGGTTGATCTAGGACATGCGCCTTTCTTTCCTGCTTGAGAACAATTCTCAAGTTCCTAAACCAGTCAAGAAAGTTTGTCCCATTGAGTTTGTCCTTCTCAAGGACAGATCGCAGCGATAATGTAGCAGTATTACTAGTCGTCATGATTCTACAATTAAAATATGCAATGTAATTAGTAATCTCCCACTAAATAAACAACCCTCAATGCAATAGTTAGTGGGCTAAGATCCATATTTGGCTCAAACTTAAGTCCGCTTTGGCAGGACGCTTAGATTAAGTTATTTAGGTAGGTAACACCTTTACCAATTACATCAAATGTAACTCTTAGATATTCATGGGATCCTATCATCATATGATCTGGCATGTTCTAATCCCATCTAATGCCTTGAGATCCAAAACCGTTTTGTTAATCTCAATTAAGTCAAACAATAATGAACCTATGAGAGTAGCACCATTACTCTTTGCTTATCTCCCCAAGATAACTCAAAAGCACCCACTTTGGTGGAGTCCACAATTGAGCGATCAAGGTTTTGACAAGTGTTCATAAATTGACAGCATTATGACTTAAGATTTCTTTTAGAGGGCCTAATTTAACTATCTGGTTTATAAAACGCATGTTTCTCAGTTCGTATCTCATACAAGTAATATGCATGTGCTGATCTAATCATAAGATGCATAATTCAAACGTGATACAATATGGCTCACCTATCCTAAGTCCCCTCAAGCCAATGAGAGGAGCTCTCTAGTAAGAAAAGAGAAATTACATATAGAAACCTCTTTTAACATTCGAGGGGAGTGAGATGAGAGGAGAAGGTACATTGAGAGTATATAGAGGAAGGCACGACACGCAGGCCGTATTTTTAAAAATTACAACACTTGCAATCTAGAGCCATATTGTTCACCATACCCAAACATTCAAGAATCAATATTCAGATCTAATCGAAGGGCAAAAAAAACATTTACAAAGTAACATATGTTACGGTTATGATGCGCTACGAACAGGTAGCTACGGCGGTCCCGCTAGCCGGTTAGCGGGCGGCTGTCCCGCTAGCCGGTTAGCGGGCGGGGTCTCTGGGGCAGCGCCCCGGAAGAAATTTTTTTTTTTGTTTTTTGTTTCATAAATAATCACGAATCTGAATTCGGTTTTCACAAATAATCACAAATTCGAATTCGGTTTTCTTAGACCCCATCTATGCGGATTGATCAAATCAAAAAGCATCACCACCGATTTCAATTTCCTCTTAGATTCCTTTTATGTCATACACAACAAGGATTCCATATATGTCACACATACAACGCTTATTATATGATCGGCTACTAATAACATATATCATATAAATCACAAATCAAGCCTAACTTAAACACAAAACGGCATGGCTTTGATACCACTGTAAGGAATTGGAAGACACGCAGCGGAAATAAACTTTAAAAATTTTCCATTCCTTGCCAGGATCTGCCGTATGTGTTTAAGTCAAGTGGAAAGAATCATTACCCTTAGTGTTGCTCAGCGAATTTCACAGCTTCTCTACGTGGGTGGTGATCTCTTTCTGATCGCAAGAAATCGACGGAGTGTTCCTCAGCGACCTTCACAGATTCTCTCCGCGGACGGTGGTCTCTTTCCGATCACAAGAAGTCGACGCCTCAGGTCGGCTTCCTCTACTGGTATCCACACGAACAGCGTTCCAACCACGAACGACGTGCTAGCGTCTCCTGTCCCTCCAAGGCTTTCACAAGTCTCCGTCTCTATTTCAGCAGTTTCTTGTCTGCAAACCTTTTGCAGATTCCGTTCGGCCTTTTGTGTTCTGTGTTATTTTCAAACGTAGCTCCTCCAATCAGATATAGAGGATGCTATGCGTTTTTCCACCTGACCTAATTGGATTTTGGAGTTAATCTTATATTAATTCCGAATTGATACAATATCATATATTGTATAATTTTATAAGAAACTAATTAAATAAAATAATATTAAATCCGTCCCACAGATTTAATTACTTATTTATTTAACTTTAAATAAAGATGAGACTGAGTTATATTTGATTTATTCCCATAAATCAAATTTGAGATATCCTATCAATTTAAATTTCGAATTTCAAACATGATAGAGATTTAATTTATCCTTATAAATTAAATCTTATAAATATCTCTTATATGAGATATCCTATCAATTTGAATTTCGAATTTCAAACGTGATAGAGATTTAATTTATCCTTATAAATTAAATCTTATAAATATCTCTTATATGAGATATCCTATCAATTTGAATTTCGAATTTCAAACGTGATAGAGATTTAATTTATCCTTATAAATTAAATCTTATAAATATCTCTTATATGAGATATCCTATCAATTTGAATTTCGAATTCAAACATGATAGGGATTTAATTTATCCTTATAAATTAAATCTCATATATCTCATATATATAATATATATATATACGAATTTATATATATACGAATATAAATATAAATAAATATATATATACATTCACCTGGATCTTTCATTGAATCTGGACATGTCTTAGATTCAATGAATCTGGACATCATAGCTCGTGTTGGGCTATTTTGTGTGCGACCCTGTAGGCCCATATGAAGTTGGCAGTGGGCCATTTGCTATACTAGCCCACAAGTCGCAAGCGGTCTCTAGCAAGACATAACAACTACCCAAATCATATGAGGATCGATAAACGATGTAACCTTTTATACAACCATATCATGTCCCTTCTGTCACGCGATATTTTGGTCATGGATGAGGCATGGATAATGTCATCCTCCTATTCCCGACCGTTACTTTCTCGATCCCTGAGTAGTCTGACTATAGAAATGGAACTACCTTTCCATTACAGTATGGCCATACATTTCTCAGACTCACTCATCGAGGGGCCCAGTAATATCTCTCCACGAATGTGAGGGACAAATTCCATCTTGACCATTCACATTCCTCCGCATGAAAAACCACTAAGCCCAAACATAGTCTTTATGATCACTCGGTCAAAAGTGACTTTTGACTAGGTCAAAGCTGAGCGTTTTGTCATGTAGGAATCCATGATGATCTCAGGTCAAAGGGCATATTGACATGGTTTGTATATGAGAGAAGCTTATGACGTTACCCATGCAGTTCTCTCATAGCGGGTCGGTCCAACACCCTGTACTCTTACATGTGCTTATGACTTTGATTTATATCTCTATACATCTTCAAAGTCATACTGGTCTTATTTCATCTGTGCTCCCACATAGATGATCGACCAGGGACATTTAGGATAATATCATGAATTATCCAAGGATGGTCATCATAGTAAACATGCAAATAATATGATAACTCAATTAATAAATTCATAAATCAATAATGTTCATAAGACAATGATTGGCCCCTAGGGCACGATTTCCAACAACCACCACCATGAGTTTCTTTGACAAGCAATTCACGCATAGAACATTTAGGAATGCACAATCTGTTTTTCTTAAAAAGAAACCCATCATATATGTAAAAGTCATTCAATCCATGCTTTTCACAAGAAGACCAAATCCAAGAAAAATCACAATCAGAATGATACAATCCTTTCAACAGTTCAAACCCAAGTAACCAAGCATGTAGAGAAGTAATAAGGGAATACCTCCAGGAAAGAGCATCTGCAACAACATTCTCCTTACCCTGCTTATGCTTGATCACATATGGAAAAGTCTCTATGAACTCTAACCAGCGAGCATGCCTCTTGTTAAGCTTACCTTGAGACTTTAGAAACTTCAAACTTTCATGGTCAGAGTAAATAATGAACTCTTTGGACCAAAGATAATGCTGCCAAGTTTCCAAAGTTCTTTTCAAAGCATAGAGCTCCTTATTATAAGTAGAGTAATTCAAGGAAGCTCCACTTAATTTCTCACTAAAGTAAGCCATAGGCCTAGACTCTTGCATCAAAACAGCACCAATACCAATTCCAGAAGTATCACATTCCACTTTAAAAATTTTATTAAAATCAGGCAAACACAAAAGTGGTGCATTAGTTAATTTCTCCTTTAGGGTGTTAAAAGCCTTTTCTTGTGATTCACCCCATCTAAAAATAACATGCTTCTTAACAAGTTCATTTAAAGGTGCAGCAATAGATGAAAAATCCTTAACAAACCTCCTATAGAAACTTGCTAATCCATGGGAACTCCTTACTTCATTAGCATTTGTGGGGGTTGGCCAATCCCTGATAGCTTTCACCTTCTCTTCATCCACACGGATCCCTTGAGCACCTACAACAAAACCAAGAAACACAACAGAATCCATGCAAAAAGAACAATTTTGAAAATTAGCTGTTTTCTCTAAGAGTTTTAAACACCTCACACAAGTGCATAACATGGTCATCTAAAGTTCTGCTGTAAACAAGAATATCATCAAAGTAGACAACCACAAATTTTCCAATAAATCAACGAAAAACATGATTCATTAAGCTCATGAATGTACTAGGTGCATAAGGGCATAACCAACCATTTATACAATCCAAATTTAGTTTTAAAAGTTGTTTTCCATTCATTTACCTCTTTCATGCGAATTTGATGATAACCACTCCGTAGGTCAATTTTAGAAAATAATGTAGCACCATGTAACTCATCTAGCATGTCATCTAACCAAGGAATAGGATAATAATACTTAACTATTATTTTGTTAATGGCTCTACAATCAACGCATATTAGCCATGAACCATCTTTCTTGGGCACTAGAAGTACTGGAATAGCACATGGGCTTAGACTTTCCCTTATAAAGCCTTTCCTCATGAGTTCATCAACTTGGCGTTGAATCTCTTTAGTTTCTTCGGGATTGGCTCTATAAGCTGGTCTATTAGGTATAGAAGCTCCAGAGATGAAATCAATCCTATGCTCAATTCCTCTTAAGGGGGGAGCCCATCAGGAACTTCATCAGGGAATAGGTCACCAAATTCCTGCAATAAAGCCACAACACTAGAAGGCAAGGAGGGGTAAAGTTGGTTAGTAGAAAAATAAGCATCCTTGCACACAAACACCAAGACTCGCTCACTCAATAATGCTCTCTTAACTTCGCTTTTTCCAGCAAATAGACTCTCTTTCTTTTGTTCATTTTTCTCATGTTCATCCCTTTTCTTTTCTTTTTTCTGTACTCTCTCTTTTTCACTCCACCTACTTTTTTTTTTTTGCATTCTTTCTCAATCCTTACTTGGTCATCATAAGCTTCCTTAGGCCTAAGAGGCTTCAATACAATGATTTTTCCATTGAAAGGTACAGAATAGCAATTTTTGTAACCATCATGGTGAGCTATGCTATCAAACTGCCATGGTCTTCCAAGCAAAAGATGTCCAGCAAGCATTGGGACTACATCACATAAAACTTCAGCATGGTAGTTGCCAATGGAAAAAGAAACCAAAACTTGCTTAGTGACCTTAGTTTCAGCACTATCATTCAACCATTGCAATTTATAAGGCTTAGGATGCTTCATAGTAGGTAAATCCAACTTTTCAACAAGGTACTAGCAACATTGGTAACATTACCACTATCAATAACCATGCTACATACCTTATGCTTTATGAAGCACCTAGTGTGGAAGATGAGCTCTCGCTGCTCTGGCTCGTCATCTTCCTTTGGTTGCATGTTTAGGGCTCTTCTAGCCACTAATGCTTCTCCTTTAACAGGTTCAGCTTCATCAATCTCCAATTCAAAATCAGTCACAAAAAAAGGCATGTCATCAGCACTTTCATCGCTAAAATGCACACTGGCATACTCACCATTATCTTTGAGGATCATGGCCCTCTTATTAGGACATTGGGAAGTAATATGCCCTTTTTCATGACATCTAAAACATTGAAGGGAAGAGGTGCTATCAGTAAAAGAAGTTCTCCACTCAATCTTGGGCTTGGATTCCTCCTTGGCTTTTGGTGGGAATTTTGCAACATCTTTAGCCTTAGAATCCTTCCACTTCGATGCTGATCTAGAGTCCTTCCAACCATGAGATAAGGATTTGGAGTGTTTTTCTTTATACTGCTTCTCAACTTTGATGGCTTTATGCACTAGCTCTTATTTATCAACGAAAGTGTACATCTCAACTTTGTCTCTAATTTCAGGTCGTAACCCATCAATGATTCTGGTCATGCTTGCTTCTTCTCCTTCTTGTACTCTAGCTCGCATTTGAAGAAGGTCAAGTTCATGCACATATTCATCGACAGTCATAGAGCCTTGGCCAAACAGTCGTAACTTTCTATTTAGCTTTCGGTAGTAGTAACTAAGGACATACTTGTTGCGCATGAGTTTCTTTAGCTTTGACCATGTATGACGTGGTCCCTTGCCCTTAAGACGCCTTTTAAGCTGTAAATCTTCCCACCAAACAATAGCATAGTCAGAAAATTGATATGAGGCAATTTTTACCTTCTTTTCTTCTGGCCAGTCATTCATTCTGAAGATTTGCTCAAACTTCATCTCCCAGTCAAGATATGCATCTGGATTTATATTACCCTTGAAGGTAGGGTACTTGACCTTTGGGTCAAAGGTGTCAAAATCATGTTTTTCAAGTCTACTCCTAGTCTTTGAGGATAAAGAACCAGATCTAATCACCTCCTCGTCACTACTACTTGTTTTGGGTGCTTTTAGCTCCGCTAGCTCCAACTTGAGTTTGAGAAATTCATCTCTCATGGCTCTCATGAACAGCTTAGGATCTGTGTTGAATTCTTCCATAGGGGCTTCTCTATCACTCATCTTGAAACTGAGACATTAGTGTGATCAAAGAGAAATGAAATAGTGAGAAAGGACCTTACCACTCTACTCATGTGTTTCACTCAAGAAATCGTAGTGTCACTCGTGTTTAACTTAAATCCGGCTTTTAAATTGATGTAATAACACTCTCGCCTTTTACCACTCAAACTTGCCTCCTATAATATTCTTGATTGAAACTCAACAAAAATTAAGAGACAATGTTAATAAATGGTAATCTCCACAACCAAAATTATAAGAACCAGAAAAATATAAGAGATAAGAAAGGAGAATATGGAAAGCTATGAATTAGAAAAGAAAGGGAAAAAAAGGGGGAAAATATTTAGGAAAAAAATTAGGAAATATGCAAAGAGCGGAAATAAGAACTGTTAGGAAACTAGTTATGACTTATAATGGAAGCTCTTCTCAATTTTTAGGAAACTCATCTTTAACATTGCAATTCTCAAATCTACAGCTCCTCTCTTCTTTTTTTCTTTTTTTTTCTTTTTCTTTTTTTGGATTTTTTTTCTTTTTTTTTCGAGTTTTTTTTGCTCAAAGGAACATAGAAAGTCACTAAAAAAAATAAATAGGAGGTGGAAAGGCAAAGAACCAAATTGATGAAAGCAAGGGACGAAGGACAAATGATAGAATTAAGAAGATGAAACAAGAAAATAGAAATAATATATAAAAGGATAGAACTTGGATTCTAGCAAACCTTAGCTTTGGTACCAAATGATATAAGGTACGAATACGGATCAGCTAGAAATAAGTTAGGAAACTAGACGAACGATCGAAGGTAGGACCTTAAGAGAACATGTCTCTTACAACCCTAGCCATGGAGACACCACAAGGATGATCAGTCCTTGATACAGTCGAGTATTCCCACGAGAATATGAGGTGGCAAGCAAAGCTCACTCGAGAAACAAAAATTCTCTAAAAATTCATTCATGTCTCTGCTCCCAAAAACGTAGCCTTACATAGGCAGCAAAAGAACAATCTAGAAAAAAAAAACCCTATGTCATAAATGCCATAAATATGCCTTAATGATGATTGGCTATCTTGGTTGGCACCAATTAAGGCTAAAGGAAATAGGAAAATTACTTTTTCTTGGAGACAAAGGCTGCTACCTAAAAATAGGGAACAAACCTAAAATATTGTTATGCAATCTTTGACCAAAAGGCCTTATTTAATGCAAATAGAAATGGAAATTTAAAAACAAAATTAAACCATAACTAATACATAAAGATGCCTTCTTGATGCTTCTTGAGTATTCTTGGACGTCACTTATGCTCCTCCTCTAAGGCACATACTTGTCACATGGTATTTTGAGTGAATTCTTCAATCTGGACTGTATATGGGCCTTGTGCATCATCTTGTTTGGCTTCTAGCAATGTAATCATCTTGTTTGGCTTCTAGCAATGTAATCACCATGTTTGGACCCTTGATAGGCTAATTGAGGGATGCTTCTTCCAAATAGATAGGTTCTAACTCTTTAAGATCTTTTATCAAATAATTCAATGCCTCTTTCATAGATTTGGTCCTTGCTCTCATCATTGGGCCTGCAATGCCTTGTAATGGGTCTTTTAGAGTGTTGGACTTCCATCTTTTTGCTTGGGCTCTAAGCTCTGTGTTTTGGTCTTCCTTTGATGCTTGATCCTTCCATGGTCCTCTATCATAATATCACATGACAAAAATCTTCTCCTCCCCCTTGTCTTGGATGCCATGTGTGAGGGTGTGTGGGTTCCACCATGTGTAAACCCTAATTCTCACTTTATTCATTTTCCTTTTATTTTTCAAAAATTCATAAATCATTCTATTAGACTTGGGCTCCAAGAAAACTTTTAGGACTTATTGGGTTGCCCTAGGACAAAATTTTGGAATGCCCTAGTCCTTCCTTGGGTCCAATAGCTAATTGGCATAAATCTCAAGGCACTTTCCTTAAAATATTCTGATTTTGAAATAAATACTAGACACCTCTTTTAATGGTTCTAACATTTTTAGAAATTTATTATAATATAAAATAACTCCCCTGCAAAGTCTCATAATTTTTGGAGACCTAGAAGTCCTAATAAAAATTTCCTATATTTCTTCAAGACCCTTTATCGGTGTCTGATTTCACTTTAATTTCTCAAAGGGCATTATCGTCTTTTTACACCTCATCAAAGTATTCCCTAACCTTGGTAAACTATTTTGGAAACTCTCCTTGACTATCTAACCTTAGTCAAATGACCAAAATACCCTTCATTTATCTCTCGCGCATTGACACAACACAGTGGCATACTCAGTGGCATTTTTGTAATTTTATATTTTTTTGAGTCTTTATTAGCCCTGACTCACATACTTATCTAAAAATATTACTAAGCCTATAAGATGTCATTTTGAGCCCTCTACATGGTCCACTACCTTCATGGGCTAAACTCTCGAGAAATTCTCCCGAAACATATTTATCGGGTATTTTAATCTGCTATAAATTCTATAATAAATTCTACATAACTCCTTTTTTTATCTCTTTCAATTTTATAATTTTTTATATTAATTATAGAAATTTACTGCCAAATTTCATCTGATTCTGAGGTCCAGAGGATACTGTATTAATTTTGCTTTCTTCAAAAATTAATATAAATTTTTTGGGACCCTACATCAAAATTATGTGTTGCGTCAAATTGATCAGAATAATTTTCTCTATTTATTGAGAAAATTTGGGATTAATCTGATTCTGGATATTTTTTGGCCTTTTCTGGCTCAACTTTAAATAATTACCAATTTACCCTTGAACTTTTAAAAATTAGACTTTGCACCATCAAACTTTTAAACTTTTCATTTTAATCCCTCATCTTTATACCTTTGTCAAATCATTGTTTTTCTTTCTATTCATGATCACAATCCTTGACAAACCTCTTTCCTCTATCAATCTTATACAGATTGGGAAAAAGTAGGATATGCCATTTCTACCCCCTTAAAATAAATTTCGTCCTCAAAATTTACTTAGCACCTCAGTCAACTATCTTAGATATATATATCCTTTTCCCAGTGTATGACTAAGGAAGGATTGGTGTATCTATCTCTTATATTCTATCTTGACATTTAGCAGAATACTTTCCATATCCGCAGATTTTTACATCTTTGCTGTGATTATTTTTCTGTTCTGAATAAGCTCAATCAAAGTTGAAATATACTTCATTATATTACTTGCTTACTTGCTATGCATCTATTTGTATATGGACTTCTCACCGGACTAGAATTGTGAGTAGTGCTATTTCTTTCATATCAAACTCTCTCGAATAGTGCTATATTCTGGAGTTCTTTTTTCAACTACTCTTCATACTTCCTCTTCTTCTTCTTATCATTTTTAATAATTCATCATAATATAGAGAGAGGACTTATGTCATTATCCTTTCTTTCTTTACTTTATTGCTAGGTAGGAGCACATACTCTAACATGCATAAGTCTGGCTAACATGTTGCAGGACTACATACCTGCCCATGAATGCAAAGTTCTAATATCAGAACTCAAGCATTACTTTTCTTAATATGCACATCTTTATTACATGGAGCTTGCACTGCTATACCATTTGGAGCTTTAGCATATTTTACAAACATAACATAATGCCTAGCATTTCATGCAAGGAGTGAAAGATCTCACTTGCTATTTTATATGTAAAATGACATTTAAACATCTTATCCCTTTCAAAAAGGGAGCCTCTCTATCTGTTTACAGAGCTAGCTATAAAGCCACTTTGTATTGTACTTCTCAATACATATTTCTAATAACATATCTCATTACATACTTTTCATACTGTATCATGGCATGTCTAGTTATATCATTGTCTATCTCACCTTTTCATGACTTATCTTAAGATACCATAAGTCAAACATTCTCTTTAACTTATAACTTTGCTAGCTTTTGAGAAAACTCTTCTAAATATTTTCTTTCAAATCCATTTCATTTAGACTTGACATAAGGGTTCTAGTCTCTTACTGTTCATAACCCTTTCTAACTTTTCATAGCACTTTCTATCATTTTACATAACTCTATGCATATATGCCAAATTTCTGTGGCATTTACACCCTTTTTATCACTTGCCAGAGGGTCACCTATCACTGGGCTACTATTGCCTGAGCACGCTTAACTGAAAAGTGTAGATAAAAATCTGAAGCATCAGTGCTAACAGACTCTAACCCTGGTACTTTACTATCTTAGACCCTTCTCATACTGTCTCTCTTGGGTCTATCTGGCCTTATAATCTCTTTATCCTCACAGACTCTAACCCTGGTACTTTACTATCTTAGACCCTTCTCATACTGTCTCTTTTGGGTCTATCTGGCCTTATAATCTCTTTATCCTCATTTAGAGGATCTATTTATCTCTCATTCTTATTATTTGTAATCTCATCGTATGGATCTCTTTATTTTTATTTGCCCCTTCTCATATCTTATAAGATATTCTAATAAATCCTTGGTACTCAGGATTAATAACTTTAACTTTAATCACTTAGTTCCTATTGCGTGTAAGAAGATTATGAGTTCAGTCCATAATAGTAATAAGCCTATCTGAAATTAACATCATAGATACTTTTTCTGTTATAAGTTAACCAACTTGTGAAGCTTCTCTATCTTAACATTTTCCTTGGTATTCGTCCTTCCAAAGAAATATAGTACTTATGGCTCAATACTTTCTTTCTCTAAGTTAAGTCTACTGTGACCCTGGGGATTTACTATGATCAACCGTAAGTCTCTTCAGGATCTAATTGTGACCCTATAATTCTATTCTCTATGAGCCATGCTAGGATCTAACTGCAATCCTTCATAATCTATTGTGATTCTGTTGTACTGTATTCTCATCTCTAGAAGACCTAACCAACGAACAAAGTTACAAGGTTAGATACTTCTATTTAGTTGTTAACTCAATAGATAATTCCCCAAAAAAGATCACAAAAGCCAATATTATCTATTAGGAGTTTACTCATTTCCTCTATCACTCAGGAATTTCTCATATCATTCCCATCTTTCATAACTTTACTATGTCCATTACTGTAGAGAGCTACATATGCACATATCTATCATAATATGTTCATCTCATTTGGTGGACATTACTCTACATGAGATGCACTGTCTATTCTCTTGGCTCTATCTCAAGAGCAATATGACCCTATCGCAAGAACAATCTAGCTCTATTGTGAGAATGTTAACTTTTGTTACATAGACACTGCTCCTTCTTAGAGATACATCATCTTTCATAAATGCTTCTCATTTCATTTCATATTTATAGTACATCATTCATGTATCTTATCCTTACTGAAGGGATATGTCATGAGTACTGTAATCATATGTCTATAGATTTGCTACTAACCTTCATCTTTAATCTCATTCTTTGTCTAACTGACTATCATTATTTAGTCATAAATTCCATATTCTATTCTTTGGGAATTAACTGGCTATCTATCTCGTTTATCACTTTTCTATTGATTTATCTTTACTAAGTTGAATTATCTAATTGCATGTCATATGGCATGGGAGCAATAATTTTTTTTTCAAAACTTTCTCATCATATCTACTCTACCCTGCATATAATGCAAAAGGAGAGTGTTCATTTATCATAGCATACTCTAGCATGCATAATATGCAAGGAGATGCAATCATTTAAGTATTCTCTAACATGCGTGCCATCATATGACAACTACAAGGAGATGTAACTGTTCATCATAACTTATGGCAATATAATCCATATTACATAATTTGCTCAAACATCCCTCATACTCACAATGCAAGTAAACAATTAGCTAGGTAACTTTAAAGCATTCTTTCCTCTATCATATTATTTGTAAGACTATCTACAAATTATCTGGTCAGGATCTGACAATTTATTCAAGAACTTGAAGTAACTATTCATCTAACTTAGGTTGCCACGTTACCCTCTTACTAGGGCATAGACTCAACCCTTCTTTACTCTTTCTTATATAGGGAATAGGGGAGTCACTTTATTTTTGAAACTGTGGCTACCTTTCTTTCTCTAGACATCATAGATTTCTTTTTCTAATCTTGCATACGTCTACCACTCTGTTGAACTTCTACAACGACATGGGAAAAACTCTTTCTTTGTAACATGAAATTTAATCCATGAGCTAACTTCTCAGTCATTCAACTCTCAATACTTATGTAGATGAACTCGGCTAAGTATTCATCAAAAGTTTCTCTTTCTCTGCTTTAACCCTTAGCCTCACGCTCATCTCTATATAAATTGAGAGGAATATTTCTCACAAACTATTCGAGAGATACTTCTCAGGTGAGCGGATAAATCTCCATCTCTATAAAGTAACTTCTACATCTCTCTACTATCTCTTAACTCTTTCTATATGTATATCAGTCTCAGTCTGCTCTTAACTGGACAGTGGTTCCTTTCTGGTCTTTTTCTTGATACTGACTAACTTAAGTTACTTAGATCTCATTCATCATCTAGTACTATTACTTTTGTTCTCTAGGGTGCTCTACCCTAGGTCTGCTAGGTTATTGTCTCTTCATGATAGTATCCCTCTATTCTAGGAACTTTAACTTTTTATCTATTACCCATCATGTCTTTAACATTAAGCCATGTATTAGGCTCATTTTTAGGCAAGTCTCGTTCTAACTTCTTATTATTCTGTTTAGTAAAGACTAGCTGAATAAATCTTTCATAACATAGATCAACTCCTGGTGATCATATGGAGGATGAACTTTTGAACATTTTCTTAAACTGATCTTTTGTATCCCAGTGCCTCGTACTATTTGGCTTACCTGCATGCTATGCTAAACCTCTAACTAATAAACTTCATTGAGCTTGTCATCTTTATTCTTATCATTAGGTCTCTATGCATCCTAGTCACGACCTGAGTACTGGCTAGTCACAACTCATACTATTTGTAAACTTTAGACACGACCTCTTTAACTTACACGTCATGACTTGACATTTATGTGTTCTTCAGTCACGACCATAGGTCTTCTTCCTTTATGACATGATAGCTTTGGAACTTCCAGTCTTTACTCTAGCAATGGCTAATTCTTGTTCTTAGCTTTATTGAGCTTGTGTCAATTGAAACTATTCATATCTATCTATCATAATCACATCAAATAGGGAACATATTCACAAAAAAGTTCAACCAACTATCATTTTATTATATCACATCAAAACTCATATTTCATGGAACCATATCATTTGTACAAACATACATGTCAATTACATATACGGGGTAAGTCATAACTATTATACATCTATGTAATTACTTAACTTTACACTATTTACATATTTACATTACCCCTCATCTCTTTTTACATTCTTTTATAGGGAATCATAAACTACAAATACTTCTGCATACAGAAGTGCTACCCCTATATATCAGTTGGCATATCATTTGCCAAAAACTCACTTAGCTCTATGTGCCATATAGGAGTATATGACAGTATCTAATTTACTACCACCTCATGCTAATCTTTTAGAGTGTAAACCTAATTCAGGTCAATACCCTCTACTATATATCTGTTTACCATCCCTACTATAACATTGAGGAACTGCAGATAAACTGACTATGTTTGATCTATACTTCTGTCCATCCATTGACCTAGACTGATTAATTCACTCTTCACAGCTTTCTTGAGACTGATATGATTAACATTATCTATCTTTAGCAAATAAGGTTAGGGTTGACTAGGACCAGGAATATTACACTGATCTTTCTCTATAAAGTCACATATTCTTGGATTTTGAGAATGGAAAGGGACTATCATAGACTCTGACTGGATCTCTGGATTAAGGGACTATTGTATATTACTCATAGCAAATCTATCCTCAAACTCTACTAGAAGAGGAATATTATCTAGTCTACCTGTAATCTAATAACAGTACTCAGCTTCCTCAGTTGTAATTTGTCCACTCATCAGAGGAATAGAGCTTAAATAAGAGTTAGAGGGCACTCCAATAAACTCATACTACAAAGTCACTAGACTCAGCATCATCTGGTGCAATATCATCTACAGCATGCACAATATTAGGTTGAATCTCTATATAACCTCCAGACTGCAGGTTTGAGTCTACAGAAATATCTATAGGATATTATACTATAGATCTTCCTGACTGATCCTTTATACTACCATTTGAACTCTCTTCACTATTTGAAGGAGGATCATAGTCTTGATGTATATCATCTTCATATATCACTACTGGTCAGGGGTCTCCCTTATTAACTGAAGGCTCTAACTTAATTTTATGAAATCTCATATCTACTCCTACAATATTTACTTAAATAAGCAATACTAAATATCCCAATCAATACCCTAACATAACAAAGTACTTATTATTTAGAGTTAGGGTTTGGGAACTATCTTATATTATACCAAAAACTTCTACTCTAATACTAAAATGAAACATCCTTACTTTCATACGTCTTAGGGACCATTCAGTAGCATTTAGAACTACTTACAAGACCTTGGAAGTCCATTAGCTAACTATTCTTTCTCTTTGTATAGACATCAAAATAAGATGTTAATAGAGTCAAAACAAAGCTTGGCATGTTAACTAAATGTCTATATAATTTCATACATTTATCTCATCATTTACTATTTTTCATTACATCATGAGCATTGTGGCTCAAACATGTCATACAACATCATTACTTGCAACAATTTATGCATTCATCATATAACATTTACATAATCAAATCCCTAACTTCTCTTCACGCTTCTTCATCCTCTTTCATCATTAATAAACCTGTGGGATTCGGATTATGTGGAAGAGTGAGATTTCTGGAAAAATCTCAGTAGCAAAGAGTACTAAACAATGATGTATTAATGTAAATACTTTGTGCTTACTTGTGAAAGTGTTAACATTGTGTAATATGCATGCTTTCATGTAACATAAAATATAATTGGCCAAAATAACCATAGAGACAAAGCTTTAATCATAAACACATATACAACACAATTCAACATAGCTATAGCACAACCAAGCATAACATTCAATACATACAAGTTTAGGATAAGTTTACTACCTCATATATTTGACTTTCTTCTTACTTTAACTTTTCTTTGCATCTTTCTTCTTACTTCTCTTGGATATGTGGCTGCCTCTTTGGAGTCCATAATCAAATCCTAACATCAAATAACCATCCATCCATTACAATTTAACTTTCTCTTCAACATTGAGCTCATTTAACTAAATTAACTTTCCTTAATCTTAACTAATAGAATTGGTATTTTAATCAATTGATGTCTTGATTTTACCCTATATAATTTTATCTTTTGAATCCATTTATGAGCTTATAATCATGAAATTCTAGCTCCTATACATTGTTCTGGATAGGTTTAAAAAACATGCATAATTCTTCCAGAAATTCTCATTTTGATTACAATGTTTCCCATACTTGTTTCTCTACTATCCAGCATAAATATTCATTTTAAAACTATTGAAAGCATCAAAATCATGAATTTCTAATCACTGTTCATATGAGTGAACAGTAACAGAGAAGAACTTCAAAAACTACAACTTTCAATTCCAATACACTTCTAAGGTTCCAAACCTATCCAATCCTACACAAAATCATCATATAAATTCAATGGAAGCATTAGATCATTGAAATTCTATCTCCTTATATCATGTACAATACAGACCGAAAGGTCTCTACAATGGCAAAGTCAAGAATATCAACTTGATTCAACAATCGATTACCTAACTAGCTTGTTTAAGCTTCAATCATATTTCTTTAACTTTAATTTCTTCTTGCTCCTTTCATATAAGGTTTTGGGCAGCACATACACCTTAGAGAAAACTCAACTTTCTTCCATAAAAACCCTAAGTTCAAGCCCCCAAATCAAAGGAAAATAAGTTAAGATATATCACTTACCTTAATTTCTAGCTAGCTTTAACTTTGGTACCTTGTATCTTCTTTGTCTTGGCTTGAGTTAGCATTTGGGCAACACCTCCCCAAGGGTTCCAAAGCCACAGTTTTGGACAAAAAAATATTGGGGTATTTATAGAAACATTCCATGGAAAATGAATGGCCAAGATCACTTTGTGCACTATTTTATCCAATGACTCATAATTGCTCTTATATCAAACTTGCCCACCAAGCCAATTTGAGATAATATCACATGACAAAAGTCTTCTATTTCCCTTGCCTTATATGCCATATGTGAAGTCTTGTGGGTTCCACCATGTGCAAACCCTAATTCTCACTTTATTCCTTTTTCTTTTCTTTTTCAAAAATTCATAAATTATTCATTATTGGACTTTGGCTCCAAGACAAATTTTAGAACTTATTGGGCTTCCCTAGGCCTTCTTTAGGTCCAATAGCTACTTGGCACAAATCCCAATGCATTTTCCTTATATCGATATCCTTAAAATATCCTGATTTTGAAATAAATGCTACACACCTCTTTTAATGGTTCTAACAGTTTTAGAAATTCATTCTAATATAAAATAAATACCCTGCAAAGTCTCATAATTTTCTAAGATTTAGAAGTCTTGATAAAAATTTCCTATATTTCCTCAAGACCTTTTATTGGAGTCATATTTCACTTTAATTTCTAAAAAGGCATTTTCATCTTTTCACACATCATCAGAGTATTCCCTAACCTTGATCAACTATTCTAGAAACTCTCCTCGACTATCTAACCTTAGTCAAATGACCAAAATACCTTTCGTCTAACTCTAACTCAAAAATACAACACAGTGGCCTACCTAGTGGCATTTTCGTAATTTTATATTTTTCTCGGTCTTTATTAGCCCTGGCCCATATACTTATCTAAAAATATTATTAAGCCTATAAGGCGCCATTTTGGGCCTTCTACATTGTCCACTGCCTTCATGGGCTCAACTCTTGAGAAATTTCCCAGAAACGTATTTATCGAGTGTTTTAATCCACTGTAAATTCTATAATAAATTCTACAAAACTCCTTTTTGAACTCTTAGTTTCATAAATTTTTATATTAATTATAATAATTTACTACCAAATTTCATTTAATTTTAAGGTCCATAGGATACTATATTAATTTTTTTTTCAAAAATTTATATTAATTTTTCGAGACCTTAAACCAAAATTCTATATTGCGTCAAACTTATCAGAATAATTTTCTCTATTTTTTGGAAAATTTTGGGACTAATTTGATTCTGGACATTTTTAGGCCTTTTTTGGCTCAACTTTCAATAATTACCATTTTTCCCTTGAACTTTTAAAAATTACACTTTAGGCCCTTAACTTTTCACAATTACACTTAATGGCCCAAAGCTTTTGTCTACTTTATACTTTGCACCATAAAACTTTTAAACTTTTCATTTTAGTCCCTCATCTTTATACTTTTGTCTAATCATTATTTTTCCTTTTTATTCATCATCACAAGCCTTTCCAAACCCCTTTCTACTATCAGTATTATACAGATAGAGAAAAATTAGGATGTGACACCACTCAAACCCTCATTCGTGATATAACTAAAGTTGACTCAGCATTCCTATCAAGTTGTTCCCCATGTAGAGTCCAAATGACATAATTTTATTGGAAGGCCCTTAACAATCAAATGGTCACTAACAATATTTTTTGGATGTCACTTGTTAAAATTATATATAGGGCACAGATATTGAATCTTACTATCGACTGATGCATTATTGAATGCAAAATCCAAGAAAGAGTTAAGTCTAGCTAGATATTGTGAGGTCGTCATGGCACATTGATATAAAATTTATCCATTATTGTTGTAGCAGTGATACGGAGAACATGTGAGAGTAAAATCTCTATTAGAAGTTATTATGAAGTTAAATTGAAGTTTCACTCCTTATAAGGACAAGTTGTACTGGTAAAAAATTTGTAACAATTATTCAAATTGCTATAAAGTTACAAAATAGTCAAATTATTGATGCAAAAATTTGCAGCGGTTAATAACTACTACAAAATATGAGAGTGTTTGAGGGAGTTTTGAATTTGAAATTTGTACGTTTATAGTGGTTGGTAACTGGTACAAAATGTTAGATGCGCCTCTCAAGCTAGAGGGAGTTTTGAATTTGAAATTTGCACATTTGTAGCAATTGATAACTGCTACAAAATGTCAAAGGCACCTCTTAGGCTGGAGGGAGTTTTGAATTCTAAATTTGAAAAGGCTGGAGGGAAATTTGATTTTAAAAATAATAACTTTCTAGTGTTTTGTAACCCTACAAAAGTGACAAAAAAAATGAAATTTTTTAAATGAATTAGACAAAAATTAGTGAAATTAAAGTACAATTTTTTAATTACACTAAAATTTGTGAAATAATTAAACAAAATAAAATTTATAAAATTAAATTTATAAGATCAAAATGTTGTAAAACAAACTATAACAATAACAAAGTTTAAAAAAGCACATAAATTAACTCAGGGATTATGTACATCATCCTGCACATCCTCATTTAGATCTAGTGGTGTCTATTACTATGGAGCCAGTGGGGACAGTGGCGGTGGTAGGGGCGGTGGGACTGATATGATAATGGGCGACAAGTGAATCTCAGGAATTGTCAGAGGAGTTATGGCTCTAGGAATTTGTGTAAAGATGGCATTAAGGAATACGTCAACCTGGCTCTGAATGTGACTGCATGTTTTACACTTGCTGCTATATCTCGCATTTGGCCTCATCCTAAAGCTCGTTCATAGATATATCGCTTTGGCATTTAACTCCTATGATTATCTAGACTGGTACAACTTGTGACTGAGAGAAAGACAGGTCGAGACCCATAATTGTCTCAGTCTCGTTGGTGTAGGACTGAGCTAAGTCCTATGAATTTATAAGGGGACTGAGGTCAACCATGACCCTCTACCAGTAAGGCGGTGGGATCCAAGGCTGACTCTTGTGACTCCCACATCTCTGCATCAAACTAAGTCATCCATGCTTATCAAAACAATTGAAAAAAGCAAACAAATTTAAAAATGTTAATTTCTTATAAAAACACCAAATTATAACAATTGAATAATACAAAAACTTCTTCAATCCTCTCAACTGCAGGACTCTCATCTTGAGACCTGTACAGCTCAGGCAACATGTCGCCCATGATAGGCATATATCCCAGCTCAACCATGAACCTCTTCTCGTAAAAGTTAGTTGAAAATAAATATGTAAACATTAAATTACAAATAAATAGTTAATAAAATCTATCAATTTTTCTACTTATGATCTTATTGTAAGCAACCGAAAAAGGTCTCAAGCTGGCCCTGTTCCTCATAATCTAGTGACTGACGCTGGCGATACCTCTCTAGGACACTTCCTAAATCAAATTGCATATATGGTCAGTCAACTCAGTGAAAAATTAAATATTCTGTACTTAATTAAATAAATTCATACTCTTGCCTCTGGTGTAAACCGCGATTGCACAAACTCCCTCCAATCTTGTGTAAGACACCATCAGGAAAATTGTTCCCTATGTCCTCCTTACTCTGCTTCTCATTACCACTCGCTTGATGAAACAAGTCCAGCCTCATATTACTCGAGTCCTCCATAAGCTTCTTAAGGGTATCCCCTACATACGCTCTTCTACAACAAACTTACTATGCAATTAAGTAAATTAAATGTTCATTTTCAAGAAAAGATTCAGTTATTTAAATAGCTGATATAGGTTTAAAATTAATTACCTTGATTAATTCCCAAGCATTGTCCTTAATTGGTACTTCCATCGCCTATAGTCCTTCTTATTGATAGGGAAAAGAGTACACTCCTTTGCTAATAAATATAGGTATTTGTTGTACAGTTGGTCCATACGGTTTACCGGCATGATGACACACCCTCATTATCATGGAGACATATATAGCTATCATCTTACTAGTAGACATGATCTCATGATCGTCTACAAAGTGTAATTTAAAAATAAATTATACCATTCAAACTTATATAATATTCCAATTATAAATTGTAAAGTACAAATTAAATAAATTCTTACCCAGGATTTCTACCAACTGCCCCATTTACCACCTTTTATGTGAGGCCAATCATTTGTTTGGCCACCGGGCACCCCTGATCCTCCTCCTGAGCATCCCCACCCTCTTCTCCTCCCCCTCCTGCTCCCTTGCTTAGATCATACTAGTAGGAAGACTCTTCAGTTTAAGAGCTCCACCATTAATCAAAGACAAAATCATTGCCTCGTTGAGCTGGAAGTACTCATAATCATCCATGTCAATGTCCAGCTAAAATCTCTATCACCATCACTCTTCCTAGGGGTAGGTCTGTAATACTCCATCAGCTCCTTACCATGTCGATGACTCATCCTAATAAAAATAACAAATACAACTATAAATTCTATTAATTATAAGTAAAAAATTACATGACAAAATATTAAATAAAATTACAAATATACAATGCAATATTTTATTAAATCTAAATAGAAAATTTAGTAATCCATATTATGATCAATAAAAAATAAAATATATATATATATAAATAAAGTCCAATTTATTGAAAAAAATATATTTGACAAACGCTGCAAAATGCCAACAGTCCTTTAAAAGTGTCCATATATCGATCCACGGGGAACTTTGAAGCAATTCAAACTTCATCAAACATGTCTCTAGCTACAGAAATTTGTGGAATGACAATGATCTCTATCCTTAGGGAAGTTTGTAGCAGTTTGAATCGCTGCAAACGAGTGGCATGTCAACTATCTCTTATCTGCGGGGATATTTGCATAGGTTAAAACTATTGTAAAATCCTCTTATGCCAACAGTTAATGTTCCGCTAGGAAGTTTGTAACGATTTGAACAGCTAAAAACTCTTCGCACTTTTTGGCACAAAAATTTGTAGCAGTTAAAACCACTACAAATATGTTCGTGCCAGACAATGCTAACTTGTCACCATTGACATTATTCACAGTCAAAGGGCTATAAATTTATAGCAGTTTAAAGCCAAACTGCTACAAAGTCAAGAATTTGTAGCGGTTTATCGAAAACACTATAAAATAACCAGTGTTGCTATCAATTTTTTTATAGTATAGTAGGGGCTAGTATAGGCAGCTTTGAATGAAAAACCCCTAATAAAAGGTGAGATGAGTGAAATAGATATATCCCTGAGTGTACTCTCTTCTATCTTATTCATCTATCTTAACTATGTTCATAGATATTTTTCTTATTGCATTTGTTATTCTGTGACCATGGCTAACTTGAAGGATTTGAGTGATTTAATTATTACTTTTGTTTTTGAACTTGTTTGATTCCTTTATTTGCTTTTAGTGTCTATCAGGATGTTATTCATTGATTTTCCCAAGAGTGCAAAGATTTAAGTGTGGAGGAATTTGATGAATCTCTATTTTATTATATTATTTTCTATCTATTTGAGGGAATTTATCATGTTTAATTGGCATAATTATAGAAGTTTTACTCATTTTGTGCTTTAATTTAATATATGAATTAAATAATTAAAAATGTTATTTTCTTGTGTTTTTAATAATTTTATTATTTTCTTATTCACACTGATATGCACAAAGAAATTTTTATCTTTTCTTGATTTTTAGGAAGAGGAAAATAATTAATTATGACTAGACCCACTAGCTTGCAAGAGGAGCTATCTAAGATTAATGAAGTGTAAGATGGTGAAATCATGTATTAATTTATTAAAAGGGAAGTTACTATTATCTAATTAGATATCCTAATTAGAGGAAAACATTTTATCCCTTTTAATATATTAGCATGTATGAAATTAATATTTGAATTAGTCAAAGAGAATATTTCAAAATTTAAATTAATATCCACTTTAAATATTTCAAATACATTCTTCCAGTATCCTAGATTCTAGATTTGAAATCTTTTCTCCCAAATATTTCAAATTGCCACACAATATATATAAATTCATATTGATTTATATCTTGCACTTGGATATGGGGATTTAATTTAATATATAGCGCCATGGATAATGGATTCATGTATTAAAATATTATATTATCCTAGAATTGGATTTGAAAAAGAAGATAATCAAAAAGATATTCCAAGATTTGACAGGCCACATCAATATTACAAATTAATATTCCTCCTCTTCTTCCATGGGATTTACTCCATTTTCTCCTTATTTTATCCAAACAATTATGTCAAATATTATTCCCAAATCATCTTATCTTAATTCAATCCAAATATCCCAAATAAATAGCTTGTCTCGCAATTAATTCAAAATGAGATATTTGTCTCATCCAAATCTCCTTAGGATGATGCGATTTGTTCTCTAAATATGGGGAAATTATGGTTGAATATTGAATTTTAAAGGAATTATCTTGGGAGATTGAGGAGGCTTGGAGATAATAGAAGATCATGGAAGATAAATCAAGAATAAATCATTATCTTTTAAAGAGCCGATTAGTTAAAAGTATCGCATCACCAAGGAAGACACCAAAGTCACAACCTAAGGCTATATAAAGAACCCCAAGGATCCTCCATTCAAAACATCATCTAACTCAATCATTCTAGCTCTTGTATCCTCTAATGCTTTCTTGCTTCTATTATTCATCTTTCATCTAGCCATATGAGTTGCTAGTTCTATTCTTTCTTGAGGATGGAGGTTGTAGGCTTGAGCTTGTTCTTATTGTTTAGGAGTTGTAATAGTTTTTACTAAGCACTACTAGAAAAAAGGTCTTCAACAGCTATTAAAAGTGACATTTTACAGCGGTATTTTAACCAGCCTGAATTCTACAACTGTTGTAAGTCTATCTTTTAACGAAATTTAACAACAATTTTTTTAAAAAATTGCCGTTAATTATTTATAATGTTACTGCATTTTCCAATAAAATTTCCCATACAGGTTACTCATATAACGACAATTTTTCAAGTAACAGCCGTTATAGTCTATACTTGTAACGACAATTTTCAAAACAACCACCATTAAAGGCTTCATTTTAGTTTTTTTTTTCTTTTAATGTTTCTTTTAATAGTCCCATCAATACTGCCCTGCATTTCCCATAATGAAGACAAACTATAGGTAATAAAGTATAAAGTAAGTAATGCAAAAATTCAAATTAATTATTAATATATAGTAATAAAGTAATTTGAATTCTTATTAATGCATGCAACGAACTAAAATATAATACAATCATATCTACATGGATATTGTACAATTATATATACACAAAATTGATTATTGATTAAGGCATGTTCACAAGTATGGTTTTCGCCAAATCATCTATCATTGAGTAGATTTGCTCATCTTTAAAGCTCATGTTGTTCTCCTCAAAAAATTGTAATTTAAACCTAATAAATTTATGAAAACTGACACTTAATTATTTAAAAACTACTTACTTGAGAATAAATCCATAAAGAATTATTACTAAATGGATAGCCTTTAAAGAAGTTAAAGCCTTGCACAACCCTATCTCCAATTGAAAAAAAATAAGATATCATATAACTTACTAATTAAATTTTTATGTTAATAAATCTATGAAGAAAAAATCACATGTTGTCAATGCAAACAATCTTGGTATTTGGCTGTCCAAACAATGAATCGAACCAGTACATCGTATTATTTTTAGGGGCTATGATAAGCAGAGTCAAATGCTTACTAGAAAATATGAACAATGTTATATATAAATATATTATAATATGTATATGAGTGTGCCAAGTATAAGAGTATACTTACCCTTTAATGTAAGGTACAAAATATATCTTCTACTTGATACGAGTCATAATATCGATCATGTATATAATCCTCGAATTCCTATTAGTGCATATCTCTTGGACACATTGAGGACACATGAAGCCATATATGTCTCCTTTTGCTTCATCTAGGCATCTCCTATAGGAGACACTATTGTTAATAGAGAAAGGAGTTAGCAATACACGAACAATTAAACATAAAGTATTAAAATAAATTTACAACTTACAACATGACTAACTGGATGATAGTTGAATCTAGCTCCTCAAAATTCAAGAATTGCATTATGTTATTTCTTTCCATGGTGAATTTGTAAAGCTCATGTATGGTCAAAACCTTGGATAGAATTATGAAACTAAGTGCTTCCTTTAATCCTGCTACCATAGAGTGAAAAGTTACCATACCAGTATATGTCGAGGATATGTTATGAGGAAGAGATATGAGCTTGTCTCCTTTTGCCCTCTTAAACTTGGGTTTCTATGGTACATTTTTTATTCTGGATCCTTTGGAATTTTCTTCTTAAGCACCTTCTTTAGTACCAACTCTAATGTTACTCACTTTCTCAATTTGATCAGATGTGTTAGTCACATAATAAACTTTCTTAGAGCTCATTGTCATATCCTAAAGTTTTCCTATCTGTATAATACTAATAGTGGAAATAGGTTTGGAAAGGATTATGACAATGTTTAGAAGAAATAATAAAGTTTAATTGAGTCTTGAAGGAGAGAGGGACCTAAACGAAAATTAGAAAATATTAGAGGCCAAAAATTAAAGTAGAAACAAAAGTTGGGCTAAAAATAGTAATTTTCAAAAGTTTAGGAACCTAAATATAAATAAGCAAAAAAGTTAGGAATCTAAATATAATTATGAGAAAGTTGAACCGAAAAAGGCTAAAAAATGCCCAGAATCATATCAGACCCAAATTTTACCAGTAGATAGACAAAAATATTTCGGTTAATTTAAGGAGTCACAGAATTTTGATTTGAGGTCCTGATTAATTGATATAAATTCCTGAAGTTAGAAGGAATTATTATAGTATTTTTCAGACTTCAGAATAAGATAAAACCTTACAATAAATTACTATATTTAATATAAGAATTTATAAAATTGACAGAGTTAGAAAAGGAATCCTGTAGAATTCATACGGGAATTTACAATGGGATAAAATATCTGATAAATATGGTCAGAAGAGATATCTTGGGAATTGTGCTATAAAGGCAATGAGCCCATATTAAGGCCCAAATGGTGTCATCATAAGCCAAATAAGGTGACTGGATAGTTAAGTGGGCCAAAGTCCAGAGCAGTCCCCAAAAAGTGTAAAATTATGAAAATGCCCCTGGAGCCCATATTGTACCAGTGATAGATAAAGGGCATTTTTGTCATTCTGGAAAGGCTAAAAATATGTAAGATAGTATAAAGATGATTAGTTGGAGCTAGTATATGCTTTGAGGCAGTACAAAGAGGGGTGAAATGATAATTATGCACTTAGGGTTAATATAGTGCAAGAAATGACACCAAGGACATTTCTGTCATTTTCCAAGGAATATGTGTCATATCCCTAATTTTCTGACCTAATGTACCTGGACAGTTTATTTGCAATGGATATAAGATTCTTGCAATAAACTGTATCAGATTGTGAAAGGAAAGGGAAGGATTAATAACTAAGGAAAGAATAGGGACCAAAATGAAAATTTAAAAGTTTGAAGGTGAAGTGAAAGTAGAAGAAAAATGAGGGACCTAAATGCAATTAATGAAAAGTTCATGGACTAAAGTGTAATTATTCAAAAGTTAAGGGACCTAAATGTAAATATGGAAAAGTTGAGCCAAAACAGGCAAAAAATGCCTGGAATCATATCAGACCCAAATTTTACCAGTAGATAGACAAAAATATTCCGGTCAGTTTAACGCAACACAGAATTTTGATTTGAGGTCCCGATTAATTGATATAAATTTCTGAAGTCAGAAGGAATTATTACAGTATTTTTCAGATCTCATAATCAGATGAGACCTTATAGAAAATTCATATATTTAATATATGAATTTATAAAATTGAGAGAGTCAGAAAAGGAATCCTGTAGAAACCATACGGGATTTTACAGTGAAATAAAATACCCGCTAAATAGGATCGGGGAAACTATAGTGTGAATTGGGCCATAAAGGCAATAAGCCTATAGTGAGGCCCAAATGGCGCCATCATGAACCCATTAAGGTGACTGGACAGTTTATGTGGGCTAGAGACCAGAGCAGTCTAGGAAAAGTGTAAAATTACAAAAATGCCCCTGGATGCCCATACTATACCAGTAGTGGATGGAAATTATTTTGGTCACTCTAGACAGGTTAAAAATGTGTCATATAGTATAAATAGGATTATTTAGAGCCCATATACACCCTGAGGCAGTATAAAGAGGTGTGAAATGATGATTTTGCCCTTAGGATCAGTATAATGCACGAAAGGACACAAAGGGTATTTTGGTCATTTTCTAATAGATGGATGCCAGATAAATACTCAGTCTAACATTTTCAATGATATGAGAATCCTAGACATTAATTTCCAGGATAGAATACATATCCTGGTATATTATAAAAAATTAGGAACAGAACACAGTTCGGTTGTTGTGAAACTGCACTGATCGGTATCGGATTGGACTAGAATTTCTCCAGAAGGTTCCTTGCATGGACAGCACGATACCTAACCCTCTTAGGTGTCCCATGAGCTGTCCCACATGATGTAATAATTATTCTCTTTAGAAAAAGTAAAATCCAAGATTAAATGTGAGTCTTTAGATCAAATAGTAACCAAATCAATCTTGACCATCCATTTCAACCCAAATTTCTCTATAAATACCCCCTATTCAGAACACTTCAGCATGCATGGTGAACCATAGGGAAACTCTTGCAAAATTTCCATTCAACCAAGAAAGAAGCAACCAAAGTGAAGTAACAAGCAAGGTAATCATCTCCCTTGATCTTGAGCTTTGTTCTAGCAAGTTAGCTCATGGTTTTAAGGGGTTTTCATGTTATATTTCCCTTATGGTTGCTGCTAGAAGTGCTGCTCATATGTGGTTAAAATATGAGTTTTATGTTATGGATAGTTTAGACAAGCTTAAACAAGCTAGAATCAAGGGTATAACCTTGTGAATTCAAGTATGTTTGGATTTAGGGTTTTGTGTTCTTGCTGGTACTATACGTGGTACTGTTCATATGATGGAATTTCATGATTTTGATGCTTCCAATGAGTTTAAAATGGAAAATTGTGTGGGGATAAAGTAGGAGAGCAAGTATTGGAAGTATTGGAATCAAAATGAGAATTTTTGGAAAATGTCACATCCCAATTTTTAAGCCTAGAAGTCCAGTATATAGCCTGAAAAAGGGATGCTACCAAACCCTATTGAGCAGAGATCTTAGTATGCTCTAGACCTCAGAATCGGATGAAATGTGGCAGTAAATTCCTATAATTAATATAAGAATTTCTGAAACTGACAGAGCCCAAAAAGGAGTTCTGTAGAATTTACTACAAAATTTACAGTGGATTAAAAGACCCGATAAATAGGTTTTAGGGGAATTTCTCAGGAATTGAGCCCATGAAGATAGTGGATCATACAGAGGATCCAGAATGGCACCTTATAGGCCCAATGATATTTTCAGATAAATATGTGGGCCAGGGCTAATAAAGACTGAGAAAAATGAAGAATTATGAAAATGCCACTGAAGGTATGCCACTGTGTTGTGTCATTAAGTTAGAGTCAGACGAAGGGCATTATGATCATTTGACTAAGGTTAGATAGTTAAGAAAGGGTATCTGGATAGTTGACCAGGGTTAAGAGATACTCTGATAAGGTATGAAAAGACAATAGTGCCCCTATAAGTACTAAAGAGGTAGTAAAGGCATTTTGGTAATTTACTAAGGATGTTCCTTGGGAACCGAGCCACCAGAGTGCTTGGGCTTGGTTAGAAACCCAAGATGATATTTAAAGGCCCAAAAACGTAGCCCAAGAGTAATGTGGGCCCAAGAGGCATTAAAATAATGTTTTAGTGCTTTTTCAATAAAGTAAAGTGACCCGGTCCAAGATAGAACTGGGTAAAGTGATATGGAATCATGAGAGGACATAAATGGGGCCCACAATGTGCCACATGGCATGATTACAGTAAAAGAGGAAAAGCAAAGGACACATGGCATGATTAGAGAAAAAGGAGAAAAAGCAAGAGGACACGTGGCACGATCTCGGCCGTCCATTCAGGGAAAAGACTCTGGAACTCTCTGGAAAGGCTGAGTCAGCTGGTGAGGTGTCCCAAGGGCCCCACATTTCGCCACATATACCCCTTAGGTGTCCCTTGAGGTGTCCTAGATGATGTCATGAGTGGTGAGTCATAAAGGAGGGTGATGTCATCGTGATGATGCAGGCAAAGCTTCTTGAGGAAGCAAGCAATCTGAGCCATTCATCGTGAATCAATCTAGACCATTCATTCCACCTCCTCTCACCTACAAATAGGCCACTCCCCTCCCATTTCAAGTCACACCACGGATCTAGCAAGAAAAGGAAGAGAAAGAAGAGAGAAAGAGAGGAAGAAAGAAAGAAAGGAAAGAAAGGAAGGAGTTCTGGTGGAGCTAGGAGCAGTCTAAGGAGCTGAGGGACTGGGCAAAGCTTAGGAATGAGGTAAGAAAGTTATCTAGTCCCTGTTCTAATAAAAGTAGTGGATTGCTCTTAGTAGTTAGAATAGAGAAATATCTCTATTAATGAAATTAGCTATAGATAGAAAGAAAGCCAGGGGAATGTCAGAGTAAGAATATTACCCCTAGCTATGCATGAGTTAAATAGAGCTATACTAATAGAGTAATAATTAAGATATTATTATGTTATGTATAGGCTCTAACCTATGGAAAGAATGAACCTTAGAGCAAAGGCTAAGAGCTAGAAGAAAAGTTACATGTCAGGTAGTAAACTTATCCTAAACTCGTATGCATTGAATGTTATGCTTGATGTGCTATGGCTTTGTTGAATTGTGTTGAACATGTGCTTATGTATGAAGCTCTGTTCCTATGATGACTTTGGCCGATTGTATTTCATATGTAACATGGAAGCATGCACATTAGACAATGTTAACACTTTCACAAGCAAGCACAAGTATTCACATTAATGCATGCATTGTTTAGTACTGTTTGCTACTGAGATTTCCCCAGAAATCTCACCCCTTCCATATCAATACAATTACAGCAGGTCTTCTCAAGATGGAGGAGATAAAGATGCATGAAGATATGTTAATTGCTTAGCATGATTGATATGTGATTCATGTATGTATAATTGCTGGAAATTGTCACTGTGAACAGTAACTCGTGGGGAGGCAGTGACATTTGAGCTGCAATTATAAATAGTAAATGATTGAATAAATGTATGATATTTTCCCAGTAAATAGTAGACATGCCAAGCTTCAATTTGATATATAAAAAGTCTTATTTGGATGTCTACATATAAAGATATGATTTATCAAAGTTGGGACTAGAATGCTAGAATCAGGGACAGGACGCTGGAGGAACAGTGATCTTCGGACGTTGACCAACGTTGACCTGGTCAAGATATGGTCAATGAGTCATTTTTTCCTGAAATATCATTATGTTAGCTTCGTGTTTCAATTTGAACCACTCCATTTTGATTTTTATAGAATTAGTTATGATTTTTCGAAGTCAGGTCACTCCTCTGGAATTCACACAGTGAACAGTACACGCTAAGAGTAAAATTCCAGATTGAGTAATTTGACTTCAACAGCCTTGGAAGTGGTTCCAGATGCTACTGTTTGGTCCCTAAGACGTATGAAAAGGAGGATTTTATAGAAAACAAGAGCATGCATTTCGGTTTGGCACTGTAGCAATTGGTATGTTTTGATTTTGGAAATTCTGATTTCATATTTGGATTCTACATGAAAAATTATGTGGAAATGAACCATGAGAATTTATTTTGGAAAGGTGGAAGTAGGAAACATAAATTAGAGAAAGAAAGGGAGCTAGTGAAAACCTTGTCTTGGATTTGGTTTCAAGTTGAGTTGTAACTTGATATTATGTTGTAATGGCTAGGTTTTGACATTTGTGAAGGAAGGAAAGCACTTCAAGAAGGTCTTGACCAAGATAGCTAAGAGGTAGCAAGGATACCTAACTATAACTCATGTTTGTTTAATTGTTTTGCTTGCTTGTTGATTATGGTGTTTGATTGAGCTTGAGCTTATATCATCATGTTATGATGAAGTATGAATGATTGCAACTCCTTGCAAGTTATGTCATGACAATATGCATGTTAGAGTTTGCTTATGTACCATTATGAAGTAGCTCCCATCACATGATAACATGTTAAGCATACAATTATTCATGCATGATATTATAGTTTGTGTAACTTGCTATTGGGATTTCCATGAAATCTCATTCCTTCCACATGCATAACTATGTTTTAGGTGCTGGATCCTCTCAAGGGAAGAGAGTAATTGTTGATGATTAAGTTTGTATAACAAGTTATATGACTTACATGACAATATGGGATGATATGCTAGTGTGTATGGTGTATGTTTCTGTAACCCTGTTTTGAGGCCATGGTGATGTGACAATGTTTATGACATCTAAATCAACGAGTTTTAGACTGAAACTTGGCATGATTAAAGTTAATATACATATATTTAAATGAACACCAAGAACGCCTTAATTGGATAAGTATCCGAATTGTTATGATTTTCCAAAGTTGGAAGTAAGATCTGGAATTGAGATAAAACGAGTGCTGAGAGGCAGTGACATTCACGCAATGATTTCATATATCAAATGAATGAATTTTTCTATGAAATTTGGTGAGCTTAAAGAGGATGTCTAGAGATTTAATTCCATATGTAACACAGTTCATTTGGATAAGTAACCAAAGAGAAATGAATTTTTGAAGTTAAGCAAAGAAACTGGAACTTTCAAATTTTTACCAAATGAACAGTGATTTCTAACCAATAAACTGATTTCATTTGGACCAGAAAACCTTAGTTTTATATTTTCCCCTCAAAGATTTACGAAAGAGATTTCATTAGAAATTGGAACCACATTATTTTGATTTTTCTACAATTAATTATGAATTTTCAAAGTAGGGTACATATTTTGGAATTACCAAATGAACATTACAGTGAACAGTACCTGAAAGCAAATCTTTTGGAAATGGATATTTTCAAAGCAAATGATCATAAAATTGGTTCCAATCACTTCTAATGGAGTATAATTGAGGTTAAAAGTAAGGATGTGATATTTTGGTATCAGAGCAAAGGATTATGGCTTAGGAAATGCTCTGATTAGATTATTTATAGACTGATACATAAGTGAACATCTGCATAATTGACCTTAAGTTAATTATTGCAGGATACCAATGACTGAGTCTAGAACATCAGAGACTTCAATGAACCAGGGGGACCCTAGACCCGCAGTCTATAGTTCTGATAGATTAGGGTAGAACTCATAAGAGATAGATGCTTTCATACATGATCCAGAGTTTGGTCTTCCCCCAGTGATCAATATTTAGGATTCTAGTAGTGAATCAGAATTGGGCAGGTTAGATAATTCTTCTGTGAGATCAAATGAGATGGATGATGATGATGATGAAGAAGAGGAAATATCAGATGAGGATATACCATCAGAAGAGGATGAACTTGAGGAACAATCTGATGTGGGTTACTCTTATGTTTGGGGTGTAACAGACCCTGTGCCTAGGAAGACCGATGAGATAGATGTTCCTGGACCGAGTCAGGTACCCAAACCAGTTGATGTACCTGGACCCAACCATATAGCTAATGTGTCTGAACCTAGTCATGTAGCTAATATACCTGAACTTAGTCATGTAGTTGATATACCTGGACCTAGTCAGAGACCAGACCCTGCAGATATTCTAGGTCCAAGTGGAACCAAGAAGTTAATGGTACAGATATATCTGGGTAACCATCAAATAATTGAGTTAACCCCTAGGGAGGATATGGATGAAGAACATTTCAGGAAAGCTGTGAAACTCGCAAAGCAGCTATACGAGATAGGAAGAATGTTGATTACAGGTGTTGATCAAGACTATAGAGTTTATAAAGACTTCATAGCAAGGGTAAGAGAGGCCTATCGAGCATATAATCCAGATACTCTTACCCTAGAAGCTTGGGTTAATATCATGGATGATATTTTGCCTCTTACAGCAACATGGAGAGAAGGGTTAGATCAGTACTTTGAAGAGGAACCCTTTGAGGATATCCATGATTGGATCTACATGGTAGGGGAATTTATTAGGATCTATTATGAGAAAACATAGTGTAATAGCTGTATGTATGAATGTTGCTGTAATATATGTGCTTTTGACTAGTAATGACATAATACATGTATGTGTGTATGTTATGAAAAGTTTATGTAATGATGTTAAACTTGTTGTATGCTATGTTTTGAATGAAATATAAAGTATGTTAATTATAATATTCCTTTCCTATTTCATATTACGATAGTAAAACAAAATGGTAAGAACAAGAAACGCTAGTTCTTTGGGTGAACCCCAAAATACCGGAGACATTAACCAGTTGATTCTAGAACGGATGGAACAGCAGCAGAAGCTGATAGAGGAAGTAAGAGTTGCTCAAGTAAAGAGTGAACAGGAAAGGGATACTGCCATAGCAGCGGCTATAGTAGAAGCGGTAGAGAATCTATGGCAACCAGAATCTGCTGGTACAACTAATACAGAACTAGAGATGGTTTAACAGACAACAGAATAGCCAAGACAGACAGGACAGACAATAGATCCTACTAGTATTCAACAGTGGATGGCTAAGTTCTGTAAACATAGTCCTCCGATGTTCAAGGGAACATTTGATGTACAAAAAGCGGAGGATTGGATTAGTAGATTGGAGAAGATCTTCAAGGTACTGGGTTGTCCGTCTGAGAGTAAAGCACAGATGGCAATCTACCAGTTAGAGAGAGATGCCGACAGATGGTGGAAGAACACAGAGCTAGTATTACAGGCCAGACACATTGCTATCACATGGGAAGTGTTCCTTGAACAGTTTTATGAGAAGTATTTTCCCCAGTCAGTGCGGGATGAATGAGAAGCAGAATTCCTTGTGCTAAGACAAGGAGAAAAAGAATCCTATGATGAATACTTAGCAAAGTTTATCCGTCTTTCCCAGTATTCCACTTACCTGTGACAGGTGGATGATGAATGATGGATGACAGAGAGGATGATCAGGGGATTAAATACTACTATGAAGGATAAGATGACCCCCCAACAATATCATCAGTTCAATAAAGCAGTAGAGGCCTGCAGAATTATTGAGAATAGCCTGAGTCACCAGATGTTAATGAAATCGGTGAGCAGAGAGACTACTACTCCTGAGAGACCTAACCAGAATAGAAATACAGCCAGTGGCAGTGGCTATAACAAGAAAAGGAAAAGGCAGTGGCAATAGAACCGAAAACCTAGCAGAGGGAATTACAGGGGCAACACAAATAATAGAGATCAGAGGTCTAGAGTATGTGACAAATATGGGAAGAACCATGGAGACATACCATGCTTGATGGGGCAGAATGTCTGTTACACATGTGGAAAGCCTGGACATTTCTCCAGGAGTTGTCCTCAAGCAGCTGAGGATCAAAGGCCGCGAACTCAAGGGTGAGTGTTTGCAATGACAAGGGAAGAGTCACAAAGATCACCCAAGATGATCCAAGGTATCATCTATCTCAATAATCATGCTGTGATTGCTATGTTTGATTCAGGTGCAAGTCATTCCTTTATTTCTTATAAATGTGCTACATGTTTGGGCCTTACAATTAGCAAGCTGCATTATGCCATATGTGTCACAACCCCTACAAATGCTAAAGTAGTTACATCAGATGTCTGCCTAAATAGTGTCATTCGATATGAATATTGTTGCACTACTCTTGACCTAATATGCATGCCATTCCATGAGATTGATGTCATAATTGGATTGAATTGGTTGTGTGCCAATAATGTAATGCTGGATTGTAATAACAAAACTCTAGTTCTTTGTCCACAAGCTCCAAACATGAATCCATAAGTGAAACTGAATTTCCTGACGGAGGCTCAAGCAGATAGATATTTACGAAAAGGATGTCAGGGATATATGGTCTTCTTTTCTGTGTAAGCAGAAGTGGAAAAAGGAATTGAAGCGATTCCAGTGGTCAAAGAATTTCTTGAAGTCTTTCCAAAGGAGATTCAGGGATTGCCTCTATAACGAGAAGTGGAGTTTGCAATTGACATTGTACCTGGAGCTGGACCAGTATCTAAAGCCCCATATCGTATGGCTCCCAATGAGATGATTGAACTTAAGAAGCAGATAGAGGAGCTGTTAGAGAAGGGTTTCATCTGACCCAGTGTTTCTCCGTGGGGTGCTCCAGTGTTATTTATCAAGAAGAAGGATGGCAATCTCAGATTGTGCATTGATTATCGGGAGTTGAATAAGATTACTATTAAGAATAAGTACCCTCTTCCCTGAATTGATGATTTGCTAGACCAGTTGGTTGGAGCAAGTTATGTCATGACAATATGCATGTTAGAGTTTGCTTATGTACCATTATGAAGTAGCTCCCATCACATGATAACATGTTAAGCATACAATTATTCATGCATGATATTATAGTTTGTGTAACTTGCTATTGGGATTTCCATGAAATCTCATTCCTTCCACATGCATAACTATGTTTTAGGTGCTGGATCCTCTCAAGGGAAGAGAGTAATTGTTAATGATTAAGTTTGTATAACAAGTTATATGACTTACATGACAATATGGGATGATATGCTAGTGTGTATGGTGTATGTTTCTGTAACCTTGTTTTGAGGCCGTGGTGATGTGACAATGTTTATGACATCTAAATCAACGAGTTTTAGACTGAAACTTGGAATGATTAAAGTTAATATACATAGATTTAAATGAACACCAAGAACGCCTTAATTGGATAAGTATCCGAATTGTTATGATTTTCCAAAGTTGGAAGTAAGATCTGGAATTGAGATAAAACGAGTGCTGAGAGGCAGTGACTTTCACGCAATGATTTCATATACCAAATGAATGAATTTTTCTATGAAATTTGGTGAGCTTCAAGAGGACGTCTAGAGCTTTAATTCCATATGTAACACAGTTCATTTGGATAAGTAACCAAAGAGAAATGAATTTTTGAAGTTAAGAAAAGAAACTGGAACTTCTAGATTTTTACCAAATGAACAGTGATTTCTAACCAATAAACTGATTTTATTTGGACTAGAAAACCTTAGTTTCATATTTTCCCCTCAAATATTTACGAAAGAACTTTCATTAGAAATTGGAACCACATTATTTTGATTTTTTTACAATTAATTAGGAATTTTCAAAGTAGGGTAAATGTTCTGGAATTACCAAATGAACAGTATAGTGAACAGTACCCGAAAGCAAATCTTTTGGAAATGGATATTTTCAAAGCAAATGATCATGAAATTGGTTCCAATCACTTCTAATGGAGTATAATTGAGGTTAAAAGTAAGGATGTAACAATATGTAATTAAGTTTTGGCCCAGTTCAAGAATGTCACTGGTAGGAAGAATCTAGGTACTGGATTTAAGGTTAGACAGTATATTATGGAGTTTTAGAAAAATTAGATTTATAAAACAGTCCAGTTTTTGGGGAATCGAATTGAACCGGTACCAGATTGGACAAAAACAATTTTAGAAGCTTCCCCCTTTGGAATTTCTCCACCTAGCCCCTTGAGTTGTCCCTTGGTGATGTCATGGATGATGTCATACCTTTTTGAAAAAGTCAAATTCAAGATTAAATGTGAACCATTAGATCAAATAGTACACAAATTAATCTTAGCCATTGATTTTCCATAGATTTTGGCCATAAATACCCCTCAAATCTGAACTAAAACTGTGAGCACAAGAACCCTTGGGAAAACTCTTGTAAAATTTCCATTGAACCAAGAAAGAAGCACACAACTTGAAGCAACAAGCAAGGTAATTATCTCCCTTGTTCTTAAGCTCTATTCTAGTAAGTTAGCTCTTAATTTTAATGGCTTTTTGTGCCACATTCCCTTGGGGTTGCTGCTGGAAGTGTATGTGGTTAGAATATGATTTTTATGTTATGGATAGTTTAAATAAGCTTAAAAAGCTAGAATCAAGTGGTATAAGCTTAGAAATTCAAGTATGTATAAAGTTAGAGTTTTGTGTTCATGGCTGCTACTGTATGTGACACTGTTCATATATTGGAATTTCATAATTTTAATGCTTACAATGAGTTTAAAATGAAAAATTGTGTCGAGATAAAGTAGGAGAACAAGTATTGGGAGCATTATAATCAAAATGTGAACTTTTGGAAAAATCAAGGGTTGCTTCAGTTTGGCATAGCAGCTTATGATGTGATTTGAGTTTGAAAATTCTAGCTTCATATTTGGATTCTACATGAAAAATTATGTGGGAATGAACCATGGAAATTTATTTTAGAAAGATGGAAGTATGAAATATAAAATAGAAAAAGAATGGAAACTAGTGAAAACCTAGTCTTGGATTTATGTTTAAGTTAAGTTGTAACTTGATATTACTTTGTAATAACTAGATTTTAACATTTTTGAAGGAAGAAAATTATCTCAAGAAGGCTTTGACAAGGATAGCTATGAGGTAGCAAGAATATCTAACTATAGTTTCATGTTTGCTTAATTGTTTGCTTGCTTGTTGATTACAATGTTTAGTTGAGTATGAGAATGCGTCATCATGTTGATGACGAAGTATGAATGATTGCAACTCCTTACAAGTTATGTCATGACAATATACATGTTAGAGTTTGCTTATGTATCATTATAAAGTAGCTCCCATCTCATGATAACATGCAAAGCATCTAATTAATCATGCATGATATTATGGTTTGTGTAACTTGCTATTGGGATTTTCATGAAATCTCATTCCTTCCATATGCATAACCATGTTATAGGTGTTAGAATTTCTCAAGGAGAGAGGGTAAGTATAGATGGATGAACTTGTATGATAAGTTATAATGGTTACATGACACTATGGAAGGATGTGATGATGTGCACATTGTATGATTCTGTCATTGTGTTCTGAGGATGTAGTGGTGTGATGATGATTATGATGCCTTAGCCAATGATTTTGAATTTGAAATTTAGCATAATTATAGTTAAGATACAGAGCTTTAAATGAACACCAAGAATGCCTTAATTGGTTAAGTATTTGAATTACTATGATTTTTCAAAGTTGGAGTTAAAACCTGGAACTATGATAAAGTAAGTATCCAGAGGTAGCGATGTTTCAACGTTGGTTTAGTATAGCAACTGAAAGATTTTTTTTATGAAATTTTATGATCTTAAATAACAGATTTGGATATGTAAATCCATAGGTAACACGGTTCATTTGGATAAGTAACCAAAGAGAAATGAATTTTTTAACTTAAGGAAAAGAAACTGAAACTTCCAGATTTTACCAAATGAACAATATTTTTCAATGAATAAACTGATTTCATTGATACAATGGAACCTCAGTTTTATATTTTTCCCTCAAATTTTAATAAAAGAGCTTTCATTATAAATTGGAACCAACCTATTTTAATTTTTCTACATTTAATTATGAATTTTCAAAGTTGGGTACATGTTCTAAAATTACCAAATGAACAGTAACATGAACAGTACCCGAGAACAATTCTTTTGAAAATGGATATTTCCAAAGCAAATGATCATGTGATTGGTTCCAATGACTTTCAAATGAGTATAATTGAGGATAAAAATAAGGATATGACATTCATCCAATATGCATACCTCGTCAGTAGGGCAGGGAATTGGTACAGTGCTTAAAACTTTCTTTATGCGGTGTACAGTGACCTTGCTTTGCTATCAGTATTATTTTCTGGTGAATTATTGTGGCATATGGGTACACAGTAGCATGAACGTGAAGGTTGTAGTCCCTTGGTCTTTTGCAATATAGAGACCACACTTTTCCCCATCATCTTCGGTGTGTTCAGAATAGGGTTAGGATTAGATGGTTGGGAGAAAAACTTATCATTATTAGCGCTGCCCTTCCCACTAGTCACCACAAGAGAACCCTGAAAATGCAAAAAAAGTTATTCAAGACAAAATACATGTTAAACGTCACTTGAAAAGAAGTCAATGAATATGTTTTTACCTCTAAACTTTGGTCGGGTGTGGGAAAGCCTATCATCATCATGGCATACTAGAGCTTGGTATCTATATCCTGGACTCTATCATCCATCTTGTAGTGCATCCTTTCCAACTCCACTTGATGCTATGCAGTAAGTTCATATCGAACCTTTTGCAACTCATCATTGGACACCATATCTATGAAGGATGCACTTTTCTTCAAGAGGTGGAGCCAAAATATCTGTGTATCACTCCTTTAGGGCCCTTCTCACTTGACTTAGGTGGTCAGGGGTCCTAATAGCTATCTCCAGGATGTCCATTCCTTTTTTAGGAATAGAATACCCTTGGGATCCTTATTGCATCAATGCATCCTACAATATATAAAAGTTACCAAGTTAAAATAACTTAAGAACAAGTAATAACATATAAATTCTTAGTATTTAAATTAATTAATTACAATCTTCTCAGCAACTATAGCAACCTCTGGAGTGATGTATTGTCCCTTATTCACCCTCACAATATTACATTTTTGTTGGCGAGATGGACGTTAGATGGATGATGAAGGGTTTGAGGCACTAGAGTATGATACAGTTGTTCTTGTACAACTTATAACTGCTCTTGTATCATTTTCCTCTCAAGGACATTGTACCCGCTCGAGACATATAATGGTGGTACACATCCTTCTTGGCTATTTTTTTTATTCATCTTACAAATAGCTTGTGAAAATAAAACGAAGTTAGATTAGTTGATTAAAATATACATTCACTACTAAGTTAATTAAAATACAAGTTTATAGCACACATTAAACAATATAAGTAGTCTCTTCCCACCGTTGACAAAGCAATGTCCAAGCTTCGTCACTAACATTAGGGTATGTGTCTTTCAAATTATCCCTATCTTACTTCCTGAGAGGTAGTCCTTCGCAAAGTTCAACTTAAAGTCCCTCCATCGTTCATTGCATTGCTTTAAGATGCGATGCTTCATGCTTGAAGTGGCAAGAATATCAAAATTTTGATGCGTGGAAGTACAAAAAACCAAATAAGATGAATCTATAATAAGGGACAAAAATCAGAAATAACTAAAGTAGATAGGGGGAACATATAATTAAAAATGTACCAAAATATCCTCCCATAATATCTTTGCCTTTATGCCTTGTTTGGTATGTAGCATTGAACTTTGAGGGATTAGGATTGGGAATAGAAATGGGATTGGGAGTGGAGTTGGGCTTTAAAATTACGTTTAGTTTAACATAGGATTAGAAAATAAAAGCGAGGCCCATATCTGACAAAAATTAGGCAAAAGACACAATTGCCCTTATCATGTTCACTCCTTGTTACTTTCATCGAACTCAAATGGAAGATGGGAAGACGTCATACCAGATTCATGTTGGAAATCGTACCCTAGGGGCCAATTATTGTCTTATGAATATTATTGATTTATGAATTTATTAATTGTGTTATCATATTATTTGCATGTTTACTATAATGACCATCCTTGGATAATTCATGATCTTATCTTAAATGTCCCTGGTCTGTCATCTATGCGGGAGCACAGATGAAATAAGACCAGTATGACTTTGAAGATATATAGAGATATAAATCAGAGTCATAGGCACATGTAAGAGTATAAGGTGTTGGACCGACCCGCTATAAGAGAACTGCATGGATAACGTCATAAGCTTCTCTCATATATAAACCATGTCAATATGCCCTTTGACTTGAGATTATCATGGATTCCTACATGACAAACGCTCAGCTTTGACCTAGTCAAAAGTCACTTTTGACCGAGTGATCATAAAGACTATGTTCGGGTTTAGTCATTTTTCATGCGGAGGAATGTGAATGGTCAAGATGGAATTTATCCATCACATTCATAGAGAGATATTACTGGGCCCCTCGATGAGTGAGTCTGAGAAATGTATGGTCATACTGTAATGGAAAGGTAGTTCTATTTCTACAGTCAGACTACTCAGGGATTGAGAAAGTAACGGTCAGGAATAGGAGGATGACATTATCCATGCCTCAACCATGACCAAAATATCGCGTGACAAAAGGGACATGATATGGTTGTATAAAAGGTTACATCGTTTAACGATCCTCATATAATTTGGGTAGTCGTTATGTCTTGCTAGAGACCGCTTGCGACTTGTGAGCCAGTATAGCAAATGGCCCACTGCCAACTTCATATGGGCCTATAGGGTCACACACAAAATAGCCCAACACGAGCTATGATGTCCAGATTCATTGAATCTAAAATATGTCCAGATTCAATGAATGATCTAGGGTGGATGTATATATTTATTTATATTTATATTCGTATATATATATAAATTCGTATGTATATATATATTATATATAAGAGATATATGAGATTTAATTTATAAGGATAAATTAAATCTCTATCACGTTTGAATTTGAAATTCAAATTGATAGGATATCTCATATAAGAGATATTTATAAGATTTAATTTATAAGGATAAATTAAATCCCTATCACATTTGAATTTAAAATTTAAATTGATATGATATCTCAAATTTGATTTATGAAAATAAATCAAATATAGTTCAGTCTCATCTTTATTTAAAGTTAAATAAATAGGTAATTAAATTTGTGGGACGGATTTAATATTATTTATTTAATTAGTTTCTTATAAAATTATACAATATATGATATTGTATTAATTTCAAAATTAATATAAGATTAACTCCAAAATCCAATTCGGTAGAGAGAAAAACGAATAGCATCCCATATATCTGATTTTAGGAGCTACGTTTTAGGAACACACACATAGAACACAGAAAGGCCGAAGGGGAATCTGCAAAAGGTTTGCATATAAGAAACTTCCGAAATAGAGACGGAGAGGATGAATTCTTGAGAAAGCCCTGGAGGGACAAGAGACGCTAGCACGTCGTTCGTGGTTGGAACGCTGTTCATATGGATACCAGTAAAGGAAGCCGACTTGAGTCGTCGACTTCTTGCAATCGGAAAGGGAGCACAAGCCGCGGAGAGAAGCTATGAACGTCATGACCAGAAGCTATGGAAGTCGCTGAGGAACACTGAGGGTAATGCTTCTTCCCACTTGACTTAAACACATACGGTAGATCCTGGCAAGGAATGAAAAAAATTTTAAATTAATTTTCGCTGCGTGTCTTCCAATTCCTAACAATTCAAACACATACGAAAATATTAAATGAAATATAATTTTAATCTAAATAAGTATTCAAAACTAAATAAGGAAATCTCTAGATTCAAACACAAATGAAATAAAGAAACTAAATAAAACTTGAACGAACTCAACGTCAGTGAAAAAATATCCAAACGCAAATTGAATAAAACAGATTTGGTTCCTAATCATTTTGATTCAAAATATAGCACAGGTTCGAAGCAAATCTTCAAAGCTAGATTTGAAGAGATTTGCAATCCTGGAGGAAGAAAGCGTTACCATCCAGATCTAGTTTGAAGATACCCACCTTGTTGTGATAGAGGACAGAGATGACAGAATCGCAATGGAATATGGAAATTGTGAGGGAGGATGGAGATAACAAAATAGCAATGGAAGATAGAAATAATTGGGTAAGACATAGCCGGAGAAGAAGGCTCTTAACAGAATCGTAAGAGAGGATGGAGATGACAGGAGGAGGACGTCGTCGGACAGAGTGGTCGCTAACGGAATGAAGGGCAATGAAGAATGTCACTGATGGAGGTGAAGGGTGATAAAAAGTTTAAGTATGGCATTAAGCAAATTTTAGGAGGATATTTTGGTAAATAAATTTTCAATCCTAAGATTAAAATCTCAATACCAAGGGGAGAGGTGGGTTTGTCTAATCCCATGTATGTGCTATTGTCCAATCCCAAGGCATTCTCAACGCCACGTACCAAACACCATAAATTGACTTATTCCCTATACCAATCCCACACCTCCAAACCTAATGCTACATACTAAATATAGCCTTAGGGTCAACCTCCTTCTAGTTGACGTATGTGATGCTAATCTTAGCATGTACTATATAGCCGACATAGATGTTAAACTATGGCCTATTTTCACTAGTTGCCTTCAAGTGAGAATCAAACTCCATAGCAACCTTGTGGGATGTGTCCCCTTATCTGTCTCAAAGACCCGTTTCATATGGGTCATATCTCTTCCTCTCTCTTTTTTCCTTGCTAACTAGAACCTAAACTTGAACTACTGAACCTGAACGGTCCATGCTCTATTAAAAAACATAATAAATAAAGGTAAGAATATGATACAACTAACTAACAATAGAAAATACCATTTGATACTGAAAGGGACCAACATATCGCATTTGGAGATACACTTATACTCGTGTATAAACCTTTTGGGGGAGTTAGTGTTGACAACCTATTGTCTATACTCACATTCTCTCTCATAATAATTTCTACCCATTAGGGACTAAGTATAGCACACTAAGAAGAATAACCTCGGCAAATATCATTAGCCTTATAGTTTTTTATTATATTGTAATCACTAATAATGGAACTATACACAAATCCTAAATAAAACAAATCTGGAGGACATATCCATCAAAGGATTTTAATTGTTTTGTTTGTTTCATTTTGTTTAAAGGTTATATACAATATGTAAATAATGAAGCCAAAGAATTCTTCTTCTTCTACATTTGCTTCAACAGATACAACTATGTAACTCAACTCTTGAAGCCCACCAAAAAAGGCACTAACAAGAACCAACATACTTGCACAACCAAAAGGCCTCACAAAACTCTAAACTTAGTACTACTAATATTGACATAAATAATAAAGAAGTTAAACAGTGACTTATAGCTTTGAAGACGAGAATGACTATAGAGGGAGTAAATGACAACAGAGATAATAAACGACGATGAGAATGACAATAGAGTGCACCTAAAATAAGTGAAAAATTATGGAAAATATTTTTCGTCTAAGTCTACGGTGTTAGGGCAAAGAACAGAACCACAAGCAGCTGTATAAAAAGTAAATATGATTCTAACCGCGAATTAAGTTTTTTAATTTTTCATAGCTTGTTACACAATTTTAATAAAAAAAATCACTGTTACATATACTTGTAATGGCGGTTTTTAATAAAATCACTATCAAAAGTCTAACTTTCACCATATGGAAGATTCTATGAAGACTTTATACAATATTTTTATTAAAATCGTCGTTACAATTATCTGTAATAGAGGTTTTTTTTATAACCGACATAAAAAGTTGGAAAAAATAATTCATTAAACTACTTGTTTACATTGATTATGTTATTTGAATATAATATTTAATCTCTAATCCAATAAATTAGATATTATTATGCCAATGGTATTTAATAAATTGTTACATTATTAATTCATTAAACTACTTGTTTACATTGATCATGTTATTTAAACATAACATATAATCTTGAATTCAATGAATTAGACACATGCCAATGGTATTTAGTAAATTGTTGCATTATTAATTTATAGGATAAATTAGACTTCTTGATTAATATTTTTCTCAAAATATGCGCACTTTCAATTTTCTTTAAAGTACTTATTGCTGAACACACAGCTAACAAGGTAAAATTGAGGCAGGCTATATAAAAAGTTATTTACATATTTGTTGATTTTTGAGTTATATCCGACAACCATAAGGAGAAAGCAGTTGATCAACAAACTAATACGAGTTAACTTATAACAATAACTGACTCTAGAAAATATTTAACTAGTTTGACTATTCTTTAAAAACTATTCTAAGTGAGTATTATTTATATTTTGTAAGTTTTATCATCCCATCCCATCCTCTAGCGCCAAAAAGTATCAAAAAAAGGAGATGAAAGAAAGGTGAAGCCTTTTAATGAGATGAAACAAAGTTGTCTGAGTTTTAAGAGTCATTTGGGTCATTTGAATTATGGTGGAAGTATCGCTGGTTATGTTAGTGGCAGAGATCAGAACGAAGACTATCGAACATTTCTTGAAGGTTCTCTACCTAAAGGGAGAGTTCTTCAACCGAGTTCTCCAAATTATCCAGTTTATTTATCAATTCTTCTAGACATTTGAGGAGGTCTGAAAATGGCGAAGTAGGCATCGGGTCAGGGGAGGATGCTTGTCCTTAAAATCATCACGAGATCTTTTCTATGAACGAAAAGAAGAAGAGTCTGAAGAGGATGTCATTTAAAGAAAAATGAAAAAGATAGTAAGACAGACGATACAAGGAAACAAATTGAGGAAAAGAAAGTTGAACAAAAAGTACAATAGAAGGCTATTTAAGATTGAGGGAAAAAACGGTTTGTAAGAAGTAGAAGCATACTATTGGCCTTCCTTCATGATGGTTAGAGATGTTGGGAACCAAAAAGGTAAGAGACATACCCTTTCTTTTTGTAGATAGGGCATGAAGAGGCAAAGACGGGAAGGCACAACGATTGACTTATGACAGCAATTTTTCTAAAAATCGCAATTATAAGTTCTTGGTGTCACTCTTAATATCGGTTGTATGAAAAACCATCGTTAAAAGTTTATAAAATGCGGATTGATTTATGAATATGCCACCGCCTTTTTTACGGAGTTTTTCATTTAAACTGCCATGAAGTAGGGCCGTGATAAGTGTTTTTTATAGTAGTGAAGGTTTGATCTTTTATTTTCAAGTTTTAAGATTTTCTATATTTCTAGGATTTTGAAGACTTGCTTATGAATCTATTTATTTCTTTTTGAATAAATTTGTGATCAAACTATTGTGATCAGGCTATTAGTTGTAATTTTTGTTCTCCATTCATATATTTATTCCTCTTATAATGTTTGTATCACTTGTTCTTAAAGTTCTTTTTGAATTGTGTGGTTGAACATATTTTTTAAAAGATTTCATTAGAAACCCTAAAAGGATTTTTCGTTGAAATATTCTTAATTTTCTTAGAAGATAGATCATAACTAGTATTAGAATTGCAAACTAAGTTGTTCTTGAATAATTATTTATAAATTAAAATTATTCTAGGGTTCTAGGTATTTTTATGAAATAAATAATTAGACTTGAGAAGTTTTATAGCATTCTACCTTTTGACTTAGTTATTATTTTCTTTTATAACTCATATATTATTTGTGAGCAATGATAGCCGAAGCCATCTATCTTTGGGAAGTATCATCATATTGGTAATTGTTTCTAATCACTCTTTACTTTGTTTACTTTTTAAGATCATCCTTATAATCGAATTAAAATTTATTCTTTACTCTTATCTCCTCTTTAATAATCACTTTAATTCAACCAAAAGTTAAGTTACGTACTGACTTCGTTTTGATATTGATTTAGAGTTAACTTCTATACATATCGGGTTAAAATTAGTAATTAATTTAAACACTAACGACAAACGTCATTACACTCACATCTCATTATTCAATATTTAATCCCAATTAGATCATTTCTCACTTGATTTAGTTTTCTGTTTAATTATTAAAAATGTCATCCAAAATATCTCTATAAAAAAATTATTTGATTAATAAATAAAAGTTACTCTCATACTATATTGCTTTACCAACTATCCACTTAATCATTATGTCATCATTGGATTTGGACCCATCTCAAATGATGTTATGGAAACAACTAATTCAGATAAAGCTTTTGGGTAGCACCTATGGATATTCACAAGTTTGTTTTGAATTAATATTATTACGTAAACGTTAAAAAAAATAAAATCAATTTAACTATTACTCTATTCAATTCTTAATATAAAAGTTAGTTAAAATTTTTAAATAAATTAAAAAAAATAATTAATTAATTATAATTAAATCTAATGAAAATTCATATTATACAATGCCTCTGATACTTAATATAAGAATTAGATAATTAATTTAAATATATTAATAAAATTAATTATGTTAGTTATTTGTAATAAATATAATTTAGCTTTCTTAAAATACTATCTTTCATTATGATTACCCTTGGATGGAAATATTTTCACATGTGAAAATAATAGGGATACTTGAAGAAAAAAATATAAATTTAGAGAATAAAGTGAATTGATATCTTATATTTAGAATCAAATATAACCCCTAACTATAATTTCTATATTAATGACTAGAAGTAATATTTCTTAATGTATTTAAATTAGTCAACTAATTATTATATTAATAATTAGATATATTATAATATTTTTAATGATTAATGGTATTTTTTTAATATTGACGATATTGATAAAAAAAAATATTCTAGATGGCCGTAGCTCCTTCATAAAAGCTTTTACAGTAAAATTGCACCGTAACTCGGTTTTCAATGGTCAAATTTGAAGAATAACCCATGAAGTAAAAGGTATGTAATTTCCATGGGTTGCTCGTAGGGCTGTACAAAAAACTTAGAGCTTGTAAAGCTCATTTAAACTCATACTAAATATATTCTATTTAGCCTGATAAAAAGTGATCCAATATAAAATAAATAATTTTTTGTAGGGCCAATATCCAAGTCGAGCTAGACATCGGGCAGGAGTTGTTACTCTGCCTATTTAGCCCTGCCCAGTTAATTATTTTTATATATATCAAAATTTGTAAATTATATTATTTTACATAGAACAAATATGATAGATACTAGTAATTAAAGAATAATTTTATAAATATGAGTAGTCAAAATAGGTAATTGTATCATTTAAAATTTATAACTAAATTGATTTATTTCTTTATTTTTTTTAAACTGTGATAACCATCATATATGTTTTTTAAATGCTTCATCTTTATCAATTTAGGAGAGATTGATGTAAAGTTACAATTATAAACTATTTAGACTTCAATATTTTTTTATATGCTATGAATTTTAAAACTTTAATTACTATCTTTTATTGTCTTATTCTTAGTAAATTATATATATTATTTAATTTTTAAAAATATATGAATATAGTATTATTTTATAAGTTTATAATTGTAGATTTTTTTTCATAATATGAGTAGGGTATTATGATTTAGACATGCCCAACCAGCATATGCCTAACTTAAAATAATTAGAATTTTTACTGGGTATAGCTAGGTATCAAGTTATAAAATATAACCTATATATTTTTTAGGTAGGATATTGGATAAGGGATTATCCTGTCCAGGCCTATCTATATACACCGTGGTAGCTCAAGTGTCAAGAATCCAGCTGTTTCCAGGCGCTGGAGTGAGAGATTATGATAAATAAATAAATAAATAAATAAAATAGAAGGAAGAAGAATAAAGTAAAAGACCAACGTGGGGATGGGGGAAGCAGGGAGGCAAACGAGGTCGTTTACCCAGAATCAAAGTCGATTGCTTCATTGTTCTCTGTTTCTCTGCTGTCATCTCCTTATTGTTCATTCATCTCTTCTCTCCCCCTTCCTTCCTCTTTCCCTCTCTTCAATCCCCTGTTTAAATATGAGTCTTCATCATCGTTCCTCTCACCACATCCCATTCTCTTCTTCTTCTTCTTCTTCTTCTTCTTTTACAATGGCTGCTCTCGGTTTTGAAGATTTGCTTCCCGTTATTGCTCACAAACTAGGAGGCGAAGGTCTCCTCGTTGAGCTCTGTAATGGCTTTCAGATTCTCATGGACAAACACAAAGGCCTTATCACGTTGGATAGCTTGAGGACCAACTCTGCTCTGCTTGGTTTGTAGAATTTGACGCAGGATGATCTTCTCTGCATGATCGCCGACGCCAATCTCGCCGGCGATGGTGCTCTCTCTCTCTTGGAGTTCTGCATTTTGATGTTCAGATTAAGTCCTGATCTTATGCAACTCGTCGTTTTGGCTTCATCAGCGTCTTCTTCAACGTCACCTCCCCAACTCTTCTTCTTCCTCATGATCTCCTCTCGCATATCTGTATTTTCTTCCAATGTAACAGACATGACCCCGAACGAAGCAGTCTTCACGCTTGGAATGTTAACCTTTCTTTTTTCTCTATTAATTCACTATTTGACTGGGTTCTCAAGTGTTAATTCTTCTCTTTCCCTTTTCCTTTCCCTTATTTGTAAAAACAGAGCATCAAGGATAATTATTCATATGGTTGGTTGTGTTGTTTATAAATTAGAACACATATGTTTAAGCTAATTCAAGGAGCATTACTTAATATATCATGCAAATAATGAGCTCACCATCCGCAATCTAAGATTAAAATGACAGTTTTTTCACTTTCTTATAAACTAGAAACGCCTCAAGAATAAGAAAGCAATATCAAACTACAGGATTAAGCAGGAAAAAAACAGGTCGGGAATGATCAGACTCAGGAGAAAACCCTGAGAAAATTAATTTTACCGCCTTCAGAAATCATCTCTGCAATCTTCAACCACGATAATCTAAAGGGGAATAGGCCAAATTTGAACAGAGGTTTTGTTACAATAATATCCGGCACCTGGCACCTCACAATACTTGTTTTTTCTTTTCGATGAATATTTTGCGTTAAATCTATTTCGTTCCTTGGGGAGATTTTTTCCCTGTAAACTTGGGCAGAGTTTTGATACTCTGAGTATAGAGACTATAGTGGAAAAACATATGCAAGCAGCAGTTTAGTGTTCCTCTCCGTTAGTGTACTGTGTAGACAGCATTGGGACTCTCTTCTATACGTTATGTATGTTTTTTCTTCTTTCTAGGTACAAGTATTGAAAATCATATTCAAAATATTGTCAAACAGTAAATGGCTATTTGGTACGAGGGATGTGGAGGGAGGAGAAACTTTGATGAGTTGATTTAGAAAAAAATTATAGAAGTAAGCATAATTTTTTGTAACTAGTTTTCCTTACACTTTTATCCTCCATCTTCTCTTTATTAGAATTTTATAACCCTATTATTTTAATTTTTATAAATTTAACTCATACAATTTTCCTTTCATTCCCTTCTAAATTTTTCATACTAAACAATTTCTAAATATAAATATTTCTTTTAATAAGATTTAAACATTAGTTCATCTGGTTATAAGTAACTTTTTTTATTGTAAAAAAAAACAAAAGAAATAACTTTTTTTATTGTAAAAAAAAATAAAAGAAAGAGATAGAGTTGCGTTTGATCCATATAATGTGAACTTGATGGGGACAAAGTTGAAATGGAGTTGGGCGTTGGAATTATAATCATGTAAGTAGTTTAATAGATTGTGGCTGTGGATATAAGAAAACAAGGTGGGAAGGGAGGAGGATGGTGAATTGATTTTAAAAACAGCTGTTCATTAATTGGTGAATGTGTGAAATGGAAGCATGTATGCAACTTTCTCTGAATCATTAGCCGTTATCCTCTCCCTTTTTTCTTTATTCTCCACACTCCATTAAATTCAATCTGCATTTAGACAAAGAATATGAGAATAAAAAAGTGAAAAAGCTATAATTATGAATTTCTGAATCCATACACCAAATAAAATTTATATCAGGATTTCCTTGAGTTTTTGGGAAACCATTTTGCATGTTCTTGTAATTTCCCGCATCTGTGTTTTTTTTTAATTTAATCAAATCTTTTAACTTTATTTTATTAATATTGTTAGTCTCTAAAATTAAATCCTCTATTATTAACAAAGTAAAATTAAACGATTTAATTAAGTTAAAAAAAGCATATGTGTCGAATTAAAAATTAAAAGAGAGTATAGATATATACATGCAAAATGGTTTTCCTAATTCTTTTACAAACCACTTTTTTTCTATTCAAATTTGAATTTTCATTCCTTTTTTATTTTTTAAAAAAAGACCTGTCCTAAAATCATAACCATTCTTGATTTCCCCGGCCACTTTATCGCAAAAGGCCCACGAGCGTTGTTCAAGTAAGATAGCTTCTCATGCGCCACTTATAAAAAAAATAAAATAAATAAGAAGCTTCTCATGGACCATCATCCAGCCCGAGTTTTCGGCCCTAAGAATATGTGTCGACCAGTTAGATATTTTTGGGCCACGCCTTTTCTCATTTTGAAGGCCCATTATAAAAACCAAGAGAGGGTCCTGAGCCTGTTTTCAAGGTAGTTTTTTCTTACTAATGAGAGTTGACACAGATGATAAGAAATAAATTTATATCCCACAAGAATGCAAGTTCGATTTCTAATGTCATCACGATGGCTCTTTTAGTAGGTGATCTCATAAGTCCTATAAGCGCTATTTGAATCATAAGATTGTGCTCTGGCCTTAGTGGGAAACTGGTGACGAACCCACCTAAATTTTTTTGCACAAAAAAAATAGTAGTTTTTCTTGTATATATTATATTCCAACAATTCTCAAAGTAAAGTTGTTTAGTGTAGTTTTTTTAAATAAAAAAATTTATGTGAATTTAGTCTAGAAGACTCACCAAGATTAAGTTATACCTTCAAATTTAAAGAGTGCTTGTAAAAGTATATAAATTGTCTATCAATAAGGGCCTCATATCAGCAAAAGAATCTAAACTTATGACCTTTTAAGTTATTAATCAACTTCTTATCAATTATATTGATCTTTATGAGTTCTATACAAAGCGCAGTTGTTGGGGGTCCTTCATGCATGTTCATGTCAGCTTAGGTCATTTCTCCATCGTCAGGTAAAGCTGTGGAGACACTGCCATTAAAAATAGGGTAAAGCTGGGGAACAAAAAGCACTTGTGGGCATAATAAACATGATGACACTTTGAGTTCTATTGCACCTGCCCTTTCCTTCTCCCCCTCCCCTTTTTTCTCATGACGAATTATTTTTCCTAGGATCTAACGCTGACAACTCCTAAACCATATGTTTATCATTTCCATACTCTTATAACTGTTTCTATTAATTATCTATGTATATATATATTCCAACACCATAGTTACTTTGGGGCCATATAGGAAGATCGTGGGGAAATAGTATACAATTTCGTATCTGTATATATGTTAGGTTAGAATCTTGATCCTTGGACTCGGGTATTATTCCCACAAATTTTTGCAATCTGATTCCCTAGTATGTGACCCAGTTAATTTCCTGAGAATCTAAAAAAGTTTACTTATTGTTCTCATGGGTTGTTGCCGGTCTCTCCAATTAAATACTCACTCCAATATTAATTATAAGAATTAATTAATTTTTTTACAGATTAAAGAATTCAAATAGATCAATTAACTATAATCAAATCTTTAAGATAAATTCATATTATATATTTTTCTGTTTACATAAATTAGTCACCTAACTTTTATATTATGTATAATTAATTGATTTATTTAATTTTTTAATCTATCTAAAAAATTAATTAATTATTATAATTAGGATTGTAAGTAAAGTGTGACTATTGTAAATCTAAAATTAATCATGGCTTAAAATAAGACAAATTATGTATATGATTTCACCTCCCCCATAATTTAATTTGGGATCCATTGTTGTTGTCATGTCCATTTCCTTTTAAAAATAAACTACATTCATGATATCATAAAATTATGTATATGAAATTGTTAGTCATGAATTTCTCCAAAATCGAAGTTCAAATTAGGGTATAATGAGGACAAGAATAGTTTGTTGAAAGAAGTAAAATAAATGTTAATCCAGTTAATAATAAAAAGTTGACTTATAATTTATAAGATTATGAGTTCAAATTATATTGATAATATGATAATTTTATTTGTGAATAATTTGGCGGTATATTTGTAGGAACTTTTTAAGTCTGGAGATACATTTTGATGCAGCTAATGAATTCTTGGGAACCAATTTATTTAAATTTTTATATATAAAGAAAAAGGTAAGGATGTCGCAGCTCAAGTTTTTAGCTGATCGACCGACGTGAGTGAGAAGAGCTTATCTTATTAGGTGGTCCACAATACTCATTGAATTACAGACACGAAACACAGACAAACACATGCAATGAGAGGAAAATGGTGATCTCGATCATCGATCATCGATCAGAGAGGCCCTATTAGAATACCCTGTAACCCAGAAATTTTTATGATTAATGCCTTGTCCCAAGTATTTATTCAGAGAAGCTCTATACAATTACTTCATACTCAAGTATGGAGAAAGCTGATCAATACATGTTAGATATATCATATAAGTGTAATCATGTTAACCACATCCTCCTCCGGTCCTTATAATATATTATTTAATTTAAAAATTTATTTTATTCTAAATATAAAATATATTTTTTATATTTATTAATTTTTTCTTAAATTATTCATGTTGGCACTCTTTCAACAATAATCATATAAAAGAGAGAGTAAGAAAGTTATAGAAATGATTATGATTTTTTTAAAAAAATATATTATATTAACTAATTTAACTAACTTTCTTAATTTGATTAAATTAGTTAAATATATTTTATATTAAAAGATATGATAAGTATAATAAATTTAAGTGGGTCACAAAACTCCATGTATCTATTAATTGCCTTTAATTTCTTCACTTTCTTGCTCAAAACTCCACTTGGATCATTGTGATAATGTGGTCCAAACGGAGAAAGAAAGATCAGGTCCCCTACCTTATTATTATGATTATCCCTCTAAATTCGCCAAGCATACAGTGTACGCGTCTTCATAATTTGATGTGTGTGTAGATATATATATACATATATATACATACATGTGATGACTAGTATATTATACTGTGACGTGAATTAACCCTTATCCTCTTTATATAGTTGGTTGATGAAGGTTTCGGGCGTACCTAGAATTCTTACTTGACTCACTAGATACCCACATGTAACCGAAGCACCCTGTATGGACTCTGGTTCGTTTTCACAACAAATACACCGGAAGAAAATACAGAAATGTCAGAAATAGAGGAGGAGGGAACTTTCTATGCTTCCACAGACTTTCTCTTCTATTCGTATATTTATAGATTGTAGGGAGAAGAGTTAGATAACTATATCTAACTCCCTTATTTTTTAATTCAAACATTTTCTTTCAACTACTCCTCAAGGTTGGTTCCTTCCCCTATTTCTCAGGGTCAGGTTTGCCCGTTTCCTTACAGTTGAGATTAAAATTGCGTAAGGGACAAAAGGGTACCACAAAGAAGAACATAATGATGTCTCTTCCTTAATTACCTCCTTTCTCTCTTGATCGTGGGGACGATTAAAAATATCATCAAGAAGACACAAAACCAGGTCTCCTTTTTGAATCAATGTGCATATAAGGGTCCCTTTCCCTGCTAGCTGTGTCATCCACTTTTCATACCATTTCCCTATACTCGTTCATTGTGTTCCTCCACAACATTATTTTGCTTTTCCTTTATGTTTTCCAATCATAGTTCCTACTTTTTCCCCCATCGAGTTCCTGAGCACTGTTCTTTAAACAAAGCTATGGAAATTAACATCGATCACATGGCTATCTGATCTCATCTGCAACAACTGGGCATTATCGAAACATACACAGTGACGAGTACTGTTTGTATTGGAAAATTGGGTCATCACTTCTTCATGATGATCATCACTTTAGTTTCTGGAAAACAAAACTTTGCGTTGTGTCGTCAACTTAATATATGTTGTGCTCCCCATATTTTCTGGGCCTTCTTTATCTGTCGATCTTGTAGCTTCTGGAAAGTTATTATTATGCCAAAAGGAGGAAAATCCTTTGGAAAAGTAATATGGAAACGCAATATTATTGTCTCCACCATTTAATCATCTTTAACAAGACATATGTAAGTGACGCTTCGAGCGTACTTCTTGGTCAACCAGCTTAGGTTGGTTAAGACTAATAGCGAATGAAAAGGTCCCACTTGTTAGCCAAGCTCGTTACATGAAAAGATGATTAACAAAATGAATGGAATGAGATCGATGATGAAGCTACTTTTGTAATTCGTTTGGTTGGATTCTCCAAATATTATTATTATTATTCAGTAACAGTGGCTGAGTAGTTTTGTGCTGTGTGAATAAGAAACAAAAGATCTACAGGATTCTAAGTTGGTTAACACACACAAGTAACTAATCATATACACAGGATTATACTGTGACTTCAGACATCATCACATTATTATCACAGGAAATTCAATCTTTGCCGGTAAATCACCTCATGTGTGCTTCTGACATGAGCAACTTATTAAGCCTATATATGAGAGTCATGCCGACACTTGTGTCCTTTTTGTTAAACTAGTACTTTTGAATCCATGGAGTTTTGCATAACTCTGAGGGAACACAAAACTAAGTGATCGACTTTATCATGTGGCTGTAAGAAAACTCAAAATATATTCATCATTCCAAGTTTCTTTGTAAGTAGAATAAATCATCATCATCACCAAATTAGCCATAATGCACTGCATACATGATTGTATAGTAAGCGTGGTTATATTTATTGGCTGGTTGCATGAATTGCAAATGGTTTACGTGGTCAACTCTTAATAGTACTTAAGTACGGTTCAGTGGGTTAATGGAGTTTTTCAATAACATTATATAATGAATGTATCAGCAACTAAAGCTTCAGTCACATGGGAAACATGTTCTCAGGTTGCCAGTTTTGATGGCACAGGGATTGATTCTAGGGTCACTTTCCTACACATATATATACATTCATTTTATCATTAATATAAAATATATTTAATTAATTAAATTAAATTAATTAATATGATATATTTTTTTAAAATATCTTAATCATATTTCTTTAACTCCCTCCCCTATTGAGGGAATATCAAGAGGAATAATTTAAAAAAAAATTGATAAATATAAAAAATATGTCTTATATTTATAATTAATATCAACTCTTTAATTAGGTCATATATATTAAGTATTATATGAGCATATATATATATATATATATATAGCTTTTCAACAGTGAAGAACACATTTTGAGAGATTATTCTATCCAAGAACCAATATAGGGTTAGCTTGTTGTTTAGCCGCGAAAATGGGAATATGCATAGCTTTAAGATCAAACTAACTAGGCATGAGGGCACGCAAGACGATGATGACCCTTATATTAAAATGATGAAAAACGATGATATCAGCACACAGTATATAGGATACTATCCTAACATGCTCTGTTTTATAGCAGATTATATCTTTTAGAAGGTAGAGAGAGAGAGAGACTGAAGCCTGAACATGCAAACCAATAAAGAAACGGTAATCCCGTAATAAACATTCTTCAAAGTGAGTGAGGGGGAATCCCAAAACGCAAAGCACAAAGCAAAGTCCCAGAGCCTATGAGGGTGCAAATTTGGAGACCAGGAAAGCTTCGTTTGACTGAAGGAAAAACGGAAGTGTGTGTGAGGGATAATGTAACTTGAGTGAAACACGTGGCCTCTGAAAGTGACTCCAACACGCGCGAAGCAGACAGCCAGAGACATTGCCGCTCTGGGGACCACCCTAAAGTCAACACCTCAATGCAACTCCCTAATCCTATAATTCTCATCCCTTCTCATAGACCCCTTAATTAAGCACCCCCATATGCCTTCATTCAACCACCCATTCCTTTTACTCTCTCTCTCTCTCCCAATCTCTCTCCATCCTTATTCATCCCTAACTCATAATTCCTATATGTGTTTTCTGTTTACATACTCTCATATAAGGATATTAACTTGTGCACATTGCTGACATAATCAGATAAGTTTCACGTATCTTTTTAGAATGTGAACACAAAAGACTGAATTGAAATATATTATATCAACATGATCAATTATGTATCTGCATGAGTTCCTTACAGCTAGCTGTAGGGTATTCGAGCATACATAGGTTAGGTTCCAGGGATAGAGGCCTTTCTGGCCTTCTCCTGATCCTTTTCATTCTCCTAATTGTCTCCTCATTTTTTGCCATTCATATTTTTAACTCAAATTCCGATAACAGATCGTGGGAGATCCCTATGTGGTCCTGAATATAATATTAATTATGTCTTAAGTTTTGAAGATTCAAAGCAACTTGATTATGATTCAATTATTGGCAAAAAAAAAAATCACTGAGGTACGTAGTCCCTGCAAGAATTTCAATGAGGACAAGGAAAAAAAATAGTGGCACATGACATATTCATGTGGTGAAGCTCTATATGAAACTATCCCGACAGTTTTACTTGAATCAGAAACAATGGTTCTCTGTTCCAATTTGATCCTCGTATCATGTATAGAATATATTTGATAACATGGTAAAAATATAGCTGTCTTCATCCTTTGCTCGTGTGCAAAGTGTAAAACTTTAGTTCAATAAAATTTGTTATTTAGACAATACTCATCAAGAAAAGAACCGTACATAATGTCCCCCGACCACAACTTAAGTCAAAACCTATATATATATATATTGAACTCATCAAATATTTGTAAGATGGAAGAAAGTTAAGGATCGTTTAAAAGACGTGCAAGTAATAACCTATAGATTCGATATAAAGAGACTTAGCCCTACAACTCCCAATAATGAATATATGGAAAAGGAGAAAAAAAGGCTTCGAATATTACGTACAGGCATCAACCTAATTTGCAACCATATTTCCGACCTCAAATTTCAAAATCATAATCAAGTTCGTCTTAAGCCAGCTGAGCCACGCGTGCCCATATAATTTTATAATAATACAAAGGGTTAAAATGCATCTAACACCTGAAATATTTTTTTATTATGTATCCAACATCTTAAAATATTTATAGTTTATCTAGTACTCTAAAGGTTTATATAGCACTCTACTGTTGCTTCTGAAAAAAATACTTTCAGGTACTGAATATATCTTCAGTTAAAGGAGTTTTTTTAGTCAATATCGAGGTTAAATAACTTCTAAAAAATACTTTAAGACTTTGTTTAGTTCAATTGAAGGAGAAGAGGGTAGGGGATGCTATGTGAGGTTATAAGTTTTATTTAGTTGTAAGGTAAAGTATGGAAGGGGAGATTTTTGTTTAGTTAAGAAAGGGAGGGGATGATGCTAATTAAAATTTAATAAATATATTATTATCTTTTTATTTAGATTTTTTTCTATATTCTTGTACAATATTTACATCAGAATTATTAATTTCTAAAATATGAATATTAGAAAACCTATTATATCATTTATATATGATAAAAATATTTTTATATGCACTTCAAAGCATGATTTCATTAATTTTAATATCTTATAAAATTAAAAAATTTGAAAAAATGTTAACATTCTATCATTAGTTTTATAGTTATAAGACATATAAATGTATTTATAATGTATACGTATCATTTTTTGCCAATATATTTACTTTAAAATATATATTTTATATTAATTCTATATAAGTTTATACAAGAAAAAAAGAATATTCCTAATCTAGATAAATAATTTGGAATATATATCTAGCACAACTATTTTACCTAATCGTGGCCCAAATTTTTTTTAAAAAAGTAGTGCTGACAGTGGTGTGCAACAGAAAAAATAGTTTTAAATCAAGAGGAATAACACTTAAATAATAAAAAAATATGATGGGTATTTTTGTTATGATTAAAATAAAATTTCCCACCTCTCCAAAACCCCTCCTAATTTTGGAGGAGAGGAGGAAGGGAAGGGAGCACAAAAGTACAAAATTTAAACCTCACCTCCTATATATTTTTTCCAACTAAACACACACCTCCCCTCCCCTACCCCCTCAAAAAATTCTAACCAAACAATGTCTAAGGAAAAAGCTTTTCCTAAAAAATTAATAATTTAAGGGTAAAATTATGCTACAAAATACTTTATGGTGCTGTACACACACAAAATATTTTAAAATACTAAATATACTTAAAAAAATATTTCTAGATACTGGAGTATGTTAACCCTAATATAAAACCGTGCACCGTTTAAACCAAAAGGAAGCACAGATATTATATATATATATATATATATGTATAGAGAGAAAGAGAGAAGTGATAGAAACAATGAGTTAGCTTTGCAAATTCAAAATGAAAGTAACCTCTCGTGGCAGTGGGCAGAGAGAGGGCGTGATCAGGGATGGCTGAAGAATGAAGATGAAATTACTTAAAGTAGGCCAAAGCTTTTCATACATCGCTGTTCTCAGTTGAAAACTTTATCTGATTCATTTCACCCGTTATGTGCAGGTGTCGCTTGAACCCCACAGTTAGGCAGTTATAATCAGTGAAGCTTACGCAAACTACAGAAAACCGTACATTACAAGCATTCTTTTTCCAAGCCTTTTTGGAAAATTTTTAAAAAGATATGCTAACTTCTTCTAATCACTTGTATTGCACAAAAAGTTCTTTTGCAGAAACATCATATCCATCACTCATTTTCCACTCCATCGTCCTGGTATAATTACTCAGTTTTGGGTCAGTCTATGTTGACCTTAATTATCCTCCACCATTATTTAATATAAGAAATTCTTAGGGTAAAATTCCAACTTCCTCTAACTACAAGAATTAAAGTTTTCAAGTACACTAAATTGATTGAAATTATGAAACATCATTATTTACGCTGTGTTTTTCATGAAATATGAATGCATGTAAGTGTAACTGATATCGAAATCATCGTGAATTTAACCATATACCATGCTTAATAGGTACAAAATCATTGAATTGGGAATTTGTTTGAACTGGTCAGAATATTTTTATTTTTTCAAATTTAGATAATGTTTTCAAGCTATTTTATGCATATCTATAAATTTTAAGAAAAATTAGTGGAAAATGTGGAAGAAATATGTATACTTATTATAAGACTATAAATTTTCTAGATCTATCACTTTATTGCCTTTCAATTTTTATATACTAATAAAATGATATTTAATAATAAAAAAAGTAAATTATTTTAACTCATCCTATAAATTTAATTAGAAAAATGACAAAACAAAACTTTAAAAAAATGATAAATTTTAAATTAGATCTGTTGAGAACAACAGTTGCAAGAATGACAATACTTGTTGGGGGAAATAACAACACAATGTCCTACTTTGACATTTAATATTTTTCTGCGTTTTTTCTATCATTTTCCTAATTTAATTTTGTGAAATTATATTTTATAAAATATCACCTCTACAATTATATATATTAAGGAAGGCCAAATAATTAATTAATTATAACTAATACCCCCTCATGTCCTAATTATAAGAACCAATTGACTTTTTTAAAAAAATTTAAAAAGTCAAATAAATCAGTTAATTATGATTAAATCCAAACTCTCAATATGAATTCATACTATATATACTTTAATATACTCAAACTAATTAATTAATTCTTATATTAGTTATAATTAATTAATTAATTTGCCTTATTATATATATTCAAAAAAGTCAATTGACTATTATAATTAAGATTGGATGTAGTATAAGAGTTAATTAACTAATTTATGTAGATTAAGGAGTATATAATATTAATTCATCTAGAAGAATTAAATTTGATCACGATTAATTGATTTATTTGGCTTCTTTAATTTATTAAAAAATTAACTAGCTCTTATAATTAAAATCGGAGTTAGTATATGTTTAATAAATAAATTAAAAATATATTAAATAAATCACAACTGTACTAATAATAATCCGATCATTGACTCTTAAACTAATGTCATGTACTGCTCCAAATTTTAAAAACATTGAAAATATTCACATAGATCTAGTTGATGTTGAGGTTTGACTATTGAAAAATGTTATAGTAAAGAGAGAAGAAAGTTAGAACCTCGAATTTAGAAAAGAGTGAGGAAACTGGTGTTACCTTGGTGAATAAAAGGCGCGAGAGAGAGAAGCCGATCGCAGCTGATTCCTTCGACTTACGGAAGCCGCTGCCGGTTTTGTTAACAACAGCCGTCCTACATGCACCCGTGTACCCAGCTCTCTCCTCCTCCTCCTCCTTCCCCTCCTGTTCCCCTCCCTCCTTTTCGTCCTTTTCATCCCCTTCTTTTACCATTTCACCCCTCTCTTCTCCTCACCACCCTCCCTTTCTTCCCTATATATACCCTCCTTCTTTCCCCTTCCAACCCACTCCTTTCCTTCTTTCCCCTTTCATCATTCACTACTCTCAGTTTCCTTTACATGATCATTGATTTCTCTTACACTATTGCCACCATGCCCGAGGCTCCTGCAAACCCAAATGGCCTTGATGATGATCATGGCGGTGCCTCAAATGCTGATAACGCCATCACCCAGCATAACTACCGTGAGAGAGCTCTAAAATACATCGAGGACGTCACCGGCAATGCCGATAACATTCAAACAAGTGTCCTCTCTGAGATCCTTTCTCGTAGTGCCCATGTTGAGTACCTCCAACGTCATGGTCTTGATGGTCGTACCGATGCCGACTCTTTCAAGAAGTTCATCCCCGTCGTCACTTACGACGACTTAAAACCAGATATCGATCGTATTGCCAATGGTGAAACGTCCCCAATCTTATGTTCCAAACCCATATCAGAATTCTTAACTAGGTCAGTGAATACCATGTTATGTACGTCTCTCGTTCAGAACTTGTTTTTCCAGTTACTTATCATCACATCATGGTATATATCTTATGCAGCTCTGGAACATCTGGTGGAGAAAGAAAGTTAATGCCGACGATCGAGGAGGAGCTCGACCGGAGGGCGTTGCTTTACAGTCTTTTGATGCCGGTGATGAGCCAATACGTTGAGGGTTTAGACGAGGGCAAAGGGATGTATTTTTTGTTCGTAAAATCAGAAGCTAAGACACCAGGAGGGCTTTTAGCTCGACCAGTTTTAACCAGTTACTACAAAAGCTCTCACTTTAAGGACAGGCCATTTGATCCCTACACCAACTACACCAGCCCCAACGAAACCATTCTCTGCCCTGATTCTTTCCAAAGCATGTATTCCCAATTGCTTTGTGGGCTTTTTCAAAACGATCAAGTCCTTCGCGTTGGGGCTGTTTTTGCTTCTGGGTTTATTCGTGCTATTAAGTTCCTCGAAAAGCATTGGATTTCCTTGTGCGATGACATTAGAACTGGTTCAACAGACCCTAAAATCACTGACCCTTCTGTGAGAGAAGCCGTCATGAAAATACTCAAACCAAATCCTCAGCTTGCGGCTTTGGTAGAAGCCGAATGTGTTAAAGATTCATGGAAAGGGATCATTCCTAGGTTATGGCCTAACACTAAGTATGTTGACGTAATCGTCACAGGAACCATGTCTCAATATATTCCCACTTTGGATTACTATAGTAACGGTCTTCCTCTTGTTTGTACCATGTATGCTTCCTCTGAGTGTTACTTTGGCCTCAATCTATACCCTTTGTGTGACCCTAGTGAAGTTTGTTACACCCTCATCCCCACCATGGCCTACTTCGAGTTCTTGCCTCTTAACAAGAAAAATGGCCTTACCAATAACTCAGGTTCTCACCACCCAGATCATCAACAATTAGTTGATCTTGTAGACGTGAAGTTGGGTCAGGAATATGAGCTTGTAGTTACCACTTATTCGGGTAATTATTTGATAAAGTTATTGACACCTATGTTGTTGAATTTGTCCATAAAATATAAGCGAAAGTTAAAGTTTGATCCTTTCTAACTTTGACTTTGACTGTATCACAGGTCTCTATAGGTATCGGGTGGGGGATATATTGCGTGTGGCTGGATTCAAGAACAAAGCTCCTAAATTCAACTTTATATGTAGAAAGAACGTGGTTTTGAGCATAGATTCTGATAAGACCGATGAAGTTGAGCTGCAAAATGCTGTGAAGAATGCCGCAAATCATCTTCTTCAGTTTGGAGCATCCATGACAGAGTACACAAGCTGTGCTGACACTTCAACAATCCCAGGCCACTATGTTCTATACTGGGAAATTAATTTAATGAGTGAAAAAACCTTAATCCCTCCTTCTGTTTTTGAGGATTGTTGTCTTGCTGTTGAAGAATCACTCAACAGTGTTTATCGACAAGGAAGAGTTTCTGACAAATCCGTTGGACCTCTAGAGATTAGGGTTGTGTAGAACGGCACATTTGACAAGCTTATGGATTTCTCTCTGAGCATGGGTGCTTCTATTAATCAGTATAAAACTCCTCGATGTGTGAAATATGCTCCCATCATAGAGCTTCTCAACTCCAAAGTTGTTTCGAGTTCCTTCAGTCCAAAATGCCCAAAGTGGACTCCTGGCCATAGGAAGTGGTGCACCAATAATGAATAGAACTTGTTGAACTTGTTAGTTGGTATTTATAATTAGTCGTGTGACTGACTAGCAGAATATCTCATCATGTAGGGGCATGCGCGCTCGTAGCCGCGTACACACGCAGAGATATATATATATATATATATATATGCATCCAGTGTTGTCTTTCAAGTGTCCATTTAATAATTCAGTGCAAGAAGGTGTAAAGGGTTCGTGTTTAATTAGTAATCCCTATTTTCTTTATTATAAGAGTTTAATTGATTTTTTAAATAAATTAAAATAAATTAATTATGACTAAATTTAATTTTTAAGACAAATTCATATTATATACTCTTTAATTTACATAAATTAATCAATTAACTCTTATATTAATTACAATTAACTTATTTATTTTATTTCTTTAATCTATCTAAAAAAATTAACTAACTCATATACTAAGGATAAGTATATTTTTTTTATCATCACTCTGCATGGATGAATAGTAGTAACTTAATATTCTCTATTCCATTTCAACTGCGTGTTTGAAATTATAGCACAAGTATACTAATTTAAGGATTTCTCTCTTTGCATATTACCCTTTGGGTTTATTGAAACTCTAATTTGATTATTGCATTTGTGGACCCTTGAGCTTCCATGGTGAAGGTATGACACGAATTTTTATTCGCACGGACTTCTGAATTAAACTATATAACAATATTGATGATAGTGTTCATGAAGGTACGTGGGGTCAATTTCTTTATCTTTTTCTAGACTCAGTTTTCTTGGCCGTCCTCATTTCTCCCAATATCAGGGACAGTGCATGAATCAAATCTGAATTACGTCTCATTGTTATGTGTGGCCGACGACGAAACACCTTTAATTTCCATCAATAGTCAACTTTTGCATGCGGCAAAGTAGCACTATATATATATATATATCCCACTGGAGGGTTCGGTAACTACAACTAGTTTCTTTAATTTTTTTTTTTAATTTTTGTATTTTTCACTTTTATATGTGTTTGCCAGCCAAGTCACATTGAAAGCAGTGTAAATTATGGACTGTTTGTGCCCTTATCATCTTACTGTACACATTACCTCACACCTTTCTATTTCTTTGTTGAAAAAAAATGGATAACTATTTTAGAGATACCTACCATTTTTCTCAATTTTTAATTTGATATTTGTGTTATATTTTTCTTATTAAATTTTTTAATTTTAGTTTTTTAGCATTGTTAACCTTTGTAATTTTGTTTTGTTCATACGGTGAACCCTTGTATAGAAATTTATGTATTAATAGAGTAAAATTAAAAGATTTAATAACAAAATAATACAGATACCAAATTAAAAATTGAGATAAAATATAGGTATCTCCAAAATAAGACTTTCTAAATTGAGATAAAATTTGTGACCTGATTTTCTGTCGTCTTAGAGAATCTCTGGAATTGCAACGTCCTCCACTTAAAATCATTTCTTCTAAGGCCTTCCCTGCTTGAGCAGAAACTTTGCCAAGGTTACTTCATTCTCACATTCTAGAAACCCGTAAATCTTCACCACTTTCAGGTTTTGTAGAAACGACTTCAGTGTTTGGATCTGTGATTCCCAGAATTGTTCTTCCTCAGTGCTACTCACGTCCCACAAGTCCCTATTCCATTGCTGAAATTTATATGTAGTCCAGGGACAGCATAATATATGAGCAAGCATTTATTAAAACATAAAAAACATTATGTATACGAAGTAATAATTAACTCACTTTTCTTTCTGTCTTGTAATCGTTGATGATGATTACAAAATGGCTGAAGATGCATGCCGAAAAGTTTATTGTTCGATAAAATCTGCAATAATCAAAATTAAAGAGATCAGAGAGGCACTCCAATTATCACATGAATAAAGGAATATTCTAAGGACATTAAATATTTATATCGAATTGTTGGCCAAAAAAAATTAAATTATATCATCTAACTCTCAGTCACTTTGGCTAGCTAGCTATTGGTCCCTCCAATTTATATGGCCACTTCTTGTAAGTTACCATACAGCCCATTTTGTAGAGAAAACCATAGATTTGAGAAAAACTTAAACACCTAGTAAAACCATGGTTTTCATAAAACCAATTTTTTTTCAAAAGCTATTCTTAATTATAATCACTTTTATTACTAACAAATAAACTGTTAGTTGAAATAGTAAATGGTTTCATACGCTCAAGTCCAAAGAGACTTTGGGGATTACACCAACAAAAAAAATAATCACTTTTATCACTTTTTTCTTAAGCTATTTTTCTAAAGCCAACACAAACATATCTTTACATGCACATGCTCATATGTGCATACTTACAAACATACATATATGTATATAGAAGATTTTATAAAAATAGAAAATTAAGACTCAGACTATAACTTTATGCCAAAAGAGAATGTTAAAAATTACCTCAACGGACTGACTTTCAAGAGTCAAGGAATGAGCTTGAGATAGTCCGGACAACAAATTGTGGACGCTTAAGAGCTTGCCCATGCTAAATTCTTTAGGTAATATGAAGAAACCTATTGAGGCCTCACGCAGGAATTTGGAATGCTCAATAATCGTTATGTCAGTCACTCTATTGCAATCCCAAATAAAATGTTTAAGCTTCACTGCATTAATTCTTACCCAGCTCTTCTCACTATACGAATTGAAACAATCTACTACTCTAAGACTTTCTAGTTTTGCACATGATACGTCCAAACTTTGCAGATGAAAACAGTTTTTTAAGCTCAAATCTTTAAGAGCTCTGCATCCAACATGAAGGGACTTCCATCCAACGCAAGCACGACGACGCAACTTCTTTAGAGATGGAAATGAAGAATCAGAAAACAAATCAGAGAGAAATGGTTGGTTGTACAAAATAACAAGAGAGAGAGATAACGTTTGCAGAGACTTGAAACCATCCTTCGTAATAGAGCTGGAGGCAAGTGAAAACCTGGATAACGTGATTTCAATTTCAATACCCTTAAACTTTCACTACCAATCACACACCTGGGAAAGTTGAAATAATCTTTTGTACCAACCTCAACTTCAAGCTGTCTAACTTTCTTCCTGATGGCGTTACGGATTAAACTGTTTAATAGGGAGAAACTTATGGTGGCGCGAAAACGAAGAACCCTAATGTCGGTGTTCTTGTCGCGAATTGAGAGAACTTGGCTGATGATTCGCTATTGCGATGCGGTCAATAGACGAGTCTCTGGGTGTTTGATTGACGAAACGATTAAGGAATCGAGAGTCGTGAAGTCAATATCGGGATATTTGATCCAAAGGGATCTCCATCTCTTCGACAGAACCCTGGTTTGTGCGACGATTTTGATCGGGAGAAGGAGAAAGATTTGATGAAGAACATCGGGAAGATCACTGACACGATCGATCTTAGTTTCGACGACGTCGTCCTTCTTCAGTAACTGGGAAATTCTCCGGCGTTTTGTAGATCTCGTTTCCATTGATCCATCTATTGCATTATTTCCTCCCATCTTTTGCTTCGTCGTCGTCCCTTTATGCTTTGAGTCGCTCAGATCTGAAAATTTCAAGGAGCGAACTCGGTTTTGCGATCCAAGTTTGTTAAGACTTCAGATTTTTTCTGTTTTGTAGATCGCGAAACTGATCAAATTACTCTGAAGACTCGCACCTGGATTTCTGTATTTTTTTTAATTATAATTAAAAAGGGCAGAGATGTCAATACGAGTTTCCAATATCCCTATTTTTTACTTCTCAATATGATATATATATATATCTATATATATATATATATATATAGGCCCACACCCAGGATTGTAAACCAATGGAAACTTAATAGCTTATATGTTTGATTATGATAATTCAATGCTTGCATAAAATGTTCAATGTCGAGTAATTTCAGATCCATGGCTACTAAATTAGAACATTAATTATATAGGCCCACACCCAGGATTGTAAACCAATGGAATTTTGTTAATAGTTTATATGTTTGATTCTGATAATTCAATGCTCGCATAAAATGTTCAATTTCGAGTAATTTCAGATCCATGTCTACTAAATTAGAACGAGTAGAGTTTAAAACATTAATAATATTCATAACAAGATTTCAATTAGTGATTTAATTAGGAAGGAATCATAATTTTATAATACTTAAATTTAGTTAAAAATAGTTTGGGGTGATCCAACACAATACCATCAATTTCTTTATTTACAACACTACAAAAAAATAGGTTATTTGTAGAGGTTATTATGGTGTTTCTAGCCATTTTAACCCTTAGAAACTGATTTTCTAGTGGTTAGCAAAACCGCTATAAAATCAGGTGTTAGAAACTAATTTCTAGCGGCATTTCTAGACGCTAGAAAAATGTGGCAGGAAAGCTAAATGGATAATGCTTCTAGAGGTTGAAAACTACTAGAAATTATTTACTATTAAAAATATTTTAAGCAGTTCAGTGAAACGCTAGAGAGTATAGTTAACAGGAAAAGTAAATTTCAAGATACTTCCGGAATTTCTAGCAGTTGAGAATCACTTTTATGTGGCACCAAAATTTAATTTTTTTTAGTATTGTTGTTTTTAGCGATTATAAAACTACTAGAAATATCATTCCAGGTAAAAAAAATAAAAATTTATTTTTTATTATAAAATATAATATTTTTAATTAAAAAACTATTAAATAGATTGTATAAGATGATTATATTGATATGTGTAATTTACAATGTATTCCAAGTTGTGTATAAAAATATATTGTCATAAATAATAAGTGATTAAATTATGATTGCATTATATGAGTTTAATTTAATTTGTTAAAGAAATTGAGTTAGAGATATAATAATTGGTGATAGGATAGATTGTAGGGTTGAACTCATAATTCATAAGTTAAAGAAGTGGTTATATTGGTTGAGATAAAGAAAGAAAATATGAAAGAAGAAAATATAAGTATGTTAGTAAATTATAAATGAACATAAATAAAATAAATAAAGATGTACAAAATAATTAAAGTCTTACCTTGTAAAGAAAAAAGGAGGAAGGGAAGAAGAGAAGAAGAAGGAGTTTTAAGGAAAGATATGAAGAAGAGGAGAGGGAGGAAAAGAAATGTGAAAGTAAATGAATGAGAGGATGAGGTGGTATTTACGAAGATCTGGGAAGCATTTCTAGCGGTTTTTTATATTTCTAGTGGTTGTGTGAATGTCTAGCAGTTTCATCAGTGGGACAAGTTCTGTAAAAATTTAATTTTTTAAAAAATTGAACTAATTTTGATTTATTTGTACATATTTAATTTATGTATAAAAGAAATTATTACATGAGTAATAGAGATTTTTTATTATGTTATTCTGGACTATCATCCTGCTTAAAAGGAGAAATTAAAAAAAATTATTATTAGGGTGATTAAATATATTTAGGAAAAATTTAGTACATATAATTTAATAAAAGAGATATACCTGACAATGGCTAAATTATCGTCTTCTTAAGGAAAGAAGTCTTCAAAATTCATTGGTTGGAAAGGCTCACTATTATAAGTAATGTCACCATCACCCATGTCATAAAGATCTATAAGCTTAAGGTGAACAACCATCCTTTATGCATCTCCTCTTGCACATAGTAAACCTAGTGTGCCTCAGACGTAAGAATATATGGCCCGTAATCCTCATATTCCCCATATGAATAAGCCTAGAGAAATTGATAGAGGTGATGCCCAAGTGGTCAGTGTTAAGTCCCCGTGAAGTTGTCATGTTTGCCCATGAGCACTTGAACATCATTACAGTGAAAAGCTGGTAATTTAACGCAATGATGTCAATTAGCTTTTCATAGTAAGTGATGCCTCCAAAACGTATGTTGGCATCACTATTGCTAGTGTAACATCTTGTCCCAAATATGCTACAAACTCCAGAGTTTTGTGTGAAAAATCCTTGATCAAGTGTAATCGTACATGTTAGAACCCATATTCAATAATGTTTTGATGATGTTGAAAGGAACTCAAAATAATCAAAAGTTTTTGTGTTTAAATGATGTTAAAAAGAAAATAGGAGCTAATTTATTAATGAGTATCCATTAATCGATTGATTGTTCGATTAATGTCAGGATAGTGTTATGTGCTACAAAAGAAAATCAATTAGGGGTATTCTAGGGATGGGTCGAGCCCTGGACATCCCCATCCTCTGTCCTATCCCGAGAATGGACACAAGATGCATTTCATGTCCCATGTCCCGTCATGTCTTGAGCTTATCCCAGACCCGACTGGGACTAGGATGGGTTCATGATGGCACTGAGAATTCCTGATCTTCTTTTAAAAAAAGACTTGGCATTTACTGAACTGATTTGATGTTGTTGAAGTGCCATAGACAGAGCTTGGCGATGTAAATACTCTTCCTTGGCTAACAACTTCCTCTGCAATCAATTCATTCTCCTGTTTACAAAAGAGAAGAAGAGAGAAAAGTTTCAAAAGAAGATAGCATTTGTTTCATCAATCTGGGGAGAAAGCTCTTTGGAAAGTGATAAGAGCGACAATGATGAAACAACAAACATTTGTCTGGCCGCTCAAGAAGAAAATGATTCAAAGACAGAGAAGGTAATAAATGCTAAACCTACGTATGATGAGTTACTTTTCGAATATAATGAATTACATTATGAGTTTATCAAATTAGGAAAAGAATTAGTAAACTCTAAGAAGAAAATTCAAAGTTTAGAAGAAAATATAAGTTTAATCCTTAAGGTTGTATCAAAGTGTGCTAAGTATGAGGAATCAAAAAAGAAAAAATAGAGTTAACCAAAACTCTCAAAAATCACTAAAGGTAGTGAAATGCTCAACGTTAAACTTAGATATCATATATGTGTCTCTGATAAGTCTAGAATAGGATATGATCCTAACTTAGACAAGCATAGAGGAAAGAAAAAATTAAGTAACAATCGTATGTGTATTACTTTAGACATATTGTACGTACGTCAAATATATTTGCTCTATGTTCATATTGCAACTGCAAGGGTCACTCTACTACTTCTTGTTATTACAAGAAGAACAGACCATACAGCACATTGAAATAGGTTCCAAAAGGCACTTATGTACCTAAGGTAATCCAAACTAACCTGAAATGACCCAAGAAAGTATGGGCGCCTAAAGTGAAATGATTTTGTTTCAAGTTTGTCTTAAATCATCCAAGACCAATAAATGGTATATTGATAGTTGATGCGCCATATGTTGGAAATTGTGCCCTAAGAGCCAATCATTGTCTTTTAAACATTATTAATTTATGAATTTATTAATTGTGTTATCATATTATTTGCATGTTTACTATGATGACCATCCTTGGATAATTCATGATCTTATCTTAAATGTCCCTGGTCTGTCATCTATGTGGGAGCACAGATGAAATAAGACCAGTATAACTTTGAAGATATATAGAGATATAAATCAGAGTCATAGGCACATGTAAGAGTACAAGGTGTTGGACCGACCCGCTATGAGAGAACTGCATGGATAACGTCATAAGCTTCTCTCATATATAAACCATATCAATATGCCCTTTGACCTGAGATCATCATGGATTCCTACATGACAAACGCTCAGCTTTGACCTAGTCAAAAGTCACTTTTGACCGAGTGATCATAAAGACTATGTTCGGGTTTAGTCGTTTTTCATGCGGAGGAATGTGAATGGTCAAGATGGAATTTGTCCATCACATTCGTAGAGAGATATTACTGGGCCCCTCGATAAGTGAGTCTGAGAAATGTATGGCCATACTATAATGTAAAGGTAGTTCTATTTCTACAGTCAGACTACTCAGGGGTCGAGAAAGTAACGGTCAGGAATAGGAGGATGACATTATCCATGCCTCAACCATGACCAAAATATCGCGTGACAAAAGGGACATGATATGGTTGTATAAAAGGTTACATCGTTTAACGATCCTCATATAATTTGGGTAGTCGTTATGTCTTGTTAGAGACCGCTTGTGACTTGTGGGCCAGTATAGCAAATGGCTCACTGCCAACTTCATATGGGCCTACAGGGTCGCACACAAAATAGCCCAACACGAGCTATGATGTCCAGATTCAATGAATGATCTAGGGTTGATGTATATATTTATTTACATTTATATTCGTATATATATATATATATATTCGTATATATATATATTATATATATATATATATGAGATTTAATTTATAAGGATAAATTAAATCTCTATCACGTTTGAATTTGAAATTCAAATTGATAGAATATCTCATATAAGAAATATTTATAAGATTTAATTTATAAGGATAAATTAAATCCCTATCACGTTTGAATTTGAAATTTAAATTGATATGATATCTCAAATTTGATTTATGAGAATAAATCAAATATAGTTCAGTCTCATCTTTATTTAAAGTTAAATAATAAGTAATTGAATCTGTGGGACAGATTTAATATTATATATTTAATTAGTTTCTTATAAAATTATACAATATATGATATTATATTAATTTTAGAATTAATATAAGATTAACTCCAAAATCCAATTTGGTAGAGAGAAAAACGCATAGCATCCTATATATCTGATTTTAGAAGCTGCGTTTTAGCGACACACACATAGAACACAAAAAGGCCAAAGGGGAATCTGCAAAAGGTTTACAGATAAGAAACTGCCAAAATAGAGACGGAGAGGACGAATTCTTGAGAAAACCCTGAAGGGACAAGAAACGTTAGCACATCGTTCGTGGTTAGAACGCTGTTCGTGTGGATACCAGTAGAGGAAGCCGACCTGAGTCGTCGACTTCTTGCAATCGGAAAGGGAGCACGAGCCGCGGAGAGAAGTTGTGAACGTCGTGACCAGAAGCTGTGGAAGTCGCTGAGGAACATTGAGGATAATGCTTCTTTCCACTTGACTTAAACACATACGGTAGATCCTGGCAAAGAATAAAAAAAACTTTAAATTAATTTCCGCTGCGTGTCTTCCAATTCCTTACACCATACATATGACTGGAGACACAGAGAAGTTCCTCAAGCTTCATCATAAGGAAGGCGACAAAGTAAGCTTCAAAGGAAATCAATTTGGGAAGATTGCTAGGATTGGAGAAGTTGGAAGCAAAGAATAGGTGAAAGTAAAAGATGTATATTATGTGGAAGGATTATGTCAAAACCTCTTTAGTATGAGTCAAACCATGAATAAAGACAATTGGATCATTTTTTACTCAAAAAATACTTTAAGTAATAAGGATCTTCCACTCAACAAGGAAAGCTTGAAGGCAAAACTCTATGCTCCAAGAGACGATAACTGTTATACCATTTCTATTAATTGGAATTCACCTAAAAAATATTTTCTTAGTAAGTCTGAAGAAAGTTAGTTATGGAACAAGAGACTGGCTCATATGAATATGCATCAAGTTTCAAAACTAGTTAAGAAATATTTAGTAATTGGTTTACCTAAAGTCAAATATGAACTTAATATTGTTTGTGAAGCTTGTCAAAAGGAGAAACAAGTAAAGACTTACATTAAATCAAAGAAGGAAATCTCAACTGAGAGACCACTCCAATTACTCCATATGGATTTGGTTGATCCATCGAGTTAAAAGTTTTGGAGGAAACTTATATACTATGTGATAGTTGATAACTATTCAAGATTTATTTGGACTTTATATCTTTCATCTAAAGATGAGACTTTTAATGCTTTTGTTGTGTTTATCAAAAAGGTGCAAAATGATAAAGGTATTGTTATTATGTCTATCGTGACCAATCACTGAGGAGAATTTAAAAACAACAAATTTTTGAATTCTATAACAACTATAGGATTGATCACAACTTCTCTGTACCAAGAATTCCATAACAAAATAGTTATTGAAAGTAAAAATAAAGTCCTCACTAATATGGCTAGAGTGATACTTAATGACAAGAGTGTCTCATAAGCTTTATGGGCAAAGGCTATGAACACAACATGTTACATATCTAACCAAGCTTATATCATACCACTCCTCAACAAGACACCTTATGAGCTCTACAAAGGACATAAGTCTAGTATCACTTATTTGAGGATTTTCGGGAGAAAATGCTTTATCCACAACAACTACAAAAATAAAAAAAATTGGGTAAATTCAATCCTAAATTTGACGAGGAAATCTTTCTTGGTTATTCTAATTGTAATAAGATATATAGATGTTTCAATAAAAGAACATTTACAATAGATGAGTCTGTACACATAGTGTTTTCTGAAATAGAGCTAATTTCAAAGTTTTTAGATGATGAAGTTGAGATAATACAAGGTCTAGAAATACTAAAACTAAATGGAGAAAAAGAACTCATAGTTTATCAACCTACTAATTAGCCTATTGACACATATAGAGATTAACCTAGAGCCTAGAAACATAATTAGAAATCATCATTTAGACCAGATTATTGGTGAAGTCGAGAAAAAGTAAGTACAGGGAAAAAGTGTTCAATGAAGTACATTTATATGCATTTATTTATAATATTAAACCCACCAATATAGATGAAGTACTATCAGACAATTTCTAGATAGTTGTTATACAGGAAGAGCTAAAACAATTTGAATAGAATCAAGTTTCAAAATTGGTACCTAGAACCAATGATCATCTAATCATCAGGACTTAATAGTATTCAAGAATAAGCTTGATGAATATGCTGTAATAATTAGAAATAATGCTATATTAGTTATAAAAAGCTATAATCAAGAAGAAGGTATTGATTATGAGGAAACATATGCTTTAGTGGCAAGATTAGAAGTCATATGAGTACTCTTAGCCTTTGCTTACATTAAAGATTTTAAACTCTATCAAATGGATATCAAAAGTGCTTTTCCTCATGGTTATATAATGAAAGAGATCTACGTAGAATAACTTCCTAGTTTTGCAGATCATTATTTTCAAGATCATGTATATAAACTAAAGAAAGTAATATATGGGTTAAAACAAGCACCTAGAGCATGGTATGATTGTCTTAGCAAGTTTTTGATAGAAAAGGCTTTGAAAGAGAAAAAGTAGATAATACTTTATTATTAAAAGAAACAAATATGATCTATTAGTAGTTCAATTTTATGTTGATGATATTATCTTCAATGCTATTAATGAGGATATTTGTCAAGAATTTGTCAAGTTAATATAGGGAGAATTTGAAATGTCTATGATGGGAGATCTAAACTTCTTCCTTGGATTTTAAACCAAACAACAGAAGAATTGTATCTTCATCTCACAGACAAAGTACTTGAAGGAGCTCCTGAAAAAGTTTGAATTAGATCAAGCTAAAAGTGTATCAACATCGATGAGTATAAGTGCAATGCTAGATAATGATAAGAAGGGAAAGATTTCAACATTATAAAATATCATGGAATAATTGGATCTCTTTTACACCTCATCACAAGTAGACCAAGCATACAATTTAGTGTAAGGATGTGTGCAAGATATTAAACTACTCTAAAGGAATCACATGTTGAAGCTATAAAAAGGATATTCAGATATCTCGTTAGAGACTGTTTAGTCTCAAGGTTCAGTAAAACGCAATACACGGTGCCTATCTCATCAATAGAAGTTGAGTATGTAGCTGTTGGGAGTTGTTGTGCATAAGTACTATGGCTTAAACAACAACTGCAAGACCTGGGAATACATTTAAATGAGATTCCAATTCTCTGTGATAACACAAGCACAATTAGTTTGTCAAAGAATCCCATACTTCATTCCCGAACACACCATATTGATATCAGACACCATTTTATAAGAGATCACGTGCAGAAGAAAGATATAAAAATTGAATTCATCTTAACTCATTTTCAACTAACAGATATCTTCACCAAACCCTTGCTCAGAAGCAATTCAATTACATCAGGAGAGAATTGGGAATAGTAAATCCAATGAGCTGTAAGGATTCTATTTTGTTATAATAAACATACAAAGTTTTTATTTTAAGCTTTCTTCAGCCTTCATCTTCTCAAAATAATTGTTCAACACTTATGTTTTGATGATTAAGGTTGCTAACTTAGGCTTAGCAGTGTATAGTTAAATTTTTGTAGGATACTCTATCACTGGATTGAAAAATAGAAGCTAACAGAGGATGGATTAATCCAACACTTAATCAATTAATGAATGGAGGTAACTCTATCTTTGTTGAAATATGTTAAATATATTATTTTTATGAAATTAATCGATTAATAGTTTGAATAATTGAAATTAATTGAACACCTAGTCAATTAATCAATGAAAAATGGTGATTTGTGTGTGCTTATATGTCAAATTAATCAAACAGTTCCATTAATTGAAATTAATTAAAGAGCTAATCAATTAATCAGAGTTAAAAATGATTTTAAAAGATGTTTTAATTTGAGAATAATCGATTAAATATTCAACTAATGTTAATTAATCAAACATCTAATCAATTAATGGATATTGAATATGTGTTAAATGTTATTTTTCTTAAGAATTACTCGATTGACTATTCGATTAATGATAATTAATCGAACATCTAATCAATTAATCAATGTTAAATTTGTGTTAGATGTTATTTTTCTTTAAAATTAATCGATTGACTATACAATTAATTATGATTAATTGAATACCTAATTGATTAATTTATCCCTAAATGTGCATATTTGATTAAATTAATTGATTACTTAATCGACTAATGGGAATTGATCGATTAGTTAACCGATTAATAACAGAAATTTATCAATTATCAATCATGAATATTCACTATTCAATTCAAGCCCTAATTGACTAATCTCCAATCTTTCTTACTTTCAATCCATAAAAAACCTTAAATTAGTTTGTGGGGATAGCTTGTGCACCCTCTATAGATAAAAACCCACCAAAAATCACCCATAAATTCCTTCATTTCATCAATCATTCACTCAAATCATGGAAGCTCTGGTGAGAACAAAAACCACAAATGCTGACAAATCTGTGCCAAATCCTTCCAAGTCAACATTCAATGCTCCTCATATGTCAATCTCAAAGGAAAGGAAGAAGAAATATCAACATAAGGTGGCCAAAGATGGCCCAAAGGTATCAAAAGGAAAGTGCAAGGTGTTGATGAATAAGGTTTTGGCAAAAAGACAATCAAAGATAATAGCCAAGACCAAATCACTGAGTATTCTCCATAGTATGCTTCAAAGAGAAGGCAAGGTCTTAGCAGATTAACTCTGACAATGACTCTGATAAGAGTTTACTGCTATGCTGGAGAAGATAGTGAACACTGCCACTGAGACACTTGGCAAGAGACAGAGGACACCAAGGAAGCCTACTATCACACAACTCCCTCATATTCTCAGCCATCAAGTTTTCCTTTTCCATAAGGTAACTTAAATTTATACGTTGACATGGCCAAGTATAACTTAGAGTTTATGGAGATAAAGTGTTGTCATGTATTCTGTATGGATATCCTTACTCTTAAGGATGATAAGAAGGTTAATTTGGACCTAATAGAGACATTACATCGCTTTGAGAGCTGTCTTAAGATCAATGAGAATTATAGTTCAGATATAGTCAAGAGATTTTATTGCAACATGGATATATATGACACATTAGATGAATATGACAACATTGTGGATAGTTATCTGATTATTAGGCTAAGAGGTCAGGAGATCAAGCTTGACTTTAGTGTTATCAATCAAATGATAGGTGGCCCTGCTTCAGTACCAATGAAGCATATGGATCATGCCAAGGGTTATCATATCCTCCTGCAGACCAACAAGCCCTTCCCTGGGTCTCTATCCTTCACCTAAAGTCAGATGTGTAATTTTTACGGCATCATCCACTACATCTACTCTCAATGTATGATCATCAAGTATACAACCTTCACCTACCTCAACCAATAGGATTACACCACTTTGGCCAGGATAGTGAGTGGGGGAAGCTCAACTTAGGAGCTTTCATTATAGCTATATGAGAGAGTTTTGTCTAAGAAGGACAAAGACTACTCCTATGCTATTTCCACAGCTTGTCTCCTTTTTTTCTCAAGCACTACAACATCCATCACTTAGAGGGAAGAAATAAGGAACAAATTGGTGCCTTGGGAATAACACAGTTGAACAAAATGAAGATAAAGATTCCCTATAATGACAAGAAGGGCATGACCGCCAGAGACCACCAAGACAAGTAGCCTACTACAAGTGCTTCTCTTCCTCAAGATAAAGGTAACTCTTGTGCTAGACCATAAGTATCTACTACACCATTATTTCTGGGTGCATATATTCAGAGGTACCTTCAGGCTGAGTTTGCTAAGCTAGAGAGTAGACTCAATGCCTCTAGGAAAGAAGCTAACATTATTCATGAGAGGCGCAGCTATGGGATCTAGACACTATTAGAAACTCATAGAAGGGATTTCCAAGCTTTCAAGGAAGACGTAAGAGATAGGCAAGTAATGATATCAAAGAGACAAGAAGCTATTCATTAGGAAGTGTCAGATGTGAAGAACATTCTTCTCGCATATATGAACAACATTAGACCTTCCTTCTCAAAGGAGAAACTTAGGAATCAACCACCACCATCATAGCCTCAGCATGATCAGCATGTTCCTGAAGTTTCTATCCCCTTACTTACTTTTTTACCTCAACTTCAAAGCCCCAAGCTTTTGTGACTCCAACTTATTGACTCAATATACACCTTCTTTCCATTATCACCAAGCCTAACCTTATATTACCCCCATTTCCCATGGTCATTCCTTCATCTCTAACCCCAACCTTTTTTGATGATGTCAAAAAGGGCATGAGAAAAAGTGAAGAGAAGAAGGATGAATATTCTCTGGAGCCAATTGACTGAGTTATTGCTATTTTTTAATTATTTTGAACTTTTTATAACTTTGAAATTTTAAAGATGTTCAAGTTGAGTCACTATGTTATTTTGATATTCAAGTTTTAATGATATTCAAGTTGTGTTTGACTCATTTTGATGTTTAATGTTTGCTAACTCACTTGGTTTTGTCATCATCAAAAAGGGGAGAATGCTAGAACCCATATTCAATAATAATTTGATGATGTCAAAAGGAACTCAAAATAATCAAAAGTGTTTATGCGTTTAAATGGTGTTAAAAATAAAATAGAAAGAGTTAATCATTTAGTCAATAGAATAATAAGTATCAATTAATCAATTAGTTGTTTGATTAATGTCAGGACAATGTTCTATTCCAAAAAAAAAATAATCGATTACTTAATAAATTAATGAGTGTCCATTAATGGATTAAGTGTTCGATTAATGTCATGGAATTGCTCTCTAAAATAAAAATATAAGTCAATTATTCGATTAGTTAATCGATTAATTCTAATTAATCGATTGTCTGTTTGATTAATTTGTTCAGAATAGTTCTTCCTTTATTCAAAAGAAACTCCGTTAGTCGATTAATTTGTATTAATCTATTAACTGTTCGATTAATTAGTACATACTCATTTTGTGAAATTTAAATCTGAATCCATTAATCGATTAATTTATATTAATAGATTAATTGTTCAATTAAAGTGTGTTGAAAACATTTATGTATCAATTCTTTTAGAAATATTAATCGACTAGGTATTTGATTAACTTATATTAATTAATCAATTATTCGATTAACTTTATATATTTTAAAGATCTTTCTCTATTTGCATTGAAAATGATTGATTCTCTCTTTAAACTATATATGATTGTTTCAAATATAAAGTATGCATATGTTTCTCATCATTCTTCATAATATATCTTTCAAAAAACTTATCTTATCAAATTACATTATATATAGTAGAAAATTCTTATCAATGTGAAGCTCTATTTTTTGTTTCCCTCATTAATTGAAAAATTGATCAAATTAATGATAATTAATCAATTAGTTAATAGATTAATACAAAATATTTTTCTAAAAGCCATCTGAACTTGATTAGGAAATTGATCTTTTATAATGAGTTCATACAATTAATCAATGCTTTAACTACTAACAAATCTTTTGAGATTGAGTGTGTTAAGAAAAGGCTAAAAAATTAAAATGATAAAGGCTACTTCAATAAAAACTTGCTACTTCCGACAAAGCATTAAATGCTCACATAACCACCACGCCTTTACTCTAACATATACAATAGTTACAAACTTGAGTATAACAAAGTAAATGTTATTTAAAGACTTGGCATTAATAAAGATACAACAACCAACGAACGAAAGAAAAACTTATGAATTTATTACATTCTCTGTTTCTTCATTCTATAACTCGATATTGAGCTTCAGTGATCATCATCATATATGCGCTTTGAGAAAGATTGTGAATATTTTTCATTCATTCTGTAGACTTAAGATATTAGTTCTCTTAAGTTGAGATTATTACCTTATGGAGATAGTTAAATACTGAGGAGCCAAGAGCCCATTTAAATATTGGAGATAGTTAAAAATCTCAAAAGGCCTCTAAAGAGTAGACTTAGGATAATAGGGTTGGTCCAAACCAAGATAAACTAACTTGTGTTAATTCTTTTATTATTTGGCAAAATCTTTCTTTTTATTTAATCATATACTTGTTGTCTTAAAGTTGTTAAATTTCTGTTAACATTTTCAAAACACCTAATTCACCCCCACTTGGGTGTTTTTGCCTAGACTAATAATACAGAACTTGAACCCATTCACATTATACATTGTATACATTCTTGTAACGAACCAAGGAAAAGTGGCGTACGGGCTGACGTAATTATGTATGTGTTTTCAGGGAACTCTGTGGAATTTCTCATTAATTTTAGCAAAATGCCACGTGCCCTCTTAGCTACCACCTGAGATAATTTATAAACTCACTGAAATAAAGTTTAACTTGTTAGAGTTAGTGAGGAATACATATAAAGTATAAAAGTTGGTAAGCGCATAATACTTACTGCATGAAGTGTTCGACTTGGCTGCAATTTATCAAAACATGCATGTGTTCTTAGAGTTTCTCTGTGGGAGTGAGTGTGAAGAATTCACATCCTCCAACTGATTTCCCCATAAGAGGAAATAAAGTTTAAGTGGAAGGACTAGGAGGGCAATCATCAACACGATGAGGGCAGTTAAAAGATATCTCCATGTCATCATCAAAGTACCTTAAACAGAAAGTTAGAACCCCATCTCCAGAATAACCTTCTACTATTAACCCCTTTGGCCACTCCTTATTTCTAACATATGATTTTAATTTCCCCAAGACCTGCACTTAATATTCCATTTATAATTTTGAGCAATCGAAGTATAAAAAAATGAAATTGAAAATTCAGGGATAAAGGATCATTTGGTACCTCTCTATAGGGTTCATCCATTGATATTGAACTGGCCCAACAACCTTGGCTTCTTTTACAAGGTAGATGATCAAGTGGACCATGACAGTATAGAAAATAATGATGGACGAAATATCATCTCCAGTTGACAAAGTGTAAGAATTATTTGACTTTGTAGTTGATTGAGCTCTTCAGGTACCAGCACAACTTCTTGAAGAATGAATATATCTCCACCAAAACGAATGATACATAAGAAGAAAGTATATTTATCAAAGAGTTTAAGAGTAATTATTGCATTAGAACATGGAAGTCACGACTCTTTAACCCATTAACCTTTTGAGCCCGTAAATCGATACACCATAAGATATTACTAGAATATTCATCAAGTAATTTTATTTTTTTAGCATTGAAAGGAAGATATCATTGTTTTGCTTTATCAATGTGAATTTAGTTGGCTAGAACTTGTAATTTTCATCAGGCTAAGCCTCTTCATCAATTCCCCAAGCCTATAAATCTTTCTTGGCTATGAGATGGTCTTTATACTTTTCAGCTTCGTTTAGCAATGTATAGATCACATTATTGCACACATTCTTCTCAATGTGCATAATGTGCAAATTATGGTATAGCAAATTAGATTCCCACTAAGGAAGAGTGAAAAATATGCTTCTCTTCTGCCACTGCATAGGCTAAGCACCAGATATTCCATGAGACTGTTGTCCAAGTCATTCAGGATACTCATACTTGTCAAATTTGACATCAACATCTTGTAACTGCCGCATGACATCCCCACCAGATAAGTTAATAGGAGGATCTCTCCTTTCTCGGTTGCCATCAAAGTGAATATGTTGCAATATAAATGTGGTTAGAATCGAGGAACCCTACATGTCCCATAAAGCACCACTTGCGATTGTGATGAACGCGACATGGTACAGAATCAAAGTTACACTCTAGACAGGCACCCCCAGTATGCATGTTTTAACTAGACAAGGTTCCCAAACTAGGGAAATCACTTATCGTCCATATCAAAGCTATATAAAGGTTGAACGGCTGCTTCTTATATGAGTCATATGTCTCAACACCATCCATCTATAACTCTATCAATTCTTATATCAATGGCTACAAGTAGACATCTATATCATTCCTTGGTGCCTTCTTACCAGGAATAATCATCAACAGCATAAATTAGCTCTATTTCATGCACATCCAGGATGAAAGATTGTACGAAATCAACACTACTGGCTAGATACTGTAAGTCGTGCTTATGCTTCTGAAGGGATTAAAGCAATCTATTGCCAACGCAAGATGAACATTTCTAGGATCACAGACAAAGTTTAGAAATTTTGTGTCAAATGCTTTCCATGCCTCCAAATCTCGTGGGTATCTTAATTTGCCATCTGGATTTTGCTCACCCCCATGTGCAACCTCATGTGCTTAGCAAATATTTATAACATATACATTCTTTGTGACCGCGGTTTTAAAGGAAAGTACTTAACAATCTAATGTATTTAGAACTGAATTAAATTTAGTTAGATACATAATAAGTAAAACATAATATTGTAATAAATTGTACCTTAGATTTTTGGCCAACTTCTTCTGCTTTTCCCTTTCTATACTGACTTGTATCTAGATGTCTCATATCACTTACAAATCTCCCTGTTTACATCCCCTCCCCAGTACAACATGTAGTCATTTGGGCATACATATATCTTCTTGTAGTTCAAGTCAAGTTTGTTAATAATCTTATTTATCTCATAAAAAATATAGAGGGAAATTGGCTTAAGGGAAAGCATCTCCTACTAACTCTAACATCATGGATATTGCCTTCTTAGTCATTCTGCACATGCATTTGATATGATACAACCTTACGAAGAATGACAACTTAGAATACTTGGTGCATAGGCTTAGTTCGTGAGGTCAACAAACTCCACGGCAATTTCGTTTCTAACGAACTTCGCATGAAGCCCTCTACTTATCTGGCTCCTTACTTTCATGAATGCAGAAAGCATCATGCACAGTATCGTTCATGGCATCAGATTTTTCTACTTGTACTGCCATTCATGAAAGTAAGGGAAATGACTCATCAATCATATCTGGGTGTTCCCCAGCAGTTGCTAAAAGATATACTCTCTTAGGAAAGGTTTAAATATCAAATGCTGTCTAACAATATATGTTGAATGCCACTTTTTAAAACTACATTTAGGACATAGACATAAGATCTTACCATTTATGGAGGAATAGGCAGATGCAAAATCTAGTAAATTGATTAGTCTGACCAAATATTGTGAAGTTGATCGATTCAAGTTGATCAATGACCTATCAATTACTAGTATTGCTCAGATGTTGGTAACAATTTAGAGGGAAAGCTTAGATCTTATTAACACTTTAGATGAAGTTGCTTAGCTTTCATAAAAGGGATCCAACGTTTTTAGTGGTTACATTTCTAGTTGTTTGAATCGCTAGACATTTTCACCTAAGCTAGCAATTTCAAGCATTTACTCCCCAATGCTAGAAATTTCTAGCGGTTACTTATAATCTCTAGAAAATCTCATCCATGAGTGGGCAAATTTGAATTTCAAATGCCATAAACATTTCTAGAGATTGGCAATCGTTAAAAAAATCTCACTTGGAAGGAACATTTGTTTTGCCAAATTTTTAAAAAATATATTAATTTAAAATAGTAATAACCAATATTAGCTTAAAATTAATAGCAAAAAATTGTATAGACATTATAAAAATTATAATTTTAATTAAAAATTTTAATTAAACAAATTGTCAAATATTAAACAATATTTATATTTTAATTTATTACAATTAAACAATCTAAGCATTAGCAGTATGGGCCAACATTTGCCTCATCCTCATCGCGCTGCTAGGGTTGGGTAGGCTGATTGAAATCAAGAAAGAGCGAAGGTACCTGAACTCCTGGAGCTAGTATTCTAACCAGTTATTCCATGGCCATGTTGAACTAGTCAAGTTGGCCCAAAACTGTAGCTAGACATATTCAGTAAGCTCATCCTTAACCTCCTGGTGACTTCCTCCCTAACCTTTCATCTAAGATCCTCCTCTATTGATCATCTAAAATCATCCCCCAATACTCAGATGATCTCGTCTCCTACCTTAGGGTCCAACTCATCAAATCGAGCACGCTTCATTATTGGGCTCATCTGGTGGGACACGTTGCGAACTAACAAGTCCCCGACTTCTGTAAAGGCCAAGCATGACCCAAGCGGCTAACTTAGTCGATGTGGGCCCAAGGCTAAGACTCTAACTCACCCAGGGTGTTATAGTCAGTCGCAACCCGCCAACGCGACGGGATCTAAGCCAGCAGACCCATGTGGCTCCCGCAACTCGTTATCCACTTGAGCCATTTGGGCCAGTCAAAATTAATATAGGAAAATTAATATTGAATATTCAAGCTTAACTATCAATATTTAATTAATCAATATAATTAATTACATATTGTCATCTCCCCTACCTCAACTGGCAGAGGAGTCCTGTCCTAGAGTATATAGAGGTAAAGCCACATCTCGCTGTAAGTAGGCGTGACCCCCTCTCTTGTCGGAGCTTTACCCTCTATAAATTAATTACAAACAATAATTATTTCATATTATATGCATAAACCCAATGCATAAATCATAATTTTAATGTACTTACTATTTCATCGTTCGTAATAGCGAAGCTTTTCAAGCTAGTCCTATGCTGCATTGTCTGCTGCCTCATGCTGCCCAGATTCCTCTGGGCGAGCGCCTAAAACAAAATGTAATAATTAATAAAAATTCAAAATATTTTAAAATTAATGCAATAATATTGATATCATCTGTACCTACTGCTCAAGCAAGATCCTCAAGTAGACATAGTGGGCCTAATCTTGCTCTGTGACTCAATCAAGTACATCCTCCATAATGTCTAGCAATTGCCTCGTCCAGTCTCCATTCTTATCGTACCACAAATTCCCTATCTAGTTCTTCTATGCTAGCCCTATCCTCTTGGGGTTATCCATCTTCAAGGCATCTCCACTATGAATTTGCCCTACAATTAAATAAAAGACAAAATTTTAGTCATTACATGGATTATGTACATTTAATACATATTATATATAATCTACATTAAATATATATATATACATTACATAGATTCAATGTATTAAATATATATAATATATATATTAAATATATCTAACAATATAGATTAATATAGATTATATAGATTAATTAAATAATTAATCTGTATATTTAATTAATCAACTAATTAACTATTTTAAATAAAAAATATATCTTACTTTAATAATCTCTGAGATTACATCCTTCTGCCATGCCTTAACCTTCTTCTAGTCCTTCACGTGAATCGGCAGCAAGGTCCATTACCTACAACTAAGCACATGTACTTGCTGTACAGCTAGCTCCAGCTCTTAGTCGGTTGGCTCAAATTACTCAACGACAATAGCACATATCCGTTAGTGATCACTGATAACTCTTTAACAATGAGAGTCCTGTCAAACCTGTGGCCCAGGGAGTTTGCACTAAGTAATTTAAAATTTAATTACATATGAATTAAACATAAACAGCATTTTATATAAACAAAATAATTACCTATGAACTCCATATCAAAGCTGCCTTGGCGCCTTCGAGCATAGCGCGGTTCATGCTGGGCCAATTGATTCTCCTCCTCCTATGCCTGTTGATTCTGATGAGGAGCTATAGCATCTTCCATGAAGTCTATAATCCCCTCATCGCTGAGATCATAGTCGTCGATGCTAATATCTGGCCCATGACCCGTACCCCCAATAGAAATACCCACCATAGAAAAAGAATCCTCAGTAGGGATAATGGGATCAACCAACTCCTTCCCAGGATCCTGATACAATAAACAAATGAATAAAATAATATCAAATAATAAAAATACAAAAAAAATCATTAACGAATAAAATAATATCAAATAAAAATTATTTCAAAAACACAATAAATAAATTAATAAAATAATATCAAACAATAATAATTTCAAAAACACAATAAATAAATGAATAAAACAATATCAAATAATAATAATTTAAAAAACACAATAAATAAATGATAAAACTGCGACCTTGGGATCTAACTATGTACAAGCTTCAAAGGACCATTTATGGACTGAAGCAAGCCTATCGGAGTTGGAATCATCATTTTGATGAAGTAGTCAAAGAGTTTAGATTTCTTCAAAATATTGATGAACCTTGTGTGTACAAGAAGGTTAGTGGGAGCATAATTGTGTTTTTGGTACTCTATGTCGATGACATCCTACTTATTAGAAATGACATTCCTACCTTGCAGATTGTCAAGTCTTGCTTAGGAAAGTCTTTCTCGATGAAAGACTTGGGTGAAGCCACCTACATCCTAGGAATCAGGATCTATAGAGATAGATCTAAAAGACTTCTAGGACTCAGTCAGAGTACATACATAGACAAAATACTTCATACGTTCAGTATGCACGAATCAAAGAGGGGTTTCATACCCATGTCTCATGGTATTCACCTCAGAAAAGATCTATGTCCTAGTACATCTGATCAGGGAGGTCGCATGAGTATATTGAAAATCGTGCCCTAGGGGCCAATCATTGTCTTATGAACATTATTGATTTATGAATTTATTAATTGTGTTATCATATTATTTGCATGTTTACCATGATAACCATCCTTGGATAATTTATTATCTTATCATAAATGTCCATGGTCGATCATCTATGCGGGAGCACAGATAAAATAAGACCAGTATGACTTTGAAGATATATAGAGATATAAATCAGAGTCATAGGCACATGTAAGAGTACAAGGTGTTAGACCGACACGCTATGAGAGAACTACATGGGTAACGTCATAAGCTTCTCTCATATACAAACCATGTCAATATGCCCTTTGACCTGAGATCATTATGGTTTCCTACATGACAAACGATCAGCTTTGACCTAGTCAAAAGTCACTTTTGACCGAGTGATCATAAAGACTATATTCGGGTTTAGTGGTTTTTCATGCGGAGGAATATGAATGATCAAGATGGAATTTGTCCCTCATATTTGTAGAGAGATATTACTGGGCCCTTCGATGAGTGAGTTTGAAAAATGTATGGCCATACTGTAATAGAAAGGTAGTTCTATTTCTACAGTCAGACTACTCAAGGATCAAGAAAGTAACGATTAGGAATAGGAGGATGACATTATCCATACCTCAACCATGACCAAAATATCGCGTGACAAAAGGGACATGATATTGTTGTATAAAAGATTACATCGTTTAACGATCCTCATATAATTTGGGTTGTCGTTATGTCTTGCTAGAGACCGCTTGCGATTTGTGGGCTAGTATAGCAAATGGCCCACTGCCAACTTCATATGGGCCTACAGGGTCGCACACAAAATAGCCCAACACGAGCTATGATATCCAGATTCATTGAATCTAAGACATGTCCAGATTTAATGAATGATCCAGAGTGGATGTATATATTTATTTATATTTATATTCGTATATATATATAAATTCGTATATATATATATATTATATATAAGAGATATATTAGATTTAATTTATAAGGATAAATTAAATCTCTATCACGTTTGACTTTGAAATTCAAATTGATAGGATATCTCATATAAGAGATCTTTATAAGATTTAATTTATAAGGATAAATTAAATCCCTATCACGTTTAAATTTAAAATTTCAATTGATAGGATATCTCATATAAGAGATATTTATAAGATTTAATTTATAAGGATAAATTAAATCCCTATCACGTTTAAATTTAAAATTCAAATTGATAGGATTCTCATATAAGATATATTTATAAGATTTAATTTATAAGGATAAATTAAATCCCTATCACGTTTGAATTTGAAATTTAAATTGATGTGATATCTCAAATTTGATTTATGAGAATAAATCAAATATAGTTCAGTCTCATCTTTATTTAAAGTTAAATAAATAGGTAATTAAATATGTGGGACAGATTTAATATTATTTATTTAATTAGTTTCTTATAAAATTATACAATATATGATATTGTATTAATTTCAGAATTAATATAAGATTAACTCCAAAATCCAATTCAGTAGAGAGAAAAACACATAGCATCCTATATATCTGATTTAGGAGCTGTGTTTTAGGGACACACATATAGAACACAGAAAGGCCGAAGGGGAGTCTGCAAAAGGTTTGCAGATAAGAAACTGTCGAAATAGAGATGGAGAGGACGAATTCTTGAGAAAGCCCTGGAGGGACAAGAGACGTTATCACGTCGTTCGTGGTTGGAACACTGTTCGTGTGGATACCAGTAAAGGAAGCTAACCTGAGTCGTTGACTTCTTACTATCGGAAAGGGAGCATGAGCCGCAGAGAGAAGCTGTGAACGTCGTGACCAAAAGCTGTGGAAGTCGCTGAGGAATACTGAGGATAATGCTTCTTCCCACTTGACTTAAACACATACGGTAGATCCTGGCAAGGAATGGAAAAAATTTTAAATTAATTTTCGCTGCGTGTCTTCCAATTCCTTACAGAGTAAAGTTCCATATGCCTCGGCCATAGGATATATCATGTACGCCATGTTATGTACTCGACCGGATGTCTCATTTGCCTTAAGTATGACTAGCAGATATCAACAGGACCCTAGTGAGGGCCATTGGACTGTTGTCAAGAATATCCTTAAGTACTTAAGAAAGACTAAGGACTTATTTTTGGTCTATGGTGGATTGGATAACGAACTCTGTGTAACTGGTTATACAGATGCGAGTTTTCAAACTGACCAGGATGACCAAAAATTACAGTCTGGATATATATTCCTCCTCAATAATAGAGCAGTAAGTTGGAAGAGCTCTAACAGGGCACTGTAGCAGATTCTGCAACGGAAGCTGAGTATATAGTAGCATCTGATATGGCTAAGGAAGCCATTTGGATTAGGAAGTTCATCACAGAACTAGGGGTGATACCTACCATCTCAGATCCAATAACTTTGCTCTGTGGCAATAGCGGTGCCATTACACATGCCAAAGAGCTTAGGTCACATCAAAGGACCAAGCATATACTCAGGCGATTTCATCTCATCAGAGAAATCAATGATAGAAGAGATATAAAAATATGCAAAGTAGCAGGAGAAGATAATGTTGCTGATCCTCTAACAAAACCGCTTGTGCAAGCAAAGTATGAGCGTCATGTTAGGTCAATAGGAATTAGTCAAATTAATGCTTGTACCTAGTGCAAGTGGGAGGTTGTTGGAAATTGTGCCCTAGGGGCCAATTATTGTCTTATGAACATTGTTGATTTATGAATTTATTAATTGTGTTATCATATTATTTTCATGTTTACTATGATGACCATCATTGGATAACTCATGATCTTATCCTAAATGTCCCTGGTCTGTCATCTATGCGGGAGCAGAGATGAAATAAGACCAGTATGACTTTGAAGATATATAGAGATATAAATCAGAGTCATAGGCACATGTAAGAGTACAAGGTGTTGGATCGACCCGCTATGAGAGAGCTGTATGGGTTAAGTCATAAGCTTCTCTCATATACAAACCATGTCACTATGCCCTTTGACCTGAGATCATCATGGATTCCTACATGACAAACACTCAACTTTGACCTAGTCAAAAGTCACTTTTGATCGAGTGATCATAAAGATTATATTCGGGCTTAGTGGTTTTCTGTGTGGAGGAATGTGAATGGTCAAAATGGAATTTGTCCCTCACATTCGTAGAGAGATATTACTATGCCCTTCGATAAGTGAGTCTGACAAAATGTATGGCCATACTGTAATAGAAAGGTAGTTCAATTTCTATAGTCAGACTACTCAGTGATCGAGAAAGTAACGGGTAAGGAATAGGAGGATGACATTCTCCATGCCTCATCCATGACCAAAATATCGTGTGACAAAAGGGACATGATATGGTTGTATAAAAGGTTACATCGTTCATCGATCCTCATATGATTTGGGTAGTCGTGATGTCTTGCTAGAGACCGCTTGCGACTTGTGAGTCAGTATAGTAAATGGTCCACTGCCAAATTCATATGGGCCTACAGGGTCGCATATAAAATAGCCCAACACGAGCTGTGATGTCCAGATTCATTGAATCTAAGACATGTCTAGATTCAATGAATGATCTAGGGTGGATGTATATATTTATTTATATATATAAATTCGTATATATATATTATATATAAGAGATATTTACAAGATTTAATTTATAAGGATAAATTAAATCTCCATCACGTTTGAATTTGAAATTCAAATTGATATGATATCTCATATAAGAGATATTTACAAGATTTAATTTATAAGGATAAAATTAAATCTCTATCACGTTTGAATTTAAAATTCAAATTGATATGATATCTCATATAGAGATATTTACAATATTTAATTTATAAGGATAAAATTAAATATGTATCACGTTTGAATTTGAAATTCAAATTGATATAATATCTCAAGTTTGATTTATGAGAATAAATCAAATGTAATTCCGTCTTATCTTTATTTTAAATTAAATAAATGGTTGAATTAAATCTGTGGAACAAATTTAATACAAACACTATTTATTTAATTAGTTTCTGATCAAATTATATAATATATGATATTGTATTAATTTTAGAATTAATATAAAATTAATTTCAAAAATTCAAGTCTGTGGTAACACACATAGAATCCTATATATTTGATATTTAGGAGCTACGGTTGGGACAGAAGAAAAGTGTGAATGGGAATCCGCAAAAGGGTTTGTTGATAAGAAACTACCAAAATAGAGATGGAGAGGACGAATTCTTGAGTAAGCCCTGGAGGGACAGGAGGCTCTAGCACGTCGTTCGTGGTTGGAACGTTGTTCGTGTGGATACCAGTAGAGGAAGCCGACCTGAGTCGTTAACTTCTTGCGATCAAAAAGAGATCACGAGCCACGGAGAGAAGCTGTGGACGTCGAAACCAGAAGCTGAGAAAGTCGCGACTGAATACTGAGGGTAATACTTCTTTCCACTTGACTTAAACACATACAGTAGGCAGGGAATGAAAAATTTTTTAAGTTAATTTATGCTGTGTGTCTTCCAATTCTTTACACACCATCCTCATATTTTCTACTAGGGGGAGAATCTCTTAGTTCAAATCTCTAACTACACCAAAGCATCACTTAGCCAAAACCTTCTATTCTGTGCTAGAATCTTATGCTCTGTGCTAAAACCCTTTGTTTTGTACTAGAACCCTCTCGATTCTATACCAGAACCTTATGCTCTGATACCAAAATATAACATCCTCATTTTTATACGTCTTAGGGACCAAATGGTAGCATCTATAACCACTTCTAAGGTTATTGAAGTCAAATTACTCAATCTGAAATTTTACTCTTAGCGAGTACTGTTCACTGTGTAAATTCTAGTGGAGTGACTTGACTTCAAAAAATCATAACTAATTCTAAAAAAATCAAAATGGAGTGGTTCAAATTGCTATACGAAGCTAACTTAATTCTCTTTCAGGAAAAATAACTCATTGACAACATCTTGATCAGGTCAATATCAATAAACGTCTGAATTTTACTGTTCATCCTACTTTTTCCCCTTATTTCAGCCCTTTGGTCCCAACATTTATACTATTCAATCCCCAACTTTTCTTCAATCTTCTTTAGTCCTCTTCTAATATACCTGTGGGATTGGGATTACATAGAAGGGGGTGAGATTTCTGTGGAAATCTCAGTAGCAAACAGAAACCATATAATATGTGCAACTATATGCTTGATGTTACTATGTGTGTACTTAATGATCACACTTGCATAATGATAATATACATGATTCCATGTTACTTAATTATAACATATGACCATAGCATAAAAAGAAACAGAGCATTATTTAATCACACATGCCTCACATCATCAAGGTAAGTAACCATCGCATAAAACATCCAAACAATATAAGCATACAAGTAGGTAAGTTTACTACTTGGAGTGTAGCCTTTCCTTCCAGCTCTTAGCCTTGCCTCTAAGGTCCCTTATTTTCATAAGTCAGAGCCTATACATAGCATAATAATATCTTTATTATTATCCAGTATAGCTCTACTTAACTCATGCTTAACTTTAGGGTAATATCCTTAATCTGACATTCCCCTTTCTTTCTATCTATAGCTAACTTTATTAATAGAGATATTTCTTTATTCTAACCACTAAGAGTAATCCTCTACTTTATTAGAGCAGGGACTAGATAACTTACTTACCTCATTCCTAAGCTCTGCCCAGTCCCTAAGCTCCTTGGACTGCTCTTGGCTCTACCAGAACTCCTTCTTTTCTTTCCTTTCTTTCTCTCTTTCTCTCTTCTTTCTCTTCTTTCTTTTGTTCCTTGGCCGTGGTTTCCTTGGAGGGAGGAGTGTCCTATTTATAGGTGGAGGGAGATGGAATGGATGGCTCAGATCGAATAGTGATGAATGGCCCAGATCGCTTAGCTTCCTCAAGAAGCTTTACCTGCATCATCACGATGACATCATCCTCCTTGATGACTCACCAACATGACATCATCCAAGGACACCTCAGGGGGTATGTGGCACAAATGGTGGGGCCCTTAGGACACCTCACCAGCTGACTCAGCCTCTCCAGAGAATTCCAAAGTATTTTCCTAGAATGAGCGGCCGAGATTGTGCCACGTGTCCTTTTTACTTTTTCTCCCTTTTCCTATCTCATGACATGTGTCCTTAACTTTTCTTCTTTTCCTGTAATCATGCCATGTGGCACCTTGTGGGTCCTATGAGGACACCTTTCTTGCCACCTCATGGTCTAAAGTTATATCTGATTACTTTTCCCAGTTCTATATTTAACCAAGTAACTTTACTTTATGGTAAAGCTCTAAAATATTATTTTAATACCTCTCAAACTCTCATAACTATTGGGCCTATGTTTTTGGCATTTAAATGTCTTCTTGAGTTTCTAACCAAGTTCAAGCACTCTGGTAGTTTGATCCCCAAGAAATACTTCTTACTTCTTCTTTATGCCCACATGGACTTTCACTATTTTTCCTAAATTTTCACTTTCTTGCAGTTTAGTCCCTGAACATCATCTGTATACTTCTGGGACTCCTGCATAATAGGGTCTAGTAGCCTGCCTTTTTTAAGCTACAAACTGAGCTTCTAGACCTAAAAATTGGGATATGACAGATTGCGAGTTTGGTTTTGTTTGTACTATAGTAATATAAATTGTTAGTACTTGTCCATTCAAAAATCTAAACAAGACTACAATAAAAGGAAAAAAAATAAAGAGAATGATCAAGATTCATGTATCTTTATTCTTTTTTTGTTATAAAAATTTTTAGAAAGGGGTTAAACTCACTCAAGATTTAAAGATATGATGATTTTTTTTCTAAATAATATTAATATCGAATAAGGTGAGCTATTAATTTCCCTAAATTATAAATTTAATCAGTCATTCCAAGCCTAGGTGTACTGTGCGCCTGGGTGTAACAGTTCTGTAAGGCCATAGTGTCAAAAGGAAAAACAAGCTTCCATTCCAAGCCCAAAAACGTTACCTACGTTCCAATTCAATTTATTGGGGTATATAGGTTTATGTTTGATGATAATAAACAGCTTGCCCTATTTTATATTGGTATCACCTAAGAGGAAAGAATATTTTGCCCTGCCTTTATATTGTGGGTGAGCCCAACCCCTTTCCAAAATTTTTTATACAAAAAAAACATTCATTGGGGTTCATGTACTTTGTTTAAATTAGGCTATGTTAGACATATAAACTCTTAGGTATCTAGATTAACGTATGAAGATAAATGATAGTTTTCCCTATCCGATATTGGTATCATCTAAAAGGAAGAGAGATTTTGTCATGCCCTTGAATCATGGGTGAGTCTAACCCATTTCCAGAAAAATTTGTATAAAAAAAAATAGACTATGTTAGAAAACCTATACACGTAAGTTTTAAAAGGACATTTGGCCCAAATCTTAATTTAGAGAAATTTTAAAACAAATAATCATATTTAACTATAAAAAAAATAACATTTTTTATACATTAAAAATTTAATATTAACTATTAAAAAGTTAACATTACCTATTAACATTTTGATAAATGCTTACATATTCTAAAAATGTCACATCATCTTATCTATATTCAATCAAAATATAACAACTCAATTAATGGCTCATATAAAAAAATTATGAATTATTTTATTTTTAAGAAAAATAAATATTTTAAATTGAAAAAAATAAAAACCCATCTAACCCAAATTTAAAGATTTATTTTTTAAATTAAAATAAAATATAAATTATTTCAGATGAGTTAATTTGGTGAGTCCAATGTCTACGTCATCTGGAGCTGTCCTGCTTTGAATTGTGCTTTCTCTTTCAACGCTAAACACCTTTTTCACCTATCCCTCTCGTTCCTCATTTCTGGACGCTACAAGTTTTTTTTATATAAAAACTTTATGTAGATTTATAATCTTAATATTTAGATAGTGCTTACAGAAGACTTATAAAATTATCTACTAAAAGAGTCTTCACAATAATAGTAAGAATCAAACTCACATCTTTATAAAATATAAATATATTTTTTACTATTTATATGAACTCATGCTACAGGTTGAATCTTAACTTGTATCTTAACTTGTATGTTTTGGATTGATTCACCAACTCCAGCGCATAACTTCTGTGAATTTGTTTTAAAAATTTTCGTTCAAAAATGATATTACCCAAAGTCAATAAGAATTGACATATATAATAAGGAATAAACTCATATTTCACAAAGACGTGAGTTCGATTCATATTATCGTTGTGAGGATTCTTTTAGTAGGCGATCTCATGAATCTTTTATAAATACTCTCTGAACTATAGAATTATACATTAACCTTGATAGAAAACTGATACTGAACACACTTAAACTTTTCTGTACAAAAAAAAAAACATATTACCCAAACAATTTTTTGGATTTAAAGTTACTCAGAAAAATGTTAAAATTGAATAATATTACCCATTATAGTTAATTTTTTAGCAATCAATATCAATTTTTTAATGATCAACGTTAATTTTTATTAGATTAAAGTAATACTATTCTGTTTTAAAACTTTAGGGGCAATATTAAACAAACAAAAAATTCAAGGTAACATTGCTTTTGCGTAAAAAAATTTATAATAAATTTATACTTTAACCACTTTTTTTAATTAAAGTAGCAAATACTAAAGACTAAAGTTACGGATGGATTGATTTCTACTTATAAAGAAACTTATATGTAACAAAATTATAAGATGCTCAGCCTTTTGAGTGATCCATGGGATGGGAATAACATTCTATTCTTTGATCTCTTTCTGGGTATAGGCCACAAGCATATTATCTCTTTGATAGATTAATATGAAACATCTCTAGTGGCAGACATCAATTAAATGAAAGAGATGCTCAATCCAATATCTTATTCATTTAATCTCTGTGGATCCGATCGCCCCTGGATTTCACTGCTTACACCAATGATGTCATATCCACAAAGTAATTAATATGATTAAAGTTCACTTATATAAACTTATTTCTTTTTCTTTTTCCTTACCTGCGACGGTTCCGAACTCGAACGCATCATGTGAGTTAAAATACTCGACTAAGTTGTCAAAATGGATGATAAGGTTCTTTTGGTGTTCAATTATAATACAAATCAGTTCCCCTGCTTTTTTTGCTTTTCTTTTAGCAATTAATCATATCATTTTCTCAAGACCCACTTTTAAATCCTTTGAATTAGCAAAAGTTTAAAAGAAATTGGACCGAGTCAACTATTCCACCATCATTCATGTGTTTAAAAAATGACAAAAATTTTTTTAAAATAAATAATTATATTTATTTAAAAAAAAATTTAGATCAAATTATGATTTAAAATTAATATTTTAGATAAGCTAGTCAGAGTATTTTATAGAACAATAAAAGAACTTATAGACTAACTAATTACTATATTACCCTTAATTTTTCTTACACCCTCTCTTATCTCTCTTCTACACATTTTTTCCTCTCTCATTTCTTTTCTATACCCTCTCTTCTCTCTCCTCTCTCTTCTATAACATTTCTTATCTCTCATCTCTTATCTCTTATCTCTCTTCTCTCCTATATTTAATAATTATATTCTTTTTTATAATTTATTAATAATAAAAGTACTTTTAGAAATAATTATCCAAATATTTATTTTTTTTAATAAACTCTTCTCTATAAGTTTTTTTCTAAAAACTATTCAAAATCTTTTATTTATAAATTATTTTTTAAAATTTATCCAAATGAATCCATAAACTATATATATATATATATATATATATATATATCTATCTATTATCTTTACAATGTAGAATCAATCATTTCAACCCTTTAACCCTTTAAGGCCGCTAAGAGAAGACTTTCTTAATAATTCCCTTAAATAATCCTTTCCAATGAGTGGAGCTTAAGGGCTCTTTGGTATGAGGTATTTAGAGGAAGGGGAGGGAAATTTTTTTAAGTTGAATTTAAAAAAATTGGAGAGTAAGAAATTTCAAGAAAAATAAAATATAAGAGAGGAGAGTAAGAATATTAATTAAAAAATTTTAATCTCACTTTTTTAATTTTTTTAAATTTAACTCAGTAAAAATTTTTCACCCTTAGCCTCAAAATCTTTAACGTCAAACAGCCCCTTCAGATCCGTGCATTGGAAGGGATTATTTAAGTGAATTATTATTAGGAACGGTGTCAACCACAGATTTCGCACGTTTGTTGTTAAAAGTTGTAAAAGCTAAATGCCTGATTTTAATAAACAAGGTTTACAAAAAATTCTCTCTTATAGTCCTATCCCATTCCCATATTTCATTTCTTGTTCGAATACAAAACTTAGATCTATGATTTTGTACCTCATAATCCCAAGCGGTCCATTTTCACTATTTCTGATTGACAAATGAAAAGCACGCACAGTAAATTAAAGCCTAAAGCCGTACATATATATTGTGGAACCCACACACGCAGTAGTAAGTAAGCGATTGCAAATAAAAGAAACAGAGTAAAAATTTAAGAATTCAGTGGATTGATTGATCAAACCGGAAACCATAGAACAACAAATAATTCACATTGACAAAATAATAAGGAAAATATATTACAAAGCATTATCAACATGAACATGTTGGAAGAAGAAGATTTGGGTGATTGATTTCATCAGTTACGTGGGTGATAGTGACGGTGGTGGACACACTCGGCAGGAATCTCCGGGAACCTGGCGGTGTCAGAGCAATAATCATATACCATATGGTTGGCCCTAACCCACTTAAGCTGGTGGCTCTGATGAACAGTAAGCTCCGACAACGTCGGCTCATCCCACCTATACTTCTTATCCTTACTGCGGCAACATTTCTTTGCATTATACGCCTTCGCCACCGTCCCGGGACACTCGCATGCATTGATTTCAAAGTTCTTGTACGTCGCAATGAACGGCGCGTGGCTCCAATCCGTCTTCACTCTACCGCCCTGAGTTGCCCAATGGTCGGCGTTCCATATTGAGCTGTAAACTCCCATGGCTTGATCCTTCGGAAATGGAATTCCTTTGTGTTCCAAATTCGTGTGCAGCCTTATTGGGATATCATCCACTAAGAATCTGATTACAAAAACACATCAAATCATACGGAATATTAGAATTGGAATCGCGGTAATGGTAAACAAGAACAATGGTAAAAGGTACATATTAGAAAGTAAGCGTTGCCAGAAAGACGTCTCTGTTTCTATCCGTTTCTCTGTAATTTTCCCATTAGGGATATTGGCTTAAAAAGTGTCATATTCCTTGTTCTTTAACCGGAGCTTGTCGTTGTGTGATCCAATGGGTACACACTGAGACAAGCCATGTCCTAGCTCAAGAACCAATAATTAAAACAATAAAGCATATTATCATGATAGCTCTCTGCTCCATATCCATGTGAAGAGTGACGACACAACCTCCTTTTTCTCTTTTCATTTTTGTATACTTTTGATTTTGATTTATGGAAATACCGGGAACGGTGCTCATCACCTTGATAGAAAACTAGTTAGAACCCACAACAGATATTATTGGGCATCTAAAAATTTAATGAACTAAAAATTGTAGGAAAAAGACAAGAAAAGCTCATTTTAATTTTAGAATGACATTTGGGCATCTAAACATTTAAAAGGACAGATTGGGCAGGAGACATAATCTATCATTTGCAAATTTGTGTGTAATTACCAAATTACCTTGGACTAAATGAAGAAAAGCTGGGGGACTTTACTCTGGAAAATGCATAACTCCCCTAAGCTTGAGATTGAGTCATAGTTCCTAAAGCTACGCTAGTGTGGTTATCGTCAAAGATTGTCAGACCTTATTCCAGCACCATCCAAGCTAAAATTAGACAGATGCCCTACTTTTTGCGTTTAAGATTGTCGAAAATTGTCACTGTAGAAGGTTACTTTGTATTTAAGATTAGGAGGAATATTAGGTTTAGCGATTAGTTAAGACACCTTACTTGGAACCTTTCACTTTTTCATATATGTCATCTATTATCTATAATCGTCACCCTTACGTAGGATTGCTTATTATATTCAACTGGAGTTTGCAGTTGCAGAGAACTCTGTGACAAAGACTACTTTAACACTCTTAATCCACACTTGGGATTCTTATGATCTTCTATTCAATTGATCTTCTAGCACAAAGGTGAGATGTTTTTGTTATTGTTAAATTCTTTGCTGGCTTTGATTAATTTAATTTAATAGGAATGTCAGGGTATATGATAACATATTGTTTTTCAACATGGTTATCTTGAGCTTTCTCTAAAATCCCTTTCTTTTTGGATTCTCTAGAGGAGGTTGATGTTTCAATTCCTGTATTTTCTTTTAGTGTGAATTTATGACCATTCTGAAGTTTAGAAAGTTAGAAACTTTTCTTGGGGATTAATGAATTTTAATCTGGGATTTTTCTAGGAAATTTTGTCATGCTTTTAATGTGAAGCTATATATGGGATAATGGATATGTGTTAACTTTTAGACTTTGTCTGCAGTCTCGCTGCATGGTAGAGATATAGTTGCTACTTTTTCTGTGGTCATATAAAGCAATTAGTTATGGTATTCCTAAGAACAAGGGCATAAATTGCAGTAAAAAAATAGATGGATGATTAAACAAAAATATTTTCTTTGAAGTGTGAATAATGGTTTTACAACTAATGAATGAAAATAAATTAATTATAAATTGAAGACTTATATAACATGCTTAATATATAACATTTTGTATAATACAGGCCACAACATATAATAGTTACAAATTAGAATCACATAATATTGATCATTCCTTGGCTTTTTCCATGAACAAGTTGTATGTATTTTTTGCTACGCCTATTTATGTAATTTACTATGTAGTGGTTATTTTTCAACAGACAACAAATGGCATTTGAAGGAGAGACAAACAAATGGGTGAAGAATCCATACATACTGTTTCACAATGAATTTATTGATATGGGTAAGAAGTTTAAGAATAGGAGTGAAAAGGCTAAGGAGGCAGAAAAGTCCTGGAATGACTTATTTATTGATGAACATAACAAGTATAGACAAAAGTTAGATAGATTATAGTATAATGAGAAGAGATAGAAGAAAGGGAGGGAGAAAGAAGTTGCCTTCAATACTTGCTGTTCACCCTGGCAATTGAAAGCACTGATGAGTTTGTGAATAAAGATGAAGGCTTAGTTGCTAGAGTGAAAAGTTTAGGGTTCCATAAGTTGCTTCATGTTAGAACAACAAGACTCCCCCGTAATTTATTAGCCTCCTTTATTCAGTTATATGATCTCCCAACCCATCAATTTAGAATTAGGGAAAGACCAAAGGAATAGAGGCAAAAGATGTTCAACAGTTGCTTGGTGTACCCTATAATGGGAAGGACATAGGAATGGATATTGATGATGATTATTAGATGTTCAAGATTTGAATATTCAGTATGATAAAGTGTCTTATAATAAAATACTCGATTATATAAAATCTGGTCAACACATAGATAAATTTGAGTTATTGTTTATGATGTATGTGGTTGGGTATTTATGGCTCCTACTGTAAGCACAATCATGACTGAGAAGCTCTTGAATGTGATGACATGCACCATGAGTAGATTTAAGAACTTTAATTGGGCCACACACATCGTAAATATTTTGTAGAAATAGATAGTGGTTTATGTGAAATCACTGAAAAAGAGTATGGGAAGGAGTTACAACATAGGAGGCTACATCTACCTACTTCTGGTATGTATTTCTTATCTATACTTGTACCTATTTTCTTTGATTGAAAATGTTACACCTTATGTTGTTGGTGTTGTAGTTATATTTCGGTCAATATTTTACATTGCTAAAAGTTGGACAACATGAGTCACTAAATCTATGCATTTCTGGACTAAGGAGAGGTTAAAGGAAATGGTTAAGATTAAGAGGGAGAGCTACATGGGAATTCTGTATATTGAAAGTTGTAGTCAAGTGAGAGAGGTGAATGATGATGCAATCATCTATTTAGACTCAGTATATGTTTAGATTTATTAGTTTAATGTTGCAATACTGAGTTATGCGTTTGGCCATGTTATGATTGTATTATGCAGGAGTTGAAGGACTTATATTCACTACTGGTAGCTGCAATTGAAGAGAGCAGTCGCAGGCTTATTAATATAGTTGAGCAAGAGGTACTTAATGTGCAACTCTAGAAAGAGGGCAAGCGTTATAGACAATATCAAGTGAATATTGAAGAAGGAAGTGAAGAAGAAGAGAATTCTATTTCATATGATGATGAAATGAGAGAATCATATAGTAAGGGGAGAAGAAGGGGATAAGGGAGACGAAGAAAGAGAAGCTGGTCAGAAGGGAGAAGGAGAAGGACACGGAGGTGGTGAGGGATATATAGAAGAAGAGGCTGATGAAAAAGGACAAGGAGAAGGAGGTACTGGGGGAGATGGACAAGTGGTCACAAGGGAGAAGGAGCAAAAGGTAGCACCATTAATGTATATATGAGTGATAATGATGATGTTGACCCCATCTCTGTGTTTATAGATTTTAAAGGCCAAGTAATAAATAAGGACGAAATGGAGAGGGAAGTATAACTTATGAGATCAAAATGGCAAAAGAAATCTGTAGCTTCAGTACTGTCTCTTTGGGTGTTGATGAAGCCTGTTGAGAGGAAAAATAGGCTGACATATGTGAAAGATGAGTTTTTCACAATGATAAGTCGCATATGTTCACGTGACGAGAGTCAAGAGTAAGTTTAGGCGTGATAAGTCATATTTGTATGCTTTCATGATTTTTTATCCACGTGTTGCTAAAGATAAAAGTATAAGGTTTTAGTTAACATAATCAACAAAGATATCAGTCGCGAATGGCTATACACACTTGGTGAAATTCAAAGAATAAGTAACAGGGTAAGTGTACAATAAATGATATTAAATTTTGATCAATGGGAGTTGCATTATTGCTAAGTGTAAAATGAGTTTCTTGCTGCTTCATACAGGTTACGTTAGTGGTGTGTAAGACGTTAATGGCTGATAGAGGAAAGAAGGACAAGTGAGGCGACACCTCTTCGATATTGACTTCATGGTGAGCTTCTCTTCATGTGAGTTTTTAGTGTGTGTATGCTGACTTCAATATATTTTCTAGGCAATGATGGCATCTAACCCGATTACTTGGAATGTTAGTTCAAACAAGAAGCAACTACTGCCTGAACATGTAGGTTACAACTTGGGTGACTGTGATTTTATTCTTGGACCTACACTTGTCAGAACTCACTAGTTTGTCTAGTGTTAGAGCCAAGGACAAGAAATTTCTACGTGTTGGATTCATTGGCCAAAAATATTTGTAGTAAGAAGAGAAAGAAGACGAGTGCAAAAGGGAACAAGATGGCATTGTAATCAAAGCATGCGTGAGTGAATCATTCACCCCTTAAATCTATATATTCGTAATGACTATAATTCTTAATCTATGCATTTGTCTTTTGAGCAGAGGATAGTTTTTATGATATATTTGGGTTAGTTAAACCTAACCTCCTTAGGAAGGGGAAGAAGGGAAATTGTGATATTATTTGGGCCTAAGTTCCTCTACAAAACAATTTATAAGTCATTGAATCAGTTGGTATTAAGGAATGCATGTGGTCAACTGCTCCAAATTGTTTACATTATTGCTATCGTTGTCTATACAGGTGAAATTGTGGGGTGCATATACTGATTTGATTGACTAAATAGGAGCCTAATATTGTACTTGACTATGATGATGAATACGTTGTAGAGTTTAGATAAAACTTATTGTGGTGACTAATTAATCATGAGTTCAACTCAAGATGAGAATTTGCATTAAACCTACTTCCATAAAGCAAGAGCGCCATGACGACCAAATGATGTTTAAATTATTGTAATGTCTAACTTTTGTAATATTTCATTTTTAAACAGTTCAACCATTGACCAACTGGTGTTGAAACTTAGGCATTTCCCTATACAATGTTTGTAGTGTTGAACTTAGTAATGACTATGACTAAATTTTGTAATGATTATGTGCATATTTTCTCTCACACATCTCTAATGGTATTTACAACTCTCATAATGTTCTTTCTAACTTTGCCAATAGTATTTACAACTTGCCATTGGTGTTTACAACTTACCATTGGTGTTTGCAACTTCCACAATAGTATTTACAACTTGCCATTGGTGTTTACAACTTACCATTGGTGTTTATAACTCCCACAATGGAATTTATAACTTCCCCGATGGGACTTACAACTTCCACAATAGTGTTAGCAACTTCCAGAATGGGATTTGCAACATCCACAATGGTGTTTGTGACTTTGTTAATGGTATTTATAACTCCTACGATAAGATTTACAACTTCCACGATGGGATTTACAACTTCCACGATAGGATTTGTAACTTCCATAATAGTGTTTGCAACTTCCACAATGGTATTTACAACTTTGTAAATAGTCTTTACAACTCCCACAATATGATTTGCAACTTTCACGATGGTATTTTCAACTTCCACAATGGTATTTACAACTTTTGTAATGGAATTTACAACTTCTACAATAGTGTTTGCAACTTCCACAATAGGACTTACAACTTCCACAATGGTGTTTGTAACTTCCATAATGATATTTATAACTTTGTCAATGGTATTTGCAACGTTGACAATGAGATTTGTAGTTTCCATAATGGGATTTATAACTTTGCCAATAGGATTTATAAGTCTCACAATTGGATTTGCAAGTCTGACAATGGGATTTACAACTCGTTTTATGAGGTCTGCAACTAATGCAGTTGGTATGCCATATCACTAATGAGGTTTATAACTCCTACTATGGTATTTACAACTTCCACAATGAGATTTACAAGTATGACAATGGGATTTGCAACTTGTAGCCATAACATACTACACAATTTCATTAATGATTGACCACTTAACTTAGTCTACTTGCAAAAAAATCATCCATCCATTAATACTATACATCATATTCTATGCATTATATATTTTCTTCTTATACCCTCAACATTATGTAAAAAAAGGATAAGTTAAATACCAAAAAATATTCCACATGTACTGACAGCCAACTTCATATTGGATTTGGATTTTTGCATGTTCTTCTAGTGTGGCTAGCTTGGTGGCATGTGCTGCAATGATATATCTTCTTGTTTTGGAATTGAGACTCTCTTCTTTTAGTTCTACGCCTTCCTAGTGGTCTATTTGTAAGAGGTGGTGTTAGACATGTTTAGTCATCTATATTTTACAGTCGATAGTCATTAGGATTTAACATATCAATTGTCATCATTGGAATCATGGTTCTGTTGTAAATCCTTTCCTAGAATGTAATATTGTAGCACTCATCAATATAATCATAGATATTGAGATGCGAAGCCTTGATGGCCATACAAGCATGTGCACATGGGACGCCTGACATTTGCCACTCCACATAGCTGCATTCATGTGAACCAAGATTCATATGTAGGGCTCCTTTAAATGTATATACACGCACCTGCCCTCCTCCATAAGGTATAGGAATCATATGCCTAGTATTAGCCACATTCTCCAGCACTTTTACATTTACATTTGGGCCTACACCATTTTTTTCATTTACTCATAGCCATTGTTAATAGGAGAACGGTGAAGAGGGTGGATCAAATAGTATGGACACCTGTTAAAAGGAGTAGAGGAAGGCCAAAGAGAACGCTCAAAGAGGTCATTGAACGGGATCTCCTGCTCAATAACCTATCTAAGGATTTAGTTTTTGATAGAGCACAATGGCGTCGTATGATCCATGTAGTCGACCCCATTTAATGGGATAAGGCTTGTTGTTGTTGTACTCATAGCCATTGCTACTACATACATCTTCTTAGCCACTTTCTTGTGATACTCATGGATAAGTTGGGTTACGTTATGGTGTCTCTCATTCACAATTCATGCATTGAATGACTTAGTAAGATTTGTTATTATATTATCCCAACGTTTAAATGGGAACCTGCTTAATACTCACTTATCTATGTCACCATGATTGAGAATTGAGAAGATACTCAAATAACTATTCATTGAAAGCTCTCATGATTTCTATTTCTTTATTAAAATTAATGTCAAGCCTTACAAATGCAATATTATTAAGCAACTTTAGTCCATCATCCCTTGTTTCTCCACTTATCTTTCTCTTATGTGTGTTAAAGTTCTCCTTGACATACCTATAATAGTATGCATGGATGTTATCTCTGAATATTGTTTGGACAGCACCTGCTATTGCCTTATGACAGTCAGACACAATTGTCAATTGCATCGAAATAACTATTCATTTAATCATGTAAAGAAACTATGCCCACTTCTCTAATGTCTCTCCCTTCACAATTGTGAATGAAAACAAAAACAATTCACTGTCTACATCATACATAGAAATTGTCAACAATATTCCCTTGTAAGGTTTACTTAAATGAGTTCCATCAATGTACAGTACATGTCTATAACCAGCAATGAACCCTTCTATAAAACATCCATAAAATTGGAAGACACGTAGCAGAAATTAATTTAAAAATTTTTCCATTCCTTGCCAAGATCTACCGTATGTGTTTAAGTCAAGTGGGAAGAAGCATTACCCTCAGTGTTCCTCAGCGACTTCCACAGCTTCTGGTCACGACGTTCACAGCTTCTCTCCGCGGCTCGTGCTCCCTTTCCGATCGCAAGAAGTCGACGACTCAGGTCAGCTTCCTCTACTAGTATCCACACGAACAACGTTCTAACCACGAACGATGTGTTAGCGTCTCTTGTTCCTCCAGGGCTTTCTAGAGAATTCGTCCTCTCCATCTCTATTTCGACAGTTTCTTATCTGCAAACCTTTTGCAGATTCCCCTTCAGCCTTTCTGTATTCTATGTATGTGTCGCTAAAACGCAACTCCTAAAATAAGATATATAGGATGTTATGCATTTTTCTCTCTACCGAATTGGATTTTAGAGTTAATCTTATATTAATTCTGAAATTAATACAATATCATATATTATATAATTTTTTAAGAAACTAATTAAATAAATAATATTAAATCCGTCCTACAGATTCAATTACCTATTTATTTAACTTTAAATAAAGATGAGACTGAACTATATTTGATTTATTCTCATAAATCAAATTTGAGATATCATATCAATTTGAATTTCAAATTCAAACGTGATAGGGATTTAATTTATCCTTATAAATTAAATCTTATAAATATCTCTTATATGAGATATCCTATCAATTTGAATTTCAAATTCAAACGTGATAGAGATTCAATTTATCCTTATAAATTAAATCTCATATATCTCTTATATATAATATATATATACGAATTTAGATATCATATCAATTTGAATTTCAAATTCAAACGTGATAGGGATTTAATTTATCCTTATAAATTAAATCTTATAAATATCTCTTATATGAGATATCCTATCAATTTGAATGTTAAATTCAAACGTGATAGAGATTCAATTTATCCTTATAAATTAAATCTCATATATCTCTTATATATAATATATATATACGAATTTATATATATATATATATGAATATAAATATAAATAAATATATACATCAACCCTGGATCATTCACTGAATCTAGACATATCTTAGATTCAATGAATCTGGACATCATAGCTCATGTTGGGCTATTTTGTGTGCGACCCTGTAGGCCTATATGAAGTTGGCAGTGGGCCATTTGCTATACTGGCCCACAAGTCGCAAGCGATCTCTAGCAAGACATAACGACTACCCAAATTATATGAGGATCATTAAATGATGTAACCTTTATACAACCATATCATGTCCCTTTTATCATACGATATTTTGGTCATGGTTGAGGCATGGATAATGTCATCCTCCTATTCCTGACTGTTACTTTCTCGATCCCTGAGTAGTCTGACTGTAGAAATAGAACTACCTTTCCATTACAGTATGGCCATACATTTCTCAGACTCACTCATCGAGGGGCCCAATAATATCTCTCTACGAATGTGAGGGACAAATTCCATCTTGACCATTCACATTCCTCCGCATGAAAAGCCACTAAACCCGAACATAGTCTTTATGATCACTCGGTCAAAGGTGACTTTTGACTAGGTCAAAGCTGAGCGTTTGTCATGTAGAAATCCATGATGATCTCAGGTCAAAGGGCATATTGACATGGTTTGTATATGAGAGAAGCTTATGATGTTACCTATGCAGTTCTCTCATAGCGGGTCGGTCCAACACCTTGTACTCTTACATGTGCCTATGACTCTAATTTATATCTCTATATATCTTCAAAGTCATACTGGTCTTATTTCATCTATGCTCCCGCATAGATGATAGACCAGGGACATTTAGGATAAGATCATGAATTATCCAAGGATGGTCATCATAGTAAACATGCAAATAATATGATAACACAATTAATAAATTCATAAATCAATAATGTTCATAAGACAATGATTGGCCCCTAGGGCACGATTTCCAACAAATACACGCTCAAATATGTTCCCACTAGCCACCCATTCAGTCACAGTTTTATCATCACTTTCCTTCAACCGTTCACATATCCATGGTATTAACATACAAGACTGATCAGGTCTACCATGTATGTCCTCCAACACTTTTTCCTTCACTCGATATGCTTGCTTATATGTCAACTTCACACCATAATCTCTCTCCAACTCTTTCTAATTTCATTTGGATACTTGTCTACATGATCCCTCATCTCATCAATTATAATTGATGATATCAAGGTAGCACTTCCACCATGTGTCACTTTAAGATTGTTTTGGTCATTATGAACATGGTCATTTCTGAATTTTGTCACACATAAGAAAGGTGTGCTCTTCCCAAATACTTTTGCAGTTACACGCCATGGATAACCTTCAACCTTACATTTTATTTAAGTATTGTCCTTATAGTTTTTTACATGTTTATACTCAAACAGGTGCGCAATACTGAACTTGTGCAATGCCTTCTTAAATATGTCAATATTTGCAAAAATCTGCATCCCTCCAAGGAACTCTTCCTTCCATTTCACAGAGTTCATCGCATGCATTGATGTTTTTGCACCGTGTACTCCACATGGTATGCTTAAATTTAGTCCTCATCATGCCTATCAGTTATAGATCAAATAGTACTTTGATCAAATAAAGTCTCCAAATTGTTACCCTTCCTCCATGAAGAAGGAAACCTTTATTCTGACAGTCCGGACAAGTCCTCAATACTAGAAAAAAAACAAGCTTTGCAAAAATATTAACACAATGAAATAATTAACAACTTCCATAAACACAATAAATTTTACTTGCATTTCTGGATCATCCATTTATTCTGGTATATTATCATTTACTTTAATTGTTACATAAACATGTTCTTTGTTGTCATTAAACTGAAAAAGATTATAAACTTCACTATCATCATTGAGATCTAGTAATATCCTCTCACCAAACTTAACTGTATATTTCATGACACAACTATTACCATCTATACCAAACCATCCACCTATCATTACCCTCAATTCTTTAACTGTCATCCCTCCTTTATTCATTTTACCTTCACATCTCCACTATTATACTTAACTCCACCTTTAATATTATATACAAAGTTTCGACCTACATGGAAAAAATAACAAATTTCCTTTGAAGATGTCAACCAAATATTACATGTCATATTGCCCACTAACCTACAACAAAAAAAGATTTCATCACAATCTTATGCCCCTAACAATAATCATTCAACACTTTACAATATAGCAACAACACAAAATTCATTTATAGAATGAAGGTTATAAGTTTTTCTACATATTAGTAAATATTTTAGCTCAAGTTATCAAAATTATTACTGAAGTTATAAATTATATTACAGGAGTTACAAACCTGAAAACAATACCAATTACTTGTTACAGTATTAAAGTTATAAATCCCATTACAGGAGTATTAAATGACCCAACTCATTGCAGGTAACTTTTCTCAGAGTGTTAAATGTCTAACTTGATGTTGTTAAGATCATTTCTAAATTTGTATATCCCATTTGAAGAATAATAAATAACCCAACGAATTGTACCTAACTTTTTCTATGAAGCATTAAATGTCTTAACTGAAGTTGTGAAAATTATTCATGAAGTTGTAAATAGAGTTGAGAAAACAGGCTCAGCCCGCAGAAAATTGGTTGGAAAAATTTGGGGCGGGTTAGGCCTCCCAGCCCGCCAGCCTATTTTTTTTTTTAAATTATTAATATTATTATTTATTTTATCCAAATATTAGTTTGAATAATCTTATTATTGAATACTAGTAAATATGATTACTTATTTGTTAATATGTGTTGACATATTATAATTGATTGATATTATGTTAATGTTTATTTAGATTTATAGTTATAAAATTTGAGATTTTTTCTTATACTAATATAACATTAGAAATTTTTTATTAGTATTTTAAAAATTTAGAAATATTTTTTTAAAAATATTAAAAAAAAGGGTGGGCCGCGGGCTCGAGCTAGCATTTGGGCAGGCTAGCCCTCTAGCCTGCCAATGTTAGTGGGCTGACCCATTTTTAAGCGGGTTAGCCCGTTTCCCATATCTAGTTGTAAATACTATTAGAAAAATAGTAAATAACCCAATTAATTAGTTTCATGACTTGCAGGTTAGTCTTACTATAAGCATTATGAGTAATGTGAAAAGCAAATGATTGCTTTTTACTAAATGACTACTATTTCCTGCTCAATCTTAATGGACTAAAAAGGAAACCCTAATTGTGAAATGCCCAAATGGACTTTAGCACACAAACACGTCATCATTCGCACTACCCATATCCATGCTTGCCTTATAAATGCACCGACTTCTCCATGCCTTTATGTATTGCCTGAGAATTTTTGCCATTACTTCTACTACTTTCTTAAATTAGTAAAAACTACAGTATTTGTAAAACTCTTTCTCCTAATGTAGCCATCAAAATAAACAAAATATAGCTGATTATCGAAGGAGTAAAATAAGAATATTTGTGTCAAAAATTTACTTATACTTCCTCCTTTCCAATTTCAACTCAACCAAAGGTGTCTCCCGCAAGCTTTGTCTCCCATTCACACCAATAGTACCTTCTATCTAGTGATGCTGCTGTAGCATACTCTTCATTTAGTCTAGGGGTAATTTGGTATTGGGACACAAATTTGCAAATGACAGATTCGGCTTCTTGTCCAATCTATCTTTTTAAATATTCAGATGCCCAAATGTCATTATGAAATTGAAATGGGTTTTCTTGTCTTCTTTTCAAAATTGTATCAACTTTTTTTTAAAAAAAATAGAGTTTCGGTATTAACAGCCTCAGGTTACCCACAACCCCTTACTTACAAGAGGTTATAAAGCAATTGAAGCATCCAAAGCTTGCTTTATAACCTCTCTCTCTCTCTCTAACCTGCCAAAAAAGTGAGAAAACTTTAAGCAAAGTGACTGAGGTGTGATTGACGTGTGAGAGGGAAGGCACCTCTCAGTTCTTCTGCAATTGCTCGCAGTTTCAAATTTCAATCCAAAAATGCATTAATGGTTTGCTTGTTGCAGTTCATTTCATTCAAAGCGTTGAAGGTGGTGACCAAAGCTAGCCTCATTATATTGCTATGTAATATAGGTAAGATTCCTTGATCAACAATTTTGTTCTGGCTAAGCAATATCACTCTTATGTTTTGAATGGAGTTTAAGATATATGTTTAAGATTTTGCTTTGCTCTAAAAGTTTTATTGTATCAGTATGGGTATATGGAAATTTGTTTTAGATTAATACTACTCCTCTAATTTTATTTATATATTAAGTCATTTCTAACATATTTCATATAGATCAAAAAATTCTTAAAGGGTTGTTTAATGTGAGGGATTTGGAGGGTAAGGGAGGGGAGAAATTTTTTTTTGAGTTGGATTTGAAAATTTTGGAAAAGTAGGGTTATAAAGTTTTAATAAAGATAAGATGTAAGAGTAAGAAAATTTAATTAAAAATTTGTAACCCCACTTCTTTAATTTTTTTTAAAATTCAACTCAGAAAAGTATTCCCACCTCTCCCCTCCCATCCCCTCCCCTCCAAATCTCCCGTGCCAAAAACACTCTGAATCTTATTAATTATGCCATAAAATTTAATAATTTTTTAATTTTATTCATATTTAATATGTATTACACTCAGTTAAAATAAAATCAACATAATAATAAATAAATAAAATGATACATTCATCTAAAAGATTTCTCTATCTTCCTTATAGATATGACAAAAGTAAATATTCCATGCCTTATAAATAAGATCAGAGGAGTATTGCCATGGAAAGCGTTAAAAAGGAGCATCATCCTTTAACTAATATTATTTTTTTAATAGTCAAGGTAATTTTACTCATCTATTAACACTTTTGGATATCTATAACTCTTACAAGAATTTCTTAGATAAAATTAAATATTAATCCTAGTATATAAGGCATGCTAGTATCTTATATGGAGTAGATATATAGACGATAACTCCATTGGATACGAAGCTCATTCATTAAAAGTATAGGAAGGTACAACTTTTGGAGATTAATATTTGAGGTTGAAAGCAAGGTGAGAGCATTAAATCCCGTCACAAGGAGACCTGAATGAGTGAATGAATATAGATGGAGGTGGGAGTTGCAGAGATTGGTATCCGATGGAAAATGATTACCTGATTGGGAATAGAATTCACAAAGTCATCCCACAATTTGCAACCTACGACTTTTATGTGAAATATTGACATGACTAACTACAATTTTGTCAAAAAATTACTATAAAAAGTTATAATTTTGTTATAAAATTGAGAGAAAAATGAAGAAGTTAGAGAGGAAAGAAATAATAAAACAAGAGATTGAGAGAGAAGATAAGAGAGTATTCTTCATTCACTTGTATATTCATCCTTGTATAAATGCCTTGTATATGACCTCTATTTATAGGACCCAATTATTATAGAATAAACCTAAGGTTACGAAATAATAAAGATGAATATAATGGCATTAACAATAAGAAACCCCTCTCAAGTCATTCATTGAGGAGGTTATGAGTTTATGACATTAAGAGAATATAGAATCCTAAGAGGAATCCCAAGAGCTAAGGGTTATGGACATCCACACATATATATAATATTTATAACACTCCCCCTTGGATGTCTATGATAAGTATTGTACCTCATTAAAACCTTAAAAAAACTCAATGGGACAAAAACCTAGTGAAGGAAAAAGAGTACACATACATATTGAATCTACCTCATTAAAAACCTTATAAAAAAAATCCAGTGGGATAAAACCTTAGTTAAAGGAAAAAGAGTACAGCATAATATTTACTCCCCGGATGATAATATCATGTTTACTTCTCCTTATTATCACTCATTTTTATCCTCTAATGATAACATCGGCTTTTCAATGTCACTTTCTCAACAGAATGTACTATTTTCTTAAGTGGATCATTTGCAATATTTTTTGAGTATATCTTTCTTTTAGTTGAACTATGCATGATGCATTGTCATTATATATTTCTCCAACATATCTTCTGGATATATTAAATTATCAACACATTCTTCCACGTCTTATCTAGTCAAATCTCAATTTTACTATCCATTGTATACCTGCAAGAACTTAATTTTGCCAATAAAATTACAACATACAACACAACACAATATGTATAATAGAATAAATATATAGGACTTCTAGTCTATTAAATTTAATATATTTTTATAGACAATAAAAATTATGAAATTATTGGGTATTTAACTCTAGACATTTCCTTTATACGCTTCTAGTATTTTAAATCCTTAAAATATGATCATGTAAATTTCACTATTTAGTGAGCCATATGCATATACTATAACATTATATATTAGCCGCATATTTTATTTTCTTATACTACCAGTTTTGTAATATATGCAAAAATTATTGCCTCTACCACAAAATAATATTTCTTATCATAATCATCAGTAGCTTTTGTGAAAATTTTTATTTTCACATAAATGTTTTTATATTTTATATTTCAGATGTTTGGACTGCATGTCCATAATTTTCATATATTGCAAGCATATAATTCTATTTTCATTGTCGTTTTACTTTTCTTTTTGGCCAAATATTTTTCTGTCTACTTCATATGACAGATCTACATACAAGATCATCATTTAATGATATTATTATCAAAACTATTGTAGACCATTTTATCTTTTCGGTTCCATTTTTCTTTTTGTGACATAACTTACTAAGCTCTCTTTATTACAATTCAGGTACCTGAAACTCTTTTTATATTTTTGCAATTAGTTATGTCTTGGCACTCTTTTGAAGTACATACCTCCTTGATACGATCATCTTAACTATATGCTCCGATATTTCTAATATTATATTTGGAACCAATTAACATTTAATGCTTCAAACATGTCTCACTTTTATTTATACTAATTGGAGTATTTTTAGCTGAAATATGAGATTTGATAACCCTCATTTAGGTCAATAATCATATCTGATAGATATTTTATAATATTTTATTAATGCAATATTTTATGAACTTCTAGTTCATACTACTAATTTTGAGGATCTTGTATTTGATAGTAATAATGCATTCCTTATATTCTTTTTTTCCAACTACTCAATTTCTCCCCCTCATGTTGAGAGAACTTTGTCAAATGACAATCAACTGATCATATGGTATAAGTCTCCTAAATCTATTTGTTTCTTTTAGAAACATCATTTTGTTTCATTTAGAGACAAATAAGAAGAAGGATGTTCTTAACCAACATTTATCTCAATTTTCTTTTAATAGACATCTATGTGTATTGTGATTTATCAATAAAAATAAGTATAGCACATTCAAAAATATCTGGCTCTTGACCAAAAGCCAATTTTGTTGGGAGAATTTTATTGGCTTAATATATATATATATATAAGTGCCGTAATATATCAAATCAAATATGCCAACACTAAAATAAAAATCTTGTTCTCATAAGCATTGATCCAATTACTTATGGAGGCATTAATAAATTATTTTCATATTCTAAAAATTGTGCACTCAATCATAATGATTATATTTATTCAAATAATCTTGCAAACTTCTGGTTGCAAATTCATAATAATCTCACATGTAACCATTTTATAGATGTGTCTATCAAATTTAGTAAATATTTCTATAGCTTACATGCTATTTGAATGAGCCTATATAATATGACTTTGATATATTTTCATAATGTAGAAATCCATTCTAAATAATAAGTAGTAATATTTTCATGATCAATTTTATTTGAGAATAAGCAACACCCATGATTCCTTGAATTTTATAATATGTTGGCTATTTATGAATAAACTTCTAGTTTTTCAATGGATATCAATACATAATCTTTAATAACTTATTACATCATCTATGATGATCAAATAAATTATGCCAATAATATATCTATTTGATCAGTAAACTTCTGGTTTACTGTAACTAACAATAAACTTTTCAATCTTTATAACATATAACTGATTTACAATTTCAATATGATATCCATTTTTGGGAGATCAATTGAACTTATATGAAGATATGAGGAGAATTTTATCCAATATTTTTTCACACTTGTATTCCAACAATCTCCCCCTCAAGTGTGAGTTATATAAACATATTTTCCTTTTTTAAATATTTCACTTGGAAGCTAAATGCTTCCCAACTCATATACAATCATGGATTTCAATCCAATTGGGCAATAAATTTCATGCCTTTAGCAAATCGAAGTTCTAATGTATGTATAAGTCATAATTTCTATTATTAATCATCTCGTAAGAAAAATATGTATTAATTCTCCAGGAATTATTTCAATTTTATTATATAAAGTTCTTCAGGAACTATCATACATTATTATAATTATCTTATAGTTTTACATAATGTATAACTCTATTACTCATTGATAACATACTTCAATATATTCAAAGTACTATAAGAGGTAAAGTGAAATGAAGAAAATAAATTTAACATATTTTCAAATTGTCCCAACTATTTTAGTATCCATAAATTTAACTATCAATAATTGAGAAATATATTTGTATCAATCACTATTTTAATCATCAAATAAATAAAGGAGTAAAAATTATCTTCATGATTTCAACACCCAAAATTACATTTGATTTGCTTATGCTTTCAACTCAAATTTCAAGTAACAAAACATTAAAAAAATATTAGGTTATTATCCACATTTACATTAATCAATCATATTTATACCAAGATAAATATATATCCACAAATAATATTATGAAAATTAAAACAAATTTATCTCTCATCTAAATAAATGATTAATTTTTTATATCATTGCCATAACACTTGGTTCACATAACATAGAAATTTTGATAATTCATAAAATTTGCTCTCAATTAGTAAATAATAGAGCCTCTAATAATTATTTTTTTTTAGATTATCTATATGTTTTAGGCACCCCACAATTTCAAATAACTCAGTTATATATGAAAAGTATTTACACCTTAATAATTATAATTAAATTAGAATCTCATCATATAATCCCTTCCCATTCTAATTAAATTAGAATATTCAATATATATGATGATAACCAAATAAAACATAATATGTGCAAATAAAATGCACACAAGAAATATGATTTATAAGGAAATAATCACATAACCATGCTTATCAACTGAAGGATCATGATCCACCAATTTATAAAAGTAATTAACTAATAAAATCAGCCCTTCATGTGACATTATTTCCCCAACAATGATGCAAAATTTATAAACTGAAAATCTTTCAGCAAAAATAAATTTACTAACATAAATGTAATAGTATTTCTAGCAACATAAAATATTTACTAGGCACTCCAAAGTACCTCTTGACACCCATAAGTTTAACACCATTTTACATTTCAGATAATAAGTTTTAATTTCTTTAATGGAATGTATTAATAATGTTAATTTGAAAACTAAAATAATACATTTGCTAATAAACAGACCAAAATTTGAATTAGAAGTATAAGTGAAAATTCTTAATTTGAGGTTTTTAGTTTTCTACAACTATTTCTTTTTAGACTTAACATTCCACTACCACAGTAATTATGTATATTAAAACCAAAACATGTACCTTTAGTGAAAGGTCCAAATCACATAAACGATCTATAAATATCGTTATTGGTGTTTATAATCACCATGACCCCCTTTTGAGCACTTAGTAAAACCTTATAACCCTAACTTTATTCATAAATATCATCAAACTCAGCATCCATATACTTTCATTGAATTCACTTATACCACCAATTAAGATCATCATACTATATGGTTGTACCCAGATATATGAGTTAAAACTCAACACTGAAGTCATTTTTAGTCTTCATAATTTATTGTATTAGGAATATAATTACTTTTGATAAATCCCTTAGTCCTTTTGGTGTCATCACTAATTTTGACGTTTAATTTCTATAAATTAATATAAATTTATCTATATGATTTTCGGTCACATTTTAACATTTACTTTTTGTCTATATGACTTCTAGTCATATTATAACATGTTTTTTTATATGACTTATAGTCATCTTTTAGTTATGTTCTATTACTTTCAATAGCACGTTATTAATTTTTCTAGATATTAATATTTAGGACCATAGCAAAAATCTTCCAAAGCTACAAGTTCTTTTGTACAATTAAATATTTCAATCATTAGCTTTTAGGGTTTTGATATTTGTAATAATTAGATTATAAAATTATTATAATATTTTAGTTCGTGATGCCATCTATAAGAACCACAAAATGCTCTTTTATCAAAGAACTATTATTAAAAGTAATGTGACTTCTAATCATTTAATCAAGAAAAATATTATGGCTGCTAGCCATCTTATAATAGGAAATTATAATATCAACATATATAGAAATAAACAAAATATATATGTATATTTATTTGTGAATTATATATTAATATAACATAATATTTGTTATGCATATATGCAAGCAATTATTATAATATACGTGAGTACAATAACCATTGCTACAATAATTATAAAGAAAAGATAATAAATAATATGTATATATAAAGGTATGAATAACATAATAAAAGAAATGAAAATGTAAAACAATAATGTTTAGTATGTGAGCCATTAAATATATAAGAAATAAAAAGAAAAATAAAATAATATAAAACATAGATATATAATGTAATAAGAAAACTAAAAAAAACATGATAACAAAAAAATAATATGATAGGTAGCAAATATATATAATTAAAATTTTACTCTACAATCAAGTAAAGGAAAGCTAATATAAAGTATAATTGTACATAACATAAGAATATATAAATTTATAAGAAATTCATACCTTAAATTTTCAGAACGAACTCGTGTTGATAACGTGTTATAAAAATGAGAGAAAAATGAAGAAGTTAGAGAAAAAAAATAACAAAACAAGAGATTGAGAGAGAAGACAAGAAAATATTCTTCATTCACTTATATATTCATCCTTATACAAATGCCTTGTAGATGACCTCTATTTATAGGCCCCAATTATTAAAGACTAAACTTAAGGTTACAAAGTAATAAAGATTAATGTAATGGCATTAACAATAAGAAACCCCTCTCAAGTTATTCATTGAGGAGGTTATGAGTTTGTGACATTAAGAGAAGATAGAATCCTAAGAGGAATCCCAAGAACTAAGGGTTATGGACATCCATACATATGTATATATATAATATTTATAACAAATTTAAGATTGTCTCTTTTGTTTTTCTTTGTGCAGGATTTTCTTAATAGTTATACTGATGTTTAGGAATTTAACTTTTCAATGTCTATGATTTCTTTTTTCTCTTCAGTGTTCTGTCACAAATGCATGGATGTGGATGTTAATGCAAATCATGTGGATATTAGTAATACTAATAAGGATTAGGGAGGCACAGGGAAGTCACATGAAAATGGGTTTTCAAAAAATTAGAGTAGGTACTAGCCAGATGCTTATTAGTGTTCAGGGTATTAGTATTCGGGAACGTGTTTGAGTGCTTATTAAAATGATGAACACATTTAACTCAATAAATGATCTAAATTTTTTTATCTTTATTTTTTTAAAAAAAACATTTTAATCAGTAGAGGATATAGAATAAAGATAAATTTTTAACTATCATTTTTTTCTAAAAAATAGTTTTTACATAAAAAATTAATTGAAAATAAATTAAATTTAAACGGTATAGATCTAATGAGCTAATGGTGCTATCGAAACGGTTGTATATTCATCACCTCTACTTGACAGAGCTTAAATATTAATACTAATATTAACTAACATAAAATTTTAAAAAATAGGAAAAAATTCTATTTTTATTAAAGTTTTTTATATATTATTTAATTAGGTCAAATTTAAATATTGTTGGACTCTGGAGATTTTATATTTAAGCAGTCAAAACCCAATCTATTAGGACTAACATATGTTGGTATTATATTAAATATGACATCCGATCCTTAATATAAAATTTATTTAATTAATTTAAATATATTAAGAAAACTAATTAAATTAATTATTTTTAGTTAAGTTAGTTTTTTGTAATAATTATATATTGATTTTTCTAAAATATTCCTTTAATCACGTGTATTTTGAACTATCCTTTATAAAAATTCCCTCAATATGTGTAATAAAATTTATTTAACTAATTTATGTATATTAAGAAAGGTAGTTAAATTAGTTATTTTTAGTTAAGTTAATTTTTTATAATAATTATATATTAATTTTTTTAAAATATTCCTTTAATCACGCGTATTTTAAACTATCCTTTATAAAAAAATTCTCGATATATATAATCATATAAGAATATTTTAAAAAAATTATAATTTTAAAAAATAAAATAGATTGGCGTTTTATAATTATGATCAAATAAAATTCTTTATATAATTTTTATAATTAAGATAGAAAGAAATATTAATTAAATATTAGTAATACAAATGAAAAGCAAAATGGAAAAGGCTATATAGGTCCTGAATTGGATTAGGATAGCAAGCTACTCCTCTTTTCTACAATTGAAAAATTGTGATTGTAGTTTACTTTACATTAAATCCTAGAATAAGACTTTTCTTTTAAAGATTATCTTCAAACTCATACCTTAATTTGATCTATTATAGATTAAAGTCTTAAGAAGTAAGTATTGCATGAAAATTAAATCCTATTCTATTGCTAAACTTCATTGTTCTTATCTACTGAAAAATTTTTCAAAGTTTTGACAAGACAAATATTGTCACATTAAATGGAAGCCCAGGATGGTATCTTAATCATATTCTGGTCAGATTTATGGGTTACTGATCTTAGTTCTCTGAAACATTTGGCTTCTACAAAGCATCCTTGAAGCAGATTTTTTTGCGCCCAATATCCTATCATATTTACAATAATAATTCTTAGAAATATCATCTTTTTAACCATCTCTTGTTTTAACCACAAGCAATCTCTTACTAAAAACGGATTTGTTCTTTTAAATGAATTAATTTGAATCCGATGTTAATCTTGTTTTATTTACTTTTTTTTTTTTAACCTTGAGACTTCTAGTAATTGATGAAACATCGTGACTCTGTTGAAACTTGAAAATAATCAATTCACTAATACATCCAACAAGTTTTTAACAACTCAGTCAATAATTGAATCCCCACTCATTAAAGATTATCTGAAATTGAAAGCATTACCTAAGCAACCAGTACCTGTCTCAGAGCATGCATGAGTTTAAATACTTTATATTATATATATATATATATATAATATCTTTTGCTTTGTACTGTTTTTTCAATTTGCTTCCATTATCTTGAAAACAAATAATCTTTTTTTCTTTTTAAATACTTGGATTGTATATTTCCTAGGACGAGACTAGAAAATCAACATGGATGATCAATTTTTCTATTTTTTTCTAGATATAAGTATCCTCGTGTTAAAAGTATTGTCACGTATTTGTTCTGGTGGCATTCAAGATTCAACGCGTTGTGATAGATTAATGTTTTTTTATTAAATTTAACCCTATTGATTATGAATGATCAATTTGTATATCTAGATCTAGTCCTCTAAACACAGGCTTATGGTTGTTTATTTAATCTTAAACACTAGTAATGTACTTTAACTTTATATCATTAGCCTTTAGTAAATAAATTAATGGTGTATTCTTTTAAGATTATAAATAACTAAATTATTTATTAAAGACGTATCTTTTAGAAACTATAAAATACATTTCTTCTCAAAAACTGTCCAGGAAGGGAAGCAAACATTCACCAAAGCTTCACTATATCTATTATGATTCCAGTTGCTTCCATGCGTAGCCCCACAACACCATGTGCTCTACGAATATCCGTCAGACTAGGGGCAAACCAAAACAATTAATTTCAATCACTTGTTTACGAATATTGTTATTTTTTTAATTAAAAATTTGTCTGTATATGACTATATATAGAATTTTTTAATAATTATATTCTCTTTTTTAGTGATTTTCCTATGAATCTATAGATACGCTGGAATATAGATAACGTATTGATTGAGAATTAGCTGGTGCTAATATTAAATTATTCCAAACTCAACTCTTATTCATGGCTGTACAATCATTAGGCATTTTTCTAACATTATATATACCCAATTGACATTGGAAAGATGCATGAAGAAACACAAACTTCATTCCTCTGCTGTACAAATTTGACATTTTGGTTTAGAAAAAATGATTCAATCCCCCAAAATCTCTGTCATGAACAGAGCTTGGGCAGGGATCTCGCATAATTATTCCCTGATGCTCTTGATTTTGATATGTTTGCCATCTGGGTTTGCATCTTCCTACAGATTTTCTCCAATTCCATAACTCTCCATTGCGTTCCTTGCAAATGTTCTTTGAGTTTCTCATCATCAGCTGAAACATCAAATTTCCCAGAATCCCGCACAATCTGTTCGCTTGTTTTGCATTTCCTTTCCTTTTTACCAGCCTCACTCGAACTACAAGGCGAATCGGTGAAAGAAGTTGAACTCGGAGTAGTTGGAATACCACCATGGAGCAAGTTGTCGAGCTTGGATTGCTGAGAAATGAGAGCCTGAACAGCAGAATTTGAAGGAAAATTTGTGTTCTGAGATAGGTGTAGGCAAGCCTCAGTTGAAAGCTTCGCATAATTTAAACCACAACTTATCTTCATCCTCTCTTCTTCACACAATCCAGCGTGAACCTATAATAAGAAAAAAAAACTCATTTAGTTCAAGTGTTCAACTAGCTTCAATTTCTAAAATGATTCAGCCAACATCTTCTGGTTATTATTAAGATGTCGCTTTAACATGTCAGGCGAAGAATAGAAAAAACAGCTAACGATATGGCAGGAATTAGATATTTCAGATTCAAAACGAACTTTGGATAATTAATAAAGAACAGAGAAAAATAAAATAAAATTTGTATACCTTTAGATACATGTCCATTGCATGGTAAAGTTCATCATATGAATCTCTTGCATAGTCAGGCAGTGCTGTGGCAAGGGCCATGAACTTGGAAGGTTTCAAACAGGGATCAGGGGCTATCTCTGCTATGTACAAATCTACCAAGATAGCAACTTTCTTCATTCGAATTGGAGTTACTAGACTGGTTTTCCCTTGACCTAGGAACGCTTTCAAAAATCTCAGAACAAGATTCACATCATATAAGTAGCTTATTCCATAAGAAGATGGAGCAAGCAAATTATCCAAGGTTGCCTGATCCAAATGGGAACCAATCATATTCTCCAACTTATTCCTGCTGCATTTGCTTATGTTCAAACCTCCTGCAAGTCGGAGAATCTCAAACAAGGTCTTGCAGGAAACACAACTCTGATCCATACTGTGATTCATATCTATGATCATTTCTATGATGTTACGCTTCTCATCCGTTGTAGCAGTGTAAAACTTAGCCTTGTGATAAAACAACAGAAACCTACTTATCACAACTTGGTCCAATTTTCTTACAAGCATTGATTTCGCCAACTTTTCAGTGTTCAGGGGACTCAAAAATACTAGATCATCAAACCACCACGTTGAATGAGAGAAATTTGTCTTGATGCTCTCAGTGCTTTTGGAGTTGCATGAGAACCGAAACCCAGAACTGTCTGGAGAACAAGTAGACGGACATGGACTTGCTTCACAGGCTAAAACCAGTCTCCCAACAAGTGAATCCAAGCATTTTTCTAGCATCAAAGAAGAATCTGAGACTGAACCTATATTCTGGCACTGCTTCAAGGCAATCAAAAGATCAGACCATGTCCAATAGCTAGTCTCCTGGAGTGATTTTTCGGTTTGCGCCAAAAAATTATAGCCCTCAGCGACAGATTCTTTCATTTCCATGAATTCCGCAGTACAATGAGCGAGGACCAAGTTGGAAGGGGTTATGTCAGTTTTTCCATTACTATAACAGAAGCTTAACATGAGCTCAAAACCTTCAGCACCTCCTGGGAAGTCATGGAATATTACTTTAAGCTTTCTGGGGCTGCCGCTACTAGATTTGCCAAATAATTTTGAGAATTTCCCCGAATACTGAGCAATAATATCCTGCAAAATACATTTCAAAAGAGAGTTACACATGAAGGGAAAAAATGTACGCAATGTAAAAGGATCAAAATAACACACCAACAACATGGAATCGCTGAAAAAGCGCACAAACGAGAAAAGAAACGAGCGGGAAATATGAAAAGGACATAATGAAAAGAAAGTCCACAACTAAAGAGGTCTTCAATCATCTGAAAAGAATTAATATGATGATAGGGAGGTCGTTAAATTATACATTAGGGTATGCAGGAAGGATTCTCGGTGAAGCAGAAAAAGAAATTTCCTTGAAAGCAACCTTGGCCCCTCTTAAAATACGTGAATAAAACAACTGAAGGCTCTAAAATCATTAAATCCTCAGTATCCCAGCAAACCATGGCGGTAGCAATTAATATGATATGCGCCCAAAACAAAAAAGAGAATAAAAAAAATAAAGAACATAAAAGTTCCTTGTGCTTGAGGTTGGGATGATGATAATTACTATATCCAGAGAAATGATAAAACAGCAGTTACTGGACCCATACCCCACTTCTTACATCTCTGCAATGTAGGTGCAAATTAATGATAAGTGGAAAAGTACGCCATGAAATTACCAAGGATAACTAGAAAACATGGGATAAAAATTTGTAGAAAAAGGAGAGGTTTTAAATCATGGAAGAGTAATCATTTTTAAGTTTTGAGAGTTAAGTTGCAACACTCAGCACAGAGAGAAAGCTTCAAACAAAAGATTGAAAAAGTTGAATACTGTGTCCGTTCACTGTAGATCCTAAACAAACGAGGGAGAAAGGAAAAATATCCATATATCTTTACATTAGAGGACAAACTAACAGATGAAGAAAACCAAATTGCCTTGATAAAAAGGCAATTTCGGCAAAAAGGGAAAATAACAACAATTTCAAAGGTGGAGCCAAAGGGCAGATTTCAAAAACGAAGTTTTGGGAGAGAAGAGGCTTCTTACCTTGTCCACCATGAAGGTTTCTTGTCCATTTACATCCACTTCAAGAAAAGAGCAAACTTCCATAACTAAACCAATTAGAAGAAAACCCCAATCCCACACTTCTAATCAAGAGTCGTCCCTTAGTTTTTGAAACCTGCATAAAAAGATGAGAAGGAGGGAGGGAGGGGGAGAGAGAGACGTAAGAAGGCCATAATGGGTGGAGAGAGTGAGAGGAGACAAAACAGACCATATTCTTGGATTAGAAAGAAACTCAAACAAAATAGGGACAGAACAGATGCCCTGTAAAAGAGGGTCGTACAGTAGTACTAGTATATTGGCAGACAACAAAGTCGGTTCTCGTCACAGGAGACGGTACGAAGACAAAGCTCGAAAGTGTATGAGAAGCAACAAAGCATATAAAGACAGAGAAATCGCATATAAGAAATAAATAAAATTGTAAGGACGAACTATGAGTCAGAGAGAGAGAAAGATTCACAGGGAAAGAATCAGAAAATAGAAATTAACATGTTTAAATTTTAAACCAGAATAGCAACAACACTCACCTCCTTCAATCTTTCTGACATTCCTGCAAAAAATAAGAGTAGGAGCCTCCTATAAAAGTATATAGTCATGAGAATAATTCCGGAGTTGCAGAAAAGCCTTGGAACTCAAGCTTTATTCCATTTTCATCGCTGCTCAAGTCTCTTGATCTCTGCAATGCCCACCGCTTCCCCCATTATTTTAGTCGCCTTCATCCTCCGTCCCTCTTTCTCTACCCCCTAACTTACGATTTGGACCATTTTTCATGGGCAGGTGGTTGTGGGGACCAATCTTCTTCAGCTTCCCCCACCACCACCCCAATTCTCCGCTGTAATGGTCCGCCCTCTACTCAATTTTTTTAATCAGATTATGTTTTTCTCATCTAAAATAATGTTTAGCGTCGGCACTACAAAAGAGAGAATAACCAATATGAGTCGTGTCTAAAAATATTATATTTAAAAGTTATTTCACGACAACTAATAAAATGAAATGATACTCTCTAAGATTAAATAGATTTTTTTGTGGAGAGAAGAAAATAGAATCTAGTAGAAAGAAATAAACTCTGAGAAAAATAAGTAAAAGAGACACGAAGATAAAGCTTAATTGCATATATCTTTGCAACATCTTGGTGTGCTATTTTTATAGGTACAAAGAAATATGGAAACATGAGTTGCATTAGTAAGAGACGCCCCTCGACTGAAACAGCGATGGCTATCGGACAATAGGGTCATATTTTTCCGGCAACAACGGTCTCTTCCCAATAGTCATGGAAACTTTCCGTTTAAACATATTAAAATAATATTTGGATAAACTAAAATATTTTTCACAAAAAGTGTTCAATCTCACGCTCTATCTTGCACGCAGGGGGGAGGAAAATGCTTAATTTCAACTGAATTTTTCATTGATGACCTATTGTCGTGCTCGTGAGCCCACCTCTCTTCTAGGCCCATTTACTAGCCCACAATTGTAACTTATTATTTATACTATTGAGCTTTCATTCTCCCAAACAATGTGAGACTTTTAGTTTTTTTGACACACCCACTTTTTCACAACAATCCCCCACATGGGTCAAAAGAAACTCCACTCTTTGAGTTACACATGGATATAATCATTATATCTAGTGGTCCTTTGGACTATGAACTAGCCCTATATTGATAATACTTAGTATACAGAGATGTTAGTGGTCCTATGGACTATGAACCAGCACCTCTTGGGTGTATATCAGAGGTACTAACAGCAATATTATACCCCCCACATTTTCACTGTTTATCGAGCATTTTTGCGCTTTAGGCGGCCATGCGCATGTTCTGATTTTTAACGAATGCTCTAAAGATTTTGCCACAATCTCATAGGAATGGCCCACACTCCTCATTTATATAGGTGATTTCTTTAAGTGTATCTGCACATAATACACCATCCCATAGGATTTGAAATCATTAAGAGCTTTTACTCATCCTCCTTTATGCAATCTAGCACTTTCTTGCAAACCATAGAAAATGACCAGTAATAATATTTTAGTGCTAACAGAACTAACAAATGACTTGTTCTTACCCATTGAACCTTCTTCATATGATCACCAATCACAAAAGTTAGGTTGTCATCACTGTCGTTATCAAACTGGCTTTAGTCCTATTTTCCTCGATGTCTCGACAATTTGTTTTCTCCTTAGGGGTTTTGTTAACGGATCCGCAAAATTTACCTTTGACTTTACATAATCCATTGAGATCACCCCATCTTTGAGTAGTTGCTTTATAATATTGTGTCTCAATCAAATGCACCTATTTTTACCATTGAAGGTTTTATTTTTAGCCATAGCTATTGCAGATTGGTTATCACAGTATAAAGATATTGATAGTGTGGGCTTGTTACCCAATGGAATACTTACTAAGAAGTTTCTTAGCTACTCAACCTCAGTTCCAGCCAATTCCATAGCAATAAATTCATAATCCCTTGAGGATTTAGTTAGAATTGTTTGCATGGATGGTTTCCATGTGACAATACTACCACCAAGAATAAACACATAACCACTAGTGAATTTTGACCCTTCTGAATCCGAGATCCAGTTCGCATCACTATATCCTTCTAATACAACAGAAAATCTACTATAATATATACCATAATTCATGATGCCTCTAAGGTATCTCAATAACCTTATTAAAGCGTCACAATGTTCACTGCTTGGATAATGAGTATATTTGCTCAATCTACACACAGCATATGATATGTCAGGTCTGGTATAATTCATTAAATGCAATAGACTTCCAATTATCTGTACATATTTAGATTGAGCCACTGGGTCTCCTAAGTTTTTCTTTAGATGCACACTTGAATCATAAAGAGAACTCAATGGAGTTTCATCATATTGTTCAAACTTCCTCAGAATTTTCTCAACATAATATTCTTGAGAAAGTAAGATACCTTTTTCATTCCTTATTATTTGAACACCTAAGATTAACTTTGCTTCACCCAAATCTTTCATATCAAAATTTGAAGCAAGAAAACCTTTTTTTTTAAGCACAATATTCATACTAGTACCAAAAATAAGCATATCATCCACATATAGACATATAATCACACAATCATTATTCACAACTTTTGTATAAACACATCTTTCTACTTCTTTAGTAGAGAAACCACCATTTGTTAGAACTTGATCTAACTTTTCATGCTATTGTTTAGGTGCTTGTTTTAAACTATATAAAGATTTAATTAATTTACAAATTTTATTTTCTTGCCCAGGAACAAGGCACCCTTCAGGTTGTGCCATATAAATTTCTTCTTCTAAATCACCATTAAAAAATGCAGGCTTAACATCCATTTGATGAATATAAAGCTTATGAATTGAAGCTAATGCAATAAGGACTCTTATAGAAGAAATCCTTGTTACTGGAGAAAAGGTATCAAAATAATCAATATTTTTCTTTTGAGTATATCCCTTGACTACTAGTTTAGCTTATTTATCTATAGACCCATTAGGAAAATATTTTTTCTTAAGAACCCATTTGCATCCAATAGGTTTTGCTCTTGGAGGTAAGTTTACCAAAACTCATGTTTTATTTTTATTTAGGGAGTCAATCTCTGATTTAATAGCTTCTTTCTAAGAATCTGCATCTGGAGAAGAAATAGCTTCATAAAAATCTCTAGGTTCTCCTTTAACTAAATAAGTTAAGAAATCATCTCTAAAAGAAGTTTCTTTCTTTTGCTTTTAACTTTTTCGTAAACTCTCACCGAAAACTTCATTTGAAATTTGTTTAGGAGAAGAAGAAGAAACTCTTTCAATTCTTGTTCAAGTATGCTCAACTTTCAAAAGAAAAACTTTTTCAAAAAACTCTACATTTTTAGTTTCAATAATTATATTTTTATCCAAAACATCACTTTTTAAAACCAGAAAGCGATAAGAAGCACTTTGTTTAGTATAACCAATAAACATGCAATCAGAAATTTTAGAACCAATTTTTCTCTTTTTATGATCAGGTAATAAAACTTTTACAAGATACCCCCACAGTCTCAAATATTTCATATTTGGTTTATAACCTTTCCGTAATTCATAAGGGGTTCATTTTTTTTTCTTATAGGGTAATCTATTTTGTAAAAAATATGCAATTAATATAGCTTCCCCCCACAAGTTATTAGGTGCTATAGAACTTACAAGTAAGGCATTCATCATTTCTTTTAAAGTTCTATTTTTCCTTTCTGCTATACCATTAGATTCAGGAGAATAAGGAGGAGTTACTTCATGAATCATGCCTTCTTTTTCACAAAAATCATCTAATAACAAATATTCCCCTCCTCTATTTGATCTAATTCTTTTTATCTTTCTAATTAATTGATTTTCTACATGTGTTTTATATAAAACAAACTTATCATAAGCCTCATCTTTATTTCTCAATAAATACTCCTTAGTATATCTAGAGAAATCATCAATAAAAGTCATATAATATCTTTTACCACCTCTAGTTTCTGTTTGTTTCAGATCTCCTAAATCTGTGTGGATTAAGGATAATAATTTAGTTTCTCTTTGTGTAGATAAGTGTGTTCTCTTAGTCAATTTAGTTTGTACACAAATCTCACATTTACTTATCATATCATTCTTAATTCCAGGAATTAATTCAAGTTTTTATAATCTTTCCACGTAAGATTTATTAGCATGACCTAATCTAGCATGCCAAATGTCAAAAGACTCAATCAAGTGAGCAGGATGCATTATTATTATTCTCATCAACACTCAGTATAAATAGTCCTTGATTACAATAACCCTTCCCAATCATAACATTGTTCTTAGTCATAATGATCTTATCATATTTAAATGACACTTTGACCCCAGCTTTTCCCAATATAGCCACAGAAATTAAATTTGCTCTAGCTTTAGGCACATATAAGACATCTTGCAACACTAAGGTCTTCCCTGATGTGAGTTTCAGAACCACTTTTCCTTTCCCATGAAATTTTGCAGATCAAGAATCAATAAGATACACGTGGTCTTCTCCTTCTTCAAAGGAGGAATACAATTCTATATTTACACATATGTGCCTGGTAGCCCCAGAGTCTACCACCCATTTGTTCACATCAGAGATAAGAAAAGCTTGAGAAATCATTGCAGTGATAACATCATTACCACTACTATCATCTCCTTCAACCAAATTTATATTTGGTTTAGGAGGATTATCACTTCTCATCTTATTAGCCCTCTTCCTGCATTCAAACACATGATAGCCTAGTTTATTATAGACAAAACATCTGCCTTTCTTCTTAAAATTGAAGTCAGCATTCTTGGGTTTGTAATCTGACTATTTATTCTGGTGTTTCTTATTATTGTGTTTAAAGTCATACCTCTTGTTGCCCGATTTTGTTTCTACCAAGTTTGCCTTAACAGTCATCTCCTTCTCCTTTGCTGCTTGAATCATTTTTCGGTTGGTGTCTTCAATAATAATATGAGTTATCAAATCCGTTAGCGATAGTTGCTTCTGTTTTTGTTTCAATTGTTGCTTGTAGTTGTTCCAAGATTCTGGCAACTTTCAATTAGAATTCTGGCAACAAATTCATCAGGTAGATTGATGTGTTCAGCCTTGAGATCTTCAATCAATTTGTGATATTCATTAATGTGAGTCTTGATATCGTTATTGTCCACTATCTCCCATCTATAATAATTTCCAACTACAAACTTCTGTTTACCAGCATCCTCCGCAGTATATTTTAGGATCAAAGAGTTCCAGATTTTATTTGCTTCCTTGTAGATACTATAAACATCGAACAGATCATTAGATAAAGTACTGATCAGTGTGTGTCTACATACTTTGTTGGCATATGTCCAAACATATTTCCGGTCTTGCTTAGCATTTGGAGATGGTTTAGATTCGACGAGCGCTATTGCTACTCCATGCATATCAAGAACAATATAAACCTACTCTTACCAACTCTTGAAGTTCTTGCCATCAAACACCTCTATTTTTGAAGTGTCAAGGAACGGACGAGGAGTAGGGATAGAAATGTGAGGAACGACACTGTTATATCGACCATCTGGTTTGTTGTTGTCCCCAGTATTATTAAGAGCAACGGAAGAGTCCATCGTCTAGGATAACTCTTAAGATTGTTAGCATCAGCACCTGCAAAAGAGGGAACAACCAATTCGAGTCGCGTCCAAGGACACTATCCTTAAGAGTTATTCCGCGATAACCGGCAAGATGAAGCGGTACTCCCCAGGATTAAACGGACAGAATCTAATGGAAAGAAGTAAACTCAGAGAGAAACAAGCAAAAGAGGCACGAAGATGAAGCGTAATTGCATATGTCTTTGCAACATCTTTGTGTGCTACTTTTATAGGCACGAAGAGATACGAAAACACGAGTTGCGTCCGTAAGAGATGCCCCTCAACCGAAACAACGATGGCTATCGGATAGTAGGGTTATATCTTTCTGGCAGCAACGGTCTCTTCCCAACAGTCATGATGCCAACATTAAAAAGAAACAACCATTAGCCTTTCAAACTCATATAGATTGTAGGGATTTGGAAACTTTCCATTTAATTATATTAAAAATATATTTGGATAAATCAAAATATTTTTAACAAAAAATACCTAATCTCACGCTCTATCTTGCGCGCAGGGGGAAATTGACAAATTTCAATTAAATTTCCCATTGATGACCTATTGTCGTGCGCGAGAACCCACCTCTCTTCTAGACCCATTTACTATCGTACAATTATAACTTATTATTTATACTCTTGAACCTTCATTTTCCCAAGCAATGTAGAACTTTTAATTTCTTTGACACATCCACTTTTTCACAACATAATTTGTATCAACGACTAAAAAGTTTCTCTGTTCCGAGTTCTTCCACGATCAAACTAGCAGCTCTCGTCTAAGAATAGCAGGAGATCATAAATCATGAAGATGAGTGTCATCATAATGAAAAACGGTGATTTTGTAATGATTAGCCAATCATCTTCCTTATAAACACTTTTTTAATAAGGGGGTTCAGTACCAAAAAACCAATTTGTTAGTAATTGTTTATATGCTTTTCGGTTAGTAAATTTTTTATAAACATTTTGATAAATAATTTATTAACTTAATTATAAAAAAATAAAATTCATGGGCGACGACACATGTCTCAAGTCAGGTGTTTACAATATTTAAGGGTATCAAGCTTGGACTTTTTGTCTTTTTGTGAGTAAGCTTGTATATTTTTTAATAGTATGTCTCTTATTATTTTTCGTTATCTCAGTAGGGTTTTTCTATTTGTTTTAATCTGTCACTCCACGTTTTTGTTTATACAAGACAATCAGTCAAATATACCAACCTAATAATCTACTAAATCTATTTTAAATCATACTATTTAAAAGAGAGGTAAACGGTTCATTTTTAATACAGTATGCAATACATGGAATATTTCTAATCAATATATCATATGTCATATATATACACATACACATACATAATAAAAAATGATAGGACATCTCATGATTTATAAGCCATGGATAACGCTAGACCTTTTTCATGTTAATTACTATATGAAAAATGCATTTGACATTTTTATTTTCCGTCATTTTTTAAATTCATTTAAAAATTTCTATTCACATAATTTTTTTTTTTGGATCGGGATCCAACGTATGTAAAAATTCATAAATGCATGGAAAGGGAACGTACTAAATGTGACATTCAAGTTCCTTCCATGTGGGTGCGGGTAAATCTTGACATGGGAACATGGTGAATTTTCGTAATCTTATGAGTAATAAATTTATTAAGTTTACAAGTGAATCATAACACATCAACCGACCTTAGCTCAGTTGGTAGAGCGGAGGACTGTAGTTGTTTCTCAGACATCCTTAGGTCGCTGGTTCGAATCCGGCAGGTCGGAGGTTTTGTTTTATTATATTTTTCTTGTTTATTATTATTATAATATTAATTAGGATAAAAGAAAAATGATCCTTTATTACTATATGAAACATGAACCGACGTTAGCTCGGTAGGGCGGAGGATTGTTCATTATTATTATTATTATTATACTCCATACTAAATATTTAATATAAGACTTAACAATAATAAATTTTAATAGAATCTTTAGTCTCTTAAATTTATCATTATTTTAATTTTAGTCCTCAAATTTTATTTATGTATAAAATATAAACTATTAACTAATTATATTTTTAAAATATTGTAATATCTAATTCAATTAAAAATATATCTAGATCTACCTAATTTAATGCTTTTAATTTCTTTATGTACAAGTTGTAATTAATCATTTTAATCAATAATCTCATTTTGATTTTTGAAAAATTTTAAGTCTCACTTTAATGATAAGATTATTATTAATTACTATTATAGGCTTAAAATTATTCAAAGATTAAAGTGGGGGCTTAAAATTTTTTGAATATCAAATTTTAAATATCTATAATGAAATTTTATAATAATAAATAATTAATCAATTATAACCTATGTTTTTACCCATGAAATGCACTTCTAGTTAGTCCGTATAATTTAATAAAAATATAGATCATTTTGTCCCTTGAGAAATGAAAACTATGATTTAAAACTTGATAAGCCAAACATAAAATTCTTATAAACTTAAAGGATTAAATGTTGTATTAATCTGAATTATTATTAGGATAAAAGAAGAATTATCCCACATTCTAAAGCTAGTAATGAGGGGCAACGTGCCAAAAACAGGTTAGCTTAGGGCAAATTGAAGGGCTAGTAAGAAAATGACTGCCTCTTAGCGGATTGATATTTCACTAATCCAAGTTCGTCATAGTAGGTTGGCGAGAGAATAAGATAGACGAAGAGTGAGAGACTAAGTGTGGAGCAAAGCGGAGTGAAGGAGATGATAAGACAATAGGACGAGGGTTACCAAGTTAGGTAAGAGAATAAGAGAGTTTCTGAATTGAAAAAGAAGAGAGGGCATTCACGAGAGAAGGTTTGTAGACTTGCAAATTCTCTCAAATCGTAGTTGTAGAGTCATTTCTTGTTGCTTCCATCAGGACGAATTGACAAAGGAGAGGTTGGGGAGGGGGCGAGAAGGTAGGGCTAGCAAGCGATGAATTGATTAGGGATTTAGGGGTTCAACAAATTAAGGATAACATTTTTAAAAAAACCTAGAACTTTCTTTCTCTCATTTAATCTTAACACACCCTTAAACGCTTCTTGTAATAGTGAGGTTTACTTTTGTAGACTTACTTAGGTCAATCGTGACTCATGGGAGTAGTAATAGATACTGAATAGTATAAACAAGATAAGGGTAGGATAAAATAAATTAAATAATAATAAAATTAAAAACCTCCCTCCTTTGCTTTTTTGGCGGGTTGGTGATGCGGGTCACAAACGGTCTCATTTTTTTTTAACCCAACCCGCCATTTTTTACCTAACTCAATTTACAAGTTCTACCTCATTCAAACATAATCTGTATGATTTATTATTTAAGATGAACAATCAAAACTTTTCCATATACAATATTTGATCCAAGAATTTTCTTTTATTCTTGTTTATGATTAACCAAGATTAATCATGTTTTATTGACCTCATTCCATTGCAGGAAAGAAGAGTCACCATAACTAAATTTGATATCATATAAAATGAGTTTGGTTTTATCCAACCTAATATTCTCATTCCACAGTAAGAAAATCGATTGTTTCGTTAACTTTTTTGATATAGATGATAGTAGAATCTTATTACTAGAGTGACAGATTTTTTTTTATAAAAAAAATTTAGATAACTTTAGTACCGATCATTTATTAAGCCTAGAGATTAGAGAGTACTAATAATAGATTTATAAGATTGTCTATTAAATAAACCCTCAAATTGTAATAAAATCGAACTTATATTCTTATAGAATATAAACAAATTATTTACTATTTATGTCAATTCTCATTAATATAAAATAACAAATTTGTATTTTAGAAAGTTCTAGTTTCTATAAATAAAAAAGGACAAGCCTGTTATAAGTAAAGCAGGTTTAGGCAAAGTCAAATATTAAGTCCAAGCTTTGTATCAAAAAAAATATTAAACATGTAACATTCTAATTTTTATCTTTATATTTAAGTAAAATTAAAAATATTATTTATCAATAACTAAAAATATTATATAATTAAATTATCATGATTTAGCCTTTTTATTATTTTTAATAAAATATTATATCTGTATTTTCTTAAATTAGAATTTTATGATTTAATCGTTATTATTAGTTAGGAAATTATTAGGATTTGAGTTCATATTTAGATATATATATATATATATATAAATTTAAATTATTATTATGACTTTATAAATAGAGTTAAGGGCTTGAGTTATTCATCTGACTTGATTATTAAAGTGGCTCTTCTCTTTTTAATCATTTCTCTCATTCCCTTTCTTATACTCAAAGAAGGTAACCATTTTCTACTCGTTGTGTGTACTAATATGATATTTGTGAGTGACTTGATATATTTATATATATAAATCTATTGATATTGATATAATTATATTAAGAAAACTTGTTTGATTATTTTGTTAAAAACAATCTTGTGGGATTTAAAGTTTAATTTAGAAAATTTGACTTGATATTATAAACTTATTATATATTGATATTAAAATTTGAAAAAGTTATCTTGAGAAAAACCCATTTTTGTGATATTTATCAAATTATTGAGATTTTGATTAATATGATTATTTTGATAATCATCTATTGGGGATGAGTAATAATTGAGTTATATTTATACCATGTGGTATAGCCTCTATTAGAGCTCGATGGTTGGCTTTTGTCCCACCAGTTAGTCGAGAGATTTGTCCCACCTGTTTATCGAGGGATTGCGACACCACCACCTGTTTATCGAGGGAAAATGATCTATAGTCTGATCAGATGCTCTATGGATTTTGGTCTACTCATACCACTCGATCAGTTCGCTTTTAAGTTGTCAGTTATCACTAACCCATAGTTTGGTCATTATATTTAAGGCAGTTCGATTGGTTTGAGGGGAAGAACTTTGGTGAGTTATTCATTTAATTTTATTATAATAATAGGTTATTTTATATATATTATACTATTTTTTATATATTACACTTTATGAGTTCTCACTTGACACCACATGAGCACATGTTAATATACATAATGAGTAGAATTGATAAACTGAGACGTTTATCCCACCCTATTATTATTAACATTTTTCAAGTGATAACCTCATCTTAAGACCCTAGAAAAAACTTCAGAGAATTCATTAAAGCTATATTAATTATATAGCCTTCCCTTTTAAATGTATATGTAGAATATTGCTATATTAACACAATAAGTTTTATTTTGCATATTTATATATCATAACACTTTATTATATTCTAAAAAAAAATTTATAACTATAGTAGAGTTCATTTAAATTTTAGTTAAACTCTTTTCTACTATAGTTATTTAAACTCTTTTCTACTATGATTAACTCTCTTAAAATAAACTAAATTTATTTATATTATTATTTTTAAATTATATTGGGTATAAAATAAATTTAAATAATTAATAATAGTTATATTTTAGGAGAATTTTATAATTTAGTATCAAAGTTTAGGTTCTAAATCCTCCTAATCTTTATAATATTCATTATGAATTTATTTCATTATTTAAAAAAAAAATAACAGTTTACAGTTTTTCAATGTCGTCCCATGTCTTGACTAATATATATATTTTTTCAATTTTGTTTTGGGCTACATTGTCAAACTTTCACTCTGATTTTTTTCTTATACTTTTCCAGCTGTCCACTTCCAGTCCATTTCAAAAACTAGTTTTTGTAAAGTAAACTCATGGGCTTCATTCTGGGCCACTAAATATTTTAATTTTATAAAATTATTTTTAAGCTCTGGTTGGATTTATCTTTATAATTAAGCCTAACTCATATAATTTTAAATCTTATGCTTTCCCATCTCAAACTTTCAAAAAACAAATTGACTGTATTTTATTTTAAAATATTTTTGTTGAATTTTTAAAAAGTTGTTCAATAAAATATTTAATTTTTATTTAATTTAATTATATTTTATTCTATAAATAATTTGTTAAAAAAATTAAATATTTAATTACCAAATTAATTTATGTATTATTTTAATTATTTATGGAATTTGATTATTTTAATACTTTTAGAAATTTTTCAAATTTATTTTATAAGTTATTTAATTTTTTTAAATATTTTGAATATAAATTAAAGCAATCATATAAATGGATTAAATTGTCATAAAGTTATTGTATATATTTTATAATTAAATACTCGTAATTAATATTTGTGCATGGTGATATCTTCTTGTATATTATATTATATAGTAGTGGCAATATATATTATTCATACATATTATTCTCTATTAGTTTATAAAAACTATTCTATTATAGTATTTTACTATTAAGACGGGTTGCATACTTAGGAAGGAATAAATTGTGTAAGGTTAAATAAACTATTAGAAAATAAAATAAGAAAATTTTACAGTATACTAAATTTTGGAAACAAAATTTTTAAAATGAGAAAATAATTATAACATTCCAATTTTTATCCTTATATTTAAGTAAAATTAAAAATAATATTTATCAATAACTTAAAAATATGATATAACTAAATTATTATGATTTATTATTTTTATTATTTTTAATAAAATATGATCTCTGAATTTTATTAACTTAAGATTTTATGATTTGATTATTATTATTAGTTAGGGAATTATTAAGATTTAAATTCAAATTTAGATATGGATTTAAATTTAAATTATTATTATGGTTTTATAAATAGAGTTAAGAGTTTGAATTATTCCTCATACTTGATTATTGAGGCGGCTCTTTTTTTTAGTCATTTCTCTCATTCTCTTTCTTACGTCTAAAGAAGGCAATCACTCTCTACTCGTTGTGTATGTTAATATGATATTTGTGAGTGATTTAATATATATGTGTGTGTGAATCTATTAATATTAATATAATTATATTGAGAAAATTTATTTAATTATTTTATTAAAAATAATCTTATAGTATTTAAAATTTAATTTAGAAAATTTTAGTTAAGATTATAAATTTATTATATATTGAGATTAGAATTTTAAAAAAAAATATTTTGAGATAAACCCCTTTTATGATATTTATTAAACTATTGAGATTTTGATTAATATGATTATTTTGAGAATCATGCATTGGGGATGAGTAATGATTGAGTTGTATTTCTGCCACGTGGTATAACCTCAATTAGAGCTCGATAGTTAGCTTTTGTCCCACCAGTTTGTCAAGGAATATGCCCTACCTGTTTATCGAGGGGGAATGAATCTATGGTTCGATCAAGTGCTCTATAGATTTAGCCAATCCGTACCACTTGATCGATTAGCTTTTAAGTGGTTAGTAGTGCTCAATAGATTTTGGCATATCCATACTATTTGATCGGTTAACTTTTCAGTGGTCAATTATCAATAGCACATAGTTTCGATCAGCGGGAATAAGGCGGTTTAGTTGATTTGAGGGGGAAATTTTGGGTGACTTATTCATTTAATTTTATTATAATAATATGTTATTTTATATATGTTATACTTTGTGGGGTCTCACTTGACACATCATAACTACATGTTAGCATACATAATGAATAAATTTGATGGTTACTGAGACATTTGTTTTACCTTATTATTATTAGCATTTTTCATGTGATAGTCTCATCTTAGAACCCCGGAGAAAATTTCAAATGATTGATTAAAGTTATATTAATTATATAACCTTCTATTTTAAGTATATATGTAGAATATTAGTATATTACCACAATATATTTTATTTTGCATATTTATATATCATAATACTTTATTTATATTCTAAAAAGGCCTTTTTATAATTATATTAGAGTTCATTTAAATTTTAGTTAAACTCTTTTATATTATATTTAACTCTTTTAAAATAAATTAATTTATTTATATTATTATTTTTAAATTATATAAGGTATAAAATATATTTAAATAATTAATAATAGTTATATTTTAAGAAAATTTTATAATTTGGTATCAAAAATTAAGTTCAAAGTCTTCCTAAATATTCATTATGAATTTATTTCATTATTACTAATATATATATATTTCAATTTTGTTTTGGGCTACATTGTGTAATTTTCACGATGTCTGATTTTTTTATATACTTTTCCAACTCTCCATTTTTGGTCTATTTGAAAAACTGTTATAATTAAAGTAACGTCATGGGCTCCATTCTAAGACATTAAATGTTTTAATTTCATAAAACTGTTTTTAGGCTCTGGTTGGATTTATCTGTATATTGAGACCTAACTTTTTTTAATTTTAAATCTTATGCCTTCGGGTCTCAAACTTTCAACCAAAAAAATATTTTGACTCTATTTTATTTTAAAATATTTTTGTTAAATTTTAAAAAAATTGTTCAATAAAATATTTAATTATTTTATTTAATTTAATTACATTTTATTCTATAAATAGTTTATTAAAAAACTTTGAATATTTAATTACTAAATTAATTTATGTACCATTTTAATTATTTATGAAATTTGACTATTTTAATACTTTTATAATTTTTTCAATTTTATTTTATAAGTTATTTAATTTTTTTAAAATATTTTAAATATAGTTTAAAGTAATCATATAAATGGATTAAATTCTCATAAAGTTATTATGCATATTTTATAATTAAATTCTCATAATTGATATTGTGTGTGGTGACATCTTCTTATATATTGCATTTAATAGTAGTGACAATATATATTATTCACACATATTATTCTATATTAGTTTATAAAAACTATTATATTATACTACTTAACTATGAGTTGCATTCTTAAGAGGGAAGAAATTGTGTAAGATTAGATAAATTATTAGAAAATAAAATAAGAAAGTTTTAGAGTATACTGAATTTTGGGGATAAAATTCTTAAAAAGAAAGAATAATTGTAACATTCCAATATTTATTCTTATATTTAAGTAAAATTATAAATATTATTTATTAATAATTTACAAATATTATGTAATTAAATTATTATGATTTAGTATTTTTATTATTTTTAATAAAATATGATATCTCAATTTTCTTAACTTAAAGATTTTATTATTTGATTGTTATTATTAGTTAGAAAATTCAGATTTAAATGTAGATTTGAATTTAATTTATTATTATAACTTTATAAATAGAGTTAAGGCCTTGAGTTATTCTTTAAACTTAATTATTGAAGCGACTCTTATCTTTTTAGTCATTTATTTCATTCCCTTTCTTATGCCCAATGATCGTAACCACTTTCTACTCGTTATGTATATTAATATGATGTTTGTGAGTGATTTGATATATATGTGTGTGTGCGTGAATCTATTGATATTGATATAATTATATTGAGAAAATTTATTTGATTATTTTGTTAAAAATAGTTTTATAGGATTTAAAGTTTAATTTAGAAAATTTGAGTTGAAATTATAAATTTATTATATATTGAGACTAGAATTTGAAAAAATTATCTTGAGAAAAACCCATTTTGTAATATTTATCAAGTTATTGATATTTTGATTAATATGATTATTTTGAAAATTATGTATTAGGGATAAGTGATGACTGAGTTGTATTTTTACTATATAGTATAGCTTCAATTTGAGCTCAATGGTTGACTTTTGTCCCTACTAGTTTATCAAGGACGTGCCATATCTATTTATCGAGGGATTGTGACATCACCACCTATTTGTCGAGGGGAAATAAATCCATGATCTGGTCAAATACTCTGTAGATTTTGGCCTATTCATATCACTTGATCGGTTAGCTTTTAAGTGATCAGTTATCACTAGTACATAGTTTCGGTCGGCAGAATAAGACAGTTCAGTTGGTTTGAGGATGAGAAATTTTGGGAGATTATTCATTTACTTTTATTATAATAATATATTATTTTATATATATTATGAGGTCCCACTTGACACCTCATAAGCACATGTTAGTATGCATAATAAGTATAATTGATAGTTACTGAGATATTTATCTTACCCTATTATTATTAACATTTTTCAGGTGATAATTTCATCTTAAGACCCTAAAAAACTTTAGAGGATTGATCAAAACTATATTAATTTATAGCATTCCCTTTTAAAGGTATGTGTAGAATATTAATATTTTACCACAATAGATTTTATTTTATATATTTATATAGCATAGTACTTTATTTATATTTTAAGAAAAATCTTTTTATAACCATGATAGAATTCATTTAAATTTTAGTTAAACTATCTTCTACTGTGATTAACTCTCTTGAAATAAACTAAATTTATTTATATTATTATTTTAAATTATATTAGGTATAAAATAGGTCTAAATAATTAAAAATAGTTATATTTTAGGAAGATTTTACAAAACCCAAGCATGTATTATATAATTAGTATTATCTCCATTATTTAATATAAAAATTAATTAAACAATTATATTTTATCTTAAATATAAGACCTTAATAATTTTATATATAATATTTATTATTTTTTCTAAATTAATTAATATAACTTATAAACTGATATATAAGATAATATAATACATTAGCGTTTTGGGTTAAAAAAATAAATAATTTAAAAAGATTATATTATATTTGTTATAATTAATTTATTTAATTTTTTTAATATATTTAAATTAGTTAAAATATTATATTAAGAATTAAATGGAGTATTAAATAAATGCGGAATAATGAGCCTAGTAAAGGCAACAACAAATAAAACACTTGCATAGCATAAAAAAACTCATATTATTTTAGATAAACAATACTTTTTATTATCTTAAATATAAAATCTCATTTATAATATAAATTATATTAGAATTAAAATTTTTTATTCAGTATAGGAGGAAGTATTATGTTTATTTGGTCAGGCAAACTAAATGGGCAGTACCCAAGTTATAAAACGTATGCCTTTTTCTGGGTGTCAAGGCTTTATAAGTTGTTTTTTTTGTGTGTGATATTTATAAGTTGTTTTTGGTTCATGAGAAATAAATATTTTATCAAAAAAAAAATTGGCCACTTAATATTTCATCAAATATCTTTATAGAAAAAAAAGGTTATAATTAATTAATTAATAATTATTATGCTTAAAAATATAAAATATCATATAATTAATTGATGGGATTATAATTAATTATTACTATAGAGCTCCAAATCTTTTAAAAATTAAAGTAATTTATTATTATAAATTTTTATTGTTAGAAATTTAAAATATTATAGAATTAATTAATAAAAATAATAATTAATTATTGTCATAAGGTTTAATTTTTTAAAAAAATTAAAGTGAGATTATTAATTAAAATTTTATGAATTACTATTTGTAAGTAAATAAATTAAAAGTATTAACTTGAATAGATTTAAATTTATTTTTAATTAAATTATATATTATAATATTTTAAGAGTAAATTGATTGATATATCAATTAACACGCAACAAAACAATAATAAAATGAGGGTAAAATAACTTAAAAACCAGTAAAACGCATGAAGTGGATAAAATTGAGTTGAACTACGTAACATTGTAAATATCACATTTCAACGTGAAGTCACAGTCAAATGGCCGTTGTTTTGCTACTTCATCACTTGTGGCGCCAACAAGTTTTAGATCTGCAGGCTCCGGGTCACCAATACAGCCATTGTTTCGGGTAAATGGATCCACCGAATAAAAACCGACAAACTACTAGTTTTGTCCACATTCAATAACCCGGGTGTGCCTGTTTTTTTCCTAATCGTTTTGTCCAGTTGCTGGCACAGTCGTGCCGTGCCGTCTTCTTCTTTAGCTGAAGTCAAGTGGCCGAACCTAATGAATTTCTATTGGCTCCCAAATCTTCGTCAAATCATCGTGTAATAATAATTTTATTAAATGATACTTCCCCGTAATCACTTTTCATGAAGTGAATTGCAATGTAATGAAATGCAATTTTAGTGAATATAATATAAATATAAAATAATCTTTTTTAACTCTATTAGGACAAAAAAATGGAGGGTATAAATGCCCGCATGTTAATTAATAAATGATATTAATCACTTTATGTAGTTCATATAAACTTGAATCCACATTATATATTATATAGTTAAATTAAAGCAATGTGATGGGATTACAAGATTTGTTGTAATCCATTATAATTAAAAGTATATTGCATTATTTATTATACCAACCAAACGTGTAAATCAGGAGAATGCATCAGGAATTCAGGATTAGAGGGTCTTGGTGCATGGAATTAAACTATTTAAGCATACGTTATATAATTATCATCATGAATATGATAATGGTAACACTACTCATACTGTAGTTTTTCTATTATATATATTTTTTATTTTTAATATATAATTTATTTAATATATTAAAAGAATGATTTAAATTAGTTAATATTTTATAATTTTTTTAAAATATTATGATTATTTTCTTTAACTATATATCTTTCTTTTTTATTTAATTAGTGTTGATGAAGTATTAATATAAATAATTTTAAAAAATTAATAAATATAAAAAATATATATTATATTTAAAATAAAAATTAATTTTTTAATAAAATTTTATAGTAATGATCAACATGTCAGCTAGATTAATAATGCTGTAGTGACTGATTTAGTGGAGATTTGCGGATAATGCTGATGCCATCAGCAAGTTAACCAATAATAATAATAATAATAATAATACTGTGAAACCAATCCGATCCCTCTGAATCTGAGGATAAGGACAAACGCTGATTGGGAAGGGCGGACAGAAGTGGACCACCCACCGACTAATGAGTGTTTTCCAGAGCTGGCCCCTTTCTTCAGTTCAACCCATTCCTCTTATCCCACACATATAATCTCCTCTTCCTGAGAGAAGCACCACCCGTTTGATTTCAATTCACTGTTATGAAATTGTTTTCCGAATTTAGATCTTGTTACCGTCCGCACGACACTCCTGCATCAACGGCGCCGCCCTCCGATACCGATAGCCACCACCGCGTTCTAGATCCTTCTTCCCAGCGCGGCAGATTCCACCGTTCGCATTGGCGACCGTCACTTTCCGTGATTATGGAAGATTCTGTGGATCAGAATCGCCAGACCAACCTTGATAAAAATAACAAGTCTCAGAAGAAATTGTCGGCTAAACCAAGATCATCGCTCAACACTAGCTATTCCTTTCACACCGACCACGGCACGTAAGTGTATCAGTCGCTTGATCTTTTTTTCCCCCTTTCACGATAGATTTGATTATTTGTTCTTCTCGCAAATGTTTTACTGTTGATTTCGTTGGGATATGTTCAGGAGGAATTGTATTATGCCGCCGGTGATCGTGATCACTCCATTCTCGGCTGCTCCGTACATGTTTTGAGCTTTGCCTCTGAGCCTTGTATATTCCTGCTCATTGAATTATTAACTTCGATTGCTGCACAAGATTGTTCTTCTGAAGAGAATGCAAGAAAAGCCTCTCTAATGGGGATTCTTTTTATTTATTTAAGAAATAGTTAGATTACTTTTCCTCTTTCTTTTCTTCCGTTTCACTCTATGTTTTTTAATTGGATCACTCATGTGTCGGCCCACTCTTTCCCCTCGATTGGGAAATCAACCTAACCGGCACTTAGATATTTTTTTGGGGAGCCATGCTAAAAACTAGAGATTTATCTGGTGTAAAAAAAATACATTATATTTTATTAATAATTATTTATGTTTGTTATGAAGTATTATTATAGTTAGAATTTAAAATATTATATAATCAATTAATAAGATTATTTAGTAATTATAAAAAATTTTAAAGATTAAAATAATTATTAATTGTGATTATTGTTGATTGCAGTTTATAAATAAATAAAATAAAATTATTTAGTAGGATTAATCTAAATTTATTTTTTATTAAACTAGATTATAAAATAAGGTTAAGGATTTAATAAGATATCATTAAATTAGAAATTTTTTTTATTTTTTTTGCACTTGGCAACCTTTACAATATCATATAAAGTTGGGTAATACAACTTAGTTGTGAACTAAATAGAGGAGATATTTTATTCAATATTAGAAAACTATAATGTTTTAAAGGGCAAGAAATAATCTTAGTATTATCTATAACATCAAGACATAATCCTTATATTAAATAATAATAAGATATTGTATAATAAATTATAAAATATCTAACATTTTCTTATTTGATTGTAGATTTTGCTGTCAGTTAACTTGTCAATATTCATTTAAGCAATATTACAAGAATATAGGGGTAAATCCTCTTTACTCAAGTGCTAGCTTTTACATATTATAAGTAATACCCTTACTTAATGGGTCAATATTTTATAGAAAAAACTCTAAATGTTTATTCAGTTTCAACTTAGATATTTGTTAATCTCACGTAATACCAAACTTAAGACAACAAATAAACTTGAATTTCATCACTTGGTGATGCCTCATCTAGATCACTAAATGTAATCCATCTCTCATGAGATATTTGATCCTTTAATCTTTCTAAAAGCATGCTCTTTATTTAAATGATTTATGTTTTATGTGTTCTATGACACATTGACTCTATATGGTCATATAACACTCTCTTATTAGGTTTGAATTAATTTAATAATTCAAAAAACTCTGATGAAACTCCTCAAATAGAAGTCTTGTGACTTGCCCCTAAGAATGATCAAATTAGGCATTTCAGGGTGGAAGTAAGCACTCCATGACTGCTTAGCAATCTTGCACTCCTCCATAATGCAGCTTGCGCAGCAAAGCATAGAGATGTGTCACAATGTTAGTCTTTTATGGCTAACTCATCTTTCTAAACTAAACAACTATAATCATTAAACAAAAATTAATTTTCTTATATGTAAAGCATGAAACTTAATGTACATTTAGTAACGTACTTCATAATTGCAGCTTTCAATTATTCAAGCATAAATTTTCTCTAGAATCCTTCCAATATTCCTTTTGTAATGGCATTGCCTATTTGTGCATACGTTCAAGCAATGCTATGCATTAGCAATTAAATCAGAAGGAATACTAATAATCTTCTCTATATGATGATTACATTAGGGATGTAGAGAATTTTATCATATTCTCATAATAGGCATTACACACAACAAGTACCGTATAACTGGATGTTCAAGTGTTTGTGATTACAAGATACTCATGATAATCCCAAATACTTGTCTAAGTGTATGTTTGGATCCTAGGTTAGAAAATCAATTTTGGGCCAAAACCTCGGTTTGGAAAAATTTCATACAAACATCAATTTTTATCCAGAATTGATTTTGGCCAAAACCATGGTTTGAAACCATAGTTTTGAATAAGGTACTGAAAATAGCTTTTGGAACAGTAAAAAAGCTTATAGACTATCCAATTACTATTTTACCCCTACTTTTTCTTATACCCTCTCTCCTCTCTCTTTTTCATCATATCTTCTCTTTCCTCTCTATTCTCTACACTTTCTCCTCTCTCCTATTTATTCTCTACCCTCTCTCCTCTTTCATAATTTAATCAAATCATATCATTTTTGGTAATTTATCAATATAAAAAGTAATTCTACTACTAATAATCTAAACATCTCTATTCCCAAAATCTATTCTTCTTAAAATCTATTCTCCAGAATCTATTCTCCCCAGAATATATTCTCCAAAAGCTAATCCAAACATGCCCTAAGAAGAATACTATAGCCAAATCTATCATATCATAGTTTTTGACCAATGGCCATTTTGTCCTTTGTAATACCTTAACATATTTAACACGAGCAGTACAAAGATCATCCACTTGTAAAGAATGGATGACCTTCCTCCCACTAATCCAGTGACATAAACAAGATCAAGATACTCTCAACATTATCCTATCATTATTGAGAGACTTGCTCATAAAAATCATTTTTCTGAATTACACCAACTAAATTCTCCCTATCCAATATTGATATCTCTTCTTATAACCAAAATGAAGAGATATCAATATTGGATAGGGAAAATTTAGTTGGTGTAATTCAGAAAAATGATTTTTATGAGCAAGTCTCTCAATAATGATAGGATAATCATTAAGATCATGAGAATATGGGAGGAATTATTCGTCAATATATGAGAAATTATCTTACTATACTTAATTCCTTTCTTTATAGAGAGACCTCTGCAAACAACTTTCTTTATATTACTCAGTTTCACTAGCAACTTTACAAATATCTAGATGTTGTTTGCCTTGGAATCTCACTAATTCATCATGAATTAATGCATTCATTTGGAATTTATTTCGCTTCTTGAAAGCGAAATTAGAGTTGCTCTTAATATTTATGTTCTAACTAAACTTCCTGAAGTGTAGTCACTAGAATTGCCAAATTTTAATCACCATTGATCTTAACTCAACCTGTTTATGAGATTGAAGTTGTATAATAAGAGCATCACCCATCAACTTTAAAATATCCCTTCTACGTTTTGAGATACTCCTCCAAAGATTGATGGAATCCTTAATGTTGATACTCCTAACTTCAAGCATGATCAATTGAGAATTTCGGAACCTCTTTATGTTTCACATTTACCTCAATAATACGAGTGTCACATAAAACCAATGTTCCTCCACAATTAGAGGTTATAATCCTTTATATGAGATCACTCTCAATGAGTTTGATCACTCCCACTAATTATGGCATTCCTAAATAATTTAGTATTTCAAAATACTACACAACTTATAGATAAGTGATGGACAACACACTTGGATTCCCAAGACGTCTTTGCATCTTCACCAAAATATGCAATGCTAGCCTGTTGAAGTATTTTCCTTCCACCCTCTTTCCTTCATAAGACAAGTGTATATCATAAACTGAGCTTCCAACATTTTAAATTTTTCCAATGATAAAAATGGGGCTTAAGCATAAACTTTGTTGGAACCTCATTTTAAACATAATTGTCTTGAGTGTCTCCCTTAAAAGGAGAAACAAGTATCCCATTATTGTCTACTAATGTCATGTTTCTTCTCTTAACAATACCCCCAACACTAGGTGATTTCATGTATGAAGAAATTCAACATAGAGACAAGTTATCGTCCATAAATGATGTACTCATCGTGTTACCCATCCTCATATTGATTTCACTATATTAATCTGTTTATCAGACTAATTACCCACTTTTGCTTTATGTACTCCAGAAGCATCAAATGACATTATATAAAGTAAATAGCATTCAGGTATGTGTAGAGTCACCTGTAAGAAAAAAAATGAGTTACTCCATCTATTATATTATAAATTAAATAAGTAATGGCATATGTGATAAATCTCTCATTGATCATATTCCTTCAAGTTCCTTTAAGTGATATAATGGCCTACACACTCCTTAATGCAAACCATACCTAACTAGAGTTGATAAGATTAAGAGATCTTTGGATTTCACTCTTTATAACCCTTCAACCCTTTTAGATGGAGATATTTGTTAATCTCTTGTACCACACAACTTGAAGAAATCCTCATGATAAGTTTAAATTAAATGAGATTTCAAATCCACAAATAACAATAGTATATCCATTATTTCCTCCAATGAATCCTTTCTTTAAAGACATATTATCCTTTATATGCCTATTACTTTATGGCCTTGGAGTTGGTAATTTAATGATCTTGATTTAGAATCTAACCCATCGTCCGTGGGTTTAACTGATGAAGAGGTGAGACATATGACTATTTGGAGTTTGTTCGATCCCTATGGAGTACCATTTTGTTATAGTTCTAATCGCGACACTTAGAATACATGTATATCTTTAAATCTTTATTTGATGATGATCTGTCTGTGAAGACAACTTAGAATGCATGTATATAGTCATATAAAGATGTTGTTTCTATTCCTTAACTCCAAATGGCTCTATAAAAAAGACATCAAATCATTGTGTCACTACTAAAAAAAAGGATTATAATAGGCGGTTAAAAGTGAGAGCGTCATGAATTCCACTACCGTTGTAAGTATACATTTTAACGGAGGTTATAAAACTGTCGTTAAAGGTAACCTTTCAAGGAAATTTTTAAAAAATTCATCGTTAATTACTTGATTTTTTTTGCTTTCCTCAGCCACACCTACTATCAGTCACTTTGGTCACACTCATTAAAAGCATCACATTAGATTTAGAGAGAAGTCAAAGATCTAGTGAAAAAACTAAAGATCTATAAATTTATTTAATTAAAGCTCTTTAAACTCCTCCCAACAAGGTCCATCTGTCGAACTAAAAAATTGAAGATCTGACGAAAAGTTAAAAACTAGAGAACAATTTACAGCTCTAGCGAAAATGTTAAAGATCTAGAAAGCTTTCGCTATTAAAACTCTTCAAGCTCCTAATGTATTACAATTTATAAATAACAAATGAAGAAGAACTATGGTCAATTATTATTATATGATGTATTATAGTTTATAAATAACAAACAACCGAAAAAGCAAGAAAAATAAGCAAATGAAGAAATTAAACGGTGACTTACAACTTTACGATGAAGAACGACGATGGAGACAATGGAAAACAATATTAACGATTGAGGTGAGCATTGAAACTAAGGGAAAATGCCAGAAAAAGACATTTATCAAAGTCTGTGGTGATGAGAAAGAGAAACAAGACTGCATACGACTGTGAAAAGTGAAACTTAAATCGCGTCCAAAATTTTAAAAATTTTGCAGGGACTTTTTACGACATTTTTTTAAAAACCCGCAGTTAAAAGTTATCAAGTGTGACTTTTAAGTTTTTTATAAAAAGTCCCACTTGAAGACTTTTAACCTCAGTTTTTATGAAAACAACTGTTAAAAGCTTTTAAAAATGAAAATGAAACTGCCTTTTTTTTATGACAGTTTTTCTTATGACCGCTGTAAAGTAGTAGCGTGGTAAGTAATTTTTCTAGTAATATATATATATTAACTTGTACATCTAATTAAAATTGATATTTTAAATCAATACATAATTAATTGATTAATTACGCGTACAACATGTGTAAAAGGGTGCTATAGCTACTCATACAAAATATGCATACTAATCACTAATATCATAAATGTACAATTAAAATTCATAATATAACTAATTAATTTAATCATCAAAATCCTTTATGTGATTTATATATGCAATCGATAAGAGAGGATAATATGGCTACTCTTAAAAACTTAATGCTTATCATGAATATCGTTAATATGAAATTAAATCTCAAATATGCATAAACTATAATGGAAATATAATTGACTAATATAATCAACACAAATTGTGATTAAATAGCCAAAATTTAATTCCTCCACTATTTTATTAAAGTAAATTGGCTATTTGACTAAAATTTATATTTAAAATCTATATATGATTATGTGCCCATGCAATATGTAAGAGGATGTTGTGGTTACTTATCAAAAATATCATATTAATCATAAATATCAATTATTTATATTTAAATATAAAATATACACAACAACTTAATGATAATTTAAACAGTTAATTTAATCAATTATAATTACTAAGTAACTGAAATCTTCCCACTCTTATTTACCCAGGGATAGCTTAAAATTAACTATAGCACATTTCAACTCAAATTTGATGTTACAAAATTCAAATAGCTATTCAATTGCCTAAAACTAGATTCCAAACGTGTAGACAATTTAAATAACTCACAAAGATTATTTTGCATAATTCTAAACATGTTGAAATAGTCAAATCCTATTAAAATGATACATAAAGTAAATTGGTAATTAAATATTCAATTTAGATCAAACATAATTAAACCAAACAAAATAATCAAATATTTAATCAACAAAAATTGAGGAAAAATACCCCTAGCAATTAGAGATAAACAGGCCAAATAATTCCTTATTCGGCTTGAACAAATTTTTAAAAATTCAACAAAAATAATTTAAAATAAAATAGAGCCCAAAAATTATTTTTCAGAAATCCAAAAAGCAAATAAACAGATGGCTCAAATAAGTTCTGAAATAAACCAAATGGCCCAAATATCAATTAGTGTGTGTTTGGAAAAAAATTTCAAACTAGCTTATGAAAAAATAGGATTATAGATAGCTTATGAAAAAGGGCTTTTCTAGAAGAACTTATAAAAAAAAATGATTTTAGATAAATGAGTGTTTGGATAGTTATTTGTAGAAGGGGTTTTATGAGTGGTAAATTATGAAAAAGGGTATGAGTATTAAATGAGGAGAGATAAGAGATGAGAGGAGAGAGGAGAGAGGAGAGGGGGTGTAAGAAAGAAAAAAGAGAAAAAGTAGGAGAGAGGAGAGAGGGTGTAAGAAAAAGTAAGAGTAATATAGTAATTGGTTAGTTCATAAGCTCTTTTACTGTTCCATAAGCTGCTCTGACCAGCTTATCTGAAACCTTGGTTTTAAACTATGGTTTAGTCCAAAAACCCGTTTGAACAAAAATTGCTGTTTGGTAAAAAATTTCTCTAAACCGAAGTTTGGGGCCAAAAACCCTTTTTAAACTATAGTTTAGTGTATTTCCAAATACACCCTTAGTCATACATGGAGTCCAAAATTATCTTCCAGAAACAAAAGCCGGAAGCTCACGGTGTCCCCTGATTCATCAAGACTTGAAATTAAAACAAATTTTGCCTAACCAGCACTGGTACCATGAAATCAGAGCCCCAACCAATGATTTCCAAAAATAAAGAAAACAAAATTTTCGACTGTTCCTGGTAAAAGACTTTTTCTTTTGTAAATGGCCTAATAAAAATGGTCCAATCCTGGAAAATTCTTTCAAACCAGAAAATAAAATATAGCCAAAATAGCCCAAAACCGAAGCCCCAAGTTGAAACGAAAAATAGAGCTAAAGAACCTTGATTTAGCCCAAAATAAATTCTGAAAATCTGGCTCAAACTTAATTCACTGGCTCGTTAATAAGAATTAATATAGATAATAAAAAATATACTCGTATATTATAAAAACACGAAATCAATTTTCACTAATATTATGAAAATTCATTTAATAGACGATCTTATAAGTCTCCTATAAATGCTCACTGAACGTTAAAAATATGCCATAACTTTAATAAAAAATATGTGATGAATTTATCTAATTTTTTTTTATATTAAAAAAACAATTGGCACGCCCAACAAGTGCAGACACCCTATTTTGTACGGATCCTATACAAACATAATAAAATAATAATAAACTCCTTCTTGATGTTTTCCTAAATTTGGTAAAATCTGAAAATCACCCTGGATGATGATTGGCTTGCAATTAAATCTTATTCGCAATAAATGATAATTAAAATTAAAAATTCAAAATAATAACAATCTTTATTTATTATGATTGATGCCTATCATCAAATGTCACTGAGTCATTATTGTGAAAAAATTGAAAATTGATGATAATTTAGTGCCATTGGTGGTATTTTGCTCCAAATTGGGAAATATCATTAAGTAGAAAAAATCTAAAATATATAAAAACGAAAATTTATAAAAAAAAAAAAGAATTGGATTGGTGAGGCAAACCCTAGTGTTGCCTATATAAGGGAGAGTAAGAGTGGAGGTTTGGAGGCACGAAAAGTTTGGAGAAAAGGAGGAAGCACCCCGCACTTGGTAATTTGATTTCTTGATGTAAAATAGTCATTGTGGGAATGGGTAGTGGACTGAGCAAATCGTTTTATCTGCAACTTCCTTAAGTTTCTTTTTGCGCCAATGAACATCCGATTGGGATGGAGGCTCTAGACATGTCTTGCTTTTTATCCTGGAATACCCAAGCACATTATTCATGGTCATGGGAGACAGTAACCAAATTGGAAATAAGGGGTGAGTTCTCTTATAAAACCAAAAAAATATTAATAAGTTTTAAAAAATAGTTTTGTGCCTTGTGAGTTTTTGAAAACCTCCTCAAACAAAATCGATTATTCTTCTACGTGAGATTATGAGCATCTCCTCAAGAAGTTTAATCTATTTTTTTTTTTTGTTAAAAAGATAGGATTTCAAAATCATTTTATACTGTGTGGGGCTTTTAGAATCTCTTCAGACAAAATCGTTTATTCTTGTGAGATTATGATAATCTCCTCAGGAAGTTTAATCCAAAATTCTTTCAACATTTTGTTTTTTTAAAAAAAGATAGGATTTTAAAACGGTTTTACGCCGTATGAGTTTTTTATAACCTCCTTAGTCAAAATCGATTACTCTTCTGTGTGAGATTTTGAGAATTTCCTCAGAGAGTTTAACTCCAAATTCTTTTATGAAATCTTTTTTTAAAGATAATAAGAGTTGTACAAACAAATAAAAATATTTTTCTTAAATAAATTAAATGATCTTTTTCTAAGAGACACCAACTAACTGATATACATTTCTACCCCGAACTATATGGTCCTTGATCCCTCTAAAGGATAGTAAACCCTAAGGTTTCAACCTAGATCAAGTCAAACTATATAAATAATTAATATTTCACTTTTATTATTATTTTTTTAAATGTTTTTATTCCCTTTTTGGGTAATTGAAATATGTTCTAACATATCCACACACAAATGGACTCCCCAACCTTAATTTGGTTTTTGTAGACCCATTTATTTTCTTTTAAAACAAAAAAAATTCTAAAATTATTCTTTTTAAAATTGTGGTTGTGCCTCCCATATTTTGTTTTTTTACCCAAATTTAGGGCGTTACACCAAGAATAAACTCAAACAGAGGCCTAGTTCGAAAGACAAACTATAAGATCACCTAAACAGAATAGCCCAAATCTTTAGCCCAGAACGAGCAGTCCAGCCCAATCACTAAGGGACAAAACGGCGTCGTTTACACAATGGAACGATATGCCATTTTGATTGTCACCCACCGTATCCCTAAGACACGACCCGTCTTGTTTGCGTAACCCAGATGTAGACCCGTCGCCCCCCGAGGATTTATGAGACATTCTATGTACATATAAATATTAGTTTAAAAAATTTTTAAAATAAATAATTATATTTATTTATTTATTTTTTAAGTTAAACTATATTTTAAAATTAAAATTTTAGATAAATTATTAAGAATAACTTTTAGAATAATAAACAAATTTATAGATTATCTAATTATTATTTTATTTTTATTTTTTCTCATACTTTCTTTCTTATCTCCTCTCTTCTCTATCATTGAAGAAACTTGCCTCCTTTACAGTATCTTTTATCTTTACTTCTCCGATAGTCTTCTTTATTGTTGATGGTCATTGCAAGTCTACAAAGATCATCACTGTTGGTGGTCACTTGTCGTGACTACTCTCTAAAAGTTGTCACTAGTGTACGGTAATTTACAACAAAATATTAAGATCTGTAGAGATAGTCAACGTGCGTAAGTGGTTATCATTGGTAGTTGTAAATTTGCTAAGATGGTTTAGTCACTGTCCATTAATTAATAGGGATAATGAATAATAATATAAATTATTTATTTATTCAATTTTTTATTTTATTGATAATTTACTAATTATAAAAGTCATTCTCATAATAATTATCTAAACACTCATTTATATTAAAATTATTTTTTTATAAATTCTTTTCTATAAATACTTTTTTAAAAATTATTTAATTTTTTTTTTAAAATTCTATCCAAATAAATCTTATGGCGATTTTGACCTTCGTTTTCCGTGATCTAAACGGCGGCATGAACAGAACAGTATGGTCACAATGATTTCACCAAAATGCCCAGAAAACATATTCCAAATATCTGTTTTGAATAGAAAACACAAACGTGATAACGAGACCAAAAATAAAAAATCATGCTCACAAAGTCAGTCTTATGGCATTTAAATATATATATGAACGAACGTGATAACAGTGAGTAGCATCAGTTGGCACAGGCACCAATATATATATATATATATATATATGAACAAACCAAAAATAAAACAGAATAGGACATGGCTTATCACAAATTGAAAACTAAAATACGCTTTAAATTCATGAAAAACTCACAATATTCCAGGAGCATTATTTCACGAATCAGTAGCAGTATAATTTAACAAACTGAAAATATGAATGATAAATTATTAAAGCAAATGAACCCAAATCCAAATGCATCATTTAACGCAAGATATCAGTAAAGTAAGGAGTAAATATTCTATGTTCATAAATTATTTTTAATATAAAAAAAATAAAATATATTCATAATGTATTATAAAAAAATTAGTCTAGAATTTAAGCTCTAAAATCACATATTAGATAAAATCTATATTAAAGCATATCTTGGAATATAAAAATTCTAAATCATTAGAGTAGTAACGAAAGAGTTATATAAATAACTCCCGCCATGCTAGATGATTTGATACTGAAATCTACTGTACTCTCAATCTCAAATAGTATTAATTGAAATCTTAAATCAAATAATAGAAGAGATTAAAACTAAAGAACATAGTTAGAAGATAGGCACAATGATAACTAATCTATGAATAGCGGTTACTAATAAAGAGGTGAGTGAATAGGTTTTCTATACTATATCACCCTAATTCAGTCTACCTTATTGATCCTACAGGTAATTGGATTGAGTAGAAACCCTAAATCTAGACTCGCTACCCTTGACATAAGGGTTGCAATCAAAATATATTTTATTTAATATTATAAAGCTGTAATATCTTGAAGGACAAAAAATAACTTTAGTATTATCTATAACATCAAGACAATCCTTATATTGAATAATAATAAGATATTCTATAATATATTATAAAATATCTAACATGATCTTTCTGTAGAAAGTACAATTCCAATAGTAAATCTTGACAGATCCCTCCTATGTGGGAAGGTGTTGATGTCCACGTGCATCTTTAAAGTATTTCTACATTTAAATAGCTCTTTAAACTCCTATTTTCTCTTATTTATATATACACATGTGAACGCAGACCTAAGGTCATGTAAAACTTAAATTACACATCTTATGTGTTGGTCATTAATTAACATTACACAAATTAAAATCTAAGTCTTTCATAATTTTTTTCCTGAATTTGGAGTTTAAATTCTAATATATCAAGCTCACAATCAATTAAAAAAGCTTGCATAGTTTTAAAGAATGGAACATAGGTTGCTCAAATATTCTTCAAAGCAGCCTCTTGAACCTGAAGTCTTGAACGTTCGATGGAATCTTATGTAGGAGGCATAGGGAAGAAGTTCAAAAACTGTTCACCTCTTAAACTGTTGTAAGTAGATGGAAAATATTGAATTCTATATAAGAGATACTGTGTTTGTGAGTAACTTGTTGAATGCGAGAAATGTCGATGAAGTGTTTTAAAAGTCCCTAATAAAGCTATTATGAGTCCTACATCACATAAGGAGTTTTTTTTTTTTAAAAAAAGAATTATATAATACCAAATATTTTTATCTTATTTCTCATATACGTTTAATATTTTAATATTATTTATAGTATAATTTTATCTATAATTTTTTTTACTTTAGTGTAATTTTATACATAATCTTATCTCTCAAGTACCAAGAATTACACTAAATTAAAAGGATTATGGATAAAATTATACTATAAATAAGATTAAGATACTAAACGTATATAAAAAAATAAGATCAGAATATTAGATACTATATAACCCTTTAAAAAAAATTATAAAATTTTAAGTTTCCTAATTCTAACAACTAATTTTTGATTGAGGTGTAGTATGTATTTGAATAAGATTTTAGAAATTGGCTTATGAAAAAAATGGGCTTTTAGGATGCTTATAGAAAATAGCTTTTGGAGAAGAGCTTATAAAAAAAAGTGATTTTGAATAAATAAGTATTTGAATAATTATTTCCCGAAGTACTTTTATTATTAGTAAATTACGAAAAATGCTATGGATATTAAATGAAGAGAGATAAGATATAAGAGGAGAGAGGAGAGAGAGTGTAAGAAAAAATAGGGGTAATATAGTAATTTGTTAGTTCATAAACTCTTTTATTATTCTATAAACTACTCTGATCAGCTTATTTGAAACATTAGTTTTAAATTATGGTTTAGTCCAAAAATCTGTTTGAACAAATATAACTGTTTGTTTTAAAATTTTTTAAAATTTAAATTTTATCAAAACTTAAATTTAAAACTTAGATTTTAGGTATTAGATCTACGAAATAATCGTATCCGTTATAATAATATTTTTATTGAAATCTGACCAAGCGAAGGTTACTGCAATCTGCGGAGGGGCTGGGGCATTATGACAGAAGCCATGGGAATTAAGCTTATCGTAATGCATGTGTTTTCCTATTCTATCCTATAACGCACCTATGGATAATGGATCTAAATAATGAACCAGAGAATTGTGTCATTGGCCTTTTCCCTTCTGCTTTAAGTAATTACAAGCATTGTGTCGTCACTTGAGAGGAATTATAATGTAACAAAAGACTTACAAAAATCCTCTTGCTTACTATTTTAAACGGTACCTTCCAACTTCAAACAGGGTTTTAGAATCTATTATGAAAATTGAAGGTATATTTTCTTGGAGGGTATTTGGATTAACTTTTTAAAAATTATTTTAGATAAATATGTGAGAAGAGATTAGTATAAAAGTACTTTTAAAATTATAATTTAAACATTTCTAAAACATACCCTTAGTTCTAATCTCAATATGAAGCATCCCTGAGAGCTAAAATAGAAATAGCTTCATTGGTGTGGCCCTTTGACTAAGAGGACCGTTTAAGTTAGATTCTTTTTTTTTTTTTTTTATAACCTTAACATATCTATTGCTAGAAACTATAATTAATATATTGACTAAGAGGGTATCCAAGTTAGATTCATGTTAGCTATTTTTTTTTGTATAAAATTTTTTGAAAAGAGGTTGGAATCAATTACTATATAAAGATAGGGTGAAGTTTCTTTTAATCTTAGGCAATACTAATGTCAGGTAGGGTAAGTTGTCTATTATCCTCAAGCGTAAATCTATACATCTAGGAGGTAGGATGTCTACCCAAGTGCTGCTACTGAAACTACAATAAAGTGATATTTTTTACGGATCGAATATATTTTAAATAATTATATATCTTACTATTTCACTAGTTAAATTCATAGATAATAGATAGATTCATGTTAATTGAGTCATCATTGAGAACAGGTAAAAGGTTACAATCTAGGACTCGTCCAAAGCAAAAGCCCAAATCAACATTCTTCATTCCAAGCCCATGCAAGCTCTCTAGCAAGAGTTTGATCGCAAGGGATCCTCCAAACTAGCTGGAATTATAGAGGGAGAGTAATTGCAACACACTGTATGGCTCTATAATATTTAACCGTTTTAGATAAAATTTTTAATATATTTATTTATTATACCTTTCTCTGGCGGGTGAGAAAAGATATATTATAATTAGTTAAGTATTTATAAGTATTATTCCTCCTATTCTTAATATAAAACACAATTTCTAGATTAAATTGTACTATACACTAAATCTTATATTAAAAATTAGAGAGTATACATTATTATTATGATTAAAAATTTAAAATATTATAAAATTAGTTAATAAGATTGCTGATTAATTACCATAATGAGTTTTAAAATCTTTTAAAAATTAAAGTATTTTATGATTATTATGAATTATTATTAAATTTATAAATTTAGAATAATATATAATTAATTAGATTACTATTAATTACTATCACAAAATTTAAAACTTTTTAAAGATTAAAATAAAATTATTGATTGAAATTATTGATTATAACTTGTAAACAAAAAAAAAATAGAGTTAGATTAACGTAGATTTATTTTTAATTGAATTGGATATTATAAAAAATTTTAAAAATAAAGTCAATTGTTTCATTGACCATTGGTGATTGATGATAATGAGAATTGATTTTATCTTATATATTATTAATTGTATGGTTATTGATAGAGTATAATGATACAATATAATCTATAGTTAATTCTATTTAGTGAAATAATATTTATTGTTTTTATAATATTAATTATATATAAGAAGAAAAAAATAAATTTTGGGCAGTTCAGTAAATAAACAAAAACTTATTTATTTTTTTTATGTATTCCAGCGCTAAAACAATCACGAGGTTCTATCAACCCGAGCCTCTGCTCTGACTAAAGCAGCAAGAAAATCTGGTGGCGAAGAAAACGGAAACATACCCCCTGCTGAATCTAGAGCTACTTTTGCTGATGAATCTACCACTATGTTCGCCTCACGTCTGCACCAGGAAATATGAACATCCCAATCTCGGCTCAATTGGTTCAAAATCACATTCATAATACCGCCTAACTCGCCTTATAAAATCTCCTTACGTCTCAAGCAATCTACTAATAACAACCAGTCTGTTTCCAAACTCACATGGCGGCAGGGCATGTCCCTTGCGATTTTAAGAACCCAAAGAATCCCCAACGCTTCTGCACTTAAAGATGTTCCCCATGTCAATATTATATAGAACATGCCAATGTCTATTTTATTATAATATTTTTTATTTATTTAAGAAAATTTATCATGTTTAATAAGTATTATTATAGAAATTTTATTTATTTTATGCTTTAATTGACTATATGAATTAAATAATTAAAAAAATTATTTTTTAGAGTTTTTAAAATTTTATTATTTTCTTAATTACACTTATAAGTATGAAAGTATTTTTATCATTTGTGATTTTTAAGAAGAAGAGAAAAATAGTTAATTATGAATGGACGTACTAGCATATAAAATAAAAGGAGATACATAAGATTAATGAAGTATAAAATATTGAAAGTACGTATTAATTCAAATATATTCTTCTAGGATCCTACATTCAATATTTGAAATCATTCCTCCTAGATATTTTAAATTGCTACACAAGATATATAAATTCATTTTGATTTATATATTGTAACTGGATATAAGATTTAATTTAATATATGGTACCATGGATAATATATTCATGTATTAAATTATTATACTATTTTATGATTGGATTTGGAAAAGAAGATAATCTAAGAGATATTCTAAGGCTTTAATGGCATCTTCATGGATCAAGGAATAACTTACATTTGAATATAAGATAATGAGGATACTTAAGATAAATTAATATTGTAATTATTTTTTGAAGAGCTATTTAGTGAAAAGATCCATATCAATAAGACTTACTTTAAAAAACTATATAAAGGACTATAAGGCTCCTCTATTCATCACACCAATCACCACAATCACAATCATCTTCTGCATCATTTTCACAATTATATCATTTTCTTTATAAGTTCTTGAGGAGAGATGTAGTGGCTTGAATTCTTGTAATTTAAAGTTAAGAGTTGAACAATTTTATCATTTTCCTTTATGAAATTTTATGATTCCCTAGGTTTATATTTTGATATTTTTATATGTTGGATCTAGAGTCTCGGTTGAGATACCTGTGTGATCAAACTCTTGTGATTTATTATTTCAATTTATGATTTAGTGTTCTTTATTTAATATCTTTAGTTTTCTATTATAATTATTCATGTTGGGTTCACATGTTTAGTTATAAGGTCTTTAATCGAATATCTATGTTAGAAGAACAAATCATTTATTGTTTAATTTATCACATGCTAAACGGATTTTCACTATTCATTCTTGATACAATTACATGCTAGATCTAAGTATAATTGTCGATTGTTTTATTATGACAATGACGGTTGTCTATGGTTTTGCATGATGAGACTTAACATATATACTTGTTATAACTCAAATATACTATTAAATGATAATAGCCATGCACCAATCCTTGGGAGTGCTCGTTTTATTAGTTATATCCTTATACACTCTTGCTTTTATTTTATTTTTGTTATTATCTATTTTTACTTTCTAAAAATTATTAATCAAGTTATCTTCTACTACTTCTACTACTCACACTTAGTCTAATATAGAGTTAAGTCACACATCAACTCCACGTAAAAAATACGACCTAGGTTGACCTCTATACTATATAAAATTAATTTAGTATTTAATTTGAGTGTTAACGACAGACGAAATCAAATTTTGGCGTCTTTGTAGTGAGTCAAATCCCTTGAGTCCTAGATTAATTAAGAGTGTTCTCTCTGTTTTTTTACCTTTATTTTCTTAGTGTGTAGTAGAGTCTAATCTTTAGGTGTTTTTTGATTTGGTAAATTTTATTTTTATCGTCACTGCTTTGCTGAAATTGTTTTTGACTTGTACAAAAAAGTTTGAGAAAATTCATACTACAAGTTTCGACATTCTAAACAATTTTAATAGCTTTTGACATATTTTTGTCAATTTTAGACGTTTGTGTAAGTTTTTCTATTTTTGTTTATATTTTTTTTCTTTTTTTAAATCTATTAGTTATTTGCATTTTCTTCTTTTTCTAAATTACATTATGGATTGATTTAATAATAATAATCAATATAATCATAATCTAACTATGCCCTCCCAATCTTTCACAGGTTATAATATCTTAAGGTATCAGGCAAGAGCACAAATATCCTCTATTACACAAAACATCCATGAATCTTTTGCTGAATATTGGGATCAATTCTAATATATCTTGTACAAGTACCTGCATCACCAAATACCTGATGAATACCTTATATTTTATTTCTATAGGGGATTGAAAGAGCATGACTGAAAAACAATAACTGGTATAGTGGGAAGAGACTTGTTGGAGTTAATTGTAGAAGAAGCTTGTAGCTTCTTAGATTATTTGTCATGAGTAACCAACAATACATGACTCAGTTGGCACCTAAACTATATCATAAATTGCCCTTCCCACCACATAGACCCCACTCTAAACTTCCATTTACCCCATATGTGATACCTTAACAATCCCCAACCTAGCCATGCAAGCCATATGGTGACTCTTGGTTAGTAGACATTTCTCATTCCTTTCTATTTCCAAGGATGAGGAGATACAATTTATGAAAAAAATATATGATTGCTTGGTATCACATCACCCCGCATACTTATTGAAGAATAGGTGTTTTGAAGGTTTGAAGAATTGGAGGAACATAAGCTCGTAATGGATAAGCTTTTGAGTGACATAGCCCAAATTGAATATGAAGGAAAAGAAGGAGCCTCATGTCCTCAGATTCATATGAGAAGCAAGTAACAACTTTAGACAAAGTCTAAAATAACAGTCAACAAAAAGTAAGTCAAGAACAAATCTTGGAGGAGTCATATTATCCCTTTTGGTAATATAGCTCATAGCCTTGAAGAAATTAACTCTAATGGTAGTACCTTATATCAAGATATTACTTGCAATGCCGCTACCTATTTATGTGATGCTAATAATATGCTTGATCATATTTGTCTTTCTAGTATTCATAGTACTACATGTGTATCCTCTTGCAATAGGGACGATAGTGAACATGTTGCGAATATTGAGCCTTTCTTGAGTGCTAATATTGACTTATATTGTAACGAGAACTTGCTTGAATCTCCTTCTTCCCCTGCATGCACATAAGGACAATAAAGTTCTTAAAGGAAGTCCTAATAATGATATCTTACATACATCCTTTCCATGTGCATGCAGTGATGGTTCACTTTGCATGAATTGTATTGAATTATTTAGAAAGCTAGCCACATGCATGAACATGATGGAGTTGATAATGATGGTGTTCATCTAGTTTCTAGTAGTCCTAAAAAGCTTGAGGAATGTACTTTTTTTGTATTACTAGGGCCCAAGGAATCGCATGCTAAAGAAAATGCTACTATTATAATTGAGAAAGTTGCCCTAGCACCACAAAACACTAAAACAAAGAAAAAAGGCATAAGACTAAGCCCAAACCATTCCAAATCATGCCTACCATTAAGAAGGATGAACATAAGGGCGCTGATAAGGATGGAATATTATTATGTGATTGGCACCATGTAAAGAAACAATTACTAATGATTATATTTCAATTTCTCATGTTGAAGTCAAGACTCTTACTAAAGGGAGTCTAACTGATTTTATTATATGTGAGAAATACTTGTGTTCTTATATATCTTATAGAATTCTCACATCTACAGTCATGTTTACTAACCTTGCACTCTTTGAAGGCTTTCCATTGCTTCAAGTACTTTGATTATTGTTCCATACTTAGAGTTGGAAAAGGTGCTACTTGTGGTTTGTTGAATTTCTTGCAGGTACCTCACTTAAGAGAATTGTATGGTGATAACCATATTTCCTATATTGTGGCGCCTCCACAAATTGACCCCAAACCATCACCCCAAACAACTAGAGAAAGCAATGTAGAGAAGGTATACTTACATGAGAGCATGTTATCATCACACATGAAAACTTCAATTTCAAGACCCTCAAGCAGCATAAAGGTACTAGATTGTCTCTTTACTTATCTTATCCTTCTATATATTCTAAACTTTATTATTTGAGTTAAGTGTAGGGGAGAGACAATCCTGTAGTAAAAGATAGAATAATTTAAATTTATTACTTTATGTTTTTTAACAATTTTCTAAAATATGTTGTACTTTAAGTATTTCATAGTTTTATGTTAGTTTTCTTTGAATAAATCTTCCCTTTAGCATATGGCTCTTTAACCATATTCCCTTCTCCCTTTGATATATGCTTTAGTGTTACATTGAGGATAACACATAGTTTAAGTGTGATGGAGGGAATAATTTGATTGATTGAGCTCTTGAAAATACATATTTTTCAAAGTTTTCCACACTTATACTTCTGATCACTTCTGTTTTAAATTAAAATATCATCTTGATCACACTGATAAATATATGAATATTTTAATTCCATTGTTATTTGTGATAGTTTCGTTAGTCAATATTATGATAGTTATCCTATAAACAGGTAATATAATATATTGAGAATAGTTGAAGTCTTTAATGAGGCTATATGACTAGAAATAAAGAGAAATAATCCTGTTGGAAGGATTATTGACTTTATATTTCTAAAATGAGTGAGTACCTCTTACATTAGTTTATCTTTAGAACTTGCCTTAGTTCTTTTATATGTTGTTTAACTCATGTGTAACCATTTAAAATGATTGAGGCCATTATATTCTAAATCTCTTTTATCCCAAACACAAGCCCATTACACATTATATTTGTAGTTACCCCCTTTGAGCCCATAACTTTTCTTTCTCCATCATTTTTATAAAAAGTCATATATGCATGAATATCTTTTCGAAATAAAATATTTATTCATGTCAGAAAATCTTTATTATTGTGATGTTGCTCTACATCTTTTATATAGAAGGTTCCAAATTAAAAAAAAGGAAGAGGAAAAGCATATTGCACAAAAAAGAAAAGAAAGATAGAGCAAGAGAAATGCAAGGAAAAAAGAAAAGGAAGAAAGCACCATTATCAACTCTTATTAGCACAATTACCATCCTACATCTCTTATGATATGAATTCATGCTATCTATTCACTATTACATGCATAAACTACTTTTTATTATTCATATTCCATTCCATGTGGCATATTTCCAACATTACAAGCTTATAAAGTCCTCTAATACACATGTAACTGACGGTAGAGATTTAGAACTATTACAAACCTATGGTAGAGGCTAGTATAGGGAAGTTTGAGTGAAAGAACTCCAAGAAAAGGTGAGATGAGTGAAATAGATATATCCTTGAGTGTACTCTCTTCTATCATATTCCCTATCTTAACTGTATGCATAGAGTTTGTTCTTATTGCATTGTTATTCTATGACAATAGCTGACTTGAAGTATTTGATTGATTTAATTATCACTTTCGTGCTCAAACTTGTTTGATTCCTCTATTTGTGTTTAGTGTCTATTAGGATATTCTTCATTGTTTTGTCTAGGAGTACAAATATTTAAGTATAAGGGAACTTAATGAATCTCTATTTTATTATATTATTTCCTATTTATTTGAGGGAATTTATCATGTTTATAGAAGTTTTACTCATTTTGTGCTTTAATTGACTATATTAATTAAATAACTAAAAATGTCATTTTATTGAGTTTTTGCTAATTTATTATTTTCTTAATTACGCTGATATGCAAGAATGTATTTTTATCTTTTGTGTTTTTTAGAAAGAATAGGAAAATAATTAATTGTGATTGGACGCACTAGCTTGTAAAAGGAGCCACATAAGATTAATGAATTATAAGATGGTGAAAGTATGTATTAATTTATTAAAAGGGAATTATTAATATCTAATTAGATATCCTAATAAGAGAAAAATATTTTATCCCTTTTTTAACATATTAGTATGATATTAATATTTGAATTAGTCAAAGTGCATATTTCAAAATTCAAATTAATATCCACTTTGAATAATTTGCATATATTCTTCTAGTATTATAGATTCAATATTTGAAATCTTTCCTCCCAAATATTTTAAATAGCCACACAAGATATATAAATTCATTTTGATTTATATCTTACAATTGGATATGGGATTTAATTTAATACATAGTATCATAGATTAGGGGTGTCCTAATATTTTTGTCTTGGGTTGTCCCGCCCTAATCTCGGGCGAATCGAGACAGGCCCATCCTGTCCCATTAAAGATCGAGACAAGAATATATCGGGTCAGGACAATAGGGAGGGTCAAGACGAGAAGGGTCTCTATTTGACCGTTGGGATTCCTATCCCATCCTTACTCCATTTAATATTTTTTAAAATAAAAAAATAAAAAAAGAAATTACTCTTCCTCTCTCACTCTTAGTGCTCCCTTTAGTCTCAGGTCCCAGCTGTCGCCTCTCAAGTACTAGCCATTACTAGTCGCCACTCTTACTTTCTCCCCTCAAGGTGTCGCTCGCTCCTCTACAGCACTCCACTATCGCAATGCTCGCTCCTCATAGCCTCTCTCTCCTCTACGGCACTCCCCTAGTCGTCTCAAGTTTTAGGTTTGTGTTATGATTTTAATAACTTTTGGGGCTTCAATTACTATGGTTTTATAGAAATGAATTTGGCACTTCGATTAATCTAGTATTTGTTCTAGTCTTTGCTTCTCTGCTATTTCTTCTTTGGCCTTTCTATTGGAGGTTCCTTCCAAGGACTGGTAATGATGGTAGGACAAATGGTAACAACGATCATGTTCTCGCTTAGATGTTCCACTAAAATCTCTCCGTTATGCTTTTAAACACATATGTGTTAGGTCATCTATACTTCTTCACTCTAATCATTGTTCATTCACACAACCTGTAAAAGAAAAGATAATTAACGAGAATCATTTTAGTTTTACTTTTATATGTATTCTCTCATTTGTTGCATATATATTTAATTATGAGTTAATATAATTTTTGGTGTTGTAGCTCACTCAATGTATATGACACCACTTGTTGTTCTGTGTTGATGTCTAAACCAGTGACCCCATTTAATGAATCCCCTAACTCAATATATGTGTTCTCTCCTTTGTATGATCAGTGATTTTTACTTCTTGAAGGAAGTGATTTCCAAGGAACCTACTCTCCTTGTTATGGTGGTTGGTGTTCCAAATATTGGGAAGTTAGTTTTGATTAATTCAATTCATCATATTGCATTATCTCGCTTTCCAAGTAAATATTTTGCATAGCAATTGAAAGTTTCTATTTTATTGAATGTCACGCAGTCAGATTTTTTTTGTTCGTAATTTGGTCAAGGGAATGTGCATTGATGATATTTTAATTTGCTTTGATAGTGTAGGAGAAGATAAAGAGAGTTATTGTGGGTCCAATGCCTGCCTGGTGTTACTCAAGATATTGCTAGATACAAGGTCTAGTGATATGAATACCATAATTTCTTCTTTCTTCTTGATTTCCCCATTTTATATTTGCAACATATGTGGGCGCACATGTACACTAATATGTCCCTTTCTTCTGCACTTAATTTCTCTTGGGTATATTTTGAATCATTCCTCCATTTGATAAACATGAATTTAGCTAGAACCTTAGAAATGTTGTTCTTTGCATTTCTATTGTTAGTGTATGCATTAGATCCTTGTATTTGTTGTGGCCTTTTGTATTTGTTGTATTTTATTACATCATTAAGTAGTGTGATATTAGTTTTTCTTGTCTCAATTCTCTTTATGATATAATAATGCATTGGATTTGTTGTATTTTTTAAAATAGGATTAGGGAATTTCTGTCCTATTATAAACCCATCCTGGTCTCGATTGGGATAGTCTTGATTATTGGTGATAGCCACACATCAATCATTAGGATCGTTATCTTATTGGTGATATCCTTATACAATTTTGTTTTGATTTTATTTTTGTTATTATCTCTTTTTACCTTTTAAAAATTACTAATCAAGTTCTCTTCTACTCCTCCTCCTTCTCACACTTAGTCTAATATAGAGTTAAGTCATGCATGGACTCCATATAAAGAATGAGACCTAAGTTAACCTCTATACTATATAGAGATTTTCATTAAGTAATTTGAGCACTAACGATAAGTAACATCACCCACCTAAAATATCACTTTGAAGGTTCCTCATCACTCCACTACACGCCGTCCTCCTGTTCGAACCAATGCATGCCCCATCAATATTGATTTTGATATAACCAGCATCAGGAGGATTCCACAAGTATACGCCCAACCCTGAGACTCTAGCCTTATTAACATTAGTTGGGCCCCATGTCACACAGGCATCCACTATGACAATAATATCCGAAGTATGGTCTTTCTTGTTCTCGAACACCCTCCTATTCTAACTCATCCACAGTTATCTACAAGTGATTGCAAACCTTATGTCCCAACCTATTCCGCCATATTGCTTCTTCTTTATATTCCAGTCAATACCTTGATCAGCTTCCTAAAAAAGCAAAGAACACATGCAGTAAATACAAAGGAAGTATCTATATCTAAACCTCCACAGCCCGTGCATAATCTCATAACACATGGAATATGTTCTCGAGGTGTTCTTGCACAAATCATAGCAACTCGAAGTCAACATCCTTCTCTTGGAGCGATCTTATTTATAAAAAAGCTTATTCTTAGAAGCTAACCATAACGCTGAGGGACCTGTAGTTTTCAAATGCTTCTCCATAATCCACGCTAACTTGAGTCATCCCCTTCACGCGAACTTGCAGAAGCAGATTTCAACCTAAACTGCCTTAAAGCACACCAACTCTATATTGGCACATCAAGTTTTTGGAGGTTAATATTAAACCTCTCGATCTCAAATATAAATTGTGTAAGAAGATAATCTTGAAAGCTACTAGTTAGCCACCTACCCTATCTTGAAACAAATATGATATATCTTGTAACACCCTAAGAACCTCTTACGTAACTAAGTCAAGCAGTCTGTCATGACCTAGTAACCAATAATCCTTCCAAAACCTCATACACTTCCCATCCTCGACTTAGCATTTCAAGCTAGGGCACAACTTTTCCCATCCTCCACGAATTCCCTGCCACACTTTTGACCCAGTTTTTTATTGTTCAAGTTAGGAAGAAGATCCTCCCCACACTTATATTTCTCCCTCATAAAGCGTACCTAAAGTGAACCCCTTCTTTTAATCATTAGACCACCCCAACTTCATCATAAAAGCATCGTCATGCAATCTTGCACTACGGATGCCTAAGCCCCATTCCGCCTTTAACTTACACACCTCATTCCAAGCCACTAAGTTTACCTTCCTATTAGAGCTATCACCACCCCACAAAAAATGACGACACCTCTTATCAATATCATTACACATTAAAATTAGCAAAGGAGATGACTGCATACTATATAATGGTATCATTGACAAAATAAAAGTCACTAAAGTATTATGTGCAACCATAGATAAAGATCTCGTCTTCTAACTAGAAAGCCTCAAATCCTTTTTATCTAGAATGTAATTATAGGTACTGTTTGAAACACGCTTATGATAAATCAAAACCCCCAAATACTTCCTTAATTCTACGGAAGGAACAAAGCCCCATAAAATTACTTATTTCCTGAACCCTTGTATGATTAACTCTTGGAAAAGAAAATACGAGACTTAGCATTATTCACCTTTTCCCCTGAAGTATCACAAAAATAATCCAAACAAGCTCTGATAAGACCTACTTGCTCGAGACTGGCCTCTATAAAATAAAGTAAATAATTTGTAAAGAACAAATGAGAAATATTTCCTATTCTTCTTCAATTTAAAAGGAGCCCAATCATCACCATCCACTTCATGTTGGATAAGATGAGTCAATTTCTCCATAACCAACACAAATAGGTAAGAAGAAAGAGGTTTTCCTTATCCCAGGCCTTTAGTAGGAAGAAAGTTTTCACCCTTCTCTACATTCCACATAAGATTCATATTCGTCGAACTAATACACTAAGAAATTGCCTCCAGTATATTATGCGGTAAATTTAAATCATGTAAGCATTGAGATACGAAAGACCATTGAACTCTATCATAGGCCTTTTCTAAGTCAATTTTCAACTTTATGAATCCCTCTTACCCTTCATATTTCTCATAGAATGGAAGATTTACTATGCTAAGATAATTTTATTAATCCCCTGCCTTCTCAGAATAAAACTACATTGATTCAGAGATACAATAGAAGGCATCAACCTACGTAACCTATTCATAACAACTTTCATCAGAAGTTTGTAAATAACATTGCATAAACTGATCGGCCTAAAATCCTTAATGTTTTATGGGTGCTCACTTTTAAGAATCAAAATAATATTTGTACTGTTAACATGCCTAATTTTAGTGGGAAAAAGAAACAATCTCTTAGTCATATCAACTATAGACGAACCAACTATCTCCCATTGGCTTTGGAAGAAAAGAGGGTTTAAACCATCTAGCCCCAGTGCCTTCAACAGTCTCATACTAAATAAGACATGCTTATCCTCCATAAAACTAATATTGCTCCCAATTCTATATCTCCACATATCCTCTTTAATGGGATAAGAATGTCCAAAATCAATCCTCGCTCCCCCCGAACCATCATCAGCATATAGCTTTTCATAAAAAGATGCACCAACGTTCATAATTGTCTCTTGGTCATACAACTATTCACCATTATAATTCGAATAGCCTCTATAAGATTCCTATATTTTCTATTACACGCTGTAGAATTAAAAAAACATAGTATTTTTATCTCCATCTTTATACCAAATACATCTTGACCTTTGAAGAACATAATTTCCTCTTGAACTAAGGTTTCCTCCAATTCCAAGCATAACTCTTATTTCATTTATTCAAAATCTGCATTCAAAGGGTCTCTCCTAAACTTCCTGTTCATAGTCTCTATATGCTTAAGGAAGTTACTCTTCCTTTAACTCAAATCCCCAAACACCTCTTTATTCCAACATTTAACATTCTCTGTAAACTTCTAAACATTCTCTTCCTAGCTTCTTGACGGAACCCACGAATTCCTCACTACATCACTGAAATTCTCATAAGCAACCCAAAGCGCAAAGAACCTAAAAGGTCTCTCTCTTCCTTTGGTCATTATCAGCTTTCAGTCAAATCAAAAGAGAATTATGATATGACTTATAATTTGTGTCACAGTGACATGAGATAAGAGATCATACCATGCATCATTCACAACAACCTGGTCTAACCTGCTACAACTTCCACCTCATTTCCATATGAAATAAGGACCATATGCTTCAAGATCAAATAAATTATAAACAAAAATCCAACACCAAAAAAAACTATAGGGTTGTATAGTTGTCCTCTTAATCAAAACACGCTCACATCTCTTAATGTTATGTTAAAGCTGCCACACACGCACCACTTAGGCAAAGATATTTCCGCAATACTTCTTAGAGAAGACAATAAAAGATATCATTTATGAGCAACAAGATTCCCATATACCATCGATAATAACCACTAGTCTTGGAACCATTCATTAATGACTCCATGGAGAAGTTGATCCTCTTTTCCTAAAACTCAAAAGTTAGTGTAGGATTTTGGGCATGCCTAGAATTTGACTATGATTCTCTGAATACTTAGACAAAACTGGAGCTCTTGTTGTATACTCTCGATTACGTTAAATAGCAAAAAACACCAAGACAAGAATAAACCAGACGCTGCAAAGATAAGAGGAGAGTAAAAATATAAAATGCTCATTGTAGTTTTTTGTGTTTATTTGTTTATGCATATATGCCTACATGAGGGAGAGGAAGTGGGATCTAAATTCACTAACCACTCCCCCACGTACTGCTCCTGAAAAATTGATGGGCCTATACACCCCATTCTCTCCATTATTCTCATAATAACCCTAATCTCTATTGGGTTTGGGCCTAATCCACCAAATATGAATCATCCCATTTTCCAACATCTCCCATTCACATTTGGTGGATTAGATGTCATTGGTCTAATCTTATTGTCTTTCTTTTTTTATTCTAGATGCTTTGCCATGACTGCATAGACATAATGTCTCCATTCGGGTGTTTGTAATATAAATCCCTTTTATAGAGACCAGCACAAAGTAAGCCTTTAGTGCAACTCAATCAAAATACGCTATAGCGCCTTGAATATCTTAAATTGATCCATATACACTTTTCTTAGAGCTAATCTAATACCTTTTGAGTCAGTATATAACTCAGATAGTCTCTACTTATACATAGTATCCATACTTATGAAATTAATAAAATAATATCAGAAGTGACTGGTCACAAACACCAATATGGATGTGTATATTCTAGTAATCTTTCACAAACACCATATATGGATGTGTATATTCTAGTAATCTTTCTTTTGCCCATATATCATTTTGATATGAATCAACCGCTTTCCCAGTGTAATACCTTTAGTTCATGTATAACTTGATCATATGACATATACTAAAGTAGCAAGCACTAAAATATACCTACATGATACTATTAAAGTCAAATGACATTAATGAAAGAATGGTACCTTTCTAGAACTCACATAGTAATGAAGCATGGATTAATTCTTTTGCTTCCCATTTGCTGTTCTATTATACATGTGGTATGAATCACATGATACGGTGTTCCTCTTATCTTATAAGAGTGCACGCCATTTTGATTTGATAAATCACACCATACAGACTTAAGTTTAGATAATCATAGTATCTAAATCCAAACTCTTCAATTCTATTCACATAAAATGACATTAATTTTAAAGAATTTGTTATCTGAAAATAGGTTTCATGGATGTGGGTATCTATAGTTCGACCATATCCATACTCACGGATCTCATCTCGACTTACTACATCTTTTTAATTCAAGGCAATATTTATTGTATTTCTTCTCTACCATCTCAGCAATTTTGCTACTTTACTGTGGAACATATGTATCATCTTTGAAAGCTTCTCTCAGCATCAAAAGTGGTTGCTTGTGTGAGAGAGATAACTTTTTTAACCTGTATGACATACTAGACATTGTATACTTTTACCAAGACACATAAGTAATGATAAATAATATGATATCATTAATAAAAAAGTACATAAAGGTATACAATTTTACATTTTGTGCATGCCAATGACTTTTACATATTTCTTAAATGTTTCTTTACCTATTGGCTTAGATAGGGGATCTGTTACCATACATTTGGTTGAAATGTATTGTACAGTTATAATTTTCTATGATATATAATCCTTGATAAAGTTATACTTAATATCAATGTGTTTGGTTTTACTATGATACTTAGATTCTTTAGTGTAAGATATGGTTGCAGTGTTGTCATAGTGTATCAATACCAGATTGGTACTCTCATTCCCAAATCCTAGGTATTCGATAAATCTCTTCAGCCAAATAGCCTCTTGAGTGCTATAATACATATCATGAACTCAACTTCCATATAGTGTAAGGCAATGCACGTCTGCTTCTTGCTACTCTAACATATGGCACCATTGTTAAGTAAGAAGGTGTATCCTGAAATTGATATTCACTCGTCCTCATGTCTGCCTACATTAGTATTGGAGTATCTGACTAAGTGCATATTGCTTCTTTGATAACACAATGCATAGTCAGTTGTGCCCTTTAAGTATCTCAAGATTATCTTCAATGCTTTCTATTGCTTTTCACTATGGTTAGACTAGAATCTACTAACGAGCTCTACAACATAACAAATATCTATTTTTGTACACATCATTGCATATATCAGGCTACTAATGACAATGACATATAGATCTCTTTCTATCTGCTTTTTGTCTAATTAAGTTTTGTGAGACAAGTCAAAACTCAAAGCCACTCCAGTGGCCACAGGGATATCCATGGGATTGTAATCACTCATATTGAATCGTTTAAGTATTTTCTTGATGTAATTCTCTTGTAAAAGAGTGAGGATTCTCTTAGAGCAATATCTTTGGATCTTGACTCCAAGTATGTATTCTACTCATCCATGTCTTTTATCTCAAAACTTGACGAAAGCCATTCTTTAACAGCTATCACCGAGACAAGATTATTTTTAACTAAAAGTATATCATCTATATATAAGGATAATATTACAAAGTTACCCTCAAACTGACATAGATGTAGTGGTCTCCCTCTATCATTTGGAAGTCATAAGGTTATCGGCTTGTGAAACCTTAAGTACTACTGTCTAGATGGCTATTTTGGTCTATAAATAGATATTTTGAGTTTAACTTCTTGTGTTCAAACCCTTTTTCTATGAAACTTAATAGTTGTTCCATATAGATTTTTTCATCCAGATCACCCTTCAGAAATACAATTGTTATATCCATCTTATGTAGTTCTAGGTTTAGACTGTTTACTATTACTAGAATAAGTCTTATCGAGTTGAAGTGTACATGTGAAAAAATTCTCATAGTCTATACCTTCTTGTTGTGTATGTTCCTTTTGCAACCAATCGGGTTTTAAATTTTCCAATTGATCCATATGTCTTTCTCTTGATTTTGAGAATCTACTTGTTCCCAATAGCTTTACGCCCTTTTGACAGGCCAACTAACTCCAAAACTTGATTTTTTATCATTGAGTTCATATTCTCTTTCATTACTTTCTTTCATCATTCCCTTCTAGAGTAACTAAGAGTGCTTCACCTTCTATTTGGAAGTATCTTTTTGGAATACTTTTCCTGTTACTCCTTTTAACTAAAGCTACTTGCTTATCCTTTTTCATTTGTCTCGATTTTTGTATTGATCGTTCTTGGCTCCCACTCAGATTGACATATCTTGAGGATTATAGTTTGTCAATTTGTTCTGCATTGTTCTGTTCCTAAGTCTTATAAAGAGATACAGTGTGGTCAACATCTCCTTTATTGGGAAAATTTTTCTCAATGAGTGTGGCATTTCTTGATTTTATTTCAATCACTATGCCATCTTCAATTTTACTTATGAATATATATCATTTTGAGGGTTCAGAGTACCTTATGAAGATACATTTCTTCCCTCTAGGACCCAATTTCCCATGCCTATAAGAACCATCATAGATATATACCACTGAGCCCTAAGGTCTAAGGATGCTTAGATCTAGCTAGTATTTAGTCTATAATTAGGGCATGGAAGCGACTTACTTTGAAGGAACACGATTAAGTATGAAGGTTGCTATAAATAGAGCATCACCCTAATGTAAAATTAGAAGATTGGCTTATGCCATCATCGACCTAACTTTGCCTAGAAGAGTTCTATTTGTTCTTTTGGAAACCCTATTATGTTGATGTGTTCCAAGGATAATTAGTTGCCTAATAATCTTTTTTTCTTCATAGAGATGTTTGAATTAATTCGACAGGTATTCAATACCTCAATCAATGCATAATGCTTTGATTTTATTGTCCATTTGATTATCTACTTCATTTATGTATCGTCTAAAGCACTCTAGTGCCTAGGATTTATGTGAGATCAAATAGACATGATCAACCATATCATGAAAAATCATCAATAAAGATAATGAAATACCAAGATCCGTGTATCGCCCTCACTCTCATTAGATCGCAAATATCAGAATTGATTAATTACAATATATATTAAGGTCCTATTCCCTTACCAAATGGCTTTCTAGTTGCCTTACTAGTTAGATAACTTTCATATAATGACATATTCATGTTGGGGATTTTCACCAACATGCCTTCTTTTGCCAATTTAATCATCTTATTATGATTAATATATCTTAATCTAGCATGCCAGATATTAAGGCTGTTCATGGGCAGGGCTGGGTAGGGTAACCCCCCCTGCCCGGTGCCCTGCCTGATAAAAGCCCTAACCATTTTAGGCTGGGCATGGGCGAGCTGAGCGTGCCCGTTGTGATGCTCTGCTCATGTTGGGAAAAATAATCTGTAATTATAAATTTCTAAAATAATACCATATTCATATGTCTTCAAAAGTTAAATAATATATATAATCTACTAAAAATAAGATAACAAAAAGATAATAATTAAAGTATTGAAATTCATTGTATATAAAAAAAGTTTTGAAGTCTAAGTAATTTGTAATTGTAACTTGGTATAAATTTTTTAAATATTGACAAAGATAAAGCATCTAAAAAAATAAAATAAATAATTATAATTTATAATATAATAATATTATGATTAGTAAAATTAAAGAAAAAAAATCAATATAATTATAAATATTAAAAGACGTAACTTACTTAACTACTTAGATTTTTAAAATAACCATTTAATCATCATTAACTATCATATTCTCCCTTCCAAATGTAGTATCTAGGGAGAAAAGTAAAAAATAAAATAAAAGAATAAGTGCCCATGGGCAGGGCAACCCCCTGCCCGGTGCCCAGCCCGAAAAAAGTATGGGCGACATATTGCAGCCCGATGCCCAGCCCTACCCTATATTTATCAGGCTGGGTAGGGCTATTTTTTCGTGGGCTCGGGTGGGCATACCAGGCTGCGGGTTTTATGAACACCCCTACCAGATATTCATGAGATTATTTGAAGTAATAGCAAAATAATCGTGAGCATTAAAATCACTATCAAGATTCATAATAAAGCACTTTTAAAAACGGAAAGCTGAACCATAAAATATTGAGTTGCTAAAAATGTCTATAACTCTACCATGAAAGTTTGCATTAAACCTAAAGTCTAGTAAGCAAATAACATAAATTAATTTCTGTCAGGTATCAGGAGCATGAGAATGTCATGCAGCATTAAGGTCTTTCTACCACGCAAAACAAGTTGGCAAGTGCTAATGCCTCAAATCTCGATCCTTACATTATTCCCAATGTAAAGCCACTTGCTTTGATACAGCAATTGACGGTACTCCATAAAAGATCATTGATCTTGACTTACGTGTTATGTGGAACGTGAGTCAATAATCTAAGAAGAAGAAACATGTTTTGTCAAAAATATGATACTTAAAACAAATGAGACATGTGAATTCACATAATTCACTGATACCTTTTCGCTCTCGGCCTGTTTAGAACAGTCATTTATGAAATACCCCATATTGTGGTAGATAAAGCATTTGACCTTCTTCAAGGCTAACTTTGTCTTGCCTCTTTTTTTTTTTCTTTCTTCTTATATTGTTTATTGCCTTTCTTTGGTATAAGACAACATTTCTTCCCATTCTTCTAAATTTTTTTGCCCTTCTTGGGTTCAGGTTTTGAATGGGAAGGACTGACACTCTCAGTCAAATATGCTTGTCTAATGGCCTTGTAAGACTTCAAACATTCGCTACTAACTAGTAGAGAGCGATCTGATGATAGCTTGCACTTGTTGTTTGTCAAATAGATTATGTCTAACCTCCTTCAGTTCACAAATCATGTTGGTCATCTGCCTCAAATATTGCCTTATAGGGTTATTTGACTCAAACTTATAGGTATCAAATTTAACCGTTAACCTTCTAATCCTGGTACCGAAGACTCTGCTAAACTTGTCCTTTAAGGTTATCCACATGGCTTGTTCATTCCTGTGTGTCTCAAATTCACATATCAGGCCATTAACCATGGCCCTCAGTAGTGTGATTTTTGCAATGTTATTCTTCTTCTTCAAAGTCAAGTATGCGTCATAGTCTTTCCTGTGCTGGACAATATTTCCAGCCTCATGTTCCACCAAGGCCATTGTTAATGGCTCAATGACATCTTGTTCTTATAGGATATATTAGATCTTTTGGTGTCAAATATCACAGTTATCCCCATTAAGTTTTTTCCTTTGTTCAATTCAACAATAATTTTATTGGTTATTATTGTTCAATTTCGGTTCTTTGACAAACCTATCCCACATTAATTTATTAAACCATAGAACATTTTAATGAATTTACGTATATAGAACATGTGTAGTATACAATGTCATGTACTAATATCATTTTTTATCAAAAACATGATAACATCACTAGACCCATGATTAGAAGAATACATTTGTACCTCACATAACCACTAGTAATAGCTATCACATCTTATCAAAAACAATACAAGCACTATACTCATTAAATTTTGTTTTTAGAAGACTCATTATCTAAAAGGCTCCCACTCACAAAAAGTACACATGAATCATTTACTAAAAAATTGAAACATGTTCATTTAACATATAAGGCATGTAACAAACTGTAAGTCTTTATAATTAAAGGAATATTAAAAAACATGTCCTTAACAAAGAATAACAAAAGAAATCAAACATAAATATACATAATTTGATATGAAAATGACAGTACGCAAACATTACTTTTCTTAGTTTTTTAAGTTTGCAAGGTGTTTTAACATAGTTAGATACAAACTCTATAGTCTTAAGCCAGTAAACCTTTCTTATGGGTCTTCCTTTGGGCTTACCTCTAACCCTACTTACTCTTATATATATATATATATATATTCCATTATGACTTTTAGGTATAATTCAATACTCTGTTTATTTGTCATGAACTTAATGTATTTGGAGAGCACGCTATCAATGCCTTTTATATATGTTAGTTTAATTGCATCTCCTTCAACTATCTCATAGTCAAAACAAAGGTACATAGTTGATTTAATTCCTCTCCTTCCTCAACTTGAAATTCATTGAGAAGAGTGAGCACCGACTTGGGGGTGTGAACCTGAAGAAACCATAAAAGGTTGCCCAGGAAGGAGTTCGACGGGAATAAAATTTCTGACCTAGGTCCGAAATCATATACATGAGGTTTCTCTTATGGTAGTTCTAGATCCTCTTCAGGTTCCTCCTCAAGGTCCTCTTAAAGGTTCTTTTATGGGTCATTGACATCTTGACCTTCTATAAATTCATTGTATGGATCATCTTTTTCAAGAAGTTTCGCATCTACATCGTCACTTTGAGATTCATATACTGGTAACTCATCATCTAGGTATGGGATGTTATCAAATAAACCATATCCCAAGATTTCAGTACTAGATAAAGACATTTTCACCTATATATTAAACATATAAATTATTATAATTTTATAGAATTTTTTAAACAGAAAAAACTAGAAAATACACTGAATATTCATAAATAAGTCCAAAATTGCCAAAAAAAGGGTAAATTATATATCAAAATAAAGATCATAATTTTAGAGATTTTAAGGGAAAAATTACACCTCAATCAGAGGTCTCACACTCTCTCACACGGCTCAAGGGGAAAACTTAAAAAAAAGTGGCATGCCCATTCTTGGGCTAGGCACGTGAAATTCACGTGCCACGTGCCACATGCCACATGCCACATGCCACATGCCACTTCAGCCTTAATTTTTTCAATTGTTGTGAACCTAGGTGGGATTCACTGATCCGACTGACCTAGTACCCCTATTGCCCAAACAAAAAGATTTTTTTTTAAGTTTCAAACTGGGCTGGCTTGGGCTTAGTCTGATAGCAGCCCTAAAATTTTTTTTAATATTGAAGGGGCGATCTCTAATACATTTTTTATGCAAGGCAAAATGCTGTGTTTTGGCCTAAAAACCAGAGAGGGTGCCTTAGCTTCAAAAGACGCCATTTTAGGGATGATCAAAATGCCAATTGGGTCGTGCTAGACCCTACTGGAGCGTGGGTCAAGTCCTTCAGACCTGACTCATCCTTCCTCATTAAGTTTTCCGTTCGACATCTATTTTCAATGTTCTTGGTGTCGTTTCTTCATTTTTTTTGTTCTCTAGAGTGGAGATATAGTGAAACACTTAGAAAGAACTCTAAGAATTCGACATAGGCAAATGGTTAAGGTCGAACAAGTATAAATCTACTATATAAACTTCTTCCTTCAATTTTTCAGTGAAATCGCTTCTTACTCATTTATTTTATTTTGTGAAAATTTTAATTGTTTTAAATATTACCCAATTTACTATCCTCTTTAGTATAACTGCTAGAACTAACACCTCAGTCAATGCTAGATCATAGGCCTCATGTGAATTACAGTGCACTAGAAAGAATCCTGACCCTATATCAATCGTACGAACATTTCCCCATAGCTGACGTAATTTACCACCTAGGATATCCTCCTGTACTATTCTACCCTGAATTGAGACAATAAGATATATCTAGTCTCTACTAATGTTTCGCTAAGCGAGCTTTGTACTCAGGGAGAAGAGAAATATTGGGGCCCTTCGCCGTATGTTCAACACGTATGCGAGACTTCTAGCCTTCATTAGTCCACCAGTCCCCTTCATCCTCCGCTTGAACCTTCTCTGTTTCCCCATCACCAGAACATGCTTGTTTATATGTTTTACGGGGCTACTCCATCGGGCCATCAAATTCAGCAACTTCCTCGTTCCCAACCTCCATCCAATCCTCCACTCGTGGCTCCATAGCCTTGACATTTGACGCTTGTCCATCCCCATTTCTCACCTTCTTACGAATATGAAAAAGTAAGTCAGCTTCCTCCACCGTGACAATGGTCGCCAAGATGTTCTCTTCAATACCGCTTATTCTCTCTTGTTATTCAGTAACAAAAACTTATTATAATCCCTTTTATCTGATCTTTTTGAAATTGATTGACGCTCATTAACTTTTGTGTGATTTTAAATACCTTACACTCTACTATTTGATATATAAGGGATTTAGAGAGAATGGGAATTTTTTTGAGTTAGATTTTAAAAAATTGAAGAAATAGGATTGTAAAATTAAAAAAAGAGATATAAAATAAAACGGTAAAAACAATTAATTAAGAAGTTTTAACCCACTTTTTCAATTTTTTTAAATCAAATCTATAAAAAATTTCTCACCTTTCTCATCCAAATCTCTCATACTAAACATCATCTAATAAACTTAACTTGTAAATGAGTTCATATATCTCAAACCACATCAATCTCAATTTGTTATATTTATACCATAACATGGAAAAATACTTATTGTTCAGGTCTCCATTTATTTTTCTCATCCTCAGCAATACAGTTATCCACTTAACCTAGAGTTATAAAGTAACTAGCTACTGTTTTTTTTTTTATATATATTTTTCTTCTTTTAACTTTGTTGTGTGGTTGTTCAGTTTTGGACACGACTGACTGATTATATTAAGCAGCTGGCTTGGGCCAGTTCTTCGTCTCTCGCTAGAAAGAAACCCTTCTCTTCCCAGAGTTCCAAGGGCATTTTCGAATAACCGGATTATTTCTCAAGTTATTAACAATAAAATCTCCACGCATTCGTAAAAACGGGGAAAAAAATTGACACGAAGTCGCCCCGCCCCCTTCTTTCAATAACAAACCGAAACGAAAACACGCTCATATTATATATCGCTGAGAAGAGGCGCCACAGAAAAGATTTTCTAAAACGTTTAGGAGGGAGTGACACAGGATTATCAAGAACTATCAACTTTTTCTTGCGATTCGTGATCTGGGCTTTGCTCAACTTTCTTCTCCCGTTGTTCAATTTTCAGCGCCCGGGATTTGTCTTGCCGATCTGTTTCTTATCTACTTTTCTTGGTAGTTTCCCCGTCTTGTTCTTTCTTCTTCTTGTTTTCAATTTGTATTTCCTGATTTTTAATGGGATTGTGTCTTGGGTTTAATTCAGCAGGTTTCATTGCTTAGGTTTTCATATTTATTCGCATACTTCAGTGTGCACTTTATCTCAATAACACCCCGCATTTTATTTGGTTCAAATTTTGACTTGTGTGTTTTTTTCTGAATTTTTGGACTCTAGGGTTTTGAACTCGGGCGCTAATTGAGAAGAGCTGAAGCATTTGCAGTATGAGCATAGACAGCCCCGGGACAGGGGACAATTAGGGTTTCGAGCTTCCAACAAGAGGTGAAACTTCCATGGGCGATGGAGGCGTCGCATGTATGCCTTTGCAGCAGCAGCATATTATGGAGAGATTGCCGAATGGAGAAAAAACGCTTTGCGGAGGCACGAAGGGGAATGGGTTCAGTTCTAAGTTGCTCAAGTTTGCTGACACTGATCGAAAGAAGAAGATGAAGGCAAAGAAAGAAGATCCAGCAAAGAAATTTCAGGTGGAAAGAAGTGAATTGGTATCTAACGGGGTAGACAAGAGCAACGATGGACTTGAGAATGATGAAACATACGGGGAAAAGGTACAAAAAGAAGAAATGGAAGAGGGTGAATTGGTCACTATTAAGTGGTCTAGAAATGACCTGGAAAATGGAGAGTTTGTTCCAGAGAAACCGCGGAGAGGTGAAATTGAGAATGGAGAGATTGTTACTGAGAAATCTAAAAATGGGGAGCTGGAGAAGGGAGGGGTTGTTTATGGAAAATGGAGAAGAGAGGACGTGGAAGAGGGGAAGATAGTTCCGGACAGGAGCAGGAAAGTACAGGCTGATAAAGGGGAATGTGGCTTGGGTAAAGGTATTATAGATGGCATGGAGAAGGTAGAATTCATTTCTGATAGGTGGCACCGAGGAGAAGTGGGAAAGGATGATTATGCTTACAGTAGAATGCGCAGGTACCAATCAGGCAGGGATAAAGGGTGGAAAAGTGAACGTGAACGCACACCACCTTCTGGGAGATATACAGGGGGTGATTATATCAGAAAGAAGGAATTTAATAGAAATGGGGGTCAACATGCCAAGAGTGCTCCTCGGTGGGAGAGTGGGCCAGAGAGGAATGGAAGGATTAGTTCAATGATAGTGGATGAGGAAAAAAATGAGCATAGCAATGGGAGGAACCATGCTCGGGAATACTCTGTGGGTAGTTGGTTGAAGCGGCACGGTAACGATTCAAACAGCAGTGAGCGCAAGCACTATGGAGATTATGCTGGTTTAAAAAGTAGGAGGCTTTCTGATGATAGTTGCCGCCCTCTTTATCCAGAGCACTACTCTCATCGCCCTGCAGAGAGGTCTTCTCGAAATTCATCAAAAATATCAGCAGACAAGTATTCCCGGAATCATGAATCCTCTTTACCTGCGAGACCAGCTTATGACAGGCATGGATGTAGCCCTGGTCATTCTGAGCGATCTCCACGTGATCGTTCCAGGTATTATGATCATAGAGATCGTACTCCAGTTCGTCGTGAGAGATCCCCTCACGGCCGTGATAAATCTCCATATGTTCGGGAAAAATCCCCCCATTGCCGTGACAGATCTCCACCCTATGGTCGTGAGAAGTCTCCACATGAAAAGATTCAGGATAGAAGCCGTTACAATGATCATAAGATAAGAAGTCCAACTCATGCTGAGCGGTCCCCACAAGACAGACGTCGACATCATGATCGTAGGGATCGGACGGCAAATTTGATTGAACAACCCCCCTTTGATCGACCTAGGCTAAATAGTATTCGAGAAAACAATTCTAAAATGATATCAAGTGAAAAGCTTGACTCACCACTTAGTTGTAAGGATCATGACGATAAGCTCATTCATAGGGAGTCAAATTGTTCAGGTGCAGATTCTCACCGTGAAAGAAATTTGCATGATGTAGATAGGTCTTTTGAGAGAGACAACAGTGAGAAGCTTGAAAGGGAAAAGCAGTCCTGCAGCCCTAGGGTAAGCTGCAAAGAATCTCCCCGCATTGAGCCACTCCCTGAAGAGCTGCCTTCTATGGAAGAAGATATGGACATTTGTGATACTCCTCCACATGTTCCTGGGGTGGCAGATTCATCATCAGGGAAATGGTTTTACCTTGATTATAGTGGTGTAGAACATGGGCCTTCTAAATTATCTGTCATCAAGGTTCTTGTTAACGAGGGGATACTGATGTCAGATCACTTTGTCAAGCACCAAGATAGTGACAGATGGTTAACAGCTGAGAATGCAGCATCACCATTTGCAGCACGTGATTTTCCATCCCTTGTGTCAGATTCCATAACTCAGCTTGTAAACCCTCCGGAAGCTCCTGGTAATCTCTTGGTTGATACTGGAGATATCCTTCAATCTGGAGCTGAGACTTTTCAGAAGATGCCAACTTCTTTGCTGCGGCCAATGTTATGCCCCAATGACAGTTTAGTTGCATCTGAACCCTCAGAGGAATTCCGCATTGATGAAAGGGTTGGAGTTTTGTTAGAGGGTTATGATGTAAGTCCTGGGAGGGAGGTTGAAGCAATAAAAGGTATTTTGTTCTTTAAAAAATATTCTATAAAGTTTCTTCATATATGAAAAAGATAAAGACTTTGAATATTATAATTTATATAAATTTTATTGTTTTGTTTTTTCAGATATTTGATCTTTCTCAACTTGTCTATTTTCTTGTCTTGCAGAAGCTTTGCAGATGAATTTTGAATATGTAGATTGGAAGGGATTGGGAGACTATGAAGGTGCGTTATTGCTATACAGTGCCTGTACCTGTTCATTTTTTAAAATCTTCTATCCTTTTTTTTAATCAATTATCGATTCTGAGTTTCTGATAATTTATATTTATTTTAAGTTGATCTCTTTTGTCCAAAGATGCCTATGATAGTTTGAGTACGCTATGTTTGAAGAGTTGCTTTTTTTTTTTCCTACTGATTTTTTTTTTAATTTTCAGTCAGTTGACCTCTAGTGATATTGAGGTTGTCTTGTCAAAGTTCTCAATTATGAGCGTCTTGGCTTGGTTGACAGAAGTTTCTTTTAGTAGTTTTGAATATTGCAAGTTTTTTACATGGTGATGAAATCCAAATTGTCATTCTATGGTGTTGATAGCACTTTGTCGATTTATCATAATTCATTGAATATTTTATAAATCAGTTTAGTTTTGGCAATGCTATCCTTATGTTCTATGTGCCTGAGTTTTCCATTTCTGAGTCAAATTGATTTGTTCATAATCTGTCATTTAAGCTGGCTTAGTCTGTCATGTCGCCTTAAATAAATGAAATGACATTTTAGACTTGAATGCGTTAGGAAATAGGTTTTTGCAAGCAGATTAGATGAATAAAATGTTAAAATCACACATTTGATATGAACCAGTGAGTTTTGAAACCAGTGAGGTTTATAGCACATATGGAACTTGTGATTTTGCTCATCATGTAATTAGTAAATTCATGTTTACTTTTCATCTGGGGAATTAAAAATAAACATGGTGCACTTAGAGGTATGTGCCTCATGGAGACTTTTTTCTGTATGTTCAGGCTTCCCTTGGCATGATAATTTTCCGAGAGAAGAATGTGATTCAAGAACTGATTTTGCATCAAGGGACCCTGAGACTCAGTCAAGCATGCTATTTGACAAGGATAATGGATTTGCCTTTGGTGATCCTGGTGACTGCTTTTCTGCCCGATGGCCATGCAAAGGTGGTGACTGTAAGAGGAATGATGATGTCCAAGATAGATCTTCTAGGAAGAAAATTGTCCTAAATGATGGCTTTTTATTATGTGAAATGCCTAAATCTGGATGTGAAGATCCTCGCTGGCCTCAAAAAGACGACTTGTATTATCCTTCTCAAAGCAGGAGGCTTGATCTCCCTCTTTGGGCCTTTTGTGCTGATGAGAGGGCTGACTCTGGTATTGTAAGCAGAACGGCTCAAACTAAATCCTTTTTTGCTAGAGGAGTGAAAGGAAATGCTCTTCCAGTGGTAAGGATAAATGCTTGTGTGGTCAATGACCTGGGATCATTGTTTTCTGAGTCACGACAAAAAATCCGAGTCAAGGACAGACATAATTCAAGGCCTACTCGCCCCTTCTCTTCTAGCAGTGATAGTAAGAGATCATCAACTGAAGAAGATTCTCAGTCAAAAGCCGTTAGTGATCAAAGTTCTTGCCTGAGCACGGAATTTGTCAACACTCCCAAAGACGGACTCTGTACTGTCCATGACTTACAGTTACATTGGGGTGACTGGTATTATCTTGATGGTTCTGGGCGTGAAAGAGGGCCTTCATCATTTACAGAGCTGCAGGTTTTAGTAGATCAAGGAATTATAAAAAAACATAGCAGTGTTTTCAGGAAATGGGATAAACTTTGGGTTCCTGTTACCTCTGCTGCAGAAACTTCTGATACCAGTCTTGGGTGCCATGGAGAAAGTAGCACAACGGCTGGCAAATGTTCGGAACTTCCATTTTTGCTAACTCAAGGTTTGTCATTCAGTGAACCTTGTACAAACGTCAGTTTGTTTGACCGTATACGTCCTCAGTTCATTGGCTATACTCGTGGGAAGCTACATGAATTGGTAATGAAATCATATAAGAGCCGGGAGTTTGCTGCAGCTATAAATGAGGCTTTGGATCCCTGGATCAATGCAAGACAACCAAAGAAAGAAAATGAAAAGCAACTATATTGGAAATCAGGTAATAGAGAGTTTGTTTTTATTATTTTACAGCCATCCTATGTTCTATTTGAACAGCAATGTTGCTTGCACTGCTATGTACAGTTATGCCTTGCCCTTTTCCCCAAATCATTTGTTATTGAATCTTTATATCGTGTCCCTTTTTTTTGTCCCTTTAGTATCGCTTTTGAGGAAACTTAGGACCTGTTTGGTATGGGAAGGGAGATGGAATCCATTTTCCTTGAACAAAAAACAATATGCAATGCCTAATACACACCTATTATCATTACTCAACAGTATCCACATCCATTTATATTACTTTTATTTATTTAAGTAGTGGATCAATTATTTCTCATTTACAAAATCACCTTTTTCATTTCATTTTTCGTTCCATTCTGTGTACTGCCTGTTAGCTGTTGTTTACTTACAGTTGTTTGCTCATATGTATTTTTACAATTGTGTGTGTTACTATTCAAATTTGAAAATTTCCTCATTATAAAGAAAATCTTAAGAGTGATTGTTTACCTTTGATGTTTTTAAAATTGACTAGTGACATCTGGTTTTGGTCATGATGATCATTTTCAATCTGTGATTGACTGAGCTTTTTAGCTTTTTGGAGGACTGCTATTCTTGGTATCATGTTGGGGTTCTCTGTGAGATTTATTCATAATGTGTATATGTTTATATTCTCTGTCTCCTTGCTTATGATGGTGTAATCTTCATTTATTCATGTTAAGTACTTAGTTTATGTATGTAAAACCCTCTCTAGTTAAAGTGTGTCTGCTTTATTTCCTTTTAGCCTTATTTTCTATCTTGATCTGTATGAACAGTATTTAGGGGCTAGCAAATTTACCTCAAACCAATATCTGTGGTTTTCTTGTCTTGCACACATTTTTGGGTTCTATATATTGTATGGGTCTATACTAAATGATTTCATTTACATAGTCTCTTGATTACTTCATTTTTATTTTTCTGGGTGCTTGCATTGTGTTTTGGGTGCTTTAAACTTCAGAAGGTGATGCACATGCTGCCAAACGAGCTCGTATTCTGGTTGATAATAGTGAGGAAGACAGTGATATGGAAGATGGTACCTTGACTCTCCTGAAGAATGAATCCACTTTTGATGATCTATGTGGTGATGCTACTTTCCGTGAAGAAGAAAGTGGTGTCACTGATTCTGAAGTGGGAAGCTGGAGCTTGTTGGATGGTGATGTGTTGGCTCGAGTCTTCCACTATTTAAGATCTGATTTGAAGTCCCTTGTCTTTGCTTCATTGACTTGCAAACATTGGAGGGCTGCTGTCATGTTTTACAAGGAAGTTTCAAGACAGGTCAATTTGTCATCCTTGAGTCATTCTTGCACTGATTCCACAGTGTGGAGTATTATGGTACGTTGTCATACATTTTCCTGTACACATTTTACGAAGTTTCAATTTTTTCAATATCTAATCTGTTATTTGATTGCAGAATGGATATGAGAAAGACAAGATCAAATCTATGATTCTAATTGGTTGCACCAGTATTAGTGCGGGCATGCTTGAGAAGATTCTTCTTTCATTTCCTTTTTTATCTGCAATAGACATTAGAGGATGCAGTCAGTTTAATGAGTTGACTCATAAATTTCCTAATGTGACATGGATCAAGAGCAAAACTGCAGAAGAGCCACATAGAACTAAAAGCCTTAAACATATCAGTGAGCAAACTAAATATGTTTCCAAGACCAGCAATCTAACTGCCACGGATGATTTTGGTGAACTTAACGACTACTTTGATAGTGTGGATAAGAGAGACACGGCAAAGCAATTATTCCGTCAAAACTTATACAAGAGATCCAAACTGTATGATGCCAGAAAGTCCTCATCCATTCTATCTAGGGATGCTCGTACTAGACGATGGGCAATTAAAAAATCTGAAAATGGTTATAAAAGGATAGAGGAATTTATTGTTTCTGGTTTGAGGGAAATTATGAAGGCAAATCCCTGTGACGTTTTCATGCCCAAGGTACCTTCATATATTCGTGTTACTATTTTTCAGATGCCCTATATTATTCTGAAAGTTTTATGTCGTATTTTATCTTTGATAACAGGTTGCAGAAATTGAAGCTAAAATGAGAACCGGTTATTACAGTGGTCGGGGATTGAGCTCTGTTAAGGAGGATATCAGCAGGATGTGTCGTGATGCAATAAAGTAAATATTAATTTCTCTGTTCTTTCTGATTGGAAGTAGATAAATGTTCCTGATGCTATGGTTATGATAAGATTTGACCCTTAACAATTAACATTATTGAATTTGTTCTGACAATAAGAATAAAACGACCATAAATTTTGTTATAATTTTACTAACGTCCTGAGTGAGGGTTACAAAACATGGTCAAAGTTTTCATCGGTGAAAATTTCATTGACACCAACTCGTGTCATGAATGTTTGTGTTATATAATTGTAGAAAGAAAAGGGAAATAGAGAAGAATAGAAAGAGAATAGAAGAGAAACTAAAATTATATTGAATACTTAAGAGTTTAAAACATAAACAAGGCATATCCCAATAAGACTGATGATCACTCTTATTTATAAGCGATGGGTAATCCTAATCATAATAAATATCTAATATTTAAATATTAATATATGTAATCATGATATATATTATAATATCTAATCTTAATATATCATAATATATATTATGATATCTAGTTTTAATATCGCATAATATCTAATACTAATTCTAATAAAATAATAAAACTATTTAAATTGTTTATTTATATTTTACATATCAATATTCCCTTCCTAAAAGACCCTTGTCCTCAAAGGTCAAGTACCAAGAAAGATACTAAACTAGAGCTAAGAAGCATTTTAATCAATTCTCTTTGGAACCAAATTTGGACTAGGAGATTTGAGATTGCCAGCGTTATTAGTGCTAAGTTTGAAGACATGTTGCAAAGTGCACTCTTAAACCCCTCACAAAAGTTGAGACTTGATGATCTATTAGTTTTAAACTTTGGTTTCATCAGTTTCCTTTTGCACGTTATATGTGAAGGTTCCTGTAAACTATCAGCTGTGCTCTGAAAATTGATCTTCTTTGAACATGGTAAACTTTTTACATCTTAGAGAATGCTAGGTTGAATTTTCAAATTTTTCTGAACTGTTATCTGCACCGCATTAGAATCTTGAGTCTGGTTGGAATTCTTGAGACTTTCTTGCCTATTTTTTTTGCTCATCAATTGGTGCTGAAAGGGAAGACTTGTCTTCTTGAGCTGCCGGACACTCTTCTTGATCACAAGAAATGTCCCTTCCTTTCTGCAATATTTTCTGTGACTTTGCCACATCTTTCTTTATCGACTGAGTTTTTTGCATAAGGGCGCTCATCCTGTCAAGTTTTCTTACCATAATTTGAAGACAACGCCCTGTATCCATTCTCATCCTATCAAGATTCTTCTCCATATTTTGAAGACAATGCTCTATATCCATGCTCATCTTGTCAATTTGTGAGTGGCTGAAGAATGATTGCTTTGATATCACTGTTATATAATTGTAGAAAGAAAAGGAAAATAGAGAAGAATAGAAGAGAAATTGAAATTATAATGAATACTCAAGAGTTCAAAACATAATCAAGGCATATCCCAATAAGACTGATGATCACCCTTATTTATAAGTGATGGGCAATCCTATTCTTAATTAAATATCTAATACTAATATATCATAATATCTAATCATGATATATATTATAATATCTAATTTTTATATATAATATATATTATTATATCTAATCATAGTATCGCAGAATATCTAATATTAATTCTAATAAAATAATAAAACTATTTAAATTGCTTATTTATATTTTACATATCAGTTCGTCTATTTGACTCTAGTCTATATGTATGCTCTACTCCTTTCACATTTATCTTTTACCCATATACGTTTGAGAGGCTTATGGTTACATGCATCAAGTTCTTGTGCATGCTGATATTATCTTTGAAATTTTGTAAAGTATATGCTGTGGTTGTGATAGAGGCCCAATAGGCCCCATAAAACCACTGCTGACGTATTCTAGGAGACACAAACAGTCCAAGAGAAAATTCAGTAACATAATGAATTTGTTTCAATCAATTTCAGTTGAGAAATAAGTGAGATGCCCATGATTAGGTGCAATAGGCATATAGAAGAAGTGGGGTCAGTTTCCTATTTTGTTTTGTCAATTTCTTATTTTATTGTCATTTATTTATTTCAAAAAAATACCAAAAATTAAGCTCTGTAAGTGATTATATATTGGCTATTTGGCCCTGAGGAATAAGGGCAATATTTACAGAGTGAAACATCACTTTCCAAGAGATACTCCAGGGCTATAAGGGAAATTGTGGGCGAGATACTTGCTCCAATCTCTTCTAATGGAATTTTCTTTTCTCTTTTACTCAGTTTTCTTGATTCTTCTAAGTTAGCTTCAAACAAATTTGGTATCCAAGCCATGGTTGTTACATGATCATCCCATGCGACTCAAGATCCTGAGGATAATCCCTTTGGTAATGATCCCTTGGCCACTATTGCTTCATGATTAGAGGCATTAGATATTTTAAATGAAAAGTTCGCTGCACTAGAGGCTCGTTCTAAGCATCAAGAACGTGCACAAGGGGGTCCCTTTTTCAGATTAAGAGGAAAACGACGACGAACTTGGAATCCACTCAAAATTTGAGGTTGTCATACAGAGATTATTTTCCCATGTTTAGTGGAGGAGACTCGTGTGGTTGGATCCTTAAAGCAGAAAAGTATTTTAGGTATTATGAGACTTCGAAAGACGACAACATGGATATTGCGTCGATTTATTTAGGAGACACCCTTGATTTATTCTCATGGATAATGGGGCAAAGAATAGTGGTCTTTTGGGGGACTCATAATGGCACTCTAAGAGCAATATTGCCCTCTTGAATACCGGAATCTAGACGAGTATTTGTGCAGCGTTAGACAGACGGGTTTAGCGCACGAGTATCGGTCTGATTTTGCAAGAAGGTAAGCACATGTAAAAAATTGGCTTGATCACTATCTGTTGGGGGCATTCATCAATGGCCTCAAGGAGGAGCTTAAAGTGGATGTGCGAATCCATAAACTTGGAACAGTCTATCAAGCAACTAGCTTAGCCTTAGAATATGAGGCCAAGTTTAAAACATGTAAAGGGCCCAAGCCTAGTTCATCTTTGATGGGCTAGCAGCGAACCAACCTATTCATCCCGTCAGACCGTGGGAGCACCAGCGGGTCATTCATCTCTAACCGAAACTCGATAGCTGCCCCATCGGGTAACAAGTCGCTGCCACTACTCTAGCCATATGAGATCCAGCATTGGCGAGACAAGGGCTTATGCTTCAGATGTGAAGATACGTTCCGTCTAGGGCATTGATATTCTAGCTCCCTGTCGCTAATGGAGATTACTGAAGAAGGGGAAGAAATTATGCCACCGATAACAGAGGAGGCCTCCAAGAAGGAAGGAATTATTGACAAAATATCCTTCAACGCAATATTATGGAGGTCTTCGGCTTCAACAATGAGGTTGGAGGGAAGGTATGTGATTATCTTGTGCTCATCTTGGTCGACAGTGGGTTGACCTATAACTTAATATCGGAGGATATCTTCGCCAAACTCCATCTGTCATTGCAAGCTACTCCGCTCTTGGGGTTTAGATAGGTGATGATCGAACTGTGAGGTGCAATTGGGTCTGGGATGAGGTTGACGTACAAATTTTTGACTTGGTGATTAAACATTAAATTTTCCCTTTTCCATTGAAAAATACCGATCTGGTTTTGGGAATCAAGTGGTTGGCTTCCTTGAATACGATTCAAGCGAATTGGAATGAAATGTTTATGATTTTCTGGGTGAATAGAAAGAAGTACAGACTTCAGGGGATTGGTTCACAAACTGGCACACTTGTTGAGCTCCAAAGTATGCTATGTGACACGAAAATTCCACCGGTAGTACCATGGCAGCCAATGTGGAAGCCCTTTGTTGACAATTTCAAGAGGTCTTTGTAGAGCCACATACATTGCCTCCGCCACGTGGGCTTTACCACTCCTTCCCATTGCTACCGGAATCCGCTACACCAAATTTAGGGCCTTACCAGTACCCTCACTATTAGAAGGATGAAATTGAATCACAAACTGCAGAATTACTTGAACGTGGATTCATGCGGCCTACTTTTAGTCCTTTCGTGAGCCTAGTGTTATTAGTGAGCAAGGAGGACGGATCCTGAAGGTTGAGGGTTGACTACTATCGTCTCAACAAAATCAATATTCTAGACAAGTTCCCAATTCCTAAAATTGACAAGTTATTAGATGAATTACATGGGGCGGTATACTTTTTCTAAATTGGACTTACGTTTTGGGTACCCCTAAATCCGTGTACTTCCTTAGGATGTGCACAAAATTGCATTTCACGCTCATTTAGGACACTATGAATTTGTAGTGATGCCTTTTGGCCTAAAAAATGCACTAACCACCTTCCAATCGGCTAGGAATGAATTGTTTCACCCATATTTACAGAAATTTGTGCGTGTATTCTTTGATGATATTATGATATACAGTCTTATGCTTTTCAACATATAGGACATCTGCGAGTTGTTTTCCAGATTTTGTGACAGCACTCTATGTCAATGCAAAGAAGTCCGCTTTTGGCCAGACACATCAATTATTTGGGGCATATTGTATCTGCCCAGGGGTGGAAGTTATGCATGAAAAGATTCATAATGTTGCTCATTGGCCTACACCGACTTTAGTAAAGGAATTGAGGGGATTATTGGGGCTTATAGGTTATTTCCGGAGGTTTACGAAGAACTATGGTATTATTGCTCACCCATTGACCAACTAAACAAAAAAAGATGCTTTTGTGTTCACTGAAATAGCTCAAAAGGCCTTCAAAAATTTGAAGATTGCATTGACCACCGCCCCTGCCTCGGCAAATATTGCCATTTGATGGCCTTAACCCACCCCTATTCTGCAAAGACGGTGGCTGAATTATTCTGCTAGGAAGTGGTCAGATTATACGGCGTCCCCCGATATATAGTTTCATACCGAGATTCGCTTTTTCTAAGTGAGTTTTGGCAGGAACTCTTTCGTTAAGCCAGACGTGCTTGAGAATGAGGACTGCTTACCACCTCCAATCCGATGGGCAAATTGAGGCTGTGAACCATTGCTTAGAGACTTACCTCTGTTGTTTTACTCATGAACAACCCAAAATGTTGAGCAAATTCCTGTGCTGGGGGCTGAATACTCTTCTAATACCAGTTTTCATATGTTTGCTAATACTGCTCCTTCAAACTAGTATATGGCAGAGAACCCCCAACTCTAGCTCCATATGTCAAATGAGAGACTAGGGTGGCTGAGTTGGAGGAGCAATTGGAGTTACGCGATGAATGCTCCAACTTCTACATCAGAACTTGTTGAAGGGTCAAAATAGGATGAAACTTAAGGCAGATTAGAAGAAGAGGGACTCGCAGTTCTCTCCAGGTGATTTGGTTTGCCTAAGATGGCAACCTTACCGCCACAAGACTATGCCTAAAAGAAAATTCGAAAAACTCTCCCATGTTTTTTGGACCCTGTAAGGTGATCTGCAAAATTGGCCAAGTCTCTTATGAATTAGAACTGCCCTCGAGGCTAAGATATACCCTGTCTTTCATATCTCTCTGCTATGGCTAGCAGTGTGACAACATCAAGGTTGTCAGCCTATACCGCTACCTCTCTCATCAGATGTGGAGCTACTACTTACTCCAATAAGTGTTCTACAACACTGCTGTGCTAAAGATGGAAGCTTAGAATTACTAGTTCAATGCGAGTCCCCGCAGATAGAAGAGTCAACCTGGGAAAATTATGATATACTCTCGGCTCAATTTCCATCCTTTCAACTTGAGGACAAGTCGTTATTCTAGGAGGGTAGTATTGATAGAGGCCCCACAAAGCCACTGTTGACATATTCCCGGAGACACACACAGTCCAAGAGAAAATTCAGCAATAAATAATTAATTTGTTAATTTCTGTTTGTTTCAATCAATTTCAGTTGAGAAATAAGTGGGATACCCACGATTAGATGTTGTAGGCACGTAGAAGTAGTGGGAGTCAGTTTCCTATTTTTTTTTTGTCAATTTCTTATTTTAGTGTCATTTATTTATTTCAGAAAGATACCAAAAATTAAGCTCCGTAAGTGATTATATTTTGTCCATTTGGCCCTGAGGAATGGGGGGACAATATTTACAGTGTGAAACATCACTTTCCAGGAGATACTCCAGATACTTGCTCCAATCTCTTCTAATAGAATTCTCTTTTCTCTTTTACTCAGTTTTCCTGATTCTTCTGGGTTAGCTTCTAACAGGTTGCCTCAGTTTATGTATTTATATTGTTAAACTACGCATGATTATGTATATTTCCCTCCTTCCAGTTTTTAATTTATCTCATTATGTGCTCTTATGCTTAATGTTTACAGAGCAAAGAATCATGGTGATGCTGGTGATATGAATCATATTAGTACATTATTCATTCAGCTTGTGACACGGTTGGAAGAAAGTTCCAAGTCTCTGAATGGTAGAGATGCATCACTGAAGTTAGGGGAAAATGACTTACCATGCTTGTTTGGTTCCACTTCCTCAAAGTATAGGAAGAATAAATTGGTCCCTGAGAGGAAGTATAAGAGTAATGGAGCACGTGGCAGTTTAGATAATGGAGACTATGTCTCTGACCGAGAAATTAGGAGACGTTTATTAAAGTTGAACAAGAAATCTTTTGATTCAGATGGGGAAACATCTGATGACATTGATATTTCTTCTGAAGACGGCAAGAGTAACAATGAAGCTACAACATCTGGCAGTGAAAGTGACCAAGAAATCCATTCAGAAACTCAAATTGGGGAGTCAAGGGGGGATGGACTCTTCACACCAGATGAGGGTTTGGATTTCATAAGTGATGATCGTGAATGGGGTGCTCGTATGACTAAAGCAAGTTTAGTTCCTCCAGTTACCCGGAAATATGAAGTCATTGACCATTATGTCATTGTGGCTGATGAGGAGGATGTGCAGAGGAAGATGCGAGCCTCATTACCAGATGACTATGGAGAAAAACTGAATGCACAAAAAAATGGCACTGAGGAATCAGATATGGAACTGCCTGAAGTCAAGGACTACAAACCAAGAAAACAGCTTGGAGATGAAGTTATTGAGCAAGAAGTTTATGGAATTGATCCTTATACGCACAATCTTTTGCTTGATTCTATGCCAGAGGAGTTAGATTGGCCTCTACAGGAGAAGCATTTGTTTATAGAAGACATGCTCCTTCGAACTTTGAATAAGCAAGTTAGGCAATTTACTGGAACAGTAAGCACTCCAATGAGCTACCCTTTGCATCCTGTTATTGATGAAATTAAGAGGAGTGCTGAGGAGGACTCTGATGCAAGTATGGTTAGAATGTGTCAGGGTATCCTAAAAGCCATAGATAGTCGCCGGGATGACAAATATGTAGCTTATAGAAAGGTACATGCAATGTATTTTTGACAATATTTATGTTGTAACTTTTGCCATTTTCTCTAGTCGTTTCTCTTCTCAATTTTTCTCTCGCTAACATTCCCTTTGTTCTGTTACTATTGTGTTGGACCGCACAGGGCCTTGGTGTTGTTTGCAACAAAGAAGAAGGATTTGGTGAAGAAGATTTTGTTGTGGAATTTCTGGGAGAGGTATGGCTTTGTTTTTGTGGTATTTTGCTTTGTTTTTCTAAGAATTCATTGATGTTCATATTATGCATATTTGTGTTTTTCGTCTTAAGTTTAATCTCAGGTTTCCAATATATGTATCTAAACAATAGTTTTTCTACTAGTCAGGGAAGAGCAGGAAGCTTCCTGGGCATAATTAGTTATTTAGTTCCATGTTCTTTAACATTATCAAAACAGCCATGATCCATTTTTTTTACCAACTTTGACATTTTTGTGTTTGAGATGTGAAACTAAATTGTTAATTAGGCAATTACATGTGTATGTGCCCATAACATATGGTTTTAAATGTTTATTACTGTGATTTACGCTATTTAGCAGGACTTTTCCGACTGAACCAAATGATATGATGATGTGAAAAAGGGAGGGGATAGGGGAGAGAGAAGAGGAAGAGGGGAAGATAGAAAGAAAGGAGGGAGAAAAATAGAGAGCAATTGTGGGAGAATGATCACAAATTCTCAACTTCTTTCCATTCATTAAAAAGCTTGCAAATGAATAAACTATTTAGAGAGCTCTATATCTAATCCTAGTTAAGCTAAACTACTATAATCCTAAAAGATAGGATCAAATCTTACTCAAATTTAAAATAAACTAAATCCCAGATAAGAAAATATAAGATGTAATCCTAGATAACATAGAATAATCCTAATCCAAACTAAATTTATTTAAAAGATAATCCACATCCAAAGAATTTTGAAATAAAAATAACTAATAAAACAATAATCAATCTAATTAAATCCTAGTGTTTCCTACTCTTTGTAAGACTCTTCCATCTTTCGTCAGATGGCGTTGCTGCTAATGCTGTCTGGTATTCCCCTATGCAATTTTATTATATAAATAAATCTAGCTCATTGGGTTTCTTAACTTTTATGCAGAAATTGGTGCTTCAAGATTTCTTAAATGAATAATATATGTGTAAATTTTTTTGGCATCTTAAGTGTTTAGCTTTTCTGGTTTCCCCAGGATTTGTATGGGAAGATGAACCAAATAAAATTAAAAAGACTATTTAAAATCCATCTAGTAGGCTAAGTGGAGATGGCATATTCCTTGGCTCAAATGCCTTTATTCAAATAATCATGATTCATTTTTATACATCCCATTAGTTAATTACGGGTCCCTAAATTCCAAATGATATTTACAGAATTCATAAGTAATAATGAACAATTAAAAAATATAATGAATGACAATTTTACCATCTTATAATGGATTACTATTATTGGCTTTGCTAACTGAATTTTTGTATAGAATGTCTCATGGCTGACTTCTGTTATAGAGGGAACGATTAATAATATACGGCTATTATTTGAGGTGCTAGTTCTTGTTAATTGATTTGCCACCAGGTGTTTAGTTTATCCTCTATGAACAACCTTGTTCAGTACACCTTGTCTTTAGCATAATTTGCCTGTATGTTTTTGAGATGGTGAGGCATAATTTTCTCCCTTCAATTCCTTTTATAGGTTTATCCTGTGTGGAAGTGGTTTGAGAAACAAGATGGAATACGTTCTCTGCAGAAAAATAGTAAAGATCCAGCTCCTGAATTCTACAATATTTACCTTGAGAGGCCAAAGGTGCTTATTACTTCAGACTAGAATTCTGTTATATTAACCTGTATTTTTCAATACTTTATTATACTTCCAGCTTTCTGTATATCTACTCTTGTGTTGCACATGGCAGGGTGATGCTGATGGGTATGACTTAGTTGTTGTTGATGCCATGCATAAGGCTAACTATGCCAGTCGAATATGTCATTCATGCCGGCCTAATTGTGAAGCAAAGTAAGCCATTATTATTTTTATTTTTCATTTACTTGTAATTAAAGCAGCCTAAACCAGCTATTCTTGCCAGAAAATGCGTGTTAATTGATAGGACAAATTGGAAGTCATTGCCTTTTTTGTATCAGTTATTTTCTTTAGCCTGGCTGTGGCAACAAAGATGCTGTACGACCAAATCTAACTGATAATAAATTTTTTATCTCCATGTTTAAGCCCTCTATCTAGTCGTAGACATGGATATTGACTCTGAGATTAAGCAATTGACAATCTCTCTCTAAATTTCCATTTTTACTGTTTCTGTCTTGAGTTCTTAGTTTCACCTGACTTTTGGTTACATTGTTGATCTACGTTTTGATTCCTGGTGATCATTTCTTGCCTTTTCCATTCTCATCCAGAGTTACAGCTGTAGATGGTCATTATCAAATTGGAATTTATACTGTTCGTCAAATACAACATGGTGAGGAGATCACTTTTGATTATAATTCTGTCACAGAGGTTTGTCCTGCTTTCCACTACCTTTTTATACTTTAAAAAAAAACTATCTACTGCAATTGTCTGATAAATTCCTGTTCATCTTACTGTAGAGCAAGGAGGAATATGAGGCTTCAGTGTGTTTGTGTGGAAGCCAAGTTTGTCGGGGGAGTTATTTGAATCTGACTGGTGAAGGCGCTTTCCAGAAGGTTTGGGTTATTAAGGAACCTTGTTTTGCTTAGGGTCTCAATCAAAGATAAAAAATTATGTAAACATTGTTAACCATGAGTGTTTCCTGCACACATGCATTATATTGTTAGTGTTCACATCACATTAAACCTTTTCCTGGAGTTTGCTAAAATAATTTGAATAATATTATATCTTTTCTAATTTGGAGTCTTTGATCATTTTATCTGTTAACTGGAGTTTGTTGTCCATCCTCTTAGGTGCTGAAAGAGTGGCATGGAATTCTTGATCGTCATTGTTTGATGCTCGAAGCTTGTGAATTGAATTCTGTCTCTGAAGAGGATTATAATGATCTGGGAAGAGCTGGTTTAGGCAGTTGTTTGCTTGGTGGCCTGCCCGATTGGCTAGTTGCATATGCAGCTCGCCTTGTACGTGTCTTTGTTTCTTCTTTGTCCCTTTTTTGTAATTTCTGCTGTATTTTTTTTCTCCTGACACTTGCTTGTTGTGAAGGTGAGATTCATCAATATTGAAAGAACTAAACTTCCTGAGGAAATTTTGAGGCATAATCTGGAAGAAAAAAGGAAATATTTTTCAGATATATGTCTTGAAGTTGAGAGAAGTGATGCAGAGGTTCAGGTATGCTTGCTTTCTTTTTGTCTGCTTTGTCTTATTTCCAAGATATGTGTTCTGAAAAAAAAAAAAGGAAATTTGTAATTTTGTATGCTCATTTTTCCAACCTTTCTTCCCGTCATTTTTTTGGTATGGCTCAGGCTGAGGGTGTGTACAACCAAAGGCTACAGAATCTTGCTGTCACTCTTGATAAGGTGATAGCGCCTTCCCCCTATTTTTCTTTCTATTTGTTACTATTTTTTTCTGGTTTAGAATGAACATGAGCAGTAATGCTTTCTGGTTAAAATATGGATTCAAAAGAAGGTAAAGAGTTTTATTTTTTTTAAGGATCGTTAAAAGCAGTAGTCTGATACCTTTGAATGTAGGAAGCTGGTTGGAATGACAGTTTATAGGTTTTCAAGAATTCCACCTATCATGTTTTGTGTTAAGCCCTTCATAATAACACAATTCCATGTAATTTGGAAGTTCATGCACTCACTTGCACTCTAGTGTACAAGATGTCAATGTAGAGTCCTGGTTTTTGCAATTATTTTGTTTTATGTAATTTTAGGGTGATGTTAATCTTTAATTGTCATTACAGGTAAGATATGTTATGAGATGTATTTTTGGGGATCCGCGGAAAGCACCACCTCCACTTGAAAGGCTCAGCCCTGAAGCAGCTGTTTCCTTCCTCTGGAAAGGAGAGGATTCATTTGTTGAGGAGCTTCTTCAGTGTATAGCTCCTCATGTTGAAGAAGATGCCTTGAATGATCTGAATGCCAAAATTCACTCTCATGATCCTTCAGGTTCTGGTGATATTCAAAATGAGCTTCAGAAATCTCTATTATGGTATGTGAGTTGCACCTTTAGTATCCTTGTCTTTTGCCTGAATGAATATGCAAACGTTACCATGAGTTTTCTCCCTTTTACTAAAGGTTGAGGGACGAGGTCAGAAATCTACCTTGTACATACAAATGTCGGCATGATGCTGCTGCTGACTTAATTCATATTTATGCTTATACCAATTGCTTCTTTAGAATACGGGTATGATTTTCTGCTGGGAATCCTGAGATACAATTAAAAGTTTCTGTTTTTCCCCCTTGAATTTAACTTTATGATCTATAAACAATTTACTTCTCTCCTTGCAGGATTATCAAGCTATTACTTCTCCACCTGTCTATATTAGTCCACTTGACTTAGGTCCCAAGTACGCTGACAAGTTGGGAACAGGATTTCAGGAGTATCTAAAGACATATGGTGAAAATTATTGTTTAGGGCAGCTAATTTTTTGGCATAACCAGAGTAATGCAAATCCAGATAGTAGCCTGGCCAGAGTTCGCAGGGGTTGCCTGTCATTGCCAGATGTGGGTTCCTTTTATGCTAAGGCTCAGAAGCCATCCCGTCATCGTGTTTACGGTCCTAGGACTGTCAGATCAATGCTGGCAAGAATGGTTAGTTTTGTAAGATTTGCCATTGAGTTCTCAATTAACATTTTTTTCTGTATTTCTTGTGTGGAAAATGAATTGCAGTACATGTTATTTGGGGTAGCCTGTATTTCTGTAAGATTGTTGATATTGGTTGAGGTGTGCTTACCTGTGCATGGTAAACTGACTTGTAAAAGAACATGTTTTATCTCAAATTATTTACAAGATGCACAAGTTATATGTCCCCTGTAGGCCTCTCTGGGAACGTGATTGGAATTGTTTGAATAGTTTTATAAGCTGACTGTTAGCATGCTCTAGGGCTAATATGATACCAGGTAGATATGTTATTGTGCTTTTGATTTTTGCTGGGGTGGTTGCTAATCATGTGCTGTTTATACAGGAGAAGCAGCCGCAGAGAGCCTGGCCCCAAGACAGGATATGGTCATTCCAAACTTCTCCGAAATTTTTTGGCAGCCCGATGTTAGATTCTGTTATGAATAACAATGCTCCACTGGACAGGGAAATGGTTCATTGGTTGAAGCACAGAAGAGCCGTATTCCATGCCATTTGGGAGAGATGAAATTTTGCGTGAGGTTTTGGTAAGCTGACGTAGCCTTCGGGGCACAACTCTTTAACATTAGAGCATGGAGCGGTTCATTCAAAGCTGACTGCCTCTTTTAGTGTGGGGAGTATGTAATTGTTGATCCAAATCATTATATTCCTTGAGCCCTTTTTTCCCCTGATTCTTGTGTACAGTTTTTCTTGACCTTTGATTTGTAATTCATTCGGTTTTGGGGCATTGTTTTACTCTTATCTAATATGAAATGAAAGGAAGGGAGAAAGAAAAAAGGTCTATTCCAGGCACTGAATGTTTCTCATCTTGAGTTCAGAGCCGTTTTTTTTTCCCATCTCTCCAATGTTGGAACATGCGGAGCGCTTAATTTTCTGTATGCATCGTCCTTAGGGTGAAGGCATAGCACAGATTTGAGAGAAAACATGAATTGGCTTCAAGAGCGTGGCATGAACGTGTCCTGATATATGTACGGAAGGTTAACAGGGCATGCAGAAATTAGTAGTTGGCATGCTGATTTATGCCAGCCCCCAATTAGTTGGACAAGGCTCATAATCAACGTTTTGGGCAAGAGGTTGAGGCATTTGTGTGTAAAGGTGATCGGGGAAGGGAAACATCTGACGCCTCAGTGTCGGAGCTTTGTCCGCATGGCAGCTCCTCAGACAATGATTGTATTATCTCTATCAGCTTAAGGGCTTCACTAATTGATCTATGTTTGATAAGGTGGCATTTGCTGTTCACCTCCGCTAGCCGCTCATGATTCCTTTTTGATTCGTTCTGTTATGCCAAAATCCTGAGTCAGCATCTGCTTTTGCTTTCATCATTTCTTACCACCCATGTCCCTATTACTTCCCACTTCATATTAAGCATACTACACATGAAGATGAAGAAATACTACGCAGGAAGCGTACGTGCGTCCACAAGTGTGGCAAGAATCTGTGGATAAGAAAGCAACAATAGATATAGATATAGGGATTCATAATACATTAAGTAAAGGATAGGTAATGGTGAGCATGGAACTGGGGATTTAGGTGTTATCTTTTCCGTTAGCCTGCGCAGACACAGAGAATGGCCCCCATCCATTAGATTAAGATCAAGTTCATCCTACGGTCCACGTAAAAAGATATCAAAAACTGAAAAGAAAACAAAAGGACAAAGAAACAGAGCAGAGGCGGTTTTCCAGGGGAGAGTAGCTGAAACGGCCAGAAAGCATAAGCAGACAAAAACTCGCACATCCCTCTCTCTCCCCTTTCCGCCACCTCATCGTACCCTCCTCCTTGTACGGACCCAATCGTCCTCGACAACCCCCCCCCCCGGGTCTCTTTTTCTCCCTCCACGTCTCTCTATTTATTCCTCACCCGTTCATTCCCCCTTACCCTCTCCTGCTTCTTTTGAATCATATTCATTCATGGATCATAACTTTGTTTCTCCCTATTCTGCCGCCGATGACGCCTCTTCATCATCCTTGGATCCATTGTTTTCCGGCTTCAGCCTTCAGTCCATTCTCAGCCTCCACCCCTCCGTCTTCTCTGACTACGCCGGCGGCAATGGCCTCCCCAGTCTCTCATTTTTATCCGATGATTCCCTGTCCCTGAATCTCCAGGGTGAAGCCAACCAGGGCTTCAGCACTTATGAGGACCACATTGCAGAGACAACAGAGAAGAAGCCGACTATCTTGCCCAAATCTGACTCAGGTCTCTTCGAGTTCGTTGCAAGCTCTGATAGCACTACTTCTTACCCCTTCGACTTCTTCTCCGGTCACTGCCCTCCCAGCTTCTACGATTCCTCAACCTTCAACCTTCTTCCTCAACTCCATTCCGTCGAGTCCTTTTCTCGCAAGCGTCCCCGCTTCGACTCTCTCATTTCCACTCCCAACACCGTGCCCGCGCCGCCGCAGCACAACCCTGATCCTTCCACCGTCTTCAGCAACAACCTCTTGGCCAACACAAAACCAGCCTCTTCTTCGCACGATGTTCCTCCCGTGGGTGAAAAATCATCTCCGGTGATTCCTCAAAGCAACCTGGCACGTCAGCGACGGCAGAAGCTGAGCGACAAGACTCGGTGCTTGCAGAAATTGATGCCGTGGGACAAGAAAATGGACCAAGCCACGCTGCTGGAGGAAGCGTACAAGTACGTCAAATTTCTGCAGGCGCAGTTCAATGTTCTCCAATCCATGCCCTCCTATTCGCCTTTCCTGTCCCACTCTGATGCTTCGCATTCCCAATCCTCCGTTCAAAAGGGCAAGGTGTTTGGGGATTTGGAGAGGCTGAATCGTAACCAGGTGTTGCAGGTGCTGGTGAACTCGCCCGTCGCCCAAACAAGGCTTTACTCCCAAGGCTTCTGTGTGTTCACCGTTGAACAGTTAACTTTGCTGAACAACATGACAGGGAAGAGGCTTCTTCTGCCGCAGATTATGTCCTATAACGCTTCTTCAAAATCCTTCTTTAAGTGATGCAGAGGGAAGAATTCTCTCACCGACGCGCTTCCTTGGAAAACTGTTCTTGTTTTGGTGCTTACTGTCAGATTTAGTTAACAATGGCCATTAGGCTCTAGCTAGTTTTCAATTATATATATATATATATATATATATATATGATTTTGATCTTTTTGAACATGTTTTGAATATACTGTGAATGCGAAGTTATAGCTTTCAAGAGGATAACTATAGAACATGATGTGTTAGTGCGTTTTGCTGTTACGAATTCGAAATATATATGATTCACTTGCCCTTCTTGCAGATCACATTGGTGAGTTATGGCTTAACTTGTTGGCGTTTTACAACGCTCAGTTAGGGTTCTATAATTATTTTGCTTTTCTCACCATCAATTTCCGAGACTGTTCACTTCTTCAGGCATCTGTTATGATTATTCTTTTTCTTTTTTTGTTACAAACTGTTCTGATTATTTAAAAACTTACTAGATGTTAAGCTTGAAGATTCCAAAACAGCAATTTCATGTTGGGCTTTTTTTAGTTCACTTAAGTCCGACCCATATTTCGGAAACACCCGGAAATGCAGTCTGTCTAATATTGGTCCTTGGGCCATCATTAGAGCCCATCTGACTTCATTTTTGGGCCTTCTTTTTCTATTTTGAATAATAACACTGGGAAGTTGCTGTCATTAGGAAAAACAAGTGATTTAAAACACTTTATAAAAAAAAAATTTAAAACATAAAGTCAGCAAAGCCATCTTCTGGGGCAACAACATAGTTGCAAATAATAACAACAATGCAATGCAATAATAATATATAAGATAAGCATAGGGCTTATCTGCTTGAAGCTGAAAGATACCACAACTACTAATTTTTAAAGGGTTTAGGGTTTAGATATCAGAGGTAGTCTCAAACAAGCCAATGTACTCTCTGTGCTAGTCCCATCGAAGATGTAAATCATGTTTTCAGAGACTGCCCCTTTGCTTCTTCAGTTTGGAAGATATGTAAATCTTGCCACAAGACATGAGCGCCGACTTTTTCGGCAACGATGTTCCGATTTGGCTTGAGAATCAATTAGGAAGCAAATCCCTGGATGATTCACGGAAGATGGGCTTCTGCATCACTTGTTGAAAGCTTTGGCATGCTAGGAATAATAGGATTTTTAATAATGAGCATTAGAGTACTCACAGTTTTATAGGGATTATTCATACAACAGTAGCTCACTCGCTTAGGAATGTTTCTTTGAATATATTTTATGTAAATCCCTAGTTATTTTCAGCACTTGTACAGTTTTTTGGTGAAATGAAATACTCCAGTTCCACTAAAAAAAAGAAGTGTATTTTCTTTACCTTTTTGTTGGAATGATTGGCGCCCTAGTTCAGATGCAGCGACTTAACTTTTACATTTTTGGTCTGCTTTCATAGGGTTAGGGGTTTTGATCTGCTGCGGCCCTTGGGAGGGAATTTTCCAAACATAGAGAGGTTTGATGGGGTTACTATAACAAAATTTTCGATTTGACCTACTACGATGAAATTAGGGACAATAATCCACCTCGTCACCGTGATGACCTGACAAGAAACAAGAAAATTAGTCACAGGTTTTCTTCGCCTAATCTGTCCCACACTCTAGACTAGGGACCAAAGGCCTTCTTAATGTCTTCTTCAATAAATAAACCTTTCTCAAACTTTGTCCTGTGATTCTTAGATGTTTTCCCCCTTATTCACTAAACATCACGGTATGACACAAGGCAAAGGGATATTCAAATCGCAATGTTTTTTTTAAGTGAAAAATAACGTTACACAAGGCAAAGAGATATTCAAATCCCAATGTTTTTTTTAAGTGAAAATAACATTTATTGTAGTTGATTATGCTGAGAAACTCGGCAAAGTTGATATTTGTGCTAATTAAGGAAAAGAAGAAGAAGAAAGCACTCGTTAGATACTAAGGTCTTTCTCAAAAAACTTGTAAAAGTTTAAAAAACGATAATATAGTAATTTTTGGAGAAAATTACAAAAAGAGCCATCCTAATATAGTTAATTTCACTTTGAGTTACTAAAATTTTTAAATCTTAGAATGGTTCGATGACTTCAATTAAAATTTATAAATTGATGGTAAAATTACCCAAATACCCTCTGAATAAACTTAGCTGAATTTCTGCCCAAATATTCATCTCCTCTATCTCTCTCCTTCTCCGGCTCCAGTAATCAACACTAGTGTTTTGAGTTTAATTTCATCCCACTCTAGTGAATCGCATATATAAACAAATTTGAATTAGTAATTAATCCACCATTTTTGTTATTCTCTATTTGTCTCTCTTTTTTAACTTATAAGTAGAGTATTAATCTTTATAGATTTTATGTTGAATTTGATGTTATAATTCCCTACAATTGATCAATAAATATATTGTTAAAACATATAGAAAGAATTTATGCAAAGTTTGATTTATTTTTAAAAGAATAAATTTAGTTTAAAATCATTTTCTCAAAAGTACTGTGACAAATCTAATGCTATTTATCGAAATATTCATTAAAAAGATGATTTATCGAATATATCTTTAATAAGTCTTTAGTAAAAAATATAATTAATAGTTTCATATTTTATCCATAAATAATTTATTTAAAAAATATCATATATTATACTTAAAATATATTTCATTGAATATTATTTATATTATTCAAAAAATAACATTATCGAAAAATCATTTGAAAAACTAACTTGAAATATATTAGTTTGACTTTCAATCACTTTGAATAGTAATAACTTCTTCCATTTAACTCTAAACTTAACAAATAACCTATTGATAAAAAGCTCTTTAAGTCTACTTTCATATAAAATAATTTTCATTCCAATAGCCATCATATACAACAAGATATGATAAATATGGTAACTAAAGGTAAGTACCAAGATGGGAATTTCATGCTCCATATTGGGAACGGTATCACTCCTTCATGTGAAATTCTTTTGTAATGATTTTGGTTTACATGAACCTTGTTCTAAGTTTAATTTTATATAAATTAAGTTTCGTCTCAAACAAATATGTATATTATAAGATATGGTCAAAATACTAAATATATGTTAGGTTAAACACATGCATTAGTCGAAAAGATGGCAAATATGTTGCCATTTTTTGAAGTGTTTTTCGAATAACTTTTTAATAAATTTTAGTTATAATTCAAGCATTGACACTGACCTCCAATGACCATATTGATCATATCTTTCTACATATAATGGCTATGGGAATAAAACTTGTTCCATAAACTTAAAAGATTTTTTTTATTAATATGTTATTTGCTAAGTTTAAAATTAAATAGAAAAAATTATGACTATTCAAAGTAACATAGATAAAAGTAGATCTAACATTCCATGGCTCAAATTTTTTCATAACAATTTATATTTATTTACCAAAATCTTTATCAATAAGTAACCCTATCAAATATGTCTTCGATAAATACATATTAGAAATCAAATATTTTTAAAAGTTTTTTCTTATTTTTAAGCAAAATTTTTATTGATAAATTTATCGATAAATGCTCATGTCATATTCAATTAAATATAAAAATCTTTTTTATAAGTTAATCAATTGTTATTATTAAAATATTAAAATCTAACATTAGCATATCTTTTTCTATTATATTGGATAGTTTTTACTGGAGTTCAAAGTCAGAGAATGAGAGCGATAGAGAAGACAAAGATTTGGGTTATCTTCCAACTAAGGTTATTCATAGAGAGGGCATTTGGGTTTATAAATCTTATAACCCAAACTAAAATTAAATATATTAGGATGACTTTTTCTATAATTTTCTCTAATTTTTGCTCCATCCTCATTTTAATTTGATCATTTTATTAACGTTACCCCATCCTCAACAGTATCAAACAGATGGTAACTACAAAACCATTTCAACGAGTGACCGAACTTCCATATTACATGTCTGAACTCTGAAGGCTACAGTAGCAAGCCCCACGATGTTTCTTGAAATTATATTAGCAGAAACAAGTAACACGTAAGTCCTATATCCTCAGAAATCAAAAAAGAAACAATAAAAATTAGTCACAGGTTTCATATTTGGACCCTTGTGTAAAATGTCTATCTTCCCCCCTACCGAATGAGCTGGTTTACATACACTGAAATAGTTTAATACCTAACTTTCTCCTCTATCAAGGGAATCAGAGAATGAAGAAGCAGAAACAAGACAAGCCAATTTAAAGTTTTCACTGTACATAAAAGAAGCTTTCACCCACTTTTCCCATTCTCTACACTTTTCTTTTCTCCATATATATACACACACACACAAATACCTGTTACTTCTTCTTTCCCACTCTAGATCTCTTTTGCTGAAACTTAACCTCGACGAAACCAGAAAACTGAGAAACTCCTCGCCAAAACATGGTAAAAGGGGCAGGCATTTTGCTCTGTTTCTTGATCGCAGTCATGGATGGGGCAGCTGGGTATCTTGGAATCAGGGCTGAAATTGAACAAAACAAGGTAAAGCTTGAAACTTGAAAGCTCCCTCTGTTTCCAAACTGCAAGCACGAAAAAAGTACACATAACTAATTCCCCGAGATGTCTTGAACAAGCAGGTTAAGCACTTGAAATTGTGGATATTTGAGTGCAGAGAACCAAGCCATGAAGCTTTCTTGTTAGGTTTAGGTGCAGCAGCACTTTTGGCTATAGCCCATGTTATAGCCAATTTACTTTGTGGCTGTGACCGTGTATGTGCTCAACAAGAGTTTGCAAAGTCTCCTCCAAATAGACAACTCTCAGTGGGTTGCCTCATTCTAACTTGGTATGCATCTTTCAAACTTCTGGTTTTAGGGATCAAAACCTTATTTTTGCATACTGCCAAGAAATAAATCTGCACTTGTGTTTTTGATCTTTCTATTAGGATTGTGATGGGTGCTGGAATGTTCATGCTGGTGATAGGGGCTCTGTCGAACAAGTCAAAGGATTCGTGTGGGTTCTCACATCATCATTTTCTGTCCATTGGAGGGGTTGTGTGCTTTGTTCATGCCTTGTTCTCTGTAGCATATTAAGTTTCTGCAAATGCTTCTGTTGATTAGTGACTAAAGGATACATCTGGACTCCAATCCTCAGTAGATTAGCTTTTGGATTTTCGGCTTCGGTCCCCCCCCCCCCCCAACTGTGCGTTCGTATGCTACTTTCATCGAAAGAAAAGAAATTACTTTCTTTTCTTCCAGCAGATTTCTCTTCATAGCAGAGTTATAGAGATAGTGCTTACTTGTACTTTCTTTTTCAAGTAATGAGTCACTTAGTTGGCAGATTAATATTTGTGACAAATTTAATCTCTTTGATTTCTTTGCAGTGAACATTAAAATGGGAATTATGTAAATGAGAGTAGATGGGTTTGAATTCCCTAAATTGAAATATTGTAAGGAAGAAAATAAAACAAGAATAATGAGAATGAAATAAATAAAGGGGAAAATAACAAAATATAAAATTAAAAAAAAAATCGGCACCATTCATACATACGAAAATTGCGGTTTCTCTTACCAAATCATTGGTTAGGTTATGTGCCATTCACAAAATCATTGGTTAGTTAGGTTATGTACCATTTTCTTTTTAATGGGTGTGCTTTTTAAAAAACTTCCAATTTAATTGTGTTTTACATTTTTACGGTATATTTTTTCAAACTTATTGTATATTTCATTATAAAAAGAGGAGGTTAATATAATTTTTAATTCATCAAATTTATATAAATTTTGATTTTATTCCTTTAAATTTAAAATCATATATTAGTCTTTTGAACTCCAAAATATTCTAAATTTTTATTAAATTATAAAAATTAATATTTTATATAAAAAGAAATTTAAAAGATTAATGATAGTAAATTTGAGAATTAAAAATTATATTAACTCAAAAAGATATTTAGCTTCAATAAAAATAATTTTTTATTTCTTCTCTGGGAACACCGTGCACCACTAAATTATAAATATAGAGGATCTAAAGGCATGTTTGAACTAACTATGCTCATTATGGCGAAAGTGGTTGAATAAAAGGAATCTCATCCTACCACAAGGCAAAAGACAATTAACCAGATTTTGGGGGACATCGTTCGTAAATTGAAACAATTGTCTTGCAATACTAGAAAGCTGTTTGACATGAAAAGGTTAAGGTATATTAGCTATTAAACAATACTACTACTCCTCAAGGGTTGTGCCTTTCACTAACCCAGAAGACAGAAGGCATCAACTGGTGGATTAGAGATACAAATTTAAATAGAAGGCCCTGTTCAAAAGATATAGTGGATAATCTTTAAATACCTCAGTAAATATTTTTTAAGTTTAGAGATATCAAATCCAACTCACTTAAACTTTATTGTACCCAAAAAACTTCTACCAGTAAAGTGGAAGAAGAAAAGAATATTTGTCACAGTAAAACAGATTCATTCATTTGATAGTATTCATGGTTCCCTCCTAATATACTTGCCACTAACCGGGAACTATAATCGTCATCAGCATCAATATCAATAGCACTGTAGATGAGCATATTCCCAGCAACAAAGAAATCTAATAACTTGGGGAGCTGCTTCTTTCCTAATGTGAGCTTAATTAAACCTTACTTTGCAATCAAAAATTGACAAAAATCCATACTTTCCATATAATAAACTCAAACTAACATATCCCAGTTCAGAGATAACTGATTCAAGGTAATTATCAATGACCTTAGAAGCTAAGACAAGAACCTGATCAGGAGCAGAATTAGGCATGAGATAGGTTAGTTGGTTTGTCCTGCTATTTGCAATGCTAAACATCAACATACAGAAGAGGGCGAAAAAAACATAAAAGCCAATCAAACGATCTTGAAAGCTACTGTTCATAGAAGATTATGTCCCACGCTAACTCAGTTCACTTAAAAAATTTCAAAGGTCATGAACACGAGAGAAAATGCTCACCCAGATACAAGACCCAATTGAACTAGCCTAGAAACTTGTTCATAAACAAAGAAAATACTCATTCAAGTTATCAGATCATTCACATATCAAGACCAATCGATTGAATAAACATGGTAAATACAACCACGATGCAGATAAGGCATTAGTCTTCCCCCAAAAGGGGAAAAATTGATTTATTAGTAACATAGCTTTCAAAAATCAAACCATAATCAATACATACGAATATAAAGCAAGCAAAAGGTACTGATCCATCAGTAACTCGGAAAACTATATGTCTGCCATGAAAATTCAAACGAAGTATACATCTCCTGTGCAAAAAAACCTACAATGGTTACTCTTCATCCAAAAATTCTATGGCTCCAAGGTATATTTCTCAGAAAGTCAAAATGAACCTCACCAGTGGCCAGGATAATTACTACATTGAAGATTTTATTACATCCAGTGCTAGTTTTGCGCCATCATGAATCAATTCGATCTTCTTCAAGTACAATAGGAATTCTTCCTTCAGCAATTCCGTCCCCCTTCGTTCCAACTCCTTGGCCTTCGAACTCCCGATCAAAGGCATTGCTTCCTTTACAATGTCCATGGCAGATTCAGGTAACGAAACCTTCCCCGAGACCAGAAACCCATCCAAGACGGATGATTTAGAGCATGACTTTAATGGCAAAGCATTCACCTCACCATGTGGCTCATGTTTATTCTCAGCCATTTCCAGCTTTGAGGATCCTAAAGTAGAAAAATTCTTTCCTTTGCTCTGGGTTGGCTTCCTCTGATCCCCTGCATTAGCAGCTGCAGATTCCCAAATTTCTTTGGAAAGCTCAAAAATTTGGCGATCTTGCGGCTTAGAGAAAACAGGGTTCTCGCCCTTTTCACCCTTTTTTGCGTTCGTTTGGAATTTCCTCTTCAGACTCCTGATTTTGTTCACTAATTGCATCTTAGATACATCATCAAGGATCTTATTCCTCATGTATTGATGAAACAACGTCAACTCGGAGCATGGGTCAACACCCCTCTTTGAATGGTAATCGATCATGCCCTTTAAGATCGCAATCTCATCATCCTCATTCCAAACGCGTTTTTCACTAGGCTCCTTTTTTACATCTTCATCTAGACTTTCCGATACCTTCTTCTTCTTTGACTCTTTGGTCTCCGCGTTGCTCTCGTTAGCGCGCTTTGAGCCTCCAGTAGCGACGATCGTTGCTGGCACAGTAGCCGAATTGTTGTTGGATGCATACTTCAGAAGCTTCGCTGAGTCATTGATTGGCCTGCTAACAACGGGCTTGATGGTGAAGTCTGACACGGACGGCGAGGGCCGGGTCTGGTCGGACTCGGTTTCCGAATCCTCCGCCGATTCATCCTCAGCATCGCCCTCAGACTTTTCATCTTCGCGCTCTATGCCGTCAAAAATACCGTTGGCTTCCTCTTCAACGGCGTCGTTCTCTGATTCATCCACTTCATCCGCAGAAGAAGAAGAGGCGGAGGCGGCGGCGGCGGCAGGAGGTGGGGGTTGAAGGCGACGCTTTGGAGCCATTTAGACCGGAACGGAAGGGATAAAGATTTTTACGACTAACGGGACAGCCGGCCGAATTGTAGCAGGGTAAAGGTCGGTGCGGTTGCGCCGGGTTACTTAAGAATTGTCTCCTAGGTATAGGGTTTAACCCTTTTCTGTTTTCTCTTTTCTTTGGACATGGTAAAATGTAAAGGTGTATATGGGTAGGGTTAGATAGAATAACCATTCTGTCTGGTACTCTGTCCAAAAAAAGTATGGGCTGTATTTTGTAGCCCGATGCCCGACCCAGCCCGGTAAAAGCCCTAATTATTTCGGGCTAGACATGAGCGGGCTGGGCATGGGCGGGCTGGGTATGTCCAAATTGTGATGTTCTGCTCATATTGTGAAAAAAAAATCTGTCATCATGAACTTATAAAATAATATTATATTTATATTTTTAAGAGTTAAATAATATATATAATTCACTAAGAATAAGGTAACAAAAAGATAGTAATTAAAGTCTCAAAGTCTATTGTATATATAAAAAAGAAATATTGAAATATGTAGAGGTTGGATAATTGTAACGTTATTGCAACTAAAAAAATTGAATACTTAGCAAGTAAAACAGAGGAATAACTTTGGTATCTACATAAATATAAAAGTTATATTTAATATTTTAAAAATGAGCAAATAGAGTTGTCAGCTAAAGTGAAAAGTGTAAAATTAAAAATAAAATAAGTTAAGAAAAAAATTAAAAAAATAATAAATATATATATAGGGCCGGGCATGCCCTGCCTAGTGCCAGGCCCAGCCCGGCACTTGGCCTGGCCCGACCCTGCCTAAATATATTTTGGGCAACTTTTTTAAAGCTGAGTCGGACGATATTTTTATGGAGTCGGGCGAGTGAATCATGTGTCGGGCATTATAAATACCCCTAATAAAATGCCCGCAGCCTCATGTTCTCTCTCGGATTAGAGGTAAATTTACTCGATTTAGATCCGCTCTAAATAAAACCATAATAGGAAGACTTATTGTATTATATGAACGTGGGCACACTATTAACATATTCATATATACATGAGGAGATATTTATATCTATTGTAGCCAAAACGAGTTTAATTCAATCTATTTATTATAAATTTAAAAGAATTGATATACAAGCATAAATTAACCCGTATTTAATTAAAAAAAATAGATAAAATATAGGCTAATCAGTCCACTCCACCTATTGTTTAGTCATATTTTTTCTTTTTATAGATAAAAAAGAGGCTCTTCAATTAAAAACCGTTTTAACTTTTCAATTTGGTAAAATTAGCTTGAATTTACATAAAATTTGATTAATCTTATTTTTAAGTAATCATCAATCATTGTCCGTCAATCAATAAATATTATAATATTGAATTTAATTAAAAATTAAAATAATAAATTTAACTAAAATATTTTTAATTTATTTATCTACAAACCTTAATCAATAATTTTATTTTAACATTTAAAAAATTTTGAGCTTGACGATATTAATTAGTGAGTAATTCTATTAATTGATTTTATAATATTCTAAATTTCTAACGATAATTTATAATTTATAATAATTATAAATTATTTTTACTTTTAAAATATTTTGAATCCCAATAATCCCATTAACTAATTTTATAATATTTAATATTTATAACTATAATAATAATTTATAATAATCATAAATAATTAATCTATTATAATCTATTTTTTCACCTCCCTACAATGCATATGATAGAAATCTCTAGTTTTTTTTTTAATTGTGTTATTTTTTAACTTTTTTTTTAACATCATTACCAATTCTCATTTTTATTTTTTCCATAAAAAATCACAACTTAATAAAAAACTTAAAATTAAGAGAAAAACCCTTAAAAATATCTCTTAAATTTCTAAATTCCAAAAAATGTTATCCCAATTTCTCAAATCCTAAATCGATAACAATGACCAAATAGTGATTTTGAACTTTTGATTATTTTACAATTTTACCCCTTAGTTAATATAATGAAAGAAGTTACCAATTGCATTACTAATATAGTAAAATATATGGAAATACAGTCAATAATATTACAAAAATAATAAATTGCCATAAGGTTTTAATTTATTTTAACAAGTTTATGATTGAAAAAAAGTAGTTGTCAATTGCATTGCTATTATAGTAAATATATATAAAAGTATAGTTAATGGTGTTACAAAAATAGTAAATGATCATAAGTATTTATTTATTTTAATAAATTTGACATATGAAAACTGTGGTTATAAATTGCGTTACTAATGTGATAAATATTTATAGAAATATAGTCAATAGTATTACTAAAGTAATAAATAGTCATAAAAATTTATTTATTTTAATTAGTTTGAGAAATGAAAAAAGTGATTAGCAATTACATTACTTTTATAATAAATATTTATAGAAATATAGTCAATATTATTATAAAAGTAATAGCATTATAAAAGTAGTAAATGTCAATTACATTATATTAACTAAGGGGCAAATTGTAAAGCAATCAAAATTTTAAAATTTTTATTTGGTCATTAGTATCAATCTAGAATTTGAGAAATTGAGATAAACTTTTTTGAATTTAGAAATTTAATATGTATTTTTTTAAGGGATTATTCCTAAAATTAACTAAACATATATTAAAAATGATAGTTTTAGGTGTACCTAGAATCCTTATTTAACTCACTGAATATCCACATCAAACCGAGCAATTTGGATAGGCTCACAATAACGTTTACACAACAAATATGCTGGAGAAAGTAGAGCAGAGTGCCATACAAGGAAAGGGATATGTAGAGTGCCTCTAGAACGATATGCAACACCTCCATTTTCTTCTGTCTATATGTATGTATATGTGTACATGAACCAAGAGGGAAAATGAGATTAAAAAAATAACTTCCCCACTTCCCACTCTCCTGTATATAGCCATATCTTTTCATATAGGGTATATTACACATATATACCTCACTCTCTCTCCTATCCTCACAATAACCCCAATGCCTATTGGGTTTGGGTCTAGCCACTAAAGGTGGATCATCCCACTTTTTAACAAAAAAAATAATTATACCCATAGTCCATGGGTTCAACTGGCGAATGAATGAGATATGAAACCATTTGGAGCTTGTTTGATCCCTTGGGAGTACTATTTTGTTCCAATTCCAATCGTAGCGCTTGGAGAGACATTCTAACTCCTGGATGCTTAGGTTTACACCTGAGGGTAATGTAAGGAATTGGAAGACACGCAGCGGAAATTAATTTAAAAAATTTTCCATTCCTTGTCAGGATCTACCGTATGTGTTTAAGTCAAGTGGGAAGAAGCATTACCCTCAGTGTTTCTCAGCGACTTCCACAGCTTCTCTCCGTGGCTGGTGATCTCTTTTCGATCGTAAGGAGACGTCCACAGCTTCTCTCCGCGGCTCATGCTCTCCTTTTGATCGCAAGAAGTCGACTCCTCAGGTCGTCTTCCTCTACTGGTATCCACACGAACAGCGTTCCAACCACAAACGACGTGCTAGCGTCTCCTGTCCCTCCAAAGCTTTCTCAAGAGTTCGTCCTCTCCGTCTCTACTTCAGCAGTTTCTTATCTGCAAACCTTTTTGCAGATGCTGTTCGGCCCCTTTTGTGTTATGTGTTGTGTTCAAAACGTAGCTCCTAAAATCGGATATATAGGATGCTCTGCGTTTTTTTCAACCGAATTGGATTTTGGAATTAATCTATATTAATTCTGAATACAATATCACATATTCTATAATTTGATAAGAAACTAATTAAATAAATAATGTTTATATTAAATCCGTCCCACAGATTTAATTCACCTATTTATTTAATTTAAATAAAGATAAGATTGGACTGTATTTGATTTATTCTCATAAATCAAATTTGAGATATCCTATCAATTTGAATTTCAAATTCAAACGTGATAGAGATTTAATTTATCCTTATAAATTAAATCTTATATATCCCTTATATATAATATATATATATACGAATATAAATATAAATAAATATATACATCAACCTGGATCATTCATTGAATCTAGACACGTCTTAGATTCAATGAATCTGGACATCATAGCTCGTGTTGGGCTATTTTGTGTGCGACCCTGTAGGCCCATATGAAGTTGGCAGTGAGCCATTTGTTGTACTGGCCCACAAGTCGCAAGCGGTCTCTAGCAAGACATAACGACTACCCAAATCATATGAGAATCGATAAACGATGTAACCTTTTATACAACCATATCATGTCCCTTTTGTCACGCGATATTTTGGTCATAGATGAAGCATGGATAATGTCATCCTCCTATTCCTGACCGTTACTTTCTCAAACCCTGAGTAGTCTGACTATAGAAATAGAACTACCTTTCCATTACAGTATGGCCATACATTTCTCAGACTCACTCATCGAGGGGCCCAGTAATATCTCTCTACGAATGTGAGAGACAAATTCCATCTTGACCATTCACATTCCTCCGCATGAAAAACCACTAAGCCTGAACATAGTCTTTATGATCACTCGGTCAAAAGTGACTTTTGACTAGGCCAAAGCTGAGCATTTGTCATGTAAGAATCCATGATGATCTCAGGTCAAAGGGCATAGTGACATGGTTTGTATATGAGAGAAGATTATGATGTAACCCATGCAACTCTCTCATAGTGGGTCAGTCCAAAACCTTGTACTCTTACATGTGCATATGACTTTGATTTATATCTCTATACATCTTCAAAGTCATACTGGTTTTATTTTATCTCTGCTCCCGCACAGATGACCGACCAGGGACATTTAGGATAAGATCATGAATTATCCAAGGATGGTCATCACAGTAAATATGTAAATAATATGATAACACAATTAATAAATTCATAAATCAATAATGTTCATAAGATAATGATTGGCCCCTAGGGCACATTTTCCAACAACCTCCCACTTGCACTGGGTACAATCATTAATTTGAGTAATTCCCATTGACCTAACATGACGCTCATGCTTTGCCTGCACAAGCGGCTTTGTTAGAGGATCAGCAACATTGTCTTCTCCTGCTACTTTGCATATCTTTATATCACCTCTATCGTTGATTTCTCTGATGAGATGAAATCGCCTGAGTATATGCTTCGTCCTTTGATGTGACCTAGGCTCTTTGGCCTGTGCAATGGCACCGCTATTATCACAGAGCAAAGTTATTGGATCTGAGATGGTAGGTATCACCCCTAGTTCCGTGATGAACTTCCTGATCCAGACAGCTTCCTTAGCTGCATCAGATGCTGCTATATACTCAGCTTCCGTTGCAGAATCTGCTACAGTGCCCTGCTTAGAGCTCTTCCAGCTTACTGCTCCATTATTAAGGAGGAATATATATCCAGACTGCGATTTTTGGTCGTCCTGGTCAGTTTGGAAACTCGCGTCTGTGTAACCAGTTACACAGAGTTTGTCATCCAATCCACCATAGACCAAGAATAAGTCCTTAGTCCTTCTCAAGTACTTAAGGATATTCTTGACAGCAGTCCAATGGCCCTCACCAGGGTCCTGTTGATATATGCTAGTCATACTTAAGGCAAATGAGACATCCGGTCGAGTACATAACATGACGTACATGATAGATCCTATGGCCGAGGCATATGGAACTTTACTCATGCGACCTCGCTGATCAGGTGTACTAGGACACAGATCTTTGCTGAGGTGACTACCATGAGACATGGGTATGAAACCCCTCTTTGATTCGTGCATACTGAACCTATGCAGTATTTTGTCTATGTATGTACTCTGACTGAGTCCTAGAAGTCTTTTAGATCTATCTCTATAGATCCTGATTCCTAGGGTGTAGGTGGCTTCACCCAAGTCTTTCATCGAGAAAGACTTTCCTAACCAAGACTTGATAATTTGCAAGGTAGGAATGTCATTCCCAATAAGTAGGATGTCATCGACATAGAATACCAAAAACACAACTGTGCTCCCACTGACCTTCTTGTACACACAAGGTTCATCAATGTTTTGAAGAAATCCAAACTCTTTGACTACTTCATCAAAATGATGATTCCAACTCCGAGAGGCTTGCTTCAGTCCATAAATGGACCTTTGAAGCTTGCACACTTTACCAGAATCCTCAGAACGCACAACCCCTTCAGGTTGTGTCATGTACACATCCTCAAGAAGCTTTCCATTAAGGAAGGCTGTCTTGACGTCCATCTGCCATATTTCATAGTCATAATATGCTGCTATGGCAAAGAGGATTCTGATTGATTTGGCCATTGCAACTGGCGAAAAGATCTCATCATAGTCGACACCATGAGTTTGAGTAAATCCTTTTACAACCAGTCGTGCCTTGAAGACATTTACATTGCCATCCATGTCAGTTTTCTCCTTAAAAATCCACTTGCACCCGACAGTTTTACACCTTCAGGCGGGTCGACTAAGGTCCAAACCTTATTGTCGTACATGGATTGCATTTTAGACTTCATGGCATTAAGCCACTTTTCAGAGTTTGGTCCCACTATAGCTTCTCGATAGGTAGTCGGCTTATTATGCTCAATGAGCAACATATCACGACTGTCAGAAATCAGAAATCCATATCTCTGAGGCTGAAGTCGTGTCCTATTAGACTTCCGTGGACCTTGCGTGACTTGAGGAGTCTCAACAACTTGTTGTGAGTCTTCTGTATTTTCCATCTGCAGTTCTGTGGTGTCTTGTGGCTCTCGAACTTCTTCGAGGTGTACCTTACTCCCACTGATTCTTTTAGAGATAAATTCTCGTTCGAGAAAGATACCATTTCTGACAACAAACACTTTGTTATCAGCAGGATTATAGACGTAATATCCCTTGGTTTCCTTAGGATATCCCACAAAGAGGCATTTTGAGGATTTGGGCGCTAATTTGTCTGAGGCTTGTTGCTTAACATAGACCTCGCATCCCTAAATCTTGAGGAAAGATAAACTAGGCGTCCTTGCAGTCCATATCTCATACGGAGTCTTTTCGATTGCCTTAGATGGAACACGATTGAGTGTGAACGTAGCTGTCTCTAGGGCATGGCCCCAAAAGGAGGGCGGAAGATCTGTTCGACTCATCATGGATCGAACCATATCTAATAGTGTTCGATTCCTCCGTTCAGAAATGCCATTCCATTGTGGTGTTCCTGGAGAAGTCAATTGTGAGACTATCCCACAACTCCTAAGATGTTCTATGAACTCTTGGCTCAAATATTCACCACCCCGATCAGATCGAAGGGCTTTAATTGTTTTGCCAAACTGGTTTTGTACTTCATTTTGAAATATCTTGAACTTTTCAAAAGACTCAGATTTATGTTTCATTAGATAGATGTACCCATATATGCTGAAATCATCTATGAATGTTATGAAGTACGAATAACCTCCTCTGGCATTTGTGTTCATCAGTCCACACACATCTGTATGTATGAGGCCCAATAAATCAGTGGCCCTCTCACTGTGCCTAGTGAAGGGTGACTTTATCATCTTTCCTAACAAGCAAGACTCGCAAGTGTCATATGATTCAAAATCAAATGAGTTTAGAAATCCATCTTGATGGAGTTTGGAAATGCGTTTCTCATTTATGTGGCCCAGACGACAGTGCCAGAGGTATGTCGGATTCAAATCGTTCGGTTTGACCCTTTTGGCGGTTATGTTATAGATATTTCCATGATTGGGTTGTTCCAAATTTAATATGTAATGATCAACATGCAAATCACCATGAGCATAGAAAATATCAGTACGATAAATAGAACATCTACTATTCCCAACAATGGAAGTGAAACCTTCCTTATCCAAATAAGAAAGTGAAACAATGTTACTACTTAAAGTAGGAACATAATAGCAATTGTTCAAAACTAACAAAGCCCAGTGGGCAGAACTAATTCATAAGTGCCTACAGCTAACGCAGCAACCCTTGCTCTGTTTCCAACTCATAGGTCAACCTCGCCCTTTTTCAGCTTCCTACTGTCCTTTAGTCCCTGCACATTTGTACAAATGTGAGAACCACATGCAGTATCTAATACCCATGAAGTGGAAGTAGAAAGATGAATGTCTATAACATAAATACCTGAAGCGATAGCCCCGCTATCCTTCTTGTTCTTTTTCAGATCTTCGAGGTAGAGTTTGCAATTCCTCTTCCAATGACCAGGTTCATTGCAGAAGAAGCAGACTCCTTCCTTAGGAGGCTTTGCTTCTTTGGTGCAGGCTTGGTTTCGGGCTTGCCTAACTCTTTGGTCTTACCTGATGAGCCATGACCGAAGCCTTTGCCTTTCTTTTTCATACCCTTTCCTTTCTGAACCATCAAAACAGCACTGGGCTTCTTCTTAAGACTCGGCTCAGCAGTTTTAAGCATCCCATGCAGTTCAGAAATAGATTTCTCCATGTTATTCATGTTGTAGTTCATGACAAACTGGTCATAACTTTCTAGGAGTGAGTTCAAGATCAAATCCGTAGCTAACTCCTGGCTCATGGGAAATCCAAGCCTTTCAAGGTGATCAATGTACCCTTTCATCTTTAAGACATGAGTACTGACTGATGCACCTTCAGCCATCTTGCAGGAATGTAAGGCCTTAGTGGTCTCATACCTCTCTTGCCTTGCCTGTTGCTGGAACATTTCCTTGAGATGCACAATCATCTTATAAGCCTCCATGTGTTTGAGATCTCTTTGGAGCTCTGGAACCATGTTGGCTAGCATCAAGCATCCCACATCGACAGAGTCTTCCTTATGCTTCGTGTAAGCATCTCTCTGAGCTCTAGGAGCATTGGCCGTTGGCTCCTCAGGAATGGGTTGATCTAGGACATGCGCCTTTCTTTCCTGCTTGAGAATAATTCTCAAGTTCCTAAACCAGTCAAGAAAGTTTGTCCTTCTCAAGGACAGATCGCAGCGATAATATAACAGTATTACTAGTCGTCATGATTCTACAATTAAAAATATGCAATTCAATTAGCAATCTCCCACTAAATAAATAACCCTCAATGCATTAGTTAGTAGGCTAAGATCCATATTTGGCTTAAACTTAAGTCCGCTTTGGCAGGACGCTTAAATTAAGTTATTTAGGTAGGTAACACCTTTACCAATTACATCAAATATAACTCTTAGATGTTGATGGGATTCTATCATCATATGATCTGGCATGTTTTTAATCCCATCTAATGACTTGAGACCCAAAACCGTTTTGTTAATCTCAATTAAGTCAAACAATAATAAACATGTGAGAGTAGCACCATTACTCTTGCTTATCTCCCCAAGATAACTCAAAAGCACCCACTTTGGTGGAGTCGACAATTGAGCGATCGAGGTTTTGATAAGTGTTCATAAATTGACGGCATCATGACTTAAGATTTCATTTAGAGGGCTTAATTTAACTATCACCAATGTTTCTCAGTTTGTATCTCATACAAGTAATATGCATGTGCTGATATAATCATAATACGCATAATCTAAACGTGATACAATATGGCTCACCTATCCTAACTCTCCTCAAGCCAATGAGAGGAGCTCTCTAGTAAGAAAAGGGAAATTACATATAGAAACCTCTTTTAACATTCGAGGGGAGTGAGATGAGAAGAGAAGGTACATTAAGAGTATATAGAGGAAGGCACGACACGCAGGCCGTATTTAAAAATTACAACACTTGCAATCTAGAGCCATATTGTTCACCATACCCAAACATTCAAGAATCAATATTCAGATTTAATTCAAGGGTAATTAATGTTTCATATCTAAAACATTCACCAAATAACATATGTTACGGTTATGTTGCGCTACGAACAGGTAGCCACGGTGGTCCTGCTACCTGTTAATTTTATTTCATAAATAATCACGAATCTGTATTCGATTTTCTTAGACCCCATATATGTTAATTGATCAAATCAAAGCGCATCACCACCGATTTCAATTCCCTTTTAGATTCCTTTTATGTCATACATAACACGGATTCCTTATATGTCATACATAAAACGCATATTATATGATCGGCTATGACTAACACATATCATATCAATCAACAATCAAGCCTAACTTAAACAAAAACGGCATGGCTCTGATACCACTGGAAGGAATTGGAAGACACGCAGCGGAAATTAATTTAAAAAGCATGGCTCTGATCGTAAGGCTCTGATAACAGCGTTCTAACCACGAACGACGTGCTAGCGCCTCCTGTCCCTCCAGGGCTTACTCAAAAATTCATCATCTCCGTCTCTATTTCGGCAGTTTCTTATCTGCAAACCTTTTTGCGGATTCCCGTTCACCCTTTTTCTGTCCCAACCATAGCTCCTAAATATCAGATATATAGGATGCTATGCGTGTTACCACAGACTTGGATTTTTAGAATTAATCTTATATTAATTCTGAAATTAATACAATATCATATATTGTATAATTTGATAAGAAACTAATTAAATAAATAGTATTTGTATTAAATCCATCCTACAGATTTAATTCACCTATTTATTTAATTTAAAATAAAGATAAGACGAAATTACATTTGATTTATTCTCATAAATCAAATTTGAGATATCATATCAATTTGAATTTCAAATTCAAACGTGATGGAGATTTAATTTTATCCTTATAAATTAAATCTTGTAAATATCTCTTATATGAGATATCATATCAATTTAAATTTCAAATTCAAACGTGATAGAGATTTAATTTATCCTTATAAATTAAATCTTGTAAATATCTCTTATATATAATATATATACGAATTTATATATATACGAATATAAATATAAATAAATATATACATCCACCCTGGATCATTCATTGAATCTGAACATGTCTTAGATTCAATGAATCTAGACTCATAGCTCATGTTGGGCTATTTTGTGTGTGACCCAATAGGCCCATATGAAGTTGGCAGTGGGCCATTTACTATACTGACTCACAAGTCATAAGCGGTCTCTAGCAAGATATCACGACTACCTAAATCATACGAGGATCGATGAACGATGTAACCTTTTATACAACCATATCATATCCCTTTTGTCACATGATATTTTGGTCATGGATGAGGCATGGAGAATGTCATCCTCCTATTCCTGACTGTTACTTTCTCGATCCCTGAGTAGTCTGACTATAGAAATGGAACTACCTTTCCATTATAGTATGGCCATACATTTCTCAGACTCACTCATCGAGGGGCCCAGTAATATCTCTCTACGAATGTGAGGGACAAATTCCATCTTGACCATCACATTCCTCTGCACGAAAAACCACTAAGCCCGAACATAGTCTTTATGATCACTCGGTCAAAAGTGACTTTTGACTAGGTCAAAGCTGAGCGTTTATCATGTAGGAATTCATGATGATCTCAGGTCAAAGGGCATAGTGACATGGTTTGTATATGAGAGAAGCTTATGACTTAACCCATGCAACTCTCTCATAGCGGGTCGGTCTAACACCTTGTACTCTTACATATGCCTATGACTTTGATTTATATCTCTATACATCTTTAAAGTCATACTGGTCTTATTTCATCTCTGCTCCCGCATAGATGACCGACCAGGGACATTTAGGATAAGATCATGAGTTATCCAAGGATGGTCATCACAGTAAACATGCAAATAATATGATAACACAATTAATAAATTCATAAATCAACAATGTTCATAAGACAATGATTGGCCCCTAGGGCACAATTTTCAACAGACACTTCTTATTCCTGGTCCAAAGTGTCCAAGTGATGAAATAGATGTTTACGTTCAACCAATGATTGAGGAGCTGAAACAATTGTGGGAAGTAGGGGTAAAAACGTATGATGTATATTGTCAATCAAATTTTATCATGGATGTAGTAATCTTGCAGACAATAAATAATTTTTCAGCATATGGAAACCTTTTAGGGTGGTCAACTAAAGGTAAACTTGCATGTCCATGTTGCCACAAAGTCACGCATTACATTTCGATAAGGAGCAAGTTGTTTTACATGGGGTATAGGTGCTTTCTTCCACAAAATCACCCATGACATAAAAATAAGGTATCATTTGATGGTAAAGAAGAGCATATGGATCCACTAGTTCTATTGACTGGAGATGAAGTACTTAAGCAACTAGAATACTTGGGTGATGTGTCATTTAGGAAGGGTACAAAATGAAAGCATCATACACATAATAATGCTTAAAATTGGAGGAAAAAAGTATTTTTTTTCAATTGCCTTATTAGAATAACTTACTAATACGACATAATCTTGATGTGATGCATATAGAAAGAAATGTGTCTCATAATATTATGTACATGATGATGGATTTAGTTGGAAAGACAAAGGATACAATTAAAAGTAGGTATGACTTAATGGACTTGGGTATTATGAGTGATATACACCCAACTGAAGATGGTTATAATGTTTCTATTCTTCTTGCTCTTTACACATTGTCCCCTGAAAATGAACAATCCATTTTAAAATTTTTGGCTAATTTAAGAGTGTCTGATACTTTTTTATCTAATATTTCAAGATGTGTCAACATTCAGGAGCAAAAATTATTTGGTTTGAAGTGCCATAATCACCATGTGTTATTGTAAGAGATATTTCCAATTGCAATATGTGGGTTATTACCTTTTAAAGTGTGTGAACCAATTATAGAGTTGGGAAGATTTTTCAAAAATCTTTGATCAAAGTCTTTGACTTGTGAACTACTTGACAAACTCCAAAGTCAAATAATATTGATATTGTACAAGTTAAAGACTATCTTCCCACTTACTTTATTTGATGTGATGGTTCACTTGCCAATACACTTGGCAGGGGAGGCAAAAGTTACTGGACCAGTTCAATATTGTTAGATGTATCCAATAGAAAGGTAACATGCGTCAATCATTGTATATTTATCATTCATAACTATAGGATTTTAATTAATTTTAATGCACTAAGTATTTGCGGACACTCAATTTATATGTTCACAATAAAGCTCGGCCTAAAGGATCAATTGCAAAAAGATACTTGATATATGAAAGTCTTAGGTTTTTCTCAAGATATTTGAAAGATTTTTCTACAAAATTTAATACGCCATATAGGAATGATGATACCAATGATTATATCAATCCTGAGTTTTCAATATTTAAGAAAAGTGGTCAAGCTATGGGACATTGTGAGTCAATTTCTTTTCCCTATAAAGAGTATTGTCAAGCAATAATGTATATTCTCCAAAATTGTGAAGAAGTTTGGCCATTTATGGAGTAAGTTTGCCTGACTTAAAGAGAAAATTTATTTGTCATAATGTATATTACTCTTATTGCTATGCAAATTTTTAGGGAATATACAAAAGAGCTTGAAACCCAAGGATTAAGGAGTGAGTAAAGCTAATATGAGTTTCTCCAATGGTTTCATTCCCGAGTAAGTTATAATATTTTGAGCCATGGTATTTCTAGCAATTATATTAGTATAAGATATCTAACAAATGACTTTTATTTTCAAAGGTGACAACATTGTCTACTCAAAGCCATGTGAGTGATAAACTCATAAGTTTATCAATTGGTCCATTGATGATAGTTAATCGTTATTCCATGTTCATAGGCAATGGATTATGTTTTCACACAAAACACCATGCAATAGGAAAAAAAACCCAAAAGAATGGTATCTTGGCTAAGGGTTATGACACTAATGCTGAAAAAGAATATTATGATGTGTTAGAGTATATTTATAAGTTATCTTACATAGGCACATAAAAATATACTTATTTAAGTGTCGTTAGTGGGATATGGCTCATTATGACAAATGATATAAGGTTGATAAGTATATGTTCATAAATATCAACACGCGATATTCATTACAAACTAATGAACCGTTTATTCTAGCATCTCAAACTGAGCAAGTTTTCTATGTTGATGATATTGTTGCACCTAGTTGGCTCGTTGTTGTCAAAACAAACCCACCTGACTTGTTTAATGTACCAACCGACAATGATACTGATGATAATGGGGTCAATGATCCTATGGTTGATAAAGAACCTTATCAACAGTTGGTGGTAGACTTAAATATTTACCATGCGAGTCATACACAAACTGATGATATTGTCATTAACTTATATGGAGAAGATGACAAACTTAAACGTTAGCTCAAGGAGAACCATCACAAATACATAAAAATAATGCCATTGAGACTGGATTTAGTGATGAACATGATCTTCTTGATGACTTTGATAGTGATACTGAAGAAGAAAGTGACATTGAAACTGAAATAGAAGAAATAGATAAATTAGAAGACATTGATAGAAATAATAGTGCGACGAAAGATTCAGTTGAATGAAATTAATCAATATGGTAGATTTTATTAATATCTCGATTGATTATTGATTGCTTGTTATTTAAAATTTGATTGATTGCTATTTCCTAAATGAAATTTATATTTTTGTAGGATATGTCAGTATTAAAGAGAGGCCGAGGTGGGAAAGGTCTTTCTATTACATCTCATGACAACACAAATAGTCGTTGTACATGCTTTACACCTTAATCAAGACCTGTTATTTCAACTAGATCACTGTAACAGCAACTTGATGAAATACCTATCAACTCTCCTCCTACTCCCCTACTCAAAATAGAAGTGCAGGTAAGTTTGCTTCAATTTTATAATAATTTATTTACATCTTATGTAACATTTTATTATTCTAATTCAACTTTAATGATAGGCTCTTCTAGTGCAATCAACAAGCGCAGAGGAGTTTATAAGTCTATTAACGTGAATTTGAGGACTGCACAAGGAGCAAAGATTAGAGTCAAACTTTCATATTCCATGTCAAGAGCAATCGGTCCAGAAGCAAGAGACTTTTCTAATTATTGTGGTTTAACTCTTAGAACTACATTCTCTTTCAGGGATAGTGGATTTTTAAAAAATATGGTCAGGATATGATTTTAAAAATAAAGGTATTATTTATGTCAAATTTTTATACTTATCTTAGTTTATTTATATTATTATATAAAATATTTATATTTGTTTATTTTAGATTAAATTTGAACCTGCTGATGCAATTACTGAAGAAAAGTTTCATATAACTATATCAATTATTTTACAAAATGTATTCAGAATTTGGAAGATCAATCTGCACTCTAAGAAATATGAGACTGATGAGGATAGGTTGGTTGATCCACCTCAAACTATTAGTTTTCAAGATTAAGAGTAGTTATTAATATATTTTAAGTCTGACATGTTTAAAGTACCTCAATATCCTTGTAAATAAATTATATTTTTTGTTTCAATAATTAAATTTTTATTAGTTACCAAATTTTGTTGTAGAACAAAAGTGCAATAAACATGATAAATCGAGAAAAACAAATGACTAAACATACTTGTGGTCCTCAATCATTTGTAGTGATTGAGTATTCTACAATAAGTTTAATCTATCGCCACTATAATTTAAGTTTTTAATCCTTTTTTATTTTAAAATATATTCTTTATATTTTCTTGTATATTATTATTTTGTGGAGAGATTCTACTACTGAACAACCTACCCCTCATAACCAGCTGTGGGAGATAACGCATACTAGGAATACATTAGATAGACAAGTAGTATGGGCTAACCTATACTCTGAACAGATTCATGTATGTATTGCAGTTTAATATTTTATTTTGATTTAGTTTTATTTTTAATCCAATAGTTTCATATGCTTTTATTATAGAGTCGTATGCACGAACTTTCTCACCAATAAGACCAAGATTTTGAGAGTAATGCTCGAATGACGTTAGAGAAAATATTGATGACAGTTCTTGGTGAAAGGTCAGGGTATGGAGAGAAGCCTTCAAGGAAGAGAAATCACCCTCAATCTAGTGATAGTTTAGTTATGCAGAATGTGTATGCCCAATTGCAGGAAGATTTTGATAAAAAATTTCAAGAGGAGAGAGAAAAAATAGAGGCAAAGTATGTAAAGATAGAAGAAGAGCGTGTATTAGAGTTTGAAAAGATGCAAGAAGAGTGTGTGCAATTCGAGCAAAGACTAATGGAGCAAATGGAGCAATGAATATAAGCTCAATTCACTGCCTTTATACAAAGGAGGCAACCACATGCACCTACTTCTTCTACTCCTAGTATTGGTCATTCTATATAATGTTTATGTTAAAACTAAACAAATTTATTTTAGTTTTAAATATATTTAAGTAATTGAAGTAATTTAATGATGATCAAAATTATTTATTAATATTATTATATTCTAGTTTATTTAGTTATTTATTATTTTTGTTATTAAATTACATGTTTTCATATAAGAAAAATTACAGAAAAGAATTTAAAAAATAATATCAACTTTTAGTAATGACAAAATTGTTTCCGCATATTATACTTTAGGTGGCGACAGTTCATGTTGCCGCTAATTCATCACTAGGCGGCAACAATTTTGCCACTGTAGATTTACCTTGCAGATTTACCTTTAGGCAGTGACTAATATTGTCGACTTTATTTGTCGACGCTGATGCACTTTATGTGACAACTTTTATACCTTTAGTCGTGACATTAATTGTTGACATTCAGTGACAACTTTCAATTGTCGCTACTAATATATATAGGGGACAATCTCATAGAGAGTGACTTGGTGGCGACAAAATATCACCGTTAAAAGTCAATTTTTTTGTAGTTAGGACCTCATAATAATGCTCTAAAAAAGTAAGAAACCGGTTTCCATCCTCACCTGGCCATCACCCTGATGAGATTAAACCTAGACTGTTTAGATTAGATTTAGAGAGTCAAGATTTGGTGCTCATCTCACCGTAACTGGGTCCAAATGTAACAATGAGAGGGTTTTTTTTGGAGCGAATAAAAGTATTTTCTTAAATATGTTCCTTTTTATAGAACTAGACTATATATATTAAAAATTGATCACATCTAGTGCAGTTTTAATATTTAGAGGAAGCAGCAGAATTATCCATAAATATATGGACCATATTGTAATTGGCACTGGCAGTTTCTGTAACTGAAAGTTTAAAAAATTGAAGGGGAAGTAGGAAGATGATGATCCATATTTTAAGCATGTTTTTCAACTAACTGGAAGGAAAAGACAATGGCCATTAATTTTAATTAATATCTCTCAGTTCTCACATTAATTACATCTTCAGATTAATTAAACAAACGTGGCATGTCAAGCACTACTCAAAACAACAACAACAACAATCTCCCCAACATGAGAGAAATGGTATTGGCTAATTCCTTTCTCACTTGTTCGACTAATATAGTTTAGTTGTGTTTTTCAGATTTTATACTGTTGCATTTTTTCGTTTGTGAGGTGTTGTGTGATAGCGGGTACTTGTAGGTCTTTCTTTGTTTTTGTTTTTTTCTTGCTTCAGCTATTGGTGGTTGTAATAATTTTGTTTGGTAACTGACTCTTTTTCGGTTAAAAAAAATATCACAAGGGACCTTTGTTCCAAATTATAAATTATATAATAGAGTTAATATAATATTTAGTCTTTTATATTTATATAAATTCTAATTTTGATCCCTCAAATTTTAAACAATATATTTTGATCTTTTAAGAGGTAAAATAGTATAAAATTTTATTAAATTATATAGGGATCAATGTTTTATAGACAAAAAAATTTTAAAGATTAAAACATATGGTTTAAAACTTACCGATGTTTGGATTGAGAGAAAATAAGGGAGGGAAGAAAACTAGAAAAGAAAATAAGGAGAGATGTAGGTTTTCTAAACAAAAGTTAGAGGAAAAACTCAATTTTCTCTTCAACTCTTCTCTCCACACATATGGCAAAAGAAAGAAGAGAAAACTCATCTTGCTTTTGTGCCCTTAAAAAAATACATATTATTTTTATATTATATTTTTAACACTTATTATTTTGTAAAATATTTTTTTAAAATTTATTAATAATTATGATAATATATAATTCATTTGTTTAATTTATTATATTTAATTTCAAAAAAATTATCCATTTCTTTTTTTACCTTGAAAAATGGTTTTAAATATAATAACATGAAAATATATGTTTAAATTTTAAATTATTTCATGATGCTAATATATTTAATTTGATTTTAAATATACTATATTTTTATATAAGTGCAAGAGTATTCCAATTATTCAGTTATTTGTTCTCGTACACTCAAACATGATGAATGATAACTTTTTCTTTTTAGTTTTCTTCTTTCTCTATTTGCTCTGCTTCCATTTTTTTTCCTCTCAAAATGATGGAAAATTTGTAGGATCAAAAATTATATTAACTATTAATTAAATATGACTTCAACCTTAAATATAAAAGAGGACTGACTTTTATTATTTTCAAAATATAGTTTATTTTAACTTAAGTCTTCTAACGGAGAAAGGAGAGTCGCCGCCTCTGGCAGTGGATAGGTCAACAAAAAAGGCCCGTATACGCGAGGGAGATGGGTATCATGCTCAGGAGAAGGACTGGGAGCAGGTGGATGTGGAGATGACTGAGAAAGAGGGGAAGAAGCCGATGTCGTATCGTAATACCTTGATGAGTGCGAATAAAAAAGGTTCTTCGAGTCACAAAGGGAAGGAGTTAGTGATCGCGGATGATGACTATGTGATCGGAAAGGCGGGTGCTATCCCAACGCTAAACTTTTCTAGCAAAGTACGGGATCTATTGGTGAAGGAAAGGGAAAAGACTGTGGTGGAGGTGAAGCTTTTAGGGAAAACAATCAAGCACAGGGACCTGCTAACGGAAATCCCAGGTATAATCAAAAGGCTCCTTCCAGCTAGTTTATGTGCACGTACTGACTGAAGGCCCGTGGATGGTCTTTGGTGCTTATGTGACGGTGCAACCCTGGTCAATTGATTTCGACCCAGAGGCGACGAAAATATCCAAAGTAGTAGCTTGGGTTAGGGTTCCGAGATTATCTTTCAGGTACTATCATAAGAGTACGTTGCGCGCCATTGGTAAACTTCTGGGGGAAGTGGTGAAGATCGACTATATGACGGAAGAAAGGGGGAGAGGGAGGTATGCGAGGATAGCAGTGGTTCTTAATTTGATGCCACCGGCCGTCGTCGTCGAGTGAGCCGACGTATGGGGAGTGGATGCAGGTCAGCTATCCCAGAAGAGTAAACAAGCAGCAGCGGGGGAATGGGGAGCAATTTGGTAGATTTAGTAATCCTGAAAGATCGAGATTTAACGTACTCTTTGATTGCGAAGATACGAATGAGGAAATTATGACGCCAGCTGCGGGAAATATGAACGTTCAAAATGTTCCTAAAAATAGAGATGACTCTGGATGGAGTGGGGGACGGATTATTGAGCAGTCTAATGGACCCAGAAACCCAAAAACGGTGAAGAACCGTAAGGGCCCAAACAAGGTGCCAACAGGCCTGTTTAGGAGTATCGTAAGAAAGAGCCAGCTGCAAGCCCCGTTAGTGCATCAGTGTTTCAGTCCCCGGCATTTCGGGTCCTACAGGCCGATACCACTTTGGACAGAACTAGGCAGACGGGGGTTGAGTTGGAGCGAATGGGCCAGCTCTGAAAGATGTTATTAAGATTGTAGATGGGCAAGTTCTACAAGCCCCATTCAAAATATTCCATTTCGCCCTTCTCAATTTCTAAATATTTAAATTTATATTTAAGAGTAATTAATAACTCATTTTACTCGATATTAGTATTATTTAAGAAGAATGAAGACCTAGTTTAACCCCATTCCAAAAATTTACTTATAAGAAAAAAAAAACAGATTAAGGATGAAGCGAAGAACAGTGATGTACTACCTGATGCCAGTCATTCGCGTACATATTAAAACGCTCCTCAACGCATGGAGTTAAGCTTCAATCCACTATCAAGACAAATGTTATGGCCCGAAAAAAAAACCGTGGGGAAACATATTTCCAAGGAGGTTATGGAAGCTCTACGTGAATCCGTTGATGCAGTCACGACTAGTACAGGTGGGGATAGGTGTGGCGGGGAGGGTTCGACCAAGATTCATGATGAGCGAAAGGGAGATCCAGATGATGGTATGACCCACTCTCTTTTTTTATCTGCTTTATGGATTTACGAATTCTAGTTTGGAACTGCCAAGGGGCAGCTAATAAGAGTTTCTGCAAACGTTTATGCACTTTGTGTCAGAGCAGAGCCCGAATATTGCTGTTCTTGTTGAGCCACGGATTGCAGGAATCAAGGCGGACAGATTTATCAAAAGGTCTGGGTTTGATTGGTCTAATAGGATTGAAGCGAGAGGCTTCTCAAGAAGTATTTGGTTCATGTGGAGAGATATCCTTGAAGTGGATGCAATCTACAACCATGCTCAGTTCATACACACTAGGGTGTCGTCTGTGGGGGGAGGCAATCCTTTCTTATTTACGGCAGAGTATGGAAGTCCGAATCATTTTATTCCTAAGGAGCTATGGAGAGATCTTCGATATGTTTCAAGATCGATCGTGGAACCGTGGTTACTGCCAGGTGATTTCAAAGCTATTCTGAGTAGTGCAGATCGTGCTGGTGGGGTTAGTGAGAGAGCGCTCGTGGTTTTTTTTTTTTTTTTGTGTACAAAGCGCTCGTGGTTTTTTTTTTTTTTGGTTATCTAGGTGGGCTAAACGCGGATACAAATAAAAAACTAATTTAAAAGAGGATTAGATTCTAAACACTCAATAAGAACCATAAACTCTAAATAAAGAGGACAATCATATAATATCTTTGTAGAATTCAATCCTTCTTTAACCAAAATATCTGCAATCTTATTTTGAATTAGCTCGTGATTTTGAATTGCCTCAAGATTTTGTGTTTGAATGTGGGCTCATGGACTCAGGCATTTATGGGACAAAATGTACCTGGCGACGAGGAACTTTGCTTCAGTTTTAGGATTGGGCCCATGGTAATGTGAGGTGGTCGTCATCCTTTAGTAACACAGTTGTGTATCATCTAACTGAACTCAGATCATCGACCCATTTGTATAGGCTTTGGGAAGAATATGAGTCCAACCAAGCCTATGAAGCCATAATAGTTTCCGTCATCCGTCATTTGGCAGCGTGGTCGACGGATGACTCATTTAGTAAGTTGGTGGAGAGAAACTGGTCGCACGATGTTTCAATAGTTGAGAAGTTTACAGAACATTCCAGGACGTGGAATACCGAGGTGTTTGGATGCATTCGTAAGAGAAAATGAAGAGTGGACGCAAGACTTGGGGGGATTCAAAAGGCACAAGAACAGGTTCCTTCTGTTTACTTGGCACGGCTTCAGAAAGAGCTCCTGAAGGAGTTCGAACTTATATGTGAGCAAGAAAGCCTAATGTAACATCCCGATTCTTGTCAGATTGTTTTTTTGTTATCCACTTGGTTCATTGGAGTTTTATCCCGACTATATTCGAATCCGACCCCCATCACACACCTAGCTATGTTGAGTGAGTCTCCTATTAGGGATTTTTTGCATACGTTAAAACTCGAACTCGAAACCTCGCTTAAGCGATATCGAACCGCTTATCACTCGAACTAATCTCCATTGATAATTCTTATAAGATTTAGAGTCGAAGTATTACACTTAAGAAGTTCATAGGATTAAGTATTGGACTTAGGAAAAATACATTTATATATATAATTAGGAATAAGTGAAAATAAAATAAAATAAAATTAATAATTATTATGAATTTATTATAAAAGGTTAACGAAATTATAGGAATTTAAGGGTAAATAAATAATTAATAATTATATTTTTTTTTGATGATATACATATATATATATATATATGTAAATACGTGGGATAATAATATAGTATAAATAATAATATACATATATAAGAATAAATAAATGGTGATAAGATATAAATATAAGAATATAAGAATATGGATAGATCTTTGAATATTTTAAACCCTTTAATTATTTTAAAATTATTCCTCCACTCAATAAGATTTTTTTAAGTATAATATTATCAATAATATATGAGCAAGATAATAAAAATAATACTGAAAAATAATAAAATTCTATTAGATAAGATTAAAATTTTAAACCTTATAAATTTTATATCATCACCCTAAACTTAGTCCACAATTTCTATTATTGGCCAATTTTTCTCTTCAAGGCCACGACCTTCATCTCCTGTTAATTTTCTGCTCTGTACTTCAATTTTCTCCTGCAATCTGTGTACCTGTGACGAAGACTCACACTTATACATACATACATACATACATACATACATACATACATACATACATATATATATATATATATATATATCTTTATAGTTAAGAAGCATTGTGTTCAAACCTTTTCCTTTTCTCTTGCTTCCGTACATGAGTTTTGCTTTCTCCTAAAATTATTCCTGAATTCCCTCGTTCTCTCTCTCATGTGCATATGCATCAACTCTCCTTACACACCAACATATACAAACATTATACATAGATTTATATTCTTAGTTAGGAAGCAGTGCAAGCTTTCCTCTTTCTTTTGTTCCATACATGAATTCTGTCTTATTCTTATCTTTTTTTTTAATTCCTTATTCTTTCTCTTTCTCTCCCATGCGTGCGTCAATTTTTCTCTACACCAACATATATACAAATAATTCCCAAACTTCTTTTGCTAGGTATATATATATATATATATATATATATATAACCCTGGATGTGCATATGTAAATGAAAAGGGAAGTCCAGTGAGTTTAGCAAATACACACACACACACACACTTCATTCTTTTTCAGTTCCGGTCTTCCAAGTTTTACCTAGGCAAATAAACATACATACATACATACATACATACATACATACATACATACATACATACATACATACATACATACATACATACATACATACATACATAATGTGTGGACCCATATATATGTCACAGTTTACTCCAAAACCCTTTCTTGTACTTCGGTACCAAATGCCCTTACCAACAAGTATAAGATAGTATGAGTTCGTGTTTAAGTTTTAATATTATTTATAGGTTCTATTCTCAAATAATATTAAATTAAAATAAGAAATAGCTTGATAGATGTAACCATTTTATATACATTATTAAATAAAATATATTGATTACTAGATATTAGCTCTAAGACTCTAGAATAGTTTTAGAATAATTTTAGAGTGATATTGAGTAATATAGTGATAGTTCTTGTAATGTGATTTTGTAGATTATCATTGAGATTTTGGAATAACTTTTATTAAAATATCACGTAACTCTCATCCTATTTACTTTTCTTGTAGGTACTACTTGTGAGTTTTCAAAATCCCGGAATGAAAGTTTAGCTAGTTGTTGATGTGTTGGATAATTGGCTTTTATGAAAACTGCTCGGTGGAACCATTGTTGTATCAGAAACCATTAAGATATAGATTAAGTTGATTAGCCTTGATTATATTAACTGATTGATTTGTTAATTGTTTGATATTGCCGTGTCGGGGAAGTAGCTGTTTAGATATGTACTGTTATTTAGTTTGAATTATACCTTATGACTGTTATGTCTGGGATTGATTACATGTTGAGATGTGATTTACTGATAGATGGTTTAAATGGTGATTAAACTCAATTCAGGCTAAACTTCCTCAACCAAAATTTTTTTCTCTATCAAAGGCTTGATTTTTGGTCAGACCCAACACAAAGAATCATAGAGCTCGGACGAGGCGAGAATGGAAGAAGATAGAAAGAGCTCACTTGAGTTTAAATCTTTAGCTGCTTACGTTTTTCGGCCATTTCCTCTCCCTTTTCCCATGACGAAATCCCATAATAGGACAAAAAAAGAGAAAAGACGCCGGTGGTCACAGGCGATAGCAGCACTGTCGACAGAGGCAAACGAAATCACCATAGCATAGGTCTCGTCCAAAAATCGTGAAGCTGCTTCTTCTCTCTGTTCTGTCGTGCTATCTCGAAACAAAGGGAAAGTGCTGATATAAAGGATAGAAGGGCAATTTAGAAATTTCACGCGATGTCTGAAGCCAAAAATGAAATTCCACATTAGTTTGAGTTGAGATTTGAATCTTGAACCCCTCACTCTAATCCATCACTTTAGACCACTCAACAACTAGCTTCCCTTTTGTGACAACATTGTAAGAGATAATATATACTTTATCAAAGTGATATTATTTATCTATTTATCTAGGGTCATTACATAAGTGGAACCCTTTATTTAAGATTGAGACCCTTTAAGTGATTATTAAATGCGGTATAACTCTGAATATCATGTACACGTGATTCTTTTAATAACTATGTTAGAAGAACTACATCTATTTCTAACATGATTAAATGGTGACACATAATAGCTGGAGGGGCAGAATTCCCCTCTTGTAGTGTTGGTGAAGGGTAGCATTCACTTCCCCATGATATGTTGGTTGTTAATTCAAGAATGTATAACAAGCTGCTTTTTACAATTGTGATAGGCTTGCATTAGACGCTTTATTTTTCTATCATGGTTATGTATAGTAAAAAAAAATTAGGCTACTGCTTTTTAATACTATGGCAACGAATATAAATATATGAATTGGGATTAAGTTATTTTATTTTATTTTTTTAGTTATCTACCCGATTCACTAGAATTTTGTCTCGACTATATCCAAATCCGACTCGCGTTACGCACCTAACTATATTGAATAAATCTCCTAACGGAAAATTTTTACATAGCCAAAACTTGAACTCAAGATATCGTTTAAGTAATATTGAACCTTTTACCACTTGAAGTTATATATTTTAGAGGTAGAATGTTACACCTAACGTGGGCTCAACGAGCATGATGTGCTTGGATTATTATGGCAACTGCAACAGAGCCCACTTCCATTCTAAAGCCATACTTAAGAGTAGGAGGAAGATTATGGTGTTGAAACATTTTTTTTTATATAAATGGCGTTGAAACATGATGATGGAGAGTGGTGTGCTGATACTACGACATTGCAGGTTTGGGCTTTCCAGTTTTACAGAAACCTTTATTCGAAGAAGGGTAATGTCGTGCCAGGCATCTTTCATTCGGAAAGGGATGTATCCTCAAATTGACCCTATTCTACTACGTGCTTTGGAGGCGTGGTGTCATGCCTGAAATTAAAAAAGTGATCAGTATAGAATATAATAACTTATATTCCATATAAGCTTTATATATTATAACTAATATAAAATTAATTTTATACATGCATAAACTATTTTTATTTTTTATAAATGAACATATTATTTTACATAAATCCTACCTATAAACTACATGAAATATCTACAAATTTTAAACGGCCATAATGGCTTTCTTTATTTCATTGGGTAGCAAAATTAACAGAGCTATCTAAAACTAAAATAATATTTTAATGAATAACATCTCATTAATAAAAATAAATAAAATAGAAAAATAGATAATTTAAACATATTCAACTTTAAATAATAAGACTTGAAAATAAATCTCTTTCAAAATTATAGAATTATAGCAAAAATGAATATGCATAAAAATCATTAATCAAATCAAGCTAATACTCATTAAACCAGCTTGTTTGAAGAAACTAGTTTAAAACAATAATTCTCAAATATCATATTTCAATAGGATTTCAATAGAACGAAATAACAAGCATGAACATAAAGTTCACGAGGACAAGTAATCATTCTGACATGCCTCAAACCTACAAAAATAAATGTGAATACACAGTCCACAAGGGTAAGTTATCAAGTTTAGATCAAGGCCACAAATAATAAGTACAAGTATGAGACTCATAAATATCCAGTGCGAGAATGAATCCCACGAATATCTAACGTGAGAATAAATCTCACAAATATCTAGCATGAGAATAAACCTCACGAATATCTAGTGGCTCAATTTTAACCATAGTACACCAAGGACTAACAGTTATAACTAGTATTCTATATTCTGTCCTCATAAAATATTTTCAAACATGCTTGAGCTCAATTTACCTTTAGTAAATAAAAATATTCTCTTAAGTAGTATAAACTCATAAATATCATTGCACAACAGAAGACCCCAACATGAAAGTTCAAAATAACATTTCAAATATTTCCTTTAAAACTTTGACCATTTAATAAACCAAAATCAAAGTAAAATAAATAAAATTATTATTTAGTCTAAACAGTTAATTGTCAATAATCTAAAGACAATAATAAACTTACTTTGATTAAATAACATTTTATAAAATTGATAAATTAATAAAAATATTTCAAATGACTAAAATATAATTTAAAAATTAATTATAATAAGACGTTATTTATTTACCTATTGACCTTTTAATATATATAACTCATTCTTATTTATTCAGCTTCTAAATTATTCTCACTCCTCAATCCCCTAATATCCTAAAAAGAAAACATTAATACTCCAAATATTCACTAGTTTACACTTCCAAGCTACATGTATCAAAGACTCAAAACATTAATGTCTTAAGAGAGACAAGGAACTCGAAAGCTTCCCCTATTACAGAGGTTCAGTAGCAGCCAAAAAACAAAGCAATTAACTTATTTGATATCAAATAAGAGGCAATATTGCAGTTATGAATACTAGTATTCAATCGCTAGTATTAACCATCTTCATAAATTTTTTATTTATTGGTTTGGCTTCTCTAGCCCTAAACTCTTGAAGAAAACTTATAACCAAAACGTCCCTACGAGCGTCTGAATAATCACATGTGGCACCTATCACTTCCATTACAAAATAATATGCGGTCTACATTCAATCCACTAAACAATGTGATAAAAAAAATGACAATTTAAGTGATAATAAAACTTATCACTCATAGTTAACAAATCTAATATTTAAACTATAGAAATTATCCTCCACCTTTCTCCTTTCCCCTTTCTCTCATTGTCAAGCTCAAATTCAATAAATTTGACCGTCATCATAGTAACAATAAATATTCATATACTCAGCAACTTTGATTCTTTTCTCTAATTTATAGAGAGCTCGGAAGACTTCAATCCAACCAAATCCTTGTATACAAAGAGCATCCAATCAATTTCAACCCACTATTCCATAAATATATAAATATGCTAATTCAAGCATTTGTTCTCCAAATCATCTGTATATCATGGAACCCACAACATCCAAATTTCAATGTAGAAGAACAAATAACTTTTATTTCCTTCAAGCATCTTATGGGTAACCAAAGTGTAAATCATAAACATCATACTCAGAAAATTTCCAATCATAGCTCCTTAAACAACAAAATGATTTCTCAAAGTTTTCTCAACTCCATAATGTTCGTATATGATACTTCAATTATATCTAGTTGTTCCTTATAGCTTTAAAATCACCTCTCAAGCATTTTGTCAAACACCCAATATGCATCCCAAAAAATCAACTCGTAACTTGAAAATCTTGGTTAATCAAATTCCATTTAATACCAAAATTTAGCTTCAATTCTCCTTTGTTCCTGTACACAAACAGATAATAAATATAGAATAATTAAAGCACCCCTTAATCCAACTACGCATAGATGTAACAAAGGGAAAATGACTTCAAACATACCACCCATCTTCCTTCTAATCCCATGCACAACCCACAGAAATGGCAAGAAAAATAGGTACAGTCGAACACATCCATACACCGCAACAGTAACAAAAGGGGAGAACATCAAACTAACTTATACCCATGGCAGCAATTAGCACAAACACAGACTAAAACGTAAGAGGAAGGAGAAGGGTATCTAAAAATTTTAGTTACCTACAGGAGCGACAGATGGGAGCTCGTGCGAGCACGTTGATGGTGACGTGGAAGACAGATGACAGACGACGACATAGCAACCGTCATCTCCCTCACCTCCAATGATGTTCCTTCTCTCCTACTCTTACTCTTGCTCTCTCTCTCTCTCTAAGGTGAGGAAGACATCAGCGCTCTCACAGGTGACACCATTGCAAAACAGAAAAGGAAGGAGAAGAATGACGGCAGATAACGACACAATCTCGAGAGATGGCAAGACGGTCGATGAAACCAGTTGGAGCCACAACAACAGTGGGTTTAGGGAGAGTGGTGAAGCTTCTTCTGTTGCTCTGTCTTGTCTCTCTCACGCTGTCACCGAATGGAAAGAAAGGGAGGATACTAATTTAAAAACACATAGGGTAATTTTATAATTTCACACAATGGGCTGAAGCAAAAATGTTGGAGTGGTAGGATTCAAATCCGGGACCTGAAGCTCTTCCCATCGCCTTCAACACCACTCAACTACCAACTTCTCTTTATGCCAAATTTTCAAGAATTGATACATATATCATTAGAGTAGTACTATTTCTCTAATTTTTTCTTTATTAGTCTATAGTTATTACATCCTATCCATCTTAAAAAATTTACTCCTTCAATTTAAAAATATACTTACCTCAATTATTGAATAAGTGTGGATGCTTAATCCGTATCTTACTCTCGACTTCCCAAACAGTTTCTTCTTTTGAATGGTTACTCTATAACACCTTCACTAAAGGAATCTCTTCAATTTCAACTTCTTTACTTGTCTATCAATTATAGCCACTAAGTTCTCATCATATAATAAATCTTCATTTACACAGACTACTTGGTATTCAATAACATGAGAAGGGTTATATAGATACTTTCGTAGTATTGACACATGGAACATTGGATAAATACTAGATAGCTCTGGTTGTAAGACTAATTGGTAAGTTACATCACCCTCCTTATCTATAATCTCAAATGGACCGACATACCTTATACTCATCTTGCCTCTCTTTTCAAATCTCATAACACCTTTCATTGGTGACATCTTTTTAAAAAAAAAATACCTTATACCCAACATAAATTCTAATTCTCTATGACGACGATCCACATAAGATTTATGTTGACTCTGAATTGTCAATAATCTTTGCTTGATCACCTTCTCTTTAACATCTAGAACCAAACTCTAATCCTAAAATCATTTTATCAATGACTTCAAACCGTCAAATGATCTTTCCATATGATGCTTCAAATAGTGCCATTTGAATGCTTGCTTGATAGCTATAATTATAAACAAATTCCACTAATGGTAAATAATGATCCCATCTTTCACCTACATCTAAGACACAAGACCTCAACGTATCTTCAACTATTTGAATCAGTCTTTCATATTGCCATAAATTTGTGGGTGAAAGGCAATTCTAAGATTCAGTTTGGGGTCCTCTGTCAGAAATGATAAACACCAAAACTCCATGCAACGCCAAAATCTCAGTAACGTAAATCTCAACATATTTAGCCGCACTATAAGTCATCTTTATTGGAACAAAATGAGCTGACTTAGTTAATCTATCAATAATTACCCAGATAGAATCAAATCTTTTAGTAGTACGAGGCAAACCAATGATAAAATCCATTACTATACTTTCTTATTTCCATTCAGGTATTTCTAATAGTTGGAATGGTCCTGTAGACTTTTGACGCTCTACTTTAACTTGTTGACATACCAAATAAATTTGGTAGAAGCTTTAACTATCATTTAAAAACCTTATTTAATCTTTACAATATTTTTTATTAACTTTAAAGAACTTTTATTCTTCAACTATTTTGTAGCCATTCAATAACTCATCTATTTTCACATCTCTTATTAAAATACCTCAAAACAGTAGGCCTTTACTAAAACCTCAACCTCAAGGAAATGAACACAATCAACATTTAAACTCTCTTTTATATTTCTATTAAGGAACCCGATGCCCGTGTTTCTAAAACAATAACCCTCCTGATTTGACAATCAATTCTTCCTTAACAAGTTCCATTACTATCCTGTTTAGCACACAAAATCCTTCTTTACATTACTTACATTAAAAAGGGGTTTAACCATTAAACCTCATGTCAACTAAGGTTAAAGAGTCAATTTTTCTTGAACCAAAACATAACTCACACATTTAAGAATTTATAGATAAATTTCTCAAGCAAAATCATAGTCCAAACCTGAACTTATATGCACAACTAGATTACCATAAATCCTTTAAATGAAAATATTATTAAGAAATCATTTTATAAGCTCTAACCAAACCTTTCGTATACACCAAACAAAGTCATCTTTTTTCTAGGAAATATGGTCTAATGAATGCGGATCTTCTAGGAAATATCTTTGTTGCAATAACTACAGTGATAAAGAGATAATTTCTCCTCAATTATCTCATGGCCCGCCACATTTAAAGTATGCAATCACACAAAGAAAACATTTTTTTACGAAAAAGTGGAGGAGGCAGGCACCCATTTGTCAAAGAATTATCACCTATACATAAAATTTATGAATTCTCTGCATTTAAAGCTGTTTTTCCCCCTTGGATCTAAAAACATGTTTCATGCAAAAGCAAAGGAAGGAACATCATCATTTGAAGAAGAGATATGAAGGGTAATATGCGACAAGAAGCATCAAAGAAGAAATAATATGCATCCAAAAGCATAATTCCCTAAGTAATATAGTTATAGAAAAACAAGGGGTAAGAACAGGAATACACTTTCTCATATTTGTTCTTGTCGAGGAAAAGAATAATGAAAAGTTGTCAACTAATCTTCCTTGTGTGATTTCTCTCACAAAGAACTTGTTTTAGTAACTCATAAGTCATGTCTAAGATTCTTTAAAACTATCCAGTTTCAACCTAACTTTCTTACAGCTTAACACTTCTTAAATTTTTCCCAGTAAAAAAATATACAAAAGAGAAGCTTTCCTACACAAGTTACAGTAAATTCCCTACATTATAATGGTCAAATTCAAACAATTGGGAAGAAATCCCAGCATTTTGGTTCATATGTAACATTCGAAGATTCTAGCTACTACCTCTCTCAATTTGTTAAATATTTCAGTTATGGCTTATCACATTTCATAAACAACCATATCTTCTGCAATATTTTCTCCCCATTCTTTGCCTCTTTAGTCTTTCAATTTTCTGGATAACCGAGAATACACCCACATTTTTAATGAACTTTTTAACTTCATTTACTCCATCTAGTTCTACACAAACCTAAATACCCCATATATTCCTCAGCTACGGATCACACCAAACCCATTAAGTCTAATTCTTTTACAAAATTTACTTTAAAACCTTAAAAAAATATATATTACGTATGCTTCTACTAATCAGTCCTCTCCATAGTTGCATGGATCTATCAATGAGATCATAGAAATGTCCAAGTCAATTTATGCGCACCTTTTTCACCTTCAAATGAAGCTAGAAAGATATATAGGCATTAATCACCAATTCAATATTTCCATCACTTTATAATTGAATGCATACACAAAAAAAGGTCTTCAAATGACCATGACCAAACAACCCAAATTTTGGAACACGACTCAATCCCCATCATACTTTTTTTTTCATTTTTTTTTAATTTCATTTGATCAGATTTCTATCATGCAAACAATTCCAGTTTAAGAATGCTCAAGATAAATTCCTTCTCATTGTCAAAAAGTTTACATGAATGCATTCAGAAGGAGTTACTGTTATAATATTCGTAAGCATCTGTTCAAAAATTCCTACTTAATACAAAGATAAGAGTGGAAGTGATTTTTCCTTATAGTACGAGTTTACTCAAGACTCCAAACAATAACAAAGTATTGCAACATAAGAAATATACAAAGAAACACGCTACCCACGACGTAAAACGGTGAGCATGCTTAAATTAATGAAGAAAACATCCATTAAAGGAATTTCAACATATGTATGCTCTTCCAAACTTTACTGCAATTTCGATCCTTATCAAATAGCAAGTTTTGGAAGAAATTCTAGCATATTTACTGAGGTCTGCCTTAAAAGGCCACTGAACATTGCCATATAATCAACTTTCCAATCAAAACACTATAAATTTTACATCATGATGATGTCCGTAAGAAATTAAGGGAATTTTCTTTTAATGAAATGATCCACGAAATTTCTACATTATTTTCTGTCTCCGTAATGTGTTTCCAAAAAGGGTACTTTTCACAGTATTGACAGAGAATCGTTTTTTAGTGATAGTGGTCCCTATAGCAACAAAAGCTTCACAGAAGCAACGAGTTATCAAAATTTTCACTGAACATACTTCTGCACTATTGATGCAACATAAAAGGAAAAATAATTGATTTATAGAGCTCTTGTTTAAAATATGTACTAAAGTAATTCCTAGACAAACCTTTAACTTTATCTGTCTTGAGTATATACTCTATTAATAAATCTTCCTTTCTTAATCTTTCTAATCACAACTTAAAATCTTCAGGACATCTTTGCTATATAAGCAAACATAAGTAGCATAGAAAAGAAAGACAATGGACACCTATTAGGCCTTTAATTATGCCTCGATTATGATTATGCCCATAGAAGAATCATTGCTCCACATAACTATAGGAAACCTAGGCTTTGATACAAAACTGTCACATCCCAAAAATCAAAAGGTGATTGGCACAAAATATAAGAGAACTCACATTCCACAAGCTTTAAAATATTATAACTAATATAAAAATAATCTTAGACATGCATAAGTAATTTTATATTCATATATAAACATATTTTTTTACACCTCAAAAAGATAAAATACAATAGGAATTCTATCTATAGACACATGAAGCATCTATAAGTTTTGAACTGCTATGAGGGCTTTCTCTATTTCGTTGGGGAGCAAGATCAGCAAAGCTATGTGAGGCCAAAATAATCTTTTGATGAAAAACATCCCATTAATAGAATTAAATAAAATACAAAAAGAAATAATTTAAACATATTCAACTTTGAATAATAAGACTTGATAATAAATCTCAATTTTAGAATTATAGAATTATAGCAAAAATGAATACATAAAAATCATTAATCAAATCAAGCTAATATTCAGTTAAACAGCTTGTTTGAAGAATCTAATTTAAAACAATAATTCTCAAATCTCATCTTTTCGTAGGACTTTAATAGAATAAAATAACAAGCGTAGACACACGGTCCACGAGGGCAACTAAAAATTTTAGCATGGCTCGAATCCACGAAAAAATATGTGCACACACAATCAACGAGGGTAAGTAACCAAGCGTAGCATGAGGCCAAGAATAGCAAGTGCAGTTACAAGACCCACGAATAACAAACGTAGGTATGAGACCCAAGAATAACAAGCACATGAATGAATCCCATAAATATCTAGCGTGAGAATGAATCTATCACATGCCAAAAATTAAAGAGTGACCGGCATAGAATGTGACAGAACTCACATTCCATAAGCCTTTAAATATCATAATTAATATAATAATAATCTTAGACATGTATAAGCCATTTTATTATTAATAATATATAAATATATTTATACATTCCAGAATGATAAATACCATACAATATATAATAATTATTACATCTTGAAAACACAAAAAGGGACAAGAATCCTATCTATAGATTATGTGGAGCACCTACAAATTTTAATTAGCCATGAGAGTCTTCTCTATTTTGTTGGAGGTACAAGATCAATGGTATTATTTGAGGCCAAAATAATCTACCAGTGAATAGCGTCCCATCATTAAAATAATTTAAAATGCGGAAAGAAACAATTTCAAATATATTTAATTGTGAATAATAAAATTTGTTGATGAATCTAAATTTCTAGAGTATAAACTCACAACTATAATAAAACTGTATAAAAATTATTAATCAAATCAATCTAAATATCCAGTAAAACATTTTATTTAAGGAAATACTTTTAAAATGATAATTCTCAAATACCACTTTTATGTAAAATTTCAACAGAACAAATAACAAGCGTAGACACATAATCCACGAAGATAACTAACTAATTTGGCGTGGCTCAAAGCCATAAAAATAGGCTTAGGTACGACACCCACGAATAACAAGCACAAGTATAAGACCTACGAATAACAAGCGTGAGAATAAATCAAATGAATATTCGGCATGAGTACTATGCTCACAAATATCCATCGAGCTCGAGTTTAACTATAGTGCACCAAGGACTACAGTAATGCTATAGTAACCAGTGTTCTGTATTCAGTCTTCTCAAAAATATTTCTAAACATGCATGGGTCAACTTAATATTAATAAAGAACAAGATCTTTGCATATTGAGTTCTCATAAATAATATTTCATAATCAGGGATCCCATCATAAAAATTATTGTAAAAATTTTCTTTAAATCATCATGCATACAAATTTGCAACAATAAAGTAAACAAATACAAAACATTTAAATAATAATCATCGTTATTTCAATTAAACATTCATATATCAATTAATGACTATATAATTTCTATAAATATTCTTTTAGCAAATCATACTAAAAATTGGTACTTCAAATAAAATGAATCAATTAGCAAGATATTATTGAAAATATTATTATCATGAGATGTTATTCACTCACATGTTACACTTCCAAATTTGTACTCTTTCCAGCTAAACAACTTTCAATTATTTTTACTTCTCAAGTCCCTGATATCCTAAAAACAACATATTAAAATTCTAATTATTTATATTGATCATCCAAAATCATATCCTAAAGCTCAATTTATAACACCTTTAAAATAAAAGGAGAACCTAAACTTTAATCCCTATTTTTCTCGGATGATATCATGACCATTTAAATGATAATAAGACTTATCACCCTCAGTTAACAAATTCAATATTTAAAATTTAGATATCGTCCTCCAACTTTCCCCTTTCTCCTTGCCAAGCTCAAATTTAATAAATTTAACCACCACCACCACAACAATATATATATATATATATATATATATATTAGCAGTGTTGATTCTTTTCTCTAATTCCACCTAGAGCTTGAGAAACTTTAATTAAACCAAATTCTTATATATAAAAGAGCATCTGCTCAATTCTTATCCACTACTTCCAAAAATATATAAATATGCTAATTCAAGCATATATATACATTTTTAAAATCATCTATCTAGAATTTCCAACAATATCATAAAACCCTGCAATATCCAAATTTTAATGTAGGAGAACAAATAACCTTTATTTCCTCCAAGAATCTAATAGGTAACCGAAACAACACAAATCATTCATCTTATAATTTAAAATTTCCAGCTATTAGTTACGCAGCTTCTCTTACTTTGACACTATTTTTCAACTTCAAAATACCATCCCAACATCCATCAACAAAATTCGATTTTCCCAACACAAAGCAACCCAGGACAGATTTAAACATAGGCAACAACAATAGCGCATGATTTTTGACAGTTTTACTTTCAAAAGCTCAAGCCTTTAACTTCAACTCAGAATTATTATTATTATTATTATTATCTTTCAAAATTAGAATTCTATAGCCTCAAACACCAACAGAACCAACAATTATACAAGTATCAATTTTTATAATAACTCTTTTATTCAGAGAATCAAAGCCACTAAACAAAATTGCAGCATTCTCTTTTCGGGTATCATAACAATAGAATAGAACAACCAATTGTAGACCAAATAGCCGACAGTTTTGGTTCAACTTAAAGCTGAAAATCTCAAATCCTTACTCCTATTCACAGAATCAACCAAAACCACCAAAAAATCCTACTTAATCAGCAACCCACTTCTTGAACACCAATAAACAGAGAAAATCAAAGTTAAAGATGGAGTCCAAGAATTCACCTCAGGTGGTCGACAGCGTCGTAAGCTCCTCCATTCTCCTCTGGCATCATGAGCTCGTCCGTTTCTGCATCGACGCTGCTGCATAATAGAAAGGGAAGGAGAAAGGCTTCCAAATGCCTGATATCTAAACGAAGAAGAATGACCACGATGGTTGAGTGACGAAAATTGCAGCTAGGGTGGAAGTTCAGGTGAGATCGAGAAGCTTCTCCTTTGCTTGCTAGCGTTGACGGAAAATAGAAAAGGAGGAGTATGGTTTAAAAAAATGCGGAGGGGAAATTTAATAATTTAACATAAATGGGGTGGAAAAATATTGCATTAGAAGAGAGAGCTGGAATTCGAACCCCCGACCACTTGCTCATTTCACCATCTCAAACCACTGAACCTCCAGGTTTTCCTTAGCATAAATGCAAAAGTTAATATATATATATATATATTATTAATGTGGTATTATTTACCTATTCATTTTCTAAGGTCATTGCATAATCCCACAATATCCAGCGTTAAAATGAATCCCATGAATATCCAAGGAGTTCAATTTTAACTATAGTATACTAAAGACTAACAATTTTGCTATTAGTAACCAGTATTATGTATTCAGTCATCATAAAATATTTTCAACCATGCTTGGGATCAATTTAACTTTAGAAAACAAAAATATTCTCTTAGTAGTATAAACTCATAAAGATCATTACACAGCAGAAGACCCTAACATGAAGGTTCAAAAGAACATTTCAAAGATTTTCTTTGAAATTGATGAATGATCATTTAGTAAACTAAAATCAAAGTAGAATAAATGAAATCATTATTTCATCTAAATAGTTGATTATCAATAATCCAAAGACGTAATTCCAATAAACTTGTTTTGATTAAATAACTTTTAACATAATTGATAAAAATATAACAACGGACTAAACTATCATTTAAAAATAAATTATAATAAGATGTTATTCACTCATTTGTTGAGCTTTCAATATATACAACTCACTCTTGTTTATTCATCTCCTAAATCATTCTCATTCTTCAATCCCCTAATTTCCTAAAAAGAAAACATTAATACTACAAATTGTCATATCCTAATTTTCTCTAACTGTATAATACTGATAGTGGAAAGAGGTTTGAAAAGGATTATGAGGAAAATCAGAAAAAATATTAAAGGTTAAATGAGTCTTGAAGAAAGAGAGTGACCTAAATGAAAATTAGAAAATGTTGAAGACAAAAAGTTAAAGTAGAAACAAGATTTGAGCCAAAAGTGGTAATTTCTAAAAGTTAATGGACTTAAATGTAATTAAGTAAAAAAATTCAAGGGCAAAATTGTAATTATAGAAAGTTCAGCCAGAAAAGGCTTAGAACTGCCCGAAAGTATTTCAGTCCTAAAATTCATCAGTAGATAGAGAAAGTTATGCTGGTTAATCTAGCATGATACATAAATTTTATTAGAGCTCAAGACAGCAGATATTTATCTGATAGTCTGAAAGTTATCTGAAATTTTATCAGATCTCATGGACTTCAAATATAAGGGGACAAGTTACAGGAGGGTGTGCCTCATGACATCAGATGTCATGAATTTGACAGGACCCTAAAAAGAGCTCTATAAGAAAAGTTATCCCTATATTAGTGAATTTTGACGGGATTTTGATAATACATATTATCCGATTATGGAATTTAGCAGTAAATAAACCTAGATAGAATGAACTCAGATGGCATTATATATGGGCCTATGATGATGCCAAGGAGGGCCGAAAACCTAGGGTACCAGTTCATCAGTAGAAGGGGCCAGTGTTTAGGAAAAGTGTAAAATTACAAAAATACCCTTGGATGACCATATTGTACGAGTGATAGATGGAAGACATTTTGGTCGTCTGAGATAGGCTAAAAACGTGACATATAGTATAAAACTTATTAGTTAGAGTCAGTATATGCCCTGAAGCAGTACAAAGAGGGGTGAAATGACAATTATACCATTAGGGTTAAAATAGCGCAAGAAAGGACACCAAGGGTATTTTGGTCATTTTTCAAGGGATCTGTATAAGTTATGGCACAATACGAGTATGTCAATGATAGGAAGAATCCGGATATTGGATTTAAGGTCAGAAAGTATATTATGGAATTTCAGAAAAATTAGATTTATAAAATAGTTCAGTTTTTAGGGAATCGGACCAAGCCGGTACCGGATTGGACTAAAATTTTTTTAGAAGGTTCTCCCTCTAGAAATGGTGCCACATAACCCCTTTGAGGTGTCCCTTGTGATGTCATGGATGATGTCACAAATAGCTTTTTGAAAAGGTAAAATCCAAGATTAAATGTGGGGTATTAGATCAAATAGTGTACAAACTAATTTTGACCATTGATTTCTATCAAGATTTTTTTATAAATACCCCCTCAAATCTGCATCCAAATCGTGAACCATGGGACCTAGGGGAAACTTTTACAAAATGAAAACTCAAGCCAAGACAAAGAAGATTCAATGTATCAAAGTTCAAGTAAGCTAGAGATTAAAGGTAAGCAATATCTCATAACTTATTTTCCTTTGATTTGGGAGTTTGAACTTAGGGTTTTCATGGGGGAAAAGTTAAATTTTCTCTAAGGTGTTGTGCTGTCCAAAAATGTTAAGATGAAAGAAAAAAAAAGAAATTAAAGTTAGAAGTATATGATTGAAGTTTAAACAAGCTAGTTAATTGATTGATTGTTGAATCAAGTTGATATTCTTGACTTTGCCATAGATGAACATGTTCGTTCTGCACTGTTCATTAGGGAAGGAAATAGAATTTCAATGATTTAATGCTTCCATTGAATTTATATGCTGATTTTGAGTAGGATTGGAAATGTTTTGATTGGAAACATTAAAATCTCAAGATTGTAGTTTTTGAAATTTTTCTTTATTACTGTTCACTCGCATGAACAATAATTGGAGTTTCATGATTTTGATGTTTCCAATGGTTTTAAAATGAAAAGTTGTGTGAGACAAAGTGGAGAAACAAGTATAGGAAGCATTATAATCAAAATGAGAATTTTTAAAAGAATTGTGTGCATGTGTTCGGTTATGTACAGCAGGCCATGAAGGAGCTGAAATTTTATGATTATAAGCTCATAAATGGATTCAAAAGATAAAATTGTGTAGGGTAGAGTCAATACATCAATTGGTTCAAGAGCTAAGTTGATTAGTGAAGATTAGAGAGTTATGATAATAAAAAGTGTAACAAAATTAGTTTTAAACATGGTTGGAGTTCATAAGTCCTAATGAATTATGTGATGAATTTAAATGTGTTTAGGACCTTAAAATATCTAAGAAGATGTTGGGAAGTGATTGACATAAAGGTTTTATGGTTGGAAAGCTATAGAGCAAGTGCAAAAGATCAAGAGAAAAGCTTAAGTGTAAGGTAGTTAACTTACCTCTTTATGTGCTTGATGTGGTATGCTTATATGTTGACATGTATATGATATTTGAATGATGTTGTGATATGATAAATGATGTTGAATGTATTGTGAATAACATGTTTTCCATAGCCATGCACTTTATGTAAAAGTATATAGCATGATAACATGTCACTAATAAAAAAAAGTTTAATGAAATTATATATCATACATTAGCATCCATCTTGCATATTTAAGTGGTAATATTTACTACTAAGATTTTCTAGAATCTCACTCTCCCATAACTAACCAATTTAGGTCAAGCATGATGGAAAAGGTATACATGGAGAAAAGCTAAAGAATTGAAGAAAAGAATGGAAGTAATTAAGATCTTAGTATATACTATGAATTATCTATGTATATAAATGCCACGTAAGGTGTCCATTTATGTGATGAAACTATTTGTAGTAATTATGGAATATGTACATGATGTATATGAATATTGATAAGCTTATTTGATGGCTTATATATGTTGGAACAATTATTGGAAATAAAAAAAAAGAAACTAAAATGGTAAAAACGTAGGTTCTAAAGTAATTTTGTTGTGACTTCAGTTTGATCTAACAAATGAAAGAATTATTTTACAAAATTTTATGAGCATGTAGCACATATCCAGAGCTTTAAATACATAGGTAGAATGCTTCACTTGGATGTGTATAACAAGAAAAATGAATTTCCAAAGTAAGGGACCAGAATCTGTCTTCAGAATTTTTGACCAAATAAACAGTAAATTTTGACGAATAAAATGTATTAATTGGTTAATCATTTGGTCTGAAAATTATTTTTCTCTTAAATTTCAAGATGTTGTCTTCATGTAACTTTTTGAACCACTTCATTTCAATTTTTTTAGAATTAATTATGATTTTTTTAAGTTCGTTGTGTAATCTAAAATACCATATGAATAGTAACTCGATAAAGAGTAAAATTCTAGATTTGACTAATGGATTTCAAATATCTTATAAGTAGTTCTAAATGCTATTAAGTGGTCTCTAAAACGTATAAAAGTAAGGATATTTCACAAATATTCAATAGTTCACACTTCCAAGCTACTACATGTATCAAAGAGTCAAAATTAATGTCTTATTTTACATCCAATAAGAGGCAATACTACAGTTTTGAATACTAGCATTCAATCGCTATTATTAACCATCTTCATAAATTTTTTATTTATTGGCAAACCTATAACCAAAAAGTCCCTAGAGTGCCTGAATAATCACACATGGCACACATCACTTCTATTACAAAATAATCTGCGGCCTACATTCAAGCCACTAAACAATGCGATCAAAAAATGACAATCTAAATGATAAAAGAATTTATCACTCATAGTTAACAAATCCAATATTTAAACTTTAGAAATTATCCTCCACCTTTCCCTATTCTCCTTGTCAAATTCAAATTCAATAAATTTAATCGCTACTATAGCAACAATAAATATTCACATACACAGGCAACTTTGATTCTTTTTTCTAATTTCTATTGAGAGCTTGAAAGACTTTAATTCAACCAAATCCTTGTATATAAATAGCATCCAATCAACTTCAACCCATTATTCCAAAAATATATAAATATGGTGATTCAAGCATTTGTTCTCTAAATTATCTGTCTATAAATTCTACCAGTATTATGGAACCCGCAATATCCAAATTTCAATGTAGAAGAACAAATAACTTTTATTTCCTTCAAGTATCTTATGGGTAACCAAAGTGTAAATCATAAACATCATACTTGAAAATTTCCAATCATAGCTCTTTAAACAACAAAATGATTTCTCAAAGTTTTCTCAAGTCCATAATGTTCAATGTCATGTATGATACTTCAATTATATCTAGTTGTACCTTATAGCTTTAAAATCACCTCTCAAGCATTTTGTCTAACACCTAATATGCATCCCACAAAATCAACTCATAACTTGAAAAATCTTGATTAATCAAATTCCATTTAATACCAAAATTTAGCTTAAAATTCTCCTTGAGGGGGAGTGGTGAAGCTTCTTCTGTTTCTTTATTCTATCTCTCTCATGCTGTCGCAGAATGAAAAGCAAGGGAGGATACTAAATTTAAAAACACGTAGGGATACTTACGTAATTTCACACAATGGGCTGAAGCAAAACTGTTGTAGAGTTTTAGGACTAGATATCAAGCTCTTTTCACCGCCTTCAACACCACTCAATTACCAACTTCTTTTTGTGCCAAACTTACAAGAATTAATACATATATAATTAAAGTGATATTATTTCCTTATTTTTTTTATTATTCTAGGGTAATTACACTCGGATTACTAATTGTAAGGTCCATAAAGCAGTATTCCAAATGAAGCCATTAAAGGCATCTGACATCGATAGGCTTGCATGCGGCTTTTTCCCAAAATCAGTGGCCGGTGGTGGCCCACTCCTTGTGTAGTGTTTGAGGAAGGGAGTCTTGATCCCGCTATAAAACAAACTCTTATCCCACTAATACCAAAGGCGGAGAACGTAGAAAGATTGAAAGAGTTTTTGCATATTAGTTTGTGTAACCAAACTCTGCATATTAGTTTCTGTATATAAACCTCACAACGACACATGTGATAAAAAATAAATTTATATTTTATAAAAATATGAATTCAATTTTTCTACCATTATAAAAACTCTTTTAATAAATAATATCATAAATCTTTTATAACTGTTCATTGAATCTTAGGACTATGTCCTAGTCTTGATGAGGGACTAATATTAAATCCACCTAAATATTTTTATTTCAAAAAAAAGTATGTACCATTATATACAACACTGTAACAAAAGTTTTGGCAAACAGACTTCAAAAAGTATTGTCCCAGCTTATTCATCCTAATCAATCCAACTTTGTCAAAGGCCACAATATTACTAATAATATTATCATCGCATAGGAGGTATTTCATTCCATGCGTATTAAAAAAGAAGGATGGATGGCGATCAAAGTCGATATTGAGAAGGTGTGTATGATCAACGTCCGTTGGGATTTTATTGAAGAATCATTATATGATGCTGTCCTCCCAAGTAATTTTTTGGATGCAGTTATGTTATGTATAACTTCTTTTAGTATGAGTTGTTTGGAATGGCACAAAATGGGGGAGTTTAAACCTTCACGGGGCATTAGACAAGGTGATACTGTAATGGCCTTCAAAATTTCATAGATATAAAATCAATTTATTAAGGTACATATATTAGTTATTCACATAGAGGGAATGGAGTAGCCGAGTGGTTGTGGACGCAGGCGCTGGCTTCAGGTAAGCGAGTTTGAATCCTGGCAGTTGTGAAGGAGAGATTTTATTTTTTTTAGCGCGTGAAATTAGCAAATTTCCCTCCTACCTTCTTATTCAGAGATCGTACTCCTTCCTTTCATTTCTTCAGGTTTCAGCAGCAGCAGAGGAAGAGAGACAGCGAGAGAACAGCGATAGATGCGAGTTCCACGCCGCGCGAAGTCTGCTACCGTGTGAACAGACTCTGCCTTGCTTCCGTCAATTCCTCTCCCTGTATTATCGCGTCGGAGTCATCGCCTCATCTACAGTTCCTGTCTGTCTGATAAATAGAGCAAAATGGAAATCAGAGAAGTGTCACAATAGGCGGGAAAGGAGTGCTCGACGATCGATGCTGTGGAGACACGCTACTGTGGTTTTAGCCATCCTCATAGCCGTCGTGCTATTTACCGTTACTGTTGTCATATTTTAACTTGGGTACTGTAGCAAATCCTCAAACTTTCACCTATTTCTTTCTGGTTGCCTGAGCTGGTAACGGCATTTTCATTCATCTATTCACGCATTCCCCGCTGCTCTGTTCTGTAACCGTGTCGCTAAGAGCTCAGTGCGCCGGAGAAACTGATGAGCAAGTAAGGGGAGGAGAAACTGCTAAGCTTGATTGATTCCTCCACTGGTTAAGTTGCTGCTCTTCTCTTGGTGTGATGGAGAAGCAGAGGTCATCGACATTGGAGATTAGAGAAGCTCTGTAGTGTCGTCAGCAGCTAAGGGGAGTTTGTTTTGGTTCTCTTCCACCGTTGGTTTCTCAAAGCTATGAGTTGTGGTTGTTATCACTTTATTCCTTGCTGCTGTAACTTTGATGCTTGTATGTTTCTAGTTGGAAATTTGATCTCCATTTTGTGCACTGGATGCTGAGAGTCTGTGAGGAAATGGAGATGGAAGAATGGAAAATTTTAGGACTGTATAACCATTGTTATCCCTGAAGCAGCGTGTGTATATGTGATTATGGTTCTGTGGAGCCTCCATTGTGAGTCTGAAACTGTATATTATTGTTGCTTTATTCTGTCTAAATATGTGTCATGTGTGGAGATAGAAGTAAGAGAGGAGTTGGATAAACTAAAATTAAAGTAGATGAAAGGGATGGAACATTTTAAGTAAATGTTTGGGCTGTTGTAATAAGGTAAAATGGACCAAAGATACGCTTCTTTGGGTTTTAACGTACGTTGGAAAAAGAAGGATATTTGAAGAGTCATTCTGCTTATGGGTGTTTATAAAGCAGATATTTAAGTAGTGCCATTACTTTGAGACCTAATTGTAGACAATAGGTGTTTTAGATTGCACTTGAGAATTTTAAGCTTGTTGATTGGATGCTGTAATAATAAATAGTTGCTTTAACTCTTTAAAATAGCATCTGACCATTAACATTGGAATTAGTTGCTGCACTAGTTTTTAGGAAATATACAAGTATTCAAATGCTAAGGAAATTAAATGGTATATGGGCCAATCGGTTGAATAAGGAAGAATGTTTGATGGAAATCTAAAGATGAAAATGTCACATAACTATTATGCTGAATATGACATAAGTAAACTAAACATTACTATTATGCTGAATATGACATAAGTAAACTAAGTGGATACAAACCGTCCATAGGAAATATTTAAAAAGGTGATTAGAATCAATGGTATGGGAATTCAAGCTTGATTCATTTCCTATGCCTTGGCCTATTTATATGAATATGTTGGAAATGAATTTTGGAGGTTATAAATCTATGCAAAAGTCATGTTTAAGTTTTGTTTAAAAATGAATAAGTGTTTTAATAAATTTAATTGTGTCCAAGACATATCACTGATGATACCTCTCTGATTAGTTATAGATTGAGGAAGCGATTGGTTGATGGTTTAGGAGCTTATATATTGAATCTTTGTTGAATGATTGATGGCGTGTAATGAAATGGAATATTAGATTAAGAATAATTTATTTATGTTAAAACTTTAATTAGAATGTTAATATATTATTTTTGGAATATCAAGAAAGTGAGAAGTGAGAATAGTTGGAAATTGTTTTACTTAAAAGAGTAAAGTTTTAGGAGCGAGGCAGGTGAGTGAATAACGTCCCATAAAAATAGTATTTTTAATAACTTGTTATTTGATATATTTCATTTAAAGTGTTAAATTTTAAATATGATTTATGAAAAGCAAATTATACGAATTCATGGCTTTAATTGTTAGAAATGATTTTCTTTCAATTGATTTATAAAATGATCATGGTTATGTATAAAAATGGATGAAGAAGTTTTAGAAAAAGACTTTGGCAAATGTTATAAAAAAGTTGATTTTCTTCATGAAATATTCTTATGTGAAGTTTATAATTTAGAAAATTGTTCCATATGCTTCCAATAAATCTCTTAATATTGATTTTAAATGTTCATGCTGGGGTTTTGAAATATAAAGTATTCTTATTGAAGATTATTGCATTAGAAATTGTTGTAATCATTACATGTCAAATGGACCCCACGCATGTTGGAAAGATTTTAGAAATAACGGAATACAAAACACTAGTTGCTAATAGCAGTACTGTTAGTCCTTAGTGTACCATGGTTAAACTTGAGCTCAATGGATATTCGTGAGTCTCGTACTCGCACCAGTTATTCGTGAGATTTATTCTCGCGCCTGTTATTTGTATGTCTCGTACCTGTGCCTGTTATTCGCAGTCTTGTACTTGCGCCTATTTTCGTGGCTTCGGGCCACACCAGATTGGTTAGTTACTCTCGTGTACTGTGTGTCCATGTCTGTTTCATAGCTCGTGCTATGCTTGGTTATTTACCATTATGGATTATGTGTCTACGCCTATTTTTGTAGCTTCGAACCGCTCTAGATTGGTTAGTTATCCTTGTATACTTTGTGTCAACGCTTGTTTTTGTTCTGTTGAAGTCCTACGAAAAAATGATTGTTTTAAAAAGATTGTTTTAAATGGTTTTCCTGAAATAAAAGGTCTATCGAAATATTTCTATCAAATTACAAAATGTATTGATTTATATTTAAACATGTTGAAATTGTTTACTTTCGTATTTTTAAATTATGTTTTTAGGACGTTATTCACGAATATATTATCTAGCTTCAGATAGTGCAGTTGATCCTATTCCTTCAGTTGAGTAGTGAAGAGCCTCACAGTCGATCCGTAGCATTGATTTTTGCCAAAATTCTTTTTGATATAATGATAATTTCTGAAATACTTGCATTATTTTGTTTAACAGATAGATACTATCGATAATATTCTAGTTATTTTAGAAAATGTTACAGGTGATTTTGAAACGTTTGAAGTCTGTTGTAGGATTGTTGAGAGGTCGATTATATAACGACGATCCTGTCAAAATTCTTATAGAGGACTTGCCTTTTTGGTTAAAATTGTAATATATTATTATCGTTTTAAATATTTTATTCAAAGTTTTAGATTTAAAGAATATGAATTTATTCATATTTTATGCTATCACGGCTTAAATTTTGGGAGGTGACAAATCCACTCTCACCTTATATCTTTGTAATTTGTATGGAACGTTTGTTTAAAATAATTATGAAACTTGTCCATGAGAAAAGATGGAAGCCCATCCGAATGGGTAAAAGTGGACCACCTTTATCCCATCTCTTCTTTGCTGATGATTTGGTGTTATTTAGCTCTACAGAAATTGGGGATGGTTTAGACAACTTTTGTTCAAGTTCGGCGCATAAGGTGAGCAGAAGCAAGACGGAGATCTATTTTTCTAACAACGTTCCCCCTTCACACAAAGAATGGATTAGCAATGAATTTGGTTATAAGAGTACCGATGATCTAGGCCGATATATCGGGGTTCCCTTATTGCACAAAAGAATTCGCCTCGGGACCTATGAATACATTGAGGATAATGTGAGGAGGAAGTTGTCATGGTGGGCATATAAAACACTCTCGCTTGCAGGGCGCACACTTTGGCAAAGTCAGTGTTAGCTGCTATGCCTACCTGTGCTATGCAAACTACAAAGCTTCCCGTGGGTCTGTGCAATCGGGTAGAGCGGTTAATCAGGGACTTCGTTTGGGGAAGCTTGAATGAGGGGAAAAAGGTGAACCTTGTTAAATGGGAGGATATGTGTAGTCCTCGTATCATGGGCGAATGCGGGTTTAAGCGGTTGGAGATGCAAACTAATGCATTCATCATGAAGCTCGGAATGAAAATGCGTACTCGACCTGATCCCTTTGTGGGTTAAATTACTGTGAAGCAAATATGGTTGGGATGAAGATCAGGGACCTTTTAAGCATAATCGGGTTTCTTCATAGTTTTGGCCAAACATGAAGAAAGTGTGGGAGGACGTGGAGATGGGAACCAGATGAGATATTGGGAATGGCACTAGGACTCGGTTTTGGTCTGATAAATGGGTACCTGATGTGGGTCCACTCAAGCTTTTGGCATTTAGGGATATCAACGAGGAAGAAGCTTCTCTAACTGTTTGTAGCTATGTCGATATGGATGGAAGGTGGAGATGGGATATTATTAATCAGGATCTCCCTTCTCATGTTGTTTCTCGCCTTGTCGGCATAAGGCCACCCGCGGTGGATGATGATAAGCTCAATGTTTTTGGGACCGAACGCATGATGGAAAGTTTTCGGGGGGATCGGCTTATGAAATGATCTCCAATGGAAATGCCTCTGAGACGAGTTGGTGCTGGGATGTGGTCTGGAATTGGGAAGGTGCGCAACGAGTCAAAATATTTTTTTGGCTGGCAATGCGACGGTGCTTATTAACGAATGCTGAACGGTGCCGCCGCCATATGACGGACATTGAAATATGCAGCAGATGTGCCGTTGGTGCGGAGGATATTGATCATATTTTGCGCACGTGTTCCTATGCTCGTTCGGTGTGGGAAAGTTTGGTGCCACGGAACAAAATGATCGAATTTTTCCAGAAGGATTTTCAGAGCTGAATGATCCAGAATCTGATAGGTGATGTTAGGTGTAGTACTGGGCGGGGATACTGGAAGACGCTCTTTGGCTTAACATGTTGGAAGTTGTGGGAATCTAGAAACCGTGGTATCTTTCAACAAGAGCGAACAGCTTCCCAACTCATCCGACAAGTGATGGCTCTAACAGGAGTTTAGCGAGGGCGCGAGAGAAAAGATGAGGCAAGCACGGGGTTGCGAAAATCAAAAGGTGAACCAGTTCATCTCGTGGAAGAAACCCGTCAGCCCATACGTCTTCCTGAATTGTGACGGTGCAAGGAAATGCATTTATGGGAATGCCGGAGCAGGGAGTGTTATTAGGGACGTAGAGGGACGATGGTTATATAGCTGGGAGTTGTCGGAATATTGGCTTCTGCTCTACGTTGCAAGCAGAATTGTGGGCGATAGTCGATGGCCTAGAGCTGGCTTCGTCTGAAGGGTACATGCCTGTGCAATTGAATGTGGGCTGCTTACTTGCAGTGGGTCTCCTTCAAAGGGATATGCAGGGTGCTAATGCTAATATGGGATTTATTAAGAAGATCCAAAGCTTGTTAAGCAGGGAGTGGCGAGTTGAGATGTCCCATACTTGTCGAGAGGGGAACAGAAGTGCCGATTTCTTGGCAACTTTTGCTTTGAGTTTAGAGAGAGGATACCACCAGTTGGCGGAGCCACCGGAGAATCTCTAGAGAATTCTCACTGACGATACTATGGGAGTTGGAGGCATGCGTGCTTGTCGGATCTCTGATTGATCGTTGTTGATCATCCCTTTGTAAACAAAAAAAAAAATTCATGGAGTTTTTAGTATCCATACAATCTAATTAGAAGTTGTTCATTACATCGAATTGGGGGAGATGGAAGAACAAAATGATGGCCTTGAGCTGCGTAATTAATTGTCTTGCATAAAGAATTTTCAAATTACCAACAAGCGTTGGTATAAATTTTCAGATTTCAGCCACTTATGCTTGAAATCTCAAATTTGAATAAGAATGAAAAGGAAAAATGTTTTTGAGCGAATTACCCCTATTTAACTCTAATAATATTTGAATATGACCTAATCAAATAAAAAATAATTTTATTAACTCTAATCACACGTTTTTTTTTTCGGCCCAATTTTACGCACGTATCTATCTGTACCATTTTTTTTTTTGCCAACGCCTATGCCAGAATCAATGTTTAATTAGTTATAACATGTAACGTTCATTCCAGCCAAATATAATATACATAAATGTGTTATATATGATGACCACAAGCTTGGATGTCTGACAGGTATTTTCATGTTTTCATATTATTCCACCTGCTGACATTGTTTCTTTGTCATTTTTAAAACATTCTTTGAAGTTGACATGTATATATAGTACTCATCATCACTTGAAGGATTCCTGAGGAATAATTAGTAAAAGGGAAAACCCCACAAAAAAAACTGGAAATTCTTAAAAAATAAATGGGTACCTAAATATTGGTAATCCCACATAAGTGTAAGAATTTAAAGTGAGATTTTGAATTTCAGACCCAAATGATGAAAATTTCGTTGTCTCTTATTATTTAGAGTTCAGTTGGTGAAATGTAACCAACTCACTAAAGCCATTTTGTGATTCACTAAAACACTATAAGCATTAATAAGAATGGACCTTATACTAATGGGAGTTAGTTAGAGTAGTAAACTGCTCGGTATCATTTAAGTGAGGTCTTGAGTTCAAGCCTTAGCATATGCAGAAAATCCCTGTTAGGAGACTCACTCACCTTAGCTAGGTGCGCGACGCGGGTCAGATTCAAATGTAGTTGGGGCAAAGTTTCGGTGAATTGGGTGGGTAACAAAAAAAAAAGAATGGACCCAATAATAACAAGTCAGTATTTTTTGGCGTAGTGAAATTGAAGTGATCTCACATGTAAGATATAACATCTGGATTCTTATAGGACTTAAAATGATAACATTACCTTTAAGAAGGTCATAGGATTAAGCATTAGGCCTAGGAAGAATATATATATCTACATATATATAATTAGGAATAAGTGAAAATAAGAGAAAATTAAATTATCTATTGTTAGGAATTTACTATAAAGTGTTAAAGAAATTATAAGGGTTTAAGGATTAATAAATAATAAAAACATATCTTAAATAATTGATGATATACCTATATAGGTAGATACATGGAATATATAGACAGTAAATCTATAATAATATATATATCTTCAGTTAAATATACATATAATAATATACTTATTTATACTATAATGATAATATAACATATATATATAGGGAATATATACATATATCTATAAGGATAAATAAATAGTGATGAATTACAAAGATAATAATCTAATAATTTGACTAGATATTTGACTATTTTAAACCCTTTGATTATTTTAAAATTATTCCTCCACCTCATAATATATATAGGGAATATATACATATATTTATAAAAATAAATAAATTGTGAAGAGTTATAAAAATAATAATATAATAATCTGAATAGATCTTTAAATATTTTAAACATGTGGTTATTTTAAAAATCATTCATCCTCCCAATAAGATTTTTTAAGAATAATATTAACAATAATATAAGAGTAAGATAATAATAATACTGAAAAATAATAGGATCAGATCATATTTTTATAATTATTGTAGAGTTTCTTTTAAATTTTAGTAAACTATTTTTCTACTATAGTTAATTCTTTTAAAATTTAGGAATTCATTTATGACCATGATTATATTGTGATTGATTCATATTGTGAATAAAATGAGTTCAATGGTAGTTATAATAAGGAGAAATTTATGAGTAAATGACTAAAACTCTTCTGTGATTAACTAAAATGCTATAGGTATTAATAAGAATGGACTGGATATAATGAGTTAGTATTTTGAGTTCTAGCCTAGTAAAATGAAGGCAATTTCACATGTAAGTAAATGACTAAGTGCTTGTCTAGTAACCGCTAAAATCGTAGTTTTAAAAAGGTTTTTAGGTCAAACTTTAGTTTAAATTTTTTTTAAAACAAACCATATTTATCTAAAAGGGTTTTTAGACCAAACTATTATTTAAAACTAAGATTTTTGATAAGTTACTGAGACTAACTTCTAAATAACTAAAACAGCTTATGAACTACTCAATTACTATTTTACCCTTACTTTTTTTATACCCTATCTCATCACTCTTCTCTCTTCTCCACCCTCTCTCTCCTCTCCTCTCTCTTATCTATTCTCCACCCTCTCTCCTCTTTCATCTTTCATATTTTTAATAAAATCATACTCTTTATGGTAATTTTTTAATTACAAAAGTTTTTATGATAATAACTATATAAACACTCATTTATTTAGAACTACTTTTTTTCCATAAATTCTGCTCCAAAAACTCTTTTCTAAAAATTATTCAAAAACTTTTTTTTTCATAAGGTCTTTTTTAAACTCTTATCCAAACATACCCTAAAATTCTTTTAGGATTGCCTAAAATACAATAGGCATTAACAAGAAGTGACTCTTTCAGTGGCCATTTTCATAATTTGGGTCTAAAATTTAAAATCCCACCTTAAGTAGTTCTCAAACTTTTATGAGATTACCAAACTTTTTTTGTTTGGCTTTTAGGAATTTTCAAATTTTTTTATATTTTTCCTTAGTAAAAAGTTGGCAGGTCCAATCATCCTACAACTAAGGTTTAGAGAGACTAAATAACGTTATAATTACATAAATATTAACTATTTAACAAATACAATTATTGGCCTGTTTGGTTTTGCATAAAACTATAGTTTTAAAAGGGTTTCTGGCCCAAACTTTAGTTTAGGAAAATTTTAAAATAAACAGTCATATTTGTCCATAAGTGCTTTTGGGCTAAACTATGGTTTAAAGCCATGGTTTTGAATAAGTTACTGAGACTAGTTTTTGAAACAGTAAAAGAGTTTATGGACCATCCAATTACTATCTTACTCATACTTTTTCTTACACCCTCTCTTCTCTCTCTACTATACTCTCTCTTCTCTACCTTCTATCCTCTCTCTTCTCTCCTCTCTCTTTTATTTTTTCACCATCTATCATCTCTCATACTTTTAATCAATCATACACTTTTTGATAATTTACAATATAAAAAGTCATTCTAAAAATAATTATCATAATATTTATTTATTCAGAATCATTTTTTTTTTCATAAGCTTTTCTCTAAAAACCTTTTTCCATAAACTGTACAAAAATATTTTTTTATAAGCTATTTTTTAAAAATTTATCCAAACACATACTATATGGGCAATTAGAATTGTAGATCAGATGCTAGAGTGGTCGCTTAGCATGTGAGATGGGGGCGATTGATACCCCGTATTTTCAAATTTTGATTCTGTTTTCCTTCCTATTTTCACTTTTTTTACTTCATTCCAAAGCTCACTCTCCATCCTTTTTTACCCTTTCCCCTTCATAGCTTTTCTTTCTTCGTTGCATTACTGCCGTCTTTCTCCGACGCTGTGCTTCCCCTTCATGAATGGCACCTTCCTTTTCATGCTCAAATGTTGTAGCAATAAAGCCCTTCTTCTCAAATATTCATACACCATCGTCAGTCACTTGCCAGAACGATTAAAGGTTGAATTAGTAATAGGTTAAAAGTGATTAGTGTTAATCATTTAATTACTAGATCCTAATTATATATAAATGGTCATAGTCTATAGGTTAAGAATATGGGATTGTATAATTCTTACTATAATGAGGGAGAGGGTAACTTGTGTCTCCTCTCAAAGTCCCCAAGTGGGGTTGGTTTATCTCTTTCAAGTAAAGATAATTAGTGTGAAAATTCATGTGGATTACCATGATTGTAAGAGCTTATTCTCTTAAATAATACATATATAACATGGTATCATGAGCAGGATATATTGTGGACCTGTTATATGTGCTTCTTGTTTTTCCACCATAGCTCAATCTTGAATCACTGCTACTAAATAGAGACTATCTTAGCCACAACGATATCATTGCTCCTAGCTTCTTGATCAACCACCCTATGCTACAAATGATGTCATTGCCAAATCCTAAAGTCTATTGATCGCTTCATTCTTCCATCCAGCTCGTCGCTCAATTTTATCGCTGTCAAAGTATATTCAGTGCATGCTGCCACAAGCCCTCTCTCTATCGCAAGATTGGATTGAAGGACTTGGCAGATCCTTGCTTTTACAACTTGGAGTTTCATAGATTCAAGAAACGAAGAAAATGGCAATATCGTGCTAACCACTGATACTCAGGCTACAATCTTCATCTTTTAGCAGTTACTCATCGACGTTATAAGAGAAGATTTCCTAACAATGATTTCTGCATAATTTGAGTCTACTGCACAATCAGATTCTAAGTGCATCATTATTGATCTGTGGCGGCGTCAGGTTCACTTCCCTCTGTCATTGTTCATTGTTTTAACTTTTAATTGCTTAACTGTTGCAGATGTCCAATACCCAAGGCTAAAATCATAGCTTAGTTAGTTGTCCTGGATTTTTGGTGTTTCATGAGTTCTGCAATAGTATGATAAACATATTTCTTTGGCATTTGCATATGAGCTTCATAAGGTACATAGAAGAAGAAATTATTGGAGCTTGTTGACTTCAATTCAAAAGAAGAGGTAAAAGAAGTCAAACTAAAGGATCCCATAAAAGGGATGAAGTGCAAGGTGTGGAAGAATACAAGAGGCTGAGTTTGAATTTATGTAGATTCTTGAAAGCTATTAATTGGAGATCAGATGTATAGTCAAGGATTAAGAAAGATTGTAGTGTTGTTTCCTAATTTTGTTGGTGATGTGTCTTCATTTTTACTCTCTATATGACTTCAAAGTCATATGGACCATTAACTGCCTTAATTGAGGGTTAACCATGAGGGGATAATGGCCAATCGAGGTGCATTATTAATACCATATCAAATGTGTAGTGAAGCTCGTGACATGCAAAGAATGTTGATGGCTTTGTTGGTAAGGAAGATTGTTGAGTAAACTACTGCAGTTCATTGGGAAAGAAGCGTCTTTCTGCAAACAAAAATGTATATTGACCACTTGTAGCAGCAAGGCTATTAAGACAAATGATAGTCAAGATGAATGAGGTTTTTCTTAATATTGATTGAAGATTTCTATTGAAAATATAGTCAAAGTTAACAAGGATAAAGATAAAAGTAGATAGTCCAAACAATCACTTCATGAAGCCAAGTTGATGAAGATGACTAAAGTGTTGTGGGCAGTCAAGGCAATTATCTCGTTAAGCCAATTTAAAAAGTTAGAAGGAAGAAGAGCTTCTAGGTTCTGATATAAGGAACTGTTCTACACATAGAAGGAAAAGAAAATTTTCCAAATAGAGATTAATAGGCAGCATAATTCATTGTAGAGTTGCAAATACAGAACAAGGCTAGAGTAAAGGAGCCAAATGAAGCACACCAAAAGGCTTATGAAGAATAAGAAGATGGGTTCTATCAAAATTGAATTGAAAAGTGCTCAAGATTAAGATTTTGAAGGTGAAAAGTGGAAGATATCTCTATGGAAGTTGTCCCTCCAAGTATTCATAGAGGGATAGAGTTTTTGAAGAAATGTTCATATTGTATTTTGTAAAATGAAAGTAGTTTAGTTTAATTCACCTTACTCTATTTTATATTGTGTTGGTAAGTTGAACACCTAGAGTTAAGAGGCGTCAACTTGAGCGGGGGTGTTAGAAGATTGAATTAGTAATAGGTTAAAAGTGACTAGTATTAATCACTAAATTACTAGATGATCCTAATTCTATATAAATGGTCATATTCTATAGGTTAAGAGTGTGAAATTGTGTAATCCTCACTATAGTGAGGGAATGATAACTTAGGTCTCCTCTCAAAATACTTAAGTGGAATTGGTTTATCTCCCTGAGGGTAGATTAGTGTGAAAACCTGATAAGACCCCTAACAGACCTTGGTTGACTTATTCAAGGAGGGAGAAATGGACCAGAGAGAATTAATGGATAAATAATTTCTATTGCTATTTTATCGCTAATTTACTTGTTCCTATGTTTTTGCTAGTTAGTTTATGCTTTCAGTGCACAATAAGTGGGATAACTCCCCACTATAACGATAGGATCTGTTTAGATATTTCTGATTATGTTTTGAATTCTTTTCCTTATTTTGGTCTCTATAAATTTGCTATAAATAGGCCATGAGCCTCAGAACTAATGGCATTGAGAGAGTAATTCTTTTTGTTTGGAGATCCTCCTAGGTCTACCGTGTAGTAAGTGTAAGATCCTTACCCTGCTTATCAATAGAAGAATTTACTTTCTATTTCCCCTCCTTCTTTCTCATTAAACAATTCGGTCTCTACCAAATTGGCATCAGAGCCATGGTCAAAACCATATTATCACACCACCTACCACCAGAAAATCCTTTGGTTGGTGAGAATGATCCCCTAAACACCATAGTCGAGCGTCTTCAGTCCCTTGAGGTGATGCCAGACAGAGTAGCAAGCTTGGAAGCTGTGACAGAACAAAATCGACGGCGAGGTCCCCAACACTCACACTAGGAAACTGATAGTGATGATGACCCAGAATCACATTTCTGACGCCGCATGCCTTATACAAGAATTGAGTTTACTAAGTTCAGTGGAGGAGATCCAAGAGGATGGATTTTGAAGGCTGAGAAGTATTTCAGATACTATGAGATTCCTGAAGATATGAAGGTAGACGTTGCCTCTTGAACCTTAAAGGGGATGCACTAGACCTCTTCTCTTGGATTAACTGGGAGCGGATAGTCGTCTATTAGGATGAGTTGGTCAAGGCACTACAGGAATGTTACGGACCTCCAAAGTACTAAAACCTAAATGAATATCTATGTACCATTTGGCAAAGCGATACTGTGTCAGAATACTGTTCTGAGTTCACATGTCGGTCTGCTCATGTGAAGAACTGGCCAGAGCATTGCTTAATCGAGTTTTCATTAATGGGTTGAGAGAAGAGCTTAAGGTAGACATGAGGATCCATAAACTACGCATTGTTTATCGGGCCACTAGCCTTGCACTGGAGTATGAGAAAAAACTTAAGTCTACTATGGTACGTAAGCCCAATTTCCACTCTAGCCAAATTCGGATTAACTCGAGTTTCCCGAGCTACAGTGCTCATGACGCTAGAACTAGTTTAGCAAACACCAGCAAAGCAACAATCGCATCGCCCTCTGGCACCAAACCTGTATCCTCATCCGCGTCTCTAGAACACCAACGCCGCCGTGAGAAAGGACTTTGCTTCAGGTGCAATGAGCCATTCTGTCTTGGTTATAGGTGCTCTGATTCATTCTCCCTTATGGAAATCACAGAAGAAGGAGAAGACGTAATGCCTCCCTTAATTAAAGAACTCGAAGCTGAAGCAGAGCCAGCAAACGTTGAAATCTCCTTCAACGTTATTCTGGGTAAAGCATCAGCATCCACCATGGGGTTGCTAGGTAACATTCATGGTTGAGACGTCCTCATTCTGGTGGATAGTGGGTCAACACATAAATTTGTATTGGAAGTAGTGGTGACTGAATTACAACTCCCAGTGCAACTAGTTCAGCCGTCTGGGTTTCAAATTGGCAATGACAGCATGGTTAAGTGTAACCGTGTGTGTTCTGCTGTAGAGGTTAGAATTGTAGACTAAGTGATCAAATAGGATTTCTTCCCCTTCTCATTGGGGGATGCTAATTTAGTTTTGGGGATCAAATGGTTGGCTTCTTTGAATACCATTCAAGCTAACTGGAAAAAGATGTTCATGATATTATGGGTAAATGGTATAAATATAAGCTACAAGGAGTGAACTCTAAGCCCAAAGTTGATGTGCAATTTCAAAGCTTATCGTTGACGACCGAATCTGTAGAGGATGAGACAGTAAACGTGGAATCTGTATGCTGTGAGTTACTACTATCCTCACCGAGCCCACTGTATTACCACCTACTCGAGGCCACTACCATTCCATTACCTTGTTGCCAAATTCCTCTCCTCCTAACTTGAGGCCCTACTGTTATCCACATTATCAAAAAAATGAGATTGAATCTCAGATTGAGGAGTTGCTAAAGCGTGGGTTCATTAGACCCAGCTCTAGTCCTTTTGCCAGTCCTGTGTTACTGGTAAGCAAGAAAGATGGGTCATGGCGACTTTGCATAGATTATCGACGTCTCAACCGTATCACAATACCAGATAAGTATCCTATCCTAAATATTGATGAGTTACTGGATGAATTACATGGAGTCGCTTATTTTTTGAAATTTGATTTAAGGTTCGGTTATCATCAAATACTTGTACTACCTTCAGACATTCATAAAACTACATTCAGAACCCACTCAGGTCACTACGAATTTGTGGTAATGCCTTTTGGCCTCATAAATGCTCCTGCTACTTTTCAGTCGATTATGAATGAGCTATTTAGGCCCTACTTGAGGAAATTTGAACTTGTCTTTTTTGATGACATATTGGTCTACAGTTCCACTACTCACCAATATTTGGAGCATCTTTGCACTGTTTTCCAAATCTTGTAGCAACAATCCTTCTATGCCAATGCGAATAAATCCTTTTTGGGGCAAACCAAGATTGATTGCTTAGGCCACATTGTCTCCCAACAAGGAGTAGAGGTAGTGCCTGAGAAAATTGCAGCACTAATTAATTGGCCCACACCAACCAATGCTAAGGACTTGCGCGGGTTCCTGGGACTCACAGGCTATTACAAACGATTTGTGAAAAATTATGGGTTAATTGCTAGGCCCTTGACAGACTTAACCAAAAAAGACTCCTTCAAATGGTTAGAACAGGCACGTACTACTTTTGAGGCCCTCAAGGGTGCATTAACCACTACTCCAATATTGGGGCTGCCCAACTTTAATCTTGAATTTACAGTAGCATGTGATGCATCCATGGATGGGATTGGAGATGTACTGATGCAAGAAGGCCACCCAGTAGCATATTTCAGTAGAGACTTCTCCTTCTCCAATCGTTATAAATCAACTTATGATCAGGAGTTGCTAGCCTTGGTTCTAGACATTCAAAAATGGCGACACTATCTCCTCGGCCACCACTTCTGGGTTCAAAAGATCATTGCAGTCTAAAGCACTTACTGGATCAACGGATTGTGACTAATTTGAAGTAGCAACTTTTAATCAAATATCTTCCATTTGATTTCACAATTTCTTATAAATCAGGGAAGGAGAACTCTGTAGCTGATTCGTTATCTCGATGCCCCCAACAAACAGATTTCTTTCAATTAGTGGTGCCTATGGTGAATGATCTTGCGTAATTACCTCACGCACTGCAAGATGATCCTAACACAAAGGCTATAATTAATGACTTATAGCAGAATCCTGACCCCAAATCTGATTATAGCATAGTCACTAGCAAACTGTATTTCAAATCTAGATTGGTTATACCCAATCAAGTGGAAGTAAACTGATGAAAGAAGCTCATGCTACGCCTACAGGGGGCCACGACAGTTATCTTAAAACTTTACAAAGGCTGAGTGCTCACTTATTCTGAAAAGGGATAAAGCAAGATGTCAAACATTATATTCAGCAATGCACGACATGTCAGTAGAACAAATATCAAACACTGGCTCCTGCCGGACTTCTTCAGCCTCTCCTTATGCCTGAAAGAATTTGGGAGGATATATCCTTTGACTTCATTACTGGCCTTCCGAAGTCTAGGGGTTATGACATGATTTTGGTAGTAGTGGACCGGTTGAGCAAGTACGCCCATTTCATAGCTTTGTCCCATCCATATTTGGCTCAACTATTCTGCAAAGAGATTGTACGCCTACATGGTATGCCTCGGTCACTAGTTTTTTATCAGGACCCCCTTTTCTTAAGCATATTCTGGCAAGAACTATTCCGTTTGAGCCAAACTCGCCTGAACATAAGCACGACATACCATCCCCAATCAGATGGTCAAACAGAAGTAGTGAACCATTGTCTGGAAACATATTTGCGTTGCTTCACACATAAGCAACCTAAGGAGTGGGGTGACTACTTGTGCTAGGCTGAATTCTCTTTCAACACAAGTTATCATGTAACTGCTGGTAATACGCCATTTAAGCTTGTTTATGGAAGAGACCCACCCCCATTACTTCCTTATGTCAAGGGGGAAACCTCCGTAGCTAAATTAGAAGAGCAATTGGAGTTAAGGGATGATATGCTAAGGGTTCTATGAGATAACTTGCTGAAAGCACAAAACCGTATGAAAATTCAAGCCGACAAGCATCGCAGGGATCTCCAATTTACACCAGGAGATGTGGTATGGTTGAGGTTGCAACCTTACCGCCAAAAAACTTTAGTTAAACGACGATTTGAGAAGCTATCTCCTCAGTTCTTTGGGCCTTATAAAGTTCTTAAATGCATTGGACAAGTAGCTTATGAACTGGAGCTACCTTCAACAACCAAAATTCATTCCATCTTTCATGTTTCACTACTACTACCTGCCTTTGGTCAAGCATTACCAGCAACCCTAGCTCCTCTGCCCTTATCAACAGACATGAAGCTACTACTTGCTCCTAAAGGTACTAGCACACCGCTGGACCTCAAGCGAGCACTTGGAGCTGCTAATTCAATGGGCAGAACGGCATATAGAAGAAGTAACCTGGGAGGACTATGATTTGCTAGCCACTCAATTTCCCCAACTCCAACTTGAGGACAAGTCGTCTTTTTAGGGGGGAGTATTGATAAGACCCCTAATAGACCTTGGTTGACTTATTCAAGGAGGGAGAAACGGGCCAGAGAGAATTAAGGGATAAATTATTTCTATTGCTATTTTATCACTAATTTACTTGTTCCTATTTTTTTGCCAGTTAGTTTCTACTTTCAGTGCATAATAAGTGGGATAACTCCCCACTATAACGATAGGATCTGTTTAGATATTTCTAATTATGTTTTAAATTCTTTTCCTTATTTTTCTCTCTGTAAATTTGCTATAAATAGGCCATGAGCCTCAGAACTAATGGCATTGAGAGAGTAATTCTTTTTGTTTGGAGATCCTCCTAGGTCTACCATGTAGTAAGTGTAAGATCCTTACCCTGCTTATCAATAGAAGAATTTACTTTCTGTTTTCCCTCCTTCTTTCTCATTAAACAGTTCGGTCTCTACCAAAACTCATGTGGGTCACCATGATTGTAAAAGCTTATTGTTCTTGAATAATACATATAATTCTTCATCTCTCTTCTCATTATTTCTCACTAATAAAGTTAACATGAACAGGATCTTGTCCGCCCACTCAACTCTTTACAATGCGGACCTGCGTTGCAGTCACTCACCGAAACCAAATCCAACGCAAAGTGCCTGCAACTTCATGCCCACATGATCACTTGCGGTACTTTGATGCACAACACCTATCTGAATACTAATCTCGCTGCCTGCTACGCTAGTTGCGGTCGCATGGCTGAAGCTCATGTAATATTTGATCAAATTGTCTTTAAGAGTTCTTTTTTTATTGAATTTCATGATTAGAAGTTATTCTTGCAATGGGAATTCCTTGAGGTCTCTTATTCTGTATCGTCAAATGTTCAATGTGGGACAAAAGCCGGATAATTTTACCTACCCATATGTTCTCAAAGCGTGTGGTGATCTACTGCTCAATGAAATCGGCAGAAAAGTGCATGCATTGGTATTGATTACTGGCCTGGCATCTGATATTTATGTAGGAAATTCTCTGCTTTCAATGTATTCCAAATTTGGGTATATGGCAACTGCAAGAATGCTGTTTGATAATATGCCCGAAAGCGATTTAACATCTTGGAACACTATAGTATCCGGTTATGTGAAGAAATGAAAACCAAGAGATAATATTTGATCACTTGAAAAATGCTGGATTTCATGGAGATGAAGCAACCTTACTTGCTCTCCTTTGTGGTTGTGGTGATCTTATGAATTTGAAACTGGGAAAGGCCATTCGTGGTCATGTTGTTCGAAATAGTGGTAAACGATGCAATAAGTTCCTAACGAATTCTCTTCTTGACATGTACTGCAATTGTGATGCAAGGAAGTTATTTGAAGAATTAAAAATGAAGGATACTGTATCAGGGAATTCTTTGATTTCAGGTTATGAACGGCACGGAGATGCTTTTGAAACCCTGAAACTTTTCTGTCAAATGATTATGGAAGTTGATGTTCCTGATGAAGCAACTATTATTTCTATGCTTGGTTCTTGTAAGCAAATCTTGGCATTGCTATTGGGCTCATCTATTTACTCATATATTGTTAAAAACGATTTTGATGCAAATACCGCAGTCACTACAGCTCTTATTGACATGTACACTAAATGTGGAAGTTTGCCTAGTGCACATTGTGCTTTCGATGAGATGGCTGAACAAAATTTGGCTTCTTGGAGGGTTATGGTGACAGGTTATGGGTTTCTTGGGAGGGGAAAAGAGGCCATATCCATTATGCTTGCTTGGTTTATCAGCATGTAGTCATTCTGGTTTAGTGGATGAAGGTAAAGAAATTTTCTACAAAGTGATGAGACAGTACAATGTAGAACCTGAAGCAGCTCATTATGCTTTTTGGGTGGATCTTCTGTGGAGAGCAGGGAACTTAGACGAAGCATATACAATTATAAATGATATGAAAGTGAAACCTAATTATGATATATGGAATTCACTCCTGTCTGCTTGCAGATTATACCAAAATGTGAAGTTAGCAGAAATCTCAGCTCAGAAGCTTTTTGTAATGAATCCAAAAGGAGTAAGCATTTTGTTTGCCTTTCCACCATATATGCTGCTGAGAGAGGAAGGAATGATGTTGAAAAAGTGAGGGCACTGGTGAGAAGAGATTAAGGAAGCCACGTGGTTACAGTTTTGTGGAGCTAAATAAGATTGTTCATCAATTTTTTGTTGGAGATACATCCCACCAACAGTCAGAAGATATTTACGCCAAATTAAAGCACATGAATGAGCAACTTAAGAATGCTGGTTACAAGCCTGACACTTGTTCAGTTCTCCATGATTTTGGGGAAGAAGTAAAGGAGAAAATGCTTTGGGTTGGCACTTGCTTTTGCTCGTATTAATACTGGTCCAACAACCACAATCAGAATAACAAAGAATCTTCGTGTATGTGGAGATTGTCATACAGTAATGAAAATGGTTTCTAAGTCGAGAAATCATCATGCGAGATATTCGTAGGTTTCACCACTTTAGAGATGGAGCATGTTCATGCAGTGATTACTGGTGAACAAAATTAGTGAATAATTTGTTCTGTGTGATAAGGCTGTGGCGAGTAATAATCAAAGACCTGAATGTTCTTATAGAAAGCCTGATGGCTTATGGAAGGTGATACAGAGTGTGAAAGTTCCTCCTTAAGTGCAGCATGTTTTATGGAGAGCAGTAAGTGGTAATCACCCCACTACTGAAGTGTTATTCAGAGGGAAAATTGGCAAGAAACCTCTGAAGAATTTGTGGTAAATCAGAGGAGTCAATTGAACATTGTTTAATGTTATGTGCTGGAGCGAAAAAGGTCTGGTTTTGATCTCCTATCAATATCTTGTTGAGGGAGAAGAATATTGCCAGGTTTTGGGGAAATGATAAGGGAAGATAGCAAGGCTGATGATTATATCAAGGCGGTACTAGCATCTGTGTGTTGGAGTTTGTGGAAAGGAAGATGCTGTGCGGTATTTCAAGAGGTTCTGGTAGAACATGATAAAACTCTCCATAATACTGTAACTTTAGTGAATGAATTTTGGGAGGCTAGGGGGTGGTTGGGAAGGAAGGAGATAGAGCAGAGTTTAGCAGTAACAAATGCAGGGAAAGACCTGTTGGAAACTCTAAAAAGTTGGAGTCATTTGCAGGGACCATAATGGGAAGGTGGTAGGAGGGTATGCTGTAGTGATAGCTTCATCTGCTCTAATGACTGAGGCACTTGGCCATTGATTTGATAAAAATTCTTCCACTAACCAATTGTATAATTGGAGCTGATTGTGCTATTTTATACAATTGTCTCATTAATTAATGGTTCAGTGAAGGGATTTGAATGGAGGTGTGAAATTGTAGTGGAGGATGTGCTTGAAAGCATGAAGAGCCTGAGTTCAGTGAAGCTTTTTACTTTGGTTCCCAGAGCAATTAACAAAGAATGGAGCAAAGAGGGTGTGTCCATTCACCTTCTCTATCCTCAATCTTGAGGAAAGATGGATGAGAGAACTGGTACCTGGCTTTGCTTTGATATTTAGTTTGGTATTATGTTTTTTTTTTCCTTTTCCCCCTTTTCCTTTTAATTTTTTCCATTGTTGTTTGTTCTTTTAAGTATTTTTTTTTTGTATTAGCTTGTACTAATAGGTTTTTTGAGTGTTTTTCTTTGGCTTCGGTTATTGCCTATTGGTGGTTGTAATTCTCTTTTTGTTAAATATTAATAAAATTAACTCTCTTGGCAAAAAAAAAATACCTCATTGTGTTGTAATAAGTCATTCAAAAAATTAATTACTAATTTTAAACATGTATATATACAAATAAAATATCTAACGTGATTTCACAGAATTTAAAAGCAAAAATATATTAAAAATAATAAAATTAAAAAAGTATGATCTTTTTAAAAAATGTTTTTTATTGTGTGTAGTAGTGACACTGTTGCCAGCATGATACAAGGCAATTTCAATCGCATATAAAAATAATAATTTTTGTTTACTGTATATCTATAGTATAAAATCATCTTAAATTTTTTACTGTACATGTACAGTAAAAAACAATAATTATGCTATACTATAATAATAAAATAGAAAGATTTTGGTAGTCATAGTATGTTTCAACTGATCTAAATAAAGTTAAAGGGAGCATATTAATATTAGCACAATATATCACATCATCACAACAACCCTTCCCTCGGGTACTATTTATATCGTGAGGAAATGGACGCCAAATTCTTCATTCTCTATTTTGAGGTCAGAATTTGGTATCATATGAAAGACATATAATAGGGAGATAGTTGGGGGTTATATATATATATATATATATATATATATATATATATATGTGCGCTTTAAGTCTCTCACATATATGTTGTGGGATGAAGTATCCTACTTTTTCTCTAGATATTTATAAACATAATTTTAAATTTAACTATAGGGTACTATTCATTTAATATTATTAGGAGTCTAACTTTAAAAATTTATAATTAATTTTAAAAAATCATATGAAAATAATTTAAAGCTATAATTAAAATTCTTCCGTTTCTCTTTAAGGCAAAAATATAAAATTACACATTTATTGGCACATTTAATCCAATTAAATCACCAAAGTTTACTATTTATATGGTAAATTTTGGATATTCTAGATTCGGACAACTTTAAAAATACATTTCTCTTAGTATATACATCAATTTAAGGCATGTTACCTATGAATTTAAAGGTATGGATGTGTAATACATAAATTGTTAAGTCAAACTAGAGTCAAAGTATGATTGTTCCAAGACCTACATTTTTACCATTTTTTTTCTTCTTTCAATTTTCATAAATTAATCCAACATTTATAAACCATTAACTTGGTTTCTCATACAATCATATATATAATGGATTATGCTATAATTATTTTATATATTTTTCTTTACATATAATGGCATATTACATAATATGAATATAGTTGATCAATTATACAATTCATGCTAGAGCATACATTTTTTCCATTTTTCTTCTTCCATTCTTTAGCTCTTCATATATATATATATATATATATATATTTTCCATCATGTATATAGTTATGGGAGAGTGAGATTATGGGGAATATCAATAGCAAACATTACCACTTAAATATACAAGATTGATGTTAATGCATGATATGTAATTTCATTAAACTCTCTTTAATTAGTGACATGATATCATGTTTTATGCTTTATATAAACATGCTTGATGCATGGCCATGGGAAGCATGTTATATATAACATATTTAACATCATTTATCATGTCACAACTTCATTCAATCATCATATACACATCAACACATAAGTATACTACATCAAGCATATATAAAGAGGTAAGTTCACTACATTAAAACTTTATCATTTTCTCTTTGCTCCCTTTATCTCTAACCAAATATTGATTACTTACTCAATCTCTTTAACTCATTCTCTTTGACATCTCATGGCCCTAAACACAATTATATTGTGTATACAACTAATTAAAGTCATCATATAAACATTGTACATCAAATTCTTTAAAACCCCTAGCTCTTAATTGTTGGAGTTAGTAGTTTAGCTTTGCAAAAATTATTTTCTTAGACCAATCATACATAATTTTGTTCAAAAAATCTAAATATGATATTGGAATTATGAAAATCAAACTCCTACTATGCTATCTATCTAGAACCGTATATCACCCTTAGAAATTCTAAAAATTTCTATTTTGATTCAAATACTTCTAATACTTATTTTTCTACTTTACCCCACACAACTTTTCATTTTAAATCCATTAGAAGCATCAAAATCATGAAATTCCTATTGCTACAAGGAACATGAACAGTTACAGAAAGGGTTTCAAAATTACAATTCCAAGATTACATGATTTCTCAATCCAAAACTACTTGATCCTTACTTGTTTAAGCTTGTCTAAACTATCCATAACACAAAATTTATCTTCTTCCCTAATTTATACAAAATGCCCAGAAGCATCTCAAGGGGTTAAACCACTTAAATTCAAGAGCAATCTCACTATTACATAATACACAGATAAAAGAAGGAAATTACCTTAAATCTTTACTTGATTAGCTCTTGATTTTCCTCTTCTTCTTGTTTAGGTTTTCATTTTGGCATAACCTTCCCATGGTTCTTTGAATATGGTGCAAATGAAGAGAAGGGAATGGGATATTTATAGCAAAAAATATAAGGACATGAATAGCTAGGATTGATTCAAGCACTATTTAACCTAATGGTCTAGATTTGTTCTTAACTTTACTTAATCTCCAAGCCAAAATGGATAAGTCACATGTTGAAATTCTTCTCCCTTATTTGGCTACCATGTGGCACAAGGTGGGTCCCTTTAGGACACCTCACATGCCATCTCATACTTTTTGAAAATTCCTTCTTTCTTTCTTTTGTTTCTCTAAAAATTTCATAAAATAATATAAATATCTATTTAGGCTTAAAATCCACTATTGGCATCTTGGGCCTCTAGTATGACACCATTTTGGACCTTGTTTTGGTCAAATTCATTGGCTGGTCCAATCTCCAAAGAATTTCTTCAAAAACTTTTGTCCTATATTCTAATTTACCTTAAATTTTACAATAAATTATGTAAACTTATTTTAAGGGTCATGACATTTTTAGAAATTCATTCTATCATTAACTAGATTTTTTTGCAAAATTTCATAAATTTTTTAGACACTCAAGATATGATAAAAACTTTATATATTTCTCAAAACCTCATAAATTACCTTAAGATTCCATTATAATTTGAGTTATGTCAATTTCATAAATTCTTATAATTAATATAATAATTTCCTATAAAACTTTATCTGATTATGAGGTCTAGAATATCCTGTAATAATTTTTAAACTTAAAAAATTAATATCAATCATTTGGGACCTCAAACTGAAATTCTAAAAAATACGGGTATTCCAAATACTGTTCCTTATTTACTGGTAAATTTGGAACTAAAATACTTCAGAAAAATTTTGGGTCATTTTAGCTTAACTTCTTCATAATTACAGTTTCGTCCATGAATTTAGCAAAATACAATTTAGTCTTTGAATTTGCTAAATTCTAGTTTGGTACATATACTTTAAAATTCCGTTTTCTTTTATAACTTAAATCTTCTTTAACTGTGATCTTTTCTTCCTGTCATTGTCATGATCCTTTCTAACCTCTTTTCTCTATCAGTCTTATACAGATAGAGAAAAATTAGGGTGTGATATAGGAAGTGGGATGTGATCTTCAAGGGCAAAGTTATAATACCTCAATTCTTTGTTATAAGATTCAATTGACTTTTTTAAGATTAAAAAAATTAAATAAATGACTTAATTATAGTATGTGTTAAGTATCATTAAATTCTATATATTAGTTTATAAGTCAGGCAAATTAGTTTAGAAAATAAATAAATAAATATAAATACTTGATTTATTTAGCTTCATTCTTGCCACAACTAAATAAGACATGCACCAATGATTGATTGACATACAGGGTAATAATGTTTATTTACTTTTTTAAAACTTTCAAATTAGATTAATACAATCTTTAGTCCCTAGATTTACCTTGATTTTAGTCTTCTTCCTTTAAGTTTTAAACTATATATTTTAGTTCCTTAAATTTCTTTCCGTCTAAAGTATTTATCCCTATAATTCAATATAAAATTGGATCATTTTTCCCTTGAAGAGACAAAAACTTATAGTTAAAAACTTGATGGATTAAGACCAAAATGAGAGTAAACTTGAGAGACCAAAAATTATATTAACCTTTTCAAATATATCTTTTGGGATAATGTATAAAGTATAAAGTATTTTGTGGCGTAAAATATTTTTTGTTCATTTAGCATCTTGAAATATTTTCCAAAAGTATAAAGTATTTTGTGGCGTAATTTTTTGCATAAAGTATTAATTTTTTAGGAGAAACTTTGCCTTTAAAGTATTTTTGTAGGAGCAACTTATTAGACTTTAATGATTTGATGATGACAATTAAGAAAATATTTCAAAAAGTATTTTAACTGATAGAGTATGTATCGATAAGTTTATCGATAAATGAGGAAGAAATTTGTGAACAAAATATGTTTTCATAAGTACAGTTATTGAATCCCTATTTGATGAGTTTGTTTATTGATAAGACCTTCGATAAACTAACTTTAGAATTGGTTAAGAAAAGCGCCTTTATTTTGAAAATAAACTAAACAATGACTCAGAGTGTTTTATGGAAGGATTTATCAAAGTATTTATCTATAATATTATTGCTCGATAAAGACTTCAATAGAAAAGCTTTGTGAAAATGATTCTTGAAGAAAACTTATCGAAGTCTTAATTGATAAATGAGTTTATTGATAAAGCATTCAATAAATTAAGAAAATAAAGTTTGAACTCTCTTATTAGTAATATTGAGAAAAACTCAATTTATCGAAGTATTATTCAATAAGGGAATTTATTAAAACATTGATTTGATAAATGATTTTGATAGTGATTTATTAATTATAATACAACAAATTTTTTTGAATTGTTTATTTCTCAAAATGGTTTAAGAAATATTGTAAAAAGAAGAGAGATTAAATAGGAAAAGAGAAAACCTGAAAATTACTCTTCTGGTTCTTATTAATAAGCTATTTGATAAGCCTCTTTATCAAAGAACAATTCGATAAATTGGATATTCTAAAATATGAAATTATTATATTTATAGAATAGCTATTTGATCAGGCCATTTATCGAAGTCATTTTCAATAAAGGCCTTTTCAATAAGCACTTCAACAAATCAGAAGAAAATTTAATTTCTAGATTTTGAGTTTGAAAAGGATTTAACAACAAACTATTTGAATGATTTTATTGAGCTTATGATTTGCTTTGATTTGACAAATGATCTTATGAATTCTTGTTTTCAAATATCTTACATGGTTTTAGAACAGATTAAAATATTCAAAAATGCTTGAAAGTCTGTTTGAAAGGTTGAAAGAATGTTCTTCAGGAATTTATCGATAAACTATTTGATAAGTCTATTTATCTAAAAATACTTCGATCTATTAGGTGTTATATTTTTTTTGAAATATGTTGATAAGTCTGGAAGCTATTTCAGAAAAGTGTATTTTTTTATAATCTTTTTGATAATGCTATATACCAAAGTTCTATTCGATAAATTTAGAAATATTTTAGTGCAATTCATTTGAAATTTATCATAGTCCTTTTCGACAACACTATTTATTGAATTCCTATTTGATAAATCTAGAATTACTTGAGAAAAAATCATTTGAGATTTATCAAAGTCTTTTTGGATAAGAAACATTTTCGATAAATACTTCAATAAATTGAAGTGATCTTTTCAAACAAGATTTTCACACTTGATGTTTCAATCTAAATTATTTGGAAACAATTTGTATATGCTTAAACTCTTTATATATCTCTTATGTAGCATATTTCAGATCATTCTCAGGCATAAAGAAGATCAAACAAAGAAGTTCATAAAAGGTGAAAATCTATCAGAATGCATACGTCAGCAATAACGAATAAATTCTTCAACGGCTACTCCAATGACTATCTAACAGATATATGAAGAACTCAACTATAAAAGAAGAAAAAGTCGAATTGAGAAAACTGATGAAGTAAAGAAGTGAGAAAGAAAAAAAGAGAGAAAAAGAGATATACACAACGATGCATTATGATAATACAAAATCTATTTCACTTTGTTTCTTATTCTCTGAAGAGAGCATATATTATTGAGAGAGACATATTTGAAAAATTACATTTTATTTTTGAGATACTTAAGAGTGGGCCTTTTGAATGGATTATTACCTTACAGGTTGTAAGAGGGAGTGAAAGTGCTTCTTACGGTGGATACCTTACGGGTTGTAAAGGGAGAGAGTGAGAGGGATTCTCATGTTGATGTACTAAAGCGCCAAAAGCCTGACTAATCTTAGAAGATAGTGGAACATTCATAGGAGCTCTAAGGACTGGTTGTAGGCCAAGTGGTTGGGCTAAACCAGTATAAATTGCTGATGTTCAACTTCTTATTTATCTGCTTCCTTCGTCTTTCTATAATCGTTGATATTCTTCTGAATTTAATATTTCAATTTCATTCAAAAATTTTTAAATGATTAAAATCACCCAATTCACCTCATCTTGGGTGAAATAGCCATTCTAATATTTGATATCAAAGCAGTAACTTGTTTAAAGGATCTAACGATCTCAAGTGCAAAAATTATAGCTATATAGGAAGCTTTTGATTACACTATTCCTCCTTTTATCAAAAATATTGATTTCTATTTTTGGAAAGCTAGAATGATGATACTTTTAAAAGTTATTGATTTTGATATGAGATATATCTTTACAAATGATTTTGATTTCAAAATTAGAAAGAATTGGACTGAGAAAGAAAAGATGTATTTCTTAGACATTAGAGCATTGAAAACTCTATATATCAGTTTTAGATACTCTTGACTTTATTTATTCTTTTAATGAGTGTGTTGAAATAAATGATACCTGAGATTGAAGAAGAAGAAATCTTAGAAGTCTTCCACCAGTCCGATAGACAAGAGGAAGATAAGTATCAAAACGAGTTCAACAAGGAATCAAATGAAAGTATATCATTACATTAAAGTCAAGATGTAGATATGCTAAAAAAAGTTCCAATTCTTCTAGTACACTAGCTGTCACGCCCAAAAATCAAGGGGTGACTAGCACAGAATATGAGAAAACTCATATTCTGTAAGTAGAGATGGAAATAGGCCAGCTAGGCTAGGCTATGGCCTTAAGAGGCCAAGTCTATTAAGTGAGAATCTAGTATGAACTTGGCATGTAGCTTGTTAAAGGCTAATTTTTTGGCATAAACTTGGCCTGTAAACATATCTGGCCTAGCCTGAAGCCTAGAAAATAGCATATTTTTTAATTATACTGACAGACCTTCATAACAGACATTCGTAATAAGCCCCCTAACAGGCCTTCGTAACAGGCTCCCTAACATACTTTTTTATATATTACATTTTAAAAAACTATAAATAAGCTTTTCATAATATTAATGAGTCTAACATTGAAAAATAACTCAATTCAAATTATAAAAAATATCTAATCAACCAACAAGACGATACTAAATAAACATAACAATAGTCATTACAAGAATACAAATATAGCAATTTAGGCTAGATCAAAGTAAAACCATTAGCCACACATCATAAAATCTTCAACGTAATTTCTTTCTCTTGCTTGAACACCTTAAAAAGAAAAAATCAAATGTATATTATTAGATCATAATACAATTGAATAAATAGTAACTAAAAGAAATGGTATTTTTTTACAACACAAAATTTGTATATTTGATTTCTTCTTTAAACAATACTTGTTGCGAAGCCAATCCCCATCACAAATAAGTGCTTGAATTGATTCTTTATTTAATCTAAAATGATATTCATCAATAACTCTACCTCTAGTACTGAAAGTAGACTCTGATACCACAGTTGAGATTGGAATTGCTAATATATCAGTGGCCATCTTGGATAAAATCTTAAACTTAAGGCTAATATTTTTTCACCATTCCAAGGCATTAAAAGAGTTAGAACTACCCTTAAGAATGTAAGTAGCTTCTTCAAGATAAACTTCTAATTCTGATTTCACAGGGGGAAAGGCTTGCTTTTCACGAACTATGCTCAAAAAATGATCAAATCTAGAAACTTTAGAAGAACAAGGTGCATTGACAGAAGAGTTGTTGCCGACATCAACTTCATTTAATGCATTTGTCTCTTCTTTATAGTTGGCAACATATTCATCATACATAGATTTTAAAGATTTCACTACTTTATCTACATTGTTAGAAGCCATATAATCAGGCTTATAAATCAAAGAAAAGTAATAATTCATACCATATAATTTGCATCTGGGATCTAAAATACTTGCTATTGCCATTACCATATTACATTGCCCCCAATATTTGTTAAACTTTTCTTTCATTGAGGCCACCATTTCTCTCATGAATAAATCATAATCTTCTATAGCATTATGAATTTCTTGTTTCACTCTCCAAACTTCAGGAAGGTACAAATTTGTAGTAGTGACATGAGTGGCTATATCAAATGCTTCTAAAATTTTACAAATCTTCTCAACCTTGTTCCAACCCTCTTATGTTGGTACATACTTGTAATGTGGCTCTCTTTCCTTATAATTGGGAAAGACAACCTTGAACTTCAAAGCAGTAGACAACATCCTATATGTAGAATTTCACCTAGTTGGATAATCAATCATGAGCTCAACAATATCACAAAATGCTTTTAGCCTTGCATTATTATAGTTAATATATTTTACACTCTCATAGCATTATGTACAAGGTCTTTAAAGCTACCAAGGCCATCCTACACCAATAAATTTAGTATGTGTGCATAACATTTAACATGAAACAAGTTACCATCCAAAGGGAATGAACAACTAACTGTTAAGGTATCCTTAAGAACCCTTAAACAAGAATCATTATAAGATGCATTGTCAACTATCACAGAAAACACTTTAGTATCAATCCCCCAAACCTTTAAACACTTTAAAATAGCATCTGCCACATCAATTCCCCGTCTTGGAGCAGGAACTTTCACAAAATTCAAAACTCTCTTTTGAAGATCCAACCCCAGGTCAATGAAATGCCCGATGATAACCATATATTCAGCTACTTGGTGAGTAGATTTCCATATATTAGAAGTTAAACTAATCTTGCTCACACCTTGTAATAAGGCCTTCAAATGTTTCTTCTCTACTTCACATATAGCTAAACAATCACTTCTACTTGTCTTGCGAGAGATTTTCTGAAACTCAGAATTTGCATATTGGAAACCCCACATCCAAACTTCATCCTCAATAATATTAAAAGGATGATCATGCACCATGATTATAGTAATTATTATTTCCCTCATCATTTCATTAGAATATCTAGCACCTGATGCCAAGAATGGATTGATGCTCAGATTGAAAGGTTGAAATGGAATGGTAGATTACCTTTTTTCATGAAGAAACATGCAACTTCCTTTGCAAGCATGTCTTCGCATGTCTCCAAAGATGGGTAGTGCTAGCTCCCTTCATAGAGTACGAAAATATATTTTTGCAATACTTGCATTTACCTTTGACCCTATTTTAAATTTTAACTTAATCAAAATAATCCCAAATAGCTGAGTTTTTTGTCTCTTCTTTGTGATGACATAATCATCACGATCATTTTTATCATTAGTTTGTTGAGTAGAATCTGTCTATACTGGTTGATTAACCTCAATAGCATTAGGAGGAACTGAAGTTGATGATATTGTTTTGCACTCAATTGGATATGACATTAACTAAAACTCAGTAACAAATTAGCACAGACAAATCAACAAACTAATGATGAAACTGAGTCACACTATAAACCAAAGCATACAGTAACAAATCGACAAACTAAAGATGAAACTGAGTCATAAAGCATACAATCAATTAAGTGTTAAATAACAAATCAGCAAACCAGAGGGAGTATTAAGCAAGATTTAAAGGGAGTTAAAAACCAGTTGTACCCCTTTAAAGTGGAACTTTTGATGAAGCAAGATTTAGAGGGAGTAGTAACTCCTCGTACAATAACATGTTAATGTATTAGGTATAGCCCCTTTTTATCACAAAAAAAAAGCACCTTCATCTTTTGCATCCAAAGCCAAAATTCCATAAAATGAATTAATTAATTAACTGCAAATTAAAAATTCACTTTTTTGCTCTCCCTGAAACTCCTTCTATCTTCTCTTTAATCATTCACCAAAAGAAAAGGGAAAGAAAATCTGGGGGAAAACTCGAGGAAGAAGCATACAATGCAAGCATAAAATAGTATACAATTAGAAAATTTTTAATCAGAGAATGCAAGCAAAATGGTTTTGTGAGAGCATACAGAGTCGTAAATTTTTAATCAGAGAATTCAAGTAGAAAATACAATCAAAAAACCAATTTACAATCAAAAAATGTAATCAGTTAAATGAGAAAAATAATATTATACATTTCATGTTTCTCAACATCTTTCAAATTACAGTTGTCGCTCAGTCTAACAGAAGCAGCAATAAAACTAAAACAAGAGCAAAAGGAAGGAAGCAACAAATATGATATGTAAGATGAATTGGCAATCTAATTAAAAGTCAGAAAATTTCACATTTGGGATTAAAATCCTTTGCCTAAATCTTTGAAACAAGGAAAAGATGCCTCACCTTAAAAGCCTTGGAATTATATCACTGTGAACTGAGCGACGCCGATAACTGAGTGACACGTGGACTAATCGACTATATGGAATAAGCGACATCGTGGACTGAGTGACACTGTGGATTAAGCGACGTTGAGGACTGAGCGATACCATAGACTGAGCGATATGGCTAACTCAATGACACCGTGAACTGAGAAGGTGAAGCAAAGAGTGATCTGATTATTCTAGAGATTAAAGAGTAAACTCAAACTTGCGACAGAGTGACTCAGCAAAGTAGAGCCTAGAGACCAAATCTGAGAACTGAGATACCGAGATGTGATGGACATTTAGGGTTAACATTTCAAAATTCATTTTATAGTTATTGTTATACAAAAAAAAATTTACAATAATATAAGTTAGCCTCATGGTCTGATTGTTATATTATATTCAATAGGTGGTGGGTTTAACACCAACATATTACATATTCATACTACTATTTTAAACAACAGGAACAAACCGCTTGACAAGCCTAACTGGTTTTTTAAAGAGCATGAGCTTAGGCTTTTAAGAAAAATAGGCTTTTATATAAGCCTGAGCTTGTGTATTTTTTATAACAGGCCAACCCAAGCTAGGTTAGAGGCCCCTGACAGGCTGCCTGACCTATTTCTATCCCTATCCATAAGCCTTTAGACATCATAATTAATATAATAATCTTAAACATGCACAAATTATTTATTATTTATCATATATGAATATATTTCTATCTTCCAAAATGATAAATATCATGCCACATACAATGATTTATACATCTCGAAAAGACAAGATGGAACAAGAATATTGCCTATAGACTATGTGGAGTACCTACTAATTTTGATTAGCCATGAGAGTCTTCTCTATTTTGCTAGAGGTGTAAGGTCAACTGTATTATCTGAGGCCAAAATAATCTACTAGTGAATAAAGTCCTATTATAAAACAATATTTAAAATGTGGAAATAAACAATTTAAAATATATTTAACTGTGAATAATCAAGCTTTCTGATGGATCTAAATTTCTAGAGTATAAAATCAAAGAAATAATGAAAATGTGTAAAATCATTAATCAAATCAATTAAAATATCCAGTAAAACATTTTATTTAAGGATATTTACTTTAAATGATAATCCTCAAATCTCACTTTTCCATAGGATTTCAACAGAACGAATAACAAGCGTGGACAAAGAATCCATGAGGTTAACAAACCAATCCAGCACGGCCAGAAGCCACGAAAACAAGTGTTGACAGACAATGTGGTGATCATCTAGTCCTTAATGATCTTCCTGTAGTAAACAACATAGGTTCAGTGACTGACGGCATATGTTGAACGACTGCTGTCATATCCCAATTTTTAGGCTTAGAAGCCTAGTATATAGCCTGAAAAAGGGATTCTACTAGACCCTGTTGAGCAGAGGTCTCAGTAAATAGAGAAAATTATATTGATCAGTTTGATGCAACACAGAGTTTTAATATGAGGTCACGAAAGATTTATATTAATTTATGAAGAGAAAAAAAATTAATACAGTATTCTCTAGACCTCAGAATCAGATAAAATATGGCAGTAAATTCCTATAATTAATATAAGAATTTTTTAAACTAACAAAGTCTAAAAAGGAGTTCTATAGAATTTACTATAGAATTTACAGTGGACTAAAAGACCCGATAAATAGGTTTCGGGGGAATTTCTCAGGAATTGAGCCCATGAAGATAGTGGATCATACAGAGGGTCCAGAATGACACCTTATAAGCCCAATGATATTTTCAGATAAGTATGTGGGCTAGGGCTAATAAAGACCGAGAAAAATAAAGAATTACGAAAATGCCACTGAAGGTATGCCACTGTGTTGTGTCATTGAGTCAGAGATAGACGAAGGGCATTATGATCATTTGACTAAGGTTAGACAGTCAAGAAAGGGTATCTGGATAGTTAACCAGGGTCAAGAGATACTCTAATAAGGTATAGAAAGATAATAGTGCCCCTAGAAGTACTAAAGAGGTACTAAGGGCATTATGGTAATGTACTAAGGATGTTTATGGGGAACCGAGCAACCAAAGTGCTTGGACTTGTTTAGAAACCCAAGATGACAATCCAAGGCCCAAAAATGTAACCCAAGAGTAATGTAGGCCCAATAGGCATTAAAATATTGTTTTAGTGCTTCTTCAATAAAGTAAAGTGACCCGGTTCAGGATAGAACTGGATAAAGTGATCTGGAATCATGGGGGGACATAAATGGGGCCCACAAGGTGCCACATGGTATGATTACAATAAAAGAAGAAAAGCAAAGGACACATGGCATGATTAGAGAAAAAGGAAGAGGACACGTGGCACGATCTCGGCCGTCCATTCAGGGAAAAGACTCTGGAACTTTCTGGAAAGGTTTTGTCAGGGTGAGGTGTCCCAAGGGCCCCACCATTGTGCCACATATACCTCTGAGGTGTCCTGGATGATGTCATTAGTGGTGAGTCATCAAGGAGGGTGATGTCATCGTGATGATGCAGGCAAAGCTTCTTGAGGAAGCAAGCAATTTGAGCCATTCATCGTGAATCAATCTGGACCATTCATTCCACCTCCTCTTACCTATAAATAGGCCACTCCCATCCCATTTCAAGGTAAACCATGGATCTAACAAGAAAAGGAAGAGAAAGAAGAGAGAAAGAGAGAAGGAAAGAAAGAAAGGAAAGAAAGGAAGGAGTTCTGGTGGAGCCAGGAGCAGTCTAAGGAGCTGAGGGATTGTACAAAGCTTAGGAATGAGGTAAGAAATTTATCTAGTCCCTGCTATAATAAAGTAGAGGATTGATCTTAGTGGTTAGAATAGAGAAATATCTCTATTAATAAAGGTAGCTAAAGGTAGAGAGAAAGCCAGGGGAATGTCGGAATAAGGATATCACCCCTAGTTAAGCATGAGTTAAGTAGAGCTGTACTGGATAATAATAAAAATATTATTATGCTATGTATAGGCTCTAACATATGAAAAGAAGGGACCTTAGAGACAAGGCTAGGAGCTGGAAGGAAAGGCTATACGCCAGGTAGTAGACTTACCTACTTGTATGCTTATACTGCTTGGATGTTTTATGTGATGTTTTCTTACCTTGATGATGTGAGGAATGTATGATTAAGTAATGCTCTGTTTCTTTTTATACTATGGCCATATGTTATTATTAAGTAACATGGAAGCATGTATGTTATCATGATGCAAGCATGATCATTAAGTATACACATAGTAACATTAAGCATATAGTTGCATACATTATATGGTTACCGTTTGCTACTGAGATTTCCCCAGAAATCTCATCCCCTTCCATGTAATCCTAATCCCACATGTATGTTTAAAGAGGACCAAATAATCATAGAGAGGAGATAGGGATTGGATAGTGTAGAGGTTATGCAAAGATGGGACCAAAGTACTGGAATCAGGGAAAAATACAGGATAAACAGTAAACTTCAGACGTTGACTGACATGGACCTGGTCAAGGCGTGGTCAATGAGTTATTTTTCCCTGAAATAGGATTACGTTAGCTTCACATATCAATTTGAACAACTTTGTTTTGATTTTTCTAGAATTAGTTATGATTTTTTGAAGTCAGGTCACTCTGCTGGAATTTACACAGTGAACAGTGTTCGCTAGGAGTAAAATTTCAGATTGTATGATTTGACTTCAATGGCCCTAGAAGTGGTTCTAAATGCTACTAAATGGTCCTTAAAATGTAAGAAAAGGAGGATGTTTCAACTGCTACTTAATCAACGAAGACTCTTGGTCGTAGATCTCGCCGCCAATATGGTATTTGTCCATTTCTATGTTCATTGTGACTTCTCAAGTGTGATATATAGACAGCTGGCCCTTGATATGTTTATCTTGGTTTAAATATTCATTGGTCATTTGTTCCTGGTGTGATATCTTATTCAGTACTTTTGCCTTGAGTATTGTCTCTGGACTATTAAATCTTCTTTTGAGGTGCAATATGGAGGATAATTATGGTTTATCTTCTTGTAATGATAACATAGTGCAGTATGCCCTATTCATCAAGTACATTGATTTACAGAAGCATGTCACCCCATCTGCTAGTGGTCTTATGGCGAGAAGTAATATTGATGTATGTCTTGTCTCTTCCTCCTCTAAATGCATCATAATTTTTTCTCAACATATGATTTATATGCCAATTGTCATATGCTAATTTTTCCCTATCTGTATAGTACTGATAGTGGAAAGAGGTTTAGAAAGGATTATGACGAAGATAAGAAGAAATGATAAAGGTTATATGAGTCTTGAAGAAGGAGAAGGACTAAAACGCAAAGTAGAAAATGTTAAAGGCCAAAAGTTAAAGTAGAAACAAGATTTAGGCCAAAAGTGGTAATTTCTAAAAGTTATGGGATTTAAATATAATTAAGTAAAAAGTTCAAGGGTAAAATTGTAATTATAGAAAGATCAGCCCGGAAAGGGTTAGAACTGCCCAGAAGTATTTTAGTCCCATATTCCATCAGTAAATAGAGGAAGGTATGCTGGATAATCTGACATGATACAGAAATTTTATTAGGGCTCCAGACAGCAGATATTTATCTGATAGTCTAAAAGTTATCTGAAATTTTGTCAGATTTCATGGACTTCAGATATAAGTGGGAAAATTATAGGAAAGTATGCCCTACAGTGTCAGATGTCCTGGATATGACAGAACTCCAGAAGAAGTTCTGTATAAAAAGTTATTCACATATCAGTGAATTTTGACGGGAGTTTGTTAACACCCGTGATCCGATAATAGAACTTATCGGTATGTAAGCCTGGATAGAATGAGATCAGATGACCTCATATATAGGCCCATAATGACGCCAAGGAAGGCCCAAAACCCAGGGTACCAGTCTATCAATAGAAGGGGCCAGTGCCAGAAAAAGTGCGAAATTATGAAAATACCCCTGGATGCCCAGATTGTACCAGAGATGGATGAAGGGAATTTTGGTCATCTGAGATAGGATAAAAATGTGGCACATGGTATAAATATGATTAGTTGAGCCCAGATACACCCTGAGACAGTATAAAGAGGGGTGAAATGACAATTATGCCCTTAGGGTCAATATAGTACAAAAAAGGACACCAAGGGTATTTTGGTCATTTCCCAAGGGATCTGTAATTAAGTTGTGGCCAGTAAAAGTATATCAATGGTGTGAGAATCCTAGATATTAATTTCCAGGATAGAATACATACCCTGGTATATTATAAAAAATTAGGAACATAACACAGTCCGGTTATTGTGAAACTGCACTGATCGGTACCGGATTGGACTGAAATTTCTCTAGAAGGTTCCTTGCATGGGCAGCATGCCACCTAACCCTATTAGGTGTCCCATGAGCTGTCCCACATGATGTCATAATTATTATTTTATGAAAAAGTTAAATCCAAGATTAAATATGGGCCTTTAGATCAAATAGTAACCAAATCAATCTTGGCCATTCATTTTTCTTGGATTTTGGCTATAAATACCCCCTCATTCTGCAGAAAACCGTAGCTTCATGGACCCTTGGGGAAGCTCTTGCAAAATGGAAACTCAAGCCAAGACAAAGAAGATTCAAGGTTCCAAAGTTCAAGCAAGCTAGAGATTAAAGGTAAGCAATCTTTCCTAGCTTATTCTCCTTTGATTTGGGAGCTTGAACTTAGGGTTTTCATGGGAAAAAGTTGAGTTTTCTCTAAGGTGTTTTGCTGCCCAAAAATCTTAGATGAAAGGGGAAAGAAGAAATTAAAGTTAGAACCATATGATTGAAGCTTAAACAAGCTAGTTAAGTGGTTGGTTGTTGAATCAAATTGATATTCTTAACTTTGCCATGGTGTGCCCTGTTTGGTATGCACTGTTCATGAGGGAAGGAAATTGAATTTCAATGATTTAATGCTTCCATTGAGTTTGTATGATGATTTTGTGTAGGATTGGAAAGGTTTTGAACCTTGGAAACATTAAAATCTCAAGATTGTAGTCTTTGAGATTCCTTATGGTACTATTCACTCACATGAGCAGTGATTGGAATTTCATGATTTTGATGGTTACAATGGTTTTAAAATGAAAAGTTGTGTGGGATAAAGTGGAGAAACAAGTATGGGAAGCATTAGAATCAAAATGAGAATTTTTGAAAGAATTGTATGCTTATGTTCAGTTCTGTACAGCAGGCCATGAAGGAGCTGGAATTTCATGATTCTAAGCTCATAAATGGATTCAAAAGATGAAATTGTGTAGGGTAAAGTCAAGACATCAATTGGTTCAAGAGCCAAGTGGATTAGTGAAAATTAGAGAAAGTTATGACAATAAAGAGTGTAACAAAGTTAGTCTTGAACATGGTTGGAGTTCATGAGTCCTAATGAGTTATGTGATGAATATGAATGTGTTTAGGACCATGAAACATCCAAGAAGATATTGGGAAGTGATGGACATAAATGCTTCATGGTTGGAAAGCTAGGGAGCAAGGGCTAAGGTCAAGAGGAAAGCTTAAGTGCAAGGTAGTGAACTTACCTCTTTATGTGCTTGATGTGGTATGCTTATGTGTTGACATGTATATGTTATTTGAATGATATTGTGACATGATAAATGATGTTGAATATATTGTGAATAACATGTTTCCATGGCCATGCACTTTATGTAAAAGTATATAGCATGATGGCATGTCACTAATCAAAGAAAGTTAATGAAATTACATATCATGCATTAGCATCCATCTTGCATATTTAAGTGGTAATGTTTTCTACTAAGATTCCCTAGAATCTCACTCTCCCATAACCAACCAATTTAGGTCAAGCATGAAGAAAAGGTATGCATGGAGAAGAGTTAAAGAATGGAAGAAAGGAAATGAAGTATTGAGATTTTAGTATATACTATAAATTATCCATGTATGTAAATGCCATGTAAGGTGCCCATTTATGTGATGAAACTATTGTAATACTTATGGAATATGTACATGATGTATATGAATGTTAAGAAGCTTATTTGATGGCTTGTTCATGCTGAAACAATTATTGGAAATGAAAGAAAAGAAACTGAAATGGTAAAAACGTAGGTCCTAAAACAGTTTTGTTATGGCTTCAGTTTGACCTAGCAAATGAAGGAATTAGCTCAAGAAATTTTATGAGCATGTATTAAACATCCATATCTTTAAGTTCATAGGTAGAACATTTCATTTGGATGTGTATATCAAGAGAAATGATTCTCCAAATAAGGGACCAGAATCTGTTTCCAGAGTTTATGACCAAATGAACAGTAAATTTCAACGAATAAACTGTATCAATTGGCTAATCATTTGGTCTGGAAATTATTTTTCCCTTAACTTTCAAGATGTTATCTTCATGTAGATTTTTGAACCACTTCATTTCGAGTTTTGTAGAATTAATTATGATTTTTCGAAGTTTGTTCATAATCTGGAATACCACATGAACAGTAACTCGAGAAAGAGTAAAATTCCAGATTTGGCTAATAGACTTCCAAGGTCTTGTAAGTGGTTCTAAATGCTACTGAATGATTCCTAAGACGTATAAAAGTAAGGATGTTACACCAATCCTTCAAGTATTACAATTGCTGATGGTTCTTATTCTCGTGTAATTGGTTCTGGCATAGTAAGTCTTACTCCTTCCATTCAGTTACCTTCGGTGCTGCATGTACTTGACATTGCATTTAATCTTCTTTCTCTGAGCAAACTCACCTGTGATCACAATTGTTGTATTTCATTTTATCCTCATCACTGCTTGATTTAGGATCTCGTGATGAAGAAGATTATTAGTAGAGGTTACAAATATGATAGTAATTACTTTCTTGATGATTAGGGGTCTCGTGCGGTGGCTTGTACCGGTAGTGTTACACCTTTCGAAGTACATTATTGTTTGGGTCATTTATCTTTATTATATTTAAAAAAAAGTTTATTCTCAGTTTCAACATTTGTCGTCATTAGATTATGATTCATGTCACTTTGCTAAACATCATCATCTTCCTTTAGTATCTCGAGTCAATAAATGGGCTTAATCTCCTTTTGAGTTAGTGCATTCCGATATTTAGGGTACATGTCCAGTTGAGTCCAAAGCTGGTTTCAAGTACTTCATTACATTTGTCGATAATTATCCTCGCACTACTTAGTTATATCTAATGAAATGTCATTCTGAGTCATTCTCTCACTTTTATGCCTTTACTACCGAAATTAAAATTAATTCCATACTTCTATCTATACCTTGCGTAGTGATAATGCTAAAGAGTATTTTTTTTGAATAATTTTGATCTTTCATGTTTCAAAATAGAATTCTACATTAATCTTCTTACGTGGATACACCAACTAGAATGATGTTGCCAAAACAAAAAATGCTACTTATTAGAAGTAGCTTGTGCACTTTTATTTCAAATACAGGTTCCAAAATCCTTTTGGGTAGATACAGTCTCTACTGCTTGCTTTCTCATTAATTGCATGCCTTCCTTTGTTCTTGATAGTCACATTCCCTATACCACTCTCCTTCCTTATAAGTCTTTGTTTCCCATTGATCCTAAGATTTTGGGTTATCTTTGTTTTGTTCAAGATATGCATCTTACTGTCTCTTAATTAGATCCCAAGTCACTGAAGTATATTTTTCTTGACTACTGTTGCATTCAGAAGGGTTATCGGTGTTTCTATCCTACTCTTAATCGTTATCTTGTTTCTACAAATGTTACTTTTCAAGAATCTATTGTATATTTTTCCTCAAATACTTCCACTCCTCATTCTCAACATGTAGAGGAGGATACTCTTTTGGTGTATTCTATTATTCCCTCACCATCACTGGTCATAACTCCCATACTGGTACCTAGTCAAAAACTTTTATCTCAGGTTTATACCAGACGCTTGAAGGAAACTAATCCTGTTATTGTGCTAGATTCAGCTCTGCCATTGTCTACTTTGTCATTAGATCCTACAGCAAGCATTACTCACCCTGAGCCTAACCTAGTTATTGTCTCTAAAACACTTCCTGTATCAGATCCAGATCCCTCCCTTGATTTACCCATTGCCCTCTGCAAAGGTAAGCTTACTTGTTCCTATCCTATTTCTTCTTTTATTTCATATAACTACCTTTTCATTGCTTCTTATGCCTTTGTTGTCTCTTTAGACACTATATTAGTATCTCAATCCTTTCATGAGGCCTTGTCACACCCAGGTTGGCATTCTATTATAGAGGAAGAGATGGAGGACCTTGATCATGCTGGCACGTAAACCTTAATGGATTTATTGGTAGGAAAGAAAGCCATTGTGTAAAAGGTTGATGGCACACTTGAATGGCTTAAGGCTCACCTTTTTGCTAAAAGCTATGCTCAAAAGTATGGCATTGACTACTCTAAAACTTTTCTCCTAGTGGGCAAGCTCTCCACTGTTCATCTCTTTATCTCTTTGGCTGCTACTTATGGTTGGGATGTCTCTCAATTGGATATAAAAAATGCATTCTAAATGGTGATATTCTTAAAGAAGTGTACATGAAGTAGCCACCATGTTTTGTTGCTCAGGGGGAGTGTGGTAAAGTGTGTCACCTTAAGAGATCTCTATATTGTTTGAAGCAAAGTCATCGGGCATAGTTTGACAGATTTAGTACTGTTGTGAAGGACTTTGGCATGTGCTAGAGTAAGTGTGATCATTATGTATTCTATCAGAGAACCATTACTGGCATGATTCTGCTAGTTATATATGTCGATGATATTGTGATTATGGGGAGTGATACCTCTAGGATCTCATCACTCAAATCATTCCTTAACTCCCACTTTCAAATGAAGGATCTAGGTTCATTAAAGTACTTCTTGAGGATTGAAGTCATGAGGAGCAAGAAGGGCATCTTATTGACTTAGAGAAAATATGTTCTTGATATACTAAAAGAAACAGAAAACTAGGAGCTGCCTCAGCCAACTTCCCTATTATTATAATCCTTTTCTTGATGGTGATGGTAGTATACCATATGAAAATCCTATTGAAGCTGCTAAGAGCAAGCTGTTTGATAATCCAGAGAGGTACGAGATATTGATTGGAAATTGAATTATCTTATAGTAACCGGTCCTGATATCACTTACCCAGTGAGTGTTCTTAGCCAATTTATGGTCTTGCCAATTGTCCGATAATAGGAAGCCTTAGAACATGTGTTACATTACTTGAAGTAATCTCTAGGTCGTGGGATATTGTACAAGAATCATGGTCACATAGATATTGAGTATTTTTGTGATGCCAATCATGGTGGATCAAAAGCCACAAGAATATTTACTACAGGATACTGTATTTTTATAGGAGGAAATTTGGTATCTTGGAGAAGCGAGAAATATAATATGGTATAACAATTAAGTGTAAAAGTGGAATACAGAGCCATGGCGTAATCTTTATGCGAGATAGTATGGATATATCAGTTACTGAAGGAGGTGGCTTTAAAACCTCATTACCAGTAAAGGATTGATATGATAATAAAGCGACCTTACACATAGCTTTTAATTCAGTATTCCATAAATGCACAAAGCATATTGAGATTGACTGTCATTTATTCAAGACAAGCTCAAGGAAAACTTCATCTCTATAGGGCATGTCAGATCCAATGATTAACTAGGTGATCTCCTCACCAAAGCTCTTAATGGGGTTTGGGTTAAATATCTTTATAAGAAGTTGGGTATAATTGACATATATACTCCAACTTAAGGGAGAGTGTAGAGATATTATATGATATGTAAATATCCTATAATTAGTATATAGGATTAGATATGATATTATTTAGGATTCTCTATTATGTATATATACCAATTCAGAATATCAACAAAGTATGAGTATTATTTTCTTTCTAAATTAATACAATTATTTTTACTTCTCAATTTCCTGTTATCCCAAAAATAACATATTAAAATTCTAATTATATATATAGAAAATCCAAAATCCTATCCCAATGCTCAATTTATAACACCTTAAAATAGAAGGAGAACTTAAACTTTAGATATCGTCTCCACCTTTCCTCTTTCTCTGACCAAGCTCAAATTTAATAAATTTAACACCACCACAACAACAATAAATATTTATATATATGAGCAACATTGATTCTTTTCTCTAATTCTACCAAGAGCTTGAGAAACTTTAATTAAACCAAATTCTTGTATGTAAAAGAGCATCCACTCAATTCTTATCTACTATTTACATGAATATATAAATATGCTAATTTAGGCATATGTTTTCAAGATCATCTATCTATAAATTCCAAAAATATTATGAAACCCTGCCACATCCAAACTTCAATGTAGGAGTACAAATAACTTTTATTTTCTTCAATGTATTAAAATTTCAATTTCAATATAAATCATTATCACCCTTCATATGCCTTACCAAACAATTTCCAAACATCAATATATATACACACGTTATGCTTTCAGAATCCATTATTTATTTATTTATTATTGTTTTTCCAACAATTTTCCAAACATTTATGGGCAGAATGACTTCTTAGATACAATTCTTTATCATCAATAAGTTTAAACCGAAAGAAACATAGCTTAGATACATCTTTACCTTATCACAACAATCAAAACATTTAAGTAAAATTTTCTATCTAACTTCCCAAACTTTAACTTTAGTTTGTCCAACTCCCATCCTCCTTCCTACCCCCATGCATAGCTCACAAAAATGCAAGAGAAATAATTAAAGTTGAACACGTATCTACACAACAGTAGTAATAAAAAGGGATAGTAGTAAAGATGAGCAAAAACCCAAGATAGAGAGCACATATGCATTAGCCAAGACTTCAGTTCAGGCTATATTTCTTTTTTAAATGCTTGAATCTTAGATATACTTAATTAACCAAACATTTTTCCCATCAAAGTCTTGATTAATAGGTGAAGATAGAAGGGGTTCACCTGAGTTGAAATCCTTAACTACTTGCATTTTATGGCTATCTCTTCTCCCTTTTCCAGTATCGTGACATCTAGTTCTTCTCCCTGCTCACTCACGCTCTTGTCTCACTGGAGCACTCATAGGAGACACCATTGCTAAGCATAAAAGGAAAGAGAAGAATACCACGATTGGTGGTAGCATGGGGCGATAGGAACAGACGAAACACAGTACGGTAGTCTCTAGTCAAATCATGAAGTTTCTTCTCCTATCTTCTCTCTCACTATTGTGGTCTGGAAAATAAAGAAGGGGAGTGTACAGATTAAATAAAAATGGCATAGGGGCATTTTTGTAATTTTGTGTAAATGGGCTAGAAAAAATTCTTTTTGGAGAAGGGGTTCGAACCCTGGACCTCTTACTCATTTCACCATCTCCAACAACTTAACTACTAGCTTCCCTTAGTATATAAGTACAAATATTAATACATATATTATTAAGGTGGTATTATTTCCCTATTTATTTTCTTTATTAGTCTGGGGTTATTACATTCTTCCCTCTTTAGAAATTTGGTCCTCCGAATTAACAAATATACTTACCTCAATTCTTGAACAAGTGTCGATATTTAATCCACATCTTATTCTCAATTCCCAAGTAGCTTCTTGTTTTGAATGATTACGCCATAACAATTTTATCGAAGAAATCTATTTTGATCCCAACTTGTTTACTTGTCTATCAACTATGGCCATTGAATTTTCATCGTATGTTAAATATTTATTTACATAGTCTTCTTGATATTAAATAACATGAGAGGGGTCATATAGATACTTTCGTAGTATCGGCACATGAAACATTGAATGGATACTAGAAAGTTCGGTGGTAAGGCTAATCGATAAGCTATCGCACACACTCTGTTTAAAATCACAAATGAACTGATATCTCGTAACACCTTCATAGGTAACACATTTAAAACACTTTATCCTAACTTTGAATTCTAATTCTCTACAATAATGATTCACAAAAGATCTCTATCGACTGTGAACTATTAACAATCTTTGCTTGATTACTTTCACATTCTCTATAGTATTTTGAACCAAATCTGGTCCTAAAACTATTTTATCACTGACTTCAAGTCATCCAATTAGAGATATACATTCTCTACTATACAATGCTTCAAATGGTGCCATTTGAATACTTGCTTGATGACTACTATTATTATAAACAAATTCCACTAACGAAAAATAATTATCCAAGCATCTATCAAAATCTAAGATACAAAATCTCCACATATCCTCAACTATTTTGATCGTTTTCTTGGATTGCCCATTAGTTTGTAGATGAAAAGTAGTACTTAGATCAAATCGAGTACCCAATGCTTTCTGGAATGATTCCAAAAATCAAGAAGTAAATTGGGGCCCTCTATCAGAAATGATAGACACTAGAACTCCATGCAAATGCAAAATCTTAGCATTATAAATCTCAGCATATTTAGTCACACTGTAAGTTGCCTTTACTAGAAGAAAATGAACCAACTTAGTGAATCTATCAACATTTACCCATATAGAGTAAAAGCCTTTAGTAGTATGAGGTAACCCAATAAGAAAATCTATTGTTATATTTTTCCTATTTCTACTCAAGTATTTTCAATCGTTGGAATAGTCCTGTAGGTTTCTGATGCTTTGATTTAACTTGTTAACACACCAAAAGACTTTGTTAGAAGTATTAACTATCATTTAAAAACCTTATTTAATCTTTGCAATATTTCCTATTAGCTTCAAAGAACTTTTAGTCTCCAACTATTTTGTGGCCATTCACTGACTCATCTAGTTTCTTATTCTTATTAAAATACTTTAAAATAGTAGTCATTTACTAAAACCTTAGCCTTAAGGAATTTAACACAATCAGCAATTAAACTTCTTTTATATCTCTATTAAGGAACCTGACGCTTGTGTTTCTAAAACAGTAAACCTCCTTCTTTGACAATTAGTGTTTTCTTAACAACTTCCGTTACTAACATGTTTAGAACAAAAACCTTCTTTACAATTACTTATATTAAAAAGGGGTTTAACCATTAAACACCATGTTGACTAAGGCCAAAGATTCTTCTTCTTCTTTTTAACCAAAACATAACTCACATATTTAAGATTTTATAGATAAGTTCTCATGCAAAGTTATAGCCCAAACTTGAATCTATATGCACAGCTAGATTACTAGAAGTCCTTTAAATGAAACAAGGAAAGGAGTCATTTTATAAATTTTTACCAAACCTTTCATATGCACCAACCAAAGTCAATATTTTCCCTGGAAAAAATGATCTAATGACCACACTTAGAGTCCAAATTTTAACAAACTTGTGAAGCATTCAAATTATGATGTTTGGGCTAAAAGTTTATAACCAAACCAATTTATGCATTAGATTTAAGCTAATTCCACCAAGTACAATTAGAAACTAGTTTCATTTAAGCAACTCAATAACTAAGTTAGACTTCCAACACAAAAATATCTTTAGATGGTTAAAAAATAATCAAGTAATTGGATTTTAAGCATTAATTTGTCCAAATTCCTAAAATCTATTCAATAAGTGGCAACACACGCACAAAAGTGGAATTTAGGTCAAATCCATAAATTTAATCCTTTACAACTTCCTAATATAATCCAGTAGAATTCCATCTTCAAGAATATTGCCCCATGATTCATGTTGGAACCTTAATCATATCTAATAATTTGAATTACTCTTCTCTATCCAATAATATGTATTCCACGTCCAAACAATCCACATGTATACAAACTTGAATCCACAAAAAGATATACACCTTGCAACATTATATCAATACCATAATAAAAAAGATGTTTCTTCTCTCTCTCTCTCTAACCATCAAAATTTAGATCTATTAAATGAATTTACCATTGCTCAACTTCAGTTCTAATTTCTTATAGCTTGAGTACACTATAACTATTAAAACAATAAAGCTCCTCTTGAATTTCTGATTTCTAATTACTCCCTCAAATATTATATTGGAGCTTAAGAAGTTCTCAAAACTAACATCCAACTCATTTTTTTCTAACATTAACTCAAGCATATCTTTATTCCCTCTAAGGAAGGATACATAATTAGAATACTCTTACAAACCTCAAACAACATTTCAACTATTATCTAAAATAAGCATTTAACTTCCTTAAGCATCAAACAAGAAGTTAGATATATATATAAATTCTAACTTCAAAATATTAATTCAATCCTCTCCTTAAGTGTCTCTTTAATACTCTGTTATACCTTCTCAAACATTTATTATCTAATCCAATACCTCTTATTCATAAGATTCAAGCCTATGCATTCCAGAAATCAACATCAAACCGAGCAAAGGAAAAATTTATCATTTACCCTTCTATTACCACTGATTATCAAGGATAAAAAATACTAAGACATATCCGAAAGCCTCAATTTAGAAATCACTTTATAATGGCAAATAATCTTTGTGTATGCATTAAATAATCTCTTATGCATCTCATTCCCAAAGAAGCTAAAATTACAACATTAGAGCAAATTACAAGCTCAAACTTTGCAAGCATAGGCAATAAATCTTCCAAATGCATTTGCCAAAGTCATAATCTTAATTGTGCTATCAAGTGCTTGAACTCCTTATGCTCCAACGAGTTAAACATTCTTTTGTTTAACAAAGTTAATCATCTACATGAAGTTTAATCCTATCTGTTCAGAAAAAGAAATATTCTAGAACATCAAAACCTTATACTTAAAAGTGTTTATTTGCTAGAATACTCTTGCAAATCTAGTCATTTGGACTATCGAGCAAATGTACTTCATTGTTTAATCATCATTTGAAACTGAGCAAAGTTTTTGAACCTTCATCATGTTTCGTTTGCTAACATCTTATCCTTTATTGTGACTTTTGGTCCTAGAAAATTTCCAAACATATTAATATTGTTGTTCAGCATGTGATCTTGCAAAAATATTTTTCTCCAATATGCTGATCTCCATATTTTTACCAAATTAATTTTCAAAGGTCCATACTTTTGAAAAATCACATCGAATTTGTTTTCTTTAAAAAGAAACATTATTCCTCAAAGATAGACTCCTTTCAAAGAGGGAGAGCTTCATATTTATATGTGCATAATATTTTACAAGCTCAACTCTTAGCATACTCATCTGCATTAATTGTTAATTGATTGATTAAGTTTTGATGATGAGTTATTAATATATGATCTTATATAGAAATCATTCATTATATATATATACTTGACCATACTAACGAATCTCCAAGGAAGAAAGAAATTTGCATTTGTAGCAGGAGAATAAAGAAATATCTTAATGAACTACACTATGCATCAAGTTTGAGAATTGATACAAGGGAGCACTGAAGTTACAAAGTTCATTTGGTAAAAAACTAAATAGCATCATCATTCATGCCAATACAAAAGCTACTCAAATAGAGGAAGGCAAAGAACTTCATGGATCAATTCATCCAGTTGCCAAAACAAAATAAGCATTTCTAAACCCTATCTTTATATTGAATATATCTTAGCTATTTTGATGATAATGATTTCTCATGTTGTATGTGTTTTTATAAAAATTTCCTTTGATGCATTATTTTTTAAACTGAGAATAATATATTGTTCTTGAAGTTGATGCTTTTAAAAAAATCATATGAATAATGTTGTCATACTTTAATTTATCATCGATCACCACTTTGATAAGAAAGATTGCTTGAAGAATAAATGAAAGTATAAATTTGTGAAAGAATTCATAAATTTGTCGAAGAAGTTATCGATAAAGTTTCTTATCAATAAGCTAATCGATAAATTAACTTAATTTGAAAAGTGTTATGTGCTATTTTTTTTATCGATCAATTCTACTATAATAACACTTATCCAAATATTATGCGATAAATTATGTGAAAAAGTTTTAAAAGTTATCAAACAACTTATCGATAAGTGTACATATAAAAAAGCTATTCGATAAATTAGTTATTTATGTTAAAATAAAAGAAATTTCTGATCGAATAACACTTCGACAATTATGCTTTTCAAAGTATTATTCGATAAATCTTATGTGATTTTATTGAAAAATGTAGTTATTTATCCAACAATTCATCGATAAAGAGACTAATCAAAAACCTAATAGATAAAATTTTAACCGTTATTTAAAGATTTATCTATAAACACTTCAAATAAGGTACTTATCGATAAATTATCACTGTTCATTTCATCCAATTCTTCCTCAATAAAACTCTCTTTCTCTTAACCTAAAAAATAATAAATGCTCCCATAACCTCTTTTCTACAATTAAACACTTCTTAATCATTCCCTAACATTCAAAAACCAGTTTTTCTTCAAAAACCTCATATTTCCCTCCTCTCATCGCAAACTCTACCAATATTCTTCATTCATCTTCATCTGTGCAAACTAAAAAATGGCAAGAATAAGGGTTCCCAAGGTGTGTTTGGAAAAATCTAAGGGTAAACAGAATGAGAGCTCATCAAAGCCTAAGTACAAGCTAAAGGTGAGGAAGGATAAGAGTCTACCTAAGGAGAAAGCTATAACTACACAGAGTACTGAGTCACTAAGCCTTGAAATTAGACAAAGTGCTCGGCAAGCTTCTAAGAGAAAGAGATATCTTCTATCTATTATGTCTGAAGAACCTAAGTCCTAGGATACTCACTTAGATGAGATTCTTAACCAAGTAAACAATTCTTCTATCAAACTGCAAAAAGAGGCCAAGATGACACTTCTCAAGGTATCTCAGAGTATAATTCATCTACCTTTCTTCCTACCTTCATACCTACTCCTTCTTTAAACCCATCTTCTCTTGCTCTTCTTACCAGGGATTTAGCTAAGAGAGTAGATAAAGGAAATTTAAGGCAGAATTTGTAGAGAAAGATTTTTGTCTAATAGTCTATATGGACCTAGACTATCTAAAGTATAAAGACAAGACTCTGCTATACCTCTTTAACCTGATGAAGTACTACAAAATTTGGTTAGGAATTAATCTAAGCTTTAGTCCAAAGGTAGTGAGAAGATTTTACTGTAATATGAGGATAGTTGAATAAGCTAATGATAATGGAGAATTGATAAGAAGTTATCTGATTACACAGTTGAGAGGAAGAGAGATTAAGCTTGATAAGGAAATCATCAACTTCCTACTCAAGATCACTGACCATGAGAAATGACCTGAGTTATCCCTAAAGAAAGTTTACCAAATTCTCATGCTTAGTGACAAATTCACAGGAGATCTCAAGTTTTTGCCAAAGGACATGTATGATTATCAAAAAATAATCCACTACATTTATTCAAGGAGTATGGTGAATAAATCTGGAAGCTTCACCTATCTCACTCAGGAGGATTATCTCCTGTTGGCAAGGATCATTAATGGTGAAAAGATAAATATTAGGGACATGATATACTCAAAAATTAGAAATTTCTACTATGATAAATCAAGGGCAGCCCTAATAAAGAAATTTTAAAGATTAAAAAGAACTTTAGGGCATAAGGTGTCTTGGTTATGGGGAATAAGGTACCAATATCATCTCAATGCAGATTAATAACTGTAGCAGGTACCAATATCATCGTCTTACTTCAGGAAATAGTTAATTCTATTAAAAACAGTTAGTTGGACTGAAATCTCTATTGTTTTACTAAGTATATGTATTCTTCTATTGGAGATAATTATATTATATACACTTTTAGACGTTAAATATGGACACTTATCCTAGCGTAGATTCCTATATTGATTCATCACATTGTAAGGGGTTAACCCATTCTGTTAGATTCAATCTCTATTGGTGAAATTAACATCTGTGTTTTGTTTAAGCATATGTATTCTCCTATTATAGACAATTCTATTTTAGGCACTATCGATCACTAAATGTTGACACCTCTCATAGTGAGGATTCAAACATTGATTAGTCACTTTGTGAGGGATTAGCTTATTCCACTAGATTCGATCTCTATTGGTTAAAATACTTCCTCTGGTCTTAATTATAAGAGCTAGTTGATATTTTTGGATATATTAAGGAAACTTAATAAATCAGTTAATTATGATCAAATCTAACCCCTCAAGATGAATTCATATTATATATTTCTTAATCTATCAAAATTAGTCAACCAATTTTTATATTAGTTATAACTAAATAATTTATTTAACTTCATTAATCTATATAAAAAAATCAACTAGTTCTAATAATTAGTACCAGAGGTAGTAGTATCTATATTGTTTCTAATTATAAATATCATCATATTGGAAGCAATTCTATTTGAGATACCATCAAACACTAAATGTTTGCACATCTCCTCACAAGGATGAGAATTTTGATTCGTCGTGTTATGAGATATTTCCCCTTCGACAGAACCCAATCCTCTAAATAATCACATGTCTTACCCCTTTGTCAACTGAACCCATGGATAATAGTAATAATTAAGCTATATGATTTAGATGAAAGTTGGGTTCGAAAAGGTCAAGTGGGCATTCGAATGTTAAAGATCAGTCCCAGCCCAAAGGCATCATCGGTCACGTAACTTATGGATGAGATCGCTCATTATATTTCATATGTGTTGCTCTGTGTGTAGTGTATGGATTGCCAATTGGCCATGGTATATCACTGTGTGAGCACGATAACACGCACTCTTTGCTGCTTCCGTCAGCCACCCCTATTTTCCCCTCTTTCTTTATGGCTGGTAAATTAGCATTTGAAAGAAAATCCAAAACCATGAACATAAGTTGAGGGTATTTTTCTGTTGAGACCACATTAATAATTTATCTTTCCATATGAAGCATTTCAATGACTATTTGGTTCAGTCCAAAGAAAAAAGTCAAAACTAAGAGAAGTTTTAATTACTTTAATTTGTTGTTAGGCTTCATGGATCATTAAAGCTGTTATTGAACTAGTTATTTGTTATCGTGATGGAAACATGGTTAACCTACTACTGTGACAACTTCTCATAGTTCTATTGTTCCAAAATGTCATTTTACAATTTTTATGCATAGAATGAAAAGGGCATATCATGGTCCAGTCAAAGCAACATGTGTCATATTTGTTCTTTGGAAAATAATGTGAATTTAGAAGATGTCATCTTTGGATTGTGGTTTTCTCTGAAAACATTTTTAATGAGAATATTTAGAAAACAATGCACTATGTTATTTTTTAGATGCTTTTGTTCGAGGGGGTAGTTATCCTAATCTTTAGGGATTTCCTTTATTTATTGAATAAGAAAATTATATCCATTGAGTGATGCACCAACTATTGCAATATGACTCGTTTTCTCCTTCATGGACTATGCGATAAACTCTTATTCTTATAGAGGTTTTAGTATATTAAAAGAGAGTTTTATCATCAATTTTGGAAATGAAGGATATTATTTTGGGCAATTGATAATAATATTAAATTGGAACAATTAGAAATTAATTGACATACTTCTTGGATATTATTGGTGGGAATAATTAATATGTTTTAATTATTTTATAGGGAAATACTACTTATTAACCACTAGATGGATTAAATGGTTGCAACAGAATGGAAGCAGTTAGAATATAACAGAGGAGTTGGTTTTGATAGCTAGCAGAGGAAGAAATTCATTACAGTTACACAGTTAATTGGATAGGAGAGTAGTACGTGGGACATGAGCTAATTACATTTTTCAAGCTGGCATTCACCATACATACATACATACATACATACATACATACATACATAACATACCCATTCACTAACAAAGTAGAATATATACCCAACCACTCTCTGGACACAGAGATCCATCCATTCAACAAACACATACAAACCTGACAGAGAAACAAAGGCTCGACACTATACCTGGATCTTTGATGCATCTCTGAATCACCATCATATCTCTCCAGTTCTTCATTCCATTATTTCTCAATCATCTTCCTCCATCATAATTTTCTGCTTTCTTCTCCATTTTAGTTTCTGTATTTCATCCTTTTCACTTCCTCACTCAATCTTTATTTCTTTCATGAATCCCTATGCTCACACCTTCACAATAGGAAATGATCCAATGATGCGTGGCTAATTCAATTGTTTTCACTTGGAGATCAGTAGAGCTAGAGTCCTTAATCTGCACAAGGGAGTTCAAATTCTCATTGCTTAGTCATAAAGATAACTAAGATATGCTAGTTGTATATCAAATTGTATTTCAAAATTCTAATATGATTAATGATGAAATTTAAGCTTTGAGTTACATAAGATCAGTGGAATTTCTCTTCCTATTCTAAATTTGAATTGAACTATTAATTTGGCCAAGTTGGTCACTGTTATGTTTGATTCAATTGATTTCATGGCAGAGCATAGTTATTCATGTTGTTAGGAAAATTAATTCATCATTTACTTTTCTTATCCAAAAGGATTTTACATTGCCTTTGAACTACACAGTTGTGAAATTGATTGTAAGAAGCTAGCAAGTTGTTGGCTTATCATTTACATTCGGTTTAACTCCATATTCTTAGTGGACTAAGAAGGTAACTAGCTATCTCCAAGGGAACACACTTATCATCAATTCATAACTTCATCATCAACATTAAAATAATAAATAATAGTTTTAGAAATTTAGATTATGAAGCTATCAATCAATTCTATCATCAATTCATTTAGATAATTTGTTAATTTACAGTTCATTGGATTAATTAGGGACTTTAACTCAATTAGGCTCCTCGTGAAAAATGACCTAGGCTAGATTCTACTTTTACTATATTTTAGCTTAGCAATTGTTTGATAGGTGAATGACACGCTTATCAAAATGGTGTCATCACTGGGGAGCCTTCCTTGTTAAGGTTTCTTAAGCAATCCTTTAGGCCAAAGAAAACATAAAAAGTATATAGAAATTTCAATTTTCTGTGAATTTAGTGTTATATGTTTAGAAGTCATGAACTATAACATGTATTTTCACAACTAAACTGAATTGATATTTGTTGGTGAGTCTCTGTAATTTTTGGTCATAACTGGAGTGCTTTCTGGTCGTAACCAAAAGTTTTTGATTGCAAGAAATTACTTTTTGTGTTTTTTAGTCACAACCAAAGTGACAATTGGTCGTGACAAAAAATCATGAGTTCAAAAATTTTGCTCTCTGTGACTACCAGTCGTGACTTGAAGTTATTTTTGTCAAAATTGTTATTCTCTATATTTTTTTAGTCGTGACCTAAAGTCAGTATGGTCATAACCTTAGTGCTTTCTATTGTCATTATGGGCTTATTCTCAATTTCTAGAGATTTTGCATTATAATTGCTTATGTATGATTGTTGAATGTAACTTGCATAACCAGAAGCATGGAACCTTTAATTGAAATTGATTGGCAAATAAACCGTATTTTAAGGAATCTTAGAAAATTACAAATAAGTGCTAGCTTAGTTGAAATTGATTGTGTATTAGTTGATAATAGAGACCTAGAGACATCAAGGAAATAGAGACATCGAAGGCTATGGATTCTAAAGTAGACAATTCTAGAGTTAATACAACTAAAGCAATACAATCAGCTGTTAATTTAGAGCTTAAGCAATAAGAAATAACTTCTAGTCATCTGAGAAAGAAGTGAATTTGAAGGATTTACTTTTTCTAAGAGTATTCATGAGTAGTAAGAATACAACCATGGAAAAATAGAATAAAGAAGTCATTGATTTTTTTAGCAAGATTGAAGTGAATGTGCCTATGCTGGAGTGGGTTCAAAGAGTACCAGAATATGTAAAAGTATTTGAAGGACATTTGCACACACAAGAGAAGATACAAACCTAATGAACTAGTGCAAATAGGACCTAATGTTTCTGCATTCTTCAAAGCTCAACTTCTAGTAAAATGTCAAGATCCAAGTGCATTTTCTATTCCTTGTACAATTGGTAAGATAACTATTTTTAGAGCAATATTAGACTTAAATTCTACTATTAATATGATGCCTAGTTCAATTTATCATACTTTAGGAGTGAATTTAATTAAAGCCACTAGTGTGTTAGTTCAATTGGCTGATAAGAGTATTAGAAATCATAAGGGAATCTTAGAAGACATTTTAGTTCAAGTTAAGGACCTTGTTTTTCTTGCTAACTTTTATGTCTTGGATATGTCAAAAGAGTCTCTTAATGATAGTACTTATATTCTAGGAAGGTCATTCTTGAGGACAGCTAACACTATGATTTGCATAAAAGATGAAATTATTAAAATGGAATTTGGTGGGAACATAATTCAATTTAACATATATGAAATGATGAGACACCCATATGAGGATTATTCTTTCCTAGGACTTAATATAATTGATACTTTACTTGAAAATGAGTGTGCTGTTATTCTTGAGCATGATAATGATGATGAAATTGAAGAACCTTTCATTTCTTACTCCTCCACTAAATTCTCTTCTTTTTCTTCATCCATTGGTGATGTGTTATGCATTAATTCTAAAATTGATAGCTGACTTCCCACTATGGATGATTTTTTTTCATCTTCATACATTATTCCTTTCATTAGAACTAACTGCACAGTTTCAAGTAATGAACAATGTCCAGAGAGTTTTGTATCAGATTTAAAAGAATTGAAGGGTAAAGATATTGCAGTAAACTTGGAGAGACAAGAAGTTGAAATTTTTGGGCTAGGAGTTTTGTAGCAGATTTAATAGAATTAATGGTTATCATATCCTATATTCTAATCTTATTCATAGGAGTTTCAATTTAAAATTTTTAGATATTTCATAACTACGTAAATTAAAGGATATTATCTAACACCAACAAAATTTTAATACTAGAACTTCATAGCTTGAACCATCACAAGTTGCTGAATTGTGTAATCTGGGGAGTATTGATTTTAATTCTGAATCTACTTCTTAATTGGGAATTTTTAAGGATTACTACTCACCTACCATTGATTTCTATTGCTGTTCCAAAGGTGTTTTGGGAGCACTTTTACCTAATCAACTTATGGAACCTAAATTGAACTGCAAGGGAGAAGTTGCTACTATGTGTGGTACTGGTGTCAAAAAATAATGCAGCTAAAGTGGAGCCTAAAATGCTAATTCTATCAGTGATTCAACCACCAGAAAGTGAGCTTAAATAACTTCTAGGGAATCTCAAATATGCATTTCTTACTGAAAACAACAAACTGCCTGTGATAATTTCTAATTCTTTGACTGCAATAAAGGAAGATAGGTTGCTTTCAATTTTGAAAATATTTAAAGCTGCTATTGGTTGGTCTCTTGCTGATATTCCAAGGATAGATACTTCTATTTGTACTCATAGAATTCTCTTGAATGATGGTGCTAGACCATTGGGCAGCAACAGAGAAAGATCGACCCTTTGATTTTAGATGTGGTTAAGAAAGAAATAACAAAGCTTTTAAGTGCTGATATCATTTACCCTATTTCTGATAATGAGTGGGTTAGTCCTATCTATGTTGTTCCTAAAAAGAGTGGTATTACAGTAATGAGGAATGCAAATGATGAGTTAATACTAACTAGAATAAATAACTCTTAGAGGGTCTGCATTGATTATAGAAAGTTAAATGAGTCAACTAGGAAAAACCATTTCCCTCTACCCTTCATAGACCAAATGTTAGAGAGACTTTCATGCAAGTCACATTGTTGTTTCCTTGATGGGTTTAGTGGATATTTTCATATTCCTATAGCACCACAAGATCAAGAAAAAACTACTTTTTCTTGCCCTTTTAGGACATATGCATATAAGAGGATGCCTTTTGGTCTTTGTAATGCACTGGGAACCTTCCAAAGATGTATTATTTCAACTTTTAGTTACTTGCTTGGGAATGGTATTGACATTTTTATGGATGATTTCACCATTTATGGTGATTGTTTTGATGAATATCCAAAAAACCTTAAGAAAGATTTGGCTAAATATGTTGAGAAAAAGCTTGTTCTAAATTTTGGAAAATGTCATTTCATGGTGAATAAAGGTATAGTGTTAGGACATTCAATTTCTAAGAAAGGGATAGAAGTTGACAAGGCAAAAATTGAAGTCGTATTATCTTTACCTTATTTTACAAACTTAAAAGAGCTTAGATCATTCTTGGGACATGCTGGATTTTAGAGAAGGTTCATTAAAGATTTTAGTAAGATAGCTTGTCCATTGTCTAAATTGTTGCAAAAAGATGTTGAATTTGTTTTTCATGATGAATGTAAGATTTCTTTTGACTCTATTAAATCTAGACTAATATCACCACCTTTCTTGACTGCACCCAATTGGGATCTTTATTTTCAATTGTGTTGTGATTCTTCTAATGGGGCTGTGGGTGTAGTTTTGGAGAAGAAAGTTGGTAAGGTATCTCATGTTATTTCTTATGCATAAAAAACATTGGATAAAGCTCAATTCAATTACACTACAACTGAGAAAGAGCTTTATGCAATTATTTTTGCACTGGACAAGTTTAGATCTTATCTTTTAAACTCTAAAGTGGTGATATTTACTGATCAGAGTGCTATTAAGTTTTTATACAGCAAGCCATAAAGCAAACCAAGACTTTTAAGGTGGATGCTTCTAATTCAGGAGATTGATGTTGAGATAAAGGATAAAATAGGAGCTGAAAAAGTGATAGCTGACCATTTGAGCTTATTACTATAGACACAAGGTGAGTGACAGATTCTGCTCTTGTTTGTGATAATTTTAGGGATTGTTCAGTGAATTTAGTTGCTATTTTGGATCCTTGGTATTGTCACATTGTGAATTATCTTGTAACATGTCTAATTGCCCCTTATTTGTCTCATTTTTAGTGTAACAAGATAAAATTTGAAGCCAAATACTACATTTGGGACCCTCCTATTTTATGAAAGATGTGCAATGATCATTTGATAAGAAGATGTGTACCAAGTGATGAAGTTCAGAGCATTCTTAATAGTTGTCATTCAATAACCTGTCGAAGCCATTTTAGTGCAACCAAGACATCAAGAAAGATACTTGAAGCTAGATTATATTGGCCCATATTATTCAAGGATGCATATGGATTCTGCAAGAATTGTGACCAGTGCCAAAGATTTAAAAGCTTAAACAAGAAGCATGAAATGTCACAAAAATCCATGCTATTTTATGAGGTGTTTGAGGTGTAGGGGATAGATTTTATGGGACCATTCCCATCTTCTTTTGGCTATCTTTACATACGTCTAGTAATAGATTATCTTTCAAGATGGGTTGAAGCTATACCCACAAAGAATTATGTTGTCATTGGTACAAGATTCATGGAATCTAAAATTTTCTCTAAGTTTGGGGTACCTAGAGATCTTGTTAGTGATAATAGCACTAATTTCTGCAACAAGTTATTTGGTGGACTACTCATAAAGTATGGGGTGAAACATAAGATTGCTACACCTTACCACTCTTAAACAAATGGTCAAGCAGAAAATTCCAACAGGCATACTAAAAAGTACTTGAGAGTGTAGTCAAACCATCAAGAAAATATTAGAGTACTAGAATTGATGAAGCTGACTGGGCCTATAGGACTGCCTTTAGAACTCCTTTAGGCATGTCCCCTTATAGGATGGTGTTTGGGAAGTCATGTCACTTGCTTGTAAAGATTGAACATGATTCTTATTGGGCTGTTAAGGCATGTAATATGGATAAAGAGGCTGTTGGACAAGATATATTATTTCAATTACAAGAGTTGGAAGAAATAAGATTAGAAGCATATGAGAATTCAAGAATTTACAAGGAGATGACTAAAGTTATTTATGACAAGGAGATTTTAAGGAAGAACTTCCAAGTAGGTGATAAAGTTCTTCAATTCAAAGCACAATACACTTTTGGTCTAGGGAAATTGAAGAATAAATGGGATAGTCCTTATACAATAGTCAAGGCACATAGTTTTAGAATGATTAAGCTTCTAAATGAGGAAAATGGCAACACCTTCAAGGTGAATGGCCATTTGCTGAAGTTGTATAAAGAGAACTTCCAACTACCCTAAATTCAAGTTGTCTCCTTCCTTTGTTTCACTTACAATAGTCTGCTCTAGTAATTGTTTCTTATATTATTTGAGCCGATATGTTTTACATAAATGTGGGGGAGGAGACCATATCAGTAGGGTAGATAAGCATTTTATTTTCATTGACTAGGATAAGCTTTTGGTTCAATTATGTGCTGTCTTATCTTTGCATTCTGCATATTATTCATTATTTCATATTGAGGACAATGCAGAAAATAATTATGGGGGAGATTACACTTTAGTGTGTGAAATGTGTGAATGTTAATCAAATAATTGATACGTCTCTGTGTCTTGTGGTCGTGACCTTCTGTGTTTCTTGTCACAACTAATATGACTAGTATGTCAAGTTTTCTCTTTATGATAATTAGTCGCGATCGTTGTCTATCTTTGTCATGACCAGTAATTCCTATCTCCTGAAATTTACCTATCTATAATTTTTAGTCCCCGATCAAAATGGCATTTGGTCGCAACCAATCATCTTTATGACTTTTCGTCATGACTGGATTGCCATTTGGTTGCAACCAAAAGTCCTGATCTAAAAACAATTGCTTTTTATAACCAACAGTGGCGACTTGGTGACCTTTTTGCTGTGACTAAAGTGATTTTCTGCTGAAAATTTGTGTCATGAAATTCAATTGAATTTTGAACACATATCTATAAATTTTGACAAAAACCTGTTTAGTGTGAGTTGTTTGTTTCATTGATTGGTTGCTGGAAATTATGCATCATGAATGATTAGTCTCATATATTTAGTTCAATATTCATGCAATTGAGTCATGTTGAGTAAGCCAGATAGAAGGACTTTTGAGCCTCCAACATATACTGCTTAATATTGAGAGATACCATTTAGTTTGGTAACTTCACATAACATGTCTCAATCCTTAATTCAAAACCACATCAGCTTCTTGGAACTATGAATATGATAAAGGAATTTGTTTTAAAAACCCTTTTTGACCAAATAGTAGCCTATATAAATATTAAAACCTTTGCTTAAACCTTTTGAGACCTTCACTTTCTTTTAAAATTCAACCTTGATTAATGAATGTTGTACAAGATAAATGTTGCTGCCTTAGTTCCTTAGCAGTAAGATAATGTTAGTGTTGTAACAATTTGTAGAATATTTAAACCTCAATGTTATTGTTAATTAGCTCAAAAGTGGAAAAAGAAAGGAAGAAAAAGAAAAAGAAAAAAATAGTAGAAAGAAAGAAAAAGAAAAAAAATGAAAAAAGTGGAAAAAGAAAAAAAACAAAGGAAAAAGAAGAGAGAGACTAAATGATAAGATAGAAGAGCTAGTTCAATTCAATTATGAAGGGGTTAAATAATGAATTGTTGTTGATTGGCTATTTTTATGTAGCCATATAAGTGGTATTATGGTCAAAATAGAAATAGTTTGAAGGAAGAACATGTGCAGCATTTCATTATCATTGACATTCATTTCCATTTCATCATTCAGCCTTTCCAACAATACAACCTTAATAAGGACCCTTGGATTCACAATCCTTGTGACAATTAATGGTGGAGATGTAGGATGGTTACAAGCCTAAGCTAGATGGTTGAGTGAAAATACCTTAATAAGAGAGTGAGTGAAACACTAAACCTTGTAAGGAAATCTTAACCTAATTGCTTACTATGATTTAATTGCATTAATGAGATCTTTTGATTGATATGAGATTATTATGGATTGTTGCCAATTAAAAGGAAAAGATTGATGATTGCAAGCACTTATGCTCAATTTATTTTGCTAATCTTGCTAAACATATGTGTTTGAATTTCAATTTTTATCTATAATTTTGCATAGAGTCCAAAAGCTTAGTGTGAGGAAATTGATAAACTCTTATTCTTATAGAAGTTTTAGTGTATTAAAAGAGAGTTTTATCATCAATTTTGGAAACAAAATATATTACTTTAGGCAATTAATAAATAATATTAAATTGGAACAATTAGAAATTAATTGACATAATTCTTATATATTATTGGTAGGAATAAGTAATATGTTTTAATTCTTTTATAGGAAAATGTTGCTTATTAAATGTCATATCCCAATTTTTAGGCCTAGAAGCCCAGTATGTAGCCTGAAAAAGGAAGGCTACTAGACTCTATTATGCAAGAGTCCCAGAAGTATACAAATGATGTTTATGGACTAAATTGCAAGAAAGTGAAAATGTAGGGAAAATTATGAAAGTCCCTGTGGGCATAATGGAAAAGTAAGAGGTGTTTCTTGGGAACTGAGCCTTTAGAGTGCTTGGGCTTAGTTAGAAACACAAGATGACAATCCAAAAGTCCAAAACCGTAGGCCCAAGGATTGTGGAGTTTAAGAGGCATTAAAATAATATTTTAGTGCTTTTCTATAAAGTGAAGTTACCCGGTTAAGGATAGAACTGGGAAAAGTTATCAAATATAACTTTAGACCATGAGGTGGCATAAAAGGTGTCCTCATGGGACCCACAAGGTGCCAATGGCATGATTACAGGAAAAGAAGAAAAGTTAAGGACACATGTCATGAGATTAGAAAAAGGGGAAAAAGTAAAAAGGACACGTGGCACAATCTTGGCCGTTCATTCTAGGAAAAGGCTCTAGAATTCTCTGAAGAGGCTGAGTTAGCTGGTAAGGTGTCTCAAGGGCCCCACCATTGTGCCACATTCCCCCTGAGGTGTCCTTGGATGATGTCATAATGGTGAGTCATTAAGGAGGATGATGTCATCATGATGATGTAGGCAAAGCTTCTTGAGAAAGCTAAGCGATCTGGGCCATTTATCATAATTCAATTTGAGCCATTCATTCCACTTCCCTCCACCTATAAATAGGCCACCCCTCTCTCAAGGAAATCCATGGCCAAGCATGGCATAAAGGGGAGAAAGAAGAGAGAAAAGAGAAAGAGAGAAAGGAAGGAACAGAAACAAAGGAGGAGTTATGGTGAAGCTAGGAGCAGTCTAAGAAGCTTAGGGACTGGACAGAGTTTAGGAATAAGGTAAGTAAGTTATCTAGTTCTTGCTCTAATAAAGTAGAGGATTGCTCTTAGTGGTTAGAATAGAGAAATATCTCTATTAATAAAGGTAGCTAAAGGTAGAGAGAAAGCCAGGGGAATGTCAGAATAAGGATATCACCCCTAGTTAAGCATGAGTTAAGTAGAGCTGTACTGGATAATAATAAAGATATTATTATGCTATATATAGGCTCTAACATATGAAAAGAAGGGACCTTAGAGACAAGGCTAGGAGCTGAAAGGAAAGGCTATACGCCAGGTAGTAGACTTACCTACTTGTATGCTTATACTGCTTGGATGTTTTATGTGATATTTTCTTACCTTGATGATGTGAGGCATGTATGATTAAGTAATGCTCTGTTTCTTTTTATACTATGGCCATATGTTATAATTAAGTAACATGGAAGCATGTATGTTATCATGATGCAAGCATGATCATTAAGTATACACATAGTAACATCAAGCATATAGTTGCATACATTGTATGGTTACCGTTTGCTACTGAGATTTCCCCAGAAATCTCATCCACTTCCAAGTAATCCCAATCCCACATGTATGTTTAAATAGGACCGAATAATCATAGAGAGGAGCTAGGGATTGGATAGTGCAGAGGTTATGCAAAGATGGGACTAAAGTGTTGGAATCAGGGAAAAATACAGGATGAACAGTAAATTCGGATGTTGACTGATATCAACCTGGTCAAGGTGTAGTCAACGAGTTATTTTTTCCTGAAAGATGATTACGTTAGCTTTGTGTAGCAATTTGAACCACTTCATTTGATATTTCTAGAATTAGTTATGATTTTTTGAATTCAGGTTACTCCGCTGGAATTTACACAGTAAACAGTGTTCGCTAGAAGTAAAATTTCAGATTGTATGATTTGACTTCAATAGCCCTAGAAGTGGTTCTAAAATGTAAGAAATGGAGGATGTTTCATTTTGGTATCAGAGCAGAGGATTCTAGCTCAGAGTATAAGGTTCTGGTACAGAATCGAGAGGGTACTAGTACAGAACAAAGGTTATGGCACAGAGCATAAGATTCTGGCATAAAACAAAAGATTCTGGCTCAGTTATTCTCTGGTTTAGTTAGAGATTTGAACTAAGAAGGTATTCCCCTAGTAGAAGATATGGGGATAGTGTTCACTACTTAGAGATAGTGACACCCAGATAGATAGAACGATACCCCATACCTTATAGTGGTACAGGGTAATCTTCAAGGAAGTAGCTAGTCTTAGTCAGCCGTTACCGCCGAGGTCTCGTGTTTCCTAACACGATGTGGCTGGACTAAACAGGATAACGTCTGGGGAGCAGTTTTTTCTATGGATAGAGACAGAAGCTGACTAGTCCCAGGTCAAAGGAAGCTGCCAGACGTTACAATGATGATGATAGTAAAGGTACCAACCTGGTTGAAGTTAATCAACTAGAGGATTGGTACAACGCATAATCAAGCCAGATAGTATAAAGTAATGAGGTATGAAAGATTAAGATGATGTTCAGAAGTAGATCCTCTATGTGACTAGATCTATATTACGAAAGAATTTGTTCAGCTAGTGTTTCTTGAATAAAAGAATTAATAGTTAGAAATGAGATGATTGATAGATAGAGAGAGCTGATGTTCCCAAGATAGAGAAACCACAGTCTAGTCTATAGCAGACTAAGACTGATAAAGAGAAAGGTAGCCATAATCTCAAAGATAAAGAAACTCCCCAATTTAAGAAAAAGTAAGAAGGGTTGAGTCTATACCATAGTAAGAGGGTAATATGGCAACATAAATTAAATGAGTGGATATTTCAGATTCCTAAATGAATGTTTGGAATCTGACAAGTAATGGGTTAGAGGAAAGAATGTTTTAAAGTTTATTTAGTTGATTGTTCAATTGCAGTGTACGTATAATAGATGGTTGAGCAAATTTATGTGATGATGATATGGCTTATGTTGCCATAAGTTATAAGGAATAGTTGCATCTCCTTGTAGTTGTCATATAATGACACGCAAGTTAGAGTATGCTATGAATACTCCCCTCATGCAGTACATGCAAGGTAGAGTTTATCATGAAATAAGAAAGTTATGTTGCTCCCATACCATACGACATGCAATAAGAATGTACCCAAAATGAGAGACAATCTTAGTAAGTGGGACAATTGTTATAGTATGATTGGGTTACTCAGGTATTTCTACAGACTTGCAAATACAGTACTCAGGGCCATTTCTTATGTTAGGGTTATAGCAAGTACCAAGAAGGTGGTAGTGTTATAACTCTATCAAAAGAAATGGTATACAAGAAAAGCAAAAGATGACAGTAAAGAGATTGTTTTCATATCACTCTTAAGATAAGAGTTGGATATGAAACAGATGGCTCTCAGATAGAGCTAGATTCAAATGAGTTCATATTACTTTTCAGATAAGAGTTAGATCTGATACAGATTGCTCGCAGTAAGAGTATAGTTCAATGGCTCGCAGTTAGAGCATAGATGGAAATGAGAAGTTATGATGAGGCTATAGCAACAAAATACAATGGCAGGTGGTTAGACCATAATTGGTAAGCCACAACAGAGTAAGAAAGATGAGAAGGAACTCCTGAGTAAGAGGGAAATAAGTAAAGTATGGGTAAATATATGGGCTACTAAATGTATTTTAAATTTTTTTATTAAGTTATCAACAAGTGGAAGCAGTTAACCTTATAACTTAGTCTGTTGGATGAGATATGATACAGTACAACAGAATCACAGAGGATTCTGGAGGATCACAGTTAGATCCTAGCATGACTCAAGGGTCACAGTTAGATCCTAATAAGCTTTAAAGTCACAATTAGATTCTGAAGAGGCTTACGGTTGATCGTAGTTAGATCCCAAGGTAGCAGTTAGACCTGGCCTAAGGAAAGTAAGGAGCCATGAAGAAATGAGAACAGTACAGTATCTCTCTAGAAAGATGAGTACCAAAGATGAAGTTAAGGGAAGAAGCTTCACGAGTTGATTAACTTATCTAGAAAACTTATTTATAGCCTATATTATATATAGACTGAACTTAGTTTTCCTTAAACAAAGATGGAGTCCAAGTTCAAGTCTGAGTGCTTATATTCGAAAAGTTTTGTAGAAGTATGCCTAAAAAATAGAGAAGAGAACCCTATATGTTTTAAGAATAGAAAAGTATGAGTAGATAGATCCTTCAGATAAGGATCAAGAGATGAAGAGGCTAGTAAAGACCCAAAGAACATGGTCTAAGATAGAGTAAAGATAGAATGCAGTTATATAAAAAAGATATAAATGCCACAAAAGTTTGGCATAGATACACAAAGTTATGAAAGATAGTAAGAGAGGTTGAGAAGAGCTAAGAAAGTTAAGAAAATGTTATAAAATGAAAGGGACATTCTCCTCAAAGGAACTCTTCATCAAAGGATGAATAGAGATTTAACCCTGAAATTTTGAGGATGAAATTTATTTTAAGGGAAGGAGAAATGTCATATCCCAATTTTTAGGCCTAGAAGCCCAGTATATAGCCTGAAAAAGGGATGCTACAGACCCTATTAAGCAGAGGTCTCAGTAAATAGAGAAAATTATGCTGATCAATTTGATGCAACAGAGTTTTGATATGAGGTCCCGAAAGATTTATATTAATTTCTGAAGAGAACGAAAATTAATATAGTATTCTCTAGACCTCAGAATCAGATGAAATATGGCAGTAAATTCCTATAACTAATATAAGAATTTCTGAAACTGACAGAGCCCAAAAAGGAGTTATGTAGAATTTACTACAGAATTTACAGTGGATTAAAAGACCCGATAAATAGGTTTCAGGGGAATTTCTCGGGAATTGAGCCCATGAAGTTAGGGGATCATACAGAGGGTCCAGAATGGCACCTTATAGGCCCAATGATATTTTCATATAAGTATGTGGGCCAGCGCTAATAAAGACCGAGAAAAATGAAGAATTATGAAAATGCCACTGAAGGTATGCCACTGTGTTGTGTCATTGAGTCAGAGTCAAATGAAGGAAATTATGATTATTTAACTAAGGTTAGACAGTCAAGAAAGGGTATCTGGATAGTTGACCAGGGTCAAGAGGTACTCTGGTAAGGTATGGAAAGATAAGGGTACCCCTAGAAGTACTAAAGAGGTATTAAGGGCATTTTGGTAATTTGCTAAGGATGTTTATTGGGAACCGAGCCGCCAGAGTATTTGGGCTTGGTTAGGAACCTAAGATGACAATCCAAGGCCCAAAAACGTAGCCCAAGAGTAATATGGGCCCAAGAGGCATTAAAATATTGTTTTAGTGCTTTTTCAATAAAGTAAAGTGACCCAGTCCAAGATAGAACTGGGTAGAGTGATCTGGAATCATGAGGTGACATAAATAGGGCCCACAAGGTGCCACATGGCATGATTACAATAAAAGAAGAAAAGCAAAGGACACATGGCATGATTAGAGAAAAAGCAAGAGGACACGTGGCACGATCTCTAAGCCGTCCATTCAGGGAAAAGACTCTGGAGCTCTCTGGAAAGGCTGAATTAGCTGGTGAGGTATCCCAAGGGCCCTACCATTGCACTACATATACCCCTGAGGTGTTCCTAAGGTGTCCTGGATGATGTCATTAGTGGTGAGTCATCAAGGAGGGTGATGTCATCGTGATGATCAGGCAAAGCTTCTTGAGAAAGCAAGCAATTTGAGCCATTCATCGCGAATCAATCTGGACCATTCATTCCACCTCCTCTCACCTATAAATAGGCCACTCCCCTCTCATTTCAAGTCAAACCATGGATCTAGCAAGAAAAGGAAGAGAAAGAAGAGAGAAAGAGAGAAAGAAAGGAAGAAAGAAAGGAAAGAAAGGAAAGAATTCTGGTAGAGCCAGGAGCAGTCTAAGGAGCCAAGGGACTGGGCAAAGCTTAGGAATGAGGTAAGAAGTTATCTAGTACCTGCTCTAATAAAGTAGAGGATTGCTCTTAGTAGTTAAAATAGAGAAATATCAATATTAATAAAGGTAGCTAAAGGTAGAGAGAAAGCCAGGGGAATGTCGGAATAAGGATATCACCCCTAGTTAAGCATGAGTTAAGTAGAGCTGTACTAGATAATAATAAAGATATTATTATTCTATGTATAAGCTCTAACATATGAAAAGAAGGGACCTTGGAGACAAGGCTAGGAGCTGGAAGGAAAGGCTACACGCCAGGTAGTAGACTTACCTACTTGTATGCTTATACTGCTTGGATGTTTTATGTGATATTTTCTTACCTTGATAATGTGAGGCATGCATGATTAAGTAATGCTCTGTTTCTTTTTATACTATGGCCATATGTTATAATTAAATAACATGGAAGCATGTATGTTATCATGATGCAAGCATGATCATTAAGTACACACATAGTAACATCAAGCATATAGTTGCATACATTGTATGGTTACTGTTTGCTACTGAGATTTCCCCAAAAATCTCATCCCCTTCCATGTAATCCCAATCCCACAGGTATGTTTAAATAGGACCAAATAATCATAGAGAGGAGCTAGGGATTGGATAGTGCAGAGGTTATGCAAAGATGGGACCAAAGTGCTGGAATCAGGGGAAAATACAGGATAAATAGTAAACTTCAGACATTGACTGATGTGTACCTGGTCAAGGAGTGGTCAACAAGTTATTTTTCCCTGAAAGAGGATTATGTTAGCTTCATGTAGCAATTTGAACCACTTCGTTTCAATTTTTCTAGAATTAGTTATGATTTTTTGAAGTCAGGTTACTCCACTGAAATTTACACAGTAAACAGTGTTCGCTAGGAGTAAAATTTCAGATTGTATGATTTGACTTCAATGGCCCTAGAAGTGGTTTTAAAGGCTATTGAATAGTCCCTAAAATGTAATAAAAGGAAGATGTTTCATCCATCCATTCAACAGACACATACAGACTTGACAGAGAAACAGAGGCTCGACACTGCGCCTAGATCTTATATGCATCTCTGAATCACCATCATATCTCTCGACTTTTTCCTTCTATTCTTTCTCCATCATCTTCCTCCATCGCAATTTTCTGCTTTCTTCTCCATTTCAGTTCTGCATTTCATCCTCTCCACTTTATCACTTAATCTCTGTTTCTTTCATGGATCTCTCAGCTCACACCTTCACAGCAGGAAATGATTCAATGATACGTGGCTAATTCAATTGTATTCACTTGGAGATCAGCAGAGCTAGAGTCCTTAATATGCACAAGAGAGTTCAAATTATTGCTTAGTCATAATGATAACTGAGATATGCTAGTTGTATATCAAATTGTATTTCAAAACTCTGATATAATTAATGATGGAACTTAAGCTTTGAGTTACATATGATCAGTTGTGATGAGTTTCTGTTACCCCGAGTTAGACTTTCTCTTCCTAATTTTGAATTTGAATTGAACTATCAATTTGGCCAAGTTGGTTACTATTATGTTTGATTCAATTGATTTCATGGCAGAGCATAGTTGTGCATGTTGTTAAGAAGATTAATTCATCATTTACTTTTCTTATCTAAAAGGATTTTACATGGCCTTTGAACAACACAGTTGTGAGATTGATTGCAAGAAGCTAGCAAGTTGTTGGCTTATCATTTACGTTCAGTTTAACTCCACATTCTTAGTGGATTAGGAAGGCAACTGATTATCTCCAAGGGAACACACTTATCATCAATTCATAACTTTATCATCAACATTAAAACCATAAATAATAGTTTTAGGAATTTAGATTATGAAGCTATCAATCAGTTCTTTCATCAATTCATTTGGATAATTTGTTAATTTGCAGTTCATTGGATTAATTAGGGACTTTAATTCCAATTAGGCTCCTCGTGAAGAATGACCTAGACTAGATTCTACTTTTACTATATTTTAGCATAGCAATTGTTTGATAGGTGAACGACATGCTTATCACTATGAGATGGATTTTTAGTTATATTTCACAAACAAAGAAAAGGATCTAGATTCTACAAATTGAAGTAACATTCATTGTATATGGAGCTTTTATTTGTGAATCACAATGCGTTGACAAAAAGAGATTCATCTTCCATGAGTAAGGTGAAAGGAATTGGAAGACACGCAGTGAAAATTAATTTTAAATTTTTTCCATTCCTTGCCAGCTTCTGGTCACGACGTTCACAGCTTCTCTCCACGGCTCGTGCTCCATTTTCGATCGCAAAAAGTTGCTGACTCAGGTCAGCTTCCTCTACTGGTATCCACACGAACAGCGTTCCAATCACAAATGACGTGCTAGCATCTCTTGTCCCTCCAGGGCTTTCTCAAGAATCTATTTCGGCAGTTTCTTATATGCAAACCTTTTGCAGATTCCCCTTCGGCCTTTTTTGTGTTCTATGTGTGTGTAGCTAAAATGCAGCTCCTAAAATTAGATATATAGGATGCTATACATTTTTCTCTCTACTGAATTGGATTTTAGAGTTAATCTTATATTAATTCCAAAATTAATACAATATCATATATTGTATAATTTTATAAGAAACTAATTAAATAAATAATATTAAATCCGTCCCACAGATTTAATTACCTATTTATTTAACTTTAAATAAAGATGAGACTGAACTATATTTGATTTATTCTCATAAATCAAATTTGAGATATCATATCAATTTGAATTTCAAATTTAAAATATGATAGGGATTTAATTTATCCTTATAAATTAAATCTTATAAATATCTCTTATATAAGATATCCTATCAATTTGAATTTCAAATTCAAATGTGATAGAGATTTAATTTATCCTTATAAATTAAATCTCATATATCTCTTATATATAATATATATATATATGTATATACGAATATAAATATAAATAAATATATACATCCACCCTGGACTATTCATTGAATCTAGACATGTCTTAGATTCAATGAATCTGGACATCATAGCTCGTGTTGGGCTATTTTGTGTGTGACCCTGTAGGCCCATATGAAGTTGGCAATGAGCCATTTGCTATACTGGCCTACAAGTCGCAAACGGTCTCTAGCAAGACAAAATGACTACCCAAATCATATGAGGATCGTTAAACGATGTAACCTTTTATACAACTATATCATGTCCCTTCTGTCACGCGATATTTTGATCAGGGTTGAGGCATGGATAATGTCATCCTCCTATTCTTGACCATTACTTTCTCGATCCCTGAGTAGTCTGACTATAGAAATGGAACTACCTTTCCATTATAGTATGGCCATACATTTCTCAGACTCACTCATCGAGGGGCCCAGTAATATCTCTCTATGAATGTGAGAGACAAATTCTATCTTAACCATTCACATTCCTCCGCATTAAAAACCACTAAGCCCGAATATAGTCTTTATGATCACTCGGTCAAAAGTGACTTTTGACTAGGTCAAAGCTGAGCGTTTGTCATATAGGAATCCATGATGATCTTAGGTCAAAGGGCATATTAACATGGTTTGTATATGAGAGAAGCTTATGATGTTACCCATGCAGTTCTCTCATAGCGGGTCGGTCCAACACCTTGTACTCTTACATGTGCCTATGACTTTGATTTATATCTCTATACATCTTTAAAGTCATACTGGTCTTATTTCATCTGTGATCCCGTATAGATGACCGACCAGGGACATTTAGGATAAGATCATGAATTATCCAAGGATTGTCATCATAGTAAACATGCAAATAATATGATAACACAATTAATAAATTCATAAATCAATAATGTTCATAAGACAATGATTGGCCCCTAGGGCACGATTTCCAACATAAGGTAGGTTGTTGAATGAAGGACATGAAAGATTTGCCACAAAAAGGTTGTATTATGTGACTTAGGACAGGTTGTACGTAGCAGTTGACTTTGACTACCGTATAGCAGCATTTGTTATTTGTTATGTTTTCCTCTTCATTGCTTCATAATTACAGCTTGGACTTGGAATACTCACTGGACAATCAACTTCCCTGGAAAATGGCCCTTCAAAGCGATAATGTCTTTCTTCTGTGTCTTTATAAATAAGGTTTACTATAGCGTTGTACCTTCATAATGAATATCTTATCTCTTGCATGCTGATGCTATATCTTTATTTATAGATTTTATGCATCCCTGAATATTGAGGAACACATGGATCATATTCACATGTGCTTTTAAGAGAAAAGCTTTTTCATAATTAAAGTGAATTAGATATGAACACTTTTAAATTGCCATTGCCACCCAATTGCTTTTTGCAGATACAGAGCAGAGGATCAGGGAAACTTTTAAGGATGATAAGAATCCGAATAAGATTATGCTCGCAACCCGTTGTTATGGTATTGGTTAGTTAAATCTGGAATTAACAACATTCTTGCTAGTTTTAATCATTTATATGGTGTCAAGAGTATGAACAAAGAGAAAAATATTTAAATGTTATTGATTTGTGAGTTGAAACTCTTCATTTATATGGAGATAATGATGCATATTATGGGACAACAGAAACTTTAGTAACTAATGACAGGAATTATAGAGTATATTTCTCTATTCTTATGGTTGGTTTTGTATTTGTCAACTTATGAAGGTAACCTATAAATTTTGCCACATTTGGATTGACATTATATCTAGATACTATTTGTAATTCTTTTTATTGCCCCAATCTCACAGGCTCGCGTGCCCAAAATAAAACACAAAAAAGAAAAAAATATATCTTCAAATCCATTTACAACTGTTATTTTAGGTTGAGGACTGAATCATGTGCATCTGGCTCTAAGGCATGCCATGAGAAATGTCATATCCTAATTTTTCCCTATCTGTAAAACACTGACAGAGGAAAGATGTTTGGAAAGGATTGTGACAATGATCAGAAGAAAGTATAAAGGTTATATGGGTCTTGGAGAAAGAGATGGACTAAAATAAAAAAGTTTAAAAGTTCTATGGTAAAAAATAAAAGTAGACATAAACTTTGGGTCATTAAGTATAATTATAAAAAGTTAAGGGCCTCAAGTGTAATTTTCAAAAGTTCAAAGGTAAAATAGTAATTATTAAAAGTTGAGCCAGAAAAGGCCCAAAAATACCTAGAATCAGATTAGTGCCAATTTTTTTAGTAAATATAGAAAATTATTCTGATCAATTTGATGTAAACCAGAATTTTGATTTGAAGTCCCGAAAAATTGAAATAAATTTATGAAGAAAAAGAAATTAATATAGTATCCTCTGGACATCAGAATAAGATGAAATTTGGCTATAAATTCTTATAATTAATATGAGAATTTATGAAACTAATAGAAGTAAAAAAGGAGTCCTGTATAATTTATTGTGGAATTTAAGGCAAAATTGGGCTCCAATAAAGGATTTAAACAAAACATATGGAATTTTTATCAAGACTTTTGGGTCTCAGAAAAGTATGAGACTTTATAGAAAATTTATTTTCTAGTAGAATGAATTCCTACAAATGTGTGAACCATAAAAAGAATTATACAAAATTTATCTTGAAAATCATGGTGATTTAGAATACCCGTTAAAGGAAATACCTTCGAATGTGTGCCAAAAATAAATTGATGGATTTGTATAACCAATATGGTATCCCATAAGAAGCCCAATATGGCAAGTCCATGATTTTGGGCCAATAAATATTTCATGCAGATTTTTAAAAAGAAAAAAAGAATAAAAGAAGTAGGAAGGTTCATGAATAGATAGGTGGCATGGTAATGTGTATTTTGGGTCCCACATAACTCTAAAATTTTGCCACATGTATGCCCTAAGAGGAAGAAGAATTGAAGCATGTGATATATTGGAATAAAATAATGTAAAGATTAGATAAAGCTTAATTAAGTAGAAAACCAACCAATTAAAGCAAGGATTAAGGGCTGTAATAATTAAGAAAAGTAAGGAGATAAGGGACATAGTGTGCCAAAGTTTTGCCTATAAATACCCCCTCCCTTCCCTTGAAATTGCGTCATGTTTGAGCTTGTGGAGGTGCTGCCAAAATTTCAATTGAAACCAAGAAGGAAGCAAGCAAACTTGGAACAACAACAAGATAGCTACTTCTTTAAATCCTGGACACAGGTATAGGAAGATTTCTCTAGGTTTTAAGTGGTTTAATGGAAGCGTCTCTTCCATAATGGTTGCTGGAAGTGCTGCCATATTATAGGAAAAGTGTTCAATTTATGTTATAGATAAGTTAGATGAGCTTAAACAAGCTAAAGTTAAGTGGAAATAGCATGGGAATTCAAGTATGCATGCAATTATGGGTTTATGTTCTTGGATGCTACTATACATATCACTGTTCATATGTGATAATTTTAATGATCTAAGGCTTCTATTGAATTCATATGATGATTTTTATGTAGGATTGGATAGGTTTGGAACCTTAGAAATATTAGAATTCCGAGTTGTAGTTTTTGAAGTTCTTTTCTATTACTGTTCACTCGTATAAATAGTGATTAGAATTTTATGATTTTGATGCTCCCAATGGTTTTAAAATGAAAAGTTGCGTGGGATAAAGTAGAGAAACAAGTATGGGAAGTATTGGAATCAAAATGAGAATTTTTAGAAGAATTATGCATATTTTTCAAATATGTCCAGAATAGTGCATAGGAGCTAGAATTTCATGATTCTAAGCTCATAAATGGATTCAAAACATGAAATTGTGTAGGGTAAAGTCAAGACATCAATTGATTCAAATACCAAGTCCAGTAGTTAAGATTAAGGAAAGTTAATGTGATTAAATAAGTTCAATGTTCAAGAGAAAGTTAGATTGTAATGGATGGATGATTATGTGATGTTAGGATTTGATTGTGGACTCTAAAGGGGCAGCCACACATCAAGAAGAAGTAAGAAGAAAGAGGCAAAGAAAAGTTAAAGTGAAAGAAAGTCAAATATATGAGGTAGTAAACTTATCCTAAACTTGTATGCATTGAATGTTATGCTTAGTTGTGCTATGGCTATGTTGAATTATGTTGCATATGTGTTTATGATTAAAGCTCTATTTCTATGATTACTTTGTTTAATTGTATTTCATATGTTACATAGAAGCATGCACATTACACAATGTTAACACTTTCACAAGCAATGACAAGTATTTACATTAATGCATGCATTATTTAATAACATTTGCTACAAAGATTTTCTGAGAAATCTCACTCCATCCATATAATCCTAATCCCAACAGGTTTATGAATGATGAAAGAAGATGAAGAAGCATGAAGAAAAGATAGGGATTGGATAATATAAATGTTATGTGAAGAATTGTTATGTGTAATGATGTTACATGACATGTTTGAATCATATTGCTCATGATGTATTGAAAAATGGTAAATGATGAGATAAATGTATAAAATTTTACAGACATTTAGTTAACATGTCAAGTTTTTTTTTTTACTCCAAGAACATCTTACTTTGATGTCTATACAAAGAGAAAGAATTTTCTAAATTTAGGGACCATAATCTGTTTTTAAGATTTTTGACCAAATGAACAGTAATATTTGACGATTAAACTATATTAATTGGCTAAGAATTTGGTAGGGAGATTATTTTTCCTTAAATTTCAATATGTATTATTTTGCCTTAAATTTCAAGATGTTATCTTCACATATCTTTTTGAACCACTTCATTTTAATTTTTTAGAATTAATTATGATTTTTCAAAGTTTATCGCCTAATCTAGAATACCATATGAACAGTAATTCGAGAAAAGTAAAATTTTAGATTTAGTTAATAGACTTCCAAGGTCTTGTAAGTAGTTCTAAATGTTACTGAATGGTCTCTAAGATGTATGAAAGTAAGGATGTTTTATTTTGGTATCAGGGTAGAATTTTCTAGCATCAAATATAATAGTCCCCATATGCTAACTCTAAGTAGTAAATACTTTGTTAAGTTAGGGTATTTATTGGGATGATTATCATTGCTTATTTAAGCAAATATTACAAGAGTAGATATGGGATTTCCTAAAATTAAGTTAGAGCTAGGAGTTAATAAGGGAGACCCCTAGCCAGTAATGATATATGAAGATGATGTACATACAGACTTTGATCCTCTTTCAAATAGTGAAGAGAGTTCAGATGATAGTATAGGTATCAGTCAGGGAGGTTTACAGTAGAATATCCCATAGATGTTTCTGTAGACTCAAACTTGTAGTCAGGAGGTTATGTAGAGATTCAGTATGAAGTTATGCATGTACCAGATGAAGTTGAGTCTAGTGACTCTATACAATATAAGTTTATTGGAGTACCCTCTAACCCTGATGTGAGCTCTATTCCTCCAATAAGAGGATAGATTATGACTGAGAAAGCTAAGTACTAGTACTAGATTATAGGTAGACTAGATATTATTCCTCCTCCACTAGAGTTTAAGGATATATTTGATATGAGTAACCTACATCAATCCTTTAATCCAGAGATCCAGTCAGAATCTACAATAGTCCTTTTTCATTCTCAAAGTCTAGGAATATGTGACTTTATAGAGAAAGATCAGTGTGATGTTCCTGGTCCTAGTTAACTCTAGCCTTCTTTGCTAAAGACATATAATGTTGACTATATCAGTCTCAAGAAAGCTGTGGAGAGTGAATTACTCAGTCTAGGTCAAGGGATGGACAGAAGTAGAGATCAAGAGTAGTTAGTTTGTCTATAGTTCCTCAATGTCGTAGCAGAGATGATAGATATATATACAATAGAGGGTATTGACTTGAATCAAGTTTACATGCTGGAGGATTGGCATGAGATGGTAGTAAGTCAGATATTTCCATATACCCCTATATGGCACATAGAGCTAAGTGAGTTTTTAGCAAATGATCCGCCAACTGATATACAGGGGTGATATTTATATATGCAGAAGTATTTGCAGTTCACTATTTCCTATAAAAGAATGTAAAAAGAGATGAGGGGTAATGTAAATATGTAAAGAGTATAAAGTAAAGTAATTACATAGATGTATGATAGTTATGATCTACCCCGAATATGTAGTTGATGTGTATATAATATATGTACAAATATTATGGTGACATGAAATATGAGTTTTGATGTGATATAATAAAATGATAGTTGGTTGAACATTTATGAGAATATGTTCCCTATTTAATGTGATTATGATAGATAGATATGAATGAGTTTCAATTGACTCAAGCTCAACAAAGTTAAGAACAAGAATTAGCCATTGCTAGAGTAAAGACTAGACAAACAACATTAGAAGAGAATGTTCAAAGAAAGCTATGTTCAGGTCACGACTAGTAGTCACAGAGAAGTGAAGTTGCGACTAGTTAAGACATGAGTCAGGACAAATATTCACAAAGGTATTTTGGTCATGACGAGTAAAGACCATTGGCCACGACAGGAAATTCCAGAGCTATCAAGTCGTGATGAGTCAAGTCATAGGATGGGATTAATATATACAAAGTAGTCCAGGTCATGACGGAAGAATACCTATGGTCACAACTGAAGAACACAGAGTTGTCAAGTTATGATGAGTAAGTTAAGATGGTCGTAACTAAAGTTTACAGAGAGTGAGTCGCCACTAGCCATTACTTAGGTCACGACTAGAATGCATAGAGACCTGATGACGAATGAAGATGCTAACCTCACTGAAGTTTGAGTTAGAGGTTTAGCACACCGTGTAGGCAAGCCAAACAGTACGAGGTACTGAGATATAGAAGATTAGTTTAAGAAAATGTTTAAAAGTATATCCTCTGTATGATCACCAGGAGTTGATCTATGTTACGAAAGATTTATTCAGCTAGCATTTACTAAACAGAATAATCAAAAGTTAGAATGAGATTTTCCTAAAAATGAGCCTAGCACATGGCTTAAGGTTAGAGATGTGATGGTTAATAGATAAAAATTTAATGTTTCCAAAACAGAAGGATCACATCACGAAGAGACAGTAACCTAACAGACTTAGGGTAGGCACTCTAGAGAACATAAGTAATAGTGCTATATGATGAATGAGATTCATGCAACTCAAGTTAGTCAGGATCTATAGATAGACAAGAAAAGAACTATAGTCTGATCTAGAGCAGACTGAGACTGACATACAGAAAGAGTTAAGAGATAGTAGAGAGATACAGAAGTTACTCCATAGAGGTAGAGATTGATCCGCTCACTTGAGAAATTTTTCTCGAATATTTTACGAGAAGCATTCCTCTCAATTAGATAGAGATGAGCGTGAGGCTAAGGGGTAAAGTAGGGAAAGAGAAACCCTTTTATGAATACTTAGTTAAGTTCATCCACATGAACATTGAGAGTTGAATGACTGAGAAGTTAGTTCACAAATTGAATTATGTGTTACAAAGAAAGAGTTTTTCTCAGGTAGTTGTAGAAGTTAAACAAAGCAGTAGATGTATCAAGGTTAGAAAAAGAAGTTTATGATGTCTAAAGAGAGAAAGGTGGCCACAATTTTAAAGATAAAGTGACTCCCCTATTCCCTATGTAAGAAAGAGTAATGAAGGTTGAGTCTATACCCAAGTAAGAGAGTAACGTGGTAGCCTAAGTTAGATGAATAGTTATTTTAGGTTCTTGAATAAATTTTCAGATCTTGCTCAGATAATGTAATAGATAATCTAACAGTTATGGTGATAAAGGGACAAAATACTTTAAAAGATTACCTAGTTAATTGTTAATTGTAGTGTGCGTATAAGAGATGGTTGAGCAAATTATGTAATAATGATATGGCTTATGTTGCCATAAGTTTTGATGAGCAGTTGCATCTCCTTACAGTTGTCATGTGTTGACATACATGTTAGAGAATGCTTAAATGATTGCATCTCCTTATATAATATGCATGTTAAAGTATGGTATGATGAATGAATACTCTTTGCAGTACATGCAAGGTAGAGTAGACATGATGAGAAAGTTTTGAAAAAAAAATTATTGCTCCCATACCATATACGACATGCAATTAGATAATTCAACTTGATAAAGATAAAGCAATAGAAAAGTGATAAATGAGATAGTAGCCAGTCAATTCCCAAATAATATAATGAGATTAGAGATGAATGTTAGTGGCAAACTAGACATAAGATTACATTACTCAGGATATATCCCTTCAATATGGATAAGATATATAAATAATGTGCCTCAAATATGAAATAAAATTAGAAGCATTTATGAAAGATGATGTAGCTCTAAGAAGGAGCAGTGTTTATATAATAAAAGTTAACGTTCTCACAATAGAGCTAGATTGCTCTTGTAATAGAGTTAGATTGCTCTTGAGATAGAGCCAAGAGAATAGACAGTGCATCTTATGTAGAGTAATGTCCACCAGATGAAATGTACAAATTATGATAGATATGTGCATAGTAGAGCTTGTGTAGCTCTCTACAATACTAGATGTAGTAAAGTTATGAAAGATGAGAATGCTATGTGAAATTCCTGAGGGATAGAGAAAATAAATAAAGTCTTAATAGATAATATTGGCTTATATGATCAGTTTTGGGGAATTATCTGTTGAGTTAGCAACTCAGTGGAAGCGGCTAACCTTGTAACTTTATTCGTTGGTTAGGTCTTCCAGAGATGAAAATACAGTATAACAGAATCGTAGTAAATTTCAAAGGATTGTAGTTAGATCCTAACATGGCTCATAGTAGATTCTGAAGGATTATAGTGAGATCCTAACATGACTCACAGAGAATAGAGTTCCAGGGTCATAGTTAGATCCTAAAGAGGCTTACGGTTGATCGTAGTAGATCCTGAGGGTCACAGTAGACCTAGCCTAAAAAAAGAAAGTAATGAACCATAAGTACAATATTTTTTTGAAAATACGAATACCAAGGACAAGGTTAAAGTAGGGGGCCTCACAAGTTAGTTAACTTATAACAGAGTACCCATGATGTTAATTTCAAATAGTCTTATTAATATTATGGACTGAACTTAGAATCTTCTTACATGAAAAATGACTTAAGTGAGTAGAGTTAAAGTTTTTAGTCCTGAGTAATAAATATTTATGAGTTTGTAGATAATATGCCCAAGGAAGAGAAAAATAATATCTCATAAGATATGAGAATGGGTCAAATAAGAATAAAGAGACCCCTAAGATGAGATTAAAGAGAATAAGAATGAGAGACAAATAGATCCTCCAGATGAGGATAAAGAGATTGAAGGCCAGATAGATCCAAGAGAGACAGAATAAGAAGGGTCTAAGATAGTAAAGTACCAAGGTTGAAGCCTGTTAGCACCAATGTCTCAGATTTTTATTGGCACTTTTCAGTTAAGCGTGCTCAGGCAAGAGTAGTCCAATGATAGGTGACCCCTGCGAAATGATAAAAAAAGGTGTAAATACCATAAAAGTTTGGTATATATACATAGAGTTATGTAAAATGGTAGAAAGAGCTATAAAAGTTAGAAAGGGTTATGAACGGTAAGAGACTAGAACCCTTATTTTAAGTCCAAATAAAATGGATTTGAAATGAAATATTTAGATGAGTTTTCTCAAAAGCTATAAAAGTTATAAGTTAAAGAGAATGTTAGACTTATGGTATCTCATAATACGTCATGATAAGGCAAGATAAACCATGATATAGCCAGATTTGGCCAGATATGCCATGATACAGCATGAAAATAAGTAATGAGATATGTTATAAGAAACATGTAATGTGATACATAATGTATCAAGAAGTACAATATGAAGTGGCTTTGTAGCTAGCTTTTAAACAGATAGAGAGGCTCCCTTTTTGAAAGGGGTAAGATGTTTATATGTTATGTTACAGATGAAATAGCAAGCGAGAGCTTTCACTCCTTGCATGAAATTCCAGGTATTATGTTATGTTTGTAAAATATGCTAAAGTTCCAAATGTTAGAGTAGTGCAAACTCCACGTGATAGAGTTGTACAAGCTCCGAGTGTTAGAGCTATGTATATTAAGGAAATGAATGCTTGAACTCTGATGTTTGGAAATGATTGTTACAATAATAAGAAGGAATTATAAAGGTTAGATAGGTCTTAAAGAAAGAGAGGGATTAAAATGAAAAGTTTAAAAGTTCTATAGTAAAAAATAAAAGTAGAAATAAACTTTAGGCCATTAAATATAATTATGAAAAGATGAGGCCTATAGTGTAATTTTTAAAACTTCAAGGGCAAAATGGTAATTATTGAAAGTTGAGCCAGAAAAGGCCCAAAAATATCTATAATCGATTAGTCCCAAATTTATCTAGTAAATATAGAAAATTATTCTGATCAATTTGACACAAAACAGAATTTTAATTTGAGGTCCTAAAAAATTGATACAAATTTATAAAGAAAAAGAAATTAATATAGCATCCTCTGAACATTAGAATAAGATGAAATTTGGGAGAAAATTCTTATAATTAATATGAGAATTTATGAAACTAACAGAAGTCAAAAAGGAGTCCCATATAATTTATTGTGGAATTTAAGGCAAAATTGGACACCAATAAAGGATTTAAACAAAATGTATAGAATTTTTATCAGGACTTTTGGGCCACAGAAAATTATGATACTTTGTAGAAAATTTATTTTATAGTAAAATGAATTCCTAAAAATGTGTGAACCATAAAAAGAATTATATTAAATTTATCTTGAAAACCATGGTGATTTAGGATACCCGTTAAAGGAAATACCTTGAAATGTGTGCCAAAAAATAAGGGGATGGATTTGTATAACCAATATGGTGTCCCATAAGAAGCCTAATATGCCAAGTCCATGGTTTTGGGCCAATGAATATTTCATGCAGATTTTTAAAAAGAAAAAGAGAATAAAAGAAGTAGGAAAGTTCATGAATGGATAGGTGGCATGGTAATGTGTATTTTGGGTCCCACATAACTCTAAAATTTTGCCACATGTATGCCCTAAGAGGAAGAAGAATTGAAGCATGTGATATATTGGAATAAAATAATGTAAAGATTAGATAAAGCTTAATTAAGTAGAAAACCAACCAATGAAAGCAAGGATTAAGCGGGTGTAATAATTAAGAAAAGTAAAGAGATAAGGGACATAGAGTGCCAAAGTTTTGCCTATAAATACCCCCTCCCTTCCCTTGAAATGGCGTCATGTTTGAGCTTAGGGAGGTGCTGCCAAAATTTCAATTGAAGCCAAGAAGGAAGCAAGGAAACTTGGAATAACAACAAGGTAGCTACTTCTTTAAATCTTGGACTTAGGTATGGAAAGATTTCTCTAGGCTTTAAGTGGTTTAATGGAAGCATCTCTTCCATAATGGTTGCCGGAAGTGCTTCCATATTATAGGGAAAGTGTTCAATTTATGTTATAGATAAGTTAGATAAGCTTAAACAAGCTAAAGTTAAGTGGAAATAGCATGGGAATTCAAGTGTGCATGCAATTATGGGTTTATGTTCTTGGATGCTACTATACATATCACTTTTCATATGTGATAATTTCAATGATCTAATGCTTCCATTGAATTCATATGATGATTTTTATGTAGGATCGGATAGATTTGGAACCTTAGAAACATTAGAATTCCAAGTTATAGTTTTTAAAGTTCTTCTCTATTACTGCTCACTCGTATGAATAGTGATTAGAATTTCATGATTTTGATACTCCTAATCGTTTTAAAATGAAAAGTTGCGTGGGATAAAGTAGAGAAACAAGTATAGGAAGCATTGGAATTAAAATGAGAATTTTTAGAAGAATTATGCATATTTTTCAAATCTATCCAGAACAGTGCATAGGAGCTAGAATTTCATGATTCTAAGCTCATAAATGGATTCAAAACATGAAATTGTGTAGGGTAAAGTTAAGACATCAGTTGATTCAAAGGCCAAGTCCATTAGTTAAGATTAAGGAAAGTTAATGTGGTTAAATAAGTTCAATGTTAAAGAGAAAGTTAGATTGTAATGGATGGATGATTATGTGATGTTAGGATTTGATTGTGGACTCCAAAGGGGCAGCCACACATCAAGAAGAAGTAAGAAGAAAGAGGCAAAGAAAAGTTAAAGTGAAAGAAAGTCAAGTATATGAGGTAGTAAACTTATCCTAAACTTGTATGCATTGAATGTTATGCTTAGTTGTGCTATGGCTATGTTGAATTGTGTTGCATATGTGTTTATGATTGAAGCTCTATTTCTATGATTACTTTGGCTAATTGTATTTCATATGTTACATAGAAGCATGCATATTACACAATGTTAACACTTTCACAAGCAATCACAAGTATTTATATTAATGTATGCATTGTTTAGTACCATTTGCTATTGAGATTTCCTCAGAAATCTCACTCCATCCATATAATCCCAATCCCAACAGGTTTATGAATGATGAAAGAAGATGAAGAAGCATGAAGAAAAGATAGGGATTGGATAATATAAATGTTTTGTGTAATGATGTTACATGATATGTTTGAGCCATAATGCTTATTATGTAATAAAAAATAGTAAATGATGGGATAAATGTATAAAATTTTATAAATATTTAGTTAACATGCCAAGCTTCGTTTTGACTCGAAGAAAATCTTATTTCGATATCTGTATAAAGAGAAAGAATTTTCCAAAGTTAGGGACCAGAATCTGTTTGTAAGTAGTTCTAAATGCTACTGAATGATTCCTAAGACGATGAAAGTAAACAATGAAGGGATAGACTGAATGAGAGGCAAGTTATTATTCTACATCTTATTTGATTAATAATTTTTATCTTCTATATCTCATGTCCTGAATTTGGCATGATTTGAAGGTTCCTATAATTGAGTACTATCTTAGAGCCTAGTAAGCTGCCCAAGACAGATAAGGCTACTATATTAAGTGATGCATTTCGAATGTTAACAGAACTATGAAGTGACACCCAGAAGCTGAAAGAAGCAAATGATGAATTGCTTGAAAAGATCAAGGAACTGAAGGTGAACATTTGTTCTGAAGTGTTATTTTAGTGTCATATGTTTATTTCTCAAAATTCTTGGCCTAAATAATTGGAAATATAAAGATCCTTTTAGGCATAGAAGAATGAGCTTCGTGATGAGAAGAATAGGCTGAAAATTGATAAAGAAAAGCTAAGCAACAAGTCAAAAGGATGAATGCACAACCAACTTATCTTTCTCATCCTTCTGCTGCATTCACTAATTAAGGCCAAACTGTAAGCCACAAGCTGATACCTTTTGTTGGCTATCTTGGAATTGGCATGTGGCAATTTTTGCCACCTGCTACTATTGATACATCTCAGGATCATCTTCTTCTCCTTCCCGTCGCTTAAAGTGGTTAGTTAGAATCCATCGCATTTGTGTGTATTGGCTTCACTTATCTTAGTGTTCCGTATCCCCAACTGGTATCATTTTTCCTTCAGTGTAATAATATAGCCTATCTAGAAAAGAGGAAAAGAGGTAAAAATACTAAAATTTGAGGCTAAGCAATTACATCACATGAGAATATCTTTACGTTTGTCTGCTGGTGGAAAAAGAGCTCAGATATGTAAACAACAAGTGCAGCAAGATGAAGCCTAATCATTTGTAGGCCCAGCTCAACCTTTAGTGGCTCTATCTTTTGCTCAAGTTGAAGACCATCATGTAGTCCAACAAGAATTGAAGAATCTGGAAGAGAGCTTATTAGTATAGGTGCAAGAGAGTATCATAAAAAATGGGAGAAATGTTATATTCTAATGTTTTGATGATGACAATTGAGAAAAGATTTTATGAAGCATTTTAACTGATAAGGAGTATTTGTGAAGAGAATCTATTTTCAAAAGTACATTTATCGAAGCCCTATTCGATGAGTTTGTTTATTGATAAGATCTTCGATAAACAAACTTCAGAATCAGTTAAGAAAAGTGTCTTTGTTTTGAAAGGTCTCAAAGACTTATTCGATAAATTTATTTATCGATAAAATTTTGATAAATTAGAAAATGACTCGGTGTTTTATGAAAGGATTTATCAAAATATTTATCGATAAGATTATTGCTCGATAAAGACTTCAAACATAAAAGCTTTTTGAAAATGATTCTTGAAGAAAACTTATCAAAGTCTTAATTGATAAATAGGCTTATCGATAAAGCCTTTGATAAATTAGAAAATAAACTTTGAACTCTCTTATCAGTAGTATTGAGGAAAACTCAATTTATCGAAGTATTATTCGATAATGGGATTTATCGAAGAACACTTTGATAAATAGAGAATTTCAATTTTTATATTAAGCACTGAAGCATTGATTTGATAAATAATTTTGACATTGATTATAATACTACTGAATTATTTGAATTGTTTATTTCTCAAAATGGTTTAAGAAATATTGCAAAAAGAAGAGAGATTAAATAGGAAAAGAGAAAATCTAAAAATTACTCTTCTTGTGATTATCAATAAGCTATTCGACAAGCCTATTTATCAAAGAATACTTCGATAAATTGGATATTCTAAAATCTAAAATTATTATATTTATTGAATAGTATTTGATCAGGCTATTTATTGAAATCATTTTCGATAAGGGCCATTTTCAATAAACACATCAAATGAGAAGAAAATTTAGTTTCTGGATTTTGAATTTGAAAAGGATTCAACTAATGAATCTTTGATTGATTTTAATGAGCTTATGACTTGCTTTGATCTGAGAAATGATCTTATGAATTGTTATTTTCAAATATCTTACATGGTTTGAGAAAAGATTAAAAGATCAAGAAATGTATGAAAGTCTATTTGAAAGGTTGTAAGAACGTTCTTCAGGAGTTTATCAATAAACCTATTTATTGATGAACACTTCCATAAATTAGGTATTATGAAATATTTTGAAATATATCATGTTTGGAAGTTGTTTTAGAAAAGGAATTTTTTTTATAAACTTTTCGATAAGGCTATTTATCAAAGTTCTATTCAATAAATTTAGAATTGTTCTAGTGTAATTCATTTGAAATTTGTTGAAGTCCTTTTCAATAAGACTGTTTATCGAAGTCCTATTTGATAAATCTAAAACTATTTAAGAAAAATTTATTTGAGATTTATCGAAGTCCTTTTTGATAAGGCACCTTTTCCATAAACACTATTAGTCTCGATAAAAGCACCCAAAAGGGAGGTGAATTGGGTGTTCAAAATATTTACCTAAATTTAAAACCTCAAAGACAATAAGAATATAATTGAGTAAAGGGAATAGAGATTAGAAAGATATCACCAAATGATAGAAGAATCAACACAAGTTAGTTTATCCTGATTCAAACCAATCGTCTTGTTCTACGTCCAGTCCCCAGAGGCCTTCTGAGATTTTTAACTATACCCCAAGATTTGACCAGGCTCTTAGTGCCTCAGTACACCAAGTGATCCTCTCAATAACTCCCTCTTACTTCCTATAAGGTAACAATCCCAACTTAAAGAATCAATCTCTTAAGTCTACAGAATGAATGCAAAGTTTTTCAATCTCGAGTATATATGTTAATGAACACTTAAGCACTATAATATCGGGTTACAAAATGAATGAAGAATTCAAGAGTATAATAAAATCAATTGTTGTTGTTCGTCATTTCTTCGTTCATTGATGTTAAATCCTTAAATAGCATTTATTTTATTTGGTAACTGTTAGACTCAAACTTGTAACAGTTATACTTGTTGGAGTGAAGGCGTTGTAGGTAGCAAGGTGTGCATTTAATAATTTGCCGAATGTAGCAAATTTCCATTGACGTAGCTTTCATCATTTCAAACTTTAGCATTTTCTGAACATATTCAATCTCGAAAGATTTGTCAGGAGTTTAAGTATTGATTAAACGTATAAACAAGTAATAATCAACTTATATAACAAAGATCAAGATATAATAAAATTCAGATGGCATTTCAAAAAATATGTTGTATTAATCAATTAACTAATCAATTAATCATCATTAATTCGATCAATTTTTCAATGAAAGAAGAAAACAAAAAATAGAGCATCATATTGATCAGAGTGTTCAACCATATTCAATGTAAATTGATAAGATAAGTTTCTCTAAAACTTTTCCAATGAATAATAATGAGAAAAAAAAGAATGATTTATATTTGAATCAAACATATATTGCTTAGAGAGAGATGCAAGTAGTTTTAGTGTAAACAGAGAAGTATCATTGAAATATATGAAATTAATTGAACAATTAAATTATTAATGTAAATTAATCTAATCCTTAGTTGATTAATGTCTCTAGAAGAATTGATACATAAAGCTTTTTAAAATATATTAATAGAATAATTAATCGATTAATATAAGTTAATCGAATCTTTAGTCGATTAATGTCTCTGGAAGAATTGACACAGAAAAGTTTTCAAAACAGATTAATCGAATAGTCAATATATTAATATAAATTAATCAATTAACCAATCGATTAATGGATTCACATTTAATTTTTACATATTGATTTTGAACTAATTAATCAATTAACTAATCAATTAATAGAGTTTACTTTGTCTAAAGGAAAAATGTTCTGAATGAATTAATCAAACAGACAATTGATTAATTAAAATTAATTATTAACTAATCAATTAATTGACTTATTTTTTTCAATTCTAGAGAGCAAATACATGACATTAATCGAACAATTAATCAATTAATAGACACTCATTAATCAATTACTTAATCAATTAATTGACTTTCTTTTATAGCACAAAACAATGTCGTGACATTAATCAAATAACCAATCAATTAAGTATCAATAATCGATCATTTAATACATTAACTTGACATAACTTCTTCTACACTTTTGACATAATTTAAATATAGAAACAACTTGATTATTTTGAATTACTTTTGACATTATTTAAATATTATTAAGTATGGATTCTAACAAACACTTCGATAAATTGAAGTGATCTTTTAAAACTATATTTTCATAGAACTTGATGTTTCAATCTAAATCATTTAAAAACAATTGTTATATACTTAAACTCTTTATATATCTCTTATGTAGCATATTTTAGATCATTCACAGGCATACAGAAGATCAAACAAAGAAGTTCATAAAAGGTGAAAATTTATCATAATGCATACATCAGCAATAACAGATATATTCTTCAAGGGCTATTCCAACAGCTATCTAATGGATATATGAAGAACTCAACTATAAAAGAAGAAGCCGAATGGAGAAAACAAATGACGTAAGGAAGTGAAAAAGAAAAAACAAATAAGAGAAAAAGAGATATGCACAACGATGCATATGATCATACAAAATCTATTTCACTATGTTTCTCATTCTCTGAACAGTGCATATATTATTGAGAGAGAGAGAGAGAAACTTCAAGAGTATGTACTTCAATGTTTAGCATAATTCCTCTAGTTGAGAGAGAGATTTGAAAAATTACATTTTATTTATGAGATAATCAAGAGTAGATCTCTTGAATGGATTATTACCTTATAGGTTGCGAGGAGGGAATGAGAAGGATTCTAATGGTTAATACCTTACGGGTTGTAAGGGGAGTGAGAGGGATTCTCATGTTGATGTACTGATGTGCCAAAAGCCTGCTAATCTTGAAAGATAGTGAAACATTCAGAGGAAATATGAGAACTGGATGTAGGCCAAGTGGTTGGGCTAAACTAGTATAAATTGTTAGTGTTTAACTTCTCATTTATTTGCTTCCTTCGTCTTTCTATAATCGGTGATATCCTTCTAAACTTAATCTTTTAATTTCATTCAAAGTGTTTTTTAAATTATCAAAATCACTCAATTCACCTTCCTCTTGGTGAAACAACCATTCTAACACAATTTCAACCTCAATATTTGCTCTCAAAATGTTTTAAAGTGCATCTAGCACCTAAAAGTATTTTTTTAGTAACAAATTTAGGATGCTAGATGTACCTAGAAAAATAATTCAGAGTACTTGATGAATCACAAAATACTTTAAGGTATTAAATACATCTAGAAAAATTCTTCAAGGTGCTAGATGAATCACCACATACTTTAACATGCTATACGAACCGGTGCTTGTGGCATCTTAACCCTTTCCTTTTTAATTTGTTTAAATAAATTATATTTCATAAACTTAATTAATATTATTTGTACATATTTTTGAATAGAAATTTATAAAATAAAAGAAGACCTTGTATAATTTATGCCCTCTTCCATTATTAGATGAATAAGTTAAAAGGCAATTTTTTTAATAAATTTAGGGATTTTGCATATATCTATATTTTCTTTTCATTTTTAATTTAGTATATATCATTTTTTCTTTATTAAATTAAATCGTTTACTTTACTTTGTTAATATAATTAACTTTTGTAGAGGGAATAATAATGGTATTAGAATAAAGTTACAGGAGCTAATAATATTAACAGAGTAAAATTAAATATTTTAACAAGAAAAAATAGTAAATATCAAATTAAAAATTAAGGAAAAGTAGAAGTACTTATAAAACAATTTTCCTAAAAACTTATCTATTATTTTCAAATGTTTGCAAATTTTTATACATATTTTGTTATATATGAAGTTAATGATTATAAAAAGTGAAAGGTAAATAATGTATCAACTCAAATATATACTACATCCCATACTTAATATAAGAGCTAGTTGAAATGTTAGATTTAGTTATAAATATAAGACTTTAACCCATTTTATATTTAATATTTATCATTTTTACTCAAACTAATTTACTTAACTTATAAATTGATATATAATCTAATATTATACATGAGTATTTTGGTATAATAATCATGTCACATTTATTATAATTAATTTATTTATTTAATTTTTTTAATCTATTTAAATTAGTTAAATATATTTTATATTTGGTATAGGATGAACCACTCCTCCTATCCTTAATATAAGACTTATTTAATTAATTATATTATATTAAGAAAATTAGTTAACTAATTTTATATAGATATATAGACATGTATATAGGTCAAGACTGAGCAAACAAAGTGGACCATTCTATTTCAAAGTTCAAACAGATCATTCTCCATCTATATATTCTACTAATTCTATATGCAATATGTACGTAGGCATGGGTCATATATAACTATTACAAGAATAATGTAGTGTCTATTAGTCGAAGAAATCTCTGTCATGCGCAAGCAACAAAATTAACTCCATGCACCCACAACCATGCACAATACTGGGGCTTCATATTATCAGCAGAAGATCGAACAGCGAATTTTTGTCTCAAAGATACATTTCGTCCATTCATTTTGGATCGAAATTATAAAAAATTTTGATCGATCACAATCACGAAAAGGGAAAAAAGAAGAAAAGAAAAGATCATCGCAGATCGAACGTGGAAATGAAACAAACGAGAAGAATCAATGTTGAAACAAGCAATGAGCATATATACCTTGTTTCCATCTTGAAGATTAAGTGATGATTACGACGACGACTAGAAATGACAATATTCATCGAGGAACTGGTGCAGATCCCATCTCTTACCTTTTGAGCCTACCTTAGCCAAAACGCAGAGAAGAATCACATAAATAACTGCATAACTTGATCTTGTTATCACTATCATTCCTTTTCATTAACTTTCCAAAAAAGGAAAGAAAAAATCACCCTCCTCCATATCAAAGATCCTTCAGGTTTCAAACGTCCCGCAATATATATATAATATACGCCTCTGGGTCTTCTAAAGACGCAATGATAATTGCGAAGAAACATATCATGGAAGAAAGGATTCAATGATCATGCAAGGAGTCCGGCGAACGAAGAAGAAATCATGAAATGGATTAATGGAAATGAAGGAGAAATTGTACTTTAACCACAGCCCTAAACTTTGCTGAAACTTGTTATTATTTATTGTTCGATCATTTAATTATTGTTGGTTTTAATTTGGTTCTAGTCCTCCATGATATTTGAGGGTTTTTTATTACGATGTTTCCCAATATTTTTTTAATCCTACTTCCTTGCCCTTACTATATGTTATGAATTATAATCCTGTTGGCCTATGTTATTATCTGGTGCGGAAAAATAACAATGGCAGTTTTTTTTTGGAGTGAAAAATAAAAATTTTCCTTAAATATGTTCCTTTTGTAGATTAGAACTGGACTTTTATTTAGCTTGAAAAGAAAATAACTCACGGACACAAATATTTAATTATTATAAATTTTATCTACTATTATTTTATTGCAAAATTCAATCTTTTCACGTAGAGTCTTTGATCAAGAGTACGGACATATTTTTTTTAATATACGTATAAAATCAAAAAATTGATCACATCTTGTGCAGTTTTAATTTGTTTTAGAGACAGGAGGGAGGAATTATCTAGGAATATATGGACCATATTGTAATTGGCAGTTTCTGTAACTGAAAGTTTAAAAGAATATTGATGGAGAAAAAGGAATGTTAGGAAATGAGCAGTCCACCCATAGTGGATCAAGCTCAATATTTGAGAAGCAATAGAAAGGAACAGTTTGCATTTAAATGAGGGAGTTAGAAGCAGTTATCTAACTCCCCTTTCCCACAAACTTATACATACGGACATAACAGAGCAAAAGGGCAAAGTAATCAATTTTTCCTTCCAGTGAATATTCTCTGCAGATAAGAAGAGCAAAATGCTATATTTTCCCTTCTCCTCTGTTTATTTGGTATTGCTTCCGGTGTACTGTCCGATGCTCTCCCATTTCTCCTTTTGGTGTATTTGCTATGAAATATAACTGGGAGCCTTCTGAAGTGTTCTAGTTTTGTGTGGGTATCCAATGAGTCAAATGAAGGATTTCAGGTACGCCCAAAACCATCAAGGAAGATAATTCATATTTTAAGCATGCTTTTCAACTAACCGGAAGTACAGTGACCAATTAATTAATATCTCTATAAACTCTGCAAACAATATCTATTCTCCATTAATCATGGAGGACTAGCTTTAATTAGTATCCATTAATTACATCAATTTGGGGAGAAGGAAGCTGAACAAATTTTAATGTTTAATTATTATGATCACAAGCTTGGATATCTAACAGGTATTTTCATGTATTCATAATATTTCCACTTGCTGAGAATGAATGTATATAATGATTCATCATCTCTTGAAGGATTCTTAAGGAATAATTAGTAAAAACTAAATGAAAGTTAACACAGATAGTAAGAGATGAGTTTATATCTTATAAAGACATGAGTTTAATTCTCGCTACCATTGTTAGGCTCCTTTAGTAAGCGATCTTGTAAGTCCCCTATAAACGTTCTCTGAGTCTTAAAACTGTATTTTGGCCTTAGTTAAGGACCGGTACTAAGTCTACCTAAATTTTTTTTATACAAAAAAATTAAAAAAAAAGTTAAAGTTGCCCAAAAAAATTAGTAAAAGGTTCACAAGTTCATGCATTTTATTTTATTTTTTTTTAAAGCAATTCCACTCCTCAATCCCACTACAACTGTGGTGTAGAAAGACCAGGTTGATAATCATTAATGCAAATATTTAAATATATATTAAATGGTCAGAACTTAGCTTCACATGGGGATGTAGCTCAGATGGTAGAGCGCTCGCTTAGCATGCGAGAGGTACGGGGATCGATACCCCGCATCTCCAAAATTTACGGTTTTGATTCTATTTTCCTTCCCCTTTCAATATTTTCCTCCGTTCCCCTTCACAACTTTTCTTTCTCCGTTCCGTTACCGCTGTGTTTCTCGCACCTTCCCTTTCATGCTCAAACGGTGTAACGATAAAGCCCTTCTTCTCAAATCTTCATACACCACCTTCACTCCCTTGCCAGAACAGGATCTTGTCCGCCCACTCATCTCTTTACTATGAGGAACTGTGTTGCGGTCACTCACCAATACCAAATCCTACGCAAAGTGCCTTCAACTTCATGCCCACATGATCCCTTGCGGTACTCTGATGCACAACACCTATCTGAATACCAAGCTCGCTGCCTGCTACGCTAGTTGCGGTCGCATGGCTGAAGCTCAGGTAATATTCGATCAAATTGTCTTTAAGAGTTCTTTTTTATAAAATTTCATGATTAGAGGTTATTCTTGTAATGGGAATTCCTTGAGGTGTCTTATTCTGTATCGTCAAATGTTCAGTGTTAGACAAAAGGCAGATAATTTTACCTATCCATATGTTCTCAAAGCGTGTGGTGATCTACTGCTCAATGAAATCGGCAGAAAAGTGCATGCATTGGTATTGATTACTGGCCTGGCATCTGATATTTATGTAGTAAATTCTCTTCTTTCAATGTATTCCAAATTTGGGTATTTGGCAACTGCAAGAATGCTGTTTGATAATATGCCTAAAAGGGATTTAACATCTTGGAACACTATGATAGCGGGTTATGTGAAGAATGGAAAAGCAAGAGATGCTTTTATAATATTTGATCATAAGAAAAATGCTGGATTTCGTGGAGATGAAACAACTTTACTTGCTCTCCTTTGTGGTTGTGGTGATCTTATGAATTTGAAAGTGGGAAAGGCTATTCATGGTCATGTTGTTCGAAATAGTGGTAAACCATGCAACAACTTCTTAACAAATTCCCTTCTTGACATGGACTGCAATTGTGATGCAAGGAAGTTATTTGAAGAATTAAAAATGAAGGATACCGTATCATGGAATTCTTTGATTTCAGGTTATGAAGATGCTTTTGAAACCCTGAAACTTTTCTGTCAAATGATTACGGAAGATGAAGTTCCTGATGAAGCAACTATTATTTCTATGCTTGGTGCTTGTAATCAAATCTCATTGCTATTGGGCTCATCTATTCACTCATATATTGTTAAAAACGGTTTTGGTGCAAATACTGCAGTCACTACGGCTCTTATTGACATGTACACTAAATGTGGAAGTTTTCCTAGTGCACATCGTGCTTTCAATGAGATGGCTGAAAGAAATTTGGCTTCTTGGAGGGTTATGGTGACAGGATATGGGTTTCATGGGAGGGGAAACGTGGCCATATCCATTTTTTATGAAATGCTGGGAAAAAACATTATCCCAGATGAAGGCATTTTACATTACTTCAGTTTTATCATCATGTAGTCATCCTGGATTAGTGGATGAAGGTAAAGAAATTTTCTATAAAGTGATGAGACAGTACAATGTAGAGCCTGAAGCAGCTCATTATGCTTATTTGGTGGATCTTCTGGGCAGAGCAGGGAACTTAGATGAAGCATATGCAATTATAAATGATATGAAAGTGAAATCTAATTATGATACATGGAATTCACTCCTGTCTGCTTGCAGATTATACCAAAATGTGAAGTTAGCAGAAATCTCGGCTCAGAAGCTTTTTGAAATGAATCCAAAAGGAGTAATAAGCAGTTATGTTTGCCTTTCCAACATATATGCTGCTGAGAGACGATGGAATGATGTTGAAAAAGTAAGGGCACTGGTGAGAAGAAAGAGATTAAGGAAACCACCTGGTTACAGTCTTGTGGAGCTAAATAAGATGGTTCATCAATTTTTTGTTGTTGATACATCATACCAACAGTCAGAAAAAATTTATGCCCATTAAAGAACTTGAATGAGCAACTTAAGAATGCTAGTTACAAGCCTGACACTTGCTCAGTTCTCTATGATGTTGAGGAAGAAGTAAAGGAGAAGATGCTTTGGGATCACAGTGAGAGGTTGGCGCTTGCTTTTGCTCTTATTAATACTGGTCCAGCAACCTCAATCTGAATGACAAAGAATCTTTGCGTATGTGGAGATTGTCATTCAGTAATGAAAATGGTTTCTAAGCTCATGAGTCAAGAAATCATCATGCGATTTGTAGGTTTTACCATTTTAGAGGCGGAGCATGTTCATGCAGTGATTATTGGTGAACAAACTTAGTTAAGAATTTGTTATCAATGTAAATTAAAGATATTGACAACATATCTGAAATATTTCAGAAGTTATTACTTCATTCATACATCTTGTGTTTTTAGCTAAGGCAGTGTGGAGCTTGTTCTCAGCTGACACAAACTCACTTGTTGCATTGGTCATAAAGACAAGATATGTCTCCAGTCTGGATGATGGCCAAATAGTTAACAGATCGGTTGAATCTCCTATTTGGAAAGGGATTAAAAAGGTGGCACACATTATAACAGATAGATTAAGGTGGTGTATAGGAAATGGAACTGCTATTAGTTTGTTTAGCTGCTTGCAGTGGCCAATGCAGATGATTACCCCAGTCATGATTGTGTCGGTTGGCCATCTTATTCTGTAGGATCAAGGTTGTTGAAACAGATCTCTATTATTGCAATTATACATTCCTGTAGTGGCACATAAAATTTCTTCTGCCCCTTTCTCTATTTGTAATTTGAGAGATTCGATTAAGTGGCAAGGTAACGCTGAGGGATTTTGTAAGGTTGGGGGTGGCTATAGAAGGTGCTCTCATCAGGAAATTCTGCTACATAGCACTACCACACAGATCATGAACCTAATTAACAAATTACCATTATTACCCAGAATCAGATTGTTTTGCTGGAAGTTTTGTACTGAGGCTCTCCCCACTTGAGGTAGATTGAGAGATCATCATATGGTAGTGGACTTTTGTTGTTGTCAGGAGGAAAATTTGAGTCATCTGTTCTTTCAATGCCCATGGTCAAGAGCAGTCTGGCATGGGATCAATTCTGGGTTTGAGAACTTCGCTTTTGAATACCTTGGATATTAAACAATGCCTTTTGAGGATACTTTTGGATAACTCAACCCAGAGGCAACTTCTTATCTGTTTAATTTTGTATAGCATATGTTCTATTGTAAGATAGAGTACGCGTCATGCGATTTATTTAGCCAACTCCACTTAGTGGGATAAAGCTATCTGTTTTTTTTTTTTTGTTGTTGTTATTGTATGGTTCCATAGTAACAAGAAAGTGCATGATGGAAATGTCTCCAGTCCGGAGGAGGTACTTGCTTATGTCCAGTGGTTGAAAGTGAAATGGTTTCAATGAGTGATTTCAATCGGTTCAATTGACGAAAGGGTAAGACATGCGATTATTTGAAGCATGTTCGATCTTTGGAGAGTACCACTTTATTGTGGTTTCAATCGTAGTGATTGGGGAGACATCCTAACTCCTGAGTGTATAGGTTTATACCTGAGGATAATAGACAGCTCGCCCTATATGATATTGGTATCGTCTAGGAAAAAGAGACTTCGTCCTACTTTAGATCATGCATGAGGATAATACCCTCTTACGTTTGGGTTACAATATTGTAGAAGTTTCGCATGCATAATTGCGGGAATGTAACAAGGGCTGATATGCAATATGCTTATACTCATATTAGATATTTTGCAGTATACCCTTCAATTTAGGATGGTGTCTTTTTATCCAATTTAAAGTGTAAATCCTGTATCAAAATAAAGTAAATAAAAAATGAAAATTAAAAAAAAAAAATTGTTGTGTATTACCTTGTTGCCTGCATGATACAGGCAAATTCAAACGAATATAAAAAATGCTAGGGGTAAATGAGTTGGATTTTAAGAGTGGAGCTGGTTTTTTTTTTTTTTTTGTTAGTCTATTTTCGTTCTGTTTTGGTATATATGTAATTTTGTGAAATCTTTTTGGGCTTTAAGCCCCTTCTTTTACAAAACAACATAATAAAAGTAATTGGTGACTGTAGATCTGCAATAAATATCAATTTTAAAATTTATTTTTTACTGTACATGTACACTAAACAACGATAATTATGCTTTACTATAATAATAATTTGGAAGCCATAGTAGTTTTCAACTCAACTAATGTAAATAAAGTTAAAGCAAAACATATTAGTGTAAAGTCTATGTTGTAATTTTTTGTAATGAGATTCGATCGGGTCACTACAGATACAATTAAACAAGAAAGGATGTAATAAAAATAATGCTAAAAGCTAATAAGAATTGACATAGATAGTAAAAATTGGGATTGTATCTTATAAAGACATGAATTTGATTTTTACTGTTATTGTGAGAGTTATTTCATAGGTGATTTTAAAATTTCTTGTAAATATTTGTTGAACCTTGAAACTATATTATGACTTTAATAAGATATTGGTATTAAATTTATTTAAATTTTTTTTATACAAAAAAAAATGATACCGAAGAGAAGAAAAGTATAAGATGAGAGAAAGGGCCGGTCTTATTATTGATCAAGGTATATTTGCTAGTTACAATGGGTTCAAAGAATAGAGACCATGACTACATGAGCGTAAGTTCCAGGTGCCTCTTACCGGCCTATCCCTACTATCCCTTTATTGGAATTCTCCTGGGTCATCGAGTCGTTGGACGCCCCATTCGAGATCTACGGGCAGGATTCTCGGGGTGATTGGAGGTCGCCGGTCAGTCCTAGTCAGGATCCTCACCAGGAACACCATATGGACCGTTGGGAGCTGGGTCATCAGGTGGCTGGAGAAAAGAATTGGGCTGTACATGGATTGGGGCTCTGTCCATTTGGGCCTGAAGGGGGGAAGATGGTCCAACAGCCTTAATAATTTGTGTTATGCATAAGACTTGAATGTAGGGGATATATTTATGAATGTTTTTTTTGAACATATTCATAAGACTTGAATTGATAATTGACAAGTTCCAAAAATTTGTTTGTTTAGCAGCCATATTCACAAATTAATTTAGGTTTAATATAATATTTAGACTTTTAAATTTATCTTTATTTTAATCTTGATCCCTTAAATTCTAAATTAAAAGTTTTAATTCCTCAAATTTTTTTATCTAAAAAATATTAGTCCTTATAATTTAATAAAAATTTAAATTATTTTATCCGTTAATAGATTAAAACCTATAAAATTGAAACTTTAGAGATTAAAAACAAAATTTGTATAAATTTAAAGAACAAAAAATTGAATTCACTCATTAATTTATACCGAATATGCCACGAAAACTTCTTCAATATATTTTGTATTAAAAGAGGTAATTGACTTCCTCCTTGTTTGTGAAATTTGATTTGCGAGAAACGATTTCAAACTGTCAATGATAATCTAGAATTAACTATATTTATAAACTTGAATAATATTTGAATTTTTTACCTCAGGCATCTTCGTTTTGGAAATAAATATTCGATTGGAAACAGCTCGGGTCCTAAAGGAGCATTTATATGACTCTCATATAATAAAATATGGATGTAATAAAATATATAAAACATGATTATCATTGACTTATTATATTTTTTGGTGATTAAGAATTTATGAATAATTATGAACTTTAATCATCATTTGTTGTTTCTTAATTACTATAATTTCCGCGGAGAACTTGAGTGAAGAGTAATGTACACTTGACAAAATTTTGGTAAGCAATAACATCAGCATCCATTTTATTTTTCAGTGTTTCATCAAACGTCACTCATACCCTAAAAAAGGCATGAAGCACACCTTATTCCCCACAACTTGAAACTTTTTATGTCACAATCATAAAAACATAGCTAAGATGGCTCGTTACTTTTGTGGATAATATCAACCCAATTATTATTAAGTATAGAAGGCTTACGTCAACACAGCCAATTCTATAATACTAATACCGTTTTCTTATTATTAGATTGATTATTTATTATTAATCTTTGATTTTAACTGCTTGTTTTTATTTTATTAGTGAATAAAAAAAATAGTTAGTGTTAGTGGAAGAGGCTTTGGCTGTTTAACTATAAAATCTGAATTTAAATTCGTATAAGTATAAAAAATATATTTTACTTCCAATTGAGCATATAATGTTTAAATTTGTCTCACTAAGAAAAACAGTTAGTTGGACTGAAATTTCAAATTTTTACTAAGTAAATAAGTATATATATTATTTTATTAAAAATAATTTTATTTTATATGCTATTGATGTTAAATATTGACGTTTCTTTTAACAGAGATTCATATATTAATTCATCACGTTATAAATAATTAACATATTCTGTTATATTCAATTTCTATTGGTGAAATTAGAGCTTTATTTAAACTATATCTAAATTTAACTCGTATTATATATCTATCTATAATGGATGAGTATAATTTTATTTAAGTGATACTGAATTATTTATTTGACTAAACCTAACCTAAGAGGTAGACGAGAGTTTTGATTCGTCATATGAGATATTATCCCATTCCGCGGGACCCAACTCGTAATAATTAACCTCTATGTTTGAGAAGAAAGTTGGGTTCGAAAAGGTCAACTGGGTGTTCGAATGTTAGAGATCGGGCCCAGCAAAAAGGCCTCATCGGTCACGTAACTTACGGACGAGATCGCTCATTGCATTTCATATACGTTGCTGTGCGTGTTGTGTATGGATCGCCAATTGGCCATGGCGCAGCACTGTATGAGCACGATGACACGCACTCTCTGCTGCTTCTGTCAGCCACCCCTATTTTCCCCTCTTTCTTTCTGGACGGTAAATTAGGGGCCAGGGCCGATTAAACTAAACACAAAGGAAGAAATGAGCTTTGTTAGTGATGTTACTAGTCCTACTATTATATTCTTACGCTATTTATTCATTGCGCTTTAATCCTCTCTCTCTCTCTCTCTCTCTCACACACACACACACACTTTCTTCTGCTTTCACTCGGAAGATGGACATCGACTCACGCACCTCCAATTGGCTCTGTGATTATGGCTTTGATGTTTCTGTTGCCGGAGCTGAATTCCCGGTCGTCCCTTCCGGCGGTTTCAACTGGGTATCTCCTACTTTCAACGGTTCTTCCGATACCAGGTGGGTTTGCAGTAGCATTCTTTTTAGACTTCCTGTTTGGTTTCCAGTCCATGAAGATTGTAAATCCTGGGTTATTAATTCCCAGTTGGTCTAGTCTTTCTCAGAATCCAAACTAGACTGTGTCTGTGGCATGATCAGTTCATACATTTGTTATTACAAAGCATGCTACTTTTGCTTCTTCCTTACTTCCAACAAGATAGTCTTATAAAACTCCCGTACTTTGAAGTATCGTATTATTAATTGCCATAGGTAAATTAAATGTATGCTCTGTTCATTTGGTGGTTGGCATTTGAAAGAAAATCCAAAACCATGAACATAAGTTGAGGAGTATTTTTCTGTTGAGACCACTGTAATAATTTATCTTGCCATATGAAGCATTTCAATGGCCACGTTTGGTTCAGTCCAAAGAAAAAAGTCAAAATTGAGAGAAGTTTTAATTACTTTAATTTGTCGTTAGGCTTCATGGATCATTAAAACTGTTATTGAACTAGTCATTTGTTATTGTGATAGAAACATGGTTAACCTGCTGCTGCGACAACTTCTCATGGTCTATTGGTTCCAGTCTTCCAGATGTCATTTTGCAATTTTTATGCATAGAATGAAAAGAGCATATCATGGTCCACCCAAAGCAACATGTGTCCTATTTGTTCTTTGGAAAATAATGTGAATTTAGTAGATATCACCTTTGGATTGTGGCTTTCTCCAAAAACATTTTTAATGAGAATATTTAGAAAACAGTGCACTATTGTATTTTTTAGACGCTTTTGTTAGAGGGGGAGTAGCTATCCTAAGCTTTAGGGATTTCCTTTATTTATTGAATAAGAAAATGGTGTCCATTGAGTGCTGCACTAACTATTGCAATATGACACATTTTCTCCTTCATGGACTATGAGATGTATTTTCAGTTATATTTCACTAAAAAAAATGGATCTAGATTCTGCAAATTGAAGTAACATTCATTGTATATGGAGCTTTTATTTGTGAATCACAATGCGTTGACAAAAAGAGCGTCATATTCCATGAGTAGGGTAGGTTGTTGAATGAAGGACATAAAAGATTTGCCAAAAAAAGGCTGTATTACGTGACTTAGGAAGGGTTGTACGTAGCAGTTGACTTTGACTAGCGAATAGCAGCATTTGTTATTTGTTATGTTGTCCTCTTCATTGCTTCATAATTACAGCTTGGACCTGGAATACCCACTGGACAAGTCAACTTCCCTGGAAAATGGCCCTTCAAAGCGGTAATGTCTTCTGTGTCTTTGTAAACAAGGTTTACTGTAGCGTTGTACCTTCACAATTTCTTAACTACACTATAATGACTTCAATTTTTTAATTTTTATGATGCAAAGTGAATATCTTATCTCTTGCAAGCTGCAGCTAGATCTTTATTTGTAGATTTTCTGCATCCCTGAATGTTGAGGAACACATGGATTATATTGACATGTGCTTTTAAGAGAAAAGCCTTTTCATAATTAAAGTGAATTGGATATGCACGCTTTTAAATTGCCACTGCCACCCAACTGCTTTTTGCAGATGCAGAGCAGAGGATCAGGGAAACTGTTAAGGATGATAAGAATCCCAATAAGATTATGCTTGCAACCCGCTGTTATGGTATTGGTTAGTGTAAATCTGGAATTAACAGCATTCTTGCTGGTTTTAATCATTTATATGGTGTCAAGAATGGGAACAAAAGAAAAAAAGATTTAAATGTTACTGATAAACTCTTCATTTATACGGAGATAATGGTGCATATTATGGGAAAACAGAAACTTTAGTAACTAATGACAGGAATGATAGAGTATATTTCTCTGTTCTTATAGTTTGTTTTGTATTTATCAACTTATGAAGCTAACCTGTAAATTTCGCCTCATTTGGATTGACATTATATGTAGATACTGTTTGTAATTCTTTTTTCTTGCCCCACTCTCATACGCCCGCGTGCACAAAATAAAACAGAAAAAAGAAAAAATATATCTTCAAATCCATTTGCAACTGTTATTTCAGGTTGAGGACTGAATCATGTGCATCCGGCTCCAAGGCATGCCGTGAGAAACAACGAAGGGATAGACTGAATGAGAGGCAAGTTATTGTTCTGCATCTTGTCTGATTAATAATTTTTGTCTTCTATATCTCATGTCTTGAATTTGGAATGATTTGAAGGTTCCTGGAATTGAGTTCTATCTTGGAACCTGGTAAGCTGCCCAAGACAGATAAGACTGCTATATTAAGTGATGCAGTTCGAACGTTAACAGAACTACGAAGCGACGCCCAGAAGCTGAAAGAAACAAATGATGAATTGCTTGAAAAGATCAAGGAACTGAAGGTGAACATTTGTTCTGAAGTGTTATTTTAGTGTCATATGTTTATTTCTCAAAATTTCTTGGCCTAAATAATTGGAAATATGTGGATCATTTCAGGCAGAGAAGAATGAGCTTCGTGCTGAGAAGAATAGGCTGAAGATGGATAAAGAAAAGCTGGAGCAACAGGTCAAAAGGATGAATGCACAGCCAACCTATCTTTCTCATCCTTCAGCTGCATTTACTGCTCAAGGCCAAACTGCAAGCCACAAGCTGATACCTTTTGTTGGCTATCCTGGAATTGGCATGTGGCAGTTTTTGCCACCTGCTGCTGTGGATACATCTCAGGATCATCTTCTTCGCCCTCCTGTCGCTTAAAGTGGTTAGTTAGAATCCATCGCATTTGTGTGTATTGGCTTCACTTATCTCAGTGTTTAATTATGTCTAAGTTGTCAATTATGTCCAAGTATGTGTTTCCTGAAGTGAGACGATGAAACTTTTACATCTATGCTTGTGAGATCTGAACTATAATAAGGAAATGTTTTATGCCTTGGTTGTCATGCTTCAATTGAATGCTTCCTACATTTTCTGGTAGCATAATCCGAATGATAGGTTCATTACAAGGGTATAGCATACATCAAACTGAACCGCATGCACAGATCTCTGAAATTTTAACCATGGCAATAAAGAAAGAAACATAACAGCTCACACACAAGTAGCTCATTGACAGTGGTAGACTTAGAGATTTATCCTATATTTAGGAAGCTAAAAGCATGAATAGAAAGCTAAACACAAATGCAATGAAGGCACGGAGGTTTCCCTTTTTGGCTGATGCATTTGATTGGTCTGGTGACTGCTGAGTGGAAGGAATGACTGGAGAGAAATTAGGACTATGTGTGTCAAACAGCGGACTGAGTGCTGCCGGAATATCTTTTATAAAATCTGCTGGGGACTCAGCAGAGGGAGCAATAATAGGGATCACCGGGAAAACCGCAGGTGAAGGAGATTCTGTTGGAGAGATGGAAGAAGTTGCACTTGCAAGAGTTTCTATTAAAATCTTCATACCTTGGCCACAATGTCCCATTGCTCCACAGATGAAGTATCTCTTGCCTGGAGAAGTAAGAGGGACGGTTGTGGCACCATCACTGTAGGACTGGATTGGTTTGATTGGCTGGCAGGAATCATAATCTGCTTTTGTAACTTCGACCACATTATGGTTAGGAGGATACTGAAAAACTGCAAATATACAAAGACAAATTAAAATCTGCTCAATCAAAAGGGAATTATCTTAGACATCTTAGCATGCAAATGACTCACTGAGTTTTTCTCCCACTGAGAACTTTTGAGATGATGCCCATGCTTGAAGGTTTGTGTTTGTATCCCACCCGCCTTTGGGTCCTCCAACAATGTAACTTGCTGCCATGGCGATTTCGATGAGCATAGCTATCAATGATAGCCTGACGAAGGTTTCAAGGGCAGCCATATCTCTGCAAATTAAAACTGCTTGGATATGAGAAATGTTTCAATTTTAATGTTGGGTAGATATGATTGAACTGTGGAAGAGTATGTATAGAGAGAGGCCAAGAGGGAATTGAGACATTGGAGTTGGTGAGGTCATGCAAAGGACATATTTTATTTTAGTAGGAGAAGGTGGTGGGGCTGTTGGTAGAATTTCAGATAGAGATTTTTTGTTTTTTTTTTATTAATTTATGAGAATTAAGTAGTTGTATAGAAGACAACTCATGTTTCAATTTCACCTTCTCATAGGAATTATATTTTATTTTGGTCAACATATTTTGAGAATTATATTTAGATAATCAGTTCCACTACCTCGCTTTTTTATGGTTACAAAAAAGGCCAATGGATTTTTGACAACTGTTTGACCAATCAGAATGTGCCAGCACAAGAGGGGAAAAATTCTTCATGACAGGGAGGAATGAGGAATCCATGTGAGAGATTTCTAAGGTGGGAGACCTATTCGGAGGCTCTACCAAGTGTTGCAACTAATCCTCTAGGTATCCAAGTATCCAACCCATCAAACTACAATATATTACTCCTACTAAGATGTGGGCAGAAGCGGAATTTAAGGAGTAAGAAGGAAAATTATATATTTTGAAAATAATGTAAACCAAAAATAATAACCAAAGGAACTATGTGATGGTCTGGCGAATATGTGGCCACATGTGGGCCTCCTTTTTAATTACGAGATGCACTACGGATAGCCCAAACTTCTACTCTGCTGAATTGATAAACCCCTCGGATGGCCCATTCCAAGGGTTTTCGCCATGCTAAGAAAATACTCTCTTAGTTAACCCTACGTGGCGTGCCCTGGCATGATGAGCTATTTGGAGTCAACTCAACTAAAATTTTTCTTGTGTAAAAAAATATGTGACATGTTACTAATGGGAGTTGGATCTAGTAAAAGGCCTAATCTTCTATAATATGGCGAACTAAAGTTTAAATCCCACTGTAGTAGTACCACATTTAATACATGACATTGCCTCAAATGTAATTATTTTCAATAGAAGAATATATATGCATACAAAAATAAGTCTGTGGCATGTTACTAGGGGTGTTTATAGGACGGGATCATAACAAGTTTATCCCATACCGTTTGATAGAGATCGGGACAAATTTTGTCCTGTGTCCCCTCCCATCTAGAAGATATCCCGATCCAATTGGAACGGGATAAGATGCCAGTCCCATCCAAATTTTTTTAAAAATAATTGAACCTCAATTGAAAAACAAAAGAGTAAAATGAAGCAAATTGGTAACAAATTCATACATTTTTCAACAAGTTTTTAACATAATCTTAAAAAAAATTCTAAAAAATGGGTCATAATGATATATATATATTAATATTATAAAATACTCCTTCAGTTCTTAATATAAGATTTAATTGAGGAGTTGATTTTAGTTCTAAATATAAAATATATTTTATATATTTATTAACTTTTTCTTAAATTATCTTTATTGATATTCCCTCAGCAATAATCAAGTAAGAGAGGGAAGAAGGGAGTTAGGGAAGATTATTAGAGTATTTTAAAAAAATATGTCATATTAATTATCCTTATTAATATTTACTCTTCTAGTTATTAACATATAATATTTTTAATTAATTACCCCCATCTCATGTCCCGTTTTGGTCTACTTTTTGTCCCATCCCGATACGACTAGGATAGGGACAGGACAACCGGGATGAGATAAACTTGCACTATGTTACATGTTATCATTAGGGTTAGATAAAATGGGTTAATTTCTCATAACATAATAAATGAAGGTATGAATTATCGTTAGAAAATGTGATCATATTTAGTATATAGTAATATCTCAAGTATGATTGACTCAAGTAAAAAAATACTTGTGTTTAGAGGGAAGAGGGAGAAAAGAGTTCTTTCATCAGTTCTCTTAAGCTCTCCACGAATTCAATTCGTCACAATTTTGAATATCCTTTGTGAACTTGAATATGTTGACTCTCGAGTTTTGGTCTGCCTTTACGAACATAGAGGTGTGATTGAGTTTTCAATTGTATTTTCGTTTCACTTGAATCATCAATATTTAGTAAAAAGAATCAACAAAACTTGTTACAACTAGTAAATAGTTGGATATTTTAAATATAATATCTTAAGTTTAAATAAGATTATGCGTATAAAAAAATATTTTGTTGGGAGAGATAAAACTTACTTCGGTAATTTTTATGTTTTAGGAGGATTAATCTCTAAGCTGTTAACTAAGGTATTCCACATGATTTCTACCAAAAATATTTAGTAAGAGGATTATAGTGTCAGGTTTCCATAATGTATAAAAAAATTTAACTTCTTCATATGCTTCATAAGACCTACTACTATTTCTTATTGGTAAAAAATATGACATATTTTCTATATTTATTAATTTTTTTAAAATTATTCTTATTAATACTTCCTTAATAATAATCAAATAAGGAAGAGAGGAATTAAGAAAGATGATTATGATATTTTAAAAAAATATGTTATATTAATTAATTTAACTGATTTCCTTAATGTAATCAAATTAATTAAATATATTATATATTAAAGAATGAAAAAATATTATGTATAACATTAATGCTAGAGTAGTAGAGCAGCATATTTGGGTGTGTATAAGGTCTCGGTCTATAATTAAGATTGATTAACTTTTGTAGATATCTTGATGGAACTATTAATGTTTGTGTGTGTAAACTTATCAATATATCTAATAAGTCTATTTCAATCTTTTAATTTGATATTACAATTTTAAGGGTGAAACATGCAAGTTACACCTCTGGAAGCACTACAACAAAATTTGAGAGTTACAGCAGTTAGTTTGTAGTAGTGAAGGGTGTCATATCCCTAATTTTCTTATCTGATGTATATGTATAGTTTATATGCAATCATCATGAGATTCTTGAAGTAAACTGTATCAGATTAAGGAAGAAAAGAGAGTGACTGATAACTAAGGAAAGTTCAAAGATTTAAATGAAATTTAGGAAATGTTTAAGGCCAAAACTAAAGGTAGAGATAAAAGATGAGCCAAAAAATATAATTACTAAAAGTTAAGGGACTTAAATGTAATTTATCAAAAGTTCAGGGGTAAAAATGTAATTATGAGAGAGTTGAGCCGAAAAATGCCTAAAACTACCTAGAAATAATTTAGTCCTAAATTTTATCAGTAAGTAGAAAAAATTATTCTGATTACTTTAACGCATCACATATTTTTTATTTGAGGTCCCGATTAATTGATATGAATTCCTGAAGTCAGAAAAAATTATTACAGTATTTCTCAGACCTCAGAATTAGATAAAACTTTATATTAAATTTCTATAATTAATATGAGAATTTATAAAATTGACAGAGTCAGAAAATGAATCTTGTAGATTTTTTAAGAGAATTTACATTGTAATAAAATACCTGATAAATACTTTCAGGAGAGGTTTCTCAGGATTTGTATCATAAAAACAATTGACCCATATCAAGGCCCAAAATGATGTCCCAGAGGCCTAGTGAGGTGGTTGGATAGTTAAGTGGGCTAGAGTTTAAAGCACCCTATAAAAGTGTGAAATTACAAAAATGCCCTATGTAGCCAGATTGTACCAGAAAAGGATGGAGGGCATTTTGGTCATTTTAGACAGGTCAAAAAAATTCAAGCAAGTACATGGGTGATTAGTTAGAGCCAGTATATACCCTGATAAAGTATAAAGAAGTGTGAAATGACAATTATGCCCTTAGGGTTAATGTAGTGCAAGAAAGTGCAATAAGGGTATTTTGGTAATTTCTTAAGGGATGGTGTTGAAAAATGTGCCCTAGGGGCCAATCATTGTCTTATGAATATTATTGATTTATGAATTTATTAATTGAGTTATCATATTATTTGCATGTTATTGTGATGACTATCATTGGATAATTCATGATCTTATCCTAAATGTCCCTGGTCGGTCATCTATGCGGGAGCAGAGATGAAATAAGACCAGTATGACTTTGAAGATGTATAGAGATATAAATCAAAGTCATAGGCACATGTAAGAGTACAAGGTGTTGGACCGACCCGCTATGAGAGAGCTGCATGGGTTACATCATAAGCTTCTCTCATATACAAACCATGTCACTATGCCCTTTGACCTGAGATCATCATAGATTTCTACATGACAAACGCTCAGCTTTGACCTAGTCAAAAGTTACTTTTGACCGAGTGATCATACAGACTATGTTCGGGTTTAGTGGTTTTTCATGCGGAGGAATGTGAATGGTCAAGATGGAATTTATCCCTCACATTCGTAGAGAGATATTACTGGGCCCCTCGATGAGTGAGTCTGAGAAATATATGGCCATACTGTAATAGAAAGGTAGTTCCATTTCTATAGTCAGATTGCTCAGGGATCGAGAAAGTAACGGTCAGGAATAGGAGAATGACATTATCCATGCCTCATCCATGACCAAAATATCATGTGACAGAAGGGACATGATATGGTTGTATAAAAGGTTACATCGTTTATCGATCATCATATGATTTGGGTAGTCGTTATGTCTTGCTAGAGACCGCTTGCGACTTGTGGGCCAGTATAGCAAATGACACTACTAACTTCATATGGGCCTACAGGGTCACACACAAAATAACCCAACACGAGTTATGATGTCCAGATTTATTGAATCTAAGACGTGTTTAGATTCAATGAATGATCCAGGGTTGATGTATATATTTATTTATATTTATATTCGTATATATATAAATTTGTATATATACATTATATATAAGGGATATATAGGATTTAATTTATAAGGATAAATTAAATCTCTATCACGTTTGAATTTGAAATTCAAATTGATAGGATATCTCATATAAGATATATTTACAATATTTAATTTATAAGGATAAATTAAATCTCTATCACGTTTGAATTTGAAATTTAAATTGATACGATATCTCATATAAGAGATATTTACAAGATTTAATTTATAAGGATAAATTAAATCTTTATCACGTTTGAATTTGAAATTCAAATTGATAGGATATCCCAAATTCGATTTATAAGAATAAATCAAATATAGTCCAGTCTTATCTTTATTTAAATTAAATAAATAGGTGAATTAAATATGTGCGAAGGATTTAATATAAACATTATTTATTTAATTAGTTTCTTATTAAATTATACAATATGTGATATTGTATTATTTTTGAAATTAATATAGATTAATTCTAAAATCTAATTCGGTTGAGAAAAAACGCAGAGCTCCTACATATCTGATTTTAGGAGCTACGTTTTTGGTGTACAACACATAACACAAAAGGCCGAACAGAATCTGCAAAAGGTTTACAGATAAGAAACTGCTGAAGTAGAGACGGAGAGGATGAATTCTTGAGAAAGCCTTAGAGGGACAGGAGACGCTAGCACGTCGTTCGTGGTTGGAACGCTGTTCGTGTGGATACCAGTAGAGGAAGACGACCTGAGGAGTCGACTTCTTGCGATCAAAGAGAGCACGAGCCACGGAGAGAAGCTGTGGACGTCTTCTTGCGATCAGAAAGAGATCATCAGCCGTGGAAAGAAGCTGTGGAAGTCGCTGGGAAACACTGAGGGTAATGCTTCTTCCCACTTGACTTAAACACGTACGGTAGATCCTGGTAAGGAATGGAGAAAATTTTTAAATTAATTTCCGTTGCGTGTCTTCCAATTCCTTACAGATGGTTGATAGATAAATACTCAGTTTAATAATGTCAATAGTAGGAAAAACCTAGACACTGGTTTTTATGACAGAATACATATTCTGAAATATTATAAAAATTGGGAACATAAAATAATCTGGTTTTTGTGAAACTGCTCAGATTGGTACCATACTAGATTTAAATTTTTTCTATCAGTATTTTTACTTTTCTTAAGCCAAAAACATCCCTAAATGAGGTCATGCATGACATCATTACTAAGGCTTCTAGGGTAAGCTTGATGGAAGGTGAATTATGGACCCTTAGATTAAATAGTAACTAAACTAATCTTGGCCTTCCATTTTCACCCAATTTTGTCTATAAATACCACACCATTTTAGACCTTATGTGGAATATTAGACACCTTGGGGAACCTCTGCTAAAATTTCCTTTGAGGCAAGAAAGAAGCATACAACTTGGAGCAACAAGAAAGGTAACTAGTTCCTTTGTTCTTGGACTTTAATCTAGCAAGTTGGCTCTTAGTTTTAAGAGGTTTTTGTGACATATTTCCCTTGATGGTGCTGCTGGAAATTCTGTCCATATATGATAAGAATATGAGTTTTATGTTATGGATAGTTTAGACAAGGTTAAACAAGCTAGAATCAAGTGGTATATGCTTGGAAATTCAAGTATGCATGTAGTTAGGGTTTTGTGTTCTTGGCTGCCACTATACAAATCACTATTCATATGTTAGAATTTCATGATTTTGATGCTTCCAATGAGTTGAAAATGGAAAATTGTGTGGGGATAAAGTAGAAAAACAAGTATTGGAAGTATTGGAATCAAAATGTGAATTTTTGGAAAATAGTAGCGGCATTTCAGTTTTGTACAGCAGCCAAAGATGTGTTTTGATTTTGGGAATTTTGGTTTCATATTTGGATTATACATGAAAAATTGTGTGGAAATGAACCATGAGAATTTATTTTAGAAAGATGGAAGTATAGAACATAAAATGGAAAAATAATGGAAGTTAGTGAAAACCTAGTATTGGAATTGTTTTGAAGTTGAGTTGTAACTTGATGTTACTTTGTAATGGCTAGGTTTTGACATTTGTGTGGGAAGAAGACCATTTCAAGAAGAGTGTGACAAGGATATCTTAAGAGGTAGAAGAATACCTAACTATAATTTCATATTTGTTTGATTGTATGCTTGCTTGTTAGTTATGATGTTTGGTTGAGCTTAAGATTATGGCATCATAATGATGATGAAGTATGAATGATTGCAACTCCTTACAACTAATGTCATGATAATATGCATGTTAGAGTTTTCTTATGTATTATTATGAAGTAGCTCCCATCTCATGATAACATGTTAGGCATTTAATCAATCATACATGATATTATAGTTTGTTTGACTTGCTATTGAGATTTTCATGAAATCTTATTCTTTCCATATGCATAACCATGTTATAGGTGCTGGAACATATCAAGGAAAATGGGTAAATATAGATGGTTCAACTTATGTAATAAGTTATGTTGATCACTTGGCACTATGAGATAACTTGATGGCATACCTAGCATGTATAGTGTGTTTGTAATATGAGGTAGTAACCTTATGAAAATAATTACAACAACTTAACCAAATATTTTGGACTTGAAATTTGGTATGAAAGTATCTAAGATGCATAGCTTTAAATGGACATCAAGAGCATCTCAATTGGTTAAGTTTTCAATTTACTATGATTTTTTTAAGTTGGAGATAAAATCTGGAATTGAGATAAAATGAGCTACTAGAGGTAGTGACATTCAATCACTAATTTCATATAGTATATGAATGAATCTGTCTACAAAATTTTATAGACTTAAAGAAAACATCTGGAGATTTAAATCCATAAGTAACATGTTTCATTTTGACAAGTAACCAAAGAGAAATGAATTTTTGAATTTAAGGTAAAGAAACTTGAATTTCTAGATTTATCAAATGAACAATATTTTTCAATGAATAAACTGATTTTATTGGGACAATGAAATCTCAGTTTTATATTTTTCCTTCAAATTTAAATGAAAGAGGTTCCATTAGAAATTAGAACCACTTCATTTTGATTTTTCTATATTTAATTATGAATTTTTAAATTTAAGTATGTATTCTATATTACCAAATAAACAGTAACTGTGAATAGTACCCAAGAAGAAATTTCTTGAAAAATGCATATTTCTAAAGTAAAGGGATATGCAATTGGTTCAAGTTACTTCCAATTGAGTATAATTGAGGTTGAAAATAAGGATATGACAAAGGGCAAACCGCTACAAAGTCTCATTTTATAGATGTTTACCTATAAATTGCTAAAAATTTACAGCACTTTGACTGTGAACAGTGCTTATGGACATTTGCTGTGGTTACAACTGCTACAAAAATAGAACCAGATAGTAGGAACGCATTTATAGTGGTTCAAACTGCTACTAGTGTTCGCACCATAATGCATGAAGAGTTTGACCTCTGCAAACTTCCAAGCGGTAAGCGACTGTTAGGTTGTCAGGAATTCAGGATTTTGTAGCGGTTTATACCTACTGGAAAATTAAACCACTGCAAAATTCCAAGATGAGGAGTGAAAGGGTGTAACCACTACAAACTTAAGGAAAATGACCGTTCTCATTCCACTCTAGGGACATGTTTGTAGTAGTTTGGACAACTATAAAGTCCCACACAGACCGATGCTTGCACACATGTCAGAGGCTGTTGGCTATTTGCAACAGTTTGTCATAATTAACCACTACAAATGTACAAACTGCTACAAATAAATGCGCTTTGAAACCTATAAATACCCCTTACGCTTGCATTTCCAAATTTTGCCCAAAACTCTGTCAAATTGTGATCAAAAGTCTCAGTTGCGAAGACCAATATCTTAGTCCACTTTTGAGGTATTAATAGAAATTTTATATACATAGCTTATTTATTTAAAAAGTTGAGTTATTTATTTAATTTAGTTATATAATGATTATAAATCTTTATTTAGCGTTATTTAACTATTTATTTAGCGAAGTTTAGATGGTTAAGTAGATTAGGTATACCTATTTGACTAGGAATATTTTTAATATGTTAGACTTTATTTTTATTTGTTAATTAGGAATATAAATTAGACTACGAATACTTGTTTGACTATGAATACCTGTTGGCCTTTATTTTTTTTAATATATTAGACTTAAGAATAATGTTTGATTAGGAATATTTTTATCTGTTAATTAGGATTGTAATTAGGATTGTAATTAGGATTATTTTACAAAGTTTAATATTTTGATTCTTGAATTATGAATTTTTCCAGTAAATTGAAATTTATTTATATATTGATTATTTTTTATTGATTAATAATATGGATTAGAAGATTTTTTTATTTACATTTATTTAATATTTTTTTCATGTTTTCATTTTAAATAGGATAGGTCATTGAGGTGGTAAGGAGCCGATAGATCAGCCGTACAAACCTACCCTTAGCCAGAGTGCTGGGGATAGGGATTTAGAGCTAGACATCAGTGTAGATGATTATGATCCCTACCAGCTCGACGAGGCAATCACGTTGTCTCTGTTCGAGAGAGGAGCTTCTCAGATTTGAGAGTATTCCTACTAGCATGATTTAGGCGGGGGAAGAGAGGAAGCAGGAGGGTGGGGTTGCTTAGGAGGGGATGAGGGGGTGCCTGGTGGCCAATTAGATGAGTGGCCTTGTCATGAAAGGTGGCAAATGGGACAATTGGTAGAAGTCGTAGGTAAGATTTTTTTAAATTGTACTTTATAATTTAAAATTTGAATTTTATATGAGTTTGAATAATATAAATATGTTTAAATTTCACTTTGTAGATGATCAGAGGATCAAGTCAACTAGTAGGATAATAGTTATAGACATCTCAATGATGAGGGGGCGTGTGATTGTGCTAGTTAACCATATAGGTCAGCCGATCCAACTAGGGGCCAGCTGTACAACAAGTACTTGTGGTTACTGGCAAAGGAGTATACCCCTTTTCCCATCAACAAGAAGGATTGGTGGACGATGGATACGCCAATCAAGGATAGAGCTTGGGAACTAATAAATATAATTAATTTTAATCCTAAATCGGTTATTTCAATGAATAAATATTTTCTTAAAAATTAACATTTAATTTACTTAATTGCAGACTAAGTTTGTGGTGGAAGAGCGTGCAGAGGGGAATACTATGAAAAAACTAGGGAAAGACTAGAGGAATGCGAGGATGACCCTCTTTCATCTGGCAAGTGGTGACAGGATGTAGTGTGAGGAGGGCATAGCGAATGATGGGCTCGATGGTGTCCCCTTGTAAGATTAGAGGGAGTTTGTAAGATTGCAGTTTACACCAAAGGCGAGAGTATAAATTTAGTTAATTAAGTTCAAAATATTTAATTTTTTTCCCAGTTGACATACCATGTACGTAATTTGTTTTAGGAAGTGTCCCAAAGAGGAGCCGCCAGCTTCCATCACCAGACCATGCGGCACAGGAGTGGCTCGAGACCCTTTCTTTGTTGCTCATTGGAAAACTCCTTCAAATAATGATAATTAACCACCTTAAATCATTTTTACCAAAATTGGATAGAAACTAACCATAATGACAATAAGTTTTGTTAATCATTTAAAATTTATCATAGCTAGAGAAAGAAAACTTTACTTCTAAAGAGTTAACTATGATAAAAAAAGACAAAATCACCCTCAAGCACTATCATAGTTAAAAGAGTTCCACTTATTTTGAAAATGTTATCCATGATATAAAAGAGTAAAACTTATATAAGGATACTATTATGGATATAAGAGCTTCACACAACATTCACATATAAAACCATATTAGAAATGATTCGGGTTGAAGCCCCTGATTAAAACCACTATCACAATTATTTTCACAACTATCTCAAATGGGCCTCTGAGTATCAAACACAGGAATAACATCACATAAGCCTACTTGACAACCAAGATCCTTTATAATACTCATTTATAAATAAATTCTCAATATTATACATTTTAAAAGTGGATTAACAATCAACAAATCACAAGCAACAATCTTGGGCCTCAAGTCCACTACTAACACATATTCCAAGCATCAAATCCAAATAAAATATTTCATTATATCAGAGTATACAAAATGAGCCCTAATATGACAATATACAATTATTCCACACATAAATCCAAGGAGGAGGCTATAAAATTGTTATAACACCAATTAAGCCTCCAAAGCCTTTCCTAAGGTTCTAGCTCGATGCTATCATCTGAAAAATATTAATAACCACGGCGTGAGACAAATGTTTCAATAACCAATAATTATACTTATCATGCATACTAACATGTACTCGTGAAGTGTCAAGTGGGGCAGTTAACAAAATACAACATATAGAAAATAACATATCATCATAATATAATCAATTAGATAAACTACCTAAGTTCCTCCCATCAATCCAATCGAACTCCCTTATACCCTCCAACTGAACCCATGGGCTAATAATAACTACCATATGACTGGCTACTAAAAAAGCTAACCGGTCAAGTGTTATAGATTGGCCAAAATCTATAAAGCACATGACCAAACCATGTGTTCATTCCCCCTTGGCAAACAGGTGGGGGTGTTGCAGTCTCTCGGTAAACTGGTGGGACGAAAGCCATGAAAGGAATTGGAAGATACACAGTGGAAATTAATTTAAAATTTTTTCCATTCCTTGCCAGGATCTACTGTATGTATTTAAGTCAAGTGGGAAGAAGCATTACCCTCAGTGTTTCTCAGCGACTTCAACAGCTTCTGGTCATGACGTTCACGGCTTCTCTCTGCGGCTCGTGCTCCTTTTTCGATCGCAAGAAGTCGATGACTCAGGTCAGCTTTCTCTACTGGTATCCACACGAACAGCGTTCCAACCACGAACGACGTGCTAGTGTCTCTTGTCCCTCAAGGGCTTTCCCAAGAATTCATCCTCTCCATCTCTATTTCGGCAGTTTCTTATCTGGAAACCTTTTACAGATTCCCCTTCGGCCTTTCTGTGTTCTTTGTGTGTCTTGCTAAAAACACAGCTTCTAAAATCAGATATATAGGATGCTATGCGTTTTTCTCTCTACTGAATTGGATTTTGGAGTTAATCTTATATTAATTCCGAAATTAATACAATATCATATATTTTATAATTTTATAAGAAACTAATTAAATAAATAATATTAAATCTGTCCCACAGATTTAATTACCTATTTATTTAACTTTAAATAAAGATGAGACTGATCTATATTTGATTTATTCTCATAAATCAAATTTGAGATATCCTATCAATTTGAATTTCAAATTCAAACGTGATAGGGATTTAATTTATCCTTATAAATTAAATCTTATAAATATCTCTAATATGAGATATCCTATCAATTTGAATTTCAAATTCAAACGTGATAGGGATTTAATTTATTCTTATAAATTAAATATTATAAATATCTCTTATATGAGATATCCTATCAATTTGAATTTCAAATTCAAACGTGATAGAGATTTAATTTATCCTTATAAATTAAATCTTATATATCTCTTATATAATATATATATATATATATGAATTTATATATATATGAATATAAATATAAATAAATATATACATCCACCCTGGATCTTTTATTGAATCTGAACATGTCTTAGATTCAATAAATCTGGACATCATAGCTCGTGTTGGGCTATTTTGTGTGCGACCCTGTAGGCCTATATGAAGTTGGCAGTAGGCTATTTGCTATACTGGCCCATAAGTCACAAGCGGTCTCTAGTAAGACATAACAACTACCCAAATCATATGAGGATCGATAAACGATGTAACCTTTTATACAACCATATCATGTCCCTTCTGTCACGCGATATTTTGGTCATGGATGAGGCATGGATAATGTCATCTTCCTATTCCTGACCGTTACTTTCTTGATCCCTGAGTAGTCTGACTGTAGAAATGGAACTACCTTTCCATTACAGTATGGCCATACATTTCTCAGACTCACTCATCGAGGGGCCCAGTAATATATCTCTACGAGTGTGAGGGACAAATTCCATCTTGACCATTCACATTCCTTCGCATGAAAAAACCACTAAACCCGAACATAGTATTTATGATCACTCGGTCAAAAGTGACTTTTGACTAGGTCAAAGCTGAGCGTTTGTCATGTAGGAATCCATGATGATCTCAGGTCAAAGGGCATATTGACATGGTTTGTATATGAGAGAAGCTTATGACGTTACCCATGCAGTTCTCTCATAGCGGGTCGATCCAACACCTTGTACTCTTACATGTGCTTATGACTCTGATTTATATCTGTATATATCTTCAAAGTTATACTGGTCTTATTTCATCTGTGCTTCCGCAGAGATGACCGACTAGAGACATTTAGGATAAGATCATGAATTATCCAAGGATGGTCATCATAGTAAACATGCAAATAATATGATAACATAATTAATAAATTCATAAATCAATAATATTCATAAGACAATGATTGGCCCCTAGGGCACGATTTCCAACAACCTCCCACTTGTACTAGGTACAATCATTAATTTGACTAATTCCTATTGACCTAACATGATGCTCATGCTTTTCCTGCACAGGCGGCTTTGTTAGAGGATCAGCAACATTATCTTCTCATGCTATTTTGCCTATTTTTATATCACCTCTATCGTTGATTTCTCTGATGAGATGAAATCGCCTGAGTAAATGCTTGGTCCTTTGATGTGACCTAGGCTTTTTGGCCTATGCAATGGCACCGCTATTGTCACAGAGGAAAGTTATTGGATCTGAGATGGTAGGTATCACTCCTAGTTCTGTGATGAACTTCCTGATCCAAACGGCTTCCTTAGCTGCATCTGATGCTGCTATATACTCAGCTTCCGTTGCAGAATCTGCTACAGTACCCTGCTTAGAGCTCTTCCAACTTACTGCTCCATTATTGAGGAGGAATATATACCCAGACTGCAATTTTTGGTCATCCTGGTCAGTTTGAAAACTCGCATCCGTATAACCAGTTACACAGAGTTCGTCATCCAATCCACCATAGACCAAAAATAAGTCCTTAGTCCTTCTTAAGTACTTAAAGATATTCTTGACAGCAGTCCAATGGCCCTCACCAGGGTCCTATTGATATATGCTAGTCATACTTAAGGCAAACGAGATATCCAGTCGAGTACATAACATGGCGTACATGATAGATCCTATGGCCGAGGCATATGGAACTTTACTCATGCGACCTCACTGATCAGATGTACTAGGACACAGATCTTTGCTGAGGTGAATACCATGAGACATAGGTATGAAACCCCTATTTGATTCGTGCATACTGAACCTATACAGTATTTTGTCTATGTATGTACTCTGACTGAGTCCTAGAAGTCTTTTAGATCTATCTCTATAGATTTTGATTCCTAGGATATAGGTGGCTTCACCCAAGTCTTTCATCAAGAAAGACTTTCCTAACCAAGACTTGACAATCTGCAAGGTAGGAATGCCATTCCCAATAAGTAGGATTTCATCGACATAGAGTACCAAAAACACAACTGTGCTCCCACTAACCTTCTTGTACACACAAGGTTCATCGATATTTTGAAGAAATCCAAACTCTTTGACTACTTCATCAAAACAATGATTCCAACTCCGAGAGGCTTGCTTCAGTCCATAAATGGACCATTGAAGCTTGCACACTTTACCAGAGTCCTCGGAATGCACAAACACTTCAGGTTGTGTCATGTACACATCCTCAAGGAGCTTTCCATTAAGGAAGGTTGTCTTGACGTTCATCTGCCATATTTCATAGTCATAATATGCTGCTATGGCAAAGAGGATTCTGATTGATTTGGCCATTGCAACTAGGGAAAAGGTCTCATCATAGTCCACACCATGAGTTTGAGTAAATCCTTTTACAACCAGTCGTGCCTTGAAGACATTTACATTGCCATCCATGTCAGTTTTCTCCTTAAAAATCCACTTGCACCCGACAATTTTTACACCTTCAGGCGGGTCAACTAAGGTCTAAACCTTATTGTCGTACATGGATTGCATCTCAGACTTCATGGCATTCGGCCATTTTTTAGAGTTTGGTCCCACTATAGCTTCTCGATAGGTAGTCGGCTCATTATGCTGAATGAGCAACACATCACGACTATCAGAAATTAGAAATCCATATCTCTGAGGCTGAAGTCGTGTCCTATTAGATTTCTGTGGACCTTGCGTGACTTGAGGAGTATCAATAACTTGTTATGAGTCTTCTCTATTTTCCATCTGCAGTTCTGTGGTGTCTTCTGGCTCTCGAACTTCTTCGAGGTGTACCTTACTCCCACTGGTTCTTTTAGAGATAAATTCTCGTTCGAGAAAGATACCATTTATGACAACAAACACTTTGTTATCAGTAGGGTTGTAGACGTAATATCCCTTGGTTTCCTTAGGATATCCTACAAAAAGGCACCTTGAGGATTTGGGCGCTAATTTGTCTGAGGCTTGTTGCTTAACATAGACCTCGCATCCCCAAATCTTGAGGAAAGATAAACTAGGTGTCCTCCCAGTCTATATCTCATATGGAGTCTTTTCAATTGCCTTAGATGGAACATGATTGAGTGTGAACGCAGCTGTCTCTAGGGCATGGCCCCAAAAGGAGGGCGAAAGATCTGTTCGACTCATCATGGATTGAACCATATCTAATAGTATTCGATTCCTCCATTCAGAAATGCCATTCCATTGTAGTGTCCCTGGAGGAGTCAATTGTGAGACTATCCCACAACTCCTAAGATGATCTATGAACTCTTGGCTCAAATATTCACCACCCCGATCAGATCAAAGGGCTTTAATTGTTTCGCCAAGCTAGTTTTGTACTTTATTTTGAAATATTTTGAACTTTTCAAAAGACTCAGATTTATGTTTTATTAGATAGATATGCCCATATCTGCTGAAATCATCTATGAATGTTATGAAGTACGAATAACCTCCTCTGGCATTTGTGTTCATTAGTCCACACACATCTGTATGTTTGAGGCCCAATAAATCAGTGGCCCTCTCACTGTGCCCAATGAAAGGTAACTTTGTCATCTTTCCTAACAAGCAAGACTCGCAAGTGTCATATGATTTAAAATCAAATGAGTTGAGAAATCCATCTTGATGGAGTTTGGAAATGCGTTTCTCATTTATGTGGCCCAGACGACAGTGTCAGAGGTATGTGGGATTCAAATCATTTAGTTTGACCCTTTTGGCAGTTATGTTATAGATATTTCCACGATTGGGTTGTTCCAAATTTAATATATAATGATTAACATGCAAATCACCATGAGCATAGAAAATATCATTATGATAAATAGAACATCTACTATTCCCAGCAATGGAAGTGAAACCTTTCTTATCCAAATAAGAAAGTGAAATAATGTTACTACTTAAAGCAGGAACATAATAGCAATTGTTTAAAACTAACAAAAGCCCAGTGGGCAGAACTAATTCATAAGTGCCTACATCTAACGCATCAACCCTTGCTCTGTTTCCAACTCGTAGGTCAACCTCGCCCTTTTTCAGCTTCCTACTGTCCGTTAGTCCCTGCACATTTGTACAAATATGAGAACCACACGTAGTATCTAATACCCATGAGATAGAAGTAGAAAGATGAATGTCTATAACATAAATACCTGAAGTGATAGCCCCGCTGTCCTTCTTGTTCTTTTTCAGATCTTCGAGGTAGAGTTTGCAATTCCTCTTCCAATGACTAGGTTCATTGTAGAAGAAGCAGACTCCTTCCTTAGGAGGCTTTGCCTTCTTTGGTGTAGGCTTGGTTTCGGGCTTGCCTGACTCTTTGGTCTTACCTGATGAGCCATGACCCTTCCCCTTGCCTTTGCCTTTCTTTTTCATACCCTTTCCTTTCTGAACCATCAAAACACTACTGGGCTTCTTCTTAAGACTGGGCTCAGCAGTTTTAAGCATCCCATGTAGTTCAAAAATAGATTTCTCCATCTTGTTCATGTTGTAGTTCATGACAAACTGGTCATAACTTTCTAGGAGTGAGTTCAAGATCAAATCTATAGCTAACTCCTGGCTCATAGGAAATCTAAGCCTCTCAAGGTAATCAATGTACCCCTTCATCTTTAAGACATGAGTACTAACTGATGCACCTTCAGCCATCTTGCAGGAATGTAAGGCCTTAGTGGTCTCATACCTCTCTTGCCTTGCCTGTTGCTGGAACATTTCCTTGAGATACACAATCATCTCATAAGCCTCCATGTGTTCCAGATCTCTTTGGAGCTCCGGAACCATGGTGGCTAGCATCAAGCATCCCACATCGACAGAGTCTTTCTTATGCTTCGTGTAAGCATCTCTCTGAGCTCTAGGAGCATTGGCCGCTGGCTCCTCAGGAATGGGTTGATCTAGGACATGCGCCTTTCTTTCCTACTTGAGAACAATTCTCAAGTTTCTAAACCAGTCAAGAAAGTTTGTCCCATTGAGTTTGTCCTTCTCAAGGACAGATGACAGCAATAATGTAGCAGTATTACTAGTCGTCATGATTCTACAATTAAAAATATACAATTTAATTAGAAATCTCCCACTAAATAAAGAACCCTCAATGCAATAGTTAGTGGGCTAAGATCCATATTTGGCTCAAACTTAAGTCCGCTTTGGCAGGACGCTTAAATTAAGTTATTTAGGTAGGTAACACCTTTACCAATTACATCAAATGTAACTCTTAGATGTTCATGGGATCCTATCATCATATGATCTGGCATGTTTTTAATCCCATCTAATGCCTTGAGACCCAAAACCGTTTTGTTAATCTCAATTAAGTCAAACAATAATAAACATGTGAGAGTAGTACTATTACTCTTGCTTATCTCCCCAAGATAACTCAAAAGCACCCACTTTGGAGGAGTTCACAATTGAGCGATCGAGGTTTTGACAAGTGTTCATAAATTGATGGCATTATGACTTAAGATTTCATTTAGAGGGCTTAATTTAACTATCTGGTTTATACGAATGCATGTTTCTCAGTTTGTATCTCATACAAGTAATATGCATATGCTGATATAATCATAAGATGCATAATTAAACGTGATACAATATAGCTCACCTATCCTGTTGGAAATCGTGCCCTAGGGCCCAATCATTATCTTATGAACATTATTGATTTATGAATTTATTAATTGAGTTATCATATTATTTGCATGTTTACTATGATGACCATCCTTGGATAATTCATGATATTATCCTAAATGTCCCTGGTCGATCATCTATATGGGAGCACAGATGAAATAAGACCAGTATGACTTTGAAAATGTATAGAGATATAAATCAAAGTCATAAGCACATGTAAGAGTACACGGTGTTGGACCGACCCGCTATGAGAGAACTGCATGGGTAACGTCATAAGCTTCTCTCATATACAAACCATGTCAATATGCCCTCTGACCTGAGATCATCATGGATTCCTACATGACAAAACGCTCAGCTTTACCTAGTCAAAAGTTACTTTTGACCGAGTGATCATAAAGACTATGTTCGGGCTTAGTAGTTTTTCATGCGGAGGAATGTGAATGGTCAAGATGGAATTTGTCCCTCACATTCGTGGAGAGATATTACTGGGCCCCTCGATGAGTGAGTCTGAGAAATGTATGGCCATACTGTAATGGAAAGGTAGTTCCATTTCTATAGTCAGACTACTCAGGGATCGAGAAAGTAACGGTCGGGAATAGGAGGATGACATTATCCATGCCTCATCCATGACCAAAATATCGTGTGACAGAAGGGACATGATATGGTTGTATAAAAGGTTACATCGTTTATCGATCCTCATATGATTTGGGTAGTCGTTATGTCTTGCTAGAGACCGCTTTCGACTTGTGGGCTAGTATAGCAAATGGCCCACTGCCAACTTCATATGGGCCTACAAGGTCGCACATAAAATAGCCCAACACGAGCTATGATGTCCAGATTCATTGAATCTAAGACATGTCCAGATTCAATGAATGATCCAGGTGAATGTATATATATTTATTTATATTTATATTCGTATATATATAAATTCGTATATATATATATTATATATATGAGATATATGAGATTTAATTTATAAGGATAAATTAAATCCCTATCACGTTTGAATTCGAAATTCAAATTGATAGGATATCTCATATAAGAGATATTTATAAGATTTAATTTATAAGGATAAATTAAATCCCTATCACGTTTGAATTCAAAATTCAAATTGATAGGATATCTCATATAAGAGATATTTATAAGATTTAATTTATAAGGATAAATTAAATCTCTATCACGTTTGAATTCGAAATTCAAATTGATAGGATATCTCATATAAGAGATATTTATAAGATTTAATTTATAAGGATAAATTAAATCTCTATCACGTTTGAATTCGAAATTCAAATTGATAGGATATCTCATATAAGAGATATTTATAAGATTTAATTTTAAGGATAAATTAAATCCCTATCATGTTTGAATTTGAAATTCAAATTGATAGGATATCTCAAATTTGTTTTATGAGAATAAATCAAATATAGTTCAGTCTCATCTTTATTTAAAGTTAAATAAATAGGTAATTAAATCTGTGGGACGGATTTAATATTATTTATTTAATTAGTTTCTTATAAAATTATACAATATATGATATTGTATTATTTTCGAAATTAATATAAGATTAACTCCTAAAATCCTTTTCGGTTAGGGAAAACGCAGAGCATCCTATATATCTAATATTAGGAGCTACGTTTTGGGATAGACACACACATAGAACACAGAAAGGCCGAATGAGACTCTGCAAAAGGTTTGCAGATAAGAAACTGCCGAAATAGAGACGGAGAGGACGAACTCTTGAGAAAGCCCTGGAGGGACAAGAGACGCTAGCACGTCGTTCGTGGTTGAAAAGCTGTTCGTGTGGATACCAGTAGAGGAAGCCGACCTGAGTCGTCGACTTCTTGTGATTAGAAAGGGAGCACGAGCCGCAGAGAGAAGCTGTGAACGTCGTGATCGAAAGCTGTGGAAGTCGCTGAGACACACTGAGGGTAATGCTTCTTCCCACTTGACTTAAACACATACGGTAGATCCTGGCAAGGAATGAAAAATTTTTTAAGATAATTTCCGCTGCGTGTCTTTCAATTCCTTCCATATCCTGAGTCCCCTCAAGCCAATGAGAGGAGCTCTCTAGTAAGAAAAGGGAAATTACATATAGAAATCTCTTTTAACATTCGAGGGGAGTGAGATGAGAAGAGAAGGTACATTGAGAGTATATATATAGGAAGGCATGACACGCAGGCCGTATTTAAAAATTATAACACTTGCAATCTAGAGCCATATTGTTCACCATACCCAAGCATTTAAGAATCAACATTCAGATTTAATTGTAGGGCAATTGATGTTTCAAATCTAAAACATTCACAAAATAACATATGTTACGGTTATGTTGCGTTATGAACAGGCAGCCACGGCGGTCCCGCTATAAATAATCATGAATCTAAATTCGGTTTTCTTAGACCCCATCTACGTTAATTGATCAAATCAAAACGTATCACCACTGATTTCAATTCCCTTTTAGATTCCTTTTATGTCATACATAATACGGATCCCTTATATGTCACACATAAAACGCATATCATACGATTGGCCACGACTAACACATATCATATGAATCAATAATCAAGCCTAACTTAAACACAAAATGGCATGGCTTTGATGCCACTGAAAGGAATTGGAAGACGCACAGCGGAAATTAATTTAAAATTTTTTCTATTCCTTGCCAGGATCTACCGTATGTGTTTAAGTTAAGTGGGAAGAAGCATTACCCTCAGTGTTCCTCAGCGACTTCAACAGCTTCTGGTCATGACATTCACGGCTTCTCTCTGCGGCTCGTGCTCCTTTTCCGATCGCAAGAAGTCGACGACTCAGGTCGGCTTCCTCTACTGGTATCCACACGAATAGCATTCCAACCACGAACGACGTGCTAGCGTCTCTTGTCCCTCCAGGGCTTTAACAAGAATTCATCTTCTCCGTCTCTATTTCGACAGTTTCTTATCTGCAAACCTTTTGCAGATTCCCCTTCAGCCTTTCTGTGTTCTCTGTGTGTCTTGCTAAAAACGCAGCTCCTAAAATCATATATATAGGATGCTATGCGTTTTTCTCTCTACCGAATTAGATTTTGGAGTTAATCTTATATTAATTCCAAAATTAATACAATATCATATATTGTATAATTTTATAAAAAACTAATTAAATAAATAATATTAAATTCGTCCCACAGATTTAATTACCTATTTATTTAACTTTAAATAAAGATGAGACTAAACTATATTTGATTTATTCTCATAAATCAAATATGAGATATCCTATCAATTTGAATTTCAAATTAAAACGTGATAGGGATTTAATTTTTCTTATAAATTAAATCTTATAAATATCTCTAATATGAGATATCCTATCAATTTGAATTTTAAATTCAAATGTGATAGGGATTTATTTTATCCTTATAAATTAAATCTTATAAATATCTCTTATATGAGATATCCTATCAGTTTGAATTTCAAATTCAAACGTGATAGAGATTTAATTTATCCTTATAAATTAAATCTTATATATCTCTTATATAATATATATATATATATATATATGAATTTATATATATACGAATATAAATATAAATAAATATATACATCTACCCTGGATCTTTCATTGAATCTGGACATGTCTTAGATTCAATGAATCTGGACATCATAGCTCGTGTTGGGCTATTTTGTGTGCGACCCTATAGGCCCATATGAAGTTAGCAGTAGGCTATTTACTATACTGGCCCACAAGTCGTAAGCGGTCTCTAGCAAGACATAACAACTACCCAAATTATATGAGGATCGTTAAACGATGTAACCTTTTATACAACCATATCATGTCCTTTTTGTCACGCGATATTTTAGTCATGGTTGAGGCATGGATAATGTCATCCTCCTATTCCTGACCGTTACTTTCTCGATCCCTGAGTAGTCTGACTGTAGAAATGGAACTACCTTTCCATTACAGTATGGCTATATATTTCTCAGACTCACTCATCGAGGGGCCCAATAATATCTCTCTACGAGTGTGAGGGACAAATTCCATCTTGACCATTCACATTCCTCCGCATGAAAAAACCACTAAACCCGAACATAGTCTTTATGATCACTCGATCAAAAGTGACTTTTGACTAGGTCAAAGCTGAACGTTTGTCATGTAGGAATCCATGATGATCTCAGGTCAAAGGGCATATTGACATGGTTTGTATATGAGAGAAGCTTATGACGTTACCCATGCAGTTCTCTCATAGCGGGTCAGTCCAACACCTTGTACTCTTACATGTGCTTATGACTCTGATTTATATCTCTATATATCTTCAAAGTCATACTGGTCTTATTTCATCTGTGCTCCCGCAGAGATGACTGACCAGTAACATTTAGGATAAGATCATGAATTATCCAAGGATGGTCATCATAGTAAACATGCAAATAATATGATAACACAATTAATAAATTCATAAATCAATAATGTTCATAAGACAATGATTGGCCCCTAGGGCAAGATTTCCAACAAGCCAACTATCGAGTTCCAATAGAGGTTATACCACGTGGTAGAATTATAACTCTATCATCACCAAGCCCCAATATATAATTCTAAAGATAATAATATGAATGAAAATCTCAATAGCTGAAGAATTAATAATATCAATAAATATCACAAATGAGTTTTCTCAAGATAATAACTTTCTTCAAATTCCAATATTAAGATTAATAAGTTTTTAATCTTAATTTAAACTTTCCAAGTTAAACTTTAAGTTCCACAAGACAATTTCAATAAAGTCATCAATCAAGTTTTGTCAATATAATCATACCATCATCATCATCAGTAGATTTATATATATATTAAATTACTTACAAACATCACATTAGCACACATAATAAGTGAAAAGTGGTTATCTCTCACCAAAGCTGATAAAAGTATTATAAATGAGGAGCATCGTGTTTAGTTCACAACTCACTAGTCAATCTACATAATTTATATAAATCTCATATAACATATACTTTTAAATAAATACTCAATTTTCTCTTATAACTTTATTTTTATTTAGACATTGTTAATTCAATATCAGAATTTAATTTCTCTATCCCAGTCACATCTATATCATCCAAAGACTTGATAACATTAAATTTTTAATAGAATCATCATAAAATCTCCAAAATTTGATCACTTTAATATGAAGAAAAAAAACTATAATTAATCTATATTTCTCAAATTATCATTTCAACAATATCATATATTGTCTTAACTCTATTCTACTCATATAAATTCTCATTTTAACAACAAACTCCTCACGTAATCCAAAAACCCCAAATTTAAAATCCTTAAAGCTTCACCCAAAATTTCCATTACACACATTTCATAATCAACATCAAAATCAATTCATTCAATCATCAAAACACACTCCAATAAGTTAAAATAAATCATTGAATTCAAATCTAATAAACTTAATATCATAATTCATAATTTTCTAATCAAACTCTAACTTTAGTTTACTTAAATCAATCACTAAATCTTCAAATTATACAAAATCCACAAATTCCTTTACTTATAATTAACACTCAATATACTAAACCTGGAGTTTTTTTATCAATCAAATTGCTAAATAAATAATCAATTTAATTATATAAGTTTAAAGTTCCTAAATTTACCTATAACTTCTAAATCCCACTCACAATATCCAAATCTTCATTTCAATATTAAATCCCCTCATTTATAGATTTGAATAACTCATTTAAACCATCAATTAACTCACAATTATTCAATTTGATCAAAATCCCCAATTTCTTCAATTTAGAGTTCTAATAAAAATAGCAATTTTTAATTTACAAGCTTTAGCCATAATTTAAACTGATTAAATATCAATTTCACCTCTAATAAATATAACCTATTCATTAAGCTCAAATTTAATCAATAAAATTATCATATTAAATTATCTCTATATTCTAACATTTAAACCCTAACCATAAATATCTTAAATATTATAATAGAAAAATTCTGAACTGATTAAATACAAGTATTCACTTGTCTCTACAATTCTAGAATTATTATTTATTGAAAATGCAAACTTGTTTCATGCCTTAATCACCAAACTTGTTTTGTTTCTAACAGAAATTATATTTCTAAAGAGCTTACTTGGTATACAAAAATAATTAGAAAATAACTATAGTAGTTAGAAGATTTTATGAGAACCAATTGAAACTTAAATGGATATGATATTCATCAATAGAGGCATTGGAGCTCCTGGACGACAGAAATAACGAAGGAAGAAGAAGGACGTAAGTTGTTCTATGTGTGTGTTTTGAATATTATATAAAAAAGGTATGGCCCCACTTTACCTTTTTAATATTATATTATATTTTATATATATTCAAGGGAAAAAGACAAAGAAAGACCATGTGAAATTAAAAAGGACAATTTGTGCATATGAATATCTAAAAGGATAGATTGGGCAGGAGGCCGAATCTATCTTTTGTAAATTTGGGTGAGAATACCAAATTACCCTTGAAATAAATGAAACGTATAACTAAGGCATCAATATGAAGAAGGAACCATGGGCTCGCATGGGAGATAAAGCTTACGGGAGATGTCTTTTGATGAGTTGAAGTTGGAAAGAAAGAAGTGTAAGTAAATTTTTGATAAATTTTCTTCTTTTACTCCTCCTATAATCACCATTGTTTTGTTCATTTTGATAGTTACCTTGGGAGAAAGATTATAACTTTTACTGTAGCTTCAACTAGTTTAAAAAAGCAGTAGGAGAAATCGTGAATTCATTTATTTTCGTCAATTGCTTTTTGTGTCTTATAGTCCATTGCTTTTTACATTAGGACATTCCTTTCCAACCTATTCAGATTGAGCAGGAAAGAGTAGTCATTTGTGACAGAATAGACCCTTGCTTTTTGCATGACTGATGTTTATAATAAGACTTACTTGTAAGTCATTGAACTAAGTATATGAGGGATTTACTACACTTCTAATGGTATTTACAACTTCGAAAATGATTTTCACAACTTTAGCCAAGACATTTAATACTGTGGAAAAAGTTAGATGCAATAGTTGGGTCATTTACTACTCCTCTAATGGGATTTACAACTTCAGTAATGATTTTGACAACTTGAGTTAAGAATTTACTACTCTATGAAAAAACTTATAACCTTCATAACCTTAAGACATTTAGTACTTTACATGCTAAAGTCCGTGTTGTGGACATCTTGTAAAGTGTTGAGTGATGATTGTTAGAGGTGTAAGATTTTGATGAATGCTTTGTTTGTTGCAAGTTAGTGGGCAAGATGACATCTAATATTGGGTTGCCATCTTTAAAGGAAATTTGTTATGTTTTCCATGTAGGTGGGCATACTAAAAGAACATACCACCAAGCTGGGCACACTAGAAGAACATGCAAAAATCCAAATCCAATTGAAGTTGGCTATGAGTGCATGAGGGATTATTTTTTGGAGGTAATTTATGTGCATAATCCAACACCTTCATAACATTTTTTTGACAAGGGTTGTGGTATACAATTGATTCTTTTTGCATATAATATTTAGGGTATATGAAGCAAATGTATAGTGTATGAATATAGTGTCTAGTGTTAATGACAAGAAAACATTAGGCACAAGTAAAATCTTAATGTTCGCTTGTTATTTGATTATATGTAATGTATTTGTTGTCATGGGCGGGATGATTTTTTGTAAATGTCATAAGTAGCTTATGTCATTAAATGAAATTGTACATTATGACTATTTATGAGTTGCAACTTTAGAGTTTCAAATATATAAGGGGAAGTTGTAAATCCTATTATTGATATTGCAAATCCCATTAAACAAGTTGTAAATTTTATTACAGGAGTTGCAAATTTCTTTAGCAATAAATTGCAGAAGTCTAAGGGGAAGTTACAAATGCCATTGTTGAAGTTATAAATCCCATTATAGGAGTTGTAAATCCTATAGTTAATATTGCAAATCCCATTGGAGGAGTTACAGATCCTATTGTTAAAGTTATAAATCTCATTGATGAAGTTGCAAATCCCATTGTTAAAGTTGCAAATCCCATTATAGGAATTACAAATTCTATTATAGGAGTTGCAAATCTCTTTAGCAATAAGTTACAATTTCAGAGTTGTAAATGTCTGAGAGGAAGTTGAAAATTCTATTTTTGAAGTTGCAAATCCCATTAGAAAAGTTACAAATCCCATTAGAGGAGTTGTAAATCCCATTGTAGGAGTTACAAATTCCATTGGAGGAATTGTAAATCCCATTGTTGAAGTTGTAAATGCCATTGCAGGAGTTGCAAATCTCATAGTTGAAGTTATAAATCCTATTAGAAAAGTTTTAAATCCCATTGATGAAGTTACAAATCCTGTTGATGAAGTTGCAAATCCTATTGTTCAAGTTATAAATCTCATTGATAAAGTTGCATATCCCATTGATGAAGTTACAAATCCCATTAATGAAGTTGGAAATCCTATTGTTCAAGTGCAAATCCCATTGTAGGAGTTATAAATAATGTGCCAAAGTTGCCAATGTCTTATAGGAAGTTACAAATCCTATCGTCAAAGTTGCAAATGTCTTAGAAAAAATTGTAAATCCTATTGAAAGAGTTGCAAATACCATTAGCTGAGTTGAACACTGAAATACAATTGCAAATCTCATTGTCTAAGGGAAAATCATGAATTGTAAATGTCATTGCAAATATATGTATAAAGGAAATTTTGTACAGAGTCATTGAAAAATATGGTTATAGTCATTACAAAGTTGAACATTACAAAAGTTAAATACTAAAAAGTGATTATCTAAGTCAGAATATTAGTCGATCAATGGCTGAACTTGAAAAAAAATAACATTACAAAAATTGAAACATCATTTGCCTAATGTAGTGGTCTCGCTTTATGGAAGTAGGCTTACTGCAAATTCTCGACTTGCATTAAGCTCGTGATTTACTAGCCACCACATTAGGTTTTGTCTAAACTCTGCAATGTGTTCCTTGTCATAGTCAAGTGGTGTATTCGGCTCCTATTTAGTCAACCATATCAATACATGCACCTTACAGTCTTGCTTGCAGAGACAATGATATCAACAATGTAAACAACTTAAAACATATGACTCTCTATAGGCCTGAATAATAACTAATTTAATGACTCACAAATTGTTTTAAAGTAGAACTGGGGCCCAAATAATATCACCATTCATCTTCTTCCTCTTTTCAAGGAGGTTAGGTTTAACTAACCCAATGATATCATAAAACTGATCTCTCTGCTTAAGTGACAGATGTATAGGTCAACAATTTGGTTAATACGCATTCGTACATATAAGGGATAAATAGTTCACTTACACAAGCTTTGATTACAAACATCATGTCATTCCCTTTTAAACTGGTTTCTTTCTCTTCTTGGTATAAACATTTTGTGTCAATGGATTCAACACATAGAAATTCAATTTTTTTTGCTCAAGCACCAAACATAACCAGTGTGTTTCAACAAGTGTGGGTTCGAGTATCAAATCGTAGTTGCCTAAGTTGTAACCTATGTGTTTAGGCAATAGTTGCTTCTTCTCTTGTTTTCAATAGTTGCAAATTCTTTCTTCCTCCCTTTCTTCTCCTTTTTCTTATCATGCTGTGATTTTTTCACCTTTTGTCTATATTTGTTTTGATCATCCACAGACAACTCCTTCAATGCCTTTGCCGCCTCTTTAACCTGTTTGCTTATATTCTTAAACTTCTTACCCTTACCAATAAATTCATTTTGGAACAATATGTATGCATTCTTCACCAATTTGCTTGGCTCTCCTTCAAATTCTATATTTTGTCTCCTAAAAAATAACTATTCTATAGTAAATTACATAAATAGGTGTGGCCAATTCCATAAACAATTGTAGTAAATCCTATAAAGGACTATACTTAATTGGCTTCATAAACAATTGGAAGTATCATAAGTTACATTTTAATTAACGAATGCAAGTACAAGGCTTATTATAGAAACTATATACTTAGATCAAGCATATTCCTGAATAGATAACTATGTCAACTGTAGATCTTGCATTTTGAAACTAAACAAGCTAGGTACTGAATCTATGATTGTATGACCAAGAGGTTTGCATATAGGAAAATATGAAAATAGGTAGAATAATTCTAATTAGTTATTCCTTATTTACATTGTCAAGAGGTATGCATATATCCTAGCTACTTAATTTCAAAGTTGTCATGGCAAAATGCAGGCCCTTTAATATAGTAGCTGAAAAATAGCATTATACAAAGAAGAGATTTTTGTTTAATCATCAATCTCTATTCTTACTACAATTTGTGCCTCTTGTTCTTATTTTTTTTGTGTGTATGTGTGATACTTTTGTCCTTCGCAATCTCAAAAGCAAAACCACAAAAATGAATTGTTGCTTTACTATGGATTTCTCAGTAAAACCTTGTACATGCATCTCACATCCAACAAAACTATAAGCTTTATTTACTATTATTCTTTGTCCAAAAGCCACATATAAATCAAGAAAAAACACATTTCTAAGTAGTAGACATCAATGTGGAAACTGAACGCATACATCATTGATGTTGGGTTTAGCTTTACACTATCTCTCTTTTTCACATAAGCATCATTGTTGTTTATGTGCATTATTCATGCATTGTCCTCTGTTCAACTACAAATAAAAAATATTTCCTTATTATTATAGATTATTGGGAAAAAATAATTGCATTGGACATTGATTTAAGGCTAGACAAACCAATTCATTTTAACTTGAAGCAGTAATTACATTTGGACAGAAAGGGTAAAATCAAATTGAGGAATAAGCTCTCTAAAGTCTAATAGTCCCTAAGATACGGTAGTAAATTAAAAGAAATATGATTTAATTCATGGAATGTCCTGATCCGTTAAAAATTAGGAGACAATTTACCACCACTGGTGCTGTTTAACTTTCAACCCTTGGTTAAAATGAATAAATAAATCAAAGAAACTAAATAATAGAAAGATCAACTTATAATAAAAAGATAAGCAATTCAGTAGACATAATACACAATTTTACTTGCACAAAAACAAAGTGCAAATCAATCAGACATAAGGATTTTATCTAAGTTCGCTTTCTTCTACAATAACACACATATCTACACATGCAATCGCTAGATGCATAAGGATTTCAAGTTCATAGTCTAGAGCATAATAGTTCTTGGTAGTAAAAGGGGACAGAGAGAGGGAGGGTGAGGCATTCTTATAGACTCATTTAAGCTAGATGGCGATAGAATGGGAAGGAGAAGGTGAAGCTTCTGAAATGAAGAGTGGGAACAAGGTAATTGGGTAAATAGATGGCCACAAGTTTCATAATACTTTGGTGGCCATAAGCATCTACAAACAATATATCAGTAAGCTTTACAACTTACATAATTTCTAAGCCCTAATCTTCCTCACAATCCTAAATGCACAATGAGCTTTGACGGTAACAAGACGTGTCTACTTTGAGTTTTTTTTCCCTCGATAGTATTGTAATGAGCTTTGATACTCTTTGACAATGACAAGGTGATCACAGCTTCAGGGAGTTATGGGTCGAATATAGTCGAGGATAAGATGGGCGAATACGTTCTCAGCTTAATTATCCCTCTTTTTCTTCAAAAACTTCCAGGACTAATTTGGTCTTTTCACTAAAATTTACAAAAGACAGATTAAGCCTCTTGACCATTATGTTATTTTAGATATTCATATGCCCAAATTGTCCTTTTTTAATTCACTTGGTCTTTCTTTATCTTTTTCCCTATATTTAACAAAAGTGGGCTTCTGCTTCTTCTTGTTTATTTTTTTCTCTCTATCTTCTTCTTTTATTATATATATTTAAATACTCTAAATTAAAAATTCTTTCCTAGTTACTCATAAATCATATCTTAACATTGAACATTATTTAAATATATTCTCTTAATTAATCACCAGTTGTTAAGATTATCTAAAAATTTAAATAATCAAGCTCTATTTATATGAGAACATAATTTGGATAAATTCTTTACACTCAAATAATTATACAGTAGTTTCTAATTACTATAAAATAACCCTATTGAATTCAACTCAATATAAATATGAATAAATACACCTCCAATTTCAAATCCTATTTTATTATTTCTTAATTTTTTTATGATTCTATATATTAAATAATGTATTTGGAGTACTTTAAACATTAAGTTTCTTAATGGATTACATTATAATGTTACTCAAATATGCAGAATTAAAATTAAGATGTTTAACTTACGATGAGATCATAAGTAGAGAAATTTAAGTATTAATTAGATGTTATTAAATATTTCTAAACTAATTTAATATTTACATATTTATTTGTAATTAACTTTTAGGAGAGGAGATTCATGATGAAACGGAGATACACGCTTATTATAGGTGAGATGTGGCTTGAGCTGTATAAGCCTTGAAATGGGACTCCTGTATTGAAGGGGTTGAAGAAGTTGTTGTACATATTTAATTGCTAAAATTTAGTATTTTTATAAATAATTAACATTTTTTATTTTGTTTACCTTTTCTAATTGTTTTGATAGGCACAGATGACTTAGCTCGATGTAGAGATATAAGAGTCACAAGGGTCTACCTTGGATCCTACCACATCACTCTTAGAGGCTCATAACCAACCTCATTACCTCAGCAGGATCATGGGACTTGGTCTCAGTCCCACACCAATGAGATTACGATTGTCTTCGAGTGCTCCCAGCCCATCTCATGACCCATCGTGCTCTCAGTCATAAGTTAAACTAGCCTATATAAGTACAGGAGTCTAGTGTTAAAGTGAAGTATATGTTGATAAGCTTAAGGATGAGGTCAAACATGAGATGCAGGAGTAGGTGTAGACTATGCACTCGTAAGTAAAGTCATAGGTGTAGACCATGCACTCACAGATGTATTCGGAGGTGCAGACCCAAGTGGCAAGCCTAGTGTAGTCTATTTAGACCCAGGTGGATGTGTTCCTAGGGGCTATATTCATATAAATTATAGGCGTCACAACTCCTCCGACGATACCTATTATTAGTATCCTACCTATAGTCCTCTCAGTCCTACCGACCCCGCCACTAGCATCAATGGCTCCACAGTAGCCACCACTGCCAGATCTTAATAAGGATTGTAGGATGATGCACAATATCCTTGAGTAGATTTCTATACTTTTTTTTAAAAAAAAATTGTTAATACTTATACTTTATTTGAAAAAGTTTGGATATTATGAATTTAAATTTATAAATTTTATTTTATTTAATTATTTCATAAATCTTAGTTTATTTATAACTTTTACTTTATTTGACAAATTATAGTTTTATTTCACAAATTTTACTTTAATTGAATTAAGAAATTGTAATTTTTGACTTTTGTAGCAATTATAAACCGCTGTAAAGTCACAAATTTCAAATTCAAAATTCCCTCTATCCATATCTGCCATAATGTAAATGGCTTCATACGTTTAAATTTCAAAATCAAATTTCCTTCCTTGCACATATGTCATCATGACATTTGTAGTGGTTTACAACAGCTGTAAATGTTCAAATTTTAAAATCAAATTTCCCTCCATGCATATTTGTCATCATGACATTTTGTAGTGGTTTAGGGTTTAGGAGTGAAACTTGAACAAATTTTTTACCATTACATCTAGTCCTTATAAGGGTTGAAACTTCAGTTCAACTTCATAATAGCTTATAATAGAGCTTTTACTCTCACATGTTCTCCGGATCACTTCTATATCAATAGTGGATAAGACTTAGATCAATGTGCCACATATGACCTTATGATATCTAGCTGGACTTAACTTTTTCTTGAATTTTGCATTCAATAATGCACCAGTCAACGGTAAGATTCAATGTCCATACCCTATATGTAATTTCAACAAGTGGCATCCAAGAAATATTGTTAGGGGCCACTTGATTGTTAAGCCATTCCCATGAAATTATGTTATTTAAATCATACATAGGGAACAACATGATATGATTGCTAATTCAACTTCAGTTATATCACGAATAGGAGTTCGAGTAGACCAACCCGATATTGTGAATGATGTGGTGTGTGATACATTTAGAATTCATGAAGCTGAGACTCCTGATGAAGTACAGGGCCTTGAGATAGAGTTTGATACAAATGGCATTGCTCAAAAAAAATTTAAACTGATGAATGAAGCTGACAAGGCTTTGTATCATGGGTGTGTAAGGTATTCTAAGTTATCCTTCTTGATAAAATTGTATCATATTAAATGCTTGTACAGTATCACATATAATTCCATATCCATGCTATTGGATTGCTCGGAGATGCTTTTCCCGAAGCTGTATTCTTGCTGTCTTTTTATGAAGCAAAAAAGATTATTAAAAAGCATGGATTGAACTACAACAAGATTAACGCATGCCCAAATGACTGTATGTTATACTTGGGAGAGGATGTGAATAGGGAGATCTGTAAACATTATAAGCAATCTCAGTATAAGACAGTATGGAAGGGGAAGAAGCAGAAGAAGAAACCCGCAAAAATTCTTCAGTATATATTATTTGTTTCTTTAATTTGTTACTTAATTTTTCTCTAGTTAATAAGTAATAGTTCGAATTGTTAGGTACTTCACATTAAAGTCACGGTTGTAGCAAATATATATGTCATCAAAGATGGCAGAGCATATGAGGTGGCATGTTCTTGAGCATAATATAGATGAGAAGCTAAGACATCCGCGGGATTCAGAGGCCTATAAGGCATTTGAATCACATTTCCTAGATTTTTCTCATGATCCAATAAATATTTGTCTTGCTTTAGCGACCGATAGTTTTAACCCATTCAGTAACATGAGCACCACCTATAGTATCTGGCCAGTCATGCTAATTTCATACAATCTTCCATATTGGATGTGCATGAAGCAGAGCTTATTTTTACTTTACATTATAATCCCTGGAAAGAAAGCACCGGGAAATAATATAGACGTGTACCTATAGTCATTGATACAAGAGTTGATGGAGCTATGGATGAATGGCATCGAGACATATGACTCATACAAGAAGCATCTATTCAATCTTTGTGCAACGTTGATGTGCACTATAAGTGATTTTCTTGGTTTGAGAACTTGTTCTATTGGAGCCTGCATATTGGGTTGGCATGTCCTGCGTGAAACTTTGATGCCATATAATGCTGCCTTCAGCATAGTCGACAGTGGTGTTTTTTAGGATATCGACAGTTTCTTGATCCAAACACATATTTAGATTGCAAAGTATCCGCTTTGATGGGATACAAGAAAAGAGAGATCCTCCAGCCACTTTTTCTAGTATTGACATATTTTGGCAGTTATAAGATGATATCAAGTTTGGCAAGAATATTGAGGATCTTGAGCAACTAGGATGATGTGCTCGTGGGACATCTGACTGTCAGCCTATGATATGTCATAAGAAAAGTATCTTCTTCACTCTTTCTTATTGGAAACATAATTTGCTATGCCACAATTTTTATGTCATGCATATTGAGAAAAATATATGCAACAATGTGCTATATATGTTGCTCAATGAGCCTAGAAAGTCCAAAGATCATCTTGCATCTAGGAAAGATGTATGCGCCTGGGGAATCCTCAAACAGGCTTGGCCATATGACAATGACAAATTTCAACTAGCTAAGTTTACCTTGATTAAGTAGAACAAGGCTATTTTTCTTTCCACACTAAAGAATATCAAAGTTCCTGATGGATACTCCAGCAACATATCAAAATGTATCGATCTCTAGTCTCAAAAGCTTTTTGGATTAAAGAGTCATGACTCACATGCTCTAATGCTGTAGCTCCTCCCTCTGGCTTTAAGACACACGCTTCCACCTAACGTATTTATGGTATTGGTGAAACTGTGTTCTTTTTTCAAGAAGTTGTGTGTGAAGGTCTTCATACCTCAAGAACTCAATCAACTATAGGAAAAAATTATTCTTATATTGCTTCAATTGGAGATGATATTTCCTCCATCCTTTTCACTGTCATGGTTCACTTGATGGTCCACCTTGTTCAAGAAGTAAAGCTTACTAGCCCAATTCAATATCGCTAAATGTACCCTATTGATAGGTACGAAAAACTTTATCTCTTCATATTTTATTTGATACTAGTGATTTCACAACACGCATAATTGTTAATCGATGTGACACTGCTAATTTTTGGGAAAACTGAAAACTATGTTCACAACAAGGTGTTGCCAGAAGGGTCAATAGTAGAAGGTTATTCAAGGGATGAGGTCCTAACTTTTTGTTCAAGGTACTTTGATGACATAGAGACATCTTTTAACCACCCACGTTGTATTGACGATTCTCCTCCTCGTCTTACCATGTCAAGTGATTTGTTCCTTCCTATTGAGAAACCTGTTGGAGGATATAAGTTCTTCAAACTCACTCCAATAGAGAAATTGCAAGCACACAAAAATGTTCTGATAAATTACAGCCAAGTTGAACCTTTCCTCCTGTAAGGATATATACATAAATTAAACACACACTATTTTTTATACTTGTAATTCAATTTATTCATCTCTAATGATCATAAAACAAACTACAATTCATTGTATAGGGAGTACAGAAGTAATGTCAGGTGCCAACTATGAGTACATGGTTAAACTTCTGTTGAGGCTGATAAAAGAGTCCACCGAGAGTTTCTTAATTGGTTTATGATGAATACGTAATGACAATAGACCTTACACAGCCAAATTCAGAAATCTATCACTCATTATGTTAGACCATGTGAGTAGGTATACCACTTACAATGTTAATGGGTTTAAGTTTTACACAGTTGCATGTGAACAAAGATTGCTCAAACAAAACTCTGAGGTTTGTAGCACCTTTAGGATAAGGAGTTATGCTAGCAGCAATGATGGCAGCATATGAGGCATCACTTATTATAGAAAGCTTATTGACATCATTGAGTTAAATTACCATTTTTTTACCGTAACTCTCTTCAAGTACTCCTGGGCAAGCACGACATCTTCATGGGAACTTATTGTTGATGACTTAGGCATCACATATGTTAACTTTTCCAAGCTTATTTATACAGGTGAATATGAAGATGATGAGCCATTCATTCTGGCTCCTGAGGCACACCAGGTTTATTATGTGGAGGATGAGAAGCATACAGATTGGAATATGGTAGTTCACCTCAAGCCACGAGATCTTTTTTGACATGGGTGATGGTGACATCACTACTTATGATAGCGAGCCCTTTTAACCAACACATTTTGAAAACTTCTTCACTCAAGGTGATGACAATTTAATAATTATCATGTACGTGTCTTCTTCATCCCAATATTTATTTACAATTATGTTATTAAATTACTTAAAAACACATTTACTTCAATCTTAAATTTTATTCCATTACAATCTGATTATAAATTAAATCTAACAATATTTTGTTATCAAAATTCTCTTTTCAAGTAGGGTGATGATGGCGATAAATGACTTTTATTACTCTTTGAATGCTTAATGTAAATTTAATATTTTTTAAACAATTAAAGAAACACATTTGTAGCAGTTTGTATAGCTGCTACAAATTTTATCGAGGCATATAACTGCTACAAAACACCTTAAATTGATGCAAAATACATAAAATTGTTGTAAAATCATACTTGACGTTTACAAATACCTCCTCCTCTATGCATTTTCTCTTCTTGTTTTCTTATCTTAGTTCTTTCTTCATATGGTGGTAAGATTATTTTAATTTATAAGCTTATTGTCCTTTCAAATTTGTATACTTATTTTTATTAACTTGTGTATTTATTATTTTCAAGTCTTTGTTACACAAATTATTGGATCTATTCAATAATTTATATATCATATTTTCTCCATTTTATTCACTTTCCAACTCTCTTCTATACCTTCTTTCATCTACTTTCATAATTTTCTACTATCTAATATCAATTTGACCACTTTCTATATCTTAAATATTTCTCATCAAATAAAATATATTAAATTAAATTACATAGCATAGCTAAATAATAAACTTAATTACCATAATAAAACTTTAACCTATCTAATTTAGTGAACTATCTATATAACTACATATATACATAGTATTAAAAATTAATATTTATATATATAATTATATGTACCATTACACAAAATTTTTAAATTTTCTTACCATGCCTATAACATTTGTAGCAGTTACAAAAAAGCCAACAAGGGAAAAATTCTCTATTTTTTTTAATTTTTTGGTAGCATATGTTAAATTTTGTAACATTTACGTAACCGTTACAAATTTTTGGTGCCAATATGAAATTTTCATTTATCGTCAAAATATTTTGTTTCCTTACAATTTTCCCTTAATCAGTCGCGAGTTTGTAGCGAATTACAAACCGCTGCAAAAGTTTGTGCCTTAAATTCTTATACACATTTATAATGATTTTGTTGAGTGTTACTAAATTACACGAACTATTATAAATATTTGTAACTTTTTGACCATTATGTTTAGGGATTACGTTAACCATTACAAATGTATTTATAGCGCTTGCTTAAACCGCTGCAAATATAATTTACAGCAATTGTTTAAATTGTTGCAAATATAATTTCCAGCGGTTATAACCACTACAAGTCAAAAAATTAATCACTGCAAAATACTTTTTTTTTTGTAGTGAAGTAAGCTTAGTATTAATGAACTACCACTAATTCTACATTAATCCCTACAAAATTTGGAGCCCTTTCAAAATAAAAAAGTGATGACATCACGTGTATGTATATATATATATATATATATATATATATATATATATATTTACATCCTCTTGTCCTTTATTCTCTTCCATCCACTTGTAATCTGAGCCAAACTGATGCATAAGGTTTGTATGGTTCGTCCTGTTTTAATTTTAAAAAAAATCTAAAAAAAATACTATTTAAATTTTAAAATCCTAAATTAAGAATTATTATAAAAATATATTGTTATTTGTTTTATAAAAATACTCAATAGCTTATAAAGTATATTAAACAAACTAATTTAAAATTTTAAAATTAAAGTGGTAGTGTTTTTTTAGATTTTTCCTTTTAATTTCCCGGCGTGGCATATCACTTGGGAGTTTCAAAATGAAGAATTTTTTATTCATCATCAAATGAACGTTATAAATTACAAAGAGGCCAACATACTGAGCAGTTAGTTAGCCGTCCCTCTTTACATTATATTTTATGGCTTATTAAATATTAATCCTGATCTTAATTATAAGAGTTAGTTGATTTCTTTTAAATAAATTAAAGAAGCTAAATAAATAAATTAATTATAATTAATATAATAGCTAATTGACTAATTTAGATAGATTGAGGAGTATATAATATGATTTTATTTTGAGAAATTAGATTTAGTTATAATTAACTAATTTATTCAATTTTATTAATATATTAAAAAATTAACCAACTCTTATAATTAGGGTATGAAAGGTAATACATATATGGACAAGATCATTGGTGTTGAACTTTTTATTTGCTTATTAACAACAAATAATGAGTAGATCTCGTAATGGAAGTTGCAGCTTCCCCAACAACCCTTCCTCCATTTCCATCACAAATGTTTCTTAAAACTTACGCCACGTACGAATGCATGAAAAAGAAAATGCCACTAATGCTCTTCTGTTTTGTAGTGAGAGGGTCTGCTCCAAAAGAAGGGTAGAGAAGGAGAGTAAATATAAGCAACAGAAGACATTAATTTGAAAAAAATATTATATGATCTTCTCTCTAATCTTTAATATAAAAACTAATTAAAATATTAAATTTGATTGTAAATATAAGAATTTGATTGTCTTTATTTTTTAAACTACAATTTTTCCTCTAAGATATCCCTATTATATATTGATTGTGCATACTAATGAGTTTTCATTTAAGAGTAATTAAGATAAAAGATAGTATTTTTAAAATATTAAGTTATATTTGTTATAAATAACTAATATAATTAACTTATTTAATGTAAATTGTTTAGCTTTTATATTAAATCCTATAAATAGTATGATAAATCAGTTTGATGGTTTTTGTTTCTTTTGAGTAGATGTAATGGGATATGGTGGACGATGCTATTGATAGTGAAAATAATCTCTCTCTCTCTCTCTTTTGATATAAGAAAGTTTTCTTAGGAAAAGTCCAAAACGTCGGCAATTTCTTTTGACCATTCCAAGCACCAATGACCGATCCGCGACCCGTATGCTCAGTTAGGCCAGTTAAGCCAGAAACCGTCTAATGCCATCAGCACTTCGTCCACCTCTTTAGTAGCTTTCATGTATGATATCACATCATGAGTGCCATGAGAAGATTATTTTAAAGTAGAAGGCTTACGGAAGTCTTGAGTTCTTTAACTCTAATAGTTAGTATTTTTATTGAGAGTTGGCACTCTAATAGTCAGTATTTTTATTGAGAGTTGGTCATTTGTAGAAAATTTTAACTGGCAGGAGGTTAAATGAAATGTTATATTGTATTTTTGAGGCGTGGGGTTCTTCCAAATATTATTATCAAACTCAGCGAGTAGACTTGTGGAGTTTATCATTTTTATATTTTTAACTTATAAAATCATATCGATTATATTTAAATTTATATTGCTTCTAAACTTAGTTGAACTCGTTAATTCATTCACTGAATTTAATGTTTTTATATTTTTAATTTATAAAATTGTATTAATTTGCTTATAGAAATTTCTTTGTTAAGTATAATAAATTAAGAATGTTAATAGATTTAATTTCAATTATAGGGTTTTGACATAAATTTAAATCAATTTTTTGTCAATTTTATTTTAATTATTTAATTATATAATTTTAATAGCTATTTATTGATAAAAATAAACTCTTACAAATTTATGATTCACAGTTTATGTCTCCATTTTGTAACAATTTTAGTCCCAATGGCTTATACTTATAACATATAAAATAGTTATTATGAGAATTGCCAAAAAGTTATGCCACTATTTAACTAAGTGATAGATTTCTTTTCTCGAATTTGTAAGTAATTAATTTAGAAGCTTCATATACACAGACATTCGTGTGATACTACAGAGTGCAGAGCATGCGCTGATTCAAGAGGAGTTATTTTTGGGTTTGTCAAAAATAGAAAAAATAAAAAGTTATTTGATTAAGTAATAGTTTATTTAAAGGAAATATTTGTATCGTTTAAAAGGAAGAGAAATTTTGCCATACCCTTGGATCATAGGTGAGCCCAACTATTTTCTAAAATTTTTTTAATAAGAAAAAAGAAATAATAATAAAAAATGAAACAAAATTTAGAAACGACACCCCTATAATGAAATGATGAAACAAGAAATTAATGATCAACAAAATGCAAAACTAGCAATAGTAGATTATTGCCAATAGTACATCATTACTCCAATAATTATCTAAGCATGCAAATCCACTCCATATTTTCTGCTATCTGAATTAGAATGGTAATTAAGGTTGACCAAGTTAAAATATTTAAAAAGCTGATATAGTCAAGATTAATAGATAAGATAGTAATCATCATATATATAATAATATTTTTAGTAATTTAATACTTTAACTGATATATATAATTGTGAGTATTCGATTTAAATCTCCTCATATGGTTTTGGGATATTTTCTAAATTAAGTAGGTAATCTTTTTCAGGGTTTGAAAAATAAATATTATCAATAATATAATTTGATATAAATTTTATATTTTATATTATTGAATGATATTGATGAATTCTAAATACTAACTTGTGGCACACATAGCCAGACCTATATATATATATATATATATATATATATATATCTTCCTCAAGTTATATTAAAACATGCTCCAATCGAATAGACAAAGACATAAAGTTAATAAAGCAAACAATAACGGAGACGCAATAATATTTTTTAAAAGAAGAAGAATTGAGTGTGAAATTGTCAGTTGAGATTTGTTGACTAAATGACATTTATTGACGTATCTGTGAACTTAAAATGATTCCGATTCTTTGTTTTCATCGTGCCCTTCTATTGTGGGACATAAGTTACAAAACTATGGCTGCAAAGAGCTCCTAGAAAAGAAGAGAGACTTCAGACGATCACGTTAATTTATTTGTTGGAAATTTTGAATTTTATTTTAAAAAATAGTTTGTTGTTAGAATTTAATTATTTTAGATTTTGTAAAATTAATCTCCGGAGAAAAAATTCAAGTTCAGCTCTTTTTTCTTTCTTTTTCTTTATTTATTCATCTTTTTTTAGCCAACCATGTTCAGTTCTACTTTAAAAACATCTACTTATGAATCAATGGTCGCATCCGCGTTTAATTTTTTTTTTTTCACTTGCCCGTTGGATTACATTGCTAGATAGATGTTCTAATCAAATTAAAAAAGAATGCAGTTTATGATTAACTTGTTTCCTTTTTTTGATATAATTTGTCGATGATGTGATGATATATAGTTCTGACGTCCTCTTCTCTTCCCATCCATTTCCCCTTTCTTTTCTAACAGTTAGATTAATGTTTTTGAGAGAATTATTTAGAAGTTCTGTAGAAAAAAATTATTACAAAAAATCTTATAAAATTATCAAATAATTAAATAGTTTTAAGAGATTTAGAGATAATAAATTTGATTTATGTAATTACTAAATTACCCTTATGCATAAAAGATAAGTTATTAAAAATATGATGATAACTTAAAGTAATACAAATAACAATAAAAAAACATGCAATGATAATTTAAAATAATATGAGTAATAACTGGGTGCATTTGATAACAACCTCTATTATCATTGTGCTACTTTAAGTTATTGTCACTTGCCTCCCAGTTGTCATTTGTGACATTTTAAGTTGTTATTGTATGTCTAAAAACTTGTCATTTGTGTATAATGGTAACTTAATAATTGTAAAAATTGAATTTATTAACCCTAGATCTTTTGGACTATTTAATTATTTGATATTTTATGAGATTATTTTGTACTAAATTCCCTTTAACAGAACCTCTGAATAATTCTCCCAAATATTTCTAACAGTTTAAATATAATTGTTCATGAATTAAGACTTAAGAGTCGCATTTTGTGACTAATCATAAGTATTCTAGAATCCATATTTAATGCAAGTAATCGACTCAGAATACTTTATAGACAGATTATTATGCATACTCACCCAAAAATTTCGGCACATAAAATATTGAAAAGAGACATTTCTTTTTTTTAAAAAATACCTGTTTGCAGCTTCTTCTAATCTCATGTATTGCAAGATCATCCTCCAAATCCAAAAGAATGAGGGACATACAATTTGTTATATAATGTTTATAACTATGAGGTCCAAAAAAAGAATTTAATCAATAAAATTTCTAATAATAAATGAGTAGTATAAATATATTATCATTTCCTATACTAAAACTTATTATTATATATTTTTTTAGTTGTGATTCCAGTAATTCATTCATTGTTTTGGAACCCCATAGCTATTGCCCTTAAAATGTATAGTTGATATTGATATAAAATAAATAATATGAATGATAATAATATTTTTTATACGCATACTAATGTCATTAATATTTTATTGTGTCAACTTTATTAGGATAAAGTATCAACCGATAATAATTCTTCCACACGAGGGTGTGTTCTTCACCATATGATCAAAGCCATCACCAGTAGTAGTTTTATTCAATCAATACTTTTTTCTGTTATTAATTATATTAATTTTAAATAAGCTAAGTAAACATCATACCAAGTATAATAAAGACCTAAAAGAATAAATAAAATAAATAAACAATAATAATGTATTTATTCTTCAATGCATGCGTGATTGATCTGCCTTGCTAGAATTGCCAAGCACACAGGATTTTTCATCCACTGAAAAATCGAAGATCTTGCCTATAAATACATAGAGGCTCTATGAATCACAAGCATCAAGAAGGAAACACAAATATATATATATATATATATATATATATATATATATATATATATATATATTTTCCTTCCAAAATGCCTTCTCCAAATCTCTCTGCCTCCATTGTTATCGTCTTTATTACGACCTTTGGTCTTCTCCAAACTTGTTTTGGAGCTGACCCTCTCTTTTATTTCTGTTCAAACTCTGGAAACTTCACTGCCTATAGCCCTTATGAATTGAACCTAAAACGTCTCATAAGCTTCCTTAACTACAAAACCCCTTCCACTGGCTTTAGTATGCGTTCTGTTGGCAATGTCCAAACAGCATATGGCGCATCTCTTTGTCGCGGCGATGTGTCTGCCTCAGACTGCAAAACTTGTGTTTCTGAAGCAAGCATTGAAATCCGAAACCTTTGTCCCTACAACAAAGGAGCCGTCATATGGTACGACAATTGCATGTACAAGTATTTGGACGCAGATTTCTTTGGTCAAATTGATGAAACAAACAAGTTCTTCATGTGGAACGTGAAAAGTGTAAGTGATCCTACCACTTTCAATTCCAAGACAAACGACCTGTTGAACCAGCTTGCCAATGAGGCTTCTGTAAACCCTAAGATGTTTGCGACCGGAGAGCTGAAGCTCGGAGAATCGGAGACACTTTATGGGTTGACACAGTGCACCAGAGATCTTTCTAGTACGGATTGTAACAAGTGTCTTGTCGATGCAATCAGTGATCTTCCAAACTGTTGCGATGGAAAAGAAGGAGGCAGAGTTATTGATGGAAGCTGTAACTTCCGATACGAGATTTACTCCTTTGTGAACCAGTAGATCAGCTTGCTAATATAGCTAGCATGAGGGGAAATAAAGATCAACTTTTATGTAGTAAAATAAAGGAATGAAACAGTAATAATACTCTTCGGTTCTAATATATAGGACTTAATTGAAGAGTTAATATTTAATCATAAATATAAGATATATTTCCTATATTCATCAATTGTTTCTAATATTGCCCTTGGTAATATTTTCTCAACAACAATCAAATAAGAGAAGGAAGGAAAGAGTAAGGAGATGGTTAAGGTGTTTTAAAAAATATGTCATTTTAACTAATTTTTTTAATATAATCAAATTAGTTAAGTATATCTTATATTAAAGAGTAAGTATATCTTATATAATTAGGGAAGGGAAATATATTTTTAATGATCTTTTGTTTGGTTAAAAGAGGAAAGAGGAGGGAATATTATGATTAATTTACTATTATACTCTTATTGTTACCAACGAACTTGTATATAAAAACTCGACTTTTTTACGAAAATCGAGTTATGTAACAAGAAGAAAATCGAGTCATGGTGAAAAAATAGATTTAGTGTGTTTAAAAATGGAGTTTCTCCATAAAACACTTGAGTTTTTGAACTAAACCTGAGTTTTATAATACTTTTCATCGGTAAAACTCGAGTTCCCCTTTCATAACTCGAGTTTTGTCACTTCAACAACATTAATACATTACTTCGTAAACTCTAGTTCCTTAGCCAAAATCGAGTTTCACCAGTTATAAGCGTTGTACAACTCGAGTTTCTGTCTAAAACTCGAGTCCTGTCATCGTGAAACTTAAGTTTTCTTTTAAAACTTGATTTCAATAAGATGATAACTTCATTTTCCCCCAAAAACACATAAGGATTAAATTGATAACATGGCTAGGTTTTAAAACTAAGCTATTAAATATGCCTTTTCAAGATCAGAGTTCTCGCAATATTATTCTTCTACTTCGCTATATATATACACTTAATGATTATTCAAATTCTCATACACATGAATACCTCCACAGTTGTGAATGAAGTATTTTATTTTTCAAAATTGTATCGATGCATAGAAATTGCACATATTCTATATTTTAAGATCACTTTATAAATTCCATATCTAATAAGAAACTCACTAGTTAGTGAAGGTAGATAGGAGGATATTGGAATTTGACTCATGGAGTCAACAAAATTATGCTAATTAATTAGCGAATATTGCATTCGTGGCCTTATGAGTTTGATCTTTTGTATAAAGATAAATGGAAGGGGAATTGCACGTAGATTAGGGTAGATAACTATACAAAAAAAGTAATTTTGCAACGGTCATTTTTTTGCTTTTCTGGCTGTTTGAACCGCTAGAATGATGATTTACAACTGTTTAGCAAACCACTGCAAAATCATGTGCTAGAAACATTTATGTAATAGTTTAGTAACCACAACTGCTGCAAAATGTTTATAGCAATTTTAGTAATTTATTAGTGGTCAAATAAACTGCTTTAAACTCTCATCTTTGTATGAGGGCCTATTATCACCAAGCAAGGTACTCCCTGCATGTCAAAGTCCCTCGCCAACTTCTTTATCTCCGTGACTTTGTACAGCAAGTCGATAACAAATCTAGTGGTCAAGTCGATAGTGACACTGGTGTGGGCAAGCAAGAGAAGCTTCAGACAGAGAGGAGAGTTGTGTGGAGGCAGGATATAATTGTTCCAAAATTTGGCATCCATATGAAAAACCCAAATTTGGAGGGATGCAAAAATAGGGGAAGGAAGGGAAGGGCGCCAAAATTTTAGTTCCCTTCCTCTGAAAATTTCAAACTGAATGAGGGGAAGGTTCATTTTCCATTCCCTTCCCTCCTTTTCATTCGAACCAAACAACCCCTAAATAAAGCCTAAAGAGTTGTCTGGCCAAGTGTCAATGCCTAAAATAAAGTCGATAATTTGTAATTATAAAAACTAAAATTTTGGTAATTGACAATTTGTTATTTTATGCATATTCAATTAAGAACCCATGAAAATTGGCCCTAATTGTGGCTTATATTTTAATTCTTTTATCACTCATATATTTTAATATATTTAGAATAAAGTAGCATCTAATATACCCTCATGTTATGTTTTAGTTACATTTAGCAACATAATCTTATTTATGATATATCTAGTACACTAATATTATTTTTAGTGCTTATAGCACCTTAATCTTATTTATAGTGTATTTAACACCTTAAACCATAAATAAGATTATGATATTGGATATAACTAGATAATAATATTATAGAGTGTTGGATGCACTAGGAAAATATAACATAAGGCACTAGATACTATTGGAAAATAACATGAGGATCCTAAATGTTACTTTATCCATTTATTTATCTAGAAGAGGAAAGATAAATATTATTTAAAGGGAAAAAGACGAATAAAGACCATATAAAATTCAAAAGGACAAAAAGAGAATCTTAATTTCAAAAAGGACAGATTGCAACTATGTCCCAATCTGTCCTTTCCAAATTTGGAGAGAAAAGATGAAATTGCTCTCCTTACTTTACTCCTTCTCTCTTTTCCCTCTTCCTTTTCTCCGTCCACCGTCGACCTTCCCTCTTATTTTTCTCCATCCATCATTGACGTGCACGCCAGAGTTTTCACCATCGCTGCTGTAGGTCCATCTTCTATTTTTGCTTTTATTATACTTTTGTGCCTCGCCTTGCCTCTATTCTACTTATATGGTCAAAATCATTGCTTAAGTGGTAAATCCCATTGCATAAGTAGTAAATGACCAAAACAATTACTTACAACTAGAATTCAATTGTTACTGAGAGTAGTAAAAGTCTTCACGAAAGTGTTCAAAATTATTGCTCAAGGGGTAAATCCTATTGTAGGAATAGTAAATGACCAAATCAATTACTTGCAACTTAGTTGTTACTAAGAGTAGTAAAAGTCTTAGCAAAAATGTTCAAAATCATTGCTCAAGTGGTAAATCCTATTGTAGGAGTAGAAATGACCAAAGCAATTACCTGCAACTCAGTTGTTACTGAGATTAGTAAATATCTTAGCGAAAGTGGTCAAAATTATTTGCTCAAGTGATAAATCTTATTGTAAGAGTAGTAATTAACCAAAGCAATTACTTGCAACTCAATTGTTATTAAGAGTAGTAAATGTCTTAACGAAAGTGGTCAAAATTATTGTTCAAGTTATAAATCCCATTACAGGAGTAGTAACTGACCAAAGAAATTACTTACAACTTAACTGTTACTGAGAGTAGTAAATTTCTTTGTGAAAGTAGTCAAAATTATTGTTTAAGTCAAATATTTTTACAGGAGTAGTAAATGACCAAAGGGCAATTTTGTCTTTTGCCTCCAAATTTTGAAATGACATATTGGGAGTTATGCCCAACCTATCCTTTTTGAAATTCATATGCTCTTTTTGTGCTTTTAAATTTCAGATGGTCTTTATTTATCTTTTTTACTTATTTAAATAAGCTTGATAAAGAGACAATTTCTTACCCTAAGAAAAATCATGAAGCTTCTTTGAGTAACTATTTGTGCCTGTTTGGATGGATTTGAAATATTGATTTTAAAAAGGCTTTTGCCCTAAACCTTGATTTAGAAAAATTTTAAAATAAACATCATATTTATCCAAAAGGGCTTTTAGACTAAATCGTGGTTTAAAACGATAGTTTTAGATAAGCTACTGAGAATAGCTTTTGGAACAGTAAAAGAGCTTATAGACTACCCAATTATTATTTTGCCCATATCTTTCTAGCACACTCTCTCCTCTTCTCCCCTTTTCTCTTCTCAGCTTGATATCCTCTGTTCTTCTTTGGTGTTGTCGTTGTCCCATCGTCATTGGAGCTGGTTGTCTTTGCTAGAGCTTATTGTCACCATTGGAGCTCGTTGTCTCTGCTAGTTATGGTTCAGTTGTCACCACCATCTTGCTCCCCGATAGCCCTGCCGTCTTGCTCATATGGTTTGGCTGGATAGATATGAGGATGAATGTCGTAAAAGAAGAAGATGAATAGTGAGGGTGGGATATGAGGCTACGATGTTTAATATTTTTTTATTTTGATTTCATACTCATTTATTCATAACTATTTTTTTTCACAAGCTCTTCTTCAAAAGCCCTTTTCTAAAAGCTATCAAAAAGCCATTTTTTCTATAAACCCTTTTCTAAAAACCAATCCAAATGGGCCCTATATCGTCATTGGACTCATGTACTATTAATACTTTCTCCGCATATAATGAGAATGAAAACATCGAGATCCCATTGGCTTAAACTAATAGCTATATTGCTAAATCTCTAAGCATGCTCCAAAAGTTAAACAAATGTTAAGTACAAATAAAGCAATTTCATCATATGCTTTCTTATTCCCCATATCTTTCTTTTGCCTGGTTTCCTTAACAAGTTAAAACTCTTTCTTCAACCCAAAAAAGGAAAAAAAAGTTTAAACTCTTCAACTATACTTGTATCTGTAAAAATTGGAACTTTATATTCATGATACTCTCTTTCAACCATCCACACTAGTTCTATTTTGCAATGATGTCCTTAAACTAGGAGCAACCAAAAAGGTGGTTTTAAGATATAATTCTTTTAGTGCATATATATATTAGTTCTTCTTTACATTCTTTAATTTCAATATCCATTAAATCACGAGGACTAGGGCCTAACACATCACAACTTTGCCTTCTAGGAGACTGTAACTGAATAACAAACAAAATAAACAATAACTCTGTCAAGTCATATTCATTGTAGCCCTAAAATAGGGGTAGCGCTAGTTGAATTTTTTTGATAGATTAAAAAAGCAAATAAATTAGTTAATTATAACTAAATCTAACCCCTTAAAACGAATTCATTTTTTATATTTTTTAATCTACTAAAATTAGTCAACTAGCTCTTGTATTTAAAATTGGAGGAGTATGTGTATATATATGAAGAATACCTGCTTGATGTCAAGGTTGAGTTTATTCGTGAAAACTGTGATCTTTTCCAGTTTCCTGGGTGATGCTGCATCATATAAGCAATTTTGAAAGGGTTTCTTATATTAGGTAATGATTCTGCCATCTTCATCACCAGAAGAAATACTGTCAAAGTAGAAAATGGTGGACCTTCTACATGGATCTGGGTAAAGTTCTCTGGTGTTGAAAGTATATATTCCTAACAAAACACTTATCCTAGTCTATTGCTTAAATGTTGATTGAACGATCAGAGCATTTGGTAAAAACATATGGTCTAGGAAAACTTGAACAAAATAACCCCATGACACTGAAATTGTCCATGAAAACCATCTATCATAACAAACCAAGTGTTGAAAAATCCTCTGAGAATACGTTAAATGTTGCAGTGCTTGTTTCCTCCTCATGTTGGGAAATATTGTATTTGTGTGATCTAAGGGATGTAGAGATAACAATGGAGTCACTAGATGTGCAGTGAATAAACTGAACATATTTCCCCATAAATCAACCTGACACTACTACAAAAGAGTCATACAACAACAGTTAAAATTGACCTTTCACGATAGTTTTTTTACCTATGTGAATTACATTGTCGTTATTAGTTTAGCTTTTAATAGCGATTGAAAAATCGCCATTAAATGTAATACTTTAACAGCTATTTTTTTAAAATCACCATTATATATTTAGAATTTTATAGCAGTTTCTAGTAAATCACTGTTACAATTTAATAATATAACAACATTTTTTATGTTAATTGTTGTTACAATCTATAATTGTAATGAGGATTTTAAGAAAATAGCCATTAAATGATTTATTTTTTTATATACTTTCTTTTAATTTTTCCATCTATACTGCCCTGTATTTGCCATAATGAAGACAAAATATAGGCAACAAGTAAATAAGTAGTGAAAAAATCTAAATTAAATGTTAATATATAGTAATAAATTAATTTGAATTCTTATTAATGCATGCAATGAATCAAAATTTAATACAATCATATATACACGAATATTGTACAATTATATATACACAGGATGCATGATTGATTAAGGCAAGCTCTCTAGGATGATTTTTGCTAAAGCATCCATCATTGAGTGGATTTGATAATCTTCAAAGCTCATTTTATTCTGCTCAAATAACTGCAAGTTATAAGTAACAAGTAAACACATACCAGATGTGATAAATTGAAAAAGTCTAAATATTGATCACTTCATACCTCATGTAAGCTATACGTGATCCCTATGTCAATTATCTCATGTATATATCGGATTATATAATATCCGCACTCAACACTATGAGGTTGACGATGGTACTAACAAAATAGAAAAACATAGAGCACATTAGTGACTAACTTTCACCCTAATAAAATTTATGAAAATTAAAAATTAATTATTGAAAAAGTACTTACTAGAGGATAAATCCATAAAGGATTAGGACTAGATGGATGACCTTTGAACAATTTAAAGCCTTGCATAGCCCTATCTCGAATTGAAAAAAAAAATATATCATATAACTTACTAAATATTCATGTTAACAAATCTTTGAAGAAAAACTCAAGTGTTGACGATAGAAAAAATCTCAGTATCTGGCTGTCCAAACAAGGAATCGAACTAGTACACCACATTAGCTTTAGGGGTTATGACAATTGGAGTCCAATGCATACTATAAAATATCAACAATTTTATATATGAATGTAGACTAATATGTATGAGTGTGCCAAGTATAAGAGTATACTTACCCTTTAATGTAAGGTGCAAAATATATCTTCTTCCTGATACGGGTTATAACATCAACTATGTACATAATCCTTGATCTCCTATCGGTGCTAACTCTTAGACATGTTAAGGACTCATGAAGCCATATGTGTCTCCTTTTGCTTTCTCTAGCATTTCCAATAGAAGTGGCTATTGTTAATAGAGAAATGAGTTAGTACTGCATGAATAGTTAAACATAAAGTATTATAATAAAGTTACAACTTACAATATGGTACACTAGATGACATTTTAATCCAGCTCCTCAAAATTGAGAAATTGTACTATGTCATTCATGTCCAGGGTGAATTTATAAATCTACTGTGTGGTTAAAATGCCAAATGAAATTGTGAAACTAAGTGCTTCCTCCAATCATTTTGCCATAGTATGGAGAGTTCCCATACCAAAATATCTCAAGGATATGTTCTTAGGAAGAGGTTTGAGCTTGTCTACTTTCTCCCTCTGAACCTTGGGCTTCTGTGGTGCCTTTTCTGGTTCTAAGCCCTTTGGGGTTTGCTTTTGAGGCACCGGCTCTGGTATGACCCATTTTCTCAATTTGATCAGATGTGTTAGCCACATAATATACTATCCTAGAACTTGCTCTAATACTTTGACCTTGTCAGTGGGCCTAGGAACCAGTGCAGGGCCTGTTTGCTTCTTTATGCACTCTACTGTGAAGTTGGCATTACCATTAGGAATTATTTTCTTGTGAAGTGTTATGGCATATGGGTACACGTATAGTATTATGAGCGATGAAGGATGTAGTCCCTTAGTCTGTCACAATGTATAGAGCACACTTTTTCCCATCATCCTTGGTGTACTCAGGTGTAGGGTCAGGACTAGATAGTTAGGAGACAAACTTCTCTTTATTAGATCTACCCTTCCCACTAGTCACAACAAGAGAACCCTGAAAATGTAAACAAAATTAGTCATGACAAAATACATGTTAATTGTCACTTGAATAGAAGTAAATGAATATGTATTTACCTCTGAACTTTGGCCAGGTGTAGGGAAGCCCATCGTCATCATAGCCTGCTGGAGCCTAGCACCCATAAGCTCTTGGACTTTGGCTTCAACTCTAGCATCCACCTCAAAGGGTATCTTTTCTAACTGACCTTGATGCTCTGCTTTAAGTTCATGTCTAACCTTTTACAACTCTTCTCAAAGCATGTTTATAGAGGGTGCGCTTTTTCTTTAAGAGGTAGAGCCAAAAAATTCTTTTCATATAACTCCTTTTGGGGCCCTTCTCACTCAACATTGGTGGTCAGGGACCCTAATACTGTCTCTAGGATGTCCATTCCTTTTTTAGGAATAAAACACCTTTGGGATGCCTATTTCTCTAGTGCATCTCCTACAATATATACAAGTTACCAAGTTAAATTAACTGAAGAGCAAGTAATAACATATAAATTGTATGTATTTAAATTAGTTACTTACAATCCTCTCAACAATTGTAACAATCTCTAGAGTGATATATTGTCCATTCTTTACCCTCACAGCCTTCTATTTTTGTTGGCAAGATGGACGCTAGATTCTGATAGATAAAAATAGTCTGAGATAGTAGGGTCTGATGCAGTAGCCTCCAACTGCTCTTGTATCATTTTCCTCTCAAGGTCACTATACTCCCTCGAGACATATAGTGCTGGTACAGATTCTTCTTGGCTATTTCTTGTATTTTCTTACAAATAGCCTATGAAAATGAAACAAAGTTAGATTAGTTGATTAAAATGTACATTAATTACTAACTAAGTTAATTAAAACCTTATAAGTAGTCTCTTCCTGCTATTGACAAAACAATGTCTAAGCTTTGTCACTAACATTGGGATATGTGTCTTTCAAATACTCACTTATCTTATTGCCTCGGAGGTAGTCCTTCTCAAGGTTCAGCTTAAAGTCCCTATACCGTTTATTGCATTGCTTTAAGATGTGATACTTCATGCTTTATGAAACATTATACTTTTAACCTCTTAGATTACGTATTCAGAAGTGTATTTAACTAGCAGAACCATTAATTTGGTACATTCCAGATTAATAGCCTAACTTTAAAAATTCATAACTAATTATAGAAAAATTGTATGAAGTTGCTTCAAATTTATACTTGAAGATATTTCATAGCTTTTTAATAAAAAAATATAAATATGGACATTTATGTTACCAATCAATACAGTGAAATCGTTACTTTTTACTATTCATAATGTAAATTCTGGAAGTTTCATATTCTGTTTCTTAGCTTTAGAAATTTATTTCTCTTGATATACACATCCAAATTAGAAGTGTTACATATTCATTTAAAGCTTTGGATGTGTAATAATTTATCATAAAATTTCTTGAATTAATTATTTCATTTGCTAGATCAAACTGAAGTCACAATAAAACTGCTTTACGACCTATATTTTTACCATTTGACTTTCTTTCATAAATCTCCTAAATTATTCCAACATTTATAAATCATCAACTTAAATTGCCATACACTCATATATAACATGGAGTTATGTCATAATTATTTTATATATTTTTTTTACATATAATGGCATATTATATTATATGGGCATAGTTTGCAATTTATACATGCTAGAATAAATAATTCACTTTCTTCCTTTCTTTAGCTCTTCTCCATGCATACATTTTCTATCATGCTTTACCTAACTTGGTTGATTATGGGAGGATAAGATTATGGGGAATCTCAGTAGCAAAATCACTGCTTAAATATGCAAGATGGATGCTAATGTATGATATGTAATTTCATTAAACTTTCTTTAAATAGTGACATGCCTTCTAAATGCTTTGTATAAAAATGTATGGCCATGGGAAACATGCTATTCATAATATATTCAACATCATTTATCATGTCACAATATCATTCAATCATCATATACATGTCAACATATAAGCATACCACATCAACCACATAAAGAGGTAAGTCCACTACCTTAAACATAAGCTTTCTCTCTTATTCTTGCACTTACTTCCAAAGGTTCTAGCCATACATAAGTTTGGTCAACCACTTTCTAATATCCTCTTGGATATCTCAAGGTCCTAAATATAATTACATTGCGTATACAAATTATTAGATTTATTACATAATCCATGCACACTAACTTCATTAAAACCCTAACTCTAAGCTTAAATCTTGAAATTAGTGGTTTAGCTTTGTAATAATTATTTTCTTAGATCAATCCTACATAATTTTCTCCAAGGAATTCAAATATGATCTTGGAATTTTGAAAATCAAACTCCTCTTATGAAATATGTCCAGAATCGTACAACACCTTCCTAAATTTAAAAAATTCTCATTTTAATTCCAATACTTCCAATACACGTTTCTCTATTTTATCCCACATAATTTTTTTCATTTTAAAACCATTAGAAGAATCAAAATAATAAAATTCTAACTCCTACCCAGGTGTATGAATAGTGACAGAAAGGGTATCCAGATTACAATTCCAAAATTACATGATTTCCTTCTCAAACTACTTAATTCTAGCTTGTCTAAATTTATCTAAACTATCTATAATACAAAATTCATCCTTTCCTTTTACTTATAAATTTCATGCAGCAGCTTCCCAAGTAAAGAAAATGGTGTTTTAACAATCCAAATCCAAGAGAAATCTTCTTACAACATAATACAAAGGTAGGATGAAAAAATTGCCTTGGATCCTTGCTTGTTTAGCTACTTGATTTTCCTCTTCTTCTTGCTTTGAGTTTTTATTTTGACAACATTTTCCCAACATCTTCAATCCTTGTGTGTTGCTGAAATAGGTGGGGTATTTATAGGCAAAATCAAATGAAAATGAAAGGCCAAGATTACTTTGGTGGTTACTAGTTGATCTAATGGTCCATATTCAATCTTGAACTTGTCTTGCCCAGCAAGTGTCATATCCTAATTGTTTCCTATCCGTATAGTACTGATAGTGGAAAGAGGTTTAGAAAGGATTATGACGATGATTAGAAGAAATGATAAAGGTTAAATGAGGCTTGAAGAAAGAAAGGGACCTAAACACAAAGTAGAAAAGGTTAAAGGCAAAAAGTGAAAGTAGAAATAAAAGTTGGGCCCTTAAGTGTAATTTTCAAAAGTTAAGGGACTTAAATGCAAATAGCCAAAAGTTCAGGGGCCTAAGTGTAATTATGTAAAAGTTTAGGGACCTAAATGTAATTATGATAAAGTTGAGCTGAAACAGGCAAAAAATGCTCATAATCATATTAGATTCAAATTTTACCAGTAGATAGATAAAGTTATTCTGATCTATTTAAGGAGTCACCGAATTTTGATTTGAGGTCCCGATTAATTGATATAAATTTCTAAAGTCATAAGGAATTATTGCAGTATTTTTTAGACTTCAGAATTAGATGAAACTTTTTAAGAAATTCATATATTTAATATAATAATTTATAAAACTGATAGAGTCAGAAAAGGATTCCTGTAGAATTCTTTCAGGATTTTACAGTGAGATAAAATACCTGATAAATAAGGTCGGGAGAGTTGTCTTGAGATTTATGCCATAAATGGCATAAAGGCAATGAGCCTATATCAAGGCCCAAATGGCGTCATCATGAGCCTATTAAGGTAACTGAACAGTTAAGTGGGCCAGAGACCATAGCAGTTCAGGAAAAGTGCCAAATTACAAAAATGCCCCTAGATGCCCACACTATACCAGTAAAGGATAGATGTCATTATGGTTATTCTGAACCAGTCAAAAATGTGATACATAGTATAAATATGATTAGTTAGAGCCAGTATATGCCCTGAGGCAGTGTAAAGAGGAATAAAATGACAATTATGCCCTTAGGGCTAGTACAGTGTAAGAAAGGACACTGAGGGTATTTTAGTCATTTCTCAAGGGATGGATGGCAGATAAATACTCAATATAATATTTTCAATGGTATGAGAAGCTTATACATTCATTTCCAGGACAAAATACATATGCTGGTATATTATAAAAAAAATTAGGAACAGAACGCAGTCCGGTTGTTATGAAACTGCCTGATCGGTACCAGATTAGACTAAAATTTTTCCAAAAGCTTTCTTAAATGGGAATCATGCCAAATACCCCTATTAGGTATCCTATGAGCTATCCCACATGATGTCATAATTATTCTTTTTAGAAAAAGTTAAATCCAATATTAAATGTGAGCCCTTGGATCAAATAGTAACTAAATCAATCTTGGCCATCCATTTCAACCAAGATTTTTATATAAATACCCCCTCATTTCTGCATCAAAACTGTGGCCTTGTGATACCTTGGGGAAACTCTTGCAAAATGGGAACTCAAGCCAAGACAAGGAAGATTCAAGGTACCAAAGTTCAAGCAAGCTAGAGATTAAAGGTAAGCAAACTGTCCTAGCTTATTTTCCTTTGATTTGGGAGCTTGAACTTAGGGTTTTTAAGGGGGAAAAGGTTAGTTTTATCTAAGGGGTGTTGCTTCCCAAAAACCTTAGATGAAAGGGAAAAGAAGAAAATAAAGTTAGAGACATATGATTGAAGCTTAAACAAGCTAGTTAAGAGATTGGTTGTTAAATCAAGTTGATATTCTTGACTTTGCCATGGTGTACCCTGTTTAGTATGCACTTTTTATGAGGGAAGGAAATGGAATTTCAATGATTTAATGCTTCCATTGAATTTATATGATGATTTTGTGTAGGATTGAAAAGGTTTTGAACCTTGGAAACATTAAAATCTCAAGGTTGTAATTTTTGAAATTCTTCACGGTTAGTGTTCACTCTCATGAACAGTGATTGGAATTTCATGATTTTTATGCTTCCAATAGTTTTAAAATGAAAAGTTGTGTGGAGTAAAGTGGAGAAACAAGTATGGAAAGCATTAGAATCAAAATGGAAATTTTTGAAAGAATTATGTGCATGTGTTTGATTCTATATACCAGGCCATGAAGGAGCTAGAATTTCATTATTCTAATATTATAAATGGATTAAAAAGATTAAATTGTGTAGGTTAAAGTCAAGACATCAATTGGTTCAAGAGCCAAGTGGATTAGTGAAGATTAGAGAAAGTTATGATAATAAAGAGTGTAACAAGGTTAGTCTTGAACATGGTTGGATTTCATGAGTCCTAATGAATTATGTGATGAATATCAACGTGTTTAGGACCTTGAAACCTCCAAGAAGATGTTGGAAAGTGATTTACATAACGGCTTCGTGGTTGCAAAGCTAGGGAGCAAGTGCAAAAGATTAAGAGGAAAGCTTAAGTGTAAGCTAGCGAACTTACCTCTTTATGTGCTTGATGTGGTATGCTTATGTGTTGACATGTATATGATATTTGAATGATGTTGTGACATGATAAATGTTGTTAAATGTATTGTGAATAACATGTTTTCTATGGCCATGCATTTTATATAAAAGTATATAGCATGATGGCATGTCACTAATCAAAGAGAGTTAATGAAATTACATATCATGCATTAGCATACATCTTGCATATTTAAGTGGTAATATTTGCTACTGAGATTCTCTAGAATCTCACTCTCCCATAACCAACCAATTTAGGTCAAGCATGATGAAAAATGTATACTTGGAGAGGATCTAAAGAATGGAAGAAAGGAGTGGAAGTAATTGAGATCTTAGTATATGCTATGAATTATCTATGTATGTAAATGCCATGTAAGGTGTTCATTTATGTGATAAAACTATTTTTAATACTTATGGCATATGTACATGATGTATATGAATGTTGAGAAGCTTATTTGATAGCTTATGCATGCTAGAACAATTATTGAAAGTGAAAGAAAGAAAACTGAAATGGTAAAACGTGTTGTGGCTTCAGTTTAACCTAGCAAATGAAGGAATTATTTCATGAAATTTTACAAGCGTGTAGAACATATTCAGAGCTTTAAGTACATAGATAGATCGTTTCATTTGGATGTGTATATCAAGAGAAATGATTTTCCAAAGTAAGGGACTAGAATCTGTTTCCAGAGTTTTTGACCAAATGAATAGTGAACTTCAATGAATAAATTCTATTAATTGGATAATCATTTGGTCTGGAAATTATTTTTCCCTTAAATTAAAGATGTTATATTCATGTAGCTTTTTGAATTACTTCATTTTGATTTTTCTAGAATTAATTATGATTTTTTGAAGTTCATTGCGTAATCTGGAATACCATATGAACAGTAACCCGAGAAAGAGTAAAATTCCAGATTTGCCTAATGGACTTCCAAGGTCTTGTAAGTGGCTCTAAATACTACTGAATAGTCCCTAAGACGTATGAAAGTAAGGATGTTAGATTTTGGTATCAGAGCAAAGGATTATGGCTTAAGAAATACTCTGAATAGATTATTTATGGACTAATATGAGATTATTCCTAGACCCTAACCCTAAATGATAAGTATTTTAATAAGGTAGGGTATGTATTGGGATAATTTCATTGCTTAATTAAGCAAAGATTGCAGGAATAGATATGATATTTCATAAAGTTAAGTCAGAGGCTTCAGTTAATAAGGGAGACCCCAGGCCAGTAGTGATGTATGTACATGATGTACATCCATACTCTGATCATCCTTCAAACAATGAAGAGAGTTCAGATGAGAGTATAGGGGATCAGTCAGGGAAGTCTACAGTAGGATATCCCATAGATGTTCCTATAGACTCAAAGTTGCAGCTTGGAGGTTATATAGAGATTTATATTGAAGCTATGCATGTACTAAATGATGGGGAGTCTAGTGACTCTATACGGTATAAGTTTGTCAGAATGCCCTCTAACCCTTATGTAAGTTCTATTCCTCTGATGAGTGGACAAATTACAGCTGAGGAAGCTAAGTACTGGTACTGAATTATGGGTAGACCAGATATTATTCCTCCTCCACTAGAGTTTGATGACAGAGTTATTACAAGTAATAGAACATAGTCCCCTAATTTAGACATCCAGTCAGATTTTATAATAGTTCATGTCCATTCCCAAAGTCCAGGAATATATGACCTTATAGGGAAAGATGAGTGTGATGTTCCTGATCCTAGTCAGCCCCAGCTTTCTTTGTTAAAGACAGATAGTGTTAACCATATTAGTCTGAAGAAAGCTATGAAGAGTGAATTACTCAGTCTAGGTTAAGGGATGGACAAAAATAAAGATTAAGAATAGTCAGTGTATCTGCAGTTCCTCAATGCCATATCAGGGATGATAAACAGATATACAGTAGAGGGCATTAACCTAATATACTCTAGAAGACTAGCATAAGATGATAGTAAGTCATGTATTGCCATATACCCCTACATGGCATATAGAGTTAGGTGAATATTTGGCAAATGATCTGCCAACTGATATACAAGGGGTAATGTATGTACAAATGTTATAGTGACATAAAAGGTGATGGCTAGAATTACCAGACAAGTTATGTCGTGATGATTTAAGCCACATGTTATGACAGATATTTACAGAAACTTTTGGTCGTGACAAGTAAAGACCAATGATCACGATAGGAATTTTCTGAGCTATAGGCCACAACGGAAGATGACCTATGGTCATGACAAAAGAATACAAAGCTGTAGTTGTGACAAGTAAGTTGAGATGGTCATAACTAAAGATTATAGAGAATATGAGACAGCTAGCAAGTACTCAGGTGGTGACTAAAATGCACAGAGACCTGGTGACAGAAATGAAGATGCTGACCTCACTGAGGTTATCAGTTAGAGGTTTAGCATAGAGTGCAAGCAAGCTAGACAGTACGAGGTACTGAGATATAGAAAATCAGTTTAAGAACAGGTTCAGAAGTAGATCTTCCGTATGATTATCAGGAGTTTATCTACATTATGAAATACTTTGTGTAGCTAGTCTCTATTGAATAGAATAATAAGAAGTTAGAATGAGACTTGCCTAAGAATGATCTAATACATGGTTTAAGGTCAAAGACGTGATGGCTAATAGTTAGAAAGTTAATGTTCCCAAAATAGAGGGATCCCATCACGAAGGGATAGTAACTGTAACATCCTTACTTTTATACGTGTTAGGGACCATTCAGTAGCATTTAGAACCACTTATAAGACCTTGGAAGTCCATTAGCCAAATCTAGAATTTTACTCTTTCTCGGGTTACTGTTCATATGGTATTCCAGATTACGCAATGAACTTCAAAAAATCATAATTAATTGTAGAAAACTCGAAATGAAGTGGTTCAAAAAGCTACATGAAGATAACATCTTTAAATTTAAGGTAAAAATAATTTATAGACCAAATGATTAGCCAATTTATACAGTTTATTCGTTGAAGTGTACTGTTCATTTGGTCAAAAACTCTGGAAATAGTTTCTAGTCCCTTATTTTGGAAATTCATTTCTCTTGATATACACATCCAAATGAAACGTTCTACCTATGAACTTAAAGATATGGATGTTTACTACATGCTCATAAAATTTCTTGAAATAATTCCATCATTTGCTAGGTCATACTGAAGCCACAACAAAACTGCTTTAGGACCTAGTTTTTTACCATTTTAGTTTCCTTTCTTTCACTTTCCATAATTGTTCCAGCATACATAAATCATCTCTTTTGCTTTTTCTGAATTTATATACATCATGGGGTTATACAATAATTGTTTCATACAATCTCATCACATAAATAGATACTTTACATGGCTTTGACATACATGGAAAGTGCATAGCATATGCTAACATCTTAAATACTTCACTTTTCTTCTTCCATGCTTTAACTCTTCTCCATGCATACATTATCCATCATGCTTGACCTAAATTGGTTGGTTATGGGAGAGTAAGATTCTAGGGAATCTCATTAGCAAACATTACCACTTAAATATGCAAGATGGATGCTAATGCATGATATGTAATTTCATTAACTTTCTTTAATTAGTGACATGCCATCATGCTATATACTTTTACATAAAGTGTATGGCCATGGAAACATGTTATTCACAATACATTTAACATCATTTATCATGTCACAACATCATTCAAATAACATATACATGTCAACACATAAGCATACCACATCAAGCACATAAAGAGGTAAGTTCACTACCTTGCACTTAAGCTTTTCTCTTGACCTTTAGCCCTTGCTCCCTAGCTTTCCAACCATGAATCCTTTATGTCCATCACTTCCCAACATCTTCTTGGATGTTTCATGGTACTAAACACATTCATATTCATCACATAACTCATTAGGACTCATGAACTCCAACCATGTTCAAGACTAACTTTGTTACACTCTTTATTGTCATAACTTTCTCTAATTTTCACTAATCCACTTGGCTCTTGAACCAATTGATGTCTTGACTTTACCCTACACAATTTCATCTTTTGAATCACTTTGTGAGCTTAGAATCATGAAAATCCAGCTCCTTCATGGCCTGCTGTACAGAACTGAACATAAGCATACAATTCTTTCAAAATTTCTCATTTTGATTCTAATGCTTCCCATACTTGTTTCTCCACTTTACACCACACAACTTTTCATTTTAAAACCATTGGAACCATCAAAATCATGAAATTCCAATCACTGTTCATGTGAGTGAACAGTATCGTAAGGAATCTCAAAGACTACAACCTTGAGATTTTAATGTTTCCAAGGTTCAAAATATTTCCAATCCTACACAAAATCATCATACAAACTCAATGGAAGCATTAAATCATTGAAATTCAATTTCCTTCCCTCATGAACAGTGCAGACCAAACAGGGAACACCATGGCAAAGTCAAGAATATCAATTTGATTCAACAACCAACCACTTAACTAGCTTGTTTAAGCTTCAATCATATAGTTCTAACTTTAATTTCTTCTTTCCCCTTTCCTTTAAGGTCTTTGGACAGCACCACCCCTTAGAGAAAACTCAACTTTTCTCCCATCAAAACCCTAAGTTCAAGCTCCCAAATCAAAGGAAAATATACTAGGAGAGATTGCTTACCTTTAATCTCTAGCTTGCTTGAACTTTGGAATCTTTAATCTTCTTTGTCTTGGCTTGAGTTTTCATTTTGCAAGAGTTTCCCCAAGGGTCCATGAGCTTACGGTTTGGCTACACAATGGAGGGGTATTTATAGCCAAAATCCAAGAAAAATCAATGGCCAAGATTGATTTGGTTACTATTTGATCTAAAGGCTCACATTTAATCTTGGATTTTACTTTTTCATAAAAGAATAATTATGACATCATGTGAGACAGCTCAAGGGACACCTAAAGGGGTTATGTGGCGTGCTCACCATGCCAAGAAGCTTCTGGAAAAATTTTAGTCCAATCCGGTACCAATCGGAGTAGTTTCACAACAACCAGATTGTTTTCTATTCTGAATTTTTCTATAATATACTAGGATATGTATTATGTCCTGGAAATCAAAGTCTAGGCTTCTCATACCCTTAACATGGTTATGCTGAGTATTTATCTGCCATCCATTCCTTGGGAAATAACCAAAATACCCTTGGTGTCATTTCTTACACTATATTAATCCTAAGGGCATAATCGTCATTTTACCCCTCTTTATACTGCCTCAGGGTATATCTGGGCTCAACTAATCAGATTTATACGAGGTGCCACATTTTTAGCTTGTCCTAAGTGACCAAAATGCCCTTCATCTATCTTTGGTACTGTAACATCCTTACTTTTATACGTCTTAGGGACCATTCAGTAGCATTTAGAACCACTTACAAGACCTTGGAAGTCCATTAGCCAAATCTGGAATTTTACTCTTTCTCAGGTTACTGTTCATATGGTATTCCAGATTACGCAATGAACTTTGAAAAATCATAATTAATTCTAGAAAACTCGAAATGAAGTGGTTCAAAAAGCTACATGAACATAACATATTGAATTTTAAGGTAAAAATAATTTCTAGACCAAATGATTAGCCAATTGATACAGTTTATTCGTTGAAGTTTACTGTTCATTTGGTCAAAAACTCTGGAAACAGATTCTGGTCCCTTACTTTGGAAAATCATTTCTATTGATATACATATCCAAATGAAACGTTCTACCTATTAACTTAAAGCTATGGATGTGTGCTACATGTTCATAAAATTTCATGAAATAATTCCTTCATTTGCTAGATCAAACTGAAGCCACAACAAAACTGCTTTAGGACCTACGTTTTTACCATTTCAGTTTCTTTTCTTTCATTTCCAATAATTGTTTCAGCATGCACAGGCCATCAAATAAGCTTCTTAACATTCATATACATCATTTACATATGCCATAAGTATTACAATAGTTTCATTACATAAATGGACACCTTACATGGCATTTACATACATGGAAAATGCATATCATATGCTAGAATCTTAAATACTTCACTTTCCTTCTTCCATGCTTTAGCTCTTCTCCATGCATACCTTTTCTTCATGCTTGACCTAAATTGGTTGGTTATGGGAGAGTGAGATTCTAGGGAATCTCAGTAGCAAACATTACCACTTAAATATGCAAGATGGATGCTAATGCATTGTATGTAATTTCATTAAACTTTCTTTGGTTAGTGACATGCTATCATGCTATATACTTTTACATAAAGTGTATGGCCATGGAAACATGTTATTCACAATACATTTAACATCATTTATCATGTCACAACATCATTCAAATAACATATACATGTCAACACATAAGCATACCACATCAAGCACATAAAGAGGTAAGTTCACTACCTTGCACTTAAGCTTTTCTCTTGACCTTTAGCCCTTGCTCCCTAGCTTTCCAACCATGAATCCTTTATGTCCATCACTTCCCAACATCTTCTTGGATGTTTCATGGTACTAAACACATTCATATTCATCACATAACTCATTAGGACTCATGAACTCCAACCATGTTCAAGACTAACTTTGTTACACTCTTTATTGTCATAACTTTCTCTAATTTTCACTAATCCACTTGGCTCTTGAACCAATTGATGTCTTGACTTTACCCTACACAATTTCATCTTTTGAATCCATTTATGAGCTTAGAATCATGAAATTCCAGCTCCATCATGGCCTGCTGTACAGAACTGAACATAAGCATACAATTCTTTCAAAAATTCTCATTTTGATTCTAATGCTTCCCATACTTGTTTCTCCACTTTACCCCACACAACTTTTCATTTTAAAACCATTGGAACCATCAAAATCATGAAATTCCAATTACTGTTCATGCGAGTGAACAGTAACCGTAAGGAATCTCAAAGACTATAACCTTGAGATTTTAATGTTTCCAAGGTTTAAAACCTTTCCAATCCTACACAAAATCATCATATAAACTCAATGGAAGCATTAAATCATTGAAATTCAATTTCCTTCCCTCATGAACAGTGCAGACTGAACAGGGCACACCATGGCAAAGTCAAGAATATCAATTTGATTCAACAACCAACCACTTAACTAGCTTGTTTAAGCTTTAATCATATGGTTCTAACTTTAATTTCTTCTTTCCCCTTTCATCTAAGGTTTTTGGGCAGCACCTTCCCTTAGAGAAAACTTAACTTTTTCCCCATGAAAACCCTAAGTTCAAGCTCCCAAATCAAAGGAGAATAAGTTAGGAAAGATTGCTTACCTTTAATCTCTAGCTTGCTTGAACTTTGGAACCTTGAATCTTCTTTGTCTTGGCTTGAGTTTCCATTTTGCAAGAGTTTCCCCAAGGGTCCATGAAGCTACGGTTTGCTGCAGAATGAGGGGGTATTTATAGCCAAAATCCAAGAAAAATGAATGGCCAAGATTGATTTGGTTACTATTTGATCTAAAGGCCCACATTTAATCTTGGATTTAACTTTTTCATAAAATAATAATTATGACATCATGTGGGACAGCTCAAGGGACACCTCAAGGGGTTAGGTGGCGTGCTGCCCATGCAAGGAACCTTCTGGAGAAATTCTAGTCCAATCCGGTACCGATCAGTGCAGTTTCACAACAACCAGACTGTGTTCTTTTCCTAATTTTTTATAATATACCAGGATATGTATTCTATCCTGGAAATTAATGTATAGGCTTCTCATACCATGGAAAATGTTAGACTGAGTATTTATCTTCCATCCATCCCTTGGGAAATGACCAAAATACCCTTGGTGTCCTTTCTTGCACTGTACTGACCCTAAGGGCATAATTGTCATTTCACCCCTTTTGTACTGCCTCAGGGCATATATTGGCTCAAATAATCATATTTATAGGATGTGTCACGTTTTTAGCCTGTCCCAGTTAACCAAAATGCCCTTCATCCATCTCTGGTATAATCTGGGCATCCAGGGGCATTTTCGTAATTGTGCACTTTTTCTGGCACTGGCCCCTTCTACTGATAGACTGGTACCCTGGGTTTTGGGCCTTCCTTGGCGTCATTATGGGCCTATATATGAGGTCATCTGATCTCATTCTATCCAGGCTTACATACCGATAAGTTCCATTATCGGATCACGGGTGTTAACAAACTCCCGTCAAAATTCACTGATATGTGAATAACTTTTTATACATAACTTCTTCTGGAGTTCTGTCAGATCCAGGACATCTGACACTGTAGGGCACACTTTCCTGTAATTTGCCCACATATATCTGATGTCCATAAAATCTGATAAAAATTCAAATAACTTTTAGACTATTAGATAATTTTCTGCTGTCTGGAGCCCTAATAAAATTTCTGTATCATGCCAGATTACCCAGCATGACTTCCTCTATTTACTGATGGAATGTGGGACTGAAATACTTACAGGCAGTTATAAACCTTTTCTGGCTGAACTTTTCCATAATTACATTTATGTCCCTGACTTTTTGCTTAATTACATTTATGTCCCTAACTTTTTGGATATTTACATTTAGGTCCCTAAACTTTTGGAAATTACAACTTTTGGCCCAACTTTTGTTTCTACTTTAACTTTTGGCCTTTAAACTTTTCCAATTTTTGTTTAGGTCCCTTTCTTCCTTCAAGACTCATTTAACCTTTATTATTTCTTCTGATCTTTGTCATAATCCTTCTTAAACCTCTTTCCACTATCAGTATTATACAGATAGGGAAAAATTAGGATATGACATTTCTACCCCCTTAAAATAAATTTCGTCCTCGAAATTTACTTAGCACCTTAGTCAGTGATTGGGGTATCTATCTCTTATCTTTTATCGTGACATATTAACGGAGTTCTTTTTCTATCCGCAATTCTTCATATCTTACTATGATCATCCTTTTGTCATGAATCAACTCACTCAGAGTTGAACTCCAGTTCATTCTATTACTTACCTTCTTGCTATGCATTTATCTATATATGGACTCCTCACTATACTGGACTTGTGAGTAGTGTCCATTTCTTTCATATTAAACTCTCTCGAATACTGTTATATTCGGGAGTTTCTATTAACAACTCATCATACTTTTTAGTGCAACTACTTCTTTCTCATCTGATTATCTAGCGGAATTCTTTGAGTATCCGCACACTTTAACTCTCATTCCCATATCATCATGCATTCTTATCATCTTTAATAACTCATCATAATACAGAGAGAGGACTTATATCATTATTCTTTCTTTCAATGCTCTACTACTAAATAGGAGCACATAGGAGCATATAGGAGCACATATGAGCATATAGGAGCACATACTCTAACATGCATAATGCCTGGACAACATGCTGCAGGACTACATACCTGCTTACGAATGCAAAGCTCTAACATCGGAGCTTAAGCATTCCTTCTCTTAATATGCACAGCTCTAACACTCGGAGCTTGCACAGCTTTATCATATAAAGCTTGCACTGCTCTAACATTCGGAGCTTTAGCATATTTTACAAATATAACATAACATAACATAATGCCTGGCACTTTATGCAAGGAGTGAAAGCTCTCATTTGCTCTTTCATACGTAACGTATTATTCAAATGTCTTACCCCTTTTAGCAGGGAGCCTCTCTATCTGTTTATAAGGCTAGCTATTATGCCACTTCGTATTGCATTTCTCAATATACCTTTCTCATAACATATCTCAGTTTGTATCTTTTATATCATAACATGACATATCTAGCCACATCTGGCTATAACATAGTTTATCTTTCAAATCCATTTCATTTGGATTTAACATAAGGGTTCTAGTCTCTTATTATTCATAACCCTTTTTAGCTTTTCATAGCTCTTTCTATCATCTTACATAGCTCTGTGCACATATGCCAATTTCAATGGCATTTACACACTTTTCCATCACTTCCCAGGGGGTCACCCATCATTGAATTACCCTTACCTGAGCACGCTTAACTGAAATGTGCATATAAAAATCTAAAGCACTGGTGCTTACAGGCTTTAACCCTGGTACTTTATTATCTTAGACCCATCTTATACTATCTCTTTTGGGTTTATCTGGCCTTCTAATCTCTTTATCCTCATCTAGAGGATTTACTTGTCTCTTATTTTCTGTAATCTTATCATAAGGATCTCTTCTTATATCTTACATAATATTCCCATAAATCCTTAGGACTCAGCATTAACAACTTTAACTTTGATCACTTAGTTCCTGATACGTGTAAGGAGATTCTGAGTTCAATCCCTGATACTAATAAGGCTATCTGAAACTAGCATCATGGGTACTCTCTCTGTTATGAGTTAATCAACTTGTGAAGCTTCTATACCTTAACTTTTCCTTGGTATTTGTCCTTCCAAAGAAATACTGTACTTATGGCTCATTACTTTCTTCCTCTAGGCTTGGTCTACTGCGACCCTCGGGATCTACTGCGATCAACCGTAAGCCTCTTCAGGATCTAACTGCGACCCTGTGAGCCATACTAGGATCTAATTGCAATCCTCCAGAATCTACTGGATTCCGTTGTACTGTATTCTCATCTCTGGAAGACCTAAACCAACGGACAAAGTTACAAGGTTAGTCACTTCCACATAGTTGTTAACTCCACAAATAATTCCCCAAAAATGGTCACAGAAGCCAATATTATCTATCAAGACTTCACTCATTTCCTCTATCACTCAGGAACTTCATATACCATTCTTATCTTTATAACTTTATTACATTTAATATTGCAGGGAGCTACACAAGCTCTACCATGCACATATCTGTCGTCATCTATTTATCTCATCAGAGGGACTTTACTCTATTGCAAGAGCAATCTAGCTCTATTGCAAAAATATTAACTTATATTACTTAAAAACTGCTCTTTCTTATAGCCATATCATCTTTCATAACTGCGTCTCATTTCCTTTCATCTATCTTATCCCTACTAAAGGGATATGTCCTAAGTATCATAATCATTTATCTATAGGCTCACTACTAATCTTCATCTTTAATCTCATTCTCTATCCCATTGACTATCATAGTCTGATCATAAATTCTCTTTCTATCTTCTAAGAATCAAATAGCAACTTTCTAGTTTAGCACTTTGCTATTGCTTCATTCTTGCTAAGTTGAATTATTTAATTGCATGTCATAGGGCATGGGAGCAACATAACTTTCTCATCTGGTATACTCTACCCAGTACGTACTGCATAAGGGGAGTATTCATTTATCATAGTATACTCAACATGCATAATATGCAAATAGATGCAATCAGTTAAGCACTCTATAGTATGTGTGTCATCACATGACAACTGCAATGATATGCCAATTTTTATTATAACTTATAACAACATAAGCAATATCATTATTACATACATCTGCTCAACCATCCCTTATCACCTTAATCACTAGGTCCTGATCATTTATTCAGGTACCTGAGTCATTTACTTGTTTCACTTAGGCTGCCACATCACCCTCTTACTAGGGTATAGGCTTAACCCTTCTTTACTCTTTCTTACATAAGGAATAGGGGAGTCACTTCATCTTTGAATCTATGGCTACCTTACTAGGCCATATTTATTCTATCATATCATCCCTTATTGCCTGTAAGATTTCTATGTCTCTAGCCTGAAGGATTTATGTGTCCTTGGCCTCACAACAATCCATAACTGAGTCAGTTATTCTCTTTCAGCTAACTGAGGAAGGTTTGGCTCCTATCTTTATGCCATCTGTACTTTTACGTTTCTCCCTAATCCTCTTGGATTACTAACAGGCAAGAAAGTATCTCTTATTAAGCCTCAAGGTTCATATGAATGAACTCGATTAAGTATCCATCAAAAGAGTTCTCTTTCCTTAGCTCTAACCCTTAACTTCATGCTCACCTTTCTCTAATTGAGAGGAATGCTTCTTTTAAACTTTTTGAGAAAAACTTCTCAAGTGAGCGGATAATTCTCCATCTCATATAGAGTAACTTTTGTGCCTCTCTGTATCTCTTAACTCTTTCTGTCTATCAATCTCAGTCTACTCTAGACTAGATTGTGATTCTTTTCTGGTTTGCCTCTAGTCCTGACCAATTTAGGTCACTTGGATCTCATTCATCACTTAATATTACTATTTATGTTCTCTAGGTCAGAGCGTTAGGTTACTATCTCTTCGTGATAGAATCCCTTTACTTTGGGAACATTAACTTTCTATCTATTAACCATCACGTCTTTAACCTTAGGCTGTGTATTAAATTATTCTTAGGCAAGTCTCATTCTAACTTCTCATTATTCTTTTCCATAAAGACTAGCTGAACAAAGTCTTTCGTACTATAGATCAACTCCTGATGATCATACAGAGGATCTACTGTTAAACATCTTCTTAAACTGATCTTCTGTATCTTAGTGCTTCGTACTATTTAACTTGCCTATACTCTGTGCTAAATCTTTAACTAATAGACTTCAGTGAGGTTGGCATCTTTAGTCTCATGACACTTGACTTACTATCATCTCATACCAATCCTCGAAAGTATATTAGGTTAATGCCCTCTACTGGATGTCTGTTTATCATTCCTGCTACGGCATTGAGGAACTGCAGATAACTAACTGTTCTTAATCTATACTTTTGTCCATCCCTTGACCTAGACTGAGTAATTCACTTTTCACAGCTTTCTTCAGACCAATATGGTCAACACTATCTGTCTTTAATGAAGAAGGCTGGGGTTGACTAGGACTAGGAACATCCCACTGATCTTTCTCTATAAAGTCACATATTCTTGAACTTTGGGAATGGACAAGAACTATCATAGGCTCTAACTGGATGTCTGAATTAGGGGACTGTTGTATCTTAATTATCTTAAATCTATCCTTAAACTCTGGTAGAGGAGGAATAATATATGGTCTACCCATAATCTAGTACCAATACTCAGCTTCCTCAGCCGTAATCTATCATCTCGTAAGAGGGATAAAGCTTATATCAAGGTTAGAGGGCATTCCAACAAACTTATACCATATAGAGTCACTAGACTCAACATCAACTGGTGTATATTAGGCTTTAGGCTGAATCTCTACATCACCTCCAGACTGAAAGTTTAAGTCTACAGAAACGTCTATGGGACATTCCACTGTAGATTTTCCTGACTGATCCCCTAAACTCTCATTTGGACTCTCTTCATTGTCTAAGGGATGTGGATATATATCATCTTCATATATCACTATTGGTCTAGAGTCTTCCTTATTAACTGAAGCCTCTGACTTAATCTTATAGAATCTCATATATATTCCTGCAATATTTGCTTAATTAAGCAATGTTAACCATCCCATAACATACCCTAACTTGACAAAATACTTACTGTTTAGGGTTAGGGTCTGGGTATAATCTCATATCAATCCATAAATAATCTATTCAGAGCATTTCTTAAGCCAGAATCCTATGCTCTGCTACCAAAATGTAACATCCTTACTTTTATACGTCTTAGGGACCATTCAGTAGCATTTAGAACCACTTATAAGACCTTGGAAGTCCATTAGCCAAATCTGGAATTTTACTCTTTTTCGGGTTACTGTTCATATGGTATTCCAGATTACGCAACGAACTTTGAAAAATCATAATTAATTCTAGAAAACTCGAAATGAAGTGGTTCAAAAAGCTACATGAACATAACATATTGAATTTTAAGGTAAAAATAATTTCTAGACCAAATGATTAGCCAATTGATACAGTTTATTCGTTGAAGTTTACTGTTCATTTGGTCAAAAACTCTGGAAACAGATTCTGGTCCCTTACTTTGGAAAATCATTTCTATTGATATACACATCCAAATGAAACGTTCTACCTATTCACTTAAAGCTATGGATATGTGCTACATGTTCATAAAATTTCATGAAATAATTCCTTCATTTGCTAGGCCAAACTGAAGCCACAACAAAACTGCTTTAGGACCTACGTTTTTACCATTTCAGTTTCTTTTCTTTCATTTCCAATAATTGTTTCAGCATGCACAGGCCATCAAATAAGCTTCTTAACATTCATATACATCATTTACATATGCCATAAGTATTACAATAGTTTCATTACATAAATGGACACCTTACATGGCATTTACATACATGGAAAATGCATATCATATGCTAGAATCTTAAATACTTCACTTTCCTTCTTCCATGCTTTAGCTCTTCTCCATGCATACCTTTTCTTCATGCTTGACCTAAATTGGTTGGTTATGGGAGAGTGAGATTCTAGGGAATCTCAGTAGCAAACATTACCACTTAAATATGCAAGATGGATGCTAATGCATTGTATGTAATTTCATTAAACTTTCTTTGGTTAGTGACATGCTATCATGCTATATACTTTTAAATAAAGTGCATGGCCATGGAAAACATGTTATTCACAATACATTGAACATCATTAATCATGTCACAACATCATTCAAATATCACATACATGTCAACACATAAGCATACCACATCAAGCACATAAAGAGATAAGTTCACTACCTTGCACTTAAGCTTCCCTCTTGATCTTTAGCATTTGCTTCCTAGCTTTCCAACCAATAAACCTTTATGCCAATCACTTCCCAACATGTTCTTGGATGTTTCAAGGTCCTAAACACATTCATATTCATACATAATTCATTAGGACTCATGAACCCCAACCATGTTCAAGATTAACTTTGTTACACTCCTTATTGTCATAACTTTCCCTAATATTCACTAATCCACTTGGTTCTTGAATCAATTGATGTCTTGACTTTACCCTACACAATTTCATCTTTTGAATCCATTTATGAGCTTAGAATCATGAAATTCCAGCTCCATCATGGCCTGCTGTACAGAACTGAACATAAGCATACAATTCTTTCAAAAATTCTCATTTTGATTCTAATGCTTCCCATACTTGTTTCTCCACTTTACCCCACACAACTTTTCATTTTAAAACCATTGGAACCATCAAAATCATGAAATTCCAATTACTGTTCATGCGAGTGAACAGTAACCGTAAGGAATCTCAAAGACTATAACCTTGAGATTTTAATGTTTCCAAGGTTTAAAACCTTTCCAATCCTACACAAAATCATCATATAAACTCAATGGAAGCATTAAATCATTGAAATTCAATTTCCTTCCCTCATGAACAGTGCAGACTGAACAGGGCACACCATGGCAAAGTCAAGAATATCAATTTGATTCAACAACCAACCACTTAACTAGCTTGTTTAAGCTTTAATCATATGGTTCTAACTTTAATTTCTTCTTTCCCCTTTCATCTAAGGTTTTTGGGCAGCACCTTCCCTTAGAGAAAACTTAACTTTTTCCCCATGAAAACCCTAAGTTCAAGCTCCCAAATCAAAGGAGAATAAGTTAGGAAAGATTGCTTACCTTTAATCTCTAGCTTGCTTGAACTTTGGAACCTTGAATCTTCTTTGTCTTGGCTTGAGTTTCCATTTTGCAAGAGTTTCCCCAAGGGTCCATGAAGCTACGGTTTGCTGCAGAATGAGGGGGTATTTATAGCCAAAATCCAAGAAAAATGAATGGCCAAGATTGATTTGGTTACTATTTGATCTAAAGGCCCACATTTAATCTTGGATTTAACTTTTTCATAAAATAATAATTATGACATCATGTGGGACAGCTCAAGGGACACCTCAAGGGGTTAGGTGGCGTGCTGCCCATGCAAGGAACCTTCTGGAGAAATTCTAGTCCAATCCGGTACCGATCAGTGCAGTTTCACAACAACCAGACTGTGTTCTTTTCCTAATTTTTTATAATATACCAGGATATGTATTCTATCCTGGAAATTAATGTATAGGCTTCTCATACCATGGAAAATGTTAGACTGAGTATTTATCTTCCATCCATCCCTTGGGAAATGACCAAAATACCCTTGGTGTCCTTTCTTGCACTGTACTGACCCTAAGGGCATAATTGTCATTTCACCCCTTTTGTACTGCCTCAGGGCATATATTGGCTCAAATAATCATATTTATAGGATGTGTCACGTTTTTAGCCTGTCCCAGTTAACCAAAATGCCCTTCATCCATCTCTGGTATAATCTGGGCATCCAGGGGCATTTTCGTAATTGTGCACTTTTTCTGGCACTGGCCCCTTCTACTGATAGACTGGTACCCTGGGTTTTGGGCCTTCCTTGGCGTCATTATGGGCCTATATATGAGGTCATCTGATCTCATTCTATCCAGGCTTACATACCGATAAGTTCCATTATCGGATCACGGGTGTTAACAAACTCCCGTCAAAATTCACTGATATGTGAATAACTTTTTATACATAACTTCTTCTGGAGTTCTGTCAGATCCAGGACATCTGACACTGTAGGGCACACTTTCCTGTAATTTGCCCACATATATCTGATGTCCATAAAATCTGATAAAAATTCAAATAACTTTTAGACTATTAGATAATTTTCTGCTGTCTGGAGCCCTAATAAAATTTCTGTATCATGCCAGATTACCCAGCATGACTTCCTCTATTTACTGATGGAATGTGGGACTGAAATACTTACAGGCAGTTATAAACCTTTTCTGGCTGAACTTTTCCATAATTACATTTATGTCCCTGACTTTTTGCTTAATTACATTTATGTCCCTAACTTTTTGGATATTTACATTTAGGTCCCTAAACTTTTGGAAATTACAACTTTTGGCCCAACTTTTGTTTCTACTTTAACTTTTGGCCTTTAAACTTTTCCAATTTTTGTTTAGGTCCCTTTCTTCCTTCAAGACTCATTTAACCTTTATTATTTCTTCTGATCTTTGTCATAATCCTTCTTAAACCTCTTTCCACTATCAGTATTATACAGATAGGGAAAAATTAGGATATGACAGGTACAATCTGGGCACCTAGGGGTATTTTTGTAATTTCATACTTTTTCTGGATATTAGCCCCTTCTACTGATGGACTGGTACCCTGGGGTTTGGGCCCTTCTTGGCGTCATCATGGGCCTATATGTGAGGTCATCTAGTCTCATTTTATCTAGGCTCACATACCGATAAGTTCTATTATCGGATCTCGTTTGTTATCAAACCCGCGTCAAAATTCATTAATATGTAAATAACTTTTTATACAGAACTTCTTCTGGAGTTCTGTCAGATTCATAACATCTGACACTGTAGGGCACACTTTAATGTAATTCCCCCACATATATCTTATGTCCATAGAATCTGATAAAAATTCATATAACTTTTAGACTATCAAATAATTTTTTGCTGTCTAGAGCCCTAATAAAATTTCTGTATCACGCCAGATTACCCAGCATGACTTCCTCTATTTACTGATAAAATGTGGAACTGAAATACTTACAGGCAGTTCTAAGCCTTTTCTGGCTGAACTTTTCCATAATTACATTTATGTCCCTGACTTTTTGCTTAATTACATTTAGTTCCTTCTCTTTCTTTAAGACTTATCTAACCTTTATTATCTCGTCTGATCTTCATCATAATCCTTTGTAAGCCTCTTTCCACTATCAGTACTATACAGATAGGGAAAATTTAGGATATGACAGTAACCTATTGCGCTACCCAAAAAACAGAAGTAATAGTAATGGATGATGAATGAGATCTAAGTGACTTAAATTATTCAGGATCCAAAGACATACTAGAAAGGAATCACAGTCCAATCAAAAGCAGACTGAGATCGATAGACAGAAAGAGGTAAAAGATAATAGAGAGATACAGAAGTTACTCTATACAAGATAGAGAGTGATTTGCTCACTTGAGAAGATTTTCTCGAAGAAGTTTAAAAGAAATGTTCCTCTCGATTAGAGATAGAAGTGAGCATGAGGCTAAGGGTTAGAGCAAAGGTAAGAGAAACCCTTTGATGAATGATAAGCCAATTTCATCACCTGAACATTGAGGCTTAATAAGAGATATTTTCTCGCCTGTTAGTAATCCTGGAGGACAAGGGGAAAGCTTAAAAGTCTGAATGGCATAGAGATGAGCCAAGCCCTTCCTCAGTAGCTGAAAGGAAATAGCTGAATCAGTTGTGGATTATCTCTAGATTACGGTAAGGCCAAGGACACAAAAATCCTTTAGGCAAGGAACACAGAAGTCTTACAGGCGATGAGAAATATTATGATAAGAATGAATATGGCCTAGTAAGGTAGCCACAGATTCAAAGATAAAGTGACTCCCCTATTCCTTATGTAAGAAAGAGTAAAGAAGGGTTAAGTCTCTACCCTAGTAAGAGGGTAACGTGGCAACCTAAGTGAAACAAGTAAATGACTTAGGTACCTGGATAGATGATCAGGACATAGTGATTAAGGTGATAATGGGACATAATGTTTTAAAGTCTACCTAGTTAATTGTTTAATTGCAATGTGAGTATAAGGGATGGTTGAGCAAACTATGTAATAGTGATATGGCTTATGTTGCCATAAGTTATGATGAGAAGTTGCATGTCCTTGCAGTTATCATATGATGACACGCATGTTAGAGAATGCTTAAATGATTGCATCTCCTTGCATATTATACATGTTGAGTATGCTATGATGAATGAACACTCTCCTTTACATTATGTGCAAGGTAGAGTAGATATGATGAGAAAGTTTTGAGAAAGTTTTGAGAAAGTTATGTTGCTCCTATGTTATATGACATGCAATTAAATAATTCAACTTGGTAAAGATGAAGCAATAGCAAAATGCTAAATGAGATAGTTAGCTAGTTAATTCCCAAAGAATAGAATGAGAATTTATTATCAAGCAATGATAGTCAATGAGATAAAGAATTAGATTAAAGATGAGGATTAATAATAAATTTGTAGATAAATGATTATGATACTCAAGATATATCCCTTTAGTAGGAATAAGATATATGAATGATATGCTATGAATATGAAAGGAAATGAGATGCAGTTATGAAAGATGATATGGCTCTAAGATAGAGCAATTTGTAAGTAATATAAACCAATATTTTTGCAATAGAGCTAGATTGCTCTTGCGATAGAGTAAGATTGCTTTTGAAATAAAACCAAGAGATGTACCAGTATAACTCAGATAGAGTAAGGTCCCTCTGATGAGATGGATAGATTATGATAGATATGTGCATGGTAGAGCCTTTGTAGCTCTCTGCAGTAATGGATATAGTAAAGTTATAAAGGATGAGAATGATATATGAAGTTCCTGAGTGATAGAGGAAATGAGTAAAGTCCTGATAGATAATATTGGCTTCTGTGATGACTTTTAGGGAATTATCTGTGGAGTTAACAACTATGTGGAAGTGATTAACCTTGTAACTTTGTCTGTTGGTTTAGGTCTTCCAGATTTGAGAATACAGCACAATAGAATCACAGTAGATTCTAGAGGATTGTAGTAGATCCTAGTATGGCTCACAAGGTCCAGTTAGATCCTGAAAAGGCTTACAGTTGATCGCAGTAGATCTTGAGGGTCACAGTAGACTAAGTCTAGAGTAAGAAAGTAATGAGCTATAAGTACAATATTTCTTTGGAAGGACAAATACTAAGGAGAAGTTAAGGTATAGAAGCTTCACAAGTTGGTTAACCCATAACAGAGAGAGTACCCATGATGTTAGTTTCAGATAGCCTTATTACTATTAGGGACTGAACTCAGAATCTCCTTACATGTAGCAAGAACTAAGCGATCAAAGTTAAAGTTGTTAGTCTTGAGTTCCAAGGATTTATAAGAATATTTCATAAGATATGAGAAAGGGTCAAATGAGAATAAAGAGATCCTTACGATAAGATTACAAGGAATAAGAATGAAAGACAAGTAGATCCTCCAGATGAGGATAAAGAGATTAGAAGGCCAGATAGACCCAAGAGAGATAGTATAAGATGGGTTTAAGAAAATAAAGTACCAGGGTTAGAGCCTGTTAACACCAGTGCTTCATATTTATATCTACACTTTTCAGTTAAGCGTGTTTAGGTAAGAGTAGCCCAATGATGGGTGACCCCCTGGGAAGTGATAGAAAAAGGTAGAAATGCCATAGAAATTGGCATATATGGACAAAGCTATGTAAAGTGATAAAAAGAGCTATGAAAAGCTAGAAAGGGTTATGAATAGTAAGAGATTAGAACCCTTATGTTAAGTCCAAATGAAATGGATTTATAGATAGACTATGATATAGCCAGATTTGGTCAGATATGCCATGTTATGGCATGAAAGATACAAAATGAGAAATGCTATGAAGAATACGTAATAAGATGCGTTATGAGAAAAATGTATTGAGAAGTACAATATGAAATGGCTATATAGCTAGCCTTGTAAACAGATGGAGAGGCTCCCTGTTAAAAGGAGTAAGATATTTGAATGATATTTTACTTATGAAATAGCAAATGGAACTTTCACTCCTTGTATAAAATGCCAGGCATTATGTTATGTTTATAGAATATGCTAAAGCTTCGAATGTTAGAGCAGTGCAAGCTCTAAGTGTAGAGCTGTACAAGCTCTGAGTGTTAGAGCTATACAAGCTCTGAGTGTTAGAGCTGTACATATTAAGAAAAGGAATGCTTGAGCTTCGATGTTAGAGCTTTGCATTCAGGGGCAAGTATGTAGTCATGCAATATGTTGGCCAGGCATTATGTATGTTAGAGTATGTGCCCCTATATGCTCCTATGTGCTCCTATTTAGTAGTGAAGCAATGAAAGAAAGAATGATGACATAAGTCCTCTTTCTGTATTATGATGAGTTATTAAAGATGATGAGAAGTATGATGATATGAGAATGAGAGATAAAGTTTTGTGGATGTTCAGAGAATTCTGCTAGATACTCAGATAAGTAATAAGTAATTATACTAAGAAGTATGATGAGTAGTTAACAGAAACCCCTGATTATAGCAGTATTCGAGAGAATTTGATATGAAAGAAATGGACACTACTCACAAGTTCAATATAGTGAGAAGTCCATATGCAGATAGATGCGTAGTAAGAAAGTGAGTAATAGAATGAACTGGAGTTCAACTCTAATTGAGTTGATTCATAACAGAAGAATGATCATAGTAAAGATATGAAGGAGATTTGCGAACATGAAAGTACTCCGCTAAAATATCAAAATAAAAGATAAGACAAAATTGCCCCATTCCTTAGTCATAAAAAGGACAAGGATACCTATCCAAGATAGTTGACTAAGGTGCTCAGTAAATTTGGAGGACAAAAATTATTTTAAGGGGGGTAGAACTGTCATATCATAATTTTTTCCTATCCGTATAAGTACTGATAGTGAAAAAAGGTTTGGAAAGAATTATGACGATGATCAAAAGAAATGATAAAGGTTAAATTAGGCTTGAAGAAAGAAATGGACCTAAACGCAAAGTAGAAAATGTTAAAGGCAAAAGTGAAAGTAGAAACAAAAGTTAGGCCCTTAAGTATAATCTTCGAAAGTTAAGGGACTTAAATGCAAATAGCCAAAAGTTCAGGGGCCTAAGTGTAATTATGCAAAAGTTCAGGGACTTAAATGTAATTATGATAAAGTTGAGCTGAAACAGGCAAAAAATGCTCAGAATCAATTAGACCAAAATTTTACTAGTAGATAGATAAAATTATTATGGTCTGTTTAAGGAGTCACCGAATTTTGATTTGAGGTCCCGATTAATTGATATAAATTTCTCAAGTCCCGATTAATGTATATATACGAATTTATATATATATATATATGAATATAAATATAAATAAATATATACATCAACCTTGGATCATTCATTGAATCTGGACACGTCTTAGATTCAATGAATCTGGACATCATATCTCGTGTTGGGCTATTTTGTGTGTGACCTTGTAGGCCCATATAAAGTTAGTAGTGGGCCATTTGCTATACTGGTCCACAAGTCGCAAGCGGTCTCTAGCAAGACATAACGACTACCCAAATTATATGAGGATCGATAAACGATGTAACCTTTTATACAACCATATCATGTCCCTTCTGTCACGCGATATTTTGGTCATGGATGAGGCATGGATAATGTCATCCTCCTATTCCTGACCGTTACTTTCTCGATCCCTGAGTAGTCTGACTATAGAAATGGAACTACCTTTTTATTACAGTATGGCCATACATTTCTCAGACTGACTCATCGAGGGGCCCAGTAATATCTCTCTACGAATGTGAGGGACAAATTCCATCTTGACCATTCACATTCCTCCGCATGAAAAATCACTAAGCCCAAACATAGTATTTATGATCACTCGGTCAAAAGTGACTTTTGACTAGGTCAAAGATGAGCATTTGTCATGTAGAAATCCATGATGATCTCAGGTCAAAGGGCATAGTGACATGGTTTGTATATGAGAGAAGCTTATGACGTAACCCATGCAGCTCTCTCATAGCGGGTCGGTCCAACACCTTGTACTCTTACATGTGCTTATGACTTTGATTTATATCTCTATACATCTTTAGAGTCATACTGGCCTTATTTCATCTCTGCTCCCACATAGATAACCGACCAGAGACATTTAGGATAAGATCATGAATTATCCAAGGATGGTCATCACAATAAACATGCAAATAATATGATAACACAATTAATAAATTCATAAATCAATAATATTCATAAGACAATGATTGGCCCCTAGGGCACATTTTCTAACACTTCTAAGGTCTTGTAAGTAGTTCTAAATGCTACTGAATGGTCTCTAAGACGTATGAAAGTAAGGATGTTACACCAAGCCACTTTATGAAATCATCCATGACATCATTTATGACCTTGTTTGGCATAATTTAGGGTAAAAATTTGATTGGAAAAATTCTAATCCAATCTAGTATCGGCCCGGTTAAATTTCACAAAAATCAAATTGTTTAATAACTCTAATTTTTTTGTGATTCCATAACATGTTTTCTTATACTAAATCTAGTATCCATATTTTCCCTATCATTAATATTGTTAGACTAGGTATTTATTTATTTACCATCCTTTGGAATGATTGAAATATCCTTGGTTAACTATTTTGTATTATATTAAGTCTTAGAGCATAATTGTCAGTTCACACCTCTTTAAACTTCATCAGGGTATATTTTGACTCTAATCAATCATTCCTGTATCTCCCTTGACATTTTCACCATGCCCAAATGACCAAAATACCCTTAATTCATCTCTTGTTCAATATGGTAACATAGGGATATTTTCATAATTTCACACTTCTCAGGGTCTTTATGGACGCTGGCCTACATAACTATTAGGGTGTATTTATGGGCCTATGGGACACCAACTTTGGCCTTTAAATGGGTACAATGCCTATATCACAATTCCTAATAAAACCCACCTAAAAGTATTTTTCGGGTGTATAATTTCATTCTAAATTCTATTATAAATTCTACATAACTCCTTTTTAAGTTTTGTTAGTTTTATAAATTTTTATATTAATTATGAGAATTTTTTGCAAAATTTTATCTAATTAAGAAGTCCAGAAGGTCATGTAATAATCTCTAAACTTTAAAAATTAATATCAATTATCTTATGCCTGAAATCAAAACTCTAAAAAATATGTATGGCTCTATTACCATTATATATTTACTGATGAAATTTGAGATTATAACATTTTTAAGTAGTTTTGGGCCTTTTAACTCAACTTTCTCATAATTACGTTTTTGCCTCTTGAATTTGACAAATTATATTTTAGTCCATAAATTTATCAAATTCCATTTTGGTCCCTTACTTTAAATTTTGAAATATCATTTTAGTCTATTTCAACTAAATTTGAAATTCTAATTTGGTCCTTGAATTCTCAAAATTCCATTTAAGTCCCTTGAATATTTTATATCAAACTTTCATTAAAATGACATTTATGTCCCTTGACATTATAACTTTATACTTTTCTTTTCTTCTTCCGCTTAAAACTCATCAAACATTTATTATTTCTTCTAATCATCATCACAATTTGTTCCAAAACTCTTTTCTCTATCTATCCCTTATAGGTTCCACTATTTGTTCCATACAGATAGGAAAAAAAATCAAGATGTGACACTTGCAGTTGGGGAATGTCAAAATTTTGCTGCGTGGAAGTACAAAAAATATATAAGATGAAACTATAATAAGGGACAAATATTATGAATAAATAAAGTGAATAGGTAAAACATAGAATTAGAAATGTACTAACATATCCTCTTAAATTATATCCTTATATTTCTTATCGCCCGACTTCTAGTTTGGGAATGCAATGATAATCTTAGCCCATATTATATGGCTGACATAGCTGTTAAATGCTGGCTGACATAGTTGTTAAACATTGAGCCATTTTGACCATTTACTTTCATGTCAACATCAAACTCAACTAGCAACCTCGTGGGATTTGACCCCTCATTTGTCCTAGAGAATCGTTTTATACAAGCCAGCTCTCTTCCTCTTTTCTTCCCAGATTTACTAGAACTTGAAGTTGAACCTATTGAACCTGAATCCTTCCATGCTCTATTTAAAAAATAATAAATAAATTTAAGAATATGATATAACTAACCATCCAAAATAGTGAACTAATCTCCCAAATTATAACTCTATTGAGTCCATTGTTTAGAAATTAAGAATCTCAAAACAGCACATTATATTCTACTCTTTAATCCTCAATGGCCTAATTATTGGAAAACGTGCCCTAGGGGCCAATCATTGTCTTATAAACATTATTGATTTATGAGTTTATCAATTGTGTTATCATAGTATTTGCATGTTTACTATGATGACCATCCTTGGATAATTCATGATCTTATCCTAAATGTCCCTGGTTAATCATCTGTGCGGGAGCAGAGATGAAATAAGACCAATATGACTTTGAAGATGTATAGAGATATAAATCAAAGTCATAGGCACATGTAAGAGTACAAGGTGTTGGACCAACCCGCTTTGAGAGAGTTGCATGGGTTACGTTATAAGCTTCTCCCACATACAAACCATGTCACTATGCCCTTTGACCTGAGATCATCATGGATTCCTACATAACAAACGCTTAGCTTTGACCTAGTCAAAAGTCACTTTTGACCGAGTGATCATAAAGACTATGTTCGAGCTTAGTGGTTTTTCATGTGGAGTTATGTGAATGGTCAAGATGGAATTTGTCCCTCACATTCGTAGAGAGATATTACTGGGCCCCTCGATGAGTGAGTCTGATAAATATATGGCCATACTGTGATGGAAAGATAGTTCCATTTCTATAGTCAAACTACTCAGGGATCGAGAAAGTAAATGTCAGGAATAGGAGGATGACATTATCCATGCCTCATCCATGACTAAAATAACACGTGACAGAAGGGACATGATATGGTTGTATAAAAGGTTACATCGTTTATCGATCCTCATATAATTTGGGTAGTCGTTATGTCTTGCTAGAGACCGCTTACGACTTGTGGGCCAGTATAGCAAATGGCCCACTGCCAACTTCATAGGGCCTACAGGGTCGCACACAAAATAGCCCAACACGAGCTATGATATCCAGATTCATTGAATCTAAGACGTGTCTAGATTCAATGAATGATCCAGGGTTGAAGTATATATTTATTTATATTTATATTCGTATATATATATATTATATATAAGGGATATATAGGATTTAATTTATAAGGATAAATTAAATCTCTATCACATTTGAATTTGAAATTCAAATTGATAGGATATCTCATATAAGAGATATTTACAAGATTTAATTTATAAGGATAAATTAAATCTCTATCACGTTTGAATTTGAAATTCAAATTGATAGGATATCTCATATAAGAGATATTTATAAGATTTAATTTATAAGGATAAATTAAATCTCTATCACATTTGAATTTGAAATTCAAATTGATAGGATATCTCAAATTTGATTTATGAGAATAAATCAAATATAGTCCAATCTTATCTTTATTTAAATTAAATAAATAGGTGAATTAAATCTGTAGGACGGATTTAATATAAACATTATTTATTTAATTAGTTTCTTATCAAATTATACAATATGCGATATTGTATTAATTTTGGAATTAATATAGATTAATTCCAAAATCCAATTCGGTTGAGGAAAACGCAGAGATCCTATATATCTGATTTTAGGAGCTACATTTTGACACAGCACACAACACATAACACAAAAGGCTAAACGGAATATGCAAAAGGTTTGCAGATAAGAAACTGCTGAAGTAGAAACGGAGAGGACAAATTATTGAGAGAGCCTTGGAGGGACAGGAGACGCTAGCACGTCATTCGTGGTTAGAACGCTGTTCGTGTGGATACCAGTAGAGGAAGCTGACCTGAGGCATCAACTTCTTAGGATCAGAAAGAGAGCACGAGCCGCGGAGAGAAGCTGTGGACATCTTCTTGAGATCGGAAAAAGATCACCAGTCGCGGAGAGAAGCTGTGGTAGTCGCTGAGAAACACCAAGGGTAATACTTCTTTCCACTTGACTTAAACACATACGGTAGATCCTGGCAAGGAATGGGAAAAAAATTTTAAATTAATTTCCGCTGCGTGTCTTCCAATTCCTTTCAGTGGTATAAGAGCCATGCCGTTTTGTGTTTAAGTTAGGCTTGATTGTTGATTCATATGATATGTGTTAGTCGTAGCTATTCATATAATATGAGTTTTATGTATGACATAGAAGGAGTCCGTGATATGTATGACATAAAAGGAATCTAAAAGGGAATTGAAATCGGTGGTGATGCGTTTTGATTTGATCAATTAACATAGATGGGGTCTAAGAAAAATGAATTCAGATTCGTGATTATTTATGAAACAATTTTTTTTCTCAGGGCGCTGCCCCCAGACCCTGCCCGCTAACCGGCTAGCGAGACAGCCGCCCACTAACCGGCTAACGGGACCACCGTGGCTACTTGTTCGTAGCGCAACACAATCGTAACACATGTTATTTTGTGAATGTTTTAGATTTGAAACATTAATTGCCCTTCAATTAGATCTGAATATTGATTCTTGAATGTTTGGGTATAGTGAACAATATGGCTCTAGATTGGAAGTGTTGTAATTTTTTAAATATGGCCTGCGTGTCGTGCCTTCCTCTATATACTCTCAATGTACCTTTTCTTCTCATCTCACTTCCCTCGAATGTTAAAAGAGGTTTCTATATGTAATTTCTCTTTTCTTACTAGAGAGCTCTTCTCATTGTCTTGAGGGGACTTAGGATAGGTGAGCCATATTGTATCACGTTTAGATTATGCGTATTATGATTATATTAGAAACATGCATATACTTGTATGAGATACAAACTGAGAAACATACATTCTTATAAATCAGATAGTTAAATTAAGCCCTCTAAATGAAATCTTAAGTCATAATGCCGTCAATTTATGAACACTTGTCAAAACCTTGATCGCTCAATTGTGGACTCCACCAAAGTGGGTGCTTTTGAGTTATCTTGGGGAGATAAGCAAGAGTAATAGTGCTACTCTCACATGTTTATTATTGTTTGACTTAATTGAGATTAACAAAACGGTTTTGAGTCTCAAGGCATTGGATAGGATTAAAAACATGCCAGATCATATGATAATAAAATCCCATGAACATCTAAGAGTTACATTTAATGTAATTGGTAAAGGTGTTACCTACCTAAATAACTTAATTTAAGTGTCCTGCCAAAGCGGACTTAAGTTTGAGCCAAATATGGATCTTAGCCCACTAACTATTGCATTGAGGGTTCTTTATTTAGTGGGAGATTGCTAATTAAATTGCATATTTTTAATTGTAGAATCATGACGACTAGTAATACTGCTACATTATCGCTGCGATCTATCCTTGAGAAGGACAAACTAAATGGGACAAACTTTCTTTACTGGTTTGGGAACTTGAGAATTGTTCTCAAGCAGGAAAGAAAGGCGCATGTCCTAGATCAACCTATTCCTGAGGAGCTAGCGACCAATGCTCCTAGAGCTCAGAGAGATGCTTACATGAAGCATAAGGAAGACTTTGTCGATGTGGGGTGCTTGATGCTAGCCACCATGGTCCCGGAGCTCTAAAGAGATCTGGAACACATGGAGGCTTATGAGATGATTGTGCATCTCAAGGAAATGTTCCAGCAACAGGCAAGGCAAGAGAGGTATGAGACCACTAAGGCCTTACATTCCTGCAAGATGGCTGAAGGTGTATCAGTCAGTGCTCATGTCTTAAAGATGAAGGGGTACATTGATCACCTTGAGAGGCTTGGATTTCCTATGAGCCAAGAGTTAGCTATAGATTTGATCTTAAACTCACTCCCAGAAAGTTATGACCAGTTTGTCATGAACTACAACATGAACAACATGGAGAAATCTATTTCTGAACTGCATGGGATGCTTAAAACTGCTAAGCCAAGTCTTAAGAAGAAGCCCAGTGCTGTTTTGATGGTTCAAAAAGGAAAGGGTATGAAAAAGAAAGGCAAAGGCAAGGGGAAGGGTCATGGCTCATCAGGTAAGACCAAAGAGTCAGGCAAGCCCGAAACCAAGCCTGCACCAAAGAAGGCAAAGCCTCCGAAGGAAGGAGTCTGCTTCTTCTGCAATGAACCTGGTAATTAGAAGAGGAATTGTAAACTCTACCTCGAGGATCTGAAAAAGAACAAGAAGGATAGCGAGGCTATCGCTTCAGGTATTTATGTTATAGACATTCATCTTTCTGCTTTCACTTCATGGGTATTAGATACTGCATATGGTTCTCATATTTGTACAAATGTGCAGGGACTAAAGGACAGTAGGAAGCTGAAAAAGGGCAAGGTAGACCTATGAGTTAGAAACAGAGCAAGGGTTGCTACGTTAGTTGTAGGCAGTTATGAATTAGTTTTGCCCACTGGGCTTTTGTTAGTTTTGAACAATTGCTATTATGTTCCTGCTTTAAGTAGTAACATTGTTTTACTTTCTTATTTGGATAAGGAAGATTTCACTTCCATTGCTAGGAATAGTAGATGTTCTATTTATCGAAATGATGTTTTCTATGCTCATGGTGATTTGCATGTTGATCATTACATATTAAATTTGGAACAACCCAATCATGGAAATATCTATAACATAACTGCCAAAAGGGTCAAACCAAACAATTTGAATCCGACATACCTCTGGCACTGTCGTCTGAGCCACATAAATGAGAAACGCATTTCCAAACTCCATCAAGATGGATTTCTAAACTCATTTGATTTTGAATCATATGACACTTGTGAGTCTTGCTTGTTAGGAAAGATGATAAAGTCACCCTTCACTGGGCACAGTGAGAGGGCCACTGATTTATTGGGCCTCATACATACAGATGTGTGTGGACCGATGAACACAAATGCCAGAGGAGGTTATTTGTACTTCATAACATTCATAGATGATTTCAGCAGATATGGGTACATCTCTCTGATGAAACATAAATCTGAATCTTTTGAAAAGTTCAAGATATTTCAAAATGAAGTACAAAACCAGCTTGGCAAAACAATTAAAGCAATTCGATCTGATCAGGGTGGTGAATATTTGAGCCAAGAGTTCACAGATCATCTCAGGAGTTATGGGATAGTCTCACAATTGACTCCTCCAGGGATACCACAATGGAATGGCGTTTCTGAACGGAGGAATCGAACACTATTAGATATGGTTCGATCCATGATGAGTCGAACAGATCTTCCCTGCTCCTTTTGGGGCCATGCCCTAGAGACAGCTGCGTTCACACTCAATCGTGTTCCATCTAAGGCAATTGAAAAGACTCTGTATGAGATATGGACTGGGAAGACGCCTAGTTTGTCTTTCCTCAAGATTTGGGGATGTGAGGTCTATGTTAAGCAACAAGCCTCACACAAATTAGCGCCCAAATCCTCAAAGTGCCTTTTTGTGGGATATCCTAAGGAAACCAAGGGATATTACGTCTACAACCCTGCTGATAACAAAGTGTTTGTTGTCAGAAATTGTGTCTTTCTCGAACGAGAATTTATCTCTAAAAGAACCAGTGGGAGTAAGGTATACCTCAAAGAAGTTCGAGAGCCACAAGACACCACAGAACTGCAGATGGAAAATAGAGAAGACTCACAACAAGTTGTTGAGACTCCTCAAGTCACGCAAGGTCCACGGAAGTCTAATAGGACACGACTTCAGCCTCAGAGATATGGATTTCTGATTTCTGACAGTCGTGATGTGTTGCTCATTAAGCATAATGAGCCGACTACCTATTGAGAAGCTATAGTGGGACCAAACTCTGAAAAGTGGCTTAATGCCATGAAGTCTGAAATGCAATCCATGTACGATAATGAGGTTTGGACCTTAGTCAACCCGCCTGAAGGTGTAAAAACCGTTGGGTGCAAGTGGGTTTTTAAGGAGAAAAATGACATGGATGGCAATGTAAATGTCTTCAAGGCACGACTGGTTGCAAAAGGATTTACTCAAACTCATGGTGTGGACTATGATGAGGCCTTTTCCCCAGTTCCAATGGCCAAATCAATCAGAATTCTCTTTGCCATAGCAACATATTATGACTATGAAATATGGCAGATGGATGTCAAGATAGCCTTCCTTAATGGAAAGCTCCTTGAGGATGTGTACATGACACAACCTGAAGGGTTTGTGCATTCCGAGGACTCTGGTAAAGTGTGCAAGCTTCAAAGGTCCATTTATGGATTGAAGCAAGCCTCTCGAATTTGGAATCATCGTTTTGATGAAGTAGTCAAAGAGTTTGGATTTCTTCAAAATATTGATGAACCTTGTGTGTACAAGAAGGTTAGTGGGAGCACAGTTGTGTTTTTGGTACTCTATGTCGATGACATCCTACTTATTGGGAATGACATTCCTACCTTACAGATTGTCAAGTGTTGGTTAGGAAAGTCTTTCTCGATGAAAGACTTGGGTGAAGCCACCTACATCCTAGGAATCAGGATCTATAGAGATAGATCTAAAAGACTTCTAGGACTCAGTCAGAGTACATACATAGACAAAATACTGCATAGGTTCAGTATGCACGAATCAAAGAGGGGTTTCATACCCATGTCTCATGGTAGTCACCTCAACAAAGATATGTGTCCTAGTACATCTTATCAGCGAGGTCGCATGAGTAAAGTTCCATATGCCTCGGGCATAGGATCTATCATGTACGCCATGTTATGTACTCGACCGGATGTCTCGTTTGCCTTAAGTATGACTAGCAGATATCAACAGGACCCTGGTGAGGCCCATTGGACTGCTGTCAAGAATATCCTTAAGTACTTAAGAAGGACTAAGGACTTATTTTTGGTCTATGGTGGATTGGATGATGAACTATGTGTAACTGGTTACACAGACGCGAGTTTCTAAACTGACCAGGACGACCAAAAATCGCAGTCTGGATATATATTCCTCCTCAATAATGGAGCAGTAAGCTGGAAGAGCTCTAAGCAGGGCACTATAGCAGATTCTACAATGGAAGCTGAGTATATAGCAGCATCTGATGCAGCTAAGGAAGCCATTTGGATTAGGAAGTTTATCACATAACTAGGGGTCATACCTACCATCTTAGATCCAATAACTTTGCTCTGTGACAATAGCGGTGCCATTGCACAGGCCAAAGAGCCTAGGTCACATCAAAGGACCAAGCACATACTCAGGCGATTTCTTCTCATCAGAGAAATCAATGATAGAGGTGATATAAAAATATGCAAGGTAGCAGGAGAAGACAATGTTGCTGATCCTCTAACAAAGCCGCTTGTGCAAGCAAAGCATGAGCGTCATGTTAGGTCAATGGGAATTAGTCAAATTAATGATTGTACCTAGTGCAAGTGGGAGGTTGTTAGAAAACGTGCCCTAGGGGACAATCATTGTCTTATAAATTTATTGATTTATGAGTTTATCAATTGTGATATCATATTATTTGCATGTTTACTGTGAGGACCATCCTTGGATAATTCATGATCTTATACTAAATGTCCCTGGTCGGTCATCTGTGCGGGAGCAGAGATAAAATAAGACCAGTATAACTTTGAAGATGTATAGAGATATAAATCAAAGTCATAGGCATATGTAAGAGTACAAGGTGTTGGACCGACCCGCTATGAGAGAGTTGCACGGGTTACGTCATAAGCTTCTCTCATATACAAACCATGTCACTATGCCCTTTGACCTGAGATCATCATGGATTCCTACATAACAAACGCTCAGCTTTGACCTAGTCAAAAGTCACTTTTGACCGAGTGATCATAAAGACTATGTTCGGGCTTAGTGGTTTTTCATGCGGAGGAATGTGAATAGTCAAGATGGAATTTGTCCCTCACATTCGTAAAGAGATATTACTGGGCCCTCGATGAGTGAGTCTGATAAATGTATGGCTATACTATAATGGAAAGGTAGTTCCATTTCTATAGTCAGACTACTCAGGGATTGAGAAAGTAACAGTCAGGAATAGGAGGATGACATTATCCATGCCTCATCCATGACTAAAATATCGCATGACAGAAGGGACATGATATGGTTGTATAAAAGGTTACATCGTTTATCGATCCTCATATGATTTGGATAGTCGTTATGTCTTGCTAGAGACCGCTTGCGACTTGTGGGCCAGTATAGCAAATGGCCCACTGCCAACTTCATATGGGCCTACAGGGTCACACACAAAATAGCCTAACACGAGTTATGATGTCCAGATTCATTGAATCTAAGACGTGTTACGTGTCTAGATTCAATGAATGATCCAGGGTTGATGTATATATTTATTTATATTTAAATTCGTATATATATATATATTATATAAGGGATATATAGGATTTAATTTATAAGGATAAATTAAATCTCTATCACGTTTGAATTTGAAATTCAAATTGATAGGATATCTCATATAAGAGATATTTATAAGATTTAATTTATAAGAATAAATTAAATCTCTATCAAGTTTGAATTTAAAATTCAAATTGATAGGATATCTCATATAAGAGATATTTATAAGATTTAATTTATAAGGATAAATTAAATCTCTATCACATTTGAACTTGAAATTCAAATTGATAGGATATCTCAAATTTGATTTATGAGAATAAATCAAATGTAGTCCAATCTTATCTTTATTTAAATTAAATAAATAGGTGAATTAAATCTGTGGGACAGATTTAATATAAATATTATTTATTTAATTAGTTTCTTATCAAATTATACAATATGTGATATTGTATTAATTTCTGAATTAATCTATATTAATTCCAAGATCCAATTCGGTTAAGGAAAATGTAGAGCATCCTATATATCTGATTTTAGGAGCTACGTTTTGACACAGAACACAACACACAACGCAAAAGGCTAAACAAAATCTGCAAAAGGTTTGTAGATAAGAAACTGCTGAAGTAGAGACGGAGAGGACGAATTCTTGAGAGAGCCTTGGAGGGACAAGAGACGCTAGCACGTCGTTCGTGGTTGGAACACTGTTCGTGTAGATACCAATAGAGGAAGCTGACCTGAGGCGTCAACTTCTTGCGATCAGAAAGAGAGCACGAGCCGCGGAAAGAAGCTGTGGACATCTTCTTGAGATCAAAAAGAGATCACCAGTCGCGGAGAGAAGCTGTGGAAGTCGCTGAGGAACACCAAGGGTAATGCTTCTTTCCACTTGACTTAAACACATACGGTAGATCCTGGCAAGGAATGGGAAAAAAATTTTAAATTAATTTCCGCTACGTGTCTTCCAATTCCTTTCACTAATAACATACACACACATATATTCATCTATGTTATATCCATAAATCAACTATCAAACTATCATTTTAACTTAAGTTCATTGTACTGTCAAACCATGATAAAGCCAAGATTTACTTCTCCCACAGGTCAACGTACTGTCCAAATAAAGGAAGAGAGAAAATTCATAACTTGAGCTCTACTACCATAAAGTCTCATTTTAGAGTTTTTTAACACCTATTACAACAGTTCAAACATTTAGGAATACAAACAAATAAAACTCAATTCAGATTTTTAGCACCCAAACACCCAAAACTCTATAACCTACTTCAGTTAATCACTTGCCTACATACCTATAGTATGACATTTACATATTTTATTCACTCATTTAGTCTCTTTTAGCTTTAATCCTAATAATGAACTAGACCACAAAATAATAAAGTTAAACAGTGACTTATAGCTTTGAAGATGAGAATGACGATAGAGGGAGTTAATGTCAACAGAGATAGTGAACGATGATAAGAACAACAATGAGAATGATGATGGAGTCACCAAAATAAGTTTAAAATGACAAAAAATGCCTTTCGTCCAAGTTTGTGGTGGTGGGGTAGAGAACGGGACCATAAGCGGCTGTGTGAAAAGTAAATCTGAAGCTCACTGAGCGGATTAGGTTTAGTACATTTTCTTGGCTCTTTTCAAAAATTTGTTTATTAAAAAACATTAATAAAACTATGGTCAAAAGTTTAAAATTTACCAAATATGAAGACTTAATACGACAATTTTATTAACAACAGTCGTTACAAGTATATGTAACTATGACATTTATCAAATGTGAAGACTTTATACGTCTATTTTATTAACAACTGTTGTCAAAAGAATTGATCATGTACTATATATTTGAAGATAACATATATATTATATTGAATCCAATAAATTAAATAGTAAGCTAGTATGCCAACAATATTTAGTAATTTGTTGCATTATCAATTTATTGGATAAATTAGACTTTTTAATTAATATTTTTTGTCAAAATATGCGCACTTTCAATTTCCTTTAAAGTACCCATTGCTAAACTTGCAGCTAATTAATTAAACAAGGTAAAATTGATGTATTAATTTGTTGAGTTTTAAGCAACCTATATGGCATCATTTTCAACTACACCAAAACTTTGGGCGAGTTGAGTTATGCTAATATCAAATTCGATGCAATATAATAATAGGTTTCTTAAAAAAATGTGTACATAATTGATCATAACAATAATAACTTACTTTAGAAAATATTCTATTTTGACTATTCATTACAAAATATTGTAACAGACTATTTTTTACATTTTACAGAAATCCCATCCCATCTGCCAAGCACCAAAAAGTATATCAAGAAAAGGAGATAAACGAAAGGTGTGAAGCCTTTCAATAAGATGTTAAAGTATAGTCGTTGATTTTTGGGAGTCATTTGGGTCATCTGAAGGGTAGTGGAAGCGTCAATGGGTACGTTAGTGATAGAGATCAGAACATAGACGATTGAAGCTTTATTGCATGATCTCTACTTGTAGGGAGAGTTCTTCAACCAAGTTCTCCGTATCCATTCTATTTATCAATTCTTATAGACATTTGAAGATCTCTAGAACCTGCGAAGCAGGTATTAGGGCTGGAAGAGGATGTGTAACATCCCAATTTTTATTCTTATATTTAAACACAATGAAGATGCTATTTATCCATAACTGAAGATTTATAATAGATTAAACGTATTGTCAGAAATTTTATTGTAAAGGGTTAAAAAAGTTATATGGGTTAAAGGGTGAATAGATAATCAATGACCATCTTAAATGATTGATGATATAAGATATAGGTAGATATAGGGAATATATCTATAATAATTACACATATATCTTTGATTAAATATACATATAATAAGAATGAGGATGCCGGTGAGACAAAGCATTTGCCTAGTGTACATACGTATCACAATTAAAGCAAAGACATGCAGAATCACAATTGCAATACACCACAACTCTTAATACTACACATAACTCGCATACATGTACATGATCAATATATATACTCATATGTTCCCGTACTTGTTAATGATTCTGATTCATTTTACTAAATTACTCTTCTGTTTATCTTTATGTTGTTTCTTAATCCTTGAACCTTTTAATTTTCAAGCAACAAAAGCTACGAGATGTCACCCAACAATGAATAACACCTTTTCTTGAGTAATTGAAATTAAGAGATAAGTTGTTTTATTGCTATGTCACGATAAATAGAACTCACTTTATAAGGATACTGATAAGAATCTCCTCAGAAAAAGTTGGAAGAATATGAGCTGATTAATGTATAGAAAATTTGGGTGTTGTACTTTTTATGGGATGTGAACGATGAGGAGGTAGCGAATGATGATGAGATTAGTGACAGAAGCAAGAATATGAAAGTTGCAATGGGAAGCTATTTATGGAAGTTTTTTTTTGCCATGTTTCCATAATTTTTTTTGTCACATGGCAAAATCTGGGGTTGAGGAGAGGATTTGAGATGACTTGTGGGGGAAGTCAAGATAGTTAGCGGAAGCTTTCTCGGACGCAGTACAACAGAATTGCAGTAGATTTAGGAGGATCATAGTTAGATCCTAGCATGGCTTATATAGAGTTTTAAAGTCATAGTTAGATCCTAAAATGGTTTACAGTATATCACAGTAGATCCTAATGGCCACAATATACCTAGCCTTAGGAAAGGAATGAGCCATGAAGTTATGAGTACAATGTAACATTTCTCAAGACAGACGATTACTAAGGACAAGGTTAAAGAATGAAAGCCTCACAAATTGGTTAACTTATATAGAGAAAGTACCCACAACATTTATTTTTCAGGTGATTTTCTTATATGGACTGAACTCATAATCCTCTTACATAAAGAAGGAATTAAAGTCAATAGAGTTAAATTTTATAGTCATGAGCACAAGGTATTAATAAGTCTATAGGAAGAATACCTAAGAAAGAGAAGAATAGTGCCCACATGAAATAAGAAGAGATCAAGTCTAAGCAAATAAGTTCCTAAGATGAAATTAAAGAGAATAAAGAGCTAGATATACCCAAAAGAGACAACATGAGAATGATCTAAGATAGTGTAGTACTAGGGTAGGAGCTTGTTAGCACTAGAATTTCATATTTTCATTGGCATTTATAAGTTAAGCGTGCTCAGGCTAGAGTAGCCCAATGATGAGTGACTCATAGGAAGTGATGAAAAATAGTGCAAAGGCACACATGTTTGGTATAGATTCACAAAGTATGTAAGATGATAAGAAAAGCTAAGAAGAATTAAAAAAATTATGAAAAGTAAGAGAGTAGAATGCCTTATGTTAGATCCAAAGACAAGATCTAAAAGGAAAGATTCATAGTACAACTTTGTTTCAAGAGAAAGAAAGGCAAAAGAGTAATACTCTCCTAAGAGGCTGGCAAAGTTATAAGTCAAAGAGAATGTTAGGGTTATGATATCTCAAGATATATAAAGAGAAACCTATAATGAGACATATAATAAGATAAGAAGTATGATGAAAAACAGAAACCTCATAATTTCATCAAATTTCTGAAGGATTATGTATGAAAGAAATGGACACTACTCACAAGATAAGTATGGTGAGTTGTCCTAAACTCACAAGACAAGAAAAATTATGTATGAAAGAAGCAAACTTTGACTCTAATTGAGTGAATCAGAAAAAGAGTATGATAACACAATAAGGATGTAAAGCTCTACAGATACTAAGAAAATTATGCCAAATTCTAATACAAGATATGCAATTTAATAAAAGTACCCTCGAACCTTACTCATGAAATAGAAAAGAGTATAATAGTGATATATCCAAAATGTTTTGACTAAGGTATGAGTTAAATTTTTAAGACATAATTTATTTAAGGGGAGAGAAATATCACATCCTAATTTTTCCCTATTTATATGGAACATGTAAGGGACATATAGAGGAAATAGTTTTGAAAGGGATTGTGACGATGATCAGAAGAAATGATAACGGTTAGATGAGTTTTAAAGAAAGTGATAAAACTAAAAAATCTAAAAGTTCCATAGTGCAAAATGGAAATATACATAAGTTATGGGCTATTAAGTGAAATTTAAAAAAATTTTAGGGCCAAAATAAAATTTAGAGATAAATATTGGGCCAAAAAGTGTAATTTTAAAAAGTTTGAGGGACTACAATACAATTTGTCAAAAATTCAAAGGCAAAATTATAATTATGAGGAAGTTGTGTCACAAAAGGCCCAGAATTGCCCAAAAATGCACTAATCCTGAATTCTACTAGGAAATAGAGAATATAAATTGGGTCAAGCATATTTTTTAAAATTTTGATTTGAAACCCGAGATAATTGGTATTAATTTCAAAAGTCCAAAGATTATTATAAGACCTACTAGATTTCCTAATTAGATAAAATTTAGCAAAAAATTCTCATAATTAATATGAGAATTTATAAAACTAACAGATCTAAAAAAGGAGTTATGTAAAATTTATTATAGAATTTACAATATAATAAAACACCCAATAAATACTTTTCGACATAATTTCTTAGGAGTTGAGCCCATGAAGTTAGAGGACCACATAGAAGGCCCAAAGTGGCACCTCATAGGCCTAATGATATTTTTAGATAGGTATATGGGCGAGTACTAATAAAGACTCTGAAAAATATAAAATTACAAAAATGTCATTATGTTATGTAAAATTACGAAAAATGTCATTATGTTATGTAAAATTACGAAAAATGCCTCTATGTTGTAATACTAAACAAGAGATGAGTGGAGGGCATTTTGGTCATTTGTACATATTTAAAATGCTAAGGTATATACAAGAATGATTACTTAGAGTCAGTATATGCCCTGATAAGATGTAAAGAGGTGTAAAATGACAATTATGCCCTTAAGGCTAATATAGTGTAAGATAGTAAACCAAGGGCATTTCAGTCATTTTTTAAGGGATGATAAGTAGATAAATACCAGTCCAATACTTTCAATGGTAGAAAAAATTTGGATACTTGATTTAAAGTCAGAAAACATATAATGAAATCTCAGAAAAAATAGAAGTATTAAACAATCGATTTTTGTGAAATTTAACGATCCCGGTATCGTATTGGATTAGAATTTTTTCAATCACATCAAAACCCTAAATTTTTCCAAAAAAAATCCTTAAATGATGTCATGGATGATGTCATAAACTGGCTTCTAGGGCAAGTTTGGAGGAAGATTGAATATGGACTATTAGATCAAATAGTCACTAAAGTAATCTTAGCCATCCATTTTAACCCAAACTTTTCTATGAATACCCCACCCATTTTAGCAATACATAAGGCTTGGAATACTATGGGGAGGTGATTTCAAAATGTATAAAGACACAAGAAGAAAAAGAAAATCAAGTACCCAAACAAGCAAGGATCTAAGGTAACTTCTTCCTCCTACTTTGTATTATGTTATAGGAAGATTTCTCTTAGATTTATATGGTTGAAACACCATTTTTATCTCCATCTTGGCTGTTGTAAATGATCTAGAATTAGAGGGAAATATAAATTTTAAGTCATGGAACAAGCTTAAATAAGCTTGAATCAAGTAATATTGGCTTGAAAATTCAAATATGTATGGAATTAAGTTTTTGAGTTCATTGTTGCCATTGTATGAATCACTATTTATCTATGATAACTTCATGATTTTTATACTTCCAATGGATTTAAAATGAAAAATTGTGTAGGGTAAAGTAGAGAACCAAGTATTGAAAGCATTGAAATCAAAATAAGAATTTTTAGAAAAAACCTTGTTGTGCCACGTTTCTTTTCTATCCAAGCCTCAAGGAAAGAGTTAGAATTTGTAAATTATAACTTAATATTTGTATTCCTTAGGAAAAATTATGTGGAAAATGGTCAAGGAACTAATTAATTCAAAGGGCAAGATAATTAACCGAAATTAAGAGAAAATTAGTTAAGATAAGGAGAGCTAGTCTTCCATTTGGTATATGATCATGGTCCTAAAGAATTATATGATAATATGAATGTGTTTAGGACCTTGAGATATCCAAGATATTGGGAAGTGGTTGACCGAAAGGCTTCATGGTTGGATAGTTAGGGAGCAAGCTTAATAACAAGGAAGAAAGCTTAAGTTCAAGGTAGTAGACTTACCTCTTTATGTACTTGATGTGGTATGCTTATGTATTGACATGTATATGATGATTGAATAATGTTGTGACATGATTAATGATATTGAAAATGCTAGGAATAACATGTTTTCCATGGCCATGCATTTTTATACAAAGCATATCGTATGATGGCATGTCACTAAATGAAGAAAGTTTAAAGAAATTACATATCTTGCATTAGCATCCATCTTACATATTTAAGTGGTAACATTTACTATTGAGATTTCCCAGAATCTCCTCCTCTCATAACCAACCATAATAGTTTATCTATGATAGAAGAATCATGCTTGATAGATGAGCTAAGGAATGGAAGAGAAGAAGTAGACAAGTGATGGCATGTATGTATGTTATCCTTTTTATGTAATGTTATGTAATATGCCATTACATGTAAAGAAAAATATATGAAATAATTATGGCATAACCCCATGATATATATAAATGTATGAGAGGCCAAAGAGATGATTTATGCATGCTGGAACAATTATTGGGAATTAAAGAAAGAAAATTGAAATGGTAAAAACGTAAGTCCTAAAGCAATTTTGTTATAGCTTTAGTTTGACCTAGCATATGAAAGAATTAATTCACTAAATATTATGAGCATGTATTACACATCCATAGCTTTAAATTCATAGGTAACACTTCTCATTTGGATATGTATATCAAGATAAATGAATTTCCAAAGTTACAAGATAGAATCTGAAATTTATATAATTTCCCATATAAACAGTAAAAAGTAATGATTTAACTATATTGACTGCCAAAATAAATGTCCATAGTTATATTTTTTCCTTTAATACCTATGAAGAATCTTCAAGTAAAAATTTGGAACACCTCTACACGATTTTTCTATAATTATTTATGAATTTTTAAAGTTGGACTGTCAATCTGGAAATTACCTAATGAACAATATCCCAAGAAGTAAGTTTTAAAATTTTAATTTTTGGGCCAAAGTAATGCTTCTGCTAGTTAAATATGCTTTCGTATATGTACTCGGAGTAGTGAAAATTAGGATGTTTCACGACAACTCCTTTACCAATGCCTGAGATTCACGTACTGCTTATTGTCATATCGATCCCACCAGCCCTGCCACTTTATTGCCACCGATCTCACTGGCTCCACAACAGCAGCCCCAGCCACCGCCAAATTTGAACGAGGTTGTGCATTTTTTTCATCATCCTTAAGTTGATTTTTACATTTTTTTTCTTTTTTTAACTTTGTTATTAGTTGTAGTTTATTTCACAAACTTTGGATATTATAAATTTTGTATTATAAACTTTAATTTGTTTAATTTTTTGCCAAATTTAGTTTATATCACAAATTTTAGTCTACTTCAAAAATTTTAGTTGAATTTCACAAATTTTAGTTTAATTCACTTACAAAATTTCAATTCTTTATCTACACTTTTGTTGCAGTTACTAACTACTACAAATGTATATTTTGGAATTTCAAATTTCCCTTCCGTTGTGACATTTTTTAGCAGTTACAGTTGAGTCTGGTTGTAACACCCAAGAAGGGGTGAATTTGGTGATTTCAAAAATTTTGAAAAACTCTAGGAATATTAAAACTAAATTTAAAGAGTAGAGTTTATGAAGATATTACCAAAGGAAGAAAATAGAGAAATATTCTACCGAGATTATTTATATTAGTTCAACCCAATCCACTTGGCCTACGTTCAGTCTCTAGATACCTCCTCTGAGTGCTCCACTATCTCTAAGATTTTGTAGGCTCTTGTTGACTCAATACATTCACATGAGAATTACCTCTCAGTCTCCCTTATAACCCGTAAGGTTATAACTGTGAGAATCCCTCTCACTCCCTTTTACAACCTGTAAGGTATTAATCCACTCAAGATAATCCATTCATGAGCAACTCAGAAAATGAAAATGTAATTTTACAATTATCTGTCTCAACTAGAGAAATTATGATAATAATTAAGCTCAGACTCTCTTTGTTTCTCTCTTTCAAGAATATAGTATGCTCTAAACCAAAGAAAATAAACAAAGTGAAACAGAGATATATTCACTGAATATGATAGAAATTCATATTGATATATTTTGCTTTTCTTTACATCTCCCCAACTTCTTTATCTTTCTCATTTCTGCTGCTTCTTTTATATTGAGTTTTCATAATTTCGTTGAAGTAACCGTTGTTGAATATAGTCGTTATTGTTGTGTGCATCTAACTCTTAGATATTTGATTGATCTTCTTTGTTTAATATTGTCTTAACCTATAAATGATCTTAATATATGCTTTAGAGAAGATATATAAATAATGTAGGCATATAGCAATTGATTCCAAATAATTTAGAATTAAATATCAAAACCTGATAAAGTTTGGTTTAAAATACTTTTTGCAAAATGGCTTGACTTATCAAAGAACACCCTTATCGAAAAGGTCTTCGATAAATTACTAAAGAATTGTATTTAAAATAGTTAAAATCATATCGAGCAATTCTTTGATAATCAGCTTTATCCCAAAGGACTTCGATAAATCTTCAGTGAATTGTATAGAGATAGTTCAAGATTTATCAAATAGTTATTCGATAAACTTCCTTATCGAATAACTCTTTAAAAATATTATTTCAAAACATATACTTTTAGACTTATCGATATATTTCACATCATTTATTGAAGTGTTTTTCGATAAATAAACTCTTTGAATAGCATATTAATAATATAAGATTAAGAACATTCTTCCAAAATGTTCAAGCAGTCTTTCAAACATTTAGATATTTTCTCAAATCATGTAATATATTTGGAAACAAATAGTCAAAAGATCATTTATCATTTTAGATAAAAAAAAAAAGATCACCTTCTAGCATATCAATGCAAATCACAAGACCATATGCTCGATTAAAGAGAATGATCTTATCAGAGCCAGAGCAAGTCATTAAAGAGATCTTTTAGCAATTATGATCAGCCAATACATTCATGAAGATTATTCATTCAATCAAATTCAAATTAATTCATAAGCTCAACAAAGATATTCACATATCAATCAGATGTTTCAATGTATTTCAGTTTAAACTTAATGGAGGGATCTTATTGAAGATCTCTTCGATAAATAATTTGTCATCGATAATAGCATATTGAATCATACTTTGGATTTTTCATGAATAATCTTATCTTTATAGTTGCAATACTAATTAAACCATAGATTATTGAAATAGATCAATCAATTATTATAAGCAATGAATCATCATTAAAACATTTCAAATAATGAAATCATCATCAAAAACTTTAATCAATATTAAGACTCCAGTTATTTGAATTTGAAACAATTTATCTATTTCTTCTTACATTTGATCTTATAAATTTGTAACTCAAGATTCCAAAGATAATTTTGAGAATAACTCACTTCAGAAAAACATGACAAAAATATTTCAAAATCAAAGATACAATGTTCTAAATAAGCTTGAAAAATATTTTTGACGATCAGTCTTTAAAACTATAAAACTTTTCTTTCTCTACTCATGATTATTTATAAATCATTTTGAGAAGAAATAGACAAGATAATATCTTTTGTTAAAGCAAGTTGAGAAAAATCATTTAGCTTAGTGCTTACCAAGACTCAAGAATTTTTCTCTTATTTATTGAAGAGTTATTCGATAAATCCCTTTATCAAATAGTCTTTTGATAAATAAGTGTTTGAAATTAGAAAGTCTTCTTTGAAAACATAATTTTATTGATCAAAGACTTTATCGATCAAGCCCCAGTTTGATAAATGCTTAGATAATTTTATTCATTTAAAACCAGAGTCACTTTCTTATTTATCAAAGCCTTCTTCAATAAATAACCTTATCAAATAAGTCTTTGAAGAATTAATATTTTAAACATGACTTAAGCTTTTCTAAAATATATTATGTTACTTATTTATTGAAGGCTATATCGATAAGAAACCTTATCTAATAGGTCTCAATAAATGTACTTTAAAAAATGTATTATTTTCTCAATTTTCTTTCTCATTTATCAAAGGGCTTATCACATAGGTGTCTTAAAGATAAGTTTATCGTTAAATATTCTTTATCAGTCTTAAAATACTTTTTAAAAATATTTTCTCAATTGTCATCATCAAAATATTGGAGTATAATATTTCTGCTATTTTTTTATGATGGAAAACTTAATATATGAATTGATAAAGAATAAAGCATTTAATAAATTTGGAACAATGCATCAAAGATGAAAAGAATGACAAAAGTGAATAGGAATCAAAAGTGAAGCAATAATTTTGCATTGATTCAATAAAGCAATAGATAACAATAAAGCAATGACAGTCAAACACAACTAGCAATCAAATACAACTATTATTGTTCAAGTTCATCTCAATTCTCCCCTTTTTGTCATTCATAAAAAATGGAGTATAAGGGACATTAAAGGTTATTTGGTTAAGAAGGAGGAAATAGAAGGTCAATGGTAGATTCAAGTGGTGGTTGTAGAGAGGGTGACTTGGTTGAATCTGAGGGAGGAACTTCCCCATTAGTTTGAGAAAGAATGGGCTGAGAAGTTATGGTAGAGGGAATGGTTGTGAAGCCAAAAGTAGAGAGAGAAATAATGGTTAAGGCTTGAGGTTCGAGGAAGAAGGAATGGTTCAGGCAATGGCAATGGATTTAGATAATTGAATCAGAGCAAGATAAGTATGAGTCTGAGTGGTAGGAGGTTGAGTCTAGGATCCAGGGGTATATAGAAGATCGCTCACATTAAAGATGGTGTTGGAAGAAACCATCTTGTTCTTTAAGTCCATAAATTATATACCCATAACCTCAATGGTAAACTTCTAGTCTTCAACTATCTTCTTAATATATTGAATCTTTATGTTTATTGCTTCATGCCTCTAGGCCATTTCCAAAGCCAACTTAGTTTCTAGGTTTGCTCCAACCTCATTCAGTATTTGTGCAATGTTATGCACAATGTTCTTGTTTCCTTCAAAACTCTGAAGCTAGATATTTTCCTCAAAACTTTTCAATTCTTGTTGGATACTTGTAGGAACAGTAGCTAATGGTGCTGTAAGAATAGATGGTATAGCATATGATTCAGCCTCTTCTTGAATTGGATGCTTCCATTTTTTTTCTTTTGAGTTTTATTTCCTCCAGTAGCTAGTGGGAGAGAGATTCTCATCCTGTGACTCTGTTACACCCCAAATTTTGGAACCTTCATTTCTACTCACCCTTCTCCGGATAGTAAATATTGTTACAATGGAGGAATAAGGATACTAGCTGGGGATAAGGAATTAGGGTGGCTTTAGTCTTTGAGAAAAAGAAGCTCCTCATCTCAGAATAAATTAGATCCCCAATATTTATCTTATGCTCACCAATAATCTTGTCCAGTTGTACATAGTCTTTATGAGTGAGATAAGTGAAGCTCCTGGACTTATTCACCATACTTCTTGAGTAAATGTAGTGGATTATCATATGATAATCACACATGTCCTTCGATATAAACTTAAGATCACCCATGAAGCTATCAATAAGCATGAGAATCTTGTAAATCTTCTTCAATGACAAAATTGGTCCCTTCGCATGTTCTGTGGTGTTAAGTAGGAATTTAATCACATCTCCATCTAATCTGATTTATCTACTTCTCAACTCAGTGACTATATGCCTCCTCACTAGCTCGCCATCCTCATTGGCTTCAACAAATATCTTCATAAAATCTTCGCACTACTTCTGGACTAAAACTCAAATTAATTCCCAACCAATTTTTATAGTATTTCATCAAGTTAGATTAGATCTATCAGAGTGTTATCATTATACTTCAGACAGTCTAAATCCATATAGACTACTGGACAAAAATCTCTCTATGTAAATTTTGCCTTGATTTTCTCATTATCTACTTCCTTGTCTAAATCCCTTGAGAAGTATAATCTCTGCCTCTTCTCTCCATTTCTAGGGAAGACAAATAATGAACAGAGGTGGCGACGAGAGAATAATTTGAAATTTCTTAGAGGAAATTTATTATTGGAATGTTAGGGGAATTGTTTATGAGTAGTTTAATTGAAGATATAAAGGTATGAAAACATATTTGAGTTTCTAGTTGGGTTTAAAGATAATGAATGGTTTTTCGAGGAAGAATTCGATGAACTGAACTGTAACTGTCATATTTTCACTAAATCACAGATAAATCTTTAAACAATGGTAAGAAATTTATTGAATAGCTCTTCGATAAGTCCCCTTATCGATAAATTACTACCTTTTTCAATTAAAGCATACCAAATTTATCGAAGAATTCTTGCATAAATACCTTTATTGAAAGGTTATTCAATCAAAATCTTTAGGTTTTTATGCCAAAAATACTTCATTTATCGAATAGTTTTCGATCAGTTGTTCGATAAATTTCAACTCTTTTCATAATGTTTATCAAATAACATTTGGATAAGTGTTTGTATCAAAGAATTTATCAATGAAAAGCAACACATAACATTTTGCAAGATTTGCAAACAATTTATTCTTATCAAATATATTCAATAAATAAGTTTATCAAATAGGTTTTCAAAAATATTCAGTTCAGACACTATCTTATGTTTATCAAAACTTTTATCGATAACTTCTTCGATAAGTTCATGATTTTTTAAAAAAATGTTTGATAATTTTTGAAACACATGAATTTTTCTTTTAAAACATGATGCAACATAAGAACATGAACACATAAAGCATAAAAATTATTATTAAAATAACTCAAATATATTCAATTATAAAGAGAGGGTTTAGAAATGCTTATTCAGGTAATATGATGAATTGATCTGGGAAGTTCTTTTGCCTTCCTCTTTTCGTTGTATTTGAACACCTTTTGCATTGGAATGGATGATAATCCTTTTAGCTTGTTGCCAATTTAAACTTTGTAACTCTAGTGCTCCCTTGTATCAATTCTCTAACTTGTAGCAATATAACCATTGAGAAATTTCTCCTGTTATGAATGCAAATCTTTTCTTTCTAGGGTAATAGTTAGTATGGTCCAGTATATAATTATTTTTATGTAAGACCATATAAAGATAACTTATCATCAAAACATATCAATTCTCAATAAATGCAAGCATGTTTAGAATTGATCTTGCAAAATATGATGCACATTTAAAAACAAATCTCTTCCTTTTGGGTCTATCTTGAAGACTAATATTTATTTTTAAAGAAAAAACAAATTTAGTATGATTTTTAAAAAATATAGACTTTTTGAAAATTAATTTTGTAGAATTATTGGAAGATATCAGTTTGGAGAAGAATATACTTGTGCGATCACAAATTTGTCAAATTTATTTGGAAATTTTTTTGAGAGCAAAAGTCATATTGGAAAGGATATTAGCTAAAGAAGCATAACAAAGATTCAAAGACTTTGCTCATTTTAGATGAGGTTTGAACAATGAAGCACACTAACTCGTTAGTCCAAATGACCAGAGTTATAAGTATATTCTGGACAAATAAATACTTTTAAGCATAAGGCTTTGATATACTAGAATATTTTTCTTTCTGAACATATAAGCTTGAACTTCATGTAGATGATTAACTTTGTTAAACAAAATATTGTTTACTAGTCGGAGGATAAGAAGTTCAAATACTTAATAGCATAATTAAGAAGATGACTCTTGCAAATAGATTTGGAGAATATTTAAAATTTCATATAGGTGTATTAATCTCCAATATTGATGCCCATATGATTTAAAAACCAACATTTTCAAAATTATTTATATGCATTTAATGTAATCAAAGCATTTGATGTAGGAATTTGAAATTTACTTTTAACTTTAAAATCATGAATATGCACATTTATAAATCAAGATCAATTGATAAATTGAAATCCATAAGATAATATTTGAAAACATAAATATTCACATGTTCATTTCATAATCCATATAGCAATCTGAAAGCATATTTAGAGAATTGAAGAGCTGATTGCTAAAGTTGTTTAACAAGGGACAAGTATTTAATATATAATCCATAATTCCATGAAGCACAATAAAAATGTAAGGATTAGATTTCACCGTGTTTCCTCTTGCCCTTGTGGCAACTAGCTTTACTCAATGAATTGATGTTGAATTTTTCGTCAGTACTAGAATTTAAGCTTCGTTGGTTCACCCTCATCAAGATTTGAATTATTTTCCTTGAATCCACAAATCTTGAGTTGAATCCCATTAATCATATTTCCTACAAAATAATTTGAACTTGTTTTCTTTCTAGGTATCTAACTTTGCTTGGATCCATCAATGGTTAGTTTATAGGAATCAAAATCATAGAACTTACATGCTCTAAAGATATAACCAGTTTAAATCAATTGAGCATAGTGAGATAAATGTATCTTTATGCATAAGAGATATTTTCATTTTTCAGAAACATGTATACACAAAGAATTGAACTTCTAAACATTGTCTTTTTCTCCTTTCTAAGATACTTATCAGTTAAGTTTTTTCATAGGAGAATATAAAGAACAATTTTAAAGTAGTTTCAATGTTCATCCCTAAGGTTAAAGATATAAACCTCAAAAGATCATCAAACATGATAATGCAGGAGGTTTACTATTGTACTTTTACCTTATGTGGATGAAGTATTGCATTTGCATACGCATTGCATTTTTTAATTTCTTTTGATATAGCCTTGCAATGGTCTTGGACTTTTCTCCATTGCTACTTATAATTTGACTTTGAAATTATAGCAATGGATGCTCCTTGAGTTCTCTCAAATGATGTAGTTTTTACTAATGCATGAGGAACTCTTGGATGCCCCTTTCTCCATATACCGTGTCTATTCCTCTTAGTGTCATTATGCATATTTGAAACACTGGAAGGACATTTCGGTACCCATTTAACTTTGGATCCTTGAGCATTAGTTTTTTACCTTGATTTTTGTTTAGGAACCCAAACAAATTTATTTCCCACATTAGAATTTCTTCTAAAATATTACATGTGAAAAATGACCTAATTTTTCACAATAATTGCATGTATTGTATTGGTCTAGTGGAAGAAAATTATAATCATTGTGTAAAATTCCTTTCTTCCTATATTCTTCAATGATATCTTTATGATACAAAATATTTTTACTTTTTGAAATAGCATCACTAATTGGTTGAAAAATCATGTTATGAAAACTTTTAAAATATTTTTTCTTAAACTTATACAAGTAATTGGAATTGTTTACCATTAAAAAAATTTTGAGCTCTGAATGATGATTCATCATATTCATGTACATTGAGCTCTTCTTGACTCTTCTCTTCCTCTTCCTCTTATTTCTTCGTGTTGATCATTTCATGGAGATATTATGTGATTTCTCCTTCTTCACCATCATCTCCCATTTTGTTCATTAGTAGAGAATTTGCAACTTTCAACTATTGATGAACTATCAACACTATCAACTTTAATTTAATTGCCAAAGGAATAGATAGAATCAAAAGTTTTAAAAATGTCTCTGACAACAACAACAACAACAAGCCTTATCCCATTAAATGGGGTCGGCTTGAAAATGTCTCTGACATTAGAACAAAATTCAATTTTTATATAATCATTTTCAGATAATGCATTGTATAAAATTTGTATTTCTCTAAGTTTTAGGGAAAACAATTTCTTTTCATTTTCATTCTAATCATTTCCTCGTTTAAAATTAAAATCATTCAAAAGGATTTCCCTCTTATCATAATTAAGAGTTTTAAAAAATATGGTCATCAAACCTTTCCAATATAAAACTCAAAATTTTCTAAAACAAGAGGAATAGAAATATCAAAATATTTAGAGAGTATTTCACAATCAAATGCAGCCATGACCTTGTACTTGAGATTGTTAGATCCTTTAAACAAGTAACCCGTTCTGATACTAAATGTTGAATCTGGTTTTATCACCCAAGAAGGGGCGAATTGAGTTATTTAAAAAATTTTAGAAAACTCTAAGAATATTAAAACTGAATTTAAAGAGTAAATTTTAGGAAGATATCACCAAAGGAAGAAGATGGAGAAATATAGCACTGAGACTGTTTATTCTGGTTCGGCCTAATCCACTTGGCCTACATCCAGTCCTTAGAGATCTCCTCTGAGTGTTCCATTATCTCTAAGATTTTTTGCGCTCTTGGTGTCTTAGTATATTTACATGAGAATTCCCTCTCACTACCCCTTACCACTCATAAGGTAATTTTCTATGAGAATCCCTCTCAATTCCCTTACAACCTGTAAGGTCTTAGTCCAATCAAGAGAATTCACTCCTGAGCAACTCATAAAATGAAAATATAATTTTACAATTATCTCTCTTAATTAGAAAAATTATGATAATCACTTAAGCTCATACTCTCTTTGTTTCTCTCTTCAAGAATATGGTATGCTCTGAACCAAAGAAGAGAAATAGAGTGAAACAAAGATATATTCAATGAATGTGATCGAAGTTCATATTGATATCTCTTGTTTTTCTTTACATCTCCCTAACTTCTTGCTTTCTCATTTTGGCTTCTTCTTCTTCTTTTATACTAAGTTCTTTATAATTTTGTTGAAATAGCTGTTGAGATAGCCATTATTGAATATAACCGTTATTGCTGACGTGTGCATCTAACTCTTGGCTCTTTGATTGATCTTCTTCGTTTAATCTTGTCTTAGCCTATAAATGATCTTGAAATATGCTTTAGAGAAGATATATAAACAATGTATTTATATGGCAATTGATTCTAAATAACTTAAAATTAAAGATCAAAAATTGATAAAATATGGTTTAAAATACTTTTCACAAAATGGCTTGACTTATCCAAGAACACCCTTATCGAAAAGGTCTGCAATAAATTGTTGAAGAATTGTATTTGAAATAGTTAAAATCTTATTTAGCAATTCTTTGATAATCAACCTTATCGAAAAGGACTTCAATAAATCTTCAATGAATTGCACAAAGATAGTTCATGATTTATTGAATAGTTATTGGATAAATGTCCTTATCGAAAAACTCTTTAAGAATATTCTTTCAAACATATGCTTTCAGACTTATCGATATATTTCATAATACATCATTTATCAAAGTATTCTTTGATAAATGGACTCTTTGAATAGCTTATCGATAAATGTTGAAGAATAATCTTTCATATTATCAAGTAGACTTTCAATCATCCAGAGCAAGTCATTAAAGAGATATGTTAGCAATTATGATCAACCTATACATTCATGAAGATTATTCATTCAATCAAATTCAAAAGCCCAACAAAGATATTCACAGATCAATCATATTGTTTCAATGTAGTTTAGTTTAAGCTTAATAGAAGGAAGTTTTTGAAGATCTCTTTAATAAATAATATGTCATCAATAATAGCATATTAAATCATATTTTGGATTTTTCATGACTAATATTATCTTCATAGTTTCAAGACTAATTAAACCATAGATGATTCAAATAGATCAATCAATTATTATAAGCAATTAACCATCATTAAAATATTTCAAATAATCAAATCATCATCAAAAACTTTAATAAATATTAAGACTCCAGTGATTTGAATTTGAAATAGTTTATCTTTTCATTCTTACATTTGATCTTATAAATTTGTAACTCAAGATTACAAAGATAATTTTGAGAAGAAGTCACTTCAAATAAACACAGTCAAAAATATTTTCAAAATCAAAGATACAATGTTATGAATAAGCTTGAAAAATATTTTTGACGATCAGTCTTTAAAACTATAAAAATTTTCTTCCTCTAATCATGAGTATTTATAAATCATTTTGAGAAGAAATATACAAGATAATATCTTTAGTGAAAGCAAGTTGAGAAACATAATTTAGTTCAGTGTTTATCAAAAACTCAGGAACTTCTCTCTTATTTATCAAAGAGTTATTCGATAAATCTCCTTAACAAATAATCTTTCGATAAATTAGTCTTTGAAATTAGAAAGTCTTCTTTGAAAACATAGTTTTATTGATCAAAGACTTTATCGTTCAAGCCCATGTCCGATAAATGCTTCGCTAATTTTATTCATTTAAAAGTATAGTCACTTTCTTATTTATCAAAGTTTTCTTTGATAAATGGCGTATCAAATAAGTCTTTGAAGAATTAATATTTTAAACTTTACTAAGCCTTTTCCAAAATATATTCTGCTACTTATTTATCGAAGGCTTTATTAATAAGCAACCTTATCAAATATGTCTCGATAAATGCACTTTAGAAAATATATTCTTTTCGCAAATTTCTTTCTCATTTATCGAATGGCTTTTCAAATAGATGTATGAATCGGCTTATGAATAAGTGTCTTATCGATAAGCTTATCTAATAAATATTCTTTACCAGTCTTAAAATGCTTTTTAAAAAAAATTTCTGAATTGTGTTCATCAATATATTGAAGTCTAACCGTTACAAATCACTGAAAATATGCAAATTTCAAATTCATATCTCCTTCTAGCCTGATAGGCGCCTACGATATTTTGTAGCAGTTACAAACTGATGCAACTATGCAAATTTGACATTCAAACTTGTCTTGAGCACATTTTGTAGTGGTTACAAACCACTACAAATGTGCAAATTTCAAATTCAAACTCCCTCCAGCCTGATAGGCACCTGTGACATTTTGTAATGGTTACAAACTGATGTAAATGTACAAATTTGACATTCAAACTTCCCTCCAGCCTGATAGGCATATTTGGTAGCGGTTATATCAAATGTGCTAATCTCAATGCATAAATAATTGGATTGTTGTGTAAGTTTATAGCATTTTGTATAACCGCTATAAATTTTTTACCATTATAGCTCGTCCTTATAAAGGGTGAAACTTTTGTTCAACTTTATAGTAACTTCTAATAGAGCTTTTAGTCTAACGTGTTCTCTAGATCAATGCTACAACAATAATGGATAAGATTTGGATCAATGTGCCACTTACATCCTCGCGATATTTAGCTAAACTCAACTCTTTCTTGGATTTTACTTTCAATAATGCATCAGTGAATAGTAATATTCAATGTCCATGCACTATATATAACTTTAACAAGTTGCATATAAGAAATAGTATTAGGGGCATTTGATTGTTAAGGCCTTCTCACAAAATTATGTCATTTGGACTATACATCAACTTGATATGATTGTCGAGTCAAGTCCGATTATATCATGAATAGGAGTTCAAGTAGACCAACCCAATGGCATGAATGATGCAATGCTTGATACGTTCAACATTCATAAAGGTGACACTCCTGAAGAAATAGAAGGCCCTGGGTTGGAGTTAAAGAGGAATGACACTGCTGGAGAATTTTTTTCAACTGATAAATGAAGCCAATAAGCCTATGTATCATGGGTGTATAAGGTATTCTAAGTTGTCCTGATAAAACTATACCATATTAAATGCTTGTACAGTATCACAAACAAGTCCATGTCCATGCTATTGGAATTGCTTGGAGATGCTTTCCCCAAAGTTGTATTCCTACTGTCTTTTAATGAAATAAAAAAGATTATTAACAAGCTCATATTAAACTATAACAAGATTAATGCATGCCCAAATGATTGTATGTTGTACTAGGGATAGAACGTGAACAGGGAGATCTATAAGTGTTGTAAGACATCTCGGTACAAGACAGTGTAGAAGGGGAAAAAGCATAAGAAGAAACCTACAAAAATTCTTAGGTATTATTTATTAATTTAATTTGTTACTTAATTTTTCTTTAGTTAATAAATAATAGTTTGATTGCTAGGTACTTCTCAATGAAGCCATGGTTGTAGTGAATGTATATGTCATCAAAAATAGTAGAGTATATAAGGTGGCATGTTCTTGAACAGAATACAGATAAGAATCTAAGACATCCGTGGGATTCGGAGACCTGGAAGGCATTCAACTATAATTCCTGAATTTTTCCTATGGTCAAAGAAATGTTGCCTTGCTTTGGCGACCAATGGTTTTAACCAATTCAAAAATATGAGCACACCTATAGTATATGGTCAGTTATAATGATTCCATATAATCTCCCACCTTGGATGTGCATGAAGTAGAGCTCATTTTTGCTTTCCATTATCATCCCTAGAAAAAAACACTAGGAAATGATATAGACTTGTACCTATAGTTGTTAATGGAGCTTTGGTTGGATGGTGTTGAGATGTATAAATCATATGATAAGCATCTATTCAATCTCTATACAGCATTGATATGGACTATAAGTGTTTTTCTATCTTTGGGAACTTTGTTCGGCTAGAATGTGCATATTGGATTGGCCTATCTAGAGTGAAACTTTGACTCTATATCATGCCACCTTCCGTACAGTCAAAAATGGTGTTTTATGGGACATCGACGGTTCCTCGATTCCAAACAGATTTAAATTGCAATGGATCCTCTTTGATGGGAAACAAGAAAAGAGAGATCCTCTGGCTACTTTGACTAGTCTTGACATATTTCGGCAATTAGAAGTTGTTGATGTTGAGTTTGGGAAGAATATTAGGATCCCGAGCGACCAGGATGACGATCCATGGGACATCTGACAGTCAACCTCTGTAGTGGCACAAGAAAAGTATCTTCTTCACTCTTCCTTATTGGAAACATAATTTGCTATGTCAAAATTTGGATGTTATGAATATTAAGAAAAATATGTAAGACAATGTGCTTTATACGTTGCTTAATGAGGCCAGAAAGTCCCAAGATCATCTCACTACTAGAAAAGATTTCTGTGCTTAGGGAATTCGTCAATAGGCTTGGCCAGATGACAACAAGTGTTAGCTAACTAAGTTCACCTTGACAAAGTAGAACACGACTATTGTCATATCCCCAATTTTCTTATATGATGCATATGGACAGTTTATATGTAATGGATATGAGATTCTTGGAATAAACTTTATCAGATTGAGAAGGAAAGAAAGGGATTATTAACTAAGGAAAACTCAGGGACCTAAACAAAAATTAGAAAATGTTGAAAGCTAAAAGTGAAAGTAGAAACAAAAGGAGGGACATAAATGCAAATAACCAAAAGTTTAGGGACCTAAATGTAATTAAACAAAAGTTTAGGGACATAAATATAATTATGAGAAAGTTGAACTGAAAAACGCTCAAAAATGACCACAATCATATTAGTCCCAAATTTTACCAATAGATAGACAAAATTATTCCAGTCAATTTAACGCAACATATAATTTTGATTTGAGGTTTCGATTAATTGATATAAATTTATGAAGTCAGGAAGAATTATTACAGTATTTTTCAGATCTAAAAATTAGATGAAACCTTACCATAAATTTCTATATTTAATATAAGAATTTATAAAATTGATAGAGTCAGAAAATGAATCTTGTAGAATACTTTTGGGATTTTACAGTGGAATAAAATACCCGATAAATAGGATCAAAGGAGATTTCTTGGGATTTGTGCCATAAAGGTAATGGACCAATACCAAGGCCTAAATGGCATTCCAATAGGGCTAATAAGGTAGTGAGACAGTTAAGTGGGTCTGAGTTCAGAGCAACCCAGAAAAAGTGTGAAATTACAAAAATGCCCATACACGGCCAGATTGTACTAGTGATAGATGAAGGGCATTTTGGTCTTTCTGTACAGGTAAAAAATATCCAAGATAGTATAAATATAATTAGTTAGAGCCAGTATATGCCCTGAGGCAGTATAAAGAGAGGTGAAATGACAATTATACCCTTAGGGTTAATATAGTGCAAGAAAGGGCAACAAGGGTATTTTGGTCATTTTTCAAGGAATGAATGGTAGATAAGTACTCAGTATAACAATGTAAATGGTAAGAGAAACCTAGAAATTGGTTTCCAAGACATAATACATATTCTAGAATATTATAAAAATTAGGAACATAAAATAGTCTGATTTTTGTGAAACTGCTCCGATCGGTACAGAACTGGACTAGAATTTTTCCTATTAGTATATTTACCTTTTTTTTGTAGAAAAACATGCCCCTAAATGATGTCATTCATGGCATCAAGCTTGAGGCTTCTAGGGCAAGCTTGCTTCAAGAATGAATATAGACCATTAGATCAAATAGTAACTAAACTAATCTTGGCCATTCATTTCCACCCAAGATTTTCTATAAATACCCCCCAAACCAAATTGGATTCGGCATGCATGGTACCTTAGGGAACCTCTAGCCAAATTTCATTTGAAGCAAGAAAGAAGCACACAACTTGGAGCAATAAGCAAGGTAACTGTCTCCTTTATTCTTGGACTTTAATCTAGCAAGTTAGCCCTTGGTTTTAAGGGGTTTTTATGAATTATTTCCCTTGATATTGCTGCTGTAAGTGCTGCCCACATGTGATAAGAATATGAGTTTTATGTTATGGATAGTTTAGACAAGTTTAAACAAGCTAGAATCAAGTGGTATAAGTTTGGAAATTCAAATATGCATGTAGTTAGAGCTGTGTTCTTAGCTGCTATTGTACATATCACTGTTTATATATTAGAATTTCATAGTTTTGATACTTCTAATGAGTTTAAAATGAAAAATTTTATGGGGATAAAGTAGGAGAACAAGTATTGGAAGCATTGGAATCAAAATGTGAATTTTTAAAAAATTAAGGCTTCACTTCAGTTCTGTATAGCAGCTCATGGGGTGTTTTGATTTTGGAAATTCTAGTTTTATATTTGGATTCTAAATGAAAAATTATGTAGAAATGAACCATGAGAATTTATTTTAGAAAGATGTAAGTATGAAACATAAAATGGAAAAATAATGGAAGTTAGTGAAAACCTAGTCTTGGAATTGTTTTCAAGTTGAGTTGTAACTTGAAGTTACTTTGTAATTACTAGGTTTTGACATTTGTGAGAGAATAAAATCATCTCAAGAATACTTTGTCAAGGATAACTCAAGAGGTAGTAAGAATATCTAACTATAGTTTCATATTTGCTTGATTTTATGCTTGCTTGTTAGTTATGATGTTTGGTTGAGCATGAGATTGTGTCATCATGTTGATGATGAAGTATGAATGATTAAAACTCCTTTCAACTTATATCATGACAATATGCATGTTAGAATTTGCTTATGTAACATTATGAAGTAGCCCCCATCTTATGATAACATGTTAAGCATCCAATTAATCATGCATGATATTATAATTTGTATGCCTTGCTATTGGGATATCTATGAAATCTCATTCCATCCATATGCATAATCATGTCATAGGTTCTAGAACTTCTAAAGAAAAAAGTTTAAGTATAGATGGTTGAACTTGTATTATAAGTTATATTGGTTACATGACACTATGGAAGGATATGATAGGAGGTATGGTGTATGATTATGTAGTTGTGTTCTAAGGCCGTGGCTTTGTGATGACGTTTATGATGCCTTAACCAATGAGTTTGAACTTAAAATTTGGTAGGATAATAGCTAAGATACATATCTTTAAATTAACACTAAGAACATCTTAATTGGTTAAGTATTCGATTTATTATGTTTTTTCTAAATTGGAGTTAAAATCTGGAACTAAGATAAGGTGAGCAACTAGAGACAGTAATGTTCTGACTTTAATTTCATATGGTAAATGAAGAAGTTTTCTTATGAAATTTTATGAGCATAAATAACACATCTACAGATTTAAATTCATAGGTAACATGATTCTTTTGGACAATTAACGAAAGAGAAATGAATTTTTGAAGTTAAGGCAAAGAAACTGGAACTCCTAGATTTTACCAAATGAACAGTATTTTTCAACAAATAAACTAATTTTATTGGGACAATGGAACCTCAGTTTTACATTTTTCCTTCAAAGATACATGAAATATATTTCATTAGAAATTGGAACTAATCTATTTTGATTTTTTTACATTTAATTATGAATTTTCAAAGCCAAGTATATGTTTTGAATTACCAAATGAACAGTAACCATGAACAATACCTAAGAAGCAATTCTTTGAAAATGCATCTTTCTAAGGCAAAAGGCTATGTAATTGGTTCAAATTACTTCCAACTAGGTATAATTAAGGTTGAAAATAAGGATATGAAAACTATCTTCCTTTTGACGTTGAAGAACATCAAAGTTCCTTATAGATATTCCAACAACATATCAAGATGTATCAATCTCCAGCCTCTAAGGGTTTCTAGGTTAAAGAGTCATGACTCACATGTTCTGATGCAACAGCTCCTCCCTCTAGCTTTAAGACACATGCTTCCTCCTAATGTATTTATGGTATTGGTGGAGCAATGCTCATTTTTCATGAAGTTGTATGCAAAGGTCTTGATACCTCAGGAGCTCGATCAGCTGCAGGAAAAAATTATCCTTACACTATGTCACTTGGAGATGATATTTCCTCTATCCTTTTTCACTATCATGGTTCATTTGATGGTCCACCTTGTTCGAGAAGTAAAGCTTGCTGGCCTAGTTCAATATCTGTAGATGTACTCTATTGAGAGGTACGAAATAATTTATCTCTTCATTTTTTATTTTAGACTTGTGATTCGACAACACGCATAGTTGTTAATAGAATGTAACACTACAAATTTTTGGGAAAACTAAAAACCTATGTTCGCCATAAGGCGTGGCCAGAAGGGTCAATAGTAGAAGGTTATTCAAGAGACAAGGTCATAACTTAATTGCCTGCGTTGCATTAACAATTCTCCTCCTCTTCTTTCCACGTCAAGTAATTTGTTCCTTCATGTTGGGAAACCCGTTAGAGGACCTGAGTTCTTCAAATTCGCTCCCCAGGCACACTACATGTTTTGATAAATTGTAGCCAAGTTGAACCTTTCCTCTAGTATGTATATATATTAATTGAATAAACACTTTTTGTTTATACTTGTTATTTAATTTATTCTTCTCTAACTCTTATAAAACAAATTACACTTCATTATATAGGGAGTATAAAAGTATTGTCAAGCACTAGTTACGAATACATGGGCGAACTTTTATTAATGCTGATAAAAGAGTCCATCGAGAGTTTCTGGATTAGTTTACGCAACAAATACAAAATGACAATAGACCTTACACAACCAAATTAAAAAATATTTCACTCGATTCGTTAGACCATACAAGAAGGTATGCCACGTATAATATTAATGGGTTCAAGTTCTGTATGATTGCACATGACTAGGGATTACTCACACAAAACTCCATATTTTACGGCATATTTGGGACGAGGAGTTATGCTAGTAGTAGTAATAGCAACATACTAGGCATCACTTATTACAGAAAGCTTATTGATATCGTTCAGTTAGATTACTAGATTTTCACCATAACTCTTTTCAAGTGCTATTGGGAAAATATGACATCTTCACAGGGACTTACTATTGATGACTTAGGCATCACATCTATCAATTTTTCTAAGCTCATTCATACAGGTGAATATGAAGATGATGAGCTGTTCATTATGGCCTATAAGGCATACCATGTTCATTATGTCAAGGACGAGAAGCATAAAGATTAGAATATGGTCTTTCACCTTAAGCCATGAAATCTTTTTGACATGGGTATACTGACATCACCGCTTACGACAGTTTCCAATTGACAAATTTTGAAAACTTCTCTTAAGCTGACGATAATTTACCTATTATCAGGTACGTGCCTTCTTCATCCTAATATTTATTTACAATTATCATTATTAAATTAATTAAATACTTATTTGCTTCAATTTTTAATTTTATTCAATTATAATTTTATTACAAAAAAACCTAACCATAATTTGTTATCATACATCTCTTTTCAGGTAGGGCTATGATGACGATGAATGACTTTTACAATGCTTTCAATGATTAATGTAATCCTTTCTTCTTATACAAAAATAATTACAGATGAAAAATATTTTTTAAAAAAATAAAGAAACACACATTTATTGTGGTTTGTATAACCTCTACAAATTTTAGTGGAGAGCAAACCACTACAAAACTCTAGAAAACCTCTGCAAATTATCCACCACTTCAAAAACACACCTTGCTTCTACAAAGATCTCCCCTCGTCCCATTCTTACTCTGCGTGTTGTTCTTTTCTTCTTGTGCTTCCTCTGCTTCCTATACCTTTTCTCTTATTTTTATTTGGTTCTTTCTTCACATGGGGGTAAGATTACTTCAATTTATAAACTTATTTTTATTTTAGATTTGTATAGTTATTTTTATTAACATGTGTAGCTATTATTTTTAGGTCCTTCTCGATGGATCTATTCAATCAATTATATATCTATTTCTCCACTTTCCAACTCTCTTCTACACCTTTTCCATCTACTTCCATAACTTTCTACCTATCAAATATTAATTTGTATACTTATATTTTAAATATTTCTTATCAAATAAAACATATCAAATTATACAACATAGTACAGATAAATAATATACTCAATTATCATAATAAAATTTTAACCTATCAAATTTAATAAATTATCTACTAATCTACATATATACATACATAGTATTAAAAATTAATATATTTATTAACTTATATATAATTATAATTATCATCAAACACACAAAATTTTTAATTTTTTTCCAAACCTGCAACATTTATAGTGGGTCTAAATAGCTATAAAGCAGGAAAAATTGCACTTTTAAAACCTTTTTTTAGCATGGCCCTGTAGTAGAATCGCTACAAACTTTGGCTCCAAGGTGAAATTGCTTGTTTCCTACCTAAATTTTTTGTTCCCCCATCGACAATATTTTCTTCCTGTCAACCAGTGACGACTTTGTAGCAGTTCAATAACTGCTACAAATTTTTTTCCTTATTTTGATATACACTTTTATAGTGGTTTGCACGACTGATACTAAGTTTTGTAAACTGCTATAAAAGTTTACATTGTTTTGACTATCATGCACAGCGGTTTATCCAAATCGCTACAACACTATTTGTATCATCTGAGCTAAACACTACAAAATACCTACTTTTTTTATAGTGATATATATACATCCTAATTTGCTAAGGAGTAAGATTAAGATGGGTGAGATAAGTGTAGTTCAATAATGGGAAAAGCACAATAAAAACCATGTGAATTTGAAAATGACAAAATGGACATATCAATAACTAAATAACAAATTGGGTGTCCTTTATAAATTTGAGTAAAAATACTAAATTATCCCTAAAATAAATGAAATGTATACTCAAGCATCAATACGAAGAAGGAACAGTTGGCGCACATGGGAGACGAATCTTGGGGGAGACCTCTTTGTCTGAGCTACAAATTAGCGGGAGACCTCTTGAACGCATGGGAAACGTATACTAAGACATTAAAACTTGACTGCTACAAGTAAAGAAAGCACGAGTAAATTCTTTCTTCCTACGCCTTTCCACCTTTATCAGAAGTTCCTTTCTCAATCTTTATGAGGATTTTGGGGCTGAATTGAAGCGTTTGGATCAATATATTGTTGTTTAATGTTGCATTTTGTTTCTGTTTTTGTGTAATGAGTTTCACTTTTCTAATAAGCAACTGATAAAATTTTCTCACCTTTGGCTCATAATCTTATGCAAATGAGGGAGATTTAATAGAATTCCTCTCTCCATGGAAGGTATAGAAGCACAATATTCTCTCCTTAAAAGTTGTCTGTGTTAGAGATTTGGGTTTTCCGTATGTTGGTTGATGATTTTTGTCAAATTGCTTCAAATTTTGAATATTAAATGGCTTGATTGGGTTTAAGTTAGTGAATTGTTTGTGTTTCTGTGGAGCTGGTTGTAATGGTGAATATGGCATCTAGCTTTAAAATTTGGGTATTAGGTTTTCGAGAAAAGGCATCAAACTAAAGGGAAATCTGGGTCTATGTTTTATTCATAATTTTATCTTACTTTAGTGGGTATCTAATTGTGCCATTTAGATGGTAAGAATGTAATACTTAAGATCTTCAATTCTTTTTATCTCCTACATTTAGCAAATAACTCAAATGTGTAACAAGTTTATTGTCAATGACCATAACACTTTTGTCTACGCTTGGATCTACTTATTAAGTTGCATCTGATGTGTTTCTGCAAAAGGAAAAGAGGAATTCTGTGAATGTTTTCGTTTTTGTGTGAAAAATTCTATTTTGACAACTTTCTTGAAATTTGAAGTTCACTATTTTTGAATTTAGCATGTTTTATGAACTTATTTAGGTCATACCTTGTTATAATATCCTATATTTGTGATTGCAGAAAAGAATTTCCCCTTTCTTCTATGCAAGCTATATGGAATTGAGTAGGTTATTCTCATTTTTTTATGTGTGAAAAATTGTTGTTCAAACCCTTATGTTTTTGAAGAGTGATTGATAATATAAAAGATAGTGTTTAGTGAATTGGAATATCTTCATTGCTGAGGAGATGAAATCAAAACTTGCTGAGGAGTTAAGGTTGACAAAAAAATAAGTATATGGATGGTTTTGCCATCGAAGGTTAAAAGATAAAAAGTTGTTGAAAGATGAAGCTTATGCTAATGGGCGACAAGATATTTCAAGTGGTGTCATCCAAGATCATGGAAGTAGACTAGGGCAAGATTCATGTGGAAGCACGAAACATGGTGATTATAGGCATCTTGGTCCCAAAGAGGTTGAGAATCGTGGCCTTTACGGTGGTCGTGATCTTTTAGTTTCATATAGGGCCTATGAGTAAAGGAAACATTATTTAGAAAATGTTTGTACAATGGAAGACATATCATCTGAGGGAAGCTCATCTTTGCAATTGCAATTACTTTTACATAGAGTTATAAATATCTTAGAGAAAGTTGTAAATCATATTGTTGAAGTTGTAAATCCCATTAGAAGAGTTGTAAACCCAAAAGCAATTGTAATAACTTCGTTAGAAAGTTATAAATGTCTAAGTAAAAGTTACAAATATCATTGTTAAAGTTTTAAATCCAATTGCTGGACTTGAAAATCTGAAAGCAATATTTTGCAATTTTAGTTGTAAATGTCTTAGGAAAAGTTACAAATCCTATTGCAGAAATTGCAAATACAAAAGCAATATCTTGCAATTTCAGTTATAAATATCTTAGGGAAAGTTGCAAATATTATTGTAGAAGTTACAAACGTGAAAGCAATATCTAGCAATTTCAATTGTAAATATCTTAGGGGAAGTTACAAATTCCATTGTTGAAATTGTAAATTCCATTAAAGAAGTTGCAAATCCTATTGTAGGGTAATTTGGTCTTTTCACATAAATTTACAAATGACATATTAGACCTCCTGCCTAATCTGTCATTTTAGATATCCATGCCCATTTATCATTTTCAAATTCACATGGTTGTTTATTATCTTTTTTCCTATAATAATATGGGAAATTTTTAGATAATAAACAATGTAGTAATTTTATTTCTATTTACCCAAAAAAATTCTAAAAGGTGAGGTTTGTTAAATCACGTTTTCTTTTTCTTCTTTGTTTATCATAGATAACAGTTTCTAACAAACTATTGAAGTTACATCATTTATATTATTTATATGATGTTTAATAGAAACAATTTAAATAAAATAAATTACCAAAATTTATGTTTTATGGATCGCTCAAAATTCAGATCTAGCTAATATATATACATCAAAAAGATAATAATGGTTTCTTTGAAAAGGGTAATAATGATTTCCTTATAAAAAGCATAATAATGAATTTTTGGGTGATATAATTGTTGTCTTTGACTCTTTGTAATATGTATATATTTTGTTTTTGTTAAGGAAAATACCTCCTAAAGGGTTTCTTCTTTTTTTTCTTTATAATTATAGATAACAGTTTCTAACAAACTAGCGATGTTACAGCATCTCCAAATTTAGATCCAGCTAATATATACACGTTAAAAAGATAATAATGGTTTCTTTTAAAAAAATAGATAATAACGGTTTCCTTCTTAAGAAGATAATAATGATTTTTGTGTGATAAAATGGTTGTGTTTTTTTGTAATGTGTCTATGTTTTGTTTTTTCCATGCAAAAGAGGAATAAACCCAAAAAATACATTAGAAATTAAATCTCAAATATTTTTCACTCAGACGCCAAATCCTCAAATATTGATGAGCAATATCATCATAAAGTTATGAATGTTAGAGCTCCTTCCTTATTAAACAATTTGTGTCCCCTTGTTTTGTTCACCTACATTTTTTTGTAAGCATAATCATATAGGTATCCTTCTATTAAAGACAATCATATTTAGAGCACTGTGAAACTCTCAATGTTGTCACCTCTCCATGTGAGAGTTTTTTTTATAAGAAGTGAATAATTTTGCCCAATGTAAATAATTTAAACTAATTGGAAAAGTAATCCCAAGTACTCATAATCCAGTAGTTCCCTCAGATGAAATGAACATGTAGTATATATTGAATATTTGGATAGGCCCTCCTTTGCCAGTGTATTTGTCATCTTGTTATTCTCTCTTAGAATGTATTTTAATAGCACCTCCCAAACCTATTCATCAATTGCTTAATCTATTGAAAGAGTAGGTTGCCAATCTAAGTATCATTCTCCTTTTTCAACATATCAATAAGGAGCATTGAATATGATTCAAGGATAATCTTTCTTTAACCATGATCCCATGCGAGTGCGAACCCTTGTAAGATAACCCATTGTTATGAGTCAAATTCACTACATGATCCAATGCAGTGTGTAAAACCCATCACCCAATTACTGTTAGAATCCCTTATTATACCACCACAACCTGCAATATGATAGGATTTTGACATGGCACCATCAACATTTAGTTTATACCATCCTTCTGGTGGGAGGGTACATTTAGAGTTTCCATGAGATGTTGTTTGCTCCACATTTATTTGACTAGGAAGAGCATAAAATTTTGAAACTTGCAAAATAACTTATTCTTGTTCCTTAGGCTTTCCTTCCCCATAGTTAAAAACTACAACTTTCCTCCAAATCTAAAGCTTTCAAATTATAACTACCCAAGTAATATTCCATTTACTATCAACATTACCTAGATCTCTCTTAAGATTTAATGTTAACCAATTTTTAAGAGATGTAGCAAAAAAAGAGAGGATGTATACCTTGGCTAAATTATATTCTTCCATAGTCTCTGAGCATAGGTACAATCCCTCAGTATATGCTAAATATCCTAATCATCATCATTACAACTTGGGCAAGAAGCAGACACTGAGGACCACTTACTCCTCTATACATTAGTGCGAAGCCTATTGTTGAAAGCCACAACATAAATACTCTAATTCACTCAGTCCTCAGCCGATTCCAAATATCTTTATATAAGAAATTATAATTATCTTCATCATTCTCTTTTAGTAAGGATAAGAACTTTTAATGGAGAACAATGCAGTTAAAGTTGTACTCCAGGCCGTAATGTCAGAACCAGCATGTATCATAGTAGGAAAAAGTGAGAATAAAGGTTGAAATATAGTACTTGTGACTATACTTGCTAGTTTGAAAGTCCAAGTCCCATACCTCACCTAGTCAGCTATAGTGTTATCTTCTTCTCTTGTGAAAGCTCTAACACAAAAATCTTTTATTTACTTATCAGTAAATAAGCAAAAATCAGTGAAGAATTTAACCATAAGACCATCTCTAATAGTTCATTTCATTCCTTTTGCAATCAACTGCTATTGTTGTGACACAAACTTCCATAATTCAAAATCACCCTTTTTAGCATCAAGCAAATTTTCTTCATTCCTTAACATATACTTATGCAATAAGACCTCAGCCCATAACCCTTTGGAACCAGACAATACATTCTAAGCAATTTTCATACCACAAGCATGGTTAAACGGGGTTAACCTCTTAAAACCAAGTCCCCTGTACTATTTTGCCATGATCAACTGTTCCTTGCCTATTGGATGATAAGCATGTTGCAAGTAACTCTTTCCCTAGATAAAATTCCTTTGCAACCTTTCAACTTCATGACATATCGTAGATAGAATTTTAGAAACCTGCATCGGGTACAATGAAATAACAATTATCACTTACTTGTCTAAAGTAATGCGCTCAGCATTGAAAGAGTATGCTCCTTTCAAGAAGCCAACTTGAGTTTAACTCTATCAATAATGTACTTGAAGGTTTGTGATGAATTCCTCCTTTTAGTAATAGAAAATCCTAGATACTTCCCAATATCAGAAGATATGTTCATCATAATGATATCTTCAATACTTGTTCTAATTGCATGGCTCACCCTAGGAGAAAAGTGGATGGATGACTTACTCTTGTTAACCTTAGCATCTGATGCCTTATAGAACTTATTAAAGACTTCCATCATGCAGTTTGTTTGTTGGGTCATAGCCACCCCAAATAGGGGTAGGTCATCAGCAAACAAAGGTGAGAAATAAATGGCCCTCCTGAAGAAACAAGAATTGGTCTCCAAGTACCATCATTCACAACATCATTAACAATATGAGATAATTTATCTATGCATAACACAAATAGAAAGGGTGAGTTTGGATCTTCCTGATGAAGACCTCTCGTAGGATAAAAATATTCAGTCTCAATACCATTGTATAACACATTGTAAGAAATTAAATAAACATAAGCCATAATGAACTTAACAAAATTGTATTCGAAACTAGCTTCAAGAAGTACATATTTAAGGAAGTACCATCTAATTATATCATAAGCCCTTTCTAAATCAATTTTAAAAGCCATCAAACCTTTCCTTCCTCTACATTTCTTCATTTGGTGCATATTGACTTATCTCACTATCAAATTATCTTGTATATGTCTTCCTTTAATAAAACTTGTTTGAAAAGGGGAGATAATATATCCATAATGGTTCTTAATCTCGCAGCAATAACTTTAGTTATACATTTGTAATGCACTATACGCAAGGCAGTTGGTCTAAAATGACTCACCATCTCTACAGTATCTCTTTTAAGAATTAAAGAAATGAGAGTTTTATTTGCCTCCTTCACCAAATCATAATTCTCAAAAGAATTTTTAACAAAAGAGCATAGATCCTTACCCACCATATTTTAGTTTGATTGATATAAGAGAGGATAAAAACAATCAACCCTTGGAGCCTTATAAGAGCCCATAGAGAACAATGTCAACTTAATTGGGTTATGATCAGAGTACTGAGTTCAAGGGAGTACCTTAATGTAACATTCTAGAAACATAGAAATCATGTGCACATTTGCTAATGCTCTATCTAGACGTTCATACAAATGTGAGAAGCCTACGTTCCTTAGGCCTTTCTATGTAAACTTTGGACCTTTAAATCCCAATCAATTAGGCCTCATTCATTAACTCTAGATTAAAACAAATTAATTATTGCATAGTTACAACCTACACCCCCAATTCTTTCTGTAGAATTTAGAATATCATTAAAACCATCTATCACCACCCATGGCTTAGTAATTGATGAGTATAGAATTTTAGTTTCTCCCATAATGAATGACAAAGATTTGAGTGTGGCGCTACATATATTGTTGTCAAAAGAAATAGTAATTTTCCAGGAACTTGACACTTAAAATGAAAAAATTGACAGTCATCCTCAATCAAATCCACCCGAATGAAGTTGTTTTTCCAACCTACAACCAAACCTCCTAATCTACCAACACTGGGAATACATTTAATTAAGTCAAAACCCAACTTACTAAGTACTATTAATCGTTGGATTTTATCACTTGTTTCAAATAAAATAAGGAGACAAATCATTTTCCCACTGCACACCATTTAAAGGTTTATGAAAAGACTTTCCTTTTAAGCTCCTTTAGTATTCCAATATATAATGCTATCCATAAGAAAATTATTTAGCTATAGGAAACACACGCCACCTATGCTCCCACTACTGTCATTACAATTTAAATCACTTGCAAATTGATTAGAGAAGCCCAACCCAATTTCTGGATCCCCTAGGTACACCTCTTCAAACCCAATGTCTTCATCAGCTAACAGCGCCATTTCACACCACAAGTCCAAGTCCATCAGCATCCTCCATGGGAGTGTTTTGTTCACCTGCATATTCCTTGATTAATTCCTTTTTCCCCATTTTATGGCCCTAACATTCAACAAAAAATGTACAGACTTTGCTAATAACAAAAGGCCCATAATATCTATTTGGAAGTTAACAAATTAAAGTAAAACATTTGAATCTTTGCTATAAGAAGTCTCTATATTTAATATTCAATAGTTCTTTAAATAGGATAATTATTAATAGAATTATATTTATACTTAGCAAAAAGAAAGTACTACTCTAATTCTAAATATAGGAGTTAGATAAGATATTCAATTTGATACTTAATATAAGACCTTAGTCAACTATGCCTCCAAATTTATAATATTTTACTAAAATTAACCTTATTGATTGCACATATTACGTAAGTTCATAATCAAATAATAGTTCAGATATATATGATTAGATACGGTAGCTTAGGGAATTAAAATAAATTTGTTACAAATAACTAATTTAACTAATTTTATTAATATTCATAAATTAGTTATCTAACTCTTATACTTTTTCATATTTTTAATGTAAGAGCTAGTTTACTTTTTAAGTAGATTAATAAAGCTAAATAAATCAATTAATCTTAAATGACCAAATTCAACATCTCAAAACAAATTTATATTATATACTCCTTAATATATCCAAATTAGTCAACTACCTCTTATATTAATTATAATTAATTAATTTATTTGGCTTCATTAATTTAACAAAACAATCAAAATATATATTATATTAAAGACCGGAGGGAATAAAATATTTTATTTGAGTTGGACGTGTCATTCATCAAGGTTGAGTCTAGTGGAAGAAATTAATCTCTCACAAAATAACGTACTAAGCATTAAATTCTTATTAGGAGATATACCTATATTTAATATCTACCAAAGTTTTAAACAGAATTGTCTCCTATGAAAGGGTACTCATGCTTTTTTAAAAAAATATCATTTTGATTTGAGTTAGCGATGTGTCGTTAGCGCTCAAATTAATTATTAAATTAATCTTTATATGATATAAAGGTCCACCTATATTCTATTTTTTATGTGGAGTCAATGAGTGGCTTAACTCTAAATTAAACTAAGTGTGAGAATGAAGAATAATAGAAGAGAAATTAATTAATAACTTTTAGAAAATAAAAGGAGATAATAACAAAAATAAAATAAAAGGAGATAATAGATAATGATATCATCAATAAGAAGAGCGCTTCTAAGGTATTGATACGTGGCTATCATCGTTCAATAATATATTGAAATTATAACAATTATATATGCTAAGTTACTATCATGCAGAACCCTAGATAACTGCCATGGTCATAATTAAACAATCCAAAATTATACCTAGATCTAACATATAATTGTATCAAGAATGATCAGTGAAAATTCACTTAGCATGTGATTAATTAAATAATAAATGATTTGTTCTTCTAACATAGATATTCAACCGAATACCTTATAACTAAACATGTGAACCCAACATGAATAATTATAAGAGAAAATCAAATATATTAAATAAAGAATACTAAATCATAAATTGAAATAATAAATCATAAGAGTTTAATCACATAGGTGTCTCAACAGAGACCCTAGATTTAACATATGCAAATATCAAAATCTAAATATAGAAAATCATAAATTTGCATAAAGGAAAAAGATCAACTCATAAAATTGTTCAACTCCTACTCTAAAGCACAAGAACTAAAACCACTATATCTCTCCTCAAGAATTTAGAAGAAAAGGGATATAATTGTGGAAACTATGAAGATGATTGTGATTGTGGTGATTGGTGTATTGTATGGAGGAGCATTAGGTCCTTTATATAATTTTTGGGAGTGAGTCATGTTGATATAAATCTCTTCACTGATTGACTCTATAAAAAATAATAATAATATGTATTTATTTTAAATATTCTTCTAATCGGTCATTTTTCTAATATCTCTAGAGATAATATTTTTTAACTCAAATATACTATAAACAATACTAAAAAGTAATAGGATAAAAGAGATAAAATAATTAATAAAAAAGTAAAAAAAGATAAAATATTTATCTATTATCGTTTGATTAAATTTAAATATTAGATATTGAGGAATTATATTTGAATTAACTCAAATAAAATATAATATAACATAATATTTATATAATATAATATTATATTAAAGGATAATATAATAAAATATAATATAATTGTATAGTAGTTGATGTAGGTTATATTTATTATTATTTTTAATTTTTTTAATCTTTTAAAATACATCAAAGTAAAATATTTTCATGTAAATCAATTTAATTAAGAAAATTAGTAAAATCAATAAAAAATAATATTTTTAAATATTTAATTCATATAATTAATTAAAATATAAAATAATTATAACTATTATAATAATATTTATTAAATATTTTTAAAATAATATAAAAAATTATGAGTTGGTACTGTCATCTACTTTTGTGATTAGGGCCATCACGGATTCTTTGCCCCGTGGCCGACTGAACTGTATATTCTTGGGCATTTCTTATTTTCTTCTAACGCTAATACGACAAGAATTTGGGTGGGGCCCACGTTGTTACTAGCTAGGCTCTATCCATCGCTGATTCCCTTCCACATACCCCTATTATATACCCCAACATCATCAGCAAAGATGCTAAATTTCTCGAGTGACAGAGCATATGTGAACGTGTCAACTTTCCACTGAGCGGTTCCTGCAAAAACCAGATAACAAGTGAGCAGAATTGAAATGAAACATGAAACTCTGTAATCTTGTTCTTAACCACTGAAACCCCCCAACCATGAACATCCTCAACTGTAACATGTCCTAAGAATGTTAGCAGCCGGCGACTACAGCAACCGCGCCAGCAGGCAGCTACAGCAGCAGCCGGAGACGAGCCATCAGAGCGATGAGCTGAGCTTACCGAGAGTGCTCTGTGTTCTATCTTCCATGATAGGGAAGTTAGTAGCACGAAATGACAAGCTCGTCGATGGCCTAGACCAGCAGGCCGGAGACGGTCTGTGCTGTGGTGGCGGCGGCGGCGGCTCTGTGAGAATCGGAAAGAGCTTGAAAGCCTTTCATGGCGTAAGAGCTCCGAGCATAAGCATACCAAAGTATTTAGAGAGGATTTACAAGTACACAAGTTGTAGCCCGTCTTGTTTTGTCGTTGGTTATGTGTATATCGACAGGCTCGTACATAAACATCCTGATTCGCTTGTTGTATCCTTAAACGTACACAGATTAATAGTTACCAGTGTCATGGTTGCTTCCAAGATGCTTGATGATGTGTGAGTCTTCTTCAATTCAACTGTAATAAATTTCAGTGTCTTACATTCTGATAATGAACTCGTGTTTTTTTTTGCAGACATTATAACAATGCGTTTTTCGCTCGAGTGGGAGGCGTGAGCAATGCTGAATTAAACAAGCTTGAAATAGAATTGCTGTTTCTGTTGGATTTTGGAGTTATGGTAAGCTCTGGGACTTTTGAGAGTTACTGTTTGCATCTGGAAAAAGAGATGCTTGTGAATGGAACAGGGATGAAGTTGAGAGAGCATTGGTTGCAAGCTCTGTAGATGAAGATCGTGAGACGACTGAAATATCATCAGTTGAAGATCGTTTAAGCTCTTCCTCATCTCAAATTGTGGACTGATATCTTGAGAAGTCTTTTGTTTTCCTGAATTTTTGGCTGCAGAATTATCCGCAGTTTCTTTCTTCTTTTTCATAGTCTTCTAAAAATTGTCATACCTTTTTCATTATTCCTGCAGAAAAAAGGATGAAACTTAGTAGTTCATGGAATTCATACTTGCGCTGTCAATTTTGGCCCTTATCAGTTTGTTGGTTATTAACAAAATTGGAGCAATGTTGTGTAGCCTCAATGGCTAGCTTCCATCCATCCCCACTGATGATCAGTTATGAAACTACGTGTGATTTTGCCCTGCTCCAGATCAATATTTGAGATAAATTTTCATCGAATTGTATAAAAAGCACCTTTTTAATTGATTATGGGGTTTCTTCAAACACAGCATATCTAAATATTGCGAGTGGACTGGCCCCTGTTGGATCTGATAGCCCATTTGTTGCGCCATTTTTCATCACTGATATGTTCAAATGAAGAGAATATCAATGTTCAAATGCTGATCTTTTGTGCATTTTCTGGTGGAAGCGGAATGCAAGGTTGAGAATCTATCTCTATCTGGACGCAAAATGCTAAACCATTTAGTAGTACACGCTAACCTAGTTTGTCAGAAGCTAGCTAGCAAGCTAGAGGGCTTTCAGATGAGATTGAAGAAGTTAGATGCAAAAGTATCGTGACTAATGTATAATATAGAAGAATTAATTTAGAGTTAGATTTAATTTTAAAAGAGTTAGATTTAATTTTAAAAGTAAAATTTTAATTTATTTTACTCCATAAATTTATAATCTAAATATAGGTTTTTATTTAAAATTAGTCATAATAAAATAAAATATTTTAAAGCAATTAAACAATATGTGTTACAAATAACTGATATATTAATTTTTTTTAATCTATATAAATTATTTATTTAACTCTTATACTATTTCAGTATTTAATATAATATCTATTTAACTAATTTAGATATATTTAAGAAATTAGTTATATTAGTTATTTGTAATGATTATATGTTAATTTATCTAAAAATACTCCCTTTAAACATTTATATTTGAACTAACTTTAATTAAAATCACTTTAATATGTACAATCATATAGGAATATGTAGGAAATATTGAGCATTAAATGAGAATTAAAGGAGAGATATCATAGGAGATAGGAGATTAATGACTTAATTACGAGATGATCCCCTACCGGTTTCTATGCCTATTTTCATGTTGTAAATCCCATAATATTTAGGAAACCATTATGTGTATATGTATATATATGTACCTTGTCATAGCAATACAATTATAGAAGAATCATTTGTTATTCTCTGTTTTGCTTTCTACCCAAACAGTTGTGTTTCTGGCATCACTCTGAAGAATGCCTTCCAACATGGTATCAGAGCAGGGGGAGAGATCTTCTGCCATTAACCTACCCAAAGTTGCTGGACTTGAAGGATCCTCAATTCTGATTGTACCGGGGATAATTATGTGGAATGGAGCCAATCAATGCTCCTTGCACTCAATAGAAGGGAGAAACTTGATTTACTTCACAATGATCAACCACCTGCCGATGATGACGGTGTCCACCGTCGGTGGAAATCAGACAATGCACTAGTGGCCTCGTGGCTACTAAACTCAATGCTTCCTACTGTTAGGAAGAGCTTTATGTTTCTTTCTTCAGCAAAGGCAATTTGGTTCGCGGTAAAGGAAGCCTACGGGAAGAGACCAAATGCCTCCTTGATGTTTGACCTGTGTGCTCGTCCTTGGGGAACCAAACAGGGCCACCGACCTCTGAATATGTATTACCTTGAGAAGAACTCGCTGTGACAGGAATTAGATATGCTGCAACATCGCATATGGAAAAACCCAGAAGATACCGCTGAGTATCGACGGTCTCTGGACGAAGAACGGTTGTTCAAGTTCTTGGTTGGCCTGAACTGTTGGAAATCGTGCCCTAGGGGCCAATCATTGTCTTATGAACATTATTGATTTATGAATTTATTAATTGAGTTATCATATTATTTGCATGTTTACTATGATGACCATCCTTGGATAATTCATGATATTATCCTAAATGTCCCTGGTCGATCATCTATGTGGGAGCACAGATGAAATAAGACCAGTATGACTTTGAAGATGTATAGAGATATAAATCAAAGTCATAAGCACATGTAAGAGTACAGGGTGTTGGACCGACCCGCTATGAGAGAACTGCATGGGTAACGTCATAAGCTTCTCTCATATACAAACCATGTCAATATGCCCTTTGACCTGAGATCATCATGGATTCCTACATGACAAAACGCTCAGCTTTGACCTAGTCAAAAGTCACTTTTGACCGAGTGATCATAAAGACTATGTTCGAGCTTAGTGGTTTTTCATGCGGAGGAATGTGAATGGTCAAGATGGAATTTGTCCCTCACATTCGTGGAGAGATATTACTGGGCCCCTCGATGAGTGAGTCTGAGAAATGTATGGCCATACTGTAATGGAAAGGTAGTTCCATTTCTATAGTCAGACTACTCAGGGATCGAGAAAGTAACGGTCGGGAATAGGAGGATGACATTATCCATGCCTCATCCATGACCAAAATATCGCGTGACAGAAGGGACATGATATGGTTGTATAAAAGGTTACATCGTTTATCGATCCTCATATGATTTGGGTAGTTGTTATGTCTTGCTAGAGACCGCTTGCGACTTGTGGGCTAGTATAGCAAATGGCCCACTGCCAACTTCATATGGGCCTACAGGGTCGCACACAAAATAGCCCAACACGAGCTATGATGTCCAGATTCATTGAATCTAAGACATGTCCAGATTCAATGAAAGATCCAGGTGAATGTATATATATTTATTTATATTTATATTCGTATATATATAAATTCGTATATATATATTATATATATGAGATATATGAGATTTAATTTATAAGGATAAATTAAATCCCTATCACGTTTGAATTCGAAATTCAAATTGATAGGATATCTCATATAAGAGATATTTATAAGATTTAATTTATAAGGATAAATTAAATCTCTATCACGTTTGAAATTCGAAATTCAAATTGATAGGATATCTCATATAAGAGATATTTATAAGATTTAATTTATAAGGATAAATTAAATCTCTATCACGTTTGAAATTCGAAATTTAAATTGATAGGATATCTCAAATTTGATTTATGGGAATAAATCAAATATAACTCAGTCTCATCTTTATTTAAAGTTAAATAAATAGGTAATTAAATCTGTGGGACGGATTTAATATTATTTTATTTAATTAGTTTCTTATAAAATTATACAATATATGATATTGTATCAATTCGGAATTAATATAAGATTAACTCCAAAAAAATCCAATTAGGTCAAGTGGAAAAACGCATAGCATCCTCTATATCTGATTGGAGGAGCTACGTTTGAAAATAACACAGAACGCAAAAGGCCGAACGGAATCTGCAAAAGGTTTGCAGACAAGAAACTGCCGAAATAGAGACGGAGACTTGTGAAAGCCTTGGAGGGACAGGAGACGCTAGCACGTCGTTCGTGGTTGGAACGCTGTTCGTGTGGATACCAGTAGAGGAAGCCGACCTGAGGCGTCGACTTCTTGTGATCGGAAAGAGATCACCGTCCGCGGAGAGAATCTGTGAAGGTCGCTGAGGAACACTCCGTCGATTTCTTGCGATCAGAAAGAGATCACCACCCACGTAGAGAAGCTGTGAAATTCGCTGAGCAACACTAAGGGTAATGATTCTTTCCACTTGACTTAAACACATACGGCAGATCCTGGCAAGGAATGGAAAATTTTTAAAGTTTACTTCCGCTGCGTGTCTTCCAATTCCTTACAGTGGTATCAGAGCCATACCGTTTTGTGTTTAAGTTAGGCTTGATTTGTGATTTATATGATATATGTTAGTAGTAGCCGATCATATAATAAGCGTTGTATGTGTGACATATATGGAATCCTTGTTGTGTATGACATAAAAGGAATCTAAGATGCTTGATAACCGGCTAGCGGGACCGCCGTAGCTACCTGTTCGTAGCGCAACATAACCGTAACATATGTTACTTTGTAAATGTTTTTTGCCCTTCGATTAGATCTGAATATTGATTCTTGAATGTTTGGGTATGGTGAACAATATGGCTCTAGATTGCAAGTGTTGTAATTTTTAAAAATACGGCCTGCGTGTCGTGCCTTCCTCTATATACTCTCAATGTACCTTCTCCTCTCATCTCACTCCCCTCGAATGTTAAAAGAGGTTTCTATATGTAATTTCTCTTTTCTTACTAGAGAGCTCCTCTCATTGGCTTGAGGGGACTTAGGATAGGTGAGCCATATTGTATCACGTTTGAATTATGCATCTTATGATTAGATCAGCACATGCATATTACTTGTATGAGATACGAACTGAGAAACATGCGTTTTATAAACCAGATAGTTAAATTAGGCCCTCTAAAAGAAATCTTAAGTCATAATGCTGTCAATTTATGAACACTTGTCAAAACCTTGATCGCTCAATTGTGGACTCCACCAAAGTGGGTGCTTTTGAGTTATCTTGGGGAGATAAGCAAAGAGTAATGGTGCTACTCTCATAGGTTCATTATTGTTTGACTTAATTGAGATTAACAAAACGGTTTTGGATCTCAAGGTATTAGATGGGATTAGAACATGCCAGATCATATGATGATAGGATCCCATGAATATCTAAGAGTTATATTTGATGTAATTGGTAAAGGTGTTACCTACCTAAATAACTTAATCTAAGCGTCCTGCCAAAGCGGACTTAAGTTTGAGCCAAATATGGATCTTAGCCCACTAACTATTGCATTGAGGGTTGTTTATTTAGTGGGAGATTACTAATTACATTGCATATTTTAATTGTAGAATCATGACGACTAGTAATACTGCTACATTATCGCTGCGATCTGTCCTTGAGAAGGACAAACTCAATGGGACAAACTTTCTTGACTGGTTTAGGAACTTGAGAATTGTTCTCAAGCAGGAAAGAAAGGCGCATGTCCTAGATCAACCCATTCCTGAGGAGCCAGCCGCCAATGCTCCCAGAGCTCAGAGAGATGCTTATATGAAGCATAAGGAAGACTCTGTCGATGTGGGATGCTTGATGCTAGCCACCATGGTTCCGGAGCTCCAAAGAGATCTGGAACACATGGAGGCTTATGAGATGATTGTGCATCTCAAGGAAATGTTCCAGCAACAGGCAAGGCAAGAGAGGTATGAGACCACTAAGGCCTTACATTCCTGCAAGATGGCTGAAGGTGCATCAGTCAGTGCTCATGTCTTAAAGATGAAAGGGTACATTGATCACCTTGAACGGCTTGGATTTCCCATGAGCCAGGAGTTAGCTACAGATTTGATCTTAAACTCACTCCCGGAAAGTTATGACCAGTTTGTTATGAACTACAACATGAACAACATGGAGAAATCTATTTCTGAACTGCATGGGATGCTTAAAACTGCTGAGCCGAGTCTTAAGAAGAAACCCAGTAGTGTTTTGATGGTTCAGAAAGGAAAGGGTACGAAAAAGAAAGGCAAAGGCAAGGGGAAGGGTCATGGCTCATCAGGTAAGACCAAAGAGTCAGGCAAGCCCGAAACCAAGCCTGCACCAAAGAAGGCAAAGCCTCCGAAGGAAGGAGTCTGCTTCTTCTGCAATGAACCGGGTCATTGGAAGAGGAATTGCAAACTCTACCTCGAAGATCTGAAAAAGAACAAGAAGGATAGCGGGGCTATCGCTTCAGGTATTTATGTTATAGACATTCATCTTTCTACTTCCACCTCATGGGTATTAGATACTGCATGTGGTTCTCACATTTGTACGAATGTGCAGGGACTAAAGGACAGTAGGAAGCTGAAAAGGGGTGAAGTTGACCTACGAGTTGGAAACAGAGCAAGGGTTGCTGCGTTAGCTGTAGGCACTTATGAATTAGTTCTGCCCACTGGGCTTTTGTTAGTTTTGAACAATTGCTATTATGTTCCTGCTTTAAGTAGTAACATTGTTTCACTTTCTTATTTGGATAAGGAAGGTTTCACTTCCATTGCTGGGAATAGTAGATGTTCTATTTATCGTAATGATGTTTTCTATGCTCATGGTGATTTGCATGTTGATCATTACATATTAAATTTGGAACAACCCAATCATGGAAATATCTATAACATAACCGCCAAAAGGGTCAAACCAAACGATTTGAATCCCACATACCTCTGGCACTGTCGTCTGGGCCACATAAATGAGAAACGCATTTCCAAACTCCATCAAGATGGATTTCTAAACTCATTTGATTTTGAATCATATGACACTTGTGAGTCTTGCTTGTTAGGAAAGATGACAAAGTCACCTTTCACTGGGCACAGTGAGAGGGCCACTGATTTATTGGGCCTCATACATACAGATGTGTGTGGACCGATGAACACAAATGCCAGAGGAGGTTATTCGTACTTCATAACATTCATAGATGATTTCAGCAGATATGGGTACATCTATCTAATGAAACATAAATCTGAATCTTTTGAAAAGTTCAAGATATTTCAAAATGAAGTACAAAACCAGCTTGGCAAAACAATTAAAGCCCTTCGATCTGATCGGGGTGGTGAATATTTGAGCCAAGAGTTCATAGATCATCTTAGGAATTGTGGGACACTCTCACAATTGACTCCTCCAGGGACACCACAATGGAATGGCGTTTCTGAACGGAGAAATCGAACACTATTAGATATGGTTCGATCCATGATGAGTCGAACAGATCTTCCACCCTCCTTTTGGGGCTATGCCCTAGAGACAGCTGCGTTCACACTCAATCGTGTTCCATCTAAGGCAATCGAAAAGACTCCGTATGAGATATGGACTGGGAGGACGCCTAGTTTATCTTTCCTCAAGATTTGGGGATGCGAGGTCTATGTTAAGCAACAAGCCTCAGACAAATTAGCGCCCAAATCCTCAAAATGCCTTTTTATGGGATATCCTAAGGAAACCAAGGGATATTACGTCTACAACCCTGCTGATAACAAAGTGTTTGTTGTCAGAAATGGTATCTTTCTTGAACGAGAATTTATCTCTAAAAGAACCAGTGGGAGTAAGGTACAACTCGAAGAAGTTCGAGAGCTACAAGACACCACAAAACTGCAGATGGAAAATAGAGAAGACTCACAACAAGTTGTTGAGACTCCTCAAGTCACGCAAGGTCCACGAAAGTCTAATAGGACACGACTTCAGCCTCAGAGATATGGATTTCTGATTTCTGATAGTCGTGATGTGTTGCTCATTGAGCATAATGAGCCGACTACCTATCGAGAAGCTATAGTGGGACCAAACTCTGAAAAATGGCTTAGTGCCATGAAGTCTGAGATGCAATCCATGTACGACAATCAGGTTTGGACCTTAGTCGACCCGCCTGAAGGTGTAAAAACCGTCGGGTGTAAGTGGGTTTTCAAAGAGAAAACTGACATGGATGGCAATGTAAATGTCTTCAAGGCACGACTGGTTGCAAAAGGTTTTACTCAAACTCATGGTGTGGACTATGATGAGACCTTTTCCCCAGTAGCAATGGCCAAATCAATCAGAATCATCTTTGCTATTGCAGCATATTATGACTATGAAATATGGCAGATGGACGTCAAGACAGCCTTCCTTAATGGAAAGCTCCTTGAGGACGTGTACATGACACAACCTGAAGGGTTTGTGCGTTCCGAGGACTCTGGTAAAGTGTGCAAGCTTCAAAGGTCCATTTATGGACTAAAGCAAGCCTCTCGGAGTTGGAATCATCGTTTTGATGAAGTAATCAAAGAGTTTGGATTTCTTCAAAATATTGATGAACCTTGTGTGTACAAGAAGGTTAGTGGGAGCACAGTTGTGTTTTTGGTACTCTATGTCGATGACATCCTACTTATTGGGAATGACATTCCTACCTTGCAGATTGTCAAGTCTTGGTTAGGAAAGTCTTTCTCGATGAAAGACTTGGGTGAAGCCACCTACATCCTAGGAATCAGGATCTATAGAGATAGATCTAAAAGACTTCTAGGACTCAGTCAGAGTACATACATAGACAAAATACTGCATAGATTCAGTATGCACGAATCAAAGAGGGGTTTCATACCCATGTCTCATGGTACTCACCTCAGCAAAGATCTGTGTCCTAGTACATCTGATCAGCGAGGTCACATGAGTAAGGTTCCATATGCCTCGGCCATAGGATCTATCATGTACGCCATGTTATGTACTCGACCGGATGTCTCGTTTGCCTTAAGTATGACTAGCAGATACCAACAGGACCCTGGTGAGGGCCATTGGACTGCTGTCAAGAATATCCTTAAGTACTTAAGAAGGACTAAGGACTTATTCTTGGTCTATGGTGGATTGGATGATGAGCTCTGTGTAACTGGTTACACAGATGCGAGTTTCCAAACTGACCAGGACGACCAAAAATCGCAGTCTGGATACATATTCCTCCTCAATAATGGAGTAGTAAGTTGGAAGAGCTCTAAGCAGGGCACTGTAGCAGATTCTGCAACGGAAGCTGAGTATATAGCAGCATCTGATGCAGCTAAGGAAGCCGTTTGGATCAGGAAGTTCATCACAGAACTAGGGGTGATACCTACCATCTCAGATCCAATAACTTTGCTCTGTGACAATAGCGGTGCTATTGCACAGGCCAAAGAGCCTAGGTCACATCAAAGGACCAAGCATATACTCAGGCGATTTCATCTCATCAGAGAAATCAACGATAGAGGTGATATAAAAATATGTAAAGTAGCAGGAGAAGATAATGTTGCTGATCCTCTAACAAAGCCGCTTGTGCAGGCAAAGCATGAGCGTCATGTTAGGTCAATGGGAATTAGTCAAATTAATGATTGTACCTAGTGCAAGTGGGAGGTTGTTGGAAATCGTGCCCTAGGGGCCAATCATTGTCTTATGAACATTATTGATTTATGAATTTATTAATTGAGTTATCATATTATTTGCATGTTTACTATGATGACCATCCTTGGATAATTCATGATATTATCCTAAATGTCCCTGGTCGATCATCTATGTGGGAGCACAGATGAAATAAGACCAGTATGACTTTGAAGATGTATAGAGATATAAATCAAAGTCATAAGCACATGTAAGAGTACAGGGTGTTGGACCGACCCGCTATGAGAGAACTGCATGGGTAACGTCATAAGCTTCTCTCATATACAAACCATGTCAATATGCCCTTTGACCTGAGATCATCATGGATTCCTACATGACAAAACGCTCAGCTTTGACCTAGTCAAAAGTCACTTTTGACCGAGTGATCATAAAGACTATGTTCGAGCTTAGTGGTTTTTCATGCGGAGGAATGTGAATGGTCAAGATGGAATTTGTCCCTCACATTCGTGGAGAGATATTACTGGGCCCCTCGATGAGTGAGTCTGAGAAATGTATGGCCATACTGTAATGGAAAGGTAGTTCCATTTCTATAGTCAGACTACTCAGGGATCGAGAAAGTAACGGTCGGGAATAGGAGGATGACATTATCCATGCCTCATCCATGACCAAAATATCGCGTGACAGAAGGGACATGATATGGTTGTATAAAAGGTTACATCGTTTATCGATCCTCATATGATTTGGGTAGTTGTTATGTCTTGCTAGAGACCGCTTGCGACTTGTGGGCTAGTATAGCAAATGGCCCACTGCCAACTTCATATGGGCCTACAGGGTCGCACACAAAATAGCCCAACACGAGCTATGATGTCCAGATTCATTGAATCTAAGACATGTCCAGATTCAATGAAAGATCCAGGTGAATGTATATATATTTATTTATATTTATATTCGTATATATATAAATTCGTATATATATATTATATATATGAGATATATGAGATTTAATTTATAAGGATAAATTAAATCCCTATCACGTTTGAATTCGAAATTCAAATTGATAGGATATCTCATATAAGAGATATTTATAAGATTTAATTTATAAGGATAAATTAAATCTCTATCACGTTTGAAATTCGAAATTCAAATTGATAGGATATCTCATATAAGAGATATTTATAAGATTTAATTTATAAGGATAAATTAAATCTCTATCACGTTTGAAATTCGAAATTTAAATTGATAGGATATCTCAAATTTGATTTATGGGAATAAATCAAATATAACTCAGTCTCATCTTTATTTAAAGTTAAATAAATAGGTAATTAAATCTGTGGGACGGATTTAATATTATTTTATTTAATTAGTTTCTTATAAAATTATACAATATATGATATTGTATCAATTCGGAATTAATATAAGATTAACTCCAAAAAAATCCAATTAGGTCAAGTGGAAAAACGCATAGCATCCTCTATATCTGATTGGAGGAGCTACGTTTGAAAATAACACAGAACGCAAAAGGCCGAACGGAATCTGCAAAAGGTTTGCAGACAAGAAATTGCCGAAATAGAGACGGAGACTTGTGAAAGCCTTGGAGGGACAGGAGACGCTAGCACGTCGTTCGTGGTTGGAACGCTGTTCGTGTGGATACCAGTAGAGGAAGCCGACCTGAGGCGTCAACTTCTTGTGATCGGAAAGAGACCACCGTCCGCAGAGAGAATCTGTGAAGGTCGCTAAGGAACACTCCGTCGATTTCTTGCGATCAGAAAGAGATCACCACCCACGTAGAGAAGCTGTGAAATTCGCTGAGCAACACTAAGGGTAATGATTCTTTCCACTTGACTTAAACACATACGGCAGATCCTGGCAAGGAATGGAAAATTTTTAAAGTTTACTTCCGCTGCGTGTCTTCCAATTCCTTACATGAACCCCATCTACGATGACGCCCGTGGCTGCCTCCTCAGCCGCTTTCCACTTCTGTCAGTCTCTGAAGCCTTCACCCTCCTGTGAGATGAAGAGTCGCGCTGACAAGTCATGTCACCTGAGATCATCGTTGCTGCAAATGAAACAGCGTCGACGCTAGCTTCACAGGTAACCAATGCCAAGAAGGAGCGTCCGACATGCGACCATTGTAGGAAACAAGGCCACACAAAGGACAACTGCTGGGATATCCACGGCAAGCCGGCTGACTGGAGACCTCGACAGGGAAAGGGGAGAAGTCATCTGGCCGACGCTCACCACATTGATGAACTGGGCTCCGCGACTGAAGGCTTCGCATCTCAACACCACTCAGCGTCTCAACTGGGCTCAAGAGCTACAGGTACAGGCCCAATACATGTGGGCTTTGAAATTGTGGGTGTTGGCTAAGGGTGTGACAGGTTCAATCTGGGCTCTAGTATAGGCCCAATACAGGGTCATTCTCACCTGGGCTTAAGTTCTGCAGGCCCAACTTATGGTTCCTCCACTCATGACCCATTAACACAAATTCTGGAGCGTCTCATTGCCCTTGAAAATCAGTCTCATAAACAACCTACTGCCAGTGTCGTCCAGAAAGGTAACTTTTTTAAAGCCCTTGCTACCATTAAAGGTAAGAATACAGGACCTTGCTGGATAGTAGACTCTGGTGCCTCGGATCATAGGACTGATGATGACTCCTTATTTACTACTTATACTCCTGCCACTTCCTATCTGGCCATAAAAATTGCTGATGCCTCTGATTCCTTGGTAGTTGGTAGCGGTACCATTAAAGTATCTACTACACTGACGCTTCAGGATGTGTTGCATGTTCCAAAATTAAAGTGCAACTTATTGTGTTTTTCAGGATCTGTTCATGGGAACGACGATTGGTGTTGTTAAGGAGCTTGATGGATTGTATTACTTGAATCACTGTAATAAAGTATCTCTCCCTCGGGCTAGTGAGTTAGAATTATGGCACAAAAGATTAGGGCATCCAAATTTACAATATATGTGTAAGGTGTTTCCCTCAATCTGTTTAAATAAAAACTCCGATTTATATTGTGATTCATATGAATTTGCTAAACACCATCGCACATCTTTTCCCAAAAACTCTTATCACCCATCTAGCCCTTTTTCAGTTATTCACAGTGATGTATAGGGCCCATCTCGTATCCTAAATCGTACTCGTTCTAAATGGTTTATGACTCTCATTGATGATCACACTCGTGTCAGTTGGATTTTCCTCTTAAAGGATAAATCTGAGGTATGCCAAACCTTTATTGATTTTTACCATATGATAGATACCCAGTTTCACACCAAAATTCAAACACTTCACACCAATAATAGTACTGAATACTTTAATCACCAGTTATCCCTGTTTCTTAAACAATAAGGTGTTACTCACAGGAGTTCTTGTCCTCATAGCCCTCAACAAAATGGGATCGCTGAACGCAAAAATAGACACCTCCTAGAAACAGTTAGGGCTCTTCTCTTTAGTAGCAATGTTCCCAACTATTATTGGGATGACGCTGTCCTAACTGCTACTTTTCTTATCAATAGAATACCCTATAAACCTTTGTCTTTCCAAACACCTCTCCAGGTTCTCCACCGTCACTTTAGCCTACCCTACCTGGAAAATACCTTACCACTACGGGTATTTGGATGTACTACATTTGTCCACCTTCACCACACTCACAAACTTGATCCCAAAGCTATCAAATGTGTCTATCTCGGCCCTATAAAAACCAAAAGGGGTACAAATATTTTGATCCTATCTCTAAGCGCCTCTATATCACCTGAACCTATGAACCCTCATCTTGCACCTGATCGTATCTATGTCCTTGAGGATGAGATACCTAAAGAAAGGGAAGAGAACACTAGTTCGGGGGGAGATAACATTAGTTCAGGGGGAGATACTACCAGATGGGGTCAGGTCTATACCCGTCGTAACATAAACATGACAGGCAATACATCCTAAGCACCTGACACACTCTAAGGATCTAAACTGGGAGTAGGTCCTGACATAGAGGATACAGAAGCAGAAGCGACTGACAATCTTGACCTTCCTATAGCAGTACGAAAGCAACGCAGAACATGCACAAGGTATCCTATAGAGAGGTTTGTTTCTTATCAGGCACTATCATCAAAACACTTTGCTTTCGTATCTCACCTTGATCAGATCAAGATACCAGAGAACATAAATGAAGCCCTTGCTAGTTCTGAATGGAGGTAGGCAGTGTTTGAAGAAATAAAGGCCATTGAAGACAACAAAGCATGGGAAATAGTTAAGCTACCTAAAGGGAAGAAGGCAGCCGGCTGCAAATGGGTCTTCACTCATAAGTATCGTGTTGATGGAAGTCTCGACAAATACAAAGCCAAGTTAATGGCAAAAGGTTTCACTCAAGTATATGGAATGGACTATACATAGACATTTGCTCCAGTTACCAAACTAAACACCATTAGAATATTGTTCTCTCTTGCCGCAAATTTAGATTGGCCACTACACCAGATGGATGTTAAAAATGCCTTTTTAAACGGTGAACTAAAGGAATAAGTATATATGAAGATGTCTCTCAGATTCCCAGGAAGGAAAGTCAATCAAGTGTGCAAACTAAAGAAGTCATTGTACAGACTAAAACAATCCCCTCGGGCATGGTTTGAGAGATTTATTACGGTGCTGAAGGATCAAGGGTACATACAGGGCCAGAGTGATCACACTTTATTCTTCAAACATCAAGAAGGGAAGTGCGTGATCTTGGCGGTATATGTGGATGACATTGTCCTTACAGGTGATAATCCAACTGAGATAGATAAAATCAAAGGGGCGTTAAATAAAGAGTTCCAAGTGAAAGATCTCGGAGAAATGAAGTACTTCCTAGGCATGGAAGTGGCTAGATCTACGAAGGGCATCAGCATCTCATAGAAGAAATATATATTGGACCTCTTGGAGGAAACAGATATGTTGGGGTATAGGCCAAGTGATACTCCTATAAAGACAGATAAGATCAGAGATGATAAAGAAATGGGGAAGGCTGTGGATATGGGAAGGTACCAACGTATGGTCGAAAAACTAATTTATTTGTCACACACAAGACCAGACATTGCTTATGCTGTTAGTGTAGTAAGCCAACATTCCCATGTCCTAAGCAACGACATCTCAATGAAGTCTACAGGATTCTCAGGTATTTGAAAGGCTCTCCTGGGCTAGGTCTCTTCTTCAAAAAGTCCAGTAAGAGAAATGTGGAAATATTGACCGATGCTAATTGGGCAGGAGACCAAGATAACAGAAGATCCACCTCAAGTTATGTCACCTATGTCTGGGAAAATTTAGTTACATGATGTAGCAAGAAATAAAATGTGGTTGCCAGAAGCAGTGCTGAAGCTGAGTTTAGATCCATAGCTCTCGAAATCTGTGAGGGTCTGTGGATAAAGCTAGTTTTAGAAGATTTAAAGATGACAATAGGATTGCCCATCGAACTTTATTCCAATAATATGGCAGCACTCAATATGTCACATAATCCAGTTCAATATGATAGAACAAAGCATGTGAAAATAAATAGACATTTCATACGAGAGAAGATTGATGAAGGGACAATTGATCTCAGGCACATCACCTCAAAAGAACATATCGCAGACGTACTCACAAAGGGATTGACTAGAGACAAGTTTGAATACTTTATTGGCAAGTTGGACATGATAAACATCTATGCTCCAACTTGAGGGGGAGTGTAGAAAATATTGAGCATTAAATGAGAATTAAAGGAGAGAGATCATAGGAGATAGGAGATTAATGACTTAATTACGAGATGATTCCCTACCGGATTCTATGCCTATTTTCATGTTGTAAATCCCATAATAGTTGGGAAACCATTATGTGTATATGTGCATATATGTACCTTGTCATAGCAATACAATTACAGAAGAATCATTTGTTATCTTCTCTGTTTTGCTCTCTGCCCAAACAGTTGTGTTTCTGGCATCACTCTGAAGAATGCCTTCCAACAGAATATTTTAGAAAACAATTTATAATTTTAACAAACAATTTAAATTGAGGTCTTATAATTATAATTAAAGTATACTCTATATTTAATTTTTATATTTAAGACTAAATGGAATATTAAATATCAGAGGTAGTATAAGATATTTTGGATTCAATCTTACAAACTAATCCTCTACATAATATGGATGAGGCATTTGAAACAGGTTGTCAATGGCTCTCTAGATAGTATATGTTTTATAGTGCAAAAATCCTATTTTTAATGTTTTGAAAAATATAATTTAAACTAAAGAAAAAGGATAAAATTCATACTTTTTAAACCCATGTAAATATGAAAAACTTTAAGGGCGTGTTTGATAGGTAAGAAATAAAAGTGAAATCTTTTATTTTCTTTATTTAGTATGATAGAAATCACTTTTACTTTTAACATTTTATAATATTTTAATTCTATAAGCAAAGTTAGTAATTGAGATGATAGAAGTGAAAGTGAAAATTTTTAGACTATTTTACCCTAATTATAAATTTCTAGATAACTTTAACTATTTTTAAATTATAAAAAAATATTTTAGATAATTTTATACTAAGTTATAAAAAATATATATATCAATTCTATATTTATTTTTATTATACTAAACAAATTTTTAAAATAAATTTTTAGCCTAATTCTATTTCTACTTCTATAAAAAATTCTTTTACCTTATCAAATATACTGTAACATACTCTATCATATATATTCTATCTAATGACTAGATGCTAAAAATGTCAAAGGAAATTAGAAAATACTTGTGGAAGTTTTTGATTTACCCTTTGAATAGGTATTCTAATTGGCTGGAATTAGTACAGCAAAGTTCAACAAACTTTCCTTTATTTTGTTGTAATTGAGTCTACATTCAGTGCTCAACGGATTCTTTTGTAATTAGGATAAGTTAACTAGATTCTAAATGTACTACAAATAGACAGCATCTTTTTCTAAATAGACAGCATCTTTTTCTTATCCTCATCCACTGACAAAGTAAACCAAATGGATGGAATCTGATTCCAACACGATGACTTTGTTTTTTGACTTTTTTTTTTCTAGTCATACTTTAGAAACCGGTTCAAAATACTGAAAAACTCATATATATATATATATATATATATCATAGTCTTGTGTTTAATCTTTTTATGTGTCCCTTAATTTACTTACAATTTACATAATGACATATGATAATATGAGGACATGATTCATAAGCGAGTCTCCTATTTAAGGGGTCAGCTTTATTGCATCCTGTTTCAAAATGGAAGGCCAAACATGAACTACTCATCTCTACCAAAAACTCCTAACTAACGTCCATTTTAAGACTCACATCATAGGGCTTAAGATATATTCACTATTCTCAACTCTCACCTATGCTAATATAAGGAAAAAAATAAAATACTCTTCAATTTATTAATATAAGAGTTAAATCATTTATTAATATAACAACTAATTAATTAATTAAATTATAAATTAAAAAATTAAATAAATAAATTAATTATAATTAACTATAATTAATATAATATTTTTTTAAATTATCATAATCATCTTCTTTAATTCCTTATTACTCTCTTGATTATTAAGAAAGTATTAATAGGGATAATTTTAAAATAAATTAATAAATATATCTTATATTTAGAATTAATATTAACTCCTCAATTAACTTTTATATTAAAAATAAGAAGAGTATTAATTATAATTAACTGATTTATTTAATTATTTTAATTTAATTAAATTAATCATGTAATTTTTATATTAAAAATTTTAGAGAATAGCTAGTACTCTAAATAATAATTTCATATAAATCTCATCATTTAAGTTTTGACTGTCCAAAAACAATAATGGAATGATAAAATTTATATGAAATTAGTTTGGATAAATTATTGCATAAATCTTAGTGATTATAATTCCTTTTTTACAAATAACAGTTCATAAAATGTAATTAATCCGTCAGAAAGATAATCTGATGCGTAAATTAAAAATCCCAGACAAAGACGACAAGGCAAATGGAAGCAAGATAAAAACAAAATCGAGAAGAGAAACCAAATGAAACCCCGAACAGAGTGGATAGACTGGAGTCATAGGGCTCAAAAATAATGAAAAAGATTTTATTTATTTTTTTTCTCTTGTTTGCAATTAAGCCTCCTTGCATCGAAAGCTTCTGAATTCTGAACGTGCCATCGTTGTCGTTGACACGAAACGGAGGTTTCTCTTTTCGGGCACTACCAAGGGATCATTGAGGAAGGTGCTACGAATTCGAGCTATCCTCTTAAACCCCATCATGGGTCTGGAACAAGAGGAATCTTTTCCGGCAAAAAAGAGGGGAATCTTTGCTCAGTTGGACTGTCGGAGGAAGTCGGTATACGATGGTCGACACCTCGAAAGAAGAGCCGCTCGACCTGATCAAACTTATGGTATCTTTTCTCACGACGTTGTCCAGTCTCTTCCCAATCTTGCTCCATACCACGGTACTTTTGCTCTTCTTCGCTTCCTTATTTAATGTCATTGACGTCAATTTCTCCGCCACTTCATGGATCTAATGTGCATTCTGTCGTACATAAGAATGCTTTTTTTTCTTTCTGTGTTTTATCCCCATGAGTTCTCTCTTTTTGGAATACGTTTTATTCGCAGCTACTTTAGAGTATAGTTTTTTGAGGTAGTATAATTCTTAATTGAAAGTTTATATGATCTATGGCTTGATAAACGAGTGCAAGGTTTTTAAGACACAAATGAAGAATATCTTGTACTTACCGGGTAATCCTAGAAGAATCAAGCACAGGAAGCGCATATTGTGGGTAGCTTTACCTGACATAACCGTATCTTGAGCTAGCAATGATTAATCTTGGGTGAAATTTGACTGCTTGAAAGCTTATATATTCGGGATGAGGGAGTGGGAAGTTTTCATGCTCATTTTGTTGTTCGAATGATACCAAGTGACATACATGTCAGGAAAGACCTCTTCTATGCTGTTCGCTTTTATAAATGTTAATCATGCACTTCCGGAAAATTTTGTTTAACGAGGGTCTTATATTCATCTTGGAAGTGTAATATCAAGTAACAACCATCTTTAAATGGGGTAACTTTTGAGCTCCTCAAAATGCTCAACTTGGTAATAGGATTCACGCTCTATTGGGGCAGTTGCGGCGGGTCTTGGTGTTTCAGTTTTTCTCACTTGGCGGCTCTTGGGATCCCTTAGTGGATCTCAACGTAGGCAAAGGAAGCGACAAGCTACTGCACCTGGTACTTCTGGTGTAAATAATCAATCTAGTGCTTCATTGATTGCATCTGGGGTTTGTTCACCATTAGATGTTTCAAGGGCCCAAATGTTGTTGTTGAGTTCTTTCAGCCAGTCAAGGTAAACATCCTGGTCACTGCACTTTGCTTCAGACAATGCATAAATCTTTTAGGATTCATGCTTAGCCAAGTTGGAATCCTTTTCAAATGACGGACACTCTTAGCTTGCTTGTTCCTAAACCTTTCCAGCCAATCTTGGGGCAGATAGTTCGGCAGAAGTTGAGTGAAGGAAGAAAGGTAATTAAATATATCCTCACTTGTATAATTTCTTGAACAAGTATTTTCTTTAAAACAAAATAATAGAAGAAGAAAAAGATTATTGACCATCACAGTCTGTTTACATTCATGCTCTTGCTTTGAAAAGAACCTGATTTCAAATTATGATAAACTGTCATAAGATACCATTTTTCTTTATCTTGTGATAAACATATATTTGGTGATAATCTGCATTCAGATACTTGATGACAACTATTTTTAACATGATTTTAAGTTTTATACTCTGTTTTGGATCAAATTTTACTGTCTTGCGTGTTAAAATTTAATGACTTAGTCTGTGTCATATGTAGGTAAGTTGTAACCTTCTAGGAGTGATCCTTGAGGAAAGTAGCCCAGAGGAACTTCAGGTAATACAATTATCCTTTCTTCTGTTTCTTTGTTCTAAGACGTCAATGTCGAGAAACGTATTGATGTGATTTATGCTGCTTTTTAACAGAGACAAGCTACAGTGAGGTCCTCTGTGCTGGAAGTGTTGTTGGAGATAACTAAATTCTGTGATCTATATCTCATGGAACGAGTTCTGGATGATGAAAGTGAAGTGTTATTTGGAAGTTTAAATCCCTTAACCTCATGTCTTATTTGATATGCATAAGGACTTGATGAGCAATGCTTCTCAATATATGCAGAAAATAATTACCATCTTCCTACGTATTGAATCAGCATTATTATATTATAACTGGTGATACTGGTATGAACTAAGATATTTCTAAATCGTCTTGAGGTAAAAATTCTTGCCTTAAGAGGAGGATCTTTAATGCTTGGAACTTGTTCTGTAACCATCATTAATGTCACGTTAGATATATGATATATCCAATTAAATCATTTCTCTTTAATTTTAATCAGCTTATCTATCCTTCAAAGTAGATCATAATACTAGTAAAAGCTATATGCATTAAATGTTTCAAGGTGTTATTTTTCTCACTGCTGTTAACATTTCGTCCAAAGTAAGATTGGTGTTACAGGCCACTTTATAATGATTTTCTGTTGCTATATACACACTTTTCAAAAGTTTACAATCTATTATGAATTATTTATGCAGAAAAGAGTTCTTGTAGCATTGGAAGAGGCTGGGGTTTTCACTTCAGGTGCTCTGGTCAAGGACAAGGTCTGAGAATTCAAAGCCATTAACCTTTTTTATTCCACTAGAGCTTAACCATCTTCTTTGTAGACATTGATGGGTATTTTATGATCTTGAGTGTATGCAACTTTTATTGAAGTAGTTTTCCACATTAGGAGTATGTTTAAATGGAGGATCATGAAGGGGAAGTAAAATTTCATCGAAACCTTTCCTTTGCACGTGAGCTTTTAATAGTGATGAGAGGATGATGAAGGATTTGGTTTCCAAAATACTTAAAAGTCCTTCATTCTTTACTCTTTTAAGTTCCTCCAATTTGGAGGATTTTTGGAAGAGGTTTTTCTCTGACAAGGGGAAGGAAATTATTACCTCGGAAGTATCCTCAAAACTCCTAAATTTTCTCGCTATTTCTGTAGAAGTGTATTCATATTTGTTCTGAACTTCTGATAATAAACATCACTCTGATTAGAATTTGCGTTAACCTTTGTATATCGATACATCTTTTTCAGAGATGATCTAAAGAACAGTGATACTAATTTAAAGAGTATCCCTAGAGAGAGATCCTGAAGGTGTTAATTTGATGGTTCTTTTCGGAAAGAATTATGATAAATGTTGGGAGAGGACCCAATACAAATTCAATATATTTGTCAGAGGAGATGGTGAGAATGACAAGGGGCTCTAATGATTAATGAAGAAAAACTTTGTACCTTAGTGGTCATTTTCTCATTGTTCTGTTTATTAAAATATTAACCGTCAACATTAATTTTTTAACAGTCAACATTAGTTTTTTAACGGGGTGGAGTAATATTACGTTTTAGAACCTAAAAAATCTTTTGGGCGATATTGAACCTAAAAAATCTTTTGGGGTAACATTACTCTTAAGAGAAAACTTTCAATATAAATTTGCACCTTAATCCTATTTTAATTGATAGACATACTGTTAGTTTTTTATGCTGAAATTCTGTCATGCAGAGGTTTATCAAGTACGAACTTCATATATGTCCTTCAAGAACTGAACGAACTGCTGCTAATGTGTTCAGTGCTACATCCCTGGAACAGTTCTTTGGATCTAGATGAAACTCAATCTACTAGAAGATGGATTGTTATTTATGAAGTTGATTTTAGATTGTTTATTCCTTCTGGATCTTGGCTTCTAGCCTCCACCATACTAGGTAGATTTTCTTCAAACTTGTGAGGGTGTTTCCCTGGGTCTTCAGATGAATGAATACTGTGCATCTGTATGAAAGATGAAATTCCATTCTGCTTTCTCTTTTTACCTTTGTACTTTGAGCCTTGTGCAATAGATTGGATCCACGTGAACCGGTTGTCATCCTTAATTTACAGGCTATAGAAAAATCTATTGATTGATCCTTATTTGTACAGTCACAAATCATTTGTGTATATTTACTCCTTATATTGTAATTGGTCATCTTTCTGACATTAGAATTTTAATATTTTAAAGGAAAGTTCTAAAAAAAAATACTTTTTAAATTTCAAAATATCAAATTAAGAATTCTTACAAAAAAATGTTATTATTTATTTTATAATAGTAGTAAATAATTTAAAAAGTGTAGTAAACAAATTGATTTAGAATTTTAAAATTTAAGTAATATTTTTTATAATTTTCTTATATTTCAAATCAAGCATTTGTTCTACTTCCAAATGGTTATTGTGAATTTGTTTTGGCGCTGGTGGTGCATTTTCATATTGTGAAAAGTAATATCAAGATTGAAGAGTTAATATGTCTATTTTTTTTTTAATTTTACAAATATAAATATTTTTTTATTAGAAATAATTTATTTTGTGAGTAACTAGTCATTAGACCTAACCCCTGTCATGAGTCGACATGTCTATAAAGTAGGGCATTTGGACATGGAATTAGGAAATAGACTTGAATAGGATAATTGTTCGTAAAAAATGGAAATGCCTGTTGGTCAACTTTGATTGGTTCCTTAATGTTTTCTTTTTGCTTACATAATGATTTATTTTTTATTTAAAAGGAAGACATTAATAGTTTGATATTACAAAATGATCTCTCACTTGAATAATTGTCTTGGCTTTCATTAATAGTTAAAAGGAAGACATTAATTGTCTTGGCTTTCATTAATAAATATCAAAACCAGTGTTTTACAACCTATGATCGATGTCAATTTACACACAATTTCATATTTTTTTTATTTCATGCCTATTCTTCGCCATGAAATTTCCTGTTAATAAAAGAGTATTTTTTTATATTGAAATGTTGAAACTAGATTTGCACTTTATTTGTAGAACAAAAATTGGAGAGAATTGTATTATTTATAATTTATGAATAATATAATTATAAAATTGTTTATATATATTGAAATATTGTGAAGGTTTTTTTATTTAGAGAACATCCTAAAACAATAATATCTATGCAGCATGCTTTTACGATTTTGAAGCACGAATATTTATATGTATCTATGCAGCTGTATAGACTTAGACGAGTTACTTCTATGGAATTTATAACTTAAAGTTATGTTTTGCATAGTCCCTCTTGTGTTTATAATATAAGAAATTTTAACTATTTTATAAAAATTAAAAAGTGATAATTAATTCATTTAATATATTCTGAATTAAAATATTTGTTTACGTTTACTCTTATTCTCCAGAGAAAATAAAAAGGATTGACAAAGTTGAGAGTGAGCATTAATTATAGGGACAAATTTAATAAATAAGTATTCATTATTTTATAAATAATTTGTATTTCAGACAAGTCATTTTTCTTAAAAAGTCTTATATTGCGAACCCAAAGGGTATTAGTATTTCAAATCCCAAACATATATATTTTCTAAGAAATTTTACCTCTAACTGAAGGGAGGCACAAACTCACAAATGCTATGTCAAGGGTTAAACCCTCCACTTTATTATTAGCAAGGTCATAATGTGAGATGAAAAAGGGGCAAAATAGTAAATAAGTATTTCATAAGATCTTTTACTTCTAGAAGCTATTCTTAGTAGTTTATTTAAAACTATAGTTTTAAATCATAGTTTTGTTTAGAAACCCTTTCAAACAAATATGGATGTTTGTTTTAAAATTTCTTTAAACTAAGGTTTATGCCAGAAGTCATTTTAAAACCTAGGTTCAAGGGTTACCCAAACAGGCCCTTTATCTAGTTTTAACACTAATAAGGACAAGGACACATTTAGTCCCGATTATTTGAGGGGCGGGGGCTAATTTGATAAGTTATCAAAGCCCTTACCTCCTTTCAAAATTATGTTCCACTCAAATCAGGCAACCATGGGGTCAACTTCAAATTGTGATGGTGTTAGTGGAAGAATAAGAAATGCAGCTTCAACTTTCTGCTCAGATAATCTAGCTCTCATTACTATAACTTTTCCCTTGATTCATCCTTTGTTTAATGCCTTTTTCCCTTGATTGCAGAAGTACTGCTTTAATTCTAAGTGCAAAGTACATCATTTCTTGATCTCATTATTTTGAATAATATGAAATTAGTTTGTTGATTAAGTGGTTTCTTGCTTGCTAAGAGATCAAGTTTTCTTTTTGAAAGCACATGGTTTAGATCATCTCTATTGTAAAACCCTCAATTTATTACGCAAGTGACACTTGCATTGGAATTCTTGTCCAAAAAATTCCTAAATATGGCAAATGTTTCCCCTTCAGAAGCTGAGATTAGTGAGCAAAGATTGCTTATGCAAAGGAAGACAACTCATTATGAAGTTTCCTTTTTATTTTCCTGAACAGATTTTTGGCTTTCATTTGCTGAGTTGTGCTTGATTCAGTTGCATCATGTGTCATTATTTCAAGATAAGCAGTCTGATATGTTCATCTAGAGAAAGATAAGTAGGACCTATAATTCTCTAGATGAAACTTTTGGAAATCATTAGGACATAAGGAAATTATGTGGAATAATATTCATAATTGAAAATATGATTCCCCCTTGCTCTTTCATATTGAAGTTACTTAATATGTGATTATGTGGAGAGGATCTAAATGTGACAAGAAGCTTTATAAGGAGAGCATTTTGAGTTTTTCTCCTTTAATGGCATGGCCATATGATTGAGAAATTTGATCAATGGGAGAGAAAAGTACAACAAAATATTTTTAGAGATGTGTTACCACTTTCACAGTTGTACATGTAAACTATTCGTTTATGTCCTAAGCTACCTTTTTTGATACTCCAAATTCATTACTGGAGTTCATATTCTTTGAACACTAGATCTAAATAATTATCTGGTAGATTGACTTATATATCAATTGATTCAGTGTATGCAACTTCAGTGAATTATCTAATCCTTCAATATAGCAAGTTCTACTCCTTGAGTCAATAGAGCATATGGTTTTTCTTTTGGTTGACACTTCTGGATGATGCTAAGGTGTGGCTCATTGAACAAAGACTAAATGAAATTGTTAAAGCATGATATTACCAGAGATAATCAAATCTAATAGCATGTGGAAGGATGCTTATTTTTGTAAAATCATCTTTGAGATATCTCTCTACCTTTCAATTATATTATATACCATACTTCCCAACAAGAAGATAAGGAAGTGAACTATTTTTAACCCCATTGCAACCTTGATTATACTTTAAAGATATAAGCTATATACCTGGGTTTTTATTTTTGTTGCTAATTTGTGTTACCTTTTTGTTCTTTCATGGGAAGCACTATGACTATTCATTATTATGTTTCTCTTGTTATTCATCTTTTGGTAAGCTTGTGACTCATCATCAAAAATATGAGTTCTGATTCCCTCTCTTCATTTTCTACTATAACATTTGTTGGTTTTAGTTGGGCTTGAGGTAATATGACTTCTTTTTCTTATTGCAGGTAGGCAAGACTTTCAGGTAGTCACTTGAGAGGAAAACTTGAAAGAAGCCATTTATCACCTCGCAGGTTATCACTAGCAAGAGATACAAGAAATCTACAAAACATTCAGCTTATGTTCAAGTTATTTATATATTTTTCTTATTGGTATTGTTTTCTGTATTGATCTTTAACTTGGATATGTAGTAGAGGCATCACTTTACAATCTCATGATAACTAGTTTTTGTTGCAATAATAGCAATATCATATTTTTCACATTCTAAAATTCCAGTGTCTCTAAAACCTTGAATGTTTCTCATGCAACCTTTTATTAGTTCCCCCTGAAGATTACATGGGATCCTTTAGCAAGAGATTGATGTTTTTTATATGCACCTATTCACCATAGATTCTTATGATGTTTGTCTTTAGGCTTGTGACTGCATGCACCAGAGGATGTATATCTGTGCTTATAGTGCAATAATTTAATGTTATTTCCCCCATTTCTATCCTTTCCTAATTTTTGATGGATTAATAACTGCAGATTATAGCCCTAGGAGATCATTGGAGAGAAGGTAAATCATCATTAATAATTTTCCCCTATTTTTTCTCATTTAGTGTTCTTTTGTTTTATTGTCAACTTGTTTTTATTGACACCTATAATAAATACGTAAGAAACTTAGTCATAACATCTAAAAATGACAATGTGAACTGTATCTATATATGTGATTTGGTGAATATGAAGCTTGTACATGGTATCACTTTTGACTGCTGGAGCACTGGCATGAATTGCTCATACAAAGTTTCATCCTCACTTCTCAGATGCATGATGACTGAGATGTGTCTTTATTAATCAACTGATGTTATATTGGTTCGTCATCCATTTATTGGCTATAGAAAAACCGCCCTAAAAAGTTTCTAAAATAGGAATTTATTTACAGATATGCCACTGCCTTTTTTTTTATGGCTTTTTTACTTTTAACCAATGTGAAGTAGCATCGTAATAATCATTTTTTCTAGTAGTGAAGCTTGGAGATAAGGTGAGTCCATGATTTAAGTGTTTAATCTAGTAATTAGATAGCTTAATCTTGACTTTAGTTTAGTAGAATTCTGGAATCTCTAAAGGGGACATAATGGCTGAAATTCATTAATCAAAGGAAAGATGAAATTGATGATAGGAATTGATTTAAAGGATAGATTATAACATGAATAAAGTGGTCTTGTACAAGAATTAGTTGAATTTTGTAATTTAGTTCCAAAAGGGAACCATTCGCCAAGAGAAAATGAGAAGGCTTAAGTATAATTTTCAAGAATTCAAGCTCATATTTAGATTCTATATGAAAAATTATGTATGAATTATTGATGAAATTAATTTTTAGAAAGATGAAATTAAAACAAAATTTAAGATAGAAAAGGAAATAGAATTTCCAACGATTACGTTATGTAATTGAGCTATTCTTGAACGTGCCCTTTTATCATGAAATTCTAAGTTTGATATTTGTGAAGAAAGGACTCGAGAAAGAAGAAAGAGTTAAGAGATATTCTGAAGAGGTAACGAGAATATTTGACTATAATGTTGATTTTTGCTTAATTGTTATACTTGTTATTGTGATTTTGGTTGAGCTTATGATGATGATGATGATGATGATTAGATTATTTGCAAAGTCCTTACATTAACATATCATGATAATATGCATATTAGAGTTTGTATGAATATGAGGTAATGTAGCTCCCTTTATCATATCGACGTGCATAAGCTCTGATGATCATGCATAATCAATATTAAAGTTAATATATCTTAATATTGGGATTTCTTTAGAATATCATTCTTTCCATGGTTTACCTATTTTAAATAGGGATTGAAACTTCAAAGGAAAGGAGCAAGCTGATGGAGAATTATTTTCATTTTGTTATGATATTTTGGGACAATATTAGGCACATAAATAAATTTGTTGATGTTTTACTTTGTGTAAGATAGTAAATTTGTGATAATATTCAATTGTATTTACTTTTATAGTCGATACAATTGGGAATAATGAAGTGAATAGTAAATTATTTTACCTTAAAAATTAAGAGGACAAATTTTGCCTCTTAAAGATCCAACAGTAGTAGCATTAATGGACACCTTGTTGTGTGGCAAAAGTCCACCATAAAAAACATCAACAAGATCTAATTTGGTTATGTTATGGTGTGGACATTGAGCCAATTGCCCAATAAACCTCGACCAATAATCATATAAGGACTCATCATCATATTAGAGAATGTTGTTGATCTCTTTCTTAAGCCTTATTGTCTTAGATGTTGGAAAAATATATCTAGAAATGCTCATTTTAGTTGGTCCCAAGTCAAATTGGTGATATGTAGGAAGGTTGTAAGGCCACTCCTTGGCTTTTCTTTCTAGTGTAAAATGGAAAGATCTTCGTAACGCATCTTCTAATTAGGCTTGTGGTGGTTTCATTGAAGAACAACTCATATGAATAGCTTAGAGATGACGATATGGGTATTCTTATGCAAAATCATGAAATTTAGATAAGGATATAATCAAAGATCTTTTAATTTCAAAGTTAACTTTATCAGTATAGAAACCATAAGGGTCATAGTTGACATTGAAATTATAAATCTCCCAATACTTTTTTCCTCCTCCCCGTTATGGTGACCATTGTGACCTAATTCATTCTTATTAGGAATAATCTCAGCCATAGGTATTTCTATAGGAATTAACAAAAGAAAACAACCAAAGAAAAGAAAGAAAGTAAACAAAGATAAGAGGCAAAACTATTTAGAAGCACATATCCAAACTAAAATAGAGGAAATAGAATAGATGAAAATGTAAAAGTGTGGTATGTGGAGTTTATATGTATGCCTATACACTCAAAGAATGTAAGAAGAAATGTGGAGAATGAACAATGAAGCAACATATAGTAGAAAATAAAGTTTAGAAAAGTTGTGCCTTTGCTGCAGCAAAGGAGCACAGAGAGCAATTTTTAGAAAAATTTGCTACAGTTGTCATGGCCAAAACTGCAGTTCACCGTGGCGAATGAACATAGAGATGAATTTATGTTAAAACACTAGCACAATTTTTTTTTTGTAAGAGTAAGAAAAAGCTCTAGCAGTGAGTACAATTACAATTTGCACCTACTTGGGAGCAATGACAAACAAAGTATGAAATGCAAATGCAAAAACTCAATGAAATCAAGATATTTAGTAGTTTTTCTTCAAAATTTTCTAAGAAATGAAAAGTCTACAACCTAAAATGCAAAAATTGACTCTAAAATGAAACCTAATGGCTCTAACCTGTTGTTAATAATGAAATTGACGCTTAGCTTCCTAGTGTGTCAAAAATGACTCCTTGATAACTGCACTATTGATGAGAACCATTTTTGCCTTTAGCCTTGGGGTTAGTAATAAAAATTTATGGTTTCCAAATATTATAGCAAGTCACAACCTCGAGGTGTCTCTCTTAAGGAGCCTTATTCTTAACTATCATAAAAGCTAAATGCATGGGAAAAGTGAGTAAATCATCTGGTTTGTTATGAAATTCATTTGAACCATAGAATCAACAATGCAATTAAGTACATGTATTTTTGGGTTTTTATAATAAAAAAGTGGAATTGCTCTTGAAAATTAAAATTAAATGGCTCTCTTTACTCAATTAAAAGAAATTTGGGGGTCCTCAAAAGTCATTAGACTTTCTTAAATACCAAACCTTAACAATTGTTAAGTCTAAGCATTAAATAAATCTCATTTATTAAAACATTGTGAAGCTCTCCTAATGTGCAATTTATAGATGATTAATGCATTTGGTTACAAACAGTAACATTAACATCAATAAAAATAAAGGAAATATATACAACAATAGATTGAAGCACTAAAATCTACATCAACCAATCCAAATTACAATAGACCAAACCAACAAGGATTAAAATATTAATCAAAGTCTCAAATACAAATAAAACCTATATCTACGAATTATAAGTACAAAGAGCATATGGAAAAAGTAAAGAGATTCCCCAATCAAGCACAAATGAGTTCTAACCATCTTTAATCATCCCAAGAGCAAAGGATAAGCTTAATTACAATGGCCATTAATGGAATGGGGGTGGGTGACAAACCCATATTTTTACATATTTATTCATATTATTTTGGTAGATTTTTGTCATTATTTTAGTTATTAATTATATTATTTGTGCACTAATTGAATTAATATGCCTTACATTAAATTAATGCTCAATAGGGGCATAATTGTCATATTTTTTATGATTTCTCCTAAACAATTATTTTTAGAGCAAAAGATATTAGATTATTATGATTTATATTTCAGGTATTTAGGAGAAACCATAATTTACAAATGACAATAAAGGACCACACATTCAGAAATTATATATGAGGACCCATGGGTCAAACCTTACATTTTAGCCCAATAAGTTTTTTTATTCCTTGTTTAAGCTTTTAAATGAGATGCATGAGAGCCAGGGGAGAGGATAGCCATCAAGAAGAATACAATACACTACTAAGCACCCATCAGCCTACTCATCTTCATCACCCCTCCATAACCGTGCACTTTACCTCAGGGCTATCACTTCCACAGCTGCGGATATCACCTATCTCACCACAAGGCTATCACCTTCCCTTCATCATTGTCACCACTTCCTTTGACTCATCCACTCACCATCATCATTCCATCTCCTTTCATTTAGCCATCCACACCTTCAATCTGCACTCCACGATTGCGCAGTAGCTGATACCTCTCATTATCAATACACCTCCAGTCCATTATAGCAACCATAATCTCTATCTCCTTCCTATTCTAGAACGATGGTGTAGCGAGAAGGACATAAGCAGTGAGAGTATAGTGATGGTGGTAGCGTATGTGATAGTTATGTGTGCGTAAATATTTTGATCCTCCTAATCAATGGTAAAAGGCATAAGCTTAGAATCTCAAAAGGGGTATTTAAATTACTCTAAATTTCTACCTATTAATTATTTTATGATTCCTAAGTCTTAGGATAATTTTATAATTATTGAAAAATTTATTAATGATTTTTTATATTTAGTGAGAATTATTGTAATTGGATTATTGTTTATCATTTGATATTGAGCCGATTCTAACTTAATTTCATTATTTTGTTTTGGGTGAAGACTTTGTATTGAGATTTTAGTGAATATTTAGTGATTTTCAAGGTGGTTTGAATTACTGGATCATTGTATCTCTTGCTAGCTTTAATCCTACCTTCATGAATTATTGAGTTATGATTGAGCATTAGTCTTTAATATTCTTAGTCCCAATTTATTATTCTAGTGGTAGTTAATAGATTGAAATATTAAAGAATATGTTATGAAGATTCGAGGTGGCTCGATTATTGGATTAAAAGCTTAATTATAATTCTTAGTTCATTGTTTTTAACTCCTATATTTGTTGAAGCTATGATTGTTTGCTCTATTGAATTGAATGATTATTTTTGTTATTATTAATCACTTTCACTTTCATTCAATTTACTTATTAACATTTATAATCACTATCTTTAAATTAAAAATGAAAAATATTTTATTTTTATTTTTTTAATTTATTGCATTTAGTTGTTAGTCAATCAATCTAAACCCCATTTTATAGCTTAGGTTGTGTTGCATTTAGTTACCTAGGAATTTAATTTTATTTTTAGCTCCTCAAAGAGAATGACCCAAGGTTGCACTATATGTAATTCTTGGTTTAATTTTTTAAGTAATCCCAAGGCGACATCAGGCATAAGTTATTTCAATGGGATAAGTGAAGAATGATGAAGGGGATGAGGTGAGTGTTTAATGGTGAATGGTGGTGGTATGATAGGGTTTTGGTCAAAAGTCAATAATATAAAGATTAGAGTTGGATCTTGGATGAAAAATGAGAATTGGATAAGATCTTCTTGTTGGTTTGGGCCAAAATTGTGACTTTATGTTGCTGTGTTTGTTCACCATGACAAAGTGACACATTTTATTTAAAAGTGCAATTACGCCCCTAGGTCCTTCTCTGACAGTAATCCCTGGGCCCTTTTCTACTTTCTAAAATTTTAGATCATTTTCTTGCATTTGTCAAATCTTCTCTTAACTCTAAAATTCTCCAACATCCTACAATGAAATTAATCAAAAGTAGCATCAAATATTCTGAATTAATTATCTAAAGAATAAAGCACAAAAATATGACCAAAATGCCTTTTTTACAAAATTTAAAGCACAATTTACAAACAAGACCCTTGATCACAAATAACCTATAATATATGCAAATTAAGCTCAATAATCCTATAAAAGTCCCCTAAAATGATAGGAAATAACACATAACAATTAGGTCTCATCAAAGTTCAAAAAGTGACTATTAATATTTTTCTAAAAACTAAGCTATATTACTTTACCAAAATAAATTAATATTATGTTAGAAATTTTCATTTTTTTAACTATCTAGTGTCAATTCAGTTGATGGATCCAAATTTACTTTAGCAATATTGAGTCCCAAATTGGCTATCTTAACATGCTATTTTCCTTCCACAGGGTTGAAATAGCCAATTTTGCTTAAGGGTACATTATCTAACTATATATAGTCGAGGATTTATTTTTGGTTACTATGGTCGAGGATATTTTCTTTATGTTTTTTATTTGTTTCAAGTGATATGAATAAGAGCATAATATTATTAATAAGGAAAGAAAAACCAAGTCTTTTTTGCATTTCCATGCCATTACAATAATTGCAGAAATAGAAGTAGCTTTTTAGGGGCATCTATAAATAGATGTCAAATTTATTAATGTCACACTAATCAAAATTGCGCTTTTTGTTCAGTCATATAGGTCTTCACATTCAAAGCTCGAACAAACATCTTCTTTCCAAGTATTTTGGTAACATAATGGTCTCTAATTAATTTTAGCTTTTTGACTATTTATACACTATATGTTTTGTGATTATAAATAGCAATCTACCAAATGGGTTAATCATATCTTTGAAACAACATTTATAACCACAAAGCAGGAAAACCATAATACAGAAGGAATTAGTCATGATGTACAAGAAATCGAGTATTAACATATGTGCCTTGTTCTTATTTATTGGCCCCTTCATTAAAGCTCAAGCAAAAAATTTTGATATAGCTACCTATGGTGGAAAGCCTCATGGAGATATAACTAATGTAATGCTATAGCATATTCAAATGAGACACACAAGACCAATTGTATTGTTTATAACTCAATGAATCTTAATATTTCTTGCATATTATTAACATGTTTGTGAATATGTCCCTGAAGGCTCTCACAAAAGCATGGACTGCGGCTTGTGCTGCAACAGATGCTAGCAAAATTTTGGTTGGTCCAGGAACTTACATGCTATATGCGGTGAATCTTAAAGGACCTTGCACATCTCCTTCTATGGAGTTGCAGGTTGATGGTTTAATTCAAGCACCAGCAAACCCTGCAGATCTAAAAGGTGCAGCCCAATGGGTTATCATAGGATATGTGAATGGCTTTACATTATCTAGCATCGGAACCTTTGATGGCCAGGGTCCAGCTGCATGGAAAGCAAATGATTGTGCGACAAATTCAAAATGCAATTGACCTACCATGCTAAATAACATCAAACAAATCTTATCCTATCTAAACTTATTTTATTATTCTCTCTTTTTTTTTAAAAAAAATAATGTTTCCTTGACCTAATAATTAGAAGTTTAGAATAGAAGAATAACCCAAGAACTATGTAATGGATTATGTACATATCTACTTCTTTTATTCGTTAGCTGAAACTAACATACTTAATTTGAAATACAGATCAAGGTGAATATGAATATTTATGCATATTCAACATTTTCTCTTTGTTAAATGAAAAAGAAATACCCAAAAATGTAGTAGAAGCTTGGAAGTGCACCAAATCAATTCCCTAGAAAGGCTAAGGCCATTTTCTATTTAAGAAACTTGTCATGAACATAGAGGAGAACCTTCTACTAGGAGAAATTGTATTATTTAGCCTTGTTTGAAGTATTGCCTAACGAGTTGAACCACTGGTTAGGATTTTACAATGACATAATCATCATTCAATGATTAAATGCATTAATTATTATATCAAGCCTTTCACTATTTTGGAATGTGAGAGGACAAAATCATCCCATCTCTTGTGCTATCCTCCATAAATTACAATAACACGAGTTTCATGTCAAATGAACAGAACTTTGGTTTCAACTTCATCAACAATTCAAATATCAAAGGCATAACTTCAAAAGATAGCAAAAACTTCCATGTCAATGTTCTTTCATGCAACAATATCAACTTTGATGGGTTTAATATTAGTGCACCTGGAGATAGCCCGAACACTGATGGAATCCACATTGGAAGATCAAACGGAGTGACTGTAGAAAACACCAATATTGCCATTGGAGATGATTGTGTCTCATTAGGCGATGGTAACATAAATGTGACTGTGGTAAATGTGACTTGTGGACCTGGCCATGGCATTAGTGTTGGAAGCCTTGGTAGATATGACAACGAACAACCAAAAGCAAATATCCATGTTAAAAACTACACAATATCTAACACAATAAATAGTGTGAGGATCAAGACATGGCCAGGCACTCCAGGGGCTATTACTATAACTAATATGCATTTTGAAGATATTATTATGAATAGTGTATCAAACCCTGTGATCATAGACTAGGAATATTGCCCATCAAATCAATGCGACAAATCGGTACATAGTTAAAACCCTCTATTTTCATTTCTTTTCCTTGTGTTAGTGGCTTTTCATAGTTTTTGATATTCTTTTTTGCATGCTTTAAATGGATTAGTCCCCATCAGAGATAAAGGTAAGCAATGTGAGTTTCATAAACATTCAAGGTACTTCTCAAACTCTAGAAGGAGTAGTTCTTATCTATAGTAGCGGAGTGGCATGTGAGAACGTTCAACTTAACATCATAAATCTCAAATTCAATGGAGCTGAAGTAACTGCTAGATGTTCCAATGTCAAACCCATAGTTACAGGGATAACACCAGCTTGTGCGGTAGCTTAAGAATCTAATAGAGCTATAAAAGCTCTCCTTCTTTTTTCTTTAAGATATTATACAATTCATCCTCATGTTAAGGAATGATGGATGTTGGTTTTGTTTTGATTTGTATAAAATCACATATTAATTATTAGTATCACGTTATCCATTATTACATTGTAATCCTTTGTTTTTTGTTTGTTATTATCACCCCAGTTTGCAAACAAAAATAAATTATAGAGTTGAGACTCACTTTAACATTTTAAAATTTCCCTTTTTTTGAGTAAAATCTTATTTAACAAATCCTACCTTGTAAATCCAATTTAGATGTTGATTGCCAAATTTCAAAGAATTAATCCCTTTCTAATTAAGGGAGACAATACAATTTTTTTCCAATATTGAAATTATCTACTTATGAAGGGATAAAACCTACCTCTAAATAAAAAAAAGATAAATTTGGATTATTTAAGCTGGTTATGAATAGTACTTTCAATAATTGATAGATAATTAATGATACCTCATATTTGATTAATACCGTGATTTTAATAAACAATAAATTCCTATCAAATTATATCATTATAGAGATAATAACTTATGACTCCCTATTTTTACTTAATTTGATATATGTTTTGGAAGTATTTGGGGATTCATCTATACAAAACAAGAGATATTTACATGATTTTGAAGGAGAAATTAACCAAATGCATCAATGGGTTTAAATGTGATCTTATTAATAAAATGATGCAATATTTTTACAAATAGAAGAAAACAAGTTTTACACTCAAGAAATAGAGAAATCAATGAGTGGGACAATAAAGGTTAGAATGCTTATTGATGCCAACGCATATGTGGTAAGTGTCATGACACTCTGTTATAAGAAGAAGAATATAGAGTCTCTAGTGCCACAAAAACAACAATGAAAATGCCACGACACTCTATTAAAGGAAGAGAAATATTCCTCTAGAGCCTCAACACAATAATGTAAGTGCCACGATATCCTATGTAGAGAAATGATGCAGTCTCTCTTGCCATGATGCAACAATAGGAGTGCCATGACACCCTAATGGAACCCAAAAGAACAATTTTGTTTTTCACTTATAAGGAACCTGATTTTTCTCATTATGGATGCCGTCTTCAACTTGGAGAAATGGGAGCTACTAGAATCAACATTTTAGGAGCAAAGTGGTGCTAGTGTTTGGGATTTGGAAGATCTTAAATGTTGGGTCATTTTTTTATCATTTTTGAAATCTTGTCTTTGACTCCAAACTTCATCCAAGTTTCTTATAACTCAAAACAAATAAGTTTAAGAATAATTTGTCTCAAAATAAATAACTTAGAAGAGAACACAAAATAATAACCAAAATGCCCCTTTTTAAGAACTTTTATCAACCAAGGACTATGAGAACAATTGGTGTATAAGTGATGTAATTAAAGACCGAAAACACACTAAATACCCTCAAAATGACATGAAATAAGTGCAGGAAATGAGTCCACAATTAGCTATTGGAGCATTCTTTTATATTAGGGATACTAGATGCACCTTGGAAAATATTTAAAGATGCTAGATGATTCTTAAACCTGTAAAATACATATTTTTAGCCATTTAAGACTTTTCATTCCCTTAAATTTTAATTACAATAACAATTCCAATACTTGGAAAAAATGTTACTTCCTTAGTAAATTTTATTTACAATAACAATTCCAATACTTGCATACGTGTTGTACTAATGTATTTATATTCCAAAGAATATATAAGCACTACAAAAATCTATCCAAATTTTATAGTAAATTTTAACTTTTGTACTCCTAGATAAAGACAAGACAACCCAAAAATACCTAATCATTCACTTAAATAAAAGAGGAACTAAACACATTGAAAATTGGATGCATGAATCAGTAAATCAAATCCCTCAAGAAAACACAAGTTATGGTTTAATGAGTGCAAGAAGATTAAAGTGATGAGCAAAGCAACCAAAAGAATGAATAAGAGAGAAGTCACTCAAGGAAAAAATGTTTCACTCATCTCACAAAGGATTTGGGTATTTCACTTCAAATCAACCTAAGGTAGGCTCTACTATAAGCTTGTAGAATTTATAACTTCAAAACACAAATGCAAAAATTTTCATCAATCAAGGGGACTTGTAAGGGTTGTACAGTTGGATTAAGGCCAAATGGAATAGAAAGTAAAGAACAAGTACCATGCACGCAAAATAATAAAGAACAATGATAACACTAAAATAAACCTTCTAATGAAAAGCTCTTGCTTTCTTTGTAGCTCACTGCGGTTGCCTTATTTTTAACTTTATTTTTGAACTCTTATTCTTTTATTTCTTTTCTTTTGTTATTTCGCTTTTCTTTTTATTTTTCTTCTCTTTCTTTTTTTTTTCCATTTATTTTCTCTTGGCAAACCCTTTCTTTTTCTCCTACTAATCATATTGCAACACACTTAATCACAAGATTGAAAAGTGCTAAGAAACTTAAGATAATGCAATATACATGGGTACTTGTAAAAATCAATAGAATGAATGGAAGTGAAGGTCAACAGTGGCTAGCAATTGGTGAAGCGTATAGGTTTGTGTTTGGGATAAATGGGTGGTGAAATAAATGCACTTATCATTTTCAATCAAAAGAATGCATATGCAAGTCTTGAGAAGAAATTAAACAAGTTGTAGAGAGATATATACTAAGTGAACAAAGACATAAGATGAGAAACAAAATAAAGGCTCAAAGTCCTTCCAACTATGGCTAGATCTCTCAAGCTATTTCTCAAAGTTATTGGACACCACACTAATCAAAAAGCATTTAATTAACCATGACAAATGCTAACTCTAAGAATATGATTAATCAAACCACAACATGGAATTTAAAATGTGTAAAACTCCAAAATTGTTCAGATGAAAAGCTTAGAAAAAATCTTTCTCTAAAACCAATGAGTACTCAAATCCAAGTGGAAGAAATTCATCCTATTAATGAAAACATGATGCATTTGATGAAAACAAGTTGGTTTTAAGAAATGAATGCACAATAAAAAAAGGAAACATCACAAAAAATCAAGATCCCTAATCTATGCATGTTTGCAGTAGCAAATGAACACATATCCATCATACGAAAATATTGCAAAAATTACTAAGTTATGCAATGCAATGCTCAAACCCAACTTGAAAATATAGAACAATCTTAAAAACCCAAGGTTCTTGACCAAAAGTCAACAAAACCTGGCAAAAATGGCAAAACTTTTATACAAGATCATGAATGACAAAAATTTAAATTTTCATCTAAAATTTAGTAAACAAAAAGGAACCAAATTCAAATTGTCACAATTAAGCACAAAGCACATGCAACCCTTTGAAACATCCTTACTTTCATGTCTTAGAGAACATTCAGTAGCATTTAGAACCATTTACAAGACCTTGGAAGTCCATTAGCTAAATTTAAAATTTTTACTCTTCTCGAGTTACTATTCATATGGTATTTGTAAGGAATTGGAAGACACGTAGCAGAAATTAATTTAAAAATTTTTCCATTCCTTGCCAGGATCTACCGTATGTGTTTAAGTCAAGTGGGAAGAAGTATTACCCTTAGTGTGCCTCAGCGACTTCCACAGCTTTCGGTCACGACGTTCACAGCTTCTCTCTGCGGCTCGTGCTCCCTTTCTGATCACAAGAAGTCGACGACTCAGGTCGGCTTCCTCTACTGGTATCCACACGAACAGCGTTCCAACCACGAACGACGTGCTAGCGTCTCTTGTCCCTCCAGGGCTTTTTCAAGAGTTCGTCCTCTCCGTCTCTATTTCGGCAGTTTCTTATTTGCAAACCTTTTTGCAGAGTCCCCTTCGGCCTTTCTTTGTTCTATATGTTTCTCTGTGCAAAACGCAGCTCCTAAAATCAGATATATAGGATGCTATGCGTTTTTATCTATCAACCGAATTGGATTTTAGAGTTAATCTTATATTAATTCTAAAATTAATACAATATCATATATTGTATAATTTTATAAGAAACTAATTAAATAAATAATATCAAATCCGTCCAACAGATTTAATTACCCATTTATTTAATTTTAAATAAAGATGAGACTGAACTATTTTTGATTTATTCTCATAAATAAATTTGAGATATCCTATCAATTTGAATTTCGAATTTCAAATGTGATAGAGATTTAATTTATCCTTATAAATTAAATCTTATAAATATCTCTTATATGAGATATCCTATCAATTTGAATTTCGAATTTCAAACATGATAGAGATTTAATTTATCCTTATAAATTAAATCTTATAAATATCTCTTATATGAGATATCCTATCAATTTGAATTTCAAATTTCAAACATGATAGAGATTTAATTTATCCTTATAAATTAAATCTTATAAATATCTCTTATATGAGATATCCTATCAATTTGAATTTCGAATTTCAAACGTGATAGAGATTTAATTTATCCTTATAAATTAAATCTCGTATATACATATAATGTATATATATGAATTTATATATATATATATACGAATATAAATATAAATAAATATATATACATCTATCCTAGATCATTCATTGAATCTGGACATGTCTTAGATTCAATGAATCTGAATATCATAGCTCGTGTTGGGCTATTTTGTGTGCGACCCTGTAGGCCCATATGAAGTTGGCAGTGGGCCATTTGCTATACTAGCCCACAAGTCGCAAGCGATCTCTAGCAAGACATAACGACTACCTAAATCATATGAGGATCGATAAACGATGTAACCTTTTATACAACCATATCATGTCCCTTCTGTCACGCGATATTTTGGTCATGGATGAGGCATGGATAATGTCATCCTCCTATTCCTGACCGTTACTTTCTCGATCCCTGAGTAGTTTGACTATAGAAATGGAACTACCTTTCCATTACAGTATGTCCATACATTTCTCAGACTCACTCATCGAGGGGCCCAGTAATATCTCTCTACGAATGTGAGGGACAAATTCCATCTTGACCATTCACATTCCTCCGCATGAAAAACCACTAAGGCCGAACATAGTCTTTATGATCACTCGGTCAAAAGTGACTTTTGACTAGGTCAAAGCTGAGCATTTTGTCATGTAGGAAACCATGATGATCTCAGGTCAAAGGGCGTATTGACATGGTTTGTATATGAGAGAAGCTTATGACGTTACCCATGCAGTTCTCTCATAGCGGGTCGGTCCAGCACCTTGTACTCTTACATGTGCTTATGACTTTGATTTATATATCTATACATCTTTAAAGTCATACTGGTCTTATTTCATCTGTGCTCCCGCATAGATGATCGACCAGGGACATTTAGGATAATATCATGAATTATCCAAGGATGATCATCATAGTAAACATGCAAATAATATGATAACTCAATTAATAAATTCATAAATCAATAATGTTCATAAGACAATGATTGGCCCCTAGGGCACGATTTCCAACAGTATTCTAGATCCCAAGATGAATTTTGAAAAATCATAATTAATTCTATAAAAATCAAAATGATGTAGTTCAAAAAGATACGTGAAGATAACATTTTAAAATTTAAGAAAAAATAATTTTCAAATCAAATGCTTAGTCAATTAATACAATTTATTCGTCAAATATTACTATTTATTTGGTCAAAAATTCTAAAAATAGATTCTAGTCCTCATTTTTGAAAAATTCATTCTCTTTGTACAGATATTGAAATAAGGCGTTCTTGATGTCAAAATGAAGCTTGACATGTTAAATAAATGTCTGTAAAATTTCATGCATTTATTCTCTCATTTACTATTTTTTATTACATCATAAACATTGAGGCTCAAACATATCATATAACATCATTACTTACAACAGTTTATGCATTCATCATATAACATTTACATTATCCAATCTCTAACTTCTCTTCATGCTTCTTCTTCCTCTTACATCATTGATAAACTTGTTGGTATTGGGATTACATAGAGGGAGTGATATTTCTAGGGAAATCTCAGTAGCAAATGGTACTAAACAAATGCATTAATTTAAATACTTGTGCATACTTGTGAAAGTGTAAACATTGTGTAATGTGCATGCTTCCATGTAACATATGAAATGTAATTGGCCAAAGTAATCATAGAAACAGAGATTCAATCATAAACACATGTAACACAATTTAACATAGCTATAGCACAACTAAGTATAACATTCAATACATACAAGTTTAGGATAAGTCTATTGCCTCTTATACTTGACTTTCTTTTACTTTAACCTTGCTTTACCTCTTTCTTCTTACTTCTCTTTGATGTGTGGCTACCTCTTTGAAGTCCACAATCAAATCCTAATATCACGTAATCATCCATCTATCACAATATAACTCCCTGATCCTTAAACTTCCTTTAACTAACATAACTTCCTTTGATCTTTACTAATTAACTTGGCCTTTGAACCAATTGATGTCTTAACTTTACCCTACACAATTTCATCTTTTGAATTCATTTATGAGCTTAGAATTATGAAATTCCACCTTCTATGCACTGTTTTGGACAGATTTACAAAACATATATAATTCTTCTAAAAATTCTCATTTTGATTCCAGTGCTTCCAATACTTATTTATCTACTTTATCCCACACAACTTTTTCATTTTAAAACCATTGAAAGCATCAAAATCATGAAATTCCAATAACTGTTCATGCTAGTGAACAGTAATAGAGAAGAATTCCAAGAATTATAACTTCCAATTTCAATATTTCCAAAGTTCAAAACCTATTCAATCCTATTCAAAATCATCATATAAATCCAATGGAAGCATTAGATCACTGAAATTTCATCTCCTTCTATCATGAACAGTGCAGATCAAAAGGTCTCAACCATGGCAAAGTCAAGAATATCAACTTGATCAAACAACCAATCATCTAACTAGCTTGTTTAAGCTTCAATCACATAACTCTAACTTTAATTTCTTCTTTCTCATTTCATCAAAGGTTTTGGATAGCATATACACCTTAGAGAAAATTCAACTTTCTTCCATGAAAATTCTAAGCTCAAGCCTCCAAATTAAAGGAAAATAAGCTAGGATTGTTGGAAATCGTGCCCTAGGGGCCAATCATTGTCTTATGAACATTATTGATTTATAAATTTATTAATTGAGTTATCATATTATTTGCATGTTTACTATGATGACCATCCTTGGATAATTCATGATATTATCCTAAATGTCCCTGGTCGATCATCTATGTGGGAGCACAGATGAAATAAGACCAGTATGACTTTGAAGATGTATAGAGATATAAATCAAAGTCATAAGCACATGTAAGAGTACAAGGTACTGGACCGACCCGCTATGAGAGAACTGCATGGGTAACGTCATAAGCTTCTCTCATATACAAACCATGTCAATACGCCCTTTGACCTGAGATCATCATGGATTCCTACATGACAAAACGCTCAGCTTTGACCTAGTCAAAAGTCACTTTTGATCGAGTGATCATAAAGACTATGTTCGGCCTTAGTGGTTTTTCATGTGGAGGAATGTGAATGGTCAAGATGGAATTTGTCCCTCATATTCGTAGAGAGATATTACTGGGCCCCTCGATGAGTGAGTCTGAGAAATGTATGGCCATACTGTATTGGAAAGGTAGTTCCATTTCTATAGTCAGACTACTCAGGGATCGAGAAAGTAACGGTCAGGAATAGGAGGATGACATTATCCATGCCTCATCCATGACCAAAATATCGCGTGACAGAAGGGACATGATATGGTTGTATAAAAGGTAACATCGTTTATCGATCCTCATATGATTTGGGTAGTCGTTATGTCTTGCTAGAGACCGCTTGCGACTTGTGGGCTAGTATAGCAAATGGCCCACTGCCAACTTCATATGGGCCTACAGGGTCGCACACAAAATAGCCCAACACGAGCTATGATGTCCAGATTCATTAAATCTAAGACATGTCCAGATTCAATGAATGATCCAGGATAGATGTATATATATTTATTTATATTTATATGCGTATATATATATATATAAATTCGTATATATACATTATATGTATATATGAGATTTAATTTATAAGGATAAATTAAATCTCTATCACGTTTGAAATTCGAAATTCAAATTGATAGGATATCTCATATAAGAGATATTTATAAGATTTAATTTATAAGGATAAATTAAATCTCTATCATGTTTGAAATTCGAAATTCAAATTGATAGGATATCTCATATAAGAGATATTTATAAGATTTAATTTATAAGGATAAATTAAATCTCTATCACGTTTGAAATTCGAAATTCAAATTGATAGGATATCTCAAATTTGATTTATGAGAATAAATCAAATATAGTTCAGTCTCATCTTTATTTAAAATTAAATAAATGGGTAATTAAATCTGTGGGACGGATTTGATATTATTTATTTAATTAGTTTCTTATAAAATTATACAATATATGATATTGTATTAATTTTAGAATTAATATAAGATTAACTCCAAAATCCAATTCGGTTGACAGAGAAAAACGCATAGCATCCTATATATCTGATTTTAGGAGCTGCGTTTTGCACAGAGAAACATATAGAACATAGAAAGGCTGAAGGGGACTTTGCAAAAGGTTTGCAGATAAGAAACTACCGAAATAGAGACGGAGAGGACAAACTCTTGAGAAAGCCCTGGAGGGACAAGAGACGCTAGCACGTCGTTCGTGGTTGGAACACTGTTCGCGTGGATACCAGTAGAGGAAGCCGACCTGAGTCGTCGACTTCTTGTGATCAGAAAGGGAGCACGAGCCGCAGAGAGAAGCTGTGAACGTCGTGACCGAAAGCTGTGGAAGTCGCTGAGGCACACTAAGGGTAATACTTCTTCCCACTTGACTTAAACACATACGGTAGATCCTGGCAAGGAATGGAAAAATTTTTAAATTAATTTTCGCTACGTGTCTTCCAATTCCTTACAAGGATATATTGTTTACCTTTAATCTCTAGCTAGCTTGAGCTTTGGTGCCTTGAATCTTCTTTGTCTTGGCTTGAGTTTCTATTTTGACATAGCTTCCCCAAGAGTTCTCATGTCATGGTTTTGAATAAGAAATATGGGGGTATTTATAGAAAAATTCAATAGAAAATAAATGGCTAATATCACTTTGTGCACTATTTGATCTAATGGCTCATATTTAATCTTGGATTAGCTTGCCCTAGAAGCCAATGAGATGACATCATCCATGACATCATCAAGTGACAACTCATAGGGATATGTGGTGAAATTGCAAAGGGAGAAAGCATCTGGAAAATTCTAGTCTAATCCGGTACTAGCTTAGTCTGATTTCCCAAAAATTAGACTGTTTTATAAATCTATTTTTTTGAGATTCCATAATATGTTTTCTAACCTTAAATCCAATATCCAAATTCTTCCTACCATGGAAATTCTTATACTGGGTCTAAACTTAATTATAGATCCCTTGGCAGATTACCAAAATGGCTCTTGGTTCTTATTTATTTACTTTAATATCTCAAGGGTATTATCGTCTTTTCACACCTTACCAGAGTATCCCCTGACCTTGATCAACTATTTTGGGAACTCTCCTTGACTGTCTAACCTTAGTAAAATAACCAAAATACCCATTCGTTTATATCTGACTTTATAACACAACACAATGGCATACCTAGTGGTATTTTTGTAATTTTATATTTTTTGAGTCTTTATTAGCCTTGGCCCACACACTTATCTAAAAATATTATTGGATCTATAAGATGTCATTTTGGGCCCTCTACATGATCGACTACCTTCATGGGCTTAATTCCCGAGAAATTCCCCTAAAACGTATTTATCAAGTATTTTAATCCACTGTAAATTCTATAATAAATAATACATAACTCCTTTTTGAGCTCTATCAATTTCATAAATTCTCATAATAATTATAAGAATTTACTACCAAATTTTATCTGATTCTGAGTTCCAGAGGATACTGTATTAATTTTTCTTTCTTCAAAAATTTATATTAATTTTTCGGAACCTCAAATCAAAATTCTGTGTTGCGTCAAACTGATTAGAATATTTTTCTCTATTTACTAGGAAAATTAAGAAATAATATGATTTTGGGTATTTTCTGGCTCAACTTTCAATAATTATTATTTTACCTCAGAACTTTTAAAAATTACCCTTTAGGCCTCAACTTTTCATAATTATACTTAATGGCCTAAAATTTTTGTCTACCTTACACTTTGCACCATAGAACTTTTAGACTTTTTATTTTAGTCCCTCATCTTTATATCTTTGTCTAATCATTGTTTTTCCTTTCTATTCATCATCACAATTCTTTCCAAACATCTTTCCACTATTAGTATTATACATATAAGGTAAAATTAGGATGTGATACCTTTCCCCACACTTAAATCTTGTATTGTCCCCAATACAAAGCTCAAATGCAAGATGCAGCAAACAAAATCTAATAGTAATCAATAAAAAATCTAAACATGAAGAATTTATTAAATGTAAAATAGCTAACTAAACAACAAACAGACACAAATAAAGATAAACTACCTTTTACTACTAGAAAAGTCCCTTCCCCTACACTAAGTAAGAAACAATGCCAAACAATATTAAGTAATTAATCAAAAGGCAAAGTAAAAGCAAAGTGAGGAAAAGAGACAACTTGAGAATTATATAGGCTTATAACTCTCCTTAAGGAATTGAAGGTGCTCTTTATTTGCTTGAAAATTTTGAGCTTGAGTGTCCTTCAAGATGGCTTTCTCATATGACAAAGAGAATGGATCTCAAATGATCTGATCCACTTAGCTCCCCTCTCATTATTTGATGTCTTGAATAGTTAGAGTAATGACATCACTTTGTTGCCAACCTTGAGTTGATTAGCCTTTACAACTAATGGAAAGAATGGGTCTTTATACCCCACATCAATGATTTGAAAGTAAGAAAGTATAAGGGTGGGTGATATTGGTTTGGGTTCCATCTTCTTTTTGAATTAAAGTTTTGGAGGGATTAGTTCCTTAAGTCTATTATCTTCCTCCTCATATAGATGTCCATGGCAGCAACCATTTCTACTATTTTAATTGACTCACTTGAAGGTGGAGGTGTAGTGAAATGGACAACACAAGGCACTACAATTAGCCCATATCTAGCATCGAAGGCTCACAACTGCTTGGATTTGTTGAGAGGTTTCTTTTTAGAAGTCTTCTTCGCTCTACTAGTACATGAAACATTAGAACAAATGGGACCCTTCTCGATCTTATGGAGGTTACTAGGAGATTTCTCAAGTGTAGAATTAATAATAACAGAATCATATGGGATGTGAAGAGTATAACCCAACTGTGAAGTGTTAGGACATCTCATGCCATCACCTTGTATAATAGAGAGAAGAATCAGTAAGTAAAGATGTGGGTGAAGTGTGCATTTCATTATCATTATCATGCTCAAAAACAAATAAGGCATCGATATAAATAACATCACACATAGAATAATTTTCATAAATATGTTTTATTTGTTTATCCATGTTGAAGCACACCTATCTATCCTTAACAGACATAGTTATAGTCCCCTTTTTAATTCTCATATCAAAGTACCCTTACCCATGAAATCTTAGACATACCCATCACATAGAAATAAATAGGAATGGCAAGTTCTTTCAAGTTAACAGGTACATCTTATGAGATTCCATGTGGATGTCTAGTTCTCCTATCAACTAATTGGAGGATTGAACTAGTTTGTTTAATTCTAGAATGAACTAGGCTATTATAAATAGCATAAGGTATAACATTAATAGCATCATCAGGGTTAAGCAAAGCTTCAGGAATATTAGTCCTACCAATAGTATAAGGAATAGTGCATATACCAAGGTCTTGACCCTTTATAGGTAATTAGGATATAAACAATGTAGACAAATTAGGACTTAATTGGACCTTACCATAAGGTTTGAACACCCTTTTGTGTGTGCACAATTCTTTCAAAACCTTAGCATATTTTGGCACTTTAATCACATCGAGAAAATGAATGTTCACTTCAAATTTACCAAACAAATCAAGCAATTTATCAACTTGTTTGTTGTGAAACATTTTTCTTATTACCAAGATAAGAATGAGGAAAAGGTAGGCTTTTGAAGTTTTCCTTATAGCCTTTCATGTTTAAGGATGCTTATTGACTTGACTCGCCTTCTTCATGTTTACTATCTTTGAATGGAGTCTTTAGAGCTTCCTCAACCACTTTGTCTTTCTCCTTATCAAAGGGCTTCTTTTCTTTGGCATTTTCAAACTTTTTAAGCTTAGTGGGAGGTAGAGCTTCACATTCAATCACCTCATCCACTTGCTCATTATCTTCCTCTTTAGGACCCCTACTTTAAGTGAGATGGCATTCACTTGTTTAGGATTGATGGTAACATTTGACGGTAATCCCTAGGACTTGGCTTGGTTCAACTCCCATTACTCCATTTTATTTTCCAATGTAAAGAATCTTACATCACTAGCTGATATGAACCTATTCATTTTGTCTTGTCCTTATTTTTACCCTTATTCATGCTCAATTAGAAGTAATTTGAACCACTTAAAACTTTGTAAAGTTGAAAAATAAATTTTCAAAGAATTAATTTCTTTGGTACTGTTCATATGATAATTTCATATTACAGACCCAACTTTAAAAATTTATAATTAATTATAGAAAAAACCAAATGAGGTGGTTCAAACTCCTATTGAAAGAAATTTTATTAAAATTTGAGGAAAACAATGTGAAACTGAAGTTTCTTTGGCTAAATTGATATAGTTTATTCATTAAAAATTACTATTCATTTAGTAAGTATGAAAACATCTAGTTTTCAAAACCTTAAGTTTAAAAATTCATTTCCCTTTTCTCACTTATCCAAATAAGGTGTGTTACCTATGGTTTTAAATCTCAAGACATGTACTTTGAGTTCACAAAATCTTGTGGGTAAATTATTTCCTTTGCTATCTCAAAATGTCTCTAGAAACTCATGGACTCAGGACACACGAGTTACCTCTTTCCAGATTCTATATTTAATTTTGAAAAATTATATTAAATTGAAAACTTAACCGAATGAGGTGTTCTTATTGTCTAATTAAAGATCTTTATCTTAAATTTAATCATATCAAAATTTCATATCATAATTCATCCCATAAGGCATTAAAAATCACATCACATGGTTATTGCCTCTAGTTTACATACACTTCAAAATAAATCCACATTTCAAAAACTTTTAACGGCCTTTTTTCATAAAACGGCTATTAAAAGTAAAAAATGGAGCACTTATAACGGCAGTTTTTCTACAAAGTTCCATCCTCAATTCTCAAATACCTGATGGCTGAGACGTGCCTTTATTCATCAACTACTTCATGTTATATTTTTTTCATCCTTAATTTACAGGTTATAGAAAAGTCTATTGATTGATCCTTATTTGTACAGTCACAATCATATGTGTATTTTTACTCCTTATATTGTAATTGGTCATCTTTCTAGCATTAGAATTTCAATATTTTTAGGGAAAGTTCTAAAAAAATACCACTTGAATTTCAAAATCTCAAATCAAGAATGCTTATAAAAATGTGTTGTTATTTGTTTTATAAGAGTAGTAAATAGTTTAGAAAGGGTAGTAAACAAATTGATTTATAATTTGAAAATTCAAATAGTATTTTTTTTAAAAAAAAATCCCATATTTCAAATCAATGATGTGTGATAACATAATCAGCATTCGTGCTATTTGAAATGGTTATTGTGAATTTGTTTTTCGGCTAGTGGTGCATTTGCATATATGTGAAAAGTAATATCAAGATTGAAGAGTTAACATGTCTATATTTTTTATGGGTAAAAGTGCATCCAATACCCTAAACTAATTTTAGAGTAGTAATTAGTACCTTAAAGTATTTAAGGGTGCAATTAGCACCTCGACCTAATTTTAGATGTGCAATTAATATTTTAAAATATTTAAGGGTGCAATCAGCACCTCAAATTAATTTTGGAGAGACAATTAACACCTTAAAGTATTTAAATTGGTACAATTTTGTCCATTCGCTATCAAAAACACTAACTTTAATTTCATATAATACATGCTACATAAATTTTTTATTTTGATGTATTATTATTTAAAAAGTCATATGTGTAACATTGTTTTAATAAATTGCACTAAATAACCTATAAAATTTCTCATTCTTCACATATTAATTATATACAATGTCAATTTTAGGGTTTATTCATTACTCTTATTTAAACAATGTCAAAATAAAAAACTCATGTAACAGATTAGATAGAAATTTGTATTTCTATTAGTGAAATGGAGAAATTGTACCAATTTAAATATTTTATGTTACTGGTCACACATCTAAAATTATTTTAGGGTGATAATTGTACCATAAATACTTTAGGGTGTTATTAGCACCTCTAAAATTAGTTAAGGGTGCTAATTACACCATTAAATATTTTATAATGCTAATTGTTCCTCTAAAATTAGTTTGGGGTGCTGGATACACCTTTATCCTTTTTTATATTTTACTAAGTAAAATATTCTTCTATTAGAAGTAATTCTATTTGAGGTACTGTGTGAGTGACTAGCCATTACATCTAACCCCTGTCGGTGAGTCAGCATGTCTATAAGGTAGGATATTTAGATATGGAATTGGGAGATCGACTTGAATAGGATAATTGTTGGTAAAATATGGAATTGCTAGTTTGCTAACTTTGATTGGCTCCTTAATTTTTTGCCTTCCATAATGATTTGTTTATTTAAAGGATAGACATTAATAGTCTGGTATTACAACATGACCTCTCACTTAAAAATTTTCATGTCATTATGTTATAGAGATATTGACTTTCATTAATAAATTTCAAAATCTGTGTTTCAATACCTATTTGTTATATGATTGATATCAATTTGCACACAATTTCATCATTTTTATTTCATAACTATTCTTCACCATGAAATTGCCTGTTAATAAAAGAGTTTTTTTTTTATATTGAAATGTTGAAACTAGACGAGTACCTTATGTGTAGCACAAAAATTGGAGGGAAACGTATTATTTATAATTGTAGCACTTAGCTAAGTCACTTCTAGAGATTTTATAAATTATGTTATGTATTGCATATCCCCTCTCGTATTTATAATATAAGGCATTTTACCCATTGTTTGTGGGTTCAACTGGCGAAAAGGTAAGATATGTGACCATTTGAAGCGTATTTGATCTTTGGGGAGTACCATTTTATTGTGCTTTCAGTCACGACACTTGGGGAGGCATCCTAGCTCCTTGGTGTCTAGATTTACGCATGAACATAATAAACGGCTCGCCCTACCGGACATTGGTATCGCCTAGTGTCGTATCCTTATTTTCAACCTCAATTATGCTTAGTTGGAAGTTATTTGAACCAATTACATAGCCTTTTGCCTTAGAAATATGTATTTTCAAAAGATTGCTTCTCGGGTACTGTTCATAGTTACTGTTCATTTAGTAATCTAGAACATGTATCCAACTTTGAAAATTCATAATTAAATATAGAAAAATTGAAATAGGGTGGTCCTAATTTCTAATGAAATCTATTTCATTCAAATTTGAGGGAAAAAATATAAAAACAAGGTTTCATTGCATCGATGAAATCAGTTTATTCGTTGAAAAATATTGTTTATTTGGTAAAATCTGGAAGTTCCAGTTTCTTTGCCTTAACTTTAAAAATTCATTTCTCTTTTGTTACTTGTCCAAATGAACTGTGTTACCTATGAATTTAAAACTCTAGATGTTTTCTTTATGATCATAAAATTTCATAGAAAAAATTGTTCATTTACCATATGAAATTTTTGTTGGAACGTTATTGCCTCCAGTTGCTCACTTTATCTCAATTCCAGATTTTAACTCCAATTTAGAAAAATCATAGTAAATCTAATTCTTAACCAATTGAGGCTTTCTTGGTGTCCATTTAAAGCTCTATATCTTAGATATTATCCTACCAAATTTCAAGTTCAAACTCATTGGTTAAGGCATCATAAACATCATCACAAAGCGTCAGCCTCAGAATACAAGTACATGATTATACACCACACATCCCATCATATACCTCCATAGTGTCAAGTAACTCATATGACTTATTATACAAGTTCAACCATATATGCTTATTTTTAGTTTATTATTCATGTTTATTATTCATGATATTTTTTCACTTTACAAATAAAAAATGATATTTACTTTTTACATTCTATGGGCTATATTGCTTGCATGTTGCCTATTTCAACGAGGATTCTCCTAGTCGTTAATGGATTCCTTTAATGACTGTACTATGTTGTTTGAAAGAAATGAGGAAACCAATTTGAGGTCAGCTTAAGACATTACCAGATAAAAAACAATTATAAAGGGTTTAAACTCATAAAGAACAACAAATATTTCAAACATGAACATCTCAAGGAACATTGCAGGATCTGTTATCCGAAATCCTCGATAACAAGTTTATGGGAACTTCATTTCTGAGAGCTTGTGTGTAAATTTTGTTCTCTTCTCCTTATGTTATGTTAAACATTAGCATTGTATATTGATAATAGTTCCATCACATTAAATAATAGTTGTAATTTTTTTCTTTTACCAATCATTTCCTACATTTTTATGCCAGATAGAGATGGTCAAGCAACAATAATTAAGCTGAGGTACGTTATCTACAATTAACATATTGAAAGTATTTCTTGTAACTTGAGGTTTATAACACCAAGGATCAAAAGGGACTATGTATTTTTTTTCATACAAACAATTTAAGCACACTCACATGGACAAACTTGTCAAGAAGGGGTTTATACCATGATCTTCTCCAAATATGGTGGGTTACGTTGCCACTGGAGCAACTAGCCGTTAAAAAAGTCTTGTTTTTTTTAATAGTATCAGTTTTATTGGTCTTGTATAAGTAATTAATAGTTTGAAGCAATTTTAGATAACTATCTCTTATGTCGACGAGGATCTTCCATATGAAGAGAGACAAGCATCCCTTACAGATTATGGTTTCAAATGTAAGTGCCCTAGTGCGACGAAGAACAACCATAGTACCAAAATTTAATGGAAACAAGCACCAATTTTAACATTTTTGAAAGACAACATGTGTTCTTTATACGCAAGATCTTGAATACATATGAAAAGAAAATTCTAGAATCAAAGGAAGGATGTGCTATTTCTAATATTCTTTTCATATAGGATCTTGTAGGTTGTAGCTGTTATTATTTTCTTTTCTACAAGTTATCCACTTCGTTCAACTTATAGACCTATATATAAACTAAAATTTATAAATTGGCAAGTAATACAAGAACAACTGTTATATTTTTAAAGCATAGTCTCTCTAATCCTAGATATAAAACCTTATTTTTTTTTAAAAAGATAATTTTATTATAAGTCAAAAGATAACATTACAATGACTCTAATATTAAATAAAGATACTACAAACTACTAAGATTTGAGACTCACAAGATAGATATAACAAAAGAATGAACACTAAGCTAAATTGTGCAAATACCACATATAAATCACACTGAAATACAACAATAATTCAAACAAAAGAAAAAGACAAACAAAAGACGTAACATAGACACTACTAATTGAAAACCATTACACATGTTAAGATAATGATAGCTTAAAAGGTGATGCCAAGGTAAAAGGAGATAACCTCAAGTACTTATAACGTTAAAGAAAGGTAAGAATAAAAGTCATCTAGATATGGCCCCAAGGGCATTGGTATCCCGAAGAATATTGACAAAGCCACTAGCTCCATAAACCAGAAGCAGAAAACATGGGGAAAAAAGCAAAGTTAAATTAACAATAGCATAATCTATGAACCATCAAAGCTTGAATAGCAAAATTAGAAACAATAGAGGTAAGCATATGATATTGACGATAGTAACACAAACAACATGAAGTAAAGAAACCCAAAAGACAAAAGCTAGCAACACTGCACGGTAAACCTCTAAGCGGTTGCCAATGAACTTAGAGGTCCTTACTAGTATCATCTACATATAGAGCATTTTGGCAAAAGCTCCACAAGAACCTAGAACCAAATCATAAGCGACATGTGGACAATGTCTTCCCCAAATAATTCTAATGTCCCAGAAGCCACTACTATCTCTATTCCTACAAAACTCCTCCTATGAAATAATTGTTAGAATAAAAACATCTAATACATAATTTGATCACTCCAAATTATAACATATATAATTATGAAACTTATATGAGATACAGAGGAAGACTTATAGTTACCTCTGGCCATTAGCTTAGTTGATCTTAGGAAGAACTGTAACTTAACTCAGAGACTTGTCAATTAGAGAACACAATTAGATAAAAAGAGAATATGTTCTTCCAGCTGGTGATTAGTCACAATGATGGCAACTTATACATCGCCGTTACCAGTGGGGTATCCTTAGAGAGTGAGCAGAGAAAAATTATCGCTCTGGTACTCAGAAAATTGATGCACGATAATTGTTAATTTCTACTATTAGAAAATTAACTTTAATAAACTAAGTTAATTACCCACCTTAGACTGGGCCCAAAATAACAGGCCATATTTAGAAATATTTATTAATTATCCTAATTAATATCTAAATTGTTATAATAATAAATATCTCACATTCTATCACTTAGCTAATATACTCAATGTCATTGCCTTGTCAAGGTTAACTGATATCATACTACAAGATTCATGGCGATAAGTCATCCTTTATCGAGTATTACCTTCCATGTATTACAGGTAGCATCAACACTTAATAGGTATCACTTTATGTATGAACTTAATATTTATTCAGTTTATTTCTCAGTGTTTAACAATTTCAATATCACAAATGTATACAATCATAAATTAAAAATGATAAACCGTAACTTTAATTTTATTGCTCGTACCTCCACTAATCAAATAAAGGATGAAGTCCCATAAGAGGTATATGTGTGACAAAGACATTATGCTTCAATCCTTTAGTTAAGGGATCATCCAATATATCTAATGTACTAATGCGTTCAATCGAAACTTGGACATCCTGAACTCTTTCTCTCAAGCATAGGAAGTTCAACAAACTTGTTTCGACTTTTATTCCTTTTATTGTTAGCTATGGCCATCATAGCTGCATTATCATAATATATTTTGATTGGCTTAGAGATTGAATCTACAATCTTGAGCCTAGCAATAAAATTCCTTATCCAAATTTCTTGTAAACTTGCTTTAAAACATGCAATGTACTTCTGCCAATAGAAAAATGTAACTAGTTATAGATTTATTTGTATCTACACATCCTCCAAGGTTTGAATATGAATATCCAATTACTTCAAGATTGTCTATTCTTCTATACATTAGCATTAGTGTTTAGTACCTTGTAGGTACCTGAATACCTTCTTTGTAGCTATCCAATGTGCTTCCCTAGGATTGCTTTGGTATTTCCCCAATATACCCATAGTAAAAGTGATGTCAGGTTTTGTACAAATCTGTGTATACATCAAGCTTCCCACCGTGAAACATATGGGAGCTTTTCCATATGTTTCCTTTTAAGCTCATTTTCAGGACATTGACTAGACTAAATTTTTCTTCTTTTTCAATAGGAGCTATGTTAGATGAACAATTTTGCATTCTGAATTGTTCAAGAATTTTACCAATGCAAGCTTCTTAAGACAAGCCTACAAGGCGTTGGGTTCTTTCTCTATGGATCTTTATGCCAATGGCATAAGATGCCTTACCTATATATTTCATATTAAAACTCCTAAACAAAAGCTATTTCATCTTAGTAATAGTCCCAAATCATTTGTACCAAGCAAAATGTCATCCACAAATAAAATCAAGAATATGATCTACTCCCACTAGCTTTATGGTATATACAGTTATTCATGATGTTTTCTACAAAACCAAATAATGTGATCACTTATTGGAACTTTAGGTGCCATTGTCGTGAAACTCGCTTCAACTATATATTGATTTCTTTAGCTTGCATACCAATTTTTCTTTACCTTATGCAATGAACCCCTAAGGTTGTTTCATATAGACTTCTTCCTCTAGTTCACCATTAAGAAATGTAGTCTTCACATCTATTGGGTATAACTCTAGATCAAAATATGCAACCAATGCCATGATGATTCAGAACGGATATTTCTTGGATACAGGTAAAAATCTTCACTCTAATCGATTCCCTCTACTAGAGTGAAGCCCTTAACAACCAACCTAGCCTTGTATCTATAAATATTGCCTTTTGAATCCCTTTTAGTTTTATAAACCTATTTATAGCCAATGGCCTTAGACCCACTAAGCAACTATATAAGTACATAAACATGGTTGTTTGCCATGGAAATCATTTCATTAATCATAGTATTAGGCCACAATTTAAAGTTTGCACTCTTCATGGCTTGAGTGAACAATAAAGGATCATTCTCAACATTTATATCACAATTAACTTCAATAGAATACACTACATAGTCATCAGGTAATGCTGGTCTTCTTTCTCTAGTTGGCCTCCTTAATTCAACCTCTTGGGTTGATCAGAGTTGCTAAATAGGGACATCTTCTATCACAGTTTGTTGTGGTTATACTTGTGTGATAGTTTGATCATCTTGTATGTGTCTATGTTGTTCGGTATTATCAACTTGAGCCACAGGGTCTATATCATATTGAATGTCAACTCCAACAGTGGGATGATAATTAACTATTGATGTTCTCTCATGAATGGTGTTAGTGGTTTGCTTTATGTGATCATCTAGTAGACAATCACTCCCACTAGTCACATTATTCTCAAGAAATTTGGCATTTCTAGACTCAACAAATCTTTTAGAAGGTAGAGAATAATAAAATGTTTAACCCTTTGACCTTTCTACGTAGCTTACAAAGTAAGTTCTAATGGTCTTGGGGTTTAGTTTCTTCTCTTGTGGATTGTACATCTTACTTCAGCAAGAAAACCCTATACCTAGAAATAATTTAAACTTTTCCAACCTTTTTAGATTTCAAAGGGTGTCTTGGATACTACCTTTGCTGGAACCCTATTTAATATGTATGTGGCTATTTTGAGTGCTTCCTTCTATAGGGAAGTTAAAAGTTTAGAGCTACTCATCAAGCTCCTAACCATATCTAGCAAAGTCCTATTTTTTCTTTCAGATACATCATTCATGTTAGGTGAGCCAGGCATGGTATATTGGGCTACTATACCTTAATCTCGAAGAAAATAAGCAAATAGACATGTGCTTGTCCTTCACTAGCGTATCTGCCATAAAACTCACCACCTTAGTCTGATCTCACTATCTTGATTGGTTTCCCAATATGTTTTTCTACTTCTACTTCATATTCCTTGAAGGCATATAGTGCCTCACTTTTATTATAATGCATATAGACTTACGTGTATCATAAGATCATCAATAAAAGTGATAAAGTACTTTTGATCATATGCAGTCAAATCAGGGCAACAAATATACGTGTGTATAAATTTCTAGCAATGCATAACTTCTTTTAACCTCTTTATGTGACTTATTGGTCTTCTTTTCCCTCATGCAGTCTACACAAGAATCAAATTTAGAATGATCTAAGGATGGAAGAATTCTGTCTTTATTTAACCTTTCAAATCTATCAACAGAGATATGTCCCAATCTCCTATACCACAGGCTATAAGAATTCTTATCGATGACACTTCTTTTAGTACCACGTGAAACAGAAGGAGATTAGGGTGAATCAGAAACAATTTTAAATAAATTATTTATCATAACTAAGTTTACAATTAAAATGGAATCTTTGACAAAGTCATAAGTTTCTTAGAAAGAACTAAATGATAATCAAATGAAATAAGTTTTGACCTAGAAATCAAATTCTTTTGTAAAAGGGAACATGAAAAATATCATAAAGGTCCAAAACATGATTATTCGAAAAGCTTATGTGAAATATTTTAACAGCTTTAACAAGATCTCCTCTCCTACTTCTTGAAAGAACGATTTCCTCATTAGTATGTGCAGGCCTACTGATAAGACACAAATTGTGTATGGTTTCTATGACATTTTTAGGGTCTTATTATAATTTTACTATTCATTTTAAGCCTGTATTTGTGCTCTACTGGTAAAAAATGATTGTGCTTGGCAATGTGCTAATTAAAGGGTAAAATGGTAAATAAATCCTTCTAAACTGCATAAATATTATTCTCCACTGATTTGAACTTTTACAGTGAGCTTTGGTTTTCAATCACAAGTATTTTGGAGGAGAACCAAGAACTAACATAACTAGAAAAGAAATCACAAGATAAAGAAAATCATATCATATTTCTGTGCTTTTTAGTCATGACCAAAGTATCCAAAGGTCGTGACCTAATTTCTTCTGGCAAGTTTCTCTGTATTTACAAGTCATGACCAAAATATGGATCTAGTCACGACTAAAAGAGACAATCGCTGAAGCTGCACGTTTTGGATTAGGTCATGCTGGAATAAAAGGAAGAGGAAGCTGTAGACGTAAGGAGGCTAGTTTTTGGAACTGATTAGGCTAAGAAGCAATACTTGAATATTCTTTACACCTTCTCCATAATCTACACACTCATCTTCCATCTTTCTGCACCTTTCCATAGAATCTCACATCTCTACATCATTAATCCATTACCTCTTTATGCTTTCTTCATGGCATTATATCTGGACAGTGATTGTAGCACAGTATGAGTCATGATAGGCTAAATCTTTAGTCTTTTGGTGATAGATCACATATCTTGAGCTCATGTACTGTAGTGCACATGAGGAGTTTTCTATTTTAATCTCACCTTTCTTATGTTTTTGGAATTCCTATATCTAGGGTTTTGATTTTATGAGTAAAGATTAGATATAGATCGATTATTCTGAGATTAAGTTTTGTAATTGAATTTGGATGATTTGAATATTGTTTAAATATGAATATTTTAGTTTTGATTTTTGGATAATTGTGTTTTTATCAACGATCGTTGCTAACTAATTCGATTGCTTGAAATCTATGGTCATCGATCAATGACCATTTGAGGGCATCTACATCATCTAATTTAAATTGCACGGTAAGTGGCTTTAATAGTTATTAAAAGTTTTTAAACTAGCTTTGATCAAAGGAATTTAAGTAATATTAATGTTCTGGACTCAATCGATCGATTGAGGTTTCCTTTAAGACTTAGTGATTTTAAAACCCCTATCATATTAAGATCAAGGATAGATAGTTTTCGATCATCAAGAGTCTGTCTCAACACATTCCTTTCAAAATCCACTCATTTTCCAACTTAATCAAAAATACAAAAACATTTACTTTACTGCAACCTTATTTTATTGCTTCAAAAATCAATCAAACCCAAAAACCAAATTTTACTTTCACTCAGGTTTTCAATGGTTTTGTTACTAGTTTGCTAGGTTTCCAATAAAAAGGTTGCTTGAGAAGAACGATAGGGTTGTGCCTTATACTATATTAATAGGGTGCAATTAATTTTATTTTGATGTATAGGATGGCAACAACCAGTGCAAATCAAAGGCGCAGTTGCCTGGGAACCAAGTAATTGGTTTGTTAACAATTGATTGCCAATTTCATTATTTACCTGAGTCAGTTTTTGTTTGAATTTTAGTTCGTTGTTTTTAATTGCATTGCACTTTAAATTTTTCTAATTTTATGCAAAATTAGTCTCTGTGACTATAAGTCGTGACCAAACATCACTTGAGTTGTGACCTTTTCTATCTGTGATATTTGGTCGCGACCACAACACATTTTAGTTACGACTAGTGAACTTGTCTGTTGTGAAACTTTTGTGTATAAATTTGATTACTTGCCTGGTTATTCCTAATTGTTCCTATATTGCATGTGTAGAAGAACTAAACCATTAGTTCTTTTTGAACCTAAAATTGAGAGATGACTTAGGAAACTAAGGAGAGAATTTAGAGAAGAGGCAAGATTAATAGAGTCTAGTTTATCCTCTAGTGCTCAGGGATCTGAAATTGAACTCAATTTAGAGATTCCATTAGAAATTTCTAACATGGCTGATATTAATCCTAATGGACATAATGGGCATAATAGGCAAGGAGAAAATGGAATACCAGTTAATGTAAAAGATAATAGAAGTGTGAGGGAAATAAATCATTCACATGTGAATTATGATCCTTATGGCTTTTGCAATGAAGAGGCCAATTTTGAAATTAAAGGAGCTTTGATTGCAGCCTTACATAAATTTCATGGTTTTACAGGAGAATGTCCACATCGACACTTATAAACTATGCATATGATCTGCTCTTCGATGAAGCCTCTAATGACTACATTGGATGATATTTTAAGGAGATGTTTCCATTTCACTTTAGAAGGGAAGGCTAAGGAGTGGTTATACAATCTGCCAACTTATTTCTCAACTCTTACATGGGATCAGTTGAAGTCAACATATCTAGAACAGTTCTTCCCGGCCTCAAAGACAACTCAGATGAAGAAGGAGATTACAAACATTCTACAACAGGATGGAGAGTCATTACATGAATATTGGACAAGATTTATCAATTTGTGGGCTCGTTGTCCACATCACAATAAAAGGCTGGTCTAATAGACATTTCTTTAATAATCTACTCCCTCATAATCAAGTATCCTTGAATGCAGCAGAAAATGGGTCTTTGAGAGATAAGACTCCACAAGCAAGTTGGGATTTATTCCAAAAAATAGCTAATGGAGACCATCAAATTGGGGATCCAAGGAGAGTGCCCTCATCATCTTTAGGTAATTCAAATTCGATCTTAGCAGAAATAGCCACTTTGGGAAACTGAATGGAAAAGAGGATGAATGTAATTGAAAGAGAGCTATATTCCACAAAGCAAGTTCATGCGGTGGGAACCTCACAAGCACTAGTTACAGGATGTGAATCATACGGTTCAATGATGCATGCTACCAGTACATGTGATAGATAGTATGAAGAAGTGGTAGCAATGTATCAAGGGAGAGATAATCAATACCAGAAGAGAGATCCATACTCTAACACATATAACCCTGGTTGGAGAGACCACCCAAATTTTAGGTGGGGAGTGGGGAAAATAGGTCAAATCAATTCCATGGAGGTAGTGCTTTCTCAAGCAAATACCAAAATAATGCAAGGTTTATAGTTCCAACTCACCCTAATGCCTTAGTGGCATCAAGACCAGATGAGACTTCTCAATTGTTTAAGAGTATGGCTGTACAGATGAACAACATAGATGGTAGAATAACCAATATAGACAACAAGCTCAAAGAGAATGATGGTCAATTCACCTCCACAGCTTCAATCTTTCAAACTATGCAGAAGGATAATGCTAATGTGCACAGGAAACTTAAGGAGTTAAGTTCCAAGAATGCAGGTATTACAAGTCATTTAACTCATGTCTCCAATATAGTGAGTAATATCCAAACAAAGAGTAGTGGCAGCATACCTTTGAATACTATCATTAATCTGAAGGGTCTGAATACCATATCACTCAGAAGTGAAAGAAAAGAGCATTTTAAGGAAGATGATTTAGTACAGGAGAATATGGAAGATCCTAAATTTGAAAATTCATCAATGTCACAGATGAAGATTGGAAAATTAGAAAGTATTAAAGAATAACAGCTTATGCTCAAGAAGGCAACCCAAAAGCAAGAAGAGGAGATGATAATGCCAAGTCCAGTATACAAGGGAACTCAAACTGAGGAGAAGGTGGAGTTGAGCATGCAAGGAGCCTCTATGCATATAGGTAAGGAGGTAAGTATAAAAGATCTCCCCTTCCCTAAATCTTATTTTGCTGCAAGAAAAATATTGATTCTAAATTTGCAAAAGATGCTTTCAATATCTTCAATAAGTTAGAAATAAATATTCATATAGTTGAATTCCTCAAGAGAAATCCTAAATATGCTAAATTTTTAAAAATAATTATGTGCTGATAAGAAGTTTAAGCCTATTGAGAGAATTCATGTGAGTGCTAATGTGTTATCACTTTTTAAGACTGAATTACCGGTTAAGTGCCAAGACCTAGGATCCTACACAATCTCATGTACTATAGGAAAGGTTTATGTTAAGGGAGCGTTATTAGATTTAGGGGCTACCATTAATATAATGCCTTGGTCGGTATACTTAGCTTTATGTATTGACAAACTTAGAGACACAAGTATAGTGCTCCAATTAGCTTATAGATCAATTAGGTACCCTAAGGGAGTTCTGGAGGATATTTTAGTGCAAGTGAAGGACTTAGTGTTCCCAGCTAATTTTTATATTCTGGACATGTCCAGTGAGCTAGTGAATAAGATCTTTTATCCAAACTTCCAAGACAATCATTAGTATGAAGCATAGTTCCATTACAATAGAAGTTGGAGGACATGTGGTGACTTTTAATATGAATGAAGCAATGAAATATCCTTTTGATAATTCTACTTGTGCTGGTTCGAATGCTATTGATTAGGCTGTTGAAGAGACTAGGGATAAGCATGAAATGAGTTTACATGATAGGTATGATTTTACATTGCATAATTCCAATAAGTCCCATGAAGCATCTCATAAGCATGTAGATTCAGATACATCTTTGTGTGCTTATGATAATTATTTTGAACCTCTTTCTTCTATTTATTCTTTTCCCTATTCTTGTGAAGGCAATACATCATGTGTTAATTATTTTGATGATTACAACATGCTTTCACCTTCTGTAAATTTCGCATTGTCACCAAATCTCGATTATATTTTATCAATAACCAGTGATAATACTTTCGGGAAGGAGTTTGTGAGTGATTTTATAAGGTCACAAGATAATTTGGAAGCCACAAATGGAACAAATGAAGCAGGGTCGAGCATAAGTGATCCCAAGTCACAACACGAAGGCCTCCAAGTCATGACTAAATATCAATTTGTTGAGGGAGAGATTCTCTGTGAAAATGAGTCACGACATGAGAATGATAATGTCATGACTGCAAGCTCCCGAGACTGTGTGTCGTGACCTATGGGGCAACTATAAGATCAATAGAAACTCTCTGTGAAGCGGAGCTGCACAAGATGTCAGTATGGTTGTGACATAAAACTACTGAGACTTTTAGTCGCAACTGAAAGACCATGATGTTGTAACCAAAAATTTCAGAGACAATCACTGTCAGTTTGAGTCACAACTAAAAGTTGACGATGAACCTAATAGCGCGAGACCAGGAATGGCAGACACAACCAGTGAATCTCAGATTCCTTCAGTTCCACATACTGCTATTTTTGTTAAAGGGCCAATATGTTCTATCTCTACTCCTCCTCCCTCACATTCTAAAATTACCTCTCATACCTTAAAATTCTTAAAGGATTTGATCTCTACTAATGATACAGGTATGAAGGAGAGTGATTTTAACTATGTTACAGTTGTAGATCAACCTTAGCTTGGTGCAACATTTGAGAAAGTAGGTGGCAAGATAGAGAATCTAAACAAGCTAGATAATATTGATTTCAAGAAATATATAAAGGATGTGAAGGGAACACCACCCAAGCTTGTTGCTTCTACATACCAACCACAGTTGGGAAAGTTCAAGTTTAAAGGGGAAATTTTGAGACAAACTTGGATAGACTTCATGATATAGTCAAAGTACATGATCTTGGGAAGCTAAAATAGAGGGAGAGGCAATGGGGGAGGCTTTCCAATCACACAACTGTCCCCTGAAGTCTTATAAGTTCCCACCGCCTCCCTGAGGCGAGGTTATCCCTTTCCTATCTCTTACCTTTTGCAAATTTACCTAATGTGATATATGCTTGACATTTTGGTTTGATAATTTGGAAAGGGATGAACCAGTAGAAGTAGTAGTTAATTTTTTTTTACTTGATGATTCAATAGGATAGTGTTTCATCTTAGTTTGTTTCTATTTTTTGAATAATACCTCTTTGTTTCTTCAGTGATGGTTATCTGAGGTGTGACACACTCAATTGCATGCTATAGTTTACACATCTTGTCATCTTTGCTTTCTTTGTATCACGATGTATGATTTGAATGTGATTGTGTGCTTTATTGCTGAATTTGCATTGAGTTGTGTGTTAGTTTATTGTGGGAGAAATATATTCTACTGATAGTAAGGACACTATTAAGTTTAACTGTGGGGGAGATATTTTTGTTTCTATGCTAATTAATACAAATTCTTCTATTAATCCAATCTTTCATCATAACATTTTTAGTTTTTGATTTTAATGAATGATGAATTGCTAAAAATTAGAGCCCTACCTTAAATTGTTTTACGGTTAGCTAAAAAAGGTTTCAGTGTAAAAGATGTTTTAGGCTTTAAAAAACATTAAGTGGAAGTCTGTGGTGTTTCTTCGTGACTTATGTGTTGTATGGTCATGACCTTACAAGGAATTTTTGACTTAATATGCTCTCTATGAAAATAAGTCGCGACATGCATGCTTTAGGTCATGACAATATCTCTCTGTGTACTTTAGTCATTACATATGTGTTGTATGGTCGCGACTACTTGTTGTAAGTTTAGGGCAAGCACCGACTGTGAAATTGGGTCACGACCTTAACTGCTTCAAGTCACAACCTTAGTGTGAAAATGTCTATTTACCTTCTCTTTGCTTTTTGCAATATTGTATAGAAGGATTCCATTTGAGCCACTAAGGTACTTTCATAAATGATTCATTGCCCTCTTATTATTTTTTTAACCTTTTGCATAAAAAGTTTATAGAAACCATTGTCACACTTGAATTTTTGAAAATGAAAATGGAATTGGAAACACTTAAGTTTTTACTGTTAGATTTAGGATTATTACATGATTATGAGTGATTACTTTAGAACTTTTAATCCGTCATTCAACAGGGTTTTCAATTGTGATAAGTGTTTTAATGCGTAGTGAATGATGAACATTGTTTGAGACTTTAGCTTATGAGCAATTTAGATGAAATCTTTATTTGGAAGATTCTCGGCCTAAATTTCTATATTGAGTGGTTATTCAATTGGTTTATATCCTCTAGAACTTGTCTTAGCTCTGAGTTGAAAATTACTTGCGTATTTATATTATGGAATATGATAGAGGCATTTATTTCTAAACCCTTTTATCCCAGACACAAGCCCATCACACATTATATCCATAATCAACCCCTTTGAGCCCATCACTTTTCTTCTTTCCATCATAAAAAGTTACATATGCACGGGCACCTCTTTGAAATAAACTTCTTATTCATGTCATAAAATCAAATCATTGTGAAATTGTGCTACATCTTTTATATACAAATTGCCAAATAATAAAAAAAAAGGGGGAAAACATATTACACTAAAAACAAAAGAAAAAGAACAAAAACAAAGAGAAGAGAGATAGTGCAAGAAAAATTGAAGAGGAAAGAAAAAAGAAATGAATTAGGTACTATTATCAACTAATATTAGCACAATTACCACCTCTACATCTCAAAAGACATGAATTCATGCTATATATTCATCATCACATGCATATGGTACTTTCCACCCTTCATATTCCATTCCATGTGGCCTATCTCTATCATCTCACCCTTAAAAGACCTATTGATTATTTGCATAAGTGTTTTATAGTTGACGAGATTTAGAGCAATTACAATCATATGGTAGGATGTTTTCCACTTTGAATATGAGTGAAAGAACCCTAACAATGAAAGGACATGAGAGCTAAATACTTACATCCTTAGAGAGAATCTATTGCGCTCATATAGTTAAGATTGATTTTAGTTAGTAGTTGATTATTTAGCATTGCTTATATTATCACTTTTGCATTCCCAAAAGATGGTGCATTAATTGCCTTAAGGTTTCACTGTGGGTTATGTTATTACCTTAGATTTAATAGCTTTAGCTTAGGTGTACTTCATGTCTTTGTCCAGGAGTACAAAGGTTCAAATATGGGGAAATTGATAAGACACAAATTGTGTATGGTTTATATGATATTTTCAGGGTCTTATTACAACTTTACCATTTATTTTATGCCTATATTTGTGCTTTTGTGATAATACATGATTATTCTTGGCAATGTGCTAATTAAAGGGTAAAATGGTAAATTAACCCTTCTAAACTACATAAATATTGTTCTCCATTGATTTTGACTTTTACAGTGAGCTTTGGTTTTGAATCGCAGGTATTTTGGAGGAGAACCAAGAACTAACGTGAGCAAAAAAGAAATCACAAGATAAAGAAAATCAGATCATACTTCTGTGCTTTTTAGTCATGAAAAAAGTGGCTAAATGTCGCAACCTAATTTCTTCTGGGAAGTTTCTCTGTGTTCAGAGGTCGCGACCAAAACATGGATCTAGTCGCGACAACAAGAGACAATCGCTGAAGCTACACGTTTTGGATTAGGTCATGTGGGAATAAAAGGAAGAGGAAGCTGTAGACGTAAGGAGGCTGGTTTTTGGACCTGATTAGGCTAAGAAGCAATACTCGAATCTTCTCTACACCTTTTCCATAACCTACCCACTCATCTTCCATCTTTCTACAACTTTCCATAGAATCTCACATCTTTACATCAATAATCCATCACCTCTTTCTGCTTTCTTTATGGCATCATATTTGGATAGCAATTATGGCACAGTATGAGTCATAATAGGCTAAATCTTTAGTCTCTTGGTGATGGATCGCATATCTTAAGCTCATGGACTGCAATGCACATGGGGAGTTTTCTATTTTAATCTCACCTTTCTTATGTTTTTCGAATTCCTATATCTAGGGTTTTGATTTTATGAGTAAGAATTGGATATCGATCGATTATTTTGAGATTATTTTTTGTAATTGAATTTGGATAATTTGGATGTTAGTTTAATATTAATATTTCAATTTCAATTTCTGGATAATTAGGTTTTTATCAACAATTGTTGCTAACTATTTGATTGCTTGAAATCTATGGTCATTGATCGATGATCATTTGAGGCCATCTACATCATCTGATTTAAATTGCACTCTAAGTGGCTTTTAATAGTTCGTTAAGAGTTTTTAAACTAGCTTTGATCAAAGGAGTTTAAGGAATATTAATGTTCTAGACTCAATCAATCGATTGAGGTTTCTTTCAAGACTTAGTGATTTTAAAACCCCATATCATATTAAGAGCAAAGATAGGTAGTTTTCAATCATCAAGAGTCTGTCTCAACACATTCCTTTCAAAATCCACTCATTTTCCAACTTAATCAAAAATACAAAAATATTTACTTTACTACACCCTTATTTTATTTCTTCAAAAATCAACCAAACGCAAAAACCAAATTTTACTTTCACTCAAGATGATGTTATTAGAGTGCTTGGACTTTATTAGAGACCCAAGATGACGTTCCTAGATGTCCACAAACGTGACCCAAGAGTGATGTGGGTCCAAGTTGTAAGGAATTGGAAGACACACAGTAGAAATTAACTTAAAAATTTTTCCATTCCCTGCCAGGATCTACCGTATGTGTTTAAGTCAAGTGGAAAAAAGTATTACCCTCAGTATTCAGTCGCGACTTTCTCAGCTTCTGGTTGCGACGTCCACAACTTTTCTCTGGGGCTCATGATCTCTTTTCGATCGTAAGAAGTCGATGACTCAGGTCGGCTTCCTCTATTAGTATCCACATGAACAGCGCTCCAACCACGAATGACGTGCTAGCGCCTCCTGTCCCTCTAGGGCTTACTCAAGAATTCGTCCTCTCCATCTCTATTTTGGCAGTTTCTTATCTGCAAACCTTTTGCGGATTCCCATTCACACTATTTTTTCTGTCCCAATTGTAGTTCCTAAATATAAGATATATCGGATGCTATGCGTGTTACCGCAGACTTGGATTTTTGGAATTAATCTTATATTAATTCTGAAATTAATACAATATCATATATTGTATAATTTGATAAGAAACTAATTAAATAAATAGTGTTTGTATTAAATCTGTCCTACAGATTTAATTCACCCATTTATTTAATTTAAAATAAAGATAAGACGGAATTACATTTGATTTATTCTCATAAATCAAATTTGAGATATCATATCAATTTGAATTTTAAATTCAAACGTGATAGAGATTTAATTTTATCCTTATAAATTAAATCTTATAAATATCTCTTATATGAGATATCATATCAATTTGAATTTCAAATTCAAACATGATAGAGATTTAATTTATCCTAATATATATATGAATATAAATATAAATAAATATATACATCTACCCTGGATCATTCATTGAATCTGGATATGTCTTAGATTCAATGAATCTGGACATCCTAGCTTGTGTTGGGCTATTTTGTGTGCGACCCTATAGGCCCATATGAAGTTGGCAGTGGGCCATTTACTATACTGATTCACAAGTCACAAGCGGTCTCTAGCAAGACTTCACGACTACCCAAATCATATGAGGATCGATGAATGATGTAACCTTTTATACAATTATATCATGTCCCTTTTGTCATATGATATTTTGGTCATGGATGAGGCATAGAGAATGTCATCCTCCTATTCCTGACCGTTACTTTCTCGATCCCTACGTAGTCTGACTATAGAAATAGAACTACCTTTCCATTACAGTATAGCCATACATTTGTCAGACTCACTCATCGAGGGCCCCAGTAATATCTCTCTACGAATGTGAGGGAAAAATTTCATCTTGACCATTCACATTCCTCTGCATGGAAAACCACTAAACCCGAACATAGTCTTTATGATCACTCGGTCAAAAGTGACTTTTGGCTAGGTCAAAGCTGAGCATTTGTAATGTAGGAATCCATGATGATCTTAGGTCAAAGGGAATAGTGACATGGTTTGTATATGAGAGAAGCTTATTACTTAACCCATGCAGCTCTCTCATAGCGGGTCGGTCCAACACCTTGTACTCTTACATGTGCCTATGACTTTGATTTATATCTCTATACATCTTCAAAGTTATACTGGTCTTATTTCATCTCTGCTCCCGTATAGATGACCGACCAGGGACATTTAGAATAAGATCATGAGTTATCCAAGGATGGTCATCACAGTAAATATGCAAATAATATGATAACACAATTAATAAATTCATAAATTAACAATGTTCATAAGATAATGATTGGCCCCTAAGGCACAATTTCCAATAACCTCCCACTTGCACTAGGTACAATCATTAATTTCACTAATTCCCATTGACATAACATGACGCTCATGCTTTGCCTGCACAAGCGGTTTTGTTAGAGGATCAGCAACATTATCTTCTCCTGCTACTTTGCATGTTTTTATATCACCTCTATCATTGATTTCTCTGATAAGATGAAATCGCCTGAGTATATGCTTGGTCCTTTGATGTAACCTAGGCTCTTTGGGCTGTGCAATAGCACCGCTATTGTCACAGAGCAAAGTTATTGGATCTGAGATGTTCCTAATCCAAACGGCTTCCTTAGCTGCATCAGATGCTGTTATATACTCAACTTCCATTGCAGAATTTGCTACAGTGCCCTGCTTAGAGCTCTTCCAGCTTACTGCTCCATTATTGAGGAGGAATATATATCCAGATTGTGATTTTTGGTCATCCTGGTCAGTTTGGAAACTCACATTTATGTAACCAGTTACACAGATTTCGTCATCCAATCCACCATAGACAAAAAATAAGTCCTTAGTCCTTTTTAAGTACTTAAGGATATTCTTGACAGCAATCCAATGGCCCTCACCAGGGTCCTGTTGATATCTGCTAGGCATACTTAAGACAAACAAGACACCATTCGAGTACATAACATGGCGTACATGATAGATCCTATGGCCGAGGCATATGGAACTTTACTCATGCGACCTCGCTGATCAGATGTACTAGGACACAGATCTTTACTAAGGTGAATACCATGAGACATGGGTATGAAACCCCTCTTTGATTCGTGCATACTAAACCTATGCAGTATTTTATCTATGTATATACTCTGACTGAGTCCTAAAAGTCTTTTAGATCTATCTATATAGATCTTGATTCCTAGGATGTAGGTGGCTTCACCCAAGTCTTTCCAATAAGTAGGATGTCATCAACATAGAGTATCAAAAACACAACTGTGCTCCCACTAACCTTCTTGTACACACAAGGTTCATCAATGTTTTGAAGAAATCCAAACTCTTTGAATACTTCATCAAAACGATAATTCTAACTCTGAGAGGCTTGCTTCAGTCTATAAATGGACCTTTGAAGCTTGCATACTTTACCAGAGTCCTCGGAACGCACAAACCCTTCAGGTTGTATCATGTACACATCCTCAAGGAGCTTTCCATTAAGGAAGGCTTTCTTGACATCCATCTGCCATATTTCATAGTCATAATATGCTGCTATGGTAAAGAGGATTATGATTGATTTGGCCATTACAACTGGGAAAAAGGTCTCATCATAGTCCACACCATGAGTTTGAGTAAATCCTTTTGCAACCAGTCGTGCCTTGAAGACATTTACATTGCCATCCATGTCAGTTTTCTCCTTAAAAACCCACTTGCACCTGACAGTTTTTACACCTTCAGGTAGGTCGACTAAGGTCTAAACCTGATTGTCGTACATGGATTGCATCTCAGACTTCATGGCATTAAGCCATTTTTTAGAGTTTGGTCCCACTATAACTTTTCGATAGGTAGTCAGCTCATTATGCTCAATGAGCAACACATCAAGACTATCAAAAATTAGAAATCCATATCTCTGAGGCTGAAGTCGTGTCCTATTAGATTTCCGTGGACCTTGCGTGAATTGAGGAGTCTCAACAACTTGTTGTGAGTCTTCTTTATTTTCCATCTGTAGTTTTATGGTGTCTTGTGACTCTTGAACTTCTTCGAGGTGTACCTTTCTCCCACTAGTTCTTTTAGAGATAAATTCTCATTCCAGAAAGATATCATTTCTGACAACAAACACTTTGTTATCAGCAGGGTTGTAGACACAGTATCCCTTGGTTTCCTTAGGATATCCCACAAAAAGGTACTTTGAGAATTTGGGCGCTAATTTGTCTGAGGCTTATTGCTTAACATAGACCTCGCATCCCCAAATCTTGAGGAAAGACAAACTAGGTGTCCTCCCAGTCCATATCTCATACGGAGTCTTTTCAATTGCCTTAGATGGAACATGATTGAGTGTGAACGCAGCTGTCTCTAGGGCATGCCCCCAAAAGGAGGGTGAAAGATCTGTTTGACTCATCATAGATCGAACCATATCTAATAGTGTTTGATTCCTCTGTTCAGAAATGCCATTCCATTGTGGTGTCCCTGGAGGAGTCAATTGTGAGACCCATAACTCCTAAGACGATCAATGAACTGTTGGCTCAAATATTCACCACCCCGATCAGATCGAAGGGCTTTAATTATTTTACTAAGCTAGTTTTGTACTTCATTTTGAAATATTTTGAACATTTCAAAAGATTCAGATTTATGCTTTATCAGATAGATATACCCATATATGCTAAAATCATCTATGAATGTTATGAAGTACAAATAACCTCCTCTAGCATTTATGTTCATCGGTCCACACACATCTGTATGTATGAGGCCCAATAAATCAGTGGCCCTCTCACTGTGTCCAGTGAAAGGTGACTTTGTCATCTTTCCTAAGAAGTAAGACTCGCAAGTGTCATATGATTCAAAATCAAATGAGTTGAGAAATCCATCTTGATGGAGTTTGGAAATGCGTTTCTCATTTATGTGGCCCAGACGACAGTGCTAGAGGTATATCGGATTCAAATCGTTTGGTTTGACCCTTTTGGAGGTTATGTTATAGATATTTCCATGATTGGGTTATTCCAAATTTAATATATAATGATCAACATGCAAATCACCATGAGCATAGAAAACATCATTACGATAAATAGAACATCTACTATTTCCAGCAATGGAAGTGAAACCTTCCTTATCCAAATAAGCAAGTGAAACTACGTTACTACTTAAAGCAGGAACATAATAGCAATTGTTCGAAACTAACAAAAGCCCAATGGGTAGAACTAATTCATAAGTGCCTACAGCTAACGCAGCAACCCTTGCTCTATTTTCAACTCGTAGGTCAACTTCGCCCTTTTTCAACTTCCTACTGTCCTTTAGTCCCTGCACATTTATACAAATATGAGAACCACATGCAGTATCTAATACCTATATGGTGGAAGTAGAAAGATGAATGTCTATAACATAAATACCTGAAGCGATAGCTCCACTATCCTTCTTGTTCTTTTTCATATCTTCGAGGTAGAGTTTGCAATTCCTCTTCCAATGACCAGGTTCGTTGCAGAAGAAGCAGACTTTTTCCTTCGGAGGCTTTGCCTTCTTTGGTGCAGGTTTGGTTTTGGGCTTGCCTGACTCTTTGGTCTTACCTGATGAGCTATGACCCTTCCCCTTGCCTTTGCCTTTCTTTTTCATACCCTTTCCTTTCTGAACCATCAAAACAGTACTGGGCTTCTTCTTAAGACTTAGCTCAGCAGTTTTAAGCATCCCATGCAGTTCAGAAATAGATTTCTCCATGTTGTTCATGTTGTAGTTCATGACAAACTGGTCATAACTTTTCGAGAGTGAGTTCAAGACCAAATCCATAGCTAACTCCTGGCTCATGGGAAATCCAAGCCTCTCAAGGTGATCAATGTACCCTTTCATCTTTAAGACATGAGTATTGACTAATGTACCTTCAGCCATCTTATAGGAATATAAGGTCTTAGTGGTCTCATACCTCTCTTGCCTTGCCTGTTGCTGGAACATTTCCTTGAGATACACAATCATCTCATAAGCCTCCATGTGTTCTAGATATCTTTAGAGCTCCAAAACCATGGTGGCTAGCATCAAGCATCCCACATTGACAGAGTCTTCATTATGCTTTGTGTAAGCATCTCTCTGAGCTCTAAGAGCATTGGGTGCTGGCTCCTCAGGAATTGGTTGATCTAGGACATGTGCCTTTCTTTCCTGCTTGAGAACAATTCTCAAGTTCCTAAACCAGTCAAGAAAGTTTATCCTATTGAGTCTGTCCTTCTCAAGGATAGATCACAGCGATAATGTAGCAGTATTACTAGTCGTCATGATTCTACAATTAAAATATGCAATTGAATTAGCAATCTCCCACTAAATAAATAACCCTCAATGCAATAGTTAGTGGACTAAAATTCATATTTGACTCAAACTTAAGTCCGCTTTGGTAGGATGCTTAAATTAAGTTATTTAGGTAGGTAACACCTTTACCAATTATATCAAATATAACTCTTAGATGTTCATGGGATTCTATCATCATATGATCTGGCATGTTTTTGATCCCATCTAATGCCTTGAGACCCAAAACCGTTTTGTTAATCTCAATTAAGTCAAACAATAATAAACATGTGAGAATAGCACTATTACTCTTGGTTATCTTCCCAAGATAACTCAAATGCACCCACTTTGGCAGAATCCACAATTGAGCGATCGAGGTTTTGACAAGCGTTCATAAATTGATGGCATTATGACTTAAGATTTCATTTAGAGGGCTTAATTTAACTATCTGGTTTATAAGAATGCATGTTTCTCAGTTTGTATCTCATACAAGTAATATGCATGTGCTGATATAATCATAAGATGTATAATTTAAACGTGATACAATATGGCTCACCTATCCTTAGTCCACTCAAGCCAATGAGAGGAGCTCTCTAGTATGAAAAGGAAAATTACATATAGAAACCTCTTTTAACATTCGAGGGGAGTGAGATGAGAAGAGAAGGTACATTAAGAGTATATAGAGGAAAGCACGACCTGCATGCCATATTTAAAAATTATAACACTTGCAATCTAGAGCCATATTGTTCACCATACCCAAACATTCAAGAATCAATATTCAGATTTAATTGAAGGGCAATTAATGTTTCAAAACTAAAACATTCACAAAACAATATATGTTACAGTTATGTTGCGCTACGAATAGGTAGCCACGGCGGTCCCGCTAGCCAGTTAGTGGGCGGCGGTCTCATTAGCCGGTTAGCGGGTGGGGTCTGGGGCATCGACCCGAGAATTTTTTTTTGTTTCATAAATAATCACAAATCTAAATTCATTTTTCTTAGACCCCATCAATATTAATTGATCAAATCAAAACGCATGCACCACCAATTTCAATTCCCTTTCAGATTCCTTATATGTCATACATAAAATGGATTCCTTATATGTCACACATAAAACACATGTTATCATATGATCGGCTACGACTAACACATATCATATGAATCAACAATCAAGCCTAACTTAAACACAAAATGGCATGGCTCTGATATCACTATAAGGAATTGGAAGACACGCAGTAGAAATTAACTTAAAATTTTTTTCATTCACTGCCATGATCTACCGTATATGTTTAAGTCAAGTGTAAAGAAGTATTACTCTCAGTATTCAGTCATGACTTTCTCAATTTCTGGTTGTGACGTATAAGCTTCTCTTCGCGACTCGTTATCTCTTTTCAATCGCAAGAATTCGAAGACTCAGGTCAGGTTCCTCTATTGGTATCCACACGAATAGCGTTCCAACCACGAACGACGTGCTAGCGCCTCCCGTCCCTCGAGGGCTTACTCAAGAATTCATCCTCTCCGTCTCTATTTCGACAGTTTCTTATCTGTAAACCTTTTATAGATTCTCGTTCACACTATTTTTTTTGTCCCAACTATAGCTCCTAAATATCAGATATATCGGATACTATGCTTGTTACCACAGACTTGGATTTTTGGAATTAATCTTATATCAATTCTGAAATTAATACAATATCATATATTGTATAATTTTATAAGAAACTAATTAAATAAATAGTGTTTGTATTAAATCTGTCCCACAGATTTAATTCACCCATTTATTTAATTTAAAATAAAGAAAAGATGGAATTACATTTGATTTATTCTCATAAATCAAGTTTGAGATATCATATCAATTTGAATTTCAAATTCAAACGTGATAGAGATTTAATTTTATCTTTATAAATTAAATCTTATAAATATCTCTTATATTAGATATCATATCAATTTAAATTTCAAATTCAAACGTGATAGAGATTTAATTTATCCTTATAAATTAAATCTTGTAAATATCTCTTATATATAATATATATATGAATTTATATATATACGAATATAAATATAAATAAATATATACATCCACCCTGGATCATTCATTGAATCTGGACATGTAATAGATTCAATGAATATGGACATTATAGCTTGTGTTGGGCTATTTTGTGTGTGACCCTGTAGGCCCATATGAAGTTAGTAGTGGGCCATTTACTATATTGACTCACAAGTCACAAGCGGTCTCTAGAAAGACATCACGACTACCCAAATCATATGAGGATCGATGAACGATGTAACCTTTTATACAACCATATCATGTCCCTTTTGTCACATGATATTTTGGTCATAGATGAGGTATAGAGAATGTCATCCTCCTATTCCTGACCGTTACTTTCTCGATCTCTGAGTAGTCTGACTATAGAAATGGAACTACCTTTCTATTACAATATGGCCATACATTTCTCAGACTCACTCATTGAGGGGCCCAGTAATATCTCTCTACGATTGTGAGGGACAAATTCCATCTTGACCATTCACATTCCTCCGCATGGAAAACCACTAAGCCTGAACATAGTCTTTATGATCACTCGGTCAAAAGTGACTTTTGACTAGGTCAAAGCTGAGCGTTTGTCATGTAGGAATCCATGATGATCTCAGGTCAAAGGGCATAGTGACATGTTTGTATATGACAAAAGCTTATGACTTAACCCATGCAGCTCTCGCATAGCGGGTCGGTCTAACACCTTGTACTCTTACATGTGCCTATGACTTTGATTTATATCTCTATACATCTTCAAAATTATACTGGTCTTATTTCATCTCTGCTCCCGCATAGATGACTGACCAGGGACATTTAGGATAAGATTATGAGTTATTCAAGGATGGTCATCACAATAAACATGCAAATAATATGATAACACAATTAATAAATTCATAAATCAACAATGTTCATAAGACAATGATTGGCCCCTAGGGCACAATTTCCAACACAAGTGGCATTAAAATATTAGTTTAGTACTTTTTTAATAAAATAAAGTTACCCGGTTAAAGATAGAACTGGGGAAAGTGATCAGATAAGGCTGCAGACTTATCTAGAACCCTAAGGTGGCATGAAATGTGTCCTCATGGGACCCACAAGGTGCCACATGTCATGAGTTTAGAAAAAGAAGAAAAAGCTAAGGACATGTGGCACAATCTTAGTCATTCATTCCAGGAAAAGACTCTAGAATTCTCTAGAAACACTGAGTCAGCTGGTGAGTGTCCCAAGGGCCCCACCATTGTGCCACCTAGCATGTGAGATGTCTCATGGATGATGTCACTTTTGATGAGTCATCTAGGATGATGATGTCATCATAATGATAAAGGCAAGACTTCTTGAGGAAGCTAAGTAATCTGAGCCGTTCATCGCGATTCGATCTAAGCCATCCATTCCACCTCCCTTCAACTATAAATAGACCCTTCCCCCTCACTTTATTCCCATGGCCAGCCAAGAAGAAAGAGAGGAATAAGAGAGAGAAAGAGAACGAGAGAAAGGAAGGAACCTTTGAGCAAGGAATGGCTACATGCCAGGTAGTAAACTTACCTACTTGTATGCTTATATTGCTTTGATATTTTTTGTAATGTTTACTTACTTTGATAATGTGAGGCATGTATGATTAAGTAATGTTCTATTTCTTTTTATCCTATGGCCATATGTTATAATTAAGGGACATGGAAGCATGTAAGTTATCATTATGCAAGCATGATCATTAAGTGCACATATAGTAACATCAAGCATGTAGTTGCATACATGGTATAGTTTCCGTTTGCTACTGAGATTTCCCTAGAAATCTTACCCTTCCATATCAATCCAATTACAACAGGTCTTCTCAAGATGGAGGATATAAAGATGCATGAAGAGAAGTTAATAATTATGTAGCATGATTGATATGTGATTGATGTATGTATGATTAGTTGCTAGAAATTGTCACTGTGAATAGTAACTCATGATGAGGTAGTGATATTTGAGCTATAATAAGTAATAGTAAACAATTGAATAAATGTATGATATTTTTCCAATAAGTAGTAGACATGCTAAGATTCGATTTGATATATAGAATATCTCATTTGGATGTCTACACATGGAGATATGATTTTTCAAATTTGGGACCAGAAATGCTAGAATCAGGGAAAGACGCTGGATAAACAGTAAACTTTGAGCATTGACCAACCTTGAAAGAGTATTAAGTTAGTTTTGTGTAGCAACTTAAACCACTTCATTTCAATTTTTTTGAAATTAGTTATGATTTTTTGAAGTCAGGTCACTCCTCTAGAATTTACACAGTGAACAATACTCGATAGAGTAAAATTCTAGATTGTGTAATTTGACTTCAATAACCTTAGAAGTGGTTTTATATTCTACCATTTGGTCCCTAAGACGTAAGAAAATAAGGATATTTCATTTGTCACTAGTTTACTAGGTTTACAATAAAAAGGTTCCTCGAGAAGAATGATAGGGTTGTGCCTTATACTACATTAATAGAGTGTAATTAATTTTATTTTGATGTATAGGATGATGACAATCCATGTAAATCGCCTAGTTATTAGAAAACCCTACATCATAGTCAAAATATGGAACATTGAACCATTATCAATCTACCAAGGTCATCATTAACGCTAGAATAATTGTATTGAAAAGTAACACATGATGAAAACATACCTCCCTTTTCAAGCAATGCCTTCCTCTTGATATTCTCATTCCTCATGTGCCCTTTTTTATTACAAGGCATTCCTCTTGATACCTGTAAGCCTCATAGCACATAATTTAGACATGATGGCACCACACATCTGCTTGTCTGTCTTGAATTTCTTATCTAAAGCTTCCAGGCACTTTTTGGCTATCTTGCACTTAGGGACTGCTTCCCTAATGCTTTTAGTGATTCATTGTTCTATAAACAGAAGAGATAAGTGGTTGCTCTGCTCCCACAAATTATAAATTTCCTTTGCATATTTCTTATCGTAGGCATTATCTAGTCTCAGAGGTTTTCAATATCTCAAGGAATAATCTAAGTCCAAGGAATCAAGCTGCAGGAAAATATCATCTCTCCAATCAACATAGTTAGTGTTGCCATCTAAGTTGTTTTGTTGCTTACATCAGCCATGATCCTGGGGTAGCAATTGGATTTATAAAATAAAAATAGACAAATGTACAAACAAGCTAATGAGTTAGAATTTGAAGCAATCACAATTGACTGTGTCATGTATGCATGCTCAGTAAAATATAGCTTGCAAGCAGTAATAAATACATATCACCAATGTCTACCTATGGGCAAAAATATTAGCATAGCATGTATTTATCTCAATTGATGGAACTAGAATGCATTTTTACTTTTCAATACCTATGGGTTATTTAGAAAATAACAAGGTCATTATATCTTACCCTAATTAAATGTACAATTATGAGATATCTACCTGTGGGTAAAGATAAATCATAGGTCTACATTTAATTACAATCGATATTTTAAATCTATATGTGATTAATTAATGCATGCAACAAAATCAAATGAATAAGGATGATATGGCCACTCTTAAAGAAATTGCATAGTAATAACAAATATCATTAATGCGCATTAAAATGTAAATAAGCACAACTTAATGAGCATTTGATAAATTAATTTAATCAACAAATGTGACTAAATAATTTAATTTAAATTCTCTCACTATTTCATGCACCCAAAAAATATTTAATAAATTAATTTCAACTCAAGGTTTTTACAAAATTAAATAGTTAATTTAATTACCAAGAATAAAAATGTAAAATAGACAATTAAATAACAAATTAACATTAAAAAGACATATTTAAACAATGAAAAAGGTTGCAATGCATGTAATATTATTTAAAAAGACATATTAAAATTAAAAGGAATTAATTTAATTTCAAGAAAATATGTTATGGAAAATTAAATTAAATAGCCCAAAATAATTTTATGAAAATAAAACCAAATGACCCATACTCAAAAGTCTAAACAAGCCCCAAATGTCAAAATAATGAAAAAAAATTGATGTTATGTATTTAAACAATTGCAGTGCATGTAATATTATTTAAAAAGACATTAAAATTAAAAGGAATTAATTTAATTTTGAGAAAATATGTTATGGAAAATTAAATTAAATAGCCCAAAATAATTTTTTGAAAATAAAATCAAATGACCTATACTCAAAAGTCTAAACATACCCCAAATGTGAAAGTCTAGAAACAAAAACCAAAAAAGGTCTAAGCCTAAAACATTTTCTCGAATTCAAACAGAAAAAAATTTCAAATGGCCCAAAATGCACGTGGGTCCAGTAGAAAGAAAAAACATATTTCGCGGACGGCCAAAAAACATGTGCAGCCCAAACTGTTTACAATATATATATCTTTCGGTCCAAGAGCTACTGTCCAAGAAGCAAGTAGAAGGAAAAGAAAAAAATTGTCTAGTGGCCCAAATCTTAATAGCCCAATCTATTTTTTAAAAGAAAAAATATTGATCAGATGGTAAGATGCTTCTCTAACAAAATAAAAATCCCAAGAAATGCATAAAGAGAAAACCCTCGCATTCTCTCATCTCCGCTTTATCGTTGACGAAAATACTGATCACAATCATGAAGCTTCTTTCTCTAACTAGTCGCTGCCGAGGCCTAGGTTGTGGATGACTGGATTAGAACCACCTACATCCTTAAAGAACCTGAGATCGGCATACTCATTGTCAGTCTCTATGTTTAGTGGAGTCTCGACGAGTTTAAGGCGACTTTCTCTAGAAAACTTTCTCTGGATTTATCTCTCAACTATAGATACAAAAGAATGCATAGGTTATGGTAAAACAAAATAATGAATTATGATCTATAGAGGTCCATATATCCTATATTCTATCTCATATTGTTATTCATGGGGATTATAAATTAACAAGTCAAGGGGATCTTAAATAAGGCTCTGATGCCACATATTGAAATAAAAATATCTCATACATAATTTAATCACTCCAGAATATAACATATAAGTATGAAACCTATGTGAGATGCAACGGAAGACTTATAGTTACCTCTCACCATAACTTAGTTGATATAAGGAAGAACTTGAACTTAATTCAATCAGAGAACACAATTATATGAAAAGAGAACATGTTCTTCCAACTGGTAATTAAGAACAATGATGACAACTTGTGTACTACTATCAATTTATATTTTAAATTGATAAGACTACTACAAAAGATGTCTTATATTTTAAACTAGAAGGAGTACTACTCTATCATATATTGAAGTCATTTTATCTCATTCTCATACATCAAAGAATGCATTAAATTGATAAAATTCTTCACATTTGCTCCTATTATATTTAGGAATAAACTTCTCTCCTATAAGTGACTTATATATAGGAATAAAGTGGTATCATTGAACTAATCTCCATTATGGCTTAAACTATGTAGTCAATTTAGAAACTAGTTTTTTACTACTTTTATTCCTTATTATAAAACTCAATTGACTTTTTTTTAGGAGATTAAAGAAGTTAAATAAATGACGTAATTATAGCATATATCATATATTAAGTATTATTAGATTATATTAGTTTATCAGTCAGGTAAATTAGTTTAGAGAAAAAAGATAAATATAAATAATTTTAAGTGATTTATTTAACTTCATTAATCTTCATAAAAAATTAACTGGGTCTTATAAAAAGAAGGGAAAATGTCATATAGGTTATGTGGAAGGAATCAAATTACATATAAATCCTGAGAAATAGCACAATGAATGCGAAGTACCACAGGACCTAAGATTAATTTTTTCTAATTATAAAAGGGCATAACTGCCTCTTGCTCCATGTTAGGAAGGGAAAGAGAAGGAGTCGACACTCATCACTATCATCGCTTTTCTCCTTACAGCCCGCATCTTCTTTTTTCTTCCTACCTCTCACCTCCTCGTATCCTTCTTCATTTTTTCTTTAATTTCAAACAAGTTGCACAGTTATTTTCTCAAACTTTATCTGGTTAAACACTGACCTAACGAGGACTATTGAGTCCCAAGTATTTGAGGGGTGGGGTCAGTTTAATAAGTTATTGAAGCTCTCCCTCTCCCTCTAAAACTCCGTTCCACTCAAATCAGGCAACCATGGCGTTGAATTCACATGGCAATGGCATTAGTGGAAGAATAAGAAATACAGCTTTGACTTTCTAGTCAGATAATCCAGCTCTCGTTATTGTAACTTTTCCCTTGAGTGCAAAATACATCATTTCTTGATCTCATTATTTTGCAAAATAAGAAAATTAGTTTGTTGATTGAGTGGTTTCTTGCTTGCTAGAGCCCAAGTTTTCCTTTTGAAAGCACATAGTTTAGAATGTCTCTATTGTAAAACCTTCAATTTATTTTGCAAGTGACACTTGCATTGGAATTCTTGTCCAAAAAATTCCTAAATGTGGCAAATGTTTCCCTTTCAGAAGCTGAGATCAGTGAGCAAAGGTTGCTTTTGTAAAGGAAGATAGCTCATTATGAAGTTTCCTTTTATTTTTTCCCCAACAGATTTTTGGCTTTCATTTGCTGAGTTGTGCTTGATTCGGTTGCATCATGTGTCATTATTTCATAATACCCAAAAGTTTATTGGTTTGATAAAGGAAATTGTAGTTGATTTGGAGAAAGATAAGTAGTCTAATATGGTCATATGAATATTATTTCTTTGTATTTAATTTCAGTGTTTTCCCCTATTTTCTTGTTTGAGAATGATGTAAGGAGAGAAGCATGGCAATTTCAATTAAGCTGGATGGTTTTCTAGTAGGACCTATAATTCTATAGATGAAACTTTTGGAATTCATTAGGACATAAGGAAATTATGTGGAATAATATTCATAATTAAAAATGTGATTCCCCTTACTCTTTCATATTGAAGTTACTGAATATGTGATTATGTGGAGAGGATCTAAATGTGTCATGAAACTTTATAAAGAAAGCATTCTAAGTTTTTCTCTTATAGTGACATGCCCATATGATTGAGAAAGTTTATCAATAGGAAAAAATGCAACAAAATATTTTTAGAGACGTGTTACCACTTTCATGGCTGTACATGTAAACTATTCGTTCATGTCCCAAGCTACCTTTTTTTATACTTCAAATTCATTACTGGAGTTCATATTCTTTGAACACCGTGGATCTAGATAATTATCTGGTATATTAGTTTATATGCCAATTGATTCAGTGTACGTAGAGCACAATGCTTATTTATGGTAGAATTACATATGAAATTAATGTCAGATTAATTTATTCAATGATAGGATGTTAGATCACATTATCTTGTTTTGAGATTGTTGAATTACAAGCAGTATAAATTTAGATGGGAAATATTTAGTAAGGATTCTGCTGACTGGTTTATCAAAAAAGTCAATGCCACTATTATTTTTAACATTTCATTTTCACTGCAACATATTTCATGGATCATTCCATAAATCTATGGAACTTCAAAGTGCAAGCAAAAGGATCTTGATTGGGCTTTCTTGGATTATTCATTCTTGTTTTATTTAGATCAGATGCAACTTCAGTGAATTATCTAATCCTTTGATATAGCATGTTCTACTGCTTGAGTGAATGGAGCATATGGTTTTCCTTTTGATTGACACTTTTGGATGTGCTATGCTGTAGCTTATTGAACAAAGTTTGAATGAAATTGTTAAAGGACAATATTACCATAAACAATCAAATCTAATAGCATGTGGAAGGATGCTTATTTTTGTAAAATCATCTTTGAGATACTTCTACCTTTCAATTATATTATATACTATACTTCCTAACAAGAAGATGAGGAAGTGAATTGTTCTTAATCCCATTGCAACATTGATTGCACTTCAGAGATATAAGCTACATACCTAGGTTTCTATTTTCGTCGCTAATTTCTGTCACCTTTTTGCTCTTGCATGGGAAGCACTATAACTATTTATTATTATGTTTCTCTTGTTATTCATCTTTATGGTAAGCTTGTGACTTGTCATATCCCAATTTTTAGGCCTAGAAGCCTAGTATATAGCCTAAAAAAGGGATGCTACCAGGCCTTATCTCTCAGTAAATAGAGAAAATTATGCTGATCAGTATGATGCAACACAGAGTTTTAATATGAGGTCTCAAAAGATTTATATTAATTTCTAAAGAGAAGGAAAATTAATACAGTATTCTATGGACCTCAGAATCAGATCAAATATGGCAGTAAATTCCTATAATTAATATAAGAATTTCTAAAACTGATAGAACTCAAAAAGGAGTTATGTAGAATTTACTACAAAATTTACAGTGAATTAAAATACCCGATAAATAGGTTTTGGGGAAATTTCTTGGGAATTGAGCCCATTAAGATAGGGAATCATATAGAGGGTCTAGAATGGCACCTTATAGGCCTAATGATATTTTCAGATAAGTATGTGGGCCAGGGCTAATAAAGACTGAGAAAAATGAAGAATTATGAAAATGCCACTGAAGGTATGCCACTGTGTTGTGTCATTGAGTTAGAGTCAGACGAAGGGTGTTATGATTGTTTGACTAAGGTTAGACAGTCAAGAAAGGGTATCTGGATAGTTGACCAGGGTCAAGAGATACTCTAGTAAGGTATGAAAAGACAATAGTGCCCCTATAAGTACTAAAGAGGTATTAAGGGTATTTTGATAATTTACTAAGGATGTTTCTTGGGAACTGAGCCATCAGAGTGTTTGGGCTAGGTTAGAAACCCAAGATGACAATCCAAGGCCTAAAAATGTAGCCCAAGAGTAACGTGGGCCCAAGAGGTATTAAAATATTATTTTAGTACTTTTTAATAAAGTACAGTAACCCGGTCCAAGATAGAACTGGGTAAAGAGATTTGGAATCATGTATGGGGCCCACAAGGTGCCACATGGCATGATTACAGTAAAAGAAGAAAAGCAAAGGACACATGGCATGATTACAGTAAAAGGAGAAAAAGTAAGAGAACACGTGGCACGATCTCGGCCGTCCATTCAGGGAAAAGACTTTGGAATTCTCTAGAGAGACTGAGTCAGCTGGTGAGGTGTCCCAAGAGCCCCACCATTGCTCCACATGCCCCTTGAGTTATCCCTTGAGGTGTCCTGGATGATGTCATTAGTGGTGAGTCAGCAAGGAGGGTGATGCCATCGTGATGATGCAGGCAAAGCTTCTTGAGGAAGCAAGCAATCTGAGCCATTCATCGCGAATCAATCTGGACCATTCATTCTACCTCCTCTCACCTATAAATAGGCCACTCCCCTCCTATTTCAAGGCACACCATGGATTTGACAAGAGAAAGAAGAGAGAAAGAGAGAAAGAGAGAAGGAAAGAAAGGAAGGAAAGAAAGGAAGGAGATCTGGTGGAGCCAGGAGCAGTCTAAAGAGCCGAGAGACTGGGCAAAGCTTAGGAATGAGGTAAGAAAGTTATCTAGTCCCTGCTTTAATAAAGTAGAGGATTGTTCTTAGTGGTTAGAATAGAGAAATATCTCTATTAATAAAGGTAGCTAAAGGTAGAGAGAAAGCCAGGGGAATGTCGGAATAAGGATATCACCCCTAGTTAAACATAAGTTAAGTAGAGCTATACTAATAGAATAATAATGAAGATATTATTATGCTATGTATAGGCTATGACATATGAAAATAATGTATAACATTCTCCTTTTCTTACATCTTAGGGACCATTTAGTAGCATTTGGAACCACTTCTAGGGCCATTGAAGTCAAATCATACAATCTAGAATTTTACTCCCAGTAAGTACTGTTCACTGTGTAAATTCTAGCGGAGTGACCTGAGTTCGAAAAATCATAACTAATTCTATAAAACTTGAAATGGAGTGGTTCAAATTTCTACATGAATCTAACATAATGTTATTTCATGGAAAAATGACTCGTTGACCATGCCTTGACCAGGTCAACATTGGTCAACGTTCCGAAAACACTGTTCATCCAGCGTCCTGTCCCTGATTCCAGCATTCTGGTCCCAACTTTGATAAATCATATCTTTATGTGTAGATATCCAAATAAGACGTTCTATATATCAAATCGAAGCTTGGCATGTCTACTATTTACTGGAAAAATATCATACATTTATTCAATCATTTACTATTTATAATTACAGCTCAAATGTCACTGCCTCCATCACGAGTTACTGTTCATAGTGACAATTTCCAACAATTATACATACATGAATCACATATCAATCATGCTAAGCAATTAACATTTCTTCATGCATCTTTATCTCCTCCATCTTGAGAAGACCTGCTGTAATTGGATTGATATGGAAGGGGTGAGATTTCTGGGGAAATCTCAGTAGCAAACAACACTAAACAATGCATGCATTAATGTGAATACTTGTGCTTGCTTGTGAAAGTGTTAGCATTGCATAATGTGCATGCTTCCATGTTACATATGAAATAAAATTGGCCAAAGTAATCATAGGAACAGAGCTTCATACATAACCACATGTTCAACACAATTCAACAAAGCCATAGCACATCAAGCATAACATTCAATGCATACAAGTTTAGGATTAGTTTACTACCTGACATATAGCCTTCCTCTAGCTTTTAGCCTTTGCTCTAAGATTCCTTCTCTTCATAGGTCAAAGCCTATACATAGCATAATAATATCTTCATTATTATTCTATCAGCATAACTCTACTTAACTCATGCTTAATTAGGGGTGATATCCTTATTTCAACATTCCCCTAGCTTTCTCTCTACCTTTATTAATAGAGATATTTCTCTATTGTCACCACTAAGAGCAATCCTCTACTTTATTAGAGCAGGGACTAGATAACTTTCTTACCTCATTCCGAAGCTTTGCCCAGTCCCTCGGCTCCTCAGACTGCTCCTGGCTCCACCAGAACTCCTTCCTTTCTTTCCTTCTCTCTTTCTCTCTTTTCCTCTTCTTTCTCTTCCTTTTCTTGCTAGATCCGTGGTGTGCCTTGGAATGGGAGGGGAGTGGCCTATTTATAGGTGAGTGGAGGTGGAATGAATCGTCTAGATTGATTCATGATGAATGGCCCAGATTGCTTGCTTCCTCAAGAAGCTTTGCCTACATCATCATGATGACATCACCCTCCTTGATGACTGACCACTCATGACATCATCTAGGACACCTCAAGGGTATATTGGCAAAATGTGGGGCCCTTGGGACACCTCACTAGCTGACTCAGCCTTTCCAGAGAGTTCCAGAGTCTTTTCCCTGAATGGACGGCCGAGATCGTGCCACGTGTCCTCTTACTTTTTCTTCTTTTTCTCTAATCATGCCATGTGTCCTTTGCTTTTCCTCTTTTATTGTAATCATGCCATGTGGCGCATTGTGGGCCCTATTTATGTCCTCTCATGATTCCAGATCACTTTACCCAGTTCTATCTTGGACCGGGTCACTTTACTTTATTGAAAAGCACTAAAACATTATTTTAATGCCTCTTGGGCCCACTTTACTCTTGGGCTACGTTTTTGGGCCTTTAAATATCATCTTGGGTTTCTAATCAAGCCCAAGCACTCTGGTGGCTCAGTTCCCAAGGAAAACCCTTAGTAAATTACCAAAATGCCCTTAGTTCCTTTTTAGTACTTATAGGAACACTGTTATATTTCTATACCTTACCAGAGTATCTCTTGACCCTGGTCAGCTATCCAGATACCCTTTCTTAACTATCTAACCTTAGTCAAACGATCATAATGCCCTTTGTCTGACTCTAACTCAATGACATAACACAGTGGCATTTTCGTAATTCTTCATTTTTCTCAGTCTTTATTAGCCCTGGCCCACATAGTTATCTGAAAATATCATTGGGCCTATAAGGTGCCATTCTGGACCCTCTGTATGATCCACTATCTTCATGGGCTCAATTCCTGAGAAATTCCCCCGAAACCTATTTATCGGGTCTTTTAATCCACTGTAAATTCTGTAGTAAATTCTACAGAACTCCTTTTTGAGCTCTGTCAGTTTTAGAAATTCTTATATTAATTATAGGAATTTATTGCCATATTTCATCTTATATTAATTTTTCTTCTATTCAGAAATTAATATAAATCTTTTGGGACCTCATATCAAAACTTTGTGTTGCATCAAATTGATTATCATAATTTTCTCTATTTATTGAGACCTCTGCTCAATAGGGTCTGGTAGCATCCCTTTTTTAGGCTATATACTGGGCTTCTAAACCTAAAAATTGGGATATGACAGAAGGAATCTTAGAGCAAAGGCTAAAAGCTAGAGGAAGGCTATATGCCAAGTAGTAAACTAATCCTAAACTTGTATGCATTGAATGTTATGCTTGATGTGCTATAGCTTCGTTGAATTGTGTTGAATATGTGCTTATGTATGAAGCTCTGTTCCTATGATTACTTTGACTAATTGTATTTCATATGTAACATGGAAGCATGCACATTATGCAATGGTAACACTTTCAGAAGTAAGCACAAGTATTCACATTAATGTATGCATTGTTTAGTACCATTTGCTACTGAGATTTCCCCAGAAATCTCACCCCTTCCATATCAATCCAATTACAGTAGGTCTTCTCAAGATGGAGGAGATAAAGATGCATGAAGAGATGTTAATTGCTTAGCATGATTGATATGTGATTCATGTATGTATAATTGCTGAAAATTGTCACTGTGAACAGTACTCGTGATAGAGGCAGTGACATTTAAGCTGTAATTATACTAGTAAATGATTGAATAAATATATGATATTTTTCAGTAAATAGTAGACATGACAAGCTTCAATTTTATATATAGAACGTCTCATTTGTATGTCTACACATAAAGATATGATTTATCAAAGTTGGGACCAGAATGCTGGAATCAGGGACAGGACGCTAGAGGAACAGTAAACTTTGGACGTTAACCAACATTGACCTGGTCAAGGAATGATCAACGAGTCATTTTTACCTGAAATATCATTATGTTATCTTCGTGTATCAATTTGAACCACTTCATTTCAATTTTTCTAGAATTAGTTATGATTTTTCGAAGTCAGGTCACTCCCCTGGAATTTGCACAGTAAACAGTAATCTCTAAGAGTAAAATTCTAGATTAAGTAATTTGACTTCAACAGCCTTGGAAGTGGTTCCAGATTCTACTGTTTGGTCCCTAAGATGTAAGAAAATGAGGATATTACATGACTCATCATCAAAATATGAGTTATGCCTCCCTCTCTTTGTTTTATCCTATAACATTTGTTGGTTTTAGTTGGGATTGAGGTAATATGACTTCTTTTTCTTATTGCAGGTAGGCAAGACTATTCAGGTAGTCACTTGAGAGGAAAACTTGAAAGAAGGCATTTATCACCTCATAGGTTATCACTAGCAAGATATGCAAGGAGTTGACAAAACATTCATGGTTATGTTCAAGTTATTTACATGTTTTCTTATTGTTATTGTTTTATGTATTGATCTTTAACTTGGATATATAGTATAGGAATCACTTTCTTATCTCATGATAACTAGTTTTTGTTGCAATAATAGCAATATCATATTTTTCACATTCTATAATTCTAGTGTCTCCAAAGCCTTGAACGTTTCTCATGTAACCTTTTATTAGTTCCCCTAAAGATTACATGGGATTCTTTAGCAAGAGATTGATGTTTTTGCTATGCACTTGTTCACCACAAATTGTTATGATGTTTGTCTTTAGGCTTGTGACTGTATGCACCAGAGGATGTATATTTATCCTTATAATGCAATAGTTTAATGTTATTGCCCCTCATTTTTCTCCTTTCCTAATTTTTAATGGATTAATAACTGCAGATTATAGCCCGAGGGGTCATTAGAGAGAAGAAGGTGAATCATCATTAATAATGTTCCCCTATTTTTTCTCATTTAGTGTTCTTTTGTTTTATTGTCAACTAGTTTTATTGACACCTGTAATAAATCCATAAGAAACATAGTCATAACACCCAAAAATGACAATGTGAACTTTATCTCTATATGTAATTTGGTGAATATGAAGCTTGTACATGGTGTTGCTTTTTACTATTGAAGTGCTGGCGTGAATTGCTCATACAAAGTTCCGTCCTTACTTCTCAGACGCATGATGACTGAGATGTGCCTTTATTTATCAACTACTTCATGTTATATTGGTTATTCATCCATTTATTGGCTATAGAAAAATCACAGTAAAAAGTTTCTAAAATGTAAATTTATTTACAGATATGACATCGCTTTTTTTTTTAACAGCTTTTTTACTTTTAACTTCCATAAAGTAGCACCATGATAAGCATTTTTTTCTAATAGTAAAGCTTGGAGATAAGGTAATTCCATAATTTAAGTGTTTAATCTAGTAATTAGGAAGCATAATATTGATTTTAGTTTAGTAGAATTCTGGAATCTCTAAAGGGGACTTGCTGGCCAAAATTCATTAATCAAAGGAAAGATGAAATTGATAATAGGAATTGATTTAAAGGATATATTATAACATGAACAAAGTAGTGTTGTATAAGAATTAGTTGAATTTTATAATTTAGTTCCAAAAGGGAACCATTCGGCCAAGAGAAAATGAGAAGGTATAAGTGTAATTTTCAATAATTCAATCTCATATTTGACTAAATGAAAAATTATGTATGAATAGTTTATGAAATTAATTTTTGGAAAGATGAAATCAAAACTAAAAATTTAAGATAGAAAGGGAAATGGAATTTCCAAGTATTATGTTATGTAATTGAGCTATTCTTGAATGTGCCCTTTTATCTTGAAATTCTAGGTTTGATATTTGTGAAGAAAGGACTCAAGAGCAAGAAGAAAGAGTTAAGAGATATTTTGAAGGGGTAGCCACAATACTTGACTATAATGTTGATTTTTGCTTAATTGTTGTACTTATTGTGATTTTGGCTAAGCTTATGATGATGATGAGATTATTTGCAAAGTCCTTGTATTAATATGTCATGACAATATGTATGTTAGAGTTTGTGTGAATATGAGGTAATGTAGCTCCCTTTATCATATCAATATGCATTAATATATCTTAATATTGGGATTTCTTTGGAATCTTATTCTTTCCATGGTTTATCTGTTTTAAATAGGGATTAAAACATCAAAGGAAAGGAGCAAGCTGATAGAGAATTATTTTCATTTTGTTATGAGATTTTGAGAAAATATTGGGTACATAAATTTTGATGTTTGACTTTGTGTAAGATAATAAATTTGTGATAATGTTAAGTTGTATTTATCTTTTATAATTGATAAGATTGGGAATGATGAAGTGAATAGTAAATTATTTTACCTTAACAATTAAGAGGACAAATTTTGCCTCTTAAAGATCCAACAGCAGTAGCTTTAATGGACACCTTGTTGTGAGGCAAAAGTCCACCATAGAAAACATCAACAAGATCCACTTCGGTTATGTTGTGGTGTGAACACTGAGTTAATAACCCAATAAACCTCGACCAATAATCATATAAGGACTCATAATCACATTAGAGAATGTTGTTGATCTCTTTCTTAAGTCTTGTGGTCTTAGGTGCTGGAAAAATAACTCTATAAAGGTTCATTTTAGTTGGTCCCAAGTCAAATTGGTCAAATATGTAGGAAGGTTGTAAAGCCACTCCTTGGCTTTTCCTTTTAGTGTGAACTGGAAAGATATCCGTAACATATCTTCTAATTAGGCTTGTGGTGGTTTCACCAAAGAATAACTCATATGAATAGCTTGGAGATGGCGATGTGGGCATTCTTCTACAAAACCATAAAATTTAAGTAAGGATGTAATCAATGATCCTTTAATTTCAAAGTTAACTTTATCAGTGTAAAAACTATAGGGTCATAGTTGACATTGAAATTATTAATCTCCCTAATACTTCTTTCCTCCTCCCTATTTTGGTGGCCATTGTGACCTAATTCATTCTCATTAGGAATAACGTCAGCCATAGGTATTTCTATAGTAATTAACAAAAGAAAATAACCAAAGAAAAGAAAGAAAGTAAACAAAGATAAGCGGCAGAACTATTTAGAAGCACATATCCAAACTAAAATGGAGGAAATAGAACGGATACAAATGTAAAAGTATAGTATATGGAGTTTATATGTATGTCTACACTCAAAGAATGTAAAAAGAAGTGTGAAGAATGAACAATCAAGCAAAAGATGGCAAAAAACATAGAGCTATTTTTAGAAAAATTTGCTACATTCGTCGTGGCCAAAAGTGCAGTTCACCATGGCGAATGAACAAAAAATGAAATTATGTAGAAACAACAGCATTGGAAATTTTGTAAGAACAAGCCCCAGCAGCAAGTGAGTACAATTACAATTTACACCTACTTAAGAGCAATAACAAGCAAAGTATGAAATGCAAATGCAAAAACTTAATGAAATCAAGATATTTAGTGGTTTTTCTTTAAAAGTTTCTATGAAATGAAAAGTCTACAACCTAAAATGCAAAAACTAACTCTAAAATGAAACCTAATAACTCTAACCCATTGTCAATAATGAAATTGTAAAAAATGACTCCTTGGCAACTGTGCCATTAATGAGAACCATTTTTACCTTTAGCCTTGGGGTTCATAATAAAAAAAATTATAGTTTCTAAAGATTGTAGCAAGTCACAACCTCGAGGCATATCTCTTAAGGATCCTTATTGTTAACTATCATAACAAGCTAAACGCATGAGAAAAGCAAGTAAATCATCAAGTTTGTTATGAAATTCATTTGAAACTTAGAATTAACAATGCAATTAAGTAAATTTATTTTTGGGTTTTTATAATAAAAGAGTGGAATTGCTCTTGGGAATTGAAATCAAGTGGCTATATTTACTCAATTAAAAGAAATTTGGGGGTCCTCAAAAGTCATTAGGCTTTCTTAAATACCAAACCTTAACAATTGTTAAGTCCAATGCTTTAAACAACGAAATCTCATTTATTAAAACATTGTGAAGCTCTCCTAATGTGCAATTTATAGATAATTGATGCATTTGGTTACAGACAACAACATTAACATCAATGAAAAATAAAGGAAACATATACAACAATATATTGCAGTACTAAAATATACATTAACCAATCCAAATTACAATAGCCCAAACAACCAAGGATTAAAATCTTAAGCAAAGTCTCAAAATACAAACAAAACCTATATCTACGAATTATAAGTACAAATAGCATATAAAAACGGTAAAGAGATTCCCTAATGTACCATAAATGAGCTCTAGCCATCTTCAATCATCTCAAGAGCAAAGGAGAAGCTTAGTTACACATATGGAACTGATTGCCACCACAAAAACCCTTCTATATTAGTGGCCATTAATGGAATAGGGGTAGGTGACAAACCCATATTTTTACATATTTATTCATATTATTTTGGTGGATTTTTGTCATTATTTTGGTCCTTAATTATATTATTTGTGCACTAATTGGATTAATATGCTTTATATTAAATTAGTACTCAACAAGGGCATAATTGTCATATTTTTTATTATTTCTCCCAAACAATTATTTTTAGAGTAAAATATATTACATTATTATTATTTGTATTTCAGATATTTAGAAGAAATTGAAATTTACAAATGACAATAAGTGACCATAAATTCAAAAATTATATATGAGGACCCATGGGCCAAACCTTATGTTTTGGCCCAATAGGTTTTTTTTATTCCTTGTTTTAGCTTTTAAATGAGATACATGAGAGCCAGGGGAGAGGACAACCACCAAGAAACATACACGCACATAATCTTGAGTTTAGCCGCGACACCACTGAGCACATATCAGTCGACTCATCTTCATCACCCTTGTACAGCTGAGCACTCCAATTCCACAATCGCGAACACCACCCATCTCAACATAGGGCTGTCACCTTCCCTCTCATCATCGTCATCACTTCCTTCTACTCATCCACTAACCGTCATCATTCCATCTCCCTTTATTTAATTGTACACGCCATTTAGTTTGTACTCACAAAAGGCCATCTTCATCTCACCATACCTCATCTCTGTCATCCATTCATCTCTACAAGCAACCTTCATTCAAGCACTCTATGACTACACGTGTGGCAAACACCTCTCATAATCAACACACCTCTAATCTGTTATAGCAACCATCATATCCATCTCCTTCCTATTTCAGAATGATGGTGTAGCGAGAAGGACATAAGTAGTGATAGTACAGTGATGGTGGTAGCTTCTATGACAGCTATGCGTGACTAAGCATTCTAATCCTCCTAATCAATGGCAAAAGGCATGACCTTGGAATCTCAAATTGGGTGTTTAATATTGAGTTATGATTGAGCACTTGTTATTAATATTCTTAATCCCAATTTATTTTTCTGGTGGCAATTAATAGATTGAAACTTTGGAGCATATCTTCGGACGATTCGAGGTGGCTTAGTTGTTAGATTAAAAGTTTAATTATAATTCTAGTTCATTGTTTTTAACTCCCATATCTGTTGAAGCTATGATTGTCTACACTATTGAATTGGAGGATTGCTTTTATTATTATTAATCACTTTTGCTTTCATTCAATTTACCTATTACCATTTATTATCACTATCTTTAAATTAAAATACAAAAATATTTTATTTAAATTTATTTTTAATTTATTACATTTAGTTGTTAGTCAATCAACCCAAACACCATTTTATAGCTCAAGTTGAGTTGTATTTAGTTATCTAGGAATTTAATTTCATTTTGGGTCCTAAAAAAGGACGACCCAAGGTTGCATTATACGTAATCTCTGGTTTAATTTTTGAAGTAACTCCAAGGCGACATTAGATGTAAGTTATTTTAGTGGGATAAGTGAAAAATGATGAAGGGGATGAGGTGAGTGTTTGATGGTGAATAGTGGTGGTATGATAGGGTTTTGGCTGAAAATCAAGAATATTAAGATTAGAGAGTCGGATCTTGGATGAAAAATGAGAATTAGATAAGATCTGGTTGTTGGTTTGGGCCACAATTGTGACTTTTGTTTTCTATGTTTGTTCACCATATCGAAGTGACACATTTTATTAAAAAGTGTAATTAAGCCCCTGGGTCCTTCTTTGACAGTAATCCCTAGGCCCTTTTCTACTATTATGAAATTTTAGGTCATTTTCTTGCGTTTGTCAAATCTTCTCTTAACTCTAAAATTCTCCAACATCCTACAATGAAATTAATCAAAAGTAGCATCAAATATTCTGAATTAATTATCTAAAGAGTAAAGCACAAAAATATGACCAAAATGCCCTTTTTACAAAATTTAAAGCACAATTTACAAACAAGACCTTAGATCATAAATAACCTATAATATATGCAAATTAAGCTAAAAAATCCTATAAAAGACCCCTAAAATGATAGAAACTAACACATTACAATTAGGTCTCATCAAAGCTTAAAAATTGACTATTAATGTTTTCTAAAAACTAAGATATATTGCTTTACCAAAATAAATTAATATTATGTTAGAAAGTTTCATTTTTTAACTATGTAGTGTCAATTCAATTTATTGATCCAAATTGACTTTAGCAATACTAAGTCCCAAATTGGCTATCTCAACATGATATTTTCCTTCTAAAATATCCTTACTTTTGTATGTCTTAGGGACCATTTAGTAGTATTTAGAACCACTTACAAACCTTGGAAGTCTATTAGCTAAATCTGGAATTTTACTTTTCTCGAGTTACTGTTCATATAGTATTTTCAGATTAGGAGATGAACTTCAAAAAAACATAATTAATTCTAGAAAAATTGAAATGAAGTGGTTCAAAAAGATACGTGAAGATAACATCTTTAAATTTAAGGAAAAAATAATTTTCAGACCAAATACTTATTCAATTAATACAGTTTATTCGTCACATATTACTATTCATTTGGTCAAAAACTTTGTAAATAGATTCTAGTCCCTTTCTTTGGAAAATTTGTTCTCTTTGTACAAAGATTGAAATAAGGTGTTCTTGGTGTCAAAATGAAGCTTGGCATGTTAGCTAAATGTCTATAAAATTTTATACATTTATCCCATCATTTGCTATTTTTCATTACATCATGAGCATTGTGGCTCAAACATGACATATAACATCATGTCTTGCAACAATTTATACATTCATCATATAACATTTACATCATCCAATCCCTAACTTCTCTTTATACTTCTTCATCCTCTTTCACCATTAATAAACCTCTGGGATTGGGATTACATGGAGGGGGTGAGATTTCTGGGGAAATCTCAGTAGCAAACGATACTAAATAATACATGCATTAATGTAAATACTTGTGCTTACTTGTGAAAGTGTTAACATTGTGTAATATGCATGCTTCCATATAGCATATGAAATACAATTGGCTAAATTAATCATAGAAATAGAGTTTCAATCATAAGCACATACGCAAAACAATTCAACAAAGCCATAGCATAATCAAGCATAACATTCAATACATATAAGTTTAGGATAAGTTTACTACCTAACTTTCTTGATTTCTTTCACTTTATCTTTCCTCTTTCTTCTCACTTCTCTTTGATGTGTGGCTGCCTCCTTGGAGGCCACGATCAAATCCTAACATCACATAATCATTCATCCATTACAATCTAACTTCCTTGGACATTACACTTACTTTAACTAACATAACTTCTTTTGATATTTACTAATTGACTTGGCCTTTGAACCAATTGATGTCTTGACTTTACCCTACACAATTCCACCTTTTGAATCCATTTATGAGTTTAAAATCATGAAATTCTAACTCCTATGCACTGTTCTAGATATATTTGAAAAACATGCATAATTCTTCCAAAAATTCTCATATTGATTCCAATGCTTCCCATACTTGTTTCTCTACTTTATCCCACACAACTTTCTATTTTAAAATCATTGGAAACATCAAAATCATGAAATTAGAATCACTGTTCATACAAGTAAATAGTAACTGAGAAGAACTTTAAAAACTACAACTTGGAATTCTAATGCTTCCAAGGTTCGAAACATGTCCAATCTTACACAAAATCATTATATGAATTCAATGGAAACATTAGATTATTGAAATTATATCTCCTTATATCATGAACAATGCAAACCCAAATGGTTCAACTATGGCAAAGTCAAGAATATCAACTTGATTTAACAACCAATCACTTAACTAGCTTGTTTAAGCTTCAATCACATATCTCTAACTTTAATTTCTTCTTTCTCCTTTCATATAAGGTTTTGAACAGCATATAAACCTTAGAGAAAACTCTACTTTCTTCCATGAAAACCCTAAGTTCAAGCTCCCAAATTAAAGGAAAATAAGCTAGGATAGTTTGCTTACCTTTAATCTCTAGCTTGCTTGAACTTTATACCTTGAATCTTCTTTGTCTTGGCTTGAGTTTTGCAAGAGGTTCCCCAAGGGTTCTCATGTCACAGTTTTTATTAGAAATTGTGGGGTATTTATAGCCAAATTCCATGGAAAATCAATAGCCAAGATCTCTTTATGCACTATTTGATCTAATGGCTCACATTTAATCTTGGATTTAACTTTTCTAAAAAGCTAATCATGACATCATCTATGGCATCATTAAGGGATACTTCATAGGACATATGGCAAAATTTCCAAGGGAAGAAGCTTCTAAAAAACTTTTAGCCCAATCCGGTACTGACTCAGTCTAATTTCTCAAAAATCAAAATGTTTTATAATTCTAATTTTTCTGAGATACCATAATATGCTTTCTGTCATATCCTAATTTTTAGGCCTAAAAGCTTAGTATGTAGCCTGAAAAAGGTAGGCTACTAGACCATATTGTGCAGTAGTCCCAGAAGTATACAGATGATGTTCAGGGACTAAATTGTAAGAAAGTGAAAATTCAGGGAAAATAGTGAAAGTCCATGTGGGCATAATGGGAAAGAAAGAGGTATTTCTTGGGAACCGAACCACCAGAGTGGTTGGGCTTAGTTAGAAACCCAAGATGACATTTAAAGGCCCAAAAACGTAGGCATAGTAGTTATGGGAGTTTGAGAGGCATTAAAATAATATTTTAGTGTTTTTCCATAAAGTAAGGTGTCCCAGTTCTATCCTTAACCGGGTAAAGCACTAAAATAATGCCTCTCAAACTCCCAAAACTACTAGGCCTACATTTTTGGGCCTTTAAATGTCATCTTAGGTTTCTAACCAAGCCTAACCACTCTAGTGGCTCGGTTCCCAAGAAACACCTCTTTCTTTCCCATTATGCCCATATGGACTTTCACTATTTTCCCTGAATTTTCACTTTCTTACAGTTTAGTCCCTGAACATCATCTGTATACTTCTGGGACTACTGCACAATAGGGTCTAGTAGCCTACCTTTTTCAGGCTATATACTAAGCTTCTAGGCCTAAAAATTGGGATATGACACTTTCTAACCTTAAATCAAGTATCCGGATTCTTCCTGCCATTGACTTTCTTGTTCTGGGCCTTAACTTAATTACAGATCCTTTGGCAACTTACCAAAACGTCCCTTGGCTCTTCTTTATTTACTTTAACATCTTAAGGGCATTATCATCTTTTCACACCTCATGAGAGTATTCCCTGACCTTGGTCAACTATTCTGGGAATTCTCCTTGACCATCTAACCTTAGTCAAATGACCAAAATGCCCTTTATCTGACTCTGACTCAGACTCAATGACACCACACAGTGGCATACTCAGTGGTATTTTTATAATTTTATATTTTTTCTTGGTCTTTATTAGCCCTGACCCACATACTTATCTAAAAATATTACTGGGCCTATAAAATGCCATTTTGGGCCCTCTATATGATCCACTACCTTTATGGGCTAAAGTCCCGAGAAATTCCCCTGAAACATATTTATTGGGTGTTTTAATATACTGTAAATTCCATAATAAATTCTACAGAACTCCTTTTTGAGTTCTATCAATTTCATAAATTCTTATATTAATTATAGGAATTTACTGAAAAATTTCATCTGATTCTGAGATTCAGAGGATACTGTATTAATTTCCCTTTGTTTAGAGAATAATATAAATTTTTTGGTACCTCAAATCCAAATTCCGTGTTGCGTCAAACTGATTAGAATAATTTTCTCTATTTACTGAAAAAATTTAAGACTAATCTGATTTTAGACATTTTTGGATATTTTCCGGCTTAACTTTCTCATAATTACCATTTTACCCTTGAACTTTTAAAAATTACACTTTGCACTATAAACTTTTAAACTTTTCATTTTAGTCCCTCATCTTTATACCTTTGCCTAATCATTGTTTTTCCTTTCTATTCATTATCAACATCCTTTCCAAACCTCTTTCCACTATCCATATTATACAGATAGGGAAAAAGTAGGATGTGACATTTCTACCCCCTTAAAATAAATTTTGTCCTCGAAATTTACTTAGTACCTCAGTCAACTATCTTAAATATATATATATATATCTTTTTTCTACTTTATGACTAAGGATTGGGGTATCTATCTCTTATCTTCTATCTCGACATCTTAACGGAGTACTTTCCATATCCGTAGATTTTCATATCTGTGCTATAATTATTCTTTTGTTCTGAATCAACTCAATCAGAGCTGAATTCTACTTCATTCTATTACTTGCTTACTTGCTATGCATCTATTTACATATGGACTTCTCAACATATTGGACTTGAGTAGTGTCCATTTCTTTCATATAAAATTCTCTCGAATACTATTGTATTATGGAGTTTTCATAAACTACTCATCATACCTTTAATACGTATCTCTTATTATTTCTCTAAGTATCTAGCGAAATTTTCTTAACATCCACAAAGCTTTATCTCTCATTTTTGTATCATCATACTTCTTTTCTTCTTATCGTATTTAATAACTCATCATAATACAAAGATAAGACTTATGTCATTATTCTTTCGTTCTTTACTTTACTGCTGGGTAGAAGCACATAAGAGCACATACTCTAACATGTATAATGCCTGGCCAACGTGTTGTTGCAGGACTACATACCTGCTCATCAATGCAAAGCTCTAATATCGAAGCTCAAGCATTCCTTTTCTTAATATGCACACCGCTAACACTCAGAGTTTGCACAGCTCTATCACGTGGAGCTTGCATTGTTCTAACATTTGGAGCTTTATCATATTTTACAAACATAACATAATGCTTGGAATTTCATGCAAGGAGTGAAAGCTCTCACTTCCTATTTCATTTATAACATAACATACAATCATCTTATCCCTTTCAAAAAGGGAACCTCCCTATCTGTTTACAAAGCTAGCTATAAAGCCACTTCGTATTGTACTTCTTGATACATATTTCTCATTATGTATCACATTACATATTTCTCATAACGTATCTCATTACGTACTTTGCATGTCGTATTATGGCATATCTAGCCAAATCTGGCTATATCATGGTCTATCTCACCTTTTCATGACTTATCTTGAGATACCATAAGTCAAACATTCTCTTTAACTTATAACTTTTTTAGCTTTTGAGAAAACTCTTCTAAATATTTCCTTTCAAATCCATTTTATTGGACTTGACATAAGGTTCTAGTCTCTTACCATTCATAACCCTTCTTGACTTTTCATAGCTCTTTCTATCATTTTACATAACTCTGTACATATATACCAAATTTTTGCAGCATTTACATCCTTTTTCATCACTTCCTAGGGAGTCACCTATCATTAGGCTACTATTGCCTAAGCACGATTAACTAAAAATACAGACAAAAATCTAAAGCACTGGTGTCAACAAGCTCTAACCCTAGTACTTTCCTATCTTAGACACTTCTCATACTGTCTCTCTTGGGTCTATCTGTCCTTCTAATCTTTTTATCCTCATGTGGAGGATCTATTTGTCTCTTATTCTTATTCTCTGTAATACATCTTAAGGATCTCTTTATTCTTATTTGACCCTTTCTCATATCTTATGAGATATTATTTTTCTCTTCCTTAGGCATATTATCTACAAGCTCATAAATATCTATTACTCATGACTAAAAACTTTAACTATGATCCCTTAATTCCTTTCTCGAGTAAGAAGATTATGAGTTCAGGCCATAATAATAAGGCTATCTGAAATTAACATCAGGGGTACTCTTTCTGTTATGAGTTAACTAACTTGTGAAGCTTCTTTACCTTAACCTTTTCCTTGGTATTAGTCTTTCCAAAGAAATAATATACTTATGGTTCAATACTTTCTTTCTCTAAGCTAGGTCTACTACGACCCTTAGGATCTACTGTGATCAACTGTAAGCCTCCTCAAGATCTAACTGTGACCCTAAAATTCTATTTTCTATGAGCCACGCTAGGATCTAACTGTAATCCTCTGGAATCTACTGCGATTCCATTGTATTGTATTCTCATTTCTGGAAGACCTAACCAATGGACAAAGTTACAAGGTTAGCGACTTCCACTTAATTGTTAACTCAACAGATAATTCCCCAAAAATGATCACAAATGCCAATATTATCTATTAGGATTTTACTTATTTCCTTTATCACTTAGGAATTTCTCATATTATTCCCATCGTTCATAACTTTACTATGTCCATTACTGTAGAGAGCTACACAGTCTCTACCATACACATATCTATCATAATATATTCATCTTATCTGGTAGATATTACTATACATGAGCTACACTGTCCATTCTCTTGGCTCTATCTCAAGAGCAATATAACTCTATCACAAGAGCAATTTAGCTCTATTGCGTGAATGCTAACTTTTATTATATAGACACTGCTTCTTCTTAGAGCTGCATCATCTTTCATAATGCTTCTCACTTCATTTCATATTCGTGGTACATCATTCACGTATCTTATCTATACTGAAGGGATATGTCATAAGTACTATAATCATTTATCTATAGATTCACTATTAACCTTCATCTCTAATATCATTTATTGCTTTTCTATTGCTTTATCATTATCAAGTTGAATTATTTAATTGCATGTCGTATGGTATGGGAGAAATATAATTTTCTCATCATATATACTCTACCCTTAATGAAATGCGAAAGGGGAGTATTCATTTATTATAGCATACTCTAACATGCATAATATGCAAGGAGATGCAATCATTTAAGCATTCTCTAACATGCATGTTATAACATCCTTACTTTCATACGTCTTAGGGACAATTTAGTAGCATTTAGAATCACTTACAAGACCTTAGAAGTCCATTAGCCAAATCTAGAATTTTACTCTTTCTCGGGTTACTATTCATATGGTATTCTAGATTACGCAATAAACTTCAAAAAATCATAATTAATTCTAGAAAAATTGAAATAAAGTGGTTCAAAAATCTACGTGAAGCTAACAATCTTAACTTTAAGGGAAAAATAATTTTCAGACCAAATGATTATCCAATTAATACAGTTTATTTGTTGAACTCTACTATTCATTTGGACAAAAACTCTTGAAACAGATTATGATCCCTTACTTTAGAAATTCATTTATTTGGATATACATATCCAAATGAAACGTTCTACCTATGCACTTAAAGCTCTAGATGTATGCTACATGCTTGTAAAATTTTATGAAATAATTCCTTCATTTACTAGGTCAACTGAAGCCACAACAAAACTGCTTTAGGACCTACGTTTTTACCATTTTAGTTTCCTTTCTTTTACTTTCAATAATTGTTCCAACATGCATAAGCTATCAAATAAGCTCCTCAATATTCATATACATCATGTACATATGTCATAAGTATTACAAATAGTTTTATCACATAGATGGACACCTTATATGGAATTTATATACATAGATAATCCATAGCATATGCTAGGATCTCAATTACTTCCATTCTTTAGCTCTTCTCCATGCATACATTTTCTATCATGCTTGACCTAAATTGATTGGTTATGGAAGAGTGAGATTCTAGGGAATCTCAGTAGCAAACATTACCACTTAAATATGCAAGATGGATGCTAATGCATGATATGTAATTTCATTAAGTTTTCTTTGATTAGTGACATGCCATCATGCTATATACTTTTATATAAAATGCATGGCCATGGAAAACATGTTATTAACAATATATTCAACATAATTTATCATGTCACAACATCATTCAAATATCATATACATGTCAATACATAAGCATACCACATCAAGCACATAAAGAAGTAAGTTCACTACCTTGCTCTTAAGCTTTTTCTCTTGATCTTTTTTGCACTTACTCCCTAGCTTTCCAACCATGAAGTATTTCGGTCAATCATTTCCCAACATCTTCTTAGATGTTTCATGGTCCTAAACACATTCATATTCATCACATAATTCATTAGGACTCATGAACTCCAACTATGTTCAAAACTAACCTTGTTACATACTTTATTATCATAACTTTCTCTAATCTTCACTAATCCACTTGGCTCTTGAACCAATTGATATGTTGAATTTACCCTATACAATTTCATATTTTGAATCCATCTATGAGCTTAGAATCATGAAATTCTAGCTCCTTCATGTCCTGCTGTATAGAACTGAACTTATGCATACAATTCTTTCAAAAATTATCATTTTGATTTTAATGCTTCCCATACTTGTTTCTTCACTTTACCCTACACAACTTTTCATTTTAAAATAATTGGAAGCATCAAAATCATGAAATTCCAATCATTGTTCATGCGAGTGAACAATAACCTTGAAGAATTTTAAAAACTACAACCTTGAGATTTTAATATTTCCAAGGTTCAAAACCTTTTCAATCCTATACAAAATCATCATATAAATTCAATGGAAGCATTAAATCATTGAAATTCCATTTCCTTCCCTTATGGATAGTGCAGACCGAACAAGGTACACCATGGTAAAGTCAATATTAACTTGATTCAAAAACCAATCACTTAACTAGCTTGTTTAAGCTTCAATCATATATTTCTAATTTTAATTTCTTCTTTCCCCTTTCATATAAGGTCTTTGGGAAGCACCACCCCTTAGAGAAAACTCAACTTTTCCCCAATGAAAACCCTAAGTTCAAGCTCCCAAATCAAAGAAAAATAAGCTAGGAGAGATTGCTTACCTTTAATCTCTAGCTTGCTTGAACTTTGATACCTTGAATCTTCCTTGTCTTGGCTTGAGTTTTCATTTTGCAAGAGTTTTCCCAAGGTATAACAAGGCCACAGTTTGGATGCAGAAATGAGGGAGTATTTATAGAAAAATCTTGATAGAAATCATTGGCCAAGATTAGTTTGTACACTACTTAATCTAATCGCCCACATTTAATCTTAGATTTAACTTTTTCCAAAAATAATAATTATAACATCATGTGGGACAGCTTAAGGGACACCTCATGGGGGTTAGGTGGCAAAATTCTAATAGGGGAACCTTCTAGAAAAATTTCAGTCCAATCAGGTACCGATCGGAGCAGTTTCAAGCAACCGGACTATTTTCTGTTCCTAATTTCCAGAATGACCAAAATGCCATCCATCCATCACTGGTATAATATGGGCATCCAAGGGCATTTTCATAATTTCGCATTCTTCCTAGACTGCTCTGGACTCTAGCCCACTTAACTGTCCAGTCACCATAGTGGGCTCATGATGGCACCATTTGGGCCTTTGTATGGACTTATTGCCTTTATGGTAGAATTCCTAAGACAACTCTCCTGATCCTATTTATCGGGTATTTTATTTCACCTTAAAATCCCGTAAGGATTCTACAGGATTCATTTTCTGACTCTGTCAATTTTATAAATTCTTACATTAAATATGGGGATTTCTAATAAAGTTTTATCTAATTCTGATGTCTGAAAAGTACTATAATAATTCTTCTAACTTTATAAATTTATATCAATTAATCGTGACCTCAAATCAAAATTATGTGTTGCATTAAACTGACCGGAATAATATTGTCTATCTACTGGTAAACTTTGGGTCTAATCTAATTCTAGGTATTTTTCACCTGTTTCGGCTCAACTTTCTCATATTTACGTTTAAGTCCCTGAACTTTTTGAATAAATGCATTTTGGCCCCTGAACTTTTAGCTATCTGTATTTAAGTCCCTTAACTTTTGAAAATTACACTTAAGGGCCCAACTTTTGTTTATACCTTCACTTTTTGCCTTCAACCTTTTCTAATTTTCATTTTAGTCCTTCTCTTTCTTCAAGAGCTATCTAACCCTTATCATTTCTTCTTATCTTTGTCATAATCCTTTCCAAACCTCTTTCCACTATCAGTACTATACGGATAGGGAAAAATTAGGATATGACACATGTTATCGTATGACAACTGTAAGGAGATACAACTGTTCATCATATCTTATGCCAACATAAGCCATATAACATAATTTGCTCAACCATCCCTCATACGCACATTGCAATTAAACAATTAACTAGGTAAACTTTAAAGCATTCTTTCCTCTTTCATATTATTTATCAGACTATCTATCTGGCCAGATTATTGTTAGACCCTAAAGTAACTATTTATCTAACTTAGGCTGCCATGTTCCCCTCTTACTAGGGTATAGACTCAACCCTTCATTACTCTTTCTTACTTAGGGAATAGGGGAGTCACTTTATCTTTTTAAATGTGGCTACCTTTATCTCTCTAAACATCATAAACTTCTTTTTCTTATCTTGCATACATCTACCGCTCTGTTGAACTTCAACAACTACCTAAGAAAAACTTTCTTTGTAACACAAAATTCAATATGTGAACTAACTTCTAAGTCATTCAACTCTTAATGTTCATGTGGATGAACTTGGCTAAGTATTCATCAAAGGGTTTCTCTTTCTCTAATTTAACCCTTAGCCTCACGTTTATCACTATCTAACTAAGAGGAATGCTTCTCATAAACTATTCAGGAAACACTTCTCAGGTGATCGGATCAATCTCCATCTCTATAGAGTAACTTTTGTATCAATCTACTATCTCTTAACTCTTTTTGTCTGTTAGTCTCAATCTGCTCTAGACTAGACTATGCTTCCTTTCTAGTCTTTTCTTGATTCTGACTAACTTAAGTTACTTGTATCTCATTCATCATCTAGTACTATTACTTTTGTTCTCTAGGGTGCTCTACCCTAGGTCTGCTAAGTTATTGTCTCTTCATGATGGTATCCCTCTGTTCTAGGACCTTTAACTTTTTATCTATTAACAATCATATCTCTAATGTTAAGCCATGTATTAGGCTCATTTTTAGGCAAGTCTGATTCTAACTTATTATTCTGTTCAGTAAATACTAGCTAAATAAATCTTTCGTAACATAGATTAACTCCTGGTAATCATATAGAGGATATACTTTTAAACATTTTCTTAAACTATTCTTCTATATCTCAGTGCATCATACTATTTAGCTTACCTACACTATAAGCTAAACCTCTAACTGATAAACTTCAGTGAGATCTGCATCTTCATTCTTGTCATCAGGTCTCTGTGCATTCTAGTCGCAACCTGAGTACTGGCTAGTTGCGACTCATATTCTCTATGAACTTTAGTCGCGACCATCTCAACTTACTCGTCATGACTTGATAGCTTTATGTTCTTCAGTCGCGACTATAAGTCATATTCCGTCATGACCTAACAGCTCTATAACTTCCAGTCGCGACCAATGGTCTTTACTCATCACGACCAAGATGCCTCTGTAAATATTTGTTGTGACCCATAGCTTAACTTGTCATGACTTAACTTCTCTGGAACTTCTAGTCGCGACCTAAACTGCTTCACATCGCGACCTGAGCATAGCTTTTCCTAAACATTATCTTCTAATGTTCCTGACTCTGATGAGCTTGAGTCAATTGAAACTCATTCATATCTATCTATCATAATCACATTAAATAGGGAACATATTCACATAGATGTTCAACCAACTATCATTTTATTATATCATATCAAAACTCATATATCACCATAACATTTGTACATACAAGTTCATTACATATTCAGAGTACATCGTAACTATCATACATCTATGTAATTACTTTATACTATTTACAAATTTACATTACCCCTCATCTCTTTTTACATTCTTTTTTAGGGAATAGTGAACTGTAAATATTTTTGCACACATAGCTGCCACCCCTGTATATCAACTGGCATATTATTTGCCAAAAACTCACTTAACTCTACATGTCATGTAGGGGTATATGGCAGTATATGACTTATTACCATCTCATACCAATCTTCTAGAGTGTAAATCTGATTCAGGTCAATACCCTCTATTGTATATATCTTTATCATCCTTTCTATGGAATTAAGGAACTGTAGATAAACTTACTACTCTTGATCTATACTTATGTCCATCCCTTGACCTAGACTAAGTAATTCACTCTCCACAGACTTCTTGAGACTGATATAGTCAATATTATCTATTTGTAGCAAATAAAGTGGGGTTGACTAGGACCAAGAATATCACATTGATCTTTCTCTATAAAGTCACATATTCCTAGACTTTGAGAATGGACAGGGACTATCATAGACTTTTACTGGATCTCTGGATTAAATGACTGTTATATATTACTCATAGCAAAACTATCCTCAAACTCTAGTGGAGGAGGAATAATAGCTAGTCTACCTATAATCCAGTACCAGTACTCAACTTCCTCAGCCATAATATGTCCTCTCATCAGAGGAATAGAGCTCACATTAAGGTTATAGGGCACTCCAACAAACTTATATTGTATAGTCACTGGACTCAACATCATCTGGTATATGCACAACTTCATACTAAATCTCTACATAACCTTCAGACTGCAGGTTTGAGTCTACAGAAATATCTATGGGATATTCTACTGAGACCTCCCTAATCGATCCTCTATATGAGGATAATAGTCTAAATATATATCTTCACTATCTAAAGGAGGATAATAGTCTAAATATATATCATCTTCATATATCACTGTTGGCTGGGGGTCTCCCTTATTAACTAAAGACTCTGACTTAACTTTATGAAATCACATATCTATTTCTACAATATTTGGTTAAATAAACAATGCAAACTATCCTAATCAATACCCTAACATAACAAAGTACTTACTATTTAGAGTTAGGGTCTCGGAACTATCTTATATCATGCCAGAAACTTCTGCTCTGATACCAAAATGAAACATCCTTACTTTCGTACATCTTAGGGACCATTCAGTAGCATTTAGAACCACTTACAAGACCTTGGAAGTCCATTAGCTAATTCTATAATTTTACTCTTCTCGAGTTACTGTTCATGTGGTATTTACAGATTAGGCGATAAACTTCAAAAAATCATAATTAATTTTAAAAAAATTGAAATGAAGTGATTCAAAAAGCTACATGAAGATAACATCTTGAAATTTAAGAAAAAAACAATTTCCAAACCAAATACTTAGCCAATTAATACAATTTATTCATAAAAAATTACTGTTCATTTGGTCAAAAATTCTGTAAATAGATTATAGTCCCTTTCTTTGAAAAATTTGTTGTCTTTGTACAGACATCAAAATAAGGTGTTCTTGGTGTCAAAATGAAGTTTGACATGTTAACTAAATGTCTATTAATTTTCATACATTTATCTCATCATTTGCTATTTTTCATATCATCAAGAGCATTGTGGCTCAAACATGATATATAACATCATGTCTTGCAACAATTTATACATTCATCATATAATATTTACATCATCCAATCCCTAACTTCTCTTCATGCTTCTTCATCCTCTTTCATCATTAATAAACCTGTGGGATTGGGATTACATGGAGGGGGTGAGATTTCTAGGGAAATCTCAGTAGCAAATGATATTAAACAATACATGCATTAATGTAAATACTTGTGCTTGCTTGTGAAAGTGTTAACATTGTGTAATGTGCATGCTTCCATATAACATATGAAATACAATTGGCCAAAGTAATCATAAAAATAGAGTTTCAATCATAAGTACATACGCAACACAACTCAACAAAGCCATAGCACAATCAACCATAACATTCAATACATATAAGTTTAGAATAAGTTTACTACCTCACTTGCTTGGTTTCTTTCACTTTATCTTGCCTCTTTCTTCTCACTTCTCTTTGATGTGTGACTGCATCCTTGGAGTCCAACATCAAATCCTAACATCACATAATCATCAATCCATTACAATCTAACTTCCTTGGACATTAAACTTACTTTAACTAACATAACTTCCTTTAATCTTTATTAATTGACTTGGCTTTTGAACCAATTGATGTCTTGACTTTACCCTACACAATTTCACCTTTTGAATCCATTTATGAGCTTAGAGTTATGAAATTCCTACTCCTATGCACTGTTCTGGATAGATTTGAAAAACATACATAATTCTTTCAAAAATTCTCATATTGATTCCAATACTTCCCATACTTGTTTCTCTACTTTATCCCACACAACTTTTCATTTTAAAACCATTGAAAACATCAAAATCATGAAATTAGAATCACTGTTCATACGAGTAAATAGTAACTGAGAAGAACTTTAAAAACTACAACTTGGAATTCTAATGCTTCCAAGGTTCGAAACATGTCCAATCTTACACAAAATCATTATATGAATTCAATGGAAACATTAGATTATTGAAATTATATCTCCTTATATCATGAACAATGCAAACCCAAATGGTTCAACTATGGCAAAGTCAAGAATATCAACTTGATTTAACAACCAATCACTTAACTAGCTTGTTTAAGCTTCAATCACATATCTCTAACTTTAATTTCTTCTTTCTCCTTTCATATAAGGTTTTGAACAGCATATAAACCTTAGAGAAAACTCTACTTTCTTCCATGAAAACCCTAAGTTCAAGCTCCCAAATCAAAGGAAAATAAGTTAGGATAGTTTGCTTACCTTTAATCTCTAGCTTGCTTGAACTTTATACCTTGAATCTTCTTTGTCTTGGCTTGGGTTTTCATTTTGCAAGAGGTTCCCCAAGGGTTCTAATGCCATGGTTTTCATCAGAAATTGTGGGGTATTTATAGCCAAATTCCATGGAAAATCAATGGCCAAGATCACTTTGTGTACTATTTGATCTAATGGCTCTTATTTATTCTTGGATTTAACTTTTCTTAGAAGCTAATGATGACATCATCATAACATCATCAAGGGACACTTCATAGGACATATGGCAAAATTTTGAAGGGAAGAAGCTTCTGGAAAAATTTTAGCCCAATCCGGTACTGACTCAATCCAATTTCTTAAAAACCAGACTATTTTATAATTCTAATTTTTCTAAAATTCCATAATATGCTTTCTAACCTTAAATCCAGTATCCAGATCCTTCCTACCATTGACATTCTTAGACTGGGTCTAAACTTAATTAAAGATCCTTTGGCAATTTTCCAAAATGTCCCTTGGTTCTTTTTTATTTACTTTAACATCTTAAGGGCATTATGGGAATTCTCCTTGACCATCTAACCTTAGTCAAATAACCAAAATACCCTTCGTTTGACTCTGACTCAATGACACCACATAGTGGCATACTAAGTGGTATTTTCATAATTTTATATTTTTTCTGGTCTTTATTAACCCTAGCCCATATACTTATCTAAAAATATTAGTAGGATTATAAGATGTCATTTTGGGTCCTCTATGTGATCCACTACCTTCATGGGTTAAACTCCCGAGAAATTCTCCCGAAATATATTTATCAGGTGTTTTAATATACCATAAATTCTATAAAACTTCTTTTTGAATTCTGTCAATTTCATAAATTCTTATATTAATTATAAGAATTTACTGCGTAATTTCATCTATTTTTAGATCCAGAGGATACTGTATTAATTTTCCTTTTTTCTAGAGATTAATATAAATTTTTTGGGACCTCAAATCCGAATTCCGTGTTGCATCAAACTGATCAGAATAATTTTCTCTATTTACTAGAAAAATTTGGGACTAATCTGATTCTGGGCATTTTTGGGTCTTTTTCGGCTTAACTTTCTCATAATTACCATTTTGCCCTTGAACTTTTGAAAAATACATTTTACACTATAAAACTTTTAAACTTTTCATTTTAGTCCCTCATCTTTATACCTTTGCCTACTCATTGTTTTTCCTTTCTATTCATTATCACCATCCTTTCCAAACATCTTTCCACTATCCGTATTATACAGATAGAGAAAAAGTAGGATGTGACACCTTCCACAGGGTTGAAATAGCTAATTTTGCTTAAGGGTATATTATCTAACTATATATAGTTGAGGATTTATTTTTGGTTACTATGGTCGATGATATTTTGTTTATATTTTTTATTTGTTTCAATTGATATGAATAGGAGAATAATATTATTAATAAGGAAAGAAAAAATCTTTTTAAATTTCCATGTCATTACAATAATTGCAAAAATAGAAGTAGCTTTTTTAGGGGCATCCATAAATAGATGTCAAATTTATTCATGTCACACTAATTGAAAATTGCGCTTTTTGTTTAATCCTATAGGTCTTCGCATTCAAAGCTCGAACATACATCTTCTTTCCACGTATTTTGGTAACATAATGGTCTCTACTTAATTTTAGCTTTTTGACTATTTATACACTATATGTTTTGTGATTATAAATAGCAATCTACCAAATAGGTTGATCATATCTCTGAAACAACATTTACAACCACGAAGTAGGAAACCATAATACAGAAGGAATTAGTCATGATGTACAAGAAATTGAGTATTACCATATGCACCTTGTTCTTATTTATCGGCCCCTTCACTAAAGCTCACGCAAAAAATTTCGATATAGCTACCTATGGCGGGAAGCCTCATGGAGATATAACTGATGTAATGCTATTGCATATTCAAATGATACGCACAAGACCAATTGTATTGTTTATAATTCAATGAATCTTAATATTTCTTGCCTATTATTAACATGTTTGTGAATGTGTCCCTGAAGGCTCTCACAAAAGCATGGACTGCGGCATGTGCTGCCACAGATGCTAGCAAAATTTTGGTTGGTCCAGGAACTTACACGCTACATGCGGTGAATCTTAAAGGACCTTGCACGTCTCCTTCTATGGAGTTGCAAGTTGATGGTTTAATTCAAGCACCAGCAAACCCTGCGGATCTAAAAGGCGCAGCCCAATGGGTTATAATAGGATATGTGAATGCCTTCACATTATCTGGCACCGGAACCTTTGATGGCCAGGGTCCAGCTGCGTGGAAAACAAATGATTGTGCGACAAATTCAAAATGCAATTGGCCTACTATGGTAAATAACATCAAACAAATCTTATCCTATCTAAACTTATTTTATTATTCTCTCTTTTTTAAAAAAATAATATGTTTCCTTGACCTAATGATTAAAATATTAGAATAGAAGAACAACCCAAGAACTATGTAGTGGATTATGTATATAACTACTTTTAGTTGTTAGCTAAAACTAACATACTTGATTTGAAATACAGAGCAAGATGAATATGAATATTTATCCATATTCAATATTTTCTCTTTGTTAAACAAAAAAGAAATACCCAAAAATGTAGTAGAAGCTAGGAAGTACACCAAATCAATTCCCAAGAAAGGCCAAGGCCATTTTCTATTTATGTAACTTGTCATGAACATGGAGGAGAATCTTCTCCTATGAGAAATTGTATTGTTTGGCCTTGTTTGAAGTATTGCCTAATAAGTTGAACCATTTATTAGGATTTTACAATGACATAATCATCATTCAATGATTACATGCATTAATTATTATATCAAGCCTCTCACTGTTTTGGAATGTGAGAGGACAAAATTATCCCATCTCCAGTGCTATCCTCCTTAAATTACAATAACACGAGTTTCATGTCAAATGAACAGAACTTTGGTTTCAACTTCATCAACAATTCAAATATCAAAGGCGTAACTTCAAAAGATAGCAAAAACTTCCATGTCAATGTTCTTTCATGCAACAATATCAACTTTGATGGGTTTAATATCAGTGCACCTGGAGATAGCCCAAACACTGATGGAATCCACATTGGAAGATCAAATGGAGTGACTGTAGCAAACACCAATATTGCTACTGGAGATGATTGTGTCTCATTAGGAGATGGTAACATAAATGTGACTGTGGTAAATGTGACTTGTGGACCTGGCCATGGCATTAGTGTTGGAAGCCTTGGTAGATATGACAACGAACAACCAGTAGCAAATGTCCATGTTAAAAACTGCACAATATCTAACACAATGAATGGTGTGAGGATCAAGACATGGCCAGGCACTCCAGGGGCTATTACTGTATCTGATATGCATTTTGAAGATATTGTTATGAATAATGTCTCAAACCCTGTGATCATAGACCAGGAATATTGCCCATCAAATCAATGCGATAAATCGGTACATAGTTCAAACTCTATTTTCATTTCTTTTCCTTGTGTTAGTGGCTTCTCATAATTTTTTGATATTCTTTTTGCATGCTTTAAATGGATTAGTCCCCATCAAAGATAAAGATAAGCAATGTGAGTTTCACAAACATTCAAGGTACTTCTCAAAATCCAGAAGGAGTAGTTCTTATATGTAGTAGCGGAGTACCATGTGAGAATGTTCAACTTAACAACATAACTCTCAAATTCAATGGAGCTGAAGTAACTGCTAGATGTTCCAATGTCAAACCCATAGTTACGGGGATAGCACCAGCTTGTGCGGTAGCTTAAGAATCTAATAGAGCTATAAAAGCTCTCCTTCTTTTTTCTTTAAGATATTACACAATTCATCCTCATGTTAAGGAAGGATGGATGTTGGTTTTATTTTGATTTGTATAAAATCACATATTAATTATTATTATCATGTTATCCATTATTACGTTGTAATCCATTTGTTTTCTGTTGTTATTATCACTCTAGTTTGCAAACAAAAATAAATTATAGAGTTGAGACTCACTTTAACATTTTAAAATTTCCTTTTTTTTTTAGTCAAATCATATTTAACAAATCCTACCTTTAAATCCAATTTAGATTTTGATTGCGAAATTGCAAAGAATTAATCCCTTTCTAATTAAGGGAGACAATACAATTTATTTTCAATATTGAAATTATATACTTATGAAGGGATAAAACCTACCTCTAAATAAAAAATTTTAAATTTGGATTATTTAAGTAGATTATGAATAGTAGTTTCAATAATTGATAGATAATTAATGATACCTCATATTTTATTAACATTGTCATTTTAATAAACGATAAATTCCTATCAAATTATATCATTATAGAGATAATAACTTATGACTCCCTATTTTTACTTAATTTGATATATGTTTTGGAAGTATTTGGGGATTCATCTATACAAAACAAGAGATATTTACATGATTTTGAAGGAGAAATTAACCGAATGCATCAATGGGTTTAAATGTGATCTTATTAATAAAATGATGCAATATTTTTACAAATAGAAGCAAACAAGTTTTACACTCAAGAAATAGAGAAATTAATGAGTGGGACAATAAAGGTTAGCAGGCTTATTGACAAGGCATATGTGGTAAGTGTCATGACACTCTATTATAAGAAGAAGAATATAGAGTCTCTAGTGCCACATCACAACAATGAAAATGCCATGACACTCTATTCAAGGAAGAGAAACATTCCCTCTGGACCCTCGACACAATAATGTAAGTGCCACAGTATCTTGTGTAGAGAAATGATGCAGCCTCTCGTGCCACGATGCAACAATAGGAGTGCCACGACACCTTAATGGAACCCAAAAAGAACATTTTGTTTTTCACTTATAAGGAACCTGATTTTTCTAATTATGGATGCCTTCTTCAACTTGGAGAAATGGGATCGACTAGAATCAATATTTTAGGAGCAAAGTGGTGCTAATGTTTGGGATTTGGAAGATCTTAAATGTTGGGTCATTTTTTATCATTTTTGAAATATTGTCTTTGACTCCAAACTTCAGTTTCCTATAAATCAAAACAAATAAGTTTAAGAATATTTTGCCTTAAAATAAATAACTTAGCAGAGAACACCAAAATGCCCCTTTTTAAGAACTTTTATCAACCAAGGACTATGAGAACAATTAGTGTATAAATGATGCAATTAAAGACCGAAAACACACTAAATACCCTCAAAATGACATGAAATAAAGTGCAGCAAATGAGTGCATAATTAGCTATTGGAGCATCTTTTTATAGTAGGGATACTGGATGCACCTTGGAAAATATTTGAAGATGTTAGATAATTCTTAACCCTATAAAATACATACTTTTAGCTACTTAAGACTTTTATTTCCTTAAATTTTAATTACAATAACAATTCCACTACTTGGAAAAAATGTTACTTCCTTAGTAAATTATTTTAAAGTTACTCATCTATTGCACATGTGTGTTGTACTAATGTATTTATATTCCAAAGAATATATAAGCACTACATGTAACATCCATGTGTAGACATCCAAATAAGATGTTCTATATATCAAATTGAAGGTTGGTATGTCTATTATTTACCGCTAAAATATCATACATTTATTCCATCATTTACTACTTCTAGTTATAGCTCAATTGTCACTGTCTCCCCATGAGTTACTGTTCATAGTGACAATTTCCAGCAACTAATTTATACATACATCAATCACATATCAATCATGCAAAATAATTATTAAGTTCTCTTCATGCATCTTTATTTTCTCCATCTTGAGAAGACCTACTGTAATTGGATTGATATGGAAGGGGTGAGATTTCTGGGGAAATCTCAGTAGCAAATGGAAACTATACAATATATGCGACTATATGCTTGATGTTATTATGTGTGCACTTAATGATCTTACTTGCATAATGATAACATGCATGCTTCCTATTCCTTAATTATAACACATGGCCATAGCATTAAAAGAAATAGAACTTTACTTAATCATATATGTTTTACATCATCAAAGTAAGTAAACATCACATAAAACATCCAAGCAACATAAGCATACAAGTAGGTAAGTTTACTACCTGACGTGTAGCCTTGCCTCTAGCTCTTAGCCTTTGCTCTAAGGTTTCTTCTTTTCATAGGTCAGAGCCTATATATAACATAATAATATCTTCATTATTATCCTATCAATATAGCTCTACTTAACTCATGCTTAACTTGAGGTAATGCCCTTAATCTGACAATCCCCTAACTTTCTTTCTATCCACGGCTAACCTTGTCAAGAGAGATACTCTCTACTCTAACTATTAAATTCATAAGAAAATCCTCTAATTTATTAGAGCAGGAACTAGAATAATTTACTTACCTTATTCCTAAGTTTGCAAAGTCCCTAAGTTCCTTGTATTGCTCTTAGCTCCTTCAGAACTCCTCCTTTTTCCTTCCTTTCTTTCTCTTTTTTCTCTCCCTTTCTTGCTCTTGGCCATGATAACGTTGAGGGGGTAGGGTTATTTATAGTTGGAAGGAGGTGGAATGGATGGCTCAGATCGAATCATAATGAACGGCTCAGATCAAATCACGATGAACAACTCAGATCGCTTAGCTTTCTCAAGAAGCTTCGCCTGCATCATCACGATGACATCATCATCCTAGATGACTCATGAAAAATGAAATCATCCATGGACACCTCACATGCTTAGGTGGCGTAATGGTGGGGCCCTCAGGATACCTCACTAGCTGACTCAATTTTTCCAGAGAATTACAGAGTCCTAGCCCAGAATAAACAGCTAAGATCGTGCCACATGTCCTTAGCTTTTTCTTCTTTCCCTAGACTCATGCCATGTGGCACCTTGTGAGTCCTATGAGGACACCTTTCATGCCACCTCTGGTTTTGGATGAATCTAAAGCTCTATCTGATCACTTTCCCCAGTTCCATCTTTAACCGGGTAACTTTACTTTATGAAAAAGTATTAAACTATTACTTTAATGCGACTTAAACCTAACATAATCATTGAGCCATGTTTTTGGACCCTTAGAATGCTATTTTGGCTTCTAATCAAGCTCAAGCACTCTGGTGGCTTGATTCCCAAGAAACATTCCTTAGTAAATTACCAAAATGCCTTTGGTTACTCTTTATTTCCTTGAATAATTCTATGGGCATTATTGTCTTTTCATATTTTATCATAGTATTTCTTGACCCTAGTCAATTATCCATATAACCTTCCTTAATTGTCTAACCCTAGTCAAATGACCAAATTACCCTTCACTCATTCTTTAATTATTTTATAACATAAGGGTATTTTTGTCATTTTGCACTTTTTCTGGACACTGGCCCCTTTGATCGATAAACTGATATCATGGGTACTTGGCGTCATCATGGACCTCTCTGTGACATCATCTAAGCTTATTCAGTCATAACTTGTATACTGCTAAGTTTCATAATCAGATTACAGACGTTCACAACCTTCCCTCAAAATTCACTAAAATGTGAATAATTTTCTCTATAGAACTCCTTTTAAGGTTCTATCAGATCCATGACATCTGGCATCATAGGGCATACCTTTCTATAACTTTTGACTTATATCTGAGATCCATAGGATCTGATAAAAATTTTGTATAACTTCCAGACTATCAGATAAATATTAGCTATTTAGAACTTCAATAAAATTCCTGTATTATGCTAGATTAACTAGCATAATTTTCTTTATCTACTGATAAGTTTTGGGACTAAAATACTTTCGGGTAGTTCTAAGCCTTTTTTGGCTGAACTTTCTATACTTGCAATTTTACCCTTGGAAACTTTCAGAAATTACACTTTAGTCCCTCAACTTTTCATAATTACACTTAATAACCTACAACTTGTACCTACTTTCATTTTTGGCCTTGGGACTTTTAGACTTTTCAGTTTAGTCCCTCTCTTTCTTCACTATTTACAATTTAGTCCCTGATCTTTCACTTACTTGTAGTTTATTCCTTGAACATCATATGTATACTTATGGGACTTTTGCTCCACAGGGCCTAGTAGCCTACGAAGGCTATATACTGGGATTCTACGTCTAAAAATCAGGATATGACACTACAAAAATCTATCAAAATTTTATAGTAAATTTTAACTTTTATACTCCTAGACAAAGACAAGACAACCCAAAAACACCTAATCATTCACTTAAATAAAAGAGGAACTAAACATATTGAAAATTGGATGTATGAATCAGTCAATCAAATCCCTTAAGAAAACATAAGTTATGGTTAATGAGTGCAAGAAGATTAAAGCGATGAGCAAAGCAACCAAAAGAATGAATAAGAGAGAAGTCACTCAAGGAAAAAATGTTTCACTCATCTCACAAAGGATTGGGGTATTTCTCTCTAAATCCACCTAAGGTAAGTTCTACTATAAGCTTGTAGAATTTCTAACTTCAAAACACAAATGCAAAAAATTTTATGAATCAAGGGGACTTGTAAGGGTTGTACAGTTAGATTAAGGCCAAATAGAATAGAAGGTAAAGAACAAGTACCATGCACGCAAAATAATGAAGAATAATGATAGCACTAAAATAAACCTTCTAATGAAAAGCTCTTGCTTTCTTTGTAGCTCACTAGGGTTGCCTTATTTTTAACTTTATTTTTGAACTCTTATTCTTTTATTTCTTTTCTTTCGTTCTTTAAGTTTTCTTTTTATTTTTCTTCTCTTTCTTTTCCTTTTCCATTTATTTTCTCTTGGCAAACACTATCTTTTTCTCCTACTAATCATATTGCAACACACTTAATCACAAGATTAAAAAGTTCTAAGAAACTTAAGATGATGCAATATACATGGGTACTTGCAAAATTCAATAGAATGAATGGAGGTGAAGGTCCACAGTAGCTGGCAATTGGTGAAGCGTATGGGTTTGTGTTTAGGATAAATGGGTGGTGAAATAAATGCACTTATCATTTTCAATCAAAAGAATGCATATGCAAGTCTTCACAGAAATTAGACAAGTTGTAGAGAGATATATACTAAGTGAATAAACATACAAGATGAGAAACAAAACAAAGGCTCAAAGTCCTTCAAACTATGGCTAGATCTCTCAAGCTATTTCTCAAAGTTATTGGACACCACAATAATAAAAAAGCATTTAATTAACCATGAGAAATGCTAACTCTAAGAATATGACTAATCAAACCATAACATGGAATTTAAAATGTGTAAAACTCCAAAATTGTTCAAATGAAAAGCTTAGGAAAAGTCTTTCTCTAAAACCAATGAGTACTCAAATCCAAGTGGAAGAAATTCATCCTTTTAATGAAAACATGATGCATTTGGTGAAAACAAGTTGGTTTTAAGAAATGAATGCACAATCAAAAATGGAAACATCACAAAAAATCAAGATCCCTAATCTATGCATGTTTGTCATAGCAAATGAATGCATATCCATCATACGAAAATACTACAACAATTACTATGTTATGCAATGCAATGCTCAAACCCAACTTGAAAACATAGAACAATCTTCAAAACCCAAGGTTCTTGACCAAAAGTCAACAAAACCTGGCAAAAAATGGCAAAAATTTTATACTAAATCATGAATGAAAAAAAATTAAATTTACATATAAAATTTAGTAAACAAAAAGGAACCAAATTCAAATTGTCAGAATTAATCACAAAGCACATGCAAACTTTCCACCACACTTAAATCTTGTATTGTCCCCAATACAAAGCTCAAATGCAAGATTCAGCAAACAAAATCCAATAGCAAGCAATCAAAGATCTAAACATGAAGAATTTATTAAATGTAAAATAGCTTACTAAACAACAAACAGACACAACTAAAGATAAACTACCTTTTACTACTAGAAAAATCCCTTCCCCTACACTAGCAAGAAATAATGCTAAACAATACTAAGCAATTAATCAAAAGGCAAAGTAAAAGCAAAGTGAAGAAAAGAGACAGCTTGAGAATTATATAGGCTTATAACTCTCCTTAAGGAATTGAAGGTGCTCTTTATTTGCTTGAAACTTTTGAGCTTGAGTGTCCTTCAAGATGGCTTTCTCATGTGACAAAGAGAATGGATCTCAAATGATCCGATCCAATTAGCTCCCCTCTCATTATTTGATGTCTTGAATAGTTGGAGTAATGACATCACTTTGTCGTCAACCTTGACTTGATTAGCCTTTACAACCAATGGAAAGAATGGGTCTTCATATCCCATATCAATGATTTGAAATTTTGCTCCATCTTCTTCTTGAATTAAAGTTTTAGAGGGATTAGTTCCTTAAGTCTATTGTCTTCCTCCTCATGTAGATGTCCATGGCAGCAACCACTTCTACTATTTTAATTGACTCACTTAAAGGTGGAGGTGTAGTGAAATGGACAACACAAGGCACTACAATTAGCCCATATATAGCATCGAAGGCTTGCCACTGCTTGGATTTGTTAAGAGGCTTCTTTTTAGAAGTATTTTTAGCTCTACTAGTACATGAAACATTAGAACAAACAGGACCCTTCTCGGTCTTATGGAGGTTACTAGGAGACTTCTCAAGTATAGAATCAATAATAATAGAATCATATGGGATGTGAAGAGTATAACCCAACTGTTAAGTGTTAGGATATCTCACGCCATCACCTTGTATAAGAGAGAGAAGAATCAATAAGTAAAGGTATAGGTGAAGTATGCATTTCATTATCATTATCATGCTAAAAAACAAACAAGGCATCAATATAAATAACATCACACATAGAATAATTTTCATAAATATGCTTTATTTGTTTATCCATGTTAAAGCACACTTATCTATCCTTAACATACATAGTTATAGTCCCTTTTTTAATGCTAATATCAAAGTACCCTTTCCCATGAAATCTTAGACATATCCATCACATAGAAATTAATAGGAATGACAAGTTCTTTCAATTTAACAAATGCATCTTATGAGATTTCATTTGGATGTCTAGTTGTCCTATCAACTAATTGGAGGATTAAACTAGTTTGTTTAATTCTATAAATAACTAGGCTATTATAAATAGCATAAGGCATAACATTAATAGTAGCATCAGGGTCAAGCAAAGCTTCAGGAATATTAGTCCTACCAATAGTACAAAGAATAGTGAAGTACTAAGGTCTTGACACTTTATAGGTAATTAGGACATAAACAATGCAGCCAAATTAGGACTTAATTAGACCTTACCATGAGGTTTGAACACCCTTTTGTGTGTGCATAATTCTTTCAAAACCTTAGCATATTTTTGCACTTTAATCACATTGAGAAAAGGAATGTTCACTTCAAATTTTCCAAACAAATCAAACAATTCATCAACTTGTTTGTTGTCAAACATTTTCTTATTACCAAGATAAGAATGAGGAAAAGGTATGCTTTTGAAGTTTTCCTTATAGCCTTTCGTGCTTAAGGCTACTTGTTGACTTGACTCACCTTCTTCATGTTTACTATATTTGAATGGAGTCTTTAGAGCTTTCTCAACCACTTTGTCTTTCTCTTTATCAAAGGCCTTATTTTCTTTGGCATTTTCAAACTTTTTAAGCTTAGTGGGAGGTAGAGCTTCACATTCAATTACCTCATCCACTTGCTCATCATTTTCTTCCTCTTTAGGACCCCTAACTTTTCACTTCGAAGTGAGATGGCATTCACTTGTTTAGGATTGATGGTAACATTTAATGGTAATCCCTGGGACTTGGCTTGGTTCAACTCCCATTACTATTTTATTTTCTAATGAAAAGAATCTTGCATCACTAGCTAATGTGAACCTATTCATCTTGTCTTGTCCTTATTTTTACCCTCATTCATGCTCAATTAGAAGCAATTTAAACCACTTAAAAACTTTGTAAAGTTGAAAAATAATTTTTAAAGAATTCCTTTCTTGGGTACTATTCATATGATAATTTCATATTACAGACCCAACTTTAAAAATTCATAATTAATTATAAAAAATCCAAATGAGGTGGCTTAAACTCTTATTGAAAGCAATTTTATTAAAATTTGAGGGAAAAATATGAAACTGAAGTTTCTTTGGCTAAATTGATATAGTTTATTCGTTAAAAAATACTATTCATTTAGTAAATATGAAAACATCCAGTTTTCAAAACCTTAAGTTTAAAAATTCATTTCTCTTATCTCACTTATCTAAATAAGGTGTGTTACCATCTCAAGACATGTACTTTGAGTTCACAAAATCTTGTGGGTAAATTATTTCCTTTGCTATCTCAAAATGTCTCTAGAAACTTATGGCCTCAGGACACACGAGTTACCTCTTTCCAGATTCTATCTTTAATTTTGAAAAATCATATTAAATTGAAAACTTAACCAAATGAGGTGTTCTTAGTGTTCAATTAAAGATCTTTATACCAAATTTCATATCATAACTCATCCCATGAGGCATTAAAAATCACGTCACATGGTTATTGTCATATCCCAATTTTTAGGCCTAGAAGGCCAGTATGTAGCCTAAAAAAGGAAGGCTACTAGACCCTATTATGCAAAAGTTCCATAAGTATACAGATGATGTTCAGGGACTAAATTACAAGAAAGTGAAAATTCAGGGAAAATAGTGAAAGTCCCTGTAGGCATAAAGAAGAAGTAAGAAGTGTTTCTTGGGAACCAAGCCAATAGAGTGCTTGGGCTTGGTTAAAAACCCAATATAGCAATCCAAGAGCCCAAAAACGTAGGCCAAAGGATTATTGAGTTTAAGAGGCATTAAATAATATTTTAGTGATTTTCTATAAACTAAAGTTACCCGGTTAAGATAGAACTGGAAAAAGTGATCAGATATGACTTTAGACCATGAGGTGGCATGAAAGGTGTCCTCATGGGACCCATAATGTGCCACATGGAATTATTATAGGAAAAGAAGAAAAGTTAAGGACACATGTCATGAGATTAGAAAAAGGAGAAAAAGTAAAAAGGACACGTGGCACAATCTCAGCCGCTCATTATAGGAAAAGGCTCTAGAATTTTCTGGAGAGGCTGAGTCAGCTGGTGAGGTATCCCAAGGGCCGCACCAATTGTGCTACATAATACCTGAGGTGTCCTCTGAGGTGTCCTTAGATGATGTCATACTGGTGAGATATCAAGGAGGATGATGCCATCGTGATGATGCAAGCAAAGCTTTTTAAGGAAGCTAAGAGATCTGAGCCATTCATCACGATTCAATTTGAGCCATCCATTCCACCTCCCTCCACCTATAAATAGGCCACTCCTCCCTCCAAGAAAGCCATATCCAAGAGCCAAGATAGAAGAGAAAGAAGAGAGAAAGAGAGAAAGAAAGGAAGAAAGGAAAGAAAGGAAGGAGTTCTGGTAGAGCCAGGAGCAGTCTAAGGAGCTTAGGGACTGGGCAGAGCTTAGAAATAAGGTAAATAATTTATCTAGTCCCTAATCTAATAAAGTAGATAATTTCTCTTAATAGTTAGAATAGAGAAATATCTCTATTGATAAAGGTAGATATAGATAGAAAGAAAGTTAAGGGAATGTCAGAGTAAGGATATTACCCCTAGTTAAGCATGAGTTATGTCACATCCTTACTTTTAACCTCAATTATACTCCATTAGAAGTGATTGGAACCAATTACATGATCATTTGCTTTGAAAATATCCATTTCCAAAAGATTTGCTTTCGGGTACTGTTACTGTTCATTTGGTAATTATAGAACATGTACTCTAATTTAAAAATTCATAATTAATTGTAAAAAAATAAAAATAATACGGTTCCAATTTCTAATGAAATCTATTTCACATATATTTGAGGAAAAAATATGAAACTGAGGTTTTCTTGTCCCAAGAAAATCAGTTTAATCGTTGAAAATCACTGTTCATTTGGTAAAATCTGGAAGTTCCAGTTTCTTTGCTTGAACTTTAAAAATTTGTTTCTCTTTGGTTACTTGTCCAAATGAAATGTGTTACATATGGAATTAAATCTCTAGACGTCCTCTTTAAGATCACCAAATTTCATAGAAAAATTCATTCATTTGATATATGAAATCATTGCATGAACATCACTGCCTCTCAGCACTCGTTTTATCTCAATTCCAGATCTTACTTCAAACTTTGGAAAATCATAACAATTTGGATACTTATCCAGTTAAGGCGTTCTTGGTGTCCATTTAAATATATGTATCTCAGCTAACCTCACACCAAATTTCAGACTAAACCTCGTTGGTTTACATATCAAAATCAGCGTCACATCACCACGGCCTCAAAACAGGGTTACAGAAACATACACCATACACACTAACATATCATCCCATATTGTCATGTAAGTCATATAACTTGTTATACAAACTTAATCATCAACAATTACTCTCTTCCCTTGAGAGGATCCAGCACCTAAAACATAGTTATGCATGTGGAAGAAATGAGATTTCATGGAAATCCCAATAGCAAGTTACACAAACTATAATATCATGCATGAATAATTGTATGCTTAACATGTTATCATGTGATGGAAGCTACTTCATAATGGTACATAAGCAAACTCTAACATGAATATTGTCATGACATAACTTGCAAGGAGTTTCAATCATTCATACTTCATCATAACATGATGACATAAGCTCAAGCTCAACCAAAAACCATAATCAACAAGAAAGCAAAACAATTAAACAAACATGAGTTATAGTTAGGTATCCTTGCTACCTTTTAGCTATCTTGGTCAAGACCTTCTTGAAGTGCTTTCCTTACTTCACAAATGTCAAAACCTAGCCATTACAACATAATATCAAGTTACAACTCAACTTGAAACCAAATCTAAGACTAGGTTTTCACTAGCTCCCTTTCTTTCTCTAATTTATGTTTCCTACTTCCACCTTTCCAAAATAAATTCTCATGGTTCATTTCCACATAATTTTTCATGTAGAATCCAAATATGAAATCAGAATTTCCAAAATCAAAACATACCAATTGCTACAGTGCCAAACCGAAATGCATGCTCTTGTTTTCCAAAAATTCTCATTTTGATTCCAATGCTTCCAATACTTGTTCTCCTACTTTATCCCCACACAACTTTCCATTTTAAACTCATTGGAAGCATCATAATCATGAAATTCCATCATATAAACAGTACCATGTACAGTACCAGCCAGAACACAAAACCCTAAATCCAAACATACTTGAATTCACAAGCGTATACCACTTGATTCTAGCTTGTTTAAACTTGTCTAAACTATCCATAACATAAAACTCATATTTTAACCACATATGAGCAGCACTTCCAGCAGCAACCATAAGGGAAATATAGCATGAAAACCCCTTAAAACCATGAGCTAACTTGCTAGAACAAAGCTCAAGATCAAGGGAGATGATTACCTTGCTTGTTACTTCACTTTGGTTGCTTCTTTCTTGGTTGAATGGAAATTTTGCAAGAGTTTCCCTATGTTTCACCATGCATGCCGAAGTGTTCTGAATAGGGGGTATTTATAGAGAAATTTGGGTTGAAATGGATGGCCAAGATTGATTTGGTTACTATATGATCTAAAGGCTCACATTTAATCTTGGATTTTAATTTTTCTAAAAAGAATAATTATTACATCATGTGGGACAGCTCATGGGACACCTAAGAGGGTTAGGTGGCGTGCTGCCCATGCAAAGAACCTTCTGGAGAAATTCTAGTCCAATCCGGTACCGATCAGTGCAGTTTCACAACAACCGGACTGTATTCTGTTCCTAATTTTTTATAATATACTAGGATATGTATTCTATCTTGGAAATTAATGTCTAGGCTTCTCATATCATTGAAAATGTTATACTGAGTATTTATCTGCCATCCATCCCTTGGAAAATGATCAAAATACCCTTAGTGTCCTTTCTTGTACTATACTAACCCTAAGGGCAAAATCGTCATTTCACACCTCCTTACACTGCCTCAGGGCATATATTGACTCTATATAATCATGTTTATACTATGTACCGCGTTTTTGGCCTGTCCATAATGACCAAAATGACCTCCATCCATCACTGGTACAGTAGGGGCATCCATGGGCATTTTCGTAATTTCATACTTTTCCTGGACTGTTCTGGTCTCTGGCCCACATAACTGTACAATCACCTTAATGGGCTTATGATGGCGCCATTTGGGCCTTATTATGGGCTTATTGCCTGTATTGCCTTTATGGCCCAATTCACGTTACAACTCTCCCGATCCTATTTATCGGGTATTTTATTTCACTGAAAAATCTGGTTTGGCTTCTACAGGATTCCTTTTCCGATTCTGTCAATTTTATAAATTCATATATTAAATATATGAATTTTCTATAAAGTCTCATATGATATTTAGATCTAAAAAATACTGTAATAATTCCTTCTGACTTCAGGAATTTATATCAATTAATCGGGACCTCAAATCAAAATTCTGTGTTGCGTTAAACTGACCAGAATATTTTTGTCTATCTACTGGTAAAATTTGGGTCTGATCTGATTTTGAGCATTTATGGCTTGTTTTGGCTCAACTTTTCCATATTTATATTTAGGTCCCTTAACTTTTGAATAATTGCACTTTAGTCCCTGAACTTTCCATTAATTGCATTTAGGTCCCTCCTTTTATTTCTATTTCAACTTTTTGTCTTCAAACTTTTCAATTTGCATTTTGGTCCCTATTCTTTCCTTAGTTATTAATCCTTCTATTTCCTTTTGCAATCTGATACAGTTTATTCCAAGAATCTTATATCTATTGCAGATAAACTGTATAGGTACATCAGTTCAGAAAATTGGGGATATGACATTTCTCTCCCCCTTAAAATAAATTTCGTCCTCAAAATTTACATTACATATACATTAAGGAAATAGTTCAGGGTATATCTCTCTCATCCTTTCCTCTGCTTCCCAAGTAGCTTCATTCTTCATTAATCCCTTCTATACCACTTTAACTAGAGGGATCTGCTTATTTCGCAACTGCTTGACCTTTCTATCTATAATCTGTACTGGTCCAACTTCATAAGTCAGGTCATCTCGTAGTGCAATATCATCCTGCTCAATCACATTTGATGGATCTGGAACATACTTCTTTAAATGGGAAACATGGAACACATCATGAATCTTGCTGAGATGTGGAGGAAGAGCTAATTTATAAGCCATTGATCCTACTCTTGAGAGGATATGAAATGGCCCAATGTATCTAGGATGCAGCTTCTTCACTTTGATTGATCGTCCGGCTCCTGTCGTTGGAGTCAACTTAAGGAATACATGCTCTTATTATTCAAACTCCAACGGCTTCCTTCTAACATCAGCATAACTCTTCTGTCTGCTTTAAGCTGTTAATAGCCTTTTTCTGATCTTATCAATCTATACTACTGTCTGGTCTACTAGATCAGGACCAAACATCCTCCTTTCACTCAACTCTACCCAGCATAAGGGAGATCTACACTTTTGTCTATAAAGTGCTTCAAATGGAGCCATCTGAATGCTAGCCTGATAACTGTTGTTATAGGCAAACTCTATCAACGGCAGATGGACATCCCAACTTCCTTTGAAATCCAAGACACAAGCTCTCAACATATCCTCAAGCGTCTGGATTGTTCTCTCAGATTGACCATCTGTTTGAGGATGGTAGGCTGTACTAAATCTGAGAGTAGTGTTCATTTTTTTATGTAAAGCTCGCCAAAAGTTTGATGTAAACCGAGGATCTCTGTCAGAAATAATACTACTGGGAATACCATGTAGTCTAACAATCTCTTTTATATAGAGTTTCACCAACTTCTCTAGAGAATCCTTTTTATTGATTGCCAGGAAATGAGCCGACTTCATTAATCGGTCAATTATTACCCATATAGCATCATGCTTAGTAGGAGTCATGGGCAGTCCTTCAACAAAATCCATGGCAATGCTGTCCCATTTTGCACTCGGGTATCTCTAGTGGTTGTAATTTCCCTGCTGGCTTCTGATGCTCAACTTTCACCTTTTGACATGTCAAACATTTGGACACATAATTTACAACATCTTTCTTTAATCCAGGCCACCAAAATAAACTCTTCACATCATGATACATCTTGGTCATACCTAGATGTACTGTATACTTGCTTTTATGTGCCTCCTCTTGTATCTTTTCTCTCAATCCCATTGCATTGGGAATATATGGTCATCCCCTAAATCGTAGTAATCCATCTTAGGACACATCAAACTTTTTAGTTTCCCCTCTTTCCAGCTTACCTTTGAAAATTTCTGCGAGCTTATCTTGCTCCTGAGCCTCTTTTATCTTATCCTCAACAAAAGCTTTAATCTGCGTTCCTCCATAAAAACTTTCTGATGTCTGCATTTGACACAGAGGACTCCAATCTCGAACATCTTCTATTAGTTCTAGCTCTTTTATCATGAGACTAGCAACCTGCACCACCTTTCTGCTCAAGGCATCGGCCATTACATTAGCTTTTCCTGGATGATATTTGATTTGGAAATCATAATCCTTTAGAAATTCCATCCATCTCTGTTGCCTCATGTTCAATTCTTTCTGATCTTGCAAATACTTCAGGCTTTTATGATCACAGTATAGTTCTATGGTAGCTCCATACAAGTAGTGCCTCCATATCTTGAGAGCATAAACTACCGCTACAAGCTCCAGATCATGCGTGGGATAATTCTCTTCATGTGGCTTTAACTGTCGAGAAGCATAGGCTACCACTCATCCTTGCTGCATCAACACACATACCAACCCCTGCTTGCTAGCATCCGTGTAGACTACATAAGTCTGAGTTAGGTCTGGAATAATTAACACAGGAGTCATGGTTAATCTCTGCTTTAGTTCATGAAAACTGGCCTCACACTTCTCATCTCACTTGAACTGCTGATTCTTTCTTGTCAGCTTGGTTAACGGTAGAGCAATTCGAGAAAAGTCCTTAATAAATCTTCTATAATACCCTGCTAAGCCCAGAAAACTTCTGATCTCTATCACTGTCCTTGGCTGTTCCCAGCTTAGCACTGCTTCAACTTTGCTAGGATCTATAGCTACCCCTTCGTGGGATATGACATGACCGAGAAATTTGTCTTCTTATAGCCAAAACTCACATTTACTAAGCTTAGCATAGAGTCATTTCTATTTAAGAGTACTAAGAACAATTCTCAAATGCTCTTCATGCTCTACAGTAGATTTGGAGTACACTAGGATATCATCAATGAAAACTATCACAAACTGATCTAGGTAAGGCCTGAAGATTCTGTTCATGTAATCCAAGAAAATTGCAGGTGCATTCGTCAGACCAAAGGGCATCACTAGAAATTCAAAATGACCATATCGAGTCCTGAACGCAGTCTTTGAAATATCATCTGCTTTGATTCTGAGTTGGTGATAACCTGACCTCAGATCAATCTTAGAGAATAAGCTTGCTCCAACCAACTGGTCTAACAAATCATCAATTCGGGGAAGATGGTACTTATTCTTAACAGTAATCTTATTCAACTCCCGATAATCAATGCACAATCTAAGACTGCCATCCTTCTTCTTAACGAATAACACTAGAGCAACCTATGGAGAAACACTGGGTCAGATGAAACCTTTCTCTAATAGCTCCTCTATATGCTTTTTAAGTTCAATCATCTCATTGGGAGCCATACGATATGAGGCTTTAGATACTGGTCCAACTCCAGGTACAATGTCAATTGCAAACTCCACTTCTCGTTCTGGAGGCAATCCCTGAATCTCTTTTGGAAATACTTCAGGAAATTCTCTGACCACGAGAATTGCTTCAATTCCTTCTTCCACTTCTGCTTGAACAGAAAAAAAGACCATATATCCCTAACATCCTTTTTGTAAACATCTATCCGCTTGAGCCTCCGTCAGGAAATTCAGTTTCACCTCTGGATTCACATTTGGGGTTTGTGGACAAAGAACTAGAGTTTTGTTCTTACAATCCAGCATTACATTATTGGCAGCCAACCAATTCAATTCAATTATGACATCAATCTCATGGAATGGCATGCATATTAGGTCAAGAGTAGTGCAACAACATTCATATCGAATGACACTATTTAGGCAGACATCTGCTGTAACTACTTTAGCATTTGTAGGGGTTGTGACACATATGGCATAATGTAGCTTACTAATTGTAAGGCCCAAATGTTTACATTCATAAGAAATAAAGGAATGACTTGCACCCGAATCAAACATAGCAATTACAGCATGATTATTGAGATAGATGATACCTTGGATCATCTCAGGTGATCTCTGTGCCTCTTCCCTTGTCATTGCAAACACTCGCCCTTGAGTGCGCGGCCTTTGATCATCAGCTGCTTGAGGATAACTCCTGGAGAAATGTCCAGGCTTCCCACATGTGTAACAGATATTTTGCCCCATCAAGCATGGTCTGTCTCCATGGTTCTTCCCACATTTGTCACATACTCTAGACCTCTGATCTCTATTATTTGTGTCGCCCCTATAGTTTCCTCTGTTAGGCTTTCGGTTCTGTTGCCACTGTCTTTTTCTCTTCTTATTATAGCCACTGCCACTGGCTGTATTTCTATCCTGGTTAGGTCTCTCAGGAGCAGCATTCTCTCTGCTTACCGGTCTCATCAGCATCCAGTGATTCAGACTATTCTTAATAATTCTGCAGACCTCTATTGCTTTATTGAACTGATGGTATTGTTGAGGGGTCATCTTATCTTTTAGAGTAGTATTCAATCCCCTGATCATCCTTTCCGTCATCCATCGCTCATCATCCACCTGTCACAGGTAAGTGGAATACTGGGAAAGACGGATGAACTTTGCCAAGTATTCGTCAAATGATTCTTTTTCTCCTTGTCTTAGCACAAGGAATTATGCTTCTCGTTCATCCCGCACTGACTGGGGAAAATACTTCTCATAAAACTGTTCAAGGAACACTTCCCATGTGATAGGAATGCGTCTAGCCTGCAATACTAGCTCTGTGTTCTTCCACCATTTGTCGGCATCTCTCTCTAACTAGTATATTGCCATCTGTGCTTTACTCTCAGACGAACAACCCAGTACCTTGAAGATCTTCTCCAGTCTACTGATCCAATCCTCCACTTTCTGTATATTGAACGTTCCTTCGAATGTCGGAGGACTATGCTTACATAACTTAACCATCCATTGTTGAATACCAGTAGGATCTACTGTTTGTCCTGTCTGTCTCGGTAGTTCTGTTGTCTGTTGAACCATCTCTGGTTCTGTATTAGCTGTACTTGCAGACTCTGGGTGTCTGAGGTTCTCCACTACTTCAGCTACAGCTGCTGCTATAGTAGCATCCTTTTCCTGCTCACTCCTTGCTTGAGCAGCTTTTACTTCCTCTATCAGCTTCTGTTGCTGCTCTAGCCATTCTAGAATCAACTAATTAATATCTCCGGCGTTTTGGGGTTCACCTGAAGCACTAGCTCTTCTAGTTCTTACCATTTTGTTTTACTATCGTAATAGGAAATAGGAAAGGAATATTATAATTAACATACTTTATATTTCATTCAAAATATAGCATACAACAAGTTCAACAGCATTACTTCCATAACATACACACATCATAGCCTCACTGTCATAAGTACATTCATAGGTTCACTTATGTATCAGTTTAAAATAATCTATTCAGAGCATTTCCTAAGCCAGAATCCTATGCTCTGATACTAAAATATCACATCCTTACTTTTAACCTCAATTATACTCCATTAGAAGTGATTGGAACCAATTACATGATCATTTGCTTTGAAAATATCCATTTCCAAAAGATTTGCTTCCGGGACTGTTCACTGTTACTGTTCATTTGGCAATTCCAGAACATGTACTCTACTTTAAAAATTCATAATTAATTGTAGAAAAATCAAAATAATATGGTTCCAATTTCTAATGAAATATATTTCACATATCTTTGAGGAAAAAATATGAAACTGAGGTTTTCTTGTCCCAATGAAATCAGTTTAATCATTGAAATCCACTGTTCATTTGGTAAAATCTGGAAGTTCCAGTTTCTTTGCTTCAACTTTAAAAATTTGTTTCTCTTTGGTTACTTGTCTAAATGAAATGTGTTACATATGGAATTAAATATCTAGACGTCCTCTTTAAGATCACCAAATTTCATAGAAAAATTCGTTCATTTGATATATGAAATCATTGCATGAACGTCATTGTCTCTCAGCACTTGTTTTATCTCAATTCCAGATCTTACTTCAAATTTGGAAAATCATAACAATTCGGATACTTATCCAGTTAAGGCGTTCTTGGTGTCCATTTAAAGATATGTATCTTAGCTAACCTCACACCAAATTTCAGACTAAAACTCATTGGTTTACATATCAAAATCAGCGTCACATCACCACGGCCTCAAAACAGGGTTATAGAAACATACACCATACACACTAACATATCATCCCATATTGTCATGTAAGTCATATAACTTGTTATACAAACTTAATCATCAACAATTAATCTCTTCCCTTGAGAGGATCCAGCCCCTAAAACATAGTTATGCATGTGGAAGGAATGAGATTTCATGGAAATCCCAATAGCAAGTTACACAAACTATAATATCATGCATGAATAATTGTATGCTTAACATGTTATCATGTGATGGGAGCTACTTCATAATGGTACATAAGCAAACTATAACATGCATATTGTCATGACATAACTTGCAAGGAGTTTCAATCATTCATACTTCATCATAACATGATGACATAAGCTCAAGCTCAACCAAACACCATAATCAACAAGCAAGCAAAACAATTAAACAAACATGAGTTATAGTTAGGTATCCTTGCTACCTCTTAGCTATCTTGGTCAAGACCTTCTTGAAGTGTTTTCCTTCCTTCACAAATGTCAAAACCTAGCCATTACAACATAATATCAAGTTACAACTCAACTTGAAACCAAATCCAAGACTAGGTTTTCACTAGCTCCCTTTCTTTCTCTAATTTATGTTTCCTACTTCCACCTTTCCAAAATAAATTCTCATGGTTTATTTCCACATAATTTTTCATTTAGAATCCAAATATGAAATCAGAATTTCCAAAATCAAAACATACCAATTGCTACAGTGCCAAACCGAAATGCATGCTCTTGTTTTCCAAAAATTCTCATTTTGATTCCAATGCTTCCAATACTTGTTCTCCTACTTTATCCCCACACAACTTTCCATTTTAAACTCATTGGAAGCATCATAATCATGAAATTCCATCATATGAACAGTATCACGTACAGTACCAGCCAGAACATAAAACCCTAAATCCAAATATACTTGAATTCACAAGCTTATACCTCTTGATTCTAGCTTGTTTAAGCTTGTCTAAACTATCCATAACATAAAACTCATATTTTAACCACATATGAGCAGCACTTCCAGCAGCAACCATAAGGGAAATATAGCATGAAAACCCCTTAAAACCATGAGCTAACTTGCTAGAACAAAGCTCAAGATCAAGGGAGATGATTACCTTGCTTGTTACTTCACTTTGGTTGCTTCTTTCTTGGTTGAATGGAAATTTTGCAAGAGTTTCCCTATGGTTCACCATGCATGCCGAAGTGTTCTGAATAGGGGGGTATTTATAGAGAAATTTGGGTTGAAATGGATGGCCAAGATTGATTTGGTTACTATTTGATCTAAAGGCTCACATTTAATCTTGGATTTTACTTTTTCTAAAAAGAATAATTATTACATCATGTGGGACAGCTCATGGGACACCTAAGAGGGTTAGGTGGCGTGCTGCCCATGCAAAGAACCTTCTGGAGAAATTCTAGTCCAATCCGGTACCGATCAGTGCAGTTTCACAACAACCGGACTGTATTCTGTTCCTAATTTTTTATAATATAACAGGATATGTATTCTATCTTGGAAATTAATGTCTATGCTTCTCATATCATTGAAAATGTTATACTGAGTATTTATCTGACATCCATCCCTTGGAAAATGACCAAAATACCCTTAGTATCCTTTCCTGCACTGTACTAACGCTAAGGGCAAAATCGTCATTTCACACCTCTTTACACTGCCTCAGGGCATATATTGACTCTATATAATCATATTTATACTATGTCCCATGTTTTTGGCCTGTCCATAATGACCAAAATGACCTCCATCCATCACTAGTACAGTAGGTGCATCCAGGGGCATTTTCATAATTTCATACTTTTCCTGGACTGTTCTGGTCTCTGGCCCACATAATTGTACAATCACCTTAATGGGCTTATGATGGCGCCATTTGGGCCTTATTATGGGCTTATTGCCTGTATTGCCTTTATGGCCCAATTCACGTTACAACTCTCCCGATCCTATTTATCGGGTATTTTATTTCACTGAAAAATCTGGTTTGGCTTCTACAGGATTCCTTTTCTGATTCTGTCAATTTTATAAATTCATATATTAAATATATGAATTTTCTATAAAGTCTCATATGATATTTAGATCTGAAAAATACTGTAATAATTCCTTCTGACTTCAGGAATTTATATCAATTAATCGGGACCTCAAATCAAAATTCTGTGTTGCGTTAAACTGACCAGAATATTTTTGTCTATCTACTGGTAAAATTTGGGTCTGATCTGATTCCAGACATTTTTGGCCTGTTTTGGCTCAACTTTTCCATATTTACATTTAGGTCCCTTAACTTTTGAATAATTACACTTTAATCCCTGAACTTTCCATTAATTGCATTTAGGTCCCTCCTTTTATTTCTATTTCAACTTTTTGTCTTCAAACTTTTCAATTTGCATTTTGGTCCCTATTCTTTCCTTAGTTATTAATCCTTCCATTTCTTTTTGCAATCTGATACAGTTTATTCCAAGAATCTTATATCTATTGCAGATAAACTGTACAGGTACATCAGGTCAGAAAATTGGGGATATGACAAGTTAAATAGAGCTATACTGGATAATAATAAAGATATTATTATGCTATGTATAGGCTCTAACATATGAAAAGAAGGGACCTTAGAGACAAGGCTAGGAGCTGGAAGGAAAGGCTATACGCCAGGTAGTAGACTTACCTACTTGTATGCTTATACTGCTTGGATGTTTTATGTGATGTTTTCTTACCTTGATGATGTGAAGCATGTATGATTAAGTAATGCTCTGTTTCTTTTTATACTATGGCCATATGTTATAATTAAGTAACATGGAAGCATGTATGTTATCATGATGCAAGCATGATCATTAAGTACACACATAGTAACATCAAGTATATAGTTGCATATATTGTATGGTTTCCATTTGCTACTGAGATTTTCTCAGAAATCTCACCCCTTCAATGTAATCCCAATATCACAGGTATGTTAGAAGAGGATTGAAGAATCATGGAGAGAAGCTGGGGATTGGATAGTGCAGATGTTAGGACCAAAATGCTAGAATTAGGGAAAAATGCTGGATGAACAGTAAACTTCAGACATTTACTGACGTTGACCTGATCAAGGTGTGGTCAATGAGTTATTTTTTCCTGAAAGAGCATTAAGTTATCTTCGTGTAGCAATTTGAACCACTTCTTTTTTATTTTTCTAGAATTACTTATGATTTTTGAAGTCATGTCACTCCTCTAGAATTTACAAAGTGAACAGTACTCGCTAAGAGTAAAATTCGAGATTGAGTAATTTGACTTCAATAGCCTTAGAAGTGGTTCCAGATGCTACCGTTTGGTCCCTAAGATGTACAAAAATGAGGATGTTTTAGTTATTGCCTCTAGATTACATACACTTCAAAATAAATCCATATTTTAGAAACTTTTAACGGTTGTTTTTCATAAAACTGCCATTAAAAGTAAGAAAACAGAGCACTTATAACAATGATTTTTCTAAAAACCGCTGTTATAAGTCAATCATTCTGACTTCCCTACTTTACCACCTTTTCCTCTTCATGCCCTACCTACAAAAAGAAAGTGTATGTCTCTTGTCTCTTCGGTTCCTAACGTCTCTAGTCATCATGAGGGAAGGCCAATAATCTGCTACTACCGTTTATGATCCGTCTTTTCCACAATCTTAAATACCATTTCATTATACTTATTGTTCCACTTCCTTTTCCTTTATTTCCTTGTATCATCTATGTCTTACTTTTATTTTCATCTTTCTTCAAATAGCGTCATATTCCATCTCATCTCCTTCCCCATAAAAGATCACGTGATGATTTTAAGGACAAGCATCTTCTCCTTAACCTGATGCCTTCCATGTTTCCATACCTCCTCAAACATTTAGAAGAATTGATAATCTGAATACATAATTTGGAGAACTCAATTGAAAAGCTCTCCCTTCAAGTAGAGAACCTTTAGGAAAGGTTTGATAATCTATGTAATGATCTGTGCCACTAACATAACCAGCAACACTTTCACCACATTACAAATGACCCAAATGACTCATAAAACTCAGACGATGACTTTGATTCATCTGATTGAAAGCTTCACCTTTCTTTCAACTCCTTTCTTTTGATCCTTCTTGGAGCTTGTGGATGGGATGGGATGATAAAATTTTTAAAATATCAAGAAAATTCTGTCAAAATATTTTCTAAAGAATATAATAGTCAAACTAGTTAGAATAGTTTCTAACTACTTCAATAGCAGTTTTAATAAAATTTCCATATAAAGTCTTTCATAGTATGGAGTGGTAAATGTCAAACTTTAACGGTAATTTTATTAAAACAACTGTTAAAAGTATATTTAGCGGCTTTTTTTATCAAAATTGTTGTAAAAAGCCCACAAAATTCAAAAACCTAATCCCTAGTTAGTTTTAGAATTACTTTTCACACAATCGCTTATAGTTTAGTTCTCTATCCCATCACTATAGACTTTGATGAAAGGCATTTTCTATCATTTTACACATATTTTTTGTGTACTCCATTGTCATTCTCATTGTCATTCCCTATCTCTGTCGTCGTTAACTACCTCTGTCGTCAATCTCATTTCAAATCTATAAGTTACTGTTTAACTTCTTCATTATTAATGTTAATATTAGTAGTACTAAGTTAAGAGTTTTGTGAGGCTTTTTGGTTGTGCAAATATGTTGGTTCTTGTGAGTGACTTTTCTAGGCTTTAAGAGTTGGCTTATGTCACATCCTACTTTTTCCCTATCTGTATAATACTGATAGTGGAAAGAGGTTTGGAAAGGATTGTGATGATTAATAGAGAGGAAAAACAATGATTAGACAAAGGTATAAAGATGAGGGACTAAAATGAAAAGTTTAAAAGTTCTTTGGTGCAAAAATGAAAGTAGAAATAAACTTTAGGCCATTAAGTGTAATTATGAAAAGTTGAGGGCCTAAAGTGTAATTTTCAAAAGTTCAAGGGCAAAATGGTAATTATGACAAAGTTGAGCTGAAAAAGGCCACAAAATGTTTGGAATCAGATTAGTCCCAAATTTTTCCAGTAAATAGAGAAAATTATTTTGGTATAGGGATTGGATAATATATATGTTATGTGAGGAATTGTTATATGTAATGTTGCTATATGACCAATACAAGTAGTGATGATTATGATGTAATGAAAAATAATAAATGATGGAATAAATGTATGAAATTTTACAGACATTTAGTTAACATGTCAAAATTTATTTTGACACTAAGAACACTTTATTTCGATGTCTGTACAAAAAGAACATATATTTCAAAGGGACTAGAATATGTTTTCAGAATTTTTGACCAAATGAACAGTAACATTTGACGAATAAACTCTAATAATTGACTAAGCATTTGGTCTGAAAATTATTTTTCCCTTAAAGGTAAAGATGTTATCTTCATGTAAAATTTTGAACCACTTCATTTTGATTTTTCTATAATTAATTATGATTTTTTGAAGTTCATTGCCTAATATGGAAATACCATATGAACAGTAACTTGATAAGAATAAAATTCTAGATTTAGCTAATGGACTTCCAAGGTCTTGTAAGTGGTTCTAAATGCTACTGAATGGTCCCTAAGATGTACAAAAGTAAGGATGTTTCATTTTGTTTTCTACCCCCTTAAAATAAATTTCTTCCTCAAAATTTACTTAGCATCTCGGTTAACTGTCTTAAATATATATCTTTTTCCCACTTTATGACTAAGGATTAGGGTATCTATCTCTTATCTTCTATCTTGATATTTTGTGGAGTATTTTCTATATTCGCAGATCTCCATATCTTTGTTGTGATTATTTTTCTATTTTGAATCAACTCAATCAAGCTGAACTCTACTTCATTCTATTACTTGCTTACTTGCTATATATCTATTTGCATATGGACTTGTGAGTAGTGTTCATTTCTTTCATATAAAACTCTCTCGAACATTGTTGTATTCTGAAGTTTTTATCAACTACTCATCATAGCTTTAACACGTATCTCTTATCATTTCTTTGAGTACCTAACAGAATTTTCTTAACATCCGCAAAGCTTTTTATCTCATTTTCATATCATCGTACTTCTTTTCTTCTTATCATCTTTAATAACTCATCATAATACAGAGAGAGGACTTATGTCATTATTCTTTCTTTCTTTACTTTATTGCTAGATAGGAGCACAAACTCTAACATGCATAATACCTGACCAACATATTGCAGGACTATATACTTGTCCATGAATGCAAAGCTCTAACATCATAGCTCAAGCATTCCTTTTCCTTAATATGCACAGCTCTAACACTCATAGCTTACACTGCTTTAACACATGGAGCTTGCATTGCTCTAACACTTGGAGCTTTAGCATATTTTACAAACATAACATAATGCTTGGCATTTCATGCAAGGAGTGAAAGCTCTCACTTGCTATTTCATTTGTAACATAACATACAATCATCTTATGCCTTTCAAAAAGGGAGCCTCTCTATCTGTTTACAAAGATAGCTACAAAGTCACTTCGTATTGTACTTCTTCATACATATTTCTCATAATGTATCATATTACGTACTTTTCATGCCGTATCATGGCATATCTGGCCAAATTTGGCTATATCATGATCTATCTTGTCCTATCATGACGCATCTTGAGATACCATAAGTCTAAAATTCTCTTTAACTTATAACTTTGCTAGCTTTTGAGAAAACTCTTCTAAATATTTCCTTTCAAATCCATTTCATTTAGACTTGACATAAGGGTTCTAGTCTCTTATCATTCATAACCCTTTCTAACTTTTCATAGCTCTTTCTATCATTTTAGATAACTCTGTGCATATATGCCAAATTTTATGGCATTTATACCCCTTTTATCACTTCCCAGGGGGTCACCCATTATTGGGCTACTCTTGCATGAGCACACTTAACTAAAAAGTGTAGATAAAAATCTGAAACATTGGTACTAACATACTCTAACTCTAGTACTTTATTATCTTAGACCCTTCTTATACTATCACTCTTGGGTCTATTTGACCTTTTATTCTCTTTATCCTCATCTGGAGGATCTATTTGTCTCTTATTCTTATTCTCTATAATCTCATCATAGGGATCTATTTATTTTTATTTGACCCCTTCTCATATCTTATGAGATATTCTCATAAATCCTTGGTACTCAAGATTAACAACTTTAACTTTGATCGCTTAGTTTCTATTTTGTGTAAGAAGATTATGAGTTCAGTCCATAATAGTAATAAGGCTATGAAATTCACATCATGGGCACTCTTTTTGTTATGAGTTAACCAACTTGTGAAGCTTCTCTTCCTTAACATTTTCCTTGGTATTCGTCCTTCCAAAGAAATACTATACTTATGGCTCAATACTTTCTTTTTCTATGCTAGGTCTAATGTGACCCTCGGGATCTACTACGATCAATTGTAAGCCTCTTTAGGATCTAACTGTGACCCTGAAATTTTATTCTCTACGAGCCATACTAGGATCTAACTGTAATCCTCTGGAATCTACTGCGATTCTATTCTCATCTCTAGAAGACCTAACCAACAGACAAAGTTATAAGTTTAGCCGCTTCCACTTAGTTGTTAACTCAACAAATAATTCCCCAAAAATGATCACAGAATCCAATATTATCTATTAGGATTTTACTCATTTCCTCTATCACTCAAGAATTTCTCATATCATTCCCATCTTTCATAACACTACTATGTCCATTCTACAGAGAGCTACACAGGCTCTACCATGCACATATCTGTCATAGTTTGTATATCTCATCTAGTGGACATTACTCTACATAAGCTGGATTATCCATTTTCTTGGCTCAATCTCAAGAGCAATATGACTCTATTGCAAGTGCAATCTAGCTCTATTGTGAGAACATTAACTTTTATTGCATAGACGCTGCTCCCTCTCAAAGCTACATCATCTTTTATAACTGGTTCTCATTTCATTTCATGTGCATGGTATATCATTAATGTATTTTATCCCTACTAAAGGGATAGGTCCTGAGTACTATAATCATTTGTCTATAAATTTGCTACTAACCTTCATCTCTAATCTCATTTATTGCTTTATCATTACCAAGTTGAACTATCTAATTACATGTCGTATGACATGGGAGCAATAATTTTTTTTTAAACTTTCTCATCATATCTACTCTACCCTGCAAGTAATGTAAAAGGAGAGTGTTTATTCATCATAGCATACTCTAGCATGCATAATATGCAAGGAGATGCAATCATTTAAGCATTCTCTAACATGTATGTCATCATATGACAATTGCAAGGAGATACAATTATTCATCATGACTTATAGTAGCATAAACCATATCACATAATTTGCTCAATCATTCCTAATACTCACATTACAATTAAACAATTAACTAGGTAAACTTTAAAGTATTATTTCCTCTATCATATTATCTATCAGACTATCTATCATATTATTTGGCCAGATCATTGTTAGATCTTGAAGTAACTATTCATCTAACTTAGGCTGCCATGTTACCCTTTTACTAGGGTATAGACTCAACCCTTCATTACTTTTTCTTATAAGGAAATAAGGAAGTCACTTTATCTTTTTAACTATGGCTACCTTTCTCTCTCTAAATATTATAAACTTCTTTTTCTTATCTTTCATACATCTACTGCTCTATTGAACTTCTACAACTACCTGAGAAAAACTTTCTTTGTAACACGGAATTCAATCCGTGAACTAACTTCTTAGTCATTCAACTCTCACTGTTCATGTGGATGAACTTGGCTAAGTATTTATCAAAAGGTTTTCTCTTTCCCTACTTTAACCCTTAGCCTCACGCTCATCACTATCTAACTGAGAGGAATTCTTCTCATAAACTATTTGAGAAAACTTCTCAGGTAAGTGGATCAATCTCCATCTTTATGGAGTAACTTTTGTATCTCTCTATTGTCTCTTAACTCTTTCTGTCTGTTTATCTGTCTCAGTCTGTTCTGGGCCAGACTGTGGTTCCTTTCTAGTCTGTCTCTAGATCCTGACTAACTTAAGCCACATGGATCTCATTTATTATCTAGTACTATTACTTTTGTTCTCTAGGGTACTCGACCCTAGGTCTACTAAGTTATTATCTCTTTATGATAGGATCCCTCTATTTTGGGAACTTTAACTTTTTATCTATTAACTATCATGTATATCAACTTAAGCTATGTGATAGGCTAGGTAAAGCTCATTATAACTTTTGATTCTTTTGTTCATATAAGACTAGTTGAACAAAGTCTTTCGCAACATAGATAAACTCCTAGTGATCATATAGAGAATCTAATTTTGAACATTTTCTTAAACTGATCTTCTATATCTCAATGTATTATACTGTTTGCCTAGCCTGCACCATGTGCTAAACCTCTAACTGATAAACTTCAATGGGGTTTGCATCTTTATTCTTGTCATCATATCTCTGTACAGTCTACTCGTGACCTAATCTCTCTGGAACTTTATGTCGCAACCAATGGTCTTTACTTGTCACAAGCAAAATGCCTCTATGAATCTTTCTCGTGCCTCATGACTTAACTCATCACGACTTAACTTCTCTAAAATTTCTAGTCATGACCTAAACTGCTTCACATCACAACCTGGGCATAGCTTTTTCTAAACATTCTCTTCTAATATTCCTGATTTTGATAAGCTTGGGTCAATTGAAACTCATTCATATCTATATATCATAATCACATTAAATAGGGAATATATTCAAATAGATGTTAAACCAACTATCATTTCATTATATCACATCAAACTCATATTTCATATCACCATAATATTTATACAAGCATGTCCACTACATATTCGGGGTACATCGTAACAATCATACATCTATGTAATTAGTTTACACTATTTACAAATTTACATTATCCCTCATCTCTTTTTATATTCTTTTCTAGGGAATAGTGAACTGTAAATACTTGTGCATACATAAATGCCACCCCTGTACATCCATTAGCAAATCATTTGCCAAAAACTCACTTAGCTTTACGTGTCATATAGGGGTATATAGTAGTATCTAACTTACTACTATCTCATGCCAGTCTTCTATAGTGTAAATCTGATTCAGGTCATTGCCCTCTATTGTATATCTATTTATCATCTCTACTATAGCACTATAGATAAATTAACTGTTCTTGATCTATATTTCTGTCTATTCCTTGGCCTATACTAAGTAATTCCCTCTCTACAGCTTTCTTGAGACTGATATAATCAATATTATCTGTCTTTAGCAAAGAAGGCTGGAGTTGACTAGGACTAAGAATATCATATTGATCTTTCTCTATAAAGTCATATATTCCTGGACTTTGAGAATGGAAAGGATTGTCATAGACTCTGACTGAATCTCTAGATTAAATTACTATTGTATATTACTCATATCAAATCTATCCTCAAACTCTGGTGGAGGAGGAATAATATATAGTCTACTTGTAATTCAGTACCAGTACTCAACTTTCTCAGCTGTAATCTATGCTCTTGTCGGAGGAATATAGCTTACATCAGGGTTAGAGGATACTCTAACAAACACATATTGTACAGAGTCACTAGACTCAGCATCATCTGGTGTAATATCATCTAGTGCATGCACAACATTAGGCTGAATCTCTACATAACCTTCAGACTGTAGGTTTAAGTCTACAGAAATATCTATGGGATACTCTACTGTAGATCTTCCTGACTGATCCTCTATACTACCATCTAAATACTCTTCACTGTCTGAAGGAGGATTATAGTTTGGATGTACATCATATTCATATATCACTACTGGCCGGGGGTCTCCCTTATTAACTAAAGGCTCTGACTTAACTTTATGAAATCATATATCTACTCCTGTAATATTTGCTTAAATAAGCAATGCTAACTATCCCAACCAATACCCTAACATAACAAAGTACTTACTATTTAGAGTTAGGGTCTAGGAACTATCTTATATTATGTCAGAAACTTATACTTTAATCCCAAAATGAAACATCCTTACTTTCATACGTCTTAGGGACTATTCAGTAGCATTTAGTAGAAATATCCCCTATAAAGTCTCATAATTTTCTAAGACCCAAAATTCCTGATAAAAATTCCCTACATTTCTTAAAGACCCTTTATCGATATCCAATTTCACTTTAATTTCTCAAAGGGCATTATCGTCTTTTCACACATCATTAGAGTATTCCCTGACCTTGGTCAACTATTCTGGGAATTCTCCTTGACCAAGATCATGGAATACTTTGATGATATGTTAAAAGGCGATAATGCCCTTTGAGAAATTAAAGTGAAATTGGACACCGATAAAGGGTCTTTAAGAAATATAGGGAATTTTTATCAGGATTTATGGGTCTTAGAAAATTATGAGACTTTAAAGGGGATTTATTTTATATTAGAATGAATTTCTAAAAATTTTAGAACTATTAAAAGAGGTGTCAAGCATTTATTTCAAAATTAGGATATTTTAAAGATGTCGGTATAAGGAAAGTGCCTTGGGATTTATGCCAATTAGCTATTGGACCCAAGGAAGGCTTAGGGCAGTCCAATATTTCATCCTAGGGCATCCCAATAAGCCCCAAAAGTTATCTTGGAGCCCTAGTTCAATAATGAATGATTTATGAATGTTTAAAAAAGAAAAGAATAAAGAATAAAGTGAGAATTAGGGTTTGCACATGGTCGGACCCATAGACCCTCACACATGGTGTCCAAGACAAAAGGAGGAGAAGATTTTTATCATGTGATCTAAGATTTTTATCATGTGATCTTATCTCAAGTTGGCTTAGTGGGCAAGCTTGATGTAAGAGCAATTATGAGCCATTAGATCAAATAGTGCACAAACCATGGAGCAAGAACCCTTGGGGAACCTCTTGCAAAATGAAAACTCAAGCCAAGACAAAGAAGATTCAAGGTACCAAAGTTCAAGTAAGCCAAAGATTAAAGGTAAGCAATCTATCATAGCTTATTTTCCTTTGATTTAGGAGCTTGAACTTAGGGTTTTCATAAAAGAAAATTGAGTTTTCTCTAAGGTGTATGTGCTGTCCAAAACCTTAGATGAAAGTAGAAAGAAGAAATTAAAGTTAGAGATATGTGATTGAAGCTTAAACAAATTAGTTAGGTGATTGGTTGTTGAATCAAGTTGATATTCTTGACTTTGCCATGGTTGAACCATTTTGGTTTGCACTGTTCATGATATAAGGAGATGGAATTTCAATGATCTAATGCTTCCATTGAATTCATATGATGATTTTGTATAGGGTTGGATAGGTTTTGAACCTTAGAAACATTGGAATTCCAAGTTGTAGTTTTGAAGTTCTTCTCTATACTGTTCATTCGTATAAACAGTTATTAGAATTTCATGATTTTGATATTTTTAATGGTTTTAAAATGAAAAGTTGTGTGGGATAAAGTAGAGAAACAAGTATGGAAAGCATTGGAATTAAAATGAGAATTGTTGAAAGAGTTATGCATTTTTTCAAATCTATCTAGAACAGTGCATAGGAGCTAGAATTTCATGATTCTAAGCTCATAAATGGATTCAAAAGATGGAATTGTGTAGGATAAAGTCAAAACATCAATTGATTCAAAGATCAAGTCCATTAGCTAAGATTAAGGAAAGTTAATGTAGTTAAATGAGAATAATGTTCAAGAGAAAGTTAAATTGTAATGGATGAATAATTATGTGATGTTAGGATTTGATTGTGGACTCCAAAGACGCAGCCACACATCTAAGAGAAGTAAGAAGAAAGAGGAAAAGTTAAAGTGAAAGAAATCAAGCAAGTGACGTAGTAAACTTATCCTAAACTTGTATGTATTGAATGTTATGTTTGGTTGTGCTATGGCTTGCTTGAATTGTGTTGCATATGCATTTATGATTGAAGCTCTATTTCTATGATTACTTTGCCAATTGTATTTCATATGTTACATGGAAGCATGCACATTACACAATGTTAACACTTTCACAAGTAAGCACAAGTATTTACATTATGCATGCATTGTTTAATACCATTTGCTACTGAGATTTCCCCAAAAATCTCACCCCATCCATGTAATCACAACCCTAGCAGGTTTATGAATGATGAAAGAGGATGATGAAGAATGAAGATGAGCTAGGGATTGGATAGTATATATGTTATGTGAGAAATTGTTATATGTAATGTTGCTTTATGACTAATATAAGTAGTGATGGTCATGATATAATGAAAAATAGTAAATGATGGAATAAATATATAAACTTTTACAAAAGTTTAGTTAACATGTAAAGATTTGTTTTGACACCAAGAATGATTTATTTCGATGTATGTACAAAGAGAATAGATTTTTCAAAGGGACATAATCTATTTTTAGAATTTTTGACCAAATGAACACTAACCTTTGACGAATAAAATGTATTAATTGACTAAGTATTTGGTCTAGAAATTATTTTTCCCTTAAAGTTCAAGATGTTATCTTCATGTAGCTTTTTGAACCACTTCATTTCAATTTTTCTAGAATTAATTCTGATTTTTCTAAGTTCATCGTATAATCTGGAAATATTATATGAATAGTAACTCAATAAGAGTAAAATTCCATATTTAGCTAAAAGACTTCCAAGGTCTTGTAAGTGGTTCTAAATGCTACTGAATGGTCCCTAAAATATACAAAAGTAAGGATGTTTTAGCTTATATAGTTATATCTATTGAGGCAAATGTAGAAGAAGAAGAATCCTTTAGGTTTTCTTGAGCTATTAGAGCCATCTAAAGGTTTTGTGATACTGGAAAATACAGTTGAGAAGAATGTGGTAGCAAAAGTTCCTTGTTTTTTAAAATAAAATGTCCAGATTCCTCAACTCGTATCTAACCGAGTGATCTAACTCTGACTTATCATATAGTTGTCTTTATCTCTTTCAAGAAGTGAAAATGCAAGAACATAATAATAATGCACGTGTATATAGGTAATGGTAAATTTGTGTATTCTTAAGGTCAATTTACACGTAATTTTGTATATAGCAAATAGCATTCTTCTATTGCAGGTTAGTTGTATCATATTCTTATATTTATTTATTATTTTTTTAATAGAGCATGGACAATTTAGGTTCATATTCTAGTCAGTACGGGAAGAAGAGAGGAAGAGACAAGACCCGTATAAAATGGGTCTCTAAGGCAGATGAGGGGACACATCCCACGAAACTGCCATAATTGCTAGCCTGCTGGAGTGCTGGCGTGAATTGCACATACAAAGTTCCATCCTCAATTCTCAAATACATGATGGCTGAGATGTGCCTTTATTCATCAACTACTTCATGTTATATTGGTTTTCATCCTTAATTTATAGGTTATGGAAAAGTCTATCGATTGATCTTTATTTGTACGGTCACAATCATCTGTGTATTTTTACTCCTTATATTGTAATTGGTCATCTTTCTAGCATTAGAATTTCAATATTTATATGGAAAGTTCTAAAAAAAATACCACTTGAATTTCAAAAATCTCAAATCAAGAATGCTTATAAAAATGTGTGTTATTTGTTTTATAAGAGTAGTAAATAGTTTAGAAAGGATAGTAAACAAATTGATTTATAATTTAAAATTTAAATATTTTTTTTAAATTTTCCCATATTTCAAATCAATGACATGTGATAACATAATCAGCATTCGTGCAATTTGAAATGGTTATTGTGAATTTGTTTTTCAGCTGGTGGTGCATTTGCATATATGTGAAAAGTAATATCAAGATTGAAGAGTTAACATGTCTATATTTTTTATGGGTAAAAGTGCATCCAATACCCCAAACTATTTTAGTGTAGTAATTAGCACCTTAAAGTATTTAAGGATGCAATTAGCACCTCGACCTAATTTTAGATATGCAATTAACATTCTAAAGTATTTAAGGGTGCAATCAGCACCCCAAATTAATTTTGAAGAGACAATTAACACCTTAAAGTATTTAAATTGGTGCAATTTTGCCCATTCGCTATCCAAAACACTAACTTTAATTTCATTTAATACATGCCACATAAATATTTTATTCCGACACATTATTGTTTAAAAAGTCATATGTGTAATATTGTTTTAATAAATTACACTAAATAAAATATAAAATTTCTTATTCTTTACATATGAATTATATACAATGTCAATTTTAGGGTTTATTCATTACTCTTGTTTAAATAGTGTCAAAATAAAAAACTCACGTGACATAGATCGGATAGAAATTTGTGTTTCTATTAGTAAAATGGAGGAATTGTACCAATTTAAATATTTTATGATAGTGGTCACACATATAAAATTAGTTTAGGGTGCTAATTATACCCATAAATACTGTAGGGTATTATTCGTACCTCTAAAATTAGTTTAAGATGCTAATTGTACCATTAAATATTAATATATTTATATATATAGAATTTATATAGAAGTGACTTAGCTGAGTCACCTCTATAGAATTTATAAATTGTTATGTATTGTATAACCCCTCTTGTATTTATAATATAAGGCATTTTACCCATCGTCTGTGTGTTCAACTAGCGAAAGGGTAAGACATGCGACCATTTGAAGCGTGTGCAATCCTTAGGGAGTACTATTTTGTTGTGGTTTCAGTCACGATACTTGGGGAGACATCCTAGCTCTTAGGTGCCTAGGTTTACACCTTAGGGAAATAGATGGCTCACCCTGCCCGACATTTGTATCACCTAGGAGGAAGGGAGGCTTAGTCCTGTCCTTAGATTATAGGTGAGCCCAACCCTTTTCTAAAAGCTTTTGTAGCAAAAATATAATATAAGGCATTTTAACTATTTTTTTGGAATTAAAAAATAATAATTAATTTATTTAATATGTTTTAAATTAAAATATTTTTTCAGGTATACTTTTATTGAAGAATACAGAGAAAAAGAATTGACAAAATTGAGAGTAAGTATTAATTATAAGGACAAATTTAATAAATAAATATTAATTATTCTATAAATTATTTATATTTATGATCAAGTCATTTTTCTTAAAATGACTTATATTATGGGCACAAAAAAAAGTATTAGTATTTCAAATGCCAAAGATATATGTTTTCTAAGAAATTTTACCTCCAACAGAAAAGGAAGGCACAAACTCAGATGCTATGTCAAGGGTTAAACCCTCCCCTTTATTATTAGCAAGGTCATAATATGCGATGAAATATATGTAAGGAATTGGAAGACACGCAGCGGAAATTAATTTAAAAATTTTTCCATTCCTTGCCAAGATCTACCGTATGTGTTTAAGTCAAGTGGGAAGAAGTATTACCCTTAGTGTGCCTCAGCGACTTCCACAGCTTTCGGTCACGACGTTCACAGCTTCTCTCTGCGGCTCATGCTTCCTTTCTGATCACAAGAAGTCGACGACTCAGGTCGGCTTCCTCTACTGGTATCCACACGAACAGCGTTCCAACCACGAACGACGTGCTAGCGTCTCTTGTCCCTCCAGGGCTTTCTCAAGAGTTCATCCTCTCCGTCTCTATTTCGGCAGTTTCTTATCTGCAAACCTTTTGCAGAGTCCCCTTCGGCCTTTCTATGTTCTATATGTTTCTCTCTGCAAAACGCAGCTCCTAAAATCAGATATATAGGATGCTCTGCGTTTTTCTCTGTCAACCGAATTGGATTTTGGAGTTAATCTTATATTAATTCCAAAATTAATACAATATCATATATTGTATAATTTTATAAGAAACTAATTAAATAAATAATATCAAATCCGTCCCACAGATTTAATTACCCATTTATTTAATTTTAAATAAAGATGAGACTGAACTATTTTTGATTTATTCTCATAAATCAAATTTGAGATATCCTATCAATTTGAATTTCGAATTTCAAACGTGATAGAGATTTAATTTATCCTTATAAATTAAATCTTATAAATATCTCTTATATGAGATATCCTATCAATTTGAATTTCGAATTTCAAACATGATAGAGATTTAATTTATCCTTATAAATTAAATCTTATAAATATCTCTTATATGAGATATCCTATCAATTTGAATTTCGAATTTCAAACATGATAGAGATTTAATTTATCCTTATAAATTAAATCTTATAAATATCTCTTATATGAGATATCCTATCAATTTGAATTTCGAATTTCAAACGTGATAGAGATTTAATTTATCCTTATAAATTAAATCTCATATATACATATAATGTATATATACGAATTTATATATATATATATACGAATATAAATATAAATAAATATATATACATCTATCCTGGATCATTCATTGAATCTGGACATGTCTTAGATTCAATGAATATGGACATCATAGCTCGTGTTGGGCTATTTTGTGTGCGACCCTGTAGGCCCATATGAAGTTGGCAGTGGGCCATTTGCTACACTAGCCCACAAGTCGCAAGCAGTCTCTAGCAAGACATAACGACTACCCAAATCATATGAGGATCGATAAACGATGTAACCTTTTATACAACCATATCATGTCCCTTCTGTCACACGATATTTTGGTCATGGATGAGGCATGGATAATGTCATCCTCCTATTCCTGACCGTTACTTTCTCGATCCCTGAGTAGTCTGACTATAGAAATGGAACTACCGTTCCATTACAGTATGGCCATACATTTCTCAGACTCACTCATCGAGGGGCCCAGTAATATCTCTCTACGAATGTGAGGGACAAATTCCATCTTGATCATTCACATTCCTCCGCATGAAAAACCACTAAGGCTGAACATAGTCTTTATGATCACTCGATCAAAAGTGACTTTTGACTAGGTCAAAGCTGAGCGTTTTGTCATGTAGGAATCCATGATGATCTCAGGTCAAAGGGCATATTGATATGGTTTGTATATGAGAGAAGCTTATGACGTTACCCATGCAGTTCTCTCATAGCGGGTCAGTCCAGCACCTTGTACTCTTACATGTGCTTATGACTTTGATTTATATCTCTATACATCTTCAAAGTCATACTGGTCTTATTTCATCTGTGCTCCCGCATAGATGATCGACCAGGGACATTTAGGATAATATCATGAATTATCCAAGGATGATCATCATAGTAAACATGCAAATAATATGATAACTCAATTAATAAATTCATAAATCAATAATGTTAATAAGACAATGATTGGCCCCTAGGGCACGATTTCCAACAATATATATATATATATAAAGGCCGAAGGTTAAACATATTCATATGAATTTGTATGTTTATTTAATATTTAATATTTAATATTACACCTAATTGAATAATTTAGAGAAATTAATAAAATTAAATAAATTACTTTAAAATATTAATATTTATTTTTTTTTCTTTAAACTAATTTGCTTAACTTATAAATTGATATACTCTTCCGATATTTAATAATGATCTATTTAACTAATTTGATTAGATTAAGGAAGTTAGTTAAATTAGTTAATATTATTTTTTCTAAAACACTATAACCATCTTTCTTAATTCTTACCTTATTAGTCTATTTTATCATTAATGAACATATTGACCTGAGGGAGCTACTGCTATGTTTCTAGGCATCATCTCATTATTATTCTATATACATAGCACTCTACTTCTCCTGTTCTTCTTTGACAATGGAGTCCATTTGCCTAATAGACTCACGGTGTGTCAATGAAATTGCAGCACTTCTCATTCCTCCGTCACCTCCTCAAGTTCTACCAATATCTTTATACTCTTCTTATCTCACCAAGCTCTCTATTTTTCATTTATGCTTCATTTCCTACTGAGAAAAATTGAGAATTCCCTTTATCATTTGTAATGAAACATATTAGTTTGGTTTAAATAGTTGGTCATCTAGTTAAATTAATTCATTAAAAAGTTATAATTTGCTCCGCTACATGATACTAAATGTTTATTGTTCTGTTCCATCTTCTCAAGGAATATTATCAGAAGCTTTTATCTATAAAGAAGCATAGTAGTATCATAGTCAAGCAGGATGGAAATTTTGAAAAGAGTTTTACTCTGTTTTCATTCGTCTTTTTTGTGTGCACAATGCATTAGCATCTACATACACATGCATCTTTTGGGTTAGTAAGATCTTGTTGTTAATTAGGGTAAGGTGGCTACTAGGTATAATCTATTGCTTTCTTGATTAATATTGAGTTTGTGGGCATGATAGAATAATTCTCAAAGTAATATAAGGAGGAGATTGTAATGATTGTGAATTAGAAAAGTTTAGTAGATCTAGAGAGAATTAGTAAGAACTTGACTGGAAATAAAACTTAAGATTAAGAATACAGGACCGAAATAACTGATTTTATTTTTTCTTAATGATTGCTGAGTCTGCCATGGTTTCATGCATGTAATTTCAGAAACCATGAAGTTCTTCTCTTCCATATTTACATAGAAGGCTATGAATTTAAGGTTCCTTAAATAGGTTCTCTGATTTTGTCATCCATCATAATGTTTCTACTATAATTGGTGAATTACAGGTGTATATGCAACCAAGGACTTAACTAAAGGAGAGCTTGTTCTAAAAGATTAAATGCTAGTTGGGGTTCAATACTCTTCCAATAAGGTTTCTCACTATTTGTTCTTTGATGTTATGCTAAAATGATTTCTTCTCTCATGATGGCTTTCCCTAACTTTCTCTTTTACATTGTAGGTTGATTATTTTGTCTGTGGCTCCTGCGTTCATTTTATTGGTTTTATAGAACTTCAAATTAGAAGAAGGCTTTAGTTACAAGAATTAGGAGCTTCAGAGAGCCATAATTGTGATGGGAGTGCCTCTTCAAACACATCAAAATACAACAATGACATAGATTCATCTGATAGAGAAGACAATTCATATAAAATAAAGGAGGATGGTGCTGGGAAATTTAGTTTTAGAGGTTATGATGCTAAAGTTCATCTCCCTGAAGGTGTTGTTCAATCATTAATGAATGACCATGTGATGCTACCTTATAGTAAGGAGTTCTCCTTGCCACTGGCTATTCCATATCCTGGTAGAAGTAGAGAGTCATTATGCTATAGGTATGGTTGTTGTTGCTTGAAAGAACAATATTTGATCTCATATGATTTTGTTTTGCTGGTCTTCTACAAAAAAAAAGACCTGGAATCTTCTATTTATTCAATTAGAAAAAAAGTTATGCTTAGATTGAAATTTCCAACAATGATTATTGCTCATTTGATTACTTAAAAGAGTAAAACTAATTACAGAGATAGAGACATGTTATAACTTGACTGTGGCTTGATGGAGACTTGGTAGTATGAAATACTAAGTCCCATATTGAGTAGTACGAGACTACAAGATGCTCAATGGGTATTTAAGTATATTAGTTTTCCCACCTCAATAGTTATCTTTTGGGAAGGTTTTCCAATCCCACCTAGGTACTAACGTGTACCTATATAGTTTTTCTTTTCATTATCCATTCCATATCTAAAATTCTATTAAGAGTATTAGAATAGGGTTATTATTATTTGATCAGACCCAACCTCTTGCTACTACTAGAACATATAGAGAGGAACATTGTATGGGAAAGGGGGAGGGGAGAGGTGGAAAGAAACTTGAGGGACTAAAACCAAAATTAGAGAAAACTTGAGGGACCACCCACAAGTGCTTGATCTAGATTAGTCAGTTGCTCAGACACCTGGTAATAAGGTATAAGAAAAGTGCTGGATACCGATTAGCCAAAGGCATATAAAAAATATTGTATTAACCTTTTCCTTTTATTCTATACTGCCATTATTATGCCTAGCATCTTAGATCCATCAGGTTTGTGAATTAATTAGGTGTTTATTTCTGTCAGGGATTTAGTGGTAGCTTATCTTGTGGAGGATTACATTTTATATATCGATCATTTAAAATATCCTAAAAAGGTTAGAATTTTATATATTTTGCTTTGCATTTATATCAAAAAGTAAGTCTCAACCTTTTCCAAATCATTAATTACAGGAAAAAATTGAGGAAATTACACAACCAATTCTTGATGCTCTCAGTGAAGACTATTCCATTTGTTTCCGAGTACTTGACATTTTAGAGGGATTTGTTATTGTATAACTTTACTGATATTTTTGGAATGTGATGTGTTCCATATGTACTTTTGTTGATTCATGATTTATTATTATTGTTATTTTTTCTTAGAGGGTTAAATGCTGATAGTTTTTAAAATTTACTTTAGGAACTTCATTTTTCCATTACAAAGCTGCATGAACCATTCTTGCTATCCTAATGCAAAGGCATTCAAAAGAGAGGACGCATGTTAAACCCAATATCTCTAGCTTTTAGTTTCTAGAAATTTTGATCTGATTGAGTCAATTGTTGCCTAATGCAAATATTAAATAATATATGTGGTCTTTAGATTTATTATTCATGATATTTTTCACTTTACAAATAAAAAATGATATTTACTTTTTCACATTCTATGTGCTATATTGCTTGCATGTTGACCTATTTCAATGAGGATTCTCCTAGTCGTTAATAGATTCCTTTAATGACTGTACTATGTTGTTTGAAAGAAATGAGGAAACCAATTTGAGGTCAACTTAAGACCTTACCAGATAAAAAACAATTATAAAGTGTTTAAACTCATAAAGAACAAATATTTCAAACATGAACAATGCAAGGAACATTGCAGGATCTGTTATCCTAAATATTCTATAACAAGTTTGTGGGAACTTCATTTCTAAGAGCTTGTGTGTAAATTTTATTCTCATCTCCATATGTTATGTTAAACATTAGCATTGTATATTGATAATAGTGTCATCACATGAAATAATATTTGTAATTTTTTCTTTTCCCAATCATTTCCTTCATTTGTATCCAAGATAGAGATGTCAAGCAACGATAATTAAGTTGAGGTACGTTATCTACAATTAACATATTGAAAGTATTTCTTGTACTCGAGGTTTATAACACCAAGGATCAAAAGGGACTATGTATATTTTTTTCATACAAACAATTTAAACATACTCACACAGACAAACTTGTCAAGAAGGGGTTTAAACCATGATCTTCTCCAAATATGGCGGGTTACGTTGCCACTGGAGCAACTAGTCATTAACAAACTCTTTTTTTTAATAGTATCAGTTTTATTGGTCTTGTAGAAGTAATTAATAGTTTGAAGCAATTTTAGATAACCATCTCTTATGTCGATGGGGATTTCCATATGAAGAGAGACAAGCATCCCTTATAGATAATGGTTTTAGATGTAGGTGCCCTAGTGCATCAAAGAACAACCATAGTACCAAAATTTAATGGAAACAAGCACCAATTTTAACATTTTTGAAAGACAATATGTGTTCTTTATACGCAAGATCTTGATTACATATGAAAAGAAAATACTAGAATCAAAGGAAGGATGTGCTATTTCTAATATTCTTTTCATATAGGATCTTGTAGGTTATAGCTATTATTATTTTCTTTTCTAGAAGTTATCCAGTTCGTTCAACTTATAGACCTATATATAAACTAAAATTTATAAATTGGCAAGTAATACAAGAACCACTGTTATATTTTTAAAGCATAGTCTCTCTAATCCTAAATATAAAACCTTATTTTTTTAAAAAAAGGATAATTTTATTATAAGTAAAAAGATAACATTACAACGACTCTAATACTAAATAAGGACACTACAAACTACTAAGATTTGAGACTCACAAGATAGATATAACAAAAGAATGAACACTAAGCTAAATGGTGCAAATACCACATATAAATCACACTAAAATACAACAATAATTCAAACAAAAGCAAAAGACAAACAAAAGACGTAACATATACACTACTAATTGAAAACCACTACACCTGTTAAGATAATGAGAGCTTGAAAGGTGATGCCAAGGTAAAAGGAGATGGCCTCAAGTACTCATAACGTCAAAGAAAGGTAAGAGTAAAAGCCATCCAGATATGCCCCCAAGGGCATTGGTATCCCAAAGGATATTGACAAAGCAACTGGCTCCACAAACTAGAAGCAGAAAACATGGCAAAAAAAATCCAAGATGAATTAATAATAGCACAATCTATGAACCAAGATCAAAACTTGAGTAGCAAAATTATGAACAACAGAGGTAAGGATATGAAATTGATGACAACAGCACAACCAACATAAAGTAAAGGGACCCAAAAGACAAAAGCTAGCAACACTACATGGTGAACCTCTAAGTAGTTGTCAATGAACTCAGAGGTCCCTACTAGTATCATCTACATGTGGAGCCTTTTGGCAAAAGCTCCGCAAGAACCTAGAACCAAATCATAAGAGATATGTGGACAATGTCTTCCCTAAATAGTTCTAATGTCCCATAAGCCACTACTATCTCTATTCCTAGAAGACTACTCCCATGATATAATTGTTGGAATAAAAATATCTCATACATAATTTGATCACTCCAGATTATAACATGTATAATTATGAAACTTATATGAGATACAGTGGAAGACTTATAGTTACCTCGGGCTATTAGCTTAGTTGATCTTAGGAAGAACTGGAACTTAACTCAGAGACCTGTTAATCAGAAAACACAATTAGATGAAAAGAGAACATGTTCTTGTTGGAAATCGTGCCCTAGGGGCCAATCATTGTCTTATGAACATTATTAATTTATGAATTTATTAATTGAGTTATCATATTATTTGCATGTTTACTATGATGACCATCCTTGGATAATTCATGATATTATCCTAAATGTCCCTGGTCGATCATCTATGTGGGAGCACAGATGAAATAAGACCAGTATGACTTTGAAGATGTATAGAGATATAAATCAAAGTCATAAGCACATGTAAGAGTACAGGGTGTTGGACCGACCCGCTATGAGAGAACTGCATGGGTAACGTCATAAGCTTCTCTCATATACAAACCATGTCAATATGCCCTTTGACCTGAGATCATCATGGATTCCTACATGACAAAACGCTCAGCTTTGACCTAGTCAAAAGTCACTTTTGACCGAGTGATCATAAAGACTATGTTCGGGCTTAGTGGTTTTTCATGCGGAGGAATGTGAATGGTCAAGATGGAATTTGTCCCTCATATTCGTGGAGAGATATTACTGGGCCCCTCGATGAGTGAGTCTGAGAAATGTATGGCCATACTGTAATGGAAAGGTAGTTCCATTTCTATAGTCAGACTACTCAGGGATCGAGAAAGTAACGGTCGGGAATAGGAGGATGACATTATCCATGCCTCATCCATGACCAAAATATCGCGTGACAGAAGGGACATGATATGGTTGTATAAAAGGTTACATCGTTTATCGATCCTCATATGATTTGGGTAGTTGTTATGTCTTGCTAGAGACCGCTTGCGACTTGTGGGCTAGTATAGCAAATGGCCCACTGCCAACTTCATATGGGCCTACAGGGTCGCACACAAAATAGCCCAACACGAGCTATGATGTCCAGATTCAATGAAAGATCCAGGTGAATGTATATATATTTATTTATATTCGTATATATATAAATTCGTATATATATATTATATATATGAGATATATGAGATTTAATTTATAAGGATAAATTAAATCTCTATCACGTTTGAAATTCGAAATTCAAATTGATAGGATATCTCATATAAGAGATATTTATAAGATTTAATTTATAAGGATAAATTAAATCTCTATCACGTTTGAAATTCGAAATTCAAATTGATAGGATATCTCATATAAGAGATATTTATAAGATTTAATTTATAAGGATAAATTAAATCTCTATCACGTTTGAAATTCGAAATTTAAATTGATAGGATATCTCAAATTTGATTTATGGGAATAAATCAAATATAACTCAGTCTCATCTTTATTTAAAGTTAAATAAATAAGTAATTAAATCTGTGGGACGGATTTAATATTATTTTATTTAATTAGTTTCTTATAAAATTATACAATATATGATATTGTATCAATTCGGAATTAATATAAGATTAACTCCAAAATCCAATTAGGTCAAGGGGAAAAACGCATAGCATCCTCTATATCTGATTGGAGGAGCTACGTTTGAAAATAACACAGAACACAAAAGGCCGAACGGAATCTGCAAAAGGTTTGCAGACAAGAAACTGCCGAAATAGAGACGGAGACTTGTGAAAGCCTTGGAGGGACAGGAGACGCTAGCACGTCGTTCGTGGTTGGAACGCTGTTCGTGTGGATACCAGTAGAGGAAGCCGACCTGAGGCGTCGACTTCTTGTGATCGGAAAGAGACCACCGTCCGTGGAGAGAATCTGTGAAGGTCGCTGAGGAACACTCCATCGATTTCTTGCGATCAGAAAGAGATCACCACCCACGTAGAGAAGCTGTGAAATTCGCTGAGCAACACTAAGGGTAATGATTCTTTCCACTTGACTTAAACACATACGGTAGATCCTGGCAAGGAATGGAAAATTTTTAAAGTTTATTTCCGCTGCGTGTCTTCCAATTCCTTACAGTGGTATCAGAGCCATGCTGTTTTGTGTTTAAGTTAGGCTTGATTTGTGATTTATATGATATATGTTAGTAGTAGCCGATCATATAATAAGCGTTGTATGTGTGACATATATGGAATCCTTGTTGTGTATGACATAAAAGGAATCTAAAAGGAAATTGAAATCGGTGGTGATGCTTTTTGATTTGATCAATCCGCATAGATGGGGTCTAAGAAAACCGAATTCGAATTTGTGATTATTTGTGAAAACCGAATTCAGATTCGTGATTATTTATGAAACAAAAACAAAAAAAAAAATTTCTTCCGGGGCGCTGCCCCAGAGACCCCGCCCGCTAACCGGCTAGCGGGACAGCCGCCCGCTAACCGGCTAGCGGGACCGCCGTAGCTACCTGTTCGTAGCGCAACATAACCGTAACAAATGTTACTTTGTAAATGTTTTTTGCCCTTCGATTAGATCTGAATATTGATTCTTGAATGTTTGGGTATGGTGAACAATATGGCTCTAGATTGCAAGTGTTGTAATTTTTAAAAATACGGCCTGCGTGTCGTGCCTTCCTCTATATACTCTCAATGTACCTTCTCCTCTCATCTCACTCCCCTCGAATGTTAAAAGAGGTTTCTATATGTAATTTCTCTTTTCTTACTAGAGAGCTCCTCTCATTGGCTTGAGGGGACTTAGGATAGGTGAGCCATATTGTATCACGTTTGAATTATGCATCTTATGATTAGATCAGCACATGCATATTACTTGTATGAGTTACAAACTGGGATACATGCATCCTCATAAAAACAGATAGTTAATTAAGCCCTCTAAAAGAAATCTTAAGTCATAATGCTGTCAATTTATGAACACTTGTCAAAACCTTGATCGCTCAATTGTGGACTCCACCAAAGTGGGTGCTTTTGAGTTATCTTGGGGAGATAAGCAAAGAGTAATGGTGCTACTCTCATAGGTTCATTATTGTTTGACTTAATTGAGATTAACAAAACGGTTTTGGATCTCAAGGCATTAGATGGGATTAGAACATGCCAGATCATATGATGATAGGATCCCATGAATATCTAAGAGTTACATTTGATGTAATTGGTAAAGGTGTTACCTACCTAAATAACTTAATCTAAGCGTCCTGCCAAAGCGGACTTAAGTTTGAGCCAAATATGGATCTTAGCCCACTAACTATTGCATTGAGGGTTGTTTATTTAGTGGGAGATTACTAATTACATTGCATATTTTAATTGTAGAATCATGACGACTAGTAATACTGCTACATTATCGCTGCGATCTGTCCTTGAGAAGGACAAACTCAATGGGACAAACTTTCTTGACTGGTTTAGGAACTTGAGAATTGTTCTCAAGCAGGAAAGAAAGGCGCATGTCCTAGATCAACCCATTCCTGAGGAGCCAGCCGCCAATGCTCCCAGAGCTCAGAGAGATGCTTATATGAAGCATAAGGAAGACTCTGTCGATGTGGGATGCTTGATGCTAGCCACCATGGTTCCGGAGCTCCAAAGAGATCTGGAACACATGGAGGCTTATGAGATGATTGTGCATCTCAAGGAAATGTTCCAGCAACAGGCAAGGCAAGAGAGGTATGAGACCACTAAGGCCTTACATTCCTGCAAGATGGCTGAAGGTGCATCAGTCAGTGCTCATGTCTTAAAGATGAAAGGGTACATTGATCACCTTGAACGGCTTGGATTTCCCATGAGCCAGGAGTTAGCTACAGATTTGATCTTAAACTCACTCCCGGAAAGTTATGACCAGTTTGTTATGAACTACAACATGAACAACATGGAGAAATCTATTTCTGAACTGCATGGGATGCTTAAAACTGCTGAGCCGAGTCTTAAGAAGAAACCCAGTAGTGTTTTGATGGTTCAGAAAGGAAAGGGTACGAAAAAGAAAGGCAAAGGCAAGGGGAAGGGTCATGGCTCATCAGGTAAGACCAAAGAGTCAGGCAAGCCCGAAACCAAGCCTGCACCAAAGAAGGCAAAGCCTCCGAAGGAAGGAGTCTGCTTCTTCTGCAATGAACCGGGTCATTGGAAGAGGAATTGCAAACTCTACCTCGAAGATCTGAAAAAGAACAAGAAGGATAGCGGGGCTATCGCTTCAGGTATTTATGTTATAGACATTCATCTTTCTACTTCCACCTCATGGGTATTAGATACTGCATGTGGTTCTCACATTTGTACGAATGTGCAGGGACTAAAGGACAGTAGGAAGTTGAAAAGGGGTGAAGTTGACCTACGAGTTGGAAACAGAGCAAGGGTTGCTGCGTTAGCTGTAGGCACTTATGAATTAGTTCTGCCCACTGGGCTTTTGTTAGTTTTGAACAATTGCTATTATGTTCCTGCTTTAAGTAGTAACATTGTTTCACTTTCTTATTTGGATAAGGAAGGTTTCACTTCCATTGCTGGGAATAGTAGATGTTCTATTTATCGTAATGATGTTTTATATGCTCATGGTGATTTGCATGTTGATCATTACATATTAAATTTGGAACAACCCAATCATGGAAATATCTATAACATAACCGCCAAAAGGGTCAAACCAAACGATTTGAATCCCACATACCTCTGGCACTGTCGTCTGGGCCACATAAATGAGAAACGCATTTCCAAACTCCATCAAGATGGATTTCTAAACTCATTTGATTTTGAATCATATGACACTTGCGAGTCTTGCTTGTTAGGAAAGATGACAAAGTCACCTTTCACTGGGCACAGTGAGAGGGCCACTGATTTATTGGGCCTCATACATACAGATGTGTGTGGACCGATGAACACAAATGCCAGAGGAGGTTATTCGTACTTTATAACATTCATAGATGATTTCAGCAGATATGGGTACATCTATCTAATGAAACATAAATCTGAATCTTTTGAAAAGTTCAAGATATTTCAAAATGAAGTACAAAACCAGCTTGGCAAAACAATTAAAGCCCTTCGATCTGATCGGGGTGGTGAATATTTGAGCCAAGAGTTCATAGATCATCTTAGGAATTGTGGGACACTCTCACAATTGACTCCTCCAGGGACACCACAATGGAATGGCGTTTCTGAACGGAGAAATCGAACACTATTAGATATGGTTCGATCCATGATGAGTCGAACAGATCTTCCGCCCTCCTTTTGGGGCTATGCCCTAGAGACAGCTGCGTTCACACTCAATCGTGTTCCATCTAAGGCAATCGAAAAGACTCCGTATGAGATATGGACTGGGAGGACGCCTAGTTTGTCTTTCCTCAAGATTTGGGGATGCGAGGTCTATGTTAAGCAACAAGCCTCAGACAAATTAGCGCCCAAATCCTCAAAATGCCTTTTTGTGGGATATCCTAAGGAAACCAAGGGATATTACGTCTACAACCCTGCTGATAACAAAGTGTTTGTTGTCAGAAATGGTATCTTTCTTGAACGAGAATTTATCTCTAAAAGAACCAGTGGGAGTAAGGTACAACTCGAAGAAGTTCGAGAGCTACAAGACACCACAGAACTGCAGATGGAAAATAGAGAAGACTCACAACAAGTTGTTGAGACTCCTCAAGTCACGCAAGGTCCACGAAAGTCTAATAGGACACGACTTCAGCCTCAGAGATATGGATTTCTGATTTCTGATAGTCGTGATGTGTTGCTCATTGAGCACAATGAGCCGACTACCTATCGAGAAGCTATAGTGGGACCAAACTCCGAAAAATGGCTTAGTGCCATGAAGTCTGAGATGCAATCCATGTACGACAATAAGGTTTGGACCTTAGTCGACCCGCCTGAAGGTGTAAAAACCGTCGGGTGCAAGTGGGTTTTCAAAGAGAAAACTGACATGGATGGCAATGTAAATGTCTTCAAGGCACGACTGGTTGCAAAAGGTTTTACTCAAACTCATGGTGTGGACTATGATGAGACCTTTTCCCCAGTAGCAATGGCCAAATCAATCAGAATCCTCTTTGCTATTGCAGCATATTATGACTATGAAATATGGCAGATGGACGTCAAGACAGCCTTCCTTAATGGAAAGCTCCTTGAGGATGTGTACATGACACAACCTGAAGGGTTTGTGCGTTCCGAGGACTCTGGTAAAGTGTGCAAGCTTCAAAAGTCCATTTATGGACTAAAGCAAGCCTCTCGGAGTTGGAATCATCGTTTTGATGAAGTAATCAAAGAGTTTGGATTTCTTCAAAACATTGATGAACCTTGTGTGTACAAGAAGGTTAGTGGGAGCACAGTTGTGTTTTTGGTACTCTATGTCGATGACATCCTACTTATTGGGAATGACATTCCTACCTTGCAGATTGTCAAGTCTTGGTTAGGAAAGTCTTTCTCGATGAAAGACTTGGGTGAAGCCACCTACATCCTAGGAATCAGGATCTATAGAGATAGATCTAAAAGACTTCTAGGACTCAGTCAGAGTACATACATAGACAAAATACTGCATAGGTTCAGTATGCACGAATCAAAGAGGGGTTTCATACCCATGTCTCATGGTACTCACCTCAGCAAAGATCTGTGTCCTAGTACATCTGATCAGCGAGGTCGCATGAGTAAGGTTCCATATGCCTCGGCCATAGGATCTATCATGTACGCCATGTTATGTACTCGACCGGATGTCTCGTTTGCCTTAAGTATGACTAGCAGATACCAACAGGACCCTGGTGAGGGCCATTGGACTGCTGTCAAGAATATCCTTAAGTACTTAAGAAGGACTAAGGACTTATTCTTGGTCTATGGTGGATTGGATGATGAGCTCTGTGTAACTGGTTACACAGATGCGAGTTTCCAAACTGACCAGGACGACCAAAAATCGCAGTCTGGATACATATTCCTCCTCAATAATGGAGCAGTAAGCTGGAAGAGCTCTAAGCAGGGCACTGTAGCAGATTCTGCAACGGAAGCTGAGTATATAGCAGCATCTGATGCAGCTAAGGAAGCCGTTTGGATCAGGAAGTTCATCACAGAACTAGGGGTGATACCTACCATCTCAGATCCAATAACTTTGCTCTGTGACAATAGCGGTGCTATTGCACAGGCCAAAGAGCCTAGGTCACATCAAAGGACCAAGCATATACTCAGGCGATTTCATCTCATCAGAGAAATCAACGATAGAGGTGATATAAAAATATGCAAAGTAGCAGGAGAAGATAATGTTGCTGATCCTCTAACAAAGCCGCTTGTGCAGGCAAAGCATGAGCGTCATGTTAGGTCAATGGGAATTAGTCAAATTAATGATTGTACCTAGTGCAAGTGGGAGGTTGTTGGAAATCGTGCCCTAGGGGCCAATCATTGTCTTATGAACATTATTAATTTATGAATTTATTAATTGAGTTATCATATTATTTGCATGTTTACTATGATGACCATCCTTGGATAATTCATGATATTATCCTAAATGTCCCTGGTCGATCATCTATGTGGGAGCACAGATGAAATAAGACCAGTATGACTTTGAAGATGTATAGAGATATAAATCAAAGTCATAAGCACATGTAAGAGTACAGGGTGTTGGACCGACCCGCTATGAGAGAACTGCATGGGTAACGTCATAAGCTTCTCTCATATACAAACCATGTCAATATGCCCTTTGACCTGAGATCATCATGGATTCCTACATGACAAAACGCTCAGCTTTGACCTAGTCAAAAGTCACTTTTGACCGAGTGATCATAAAGACTATGTTCGGGCTTAGTGGTTTTTCATGCGGAGGAATGTGAATGGTCAAGATGGAATTTGTCCCTCATATTCGTGGAGAGATATTACTGGGCCCCTCGATGAGTGAGTCTGAGAAATGTATGGCCATACTGTAATGGAAAGGTAGTTCCATTTCTATAGTCAGACTACTCAGGGATCGAGAAAGTAACGGTCGGGAATAGGAGGATGACATTATCCATGCCTCATCCATGACCAAAATATCGCGTGACAGAAGGGACATGATATGGTTGTATAAAAGGTTACATCGTTTATCGATCCTCATATGATTTGGGTAGTTGTTATGTCTTGCTAGAGACCGCTTGCGACTTGTGGGCTAGTATAGCAAATGGCCCACTGCCAACTTCATATGGGCCTACAGGGTCGCACACAAAATAGCCCAACACGAGCTATGATGTCCAGATTCAATGAAAGATCCAGGTGAATGTATATATATTTATTTATATTCGTATATATATAAATTCGTATATATATATTATATATATGAGATATATGAGATTTAATTTATAAGGATAAATTAAATCTCTATCACGTTTGAAATTCGAAATTCAAATTGATAGGATATCTCATATAAGAGATATTTATAAGATTTAATTTATAAGGATAAATTAAATCTCTATCACGTTTGAAATTCGAAATTCAAATTGATAGGATATCTCATATAAGAGATATTTATAAGATTTAATTTATAAGGATAAATTAAATCTCTATCACGTTTGAAATTCGAAATTTAAATTGATAGGATATCTCAAATTTGATTTATGGGAATAAATCAAATATAACTCAGTCTCATCTTTATTTAAAGTTAAATAAATAAGTAATTAAATCTGTGGGACGGATTTAATATTATTTTATTTAATTAGTTTCTTATAAAATTATACAATATATGATATTGTATCAATTCGGAATTAATATAAGATTAACTCCAAAATCCAATTAGGTCAAGGGGAAAAACGCATAGCATCCTCTATATCTGATTGGAGGAGCTACGTTTGAAAATAACACAGAACACAAAAGGCCGAACGGAATCTGCAAAAGGTTTGCAGACAAGAAACTGCCGAAATAGAGACGGAGACTTGTGAAAGCCTTGGAGGGACAGGAGACGCTAGCACGTCGTTCGTGGTTGGAACGCTGTTCGTGTGGATACCAGTAGAGGAAGCCGACCTGAGGCGTCGACTTCTTGTGATCGGAAAGAGACCACCGTCCGTGGAGAGAATCTGTGAAGGTCGCTGAGGAACACTCCATCGATTTCTTGCGATCAGAAAGAGATCACCACCCACGTAGAGAAGCTGTGAAATTCGCTGAGCAACACTAAGGGTAATGATTCTTTCCACTTGACTTAAACACATACGGTAGATCCTGGCAAGGAATGGAAAATTTTTAAAGTTTATTTCCGCTGCGTGTCTTCCAATTCCTTACAGTTCTTCCAGCTGGTGATTAGTCACAATGATAACAACCTATGCACCACCGTTACCAGTGGGGTACCCTCAGAGAAAACTTATCACTCTAGAACTCAGAAAATTGTTGCATGATAATTGTTAATTTCCACCATTAGAAAATTAACTTTAATAAACTGAGTTAATTACCCATCTTGGACAGAGCCCAAAATGACTACAGGACACATTTAGAAATATTTATTAATTATTCTATTTAATATATAAATAGTTATAATAATAAATATCTCACATTCTCCTACTTAGCTAATATACTCAATGACATTGCCTTGTAAAGGTTAACTAATATCATATTACAAGAATCATGGCAATAAGTCATCTTCTATCGAGTATTACTTTCCATGTATTATAGGTAGCATCAACACTTAATAGGTATCGCTTTATCTATGAACTTAATATTTATTCAATTCCTTTCTCAATGTTTATCGATTTTAATATCACAAATGTATACAGTCATAAATTAGAAATGATAAATCATAACTTTAATTTCATTGCTCGTACCTCCACTAATCAACTGAAGGACAAAGTTCCATATGAGGTGTTAGAAATAGTTCCCTAGGGGCCAATCATTGTCTTATGAACATTATTGATTTATGAATTTATTAATTGTGTTATCATATTATTTGCATATTTACTATGATGACCATCCTTGGATAATTCATGATCTTATCCTAAATGTCCCTGGTCGGTCATTTATGCAGGAGCACAGATGAAATAAGACCAGTATGACTTTAAAGATATATAGAGATATAAATCAGAGTCATAGGCACATGTAAAAGTACAAGGTGTTGGACCGACCCGCTATGAGAGAACTGCATGGGTAACGTCATAAGCTTCTCTCATATACAAACCATGTCAATATGCCCTTTGACTTGAGATCATCATGGATTCCTACATGAAAAACGCTCAGCTTTGACCTAGTCAAAAGTCACTTTTGACCGAGTGATCATAAAGACTATGTTCAGGCTTAGTGATTTTCCGTGCGGAGGAATGTGAATGGTCAAGATGGAATTTGTCCCTCACATTCGTAGAGAGATATTATTGGGCCCCTCGATGAGTGAGTCTGAGAAATGTATGGACATACTGTAATGAAAAGGTAGTTCTATTTCTAAAGTCAGACTACTCAGGGATCGAGAAAGTAACGGTCAGGAATAGGAGGATGACATTGTCCATGTCTCAACCATGACCAAAATATCGCGTGACAAAAGAGACATGATATGGTTGTATAAAAGGTTACATTGTTTAACGATCCTCATATAATTTGGGTAGTCGTTATGTCTTGCTAGAGACCGCTTGCGACTTGTGGGCCAGTATAGCAAATGGCCCACTGTCAACTTCATATGGGCCTACAGGGTCGCACACAAAATAGTCCAACATGAGCTATGATGTCCAGATTCATTGAATCTAAGACATGTCCAGATTCAATGAATGATCCACGGTGGATGTATATATTTATTTATATTTATATTCGTATATATATATAAATTTATGTATATATATTATATATAAGAGATATATGAGATTTAATTTATAAGAATAAATTAAATCTCTATCATGTTTGAATTTGAAATTCAAATTGATAGGATATCTCATATAAGAGATATTTATAAGATTTAATTTATAAGGATAAATTAAATCCCTATCATGTTTGAATTTGAAATTCAAATTGATAGGATATCTCATATAAAAGATATTTATAAGATTTAATTTATAAGGATAAATTAAATCCCTATCACGTTTGAATTTGAAATTCAAATTGATATGATATCTCAAATTTGATTTATGAGAATAAATCAAATATAGTTCAGTCTCATCTTTATTTAAATTTAAATAAATAGGTAATTAAATCTGTGGGACGGATTTAATATTATTTATTTAATTAGTTTCTTATAAAATTATACAATATATGATATTGTATTAATTTTGGAATTAATATAAGATTAACTCCAAAATCCAATTCGGTAGAGAGAAAAATGTATAGCATCCTATATATCTGATTTAGGAGCTGCATTTTAAGAAAACACACATAGAACACAGAAAGGCTGAAGGGGAATCTGTAAAAGGTTTGTAGATAAGAAATTGCCGAAATAGAGACGGAGAGGACGAATTCTTGAGAAAGCCCTGGAGGGATAAGAGACGCTAGCACATTGTTCGTAGTTAGAACGCTGTTTGTGTGGATACCAGTAGAGGAAGCTGACCTGAGTCGTCGACTTTTTGTGATCGGAAAGGGAGCACGAGCCGCGAAGAGAAGCTGTGAACGTCGTGACCAGAAGCTGTGGAAGTCACTGAGGAACACTGAGGGTAATGCTTCTTCCCACTTGACTTAAACACATACGTAGATCCTGGCAAGAAATAGAAAATTTTTTAAATTAATTTCCGCTGCGTGTCTTCCAATTCCTTACATGAGGTATATGTTTGACAAAGACGTTCTACTTCAATCCTTTAGTTAAAGGATCATCCAGCATATCTAATTTACTAATGCGTTCAATCGAAACTTGGACATCTTAAACTCTTTCTCTCAGGTATAGGAAGTTTGACAAACTTGTTTCAACTTTTATTCCTTTTGTTGTTAGCTATGGCCATCACAGCTGTATTATCACAGTACATTTTAATTGGCTTAGAGATTAAATCCATATTCTTGAGCCTAGAAATGAAGTTCCTTATCCAAATTTCTTGTAAACTTGCTTTAAAACATGCAATGTACTTAATATCACTAGTAGAAGGAGCTGTTTGAATTTGCTTTATGCTTCTCCACAATATAACTCCTTTTGCCAATAGGAAAATATAACCAGTTGTAGATTTTTTTGTATCTACACATCCTCCAAGGTTTGAATATAAATATCCAATTACTTCAAGATTGTCTATTCTTCTATATATGATCATGTAGTGTTTAGTACCTTGTATGTACTAGAACACTTTCTTTGTAGCTATCCAATGTACTTCCCTAGGATTACTTTGGTATCTCCCCAACATACCCGTAGTAAAAGCGATGTTAGGTCTTGTACAAATCTGTGTATACATCAAGCTTCCCACTATGAGGCATATAGGAGCTTTTCCATCTGTTTCCTTTTAAGCTCAGTTTCAGAACATTGACTAGACTAAATTTATCTCCCTTTTCAATAGGAGCTATGTTATATGAACAATTTTTCATTCTGAATCGTTCAAGAATTTTGCCAATGTAAGCTTCTTGAGACAAGTCTACAAGATGTTGAGTTTTTCTTCTATGGATCTACCAATGGCATAAGATGCCTCACCCATATATTTTATATTAAAACTCCTGAACAAAAACTATTTCATCTTAGCAATAGTCCTAAATCATTTGTACCAAGCAAAATTCCATCCATAAATAAAATCAAGAATATGATCTATTCCCACTAGCTTTGTCATATATACAGTCATCCATGATATTTTCTACACAACCAAATGATATGATCACTTCTTGAAACTTTAGGTACTACAATCGTGAAGCTTGTTTCAGACTATATATTTATTTCTTTAGCTTGCATACTAATTTTTCCTTACCTTCTATAACGAACCCCTCAGGTTATTTCATATAGACTTCTTCCTCTAGTTCACCATTAAAAAATGTAGTCTTCACATCTATTGGGTGTAACTCTAGATCAAAATATGCAACCAATGCCATGATGATTAAGAATAAATATTTCTTGGATACAGGTAAAAATGTTCACTGTAATCGATTCCTTCCACTTGAGTGGCCCTTAGCAACTAACTTAGCCTTGTATCTATCAATGTTGCTTCGTGGGTACCTTTTGGTTTTATAAACCCATTTATAGCCAATGGCCTTAGACCCACTAAGCAACTCTATAAGTACACAAACATAGTTGTTTGCCATAGAAATTATTTCATCAATCATAGTATCATGCCACAATTTAAAGTTCGCACTCTTAATAGCCTGAGTGAACATTAAAGGATCATTCTCAATATTTAAATCACAATCAACTTCAGTAGAATACACTACATAGTTGTCAGGTAATGCTGGTCTTCTTTCTCTAGTTGGCCTCCTTAATTTAACTTCTGGGGTTGATTGGGGTTACTGAATAGGGATATCCTCTATCATAGTTTGTTGTGGTTATACTTGTGTGGTAGTTTGATCATCTTGTATGTGTCTATCTTGTTCAATATTATCAACTTGAGCTATAGGGTCTACATCATATTGAATGTCAACTCCAACAGTAGGATGATAATTAACTATTAATGTTCCCTCATGAATGGTAGTAGTAGTTTACTTTATGTAATCATCTAGTGGACAATCACTCCCACTAATCACAATATTTTTAATACATTTGGCATTTCTAGACTGTACAAAGTTTTTAGAAGGTGGAGAACAATAAAACTTTTAACCCTTTGACCTTTCTTCATAGCTTACAAAGTAAGCTCTAATGGTCTTGGGGTTTAGTTTCTTCTCCTGTGGATTGTAAATCTTACTTCAGCAGGATAACCCTATACCTAGAAATGATTTAAACTTTCCAACCTTTTCATATTTCAAAGGGTGTCTTGGACACTACCTTTGTTGGAACCCTATTTAATATGTATGTGATTATTTTGAGTGCTTCCTTCCACAAGGAAGTTGAAAGTTTAGAGCTACTCATCATACTCCTAATCATATCTAGCAAAGTCCTATTTCTTCTTTCAGATACACCATTCATGTCAGGAGAGCCAAGCATGGTATACTGGGCTACTATACCTTGATGTCGAAGAAAATAAGCAAATGGAAATGTGCTTGTCCTTCACTAGCGTATCTGCCATAATACTCACCACCTCATTATGATGTCACAATTTTGATTGGTTTCCAAATATGTTTTTCTACTTCTGCTTCATATTCCTTAAAGGCATCTAGTGCCTCACTTTTATTTTAAAGCATATAGACTTACGTGTATCATAATCGTCAATAAAAGTGATAAAGTACTTTTGACCATATGTAATGAAATCAGCCTAACAAATATCCGTGTGTATAATTTCTAGCAATTTAGAACTTCTCTTAGCCTCTTTATGTGACTTATTGGTCTTCTTTTTCCTTATGCAGTCTACATAAGAATTAAATTCTGAATGATCTAAAGATGGAATAATTTTGTCTTTATTTAACTTTTTGATTCTATCAACAGAGATATGTCCCAATCTCCTATGCCACAGGCCATAAGACTTCTTATGATGACACTTCTTTTAGTACCACTTGAAACATAAATATATTGAGGCGAATCAGAAACAATTTTAAATAAACCATCAATCTAAGTTTGCAATTAAAACAAAATCCTTTGACAAAGTCATAAGTTTATTAAAAAGAACTAAATGATAATCAAATATAATTAGTTTTGATAGAAATCAAATTATTTTTGTAAGAGGGAACATAAAAAACATCATAAAGGTCCAAAATGTGATTATTCGAAAAGGTTATGTGAAATATTTTAATAGCTTTCATATGATCTCTTCTCCTACTTCCTAAAAGAACAGTTTTCTCATTAGTATGTGGAGGCTTACTTATTATAAAACCCTACATGGTAGTAAAAAATGTAGAACATTGAACCAGTGTCAATCTACCTAGTGTCATCATTAACGCTAGAAAAATTGTATTCAAAAGTAACACATAATGAAAACATGCCTCTCTTTTCAAGCCATGCCTTCTTCTTGAGATTCTTATTCCTTATGTGACATTTTTCCTTACAAAAGAAGCATATAACATTCCTTTTGTTAGCTACTAAAACAACAAGGATTTTTCACTTTTTTGTTTTATCTTTATTTCCCTTGTTTCTCATTTTGCTGCTAGCCATAGAACTTTTTGCTAGATAAGCCTCATTTTGTTCACCTTTCCTACTCACTAGCAATCTAGTCTCTTCCTAAACATATATGGATAGTAGTTTATCTACTAACCATTTCTCCTTATATGTGTTATACGAGACTTTGAAAGCATCATATTAAGTAGGAAGTGAGTTCAAGGCTAATTGTACCAGGAATTGCTCTATAGATTCAATTTCAAAGTATTCCATTTGAGAGGCTAAATCTCTCATCTTCATTATATGTTACTTCATACTATCAATACCTTTAAGCCTCATAGCATATAATTTAGACATGATGACGCCACCCATCTGCTTGTCTGTCTTGAATTGCTTATCTAAAGCTTCCAAGTACCTTTTTGCTATCTCGTACTTAGGGACTGCTTTCCTAAGCTTATGGTGATTCATTATTCTATAAGAAGAAGAGATAAGTGGTTGCTCCGCTCCCACATATTATAAATTTCCTTTGCATCTTTGTCATCATATGCATTACTAGTCTCAGAGGTTTTCCATAACTCAAGGCATAATCTAAATCCAAGGAATCAAGTTGCAGTAAAATATCATCTCTCCAATCAACATAGTTAGTGTTGCCATCTTGTTTTGTTGCTTACATTAGCCATGATCCCGGGGGTAGCAATTGGATTTGTAAAATAAAAATAGACAAATGTACAAACAAGCTCACGAGTTAGAATTTGAAGCAATCACAACTTACTCTGCCATGTATGCATGGTTAGTAAAATATAGCATGCAAGCAGTAATAAATACATACCACAAATGTCTACCTATAGGTAAAGACATTAGCATAGCATGTATTTATCTCAAGTGATGGAACTAGAATGCATTTTTACTTTCCAATACATGTGGGTTACTTAGAAAATAACAAGGTCATTCTATCTTACTCTAATTAAATGTACAATTATGAGATATCTACCTATGGATTTATAAATTATAGCTATACATTTAATTACAATTAATATTTTAAATCTATATGTGATTAATTAATGCATTCAATAAAATCAAATGAACAAGGATGATAAGGCTACTCTTCAGGGAATTGCATGCTAATCACAAATATCATTAATGTGTATTAAAATCTAAATAAGCACAACTTAATGGAGCATTTGATAAATTAATTTAATTAATAAATGTGATTAAATAATTTAATTTAAATTCTCCCACTATTTCATTCACCAAAAAAATGTTTAATAAATTAATTTCAACTCAAAAAGTTTTTACAAAATTAAATAGTTAATTTAATTACCAAGAATAAATATGTAAAATAGTCAATTAAATAATAAATCAACATTAAAAATTTGTAAGCACCTTTTCAAATGTCAAAGTAATGAAAAAATTATGTTATTTATTTAAACAGTTACAGTGCATGTAATAGTATTTAAAAAGACATTAAATTTAAAAGGAATTAATTTAATTTTGAGCAAATATGTTCTAGAAAATTAAATTAAATAGCCCAAAATAATTTTCTGAAAATATAACTAAATGACCCATACTCAAAAGTCTAAACAGACCCCAAATGTAAAAGTCCAAAAACAAAAACCAAAAAAAGGTCCAAGCCCAAAATATTTTCTAGAATCTAAACAGAAAAAGAAAATCAGATAGCCCAAAATACACGTGGGTCCAGTAGAAAGAAAAAACAAATTTCACAAATGGCCCATACTATATATATATATATCTTTTGGCCTAAGAGTTACTATCCAGCAAGCAAGCAGAAGGAAAATAAAAAAATTGTCCAGTGGCCCAAATCGCGATAGCCCAATCTATTTTTTAAAAGAAAAAATATTGATCAGATGGCCTAAGACGCTTCTCTAACAAGATAAAAATCCTAAGAAATGCATAAAGAGAAAACCCTCATATTCTCTCCTCTCCGCTTTGCCGCTGACAAAAATACTGATCACAATCATCAAGCTTCTTTCTATGTCCAGTCACTGCAACTTCCAAATCGATCTAAGCATAACTCATATTATCGTCATTCTCTCTACCGAGGCCTAGGTTATGGATGACTGGATTAGAACCACCTATATCCTTAAAGAACCTGACATCAGCACACTCATTATCGGTCTCTATGTTCAGTGGAGTCTCGACGAGTTTAAGGCGACTTTCTCTAGAAAACTTTCTCTGGATTTATCTCTCAATTATAGATACAAAAGAATGCATGGGTTACAGTCAAACAAAATAATGAATTATGATCTATAGAGGTCCATATATCCCATATTCTATCTCATATTATTATTCATGGAAATTATAAATTAATAAGCAAGGCAAGGGGATCTCAAATAAGGCTCTGATGCCACATGTCAAAATAAAAATATCTCATACATAATTTAATCACTCCAGAATATAACATACATAAGTATGAAACCTATATGAGATATAGCAGAAGACTTATACTTACCTCTTGTCATAACTTAGTTGATATAAGGAAGAACTTGAACTTAACTCATAGACCTATCAAAGGAAGAACTTGAACTTAACTTAGAGACCTATCAATCAGAGAACACAATTAGATGAAAAGAGAACATGTTCTTCTAACTGGTGATTAAGAACAATGATGACAATTTGTGTACTACTGTCAATTTATATTTTAAATTGATAAGACTACAAAAGATGTCTTATATTTTAAATTGGAAGGAGTACCACTTTATTAATATATATAAGTCATTTTATCTCATTCTCATACATCAACGAATGCATTAAATTGATAAAATTCTTCACATTTGCTCCTATTATATTTAGAAATAAACTTCTCTCCTATAAGTGACTTATATATAGGGATAAAGTAGTATCATTGAACTATATTGTAAAACCCTCAATTTATTATGCAAGTGACACTTGCATTGGAATTCTTATCCAAAAAATTCCTAAATGTGGCAAATGTTTCCCCTTCAGAAGCTGAGATTAGTGAGCAAAGTTTGCTTCTGTAAAGGAAGACAACTCATTATGAAGTTTTCTTTTTATTTTTTCTCGAACAGATTTTTGGCTTCCATTTGATGAGTTGTACTTGATTTGGTTACATCATGTGTCATTATGTTAGGATACCCAAAAGTTTATTGGTTTGATGAAGGAAATTGATGTTGATTTGGAGAAAGATAAGCATCCTGATATGGTCATTTGAATATTATTTCTTTGTATTTAATTTTAGTGTTTTCCCCTATTTTCTGGTTTAACAATGATGCAAGGAGAGAAGCATGACAATTTTAATTAAGTTGGATGGTTTTCTAGCAGGACCTATATCCTCTAGATGAAACTTTTGGAATTCATTAAGACATAAGGAAATTATGTGAAATAATATTCATAATTGAAAATACGATTCCCCCTTGCTCTTTCATATTGAAGTTACTGAATATGTGATTATGTGAAGAGGATCTAAATGTGTCATGGAGCTTTATAAGGAGAGCATATTATTGAGAAAGTCGATCAATGAGAGAGAAAAATGCAACAAATATTTTTAAAGTGTTACCACTTTTATGGTTGTACATGTAAACTATTCATTCATGTCCCAAGTTACCTTTCTTGATACTCCAAATTCATTACTAGAGTTCATATTCTTTGAACACTGTGGATCTGGATAATTATCTGGTAGATTGGTTTATATGTCAATTGATTCAGTGTACGTAAAGAACAAGGCTTATTTATGATTGACTTACGTATGAAATTAATGTTAGATTAAGTTATTCAATGATAGGATGTCAAATCACATTATCTTGTTTTGAGACTGGTTGAATTGCAAGCAGTATTAATTTAGATGGGAAATCTTCAGTAAGGATTATGTTGACTGGTTTATCAAAAAGTCAATGCAACTATTATTCTTAACTTTTCATTTTCAATGCAACATATTTCATGGATTATTCCATAAATCTGTGGAACTTCAAAGTAGTAGCAAAGGGATCTTGATTGGGCTTTCTTGGATTATTCGTTCTTGTTTTATTTATATCAGACGCAACTTCAGTGAATTATCTAATCCTTTGATATAGCACGCTCTACTGCTTGAGTGAATGGAGCATATGGTTTTCCTTTTGGTTGACACTTTTGGATGATGCTATGATGTGGCTCATTGAACAAACACTAAATGAAATTGTTAAAGGACAATATTACCAAAAATAATCAAATATGATAGCATGTACAAGGATTCTTATTTTTGTAAAATCATCTTTGAGATACCTCTACCTTTCAATTATATTATATACCATATTTCCCAACAAGATGATGAGGAAGTAAATTGTTCTTAATCTCATTACAACCTTGATTGCACTTCAGAGATATAAGCTACATACCTGGGTTTCTATTTTCGTCGCTAATTTCTGTCATCTTTTTGCTCTTGCATGGGAAGCAGTATAACTATTTATTATTATGTTTCTCTTGTTATTCATCTCTATGGTAAGCTTGTGACTCATCATCAAAATATGAGTTATGCCTCCCTCTCTTTGTTTTATCCTATAACATTTGTTGGTTTTAGTTAAGATTGAGGTAATATGATTTCTTTTTCTTATTGCAAGTAGGCAAGATTCTTCAGGTAGTCACTTGAGAGGAAAACTTGAAAGAAGGCATTTATCACCTCACAGGTTATCACCAGCAATATATGCAAGGAGTTGACAAAACATTCATGGTTACGTTCAAGTTATTTACATTTTTTCTTATTGTTATTGTTTTATGTATTGATCTTTAACTTGGATATGCAATACAGGAATCACTTTACTATCTCATGATAACTAGTTTTTGTTGCAATAATAGCAATATCATATTTTCACATTCTGTAATTCTAGTGTCTCCAAAACCTTGAACATTTCTCATGCAACCTTTTATTAGTTCCCCCTAAAGATTACATGGGATCCTTTAGCAAGATCTTGATGTTTTAGCTATGCACTTGTTCACCACAAATTGTTATGATGTTTGTCTTTAGGCCTAAGAATGCATGCACCAGAGGATGTATATATGTGATTATAGTGCAATAGTTTAATTTTATTGCCCCTGTTTTTATCCTTTCCTAATTTTTGATGGATTAATAACTGCATATTATAGCCCTGGGAGGTCATTAGAGAGAAATTAAATCCTCATTAATAATTTCCCCTATTTTTTCTCATTTAGTGTTCTTTTGTTTTGTCATCAACTAGTTATATTGACACCTATAATAAATCCATAAGAAACTTAGCCATAACACCCAAAAATGGCAATGTGAACTTCATCTCTATATGTGATTTGGTGAATATGAAGCTTGTACATGGTGTTGCCTTTTACTGCTAGAGTGCTTGCATAAATTGCTCATACAAAGTTCCATCCTTACTTCTCAGATACATGATGACTGAGATATGCCTTTATTCATTAACTACTTCATGTTATGTTGGTTCTTCATCCATTTATTGGTTATAGAAAAATCGCCGTAAAAAGTTTCTAAAATACGGATTTATTTACAGATATGCCATCACCTTTTTTACTGCATTTTTACTTTTAATTGCCGTGAAGTAGCATCGTGATAAGCATTTTTCCTAGTAGTAAAGCTTGGAGATAAGGTAAGACCATAATTTAAGCGTTTAATCTAGTAATTAAGAAGCTTAATATTGATTTTAGTTGAGTAGAATTCTTGAATCTCTAAAGGGGACTTGTCGGCTGAAATTCATTAATCAAAGGAAAGATGGAATTGATGATAGGAATTGATTTAAAGGATAGATTATAACATGAATAAAGTAGTCTTGTATAAGAATTAGTTGAATTTTATAATTTAGTTCCAAAAGGGAACCATTCGGCCAAGAGAAAATGAGAAGGTATAAGTGTAATTTTCAATAATTCAAGCTCATATTTAGACTACATGAAAAATTATGTATGAATAGTTTATGAAATTAATTTATGGAAAGATGAAATCAAAACTCAAAATTTAAGATAGAAAAGGAAATGGAATTTCCAAGTATTATATTATGTAATTGAGCTATTCTTGAATGTGCCCTTTTATCATGAAATTCTAGGTTTGATATTTGTGAAGAAAGGACTCAAGAGCAAGAAGAAAGAGTTACGAGATATTTTGAAGAGGTAGCACCATACTTGACTATAATGTTGATTTTTGCTTAATTGTTGTACTTATTGTGATTTTGGTTGAGCTTATGATGATGATGATGATGATGATGATGATGAGATTATTTGCAAAGTCCTTGCATTAATATGTCATGACAATATGCATGTTAGAATTTGTATGAATATGAGGTAATGTAGCTCCCTTTATCATATCAATATGCATTAATATATCTTAATATTGGGATTTCTTTGAAATCTCATTCTTTCCATTATTTACCTGTTTTAAATAGGGATTGAAACATCAAAGGAAAGGAGCAAGCTAATAAAGAATTATTTTCATTTTGTTATGATATTTTGAGAAAATATTGGGTACATAAATAAATTTGTTGATGTTTGACTTTGTGTAAGATAGTAAATTTGTGATAATATTCAGTTGTATTTATCTTTTATAATCGATAAGATTGGGATGATGAAGTGAATAGTAAATTATTTTACCTTAAAAATTAGAGGAAAATTTTGCCTCTTAAAGATCCAGCAGTAGTAGAATTAATGGACAACTTGTTGTTAGGCAAAAGTCCACCATAGAAAACATCAACAAGATCCACTTTAGTTATGTTGTGGTATGGACACTGAGGCAATAACCCAATAAACCTCAGCCAATAATCATATAAGGACTCATAATCACATTAGACTTTCTTAAGTCTTGTGGTCTTAGATGCTGGAAAAATATCTCTAGAAAGGCTCACTTTAATTGGTCCCAAGTCAAATTGGTCAAATATGTAGGAAGGTTGTAAAGCCACCCCTTGGCTTTTCCTTCTAGTGTGAAATGGAAAGATATTCGTAATGTATCTTCTAATTATGCTTGTGGTGGTTTCACCAAAGAATAACTCATATTAATAGCTTGGAAATGATGATGTGGGGATTCTTTTGCAAAACCATAAAATTTAAGTAAGGATGTAATCAATGATCCTTTAATTTTAAAGTTAACTTTATCAGTGTAAAAACCATAAGGTCATAGTTGATATTGAAATTATTAATCTCCCTAATACTTCTTTCCTCCTCCCTGTTATAGTGACTATTGTGACCTAATTCATTCTCAATAGGAATAATGTCAGCCATAGCTATTTCTATAGGAATTAACAAAAGAAAACAACGAAAGAAAAGAAAGAAAGTAAACAAAGATAAGAGGCGAAACCATTTAGAAGCACATATCCAAACTAAAATGGAGGAAATAGACTGGAAGCAAATGTAAAAGTATGGTATATGGAGTTTATATGTATGTCTATACACTCAAAGAATGTAAGAAGAAGTGTGGAGAATGAACAATCAAGCAAAAGATGGCAAAAAACATAGAGCAATTCTTAGAAAAAATTACTACATTCGCCGTGGCCAAAAGTACAGTTCACCATGGCGAATGAACATAAAAATGAAATTATGTAGAAACAACAACACAGGAAATTTTGTAAGTAAGAATAAGCTCCAGTAGCAAGTGAGTACAATTACAATGTGCACATACTTTAGAGCAATAACAAGCAAAGTATGAAATGCAAATGCAAAAACTCAATGAAATCAAGATATTAGTGGTTTCTCTTCAAAATTTTCTATGAAATGAAAAGTCTACAAGCTAAAATGCAAAAACTAACTGTAAAATGAAACCTAATGGCTCTAACCCATTGTCAATAATGAAATTGACACTTATCCTATTGAATAAAAAATGACTCCTTGGCAACTGCGCTATTAATAAGAACTATTTTTAGCTTTAGCCTTGGGGTTCGTAATAAAAAACTTTATAGTTTCTAATGATTGTGGCAAGTCACAACCTCGAGGCATATCTCTTAAGAATACTTATTGTTAACTATCATAACAAGCTAAACGCATGACAAAAGCGAGTAAATCATCTGGGTTTGTTCTGTAATTGATTTGAAACATAGAATTAACAATGCAATTAAGTAAATTTATTTTTGGGTTTTTATAATAAAAGAGTGGAATTGCTCTTGGGAATTGAAATCAAATGGCTCTCTTTACTCAATTAAAAGAAATGTGGGGATCCTCAAAAGTCATTAGGCTTTCTTAAATACCAAACCTTAACAATTGTTAAGTCCAATGCTTTGAACAATGAAATCTCATTTATTAAACCATTGTGAAGCTCTCATAATGTGCAATTTATAGATGATTGATGCATTTGGTTATAGACAGCAACATTAACATCAATGAAAATAAAGGAAACATATACAACAATATATTGAAGCACTAAAATATATATTAACCAATCCAAATTACAATAGACTAAACAACCAAGGATTAAAATCTCAATCAAAGTCTCAAAATACAAACAAAAACCTATATCTATGAATTATAAGTACAAATAGCATATGGAAAAGGTAAAGAGATTCCCTAATAAAGCATAAATATGCTCTATCCATCTTCAATTATCCCAAGAGAAAAGGAGAAGCTTAGTTACACATATGGAAGAGATTGCCACCGTTAAACCTTCTATATTATCGGCCATTAATGGAATGGGGGTGGGTGACAAACACAAATTTTTTACATATTTATTAATATTATTTTGGTGGATTTTTCTCCGTATTTTGGTCCTTAATTATATTATTTGTGCACTAGTTGGATTAATATGCCTTACATTAAATTAGTGCTCAACAAGGGCATAATTGTCATATTTTTTATTATTTCTCCCAAATAATTATTTTTAAAGTAAAATATATTACATTATTATGATTTGTATTTTAGGTATTTAGGAGAAATTGAAATTTATAAATGACAATAAATGACCACAAATTTAAAAATTACATATGAGGACCTATGGGCCAAACCTTATATTTTGGCCTAATAGGTGTTTTTTATTCCTTGTTTCAACTTTTAAATGAGATGCACGAGAGCCAGGGGAGAGGACGGCCACCAAGAAACATACACGCACACAATCTTGAGTTTGGTGACCACACCACTAAGCACCTATAAGCCGACTCATCTTCATCACCCTTGCACAGCTAAGCACTCCACTTCCACAATCGCGAACACCACCTATCTCAACACAGGGCTGTCACCTTCCCTCTCTTCATCGTCACCACTTTCTTCTACTCATCCACTAACTGTCATCATTCTATCTCCCTTTATTTAGTTGTCCACACCATTCGATTTGCACTCACGAAAGGCCATCTTCATCTCACCATACCCCATCTCTATCATACATTCATCTCTACAAGCATCCTCCATTCAAGCACTCCATGACTACATGGCGGCTGATACCTCTCATAATCAACACACCTCTAGTCCGTTGCAATAACCATCATTTCCATCTCCTTCCTATTTCAGAATGATGGTATAGCAAGAAGGATATAAGCAGTGACGGTGCAGTAACGATGGCTTTCACATCCTACTTTTTCCCTATCAGTATAATGCTGATAGTGGAAAGATCTTTGGAAAAGATTGTAATGATGAATAGAAAGGAACAATAATGATTAGACAAAGGTATAAAGATGATAGACTAAAATAAAAAGTTTAAAAGTTCTATGGTGTAAAGTGTAATTTTTAAAAGTTCAAGGGAAAAATAGTAATTATTGTAAGTTGAGCCGAAAAAGGCCCAAAAATACCCAGAATCAGATTAATCCTAAATTTTTCTAGTAAATAGAGAAAATTATTCTGATCAATTTGACGTAACACAGAATTTTGATATGAGGTGTGTAACATCCTTACTTTTATACATCTTAGGGACCATTCAGTAGCATTTAGAACCACTTACAAGACCTTGGAAGTCCATTAGCCAAATCTGGAATTTTACTCTTTCTCGAGTTACTGTTCATATGGTATTCCAGATTACGCAATGAACTTTGAAAAATCATAATTAATTCTAGAAAACTCTAAATGAAGTGGTTCAAAAAGCTACATGAAGATAACATCTTTAAATTTAATAGAAAAATAATTTCTAGACCAAATGATTAGCCAATTGATATAGTTTATTCGTTGAAGTTTACTGTTCATTTGGTCAAAAACTATGGAAACAGATTCTGGTCCCTTACTTTGGAAAATCATTTCTCTTGATATACACATCCAAATGACACGTTCTACCTATGAATTTAAAGATCTGGATGTGTGCTACATGCTCATAAAATTTCGTGAACTAATTCCTTCATTTGCTAGGTCAAACTGAAGCCACAACAAAACTGCTTCAGGACCTACGTTTTTACCATTTCAGTTTCTTTTCTTTCATTTCCAATAATTGTTTCAGCATGCACAAGCCATCAAATAAGCTTCTTAACATTCATATACATCATGTACATATGCCATAAGTATTACAATAGTTTTATCACATAAATGGACACCTTACATGGCATTTACATATATGGACAATTTATAGTATATACTAAAATCTCAATACTTCACTTCCTTTCTTCCATTCTTTAGCTCTTCTCCATGCATACCTTTTCTTCATGCTTGACCTAAATTGGTTGGTTATGGGAGAATGAGATTCTAGGGAATCTCAGTAGCAAACATTACCACTTAAATATGCAAGATGGATGCTAATGCATGATATGTAATTTCATTAAACTTTCTTTGGTTAGTGACATGCTATCATGCTATATACTTTTACATAAAGTGCATGGCCATGGAAAACATGTTATTCACAATACATTGAACATCATTAATCATGTCACAACATCATTCAAATATCACATACATGTCAACACATAAGCATACCACATCAAGCACATAAAGAGATAAGTTCACTACCTTGCACTTAAGCTTTCCTCTTGATCTTTAGCATTTGCTCCCTAGCTTTCCAACCATGAAGCCTTTATGTCCATCACTTCCCAACATCTTCTTGGATGTTTCATGGTCCTAAACACATTCATATTCATCACATAACTCATTAGGACTCATGAACTCCAACCATGTTCAAGATTAACTTTGTTACACTCTTTATTGTCATAACTTTCCCTAATATTCACTAATCCACTTGGCTCTTGAATCAATTGATGTCTTGACTTTACCCTACACAATTTCATCTTTTGAATCCATTTATGAGCTTAGAATCATGAAATTCCACCTCCTTCATGGCCTGCTGTACAGAACTGAACATAAGCATACAATTCTTTCAAAAATTCTCATTTTGATTCTAATGCTTCCCATACTTGTTTCTCCACTTTACCCCACACAACTTTTCATTTTAAAACCATTGGAACCATCAAAATCATGAAATTCCAATCACTGTTCATGCGAGTGAACAGTAACCATAAGGAATCTCAAAGACTACAACCTTGAGATTTTAATGTTTCCAAGGTTCAAAACATTTCCAATCCTGCACAAAATCATCATACAAACTCAATGAAAGCATTAAATCATTGAAATTCAATTTCCTTCCCTCATGAACAGTGCATACCGAACAGGGCACACCATGGCAAAGTCAAGAATATTAATTTGATTCAACAACCAACCATTTAACTAGCTTGTTTAAGCTTCAATCATATAATTCTAACTTTAATTTCTTCTTTCCCCTTTCCTTTAAGGTCTTTGGACAGAACCTCCCCTTAGAGAAAACTCAACTTTTCCCCATGAAAACCCTAAGTTCAAGCTCCCAAATCAAAGGAAAATAAGCTAGGAGAGATTGCTTACCTTTAATCTCTAGCTTGCTTGAACTTTGGAACCTTGAATCTTCTTTATCTTGGCTTGAGTTTTCATTTTGCAAGAGTTTCCCCAAGGGTCCATGAAGCTACGGTTTGCTGCAGAATGAGGGGGTATTTATAGCCAAAATCCAAGAAAAATGAATGGCCAAGATTGATTTGGTTACTATTTGATCTAAAGGCCCACATTTAATCTTGGATTTAACTTTTTCATAAAATAATAATTATGACATCATGTGGGATAGCTCATGGGACACCTAAGAGGGTTAGGTGGCGTGCTGCCCATGCAAGGAACCTTTTGGAGAAATTCCAGTCTAATCCAGTACCGATCAGTGAAGTTTCACAACAACCGGACTGTATTCTGTTCCTAATTTTTTATAATATACCAGGATATGTATTCTATCCTGAAAATTAATGTCTAGGCTTCTCACACCATTGACATACTTGTACTAGCCACAACTGAATTACAGATCCTTTGAGAAATGACCAAAATATCCTTGGTGTCCTTTCTTGCACTGTACTGACCCTAAGGGCATAATTGTCCTTTCACCCCTTCTTATACTGCCTCAGGGCATATATTGGCTCAACTAATCATATTTATACCATGTGACACGTTTTTAGCCTATCCCAGATGACCAAAATGCCCTTCATCCATCACTGATACAGTATGGGCATCCAGGGGTATTTTTGCAATTTCACACTTATCCTGGACTGCTCTGTACTCTGGCCCACTTAACTGTCTAGTCATCACATTGGGCCTACTATGGCACCATTTGGGCCTTGGTTTGGGCTTATTGCCTTTATGCCCTTTATGGCACAAATCCTAAGACACCTCTCCCGATCCTATTTATCGGGTATTCTATTTTACCATAAAATTCTGTAAGAATTCTACAGGATTCTTTTTCTGACTCTGTCAATTTGCTAAATTTATATATTAAATATAAGAATTTACAGTAAAGTTTCATCTGATTCTGAGATATGAAAAATACTGCAATAATTCCTGCTGACTTCAGGAATTTATATCAATTAATCGGGACCTCAAATCAAAATTATGAGTTGCGTTAAACTGACCAGAATAATTATGTCTATCTACTAGTAAAATTTGAGTCTGATCTGATTCCGGGCATTTTTGGCTTGTTTTGGCTCAACTTTTCCATAATTACATTTGGGTCCCTGACTTTTTGCTTAATTATATTTATATCCCTAACTATTTGGATATTTACATTTAGGTCCTTAAACTTTTAGAAATTATAACTTTTGACCCAACTTTTGTTTCTACTTTAACTTTTGGCCTTTAAACTTTTTCAATTTTCGTTTAGGTCCCTTTCTTCCTTCAAGACTCATTTAACCTTTATTATTTCGTCTGATCTTCGTCATAATTCTTTCTAAACCTCTTTCCAATATCATACTATATAGATAGGGAAAAATTAGGATATGACAAGGTGCCGAACAATTTATATTAATTTCTAAAGAAAGAGAAATTAATACAGTATCCTCTGGATCTCAGAATTAGATAAAATTTAGTAGTAAATTCCTATAATTAATATAAGAATTTATGAAACTAACAAAGCTCAAAAAGGAGTTTTGTAGAATTTATTATAGAATTTACAGTGTATTAAAACACCCAATAAATATGTTTCGTGGGAATTTCTCGGGAGTTGAGCCATGAAGGTAGTGGATCATGTAGAGGGCCCAAAATAGCATCTTATAGGCCCATTAATATTTTTAGATAAGTATGTGGCCCAGGGCTAGTTAAGATCGAGAAAAATATAAAATTATGAAAATACCACTATGTTGTGTGATTGAGTCAAAGTCAGACAAAGGGCATTTTTGTCATTTGACTAAAGTTAGATGGTCAAGAAGAATTCCCAAAATAGTTTACCAAGGTCATGGAATACTCTGATGATGTGTGAAAAGACGATAATGTCCTTTGAGAAATTAAAGTGAAATTGGACACCGATAAAAGGTCTTGAAGAAATGTAGAGAATTTTTATCAGAACTTTTGGGTCTCAAAAAATTATGAGACTTTGCAGGGGAATCATTTTATATTATAATGAATTTCTAAAAATATTAGAACCATTAAAAGAGGCGTTTAACATTTATTTCAAAATCAGGATATTTTAAGGACATTGGTATAAGGAAAGTGCCATAGGAATTGTGCCAATTAGCTATTGGACCCAAGGAAGGCCTAGGGCAGTCCAATATTTTGTCCTATGGAATCGCAATAAGTCAAAAAAGTTGTATTGAAGTTTAAGTCCAATAATGAATGATTTATGAATTTTTGAAAAATCAAAGAAAATGAGTAAAGTGAGAATTAGGGTTTGCACGTGGTGGGACCCACAAGACCTCACACATGGCATCCAAGAAAAGGGGAAGAGATGATTTTTTTCATTTGATCTTATCTCAAGTTGGCTTGGTGGGCAAGTTTAATGTAAGAGCAAATATGAGCCATTAGATCAAATAGTACACAAAGTGATCTTGGCCATTGATTTTCCATGAGATTTTTCTATAAATACCCCCACTATTTCTTCTCAAAACTGTGGCATGAGAACCCTTTGGGAACCTCTTGCAAAATGAAAACTCAAGATAAGACAAAGAAGATTCAATGTACCAAAGTTCAAGCAAGTTAGAGATTAAAGGTAAGCAATCTATCTAGCTTATTTTCCTTTGATTTGGGAGCTTGAACTTAGGCTTTTCATAGAGGAAAGTTGAGTTTTCTCTAAGGTGTTTGTACTGTCCAAAAATCTTATATGAAAGGAGAAATAAGAAATTAAAGTTAGAATTATGTGATTGAAGCTTAAATAAGCTAGTTAGGTGATTGATTGTTGAATCAAGTTGATACTCTTGACTTTGCCATAGTTGAACCATTTCAATTTGCACTGTTCATGATTGAAGGAGATGGAATTTCAATGATCTAATGCTTCCATTGAATTCATATGATGATTTTGTGTAGGATGGGATAGGTTTTGAACCTTGCAAGCATTAGAATTCCAAGTTGTAATTTTTGAAGCTCTTCTATGTTACTGTTCACTCATATGAACAGTGATTGGAATTTTATGTTTTTGATGATTCCAATGGTTTTAAAATAAAAAGTTGTGTGGGATAAAGTAGAGACACAAGTATGAGAAGCGTTGGAATCAAAATGAGAATTTTTAGAAGGATTATGCATTTTTTCAAATATGTTCAGAATAGTGCATAGGAGCTAGAATTTCATGATTCTAAGCCCATAAATGGATCAAAAGGTGGAATTGTGTAGGGCAAAGTTAATACATCAATTGGTTCAAAGGATAAGTCTATTAGTTAAAATTAAGAAAAGTTAATGTAGTTAAATGAACTCAATGTTCAAGAGAAAGTTAGATTGTAATGGATGGATGATTATGTGATGTTAGGATTTGATTGTGGACTCTAAGGAGGTAGCCGCTCATCAAAGAGAAGTGAGAATAAAGAGGAAAGATAAAGCGAAAGAAAGTCAAGTATATAAGGTAGTAAACTTATCCTAAACTTGTATGTATTGAATGTTATACTTGGTTGTGCTATGGCTATGTTGAATTGTGTTGCATATGTGTTTATGATTCAAGCTCTATTTCTATGATTACTTTGGCCAATTTTATTTCATATGTTACATGGAAGCATGCACATTATACCATGTTAACACTTTCACAAGCAAGTACAAGTATTTACATTAATGCATGCATTGTTTAGTACCGTTTGCTACTGAGATTTCCCCAGAAATCTCACCCCTCCATGTAATCACAACGCTAGCAGGTTTATGAATGATGAAAGAGGATGATGAAGTATGAAGAGGAGCTAGGGATTGGATAGCATAAATGTTATGTGAAGAATTGTTATATGTAATGTTGTTATATGACCAATATAAGTAGTGATGGTCATGATGAAATGAAAAATAGTAAATGATAGAATAAATATATAAAATTTTACAGACATTTAGTTAACATGTCAAGCTTTATTTTCACACAAAGATTTCCTTATTTTTATGTATGTACAAAGAGAATGAGTTTTTCAAAATAAGGGACCATAATATGTTTTTAGAATTTTTGACCAAATGAACAGTAATTTTTGATGAATAAACTATATTGATTGACTAAGCATTTGGTCTAGAAATTATTTTTTCCTTAAATTTCAAGATGTTATTTTTACGTAGATTTTTGAACAACTTCATTTTGATTTTTATCGAATTAATTATGATTTTCTGAAGTTCGTCGCCTAATCTGGAAATACCATATGAACAATAACTCAAGAAGAGTAAAATTCTAGATTTAGCTAATAGACTTCCAAGGTCTTGTAAGTGATTCTAAATATTACTGAATAGTCCCTAAGACATACGAAAGTAAGGATGTTTCATTTTGGTATCAGAGCAGAAGTTTCTAGCTTAATATAAGATAGTTCCCAGACCCTAAGTATAAATAGTAAGTATTTTGTTATGTTGGGGTATGTATTGAGATAGTTTGAATTATTTATTTAAGCAAATATTGCTGGACTAGATATTGAATTTTATAAAGTTATGTCAGACCCTTCAGTTAATAAGGGAGATCCTCAGCCAGTAGTGATATATAAAGATAATATACATCTAGACTATGATCCTCCTTCAGACAGTGAAGAGAGTTCATATGGTAATATAGAGGATCAGTCAGGAAGATCTATAGTAGAATATCCTATAGATATTTTTGTAGACTCAAACCTACAGTCTAGAGGTTATGTAGAGATTTAGCCTAATGTTGTGCATGCACTAGATGATGTTGCACCAGATGATGGTGAATTTAGTAATTCTATACAATGAGTTTGTTGGAGTGCGCTCTAACCCTAATATAAGCCATATTCTTCTAATGAGAGGACAGATTACGGCTGAGGAAGCTGAGTACTGGTATTAGATTACAGGTAAACTAGATATTATTTCTCCTCCACTAGAGTTTGATCATATATTTGATATGAGTAATATACAACAATCCTTTAATCTAGAGATCCAGTCAGAGTCTATGACAATTCCTTTCCATCCTCAAAGTCTAGGAATATGTGACTTTAAAGAGAAAGATCAGTGTGATGTTCCTGGTCTTAGTTAACCCCAGCCTTCTTTACTAAAGACGGATAATGTTGACCATATTAGTCTTAAGCAAGATGTGGAGAGTGAATTACTCATTCTAGGTCAACGGATGGACAGAAGTAGAGATCAAGAGCAGTTAGTTTATCTGTAGTTCCTCAATGCTGTAATAGGGATGATAAACAGATATACGATAGATGGTATTGACCTGAATCAGGTTTACACTCTAAAAGATTGGCATGATGGTAGTAAGTCAGATAATACCATATACCCCTATATAGCATATAGAGCTAAGTGAGTTTTTGGCAAACGATCTGTCAACTAATATACAGGGGTGGCATTTCTGTATGCAAAAGTATTTATAGTTCATTATTTCGTATAAAATAATGTAAAAGAGATGAGGGGTAATGTAAATTTATAAATAATATAAAGTAAAGTAAAGTAATTGCATAGATGTATGACAGTTACGATGTACCCCGAATATGTAGTGGACATGTCTGTAATTCATGTATAAATACTATGATGGCATGAAATATGAGTTTTGATGTGATATAATAAAATGATAGTTGGTTGAATATTTATGTGAATATGTTCCCTATTTAATGTGATTATGATAGATAGATATGAATGAGTTTTAATTGACTCAAGCTCATCAAAGTTAGAAACATTAGAAGAGAATATTTAGAAAAAGCTATGCCCAGGTCGCGATATGATGCAGTTTAGGTCACGACTAGAAGTTTCAGAGAAGTTAAGTCGTGATGAGTTAAGTCATAGGGCACAACAAAGATTCACAGAAGCATTTTGGTCATGACAAGTAAAGACCTTTGGGCGCGACTGAAGGGCACAGAGCTATCAAGTCATGATGAGTAAGTTGAGGTGGTCGCGACTAAAGTTTACAGAGAGTATGAGTCGCGACTAAGATGCACAGAGACCTAATGACAAGAATAAAGATGATGAACTCACTGAAGTTTATCAGTTAGAGGTTTAGCACAATGTGCAGGAAAGCTAAACAGTATGAGGCACTGAGATATAGAAGATCAGTTTAAAAAATGTTAAAAAATAGATCCTCCGTATGATCACCAGGAGTTGATCTATGTTACGAATGATTTATTCAGCTAGTCTTTACTGAACAAAATAATAAGAAGTTAGAATGAGACTTGCCTAAGAATGAGCCTAATACATGGCTTAAGGTTAGAGACATAATGGTTAATATATAAAAAGTTAAAGTTCCCAAAACAGAGGGATACCATCATGAAGAGACAGTAACCGTAGACCTAGAGTAGAGCACCCTAGAGAATAAAAGTAATAGTACTAGATGATTAATGAGATCCAAGTGACTTAAGTTAGTCAGGATCAAGAAAAGATTAGAAAGGAACTGCAGTCTAGTCCAGAGCTGACTGAGACTGACATACATAAATAGCTAAGAGATAGAAGAGAGATACAGAAGTTACTCCATAGAGATAGAGATTGATCTGCTCACCTGAGAAGTTTTTATCGAATAGTTTATAAGAAGCATTCCTCTTAGTTAGATAGAGATAAACGTGAGGCTAAGGGTTAAAGCAGGGAAAAAGAAACCCTTTGATAAATACTTAGCCGAGTTCATCCATATGAACATTAAGAGTTGAATGACTGAGAAGTTAGTTTAGGGATTGAATTTTGTATTGTAAAGAAAGAGTTTTTCTCAGGTAGTTGTAGAAGTTCAATAAAGCAGTAGATGTTTGCAAGATAAGAAAAATAAGTTTATGATCTTTAGAGAGAGAAAGGTAGCCACAGTTAAAAAGATAAAGTGACTCCCCTATTCCCTATATTAGAAAGAGTAAAGAAGGGTTGAGCCTATACCCTAGTAAGAGGGTAACGTGGCAGCCTAAGTTAGATGAATAGTTACTTCAAGATCTGATAATGATATGATAAATAATGTGATAGATAGTCTGATAGATAATATGATAGAGGAAAGAATATTGTAAAGCTTTCCTAGTTAATTGTTTAATTGCAATGTGCATATGATGGGTGGTTGAGCAAATTATGTGATGATGATATGACTTATGTTGCCATAAGTTATTATGAACAGTTGCATCTCCTTGCAGTTGTCATATGACGACATGCATATTAGAGAATGCTTAAATGATTGCATCTCCTTGCATATTATGCATGTTAGAGTATGTTATGATGAATGAATACTCCCCTTTTGTATTTCATTAAGGGTAGAGTATATATGATGAGAAAATTATGTTACTCCCATACCATATGACATGCAATTAGATCATTCAACTTGGTAATGATAAAGCAATAGAAAAACAATAAATAAGATTAGAGATAAAGGTTAGTAGTGAATTTATAGACAAATAATTACAGTACTTAGGACATATCCCTTTAGTAGGGATAAGATACATAAATAATGTACCATGAACATGAAATGAAATGAGATGCAGTTATGAAAGATGATGTAGCTCTGAGAGGGAGCAGCGTCTTTGCAATATAAGTTAACGTTCTCATAATAGAGCTAGATTGCTCTTGCGATAGTGTCATGTTGCTCTTGAGATAGAGCCAAGAGAATAGACAGTGCAGCTAATATAGAGTAATGTCCACCAGATGAGATGTACAGACTCTGCCAGATATGTGTATGGTAGAGCCTGTGTAGCTCTTTGCAATAATGGCCATAGTAAAGTTATGAAAGATGGGAATAATATGAGAAATTCCTGAGTGATAGAGGAAATGAGTAAAGTCCTAATAGATAATATTGGCTTTTGTAATCATTTTTGGGGAATTATCTGTTTAGTTAACAACTAAGTGAAAGTGGCTAACCTTGTACCTTTGTCCGTTGGTTAAGTCTTCTAGAGATGAGAATATAGTATAACAGAATCACAATAGATTCTGGAGGATTGCAGTTAGATCCTAGCATGACCCACAAAGAATAAAATTACAGGGTTGCAGTTAGATCCTGAAGAGGCTTACAGTTAATAGCAATAGATCGTGAGGGTCGCATTAGACCTAGCTTAGAGAAAGAAAGTATTGATCAATGAGTACAATATTTCTTTAGAAGGAAGAATGCCAAGGAAAAGGTTAAGGTAGAGAAGCTTCACAAATTGGTTAACTCATAATAGAAAGAGTACCCATGATGTTAATTTCATATAGCCTTATTACTATTGTGGACTAAACTCATAATCTTCTTACACGCAACAGGAACTAAGTGATCAAAGTTAAAGTTGTTAATCTTGAGTACCAAGGATTTATTAGAATATCTCATAAGATATGAGAATGGGTCAAATAAGAATAAAGAGATCCCTATGATGAGATTATAGAGAATAAGAATGAGAGACAAATAGATCCTCCAGATGAGGATAAAGAGATTAGAATGTCAGACAGACCCAAGAGAGATAGTATAAGAAGGGTCTAAGATAGAAAGTACCAGGGTAAGAGCCGTTAGCACTAGTGGTTCAGATTTTTGTCAGCATTTTTCAGTTAAATGTGCTTAGGCAAGAGTAGCCCAATGATGGGTGACCCCTTGAGAAGTGATTAAAAAGGTGTAAATACCACAGAAATTTGGCATATATGCACAGAGTTATGTAAAATGATAAAAAGAGCTATGAAAAGTTAGAAAGGGTTATGAACGGTAAGTGTCACATCCTACTACCTTCCTAACTATATAATACTGATAGTGGAAAGCGGTTTAGAAATGATTGTGATGATGAATAAAAAGGAAAAATAATGATTAGACAAATATATAAAGATGAGGGACTAAAATGAAAAGTTTAGAAGTTATATGGTACAAAGTGTAATTTTCAAAAGTTCAAGGGCAAAATAGTAATTATTGAAAGTTGAGCTGTAAAATGCCTAAAAAATACCCAGAATTATATTAGTCCCAAATTTTCCCAGTAAATAAAGAAAATTATTCTGATAAGTTTGATGTAACACATAATTTTGATATGAGGTCCCAAAAAATTTATATTAATCTCTAAAAAAAATAGAAATTAATACAGTATTCTCTAGACCTCAGACTCATATGAAATTTGATATTAAATTCTTATAATTAATATAAGAATTTATAAAACTAAAAGATCTCAAAAAGGAGTTCTATAGAATTTATTATGGAATTTATAGTGTATTAAAACACCCGATAAATATGTTTCGAGGGAATTTCTCAGGAGTTAAGCCCATGAAGGTAATGGACCATGTAGAGGGCCCAAAATAGCATCTTATAGGCCTAGTAATATTTTCATGTAAGTATGTGGGTCAGGGCTAATAAAGACCGGGAAAAATATAAAATTACGAAAATACCACTCAATATATGCCGCTATGTTGTGTCATTAAGTCAGAGTCAAACGGAGGGCATTTTGGTCATTTGACCAAGGTTAGATGGTCAAGAAGAATTCCCAGATTAGTTGACCAAGGTTAGGGAATACTCTGATGAGGTGTGAAAAGAAGATAATGCCCTTAAGATGTTAAAGTAAATAAAGAAGAACCAATAGACGTTTTGGTAAATTGCCAAGGGATTTGTAATTAAGTTTAGGCTCAGAACAAGAAAGTCAATGGTAGGAAGAATCCGAATACTTGATTTAAGGTTAGAAAACACATTATAAAATCTTAGAAAAATTAGAATTATAAAATAGTCTGGTTTTTGAGAAATTGAACTGGATCAGTATCGGATTGGACTGAAATTTTTCCAGAAGCTTTTGCCCTTGGAAATTTTGCCACATATCCTATGAATTATCACTTGATGATTTCATGATTATCTTTTTAGAAAAGTTAAATCCAAAATTAAATGTGAGTCATTAGATCAAATAATGCACAAAGTAATCTTGGCCATTGATTTTCTATGGAATTTGGCTATAAATACCCTCACATTTCATCTTCAAAACTGTGGCATGAGAACTCTTATGGAACCTTTTTCAAAATGAAAACTCAAGATAAGACAAAGAAGATTCAAGGTACCAAAGTTCAAGCAAGCTAGAGATTAAAGGTAAGCAATCTATCCTAGCTTATTTTCCTTTGATTTAGGAGCTTGAACTTAGGGTTTTCATGGAGAAAAGTTAAACTTTCTCTAATATTTTTGTGCTATCCAAAAGCCTTATATGAAAGGAGAAATAATAAATTAAAGTTAGAATTATATGATTGAAGCTTAAACAAGCAAGTTAGGTGATTGGTTGTTGAATCAAGTTGATACTCTTGACTATGCCATGGTTGAACCATTTTGGTTTTCACTATTCATTATAGAAGAGATAGAATTTCAATTATATAATGCTTCCATTGAATTCATATGATGATTTTATGTAGGATTGGATATGTTTTGAACATTGGAAGCATTGGAATTCCAAGTTGTAGTTTTTAAAATTCTTCTCTATTACTGTTCACTCGTATGAATAGTGATTGAAATTTCATAATTTTGATATTTCCAATGGTTTTAAAATGAAAATTTGTGTGGGATAAAGTAGAGAAACAAGTATAGGAAGCATTGAAATCAATATAAGAATTTTTGGAAGAATTATGCATATTTTTCAAGTCTGTCCAGAACAGTGCATAGGAGCTAGAATTTCATTATTCTAAACCCATAAATGGATTCAAAATATGAAATTGTGCAGGGTAAAGTCAAGACATCAATTGATTCAAAGGCCAAGTCCATTAGTAAAGATAAAAGGAAGTTATGTTAGTTAAAGTAAGTTTAATGTCCAAGAAAGTTAGATTGTAATGGATGGATGATTATGTGATGTTAAGATTGTAAGAAATTGGAAGACACACAGCAGAAATTAACTTAAAAAACTTTTCATTCCCTGCCAGGATCTACCGTATGCGTTTAAGTCAAGTGGAAAGAAGTATTACCCTCAGTATTTAGTCGCGACTTGCTCAGCTTCTGGTTGCAACGTCCACAGCTTCTCTCCGCGGCTCGTGATCTTTTTTCGATCGCAAGAAGTCGACGACTCAGGTTAGCTTCCTCTACTGGTATCCACACGAACAGCATTCCAACCACGAACGACGTGCTAACGCCTCCTATCCCTCCAGGGCTTACTCAAGAATTCGTCATCTCCGTCTCTATTTTGACAGTTTCTTATCTGCAAAAACCTTTTTGCGGATTCCCATTCACCCTTTTTTTCTATCCCAACTGTAGCTCCTAAATATTAGATATATCAGATGCTATGTGTGTTACCATAGACTTGGATTTTTGGAATTAATCTTATATTAATTCTAAAATTAATACAATATCATATATTGTATAATTTGATAAGAAACTAATTAAATAAATAGTATTTGTATTAAATCCGTCCCACAGATTTAATTCACCCATTTATTTAATTAAAATAAAGATAAGACGGAATTATATTTAATTTATTCTCATAAATCAAATTTGAGATATCATATCAATTTGAATTTCAAATTCAAACGTGATAGAGATTTAATTTTATCCTTATAAATTAAATCTTGTAAATATGTCTTATATGAGATATCATATCAATTTAAATTTTAAATTCAAACGTGATAGAGATTTAATTTATCCTTATAAATTAAATCTTGTAAATATCTCTTATATATAATATATATATACAAATTTATATATATACGAATATAAATATAAATAAATATATACATCCACCCTGGATCATTCATTGAATCTGGACATGTCTTAGATTCAATGAATCTGGACATCATAGCTCGTGTTGGGCTATTTTGTGTGCGACCCTGTAGGCCCATATGAAGTTGGCAGTGGGTCATTTACTATATTGACTCACAAGTCGCAAGCGGTCTCTAGCAAGACATCACGACTACCCAAATCATATGAGGATCGATGAACGATGCAACCTTTTATACAACCATATCATGTCCCTTTTGTCACACGATATTTTGGTCATGCATGAGGCATGGAGAATGTCATCCTCCTATTCCTGACCGTTACTTTCTCGATCCCTGAGTAGTATAACTATAGAAATGAAACTATCTTTCCATTACAGTATGGCCATACATTTCTCAGACTCACTCATCGAGGGGCCCAGTAATATCTCTCTACGAATGTGAGGGATAAATTCCATCTTGACCATTCACATTCCTCTGCACGGAAAACCGCTAAGCCGGAACATAGTCTTTATGATCACTCGGTCAAAAGTGACTTTTGACTAGGTCAAAACTGAATGTTTGTCATGTAGGAATCCATGATGATCTTAGGTCAAAGGGCATAGTGACGTGGTTTGTATATGAGAGAAACTTATGACTTAACCCATGCAGCTCTCTAATAGCGGGTCGGTCCAACACCTTGTACTCTTACATGTGCCTATGACTTTGATTTATATCTCTATACATCTTCAAAGTTATACTAGTCTTATTTTATCTTTGCTCCCGCATAGATGACCGAGCAGGGATATTTAGGATAAGATCATGAGTTATCCAAGGATGGTCATCACAGTAAACATGCAAATAATATGATAACACAATTAATAAATTCATAAATCAACAATGTTCATAAGACAATGATTGGCCCCTAGGGTGCAATTTCCAACAACCTCCCACTTGCACTAGGTACAATCATTAATTTGACTAATTCCTATTGACCTAACATGACACTCATGCTTTGCTTGCACAAGCGGCTTTGTTAGAGGATCAGCAACATTATCTTCTCCTGCTACTTTGCATATTTTTTTTATCACCTCTATCGTTGATTTCTCTGATGTGATGAAATCGCCTGAGTATATGCTTGGTCATTTGATGTGACCTAGGCTCTTTGGCTTGTGCAATGGCACCGCTATTATCACAGAGCAAAGTTATTGGATCTGAGATGGTAGGTATCACCCCTAGTTCCGTGATGAACTTCCTGATCCAAACGACTTCCTTAGCTGCATCAGATACTGCTATATACTCAACTTTTGTTGTAGAATCTGCTACAGTTCCCTGCTTAGAGCTCTTCCAGCTTACTGCTCCATTATTGAGGAGGAATATATATCCAAACTGCGATTTTTGGTCGTCCTGGTCAGTTTGGAAACTCGCATCTGTGTAACCAGTTACATAGAGTTCGTCATCCAATCTACCATAGACCAAAAATAAGTCCTTAGTCCTTCTTAAGTACTTAAGGATATTCTTGACAGCAGTCCAATCTGCCATATTTCATAGTCATAATATGATGCTATGGCAAAGAGGATTCTGATTGATTTGGCCATTGCAACTGGGAAAAAGGTCTCATCATAGTCTACACCATGAGTTTGAGTAAATCCTTTTTCAACCAGTCATGCCTTGAAGACATTTATATTGCCATCTATGTCAGTTTTCTCCTTAAAAACCCACTTGCACCCAACAGTTTTTACACCTTTAGGTGGGTCGACTAAGGTCCAAACCTGATTGTCGTACATGGATTACATCTCAGACTTCATGGCATTAAGCCATTTTTCAGAGTTTGGTCCCACTATAGCTTCTCGATAGGTAGTCGGCTCATTATGCTCAATGAACAACACATCATGACTATCAGAAATTAGAAATCCATATCTCTGAGGCTGAAGTCGTGTCCTATTAGATTTCCGTGGACCTTGCGTGACTTGAGGAGTCTCAACAACTTGTTGTGAGTCTTCTTTATTTTCCATCTGTAGTTTTCTGGTGTCTTGTGGCTCTCAAACTTCTTTGAGGTGTACCTTTCTCCCACTGGTTCTTTTAGAAATAAATTCTCATTCAAGAAAGATACTATTTCTGACAACAAACACTTTGTTATCAGCAAGGTTATAGACATAGTATCCCTTGGTTTCCTTAGGATATCCCACAAAAAGGTACTTTGAGAATTTGGGCGTTAATTTGTCTGAGGCTTGTTGTTTAACATAGACCTCGCATCCCCAAATTTTGAGGAAAGACAAACTAGGTGTCCTCCTAGTCCATATTTCATACGGAGTCTTTTCAATTGCCTAAGATGGAACACGATTGAGTGTGAATGCAGCTGTCTCTAGGGCATGGCCCCAAAAGGAGGGTAGAAGATCTATTTGACTTATCATAGATTGAACCATATCTAATAGTGTTCGATTCCTCCGTTCAGAAATGCCATTCCATTGTGGTGTCCCTGGAGGAGTCAATTGTGAGACTATCCCATAAGTCCTAAGATGATCAATGAACTGTTGGCTCAAATATTCACCACCCCGATCAGATTGAAGGGCTTTAATTATTTTGCCAATCTGGTTTTGTACTTCATTTTGAAATATTTTGAACATTTCAAAAGATTCAGATTTATGCTTTATCAGATAGATATACCCATATCTGCTAAAATCATCTATGAATGTTATGAAGTACGAATAACCTCCTCTGGGATTTGTGTTCATCGGTCCACACATATCTGTAAGTATGAGGCCCAATAAATCAGTGGCCCTCTCACTGTGCCCAGAGAAAGGTGACTTTGTCATCTTTCCTAACAAGCAAGACTCGCAAGTGTCATATGATTCAAAATCAAATGAGTTGTGAAATCCATCTTGATGGAGTTTGAAAATGTGTTTCTCATTTATGTGGCCCAAACGATAGTACCAGAGGTATGTCAGATTCAAATCGTTTGGTTTGACCCTTTTAGAGGTTATCTTATAGATATTTTTCTAATTGGGTTGTTCTAAATTTAACATGTAATGATTAACATGCAAATCACCATGAGCATAAAAAACATCATTACGATAAATAGAACATCTACTATTGCCAGCAATGGAAGTGAAACCTTCCTTATCCAAATAAGAAAGTGAAACTATGTTACTACTTAAAGCAGGAACATAATAGCAATTGTTCAAAACTAACAAAAGTCCAGTGGGCAGAACTAATTCATAAGTGCCTACAGCTAACGTAGCAACCCTTGCTCTGTTTCCAACTCGTAGGTCAACTTCGCCCTTTTTCAGCTTCCTACTATCCTTTAGTCCCTACACATTTATACAAATATAAGAACCACATGCAGTATCTAATACCCATGTGGTGGAAGTAGAAAGATGAATGTCTATAACATAAATACCTAAAGTGATAGCCCCGCTATCCTTCTTGTTCTTTTTCAGATCTTCGAGATAGAGTTTGCAATTCCTCTTCCAATGACCAGGTTCATTGTAGAAGAAGCAGACTCCTTCCTTCTGAGGCTTTGCCTTCTTTGGTGCAGGCTTGGTTTTAGGTTTGCCTGACTGTTTGGTCTTACTTGATGAGCCATGACCCTTCCCCTTGCCTTTGCCTTTCTTTTTCATACCCTTTCCTTTCTAAACCATCAAAATAGTACTGGGCTTCTTCTTAAGACTCGGCTCAACAATTTTAATCATCCCATGCAGTTCAGAAATAGATTTCTCCATGTTGTTCATGTTGTAGTTCATGACAAACTGGTCATAACTTTCTAGGAGTGAGTTCAAGACCAAATTCGTAGCTAACTCCTGGCTCATAAGAAATCCAAGCCTCTCAAGGTGATCAATATACCCTTTCATCTTTAAGACATGAGTACTGACTGATGCACCTTCAGCCATCTTACAGGAATTTAAAGCCTTAGTGGTCTCATACCTCTCTTGCCTTGCCTGTTGTTGGAACATTTCTTTGAGATGCACAATCATCTCATAAGCCTCTATGTGTCTAGATCTCTTTGGAGCTCTGGAACTATAGTGGCTAGCATCAAGCATCCCACATCGACAGAGTCTTCCTTATGCTTCGTGTAAGCATCTCTCTGAGCTCTAGGAGCATTGGCTCCTAGCTCCTCAAGAATGGGTTGATCTAGCACATGTGCCTTTCTTTCCTGCTTGAGAACAATTCTCAAGTTCCAAAACCAGTCAAGAAAGTTTGTCCCATTGAGTTTGTCATTCTCAAGGATAGATCGCAGCAATAATGTAGCAGTATTACTAGTCGTCATGATTCTACAATTAAAATATACAATTGAATTAGCAATCTCCCACTAAATAAATAACCCTCAATACAATAGTTAGTGGGTTAAGATCCATATTTGGCTTAAACTTAAGTCCGCTTTGGCAGGACACTTAAATTAAGTTATTTAGGTAGGTAACACCTTGACCAATTACATCAAATGTAACTCTTAGATATTCATGGGATTCTATCATCATATGATCTGGCATATTTTTAATCCCATCTAATGCCTTGAGACTAAAAACCATTTTGTTAATCTCAATTAAGTCAAACAATAATAAACATGTGAGAGTAGTACCATTACTCTTGGTTATCTCCCCAAGATAACTCTAATGCACCCACTTTGGCGGAGTCCACAATTGACCGATCGTGGTTTTGACAAGTGTTCATAAATTGACGGCATTATGACTTAAGATTTCATTTAGAGGGCTTAATTTAACTATCTGGTTTATTTCTCAGTTTGTATCTCATACAAGTAATATGCATGTGCTGATATAATCATAAGATGCATAATTTAAACGTGATACAATATGGATCACCTATCCTAAGTTCACTCAAGCCAATGAGAGGAGTTCTCTAGTAATAAAAGGGAAATTACATATAGAAACCTCTTTTAACATTCGAGGGGAATGAGATAAGAAGAAAAGGTACATTAAGAGTATATAGAGGAAGGCACGACACGCAGGCCGTATTTAAAAATTACAACACTTGCAATCTAGAGCCTTATTGTTCACCATACCTAAACATTCAAGAATCAATATTCAGATTTAATTGAAGGGCAATTAATGTTTCAAAACTAAAACATTTACAAAACAATATATGTTATGGTTATGTTGTGCTACGAACAGGTAGCCACGGAGGTCCCGCTAGCGGGTTAGTGGGCGGCGGTCCCACTAGTCGGTTAGCGGGCGGGGTCTGGGGCAGCTGCCCGAGAAAAAAAAATTGTTTCATAAATAATCATGAATATGAATTCATTTTTCTTAGACCCTATCAATATTAATTGATCAAATCAAAACATATGCACCAACAATTTAAATTCCCTTTCAGATTCCTTATATGTCACACATAAAACGGATTCCTTATATGTCGTACATAAAATGCATGTTATCATATGATCGGCTACGACTAACACATATCATATGAATCAACAATCAAACCTAACTTAAACACAAAATGGAATGGCTCTGATACCACTGTAAGGAATTGGAAGATATGTAACAGAAATTAACTTAAAATTTTTTCCATTCCCTGCCAGGATCTACCGTATGTGTTTAAGTCAAGTGGAAAGAAGTATTACCCTCAGTATTCAGTCGCGACTTTCTCAGCTTCTGGTTGTGATGTCCACAGCTTCTCTTTGTGGCTTATGATATATTTTCGATCTCAAGAAGTCAACGACTCAGGTCAGCTTCCTCTACTGGTATTTACACGAACAGCGTTCTAACCATGAACGACGTGCTAGCGCCTCTTGTCCCTACAGGGCTTACTTAAGAATTTGTTGTCTCCGTCTCTATTTTGACAGTTTCTTATCTGCAAACCTTTTATAGATTTCCGTTCACACTATTTTTTCTGTACCAACCGTAGCTCCTAAATATAAGATATATCAGATTCTATGCGTGTTACCGCAGACTTAGATTTTTAGAATTAATCTTATATTAATTCTGAAATTAATATAATATCATATATTGTATAATTTGATAAGAAACTAATTAAATAAATAGTGTTTGTATTAAATCCGTCCCACAGGTTTAATTCACCCATTTATTTAATTTAAAATAAAGATAAGACGGAATTACGTTTGATTTATTCTCATAAATCAAATTTGAGATATCATATCAATTTGAATTTCAAATTCAAATGTGATAGAGATTTAATTTTATCCTTATAAATTCAATCTTGTAAATATCTTATATGAGATATCATATCAATTTGAATTTCAAATTTAAACATGATAGAGATTTAATTTATCCTTATAAATTAAATCTTGTAAATATCTCTTATATATAATATATATATATATATACGAATTTATATATATACGAATATAAATATAAATAAATATATATATCCACCTTGGATCATTCATTGAATCTGGACATGTCTTAGATTCAATGAATTTGGACATCATAGCTCGTGTTGGGCTATTTTATGTGCGACCCTGTAGGCCCATATGAAGTTGGCAATAGACCATTTACTATACTGACTCACAAGTCACAAGCGGTCTCTAGTAAGATATCACGACTACCCAAATCATATGAGGATCGATGAAAGATGTAACCTTTTATACAACAATATCATGTCCCTTTTGTCACACGATATTTTGGTCATGGATGAGGCATGGAGAATGTCATCCTCCTATTTCTAACTGTTACTTTCTCGATCCCTGAGTAGTCTGACTATGGAAATGGAACTACCTTTCCATTACAGTGTGGCCATACATTTCTCAGACTCACTCATCGAGGGACCCAGTAATATCTCTCTACGAATGTGAAGGATAAACCACTAAGCCCAAACATAGTCTTTATAATCACTTGGTCAAAAGTGACTTTTGACTAGGTCAAAGCTGAGCGTTTGTCATGTAGGAATCCATGATGATCTCAAGTCAAAGGGCATAGTGATGTGGTTTATATATGAGAGAAGCTTATAACTTAACCCATGTAACTCTCTGATAGCGGGTTGGTCTAACACCTTGTACTCTTACATGTGCCTATGACTTTGATTTATATCTCTATACATCTTCAAAGTCATACTGGTCTTATTTCATCTCTGCTCCCGCATAGATGACCGACCAAGGACATTTAGGATAAGATTATGAGTTATCCAAGGATGGTTATCACAGTAAACATGCAAATAATATGATAACACAATTAATAAATTCATAAATCAACAATATTCATAAGATAATGATTGGCCCCTAGGGCACAATTTCTAACAAAGATTTGATGGTGGACTCCAAGGAGGCATCCACACATCAAAGAGAAGTGAGAAGAAAGAAGCACCATAAAGTGAAAGAAAGTCAAGTATATAAGCTAGTAAACTTATCCTAAACTTGTATGTATTGAATGTTATGCTTGGTTGTGCTATGGCTTTATTGAATTGTGTTGCATATGTGCTTATGATTGAAGGTCTGTTTCTATATCTGTATCAAGAAAACAAATTTTTGAAAGTAAGGGACCAGAATTTGTTTTTAGAATTTTTGACCAAATGAATAGTAATATTTAATTATTAAACTAAATTAATTTACTAAGCATTTTGTGGGGATATTATTTTTTTCTTAAATTTCAAGATGTTATCTTCACGTAGCTTTTTGAACCACTTTATTTCGATTTTTCTAGAATTAATTCTGATTTTTTGAAGTTTGTCGTCTAATCTGGAATACCATATGAACAGTTACTCGAGAAGAGTAAAATTCCAGATTTAGCTAATAGACTTCCAAGGTCTTGTAAGTGGTTCTAAATGCTACTGAATGGTCCCTAAGATATACGAAAGTAAGGATATTTCAGTAAGAGACTAAAACCCTTATGTCAAGTCCAAATGAAATGGATTTGAAAGGAAATATTTAGAAGAGTTTTCTTAAAAGCTAGCAAAGTTATAAGTTAAAGAGAATGTTAGACTTATGGTATCTCAAGATATATCATGATAAGGTAAGATAGACTATAATATAGCCAGATTTGGCTAGATATGTCATGATACGGCATGACAAGTATGTAATGAGATACGACATGAAAATATGTGTTGAGAAGTACAATACGAAGTGGCTTTATAGCTAGCTCTGTAAACAGATAGAGAGACTTCCTTTTTGAAAGCGATAAGATGTTTAAATGTCATGTTACATATGAAATAGCAAGTGAGAGATTTCACTACTTTCATGAAATGCCAGGTATTATGTTATGTTTGTAAAATATACTAAAACTCAAAGCGTCAGAGCAATGCAAGCTCCATGTGATAGAGCTGTGCAAGCTCTGAGTGTTAGAGCTGTGCATATTAAGAAAATGAATGCTTGAGCTATAATATTAGAGCTTCACATTCATGGGCAGGTATGTAGTCCTGCAACATGTTGGTCAGGCATTATGCATGTTAGAGTATGTGCTCCTATGCTTCTACCCAGCAGTAAAGTAAAGAAAGAAAGAATAATGACATAAGTCCTCTCTCTGTATTATGATGAATTATTAAAGATGATAAACAGAAGAAGAAGTATGATGAGTAGTTGACAGAAACTCCAGAATATATTAGTATTCGATAGAGTTTGATATGAAAGAAATAGACACTACTCACAAGTCTAATATGGTGATAAGTCCATATACAAATAGATGTATAGCAAGTAAGCAAGTAATAGAATAAAGTAGAGTTCAGCCCTGATTGAGTTGATCAGAATAGAAGAAAAATCACAACAAAGATATGAAGATCGGCGGATATGGAAAGTACTCCGCTAAGATGTTAAGATAGAAGATAAGAGATAAATACCCCAATCTTTAGTCATAAAGCAAAAAATGATATCTATCCAAGATTATTGACTAAGGTACTAAATAAATTTTGAGGACAAAATTTATTTTAAGGGGGTAGAAATGTCACATCCTACTTTTTTCCTATCAGTATAATGCTAAAGTGGAAAGATATTTGGAAAGGATTGTGATGATGAATAGAAAGAAAAAACATTTATTAGACAAAGGTATAAAGATGAATGACTAAAATGAAAAGTTTAAAAGTTCTATGGTGTAAAGTGTAATTTTCAAAAGTTCAAGGGTAAAATGGTAATTATTGAAAGTTGAGCCGAAAAAGACCTAAAAATGTCCAGCATTAGATTAGTCCAAAATTTTTTTAATAAATAGAGAAAATTATTCTGATCAATTTGATGCAACATAGAATTTTGACGCAAGGTCCCAAAAAATTATATTAATTTATGAAGAAAGAGAAATTAATATAGTATCCTCTGGACCTTAGAATCAGATAAAATTTGGTAGTAAATTCTTATAATTAATATAAGAATTTATAAAACTGACAGAGCTCAAAGAATAGTTTTGTAGAATTTATTATAGAATTTATAGTGTATTAAAATACCCAATAAATATGTTTTGGGGGAATTTCTCAAGAGTTGAGCCCATGAAGGTAGTGGATCATGTAGAGGGTCCAAAATAGCATCTTATAGGCCCAGTAATATTTTTAGATAAGTATATGGCTAAGGGATAATAAAGACCGGGAAAAATATAAAATTATGAAAATGCCACTAAGTATGCCACTGTGTTGTGTCATAAAATCAGAGTCAGGCGAAGGGCATTTTGGTCATTTGACTAAGGTTAGATGATCAAGGAGAATTCCCAAAATAGTTGATCAAGGTCAGGGAATACTCTGATGATGTGTGTAAAGACGATAATGCCATTTGAGAAATTAAAATGAAATCGGACACCAATAAAGGGTTTTGAAGAAATATAGAAAATTTGTATCAGGACTTTTAGGTCTCAAAAAATTATGAAACTTTGCAGGGAAGTTATTTTATATTATAATGAATTTCTAAAAATATTAGAACCATTAAAAGAGGTGTCTAGCATTTATTTCAAAATTAAGATATTTTAAAGATATCGATATAAGGAAAGTGCCTTAGGAATTGTGCCAATTAGCTATTGGACCTAAGGAAGGCCTAGGGCAGTCCAATATTTCATCCTAGGGCAGCCCAATAAGTAAAAAAGTTGTCTTGGAGCCCAAGTCCAATAATAAATTATTTATAATTTTTTGAAAAAGAAAAGAAAAGGAATAAAGTGAGAATTAGGGTTTGCACATGGTGGAACCCACAAGACCTCACACATGGCGTCCAAGACAAGGGGAAGAGAATATTTTTGTCATGTGATCTTATCTCAAGTTGGATTGGTGGGCAAGTTTAATGTAAGAGCAATTATGAGCCATTAGATCAAATAGTGAACAAAGTGATCTTAGCTATTGATTTTCCATGAGATTTTTCTATAAATACCCCCACTATTTCTTCTCAAAACTGTGGCATGAGAACCCTTGAGGAACCTCTTGAAAAATGAAAACTCAAGCCAAGACAAAGAAGATTCAAGGTACCAAAGTTCAAGCAAGTTAGAGATTAAAGGTAAGCAATCTATCCTAGCTTATTTTCCTTTGATTTGGGAACTTGAACTTAAGGTTTTCATGGAGGAAAGTTGAACTTTCTCTAATGTGTTTGTGCTGTCCAAAAACCTTATATGAAAGGAGAAATAAGAAATTAAAGTTAGAATTATGTTATTGAAGCTTAAACAAGCTAGTTAGGTGATTGATTGTTGAATCAAGTTGATACTCTTGACTTTGCCATGGTTAACCAGTTTGGTTTTCACTGTTCATAATTGAAGGATATAGAATGTCAATGATCTAATGCTTCCATTGAATTCATATGATGATTTTGTGTGAGATTGGATAAGTTTTGAACCTTGGAAGCATTGGAATTTCAAGTTGTAGTTTTAAAGTTCTTCTATGTACTGTTCACTCGTATGAACAGTGATTGGAATTTTATAATTTTTATTATTCCAATGGTTTTAAAATGAAAAGTTGTGTGGGATAAAGTAGAGACACAAGTATGAGAAGCGTTGGAATCAAAATGAGAATTTTTAAAAGGATTATGCATATTTTTCAAATATGTCTAGAATAGTGCATAAGAGCTAGAATTTCATGATTCTAAGATCATAAATGGATCAAAAGGTAGAATTGTATAGGGTAAAGTCAATATATCAATTAGTTCAAATGCCAAGTCAATTAGTTAAGATTAAGGAAGTTATGTTAGTTAAAGTAAGTTTAATGTCCAAGGAAGTTAGATTGTAATGGATGGATAATTATGTGATGTTAGGATTTGATTATGGACTCCAAAGAGGCAGACACACATCCAAGAGAAGTAAGAAGAAAGAGGCAAAGTTAAAGTGAAAGAAATCAAGCAAGTGACATAGTAAACTTATCCTAAACTTGTATGTATTGAATGTTATGCTTGGTTGTGCTATGGCTTGGTTGAATTGTGTTGCATATGCGTTTATGATTGAAGATCTATTTCTATGATTACTTTAGCCAATTGTATTTCATATGTTACATGGAAGCATGCACATTACGCAATGTTAACACTTTCACAAGCAAGCACAAATATTTGCATTAATGCATGCATTGTTTAGTACCATTTGCTACTGAGATTTTCTCATAAATCTCACCCCATCCATGTAATCCCAACCCTAGAGGTTTATAAATGATGAAAGAGGATGATGAAGCATGAAGATGAGCTAGGGATTGGATAGTATATATTTTATGCAAGGAATTGTTATATGTAATGTTGCTATATGACTAATATAAGTAGTGATGGTCATGAACTCATGATGTAATGAAAAATAGTAAATGATAGAATAAATGTTTAAAATTTTACATACATTTAGTTAACATGTCAAGCTTTGTTTTGACACAAAGAATGCCTTATTTTGATGTCTGTACAAAGAGAACAAATTTTTCAAATTAAGGGACCGGAATCTGTTTTTAGAATTTTTGACCAAATGAACAGTAATCTTTGACAAATAAAATGTATTAATTGACTAAGCATTTGGTCTAAAAATTATTTTTTTCTTAAATTTCAAGATGTTATCTTCATGTAGCTTTTTGAATCACTTCATTTTGATTTTTATAGAATTAATTTTTTTTTAAGTTCATCGCCTAATATGGGAATACCATATGAACAGTAATTCGAGAAGAGTAAATTTTTGGATTTAGCTAATAGACTTTTAAGGTCTTGTAACTGGTTATAAATGCTACTCAATGGTCCCTAAGAGGTATAAAAGTAAGGATATTTCAGTGGTAGCGTCTATGATAGCTATACGTGGCTAAGCATTCTAATCCTCCTAATTAATGGTAAAAGGCATGAGCTTGAAATCTTAAATTAGGTGTTTAATATTGAGTTATGATTGAGCATTGGTCTTTAATATTCTTAGTCCCAATTTATTATTTTGGTGGAAGTTAATAGATAGAAACTTTAGAGAATATCTTCTGACAATTCTAGGTGACTTAGTATTTGGATTAAAAGTTTAATTCTAATTATTCATTCATTGTTTTTAACTCCCATAACTGTTAAAACTATGATTGTCTACGCTATTGAATTGGAGGATTGCATTCATTATTATTAATCACTGTCGCTTTCATTCAATTTACTTATTACCATTTATTATCACTATCTTTAAATTAAAAATATAAAAATATTTTATTTAATTTTATTTTTAACTCATTGTATTTAGTTGTTAGTTAATCAATCCAAACCCCATTTTATAGCTCATGTTGCATTGCATTTAGTTACCTAAGAATTTAATTTCATTTTTGGGTCCTCAAAGTGACATCAGACGTAACTTATTTTAGTGGGATAAGTGAAGAATTATTAAGGGGATGAGGTGAGTGTTTGATGGTGAATAGTGGTGGTATTATAGGGTTTTGGCCAAAAATCAAGATTATTATGATTAGAGAGTCAGATCTTGAATGAAAAATGAGAATTGGAAAAGATCTAGTTGTTGGTTTTGGCCAAAATTGTGACTTTTTGTTTCTGTGTTTGTTCACCATGACGAAGTGACACATTTTATTAAAAAGTGCAATTACGCCCTTGGGTCCTTCTCTGATAGTAATCCCTGGACCCTTTTCTACTATTATAAAATTTTAGGTCCGTTTCTTGCATTTGTCAAATCTTCTCTTAACTCTAAAATTCTCTAACATCCTACAATGAAATTAATCAGAAGTAGCAACATGAAACATCCTCCTTTTCTTCCATTTTAGGGACCATTCAGTAGCATTTAGAACCACTTCTAGGGCCATTAAAGTCAAATCATACAATATGAAAGTTTACTCCTAGCGAACACTGTTCACTGTGTAAATTCCATAGGAGTGACCTGACTTCGAAAAATCATAACTAATTCTAGAAAAATTGAAACAAAGTGGTTCAAATTGATACGCGAAGCTAACATAATCCTCTTTCAGGGAAAAATAACTCATTGACCACTCCTTGACTAGGTCCACATTAGTCAATGTCTGAAGTTTACTGTTCATCCTGCATTTTTCCTTGATTCCAGCACTTTGGTCCCATCTTTGCATAACCTCTGCACTATCCAATCCCTAGCTCCTCTCTATGATTCTTTAGTCCTCTTTAAACATACATGTGGGATTAGGATTACATGGAAGGGGATGAGATTTCTGGGGAAATCTTAGTAGCAAACGGTAACCATACAATGTATGCAACTATATACTTGATGTTACTATGTGTGCATGTTACTTAATTATAACATATGGCCATAGTATAAAAAGAAACAGAGCATTACTTAATCATACATGCCTCACATCATCAAGGTAAGAAAATATCACATAAAATATCCAAGCAGTATAAGCATACAAGTAGGTAAGTTTACTACCTGGCATGTAGCCTTTCCTTCTAGCTCTTAGCCTTGTCTCTAAGGTTCCTTCTTTTCATAAGTCAGAGCCTATACATAGCATAATGATATCTTTATTATTATCCAGTATGGCTCTACTTACCTCATGCTCAACTAGGGATAATATCCTTCCTCTGACATTCCTCTAACTTTCTTTCTAGCTATAGCTAATTTTATTAATAGAGATATTTCTCTATTCTAACCACTAAGAGCAATCCTCTACTTTATTAGAGCAGGGACTAGATAACTTACTTACCTCATTCCTAAGCTTTCCCCAGTCTCTCGGCTCCTTGGACTGCTCCTGACTCCACCAGAACTCCTTCCTTTCTTTCCTTCTCTCTTTCTCTCTTCTTTCTCTTCATTTTCTTGCTAGATCCATGGTGTGCCTTGAAATGGGAGGGGAGTGGCCTATTTATAGGTGGAGGGAGGTGGAATAGATGGCTCAGATCGAATCGTGATGAATGGCTCAGATTGCTTACTTCCTCAAGAAGCTTTGCTTGCATCATCACGATGACATCACCCTCCTTGATGAATCACCATTAATGACATCATCTAGGACACCTCAGGGGGTATGTGGCATAATGTTGGGGCCCTTGGGACACCTCACCAGCTGACTCAGCCTTTCCAGAGAGTTCCAGAGTCTTTTCCCTAATGGACGGCCGAGATCGTGCCCCGTGTCCTCTTGCTTTTTCTCCTTTTTCTCTAATCATTCCATGTGTCCTTTGCTTTTCTTCTTTTACTGTAATCATGCCATGTGGTGTATTGTGGGACCCATTTATGTCCCCTCATGATTCTAGATCACTTTACCCAGTTCTATCTTGGACCGGGTCACTTTACTTTATTGAAAAAGCACTAAAACAATATTTTAATGCCTCTTGGGCCCGCATTACTCTTGGGTTACTTTTTTGGGCCTTGGATTGTCATCTTGGGTTTTTAACCAAGCCCAAGAACTCTGGTGGCTCAGTTCCCAAGACGCATACTTAGTAAATTAGCAAAATACCCTTACTACCTCTTTAGTACTTCTAGGGGCACTATTGTCTTTTCATACCTTACCAGAGTATCTTTTAACCCTGGTCAACTATCCAGATACCCTTTCTTGACTGTCTAACCTTAGCCAAATGATCATAAAGCCTTTCGTCTGTCTCTGACTCAATGACACAACACAGTGGCATACCTTCAGTGGCATTTTCGTAATTCTTTATTTTCTTCGGTCTTTATTAGCCCTAGCCCACATACTTATTGAAATTATCATTGGGCCTATAAGGTGACATTATGGACCCTCTTTATGATCCACTATCTTCATGGGCTCAATTCCCCGAGAAATTCCCCGAAACCTATTTATCGGGTCTTTTAATCTACTGTAAATTCTATAGTAAATTCTATAGAACTCCTTTTTGGGATCTGCCAGTTTTAAAAATGCTTATATTAATTATAGGATTTTACTGCCACATTTCATCTGATTATGAGGTCTAGAACATACCGTATTAATTTTCTTTTTCTTTGAAAATTAATATAAATCTATCGGGACCTCATATCAGAACTTTGTGTTGTATCAAACTGATCAACATAATCTTCTCTATTTACTAAGACCTCTACTCAATAGGGTCTAGTAGCATCCCTTTTTCAGATTATATATTGGGCTTCTAAGCCTAAAAATTGGGATATGACACAACAAATATTCGGAATTAATTATCTAAAGAGTAAAGCACGAAAATATGACCAAAATGCCATTTTTACAAAATTTAAAGAACAATTTACAAACAAAACCTTAGATCACAAATAACCTATAATATATGCAATTTAAGCTCAAAAATCCTATAAAAGACCCCTAAAATGATAGAAAATAACACATAACATTTGGGTCTCATCAAAGTTCAAAAAGTGACTATTAATGTTTTTTTCTAAAACCTAAGCTCTATTGCTTTACCAAAATAAATTAATATTATGTTAGAAAGTTTCATTATTTTTTTGGTAACTATCTAGTGCCAATTCAATTAATTGATCCAAATTTACTTTAGCAATATTGAGTCTCAAATTGGCTATCTCAACATGCTATTTTCTTTCTGCAGGGTTGAAATAGCCAATTTTGCTTATGGGGTACATGATCCAACTATATATAGTCGAGGATTTTTTTGTTACTATGGTCGAGGATATTTTGTTTATATTTTTTATTTGTTTCAAGTGATATGAATAGGAGCATAATATTATTAATAAGGAAAGAAAAAATTAAGTCTTTTTGCATTTCCATGTCATTACAATAACTGCAGAAATAGAGGTAGCTTTTTTAGGGGCATCCATAAATAGATGTCAAATTTATTCATGTCACACTAATTAAAATTTGTGCTTTTTGTTCAGTCCTATAGGTCTTCGCATTCAAAGCTCAAACATACATCTTCTTTCCAAGTATTTTGGTAACGTAATGGTCTCTAATTAATTTTAGCTTTTTGACTATTTATACACTATATGTTTTGTGATTATAAATAGAAATATACCAAATGGGTTGATCATATCTCTAAAACAACATTTACAACCATGAAGTAGTAAACCATAATACAGAAGGAATTAGTCACAATGTACAAGAAATTGAGTATTACCATATGCGCCTTGTTCTTATTTATCGGCCCCTTCATTAAAGCTCAAGCAACAAATTTTGATATAGCTACCTATGGCGGAAAGCCTCATGGAGATATAACTGATGTAATGCTATTGTATATTCAAATGATACACACAAGACCAATTGTATTGTTTAAAACTCAATGAATCTTAATATTTCTTGCATATTATTAACATGTTTGTGAATGTGTCCTTGAAGGCTCTCACAAAAGCATAGACTGCGGCATATGCTGCTACATATGCTAGCAAAATTTTGGTTGGTCCAGGAACTTACACGCTACATGTGGTGAATCTTAAAGGACTTTGCGCGTCTCCTTCTATGGAGTTGCAGGTTGATGGTTTAATTCAAGCACCAGCAAACCCTGTAGATCTAAAAGGTGTAGCCCAATGGGTTATAATAGGATATGTGAATGCCTTCACATTATCTGGCACTGGAACCTTTGATGGGTAGGGTCTAGCTGCATGGAAAGCAAATGATTGTGCGACAAATTCAAAATGCAATTGGCCTACCATGGTAAATAACATCAAACAAATCTTATCCTATCTAAACTTACTTTATTATTCTCTCTTTTTTAAAAAAAAATGTTTCCTTGACCTAAAGATTAGAAGATTAGAATAGAAGAATAACCAAAGAACTATGTAATGGATTATGTACATATCTACTTCTTTTAGTCATTAGCTGAAGCTAACATACTTGATTTGAAATACAAATCAGGGTGAATATGAATATTTATGCATATTCAAAATTTTCTCTTTGTTAAACGAAAAAGAAATACCCAAAAATGTAGTAGAAGCTAGGAAGTGCACCAAATCAATTCCCAAGAAAAGCCAAGGCCATTTTCTATTTAAGCAACTTGTCATGAACATGGAGGAGAATCTTCTCCTACGAGAAATTGTATTGTTTAGCCTTGTTTGAAGTATTGCCTAACGAGTTGAACCATTGATTAGGATTTTACAATGACATAATAATCATTCAATGATTACATGTGTTAATTATTATATCAAGCCTCTTACTGTTTTGGAATGTGAGAGGATAAAATCATCCTATCTCTAGTGCTATCCTCCATAAATTACAATAACACGAGTTTCATGTCAAATGAACAGAACTTTAGTTTCAACTTCATCAACAATTCAAATATCAAAGGCGTAACTTCAAAAGATAGCAAAAACTTCCATGTCAATGCTCTTTCATGCAACAATATCAACTTTGATAGGTTTAATATCAGTGCACTTGGAGATAGCCCGAACACTGATGGAATCCATATTGGAAGATCAAATGGAGTGATTGTAGCAAACACCAATATTGCTACTGGAGATGATTGTGTCTTATTAAGTGATGGTAACATAAATGTGACTATGGTAAATGTGACTTGTGGATGTGGCCATGGCATTAGTATTGGAAGCCTTGGTAGATATGACAATGAACAACAAATAGCAAATGTCCATGTTAAAAACTACATAATATCTAACATAATGAATGGTGTGAGGATCAAGACATGGCCAGGCACTCCAGGGGCTATTACTGTATCTGATATGCATTTTGAAGATATTATTATGAATAATGTCTCAAACCCTGTGATCATATACCAGGAATATTGCCCATCAAATCAATGCGACAAATCGGTACATAGTTAAAACTCTCTATTTTCATTTCTTTTCCTTATGTTAGTGGCTTCTCATAGTTTTTATATTCTTTTTGCATGCTTTAAATGGATTAGTCCCTATCAAAGATAAAGATAAGTAATGTGAGTTTCACAAACATTTAAGGTACTTCTCAAACTCTAGAAGGAGTAGTTCTTATCTGTAGTAGCAAAGTACCATGTGAGAATGTTCAACTTAACAATATATATCTCAAATTCAATGAAGCTGAAGTAATTGCTAGATGTTCTAATGTCAAACCCATAGTTACGAGGATAGCACCAGCCTGTACGGTAGCTTAAGAATCTAATAGAGTTATAAAAGCTCTCCTTATTTTTCTAAGATATTACACAATTCATCCTCATGTTAAGGAAGGATGGATGTTGGTTTTGTTTTGATTTGTATAAAATCACATATTAATTATTACTATCACATTATCCATTATTACGTTGTAATCTATTTGTTTTATGTTTATTATTATCACTCGAGTTTGCAAACAAAAATAAATTATAGAGTTGAGACTCACTTTAACATTTTAAAATTTCCTTTTTTTTTAGTCAAATCTTATTTAACAAATCCTGCCTTGTAAGTGCCACGGTATGCTGTGTAGAGAAATGATGTAGTCTCTCATGCAATGATACAACAATAGGGTGCCACGACACCCTAATGGAACCCAAAAAGAATAATTTTGTTTTTCACTTATAAGGAACTTGATTTTTCTAATTATAGATGCCGTCTTCAAGTTGGAGAAATAGGAGCGACTATAATCAACATTTTAGGAGCAAAGTGGTGCTAGTGTTTGGGATTTGGAAGATCTTAAATGTTGAGTCATTTTTTATCATTTTTGAAATCTTGTCTTTGACTCCAAACTTCATCCAAGTTTCCTATAAATCAAAACAAATAAGTTTAAGAAAAATTTGTCTCAAAATAAATAACTTAGAAGAGAACACAAAATAATAACCAAAATGCCCCTTTTTAAGAACTTTTATCAACCAAGGACTATGAGAACAATTGGTGTATAAGTGATGCAATTAAAGACTGAAAACACACTAAATACCCTCAAAATGACATGAAATAAAGTGCAAGAAATGAGTCCACAATTAGCTATTGGAGCATCTTTTTATAGTAGGGATATTAGATGCACCTTGGAAAATATTTAAAGATGCTAGATGATTCTTAACCCTGTAAAATACATATTTTTAGCCACTTGAGACTTTTCATTTCCTTAAATTTTAATTACAATAAAAATTCCAATACTTGGAAAAAAGTGTTACTTCCTTAGTAAATTATTTTAAAGTCACTCATCTATTGCACATGTGTTGTACTAATGTATTTATATTCCAAAGAATATATAAGCACTACAAAAATCTATCAAAATTTTATAGTAAATTTTAATTTTTGTACTCCTAGACTGAGACAAGACAACCCAAAAACACCTAAGAATTCACTTAAATAAAAGAGGAACTAAACACATTGAAAATTGGATGCATGAATCAGTCAATCAAAACCCTCAAGAAAACACAAGTTATGGTTTAATGAGTGCAAGAAGATTAAAGCGATGAGCAAAGCAACCAAAAGAATGAATAAGAGAGAAGTCACTTAAGGAAAAAATGTTTCAGTCATCTCACAAAGGACTGGGGTATTTCACTCCAAATCCACCTAAGGTAGGTTCTACTATAAGCTTGTAGAATTTCTAACTTTAAAACACAAATGCAAAAATTTTCATGAATCATGTACAGTTGGATTAAGGCCATATGGAATATAAAGTAAAGAACAAGTACCATGCACATAAAATAATGAAGAACAATGATAGTGAAACATCCTTATTTTCTTACATCTTAGAGGCCAAACGGTAGCATCTGGAACCACTTTTAAGGTCATTGAAGTCAATTTACACAATCTGGAATTTTACTCTAACGAGTACTGTTCACTGTGCAAATTCCAGAGAAGTAACCTTACTTCGAAAAATCATAATTAATTCTAAAAAAATCAAAATGAAGTAGTTAAAATTGATACACAAAGCTAACTTAATGCTCTTTTAGGAAAAAAATAACTCGTTGAGCACACCTTGAACAAGTCAACGTTGGTCAATGTTCTAATTTTACTATTCATCCAGCATCCTTCCCTGGATTCCAGCATTTCTGGTCCCAACTTTGAAAAATCATATCTCCATGTGTAGACATCTAAATGAGATTTTCTATATATAAAATTGAAGCTTGGTATGTCTACTATTTACTGGTAAAATATCATATATTTATTCAATCATTTACTATTTTTAATTATAACTCAAAAGTCACAGCCTCTCCATGAGCTACTGTTCATAGTGACAATTTCCAGCAATTATACATACATGAATCACATATCAATCATGCTAAATAATCAACATCTCTTCATGCATATTTATCTCCTCCATTTTGAGAAGACTTGCTGTAATTGGATTGATATGGAAGGGGTGGGATTTCTGGGGAAATCTCAGTAACAAACAGTACTAAACAATACATGCATTAATGTGAATATTTGTGCTTGCTTGTGAAAGTGTTAACATTACGTAATGTGCATGCATCCATGTAACATATGAAATACAATTGGCAAAAGTAATCATAGCAACAGATCTTCATAAATAAGCATATATGCAACACAATCCAACAAAGTCATAGAACATCAAGCATAACATTCAATGCATACAAGTTTAGGATAAGTTTACTACCTGGCGTATAGCCTTTCCTTAGTCCTTAACCTTTACTTTGAAGTTCCTTCTTTTCCTAGGTCAGAGCCTATATATAGCATAATAATATCTCCATTATTATTCTATCCAGTATAGCTCTACCTAGCTCATGCTTAACTTGAGGTAATACCCTTAATCTGACAATCCCCTAACTTTCTTTCTATCCACGGTTAACCTTATTAAGAGAGATACTCTACTATAACTATTAACTTAATAAGAACAATCCTCTAATTTATTAGAGAAGGGACTAGAATAACTTACTTACCTTATTCCTAAGCTCTGCCAAGTCCCTAAGCTCTTTAGACTGCTCCTAACTCCACCAGAACTCCTTCCTTTCTTTCTCTTTCTTTCTCTCTTTCTCTCTTCTTTCTCTTATTTTTCCATGCTTGGTCGTGGGAATGAAGTGAGGGGGAGTGAGGTATTTATAATTAATGTAGGTGGAATGGATGGTTCAGATTGCTTAGCTTCCTCAAGAAGCCTTGCCTGCATCATCATGATGACATCATCATCCTCAATTACTCATCAAAGTGACATCATCCATGGGATACCTCACATGCTAGGTGGCACAATAGTGGGGCCCTTGGGACACCTCACCAGCTGACTCAGCATTTTCAAAGAATTCCAGAGTTTTTTCCTGGAATGAACGGCTGATATCGTGCTATGTGTCCTTAGCTTTTTCTTCTTTTTCTAGACTCATGACATGTGGCACCTTGTGGGTCACATGAGGACACCTTTCATGCCACCTCATGGTTCTGGATGAGTCTTAAGCCTTATTTGATCACTTTCTCCAGTTCTATCTTTGACCAGGTAACTTTACTTTATTGAAAAAGTACTAAACTAATACTTTAATGCCACTTGGACTCACATCACTCTTGGGCCACGTTTTTGGACCTTTGGGAATGTCATCTTAGGTCTCTAATCAAGTCCAAGTACTCTGGTGGCTCAATTCCTAAGAAACATCCCATAGCAAATTACTAAAATACCCTTGGTGTCCTTTCTTACACTATATTAATCCTAAAGGTAAAATTATCTTTTCACCCTTCTTTATACTGTCTCAGGGCCTATACTAGCTCTAACTAATCATACTTAGGCTATATCCCATGTTTTTAGCCTATCCCAGATGACCAAAATGCCCTCCATCTATCTCTAGCATAATTTGGGCATCTAGGGGCATTTTCATAATTTTGCACTTTTTCTGGACATTGGCCCCTTCTACTGATAAATTGGTACCTTGGGTTTTGGGCCCTCCTTGGTGTCATCATGGTCCTATATATGAGGTCATCTGATCTCATTCTATCCAGGCTTACATACCAATAAATTCTATTATCGGATCACGGGTATTATCAAACTTCCGTCAAAATTCACTAATATGGGAATAACTTTTTATACATAACTTCTTCTGGGGTTTTGTCAGATTCATGACATCTGACACTATGGGAAAACTTTCTTGTAATTCTCTCACTTATATCTGAAGTTCATGAAATCTGATAAAATTTCAGATAACTTTCAGACTATCAGATAAATATCTTCTGTCTAGAGTTCTAATAAAATTTCTGTATCATGCTAGATTAACCAGCGTAACTTCCTCTATTTACTAATGGGATATGGGACTGAAATATTTCTAGGCAGTTCTAACCCTTTTCAGGCTAACCTTTCCATAATTACAATTTTACACTTGAACTTTTTACTTAATTACATTTAAGTCCCTTAACTTTTGAAAATTACCACTTTTGGCCCAACATTTATTTCTACCTTAACTTTTGGCCTTTAATCTTTTCCACTTTGCATTTAGGTCCCTCTCCTTTTTCAAAATGACCATTATGCCCCTAGGGACTTTTACTATTTACAATTTAGTCCATGAACTCTCATTATTTGCAGTTTAGTCCTTAAACATTATTTGTATACTTCTGGGACTCCTGCACAATAGGGCCTAGTAGCCTACCTTTTTCAGGCTATATACTGGGCTTCTAGGCCTAAAAATTGGGATGTGACAGATAGCACTAAAATAAACCTTCTAATGAAAAGCTCTTGCTTTCTTTGTAGCTCATTAGGGTTGCCTTATTTTTAACTTTATTTTTTAGCTCTTATTATTTTATTTCTTTTCTTTCATTCTTTAGCTTTTCTTTTTCTTTTTTCTTCTCTTTCTTTTCTTTTTCCATTTATTTTCTCTTGGCAAACCCTTTCTTTTTCTCCTACTAATCATATTGCAACACACTTAATCACAATATTGAAAAGTGCTAAGAAACTTAAGATGATGCAATATACATGGGTACTTGCAAAAATCAATAGAATGAATGGAAGTGAAGTTCCACAGTGCCTGACAATTGGTGAAGCATATGGGTTTATGTTTGGGATAAATGGGTGGTGAAATAAATGAACTTATCATTTTCAATGAAAAGAATGCATATGCAAGTCTTGAGAAGAAATTAGACAAGTTGTGGAGAGATATATACTAAGTGAACAAGCACACAAGATGAGAAACAAAACAAAGGCTCAAAGTCCTTCCAACTATGGTTAGATCTCTCAAGCTATTTCTCAAAGTTATTAGACACCACACTAATCAAAAAGCATTTAATTAACCATGGCAAATGCTAACTCTAAGAATATGATTAATCAAACCACAACATGGAATTTAAAATATGTAAAACTCCAAAATTGTTCAAATGAAAAATTAGGAAAAATCTTTCTCTAAAACCAATGAGTACTCAAATCCAAGTGAAAGATATTCATCCTTTTAATGAAAACATAATGCATTAGGTGAAAACAAGTTGTTTTTAAGAAATGAATGCACAATAAAAAAGGAAACATCACAAAAACTCAAGATCCTAATCTATGCACGTTTGCCATAGCAAATGAACAATATCCATCATACGAAAATGATGCAAAAATTACTACGTTATGCAATGCAATACTCAAACCGAACTTGAAAACATAGAACAATCTTAAAATCCTAAGGTTCTTGACCAAAAGTCAACAAAACTTGGCAAAAATTTTATACAAAATCATGAATGAAAAATTTAAATTTTCACATCAATTTAGCAAACCAAAAGGAACCAAATTCAAAATATCACAATTAAGCATAAAGCACATGCAACCCTTCCCCTACACTTAACTCTTGTATTGTCCCCAATACAAAGCTCATGATATGCAGCAAACAAAATCCAATAACAAACTATCAAAAAGCTAAACAGGAAGAATTTATTAAATGTAAAATAGCTAACTAAATAACAAACAAACAACAAAGACAAACTACCTTTTACTAGTAGAAAAGTACCTTCCCCTACACTAAGCAAGAAACAATGCCAAACAATATTAAGCAATTAATTAAAAAGTAAAGTAAAAGCAAAGTGAGGGAAAGAGATAACCTGAGAGTTATGGGGGTTTATAACTCTCCTTGAGAATTGAAGGTGCTCTTTATTTGCTTCAAACTTTTGAGCTTGAGCGTCCTTCAAGATGGCTTTCTCATGTGACAGAGAATAGATCTCAAATGATCCAATCAACTTAGCTTACCTATCATTATTTAATGTCTTGTATATTTGGAGTAATGATATCACTTTGTCACCACCCTTGAGTTGATTAGCCTCTTCAACCAATAGAGAGAATGGGTCTTCATACCCCCACATCAATGATTTAAAAGTGTGAAAGTATAAGGGTGGGTGAAATAGGTTTGTGTTTCATCTTCTTCTTGAATTAAAATTTTGGAGGAATTAGTTCCTTAAGTACATTATCTTCCTCCTCGTGTAGATGTCCATGGCAGCTACTACTTTCACTATTTTAATTGACTCACTTGAAGGTAAAGGTATAGTGAAATGGACAACACAAGGCATTACAACCCATGTGTAGCATCCAAGGCTCGCATCTTCTTGGATTTGTTGAAAGGCGTATTTTTAGAAGTCTTTTTACCTTTACTACCACATGAAACAATATTAAAACAAACATGACCCTTCTTGATCTTATGGAGGTTAGTAAGAAACTTCTCAAGTGTAGAATCAGTAATAATAAAATCATATGTGATGTGAAAAGTATAACCTAATTGTTAAGTGTTAGGACATCTCACACCATCACCTTGTACAAGAGAGAGAGAAATCAGTAAGTAAAGGTGTAGGTGAAGTATGCATTTCATTATCATTATCATGCTAAAAAAACAAGGCATCAATATAAATAATATCACACATAGAATAATTTTCATAAATATGCTTTATTTGTTTATCCATGTTAAAGCACACATCTCTATCCCTAACAGACATAGTTATAGTCCCCTTTTTAATGTTAATATCAAAGTACCCTTTGTAAGGAATTGGAAGACACGCAGCAGAAATTAACTTAAAATTTTTTCCATTCCCTGCCAGGATCTACCGTATGTTTTTAAGTCAAGTCGAAAGAAGTATTACCCTCAGTATTCAATCGCGACTTTCTCAGCTTCTGGTTGCGACGTCCACAGCTTCTCTCCGTGGCTCGTGATCTCTTTTTGATCGCAAGAAGTTGACAACTCAGGTTGGCTTCCTTTACTGGTATCCACACGAACAACATTCCAACCATGAACGACGTGCTAGCACCTTCTGTCACTCCAGGGCTTACTCAAGAATTCGTCCTCTCCGTCTCTATTTTGGCAGTTTCTTATCTGCAAACCTTTTGCAGATTCCCGTTCACGCTTTTTTTTCTCTCCCAACTGTAGCTCCTAAATATCAGATATATAGGATGCTATGCGTGTTACCACAGACTTGGATTTTTGGAATTAATCTTATATTAATTCTAAAATTAATACAATATCATATATTGTATAATTTGATAAGAAACTAATTAAATAAATAGTATTTGTATTAAATCTATCCCACAGATTTAATTCACCCATTTATTTAATTTAAAATAAAGATAAGACGGAATTACGTTTGATTTATTCTCATAAATCAAATTTGAGATATCATATCAATTTGAATTTTAAATTCAAACGTGATAGAGATTTAATTTATCCTTATAAATTAAATCTTGTAAATATCTCTTATATATAATATATATATACGAATATAAATATAAATAAATATATACATCCACCCTGGATCATTCATTGAATCTGGACATGTCTTAGATTCAATGAATCTGGACATCATAGCTCATGTTGGGCTATTTTGTGTGCAACCCTGTAGGCCCATATGAAGTTGGCAGTGGGCCATTTACTATACTGACTCACAAGTCACAAGCGGTCTCTAGCAAGACATCACGACTACCCAAATCATATGAGGATCAATGAACAATGTAACCTTTTATACAACCATATCATGTCCCTTTTGTCACACGATATTTTGGTCTTGGATGAGACATGGAGAATGTCATCCTCCTATTCCTGACCGTTACTTTCTTGATCCTTGAGTAGTCTGACTATAGAAATGGAACTACCTTTCCATTATAGTATGGCCATACATTTCTCAGACTCATTCATCGAGGGGCCCAGTAATATCTCTCTATGATTGTGAGGGACAAATTCCATCTTGACCATTCACATTCCTCCTCACGGAAAACCACTAAGCCCGAACATAGTTTTTATGATCACTCGGTCAAAAGTGACTTTTGACTAGGTCAAAGCTGAGCATTTGTCATGTAGGAATCCATGATGATTTCAGGTCAAAGGGCATAGTGACGTGGTTTGTATATGAGAGAAGCTTATGACTTAACCCATGTGCTCTCTCATAGCGGGTCAGTCCAACACCTTGTACTCTTACATGTGCCTATGACTTTGATTTATATCTCTATACATCTTCAAAGTCATACTGGTCTTATTTCATCTTTGCTCCAACATAGATGATCGACTAGGGACATTTAGGATAAGATCATGAGTTATCCAAGGATGGTCATCACAGTAAATATGCAAATAATATGATAACACAATTAATAAATTTATAAATCAACAATGTTCATAAGACAATGATTGGCCCCTAGGGCACAATTTCTAACACCCTTTCCTATAAAATCTTGGATATATCCAACACATATAAATCAACATGAATGACAAGTTTTTTCAATTTAACAAGGACATCTTATGAGATTCCATGTGGATGTCTAGTTGTCTTATTAGCTAATTGGAGGATTGAACTACTTTGTTTAATTCTAGAAAGAACTAGGTTATTATTCTAGAAAGAACTAGGTTATTATAAATAGTATAAGGCAAACATTAATAGTAGGATCAGGGTCAAGCAAAGCTTTAGGAATATTAGTCCTACCAATAGTACAAGGAATAGTGCATGCACCAGGGTCTTGACACTTTGTAGGTAATTAGGACATAAACAATGCAGACACATTTTGACTTAATTGGACCTTATCATAAGGTTTGAACTCCCTTTTGTGCGTGTACAGTTCTTTCAAAACCTTAGCATATTTTGGCACTTTAATCACATTGAGAAAAGGAATGTTCACTTCAATTTCTCTAAACAAATCAAGCAATTCATCAACTTGTTTCTTGTCAAACATTTTTCTTGTTACCAAGATAAGAATGAGGAAAAGGTGGGCCTTTGAAGTTTACCTCATTACCTTTTGTACTTAAGGCTGCTTGTTGACTTGACTCGCCTTCTTCATGTTTACTTTCTTTGAATGGAGTCTATAGAGCATTCTCAACCACTTTGGCTTTCTCCTTATCAAAGGCCTTCTTTTCTTTGGCATTTTCAATCTTTTTAAGCTTAGTGGGAGGTAGAGCTTCACATTTAATCACCTCATCTACTTGTTCATCATCATCTTCTTCATCTTTAGGACCCACTACTTTGCCACTTCAAAGTGAGATGGCATAATCTTGTTTAGGATTGATGGCAACATTTGATGGTAATCCTTAGGACTTGGTTTGGTTCAACTCCTACTACTCCATTTTCTTTTCCAATGAAAAGAATCTTGCATCACTATCTGATATGAACCTATTTATCTTGTCATGTCCTTATTTTTACTCTCATTCATGCTCAATTGGAAGCAATTTTAACCACTTAAAAAATTTGTAAAGTTAAAAAAAAAATTTCAAAGAATTCCTTTCTTAGATACTATTCATATGTTAATTTCATATTACAGACCCAACTTTAAAAATTCATAATTAATTATAAAAAAAATCTAAATGAGGTGGTTCAAACTTCTAGTTAAATCTATTTATTATAATTTGAGGAAAAAATGTGAAATTGAAGTTTCTTTGGCTAAATTGATACAGTTTATTTGTTAAAAATTACTATTTATTTGGTAAATCTAGAAACTTCCAATTTTTAAAACATTAAGTTTAAAAATTCATTTCTCTTTGGTCACTTTTCCAAATAAGGCATGTTACCTATAGTTTTAAATCTCATGACGTGTACTTTGAGTTCACAAAATATTTTGGGTAAATTATTTCCTTTGCTATCTCAAAATGTCCCTAGAAACTCATGGCCTCAAGATACACGAGTTACCTCTTTGCACATTCTATCTTTAATTTTAAAAAATCATATTAAATTGAAAAATTAGCCAAATGAGGTGTTCTTAGTGTCCAATTAAAGATGCTTATCTTAAATTTAATCATACCAAATTTCATATCATAACTTATTCTATAAGGCATTCAAAACCACGTCACATGGTTATTGCCTCTAGATTACATACATGTCAAAGCTTATAGAAAAAATACTTATCATGGCGCTACTTCAAGACAGTTAAGAGGAAAAATTCCATAAAAATGTGGTGGAATTCATAAATAAATGCACATTTTAGAAACTTTTAACAGATATTTTTCATAAAATTGCTGTTAAAAGTAAAAACAGAGCACTTATAATGGCAGATTTTCTAAAAACCATAGTTATAAGTCAATCATTCTTACTTCTCCACTTTCCTACCTTTGCCTCTTCATGCCCTATCTACATAAAGAAAGTGTACATCTCTTGCCTCTTCGGTTCCCAACGTCTCTAGCCATCATGAGGAAAGGCCAATAGTCTATTACTACCTTTTACGAACTGTCTTTTCCTTAATCTTAAATACCATTCCATTGTACTTATTGTTCCACTTCCTTTTCCTCTATTTTATTGTATCATCTGTGTCTTATTCTCATTTTCATCTTTCTTCAAATAGCAGCATCTTCCATCTCTTCTCCTTCCCACAAAAGATCACATGATGAATTTAAAGACAAGTATCCTCTCCCTAACCTGATGCCTTCCCCATTTCCATACCTCCTCAAACATCTAGAAGAATTGATAATCTGAATATATAATTTGGATAACTCAATTGAAAAACTCTCCTTTTAGTAGAGAAACTTCAAGAAAGGTTCAATAGTCTCTGTACTGATCTGTACCACCAAGGCAGCACTTATACTACCCTACAAATGACCCAAATAACTCACAAAACTCATATGAAAAATTTGCTTCATCTGATTGAAAGGCTTTACCTTTCTTTCATCTCCTTTCTTTTGATCTTTTTTGGTACTAGTGGATGGGATGGGATGATAAAATTTTCAAAATGTAAAGAATAGTCTATAGAATATTTTCTAAAGAATATAAAAGTCAAACTAGTTAAAAAGTTTCTAACTACTTCAACAGCGCTTTTAATAAAATTTCCATATAAAGTCTTTCACAGAACGTCTGGAGTGGTAAATGTTAGACTTTTAACGGTGATTTTATTAAAACAAACATTAAAAGTATCTTTAACGGCATTGTTATTAAAATCGTAAAAAGCCCACAAAAAATTCAAAAACCTAATCCACGGTGAGTTTCAAATTTACTTTTCATACAGCCGCTTATGGTCCAGTTTTTTGCCCTACCACCACATATTTGGATGAAAGGCATTTTCTGTTGGTGTACTCCATCGACATTCTCATTGTCACTCCCTACCTTTTTTTCATTAACTCCCTTCGTCGTCATTCTCGTTTTAAAGCTGTAAGTTACCGTTTAACTCCTTCATTATTATTGTTAATATTAGTAGTACTAAGTTAAATCCAGTATTCATTATTCAAATATATTTTTGAGATTTTGAGATTCCATAATATATTTTCTGACTTTAAATCCAGTATTCAAATTTTTCTTACCATTGATATTATTAGACTGGGCATTTATATGCTTACCATTACTTAAAAAATGACTGAAATGCTATTAGTTTACTATCTTACACTATATTAGCCTTAAGGGTATCATTGTCATTTCACACCTTTGACATCTTATCAGGGCATATACTGACTCTAATTAATTATTCTTGTACCTGTCTTGGCATTTTGACCCTATCCAAATGACCAAAATGTCCTTCATTCATCTCTTGTTCAGTATTACAACACATGAGCATTTTTATAATTTTACATAACATAATGGCATTTTTGTAATTTTATATTTTTAGGGTCATTATTAGCACTGGACCACATATTGATCTAAAAATATCATTAGGCCTATGAGGCATCATTTTGGGCCTTCTATGTGGTCCCTTGCCTTTATGGGCTTAACTCCCAAGAAATTCCCCCGAAAAGTATTTATCGGGTGTTTTATTTTACTGTAAATTCTACAATAAATTATACATAACTCCTTTTTGAGTTCTGTTGATAAGAATTTACTGTAAAATTTTATCTGATTCTGAGATCCAGAAGATACTGTACTAATTTTTCTAAACTTTAAAAATTTATATCAATTTATCAGGACTTGAAGTTAAAATTATGTGTTACGTTAAACTAATTAGAATAATTATCTCTATTTACTAGTAAAATTTGGGATTGAACTGCTTTCGGGTAGTTTTGGGCCTTTTTTTGCTCAACTTTCTATAATTATCATTTTATCCATAAACTTTTAAAAATTGCACTTTAGTCCTTCAATTTTTTATAATTACACTTAATAGCCCATAACTCATGTCTACTTCCATTTTACGCTATGGAACTTTTAAACTTTTCAGTTTAGTCCTTCTCTTTCTTCAAAACTCATCTAACATTTATCAATTTTTTTGATCATCATCACAATCCCTTTCAAAACTCTTACCTCTATCTGTCCCTTACAGGTTCCATACAAATAGGGAAAAATCAGGATGTAACACATTGACACGAGGGAGCTACTGCTAGGTTTCTAGGCGTCGTCTTATTATTCCATACACATAGCACTCTACTCCTGTTCCTCTCTCAAAATGGAGTCTATTTGGCCAATACACTAGCGGTGTGCCAATGAAATTGTAGTACTTTTCAACCTTCCGTCACCTCTTCAAGTTCAAGCAATATCTTTATACTCTTCTTATCTCACCAAGCACTATGTTGTTCATTTTGCTCAATTTCCTGATAAGAAAAATTGAGAATTCCCTTTATCATTTGTAATGAAACACATTAATTTAGTTTAAATAGTTGGGCATCTGGTTAAATTGATTCGTTAAAAAGTTATAATTTGCTCTACTACACATGTTCATTGGATGCTAAATGTTTATAGTTATATTCTATCTTCTCAAGGAATATTATCACAAGCTTTTATCTACAAAGAAATGCAGTAGTAACATAGTCAAGCAGGATGGAAATTTTGGAAAGGGTTTTACTCTGTTTTCATTCGTCTTTTCTGTGTGCATAATGTATTAGCATCTACATACACACGCATCTTTTGGTTTAGTAAGATCTTTTTGTTAATTAGGGTGGGGTGGCTACTAGGCATAATCTACTACTTTCTTGATTAATGTTGAGTTCATGGACATGATAGTATAATTCTCAAAGTAACATAAGGAGGAGATAATATCGATTGTGAATTGCAAAAGTTTAGTAGTTCTAGAGAGCATTAGTAATAACTTGAACTAAAAAAACTTAAGATTAAGAATACAGGACCAGAATAATTGATTTCATCTTGTCTTAATGACTGTTAAGTCTACCATGGTTTCATGCATGTAATTTCAGAAACCATCAAGTTCATCTCTTCCATATTTACATAGAAGGCTATGAATCTAAGGTTCCTTAGAGAGGTTCTTTAATTTTGTTAGCTGTCATAATGTTTTTGTTGTAATTGGTGAATTGTAGGTGTGTATGCAGTTGAGGACTTCACTGAATAAGGGCTTATTCTGAAAGATCAAATGCTAGTTGGGGTTTAACACTCTTCCAACAAGGTTTCTCACTATTTGTTCTTTGTAGCTATGCTAAAATCATTTATTCTCTCATGATGGCTTTCCCTAACTTTCTCTTTTACATTGCAGATTGATTGTTTAGTCTGTGGCTCCTGCTTTCATTTTATTGGTTATATATTACTTCAAATTGGAAGGAGACTTTACTTGCAAGAATTAAGGGGCTTCTGAGAGCCATGATTGTGATGGGAGTACCTCTTCAAACACATCAAAATACAACAATGACACATTCATTTGATAGAGAAGACAATTCATATAAAAGAAAGGTGGATGGTGGTGGGGAATGTGCTTTTGGCAGTTCTAAGGCTAAAGTTCATCTCCCTGAAGGTATTGTTTAATCATTAATAAACGACCATATGATGCTACCTTACACTAAGAAGTTCTCTTTGCCACCAGATGTTACATGTCCTGGTGGATATGGAGAGTCATTCTACTACAGGTATGTTTATTGTTGCTTGAAAGAATAATATTTGAGCTTGTTTTTCTAATTTTCTAAGAAAACAGTGAGACTTGGAATCTTCTATTTATTCAATCAAAAAAAGGTTCTGCTTGGATTGAAATTTCCAACAATGATTATTGCTCATTTATTACTTAAAAGAGTAAAACTAATTATAGAGACAGAGCATGTTGTACCTTGACTCTGGCTTAATGGAGACTTGGTAGTATGAAATATTAAGTCTTATATTGAGTAGTATGGGACTACTGGATGATCAATGAGGTATTTAAGTAGATTAGTTTTCCTACCTCAATAGCTATCTTGGGAAGGGTTTCCAATTCCACCTAGGTACTGATGGGTACCTATATACTTTTTCTTTTTATTATCTATTCCAGATCTAAAATTCTATTAAGAGTATTAGAATAGGGTTATTATTTTCTGATAAGACCCAACCTCTTACTGCTACTAGAACTTATAGAGAGTAACATTTTGCAAGAGAGGAGGGAGGGGAGAGGTGGAAAAAAGATGGTAAAAAGGGGAATTTTCCTTTTGTTGGTCAAAACTGTAACTTAGAAAATCTACTCTTTTAGAGAAAGGCATAGAGGACTGGGCTTGCTTTGGCAGGGGCTATGGGGTTAATTGTTTTGTGATTTGAGTGTGGTAAGGATAGCTTTGACCTATCAAAAATCAGATTGGGGTAGAGTAAGATCATCCTTTCTTCATCATTTTATCTTTTAAGTGCATTTTCAATGTGTTGTTTTGTAACTTGTGAGTGTGATGTACATGTTATATCTTGCATTATAACCTCCTTCTTTTCTTGAAGAGGGAGTACTTTGTAGATTAATATCAGTTTAGTGTTGTTTTATCTATTGTTCTACCTTGGTCTCTATCATTATCTATATTAAAGGTTATATATGTTTGCTAAAGTAAATAAACTTCTTCAATAATAGATTGCATAGGGTGGGCTATATTGATAGGCTCTCAATAAGCAATAATTTCCTAGGCTTATCATTTGTTTATATATACCCTCTTAATAGATGAAATATAATATGCATTTGAGTCATTTCTTTCTACAAAGATTATGAGAATAAAACTACACAAAGTATTGCTTCTTCTATTTGTATCTCATGCATGAGATAAAATTTTAACTTAACCTACTATTAAGATTTGCACAAAGAATTTCTGGAAGAAGCTGCCCTACACTACAGCTTTCCTAGTCATAGGGACCATTAATTCTTTCACATTAGTCGTTTCAACATAAAGTATAAATTTACTAGTATTGATGATGTTGTCAATACTTGCAGCACATCATGTTCATAGGCTGATTGGGAATCTTGTCATTCTTTGATTTGTACTAGTGAGAGGTATGATACAGCACGTAGGAAGGCACTTCTAAAATTAATCAAACATGCTAATTATCACATTCTTTGATTTATACTAGTAAGAGGTTTGATATAGCACATAGGGAGGCACTTCTAAAATTCATCAAACATAAAAATTGTCAAATCCTAATTTTTCCCTATCTTTATAAGACTGATAGAGGAAAAAAGTTTAGAAATGATTATGATAATAAATAGAGAATAAAAGATAATGACTAGACAAAGGTTTAGACCTAGAAGCCCAGTATATAGGTTAAAATAGGAAGGCTACCATATCCTATTGAGCAGAAGTCCTAAAAGTATACAGATGATGTTTAGGGACTAAACTGCATATAATGAAGTTTAGGGACTAAATTGTAAATAGTGAAAGTTCCTAGAGGCATAATGGTTATTTGAAGAGAGGGACTAAACTGAAGAGTCTAAAAGTTCCATAGTGAAAAATAAAAGTAGACATAAACTTTGGGCCATTAAGTGTAATTATAAATAGTTGAGGGCCTAAAGTGTAATTTTCAAAAGTTATGGGGTAAAATGGTAATTATTGAAAGTTGAGTAGGAAAATGCCCAAAACTGCCTAGAATCATTTCCCTCTCAAATTTTCCCAATAAAAAGAGAAAATTATTCTGATCAGTTTAACGCAACACATAATTTTGATTTGAGGTCCTGATAAATTGATATGAATTTTTGAAGAAAGAGAAATTAGTACAGTATCCTCTAGACCTCATAATCATATGAAATTTGGCAGTAAATTCTTATAATTAATATGAGAAAATATAAAATTAACAATAATAAAAAAGGAGTTATGTAGAATTTATAATTGAATTTACAATGGATTAAATATTTTTTAGGGGAATTTCTTGGGAGTTTAGCCCATGAAGGCAGTGGATCATTTAGAAGGCCCAAAATGGCACCTTATAGGTCTAATAATATTTTTAGACAAGTATATGGGCCAGTACTAATAAAGACCCATAAAAATATAAAATTACAAAAATGTCACTGTATTATGCCATTGAGCAAGACAGAGATGAAGGGTATTTTGGTCATTTGACTAAGGTTAGACGATCAAGGAGAGTTCCCAGAATAGTTGACCAAGGTCAGGGAATACTCTAATAATGTGTGAAAAGACAATAATGCCTAGAGATATTGAAGTAATTAAAGAAGAACCAAGAGGTATTTTGGTAATTTGACAAGGGATCAGTAATTAAGTTTAGACCCAATCCAAGAATGTCAATGGTAGAAAGAATCTAGATACTAGATTTAAGATCATAAACCATATTATGGAAACTCAAAAATTATATTTAGAAGATAGTCTGGTTTTCGTGGAATTGGACTGAGTCGGTACTGGATTGGACTAGAATTTTTCTATATGCTTCTTCCCCTTGAAATTTTGCCACACGTGGATATGAGGTGTACCTTGATGATGTCATAGATGATGTCACCTTTTGGATTCTAGGGCAAGCCAAGATCAAGAATAAATATGAGCCATTAGATCAAATAGTACACAAAGTGATCATAGCGATCCACCCACTACCTCTCAAGTCTATAAATACCCTTCCTTTCTCTTTACTTTGCATCAAGTTAGAGGACCCTCACAGAGGTTCTACCCAAATGCAAACTTAAGCTAAGACAAAGAAGAATTCAAGGTCCAAAGTTCAAGCTAGTTAGGAATTAAGGTAAGAAATCTATTCTAGCTTATTTTCCTTTAATTTGGGTCTTGAACTTAGGGTTTTATGGAAGAAAGTTGAGCTTTACCTAGGGTGTATATTCTGTCCAAAACCCTAGAAGAAAGAAGAAATAAGAATTAAATTTAGATCTATGAGATTGGAATTTTATGATTTTGATGCTTCTAATGGTTTTAAAATGAAAATTTGTGTAGGATAAAGTAGGCAAGCAAGTATTGAAAGTATTAAAATTAAAATGAGAATTTTTGACATTTAGGAAGGTGCTGTACGTTTTTGGACAGATCTCATAGGAGGAGTTTATTTTTATAATTCTAAGATTATATTTGTATTCCTTGGACAAGATTGTGTAGGAATGGTCTAAGGAAAACATTATTAGAAAGCTAAACTACTAATTCCAAGATTTAAGTTTAGAGTTAGGGGTTTTAAGGAAGTTAGTGTACATGGATTATGTAATGGCTCTAATGAGTTGTATACACCATATAATTATGTTTAGTACTTTGAGACATCCAAGAGGATGTTGAGAAGTGGTTGACCAAAAGTATTCATGGTTGGAAGCTTAGGGAGCAAGTGCAAGAACAAGAGATGAAGCTTATATTTAAGGTAGTGGACTTATCTCTTTATATGCTTGATGTGGTATGCTTATGTGTTGACATGTATATGATGACTGAATGAAGTTGTGACATGATGAATGATGTTGAATATGTCATAAGTAACATGTTTCCCTTGGTCATGCATTTTTATACAAAAGTATACAGCATGATAACATGTCATTAAATAAAGAAAGTTTAATGAAATTACATATCATATATTAGCATCCATTTTGCATATTTAAGTGATAATGTTTGCTAATAAGATTCTCTAGAATCTCACCCTCCCATAACAAACCATAATAGGTTATTTATGATGGAAGAATCATGCTTGATACATGAGCTAATGAATGGAAGAGAAGAAGTAGACAAGTGATGCCATGGCATGTATGTTATCCTTTTTGTATAATCTTATGTAATATGTCATTATATGTAAAGAAAAATGTATAAAATAATTATGACATAACCCCATGGTGTATGGTTTATGCATGCTGGACAATTATTGAGAATTAAAGAAAGGAAAATTGAAATGGTAAAAATATAGGTCATAAAGCAGTTAGGTTGTGGCTTCCATTTGATCTAAAAAATGAAGGAATTAATTCAAGAAATTTTATGATCATGTAGTACACATCCAGAGTTTTAAATTCATAGGTAACACACCTCATTTGGATTTGTATATCAAGAGAAAAGAATTTTTAAATTAAAAGATAGAATCTAAAATTTTCAAAATTTACCATATAAACGGTAAAAATTAACTATTTAACTATATTGATTGGCAAGGTAAATGTTCATATTTCTATTTGTTTTTCCTTAAAGAGCTATGAAAGAGTTTCAATTTGAAATTTGGAACACCTTGATACAATTTTTCTATAATTAGTTATAAATTTTTAAAATTGGACTATCAATCTTGAAATCACCAAATGAATAGTATCCGAAAGTCAAATTTAAAAATTTTAATTTTTGGGCTAGAGTAATGCTTCTGCTAGTTAAATAAGCTTCCAAATATATACTCTTAGAGGTTTAAAGTAGAATATTTCATTAATAGTAACAATATTGCATTATTAACATTTTTTGTCCAATCTATATTTGTTCTGGATACATTTGTTTCTTCCTTGCTTGTTCTAAATGAACTTATTCAATCCTTTTTTCCCCTTCCCAGAAAAAAATGATATATTCCTCCTTGCTGCAAAGGTAAAGTATCATTTTGCTTTTTGACTTCCGCAATATGTCTCTTAGATATTTGTTTTTGTTGGGCATGGAGCATACTATTTATATTTGTCTATATGATAATGGGATTTTAACCTATATCATGAAGTTGCCCAATTTAGTGGAAAGGTAAATATCAGCAAGAACCATGGCTTACTTTGGGTTCCCATTCAATTATTCAGTATTATCAAAGGTTTTAGTATAAATTCTTGTGTTCTAAATGCTAAAACATGAAATGCAAAACTCTTCCTTTCATTTATAATAAATGGGTGCATAATGGATTTTTAAATAACAGAAGGACCATGGCCAAAAAGACAAAATCAAATGGACCTTAAATCTAATTATTTTACATGTCTAGTTCTAAGTTGCTTCAAGCTACTATTTGATATGTATTATAATTTAGGCGTGCCCATTCTATAGAGGCTTGACTTCTCTTTTAAGCTAACCAACTTGTTTTTAGAAACTAAAACTCAGAAATATCACAATGCCAATGAGAAATTCTGAAGATATCCTATAATATTTTACATGAACTTAATTTTTCATTTAGTCTGTATAAATCATCTCTACTACATAAGGTCATATATCTAACAGAAAACCCTATTGGCTTTTATGATATTTCTTCCACCATATTAAGGTACCATAAGTTAAAAGAAAGTTGTCTTTTAAATAAAGGTAAACATGATACATCACATCTTTCAAACTATTATGATCTCACTACTCTTTTGGAGGCTAGGAGACCTATAACAATGGGACACAAGAGAATGTAATAACTTATTAAGTTCAAGAGTGCTCATACTTTCCTTGTGCATGATGAATTTTTCTATTTGCCTACTCAATAATGCACCCACTAATATCTATATTGATCATTTGAATTTTGATAAATATGCAACCCTATAAACTATCAAAGTTTAACTTTTATTTCATCATACTATGCTAGAAAACTCATATAGATATGTCAACATTCATTGATCAAACTATGTTAGCAAACTCACCAAGGACCAAGAATATAGAAAGGTATTCTTTTGTCCTTAGGCACTGTAAGGAATTGGAAGACACGCAGTGGAAATTAATTTAAAAAATTTTTCGTTCCTTGCCAGGATCTACCGTATGTGTTTAAGTCAAGTGAAAAGAAGCATTACCCTCAGTGTTCCTTAGCGACTTCCACAGCTTCTAGTCACGATATTCACAGCTTCTCTCCGTGGCTCGTGCTCCCTTTCCGATCTCAAGAAGTCGACGACTCAGGTCGACTTCCTCTACTGGTATCTACACGAACAGTGTTCCAACCACGAACGACGTGCTAGCGTCTCTTGTCCCTCCAAGGCTTTCTCAAGAATTCATCCTCTCCGTCTCTATTTCGGCAGTTTCTTATCTGCAAACCTTTTACAGATTCCTCTTCGGCCTTTCTGTGTTCTCTGTGTGTCTTGCTAAAAACGCAGCTCCTAAAATCAGATATATAGGATGCTATGCGTTTTTCTCTCTACCGAATTTGATTTTGGAGTTAACTTATATTAATTCTGAAATTAATACAATATCATATATTGTATAATTTTATAAGAAACTAATTAAATAAATAATAATAAATCCGTCCCACAGATTTAATTACCTATTTATTTAACTTTAAATAAAGATGAAACTAAACTATATTTGATTTATTCTCATAAATCAAATTTGAGATATCCTATCAATTTGAATTTTAAATTCAAACGTGATAGGGATTTAATTTATCCTTATAAATTAAATCTTATAAATATTTCTTATATGAGATATCCTATCAATTTGAATTTCAAATTCAAATGTGATAGGGATTTAATTTATCTTTATAAATTAAATCTTATAAATATCTCTTATATGAAATATCTTATCAATTTGAATTTTAAATTCAAACGTGATAGAGATTTAATTTATCCTTATAAATTAAATCTCATATATCTCATATATATAATATATATATGAATTTATATATATACGAATATAAATATAAATAAATATATACATCCACCCTGGATCTTTCATTGAATCTGGACATGTCTTAGATTCAATGAATCTGGAGATCATAGCTCGTGTTAGGCTATTTTCTGTGCGACCCTGTAGGCCCATATGAAGTTGGCAGTGGGCCATTTGCTATACTGGCCCACAAGTCACAAGCGGTCTCTAGCAAGACATAACGACTACCCAAATCATATGAGCATCGTTAAACGATGTAACCTTTTATACAACCATATCATGTCCCTTTTGTCACGCGATATTTTGGTCATGGTTGAGGCATGGATAATGTCATCCTCCTATTCCTGACCGTTACTTTCTCGATCCCTGAGTAGTCTGATTGTAGAAATGGAACTATCTTTCCATTACAGTATGGCCATACATTTTTCAGACTCACTCATCGAGGGGCCCAGTAATATCTCTCTATGAATGTGAGGGACAAATTCCATCTTGACCATTCACATTCCTCCGCATGAAAAACCACTAAACCCGAATATAGTCTTTATGATCACTCGGTCAAAAGTGACTTTTGACTAGGCCAAAGCTGAGCGTTTGTCATGTAGGAATCCATGATGATCTCAGGTCAAAGGGCCTATTGACATGGTTTATATATGAGAGAAACTTATGACATTACCCATACAGTTCTCTCATAGTGGGTCGGTCTAACACCTTGTACTCTTACATGTACTTATGACTCTAATTTATATCTCTATATATCTTCAAAGTCATACTGGTCTTATTTTATCTATGTTCCCATATAGATGACCGACCAGGGACATTTAGGATAAGATCATGAATTATCCAAGGATGGTCATCATAGTAAACATGCAAATAATATGATAACACAATTAATAAATTCATAAATCAATAATGTTCATAAGAGAATGATTGGCCCCTAGGGCACATTTTCCAACAACCTCCCACTTGCACTAGGTACAATTATTAATTTGACTAATTCCCATTGACCTAACATGACGCTCATGCTTTGTCTGCACAAGCGGCTTTGTTCGAGGATCAGCAGCATTATCTTCTCCTACTACTTTGCATATTTTTATATCACCTCTATCATTGATTTCTCTGATGAGATGAAATTGCCTGAGTATATGCTTGGTCCTTTGATGTGACCTAGGCTCTTTGGCCTGTGCAATGGCACCGCTATTGTCACAGAGCAAAGTTATTGGATGTGAGATAGTAGGTATCACTCCTAGTTCTGTGATGAACTTCCTGATCTAAACAGCTTCCTTAGCTGCATCTGATGCTGCTATATACTCAACTTCCATTGTAGAATCTACTACAGTGCCCTACTTAGAGCTCTTCCAGCTTACTGCTCCATTATTGAGGAGGAATATATATCCAGACTGCAATTTTTGGTCATCCTGGTCAGTTTGGAAACTTGCATCTGTGTAACCAGTTACACAGAGTTCATCATCCAATCTACCATAGACCAAAAATAAGTCCTTAGTCCTTCTTAAGTACTTAAGGATATTCTTGACAGCAGTCCAATGGCCCTCACTAGGGTCCTGTTGATATCTGCTAGTCATACTTAAGGCAAACGAGACATCCGATTGAGTATATAATATGGTGTACATGATAGATCCTATGGCTGAGGCATATGGAACTTTACTCATGCGACCTCGCTGATTAGATGTACTAGGACACAGATCTTTACTGAGGTGAATACCATGAGACATGGGTATGAAACCCCTCTTTGATTCGTGCATACTGAACCTATGCAGTATTTTGTCTATGTATATACTCTGTCTGAGTCCTAGAAATCTTTTAGATCTATCTCTATAGATTCTGATTCCTAGGATATAGGTGGCTTCACCCAAGTCTTTCATTGAGAAAGACTTTGCTAACCAAGACTTGACAATCTGCAAGGTAGGAATGTCATTCTCAATAAGTAGGATGTCATCGACATAGAGTACCAGAAACACAACTATGCTCCCACTAACCTTCTTGTACACACAAGGTTCATCGATGTTTTGAAGAAATCCAAACTCTTTGACTACTTCATCAAAATGATGATTCCAACTCCGAGAGGCTTGCTTCAGTCCATAAATGGACCTTTAAACCTTGCACACTTAACCAGAGTCCTCAGAACACACAAACCCTTCAGGTTGTGTCATGTACACATCCTCAAGGAGCTTTCCATTAAGGAAGGCTGTCTTGACGTCCATCTTCCATATTTCATAGTCATAATATGCTGCTATGGCAAAGAGGATTTTGATTGATTTGACCATTACAACTGGGAAAAAGGTCTCATCATAGTCCACACCATGAGTTTGAGTAAATCCTTTTGCAACCAGTTGTGCCTTGACATTTACATTGCCATCCATGTCAGTTTTCTCCTTAAAAACCCACTTGCACCTGACAGTTTTGACACCTTCAGGTGGGTCGACTAAGGTACAAACCTTATTGTCATACATGGATTGCATCTCAGACTTCATGGCATTAAGCCATTTTTCAGAGTTTGGTTCCACTATAGCTTCTCGATAGGTAGTTGGCTCATTATGCTCAATGAGCAACACATCACGACTATCAGAAATCATAAATCTATATCTCTGAGGCAGAAGTTGTGTCCTATTAGATTTCCATGGACCTTGCGTGACTTGAGGAGTCTCAACAACTTGTTGTGAGTCTTCTCTGTTTTCCATCAGCAGTTATATGGTGTCTTGTGGCTCTCGAAATTCTTCGAGGTATACCTTACTCCCACTGGTTCTTTTAGAGATAAATTCTCATTCGAGAAAGATACCATTTCTGACAATAAACACTTTGTTATCAGTAGGGTTGTAGACGTAATATCCCTTGGTTTCCTTAGGATATCCCACAAAAAGGCACCTTGAGGATTTGGGCACTAATTTGTCTGAGGCTTGTTGCTTAACATAGACCTCGCATCCCTAAATCTTGAGGAAAGACAAGCTAGGCGTCCTCCCAGTCCATATCTCATACGGAGTCTTCTTAATTGCCTTAGATGGAACACGATTGAGTGTGAACGCAGCTGTCTCTAGGGCATGGCCCCAAAAGGAGGGCGGAAGATCTGTTTGACTCATCATAGATCGAACCATATCTAATAGTGTTCGATTCCTCCATTCAGAAATGTCATTCCATTATGGTGTCCCTGGAGAAGTCAATTGTGAGACTATCCCACAACTCCTAAGATGTTCTATGAACTCTTGGCTCAAATATTCACCACCCCGATCAGATCGAAGGGCTTTAATTGTTTTGCCAAGCTGGTTTTGTACTTCATTTTGAAATATTTTGAACTTTTCAAAAGACTCAGATTTATGTTTCATCAGATAGATATACCCATATCTGTTGAAATCATCTATGAATGTTATGAAGTACAAATAACTTCCTCTGGCATTTGTGTTCATCGGTCCACACACATCTATATGTATGAGGCCCAATAAATCAGTGGCCCTCTCACTGTGCCCAATAAAAGGTGACTTTGTCATCTTTCCTAACAAGAAAGACTCGCAAGTGTCATATGATTCAAAATCAAATGAGTTGAGAAATCCATCTTGATGGAGTTTGGAAATGCGTTTCTCATTTATGTGGCCCAGACGACAGTGCCAGAGGTATGTGGGATTCAAATCGTTTGGTTTGACCCTTTTGGTGGTTATGTTATAGATATTTCCATGATTGGGTTGTTGCAAATTTAATATGTAATGATCAACATGCAAATCACCATGAGCATAGAAAATATCATTATGATAAATAGAACATTTACTATTCCCAGCAATGGAAGTGAAACCTTCCTTATCCAAATAAGAAAGTGAAACAATGTTACTACTTAAAGAAGGAACATAATAGCAATTGTTCAAAACTAACAAAAAGCCCAGTGGGCAGAACTAATTCATAAGTGCCTACAGCTAACGCAGCAACCCTTGCTTTATTTCCAACTCATAGGTCAACCTCACCCATTTTCAGCTTCCTACTGTCTTTTAGTCCCTGCACATTTGTACAAATGTGAGAACCACACACAGTATCTAATACCCATGAGGTGGAAGTAGAAAGATGAATGTCTATAACATAAATACTTGAAGCGATAGCCCCGCTATCCTTCTTGTTCTTTTTCAGATCTTTAAGGTAGAGTTTGCAATTCCTCTTCCAATGACCAGGTTTATTGCAAAAGAAGCAGACTCCTTCCTTCTGAGGCTTTGCCTTCTTTGGTGCAGGCTTGGTTTCGGGCTTGCCTGACTCTTTGGTCTTACCTGATGAGCTATGACTCTTCCCCTGCCTTTGCCTTTCTTTTTCATACCCTTTCCTTTCTGAACCATCAAAATACTACTGGGCTTCTTCTTAAGGCTGGGCTCAGCAGTTTTAAGCATCCCATGCAGTTCAAAAATAGATTTCTCCATGTTGCTCATGTTGTAGTTCATGACAAACTAGTCATAACTTTCTGGGAGTGAGTTCAAGATCAAATCCGTAGCTAACTCCTGGCTCATGGAAAATCCAAGCCTCTCAAGGTGATGAATGTACCCCTTCATCTTTAAGACATGAGTACTGACTGATGCACCTTCAGCCATCTTGCAGGAATGTAAGGCCTTAGTGGTCTCATACCTCTCTTGCCTTGCCTGTTGATGGAATATTTCCTTGAGATGCACAATTATTTCATAAGTCTCCATGTGTTCCAGATCTCTTTGGAGCTCTGGAACCATGGTGGTTAGCATCAAGCATCCCACATCGACAGAATCTTCCTTATGCTTCGTGTAAGCATCTCTTTGAGCTCTAGGAGTATTGGCCACTGGCTCCTCAGGAATGGGTTGATCTAGGACATGCGCCTTTCTTTCCTGCTTGAGAATAATTCTCAAGTTTCTAAACCAGTCAAGAAAGTTTGTCCCATTGAGTTTGTCCTTCTCAAGGACAGATCGCAGCGATAATGTAGCAGTATTACTAGTCGTCATGATTCTACAATTAAAATATGCAATTTAATTAGCAATCTCCCACTGAATAAACAACCCTCAATACAATAGTCAGTGGGCTAAGATCCATATTTGGCTCAAGCTTAAGTCCGCTTTGGCAGGACGCTTAAATTAAGTTATTTAGGTAGGTAACACCTTTACCAATTACATCAAATGTAACTCTTAGATGTTCATGGGATCCTATCATCATATGATCTGGCATGTTTTTAATCCCATCTAATGCCTTGAGACCCAAAACCGTTTTGTTAATCTCAATTAAGTCAAACAATAATAAACATGTGAGAGTAGCACTATTACTCTTGCTTATCTCCCCAAGATAACTCAAAAGCACCCACTTTGGCGGAGTCCACAATTGAGCGATCGAGGTTTTGACAAGTGTTCATAAATTGATGGCATTATGACTTAAGATTTCATTTAGAGGGCTTAATTTGACTATCTGGTTTATACGAATGCATGTTTCTCAATTTGTATCTCATACAAATAATATGCATGTGCTAATTTAATCATAAGATGTATAATTATACGTGATACAATATGGTTCACCTATCCTAAGTCCCCTCAAGCCAATGAGAGGAGCTCTCTAGTAAGAAAAGGGAAATTACATATAGAAACCTCTTTTAACATTCGAGGGGAGTGAGATGAGAAGAGAAGGTACATTGAGAGTATATATATAGGAAGGCACGACACGCAGGCCGTATTTAAAAAAATTACAACACTTGTAATTTAGAGCCATATTGTTCACCATACCCAAGCATTCAAGAATCAACATTCAGATTTAATTGCAGAGCTATTGATGTTTCAAATCTAAAACATTCAAAATAACATTCAAAATCACGAATCTGAATTCAATTTTCTTATACCCCATCTACATTAATTGATCAAATCAAAACGTATCACCACCGATTTCAATTCCCTTTTAGATTCCTTTTATGTCATACATAATACGGATCCCTTATATGTCACACATAAAATGCATATCATACGATTGGCTACGACTAACACATATCATATGAATCAACAATCAAGCCTAACTTAAACACAAAATGGCATGGCTCTGATACCACTGTAAGGAATTAGAAGACACGTAGTGGAAATTAATTTAAAATTTTTTTATTCCTTGCCAGGATCTACCGTATGTGTTTAAGTCAAGTGGAAAGAAGCATTACCCTCAGTATTCCTCAGCGACTTCCATAGCTTCTGGTCACGATGTTCACAGCTTCTCTCCGCGGCTCGTGCTCCCTTTCCGATCGCAAGAAGTCCACGACTCAAGTCGGCTTCCTCTACTGGTATCCACACGAACAGTGTTCCAATCACGAATGACGTGCTAGCGTCTCTTGTCCCTCCAGGGCTTTCTCAAGAATTCGTCCTCTCCGTCTCTATTTCGGAAGTTTTTTATCCACAAACCTTTTACAGATTACCCTTCAGCCTTTCTGTATTCTCTGTGTGTCTTGCTAAAAACGCAGCTCCTAAAATCAGATATATAGGATGCTATGCGTTTTTCTCTCTACCGAATTGGATTTTGGAGTTAATCTTATATTAATTCTGAAATTAATACAATATCATATATTGTATAATTTTATAAGAAACTAATTAAATAAATAATATTAAATTTGTCCCACAGATTTAATTACCTCTTTATTTAACTTTAAATAAAGATGAGACTGAACTATATTTGATTTATTCTCATAAATCAAATTTGAGATATCCTATCAATTTGAATTTCAAATTCAAATGTGATAGGGATTTAATTTATCCTTATAAATTAAATCTTATAAATATTTCTTATATGAGATATCCTATCAATTTGAATTTTAAATTCAAACGTGATAGGGATTTAATTTATCTTTATAAATTAAATCTTATAAATATGTCTTATATGAGATATCCAATCAATTTGAATTTTAAATTCAAACGTGATAGAGATTTAATTTATTCTTATAAATTAAATCTCATATATCTCATATATATAATATATATATATACGAATTTATATATATATATATATATGAATATAAATATAAATAAATATATACATCCACCCTGGATCTTTCATTGAATCTGGACATGTCTTAGATTCAATGAATCTGGAGATCATAGCTCGTGTTGGGCTATTTTGTGTGCGACCCTGTAGGCCCATATGAAGTTGGCAATAGGCCATTTGCTATACTGGCTCACAAGTCGCAAGCGGTCTCTAGCAAGACATAACGACTACCCAAATCGTATGAGCATCGTTAAACGATGTAACCTTTTATACAACCATATCATGTCCCTTTTGTCACGCGATATTTTGGTCATGGTTGAGGCATGGATAATGTCATCCTCCTATTCCTGACCGTTACTTTCTCGATCCCTGAGTAGTCTGACTATAGAAATGGAACTATCTTTCTATTACAATATGGCCATACATTTCTCAGACTCACTCATCAAGGGGCCCAGTAATATCTCTCTACGAATGTGAGGGACAAATTCCATCTTGATCATTCACATTCCTTCACATGAAAAACCACTAAACCCGAACATAATCTTTATGATCACTCGGTCAAAAGTGACTTTTGACTAGGTCAAAGCTGAGCGTTTGTCATGTAGGAATCCATGATGATCTCAGGTCAAAGGGCATATTGACATGGTTTGTATATGAGAGAAACTTATGACGTTACCCATGCAGTTCTCTCATAACGGGTCAGTCCAACACCTTGTACTCTTACATGTGCTTATGACACTGATTTATATCTCTATATATCTTCAAAGTCATACTGGTCTTATTTCATCTATGCTCCCACATAGATGACTGACCAGGGATATTTAGGATAAGATCATGAATTATCCAAGGATGGTCATCATAGTAAACATGCAAATAATATGATAACACAATTAATAAATTCATAAATCAATAATGTTCATAAGAGAATGATTAGCCCCTAGGGCATGTTTTCCAACAGGCACTAGGACATTGTCACTCTCATTCATCATTTTTTCTTGTTAATGTTGTGATTTTTTGGGGGAAAACTATGATTAATTTGATCTATACAAGAGGACTTATTCAATTTTCTTTTAGGCAGTGGGACTTCATTTCATTGCCAGATGATATTAATTATTTTGATGAAGTTGCATTTAGGATACAAATAAGAGATTTGACATTCGAGGTAGGATTCATTAGAGTGATGGTAGAAATTTTTCCTTTTACTAATGTTTTAAATAACAATAACTTCTTTGAGGCGCATATATATATATATATATATATATATTCTTGAATGTGAATATCTTGCTAAAAACTTTGTTACTCTGAGGAATAAGCTTGATGGATACTAACTTTGTGCCTACTTCTTTGCTTTATTCATTTCTGATAAGTTTACTATAACTTTTCAATCACTCCAACTTCTAAAGACAACTATATTTGATAGAGAGTGTGAACCATGTATCCTTCCTAATGCTAAATTGATTATCTATTTGTTCATGCAAATACCCGTGCCATTATGTTTATATATCAAAAAAAATATAATCTTTTAGTTGATGTTTGATCTAAGCCCTTCACTATACTCAGTATTCTTCTTGGAAATACATGAGCACATTTATTGGCATGTTTGAGCAAAATAATCTGTAAGAATCCAACTTCTAGGACTTCTCATTTTTCTTTCAGTTAATACAATCTTTGGTTTCTTAAGTTTGTGCGAATTTTGATGAGTCTCTCAAATTTTAAACCTGGGTTTTGGTCCCTCAAGGGGGAAAATGGTCCATATTTTTATTAAATTATAGGGACCAATTTTTTAGATAGAAAGAAACTTGAGGGACTAAAACTAAAATTAGAGCAAACTTGAGGGACCACCCACAAGTACTTGATCTAGATTAGCCAGTTACTCAGACACATGGTAATAGGGTATAGGAAAAGTGCTGGATACCGGATGGCCAAAGGCATATAAAAAAAGATTGTATTAAACCCTTTTTTTATTCTATACTACCATTATTATGCCTAACATCTTGGATCCATCAGGTCTGTGAAATAATTCGGTGTTTATTTCTATCAATGATTTGGTATTAGCTTTTCCTGTGGAGGATTACTTGTTATATATCGACGATCTAAAATATCCTGAAAATGTCAGAATTTTATATATATTGCTTTGCTATTTTATATCAAAAAGTAAGTCTCAACCTTTTCCTAATCATTAATTGTAGGGGAAAACTTAGGAAATTACACAACCAATTCTTGATGCTCTCGGTGAAGACTTTTCCATTTGTTGCTAGGGTACTTATCATTCTAGAGGGATTTGTTATTGTATAACCTTATTGATTTTTTTGGAATGTGATGTGTTCTATATGTACTTTTTTTATTCATAATTTATTCTTGTTGTTATTTTTTCTTAGAAGGATAACTGCTGATAGTCCTTAAAATTTACTTTAGGAACTGCATTTTTCCATTACAAAACTGCATGAACCATTCATGTTGTCCTAATGCAAAGGCATTCAAAAAACCCAATATCTCTAGCTTTTAGTTTTTAGAAATTTTGACCTGATTGAGTCAACTGTTGCCTAATGAAAATATTGAATAATATATGTGGTCTTCAGATTTATTATTCATGATATTTTTTCACTTTAAAAATAAAAAATGAGATTTACTTTTTCCCATTCTATGGGCTATATTGCTTGCAAGTTTCCCTATTTCAATGTGGATTCTCCGAGTCATTAATGGATTCCTTCAATAATGTACTATGTTGTTTGAAAGAAATGATGAAACAAATTTGAGGTCAGTGTAGGACCTTACCAGATAAAAAACAATTATAAAGTGTTTAAACTCAAAGAATAAATATGTCAAACATGAACATATCAAGGAACATTACAGGATCTGTTATCCGAAATCTTCGATAACAAGTTTGTGGAAACAACATTTCTGAGAGCTTGTGTGTAAAGTTTGTTCTCTTCTCCATATGTCATGTTTAACAATAGCATTTTATAGTAATAATAGTGTCATCACATGAATAATAGTTGTAATTTTTTGTTTCCCAATCATTTCCTGCATTTGTATGCAGGATAGAGATGGTCACGCAATGATAATTGCACTGAGGTTCATTCATGAAGGAGAAGAGGTATGTTATTTGGAATTAACATATCGAAAGTATTTCTTATAACTTGAGGTTTATAACACCAAGGATCAAAAGGGACGCTGTGTTTTTTTATACAAACAATTTAAACACTCTCACATAGACAAACTGGTCAGCAACGTGTTTAAACCATGATCTTCTCTAAATGTGGCAGATTGTATTGCCACTGGGGTAACTAGCCATTGACAAAATCGTTGTGTTTTTTTAATAGTATTAGTTTTATTGGTCATGTTAAAGTAATTGACAGTTTGAAGTAATTTCATATAATCATCTCATATGTTGACAAGGATCTTCCATACGAAGAGAGACAAGCATCCCTTACAGATTATGGTTTCAGATGTAGGTGCCCAAAGTGCGTCGAAGAACAACTATTGTACTAAAATTTAATGGAAACAAGCACCAACTGTAACATTTTTTAAAGACAACATTTGTTCTTTATAGGTAAGATCTTGATTAAAGATGAAAAGAAAATACAAGTTAGAATCAAAGGAAGGATGTGCTATTTCTAATATTCTTTTCATACAAGATCTTGTAGGTTGTAGCTATTATTATTTTCTAGAAGTTATCAGCTTTGTTTAACTTATAGACCTATATATAAACCAAAATTTATAAATCAGAAAGTAATACAAGAACTACTATTATATTTTTAAAACATATTCTCTCTAATCTTAAATATAAAACCTTATTTTTTAAAAAACAAGATAATTTTATTATAAGTAAAAAAGATAACATTACAACGACTCTCAACGACTCTAATATTAAATAAAGACACTACAAACTACTGAGATTTAAGACCCACAAGACAAAAATAACAAAAGAATGAACACTAAGTTAAATGACACAAATACCACATATAAATCATACTTAAACACAACAATAAGCCAAACAAAAGCAAAAGACAAATAAATGATGTAACATACATACTACTGATTGAAAATTGTTATACCTGTTAAGATAATGAGAGTTTGGAAGGTGATGCCGAGGTAAAAGTGTTGGAAATTATGCCCTAGGGGCCAATCATTGTCTTATGAACATTGTTGATTTATGAATTTATTAATTGTGTTATCATATTATTTGCATGTTTACTGTGATAACCATCATTGGATAACTCATGATCTTATCCTAAATTTCCTTGGTAGGTCATCTATACGGGAGCAGAGATGAAATAAGACCAGTATGACTTTAAAGATGTATAGAGATATAAATCAAAGTCATAGGCACATATAAGAGTACAAGGTGTTGGACCGACCTGCTATGAGAGAGCTGCATAGGTTAAGTCATAAGCTTCTCTCATATACAAACCATGTCACTATGCCCTTTGACATGAGATCATCATGGATTCCTACATGACAAACGCTCAGCTTTGACCTAGTCAAAAGTCACTTTTGACCAAGTGATCATAAAGACTATGTTCGGGCTTAGTGGTTTTCCGTGCAGAGGAATGTGAATGGTCAAGATGAAATTTGTCCCTCACATTCGTAGAGAGATATTACTGGGCCCCTCGATGAGTGAGTCTAAGAAATATATGGCCATACTGTAATAGAAAGGTAGTTCCATTTCTATAGTCAGACTACTCAGGGATCAAGAAAGTAACGGTCAAGAATAGGAGGATGACATTCTCCATGCCTCATCCATGACCAAAATATCATGTGACAAAAGGGACATGATATTGTTGTATAAAATGTTACACCGTTCATCGATCCTCATATGATTTGGGTAGTCATGATATCTTGCTAGAGATCGCTTGTGACTTGTGAGTCAGTATAGTAAATGGCCCACTGCCAACTTCATATGGGCCTACAGGGTCACACACAAAATAGCCCAACACGAGCTATGATATCCAGATTCATTGAATCTAAGACATGTCCAAATTCAATGAATGATCCAGGGTGGATGTATATATTTATTTATATTTATATTCGTATATATATAAATTCATATATATATTATATATAAGAGATATTTACAAGATTTAATTTATAAGGATAAATTAAATCTCTATCACGTTTGAATTTAAAATTTAAATTGATATGATATTTCATATAAGAGATATTTACAAAATTTAATTTAGAAGGATAAAATTAAATCTCTATCACATTTGAATTTGAAATTCAAATTGATATGATATCTCAAATTTGATTTATGAGAATAAATCAAATGTAATTCCGTCTTATCTTTAGTTTAAATTAAATAAATGGGTGAATTAAATCTGTGGGACGGATTTAATACAAACACTATTTATTTAATTAGTTTCTTATCAAATTATACAATATGTGATATTGTATTAATTTCAGAATTAATATAAGATTAATTCCAAAAATCTAAGTCTGTGGTAACAAGCACAGCATCCTATATATCTGATATTTAGGAGCTACAGTTGGGATAGAGAAAAAAAAAGGTGTGAACAGGAATCCGCAAAAGCTTTGCAGATAAGAAACTGCCGAAATAGAGACGGAGAGGACAAATTCTTGAGTAAGCCCTGGAGGGACAGGAGGCGCTAGCACATCATTCGTGGTTGGAACGATGTTCGTGTGGATGCCAGTAGAGGAAGCCGACCTGAGTTGTCGACTTCTTGCGATCGAAAAAAGATCACGAGCGGCAGAGAGAAGCTGTGGATGTCGCAACCAGAAGCTGAGAAAGTCACGACTGAATACTGAGGGTAATACTTCTTTCCACTTGACTTAAACACATACGGTATATCCTGGCAGGGAATGAAAAATTTTTAAGTTAATTTCTGCTGCGTGTCTTCCTATTCTTTACAGTGGTATCAGAGCTATGCCATATTGTGTTTAAGTTAGGCTTGACTGTTGATTCATATGATATGTGTTAGTCATAGCCGATCATATAATATGCGTTTTATGTGTGACATATAGGGATCCGTGTTATGTATGACATAAAAGGAATCTAAAAGGGAATTGAAATCGGTGGTGATACATTTTGATTTGATCAATTAACATAGATAGGGTCTAAGAAAACCGAATTCAGATTCATGATTATTTATGAAACAAAAAAAATCCTAGGCCGCTGCCCCTAGACCCCGCCCGCTAACCAGCTAGTGGGACCGCCGCCCACTAACCGGCTAACGGGACCGCTGTGGCTATATGTTCGTAGCGCAACATAACTGTAACATATATTGTTTTGTGAATATTTTAGTTTTGAAACATTAATTGCCCTTCAATTAAATTTGAATATTGATTCTTAGATGCTTGGGTATGGTGAACAATATGGCTCTAGATTGCAAGTGTTGTAATTTTTAAATACGGCCTGCGTGTCATGCCTTCCTATATATACTCTCAATATACCTTCACTTCTCATCTCACTCCCCTCGAATGTTAAAAGAGGTTTCTATATGTAATTTCCCTCTTTTTACTAGAGAGCTCCTCTCATTAGCTTGAGTGGACTTAGGATAGGTGAGCCATATTGTATCACGTTTAAATTATGCATCTTATGATTATATCAGAAACATGCATATTACTTGTATGAGATACAAACTGAGAAAAATGCATTCTTATAAACCAGATAGTTAAATTAAGCCCCCTAAATGAAATCTTAAGTCATAATGCCGTTAATTTATGAACACTTGTCAAAACCTCGATCGCTCAATTGTGGACTCCGCCGAAGTGGGTGTTTTTGAGTTATCTCAGGGAGATAAGCAAGAGTAATGGTGCTACTCTCACATGTTTATTATTGTTTGACTTAATTGAAATTAACAAAACAGTTTTGGGTCTCAAGGCATTAGATGGGATTAAAAATATGACAGATCATATGATGATAAGATCCCATGAACATCTAAGAGTTACATTTGATGTAATTAGTAAAGGCGTTACCTACCTAAATAACTTAATTTAAGCGTCCTGCCAAAGCGGACTTAAGTTTGAGCCAAATATGGATCTTAGCCCACTAACTATTGCATTGAGGGTTGTTTATTTAGTGGGAGATTGCTAATTAAATTGCATATTTTAATTGTAGAATCATGACGACTAGTAATACTGCTACATTATCACTGCGATCTATCTTTAAGAAGGACAAACTCAATAGGACAAACTTTCTTGACTGGTTTAGGAACTTGAGAATTGTTCTCAAGCAGGAAAGAAAGGCGCATGTCCTAGATCAACCCATTCCTGAGGAGCCAGCGGCCAATGCTCCCAGAGCTCAGAGAGATGCTTACACGAAGCATGAGGAAGACTCTGTCAATATAGGATGCTTGATGCTAGCCACCATGGTTCCAGAGCTCCAAAGAGATCTAGAACACATGGAGGCTTATGAGATGATTGTGCATCTCAAGGAAATGTTCCAGCAATAAGCAAGGCAAGAGAGGTATAAGACCACTAAGGCCTTATATTCCTGCAAGATGGCTGAAGGTGCATCAGTCAGTACTCATGTCTTAAAGATGAAAGGGTACATTGATCACCTTGAGAGGCTTAGATTTCCCATGAGCCAAGAGTTAGATACGGATTTGATCTTGAACTCACTCCCAGAAAGTTATGACCAGTTTGTCATGAACTACAACATAAACAACATGGAGAAATCTATTTATAAACTGCATGGGATGCTTAAAACTGCTGAGCCGAGTCTTAAGAAGAAGCCTAGTACTGTTTTGATGATTCAGAAAGGAAAGGGTATGAAAAAGAAAGGCAAAGGCAAAGGGAAGGGTCATGGATCATCAGGTAAGACCAAAGAGTCAGGCAAGCCCGAAACCAAGCCTGCACCAAAGAAGGCAAAGCCTCCGAAGGAAGGAGTCTTCTTCTTCTGCAATGAACCTGGTCATTGGAAGAGGAATTGCAAACTCTACCTCAAATATCTGAAAAAAGAACAAGAAGGATAGCGGGGCTATCGCTTCAGTTATTTATGTTATAGACATTCATCTTTCTACTTCCATCTCATGGGTATTAGATACTGCATGTGGTTCTCACATTTGTACAAATGTGTAGGGACTAAAGGATAGTAGGAAGCTGAAAAAGGGCGAGGTTGACCTACGAGTTAGAAACAAAGCAAGAGTTGCTGCGTTAGCTGTAGGCACTTATGAATTAGTTCTGCCCACTGGGCTTTTGTTAGTTTTGAACAATTGCTATTATGTTCCTGCTTTAAGTAGTAACATTGTTTCACTTTCTTATTTGGATAAGGAAGGTTTCACTTCCATTACTGGGAATAGTAGATGTTCTATTTATCGTAATGATATTTTCTATGCTCATGGTGATTTGCATGTTGATCATTACATATTAAATTTGGAACAACCCAATCATAAAAATATCTATAACATAACCGCCAAAAGGGTCAAACCAAACAATTTGAATCCCACATACCTCTGGCACTATCATCTGGGCCACATAAATGAGATACGCATTTCGAAACTCCATCAATATGGATTTCTAAACTCATTTGATTTTGAATCATATGACACTTGCGAGTCTTGCTTGTTAGGAAAGATGACAAAGTCACCTTTCATTGGGCACAGTGAGAGGGCCACTAATTTATTGGGCCTCATACATACAGATGTGTGTGGATCGATGAACACAAATGCTAGAGGAGGTTATTCATACTTCATAACATTCATAGATGATTTTAGCAAATATGGGTATATCTATCTGATGAAACATAAATCTGAATCTTTTGAAAAGTTCAAAATATTTCAAAATGAAGTACAAAACCAGCTTGGCAAAACAATTAAAGCCCTTCAATCTGATCAGGGTGGTGAATATTTGAGCCAAGAGTTCATAGATTATCTTAAGAGTTGTGGGATAGTCTCACAATTGACTCCTCCAGGGACACCACAATGGAATGACATTTTTGAACGGAGGAATCGAACACTATTAGATATGGTTGGATCCATGATGAGTCGAACAGATCTTCCACCCTCCTTTTGGGGCCGTGCCCTAGAGACAGCTGCGTTCACACTCAATCGTGTTTCATCTACGGCAATTGAAAAGACTCCGTATGAGATATGGACTGGGAGGACGCCTAGTTTATCTTTCCTCAAGATTTGGGGATGCGAGGTCTATGTTAAGCAACAAGCCTCAGACAAATTAGCGCCCAAATCCTCAAAGTACCTTTTTGTGGGATATCCTAAGGAAACCAAGGGATACTATGTCTACAACCCTGCTGATAACAAAGTATTTATTGTCAAAAATGGTATCTTTCTCGAACGAGAATTTATCTCTAAAAGAACCAGTGGGAGAAAGGTACACCTCAAAGAAGTTCGAGAGCTACAAGACACCACAAAACTGCAGATGGAAAATAAAGAAGACTCACAACAAGTTGTTGAGACTCCTCAAGTCGCGCAAGGTCCACAGAAATCTAATAAGACATGACTTCAGCCTCGGAGATATGGATTTTTGATTTCTGATAGTTGTGATGTGTTGCTCATTGAGCATAATGAACCAACTACCTATCGAGAAGCTATAGTGGGACCAAACTCTGAAAAATGGCTTAATGCCATGAAGTCTGAGATGCAATCCATGTACGACAATCAGGTTTGGACCTTAGTCGACCCGCCTGAAGGTGTCAAAACTGTCGGGTGCAAGTGGATTTTTAAGGAGAAAACTGACATGGATGGCAATGTAAATGTCTTCAAGGCACGACTGGTTGCAAAAGGATTTACTCGAACTCATGGTGTGGATTATGATGAGACCTTTTCCCTAGTTGCAATGGCCAAATCAATCAGAATCCTCTTTACCATAGCAACATATTATGACTATGAAATATGGCAGATGGATGTCAAGACAGCCTTCCTTAATGGAAAGCTCCTTGAGGATGTGTACATGACACAACTTGAAGGGTTTTTGTATTCCGAGGACTCTGGTAAAGTGTGCAAGCTTCAAAGGTCCATTTCTGGACTGAAGCAAGCCTCTCGGAGTTGGAATCATCGTTTTGATGAAGTAGTTAAAGAGTTTGGATTTCTTCAAAACATCGATGAACCTTGTGTGTACAAGAAGGTTAGTGGGAGCATAGTTGTGTTTTTGATACTCTATGTCGATGACATCCTCCTTATTGAAAATGACATTTCTACCTTGCAGATTGTCAAGTCTTGGTTAGGAAAGTCTTTCTTGATGAAAGACTTGGGTGAAGCCACCTACATCCTAGGAATCAGGATCTATAGAGATAGATTTAAAAGACTTCTAGGACTCAATCAGAGTACATACATAGAAAAAATATTACATAGGTTCAGTATGCACGAATCAAAGAAGGGTTTTATACCTATGTCTCATGGTATTCACCTCAGCAAAGATCTGTGTCCTAGTACATCTGATCAGCGAGGTCGCATGAGTAAAGTTCCATATGCCTCGACCATAGGATCTATCATGTACGCCATGTTATGTATTCGACCGGATGTCTCGTCTGCCTTAAGTATGACTAGCAGATATCAACAGGACCCTGTGAGGGCCATTGGACTGCTGTCAAGAATATTCTTAAGTACTTAAGAATGACTAAGGACTTATTTTTTGTCTATGGTGGATTGGATGACGAACTCTATGTAACTAGTTACACAGATGCGAGTTTCCAAACTGACCAGGACGACCAAAAATCGCAATCTGGATATATATTCCTCTTCAATAATAGAGCAGTAAGCTGGAAGAGCTATAAGCAGGGCACTATAGCAGATTCTGCAATGGAAGCTGAGTATATAGCAGCATCTGATACATCTAAGGAAGTCGTTTAGATCAGGAAGTTCATCACAGAACTAGGGGTGATACCTACCATCTCAGATCCAATAACTTTGGTCGGTGACAATAGCAGTGTCATAGCACAGGCCAAAGAGCCTAGGTTATATCAAAGGACCAAGCATATACTCAAGCGATTTCATCTCATCAGAAAAATCAACGATAGAGGTGATATAAAAATATGCAAAGTAGTAGGAGAAGATAATGTTGCTGATCCTCTAACAAAGCCGCTTGTGCAGGCAAAGCATGATCGTCATGTTAGGTCAATGGGAATTAGTCAAATTAATGATTGTACCTAGTGCAAGTGGGAGGTTGTTGGAAATTGTGCCCTAGGGGCCAATCATTGTCTTATAAACATTGTTGATTTATGAATTTATTAATTGTGTTATCATATTATTTGCATGTTTACTGTGATGACCATCCTTAGATAACTCATGATCTTATCCTGAATGTCCCTGGTCGGTCATTTATGCGGGAGCAGATATGAAATAAGACCAATATAACTTTGAAGATGTATAGAGATATAAATCAAAGTCATAGACACATATAAGAGTACAAGGTGTTGGATCGATCCACTATGAGAAAGCTGCATGGGTTAAGTCATAAGCTTCTCTCATATACAAACCATGTCACTATGCCCTTTGACCTGAGATCATCATGGATTCCTACATGACAAATGCTCAGCTTTGACCTAGTCAAAAGTCACTTTTGACCAAGTGATCATAAAGACTATGTTCGGGCTTAGTGGTTTTCCGTGCGGAGTGATGTGAATGGTCAAGATGGAATTTGTCCCTCACATTCGTAGAGAGATATTATTAGGCCCCTCGATGAGTGAGTCTAAGAAATGTATGACCATACTGTAATGGAAAGGTAATTCCATTTCTATAGTCAGACTACTCAGGGATCAAGAAAGTAACGGTCAGGAATAGGAAGATGACATTCTCCATGCCTCATCCATGACCAAAATATCGTATGACAAAAGGGACATGATGTGGCTGTATAAAAAGTTACATCGTTCATCGATCCTCATATGATTTGGGTAGTCGTGATGTCTTGCTAGAGACCGCTTGCGACTTGTGAGTCAGTATAGTAAATGGCCTACTGCCAACTTCATATGGGCCTATAGGGTCGCACACAAAATAGCCCAACACGAGCTATGATGTCCAGATTCATTGAATCTAAGACATGTCCAGATTCAATGAATGATCCAGGGTGGATGTATATATTTATTTATATTTATATTCGTATATATATATATTCATATATATATATATATATTATATAAGAGATATTTACAAGATTTAATTTATAAGGATAAATTAAATCTCTATCACGTTTGAATTTAAAATTTAAATTGATATGATATTTCATATAAGAGATATTTACAAAATTTAATTTATAAGGATAAAATTAAATCTCTATCACGTTTGAATTTGAAATTCAAATTGATATGATATCTCAAATTTGATTTACGAGAATAAATCAAATGTAATTCCGTCTTATCTTTAGTTTAAATTAAATAAATGGGTGAATTAAATCTGTGGGACGGATTTAATACAAATACTATTTATTTAATTAGTTTCTTATCAAATTATACAATATATGATATTGTATTAATTTCAGAATTAATATAAGATTAATTTCAAAAATCCAAGTCTATGGTAACACGCATAGTATCCTATATATCTTATATTTAGGAGCTACGGTTGGGACAGAGAAAAAAAAAAGGTGTGAACGGGAATTCGTAAAAGGTTTGCTGATAAGAAACTGCCGAAATAGAGACAGAGATGACGAATTCTTGAGTAAGCCCTGGAGGGACAGGAGGCGCTAGCATGTCGTTCGTAGTTAGAACGCTGTTCGTGTGGATGCCAGTAGAGGAAGCCGACCTGAGTCGTTAACTTCTTGCGATCGAAAAGAGATCACTAGCCGTGAAGAGAAGCTGTGGACGTCGCAACCAGAAGCTGAGAAAGTCGTGACTGAATACTGAGGGTAATACTTCTTTTCACTTGACTTAAACACATACGGTATATCCTAGCAGGGAATGGAAAAATTTTTAAGTTAATTTCTACTGCGTGTCTTCCAATTCCTTACAAAAAGATGACCTCAAATACTCATAACGCTGAAGAAAGGTAATAGTAAAAGCCATCCAGATATGCCACCAAAGGCATCGGTATCCCGAACGACATTGACAAAGCAACTGGCTCTATAAACCAGAAGCAAAAAACATGGGGAAAAAAGCCAAGATGAACCAATAGCAGCACAATCTATTAACCAAGATCAGGAATTAGAAACAACAGAGGTAAGAATACAAAATTGACGACAGCAACACAACCAACATAAACTAAAGAAACCTAAAAGACAAAAGCTAGCAACATTGCATGGTGAACCTCTAAGTGGCTGTCAATGAACTTAGAGGTCCCTACTAGTATCATCTACATGTGGGGCCTTTTGGTAAAAGCTCTGCGAGAACCTAGAACCAAATCATAAGAGACATATGGATAATGTTTTCCCAAAACAGTTCTAATGTCCCAGAAGCCACTACTATCTTTATTTCTAAAAGACCCCTCGATGATATAATGTCAACCCTACAAAAGCAACACTTGTGTTTTATTTTAATATTTAGAAAAGACTACTCAAGAGTTATTTGCTTCCCTTTACCAATGTTAGGAGTTCAGTCCTTCTCAAAGCAAGTACCTTAGAATCTTGATGATTCAAACTATAGAGATCAAGATGATCGACTAATCCAATATAATAAGAGGAGCAAGATGTAATAATCTTCTCATTAAAGCAATGACTACAAAAAAGGTCTTATATTTTGAAATAGAGGGAGTACTATATATAAGTAATTTTACCTCATTCTCGTATATCAAAAAAATATATTAAATTGATAAAAAAATTACATTTGCTCCTATTGTATTTAGGAATAAACTTCTCTCCTATAAATGATTTATATATAGGAATAAAGTGGTATCATTGAACTAATCTCCATTGTGGCTCAAACTCTATAGTCAATTTAGAAACTAGTTTTTTACTACTTTCATTCTTTATTATAAGTTAAAGAAATTAAATAAATAATATAATTATAGTATATATTAAGTATTATTATATTATATTAGTTTATAAGTTAGACAAATTAGTTTAGAGAAAAAAGATAAATATAAATAATTTTAAGTGATTTATTTAGTTTTCTTAATTTTTCTAAAAAATTAATTAGGTCTTATAAAAAGAAATAGAAGAAGTATATAATAGTGGGTTCAAGATGACTAAATAACCAAATCATGTCTCAAAATTTTGGATATAAGAGGTTTTAAACATGTTCTCAACGTTGTGTCACTTTCCTTATGACTATTATTTATATTGCTAATTATTATTAATAAAAAATAAACAATATAATATTTTGTTATACTATGAAATTAGAAATTATTTGTTTCAAAAATATAAGAGCTAATTGAAAAATTTTTTTACATTATAAATGTAAATAAAAGGGAGTATTTTAATAAATTAAAGGGACTATTAATATTTATTAATTATTAATTAATTTTTTTATAAGATTGATTAATTTATTTATTTATTTATTTTATTTTTTTAATGATTATTTTTTTGTACAAAAATTTTTGAAAAAAAGGACAAGTTCACTCAATATTAAGTCTCCCTTGCTCTTAGGCAATACCAATATCGGGCAAAGCGAGTCGTCTATTATCTTTATGTATAAACCTATACACCCATGAGCTAAGATGTCTCTAAACGTCTTAACTAGAACTATAACAAAATGATACTTTCTAAGAATTGAACACGTTATAAATAATTGTATATTTTATCCTTTTACTAGTTGAATTTACTGACGATGGGTTTTTAATGATTTTTTTTGTATAAATTTTTTTAGAAAGGGGTTAGGCTCACTCACGATCTAAGGGCAGGGTGAAATGTAAGATGTATCGCTAAGTGTCACGATTAAAAGTACAATAAAATAATATTTTTTAAAAATTAAATATATTTTAAATAATTTAAATAATTATACGTCTCATTCTGTCATCAATTAAACTCATGGACCATGGTTTTTTTTTGTTTTAGTTGCTCCCCCGATCCAATTACATTCGGATATGAATATGATTTGTAACGATATGCAACTGCAATGGTATGGGTTGGGTTGGGTCGGAGCTTGGCCCCGCTCTTTTTTTCTTCTTCTTATGAAGCAAAAGTCAATTCACTGAGCCATTGCCGGGCTAGAGCTTCCAAAAGATATTCATTGAGATTCTCGTTAGGATTTCGATCCTTCGGTCTTCAGTTGGGTTTCTCAGGGGAGCTATTGAATTTGGAGCCGCACATTCGACTATTCGAGTTCTAAAGGTTTTTTTTTTTTTATTATTTACACTGATCTTTAAAATGTTTGGTTACCCAGCGATTCCCGGAAAACAAAAAGATTTTTACAAAAAAGAATCGAAAGGAAACGTTCATGGCGGCATTTTTCTTCAACTATTCGTTCAACCTAGTAGACTTTTCTTCAATTCTTCGTTCAACCTAATTAACAATACATTATACGTTTGAATGCAGGAATCTTACTATTAAATTTTCATTGCAAGCCTGATAGTCTAATTTCGCGAGGCAGGCGTTGGTTTTCTGGTTTACATTAGCTAAAAAAATTGAGAATGGTGGAACGGAAGCAGTTCAAGACCAGGCTATGTGTACCATATCAGAAAGGCCGCTGTCCACGCCAAAATTGCACCTTTGCTCATGGGAATGCGGAGCTGCGGCGATTCTCGGGCTCATATAGTGGTATCCATTATTCTTCTCATATCGAGATATCCGTTGTCAAGCTATATTCTTTTCTGTAGCATTGTTCAAAGGATATTTTGATGTAGAGTGTGTTTTCAATCTTGAAGGACTTACTATGTTGCTTCTTGCAGATATTGGTAGCTTTTTAGATGTCCTTGGACTATTTCGTAATCCTGTTTCTTTGTCTGTTTGTATAATGGCTTCTGCACATGATTACATATCTATTGGATCATGTGACATGAAGCTTTATAAGGAGAGCATCCTGAGTTTTTCTCCTTTAATGACATGCCCATATGATTGGGAAAGTTGATCAATGGGAGAGAAAAAGGCAACCAAATATGTTTAGAGATGTGTTACCACTTTCACGGCTGTACATGTAAACTATTCGTTCATGTCCCAAGCTACCTTTTTTGATACTCCAAATTCATTACTGGAGTTCATATTCTTTGAACACTGTGGATCTGGATAATTATCTGGTAGATTTGTTTATATGTCAATTGATTCAGTGTACGCAGAGCACAATGCTTATTCGTGGTTGACTTACGTATGAAATTAATGTCAGATTAATTTATTCAATGATAGGATGTCAGATCACATTATCTTGTTTTGAGACTGGTTGAATTGCAAGCAGTATTAATTTAGATGGGAAATCTTCAGTAAGGATTCTGCTGACTGGTTTATCAAAAAGTCAATGCCGCTATTGTTCTTAACATTTCATTTTCACGGCAACATATTTCATGGATCATTCCACGAATCTGTGGAACTTCAAAGTACTAGCAGAATGTTCTTGATTGGGCTTTCTTGGATTATTCCTTGTTTTATTTACATCAGACGTAACTTCAGTGAATTATCTAATCCTTCAATATAGCACGTTCTACTGCTTGAGTGAATGGAGCATATGGTTTTCCTTATGATTGACACTTCTGGATGATGCTATGGTGTGGCTCCTTGAACAAAGATTGAATGAAATTGTTAAAGGGCGATATTACCAGAAACAATCAAATCTGATAGCATGTGGAAGGATGCTTATTTTTGTAAAATCATCTTGGAGATATCTCTACCTTACAATTATATTATATACCAAACTGCCCAACAAGAAGATGAGGAAGTGAACTGTTCTTAATCCCATTGCAACCTTGATTGCACTTCAAAGATATAAGCTACATACCTGGGCTTTTATTTCCGTCACTAATTTCTGTCACCTTTTTGCTCTTGCATGGGAAGCACTATAACTATTCATTATTATGTTTCTCTTGTTATTCATCTTGATGGTAAGCTTGTTACTCATCATCAAAATATGAGTTCTGCCTCCCTCTCTTCGTTTTATCCTATAACATTTGTTGGTTTTAGTTGGGCTTGAGGTAATATGACTTCTTTTTCTTATTGCAGGTAGGCAAGACTCTTCAGGTAGTCACATGAGAGGAAAACTTGAAAGAAGGCATTTTTCACCTCGCAGGTTATCACCAGCAAGAGATGCAAGGAGCCGACAAAACATTCATGGTTACTTTCAAGTTATTTACATTTTTTTCTTTTCAAGTTATTTACATTTTTTTCTTATTGTTATTGTTTTCTGTATTGATCTTTAACTTGGATATGCAGTAAAGGCATCACTTTACTATCTCTGGATAACTAGTTTTTGTTGCAATAATAGCAATGTCATATTTTCACATTCTGTAATTCCAGTGGCTCCAAAACCTTGAACGTTTCAAATGCAACCTTTTATTAGTCCCCCTCCCCCCCTCAAGATTACATGGATCCTTTAGCAAGAGATTGATGTTTTTGCTGTGCACCTGTTCACCACAGATTGTTATGATGTTTGTCTTTAGGCCTGTGACTGCATGCACCAGAGGATGTATATCTGTGCTCATAGTGCAATAGTTTAATGTTATTGCCCCCCCCCCTAAATTTTTCTCCTTTCCTAATTTTTGATGGTTAAGAACTGCAGATTACAGCCCTGGGAGGTCATTGGAGAGAAGAAGGTAAATCATCATTAATAATTTGTCCCTCTTTTTTCTCATTTAGTGTTCTTTTGTTTTATTGTCAACTAGTTTCATTGACACCTTTAATAAATCCGTAAGAAACTTAGTCATAACACCCAAAAATGACAATGTGAACTTCGTCGCTATATGTTATTTGGTGAATATGAAGCTTATACATGGTGTCACTTTGTTAGAGTGCTGGCTTGAATTGCTCATACAAAGTTCCGTCCTCACTTCTCAGATGCATGATGACTGAGATGTGCCTTTATTCATCAACTACTTCATGTTATATTGGTTCTTCATCCATTTATTGGTTCTAATGCCTGTTTATTGTTATTGCAGTGATAGGAAGCGCAAGAGAGATAAGGGCTTTGCAGGCCAAAGTGATGTTTCTGGAAGCTTGAGATTCTCTGATAGAATCCAAGATAAAGAAGGAAAACTGTATTCCCCTAGTTCAAAAAATAGTCTTGAGGAGAAGGTCCAAAAGATTTTTGTTTAAAAAAAAAAGATTGTTCTGGAATATTGGGATAAGGATCTTTATTGTCGTTGTATTGTTCTGGAGGACTTTTGTTTAATTTTGTTTTTGGAATTGTGTGCAGCTGAAGAAAGTACACTCAGAAATCAACATGCTTGATCAGCAAAAGTTTCAACTTGGGGTTAGTGTTATTACTTACTGTAGCAGTTTCTCATTATCCACTAATTTTGATTGGCTTTTTCATAACGATATGGTGACTATAATTATGTGGATAAACTTTAAAGATAGGAAGAGATGTGTTGGATTTCCTTATGTTGGGAGGTAGGCAATTTCAACTGTTGGGTTTATGGGGAAGAAAGCAGATGGATAGCGTGTATTCTGTTTACATGGTCAGGTAGCATATGTCACTTCTATTTTTCCATCCTGATCAAGTATGCATTAACAAAACAGGATAATGTGGAATACGATACCATGTGCAGAGTGGACAAATTGGAGTGCGTTTATTCCAGCAAAGATGTCTAACTAACATTTCCTTGTTTAATCTTAGAGTGTAGAAAGCGTTTGTTTTGTTTTTAATATAAGAATAATATTTGAACTCACATTCCAATCCACTTCCTTCAATGACAATGTACAAGGAAATCAATTCTTTTTTGGACTGATTACAATTTCACTTCTTATGTTTAAATTTTATTTCAAGTTACACTTGTTGATCTGTAATGTTTGTTGTTTAAGGTCTACTTTGAGGAGAGTGTTCAAGAAGTGGATAGCCTTAATTCTAGAATCCAGGAACTTCAGGCTCAATTATTTAAAGAGAATGAAGAATGTAAAAGGTGCTAGAACTTTGATATGCATATGCTTTTCATTTTCTTTTGGACACCAACTTTTCTTTGCAATGATGTATCCATTCTAATCTTTTTACTCCTTTGATCATGTTGGAAAATTCAGGGTCACGTCAAAAATAAGGAAGTTTATTAAAGCACATAATCATAACACTCGATTACAAGATGAATTGAAGAGGCAAGCCACATAATTAATTTGTTTTATTTGCAATGTATTTTATGAATTTATTTATATCCGTTATCTCGATTCCTTTTTTGAGGGAAGATTCTTCAATAAAATTATGAGTTAATTTAATTGTTGGCCTGTGTAGATCACAGGCTCGACTCCAAAGGTTGGGAGATCAGCTTGACTCGGACATTGCTAGAATTGGTGTCAATGAAGAAGACTTGAGTATTGATATTGTAAGCAATGCTGAGGACATAGGTTTTCCATCCACCATCAAAGATAACGTGGAGCAGAATGATGCTTCTCCACACAGAAAAATGCTGCCTGTTGGCCATAATGCTGTTGAAGAAACAAAACAAGGTAGTAATTTTGTAAAATTTAGTGAACAAAATTATTTTACTGTTCTGGCCCTCAAAATACTTTCTTTTTTTTTTTTTTTGGCTAAACCAAATATAAGAAGCTTAAATGTCAAGTTTGCTTTGGTTTGTTTGTATTGTATATCTTGTAGTAATCCAAGTTGTGGCCTCAGTTCATACATGGGGCAGGGCTGGCCTCATCTCAGCCAATCAAATACCCAAATTTTTGTTATCCAAAGGTCAATTATTTGTAGACAAGACTTAGTGTGTGTTTGGTTACTAGCAAAACTTAGGTTTTGCTAAAACCTAGGTTTTGAGAAATTTTAAAATAAACAGCTATATTTATTCAAAAGGGCTTTTGGATTAAACTATGGTCTAAAACTAAGATTTTAGATAAGCTGGTCAGAGTAGTTTATGGAATAGTCAAAGAGTTTATGGACTAACTAATTACCATATTACTCCTACTTTTTCTTACACCCTCTCTCCTCTCTCTTTTACACTCTCTCTCCTCTCTCCTACATTTAATAATTATACCATTTTTCGTAATTTATCAATAATAAAAGTACTTCTGAAAATAACTATCCAAACAATCATTTATTTAAAACCACCTTTTTTTTCATAAGCTCTTCTCTAGAAGCCCTTTTCTAAAAGCTACCAAAAAACTTTTTCATAAGTCATTTTCTAAAATCTTATCCAAATGGACCCTTAACCTAATCCTGAGATCCCATGTGTTTTTTGTTAAGAACCTGAGACACTTTTGACTATTATCTAATGAATATGACTGTACAGGATATGAAATTTCCTAACTCAGTTTTCTGTGACAGTATGAAATTGTGAAATTTTATTGACCTTGCTCTCTTGATGTGGCATATTACACGGTACTAGTTCTGATTTTCAAAATCAAATTTGTATCTCAAGTTTCTTGTCACTAATGACTTCTTTTATACTCTAATTAAAAGGGTTGTAAATGGGCACTGCCTTTTTTTTGTGCGAATTTGTTTTGAATTTGACTTTTAATCTGGCCATCTTTCATGTTCATTTGCCCTTCTGTTATTTGTGCTGACTTCTCTGTGGCATTTATATAAATCAAAAGTTGGGTATTTGGTTGGAACAGCCAGAACCAGGAAGCGTTCTCGGTGGAATTTGGCTGCTGAGTCAAATGATGAGGGTAATAATGGGAATCAAGCGACTAAGTCCCATAATATTGAAGGCAGGCCAAAGAAAGGACCATATAGTTCTTCTGGCAACCTCAGCTTAGAAAAGGTGATACTCCTTAATATCATGGGAGTTTCTTTACCCACTGAACGATGTTGTTTTTATTCTTGAATGAGATTGTTTTCAAAGTTGGCGATTGACAATGCAAGTGACCTTTATCTCTCGTTCTCAATGATGATTTGCAGTTGAAGGAAAGCAGGATTGGTGTGCCATTAACCAGTATGGCAGCTCATGTGGTTGATGAGGAAGTTGAGATTGAGCTTGATGATAACATTGAGAAAACTGAAACTGCACCTGCAGAAAATAAGAATGAAGTGGCATTTAAGGTGAGGAGTTTACCAATGCTTCCCCCAACTCTGACTTCTTCTGGAACGAATTATTCACAGGTCAGTTCTTGAGCCTCTTGAGTACAGCCGTATGTATCATTATACCAAATCCACTTTCATTTATGCCAAAGTTTGTGCTTCAAATGCTTTGCTTTCATTATGTCTTGTATGTTTTCATTTATTTTGCAACAATATCCGAATACAGTTTTCTGCGTTGGAATTTATGATGCGTATAGCATCTGTAAGAGCACTTATTTCATTTGCAGTTTGAGGGTGATGATGAGAATGTGGATGTGGATGGGCTTGATGAAGAGGCAGAAATTGCACACATGGATATGGTCTAGTCTAACAAATAAATTCTAGCAGTGATTATATTTCTGTTGGCGACTCGGTAGTTGTAAAATGTCAATATCTGATAGCATTTTCGATTTGAGATGCTGGGGGAAGAAAGAAATGACTTATGTGTGTGTTGGATTTGCACGGATGCAATGATATATTCTGTATAGTTGGATTTCTCTGGTTCATATCCAAGAGTTAAAAATTTTGACTATGAAAACCAGATCTTTCTCTGCGATAGAGAGTCTTAGCTGTATGAGCTTTTCACTGGCTTATGTTGGAGATCCTCACGTGGTGTCGTTTCATATTTTTCCCAACATGAGACCAAGTCGAGCATCTAATACGAAAGGGCTGTAGGGCAGTCTAATACTAGATGATAATGCGAAGGAAAGCAAACCAGTGTATCAGCAAATTTTTAATTATTTAATTAATGGCATATTTATAATTATCTTAGTTTTTTTATATGTATAAGTATCCTAACAATTATTTTGGGTTTAGAAATCCAATTCAATCAATGAAAAATTATATTCTATCAGGAATTGGTGAAAAGAATTAGCATAAAATTCAATAGTGGAAAAACCGGAGCAAACAAACTGGTTCAATTAGTTGGATTGGAATCAGTCTAGTGTTCCATTCAAAATGGTGAGAATTGACTAGTGAGAACCAGTTTGAATTGGTCTTGAATCGTTTGAGCCAGTATCAAACCAGAATAATATTGGATGGATCAAATCTTTTACTTTTTTGTAAGAAATTTAATACATGTTTTTAAACTTTTATTTTATGCATATTCATACGTTATAAGCCTTGGAAAAGAAAGACTAATAAAGAAACGTGCAATATATATATATATATATATATATAAATTTTAGAATAAGTATATACATTATATAAATATTACATCCCATAATTATCTTTTTTAATTTATTAATTTCTTTAGAGTATATTTTGATTTGAAACCAATTTTCTATAAACTTGTATGTTTATATTTTTCTTATTTAGAATAATTAGGATATATTTAAAATATATTAATTTGATCATGTTTGGTCTGCCTATAACTTACCATGATCATTGACTTTTGAATTAGTAGCTCTATCTGGTTTTATTTTTTCATCCTCCATAAAAATTAGTTTTTGTTTATATTTGTGTCAATATAAGAAACTAATTTTTATATCAAACACAAGGTAATTTAAATATTGTCGGATTCCTTTTTTTTTTCAATTATATTGTCGGAATCCTCAACATTAGGAGGCTTGTACGAGGTTTGCCCCATATGCTTTTTTATATTTTAAATTCCTCTATTCCCCACCATTGTGGTGTTTTGTTCGTAGAGTTTCTTGTGTGGGCCGCGCTTGTATAATTGGATAGCTTCATGACAATCTCAATCAATTCGTTCCCGGCGGTCTACTAATGTCGAAACTTGAACGGACCAACGACTAACTGATGGGGCTGAGCTGACAATTTGGCTCCAATAGGCCTCGTCGGCGCTCGCTCTCAATCGCCCGAGTCGCGCCTTTGTTTAACTTCTCGCTCAATATTATCCGTGTCATCCGTTTTGAAAATTGTCTAAAGAGTATTTGAAAATTATTTCCCATAATTAAGGTTTCTGTAATTTGGGTTTAATCCTCACTTATAAAAAAAAAAAAAACTTCTCGCTCAATACCTTGCCCTCACACTCACCTCACATTTCTCGATTTCTCAACCGCACCAAATCTCCAGCTCAAAGCTCCGAGGTCAATTCGGCCGCCAACTCTTGCTTCCAACCGGCCGGTGATGGACCCGCAACCGTCGGAATCTGTTGCACCCGCCGTCGAAGGCGAAGATTTTGTTCATATCGGCGATCCTTCCGTCGTGAACTTATCTGAGAGCATGGTTCGAATTGACCAGCCCCCGGAGTCTACCGTATCGCCCTTTCTTGATACAGAGGATTCCAATCAGCGAAAGTTACTCCCGGATGAGCTCTCAAGAAACGTAGTGGCCCTGACGTGCGAATCCACTGCTGAGAGTGGTGTTTGTGACGTGCACTTGGTTGGCACTGCTCATATTTCTCGGGTAATAGCTTGATTAAGCCCTCTCGCTGTAGTTGGATTGGGACTGAAATGTCCATTTTTTGAATTTGGTTTTTACAGATGGTAAAATGGGAACGGTGAGTGGTCTCCTCTATTCTGAACTATATGAATTTGTTTACAGGAATCCTGCGTAGAAGTGCAAGAAATAATCAATTTTTTGAAACCACAGGTGCTTCCCTTTTAGACCCCATAGCTTTTGGTTGATGAATAAACCATTCACCTGATTAGCTGCCTGCATTTTTATTTCATGTCTTCCCTCCAGCTTGTGCATTTTCATTGTAAACTCGTATGCCTTGATTTTGTTTGCCCAGGTTGTCTTCCTAGAACTGTGCCCAGGTCGTGTAGCAATACTTACCCCTCAAAATCTAAAGGTATCTATTCTTTACCTTGCTAATACTCAAATGACTTAACAGTGCTTCCATTAAAGGACGAAGATCATCAGTGCTTTTCATGACTTGCGTTCTTGTTATTATTCATTTCAGTAATAGATACCCGTATAATCTTCTTAGTGGTTTTTATGTCCATTTCAGCTTAGATTACCTGGTTTAATTGCCAAAATATTCAACTCTAGCCCTGAGAAATTTCCATGTATTTTATTTCTCTTACTGTGATCTGTCACTATTTTTTCATGTATTTATTTTCTTCTTGTAGGTGCCCACAGTTAGAGAAATGATTGTGATGTTGAAGAAAAAACAGAACATCTTTGGAGTACTTTACGGCTGGTTTCTTGCAAAGGCGCGTTCCTATGTTTGAAAACCTATTTACTGTCTCTATAAGATCTGCATCCCTTTCATTGATCTGTTATTATTCAAAAATGCTGTTTATCTCATATATGATTTTTTCCCTCTTAAATTTCCAACAGATTGCTGATAAGCTTGATGTTTTTCCTGGTGCTGAATTCCGTGTGGCATATGAAGAAGCAATCAAGTATGGTGGGAGGGTGATACTTGGTGATCGCCCTGTACAGGTTGAGTGGGTTTATGCTTTAAAGTAGGCTGAATGTTTGAAAATATACTTGTTACTCTGTTTCAGGACATCAGTTTTCTTAATTCTTACTATGAAGACTCAATATATGTTAATATCTGTTATACCCAGCGCATGTTTCAGTCACATTCAACCTTGCATGGAAGACAGACTATTTATCCATGTGTGTCTTTGGAAGTACTGCCATTGATATTGCTTGAATATGATGTCAACTCCCCTGTTTTATCCACTCCCTGGCTTATTTCTGCCCTCTTTTTGTTGAGGATAACTTTATATATGACCTGCAGAAAAGCTAGTAGAAATTTTTGATGGCAGGGATCAAGAATGTTGCATACTTTGTGTGTTTGATCTTTAAACAGGAGGCCGCCTTTTTTCTTATTTAATATTCTGACTTCTAAGTCTTCTTCTGGTAAAGCTCACTAGATCTGTTTTATGTTTAAGAGTTTAGCCTTGATTATTGTTTCTGTGAATATGAGTGTAATATGTAAATGTGGTCGGGGAATTATTTTCCTTTTTTTTGGGAAATTCCCAGCACTTGATTAGGCGTTTTATCAATTAGGCATTCATTATGTGGTTATGCTTTAGCAATTTCTTGTTTGTATCGTGTTAATATATATTGCCCTTGATTGGTACAGATTACATTGAGGAGAACATGGAGAAAGATGCCACTTTGGCATAAGATAAAATTATTGTACTCTTTCCTTTTTAATGCAGTATTTTTACCCAGTCATGAGGAGCTTGATAAAATGGTAATCATCATAATCCTTATATGCTTCTGATGGGTAGGAAATGGTCATACTAGTGCTGAATTCTTTTTATATCTGTGCTGGGGTATGTGTTTTTCAGATGGAGCAAATGGATGACAATGACATGCTAACTCTGGTTATACAAGAGATGAGTAAGGCGTACCCAACTTTAATGGAGACTCTCGTGCATGAGCGAGATCAGTAAGTTCTCAAAACCTCTTTATTTGAGTTCAATCAAATTCACAATTTTGTTAAAAAATGGATGATGTTGATATGCTATGGATGCAATTCACTCAAGAGGTCAGAACTCCTGCCCCTTAATTTGAGTTCAATCAAATTTACGATTATTTTTCAAAAATGGATGAAGTTGACATGCTATACATGTAATTTACTAAATTGGTCGTTACTTGTCACATGCTTATAGCCAATTCTCTTGAAGCTCTATCCTAGATATTTTTCCGATGCTGCTATTTTTGGCATATGGAGGGACCTGAATTTGAATATCTTAGATCTCTTATCACTGAATGTCCTCTTATCTTGGATCCTAGGACGTGAGACATGGCGAAACCTATATGAATTGAGAACTTGGTTTCCCTCCATTGCACCTCCACTTCAAATCTAAACCATTCAGATCAAATTTTTAACAATACTGATTAATACTCCTTCTGCCCTTTATACAAGATCCAAAATACTGATTAATACTGATTAATCTGGGGAGTGGATCTTGATCCTAAATATAAGACCTATTTCATGTATTTATCAAGTTTTTTTCTAAATTACCTTTATTGATATTCTCTCAACAATAATCAAGTAAGAGAAGGAGGGAGGGAGTTAAGGAAGATAATTATAGTGTTTTAGAAAAATATGTAATATTAACTAACTTAATTAATTTCCTTAATCTAATCAAATTAGTTCAATAGCTCTTATATTAAGGGCCGGAGGAGTATATGCTTTTAAAAACCATTAAATCTAAAATATCAAATCCAATCCAACAATACATATTTGCTGCGGTCTCTCCACCATAAATTGACAGAAGTATGAAGCATTTTGTTGGTGTGGTCTGTGATGCCCTTTTGGGAGTTAAACTCAAATACTACCTTTGGTCTTAATTATAAGAGGTAGTTAACTTTTTTGTATAAGTTAAGGCCACTAAATAAAGTAGTTAATTATAATTAATATAAGGTTAATTAACTAATTTGGGTAGATTGAGGAGTATGTAATATGAATTCATTTTGAGGGATTGGATTTGATTATAATTAACTAATATATTTAGTTTTCTTAATCTACACAAAATAGCTAACTAATTAAGACTGGAGGGAGTAGCTTCTTTGTGAACTCTGTGAGCTGTGTCATATTATTACATCACAAGGGTCAACAATGTTTATGACATGTTTATGGGCTATCAGGGACTCAGTGTAATCAATTGATATTAGTACGACGTTCTGTTGAATTTCCCCCTCCCTTTAATTAAAGGTTTGGATTCCTGATAACTTCTACAAGCATGTGGGCTCCGACAATTGAGTGCACTGGCTTCCATGGTCATTATATAACCCTTTGCACTATTTAGAGGCAGCCACTGCCCTGCCACTGGCCTTTTGCACTATTTAGAGGCAGCCACTACCCCAGCACTGTCGTCAGCCGCCGAGGTGGTGGGGTTGGGTGCACATGGTGCACTGTTTAGAATGTCTTAAATAAGCACTATATAATTTTTTTATATATATTTCATTCTAATTCTTTTCCTACTTTAAATATCTAGATATATGTCCTCCACATTATTAAAAGTGGCAAGGGAGAGTGACTCAGTTGTTGCTGTTGTCGGCAAAGGGCATCTACCTGGAATAAAGAAGCACTGGAAGCAACCTGTCATGGTGAGCATCTATTTATTTAGTTGAAATTGAAGTACGTGCTATAGATGATGCCATGTGGACTGAAAGGCAGATATGTTATGATTTGCTATAAGTATCTTTAGCTCGAAAATCATCTTCCACTAATCTGTGCAGAAGAATTTATTTTTTTAAATTCCAAGGTGGTTGTTATTGCTATTATTTCCGCTTTCATTACTGTCTCAGGTGAAGGATCTCTTGACAATTCCGTCTCCTAAACCAGCAATCTCTGCAGTGAGAATCATAACTTCGGTTGGTGTTGCCGTTGCTGGCGTTGCTATCGTTTCTGGCATCTATCTTTCATCCAAGAAATGACTTGTTTGTACCAAAAAAGAAAACAAGAAATTGCTTGTGAAGTCGAAGTTGACCACAGGAATTTAGAATGCATGGATGTTTCACAATAATTTTTTTCTTTTTCGAAGAATCGTGTCACAATAGAAATCAAGAACATGGCAACAAATGTGTTTTAACGTCCCTGGAAAAAAGTACAGTTTTATAGCTGAATATCTCCATCAATCTTATTTCGTGGACGGTGACGCATTTTCATTTTTTTTTTCTTTTTACATTTTTCACTGTCACCTGTAAAGTAGGCTCCTTAATTTTCAAACATTTTACATTTGTTAATTATTTGTTCCATTTTTTTTTAGTTGCATTGAAAAAAATTCTGTTGTTTTCATGAAAATGTCAACATATTCCTATCCCATCATCCAAATATAAATAACTTTAAAATTTTATTTAGCCTTTAAACTTCATTTTAAAGACCTTGAGAATTAAATAAAATTTTCATTCTAATAGATGCATGATGAAATTATTATTTTGATCTCCTAATTGTATTTATAATTAAAAATAATCTCTCATTAATTTAATTAAATATATTTATATTTGTATAGTTTGCAACCATTGATGCAAAATAGAAACAGTCGGCAATCGTTCGGGATGCAGAAGACATGGATTCATCAATCCCGTAATCACATTCCAAGGGTCCTTTAAATCTGAATAGAGAGTCCACTTGCATTCAGGCTTCCCTCAGCTATTTCTCCTTCGCTTCTTTGAAAGCTCCTAATCCAGCTTCTATTTGAGAGCACTGGAACCTCTTCAGTTAAAGATAACCTTTTGACATATTCCCACTCAAATTCGACTTAAGCGTCCAACCAAGTAGTTCATACCACTGCTTCGCTTTGATGAAAACATTTTAACCTAATGTTGAAAACAAGAGAACAAGTTGTTCCAATAAAAAAAAAAACAGAAAAGAGTGTTTGTGGCGTTTCCAGGATAAAATGGCATGGTGAAGAAACCATAAATCAGGACAACCACATGATAAATATCGCGTCCGAGCCATTAAACCAAGAGGAACTGATATATCCTGTAGGAATTGGTAATGGACGCGTAACAAATTGTTCAGTAACAATAAAGAAACTCAACTAACGTATAAGTGCTCAGTGGAAGGAGAAGTCGTTAAGAAATGGGCTCACGGCGAGACCAAATGGTCACGTCCACTGCCCTAAAACACCAAAGTGTTTCATCTCGTCATTGCACTCAAAGATCAATAAATTAGACATACTTTAGAAAAGTGATTAATGTCCGAGATGAAGAAAACCAAAGTAGTAACAAATTAAAGGATATTTATCAAGAAAATAGGCTTCAGTGTGTGTAACAATCAGATCATTGATAGATATCTCATTGAAATCCGCTAAGATAATTAAAGTAATCATCATGAGCCAATTTTCTTCAACAATTGAACAGCGCATTCAGAAAAACAGAGTCATCTCCAAAGGGGGAAATTACTGAAAATGTTAAGGAAAAGCAACGAAAACTTTCTTAAAAGTGTGCTCAGACAGCCAAGGGTTTGTTAATCAAGTTCTGAGAATGATACCCAGATCAGAAACTCTAGTCTAACAAATTGTATCATCACCGCACACACCAGAAATAAGAAGAGAAATCAAACATACAACTACATAGCCTATACAAATTACCCCCTAGGAGAGAGATTCACGATCTCAGGGAGCAGAATGCAAAGCCTAAGCATTAAAACAGGAATGAGCGAAAGAAAAGACGCTTGAGCAATATATATATATAGGCAGCAAACGGTGACCTGCAAAATGAGGGTTCAAGTGAAAATTAGGGCTTTGAATGATGGAGAGAGTGGCGGCTATCCCGTGTAGGTCGAGATGAAAGGGTTACGGTAAAATTGGGCTGGACCTAAGCTTCTATCTTCACCAACCACTGCCTTTTTGTTGTTTTTTGTTAATGGAATAAGTTTAAGTCATTATTTAGTTGGAAGTTTTTAGATGGGAGAATAGGGGATATGTGTGTTTGATTAAAAAAAAAGAGTGAGGGAGAGAAATTTTTTATCTTTTTTTACTCCCCTATCCCTCTATTTTGCCCCTTTAAATTTAAAATTTTTTTTAAAGAATGAAAAATATTATGTATTATGTTGATTAAATTATTTCTATTTATTTTTTAATTTTTCACGTTTGCCCTCCGCTTTTCATTTCCGTTCCGCTTACCAAGGGTTAAAATCTTCAACTATTGGCTTGCCTCTAACCACAGTAACTCGCTACTATCTACTCTGACAACTACTACTGTCGAGTTGAATTGTACTGTGTCGTACTATGCTCTTTGAGAATGGGTGAAGTGGTCGTACCGACGCGTGATCAGGGGATAAAGGTCGGGTTGGAGACAGAGAAAGACTAGAGCAAGAGTACGGTTCGCTGGGAGAAGTTTTTATCTCGGATGGTGCTTAGAGTATTACTTGTAGAAGTGAATGATTCTACTCGTCAAGTTATCGCAACCCTTCTCAGTAAATGCAGTTACAAAGGTAAATTTACTCTCTCTACGTTTTTATTTACTTTGATTCTAATTAATGACGATTTCGTTTTGCTGATGTGATATTTGATCCATTTTACTATCGATTCTATCTAAAGTTCATCAATGTGGTAATGTTTTTCCTTGCTGTTGTTGCTGCAGTTCCTGATGGGCTGAAGGCATGGGAGACACTGAAGCGGAGGGCTTCTAAAATAGATCTCATATTAACAGAAGTTGAGTTGCCATCAATATCGGGATTTGCACTTCTTACTTTGATCATGGAACATTATATGTGCAAGAAAATTCCTGTCATAAGTATATCGAATGGTGAGCTATCTTAATAAATTATCTTGTTTAGTTTGATGAGGCTAATGGACTTGGATTTATTTTCATGAGCGATGTCTACTTAGGATTCAATTATTAGTAAATATTTTCTTAAATTCTATATCAGAATTTAATTATTGGAGTTTATATTTACATTTAGATTTATATATTATATTAATATATATAATAATTATAAAATTAATGAGTAATATTGTTAAAATTTTATTATATATAAATGAAGTAAAAAGTTTTTATAATTTATAAATAAAAAAATAATAATTTTAATATAAATATTGTAAATAAAAATTAAATAAATTTAAATGAAGACACGAGGATATATTTATCAATTTTTAATTACCTACCCCCTCTATTGAACTAAACAAAAATATCATTTCTCCTCTCTTATCTTTACACTTATAACCTCCATTACCCTCCTCTAATCTCCCTTAAGTTAACCTAATATACCCTCCCTTTTATTGAACCAAACATAGCCTAAATAAATTATTTCTTACTATCTCTTCTTTAATAAAATATATAACAACAATGTAACTATATAATTATAAATTATAAAAATAATTTATTTAAATACATATATTATATATATTTTATATAAATAAGGTGGTATCTCTTAGTTAATAATTTAAAGACTAGTCCTCCCAACTCTACTAAACAAAATCCTTTTATAGCTAATCATTTATTAAAAAATATAAATAAACTTAAGAGAAAAATAAACAATAGTAACTTGGTCTAAAGTATCTACCTTTATACCCATAATGATTGGTCATACAATTGCTATTCATAATGAAAAAAAGCATTTAGACATTTATTTAATAGATCTTGTGGTAGGACATAAATTGGGACAATTTTCACCTATTATAAATCAACTTATGGGGACATACAAAAAATAATAATATATCTCGTTGTAGATTTTATTTCTTCTAGAAAAAAAATTCAAACCCCACTTCATGACATTATTCTTTTTTTTTTTTGTAAAAGAATTTATAGAAAATAGTTGGACTCATCCATGATATAAAAATAGATGAAAGGACATAGTAAAATTTTTCTTTCTCCTAAAAGATACTAATATTAAGTAAGGTGAGTTGTCAATTACCTTTAGGTATAAACTTAAGTATCTAAGAGATATGATACATTCCTAAATGTTGTGACTGGAACCACAACAAAGTGGTATTCACAAGAGATTAAATACAATCTAAATAGTAGTATATCTTATTTTTTTATCAACTAAACCTACCAACTATAAGCATTATTCTTGGTTTTTTTTTTATACTATGCGTTATTCTTTTTTGTTTGGTGACAGAATTGCTTTTCAAAGTTGGGCTATCCGCGAGCTGACTTGGGTTTGACCCCATATAGCCCAATCTGGCCGAGTTTTTCATGCGAAATATTTGACCCAATCAGAGAAGAACACATTGAGTTGGAGAGTGCCAAAACCCGCTGATCTAGTCCAGTCACTGAGATAATCGAATCTAAATAAGTCATATAATACTCACGAGATTAGTCTAAGTGATAAACAGCTCAATATTACTTAAATAAGATCTTAAGTTTAAATATTAGCGTATACAAAAAATCCCTGTTAAAAGACTTATTTACCATAGCTAGGTGTACGATGTAGGTCAGATCTGAATGTAGTCAGAGTAAATTTTTAATAAACTGGGTGGTTAACTAAAAAAAAAGTTATATATGAGATCTGATCAAATTGATTGATTACACTGGACGAGATTATAAACCAAGTGATTATTAGACCACTTGGTCTAATCTGAGCTAGCCTAGGTGAATGTTTTTTCAATATTTTACAACTTGGATGGTTCTTTTATATTATTATTATTATTATTATTGAATGTTGTTGGAGATGCTTATAGATTTACAATTAATTTTTAATATTTTGGGATAAATTTTATATGATTATAAGTATTTTTTATTGTCTTAATTATATTTATCATGTTGAAATAGGTCTGTTCATAAAGGAACAAAATAAAAATAAAATACAAATTGAATTCTTAGATAAATTTAGGTATTCTAGTGGACCAAGTTTGATCTAGCCCTAATCTCAAGTTGGAATTGAACCAAAGTAGACAACAAGTTTCTCCAAATTAGATATTAAGTTGATACACCTATCGTCTATGAGTTCAACTAGCGAATAGGTAATACATATTATTATGTTTGATTTCTGAAGAGTATCACTTTGTTATAATTTCAGTCGCGGTGCTTAAGAAGACATAATAGTTCCTGAGTGTTTAAATTTATGTTTGAAGGTAATAGACGGCTCGCCCTACCCGATATTAATATCATTTAAGAGGAAAGAAAAATTTATTTTACTCTTAGATTATAAATAAACTTAACGTTTTTTTAAAAAAAAATATACTAAAAAAAAATATATTAAGTGGCTAGCTCTGTTTGGCGTGACCCATGCACACGCCTAATGTTGAGTGAAGTGGCTGAAAGTCATGTAACGTGGAGAAAAGTTGATTCCTTAAAATTAGTCATAGGCTCATCCTACATGGACCATATAAAGTATACATCCACTTTCATAAGCACATCGTTAATTTTTCACATGATTCAACAATTTATCTTTTACATGAATGATTAATAATATAAACTCGTATACCAAAAAAAAACTCGACTTGTTAAAATTTGTATCTTTTTTATGAACCATCTAAACATCTCACTGATAGAACTTCATGAAAGTGGCACAAAGTCAATATAGAACGTTGTGGAACGATGATATTTTCGAAATAGCTCCTTCAGGCTCCTCCATGGGCCAATTGATGTAGATGTCTACTTTAATAAAAAAATTGCTGAACCAGGTTGAGAGTTTATTTCTCAAGGAATAAAATTTATTTTTTTTGTTAAGATAGATATTAATAGTTAGTGTTTAATAATATATCAAATATGATTGTCTTTAATGGAATAAAACCTATGCTTAATAAAAAAAAATGTTAAACTGGGTTTCTTTGAGTTCTTGTATGGTGATTTTTTGCCTTTTTGCAGTTGTGTGGCTTCAGCCTTAAGCATCCAAGAAAGAAGAACTATTCAAAAGTAATAATATATATGCGGAAAGGAAAATACATAACGTTGTGGAACAAGGATATTTTTGAAATAGCTTTTGTAGGCTCCTCCATGGGCCAATTGAAGTAGACGTCCACTTTAATAAGCATTGTTAAATTGGGTTATCAATTGGAGTTAAATTTATTAGGAGAAATCTATAATCAATATTCCAATTTTTGTTAAGTGAACCTATTATCCGTAAATTTAATTAGAAAAAAATTAAAATATATAACTATTTAAAATATATTCAATCTTTAAAAAATATTATTTTATTATAGGACATCATAACTTATAATTATATAAATTTATGTTTAAAAATAATAAATTATTCATCATACTCAATATTAGTCTAAAAAAATAGAAATTTTATCTTACCTTTAAATTGAATTTAACTCTTTATGTACCAAAATTTTTATTTCTTTTAAAGAGATATTTATATTTAGTATTTAACAATATCTAAAATAGAATTATTTTCAATACAATAATATATATGGTTAGAAAAAAAGGTTAAAACTGGGCTTATTTGAGTCTTGTATGGTGATTTTTGACCTTTTTGCAGCTGTGTACCTTCTGCTTAGAGCACCCAGAACTATTCAAAAGTAAATATATATATATATATATATATATATATATATATATATATATATATGTATGTATGTATATGCGTAAAGGTAAAAATACATGGTGAAATAGAGACAGGAGACACTAATTGTGGAAATGAATGTAAACATAAGCTTCAAATAATGTTGAAAACCCCATCTTCCTAAACAACAAAGAACAAGAATCGCAGGTATTTCTCCTTCAACTCTGCGCTTTTTATTTGCAAGAACAAGAACATAATATAATCTCCCTTCAAACTGGAAAACTACTGGGGATCCCCAATTATTCCAGCAACGCACATAAATAAAAGACGCCAAAGTCACCCCCACATAAATAAATAAACAGACCCAAAAATAAAGTTACAAAAAATACAAAAACAAAGTTCATCACTTGGATGGCTGGGCATCAAGATTCCTAGCTATTTACGACTGCACAGTGCTTCCTGATCTCTCCTTGTGTTCCTGTCTTAACATTGATTCGACCCATTTTCTCCATAGACTTGGCGAATTCAGAAAAGAAGTTTTCTACGGATCCCTGGAGCAGCTGAGTGATGGTAGACTTAGTTACAGAGCTTGTCAGCAGAGCAGCATCTGATTGGAACAACCCTCTTCTCTTGAGCACATTTCTGTAGTAGCTAAGATCAAATGTCTTGCGACTTCCAGGGTCCATCTCAACGAGTGTGGTGTTGTCATTCAGGCTCTTGCATTTGAAGGTCTTGAGATTTGTTGCATATTCACTGTCTAGATTTGGGTCCTGATCTAATTTTCCGGTGAAATTAAACAATCGAGTGTCAAATGATGAGCAATGGGAGACGCCAATTGTGTGAGCACCTGAAATTTTTTTAACTTTGTTAGCTTTAATGAATCCCTGATACATGACTATGACCTGTTTGCTTTAATATACCTGAGAGCAGGACCAAGTCTTTCAGATCAAGTCCCTGGTTGCCAAAGAGTGTCTGGAGTGTGCTGAAGTTGCTAGTGGGAGCAGGAATTTGATTTCTAGCTTCCACTAGGTTAGATACAGTTCCGTCTCTTCTACCTGTTGGTACATTCCAGAAGGGACCGCCCTGCAAGCAAATGGGTCGTTGTATGTTATGACAAAGTTGTAAACTTTGACTATGATAAGGATGAATGAGCAGAAGCTAGCATAATGAATGCTTACAGTGGCAACAATGGAGTCTCTGGAAGCCAAAGTGATGATGTCAGCACAAGAGACAACACCAGGACATTCAGCTTCCACAAGGCTCTTGATTCTGTCAATGAAATCAAATCCTCTAACAGTGAGATTTGGAGGAGCATCCCTCTCTGCTTGGTTTGTTGTTGAGTTCAGGAGCACTGATGCATCACAGCCCTGAAATGCCAGGTGTTAATTAATTAGTTCCTCGTCAGATCATCAACACTACAAATCATGAAACCTGCAGAAATGAAACTGAGGAAGAAAATCATAACATACCCTGACAAAGCAATCATGGAAGTGCATTCTGATGAGAGCAGCAGCCAAAGAAGGAGCATTTCTGATATGCTGAGTAACAAAGTCTTGAATGATCTTCTCAGCTTTTGGGCAACTCTTGGAATAGAACCCTTGCTGCAACTGAGCCTCACTTGAACCAATCAGCGCTATAATTAAGCAAAGGAACAAGACTCTGAACTGATTCTGATGGCTCCTCATTATTTCTGTTTTCTTGGCAATCACAATTGTTGCCAGAGAATACATACATATATATTGAAATGGAAACCTCTAGAGGAATTTATTGAGAGAATTGTGTGGTTCATTCCACAACAGTTGCACACCCATTTATACTAGTTTATAGTTTGAGTTACAAGCTGCTTGGTAAAATGCTAGGGGTGGTCCAGGTGGCTAACTAACATGTGCAATGAGACAATACCCAATTTTCCTTTTTCATGCTTTGTCATGCAATAATAATATAAAAGTACTCTAATAAAAATTTGATTAGTTGTTTTGAGTAATTTTATTTTAACCAGTAATCTTATCTTAGAACTCTAAGTATACATTCTCTATAATTATGTAGAGATTGCGAAATTTTCTTATTTTAAACTTACATTCCCACTTGCTAGACTAATATATTATTAGAAGTGTTAAATAAAGATAGATAAATAATAATAAAAAAAAGACTAGTTATATATATAGGCATGTCCTTTTACGGTTGACAAGTCTTAAACTAAAGGATTCCCCCACGCCAATCACTCTTCTATACAATCATGGCCTTCTTTCTGCTGTCAGCCACAAAACTTAAATCAGAGCTTTTGTCACAATGATTTGGGAGAGGTGTGATTGAGGAGTTATATTTGGATTTGAGAAAGTTTATTTTCATTCATCCTAATTTTTTTCTTTTTCTAAGTTTTTTAGTCTCATCAGCTTTTAGGGTTATTAAAATATATATATTAGCCACATCTAATTAAAAGCAGAATGAGATATAACTTCCAAGTTTTCTGTCTTCCTTGAGTCATTCCACCGTACCCAATAACAGTTTCGTGCCCCATTTTCTTCAAAGCTTTCAATCAAAGTAAGTTTTAAATAACCTATCGGGGGGCGTGGGTTTAGTTAGTAAAAGAATAAAAAATATAATTATTTAATACGTGTTTTATTATTGGAGAATACTATTTTATTGTGATTCTAGTCGCAGCATTTGGAGAGGTATTCTAACTCTTAGGTATCTAAATTTATGTCTGAGGGTAATAGACGGCTCGTTCTACTTGATATTGGTATTGCCTAGGAGGAAAGGAGATTTCGCCTTACCCTCAGATCGTAGGTGAGTTTAACTCTTTTTTCAAAAAAATTTATAACAAAAAAAAAAGTAAATTTTAAATATGATCCAGTAAATGAACTCTGTCAAACCAGCCTCATACGGTAGAACCTACACTGAATGTTATATCAGCTTCTCAAAACTGTTGAAGTTAAGGTGCAAAAAGAGGGCTAAGATCCAATTTAAATTTGCCTAAGAATTTTTTGCACTAAAGTAATGTTAAGTTTTAAAATATAACAATATTGCTCTATTATATTAAAAATTAATGTTAATTATTAAAAATTTAGCATTGACTATTAAATTTTTAGTGGTAAAAGCTAATATTGCTCAATTTTAACAATCTCATGATAACTTGAAATAAAAAAAAAACTTTGACGGCAATATTATTCATAAGTAAAAACTTGTAAAATAAATTTAAATCTTAACCCAAGTTTTATATATGAGCTATAAGTATTTAGAAAATTTTCTTAGGTAAATATTACCTTAAAAGTGTTAAAAAAATAAGGAAAATTACCCTTTTAACTCTTAAAAATATTGTCAACGTTAATTTTTTAACGTTGAACATTAATTTTTTTAATAATCAAAGTTACTTTGCTCATTTTTTTTAATAGTTATGAAGTAATATTGAAGTAAATGAGGCTTTAGGGCAATTGAGGATTTAATTAGTCCCCTGACTTCACCACCTAAAACCCTTGTTCTATATGATCTGAGAATTTCTGGGTTAGTTGGCATCTGCCTTTATCCATCAACTACATTCTAAAGTTTTATATATATATATACGTTAAGGCGACCGACATGAAAGGATAAGTTGTTCAACCATATCTTCTAAGGGATAATTGAAAATGAATTTTTGGAGCTTATAACGAGCAAACCAAGAATGAACAGTTGATAATTACCTGCTCCTCGGAATTCAGTGTTATCACATAATACTGTATGAGCTGTCCCATGGTTTTAAATTATGGTACCCATGAGCATACCTGCTGCCACCCAATGACACAAATTATTGTTTTTTTTTAAAAAAAAAAAGGAAAACATGACGCTGGCTACGAGTAGTAGAATAGTAAAGTAGGTAAAGCACAACATTTTATGATCTAACTCATTAATTGTATATAGTTACACAGTTTGTAGATAGAAATAGATAAATGGAGACAGTGCCCTGGTGATGAAAGAGACAAAGAACCAAGAGACATAAATGGCCATCTGTTCTAGATGTTAAGTTGCAGAGCTAAATGCAAGAGTGTGTCGCATTAAACAGCAATGGTTGGGTACCTGTATCTGAGTCTTGCTGGCGGAGACGAACGTGATCCTTCTTGTTCATCAAAACTAAATGCATCCCCTCATCATTTTCTTTTCTGTTTCCTTCTTTTTTTCTTTTTTTCCTTTGGGTTGCTATTATATATCCTTGTATGTTTCCCAGAAGGTTCTAAAGAATGTAGATTATGGCAGAAATTAAATCATTTCTTGAAGCAGCCCTTTTGTGAGATTGATCGATCTCTGGCTGCAATCAAGGCCAGAGTGAACATTTTTTTAACTAGACATAGTTAATAGGGATTTCCAGGGAAAGGGAGGAGTAAGGAAGCCGACAAAGGATTTTTATTTAATGCTCAATTTTAATCTAATTTAAATAAAATTTAGAACCCTAACTCTATTTATAAATATTAAGAATAAAATAACATTAATTCAAATTTAAATCATAATCTTAAAATATAAAGATAATAGATAACATCTTAAATTATAAGATAATTTAGATATCCTATTTTATTGAGATAATACAAAAATTAAAAGATAAATAAATTAATAAATTCTAACTTTAATAGATAAATATGTTTATTTAATATCTTTTAATTAAACCTTAATTATCTCTTATCATATATATATATATATATATATATATATCCGACCAATAAATTTACTGAAACTCACATTTGAAATATTTTGATGTGTCTATTATTAAAGGTGGGTGCTTAAATTTGGATGGTCTACAAGTGTACATGGGACGTACATGAGATAGTTTTTAGAGTTGAGGAAATGAAATTAGTGAAATGAGTGGTAGATGCTAGTCATTGAATACGTGTCCAACTATTGTCGGAAAATTGAGATTGCTGGGGTCTTAAGATAATAATAAGTGAGAGCAAAGTTAAGAGGAAAAATTACTGTAAGCATTACACGACAAAAGGAGAGAGAGAGAGGGGATATAATCACATGGTATGGGGAGATAATTATGGCTTGTGTTATGGATAAATAATCATGGTCAGAGGCTGCCCTCTCGTAATTACTACTTTACCTCTTTATTTTATTTATTTACCTTTTGTGATATGAACACAAATTAAAAAGATTCCAATCCTAAAAACTTAACCTATATCTTTTAAACTTATATAATTAAATCACACTATATTTCTGAGTCTTCCATAGGTAGCTCTATACGATGATACTTTATTTAGTATTGTGACACTTAGAATCTTCCGTAAGTATCTCTTGTTATAAGGATTAGCTTCCCAATAAAAATATATTTGTTATAAACTCAAATTGAAAGAGAACATCTAATTCTAAAATACTAGCACATTATAAGAGAGAACGTCTTGAACTCATATAAACTTTATTTTACTAGAAATAAGACTCATAACAAGTGCTAATTAATTCCTTTACCTCTTTAATCTATTTTTATTATAAACACAAATTTAAGAAGAGGGACACATTTTAAAAGATTAATCTATAAGGGGAAATTTGTTGAATTTATAAATAATCCTAGTTTGTGATTATCCCCAACATGGAAAATACTAAGATATTTCACTTGGCCTCCTATTGATTAGAATCATCCTTGAAAATCAACCTACACAATTTGTTATAGGCACAAATTTAAAGGGGGAAATCTAATTTTAAAAAACTAGTATATTAAAATAGACAACATTTTAAATTTATAAGTGGGACCCACAACACCTACTTATGAATTATTTTGAGTAGGGACCTGGTCAAGCTGTCAAATAATGGGAGATAATGGGGCTCATATTGTAATATAGTGAGCTTTTACTTCCCAACATTCGATGCAGAATCAAATTCGCAGACTAAAAGCGAAAAACGAAGCGACGATGGATGTAGCTAGCTAAAGTGAGTAATTGGGATGGCAGCTTTAAAGCCATTTCTGTCGCATGCATGTTTCAGTATAGTAACAAAGAATATATGATAAAGAGGGAGAACAAATTGCTTTCCAGCACTGATGATCGGAATGGGATCACTTGGAAAAAAGGGAAAGCTTAAAATATGGAAGATAGCTTTTAATTCTCCCACACGGTAGGTCTTCCATATACCAATGATTGGTCAGACCCCTAATTATATTAATAATAATAATTGCACTTTTATTTCTGCTTTGTTCTTTGTTTTCTTGAGAAGGCCTAGGCCTGGGCCTCAAGCCATAAATTTGGCTTTCTGACAGCATAAGAACGGGAGAGAACGAAGGAAATAATAATACAAGTGTCGGCAACGTAACGACGGGGCTAAAGTGTCTTGTCGGGTCATCCAACGTTCAGAATCTGATGTCAGCACCGTTAATTGTGGGGTGTAGTACGTGAGGACAATTTTGTTTGTGGGATTTGGTCAATGAAATGAAATCGCTGCTATCATTTGATTGGTGCACACAAATCTATATAAGTCAGAGATTTTTTTATGTATTTTCATGTTTTAAAATGTTTAAAGTAACACTTTAATTTTATTTATTTATGGTTTATGCAATGTTATTTTTTCTTGTCACCCCATGTGAGGTTATGTGGGTCATAAATAAAATTATAGCGTTAGATATAATTAAAAAATAATATTATAAGTATTAAATGTATTAAAAATAATATTAAAATATTAAATATAACTAAAGATAATATAAGATAATAGATAATACTTTATCCTTTTAAAAATAGTGAGTTCTACTTACCATATATTAAACTAACTAGAAGTATATTTTTCTATGTTAAAGTAATTTATCATCACTCTAGTCTTTATTGATTATCATATAATAATAAATAATAATTAAATTATTAAATATATTTTAAATTAATAATTTTTTAAAATTTGTCTTTATTAAATTTTTTTTTATATTTATAAATTATTTTCATATCTCATTTATCTTTCTTTCTTTTCAATGAGAATTTAATAGAGATAAATTGAAAAACTATCATTGATAACATTTTAAATTAGACTTATATTTAAGATAAAAAATTCTTTCTATAATAGACTTATAATAATGGTATATATTTTGTATTGATATTAATATATTGATAATTACGTAGTTCTAAACCTACTATTATGTCCGTAACAGCTTTGAATTCAGTGATATCTAATTAATTAATTTTTATTGCGATGATAATAATTCTTTGAAGTGTTACTTACCCATGCAGGCAATGCTTTAGTGACATACTAATAGTAGCGTGTACTTTTGTCTATAAAAATTGATAATAATGGAGCCTCCTTTAATTCCATAGAGATTATATTATAGTATTCCTTACATCCTTAATATATAATATATTTAATTAATTTAATTAAAATAAAAAATTAATTAAATCAATTATTATAATATATTTTTACTACCTTAATCATATTTTTTAATTTTTTTTCTCATTATTTTATTTGATTATTATTGAGAGAATGTTAATATGAATAATTTAAGACAGAATTAATAAATTTAAAAAATATCTTATATTTAATATTAAATTTAATTTTATAATTAAGTCCTATATTTAACATCGGAGTAATATTAATTAGTGAATAAATGATCATATTAGTAAAGGCAACCAAATGATTATTGCATATATATATATATGTAGTACAGCTTGAATACGCCATGGGCACCACAACTTCTCCTAGGAAAAGCATGCAACGTCAAGGAAAATATGTTATTCTTAATTACTTTTTAAAGATATTAGAATCCATATTAATGGAGGATATACAAGAAATATTCCCCCACGGTCCTGCTTTAGCATTAATTTGCGCCTATATATCCACATTTATCAACTATATATATGTGTACTTACAACTATATTTTTAATTAATATATGATATCAACGTTATGAAGAGATATAATTAATTAATTAATTATACTGCATGATAAATAGTAGTCTAAAAATAAGTAAACCAAATGCTAGTACAGCCAGTTGCCACTTTAAAATTTCATTTAGCACAAAAAATTAAAGCAAAAGCCCATCTGATCTTTTTTAAAAAGTCACAGAAAACTGCGAACAGATCATCTATCCTTGTGGAACCCAAGCAAGATGCAATCAAAATCAAGGACTCAATGTTGATGATAAATCAACAAAGCGCTGCTATGCCTCGCTGTTCTCAATCCCCAACACACTGCTTCTTTTACTACTACTTTTCTTCTCTTCTTAATATATGAGCTAACTAATAAATTATATTTAATTCTAAATATAATAACTCAATATATTTTATCGCTCAAATTTATAATATATTTTAAAAATATCTATATTAATTACCTAGATTAATAGATTTCCATTAAAGGATAGTCATTAAAAAATAATATTTTAAAAAAATTAAACTATATTTATTATAAATAACTAATATAACTAATTTCTTTAATTTACCTAAATTAATTGTTTACCTCTTATATTAAAAATAAAAAATAATATAAGGCATTCCCAACTAATTAATTCTCACATGTTAAAGAATGACATTTAAATTATTAAATTTGTCTTAAATTAATATTTTTTAAAAGTTTTAAAGACAGAGTTTGACGGGCCTATATATTTAGAGAACACAAAACCTCAATTAATAATAAGGGTATAATGAAAAAAATATTAATAATTCATAAGTCAACTAGTGACTTATATTTGATACCAAAAAAATGTTTCATGCTTTTAGAAAATGTCCTATGAGTACACAAGGGAGTGACATTGAATGACTTTGGAGCAGGATAATAGTAACATTCAATGATTTAATATTTATTATAATATTTTTTATTTCTTAACTTATTTGGAAGTGTGATTTTTTTCCTCCAGAGGAACGAAGCCAGGGAAAGGAAGTGGGAATGTGCATGATTGCTTGTGAAGGCAACAAATTCCAGGCTGGTATTTGTGCACAAAGCTGACATTCCCAACATAAAGCTCCAAAACACTTTGGTACTATCAACTCCCAAAACGAGGCAAGGCATTATCCATGTGCCCCTCCTTTTTTTTTAATAAAAAAATTATATTTCGCTCAAAAAATTACATATTAACCTGTGAAAATGGAGTATTTTATAAATTTTAATTTATACTTTCACACGTCTTCACCAAATTTAGAGAGAGTCATCATGTGGAGGTCATTTTATTAGGGAAGGATGTGATTTTTAATATTAAAATACTTTATCTTACTCGATATTGATATCGCCTAAAAAAAAAGAAAGATTTTATCTTATATTTAGATCATAGGTAAACTCAATATCTTTTTAAAAAATCTTATACCAAAAGAAAAAAAAAGGATTTAAGAGACCAATACGTATTATTGACCAAGTCAACATAGTACTATTCAATTATGTTGGGTTGGTGGCAAATGTTATATATTCACCTGCTTTTAGCAAAGATAAAATGTGGATCTTTTGGATTTCTTCACGGAATGGAGAAACTTCCTAAATGAAGTGTAAAGCTGAGAGGGATCTAGGGCCCCAAATATGTCCCTATGACTTGGTACACCATATTTGCCTAATAGTCCATAGACATCAAACACTTCAAAAAATAGAAAAGACAATGGCCGTACTCTGATCAGAACCATTTATGTCCCATTCATTTTCTGCTCTATCTAAAGATTAATCTTTAGAATTGTCTCAGCACCACTTGTCATGCTGCATTCTCTATTCTAGAGGTTTACATGGATTAGAACAGATTGAGTTCTGAGGTTTGGTATGGAGAATTTGATATGGAGAATTTGAGTCAAATAAGATAATATATAATATGGTATAATTTAGTCTAAGTCCAAAAGCTCGAGTTAGACTAGATTTGGTCCATCAACTTATAAGATAATAAAAAATACATATAATTATATAAAAACTCATCCCAAAATATTAAAAATTAATTGTAAATCAATAAAAATTTTCAACTACATTCAACAACAATAAAAATCAACATCTAAGTTACATAATATTAAAAAAAAAAAATTCACCCGGATCAGATCAAACTAACTGATCAGAACCCAATCCAGCCCAACTAGCTAGTTTCTTCGGTCTAATCCGTTTTTATTATAGGGCTGGCTTAGTTAGAGTAGACTAGACTAGATTGGACCATGTTAGGTTGGACCGAACCATTACACACCGCTACTAAATTCACCCAAGCTGATCTAAGCATCCTACTCACATTTTCTAAATGACATTTTGATCCCAACACTTGGGGCCTGTCTATGAATTGTTGCTTGCTTGAGATGTTCTAAATTATGGCAGAGGGGAAGAATAGCACAATCATATATGCCAAAAAAAGAGTACCCGTAAATGTTTAAAGAAATTCATAAATTGGAGCTTGGGGATGACCAAAGTCCGAGTTGTATCTGGTCCTCCCCTGAAGTTGCACGTTTAGATCAAAACTATACAGGTACTTATAGGAATATGTACTTTTGTATGATCACACACAAAAAAACCGACAGGGAGTGGAAGATGTTCTGCATGATATATACTTAGGCCCACAAACATGTAAAATGCTTTTGCAATACATTCAATCATATAACTCATAGCATCAACATGATTCTAACAACTTATATCACTTTGCGTTCATTCATTCATATATAATTTCACTTAAGGTAACTCCCTTATAATTTCATTCACCTTCCTCTTTCCTTTATTTCTCTGCACCACTAGCAGTTCCTGATGAAGGAGGATTATTCCAGATCAGTTTCAGCATGAGGGTTGTTATCTCCACAAGAACAAACCAGTTTTCCATAGAAGTAGAAAGCCAAGAAAAAGTTGTTGAAATCAAAAGGAAGATAGAACAAACCCTCAGCATCCCAGTGGCTTCACAGATACTTACAGTTTCTGGGTGGGAGCTTGTAGATGGGTTAGACATGGAAGATCCCATAGTCACATATGGTACTAAAGTTCACCTCACAACCGAACCAGTTTCTTCCGCACTCTCTTCCCATTTTAATAAAATCCAAATCATAGTGAAGTTTTCAGCAAGACAGATCATGATAGAGGTGGATAAAACAGACACAATTCTTAGTTTGAAGGAAAAGATTCACAGTCTTGATAACACACCAATAAAAAGAATGCAACTTTTGTTCTCAGGTGTGGAATTAGATGAAGATTTCAGAAGCTTGACTGAGTATGGCATAAGTGGGTTTTCTGAGATTATCGTGTTCCTCAAGACGATGAGTCGCTCAAGAGATGATCCTCCTTCAAGGAAGTTGAGCTTAGTGGTTCAAACTTCGTCTAGTTTACTGAACACAACAACGATTCCAGTGGAAATGAGAGATGCAAGTACTGTGAATGAGTTGAAGCAATTGTTATTGAGCAGAAAAATTCTGCCACTTGATGAATATTTGTTCATACACAAGCAAAGGATAACGCGTGATGGCTGTAGCCTTAGGTGGCATGGAGTTGAAAATGGGGACTTTCTTTATGCCTTTAAAGGGACTGTTAGTAGCAATGGTACTTTTTGAAGTTTTTGAAGTTTTTGAAATTCTCTATAGGCAACTAATTATTTTGATTTTTAACCCTGAAGTGCTCTACATTTTAAAATAAAATAATTCTCTAACGTAACTTAATTAATTATAATTGGACAATTACCTTTGATTTGTAATCAAAATATATGTTTTTGGTTTTTATGAGGATGCTATGCCTAACATTTTTCAAGTGTTTGTTTGATTGAGTCTCTAAAAAGATTGAAACTTATCCAAATTATCTTCCCAGTCAAATTTATTCTTTCTTTAATATAAGATTTAAAAGATTGATTTATATAAATTAAGAAAACTAAATAAATTAATTAATTATAACAAATATACCATGATTTTATCAAAATACTGAGATATAACATTCAATTATAATATATCCGGTCTTAATTATAAGAGATTGTGACTTTTTTAGATATATCTAAAAAATAAAATAAATTAGTTAATTGTAACTAATATAATATTTAATTAACTAATTTAGATAGATTGAAGAATATATAATATGAATTCATCTTGAAAAGTTATATTTGATCATAATTAATTGATTTATTTAGCTTCCTAAATCTATCTAAACAAGTAAAATAACTCTTATAACTGGAGGGTATATATCAATTTATATGTTAGATAAATTAGTTTAGAAAAAAAAATAAATATGACCTCATAAGAGTTAAATAACTAATTTAAATAGATTAATGAAGTTGATTATATTAATTATTTGAAATAAATATGATTTAATTTTTCTAAAATATTATCTTTTATCATAATTACCTCTGGATAAAAATTCTTTAACGTGTGCAATCAATAGGGATGCTGTGAAAAAAAATTATAAATTTGAGAGATAAAGTAAATTGAGTTCTTATATTTAAAACCAAATATAACCCTTAACTAGCTCTTATATTAAGGATATGAGGGAGTCATATACTCCTTTCGCTCTTAATTATAAAAGTTAGTTAATTTTTTTTAGATAGATTTAGGAAATTAAATAAATCACTTACTTGAGATGAAAATAACTAATCAAAATGAATTCATAATATATACTCTTTAATCTATTCAAATTAATCAATGAGCTATTATATTAGTTACAATTAACTAATTTATTTAACTTTTTAAATCTATCTAGAAAAGCTAACTAATTCTTATAATTAAAACTGGAGATAATATATAAAATATATTAAGCTTTTATATTCAAATATAATGTTCTAACTAGTTTCTATTAAACGCAAGAGGTAGTATTTACTATAAAAATGAAAATACCCCCTGATTTGTTTGGAGAGCGGTTGAAATCATAGATCTACACTAAAATTGACGCATAGGGTAAGCAAGTTGAGAAGACAATTAAGGTTAGCAGAAAAGAATATCAAATTGGATTCTCTCCATATTATGCTATATCTCTCTTCAAATTCACCCTCTACCTTTATTTTTTGTGAGTATAGATAATGAGGATAGTAAAAAAAATTCATAAAACTTAGGCATGTGAACAATTTTGGACAAACAATAACTTATTTCGAATGACTGAGAAATCAAGAAACAAAAGGAATTTGCTACAGAATCCAGTCTACGTCAAGAAAGTAGCCTCCTTACAGTGAGAAATCTCTAGAAAATGAGATTTTATTGATCATTGCCTCCATTTTGGCAGCCGTTTACTTGTTACAAGCATTTGCGACAATACAGTCCCTCTCATGTCTATATATCCAGCAATTTGAACTTGTAAGATATTTATCAACTAGATAATAATATTATATATAGGAGGTGGGGAAATAATTGCAATCTCTGAATGGATAAGAGGACTATGATATAACTTACTTCTAATCTTCAAGGGCTGGAGCCAATGAGGTCCAGCCACAAAACTGGAGATTTTGGCATAGTCTGCAGAAAGCACCTGACATGAGGAAACAAAATTTCTGGCTGTAAATTGTAATCCATTGAAGAGCAGAGGAGCATGGATTCACAGAGAGATATAGCGTAGAAAATAACTGAAAAATTGCAGATCATAGAATTCACTAGCAGTCAAACCAAATCAGACTTAATATTCATCCTACTATTTGGCTTCAAAGACTTTTTAAGTATGTAGTTTTCATGCCACATTTCATCATTATCAACAAAAGGCAGGACCAGATAAACCTTGTGCTTTTATCATACCTTTATACTTTGCGGGCACAACGGCACCAGCTTTTGTGCACAGATCCAAAATAGCCGGTACACGCCCATAATAACCTTTCCCTTCATCCACAAGTATAGGAGGATCTTGAGGCCTTTGTCTCCATACAATCTTTGGAGGTACGAGATCATTTACCTCTGCTTTCGTCCAAAACTGAGCTCCTCGCCAGCTCTCATGATTAAACACAACACAAAGCCTAGCTTTATGGCCAGATGGCCCAGTCTGAACCTCAGAACAATATTTACAGACTTTTGCAGGATAAACAAACAGCAACTTCTGCTCCCCGGACCTAAGAGTCTCCCAAGCTGTTAATGTTCTATTTGCTACAAAGGTAAGATCATATGCTGACAAAAACTCGTTGCCTTGGGAATTGCCACTAACAATATCGCTACAAGGGTCAGCCTCCGGCCTGCCAGCAGAGTTCAACCCCAGCAGGAATGCAATCAAAGTCAAACCTTTGGGTGTGCTTTATGACACCTTGGAACATATTGTTTAGGTGATAGGTTTCAACTGGAACAAGAATATCATCCAAACCACCTGCAACCCATTCATGACACTGGTTATTGGCATGACGCTTGTAGCCATGGCAAGTCCGAATTAAATGTCCCTTCCCACCAATAAATATCTCTGGACAGAATCTGAATATGTATAATATGGAAAGATAAGAATAGTCTTCTGTGGAACGTGCGCATAAGAAATGGGAAAAGAGTAAGTCCAAGTAATTCTACTTAATTACCTGACTTAGATTCCATTTAATCAAAATAATGTTTGTCCATATTAACTAAAAAGGATGAAAGGCATGAAAATTACTATAATATATTAACATTTCAAGTGCAACAGGTCAATTTGCGACTCATGAAAATAGTTATATATAAGTTTTAACCAAGTTATAACTAAGTTTTGCTCACTTTAACAGGACAACACTATAATGGTGGGTCTGGTGACATTAGGACACTCTTCTCTTCTCTCAAAAACTAAACCGGGAAAACCTCAGCAGTTCCATCCCATTTCTTCTTGTCCTTAACTTTTCAACATCTAAATGGACATCTAGACCAACAAGGCTCGATGTAGATTTTCGGAAAAATTGAGTTCACACTACGACTATTAGCAAGATAAATGTCATAAACCAAGTCACTGCAGAAGTTGCCTAATACAAAATAAAAAAGAAATTATCAGATTGCCAAGAGCCACGTCACATTTCTAGTCGCAGCTCCCCCCAACTAAGACCCTAGAAATAAAAGTATCACAACATAGAATCATACGTAAAACCAGGAGATGTTATCATCAACTAATATAATCAAACTCACCTGCAAGCCATGACAGGAAAGGACTTAAGGAGGATAGAAACCCCTTGGATGAGAACATTCCTGGGCATGAGGACCTCCACTGCAACTGGAACCATGGCTCGAACTGGGTATTCATTGGCCCGTTTTTCTATCCTCTCGTGAATCATAGGGCGGAGCTTCTTTAGGTCCACCTTAGTAGTATAGAGCCGCCGAGGGCACACAAGGCAACCATTGAACTCAGCATATAGAACAGTCTGTCACAGATTCTTTCTCAAAGCCATGAAAATCTACAAACCTTGCCTTCGGAAATTAAGTAAAAAAAATCAATTGGAAATCCTTGCTCATACAGACATTTCTGTTCATATTGATATTTAACTGAACAAATTGGTTTCCAAAGAAGGGAGACCTATTCAGTTTTGTTTTTTTTACCCTAAAATTTTACTCCGCCACTTCATATATTTATTTATAATATTTAAATCTTTTAATAGATATTTTTTATATATATTAAAACTCAAACTCAAGATAATGATATTGATCAGTTACTACTCAAATCAACCGTATTGCTAACTAAATTTCCCCTTATTCCAAGATCTTCTGAGAGGTTGAGAGAGTCAAACCCCGACGGAAATGAAGGCCTCGCGAATTCACCGCACAGAAGCTCCTTGCTTTCGAGCGCGGAGACTGATGGGGTTGGGTTTTAAACTTAATGGGCCTGAGTTATCCATTACATTTGCCCTTCTTGTTGTATTGGGTTGAACCCAAAACGCCGGACCAACCTTAAATTATCCACTCACTTTTATAGATTTGTTTTAAACTTTTTAAATTTCTAAATTAATAAATTAGATTTAATATAGTCTTCAATAAAAACATGATATATTGGCTTCGAATCATACCATGAATATAAAAAAAGTTTTATTATGAGAGGTAAGGTCTATTTCAATAATTTTTATATCTTTAAAAGATTAATCTTTAGGTATTTGTTAAAAGATAGATGTAAGTTTTTTTTTTTAAAAAAAAATCTAGTATTGTAGAATCTGTTAATTATAAATTATAAATAATTGTAAATAAAATCCTGCTAGAGTAATTATTAATTAATTAAATTAATAGTAAAAAGAAAATTTACTGTTAACCAACTTGGGTGTTGAAGAGTTGTTGTCTCCAGGCTCGACCGCCAAATATAAAATGGCAAGACCTGTTCTCCTAAAGTACACCATTCCGCACCGAATTGGATGATCCACTCATAGCCTTCAACGTTGTTGTTGTCGTCCTCGTTCCTTATCGTGCTTGATTAGGGGTAATTTCCCTCGCGTTTTTGTCATTACCCTATGATTTTCTTGTTACGATTATTAAAACGTTTTCCCCAACAATTGTTAAAATATGTTCAGTATTACTACGCTTGAGTAAGTTCAAATTTCTAATTCCTCACCTATCGTGGATATGGATTTTTCTTCAACCGGCCTTAATTTTTCTACAGGATTTCCCCCACCCCCACCATTTCTAAGTGTTGTAATTTGGTCGCTGATATTATAATAGTTCGCGGCTAATTTGATGAGTTTTGGTGTATTTTAGAGATGTTATGTTTTAGCATGGCATGCTTACAATCTGAATTGCTCTTTTATCTCGAGTGTTCTGGTTATTGTTGTCCTCGTGGCTTGTACTTAGAATCTTGTGATATGTTTGTTCCTTTTTTATCGCTTTCCTATATTTCTCCTCCTTTCGTGATGGAAATGTATGTTCTTTCTAGTCTATATGTTGAAATTGTTTAATGTAATCATTTTGTTATTCTATGGTTTTCTTTTTCCCTTTGAGAGGGAAGTTAGGATGGCTTGGCAGGTTTGTCTCAAATATCATGAATTGAGCCCAACAGTACTTATTTCTGTACATATGGTTACACATGATACAGTATTTATGATGGCAAAATAAGATCTTTAAACACGTCCAGTGTTGTATCTTATGATTGACTCGTATATTTTTCTCTGTGCTTGGTCTAATTTATGACAGCGCTGGGTGGTTGATTGAATTGGGAGGACATTTGTTGGTTACAGATTAACTTAACTACCAAGGGCAAGTTTCATGTCTGAATTCGACACAAAAATCTCAACTGCTTTTGGTAGGTTAATTGGTTTCTAATCCCTAATGGAATTTGAGGGTTTAATTAATTTACTGAATGAATGAATGGGCAGATCCTTTTGCTGATGCAAATGCTGAGGATTCAGGTGCTGGGGCAAAAGAGTATGTTCATGTGCGGATACAGCAGCGTAATGGAAGGAAAAGCCTAACGACTGTTCAAGGATTGAAGAAAGAGTACTGCTATAGCAAGATACTCAAGGACCTTAAGAAAGAGTTTTGCTGTAATGGTACTGTAGTGCAGGACCCTGAGTTGGGACAGGTATGTCTTATATACTATCTTAATTCTTTAATATAAGAGTTAGTTAATTTTTTTTTCTAGATTAAAGAAATCAAATTGATCAGTAAATTATAACTAATATAAGTGTTAGGTGACTAATTTAGATGGATTAATGAGTATATAATATGAATTCGTTATAATTAACTGATTTATTTAATTTATTAAAAAAGTTAATTAACTTTTATATTAAGAAATAATAGGAGTATGTGGAAAAAGCTTTGTTTTATTTTCAAAAATTTGTTGGTTATAGGGTTGTAAATGTAGGATCAATAAGGCCCTAAACAAACTTAATATTGTTATGACGTATGTATGTAGGTCATACAACTTCAGGGAGATCAAAGGAAGAATGTTTCCACTTTCCTTGTGCAGGTAAATGATATGCTGAGTGCAGCATTAGTCTGATTTTGTTATGTTTAAGGTTACAGTTTTATGATCAAATTTTGCTGTGTGGTGATGTCACTAATAGGCTGGCATTGTGAAGAAGGAGCATATCAAGATTCATGGTTTCTAAGGCCTAATTAGCAGCTGTGGATAATTAATTCAGTTTGATGTTTCATGTATATGTAGCCTTGGGTTACACTTAAATAGGTGTAGTTATGTGCTTTGAGCTCAGGCAGCCAAGTAGCATTAACTTGTTGATTTCCGTAATATATAGCATACGGTTTGCTTATCTCTGTGGTATGGGTCATATGTATCGTGGCAAGACAATTACCTTCAATAAATTATGCCTTTCAAATGTTCAATTATAAGTACTATTTTATTATAGTTTTAGATATTATATTTAAAAAAATATTTTAATTTTTAAATGTCTAAATTCTCATATAAAATATTTATTTTATCTGATATTAGTATCGTTAAAAAGAAATGAGATTTCATTATACTCTTAAATTATAAATGAATCTAATTTTTTTTAAAAAAAATTATATAAAAAAAAATTAAGCCTTTCAAATGTTCAATCCCCCAGTAATCAATCATGGGCAACAAAACATGATTTTTCCTTGTGCCACGTCACGCCTCGTCCCCCCTTCACATGTGCTTGTACATATTAGTATGAGTGTATTTGCGCGCGCATGGGGGCCTTGGATTTTTGTGGGGATGGCCACAAATTCTAACATGTCATATGGGTCAACTTACTAAATAAGGATTGGCATGCCGTAGAGTTAGAACGGGGTTGATTTTAAGAGACTCTATTTTAAGCGGATTGATATTATATTAATTTATTATATATATCTTTTTTTAAAAAATTATTTATATGTACTAATATTAATTAGATTTAAAATATAATATGTTGTTAAAATATTTATTTTTTTAACTTTATCATTATCCATAAATAAATTTATTATAAATAAAATAATAATAAAATAAAATGTATATATATAAAGAAATAACTCAATAAGATAAAATTAGTATAAATGAAATGTAATGTAAAGTTGAGATTTTAAAATTAATAAAGTATAATGTAAATAATAAAAAATTAATAAAGTAAAAAAAATTAACTTGCCAATCTGATAAATTAGCCTACTGCATATGCAAGTTTAACGAGTACAGATCAAAAAGACCTATATCAAAATAAACTATAAATTTAGTAACTCAAACCACAATTTTTTGGCGGGTTGAGATTTATCAGCTCTACATCCCTTTATCCCTAACTCTTTGGCATGGGAATGAGTTTGGGTGCTCATAAGAAGTTTGGTGTCCCTACCTCTTTGGCATAGTGCAAATCTCGATCGTCCCATATTAGATTTGGACGACTTAAATTTAATAGTTTTTTTCCTGTGCTTTAACTGTTAGTTTTTGAAAAAAAAACTGATTTTTTTCTTTAAAAGTTATTAATTGAAAATTCTAAATTTAGACTCAAACTGTATTTAGACTATACAAATTTTACTACAGTGATCAGCATTATACGTGGCACATGTGGTGAAGTTTTGCATCTTGTGTATGATAGGAACTACTCACAGAAGTTATACATTAAAGCAAAGCATTAATGTCAAGTTTGGTGCTTAAATTAGCGGTCTATGCAATCCACATACCAAATCAATAACAACAGGACATAGCCAAAACCGTTGGCTGCTGACAAATAACGTCTTTGGTATGTTTTGGCTTTGCTCAATGATCATAATAACATGTAAAATACCTATCCTCTATGAGTTTAACTGATAAAAAAATGTGACATATGACTATTTAGAATGCATTCGATCTTGAAGGAGTACCACTTTATTGTGGTTCTAATATCGATATTTAAGAAAATATCCTAATTTTTTGGTGTCTAAGTTTATATTTGAGAGTAATTGACGGCTCGTCCTGCCCAATATTAATATCACCTAGAAAAAAAAGAGAATTCGTCTTACTTTTATATTACAGATGAGATCAATTCATTTTCAAAAAAATTTATACTAAAAAAATTTAACATGTAACACATTCAGCTTAGCTTTCATGAAAATGACATGGACCTTCACATTTTGGGCCCTCTTCACTTGGCCCATACTCACTATAGGCCCCCACGTGTTCCAAGAATTAACTTTTGTGGGCATTAGCCGAAAGAAAGTTGCAGTAGAATGCAGAGAATTTATCCACAAGAGTCTTAGCGTATATAAAAAAAAAATTTTAGAAGACTTATTCACTATAACTAGGTATGCGACACAAATCAGATTCAAATATAATTGGACCAAAGCTCTAGTGAATCAGGTGAGTAACAAAAAAAGTCACAGTAGAATAAAACAGAGAGTAGAGGTTGTTTATAAATTTCTTAAATTTGTTTGGGATTTAGAATTTAAGAAAATTATTTTTGAATACGATTTTAAAAATGTTGTTAAATGTTTTTCAATCTAAATATTTATAGATACAACTTGTTAGTTTCATAGACATAGAGCCTTCTACAACTATTATGGGACCTAAAATTCTAATATATTTCTAGAGATTAAAATAAACTTGTGGACGCGCTGACTATGATGATATGATTACTATAGGAATATCATATTTTTATCCTTCACATTTGAAATATTTTGTTCATACTAAGTTTTTAGGATATAATCATCTTCTGAATTAATTTCTTTTATTTTGAGGATTAATTTCTTTTATTTTGAGGATCTAGCCCTCACTTATACCAAAACAAAAAAGTTGAAGTAGAATGATTATTGAACATGATATCCAAACACTTGGAGTTGTTGGATCTAGTGTAAAGAGTCAGTCTATCACAATATAGTAAACTAATATTCGAATCTCTATTGAAAAATATGTTTATATTTAATGCCAAATAGTACATCAAATATAATTGACTCTAATAAAAGGATATTATATTTTAAAAGAAGAAGAAGAAGAACATGATTTTTCTAGTGTTCATAGAAGAAAATAATGTTGGGAATTAAATATTTAGTTCCAAATAATACAACCTTATTAATGTCAAAAGATTTGAAGCTTCATACCAAGGAGCTAACGTGGTGCCCATATCCACTATGTTTAATTATTTATGTACACAAACACTACGCTAATTGCCAAATCCAACATTTTATTTAAAATCGAAATTTGAATTTTTGAAATACATTAAAATTTAATTCGGCGTTACACTAATAAGTCGTATTGGTGTCCATATACAGTGCTTCTTGTGCTCAATAAAGATCACACAGACTCTTAATTGGTGTCGTTTAATTATTCATTATTCAATTTCTTACAGAATCTCAGGAATGACAATCCCGAAATTCCTTTTCATATGGTGACATGAGTAGTATTATTCTCTGACTCAATCAACATTAAAAAAAAAACAGACTATTTTTTATTTCCATACCCTCCAATCAAGCAATTTCTTATTCGTTTATAAACTATATATGAGCCACCTAAGATTATTAAAATACTCATAAGAATTTTACAATTCTTGTTAAAAATAATTTTACCAGAAAACATATACTCCCATTTCTATATTGATGTTATAATTTTTTTTTCTTGAAGACTATAAATTAAATTTATTATAAATCTTTATTAAATAACTTTTGGTCACATAATACATTAATTAGATAAAACATATGCAATGCATACATAAGGGTAGCTAAGAATACTTACATATTCCAGGAGTATTATATTATCTGAACTTTATCTAATCAAATATAACATCTTAATTTTAGTTGGGCAATAATTCATTTGAAATAATTTATATTATATTTTATTTTAAAAAAATAAATCTCTTAATTTGATTTATATGATATTTTATTTTTTGAATTAAAATATTTATTTCTCTTAAAAAAATAAATTGTGAACTTTTTAGATGAGTTATCAGGTATATTGTTATATTTTGATTAGACAGAGTTTAAATGTCATGCCACTCATAGAATATGCAATTATTTCTTAACTAAGATTAGAGTAGACCAAACTTTCATTAAATTAGGCGCAATATTTGTGTTTATATCACATATATAACGCAAAATTTAACTTCAAAAGTAAAGTATTGTTTCTGAACGTAACATGTTCCAAGTCTTAGTGAATAACCACAAAATTAATTATTGAAATAAATACAAGTCCATTATTTATTAAAAAAATGTTAAGCACCATTAATTAATAATCATTTTTAAACCAACTAAAAAACCTTACAGGCACGCGAGCACAAACAATTTTTTACTTTTCCAAGCTAGTGATAATACGTTCCAAATACATAAACAAATGCAAAGTTTATTTAATTGGTTAGTTATACGCAGTTAGATTATAAAAATAATAATAATTTAACTATATCACATTGAGGTCTTAATTTTATATTGTATTAAACATAGAATAGATTTTGAAAAGTCAAACACACACGCATACATCCCCCCCCCCCTTTTCAATCTCTGCGTTTTGAATTTTGTATATAAAAAATATTTTCCACAAGTTGATATAATTAAAAAGATGGGAACGAAATCCATTCCATTGTAAATAAATCTAACACTATATGTAAATTAATACTAAGAATAATGAGAAGAAACGTATGGGTTGAGTGTTAGTTGACAGATCATAATGAAGGAGGATTATATTAGACGACATAAACAACCTTTGTTAAGGAAGATTAGTATTTTATAACGGTATAGTTTCAAATCCTGTTACTTAATGCATAAACTAGTATAAAAATTTTATTAGTAGCCGAAAATCATTTGTTCTAGTAGTATAAGATGTGCCTTTACTGGTACTAGGTCTAGGATTCGATCCCTAGTCTCTTCATCAGGCTCTAACTTGTGTAAATCCAAAAAAAATAATCTTATTAATAGATAATTCATATGTTTAAGTGTATCTATAAGCATCTTCTACATCTTGAAAAATCTTCTATAACTTGAACAAATTAAATCTCCAAACCCCTGTTCTCCCTTAATTAGAAGTATTTTTCACTCAAACAAATAGTTAGAGATTCTAACATCAACTCTTACGTATATATATAACAACTTAATTAAAAAGGTACTTATCTTTTACTCTCAATATTTAGAGAAAATAATCTCTATTGTCAGCGAGATATATTCTTTAATTTGTGGTAAACAAAATTGCAAATAGATCACTATATATAATTTAGGCTAATGGATTTTATAACGTTTGAGGCCTAAAGTTGTTGAAGGCCATGGAAAAGCCAAGAGAATAAATAGAGGCAATAATAGAAACTTGTGATGACATATTACATCACCAATCATTGGCTCTAAAATTTATATGTTCATTCGGTTCTAAATATAAGATATATTTTTTAAATTTATCAACTCTTTCTCATATTATCTATATTGATACTCTTAACAATAATCAAGTAAGAAAATAAAGAAGGGAATTAAAAAAGATGATTATTGTGCTATAGAAAAGATATAATACAATAACTATTTTAACTAATTCATTTAATTTAATAAAATTAATTAAATATATCTTATATTTAGGATTGGAGGAATAGATAATTTAATAAAGATTCATAGAACTTTGCCCGCCTTGTGATTACTTATTATGTGGGGGTATTATATTATGGAATTAATTAATGAGAGAGAGAGAGAGAGAGTTAAGAAGCATCATGTAGCATATGATTAAATGGGAGGCATTTAACAGTAAACAAAGCATATATATACAATCCAGTTGCTTAATTTGGGGTTCAAAGATTCCCAAAGAGATACTCTACGTGATTAGCAAGATAGCCATTGTTTCTCTGTTAGTTAATCTATTAATTAATTATTATATGGACATATTTATCAGGCCCTCCCAATAGAACTATAGAAAACATCAAACTCTATTAACTTTATTTTAATATTTAATAATTTATAATATTATCCCTATTTAATATATACACTATTTACCTAAGGAGTATAAATTTATTCATGTGATCTTATTTATAAATAAGTTATTTTTAGCATATTTCATATATACTAAAAAAAACATTAAGGTTTATCAACTCTATCAAAATTTAATTTTTTAATTTTATTTCTATTTAATATATATTATACCATGAGAGAATGAAATCAATATAATAATAACTAAAAAGTAAAATTGTATATTCATATCAAAATTTAATTATGTGATGACTTATAAATAAAATAAAAAAATTAATTCTCTGACTGCTCTATAAATAGAACACAATAACAAAAATTGTATATTCATGTATAAATGTTAATGATGTGTCTTATAAATAGAATAAAAATTTAAATACGTTATCTTTCTATCTTATAAATAAGATTAGAAGAGTATAGTACTAATGTATATTTTATGTACGCAAGCAAAGGCATGGTGGGATGGCCATTTACATGTGTATACAGTAAGGGAATGTGTACAGTAATTAATAATGATTAACTATAATAATATCAGTTTAAACTGAATTTGGGTGGTTAAAGACATAAACATATATATGTTCCTAAATCTGTGTGTGTGTTGTGTGTGGAAATAGAGTTCATGTTAAGCAACGAAAACGTGGCCGTTTTCATAACTTTATTAATTGCTCCTCAAACTTGACTTGTTTAATTTTCCAATATCACGGGCCATAAAAATGAGTTTAACTTTTTAAAACAGTCACTTGTAGACAAGGCACAAACATGTTTTCTACAAATGCTCAACATCATCACTAGAACCATATACAAGAGATTCTTACATATATTTTTGTTTTTTTTTAAATTAAGTCAATATTTTTTCTTTAACTTTTTAATTTAATTGTTTCTCTTTTGAACAAAACATAACGAATTTAAAGTATTATATAATTATATTAGCCTTGGATATAAGTTTTCGTATTTATTTGCTATAAATTTTTTAATATAATTACGACATGTATGTAATGCACAATTTTTTTTTCTGAAAAAAAATCATTCAGTTTGAAAAAGTCATTGAATAATCAAATAATAATGTTAGCTGGCCCAAAAAGATACCATGGATATAGAAACTACATCTATAAATTATTTTTATAATAGTTAAAAAGTTCAAAACAATAAATTAAATTAGTTGTATTTTTTTATGGATGACGTTTCAAAGCATTATAACATTTAATTACAACTGCGTTTTTTATATAAAAGATAATAATTAGTGGGGTCATGATTTGAAAAATGAAAAGGAACAGGGTTTTTTTTTGTATACACCTTTTAAACTGAGTGGTACATTGGTGTAGAAAAAATATTTTTATAAATTGGTTTGAAAATGAGGTGTAGAAGGCTCATTTTGTTCACATTTAAACCAACCTTTTTTGATAATTTGCTAATATCTACACCGGTTGTAAGGACATCTGGTGTAGATAAATATATTTTTTACACCGGTTTTGAGCACATCCACTGTAGATGAATAAATTTTATACACTAGTTGTGGTTATGGCCAGTGTACATGAATCCATTTTCTACACATCACCTGTACACAACCAATGTATATGTTATAATATTTATATATTACTTCCATACCTACCAGTATTCTTTGTCCAGTTTAAATATTTTTTTTAAATACGACCCGTTCACTATTTCATTAACCCATCCCCTGAGTCAGAGTTTTGGGAGTCAGAGTGGGGATCAATAGGATTATAGAAGCTATCATTATGTTGATGGCAAACTTCAGAGCAGAAGGCTCTGAAACAGTTTTTTAATCTGTCAAGTTTTAGAGTCAGTTCTTCCATGAAATCCTCCAGGCCATTGAAGCGTAAGATGAATTCCTCAAGGCGCTCCATCAAAGTGACAACCAGGGAAGAAGGAAAAGGAAATGGAGGGTGAGAGTCAGGATATTTGTCTTCAAAATCGTCTCTGTTTCTTTTGTGTGAAGAAGGAGGTATGAGTGAGGAAGAAGTCATTGGAGGGTTCAGATAGAAGAAAAGAAAAGGAAACAGAGTGACAAACACATATTTTTATATATTTATTCATATCATTTTAGTAGATTTTTATCATTGTTTTGGTCTTTAATTATATTTATTGTGTATTATTTGAATAGTGTACCTTATATTGAATTATTACATAATAGGGGTAATTGTCGTATTTTTATGATTTCTCCCAAACAATTATTTTTGAAACAAAATGTATTATATTATTGTGATTTTATATTTTGGGAATTTAAAAGAAATCAAAATTTACAAATGATAACAAAAGACCATTAATTAAGAAATTGTATTGAAAGAGCCATGGGCCCAACCTTACGATTTGACCCATTAGGTTTATTTCATTAAGGTTTTAATGACGCAGAGTGCATGCACAGGGGGTATGTCACGACACTATATACACTACTGTGACCTTGAAGACGTGACCCATCATTCCACATCCATCATACTTATCGTCATCACTGTCACCACACACCTCCATCTCCACCTCCCTTTTATCAAGCATCATTTATCTCCCACCGTCACTACACACGAGAGCAGCCACCCATTCCTCTATCGACGTCAAGCACAGGAGCACCAAAGCAATAGTGCACAACGCCATACCACAAGACCGTCACCTTCCCTCTCATCTTCGTCACCTACTCAGCCACGTTATTCCATCTTCCAACACATTAGCAATGATGACACATCATCAACACGACACGGAGGCGACATGGACAACAACTAGAACAAAGAAGAATGACATCAACACTCCCTTCAATCCAAATCATTATTCCATGGCTAAGTTCTCAAGTTTGATTGTAGTCTGTGGCTAGTGAGTTTTAATCCTCCTATTCAATAGTAAATGCATGAGTTTAGAATTTTAAATGGGAGTTTAAGTTACTTTAATTTTTTACCCATTAATTATCTTATAATTCCTATGTCATAAGATAATTTTATAATTATTGGGAAGCTTTTTAATAATTTTTTATATTTATTGAGGATTATGTGACTGGGTTATTATTTGGCAATCAATATTGTGCTAATTATAACTTAATTTTATTACTCTGTTTTGGGTCAAGACTTTGTATTGAGATTTTAGTGAATATTTTATGATTTTTCAAGGTAATTTGAATTATTGGATCATTAAATCTCTTACTGACTTTAATATACTTTTAGGAATTACTGAGTTATAATTTAGCGTTAGTTTCTTTAGTCATATTTTACTATTCTAGTGGTAGTTAGTAGATTGATACTTTATAAAATATATTGTGACAATTTGACGTGGCTCAGTTATTGGATTAAAAGTTTAATTATAATTCTTGATTCATTTTTTATAACTCCTATATCTGTTGAAGTTATGATTACATGCGTTATTGAATTAGATGACTTATTTTCTCATTGTTAATCACTTTTGTATCCATTTTCCATTCATTATCCATTTTATTAAAAATATCAAAAATATTTTATTTAAATTCATTTTTAATTCATTACGTTTAATTGTTAGTCAACCAATCTAAACGCCATTTTATAGTTTAGGTTACATTGCATTTAATTACATATGAATTTAATTTCAAATTTTAGCTCCTCAGAGAGAACGGCATGAAGTTGCAATATACACAATCCTTAGTTTAATTTTTGAAGTAACCCCAAGGCAATATTGGATGTAAGGTTGTTTCAAGTGGCGCCGTTGCCGGAGAGTAAATAAATTGGTTCTTTAGTAATTAAATGTTAAGTAACATTAACTGTAATTTATTTATTTGTTGAGCTTGTCTTAATTAGTTTGCATAATTTTTGCATTTGCATTTTCATTTGAATTTTTTTTTATTTGGTTCATTTTATATTTATTTTATTTTATTTTTATTTTATTTTGTTCTTTTTATCTGACAACTACCTCTAGTAAACACTTGTTTGTTAGTGATTCTGAATCATGAAAAAGAAACCATGAATGATTTTAATGGTAGTAATGGATATAATGGGTTTAATAGGAACAATAGATATGATTAGAACAACTTATGGTATAATAGTGAGGATAATAGAAGCATGAGAAATATTTATAAGTCTAATATTAATTATGATCCTTATGACTTTTATACTGATGATATGTATTTTAAAATTAAAGAAGCATTAAATTCTTCCTTACCTGGATTATATAGCTTTGTAGATGATGATCCCTACTTTAACACTTATAACCCAAGATGGAGAGATCACCCTAACTTTAGATGAGGCGGGAATCAAGGTAATACTCAAAGAAATTTCTCTAATCAAGTGGTATCTGATCAAGGGACATCACCTTCTTTTTTAGAGGTAATAAATATGCTATGATCATGAAATGTATTATTGAACTTAATTCAAGATTTGACAATAAGAAGTCACAGACTGAGGCTAAGTTACATACTGTGGAGAATAAGATAGACTCATGTCTACAAAATGTATTCTCTAAATTGGAGCAAATTGAGACTAAGCATGAGAATTTAAATGCTTTTGTTACTCAAATCTCCAACAACTTGAGTGAACAACAAAGAGTAGTGGTTCTATACCCTCAAACACAGTGATAAATCTTAAATCTTTGAATACAATCACACTGGGAAGTGGTAAGAAAATTGGAGTTAAGAAAGCGCAATTCGAAGGGAATGAAGAGGATGAAGAACTGGTTGATGAGGAAATAGAAGTTGAGTCTCCTTTAGCTAATACTGCTCAAGAAACTTCCCAAGTTGAGAAAGAAGCCTCTATTCAATTTGAAAGCCTGTAAGAAAAGAAGCTCTTGGAGCAGTCTCAGAAACAACCAGTGGTACAAAATGATAAAGAGGTTAAAACTATCATGAAGATACAGTGGAGAAAGTATCACCTTTTGACTCCATAGGTGATGAGGAGATTGAGTGCATGAACCTGACCAGTATGATATGGTTGTGAAATATAATGATGATTTTACTTGTCTATCTTCCTCCCATCTTTCTCATTTTTTGTGCGTGTGAGGTTGGCGTATCATGTGTCTATTATTTAGAGATAGATATCTAGCTTTCTACTACTCATGATTTTAATTATCATCTTGCTTTGATTATGATATTCCTGTTGATTCTGCACTTGATAACCTTAAGGAAGGTGTATTTCTTGATTTTGCAAGAAATGATGATAAAGGAGCTATAATGAAGAAATGTTTGTTTCTCATCCGGGATAAGAATTCCTCCTACAAGAGTTTGAAGAGATTTCATTCTCAAGTTTGTCTCTTTCCTTCCTTGCCTCCTCACCCTGTGATTTATTGAGCTTTATTGTTTGAGATAAATGTGGGGGAGGGACTATCTTAGAAGTAAAAGTTATAATAATTTAAATTTATTGTTTTATATCTTTTAACAATTTCCTATAATAGGTTGCATTTTAAGGATTTATGAATTATGTTAGTTTTTTTCTTTGAATAAATCTTCCCTTTAGCACATGACTTTTTAACCATCTTCCATTCTCCTTTGATATATACTTTATTGATACGTTGAGGACAACACATGGTTTAAGTGTGGGGGAGGGATTGCTTTTGCTGATTTGTTTTGCTACTGTTTGGATTTCCATAATTTAGAAAAATTAAAAAATTATCAATTTTTTGAGCTAAATTGATTGGTTCTGTTGTTGTGATTCCCACATTCTGACTTGACTTTTATAATCCTTGGGCTTCATTTTTAAATCCTTATTGCTTTATATATGTGAACATTGGCATGTCTATGTGAGAATATATTTTGATTTTAGTTTTTATTTTTAGTTGATTAGCATAGTGGAGTGGCTTTGGTGTAATGTTATTAACCTTGTCTCACAGCTTGATCTTAGGGAGGAAACATCTTAGAGAAAGCCTTGTTGAAAGGATTGTTTTTAGCCTTACTTTTCTTTTTTTATCATGTGTGATTTACACCTAGTTTTGGTTAACCTCTAGAACTTGTTTATATTTTTTTTCAAAGTTGTATTAATACCTAGAATTGTGAGCATAGTAGGGTCATTCATTTCTAAACCATTTTACCCAAAGACAAGTAATCTCGATTGACCTTTGCTTACCCCTTTGAGCCCATCACTTTCATTTCATTCCATTGATTTTAAACAAATACTTTGAATGAGTTACATTATGTTCTTCATGATTAAATATGCACTATTAATGTTGCTATCTTTATCATTTTTGAGTTAGGTTTGCCAATAAAAAAAGAGAAAAGAAATAGAAAAGAGAAGAAAATGTGTAGAAAAAGCTAATAAAGAAGTTTGAAAAAAAAGAGAGATAAAAAGAAAAAAAATTGGCAACAAGGAATAAAGTTTGAAATAAGGCCTCCATTGATAGTTGAATATTGAATATTGGTTCTATTAGCACATTGGTATTCATTTGATAGTTGTACTTTAACTTACTTTGATCTATTTCTTAATACTCATGCATAAAACTTGTTCTATATTCTATTTCATCTATTCATTAGCCTTTCACCAATATTATAGCCCTACAAAGTCCCTTTAATCATAAATCTATAGTATGCAAGTTGTGGAGATAGTAGAATATTTAGAAGCCTATGGTAGATACTAATTTAGATGGATTGAGTCAAAATTCTCTATATTTGAGATATGAGAGATGTATTATGTTTCTTTTCCTTCAATCTTACTATGTCTCTTGTGTTAATTTCCTTACATCGAAGTATTTCATGACTATTGATTGGTTAGGGACAGAGGTTACTTGAGTTGATTACATATTCTTGCCTTGTAGGTTTTATGTTTTCTTGCATTGAGTTTAACTGTTAGATTTCTTTGACTAATATTTTTTTCAGGAGTGCAAAAGGTTAAGTGTAGGGGAGTTGATAAACCTATATTTTTATATATTTATTCATATCATTTTAGTCATTAATTATATTATTTGTGCATTATTTGAATTAGTATACTTTACATTGAATTATTGCATAACAGGGGCATAATTGTCATATTTTTATGATTTCTCCCAAACAAATATTTTTGGAACAAAAGGTATTACATTATTGTAATTTTGTATTTCAAGAATTTAGAAGAAATTGAAATTTACAAATGACAACAGAGGACCATTAATTCAAAAATTGTATTTGAGGATCTACGGGCCAAACCTTAAAATTTCGCCCATTAGGTTTATTTCATTCAACTTTTAATGATGCAGAGTGAACGCACATGGGGTGTGCTACGACACTACATACGCTGTTGTGACCTTGGAGACGTGACTACTCCTCTACCTCCATCATACCTATCATCATCACTGTCACCACATACCTCCATCTCTACCTCCCTTCCATCAACCATAGTCCATCTCCCACCATCACTGCACACAAGAGCAGCCACCGATTCCTCCATTAACGTCAAGCATAGGAGCACTAGAGCAACAGTGCACGATGCACACGCACACGACTGTCACCTTCCCTCTCATATTTGTCACCCACTCTGCCATGCTATTCCATCCTCCAACACATTAGCAACGATGATGCATTTGCAGCACGACATGGAGGCGACACATACAACAACTAGAACAAAGAAGAACGACTCAACACTCCTTTCAATCCAAATCATTATTCCATGGCTGAATTCTCAAGTTTGATTGTAGTCAGTGGTTAGTGCGTTCTAATCCTCTTATGCAGCGCAAATGCATGAGTTTGGGATTTTAAAGGGAGTTTAAGTTACTTTAATTTTCTACCCATTAATTATCTTATGGTTCTTAGATTTTAGGATAATTTTATAACTATTGAGAAGCTTTTCAATAATTTTTTATATTTATTGAGAATTATTGTGACTGGATTATTATTTGATAATTAATATTGTGCTATTTATAATTTAATTTTAATACTATGTTTTGGGTCAAGACTTTGTATTGAGATTTTAGTGAATATTCAATAATTTTTTAAGGTAACTTAAATTATTGGATCATTGTATCTCTTGGTGGCTTTAATTCTATTTTTATAAATTATTGAGTTATAATTGAGCGTTGATTTTTAATATCTTTAGTCCTATTTTACTATTTTAGTGGCAGTTAGTAGATTGGGATTTTAAAAAATATTTTGTGACAATTCGAGATGGTTTAATTGTTGGATTAAAAGCTTAATTATAATTTTTGATTCATTTTTTATAACCCATATATCTGTTGAAGCTATGATTGCCTATTTTATTGAATTGGAGGATTGCTTTTCTCATTGTTAATTACTTTCGTATCCATTTTCCATTCATTACCATTTTATTAAAAATATCAAAAATATTTTATTTAAATTTATTTTTAATTCATTATATTTAATTGTTAGTTAATCAATCCAAACCCCATTTTATAATTTAGATTACATTGTATTTAATTACATAGGAATTTAATTTTAAATTTTGGCTCCTCGGAGAGAATGACTCAGGTTACACTATATGCAATCCTTAGTTTAATTTTTTAAGTAACATCAAGGCGACATCGGACATAAGGTTGTTTCATAGAAATAAAGTGATGAGATAAAAAGTACTGATCATAGGAAGGATATACATATAAGGTTGAGAAATAAGAATAGTTTCAGAAAAGAATATAAAAGAATGCAATTAACCTTCTATCATAATAACTACAAATGTTGGGAACTGACGAAGTGAGATGAACTGTCTGAAGAAGTTACAGAAAAGAAGTGAGAAATTATAGACAATAAATTGAATAGTCACAATTGGACGAAGCTAATCTACAGCTAATGAAATGACAGAGTGTAGAAAGAAAACATCTAAATCGTACCTAAAAGCAACCAGTGTAGAAATTTTCGCTTTTAAACTGGACCTCTATGCAACCGATGTAGAAAGTATAGTTTAAACTGACTATGGAGGTATTCAGTATAGTAATTTTCTTATACACCCATCACATATACATCTGGTGTAAATATTTTATCTTATTTATAAAAATGTTACTAGTATTTTTTTTTAAATTGTCTCCACAATGACCAGTTTAAAAATACGGTTTTAGAAAACCTATTTTGTAATAGTATCTCTATTTTTTTTTCTTTCACTTTCTGTCTTTTTTTTATTGGTAGTGGACCCAATTTCCGCAGGCAGATCAACATATGATTCAATTCCCTCATTAGTAAATATATTAGATAAGCTCACAAACTTGTTTCTTAAAAAAATAGAGAGAGAGAGAGAGAGAGGTCCTTAAATAGCGTATTGTTCCATAGATGAACAACTCAGATTGATTTTAGTGGAAGGTGCAAGTTGCTCACAACGTAGTAAGTCAAGCTTCAAATCCTCGCTCAAAAAATAGCCATATTTAATTATCGATAATATCTTTAATATGATTATTTTCAATAAGAGAATATCTATATATACTATATATGTGTGTGGGGATGAACTAGGTACATAAGATGCCACCCTGTTGATTCTTTCCAAGTTCCATTACTAATAGCCATATATAGGTACCTGCCATATGTAAACACGACTATTTCACGACTATTTCTGTGGATACATTGCTTCTTTTATTTGGACCATGATTAAGTGTTTCTGAACCATAAGCCTATTTCTGATTAATTTGTTTCAATTCCTACGTACTCTCGTTAATTTCTCATTTTCAATCAAATACATTCTTGAAAAAAAAAACAGTTAATTTGTTCATATGCATTTGTCAAACGCTTTTGCAGAAATATTATTTGTGTTTGATGGATAAATATGTTTATAACAAGAGTCTAGTTAAAAACTTTATTTTTCTCAAAATACTGTTTAAGCCCGTTTTTACGATCAATAAATATAACTCTCTTTTTCAAAAAGGTGATTATTTCATGCCTAGCTATTTTAATTTTAATGATCTTTAATTCACGTAGCTAGGCATACTGTCTTACCGAGTTGAACTCTTCCATTATCGATTTTGTTTAATTCGATCACTTTTATTATAATTATAAGATAATAATATAATTAACTACTTCTAGATAGTGCGATGAAGATTAGACCAAAACAATGATAATTGCTCGTAAGGTTTAATTTACAGTCAAACGTCAAATAATTAAACCTCTCTAATCTGAGATTTGACAATGATTCATTATATTGATAATTTACTGTAGATTAGCTTTGCATGCATGTGATTTAACAAAAAGGCTTTGATTAAATTGACAGCCATGAGAGGAAAAGGCTCAGTTAGTGATAATAAAAAGGTGAAGTTGATCTTCTAATTGTCTGTTTATTAGTTTAAGCTCCGAAATAGACATTGGATCTACCTCCTCAAACACAAATCACATCATGAGTTAGTGTGGTCGTTACATAACGCATCACGCTAACCAATTTTTTTTATCATAATTAATTATATATAATTATAATAATTGTCTTTTCACACTTAGATAGATCAATCTAATAATAAGTTTATCCAGTTTGAAGAGGGTGTGTTGTTGATGCATATTAATCAGGGAAAATTATGCTTAGATCCTACATAAAATAATTTATTATTTAGAAGTCTCACGAAATCTCCAAACTATTATCAAGTCCCAAATAACTTGTGAATGAATGACAGATTCTAATTGATAAGTGGAAGGATATTTGTTAATAACTTCATGTGACAACTAACAAAAGGAAGAGCATTCATTAACAACTCAATATAACACAATTGATAAGTGAGAGGGTATTCGTTGACAACTCAATGTAAAACAATTGACATATAAGGGTATTCATTGGTAACTCATTGTGATAAAATTGATAATAAAAGTAAGTGTGTTATTTTATAATTAGAATCTCTGTTGCCCACAATAATCAAAACGTTAAAATATTTCAAACGGTTCAATAAAATGCTATAACATAAGTGGCAGGAGAAGCTAAAGAGATGACGTTGGCAATAGTTGAGAATCCTAAAACATATTGACCTTTGGGAATATTTCTAGATGTTCTTTGAACTGCTAGAAAGTTTATAGTAATTGGTGGGAAACAAAATTTTTAAAATGTCGATAGAATTTTTAGCGGTTGGGAGTCGCTACAAATATAGCACCAAAATTTAAATTTTAAAATATTTTTCTCTTGTTTAGTGTCCAAAATATGAATTTTCAGGGTTTGTTATTTTCTAATTGTTACAAAACTGTTAGAAACTTTATTCAAGGTAAAAAATAAAAGTATATTTTTTATTATTATAAAATATGATATTATTAATGAGGAAACTATTAAATATATTATATAAGATGATTATGTTGATATGTATAATTAACAATGTATTCTATGTTGTATATAAAAATATATTATGATAAATAATAATTAATTAAATTATGATTGTATTATGAATTTAATTTATTTGTTAAGGTAGTTGAGTTAGAGATGCAATAATTAGATATGAGATGATTTATAGTGTTGAAGTTCAATTCATAAGTTAAAGAAGTGGTTGATTGGTTGATATGAAGAAAGAAAATTTGGAAGAAGAAAATATAAGTATATTAGTAAACTATAAATAAAGATAAATAAAATAAATAAATTCTTACTATCCAAAAAAAAAGGAGTAGAAAGAAAAATAAATTTGAAGGAGAGGAGGTGGAGAAAAATAAATGTGGGGGTGAATGAATGAGGGATGATATAGTATTTATAGAGGTCTGTAAAGTATTTCTAGCGGTTTTATACATTTCTAGAAAATAAATTAACATTGGTTCAATTTTTTAAAAATTAAGGGTATATTTAGGAAACCCCCAAACTATGATTTTAAAAAGGCTTTTGATCCAAATTTTGGTTTGGGAAAATTTTAAAATAAATAGCCATATTTATCCAAAAGAGCTTCTGAACCAAACCATAGTTTCAGATAAGCTGGTAGGAGTAGCTTTTGGAAGTAAAAAAGCTTATGAACTATTCAATTATTATATTTTATCATTATTTTTTCTTACACACTCTCTCCTCTATTTTCTATTTTTTCCATAATCTCTAATCTCTCATCTCTCATCTCTATTCACTTTTCTTCACCCTCTCTCCTATTTTTAATAAAATTATCCCATTTTTAGTAATTTTTCAATTACAAAAGTCCTTTTGGTAATAACTATCCAAATACTCATTTATTCAGAACAATTTTTTTCTATAAACTCTTCTCCAAAAACCCTTTTTTAAAAGTTATCTATAAGCCATTTTTTTTCATAAACTTTTTTTAAAAGTCTATCCAAACACATACTAAATTTTTTAGATTTGTCTCGAGATAAAAAGACTAAAAATGCATTATTAGAAATGTTTCCTAGACATCTATGTCATCTCATCTCCTTATTCATTTACCCGGCATTTCTTTTCCTAATCTCCTCTCCTTTTTCTCTTTCCTTAAAATTCATTCTTCTCTCCTCCTCCTCCTCTTTTTTTTCTTTACATAATAAGAATTTATTTATTTTATAGTTTTTTATTTATTTTATTTATCTTTATTTATAATTTACTAACATACATATATTATTTTCTTTCAGATTTTCTTTCTTCATCTCAACCAATCCAACAATTTCTTCAATTTACGAATTGCATTTCAACACTACAAACTATCACATATCCAATTCTTACATCTCTAATATTTATCACAATATATTTAATCATATGATACAATCATATTATTTATCATAATTCTTTTAGAATCATATGATACAATCATAATTTAATCACTTATTATTTATCATAATATATTTTTATATACAACATGGAATATATTGTTAATTACACATATCAACATAATCATATGATATAATCTATTTAATAGTTTTTTAATTAATAATATCATATTTTATAATAATAAAAAATGTTTTTTATTTTTTAATATATAATAAATTTGCTAGCGGTTTTGTAACCTCTAAAAAATAATAAACCCGAAAATTTCAACTTTTGGAGCATAAACACAGATTTTTTTTTTCAAAAAATTAAATTTTAGTGACACATTTTTAACAGTTCATAACCGCTAACAATTCCATGCCTTAGGCGCGGAATTAACGTTAAGGGTGAGTGTGTGTGGTGCAATCAGAGTACTGAAGGTGCTCTCCATGCACTCCGAGACTACCCAGAAATAAAGTCTTTGTGGCTTTCCATCATTAAACCCATTTATGTTAACAAGTTCTTTAGATGCAACACCTGGAACTGGTGCTGCTTGAATTTAAAAGAGAAGATTGGCAAGGATGATGGGCCATGGTGCGAACTCTTTGTGATTATTTGCTGGCTTCTCTAGAAGAGTATAAATGATAAGTTGTTTGATGCTAAAAGTATTAATAGATATGCGACTCTCGGCAAGGAGAAAGCGATCCTGACTAGTTTTAGAGTAGCAAAAGCTCAACTGAAACAGGTCAGCATATCTCCTCACATCCTAGTGGGATGATGGAAGGGAGAGTTATTGTCCAGGTGGATGAAGTCTACTCTTACTATAATGGCCGGGGCAGGATGTGGAGGGATCACCACAGATTCCGGCGGCAATGTTCTTAAAGCTTTTATACAATCCATTAATGAAGGAGATCCCTTGGTTGCTGAACTTTGGGCATGCTTAACTGAACTCAAGCAAGCTTGGGAAGGGGAACACAGAAGAGTTTTCATGTTAATTTAGTGACTCACTGGAGGCGATACAGTTGCTTGGGGATGGCGACAATGATCTTCATAGGAACTGGGATTTGATTAAAGAATGCTGCACAATGATACAAAGAGAATGGCTTGTAGAAGTCCGTCATCTCCGAAGGGAAGAGAATTTCGAAGCAAACGCACTAGCCAAACAGGCATTGTCTATGCCACTAGGGTTTCATCTCTCTCATCTTGAAGACTCTACTAATTGTTTTGGTCAATTAGTTTAGCTTCTTTTGTATTCCCATCTTATAAAAAAAAAATAAGTCCAGTTTGATAATATTTAGATTATATAATATGTTTGTTTTCCTATTTTGCTCTTCTATACAATTAAACTTGATAAGTAATTAATTTTTATAATAAATGTAGCATGTGCTTTTTTTAATGGCATATTTATTTGAAAAACTTTACAAATTTTTTATACGTTTAATGTTATAACTATCATTTAACTAATATTTTTATCCATGTGAGATAGTTAAACCATGTATATATTGTGGACTATAGAAGTATGTGTGTGTATATTGTTAGAAATAAACCTCTCATACATAATTAAATATATTCAGATTATAATATAAGTAAATATGAAACCTATATGAGATATAACAAAAGATTTAAAATTACCTCTCACAATTAGCTTAACTAACTTGAGAAGAACTGGAACATTAATTCAAATACTTGTCAATCATATGATACTGTTAGATTAAAAAACATATTTTTTCAGCTGATGATTAGGCACAATGATAATAACTTATGTACTTCTATCACTAGTGGAGAACCCTCAGAAGTGAGCAGAGAAAAAATATCACTCTAGAATTCAGAAAACTATCGCACTAATAATAGTCAATTGTTAATTTTTACCATCATAAAATTAATATTAATAAACTGAATCAATAACTCACTTTGAATTGAGTCTAAATGACTACTGACCCCATTTAAAAATATTTATTAATTATTTTAATTAATATCTAAATAAGTTATAATATTATAATAAATATCTTATATATGTATATATGTATGTATGTATGTATATATGTATGTATGTATGAATATCTTTACAAGTCTGACTCTCAGGGTGTCTTAATTATTAGCTCACCTGTTATAAATGCAGAGCACATGGAGGGGTCTCCTTGCAGCTGCTTCTGCTATTTTTATTATATTTATTAAATGAACGGCTAGTATAGAATATTGTAGGACGAATTAATGGTATTTTCTTTTCAATAACTTGTCCTTTCCATTAAACAAATGTTTGGATATTATAGCTCGAGACGAATCTCTTTTCATGTTACAAAGGAAAACTCTCTCATATTTTTGGATTTCTGTCCTTTAGATATTCTTATCTATTCCAATAACTAATCAATTATGTTCATCCCTTAAACAAAATAACGTGTTAGGTTAATCCCATCAAATATATATATAGTTAAAAATAATACTAAGATCGATATCCCAATAAATATTTTCATGAATTTAATGTTAAACAGTAAATTATTCAATAATATCCATTCTAGCAACTAATTTCGTTTCCCATAAGCTCTTGTACGTTATGACGATAGTAATTTGATACTTCCATATTGTTCCATCGCCAATAACTCACTCGTTTGAATTTTTCAATTTAGATAAGACCTTTTTAAGGTTGAAAATGACCCCATAGTAGTTGAATTGTGATAATCATATTAACTATTCAACATACCATTAAGGGATATTCAATATATAACTGCCAATGCTATATTTTCTCTGAGTTAATAGAATATTTTGTCTATTGAATTTATATGAATTTTAGTTTAGTTTCTCAAAATTTAAATTATGAGTTTTAATCTTTTAAGAAGTAAAATGGTTTTGCTTTTTATTATATTATAAAAAATAATATTTTAGACAAAAATAAATTTAATATACTACAATATATAGTTTAAAATTCGAGAGACTAATATATAAAAAAAATCATATATGGGTGAATAACATTAATATATTATTATTTTTTACATAAAAAATTATTATTACATAATATTCACTTATTATACTATTTTTTTTTATACTTACCTTACTTTCTTAAAAGCTACATTGATCTTCCTAAAAAATTATGAATTGAATCCGGCCATACACAGTTGGAAGTTAAAAAAGAACCTAAGCAAGTGGGAAGTTGTTAAACCTTGTGACCCATCTTGTATGTTCTTCTTCGCTTCCACTTCCCTACCATTTATTTACCTGCATCCAACCAAATAGCCGCCTTACATTGAATGTACTCTCATAAAATTCACTTTTAGTTTATCATTTTTTGAATCTTCATGTTTCCCAAACAATATCGTTGTAATTGACTTTTCTTCTTTCTCTTTCTTTGATCAAAGTCTAGAGAGCGACGCAGAAAGAATTCCAAGTTTTCAAGAGAAAAGATATTTTACTCTAAAATCTGCAAACCGAGTTATCAACAGGTTGCTTAACATTGATGAGCCGTATGTTACTACGATCCATTAACACAATCATGGGTCGTCATGTTCTGTATACAGTCCCATATATATCTTGAAAGAACACAAAAAAAACGAAAAGAAAAAGAAGGGATATATATATATATATAGGCGAAAGTATGAGTCAGACAAAATAATGAACCAGCATGGACAGGGGAACCAAGCAAAGTCCCCTTTTCTTCAAGTCTGTGCAGAGAATAGTACTCTTTGCCTTTAAATTCCCCTGCTGCTTATCATCATTTTCATCATCTATCTCCGATTCTGAATAATGTTCTGCTCCTCTGAAATCCTTGACCTGCACAATCATTGTCATAAGCCACATGTCTCTGTTTCAGGATGGAAGAAGCCTTGGCTGTTAAACAAGAAGGGCATGCCATTAATAAATCAAATTCCAGGTTTACCATGGAAGCAGCAACATCATTCGTTTGATTATCAACCTTTCTAAAACTCGTTTCAGTTGTGTATAAGTCCCCAACCTAATGGTAAGAAGAAAGAAAGAGTATACATAATGATGAAAGATAAAGAAACAGAGAAGAAGGGAATCATAAAGCAGGGGAATTATTATTGGCGAAGATACCTTGGGGCTATTGACAGGGGAGCTAGCAGTGTCCTCGAGAGGGTCGTCCTGAGAAATCTGTTTGGTTCTGGTTTTCTTGAAGGTAAGCTTATGAGGAAGATGATGGGGGTGTGAGAATTTCCAAGCGGCAGAGGAAGCAGCATCGGAGAGAAGAGAAGAGCCACCGACGCTGAAACGGGAAGCGTGGGAGAAATCTTGGAGGTAAGAAGTCCAGCCACTTTCCTCAGAAGAACAGAGTGATTTTTGCGGCAGAGAAGAAGGGCTTAGAGAGTGGTCCATTTGTGGATGAAGGAGGAGGAGGAGGAGGAGAAGAGAAAAAGGAAGAAGAGGGATTTATAAGAGAAATGGAGATTAAAGAGAGTTAAAGGAGGGGGTGGGTGGGGCCAGAGGATGAAGACCTGAAACTGGGAGGGAAAAGAGCAGAGGGGGTTGACCTTTGTGGTTGAGGATGGATTTCCGGTTGGAATTGGGAGCCCATTACTTGGTTTTCAACCATTCCAATTAATGAAACTAAGTAACAAACCTTCATTTTCAATACTTGGACCCATTCATCAATCCCTTACCTCCACTCATTTCATATTATTATTATTATTATTATTATTATTAATTTATTATATTATACGTCTACACTACACTAATACGAATTTTCTAAGTTATATATTTTGATTCGATTCATTGTTATGTGCTCTAGTTGTAGTTATTTTAGTTGCCAACCAATTCACTAAAATTTTATTTTGATTATATTTGGATCCGACTTATATCGCACATTTAGTTATGATGAATGAGTCTCTCAATAGAAATTTTTTATATATATTAAGATTCGAATTCGAGACCTTACTTAAACATCGAATTACTTACTATTCAAACTAAACTCTGGTAGTTGCTCTAGTTGTAGTTGATTTGCTTCAGTTTCGGACTAAGGGGTGAGGGCTCACATCCTGTTTCATCATGTTCTTTGAGAATTCCCAACGTCGCAATTAATTAGATTTTAATACCTAGTTAGTTGCTTTATCCAAGATCTATATAACGTTTTGTGAAAAACTAAAAAGTTACTACCATAAAAATTTTAGTAATATAAAGCTCTATTAATTTTTTTTAAATATTGAGTTTTAATTCTTAGAAGAGAAACATATAGGAGAAGAAGTAGCCATGAAATAAAATTTCTAAAGTAAAATATAGTACCCATTAATCTTTTTAGATGGGAACTTCTTGTTTTCTTTTTATCTCTGGCACGTATATCCTTATATTCAAAATAATTATATTTAAGACATATGATCCTTATGGAGGTGAAGGGATTGTTTAAAAGGAGGTGGAAAGTGGATTGCCAAATGCCAATTCATCAACAGAGGAAGAGAATGGGAGAGGAGACGCTCTCGCGAAACAAGCTCTGAAGGATTGTCTGGGTTTTCAAATCCTGTGCCCTCTTAATGTTCTTCTTAGCATTTTGAATGCCTAAGGTGAAGGTTAATGCTAGTTTTGTTTTTCGTTTTTAGTATTTTTGCTTTCATTTGTGTATCAAAAAAATCTATTTGAGACATAGTTATATATTGAGTTAAGAAACTATAAGAATTATAAGAATTTAGTAGCTTCAAATAAAAAAAAACAATAAAAATTTATTTGGTTAAGACTAAAAGATATTATAAGTAACTATAGCATTTTCTCCTATACCCAACTCTCTTTTTTTATTTTTGTTACAAATCTGTTTCACCGAAACTTTACTCTGATTACATTAGGATCTAACTTGCGTTGAACACCTGGTTATAGTAGGTAAGTCTCCTAACGAGAATTTTCTATATTCACTAAGGTTCGAACTTGAGACCTCGCTTAAATGATATCGAGTCGCTTACCACTCAGACCAACCCCTTTTGGTTACCCAACTCTCATTGATAGTTTTTTTTATTACCCACCCAATTCACTTGAGTTTTACCCCGACTACATCTGGATCTGACCTGCGTCACGTACCTGGCTATGGTGAGTGAGTCTCCCAACAAATTTTTTTTGATACGCTAAGGCTCGAACTTGAGACTTCACTTAAGCAATATTACCGTTTATCACTCAGATTAACCCCCATTGCTAGTTAGAGAAACCTTTGATATTTCAGTTTTTGGGCTTTATAATGGGTCAGATGACATGAACTCAAATTGCCCTAGCCCAATAAGGAAATCCTCAATTTTGGGCCTCATTTTGACGAGTGTTGTATTAGACCCAAAAAAGTATGCTGGCCCAATTAGGTTCAAAACCGGGCGAGTAATACTGGGCTAGTTTTGAGCCTAATGTTTGATTCCGTTGGATGGAAAAGACAGAATAAATCAATAAGAATTGAGCCTGATACCCATCGTCCGTGGGTTCAGTTGGCGAAGGGATAAGACATACTACTATTTAGAGTGTGTTTGAACCCTGGGGAATACCACTTTATTGTGGTTCCAGTCACGGCGCTTGGGGAGACATCCTAGCTCTTGGGTGCTTAGGTTTACGCCTGAGGGTAATAGACGGCTTGCCCTGCCCGACATTGGTATCGCCTAAGAGAAAAGGAGACTTCGCCCTGCCCTTGGATCATGGGTGAGCCCAACCCCTTTCCAAAAATTTTTGTACCAAAAAAAAAAAAAGAATTGAACCTAATAGAAGGAACTAATTCTTTATAATATAATAAATTAATATTTAAATCTCTAATATAAAAAATACACTCGTTTATTGTTTAAGTGTCTTAAATAAGATTGTTTCCAATAGCCATATATACCTAGGAAAAAAAAACAAATAATAGAAGACAACACACCTACACAAGTGAGAGGGAGAGATGGTTAAAAGAGACTTTTAATGTGGGTAAAAAGTATAGATGGTAAAACGGGTTCATCCCACAAGTTGAGCCTATTTTACCTATAATTGGGATACTCTATAGCTCATTTTTTTTAAATTATTAATATTATTATTTATTTTATTTAAATATTATTTTGAATACCTACATTATCGAATACTAGTAAAAATAATTACTTATTTGTTGATATTTATTAAAATATTATAATTGATTAATATTATATTAATATTTATTGTTATAAAATTTGATATTTTTTTATAAAAATTAGGAATTTTTAAGAGTATAATATTATCAATTTTTTTATTTTACTAATATAACATTAGAAATTTTTTATTAATATTTTAAAATTTTAAAAATAATTTGTTAAAACTATTAAAAAATTAAAAAAATGGTGACAAGCTTTGCCGGTCTATTTTAGAGCACGCTGTAGGCCACGAGTTATAGTAGATTGGCCCACAACGAGCGGGCTGGCCGCTTTCTCACCCGTAGTAAAAAGTATCTAACATATTAAAATATTGTTTTTAGTTGTAGGAAGTATTTTAAAGTATTTTGTATTGCCCATTTGTTTGATCATTAAATTGCGACTAAGGCTGAAGTTTGATTTATGAAGCTTAGTTGGCATATGATATATAAAAAAATTTAAAACTTATTCTTACTTTTCTATTTTAAAAAACGAATTTCAATTTTTTTTGTTTTAATAAATAATTAAGTAAAAATAAGTTTCCAAACATTTTTTTGTTTTTCTATTTTTTTAAAAAAAACTGTTTATTAAAACAAAAACAAACAAGGCTGTTATCTTTAAGAAATTAGGTTGGTTAGCCCTTAGCTCACAATGTCAGAATGTTGTGTGTGTTTGGGTAATCCCATACTATATATTTAAAAGATTTTTTGGCATAAGAAAAAATTTCAAAATAAATAGCTTTAAAATTTCAAAAATACTTTTAGGCTAAACTACGGTTTAAAACTACAGTTTTAGATAAATTTTTAGAAATAATTTGTAGATGAGAAAAGGGGATTATGTGCATTAAAAGACCATTTTACTCTTATTTTTCAGACACACTATTCACTCCTCTCTTCTGTCACTTCAAGTATTCTTTTTCGTCGCTTTCCTCTTCTTCTCCCTACCATTGTACTCTCTTTGTCCTTTCTATCGTCACTTTTGTCTGTTGCCGTTGGAGAGAAGGAAGTTGTTGTGGGTTGCAAAGAGGAGGAAGTCACAGAGAGGACAGGAAGACGTTGGTCACTACTCGCCAGAAGAAGGAAAGGAGGAAGACGCTAGATGGTGGTCGCTGGTCGTTGAGCATTGCCGGCTGCCTGGAATTTTATACAGGGAAAAAGAGGAAGAATATAAACAGTAAATAAGGAAAAAAGAAGAGTAAAGATAAGACGTTGTAGTTTGACAAGTGAACAATGATGATTTTTTTTTCACCTCATACCCCTTCTGATAATTTACTAATTATAAAAGTTATTTTGATAATAAATATCTAAATACTAGTTTACTCATAATTATTTTTTTTCATAAATTCTTCTCTATAATAGCTTATCTAAAAGTACTTTTAAATTATTATCTTCCAATAAATTTTTCTCTAAAAGCTAATATAAAAGGGCTGGTTCTCTTCATGAAATTAGGCAAGGTTTTATCAATTCTATTTTCAATATGAAAAAGAGGTCATATTTCATCTAAAATAGAATATATATATATATATATATATATATATATTGTTTTCAATTTCTCTTTTTTTTTTTTAAAAAACATATCTTACGGACCTGGAACATCCCCAAGCTAATTCACCATATATAACTTACAACTTTCCCAGATTGTAAGTACGTACTTGTACTTATCATAATTTATCATTCTTTAATTATTTCTTCATACAACAAATACAAAATGAAAATACAGCATATTCAACTGCTCCTTTTATCTTTGCATTCAATAATCACCCATCCACCTAAAGAACTAATTAATGTAGTCAATTTGATCAAAACCCCTTATAGGGAAACAGATTTCAACGTAACCTAAGCTAATTTTGAATATCAATGTATTCATCCACATTAGCACATAATAATAAACTTAGGCCTTTCAAATTTTTTGAGTGCATATATATATATATATAGAGAGAGAGAGAGAGAGAGAGTGGAACCTATATAACTATATAAGGGAAAGAAACCTTCAATTGTGTCTTTGACTTCGCCACACTTGAGAGTGATTAATGGATTGGACCCTTCTGGATTGAGGGACAAATTGCTTGCTATAAGAACTTAAAAACTTGTATTCCTGATATAAGAATAAGTTAAATTTTTTTAGATAAATTAAAAAATATTAAATAAATAAATTAATTATGACTAAATCTAATAGCTTTAGACGACTCTGTATTATATGCTCTTTAATTTAACTAAATTAATCTATTAACTTTTATATTAGTTATATAATTAATTAATTAATTTATTTTTCTTAATATATTAAAAAAATTAAATAAATCTTATATTAAGTAACTCATGTACTATTATGTTTTATAGGTCAACTTCTTAACCTCTAAATTGTACTTTTAACTTTTCTATACTTAACATCTCTCGTCTTTTAAAATATAAAAGTTGATTTGGTTTAATTTGACTAATCCCTTTCTTATTATTTAAAGAGAGTTATTATATTCATGAATTTTTTTGGTCGATGATTTGATAAAAAACTCTTTTTTTGGGCCAAGGATCAAACTATGCGTACATGAACAAAAGAAATTATATTACACAATTCTAGTAAGATCCAAAAAATTACTGTTTTGAGAAGCTAATCACAGAAGGAGAGGACCTTGTTTAATGCGGGGTTCTTGGGGTTTGACTGAGAATTCTAAATATACCTACGGTTCTCTGATACTTTACTTTCTGAAGTGAAAGATGACGACAAATAGGTAATTGGGAGCCACAGGCACTTGCCTTTGCCCCTAGGGCAGCTACATGTCCAGGCAACAATTAAGCTTGGATCACCCACACCATACCCTACCCGCAATGAACTCCCAATTTTAATTTGTCAACTCCTATCTCTATTATATGCTACAAAATAACACACACACACACATATAAAGGACATCCCATTGCATAAGGCTCCTACTATATAGAGTTTGAGGAGGGATAGATATATATAGTCTTATCTTGTAAAAAGAGAAACTATTTTTAAGATTTATACCCATAAATTCCATGTCACATGGCAATAACATTACTGTTTCCCTAAAGCTCACCTTCTATATACTCCCACTAGATGGGGTTTGAGGAAAGGCAAGAGGAAAGACTATTTCTATCAATCACAAGGTTCCTACTATATAGAATATAAGGAAGGATAGATATATACAATCTTACTTTATAAAAAGAGAAACTATTTCTAACATTTGTACACATGACCTCCAAGTTACATAGCAACAACATTACTATTGCCTCAAAGCTCACCTTTTATACTCCCACTAGATGGGGTTTAAGGAAAAATATATATACATAGTCTTACCCAGCAAGAAGAAAGACTATTTCTATGTCTAAAGTTCCTACTAGATAGAGTTTGAGGAAGAATAGATACATAAGCCTTACCTAGTAAAAAGAGAAACTGTTTCTAAGATTTGTACCCATAACCTCCAGGTAACATGGCAACAATATTACTGTTGCCCCAAAGCTCACCTTCTATGCTCCTACTAGATGGGGTTTGAGAAAAGATATATATATATATACACATAGTCTTACCCTACAAGAAGAAAAACTATTTATAGGATTTATACTTATGAACTATAGGTCTTATAGTAACAACTTTACTGTTGTCCCAAAGCTCACCCTCTATGCTACAAAATATATAAAATTAACAAATATGTGTATGTAATAATAAATGGAATGCCCATCTAACCGAGAAGATAGGCGCCGGGGGGGGGGTTGTTGTTGGGAAGTTTGAAAACGATATCTCAGAAGGCATATACGCTAAAAGAAGAGGTTAATATGACCATGACATTTCCTCAAAGTGAAAAATAGAGATATATACCCTTAAGAAGATGATTATTACTACCATCCAACTTCTCCGTTTAGATCATTCATCTTTGTGTTCCAATGTTTTAACCTTTGAGGGGGAAATTAAAGAGAGGGAGAGATATATAGAAAGCTATGTCTACTGATCTATACATTAATTGAAGAGAGCTAAATCTGATGATATATATATATGTCTACTGATATATATATCATCACGAGAACTGTAAGTAGGTGTGTGTGTGTGTGTGTATAGATCAGGATATTAATTTGGTGGAGGAAGAGGGAATGTTAATTGAAGTGTTGTGGGATCATGAAATCATTCCTTAATTAAATACACAAAGCCATATATTATTGCTAGGTGGATGAGAGGAGTTATTTATATCACAAGAGTTCGATCAATTCAACAAATATATATTATTAATAATTAAAGACTACTGAGAGTTTAATAAAAAGGTACAACCAAAAAGAAGAAGACCAGCTTGAGTGTTTTAATGGCAGACAAGGACTGGCGGCTTCAATATTACCACCTAAGTTCCCATATTAATGTATGTGGCGGGTACGTAAATATCTCCACATTCTCTCTTACCTACTGCCTATGCATTTTCAAGACTAATAGCAACAATTCTTTTTTCAAAAAGTATTTTTTTTAATAACTCTTTGAATTAATCACTGTTCTATTGAGGATCATAAAAATGAAAAATATAATCAGATTTGACCTTTGAGTAATATTTTTGAAGAATAATCTGTTACTTATTAATTACTACCAACCAATTTGGATTTTAAGGTCGATCATACCCCAAAGAGGTAGCAAAGCTAGCTGTCCCAAGTCCCAACATCATAAAACTGAGTGTACCTCTGCATATAAGATTACCTATATATATAGCTCTCAATATAAAATCTTTTTATATTTTTAAGAAATACTATAAGGTGAAAATTGAAGAGTTAATAATAATAAATTATAATATAAAAATTTGCAACAAGTCTATATTTATGTTGTTTTGGACTTTTTGATAATTAAATTTTTCTTTTGAGACTTCATAACAATTCTCCGGTTTTTTAGTACAAAGGCGCACTTGAAAATTAAAGTTCAAAGGTACAGGAACCCATAAACAAAAATAACAAACAAGGAGAATTAACCTAAATCTATCATAAGTTGGTCAAAGGAGTAGGTTGGATGATTCTAGAGAATAGTTAACTCGTTCGTGGTTCACGTCATGAGCTTCTCTAGTAAGAGATTCGGCACATTGTAAAATGCTTCTATGTTAGAATGTATAATTTCAAGATCCCAATATAGATGACAAAGGGAAAGAACTAATTAAAGCTAACTTTGCTAGTTGAAATGAAGCTTTTTAATGAAATAATTCAAATGTTTTCATAAATAACCAACTTAAAACGATGTCATGAGCTCAAATAAGGCCGTATGTATATAAAATATTTTGTTATAAGAGATAAAATATATTTGGATGATCTTTACGCTTTAAGAGGATTAGTTTTTAGAGATGGATTGGATGATGTCACATCAATTTTACCAAAAAAAAATGTTTTCATGAATATATACTTGTATTTAAAGAGATCATTCTCCGAATATGACCCATACATGGGGGGAAAGAGGGGCCCATTAATGCATGCAAGTGCGAGAGGGCATGTATTTTCATTAGTAACTATAGAAACGACATTAAAGAAAAGGAAATTTGGCGATGGATAAGTATATATAACACAGTTTATATGGGAATAGCCATGTCAAGATCATGTAGAAATACATGGTGAAGTTTAAAATAGAATAATTAGGAGTATTGTTTAACAAAGTCTTCTCATCTCATAATTACTGCTCTGTGCTTAATTAACTTAATTAAAAGGGGGAAATTAAAGGAAGAGAATTGTTGGGTAAAAATAAGGTAGGTAAATGGAGTTTTGTTAGTATACGTATGAGCATATGATATGATAGCGTATGGGGAATGGTACAGGAAGTGGGGCAATGACGTGCAAAGCAAATAATTAAAATGCATAAGATATATAATTGCATTTAATTTTCTTAATTTGTCATGCTCATCTTTTATATATAAGAAATATAATTTCAATATAGAATATTGATGCATGCAAGTATTAATTATGAATGTATATAGAGAGAGAGAACGACAGAAAAGAGAGCGGGGTAAGCATGAGCACAGTAAATGGGGTTCAGAAGGCATTGATGAGAGTGAGGGATGCCTCCTTTGAAATCTTCTTTGAACTTATTCCCTTCCCTCCTTCCACTATTTATTTTTTCTTTTAATTAATTACCATATATATTAAGAACAAAATTACATAATAATCCTACATCTTTCTAGGTTGTTGATTAATAAGAGGTATTTATGAAAAAGAAATCATTTAATTATCCGTATTCATTTCATAATATAATTTACAATAATATTTTGGACTATTGGAGGAAGTATAATGTTTCAAATTAAAATTACCATTATTAAAGTCAATTATATGAATGAATTAAAAAAAGTCAATAACATTTATCCCATAGTCAGATACAGTATATATTTGGCCAAAGAAAAAATATATAGTATATCTTCAAAAGCAAGAGAGGGAGAGTTACAATTATGAAAGATTTCCTTAAAAAATAGAAATAAATTCTTCGTAGATTTTATGTAAGGTCTTGTATTAAAAATGATCAAAGCTTATTTTATTTTTTTTAAAAAAATCTTATATATAAGTTTAGTTGTATAATATTTCTCCGATCTTTAATATATATCATATTTAACTAATTTAATTATATTAAAAAAAATTAATTAAATTAGTTAATATGTTATTTTTTTTAAATTACCCTAATCATTTAATTAAATTAAAAAAGATAGTTAAATTAGTTAATATATCATCTTTTTTAAAATATCATAACCATATTCATCAATTCCCTCACACTCTCTCTCTTACTTGATTATTATTTAGAAAATATCAATAGGAGTATGTTAAAAAAATATTAATAAACATAAAAAATATATTTTATATTTAGAACCGATATTAAATTTTTAATTATATCATATATTAAAAATTAAAAAAATAATATTTACCTATTATCGCTTTCAGTTATTACTATCTTTGCGTTATCTTATTTCTCTTTCATCCCAATAATATTTCAACGCCCTACAACTAATTAAGTCTTTCATAATTCCTATTTCTATTATTTTATCTTGGCTTAAGGATTATCAGCACCTTAAATATTTTATGATTCATCCAATACCTGAAGTACTTTTTTAGGTGTGTTGAACACTTTAAATTGCTAATGGCAAAATTATAGAATAAAATACTTAATGTTCTGTACGTACTTAAGAAATATTTTAAAAAACTAAATAAATTATAAAATATTTTAAGATATTAGACATATTTATAAAAATATTTTAAAATGTTGAATAAATTACAAAATACTTTATAGTGCTTAACATAATTGAAAAAATATTTCAAGCTGTTGTTGAATGAACTTTAACCCTTTTATTTTTTGAATTAGCAAGTTAAACATTTATAGGACAGTCTTAAGTGTCGCTAAGTCATAAATGCTTTGACCATAATGCCCTTTTACTTGTATCTCTTACTACTACCAGTTATTATTATATAACACCCTTCCTACTCACACATTTCTCTTATGCCTCACATACAACTTACAAATTAATCCTTATAACATTGTTTATTGGCCTCTTCATATCACTATTTTTTCAGAATATGATATTATTTGGTATTATTTTAAACTAATTTAAATCCGTATATTGTTAAGTCTCAAATTGAGATAATTATTTTAATTTACAAGAATCAAATTTTACCCCTTTATCGGCATGTTCTAACTTTTTTTTTGTACAAAATTTTTTAAAAAATAGTCGGGTTCACTTACGATTTAAATATAGAGAGAAATATCTCTTCCTCTTAAGCGATATTAATATCGGATAGGGTTAACTATCTATTATCTTCAGACTTAAACCTAATAACCTATGAGATAAGATACCTCCTTAAGCACCGCGATTAGAATCACAATAAAATAATACTCTCTAAAAATTAAATATATTTTAAATAGTTATATATATCATCTCTTTATATCCCCGGAGTATTAACTCAATTCAAGGGAGCTGATTTCCTATATCCAGACAAGAATTGGAGAGGATGCTGTCAAAGGCCCATTTGTCATATTTTCCTCGATTTTATATCCACTAATATTATTTTCCATTTTCTCCTTTTTTAATCCCTCTAATAAATGCATTTTGTGCATATACCATATGAAACGTGATAATTATGGTAAGGCGTAGCTAATATTTTAATCAATTTGTTTGCTTCTTTATATTTTGACAATGATATAGTTTATATTGACGTAGTCGTAATTTATTACCAAAATCATTATCAAAGATCAACCTTGCTCGGTTCATTTATTCCTTCAAATAAATAAATGATAAAAATTTATTATTAAATATAAGTCACTTATAAAATAATTAATAATATTTTTTTAAAATTTTATTTTTATTAAATATAAACTTGTAGGGTAATTAATGACCTCTTTTTTTTAATACTATTTTTAATAAGGTAAATATAGACAATTTTATCAATTTTAATGCATTCTCTAATAAACAAAAATAAAGTATGAGTGATTTATATATATGAACAGAATGATGTCATGTTTAAAAAAAGAGATGCAAATAGTGAGATTATATGGTTATTTATTATTTTTCTATTTTCTATTTATTCCTTTTTTATTTTATTAAAAACAGTTTACATATTTTAGTGTATACTATATACTCTACGCATTTCAACCTATAGCCTATTGGAATCCAGAATCAAAAGTATCAAAGGCATTCGTCAATCGTATTTAGTTGACTAGGATGATGTAATGCAATTAATTAAATTATAATCAATTTAAGCTACCTTCCTTAAAATACGGAATTAATACATCCGATGTAGTGATTGAGGTTCCTTGGCCAGAATAATCAGTTTGTACACACCACTGACTACTTGTATTAATAAAATAATTCCATTTTTTTATAAAAATCAATTCTGGTTATATGATTGGAAATTAATGGATTTAACAAACAAAAAAAAAACAGAAACAAAAAGTTCTAGAATTAATTAGTCTACAACATGTAGAAAGAGACACGGTGTCAAAAATTAATAGTAGAATTCATTACATCGATTTGTTCATTCGTCCATAATTTTTCCACGCTGAAACTCCAACTCTCATTTCCAAATAAATACGTTATAATACACACACACACATATTTGGTTATTAAAATTCTAATTCTCTATCCTTATTTATAAGTTATTTTTAACATATTTTATATTGACTAAAAAAATCTGAAATTTTATTAATTATGTTATAAAATTTAACAATTTTTCAACTTTATCTTTATTTATTATACATTCCACCTAATTGAAAAAAAAGTTATTAATAATAAATGAGAGTAAAATGGTACATTGATATAAAAATTTCTCTCCACTATATAAATAGGATTAAAATTGGATCAGATAATTATTTAACTAATTTAATTAAATTAAAAAAGATAATTAAATTAATTAATATGAGATATATTTTTTTTAAACATCTTAATTAGTTTTTTAATTCCCTCCCTCCCTCCCTCTCTTATTTAATTATTATTAATAGAGTATCAATAAAGATAGTTAAAAAAAATAGATTAATATAAAAAATATATATTATATTTATAATCAAGATTAATTCTCTAGTTAATTTTTTATTAGGGTTGAGGAGTTGTTTTTTAAAAAAGAATCCCAAAAGGCCCAAAGGCAAAAATTTGTAATGGAAAAAAAATATGCTTTGTACATATCTCTCTTTCACACTGGCAATTACACCTCCTTCGCCTCCCATTAAATGCAATTGCACCCTCTCATTACGCTCTGCAATTACTCATCACTGTCATATTTTTCTCCATCTGTTTCCTCTTTACCTCTTTCAATTCCTTTGTCCTTTCTTCTTGCTTCATCCTTCCTCCGTCCTCTTCCTCTTCTTCCTCTCTGTCAACAAAAGCTTTTCTGGCTACCAGCTGGATCATCCCTCTTACTTCCTCTTCGTCGCTTAACGTGTTCTTAGCACTCACCGTAACATTCTGAGATCAAGCAGCTTTATTCACTTCCGAAAAGACTCCACTTTTAGGCCCAAAGCTGATCTTCATCGCCTTCAACAACATTACTATTGCTCAAAGCTGGTAACTGTTATGTGTGTTTCTCTGCAACTTCTATTAGACCCTTGTGTGCATATCTGTATATATACAGTCTTCAGATCTCTTCTCTTGTATAACGAAATTAAATCGGCGCGCAACACTGTATTCTACTTCTCTTTTTCTCAATGAAGGAAGTTTAATTTGCTGTGTGAACAGCTAGGGCTAGAAGGAAAAAGAAGCAGTGGCTATGAGAGATATAGAAAAAAGAACAGGAGGCTTTGGATCCATTGAGAGATCTTGAAGGGCGTTGCTGTATATGTGTGTTTAAAGTGATTAGATTCGATAATTTTATTCTGTCAATAGCAGTACATAAGAGAAAATTGGAAATTGTTGACGCGTCCTATTTATATACATATGTCCGCATTTTTGTTAATGTTAATTAGGTATAAAACATGAGAGAGACCCTTCTCTCTTTTTGCAGGCCAGGTCACGTTGTAAAATGCCTGTAATTTCACGGTTTTTTTGTTTTTTTCTTCTTTGTAGTGATTCCTCAGCATCCTTCGAACAGCTATGCAACTCAGCCCCAAGTTCTTCATCATTCATAATAAGCAACCCTATATCAGTTCTGGCTAGTGGGTACAGAGAGCTGAAAGTTAGATAAAGAGGAAAAATACTGTTTCTGGTAGTGAAATATGCCTGCCGGTATAATGATTCCGGCGAGAGATATGACCTCGGTGATCGGAAGAAACGGAAGCCTTGGTGGGTTTGGATCATCCTCAGCTCTCCCTGTCGGCCAGGTCGGTGCTGAATACTTTCAACTAACGTCATTAATTTTTCTTTTATTTGACCAAAATCCAGATGCTAATTTGCTGGCTGCGATTAGATTCATTTTTTCTGCTGTCTTCTGAAACCTCATTAATTTTTCTTTTACATGAGAATATCACAAAACTTAACCCGTTTTATTAGTGAAATTTGATCTTTCCGAAACAGAGAAAATTCATGTAAATCCTTCTCGATATTCGGAAACCGCGTCGTCATCGTTTCTTCTCTCTTACTGTTCAAATCTACTGCTACTTTTACTTTTACATCATTAGGTTATACTTTACCCCATTGAAAGAAAACTAGTCAAATCCCTTTCTACGAGACTTTTTTTTAGTTGTGAAAAATAATGGTAAAATCCTGTGAAAGCATGAACATAAGTAGCAGTAGTGTGTTAGAAAACGTTGTTGTCCAATTTCTTTTTTGAGTGGTACTATTTTTCTGGTATTGTGTTTGTTTAGATTGAAAAACCATAAGCCCTTGGGAATCTTAAAGATCTGTAGATATGTTCCAGCCAAACATGATGGAAGCAGGTCATCAGCTCCACCACCCATTGGACATGGCTCCCAACACTACCTCCGAGAGCATTGTCCCCAGAATCCGAGAAGACGACTTCGACAGTGCCACTAAGTCCGGCAGTGAAAACCAGGAAGCCGCCTCTGGCGACGACCATGATACCCGACCCAACAAGAAGAAGCGCTACCACCGCCACACCCAGCACCAGATCCAGGAAATGGAAGCGTGCGAATGCCTAACCCAACATAACACATTTACTCTAATTTCTTCCTCTCAATTTCTCCCATTCATACTGATATATATATATCTCAATGAGAATTCCATTTTATTTTATTTTTCCAGTTTCTTTAAGGAGTGTCCGCATCCAGATGACAAGCAGAGAAAGGAACTGAGCCGGGAATTAGGGTTAGAGCCATTGCAGGTCAAGTTTTGGTTCCAAAACAAGCGAACTCAGATGAAGGTACGCTAGTCCCAACCGCTGGCACATCAACAGGGCTGGTGGCTTAACGGGACAGTCTTTCTAAAATGCCCCCATCGTTAGCAAACAAAAAGATATGAATCTAATGGAATGTTTTAGTTTGCTAAACCCCTTCAATATTTATATTTTATATATGTTGTGTTAATTATTGCAGACCCATCATGAACGGCAAGAGAACTCACAACTTAGAGCTGAAAATGACAAGCTTCGAGCAGACAACATGATGTATAGAGAAGCTCTTAGCAATGCCTCATGTCCAAATTGCGGTGGACCAACCGCCATAGGTGAAATGTCTTTCGATGAACATCATCTGAGAATGGAAAATGCTCGCCTACGAGAAGAGGTACAATAATCCAAAAATTTTGAAACTTGATTGTTCGAGCAAGCTAAATACGTGTGTGTGTGTGTATAACACTTTTATTTGCGCTTATGTTCAGATTGATAGGATTTCAACAATTGCTGCAAAGTACGTGGGGAAGCCAGTGGTGAACTATCCATTGCTTTCACCAACAAGTAGTATTCCTCCACGGCCACTGGAATTGGGTGTGGGTGGTTTTGGTGGTGGCGACGTATATGGAGGTGGTGGAGATGTTGTTAGGTCCATGGGTGGGCCGAGCGGAAGTGATAAGCCGATGATAATAGAGCTAGCTGTGGCGGCAATGGAAGAGCTTGTTAGAATGGCACAAATGGATGAGCCCTTATGGATGACGACTCTTGATGGAACTACCACAGTTCTTAACGAGGATGAATATATCAGAAGTTTCCCTCGTGGGATGGGTCCAAAGCCTGCTGGATTCAAATGTGAAGCTTCTCGAGAAACTACTGTTGTTATCATGAACCATATTAGTCTTGTTGAGATTCTCATGGATGTGGTACGCTCATATATATATATATATTAGGGCTTCTGTAATAGTATTTTACTACCTTATATATGTTTTTAGAGTTAACGTTTCTTTTTAATTAATTATTTATTTTTTGAAAATCAGAATCAATGGTCCACAGTGTTCTCGGGTATAGTCTCAAGAGCAATGACTCTGGAAGTTTTATCAACAGGGGTGGCTGGGAACTACAATGGAGCCTTGCAAGTGGTACATATTTATGAATTTATAACTTTCCCTTACTCTTCTCTGAACATGATTTTGGCAAATCAAAACACAATAAAGAAAACCGAAAACTTTCGATTGTGCAGATGACGGCAGAGCTGCAAGTACCTACACCACTAGTCCCAACTCGAGAGAGTTATTTTGTGAGATATTGCAAACAGCACGGGGAAGGGACATGGGCAGTGGTGGATGTGTCGTTGGATAATTTGCGCCCTAGCCCTTCAGTTAGATGTAGAAGAAGGCCTTCCGGCTGCTTAATTCATGAAATGCCTAATGGCTACTCAAAGGTATATACCAGCTCCGTTCTGTTAATATAAAATTTAGTTAATTTTTTTTAGATGGAATAAATAAATTAAATAAATCAGTTAGTTATAATTAATATAAGAGCTAATTAACTAATTTGAATAGATTAAAAAGTATTTAATATGAATTTATCTTTTAGAATTAGTTATAATTAATTGAGTTAGTTGGTTTTTTTAATCTATCTAAAAAAAATAATTGAATCTTATATTAAAAAATGGAGAGAAGAAGTATCTGTTTTGGTAATTACTGTTTAACTAATGACTCGTCTATGTAGCTTAATTAATTAATTAAGCCTTTGAAAAACTTAACGGCGTAGGTGACGTGGGTTGAGCATGTAGAGGTTGACGATAGAGGAGTTCATGATCTCTACAAGCAGCTCGTCAGCTCTGGACATGCTTTTGGGGCAAAACGTTGGGTTGCTACCTTGGATCGACAATGTGAAAGGCTTGCTAGTTCCATGGCAACCAATAGTCCCATGGGTGATGTTGGAGGTATCTTACGTTGTATCCTTAATTATGATTTCTATATATATACTAAAGCGGATTAATTGAAGAGAGTTGTGTTGTAGTGATAACGAATCAAGAAGGGAGGAAGAGTATGCTGAAACTGGCTGAGAGAATGGTGATGAGTTTTTGTTCAGGAGTGAGTGCTTCTACTGCTCACACGTGGACTACGCTCTCTGGAACTGGAGCTGATGACGTCCGGGTCATGACCCGAAAGAGTGTGGATGACCCGGGAAGGCCTCCTGGCATTGTTCTCAGTGCTGCAACTTCTTTCTGGCTTCCAGTTCCACCTAATCGAGTCTTTGATTTCCTCCGTGATGAGAATTCCAGAAACGAGGTATATAATATGTCATGCAACCTTTCAAAAACCTGTCTTTTTAATATAAGATCTCTAGTTTGTAGTGTAATTTGCTCTATATAGATTAACACTTTGAATTCCCGTTAATAATAGTGGGATATTCTTTCAAATGGTGGAGTAGTCCAAGAAATGGCACATATAGCTAATGGCCAGGACACAGGGAATTGTGTATCACTACTTCGGGTAAATGTAAGTTCATTTCACAATTGATAACTACTATTTTCCAGTGCATGTAGCAAATTTTGAATAATAACATGTATGGATATATATATATATATATAACTGTAGAGTGCGAATTCGAGCCAAAGCAATATGTTGATACTGCAAGAAAGCTGCAGAGACACAACGGGGTCGTTTGTGGTATATGCACCAGTGGATATAGTGGCAATGAACGTGGTTCTAAATGGAGGGGATCCTGATTACGTGGCACTTCTTCCTTCTGGATTTGCTATACTGCCAGATGCAAGCACGACGGCGACGACGGGACATAATAATGGTGGATCTCTCTTGACTGTTGCATTCCAGATTTTGGTTGACTCAGTTCCCACAGCTAAACTCTCTCTTGGATCTGTTGCCACTGTCAATAATCTCATTGCCTGCACTGTTGAGAGAATTAAGGCTTCTTTATCCTGTGAAGCTCCCTAATCATCATCATCTTCTTCATCATCGTCATATTAGACTAATTTCTTAAATGGTAATTATGCTCAGCTGTGCTCATCATCTTTGCATCACTTTTTATTTATTATTCTAATACTCTAAATCTATTCCGGTACTGTTGGATATGATGGAAAAGCTTTTTATATGAGTGGAAGTAGTAATGGAATTAAGCTAGAAATATGTTTTAAAAGTTTATTTGGTATGATAAAAATAAGTATATAATTTATATTTTTTTATAATTTGGGGTAAAATAATCTAAAATATTTTACTTTCACTTCTATCATGTCATTTTCCAACTTTTTTTATGGAAGTGAAATGAGTCAAAATGTTAGAAGTGAAACTGGAAGTGGTTTATATTATACCAAATAAGGTATACTTTCTCTTCTACTTCTCTTGTGCCAAACATGCCCTTAGTGTTCAAGTATGTGGAATACTCCCTCCGGTTTATGGAAGATGCTTGATTGCTTGGAGGAGAGATTTTGTGGTCCTTTTTATAAGGCATCACATTAATCAGTTATCATAATTTACTCTTTTTACCCACCCTTATTTGATATTGATGTACTCTGTCGATTATTAGTATAAGAGTTAGTTAATTTTTTTAGATAGATTAAGGAAGTCAAATAATTTAACTAATTATAATTAATATAAGAGCTAGTCAAGTAATTTATAGAAATTAAGGGATATAGAATATGAATTTGTCTTGATGGATTGAATTTAGTCATAATTAACTAATTTATTTTATTTCCTTAATTTACTTAAAAAAATCCACTAGTTATTATATTAATTAAGGATTGGATGGAGTATTTAATATGTGCAAAGTAGAAACTTTTAAAATTTTTAGATAGAATGAATAAATTTTAAGGTTTTTCTGAGTTTCAGTAAGAAATACTAAGAATGATTTATAAATGAGATTGGAATTATCAGATCAAGACTTTAGATAAATTGTATATAGATAGCTGCTCTATATATATATATATATATATATATATATGACCCTTGTTCTGTAGCCTGGTAGTTGTTATTAATTAGTGTGATGGAGTTTTTCGTTGGTTCGTTGGTTGGTTGTGTTTTGCAGTTTAATTTGGAGGAGGAATGGAATTGATGATTATAGAGATCAGAGGAAGATGAGGCGAAGTCAAGAGCGCACCTTATTTGAATGAACCCTTCTCATCAGTTGTTTGAGAGGATTGAGGTTCGGGAATTGACTTCCCTCCATTTAATTACCCAAAATGTAATAGATGAGCTTTTAATTAAACCTTGCTCCTTTATTAATTACGCCTCCTAGCTAGCTATTATTCTATTCAAGACTCCATGGTTAATTATATTAGGGTTAGCTAGCTAGCTAGCTTTTTTTGGATTTGACTTTAGCTTTCATGTTACCTCCTCCGTTGCTATCTCTCTCTCTCCTCCTTCATTTGTTATTTTTTGTGTATCAGAACTAGTTGGTGGAAAGCTTGAACCCACAAGTGTTCACTACTTAATTTTCTCACTCATTTTCAGAGTTTTGGAATGAATGCTCCTTCTATCTTTTTCCCTTTTGTTTCCTTTGCGTAATTCTCTTGAATTTTCAATTTTTATTCCTTATAATGAAAATGTTGCAAAGAAAAAGAGAAAAAGAAATTGATTTGCAAGTATATTAATTAAAAACCTTATTGTGTATGGTGATCTAATTACCCTTGTACTTAATATATAAGAAACTAATTAGGGTTGATCTTGATATTAAATATAAAATACATTTTCTATATTTATCAAAAAAATTTAAAATTATTTTTATTGATATTCTATCATCAATAATCAAATAATAGAAAAAGTGAGGGAAGTAAGAAATATGATTCTATATTTTAGAGAAGAATTTTTTTTTTGTTATAAATATAAATCCACTTATAAGCTATTAATGATTTTTTTTTAATTTTATCTTTATTTATTTTCATTGGAAGGAGAGAAAATAGATATAGATGAGAATTATTTGTAAATGTAGAGAAAGAAAAAGGTTAAATTTTAAAAAAAATATCTATTTAAAACATATTTAATAACTTAAGTATAATTTATTAGTATATGAGAATTAGTTAAAGTTGACTTATAATAAGGACCAGTATATTATATTAATTAATTACTTTAATCTAATTAAATTAATTAAATATATCTTATATTAATTATGCAAATATATATTAGCATTTAGGTTGCGGTGGTGACACAAAATCATGCAGAGGGAGCCAATACTATATGGAACTTGAATTTCCCTGAACTTAACAAAATACGGAATCTATGCTTCATTTAATATGGAGCAAACCATAGGGAAGCTCAAAAGAAGAACCAGAGTCGTACAAAATTACATACTCATCAATTCAAAAGAAACAATAAAGGAGGGAAATTAAAACTGAACTATATGACGAAATGAGAATAAGTTGAACCAATAATTAAGTGAATGAAATTGGTGCAATGTTTGATTCAATTAATCAAGCTCGCTTTTTCCTGAGAATTCTCTTGCCATTGCCAGAGGAAGAGGAGCTGCAGTTGGGCATGAAGCCTCGCAGAGTTGCTATAACACTAAACACCATGCAAGAGAAGTACACCATCACTAGTTTTTCTGATGCCCTTCCTGAACCCATCAGTTCTCCTAACACAGCAGCCTGCAATACACACATGCACAAGCAAGAACAAAGATTATCCAGGTTAAGTAAAATTTTTTCCACATGATAATGACACCATGCGCTTTTGTTTTTTTAATGTGCCAATTATTAGAAAGACAAAACTCATAGACTAAGTTACTTATATCCCTTAGCTCAAATTTTCCAATCACACTTTTTTTATTTTAATTTGTTATTATTAGTTGTTAAAATATATATATGTTCTTATAAATTTACTTGTAAACACTTGTACATATTTTTATAATCCTTTATAATGTAAATTATTATTTATAAATTTTTAGATGAACACTTGTTATTTTGCTATTGTCAATTATTACTTGTAAATTTATCTATCAAATATGAACACTTTTGTTATTTTTTTATTATTAATTATTAAAATGAGCATGTGCACATTTAAATTCACGCATAAACTTAACCTAGTGAATATGATGAACTTGAACTAAGTTTTTTCCTTATTAGAAATCTATAGGTTTTGATGCTAATCTCGGATCAGATTCCGCAACCCTAAAACTCTTGTTTTTAGTTAAATTTACACCATATAATATTCGACATTGCTGGTTATTTCTGATGGACGACACAGGCATCCTGACAACAATATGAATTCTGCCTTTTTTTTTTAAGATCCAAAACAAGAAAATAATGTTAACCATGGCCCAAAGAAAAAGAACCTTTGTTCAGAAATGCATTTATATGACAGCGAAATCTGATCCAAAGCATGTATGTTTTTTAATGGCAAAAAGTGAGAATCATATTGAAGAACGAAAGGAAAGAGAGAATAATAAAATACCATGGAAGCAAAGACAGAAACACCATAGATGAGGCAAGTGGTGTTGAACCAAGACTTGGCGGCGAGAATGCCATAGAGATTCATGAGAGCAATGGGCCACTGAAAGATGAGTTCAAGCCAAACCAAGCCAACGAAGAATTGTGGCTTCTCCATGATAAGATAGTCCTGGTATTCAAGGCTGTACCAAGCCCTGAACTTGATGAGTGGCTGTGGAAAGTAATTGGAAGGCACGCATGTCTGAGCATCTATGAGTGGAGCTACCAGTGCTATTAGCAGAAAGTAAAGGAACAGAATTGCGTCTATCAGCTTTACGCAACAACCCATTTCCCTTTTTCCCCTCTCAAGCTTCTGTGTTTTTTCTTTGCAGGTTTTCTCAGAGATGGCACACACAAAGAATGAGTAAAAGAGACAGAGAAGAGGTTGCAGAAAAAACAGGATCTTGAAATTCTAAATATTGTAAAAATAGTGGCTCCTCTCTCTCTCTCTCTCTCAATTTCATTCTTCAAAATAAAATAAATAAATAAATAGGTTTGTATCGTAAAAATAGTGGTTGCTCTCTCTCTCGGGAAAATAAGAAAACTCAAATGGACTATAGTATTTGCAAATAACCCAGAGTTATGAGGACCTATTTTAGCATTTTGAAGGTATGGATAAAAAGACCAAAATACCCATACTCTCTCCACCACTCGCAGAATTGTTCTTCATCATCATCCCAAAAGATAAACCAGCTTTGGGTTGAATCTAACTAGAGAAGTGATACGCTTTGATAAGTTACTCGCTTTCTCCCAGATACACATGCCATAATTTTTTTTTTATCTTTTCATCAAGAACTTCAAAATGGTTGTTACTCACACGTCTATGTTATTTATAAATATTAGAGTCTCAATTTATATTTTCTTTTTTTTCCATAGTCTTTTTGGGCCATTTTTTCTTCTAAAGTGGGTCGCACTTTGGTCTCCCAGTCACTAGCTGTCCAAGGGTTTAGGGTTCACCGACATAAAGAAGCCTTTCTATGAAGACCTAAAGTTTCTATTTTTATTAAATTGGGTTATGTTTGTGTCTGACATTTGTTTTTTGTTTTTGTGGTACTAATCCTGCATGAAAAATTTAAGATTTGGATACGTTAATAATGGAATTGGCAACATGAATTATTGAGAAATTCGTCCATTTGAATAGATTTTTAGAATTTTTTTATAAGAAATATGATTTTTGGACAATTTTTATAAAAGAGCTTCTGGAGAAAAATTTATAAAAAAAAGTTATTAATAAACAAGTGTTTGGATGAAAATTATCATAAAAACTTTTGTAATGAGTAAATTATCAGAAAGTGTATGAGATAAAAAAATTGTTCACTCTCAGAAATTCTAAGGATTGTAGCTCCTCTTCCTCCTCTTCTACAGCAAGTCCATTGACGATAATGACAACGACCCACGGAACACTAATGTTGGCATGGCAGAGTGACCCACCTCACGAACGACCCATAACAGACAACCTATAGCTCACGGACAACCCATGGAAGCAAATCGAACGGACACGTCCACGACACACTATCGGTGATGAGAAGAAGAGTAAAAGAGAGAAGGGAAGAGAGAGAAGAGGGAGAAGAGAAGAGAAAGAGAGAAAATATAGGAAAATAGTAATTGGGTAGTCAATAAACTCTTTTACCAGTTCAGAAAGTATTATCAGTTGTTTATCTAAAACTATGGTTTTAAACCATAATTTAGTACAAAAGTCTTTTTAGACAAATATAACTATTTATTTTAAAATTTTTATAAAGTAAAATTTGAGCTAAAAACTCTTTTAAAACCTATATTATATAACTATCTAAACAAGTACTCTATACACACACAAGACTGTTGTTGCAACATTGGTTGAATTATTTCTCATGATGCTTGTACAATAATGAAAGCTTGTCCCTTTTACTTTGATCTAGGAAGATTTTTTAAATTAAGTATCGAGTATGTTTCATTGTACTGGCTTGTGATATCTGTGACTTTTGCAAGGACGAACAACAACAATAACAAGTTTTATCCCATTAAATGGGGTCGGCTACATGGATCATACGACGCCATTGTGCTCTATTGAAAACTAAATCCTTAGATAGGTTATTGACCAGGAGATCCCGTTCAATGACCTCTTTGAGAGTTCTCTTTGGCTTTCCTCTACCCCTTTTAACCGGTGTCCATACTATTTGATCCACCCTCTTCATCGGCGCATCCCTTGGCCTTCTTTGTACTTGTCCAAACCACCTAAGACGGTTCTCTACCATTTTCTCTTCAATAGGTGCCACTCTAACTCTTCCCCGTATATGTTCATTATGAATCTTATCTTTTCTTGTATGCCCACACATCCATCTCAGCATCCTCATCTCAGCTACCCCAACTTTATGCTCTTGCTGTCCTTTTAAAGCCCAGCATTCACTTCCATAAAGCATTGCTGGTCTTATAGCAGTCCGATAAAACTTTCCTTTTACTTTATCTGGCACTTTCTGATCACATATAACCCCAGTAGCTTTTCTCCATTTAAACCACCTGGCCTGAATTCTATGATTAACATCCTCCAAAATTTCACCGTCCTTCTGTATCATTGATCCTAAATATTTGAACTTATCTATTTGTAGAATAACTTGATTTTTCAATCTGATCTCCAAGTTACTTCTAACTTGTCTCTTATCAAAATTACAATGCATATATTCAGTCTTACTTCTACTCAGACAAAAACCCTTCGAGTTTAAAGTACTTCTCCATAACTCAAGTTTGAAATTAATCTCTTCTCTTGACTCCGCCATAAGAACTATATCATCCGTAAAAAGCATACACTTAGGGATTTCTTCTTGAATAGGCTTAGTCAGAACATCAACTACTAGATTAAATAAATAAGGATTTAAAACTGATCCCTGATGTAGACCAATCCTTATGAGGAAATCTTTTGTTTCACCCCCAGACGTTCTTACAGTAGTTGTTACCCCCTCATATATACCTTGTATTGCCTTGATATATACCATACGAACACCTTTCTTTTCCAAAGCTTTACAAAGAACCTCTCTTGGCAATTAGTTAATTTTCCAAAACTTTTTTAAATATATTAAGTTAAAATAAATTAGTTAATTTTAACAAATATAAAAATTAGTTAATTAATTTAAGTAAGTTAAATAATATATTATGTAAATTTATTTTAGGGAGTAAAATTTATTATAATTAATTAATTAATTAATTAATTTAATTATTTTTTTAAAAAATAACTAAATCATATATTTAAAACAGAGCCAATACCAGAGTGAAGTTTGAGTTGTGCCTTTTTAGACAACTGGTTTGGTAGCCAGTCCCTTTCAACGTGTGGTCCTCAATTTTAATCTCCACGTTCTCACAATTTCCTCGAACAAATGTCTAACAAGTCCCCCATTTTTCCTCATATCATGCTTGCTTACATTTATTTTTAATTTCAAAGTTAAATTTTATCCTAGAAATTATTACCTATAAGTAATATTATCTAAAAGTTTTTCGTTTCAATATCATCTTAAAAGTGTTAAAAAGGACGCAAAGCCTCCCTAATCATTAAAACAACTAATATTGATTGTTAAATATTGTTAATAATCAAAGATGATATTGCTCTTATTTTATTATTTCTGATACGAAATTGAACTAAAAATAAACTTTTGAGATAAAACATTGTTCTTATAGGACAACTTTTAGAATAAAATTGAACTTTAACCTTTTAGTTTTTATAAGATTAAAGTATAAATTTATCTCAAAAGTTTTTTAGGGTTCAATATTATCCTAAAAGATTCAAAATATAATAATATTGTTCTACCCCATTAATAAATTAATATTGACTATTAAAAAATTGATATTCACCATCAACATTTTGAATGATAAGGGAAAACATTACTTTATTTTAATATTTTTAGTACAATTTTAATATTTTTAGTACAACCTTGAACCTAAACAAATTTTTAAGGTAATATTGCACTTGGATAAAAACTATCGGGGCCAAATTTACATCTTAACCCTTTTTTATATATAATTAAAATGTTGCATCTTTCATTTTTCTCCGTTACTTTTCCTGTGTCTACCGTCTGTATATGAAGTTAAAAAGATGAAGATAGAAGTGATCGAAATAGACAAGGGAATAATAATTTCATAGGGATGAAGCCAGAACATGAAACATGGGTCTTTTAAGCACATGTATTTACAAATCAATCGAGTGCATTCCACACAGTTAAAGATGGCTCTCGTCTTCTTCATTAAGCTGGGGTTCTCATTCGTATTCCTTCAAGATCCAAGAACCTCATTGCCTGTGTATCATCGTGCAAGCCTAAAAACTCGATTGCCCCTTCAAGACTTTTATGATTCCAATGGGGCCCGGTTGGTGAGTTTGGGACAAGATTAGAAATCAATGATGGGTTCTCCGACAGTTAAGTTCCGTTCCACCGACCATGGCAGGTCGAATAATTTGGCTGTGATGAACTTGAAGATCTTATTCACGTTGATGTTATAGGTAGCGCTTGAGAAGAACAACATCGCATTAATGGCCTTTGCATATGCTCTTGCCTGCTCAATAATCCATCACAAACACAATTCTTTTATTAGAATTTAACTTTGAACAACATAGGCCCTGTTTGTCTTTACACAGACAATTAGGCCCTTGGAATATGGGTGGGCTGCCCAAGTCTGCCTTTATTAGGATCATTCATCATTCAGCACAATCATCATAATAAATCCGTGCATAGCATTTTGGTACCATATCTTACAATTAATTTAAGTGGGAATTACAAACGAGTCCTAAGGAAGTTAAATTATCACTGTCAAATCTTATAAAATTATCAAATTAATATAAAATCTCATGGGACCTATGAAAGATTTATTAGAATTATGAAAAGACAAGTTTACTTTGACTTATTATTAATTAAAGCAACATGACTTATTATTAGTAGCACCATAACTTCTCATTCCCTAAATTTTTATTAGTGACACTGTAACTTATCGTGTCATGACTTATCATTAGTAACACTATGATTTATCATGCGCTAACTTATCAATCGTGACACCCTGATTTGTTATTAGTGACACCTAAACTTGTGGTTAGCATCACATTTGGGTAAATTTGTATTTTTATAATCATAATAAATTCCCTACAGCTTGTTTGATATTTCATATAAATTTGATAATTTTATGGGACATTGTAGTAATAATTTTTCTTCTCTGGGACAGTGAGTGTAATTCACCCCTAATTCAATCTATAAGATAGGTGTATGGCTAGCCACTAGAGGAAAACTAGACCGTAATATATGAAGCAGCCACAATTATACATTTATTCGTGGAAAGTTGAATTCAACGTGGTTTGGGGCTCTTTTTGTTGCTTTTGAGAAGCCGTCCCTATTGCTTTAAGGAGTCTTTTGTTGCAACCGACAACAACCACATTTATATTAAATAGCGAATGTGCAAGATTGAGAAGACAAAACGTATGTTAGCTTCACTTTCAAGCATTGACTTAAGAAAGTTCACTAGTCTTAAATTGTTCCTCCTGACCCTTATTTCTTTTCAAGTAAGCCTTCTCTAATCTCAACAGTACAGTAGTTTCCTATGATCAGAATAAGAAACTTTGGTTCCTACCAAATCAAAAGGTGAAGTTGGGGGAATGTTTACCTGATTGGCGATTGTCCACTGTAAATCAATGGGAAGCTGAATGAAATAATCAAATTTGGTTCCTACCATCACTGGAATTGCACTCTGCCAAATCACAAACACCGTTTTATGATTCCCATTCCGAATATTCCTATAACTTTCTTGTTTTATTACAAGGTCTTCAAGCTTTGCAGTATTGCATTTTAAATTTATGATAAACACACATTACCGCTAAAAAAAATTATTACCTGATTCCATTTCCTGGCTTCCCTGTACCACCCCAATACACTGAAACATATTCCCACGAGGAAGAAAAAGTTAATATAATTCCATGGTTTAGATCTTCTGGATAATTTAATTTTCTGGATAAAATTCTAATTAAATATGAGATTGAGAGAAACTTAATAATGAACAGACCTGTTTAAGGTGCAGCGACTTGTTAGATCAAACATAATCAGAATTGCAACAGAGTCCTTACAAGCCAATGGAATCTGGTGGTCTTCTGATTTTCCATCACCTGCAGATGAACACACATAAATATGTTTATTTTTGTTCTAAATTAATATTCTCCTTTCTATATATTTAATTTTTTTTTACCTGCTACTTCCCAAATACTATATGTTATGCGTGCTCCTCCTACTATTAATGTCTTATCCATCTGGTTTAACCCTTCCCTGTGTTCCCATTCCTCTTCATTTTCATTCCCCACGTACTTTACCTTAAGACCCACAAAAAAAACAATAATAAGAACAATTTATCAGATAAAAATAAAATGAAAAAAAGATTTGATGCAATTGAAGACACAAACCAGAAAGCTGGTCTTTCCAATTTGGGAATCACCCAGGAGGCTGATCTTCAAAGCCACCAAATCAGACTCCAAGTCAGGGGTATGAAACAGAGACGGCGGCGTCGCATCCCCAAATTCACCAATATCTCCAGTGGCAGACGGCGGCGAAGACGGAGTGTCGGCTAGCGACGGCAGCGACAGCATGCGGTATCTATTCCTTCCATAACAGGAGGGGAAGCGGTGGAGAAGGCGGACGATGCACGGGCGGACGACGGAGATACGGTGTTGAATCGTCCGGCGAATCCTTGACTTCATGATTTTTCGGCCGAACTGAGTCATTGTTTCTGGATTAACATTAAAATTATCGAATGTCCATGGGATGGCATCTCTCAGGCCGAAGCGAGTCTCTCGTCCATTTCTTTTGGCCATGAAGAATCAAATTTCGTTTCAGCGTACGTATGATTCTCTTTTCTTCAAAATCCGGGGGTAGTTTCGGAATACCGTACCCTTCTTTGATTAATCTATATATTTAATGAATTTATTAGGAATCCGATTGATTTTGATATCAACTGATTTCCGTTACAACGACTTTATGGGCTATTCATCACATTCAATATTGGATTACTACTTTAAGGGGGTGAACGTTGACCCATAAACTCCAGGGCATTATTGCCATATTTACAGGTTCACAGGGGTATGTTGGACATTTCAGTAGTGCTTTTTTCTGATTGTGAGTCAAAACTCAAAACCTTATTAATTGCTATATAGATTCTTTAATATAAAACAAAATTAATTTTTAGGATAAATTAAAGAAGTAAATAAATTATTAATTATAATTAATATAAAAAATTAGTTGATTAATTTATATATAGAGTATATAATATAAAATTATCTTAAAAAATTAAATTAAATTATTATTATTTAATTTATTTAAAAAATTAATTAAATCTTAATTGAAGGACAGAATAATTAATTAAAATACAATCATACGTTTCGCCTCGTTTTGCAGTTTGTTGTGTGCAGATTTTGAGTTTTGACATTGACAGGTCAACGACTCTATCAAAATGTGCCTACTTATGGTTATGGCTTCCCTTCTAGTTCTAGATACGTGTTTCATTTTTCAACAAACCACACTCTTATCTTAAGCAAAGTTAATGTTCTCCACAATTGTATCCATTGCAATCTGTGTTGGCTAAATTAATTGTTTCATTTTTCCCATCTTTTTTCCATTGTAACCTTAGATGGACAAATTTTGAAATGTTAAAACAAAAAATATGACATTAATTACTCTCTCTAATTCTTAATATAAGATATAGTTAATTTTTTAGAATTAATTAAAGAAGTCAAATAAATTAATTAATTATAATTAAATATAATATCTTGAGACGAATTTATTTTATATACTATTTAAACTACATAAGTAATAAATTGATTTTCTTCTATAATAATTGGCTTAATGTGATAGCATCATCCTTTACAACAATTAAGACTGATAAGCCTATGGTATACACAGTTTGTCTATATACCAGTAGAAGATCCAGCAGCTATTGCAACACCTACTTCTTCAGGCATAACTCTAGGTTGAGGAGTTACTGGGAATGCTATTAAAATATCACTATCTTTAGTTTCATAATCAAGAGTATAATAAGTCAATTTATAATTTTTAATACCAACTTTAAACCCAACACTTGCTTTAATCTTTGTTTGTGGTGACATAAATCCTTCCCTACAACTTATGAATTAAGAATTTGCACAACAAGACAAGGTCTGCTTGATATGATTTAGGACTTAATGAAACATTTTATAGAAATCTTTGTTGGAAATCGTGCCATAGGGGCCAATCATTGTCTTATGAACATTATTGATTTATGAATTTATTAATTGAGTTATCATATTATTTGCATGTTTACTATGATGACCATCCTTAGATAATTCATGATATTATCCTAAATGTCCCTGGTCGATCATCGGGAGCACAGATGAAATAAGACCAGTATGACTTTGAAGATGTATAGAGATATAAATCAAAGTCATAAGCACATGTAAGAGTACAAGGTACTGGACCGACCCGCTATGAGAGAACTGCATGGGTAACGTCATAAGCTTTTCTCATATACAAACCATGTCAATACGCCCTTTGACCTGAGATCATCATGGATTCCTACATGACAAAACGCTCAGCTTTGACCTAGTCAAAAGTCACTTTTGACCGAGTGATCATAAAGACTATGTTCGGCCTTAGTGATTTTTCATGCGGAGGAATGTGAATGGTCAAGATGGAATTTGTCCCTCACATTCGTAGAGAGATATTACTGGGCCCCTCGATGAGTGAGTCTGAGAAATGTATGACCATACTGTAATGGAAAGGTAGTTCCATTTCTATAGTCAGACTACTCAGGGATCGAGAAAGTAACGGTCAGGAATAAGAGGATGACATTATCCATGCCTCATCCATGACCAAAATATCGCGTGACAGAAGGGACATGATATGGTTGTATAAAAGGTTACATCGTTTATCGATCCTCATATGATTTGGGTAGTCGTTATGTCTTGCTAGAGACTGCTTGTAACTTGTGGGCTAGTATAGCAAATGGCCCACTGCCAACTTCATATGGGCCTACAGGGTCGCACACAAAATAGCCCAACACGAGCTATGATATCCAGATTCATTGAATCTAAGACATGTCCAGATTCAATGAATGATCCAGGATAGATGTATATATATTTATTTATATTTATATTCGTATATATATATAAATTCGTATATATACATTATATGTATATATGAGATTTAATTTATAAGAATAAATTAAATCTCTATCACGTTTGAAATTCGAAATTCAAATTGATAGGATATCTCATATATGAGATATTTATAAGATTTAATTTATAAGGATAAATTTAAATCTCTATCATGTTTGAAATTCGAAATTCAAATTGATAGGATATCTTAAATTTGATTTATGAGAATAAATTAAATATAGTTCAGTCTCATCTTTATTTAAAATTAAATAAATGGGTAATTAAATCTGTGGGACGGATTTGATATTATTTATTTAATTAGTTTCTTATAAAATTATACAATATATGATATTGTATTAATTTTGGAATTAATATAAGATTAACTCCAAAAATCCAATTCGGTTGACAGAGAAAAATACATAGCATCCTATATATCTGATTTTAGGAGCTGCGTTTTGCATAGAGAAACATATAGAATATAGAAAGGCCGAAGGGGACTCTGCAAAAGGTTTGCAGATAAGAAACTGCCGAAATAGAGACGGAGAGGACGAACTCTTGAGAAAGCCCTGGAGGGACAAGAGACGCTACCACGTCGTTGTTGGTTGGAACGCTGTTCGTGTGAATACCAGTAGATGAAGCAGACCTGAGTCGTCGACTTCTTGTGATCAGAAAGGGAGCACGAGCCACAGAGAGAAGCTGTGAACGTCGTGACCGAAAGCTGTGGAAGTCGCTGAGGCACACTAAGGGTAATACTTCTTCCCACTTGACTTAAACACATACGGTAGATCCTGACAAGGAATGAAAAAAAAATTTAAATTAATTTTCGCTGCGTGTCTTCCAATTCCTTACAATCTTTTCACAAAATTATCACCTAATATTATCATATCAATTAATTAGAATGATTCGTTATTAAACCACGATATTTGATTTGTCAAATACATTATTATTGTATATTGTTTTATATATATGTATGGCGCAACCCAGTCTTTATTTTTTTTTTTAAATTGATAATCTCTTATAGTTTATCCCTTGTTTTTAATCCAAAAATATAAATAATAAGAAATTCACTTTTGACAATAATATATGTTGTATATGTAAATCCTAGGTGTGAAAGTCTATAGAATTTGCCCATAAAAAGAAAGAGTATAGGTAAAAAAAATATGTTAGGTATAAGGATCTTAATTATAAGAATTAGTTGACTTTTTTTAATACATATAGAAAGATAATTTCTTTAATTTATTTTAAAAATATTAATTAATTTTTATATTAAAAATTGGAAGTAGTATATTGATGTTTGTTTAAATCTCAAACTATAAGAAGTCACACTCGTCAAAAGTGATTTGAGAAAACATTTGATCAAATAAAAAAAATCTTAAAACATTGATATTTTAAAGGGTAGGGACTAGGGAGTATGTGCTAAAAAAGGGCCACATTCTCACAATAAAATAAAATAAAGGACAACTTAATGCATATCACTTGCTCTATTAATCTTGTAATAATAGTATTTTTCATTAAATATATATATAGTTAAAATATAAATTTATCTTAAAAGTTTCACTCAGGAGCAATATTATTTTAAAAAAATTTTACCCTAAAAATTTTAAAACCTAATAATTTTGTCTCACCCTATTAAAAAATTAAAGTTATCTATTAAAAAATTGATATTGATTATTAATATTTTAATAATAAAAGATAATATTACTCAATTTTAAAATTTCTGAGACATACAATGTTGAACACAGAAAAATTTCTGAAGTAACATTACTTCTTGAATAAAACGTTTGAGGGCAAATTTATCCTTTAACCTAATATATATGTGTGTGTGTATATGCACTTTGTGTATAACCAACTATTCCAATGACAAGCATTTTCACCTCATTTTACTAGGTTTTTGGTATTGACATAGTTGTGTGTGTTTAAATTGACTGTTATCAAAATAAAATAAAAAAAAATAAAGATGTATGCACTTAATGTTATCTTAATCAGCATAATGCGTTCATGTGAATCATTGAGAGGGTCAAATTCCTCGTTTTATTTCCTTTCTATAAGATGCAAAATCAGATCACATGATGACAATTACAGAGCAGACGTAAGTGAATGAGTTTGGAACTGGAAATAACATCAAATAAAAGTGGAAAATTTGACCGTGGGGATCAAGCACACGTATTATTAGAAACTCACCAATTTCAGATCAACACTGGATTAGAAATCAAAGCTTCGTGGTCGTCCACGTTTATTGCTCTTCTTTCTGATTTGCTCTTTGATTTCAGCTTCTTTCGTATCAGCAAATTCCAGCAAGTCCTTGAAACTTGGAGTTCGACGTGGTCGTTTAGAATTAGGCATGCGTTGTTGAATTTCATGGTCGACGACCTCTTCACCAATGGCTGGTGAGAATTTTGTGAACTGACAAAACACTCTTATACAGTACGCAATCAGAGCAAGAAGACAAGCAATCCCACTTATGAGGAACAATCCCCAGAAACTACTCAGTGATAGTTGGTTTGAATCTTCATCATCGTTTTGTGTCGCAGAACATTCGTTCTTTAACAACCACTTGTCGTGAATCTTCTGCAAGTCCCCGTTCTCTGATAGTTGCAGAATCGCTGTAGACATGTCCACAGCAAGTGGTGAGTCCCTCTGAAATGCCTGCCATCAAACAAACCCAACACCATCCTCATTAGCACTTTTTGGGAAAAATACTCTAAGATCCCATATAAGAAAATTTCTTACTCACAGATTGCATAAAATCTCCCAAAGTCAAATCCCAATAGAGTAATAGATAGAAGATTTCAATTGTAAAAAGATACATTTACCCTTGTTCTCTTTAGCAAGTGGGAGAGTATTTGTCTTAATAAATGGGAAAGTATTCATTGATAACTACCTTTTTACTTATCAAATGTTCCATTTTAAATTGTTCATATACTTTTTTACTTGTAAATAAGAATAAAGATAAATTTCTCATCTATAAATCCTTTAGAACTTGATAATAGTTTAGAGATTTCATGGGACCTCTAAATAATAAATTGTCTTACCTAACTTGAGAATATTTTTTTTAAACAAGTTTTCACGTAAGAACTATGGGTATTCAGAAGTTTTTTATACGTCAAAATCACCTTAGAAGCCTTTAAAAAGCATCAATTATTGCCCTTTTATAATTAAAAATATTAACTATCAACATTAATTTTATAATAATCAATATTATTTTTATAATAGTTATCATGATATTTTCCTTTTTTAAGAGCAATATTAATTTTAAAAAAACTTCTAGATACAAAAATCTCCAAAATAAAATTGAACTTTAACCTTAGCAAAAAAGATAGGATGCTTACAAATCCCCATCCACTTTTTGTGAATTCTTGGCCTACAGTTCTGAACTGACAATCGGTGTTGGACATGAGGATTTCAATATAAGGAAGCTCATCCACAACGGCTACCACCCCTCCTTTTCTAGGTCCACGTGTAAGGGCATCAACATAGTCCTGCAGATTTTTCAATATAACGATTCTTGCTTGGGCTATGTTAAGCTCGTCGATGAGATACTTTAGGGCGAATGAGCCGTCTTGAACTCCGATCGGCTGAGTGCTAGAGATCAAACTGTCAATGCCTTCAATTTGTGATGAAAGTTGCTGCACTGTGAGGATTGATGTCAAGCTAGCTGTGTAGCTCGAATTGATAATTAGCACCACAAAAAGCCATATGATCAGCACCAATCTCCCCAGAGCACTCACAGTATTTTCTCCTACATCAAAGAAGTTTAAGGTTTTTTTTTTCTATCAAATATATTAAAAGTAACTTATAAATAAAATAAAATTAAGGATGCTTTCAGTGTCAAGCAAAAATTACTTACTGTGTGAGAAAAACATTGTTGAGAAGCTAAACCTGCAAAAGATGAACTAATTTCAGTTAAGAATAAAAAATGGAATTGCAAATGAAATGATATGACAAGAAACATAAGCAATCACATCCATAGTATCTTACAAATTGTTAAAACACGCATACTGACCAGAAGATTGTCATGAGTTGTTTCCTGGGTCGTCCTCGGAACTCGTGATTGTGCCGGTGTTCGAGAATCCATACGACAGCTCCGACGAAAAGGAAGAAGGCACCAGTGACAAACCACATTTGTGCAGTAAATGGCTTAAGGAAAGACCAAGGGCTTGACTTGACCTCTCTAACAGGAACAACAACAACCAACCCTGAAGTCATGTAAGGTTGAGTAAAATCCACAATTCTTGTCCTGTTTGTGACAATGGTAACATCCCCAACAGCAGCATCATATTTCTAAACAAAAGAAAAGAACAAAAAAGTATCAGCACAGAGGAAAGTCAGAGGATATAACTAACTAAGGTTGTAAGTTAGAATTAGGAACTCACATTTTGTGCAACCTGATTCACAAGATCATCATAGTTAGGATTTCTATCACCATGTCCAAATAGTACATATTGCTTAGGGACAGGATAAGGCAATAAATTCAATGCTGCTTCGAAGACATCGATGCTAAAACCTTTTACGCCTGGAGGGTCCTTCTCTTTGCTAACAAACTCGGTGAAGCTTACTCGATTCGGCACTGCAATTCTCAGTGGTTTTCCATTATTAGGGAAAACCCATCCTCTGGGTGTAATTGATGTCAATCCTGGCCATATCACATTGTAAAGATGTCTATTCTTGCCAGTTGACTTGTTAGATGATTTTGAGTACAAATTTTCAGGAGCTATCTCTGTAAGCCCAGAGTGATTAGACCAATAACCGATAATCCGCGGACCCGATGCACCGATGTTTACGATATCATATGCTGGGCGAAGTAAGTTCTTGTCCTTATCAAACTGAATTTGGCCGCTAACACCGGTGAAATTCATTCTCAGGATTGTCTGCAGAAACTTGGGGCCACCGTTGAAAGTTCGAAGCGATGATAAATGCAACAAACTTCCATTAGTGTCATGTAAGTTAGGGTCATTGGAGAAAGATATGGTTCCACCATGATTGAGAAAATCATGCAAAGCATGGGCAGCTAGCATGACAGAATCATATGCATACAAAGCATAAGAATTGAAGCTTGCAATCTTACTGTTGTTCAGTTTTTTCAACTTTGAGAGAAGATTGTTCTTCGTATCGGTATAAGGACCGTGATGACGAAATGCGACAACACCTTGTAAAAGATTCAAGGTTTCAAGGCTAGCTGGTGATTGCGAATCAAGAACTGAAGGAAGCCAATCAGTTGCAATCCAAACATAGCCATTGGTCATCATGCCAACCTTTTTCGCAAGAGAGAAAATGTCCAAACCTGAATCAGGATTCACATGAAGAACATAGACCCGTGATTCCATTAAATTCACTTCATTTAACAGCTCATTTATGGCAGTTCTAGAAGCATCTGGAGGGAAAGCTGCCTTGTATGAGATCCTGGCACGTTTCTGCGCGAGCGCGTCGCCTAATACAGAAACTCCATTTCTTCCATTATCATCATCCACGAAAATGGCGATTACTTCTCTCCATCCATAATATTCAATCAAGTCTGCAACTGCATACATCTGGAAATGATCATTTTGCGTAGTTCGGATGAAATAAGGGTACTGCAGAGAAGACAGAGTAGGATCGGTAGCCCCGAATGACAGAAGAGGTACATGAAGTTCATTAACAACATGAGAGATCACATGAGCTATCCCAGAAGATTGTGGACCGATAACAGCAACCACATCATTCTCCATGAACCGCAAAGCTACATCATCAGAAAACTCATTTAAGCTTCATAAATGGTAATTCTGGGTTCTATAATTTCTATACATCGTAGTATTACAGCAGAAAACACGAACAAGAACCATTAGCCATTCCTATTGGAAGGTACTCATGCCAAAATCAAGCAGAATATGATCCGACAAGAATGAAGCTACAAACTTTAAAAAGAATAAGGACAAAACAGGAGATCAAGTTCATAAGTGAATTTATAAGTATATATACGTATTTTGACAACTAATGATAGCAAAATAATAGATGTAATTAAAGAACTTAGACTTAATAGACATAAAACAACTCGACTTAAGTTTTATCCAAAGAAGATACTGAGCTTGTGGCTAATAAAATTTTAGAAAAACTTACCTTCTAGGGTTCCAAGAAATCCACTGCAGTTGGTATCATGTAAAATAACTTCGAGCTTTATCCCGCCAAGAATGCTTGCATCAGAATTAACATCATCAGCGGCAGCCAAAATTGCAGGTTTAGCAGATCTTCCAATGACTGAATCAAACGTAAACAGGGCTCCAATTCTAACAACATTCGGTCTCGAAGAGACGGTAGTGTTTTTCATGGTACTATTTCCTGCTCTTCCCACAGCTTCTGTGGGAATCCATAACCAGAAAACCAGAAGGAATAATGTTGAAGCCACAGCCATTAGAACAGCATCAATCGGAGAGAACTAAGAACCTGTCAAGCACAGAGACAGCAATTAGAAGTAAAATACAGAGAGGGTTCTGTTTGGTACTCTGAAATTCAAATGAACAATCGATAGAATGAGCAAAACATTGAAGATATAAATATGTTGGGCAATACTCACATGCTTCATTTATTTAAAATAGGAAACAACGTTTGTTGTAATGGAGACCTGGAGAAGAAGGTAAGCAGAGGAAAGTATATAGTGTTGAAATCTAAATAAAGATGAAAGAACACTAAATGCATGTGATTGTAAGATTCGACCGACCCAAAGGACTGGCTTAAAAAAAGCAAGTTACAGTGTTGAAAGCTCAAGGAAAGAATCATTCAGTTGCATTTTTTCCCTTTTGTTTTCACTTTGACATGGTAAATGAAAAATCACTGTTACAGTATTGTAGGCGATGAACTCAACCTGAAGCAGAACATCGTCTGGTTATTTGGCATTGTGATATTTTGCAGAGTTAATTCCGAAAGAAGAAAGTGGACGGTGCCCTTGTGGTAATGTGAATTTGATCACTGTTGTCAAGTAGCTCATGCGGATTGAGCTGTCAATAGCGAAATGTGTGTTTTCTGCTGAAATGGTCGTTCTCAGTTTTATAATAAAACTCAAAAGACAAACTAGTTACTTTACTTCATGATTATGAAAATGATTGTTTCTTACCTTAGTGTTCCTCTATCTTCAGAATCACGTTATGTTCGTACGAACTAGTTACGACTTACGAGCAGTAGCTTTTATGTATATTTATTTAAATCTTATTTCTGATATATGTGATGTGTCATATGCTAGAATCAACCATAACCTACCTCTTTTGCTTAATTAATTATAATTAATATAAAATCTATTTAATTAATTTAGATAAATTAAAGAGTATATAATATTAATTCATCTTTCGGGATTCAATCTGATCATAATTAATTTATTTATTTAATTTTTTTAATCTATATAAAATAGTGTTAATTTTGTCGAGATAAAGTGAACATGTTAAACTCTAGAGATAATTAAGAAAAAGCATGCTAATAACCTGAAACGGATTATAAAACTATTTGATTAACAGAAAAAGGAATTCCACTCCCTTGAAACAACAAAGTGTGAACGAGGGAAAATGACATCAGAGAAGAATTAGGACATTGAACCTCAATAAAATTAACATAATTTGGCCGGATATGTTTTTCTTTTTTAATTATTTTTTAAAATAAAGAGATTAATATTTCAGACAAAGCAAATAGAAGAAATGAGAAACCACAAAAATAAATTATAAAAACTAAAAATAAAACACGATCAAGTATAAAAACTTGGAGAGATATTTTTCCAAAAATATTTATCTATTTAAGATATTGATAGGGAAATTTCAAAATATTTTTTTCGATAAATTACTCAAAAATACCCAAAAAAGGGGGGAAAAGAAGTATCTTACGTGACTTCGATGCTTGGCTTTGTAAGAATATTTGTTTGGTTGAGCTATGACCTCATGTTGACAGGAATCATAGAATCTTTTTTAGGCTTTGTGTAGCTTAGGCACTCTAGGATTTTTTTTTAAAAAAAATTATACCAACTTCTTTACATCAATTTCTTTAAATTTATCAATCTCATTTTATTAGATGTCTTCATTTAATTTAAACACATTTAAGAAAATAATATACGTAGCTAATTGTGATTAGAAAATTTGACAAAATAAATATAAGGAATTTGACGTAAATATTATCTTTTTTTAATCATTTTTTATATAAGAAATTTGATGTGGGTGGTCTCATTTATGACTGTATCTATTATATGATTGAAAAATTGATAGGCCCAATATGCTCTACAACAGGCATGTTCCAAGGGTTTACCAGGCTCAACGTATATTTCTAAATTCATAGAGCGCTTATAAAAATATTTATAAATTATTTATTAACAAGATCCTCACATCAGTAACGAAATTTGAACTCACGATCTTATAAGTTATGATCTAACTTTTTATTAATTCGACTAATAACATTCATTAGCTTCCTCTTTTTAATCTTTGAATTCAAGTCTAATAACAAATTTATTCCCTGTCTGGCTTCTCAATCAATTTTGAAGTTTTCATGCTCATGTTCGTATTTCCTCAAAACAGAAAATAAAATTAGCAGCTTTTTCAATCTACAAGTTCTCAGAAATGTAGTCATTTAGAATTATCTTTTCCACACAAAAAAAAAAACTAATAATATTCAATAAAAATGAATATTTATGATTATGATACTTGAGAATGAATTTTGAAATAGTCATAAGATGTGGGGAATCTTGAATCTTTCCATCTTTTGAATCTTTGTTCTTTGTTCTCTTTTCTGTTTCAGTGTCTTAATATCAACATATCTCTATTCAATGTCCCTCGCTAGCCTTTCAACTCCGCAATAAAGGCTACTTACTCCATTTGTTTAATGCATTAATAACTGATCACTTCATATTTTAATTAATTAATTAATTAACTTACTCATATTTTAATCGCTATGTCATTCTATCTTCTTGCCTCAAAAACTGGCATTGTTCAATTTTTAGTTTATGGTTATCTGTCTCATTCACTGTAACAATTTAATAAAAATACTTCAGGATGGTTTGTTTTTGGGAAAATTGGAGAAAAAACCTCATTAATATTAATTTTTACAACACAGAAAATATTGTTACTCCACAAATTTTGTAGAGACTATCAGTACTATAATTTTGGCCTCTCTCACTAGAAAAAGTAATGGTGACTTTTCCCAAATTTTCCCTTTATTTTTAGAACTTTATTCATTGTCAGAAAGACCCACTTGCATATTAATGGAATGTTAATTTAAAATAATATGTTTTACTCTTTTTGCAGCAAAAATAATTAGTAGTTACATTATAAATTTATCAAGATATTTCTATTCTTAATAACAGTAAAAATAATTAATTGTAGATAATTTACCAAATTCATATTTTTATTGACAGAATAAATTTTCAAAAAATTAATAAATAATATTAAATATACTTTAAAAGAATATTGACGGGGACAATTCAGTTTACTGGAAAAGTATTAAATTAAAATATTAATATTGGATCTGTTTGAAAACATGTAAAACCTAAGTTTTAAAAGGATTTTTTGCCCAAACTTTAATTTAAAAAAAATTAAAATAAATAGTTATATTTGTTCAAAAGAATTTTTAGACTAAACTATGGTTTAAAACTAAAATTTTTTATAAGCTATTGAGACTTGCTTTTAGAATAGTAAACAAAATTATGGACTACCCAATTATTATTTTACTATTTTTTTTTACAATATATCTCCTCTCTTCTCTTTCTTTTCCACTATCTCTCCTCTCTTCTTTTTCTTTTTCATCCTCTCTTCTATCTTCTCTCTCTTTTCCACTATCTCTCATTTTTCCTCTTTCTTCTCCACCCTCTCTTCTCTCACTTTTATGTTCTCTACACTCTCATCTCTCTTCTCTTTTATATCATCCACTCTCTCTCTTCTCTCCTCTTTTCTCTCTCATATTTTTAATAAAATTATATAATTTATAATAATTTTCTAATTACAAAAGTCATTTTAATAATATCTATCCAAATACTTATTTATTCAAAATTACTTTTTTTATAAATTTTTTTCTAAAACTCCTTTTTTAAACATAAAATATTTTTTAAAAATCTATCTAAATACACCTATTGTTACGTTAGGTGGCAGACCAAAGTTATGTCGTAAAGAGAAATGTGGATTCGTTTGTCCCATGCAGCCCACGTGATTCACGTTGGCAGTTGAAACAGGCCTCCAAATTTTTCCACGTCATCGTCGTCGTCCTTGCTTTAGCTTTGATCCCACCCAATAATGGCAATCAACGGTAAGAACCTCCACAAATCAAAGCAAGCTCTTTAACAATGTTTATCCTCTGAACTCATTCACATTTTTCATCTAACATACACAGTTACATCATTAACAGTTACCAATATAATAATCATCTAGAAGGATGATACAATATTACAATTACAAGTTCTATTACTAACTTTTTTTTATTAAATATACACAGAACACACACACACACACATATATATATATTGCCATGAGCTATGATAATCAGGTTGGCTGCTGTTGTTCTGGATTCTCATCACAGTGAGTGAACATTTTCTTGATGGCTTCTTCTTTCTCATCAATGAAATTAAAGAAGCTATAGATAACGTGCGAACATTTACCACCAGATGCTTCGTGGGATCCAGAAGGATTATTATCTTTTTGTCTTTGCTTGTATCGCATGTATTGGCGAATTGTTCGCAGAAGAAATATGAGCAAAGAAGCAAGTGTGATGATACCACATGAGAGATATAGACCCCAGAAGCTGATCAAGTGTAGTTGGTTAGGTTCTGACTTGTTTCTTCTTTCTTCAGGACAACCCATTTTACAGAACCATCGCTCTCGTATCTTCTGAAGCTCTCCGTTCTCACTGAGTTTCAGAATTGCTGTCGACATATCAAGGGCCAGAGGAGACTCTCTTTGAAACGCCTGATATGTTGTTGCAAGAAATTAATGTCAGCAAAATCCAAGAAATTTTGCAGCATGACATAAAATGAAGTCCCCGATAAACATGTTTCATCATGTCCATTGTCAAAAACTGAAGGACAAAAGTGCAATTCTGGATTCTATCCCCCACACAACTCTACCCAATTTTAGACAAAAATACAATTTATGATTTTACCATATCTGCTGATATTTAATAACTTATGAGATCTTCTGATCAGAAGGCAACTTACAAATCCCCAACTGCTTCTGGTAAATTGTTGTCCAATAATACCAAAATCAGTTTGTGTTGAAAGAAATAACTCTATGTATGGAAGCTCATCGATTATAGCTCCCACGCCTCCACCAGAAGGCCCTAGCTGCAGAGCTCTTGCATATTCCTCGGGGTTACCTAGAGCGACGAGTCTTGATTTTTGTACATAAAGACTCTCTGTCAGATAGTTGAAAGCAAATGACCCTACTTGGTACCCTATAGGCCAGTTACTTGCAATCAAGCTATCGATGCCGGTGATGGGCGATGAAAGCTGCTCTACTGTAAGAATCGACGTCAAGCTTGCTGTATAGCTAGCCGTGATCACCATCAACAGAAAAAGCCAAACTATCATCACCATTCGACTAAGCGAGCTTATTGTATTTTCCTCTGAATAAACAAAAAGGGGAAATTTTCGTCAAGTTGAAAATGCAGAACCCAGAAATCCTATGATTTCACCAGTACAAATTTCATAACCATTCTGCTTTCCTTTGTCACTTTCACAATGTGACTATATGTTATTTATACTAAACCCTAAATCTTAAACTCAAGAAAGAAAAAGAAACTACCAGACTTTAAAGCCAAGTATACTTACGATTTGTCTTGAACAGAGTTGAGAGGCTGAACCTGAAAAACAATTGTCAGCATAGAGTTAGAATCTGCAGCACTGGATAAAAATTAGTTTGTCAGTGAGAATTGTAAACTTATAATAGCAGTTCCTTAGAAAAGTTTTCTATGAAAAAATTGCGTTACTTTACTATGAAGACTTACAAACACATAGTCACGAGTTGCCTCTTTGGAGGACCGCGGAAATCATCATTGATTCGGTGCTCAAGAATCCATATAACTACTCCAATCATTATAAATGAAGCTGCAGTGACACACCACATATCTGCAGTAAATGGTTTGAGAAATACCCAAGCACTTGATTTTGAATTCTTGATTGGAGCCACTATAACAAGACCGGTTGATGCGAAAGGCTGAGAAAAATCCACAATCCTTGTACGGTTCGTCACAATTGCTATGTCTCCAACAACAGCATCAAATTCCTGAAACAGATATTTTATCATAAGCAGACTGAAAAACACCCAACATTCTAATGGCCAATAGATGTTAAATCTGCCTTCCAAAATCAATGAACTAAATGAGAGATCTTATATTGAGAATAATCAGATAACAAGAAGCTCCAGCATCGCAAACCAAAAAATATATGGGCCAAAAAGTAAGCATCACACAGAATATAACTAGTCATCCATCTGATCTTTTCTCCCCATCAAGAACAAGAGTTCTTCAGACAGAGTTTGTCTGATAACTCATTAAAGCAACACTTTCATAAAATAACAAACAGATTAACAAATTTGAGACTTCTCTAAGTTATAGTATTTCTTACATTGTCAGCAACCATCTTCACAAGCGCGTCATAATTGGGATTTGATTGGCCATTCCCGAAAGTCTTAAATACATAAGGAACATCATATGGTACAAACTCCAGAGCTTTCTTGAAAATATCAATGCAGTACCCTTGAATTTGATGACTACCAGGAAGCTCAGTGACAAACTCAACAAAACTTGCTCTCTTGGGAACTCCAATTCTCAGTGGTCTTGCATTATCAGCAACCACCCAGCCACGCGGTCTTCCTGTCATTCCACCTGGCCAAGTGATAACGTTAAGCTTCTGATCTTGGGGAACCCTACCACGTCCTTTCTTCTTAAGAGTTTCAGGTGGTGCCACTGAAAGTCCAAAATCATTAGACCAATATCCAACCCTGGTAATTTCCATCTGATTGATATTGATAACTTCATAGCCACCCCTAACAATATTTCTGTCAGGACTAAATTGAAGGTGACCACTCACACCAGTATAATTTGATTTCAATAATATGTTGATTAGATCAGATCCACCTGTGAAGACTTTGAGCTCGTCAAGCCGTATATCAGCTGCTTCTTTATTCAATAGCCTCGAGTTATTGTTGACTGAGAATGTAATATTCCCGTGTATTTCAATAAACTTATCAATTGCATGCGCAACAGCCCAAATAGAATCATACGCAGAAAATCCATAATGGTTTAACCCGATGCTTGCCACACTTTCATTGTGCATTTTTGTCCACCGAGAAATGAATGATCTTTTCTGGGAAGAATCTGGAATGTATGGACGAAATCCAACCACCCCTTGCACAACAGTGAGAGATGTGTGATTCTGTGGGGAGAACGAATCTAGAGTAGCAGAAAGCCAATCAGTGACAAGCCAGACAAAGTCACTAGACATCATTTTCAGTTCATAGGCTATGTTAAAAGTTCTTAATCTAGGATCCGGGTTGACATGAACAACATACACACGAGGACCAAACACTTTGGAATGATTGAGCAAGTTAGTGATTTCATTCAAATCAAACTTAATGCTAATAGGCAACTTGTGAGAAATCCTTATCCTCCGTTTCTCAAGTTCATCACCTAGAGCAGATATCCCATTTCTCCCATAATCATCATCCAAGAAGACGGCAATGACTTCTTTCCATCCATAGAAGTCAATGAAATCAGCCACTGCAGTCATTTGCACAGAATCACTTGGTATAGAACGAAAAAAGAAAGGAAATTGGAGGGCCGACAGAGTTGGATCAGTGGCAGCATAGGAAACTTGAGGCACTTGGAGACCATTGGCAATTTGAGCAATCACATGAGATATGGAAGATGATTGTGGACCAATTATGGCCGCAACCCCTTGCTCAAGGGCACGAAACGCTGCGTATAGAAAAGGGCTCAGTTCAGATAAGTGAAAACTACAGTTCCGAGTTCAATTAGACAACTTAGATATCCAGTAGGCAACGCTATAAAATGATGTTTGCAACTCTAGCGAATGAGTGATGAATAAAACCAGATTTAACCTAAAAGAACTTCCATTAATCAATTGAAGTTTCAGATAACTTATGTCAGACATTTCCTATTTCGGATAACTTATGTCACATACTAGAAAAGCTGTCTTTGAATTATAAAGTTTCAGCAAGGATGATTCTCTAACCTCCAATTGATCCCAAGAAGACGTTACAGCTGGCATCCTCCATTAGCAAGTTCAGTTTCGTCTCGTTAAGAACTATGGGGTCTGCATTGACGTCATCGACAGCCATTTGCATTGCCACCTTCGCAGCTCTACCTATAACAGAATCGAATGTAAAAACCGCACCAATATTCACAGACGCTGGCCTCTGGCAACAAGCAAGACCACCACAAAGGATTATCCAAACCCAAATTATTCGAGGCACAGCCATAAAGCGTTCCGTTCTTAAAGAACTTCAATTCACCCGCCAATCGTTCACCATGAAAAGTCGCGCAAAAATTGCGTTTTGTCGGTACCCACAAGATCAAAACCCAGAACTCCTGCCCCGGCAGCTCCCAACCTACAGTTCAGTAAGTGTTGGAAACTAACAAAATATTTGTCTCATAAGAGGCTGCGGAGGAAAGAAACAGGCCAAGACATGAAGAAAGATAGCTATGCTTGGTGAGAAGTGAAGGATACAGGGATGAAATGACGCTTATGAATGGAACACATTTGAAAAAGAAATATGCCCACAATGTGAAATTAAGAATCTCAAGGGGCCTATGGTGGTTAAGATTTGGAAAGAAACAGAGAATCGATGCCTCGCCAGCCCGGTAACTTCAGTCGTTTCGGAAGGAATGCTCTGCTTGGATTGAAAGAAAATTTGGAAGACAAGAAGATGAGAAGAATAGAAAATTTAAATAATAATATAATTTCGCATATTATTTGGACGAAAAGGAGAAAATATAGAGAGAGAAAAATAAAAATTTAGTGAATGAAAGGGTAGATAGTTGAATGATAAAATATCTGTGGAGTGAAAATTTTGGAGAGATATAAGATATGGGATTCATTTTTTTTTTTTACTCTTCTATTTTCTCTTTTATCTGAGTAAAAAAAAATATTTTTTTTTTAATTTTTTATCCTATTTTTCTTTCCTCAACTCTTTTCCCTCGATCCAAGCACAGGAGAAAAGGAAGGAAACAGAGAACAAAGTTGACAGTGATTTAAAAGTCCACTTTCGTTGACGCGGACGGATGCCGCGCTAGGGACTCCAAATTAACAATACGGTTTCCCGGTACCCGACCCGCACTCCGCATTTCTCAAATTGGAATTTCAGGAAAGAAAACTGAGGGCAGAGAAGATCGCACAAACTTCCCTTATAGGGCTAAAATACAGAAAATTTTTCCTAAATTTTATATTAATTATATATTACCTCCCTAATATTTAAAAATTTAAATTAAAAATTCTATTATTTTATGTTATGATTATTAACATCCCTACCATTAAAATTAATTATTTTTATCATGTCATAATTTTTATATTTTTTGTTATATATTATTTTATTTTAAAAATAAAACTTAACATTTCACATTTTAAGTATGTTTAAAAAGGGCATATTCAAATATATATTTCAAATATGTTTGTAAGTATTTTATTTTAAATATTTTAAAAAATAACATTATATATCAAATACTAAGTGTTATTCTTTAAATGATATATAATAAAAATTAATATTAAAAAAATAATTTTAATAGATATTTTAATATTAGATACAACTAATCCAAAGTTTTTATATATTTTAGCCATTTAAAAATTAAATTTTTCTAATATATTGTAACAAATTAAAAAAATAAGTTGAATTAATTAATAATACAATCTCTTATATATTTTATTATATAGGATTTTAGATTTCATAATAATATTTAGTATTACTTAAAATAATAATCATGCCATTTTAATTTTAAGGGTAAAATATATTTATTTGACAAGAAATCAACATATTATTACTACACCTGAAAAATGAGCCAGCCCATATGTTGTAAGCTAGCTCGCCACAATGTACCAGTTGAGAGGGGTAGGTTGGTATTTTATCAACCCGAACTTGCCCTACTTTAATAGCAGGCTAACCCACCAGCTCGTTACCTTTATTTAAATATTTTTAAAAATTTATTTATAAATTTTTAAAATACTAATAAAAAAATTAAATATTATATTAGTATAATAAAAAAATTATTTTAAATTTTATAACTATAAATCTAAATAAATATTAATATAATATTAATAAATTATATATATACTAATAAATAAATAATTATCTTTACTAATATTTGATAATAAAAATATTTAAAATAATATTTAAATAAAATAATTAATAATATTAATAAAAAAACAAGTTGATAGGCTATATAATCTATCCTAAAATATGTCAGCTTAAGTCTATTCTCTATTTTTTTTTATAAAATAATCGATTTTACCAACTCTAATTATTGTTTTATAAATGTCTCCGGGTTAATCACTTGTATTGAAATCTTACATGTTTGGAGTAATTAATTGTGGGTTATTCTTATTTAATTAATAGTCTAGTGTTTGTTTTTTAGATATGTAGTTGCGATAATTACTTGAAGAGAATAATGTTATCTCATTATAGATATATATTTTTATAAATTAGATTAGCCGATTGTTAGTATATGAGAAATAATAAAAATCTTTACGAAGCTAAGGAAGAATAATTGTTGATAATTAAAAAGTAAATCTGACAAATCCAACTCCAGATGCTGGCAAGTTGGTGCAGGCATACTTTGGGACGTCATTTTCTGTGGCACACATGGCGTGCACAAAGTTCGTTGGCTTCAAACTGTGGTTCCACTCAGTTTTGTTTGGACAGACAATCCACTTTAGATTCTGATTATTACGTAAAAGAATCTCACTAATTAATTAATACAAAAATATTTAAGCAGTAGCGGTGGAAGACGAAGTTTTCAGTGCCCTGAGTGTGGAAAAGGAGACGGATATTTGCTACGGCTCCTTAGCTTTGTGAGGGATGAGACAAGGTATTCAATTATTTAAGTGCATGCTATTGGTCTCTCCCAAGCACCCACGTGTGGCCTCGTGTGCACGTGACCCACCGCCTCAAAAGCTGTAGTTGTTATGTTCTTTCTACAAGTTGCCTCCTCATCTTCTAGAATCTTTTCATGACAGGATGACGTTTTCCCTCTAAATCCTTTCATCTTCCAATGCTTCTCATTAAGAGCGGTTAGATGCGTCTCTTGAAAATCTCAACGCATCATTCACTCTAGTATTTTCGACTATAAATATAGGTATAGTGGAAATATAAAATCTCAAATATCCTCTTATTCTCTTTCTCTAATTCTATATAGCAAAAAAAAAGTGTAATGTCTACACTCATGTTCAACCTCCGGTCAACTCATCCGCTCCCTTACTATAGTCTCCATCATTATCGCTGCCACGTGTCATTCACTCAACCACCAATAATGACTTATTAGAGGCAATTATCTATTAACATATTTCTATCATTGAACTGATGAAGAACTATATTCGTATCGCTGATAATATGAATGCTTTGAGATAGTCTTTCGACCGTGTAGAGGCCAAACTTGATAGGATCATAAGACATGTGGATAGACTACCTACTTGATGACGACGACGACGACAACAACCCTTACGAAATGATAGATGGGGTAAACCTATTGTCACAACCTCTAACTCGTCTCATAATGAGGAGGAATAATTTTAGTTTTTTTTAAGTTATTAGGTTGTTAGTTTAATTTGTTGTTTAATTAGGTTTCAGGTTTCTAATTGTAGGTTTTTTATTTATTAGGTTTTAGTTTTGTTTAATTTATAAATATGTATGTATTTTTGGTGTGGCCCCTTGTGGACTACATTAATATATATAAAAATATAAAATTATTATCTTAGTCTATTGATCTTTAATTTATATGTTAATTAATCTGGTTAAATAATAATAATGATATGATCGAGAAATATTATTAATATTCATTTAATTAAATTTACACCAGTTGTTAGAGGAAATTTGGTGTATTATAACCTAATTTATAATAATTTTGAGATTCTATTTAGTACCATTTTACTCCTTACTTTTCCGTAGCGTTCTCACTCTCACTACCGCAGGGCTCTCTCACTCTCTCTTTCTGCCTCGATGGTGTATCTTGCATCGATGCCACTATGCACTATTTATTCTATAAGTGGTTGCCCTCCATCCTCACTCTCTTTCTTGCTTGTATTGTATTTGTTTAAGTTGCTATGGTTCAATTTTCGCTCAATCTTATGTTTGTTTCTTTTGATCCGTGCTAGAGCTAAGATTTTTCTTACATTGTGTTGTTTAAGTTGCTAGGGTTTGGCAAGTAATGGTCATAAATATAATTTTCTTTCTTCTGTATAGTATTTTATCTCAAACTTATTATTTCTCTATTTATTTCATTTACAACTGGTCAATTTGATAAACCCCGCACAGAGATTTACACACACATACATTTATATACTTATCAGACTTTTCTCCTTTTGTGTTTTTCCAATTTTTTTGTTCGATTGCTTTATTTACATGCTTTGAGAGGACTTAGAGATTGTTGAGTGTTGGATATCTAACAAATGATAGTTTCAATCACAACAACTGCTTTTTGGTGATGTTCAATTCCTTTTGTGAGTATTGCTAAAGTTGAAGGCTATGACTCTTGGATTAGGTACTAGATTCACTAAATTTAGTCATTTTGATATTTTGTAGAGTTAAAAATAGAACATGACGATACCATACCATTTGATTCATATGGATGGGGAAAGATTTTTATTTAAATGAATATAAATATAAGTTAGTTGATCTCCAATTTACAAATATATAGATATTGTATTGTTAGTTATAATCGACTGGGGTATTCTTAGTTGGTAAGAAATCAAACTAAAGGCCGATATTAACGTTTTATCTAGGAAAGTAAAAATAGTAATGATGAATTGAGGAATGAGGCCGCTAAAATAGAGAATAAAAACACAAGGCTTAAGAGGCTTAAAAGGAGAAAATTGTCGAGCTAATGAATCATTTTTCATTATAAAATTTAGCAGGGTATGAAATCAACCATACGATATAGAGTTTGTAAATTTGAAATCAACTATGTTATACTTAGTTTTATTGAATAAGAATCTTACCCTTAGCCATATAGATCAAGTGGTACAATTGAGCCATGTTCTATTTTTACTATTAGAATAATTGAATTGTTAAAGATTGGTGAATGTAGCACCTAATGATATTGCGGGTATTGACATTAGCTATACTGACCAAAAGAATCAGCTATCAGCATCAAGTAGGCATTAGCGGTTAAATTACATCTAATAAATCTAGCACCAAAAAATCATCTAACTCCTTTGGAAGTGTTGAAGATTCATTGAGTATATAAGAGAAAGAGTAATGAAGGTTGGAGAAAAAATTAGCACAAGACATTACAATTGACTTGTAAGTGTACTTTTAATAAGTTTGAGATATATTTTCTTGTTAAATTAATAAGTTATTGTTTGATTACTTTGTATATTAATTGAAACCTACATTATATTTTCAATTGCATTTTAAAATATTTAGGCTTAATGTTGAATTTATATTACTCATTAATTAGCTTGTAATCAGGTTATCAAATGTTTTAAATAGATAAAAACTATAATTATAAAATTTAATTAAAAAATACTCACTCCTTAAATCGGTCACAGAAATGATTGATCTAAAGGGTGGTTATTTTTTTATTAGATACCCACTCTTTACATAAGTTATAAGCACAACTAATATAAATTTTACATTAGACGTATATTTAGTGTAAAAAGTCACTGACTTTTTATATCAGCTGTATTAACACTGAATCCAAATCTAATCTTAAAAGTCTATTTTAACTTGTGTTAAATATTTTGTTTTAATAGTGTCAAATCAACTTCCATAGTAACATTGCTCTTTAGGGCAAATTCTAAGATAAATTTGCATATTAATTTTTTTTAATAGCTAGTTTGTTTAAAAAAAAAATGTAAATTTGTATTGGACTTTTCGGGTCCTTCATTCGCTTAACTGAATCCATTTTTCCGTTGTTTAAACTTAAATTAAATCCAATAAACACATGATCATTGTGTTCATTTGATCTTCGGAAGTAATTATGTTGAAAGGAAAACCAAGGATGACGAGTCCGTTGTCGCAAAAAAAAAAAAAAAACAGTAATCCGAGCTCCAGCCATTTTGATCAGCAGAGTGAACATATACTAGAAGGCCACGTTGTCATTAAAGGCATCACGCAATACAAACATTGGATCAAGCGAAAAATTAAGGAAAATTTTCATTTAATGATAACGGTAAAAATTTAATGTCAGATTTCCCTAAATAATTCTGTAATTTCCCTACATTTCCTTTGATTAAATTGAAATTAAATTTTATAAGTGAAAAGATATGTTTGCCCCTTAATTGCTTTAACAAGTGGAATAAAAACATTTATGACAAAAATTCAGTGATTAATAAGAAACATATGGGAATTTACCACTTTTATAAATACAAGTGTATAAGTCTGTATTAATAAATATAATAAACAGATTTATAATAAAAATAATGTGATTAATAATAAATATAAGGGAATTAATAACTCTAATAAATACAAGTGTCTAAGTCTACACTAACAAGTAAAATAAACTGATTTACAATAAAGATAAGGAAATTAATAATAAATATAAGAGAATTAATAACTCTTATAAATATAAGTATCAATATCTATATTGACAAATAAAGTGATTTAACAATAAACATAAATAAATTAACATTTCTCATAAATATAAATATCAAAATATATGTATTAATAATTAAAATAAAAGAATTTATAATAAATATAAGGCCATTAATAATAAATATATTTTTTAGTCACCTAGAGAGACAGTTGGTGGGCGAAGGTCCCGTCAGTTGCCGGAGCTTCAAGGTATAGTGCCCAAAGCTCCAACAACTGTTTGGTCCTTTTTATTAAAAAAATCAAGAAGAAATAGAATAAGGGGTATAAATATTTTTTTACCCACAAAATTTAATTTCAATTTAGTCTATACAGTGTTGTGAAATTTTAGAATTACTTAGAGGAATCTGATATTAAAATTGTTAAATCAAACAAACATGTCTGTCAGAAAGCCCATCTTGAATGGACCAATCCTACATATTTCACGAATTCCTTTGAAGTGGCTCCGTCTGGTCCTCCCACTTGTTCAACCTCTTCACTGCTTCTTCAACCTGTAATTCCCAAAATCAAATCATCACAACACAGTGAACCTCACTGGCTCATCAAAACATCAAAGCATCCAAAGCCATCAAGTTTACCTCTTTATTCCAGTCCGTTCTAAGTGTGATCCAAAGTAAAATGATTGTCTGAATAACAGTGCCACCTAGCATTCCCATCCATATTCCCTATTCACAGGACCCATCACTCTCGTAATCAGCACAAATGCAATCACTGAATAGGAGCAAAATCCCAACAAGTTTTGCAACAAAAGCATTATGGGAGTGAATAAAACGCAACATATATATATATGTACCTTAGCACCAAGTTGGAAGACGAAGCCCATGACGCAACCTAATGGTATGCCAACTCCATAGTAACACCCCACGTTCACATATGCCACGAAAGTTTGCCATCCACAGCCAACAGCCACTCCTTTACATTGCATTCCCACATTTCATTTGCGTTAGTTTCTAATTACTGTATTCCTATCACTTCTCACATGTTTTATTAGAACAAAAAATATAAAAAATCTTAAATTTTATTAATTCTATTTTAAAATTTAATATTCCTTTCGATATTTTTTATAAGTTCTAAATAAACATATTATATAGATTAAAAAATTAGTTAAAATAGTAAATAAGTAAAAAATATAACTAATTTTTTACAAGCACCTTATTTATGGAGAAAGTGAGTGAGAGAGAGAATGTGTGAAAAAATGAATGAGAGATACGGGTGAAAAGAAAAAGAAATAAGATAAACATATAGTTAATTAGGATAAAAAAATGTATTAAATGCTTAAAAAAACTCAAACTATAACTTATGAAAAGAATCGAATCTATTCAAAAATTTGAAGCTAATACAAAGTACAAGAGGAAGTAATTTTCTAATTTTACTTTTATTTAATAATCATCTTATCTTTAATATAAAACTTATTTTATAATTCAATTTTTTTATTAAAATAGATTTTATATTCAGAATTAAAGAAGTATATACCCTTTCTAAAAAAATAATAATTTACACAATAAAAAAAATGAAGAGTAACATTATATATTTATGTAATAAAAGTAATAATGTGATTTATAAATAAGAAAAATGAGCACCATAAACTTATCAAATCTAGAACTTCAAGAATTAAATGACATTTTTAAATAATTTTTTTAAATGATAATTAAGAGATTATCTTTATTTTAAATTATATACTTGTTAAAAAATAAAAATAAAAAATAAATTGGATATGAACTGTTCATATCAGACTTGGATGATCCAAATCAGATGAGCCTATGATCCGAAACCGGATCCATAAATAGGACAATAGGAGAACCATCTATTTATGCATGGAAGAGAATAGAAAGGACTCGTGTAAGTGAAGCACAAGTAATATGTAGGGAATTAAAGTGATGAACAAATGACCAGATAGAACTGGCTGAATGCCATTGATCACGATGGCGAGCGCGAGGAGAGGACAAAGATCTGAGACGGCGGCGGCAACGACTTCACCTTCTGTGAAGGCATAGCTGATCACATCGCGTAAAGCAAGAACAGCCACGGCCACAATAACGGATGTGATGAAAGAGATGATCGTCACCACCACCACAGAGAATGCTGCTGATTTTGGATTCCTAGCTCCCAGCTCGTTGCTCACTCTCACACTGCATTATCATCATCATAATAAACTGGCCAAAGATTTTGTTAACTTTGTAAAACGACAAAAATATTAAAGGAGAACGAACCTGGCAGCGGCATTGAATCCAACAGATATCATGAACATCCATCCAGATATTATTGTGCTGCATTTAGTAACCCAAAGGAAACAAATTAAATTACAAGTTGTCAAGCGGGGCGACCCCAAAACAAAGGGATCATTTTGGTGGGGCCCTCATGCAAATCCGGGCACTCATCTTGATTGTCTTTGACAATCTGAATGAATCTAGACATGGGACTTTAATGGGATAGGGATACGTGTCCTTGTTGGCAGGAGGAAAATAGTTCATGCGTCAACGGCGGACAACGTGGCACGACTTCGGAGTTGTCGGCAGGCAGAAATAATGGGAAGTAGAAACAGGCAAGCCCACCGTTATAGAGTTACTCTAACGACCCCACTAGATCTTGTAGTTTTCGATTTCGACTCCTAGAGTATAGAAATGAGGAGAAATTTCGGGTAGAAATAGCCCTTTGAAATTTTGCCCTAATTTAAACCATCTATTTCTCTCAGTCTCCATCAAGCTCACCGGAGGCTCACCATCACGAACTAGGGAAGATGGAAGTTGGTCGCCGGAATTGAAACAAACTCATGAAGATGGAGGTAGGTCACCTCCCTCGATGTCATCTCATCTTCACCAAACCATCTCTACGTCTTCTCATCTTCTTCGTCTCCTGTCGGCAAAGGAAGAGAGGACAAAGGCACGTTTCGAGATGAGATTGAGTGATGATCAACGAGATATAGGTGAATCAATCTGAATTTGGAATATGAACTACGCCTTTTGAAACGATTCTGGCCGGAAAGCTTTTACTATCAGTTTCTAGCCTAACCCTTCCCGATGACAAAGAATCCAATGACGGACCTAAGCAAAGGCAGTGGTTGAAGCAAAGAAAAGAGACGAAGATGAATAAGAAGTAGTTGAAGATGCATAGTTGAATGGGAAAGAGAAAGAAAGTGCGAAAGGAGGAGAAGAACTAGCCAGTAAAATCCATCATCTTTCAATAGAAGCTCCTTTTCCGTCCGTGAGATTTTCATAAAGTGGAGTTAGCAATTTTTTTTTTAATGACAAGGGTCATATAGTCTTTTTATAATTTATAATTGATTATATGGCAAAATTAATACAACCACTCCTAATCCCTATCTTGCGCTATCAAAATTTAAATCTACGTACTAAACAGGCGTATATGGTCCTCTCGTACTGTTTACGAGAGTACCCTATGAAGGTCAATTTTGTAGGGTAGGTCCGCTAAATGGGAAAGGTGAACAAAGAAGATAATGTACGAACAAAGACCATAGAAACGATAGGAAATGTGTGGTATGAAATAATGCAGGCTATCCAGTAGTTGTTTCACCTGACCATATATGCTACCAAACTAAATTTAATTTGGATCTTTCTCTATAATAATGCACACTCCAATCGGAGACAGGAAATGTTTGGAAATTAAAAATACTACTCGTACTAGTTTAGCTTCTCATTTAAAGTCCTTTGTAGGACATTAAAAATGTTAAATCCCATTCCCTCGTATCAAATCAAGACATTAAAAAGGCAAAAAATCACGTAGTTTGATTATTTTAGAGAATATATATATACACATTTTTCAGTTTAACATTTTAAAATATCAAACACCCACAATTGTGTTATAATTAATATATAAAATTCAAAGCTCAAGCGAAATTAATCTATTAATCTACAGAACTTCAAATAATCCAATGGTTATTGGTGAAACAAATGAATTCCAGAACTCACCAGATGGAAAGTGAATCGAGGGCTATTTCAGGATTCGGAAGCAACCCCGCCAGCAAAACCAGAATCTGGAAGTACCAAGTCTCCAGGCAGAGCATCACCGCCGATGCCGCCGATAACTTGAAGAACTCCGGCAACCCTGAAAACGCTTGCATTGAGAACCCTTGCCACGTGTACTTACACCTCTCGCTCTTCACAATATACACAAACTGTGCTATCACAATAATCCACCATGACAAGCTCAACGTCAACGACGCCCCCAACAATCCCAACCCAGCCTTGTAAACCAGAACCCAGCTCAACAACAAGTGAACTACAAGGGCTCCTCCTGATATATATGCGCTCGGCGCCACTATGCTCTGAGCTTGAAGGAATTTTTGGATGGGGAAGTTCACAGCGTAAGCGAATATTTGAGGAATTAGGCCGTAAACGAACACCGCCGCCGCAGACGCAATCCTCGGCGATTCTCCCAGTAATATCAGAATCGGTTCCGATAAGACGTAGACGATGGTCAAGAGTATTCCGGTTATCCAGAGAAGGATTGTCGATCTCTGCAAGTAAACCCCGAGTATTTCGTATTTCCGAGCTCCGTAAGCTTGCCCACACAGAGTCTCCACAGCACTTCCCATGCCCAACTGTGTATCAAGTCAAAATCAAAATCACCTATTAAACCAGAACCGAACGATTCTTTCGTTTTTGAAACAGAGAGAAACAGAGTACCATGAGGCCATAAGCGAAGATTTGGATTCCGGTGTTGCCAAGGGAAGCGGCGGCGAGCTCAAGGTTACCAAGGTGGCCGCAGAAGATTTGGGTGGATATGGCCATGACGTAGTTGAACAAGTAGACTATGACGGCTGGGGCGGCAAGGTATACGAGGAGCTTGAACTCGATCCACGTGACGGCACCTATACGGCGCCGAAAAGGGATGCTGGTGTCGGAGAGGATGCTTTCTAGGGCGGCGTTAGAGTGGTGCTTGGCTGTGAGAGATTGGTCTGACGAAGGTGGAAGATCGCGATGCGGCAACAATGGCTGGCGAACATGGTCGTTAACAGAACTCATATCAAAGCCTTAAACTTTGATTTGGCCTAAGAAGAAGAAGAGGAGAAGGAGGAGGCTGGTCTCTGTAAGTGAGTAACCAACACCTGAAGAATAGGTTAGACCCAGTAATCTGGATATACGGAGACGAGGGTTAAGAATGAGTTACGCTGTTGAAGGATAAGGTGTTTGTTTGTGTTTGAAAAAAAGGAAAATGATATCTAAGTCCATGAAAGGAGTAAAATGTTAAAAAAATTCTAAGAAATAGTATAATTAATGTCCATGGCACCTTATAATTTTTTTCTAATTGTAAAAAGACATAATTATCCCTAAAACTTAAATTTTCCTTTTCATTTATTTTTCTTGTAATCCCCTCTCATCAGCATTAGCACTCTCTCTCTCTTAATTCGACCAACTCAATCTCATCTCTGTCTCTCTATAATTATTACTCAGATTCTCTTACTGTCGTACCCTCATTCTCTTTCCCTTCCTCTGACATTTTAGCAGGCTGCTATAACAGTCTCTGCCATTAGAGATACCCTCACCATAGGTTCCCTACGATGGTTCTGTATATCGCTGCTATACCTATAAAATGGAAAGAGGGCAAGGTGAGGCATTGAGCTTCTTTTATTTTTTTCTCCTGTATCTTCTGAGGTTTTATGATTTTTGTTTTAACATAGTGCTTTTTTAAGGAGAAATTAAAGGATATTCCAATGAATTCCATGAGAATAAAGGGAACAAGTGACCTCTAACTCATGACAGGTTTGTGTCATGTGTTTTCTTTTCAAGTATTGCTCCCTTATTTACTCTGATCTGGTTAAAAGAATAAAATAGAAAAAACGTATAAGTTAATGGTTCATTTATATTACTTACCAATACTTGATCTTCTATTACTTGTTTACTACTTTACTTGTTCGTAGGCTCTTTTTTTGTTAACACTTATTGGTTGTTTCTGAATATAACTGAGGGAAGATATAGAATCTTTCACATACTTGATATATAAATTTGAAACAGCTGAAAGTTGTGTTTCCCTCTTCAATTTATGTAATATATAGTTAGCATTTCTTTGATACATCTCACTCCTCCTGCAAATTTTTTAGTGTAGATACTTTAGTTGGTTCAATGACGATGAGCAGAAAGATGATATGGATGGCATACATGATGAGGTGAAATTTTTTGTTTCTTTATTCAAATACCTTTGTTTTCTATTTTGTGATGACTCTGATACTTTACTCTATATACACTTCTTGTACACTCTTGTTCATTAGATTGCTTGTCTTTCCTATTATCTTCTTACATTACATCCATTTTGGTTATTTTTCTTCAGTGCTCTTATTCCCCAACGGATATTCAGGCATCGCCCTTGAGGAAAAAAATTAAATTGTCTGCTCATTGGGTCAAGTGAGAAAGTGATTGAGTCTCAATTTCATAACAAAAAGACTTATCACTGTGGAAAATGCTATGAGCCTTGACATAGTCAAAACTTATGATAATCTAAATCTGAGCTGAGAAATAGTGCTGGGTTGTATAGTTTCTTGTATAAATATAGAGCACATTAATTTTTGCTTTGTAAATAGCTAAGCAAAGTGAGAATGATATTTTTTTGTAACCTTCATCAAACTTCACCTTTTGAATCATAGGGTGGATTTTGATACAAATGACTGTGTATATTATACTCATTTTATGTTTGCTTCTTATTACTGCTATAACTGTAAAGTGCACATATATAAAATATTCTCATCAGATTAGTGTTAGAAACTCTTGTGCCAAAGTTGTTATTTTTAGACAATAGAGTTGTCATTTATTATTGGTGGAGTTATTATTTTCATAAACACAGTATATTTTTTTTGGTTTAGTCTAAATATTGTGCTTGCATCCCTAATTCACTTTCTGTCTATTATAATCCTATGAAGAATTATGAAGATGCTGTTATTTATAAGTGTTGGAGTTGTTACTTTTGCATTTATGTAGTTATTCTGTTTTTATTGGTTATGTTGTTATTCTTTCATTACGGGGTTGTTATTTATAAGTGTTAGAGTTGTTATTTTTGCTATCATTGATAAGTTATTTTTCAGTTGTCAAGTTTTTATTCCTTATAAGGTTTTTATTTCTTACTGATAGAGTTGTTATTTTTGTTATCATTATATAGTTATTTACAAATAGTTGTTATGCCTTTACTATAGGATTGTTATTTTCTATTGTTGGAGTATGTTATTCCTTCAATATGGGGTTGTTATCTAAGTACTGGAGTTGTTATTTTTACTGTCAATAATGACAACATGCACCAGACACAAATTATTAACAACTCAATCACTTATATTAACAACTATCGCATAATATATTGACAACTCAACCACTCATACTAACTCATCATTTGAATTTGCCTGCAAAACTCAACAAACTGAAAAAGTAACAAGTCTAGAAGGAAAACAAGCAACTGGAAAAATAACAACCCCAGCACTACAAAATAATAACCCCGTAGTAAAGCAATAACACTACTTCATAATTATTCTCAGGAATTCTGCAGACAAAAAGTTCAGTGGCCTCACCAGCATGAAACCTTGATTGAAGTAGAAAAAACAAACTGCTAGATTGAACATAATAATACCCACCAATAAATCTACAGTTCCCTACTTACTTACGTATTAGTAGTCATTTTTTAATTTAATTTTTCTTTTATGTCTGTATTGTGCATGCGCAGAAGTGTTGCTTCCTGAAAATACTTCGTACGTTGAAGCCACAAGTTTTTGGGCAGGACGATCAGTTTAAAGTCAATTGGCCTAAATTGTATCTCCAAACGAACACGTCAGCATGCTAACATATCTACTTTATTTTTTGTTTTCCTTTTCCTTGTGATTGAGTGAATTTATAGTCTTGTATTATTGGATAACTTGTAGGTATTCGTGCGGGATTATTATTTTGTCATGGCTGAAGACTTTGGATGACAATACCGTATATGAGAAAAGTTATACAATACCAAAACACTCCATTGAAGACCTTCACCAGTTGAGGGTTGATTGTTTATGTTGGCTGATGAATCACCCCAACTATTCACAACGGGAACGAGTGTTGTCTATACTAGTAGGCAAAGACCCTAGCCATAACAGAAAATAGTGACTAATTAGGTGTATTTGTCATTATAAAATTTATAAAGAATATGTGTACTTGAATAGTTTTAATTAATATCAAGATGTTAACCTATTCAGGAAAGAATGTTATCATGTTCAATAGCCAAGTGTTGTGTTTTATATGTCCAGTGCGTAGGAATAACAATTAGACCACCGTAAATAACAACTACCTAACACAGGAAAAATAACAACTACATCACTTATAAGTAACAACCCCTTATTGACTGAATAACAAGTCCACCATTAGAGAATAACAATCCAGCGCCTGCCACTAAGAATAATGGTTGAAGGAATAAGAATCCCAGCAGCTGCAACTAACAACTCCAGGCCCTGCAAATAACAACCCCATCAGCTGCAACTAACAACCTTAGCCCCTGCACTAAGAACCCCATCAGCTGCAACTAACAACCCCGTCAGCTGTACAACAACCTTAGCACCTATAATAACAACCCCAGCCCCTGCAATAACAACCCTAGCCTGCAACTAACAACCCCATTAGCTGCAACTAAGAACCCCATCAGCTGCAACTAACAACCCAGCTCCAGCAATAACAACCACACTCTGCAACTAACAATCCTAACCCCTACAATTAAGAACCCCATCAGCTGCAACTAACAACCCTAACCCCTGCAACTAAGAACCACATCAGTTGCAACTAACAACCCCATCACCTACAACTAACAACCACATCACCTGCAATAACAACCCTAGCGCCTGCAAAAACAACCCTAGCACATGCAATAATAACCCTAACACCTGCAATAACAACCCCAGCCTACAACTAATAACCCCAGCCCCTGCAACTAAGAGCCCATCTGCTGCAACTAACAATCCTATCAACTACAATTAACAACCCCAACGCCTGTAATAATAACCCCAGCCTGCAACTAATAAACCTAACCCCTGCATATCGGATCATGTCTGTCATTCACACTTTACATATACATTTCCCTTGTTCATATTTTCTTACTACACTCAACTAAACATACCAAAAATTCTTGTAAACTAAACATAACTTTTCAAACCCTAAATAAACTCATTTAACCCACCCCTCAAAGGATAAAAAAGTCATGAAATGAACACAATCTCCATATTTATGTGGGTCCTTTTATAACTCATTTTAGCACACACTATCATATCATATGTAGCAGGAGGATGACGAGCTAACTATTTCCCTGGATTTGCTAGCAACAGACTTCACGTTTTCATATGATAGTCAGAAAAGATGATATATACAACAATTTTGCCTCAACATCCAGCTACGATGATGAGTAAACCCACCTACCAACACATCGTGGAAGTCATCGTATGGCTAATAATGGTATTCTTACTATTCTCTTATTTCACAGCAAAGTGCGCTAACTCTCATTTCTTCTTTAATGTTTTTTTATTTCACAAGGCCATTTAAGTCTTTTTACAACTAAAAAAAATTCATGTGAAGTCCCATGGGACTTGAAATAAAATATAATATTTAATAGGATTTTTTTGTCATTCAATTGCTTCCATGGAACCCATGTCATTTTCCCTTGAAAAAACCATAAAAGTAAGGTTAAGGATTTTTCATTTAAAATTTTAGTTTAAAGAACAAACAGTTATTTTTATTTAAGAAGGTTTTTAGATAAAATTATAATTTAAAATTAAAATTTTAGATAAACTATTAAAATTAATTTCTAGAACAGTAAAAATAAAAATTTATAGATTATCCTAATTACTATTTTATCTATTTTTTATTACACTATCTCTCCTCTCTCCTTTCTATTTTCTACCATCTCCCATCTCTTATCTCTATTCTCTTTTTTCTACCATCTCTTCTCTCATCTCTCTTCTATTTTATCTACCCTCCCTCATCTCTCTTCTTTACCTCCTATTTTTTTATCATATATTTTATAGTAATCTTCTAATTACAAAACTTTATATAGTAATAATTATCCAAACATTTATTTATTCAAAATAATTTTTTTATAAACTCTTCTCTAAAAACTATTTTTTAAAAATTGTTCAAAAACTTTTTTATAATCAATTTTTTAAACTCTTCTCTAAATAAACCTTTAAAATTGGTGTCACATATTCATTGCCTTTCTCCTATTAGTTATTAGTGTCTACTTTTTTAATTTAAAAGAAAAGTGAGTGATTAAGTTTCGGAAACAGAATTACTTGCAAGTACTTAATATTTATTTGTCACCTTTAATCTTATAATTAATGCATAAATACGGTTCTTTGATTTGTTTTCCCTCCTTTATAACCTCTTTTAATATGGGTAAACTTAAAAATAATGTATCTTAAAATAAACTTAAAAATAATGTATCTTAAAATAAATTTAATTAGTTAACTACTATTTTTTTTAATTTTAATAAATTAATTAAATTGATTTATATTATGAATTGGAGGAAATACTATATTCCTCTAGTCTCTAATATATAGTTCAATTAGATAATAATATGGGATAGCTCTCCTTTATGTCCTAAATCTATTATCATATTTATAAATTATTTTTAATATAATTTATATAAATTAAGAAAAATAAATAAATTTTATAAATTTTACTTTAAAAATAAATAACTTTTTAATTTTATTTTTATTTAATATATTATACCATTTCAATTTTATATATAAATTAATTGTACATCATTCTCACATGTGAAGGAATGTGTTAAGGTGATAAATATTTTTTACCTTTGCCCTTATTATAGAAAAGATTTTGAAAAAAAATTATTAATTACTCTATAAGTAAAATATATGCAATATAGATAAAATTAAAAAAAAATTATTAATTATCTTACAAGTGACTTATATACAATAGATATAAAATTTAAAAAATTATTAATTATTCTATAAGTGACCTATATGTAATAGGAATAAAATTAAAAAAATATATTCATTATTTTATAAGTAATTTATATTTATGACCTATAAATTAAGAATAAAATTATATATTAATATAAAAATTTAATAATATGATTTATAAATATGATAAAAAAAATTATTCTCTTAAAAAGTAACATTTTGAATCAAAGATGTAAAAATTTACTTTTTTTTATATTTATTGCACCTAAATAATTTTAATCGTATTTTTAAACAATATAATTTTATTAATTATATCTTATAGGAAGAAACTGGCCAGTAAACAATGGCGGCTAAATATTCTTTGAACTGCTCATAATTTTGTCGTTTTAACATGTAAGTGTTTGGTCATTCCTATTACAGGATTTCGTTTATACCCTTTGGTTGTTGTCCTAGCTAAGAAAAAAAAAAGTAGTTTTAGCATTACTCTCTACATAATTAACTGTACTTATGAAAAACAAGTACTTCAAATTTTTATAAAAAGGAAACTTTCATATAATATTTTAATTTTATTTTTGGAAGAAAAACAACAAAAAGTTTATTTGAATAAATTAGACTTCTGAATATTAAAAATGACAGATTGGGTAAAAACTAAATTATTCTTCACTTTGTCCATATTTTGAGAATACGATTTATAAGTTTTTCAATGATATTTACAACTCTGACAATGATATTTATAACTCCTATAATAATATTTATAATTTTAATAATAGTATTTATAATTTTCACAATAGTGTTTGTAATTTTGACAATAATATTTATAGTTTTGACAATGGTATCTGTAACTTTACCAATGGTATTTGTAATTCCTATAGTGGTATTTGTAATTTCAACAATAATATTTACAACTCTTACAATGGTATTTGTAACTCCCACAAAATATAGAAGAAGTAACTTTGGCAATACGATTTACAACTTTGTCAATGGTATTTATAACTTTGACAATGATATTTATAATTAGGAGAAATCTAATTTTAGCAATTGGGAGAAACACTGTAACTTCTTTGACAATACGATTTATAACTTTGCCAATGGTATTTATAACTCTGACAATGATATTTGTAACTGGGAGAAATCCAATTTTAACAAATGGGAGAAACAGTGTAGTTGATACTATAATTTCTTTAACAATACGATTTACAACTTTTCCAATGGTATTTACAACTCTGACAATGGTATTTACAATTGGGAGATATCCAATTTTGACAATTAGAGAGAAATATTGTAGCTGACACTGTAGCTTTGACTAAATAGAGTTATAAATCCTATTATAAGAAGTATACTAAATTCAACAAAATTAGCATATGCATTATAGAACTTATATGCATGTTCTTCACTTTCAAACTCCATGCCTACATATAGAGTTAAATTTGTTTCATTGACTTCATGTTTTATAAAATATTCATATAATATAGAAGTATACATTACAAAGAATGAAACAAGAAGACAATAAACATGGAAAAGCAAGATAAACCATGAACAATTAATTAAAACGCTTACACGGCCAGCCAGGAATTATTAATTCCAAGAACAAAAAGGGAAGTACAACCAGCCATGTGATTTGAGTATCTCAAGGGAGAGGAAAAGAAACACGTATGAAGTTTACTGGATAAGAAACATAAAAAAAGACAACGAATTAAAAAACAAAAGACTCACGCACCAAAAAAACATAAAAAAACTCCACTGATTCATGTTTTTTCTGGTCCTGAAAGATGAAAGCAGCAGCCGCCAACCAAAAGATGCATGTTTTTTTCCCAATCATATGTGAACACAATTTATTGTCGTCAAGAGACAAAAATCATATAGAAGAACAATGAACAAAGTTTTCTACAGGGTATTGGCGTGCTGGATATCAGCTTCAAGCTCTTTCAAGAAGGTGAAATACTTTTGCAGGGAAGCTGTGTGTTTTACCGAGAAAACCCGATCATCAGAATTTTGTTCCCAATAAAAACTCAAAGAAACCCCCCAGAAATTAAAACACAACACCCACGCACCAGTCCTTGTCACAAAATGCCACCATCGCGCACTTCTCCTTGCCTGATCGGCAAATGCAACTCATAGACGCCCTAAAGTGTGTGTGTTTTTTTTTACGAGGTTTTCCAGACTTCCCAATCACTAACAGCTGTTTAACGGGGATTTGTGGGGTTAGATGGTGATGAGGCAAAACAGGACAGGTGGCATCAGATAATTGGAGAACTGGACCTACTTGACTTATAAGACTGGACCTAAATATTCTCCAAAACTTAAATTACTAGTATTTTTTTGTGTATAAATTTTATAAAGAACCCATATTTTTAATGTGCAAAACATATCAAATTTTCCTAAACCCTAACTAGTAAAAATTTTAAACATTGATTTTTTTACTAATTTTTAAAAGTTATTTTAGCATTTGTTTAATTTAAAAAGCCTAGAAAATACAAAAAAAAAATTAAAAGTACGAATTCCAAAATATCAAGAAATGCTCCCATGTTTTCATCTCACACACACATTTGCAATGCCTGAATGAGACTTTTTTTTTTGAAAAAAAAAGAGTGTACTCATATTTATCATATTTAAATCAGGTACTTGAAGTATGTAAAAAAATAGAAAAAATAAAAGTAAAATTGTACGACCTTATAATGTGTAGAGAAAGTTGAAAAGAATTTAAACCCAAAAAAAAAAACAGAGAATTGGGGCCATTGGAATTTTAATTGGTGACAATGAATTAATAAATTTGTATAAGCTACAAATTTTGTAAATACAAATATTAAAAATGCCCTAAAAGCTGTTCATGAATTTACCCTATAATTGTTTTTTGTCTTACATATATTAAATATTTATTTAAAAGGCCATCTTCAACTACTTTTTAGTTTTTTTGGTGACCACCCCTCAACCACTTTTAATTTTTAAGCCACAGATACAAGGTTGGGTTTCTTCTGTCATGCTAAAGAGAAAGGAAAAAGAAAAGTTGGCTTTCTTGATGGATGAATGAGGAACACAAAATATATACTCCTCGTATTTTTAAAATAGAATATGATTAAAAAATTAATATTAATATTAAATATAAAATATATTTTTTATATTTATCTATTTTTTAAATTATTTTTATTGATAATCCTTAATATTAATTAATTAAAAAAATAAGAGAATGAATTAGAAAAAATAATTATATAAACTAACTTAATTAACTTTTTTAATCTTATTATTAAATTAGTTAAATATATCTTATATTAATAAATACATATATATATATATATATATATATATATATATAAATGCAAGTTCTGATTCTAAAAGCGAAAGTAATGTTGCAATCTCTGAATGATATGTTCAGAACTATTCAACTGGCCGCTGAAGATCAGTCCACTTGCTCAGCCTTTCCTCTGCGTCTTTCACCTGCATTTTCCATTTCAATACATTCATTTTATCAATTTTCACTTACTGCCTTATTAAAATAATTACAGGTCATTTTTTTGCTTCACAAGTTTTCACAAAATAATTATGGATATTAAATTTTTTCTCAACAATATCACTTAAAAAGTGGTAAAATCATAAAAATATTATCCTATTTAACATATCAAAATAGTTAACTATTAATTAATTAAATATATAAGAGAAATTTATATTTCGTCAACTAATAATTTATCGATTGCGTCTATTAGGGTAAGGCGATATTATTATAATATTAACACTTTTAAAGGTGATATTATTTCAAAAAAAAAATTAAATAGGTATGACTCTTTGGTGAAAACTTGAAGTGCGCAAAAATATTGAATAAAAAGAGTGGGGAAAATAACTATATATAGGGAGGAATTTGATTCTTATTGGTACCTCCGCATTCCAATCGGTACGAAAGGTGATCCAAATTAAAACGACTGTCTGCAACACTGTGCCTCCAATCATTCCCAACCATATTCCCTGCACAAATTATTATTATTATTATTATTGTGTCACACCAGATCTTGACCATGTCTCTTGTCAAATAACCTAACTCCCAATTCATGTTTTGACTTTATTTTTTTCTTCTATTTAATCTATCATAATTATATTTTAACTATATCTAGATCTGATCTATCTCATATATTTAGTTATAGAACGTGAGTCTCTCAATAGAGATTTTTTATATACACCAATACTTGAATTCAAAACCTCACTTAAACGTTACTGAACTGCTTACTATTTGAACCAACTCCTATTAATGTTTTAACTTTAATTTTGATTAAGTAATTATATAAATCATTATCTGAGCTAAGGTTTAATTTTGTGTCAGAAGTTTTTTTTTTTTTAATGTAGAAATGGGAAGTACTCAGAATATTTTGATTAATATTATAAAAGAAATAAAATCATTTGAACCGTTAAATAAGTAATGCTAACTATTTTTAATAGCTATATGAGTAATATTTTTTTTTAAATATTTTTAAAATAATATTGATTTAAGAAAAAAAAATTTAAATACTTTTTGCTGGGAAACTGGTGGGCATAAAATTAGAGACAGTAACCCATTATTATATATAGCTGGAAAGAGAAATGGTGGGTAGGTACCTTGGCTCCAATGTTGAAGTAAAAACCAAGAAGAAGGCCAAGAGGTATACCAACAACGTAGTAACATCCCACGTTGATATATGCAACCAAAGCTTGCCATCCGCAACCGACAGCCACTCCTTCATGATCATTAGCCACATTAATTAATTATTTCATGTTTCCACTTATATATATATGTGTGTGTGAATATTACCAGAAAGAACAGGCTGAATTCCATTGAGGAGGAGGGTAATGGCTAATAGTGGACAAAGATCTGAGACAGCAGAGGCCACGTCTTCTCCTTCTGTGAACGCATAGCTGATAACATCTCTCAGTGCAATCACAAGTATCGCTGCGATCAATGATATGTTGAATGAGATCAACGTCACCACCACCACTGAAAATGCTGCAGACTTTGGATGTCCTGCTCCCACTTCGTTCCCCACTCTCACACTACACACACGCACAATTTATTGAGTTATTTACATCATTCTTTAATAGAAGATATGGATATCTAATTTAATAATATTAATAAAATTATTTTTTTAATATATTATTTTTACTTGTATGTATTATAACTATTCTATCAAGATTATGCAAAAGAAGACACATCTTACCTCTTTCCTTCTTGTCGGTTTTCCAAAACAAAGGAGAAATGTGACTTCTCTCCTTTATTTTATTTTCTTTTTTACAATTCTCCTTTTTTTATATAAATATTTTTAAAAAAAAAGTTAAATTCATTCACAATATAAAGGTATAATAAAATTTTTCTTTCTCTTAGATAATATCAATGTCTGATAGGATAAATTATATGTTATTCTTAAATGTAAACCTAAACACCAAAAGTCATGATACCTCTCTAATTACTGCGATTAAAACCATAATAAAATAATACCCTTAAAAATTAAATATATTATAAATAATTATATATCTTATTTTTTTATTAGTTAAACCCCATAAGCTCCTTTGTTTTGCTAACCAGACGATTGAAGGAAGGCTTCTCTATAAAAGATTACTTTCTCGTCTGTTTTCCAAAAGGGACGAGAATGGTCGGCCCATTCTCGTCAGTTTCAAAAAAAAAAACGAAACAGAGAGAGAAAACCTTTTTTTTTTAAAAAAAAATCCAAATCTGTTTTATCCTATAGCCTCATTGTCGATCGAGCACCTTAGCGATTTGAAACACAGCACTCAAACCCCCCCCCCCCCCCTCCCCTTCTCTCCTTCTCTTCTGCACACACTCACGCAACTCTGACCTTTTCTCCTCTTCGCTTGTTCTCTTCTGCACACACACTCACTCATTTCCTTCGAAGCACACCTCCTCCGTGGGGACATTGGCACGATTTTTCATTTCTTCGGAGCAAAATCCCCTTTCTTCTACGATTCCTGCTTCGCTGAAATACTAGGCTTCGCGCAAAATCCCCTTCCTCTGCTTAATCAACACTGTGAGTTGCTAGGTGCAGAGATTGACGAATCCACCTTGTTCCCTCTTAAGTTGGCGTTCAAGTGTCTTGAGGGAGGGTTGAGTTTCACTTCTCTTTTTCTTCTTCTGCTGGCGTAACCTTAGTTGCTTGGGTAAGTTTTCATTAATGGTTTTGGTTGTCACGTTATAAAGAATATTTATTTTCTTGGGTTTAAAGTGAATATCAGTAAAGAATGGAGTTCAGAAAGCGTATTAAATGTTTATATTGGTGATTGAAAATTGTTTGGCAAGAGATTTGAAGAGTGAGAAGTTTGATAATATTGTTTGGTTTTGACTGCACTCAAGGTGTTTGTTAAATTGCACAGGAGAAGAATTCTTTCTGATGCTTGGAGAGGTATAGTTAATGCCTATAGGAGTTTATTTTAATATCTGTTTCTATGGCATCTTGATGGTGGAGAGGAAAATCTTGTTCAAATGTAAAATTTAGAAGTTTATAATTTCATAATGATGGTAGAAGGATGATTGTTGGGAAATTTCAATGATTAAGTTGCTTATTTTTCACGTTAGCCTATGAGATACTTATAAAGTGTTTGGTGGATTGTTGAGTTGTTTCGGGTCCATGCTCTAGCTATCTCTATTGTGTCACCAATGAAATATCTATGAAGTTGTGGGTTTATTACTTCTCTTCCCTCTCTCTCTCATTCCTTAGTTAACTCCTTAAATAGAAAATATTCATTTACACTTTGTTATTCAAACTTCAGGTGATAGTCAAAGTGAGATTTTATCTTCTCTAGTCAATGGTTTCATGAACAAGATGGAACCTATAGTAAGAGTGTAATTGTTATTCAAACGTTCTTGTTGATCTTTGGTTTTATTCATATTGATTATCTGTTCTTTAGTACCGCAATTTGATAGGAATGAACTATAACTGCTTATGTTCCTTCATGTTAACATATTATTTGGAATTTTCGTGTTAACTTGTTTTAAATTATTGGCATTTTAAAAGTTTAAGTGAATTATGCATGATTGAGAATGTTGAAGTTTTATTGCCTACTTGGTTTGTATATATTTTAAATTCTTCATATTTAAAGCAGAAATAGGTTATGCTTTATATCCTTGTAGTTAATGATTTCCTTGTCTTGAATATTGTTAATATAAGCCGTACTACTAATGGGACTCATCTCTGCTAGTTAATATATCTTGCATTAGCTTATGGATCATTATCTAATTATCTTTAGCATTTTGCATTTTCAAGGGCTTGTACATTCGCTCAAGATTCACAAAAAACCTGATAAAGTATATAGAATGGCCATGACAAGACATAACACTTCTGCTGGGATTCTTGAAGTAATGGGTGCCCCCCTGTCAGGAACAGATTTAGGAGCAAGCGATGTTTTCTCATTTTCCCCATAAGAGGTTCTGAGAGGGTCTAGTCAGTGTTGAAGTCAAGAAAAAGAAGGGCCAGGTAAGTTTCAAATTGTCCTATTGTATCCTGAAATTACTACACTGAGTCTGGCTTATATAAACGTGTAGTATCTCTCATAATGTCCACACATTTTAACTGGGCATATTTTGTATCTCTATGTTCTGGAATCCAACACGACGTATCCCTTAAGTATTACTCCATCTCAAATGGTTGCTGCTTTGTGTATGGAAGGGATGTTTTACATATGCAAATGGTTGGAATAAATAGGTTGGAAGTAACTACAAACTAATTACTTGAATTAGCCTGAAGCAAGAAATGAATTTTTGGTCACTGAATAGAACACAAGCATGCTTTAAGTATGTATCTTCAATTCTCCATCCTTTTAGTATATGGGCCTATTTGGAAACCACTCCAAACGTGGTTTTCAAGAGTTTTTAGGCCTAAACCTCGGTTTAGAAAAATTTTAAAACAAACAGCCATATTTATTCAAACGGGTTTTTGGACTAAACTATAGTTTAAAACCAAGGTTTTAGATAAGCTGATCAGAGCAGCTTATGGAACAGTAAAAGAGTTTATAAACTTACCAATTACTATATTACCCCTTCTTTTTCTTACACATTCTCTCCTACTTTTTCTTACACCCTATTTCCTACTTTTTCTCTATTTTCTTTCTTACACTCTCTCCTCTCATCCATTATCTCTCCTCATTTAATACTCATACTATTTTTCGTAATTTACCAATAACAAAAGTACTTTTAGAAATAACTATATAGACACTCATTTATTCAAAACCACTTTTTTTTCATAAACTCTTCTTCAAAAGCCATTTTCTATAAACTGTATATAAGCTTTTTTTTTTCGTAAGCCCATTTTCAAAATCCTATCCAAATACAAACTATATGTTAGAGATGATAAAGCAGTAGACTAATGTGAAGGCAAGCTCTTGAGAGTTGAATAAGGGAAGGTCCACTTTTCACTTCTGTTCTAGGAAAACAGAAGTGAAATTGGCCATGTTTTGTGGCCTTTTTACGTCTGTTTTCGAAGAACAGAAGTGAAAAGGGCCACTTTTCACTTGTTTTGAAACAAATGAAAAAAGGGCCACTTTTCACGTCTGTTTTGAACAAACTACTTTTCACGTCCCCCAAGAAACGAACGTAAATGAGCCTCCAAAACAAAGGGAAAAAGTGTCTACTGTAATAGTGGCCTCCTGGCCAATCAATGAAAATATTTTAAGAAGAAATTATAAATTTTTAGAGATAATGTGAGTTTAAGATATTATATTTAGGATTAAAGTGAATTCTAATTTTTGTATTTATAATAAGAGGTAATATTTTTTTTGTCCAAATAGTTTTGAATATTGAGGAAGGGAATATGAGTTGAGTTTCTGGGGTTCTCACCTTGCAGCTGCATTAAATCCAACTGAGATCATGAATACCCATCCAGATATCATTGTGCTGCATTTGTCAATTCGTCTCAGAAAGTCAGTATATATTTATCACTGCTAAGCTCTTAGAATTACGGATCAATCATCAACATCTTATATGACGTGAACAAATATATACATATACATATATATATATATATATATATATATGAACCTGTCACTATATATATATATATATATATATATATGATATCCTATGTTTTAAATCAGAGTAAGCAGCTAAGCAAGTGGCAACATATATATAATGATTCTCCTTTTGGTTCCCTTTGATAATTACAACTCTTCTATATATTTCTCTCTAGCAGGCATAGCAAATTATTAATTCTAGCTAGAGAGAAATCATCCTCATGCAAGAATGAAAGGATTCAAATTTAAGTAGTAGGTAGTAACTAGCGATACATAGATGATAAGTCGCAGATATCTGTCAGCAGTGTGTAAGGAAATCTTAATTTAACCGAAAAAGACATGTCCAAGATTAATAATAATTTTGTTCTCTTGCTTTTCACTTAAAATATTCGATATTTTATCCTTTGCAGATGCACTTGTATCAAGTTGTGTAACTACCATGATGCATGATCTACGTTGCAATCACCAAACTGTTTGCCTATTGGGCAACGTAAAGCCACCTTATAAAAAATTTAAGAGCTCTTTTAACAACAACAATGGAAATATAATTTGTCTGAGAGAGATGCCAGCGGTTCACTTTGCCTTGATGATATCGCTTGGGGTTAGCTTTTGCATAACAACATGAACAACAATAACTTGAATCAATTATATTAATTAAGTGGCAAATCAATTAAATACACTTACCAAATCGAAAGTGAATCCAGAGCCAATTCAGGATTATCAAGGAGACCAGCTAACAGGACCAGAATCTGGAAATACCATGTCTCGAGGCATAACATCACCGCCGAAGCAGCCGACAGTTTGAAAAACTCCGGCAACCCACAGAAAGCTTGCAATGAAAACCCACACCAAGTGTTCTTGAACCTATCACTCTTCACAATATACACAAACTGAGCAATCACAATGATCCACCATGACAAGCTTAACACCAAGGAAGCTCCCAATAAGCCAAACCCCAATCTGTAAACAACAAGCCAGTTTAAGAAAAGGTGAACAACGAGCGTAGCCGTGGATATGAACGCGCTCGGAAACACCACGCTTTGTGCTTGTAAGAATTTCTGAATGGGGAAGTTTATAGCATAGGCAAAGATCTGAGGTATGAGGCCATAGACAAAAACTGCAGCTTCAGAAGCAACTCTTGGTGATTGTCCCAGGAATATCAAGACAGGTTCAGCGAAAATGTACAAGACGGTTACTAGTAAACCAACTAGAATCAGAACGATGCTTGCCCGTTGCAAGTATATTCCAAGCATCTCGTACTGGCGAGCTCCAAATGATTGCCCACACAGTGTTTCCACTGCACTTCCCATTCCCAACTGCAAACAAATGAACAAATCACAGATTATTAGATAGAAGTGGGAATAATCAAAAACAGAAAATAATTGAGAAGAGAAGATTTATACCATGAGGCCATAGGCGAAGAGTTGGACGCCACTGTTGCCGAGGGAGGCGGCGGCGAGCTCGGAACTGCCGAGGTGGCCGGAGAAGATACGAGTGGACATGGACATGAAGTAGTTGACGATGTAAACGAAGACGGCGGGAGCAGCGAGGCGAAAAAGGAGCTTGAACTCGATGAAGGAGGCGAGTTTTAGGCGTTGGGACAAGGGAAGTGTGGTGTCTGATAATATCGATTCAAGGTGGTGGTGATGGGGAGAGTGAGATTGAGAAGGCAAAGATAGCAGAGGTTGAGATGATGCCGGAGACGCCATGATCGACCGAATTGTGAGTGAGTAAAAGATTGAGATGAAGAAGATAGCAGAGGTTAAGTTTTATCATGTATCATGTTTCAAATTAATTATATCCTTAAATTCATAAAGTATTCTTATTCCCTTCCTTTTCATAAGAACCGCATAATTGAATTACGTCAGTTAGAAAAACTTGTTAAAATTCATTAAAATAATGTAAAAATTAAAACTTTTTTTTCCCTAAGAAGTAACCTTATCAGTATGGAAAAGATCGGTGAGAGGATGTGTGAGAAATGAGAAAAAGAAATGAGATAGCCATGTAACTAACTCCTTGAGGATAGAAAAGGGAAAAATTATTTTAAATATTTAAATATTTTTAAAGTATATCTTATAAAAAAGAATATATCTATTCAAAAATTTATACCTTATCAAAAGGAATGGAGATAGTTTTATAGTCCCTTAATGACACAGTTAGTCTTATTGACATAAAATACTTACTTAGCAAATTTGTTATTAAAAATATTGTATAGTCACTATTTATATTTAAATGTGTTGAGTCAATATTTTCCTTAATAAAATTATATATTTTATACATTTAAAAAATTAAATTAAATTTTAAAAAAAACTTCAAAAATTAAATATATATTTTAGCCTAAAAAGTAATATATCATTGATATAAATATCATATTTATATTTATATATTAATGTTAATCATAGTTATATAAATAACTAGTTTTAGGTTATTAGTTACTTATAAGATTCTCTGAGATCAATATCATCTTCAACTGTTAAATAAGTAAAAAATTATGATGCTGATATATTATATTGAATATAAAACAACATGTGACCCGTGAGTCTAAAATTTAGAAAGTTAGGTATGTACTCTATATTTTTATAATTAATACTACTCTGATCTTTAATATAAAATATTTATAATTAATTTTGTTAGATTAAAAAAATGAGTTATGTTAGTTATTTGTAATAAATATAGTTTAATTTTTTTAAAATATTATTTTTTATCATAATTATCTTTAAATATAAAACACTTAACATGTACAGTTAATAAAGATACTATAGTAAAAAAATTATAAATTTATAAAATAAAATATATTGATATATTATATTTATGATTGAATTTATTTTTTAATTAACTCTTATATCAAATTCGTTGAGTTAACTCACGAGTTTGATAACAATACCCATATGATTAAAAAGAAAAAAAAAAACAATTAGTCTCCTTCTTTGAACGGAGGGACAGTAAAATTTAATAATATTGATGCAAGTAATCAATCTAAAGGAAGAATTTGGTAAAGTAAAAACAATTAGCATGATAAAAAAATTTCCTGGAAAAAATCACATCACACGCTGATTAGTTAGATCAGGGAGCTGCATACATATCATGTTTTTGTTAATAAACATTAAAAACTGTGATCATGTGATCTTTTGGATTAACTTTCAGGGATACACATCATCCCAATTCTCAATCACATTCAAGACTTTGTTTTATTCATGAAACTCGTCTACATTATTGTCATTGCTGGTCATGATTTATTAATCTATTTGTGTTGTTATGTCAGATTTTTGGCACTTTCTTATCTAGGTAATATAAAATTCTCCTTAAAGTAATTACTATTATTTACTTAAATATATTTTATTCACAATAAAAATCAATCACAATATAATTATAATTATAAATAAATATTTTAATTTTAAAAAAATTAATCATAGTAAAAAAAATTTACTAAAATTTAAAAGAAATCCTTTTATATTTATAAAAAAAAATTTAATCAATAAATAACCATGATGTAAAAAATAAAACTACCCTTTCAATTCTTTTATGGTTAAAAGAGTTTAACTTATTTTAAAAATATTATCCATGATAGAAAAGAATAAAACTTATATCAGGATATTGTCATAGATATAAGAGTTTCGCATAACTCTCGCATACAAAGACATATTAGAAAGGATTCAATTACACTAATATGGTTATAGGGTTCAAGCCCTAGATTAACACCAATATTATAGTTGTCAATTATAAACTTCTGAAATTGGTATTCACGCTCAGAACCCAGGTAAATAACATCAAAGCCCATAACATAAATAAAATACTAAATAATACTATTAATAGAACAAAATAATTACTAGGCATCAACAACTTCACATGAATAATCTTAAAAGGCCTCCGGCCTTCGACCAACTCACAATATTCATATGATCATCAAAATAACAAATTATCAAAATAGAAATAAAAGTAGGCTCTCAATAGCAATTTACATCTATTCAACAATAAACATAAAGGAGGGTACTATACAAATCAAATAGCATCATTATACCTCCAGCATCTTCCAGTTTGAACCGATAACTGAAATAACTCTTTAAAAATATAAATAACTATGGGATGAGACTAAAACCTCAGTAACCAATATTTTCTACTCATTATATATACTAATATGCGTTTGTGAGTTGTTAAGTGAGATAAATATCTAGTAATATCATAATTAACAATAAATAAACAATTTCAAATGTCATGATGAAAATGTAATCTCATAATTATAATCCAAGAGACATAAAGGTTTATTAGAAGGATAAAAAGAGTCATGAAAGACCTATCCTCACACAGGATGACGAAAAAAGCAACTAGAGCTTGCCCCATGCAGGAGGTGACAAAGCTAATCATCATGAATGAATAAATGGAGGTGACATTAATAAACTCAATTCACTCACCAATTATCATAATATACACCATATTTAAAAGCTCAACAAGTAATCAATTTTAATATCCATTTTTTATTTACAAATAAAATTCTAACATGTTTACATAAGTTTAAAGGATTGTATTTTCAAAAAATACAAGTCCTACAAGACTATTTTACTTTAAATAATTTTATTATATATCAAAATATAGTCTATAGTATTTAATAAGTTCTAGAAATAAAAATTTCTCACAAATAAGACATTAACATGTATAACAAGTAAAAAATAGTTATCTCTAATTAAAGCTAATAAAAATACTATAAATAAAAAGCATCTAGCATAGTTCACAACTCATTAGTTAATCTATATAATTTGATAAATGTGCATCAATAAATTATTAATTTAACACAACAAATACTCTTAAATATACTGTAGTTTCTCTTCTAACTTTATTTTATTTATTAATTTTTAATTCAATACCATAACTTAATTTTTTTTATCTCAATCACATCTCTAGCATCCAATAATTTGATAATATTACAATTTTTATCCAATCATCATAAAAAATCCCAAAATTTATTCACTTTAATCATGAAGAAAAATAACTACAGTTCATCTATCTCTTAAATTATCATATCAATAACAATCATATATTATCTCAACTCTATTTTACCCTTAAATCCTTATTTAACATCAGACTCCCCAAATAATCTAGAATCTCTAATTTATAATCTTAAAGTCTCATTTAAAATATTTAATATTCACATTTCATCATAACCTTAAAATAAATCAATCAAATCATTAATATCAAATTGTTAAATAAATAATCAATTTAATTATATAAGTTTAAACTTCCTAATTTTATCTCTAACTTCAAAATCTCATTCACAATATCCAAATATTTATTTCAATATTAAATCTTAGCATTTTTTAATTTTAATAACTCATTTAAACCATAAATTAATTCACAATTATTCAATTTCATCAAAATCCCTAATTTCTCCAATTTAGAGTTCTAACAAAAATACTCATTTTCAATTTATAAACTCTAGCCATAATCTAATCAGATTAAATATCAATTATACCTCCAATAAATATAACTCAATTATTAAATTTAAATTTAATCAATAAAATTATTATATTAAATCATTTTTACACTCTAACATTTAAATCATAACTCTAAATCTCTTAAATAATATAATAGAAAAATTTTAAATTAATTAAATATAAGTATTCACTTATCTCTATAACGTTATAGTTCTTATTTGTTAAAAAAATATACACTTGTTCTAAGCTTTAATTCTCAAATTTATTTTACTTATAACATAAATTATATTTTTAAATAGTTTTTTTGGTATAGAAAAATAATTAGAAAGTAAATATGATAGTTGAAAATTTTTATAATAATAAGATGGAGTTCAAATATATCTGAATAATTCATCAATGCAAGAAAATGGAGCTGTATGATGGAAATGTCGAAGGAAGAAGAAGCATGCCGCGGGTTACTTGCATGCCGCGGGTTCTCTTTTTAATATTATATTATATATAATATTAAGAAAAATAAGTATAGAAAAATAATTTAAAAGTAAGTACGGTAAGATTTAATGTCGGGGTTACTTGAGTGTGTTTTTAAAATATTATAAAATGAGGTATGGTCTTACTTTCTCTTCTTAATGTTATATTATATATTATGAAATTGTGCCCCGCTTCTATTTTTTATTTTTTTATTTTCTCTTTATATTTTTATTTTTTTTATAGAAACAATATTATTATTATTTCCTTTCAATTTCTGTTTCTGTTTTTCTTTTGTTTTTTCATATTTTAGATAATTTTTTTTAATTTAGATATTTAAATAAAAATTTTATCTACTAAAAATTAATTATTTACAATACTACTTGAATCTTAAAATAAAAATTGGGATATTAGCATCCAAACTAATTTTACACCTATTTAAATATTTTAAAAGTCAATTATATTCATAAATATTTTAATATACTGATTGTATATCTAAAATTAATTTGAGTTATTGGGTACACTTTTACCTAATTGTTCTTTTTGTTACTTAACATATATATTCTTGAATATAATCATATTTAAGGTATTATTATTAACTAAATATAGATACGTCTTCTAATTAAGATTTAAGTATTAGTTTATTATATTGTGAGTGATTAACCCACTAGACCTACTATCTATTGATATTTTTTTTTTATATAAATCAAGTTATCCACTGTCGATAATTCCCTTTTGATTCCCCGTTAATTATATACTTAAGGGTAAATGGTTGGCTACAAATACTGTTGGTACTTTTACGTGATCTTTTATTTGCATGACAACATTGATTGGCCCATTGTGCCTAAGGTCTATCAGAAATTGTGCAAAATATCTTACCATTTAAAAAACTATATACCATAGTAGATTCAATTAGTAAAGGGATAAGACATACGATTATTTATTGCGTATTTAATTTTTATGGAGTATTATTTTATTGTGATTCTAGTTACGACACTTAGGGAAACATCCTAATTCTTGTGTGCTTAAATTTATACTAGAAGATAATTGACAACTTCCCCTGCTTAATATTAATATCACTTAAAAAAAAGTAGACTTCACCTTACCCTTAAATGTGAGCTTAATCTATTTTTTAAAATTTTTATATATAAAAAAAAGAATTTAATATATAGAGGGGATATCATGCCCCAGGACTAAAACGCATTCAATAAATCTATAGTATGAGGAGATTAATCACTATTTCTGACGATAGATACGTTATATTTACCTTAAAAAATCTAAATTTGGTGTATTTTTGTCCCTTTTTATTTCATTATTAATTAATACCCCATGCACATTTTTTAACCATATACATCTCCTTTTTATTATAAAAAAATGCATGTAATTCTCTTTAAAAAGAAAAAATTTCGCTGCTCTGTTGAGCCATTATGTACCAAAGACTCTGAGGTAAAAAAAACTCATGTACAAAAGACGTAGTCTTAATCGTTACTTCAAAATCTCTCTGTAATATACATTGTTAACTTTTACAAATTTTTTATGACTATAGAGTGAGATGTGAACATTATCAGACTCAATGCGTCTCCTTTTTTTTTCAAACTTTCATGTACTTCTCTTTAAACAAAAATTGCGCTGCTCCGTTGAGCCATTATATACCAAAGATTTTGAGGTAAAAAAAATTGTGTACCAAAGACCTAGTCTTAACCATTACCATTTGTTTCTTCAAAATCTCTCTATAAATTATCTAAAACTCAGTAATTTATAAATTAAAAGTTTTTCGCTCCTTCTTTTTCATGAATAGTTTATTCTTAATTCAAGTAAAATATAATTTATAAATTTGAGTTTTGATATTTATTAAATTAAAAAAATCTTATAAGCAGATTTTCAGGGACTAAAATTTAAAGGTTCCTTTTCAGCAAACTAACGCCATTGAAGATCTGCTAAAGAATTCTTCATGGAGTGAGAGCTATATATCAGCATCTCTTATGTAACCCAGAACTATAAAATGATAATTATCATCTGCCAGAATCATTGCGTCTCCAAATAGGAAGAGAGGAAGGTTAATAAGCATTTTGTTTGTCACTTTTGAACTTCGAAGGAAAAGAACAGTAAGCTCTGAAATGTGCAACTATAGAAGTTAAAAGATAACGCCATTCAAAATATATTTTTTATTTATCATGTAAACTTGTTACATTTCTCAAAGACAACGAAAAAATGGTAATAAAATACTTCCAAGAAGGTGAAAAATATTACAATTTCAAATTAAGCAGTTACTTATTATGAGCATATTGGATGAGTGAAAACCCATTAGGAATTCTTCAGCTACGTCTCAGAAGCCGCAAAATATCCTAAGAACTCGAGTGTCCCCTCTTAGCCAAAGTAACTCAAAAATAACTAATTAAAGAACGCCACAATCAAAACAGCATGCAGAGAAGAAGAAAAGTGTTGAAGAGGTAAGGTAAAACCAAGTTCTTGACGAAAAGACCTGCGTTAATGAAAATGAAAATTAGAAACTCATCCATTCATGGATATCCAAAAAGACTTAATCTTCAATCAAGTATTATCTATCTAGCAACAAATTCATCTTTACACGCAAGCCCCCCGGGTGGATATTGTTAATACAGCTGAGGAGCTCCGAGCTTCAGAGCAAACACAGAAGCCGGCAGCACATAAAGTTTCTTCTATTTCTGTTTATTATGCCCATTAAAATGCTCTCAAAAATTAATAGTTTTAGGTGTTATTAGAGATAATAACAAACTTAAGCCTACACCTCACTGCTTAAGCTTTTGGTAAAGTTGACCCCTAATGTTGGGTATGAACCTTTTGGATCAAGTGATCAAGAGACAAAATACAATATTTGGGGGCATATGCTTTGTACAAAGGCTTCGAAAGATTTAAAAGATGAGACAGGAATGGTGCCTCTTACCATTTTGTGCAGATGTTGCTGTAGGAAGAGAGGGAAGTTTGGTAGCTGCAAAACCATGAATTCCATGAACAAATGTATTAGACATAATAAAAGAGTTAAAGACGTATCTACTTATTTATTTGGCCATAGAAGAAGGTTATATAAATGCTTCATCCATTTCAGTAGAGAAAGGTGATATATGATAGGACAATAGGTTTTGGACATACTTGTATTACAAGAAGAGGCAACCGCATGTGATGCTGAAGGCCATGGAGCTACAATGTTGTCATTAAGGTCACAAATGAATCCAATCCCTGAGGTACCATCAATCTCTGCATCTGAAGGCAAGCTTGGCAAAAAGCAACCAGATTCTATAAGAAATAAAATAATTGATCCACATTAGAAGCTACAAACACCAAGTTAAAAGAAATGTTTACAAAAACTTCATATAGAAACTGTGTATTTCAATACTGCATATCCATTTACAGTATCAAAGCTAAAACAACAAGTGTGCAGCTGTTTCATAGCAACAGTTATTGGAATTCTCTTATGACATTTCACATATTTGACCCCAACTAAATGGATCCGGGATCCCTTGGTGAAATTAATAAATAATATGGAAATTAATCAGAAAAACTGATGACAAGGGGGTGCTAGGACACACTAGCCTTTGTTTTCATTTTAGCTGCGTGCTTAGCAATAAAATATCTATTGATAAAATTTTCATGCTATAAATGATACCTTGAGGTGTTACTGATCCATCCAAGAGAAAATCGAACGACCATTAACGGTAAATTGCAGGAAAGGACAGATATCAGTAACTGTACTTACAGAAGGAGTAGAATAATTGTCCGCATTACAAGGGAAACATAATAATGCTAACCTTGAAGAGAAAAGTCCTTTAGGCTTATATGACAAAGTTTATATATATTGTTGGAGACGCTAGCTTTCTGCAACTTCTTGCCAAGTGATGCAGCACATTTCAAGGCTTGGAGGTCGGTTATGAAGCTCTGGTTTTGCATGGATGACACATAACTCTTGACGGTTTTGCATGGATGTTGTCTTTATATCCCAATAAATTGGCCAAAGTTGTAAATAATAAAGCAAGATCTATAAGGCACAATCTCCCTTTCTTTTTCATTCCTTTTCGTTGCTCACCTTTATTTAGGTTGCAATTTGAAAGTCCTCTAAAAAGTCCATTTGCAACAGAAGGGTCAAGCTTACTTGCCAGCCAATGAAGGACAATATGCTTACAGTCATTGATCCTAGCCGCCTGCTCAGGCAGGTTTTTGTACCCATCTTTATTTGAAATATCATTTAGGGCAATTCTTTTAGCAGCATAATTTATGGCATTTTGGCAAACTTGGTCACAGCACTCATGTAAAGGATCAATATCTCTACAAGCAGTCAGTAGTCTCGAAGTGTCTACAATGCTCTCAAATTCATCAACAGCTACAATGGGACAAGATGCTTCAGTGAGATTTGCTGAATGGACTGAACATGTGTTTTTCAGGTCCTCCGTCGCTCCTTGACTGGTTAGAATCTTCTGAATATCTGAAAGGCAGTGGCTAGCATGAGTTATGTTCAAAGCTAGCTGCCCAGAGTATTTACCTGACTGCCCAATAAGTGTCCTCAGCATGGCATTATATTGAGGACAACATACCACATTTGCCAAATATTTAGCGAAAGAATTGAAACAATCAGTCGCAGTTGTGCTCAATATGTGTTCCGCATCTGAGAAATTTAATGAACATAGGCCTGGAAAATAAAATAGTATATCAGGTCATCTCAGAACCTGTTCCAGGGACACAAATGAAATGGCACGTCCAGTGGAAATAATAGGTTTTCATAACTCATAAACAATCAAACCCCCCCCTGGGGGACCCCAAGGGCCTTCTTTCATTCTTAGTATTTGTTGCAGGATGCAATTCTCAGCCTTAGGCTGATTCATGGTGGTGAATTTAATCATCCAATAAAGAAATTAGGTTGAAATTATTACAACTGCGCTCAATGCGAGGAATCCAAATCCACCAAAACAATTTAGAAGTCAAAACAATTTTAAGATGTATGACATGCACATTCTGAAAGAAGAGATGCGTCAAGCTGTTTTGAATAGATTTATATAAGATACTCAGTTGTTATTCATCCAGAAAACATATAATACCCTATCTTCACCGCTAACCACTATGATGTGTCAAAGTGTTGTCACCAAATGTGCAGAAATTAATAAGGTCTCACACAAAAGTTGAAAAATAAGAAGCATATCATGCCTGATAATTTTGGCAGAGTATAATTTGTGAATGGTTTCAGTGGGGAAGGAGCTAGAAGAGGAAGAAGGGGTTGAGACTCTGTGCTTGGTGTGACATCAGGAGACAGCACATCAACCTTAGTTGTAACAGAAAAGGAAAATTCTGCACCACTTAATGAAGAGCACTGAGACGTGTGTATACCTGTACATAGGCAGTTGTCAGTTTAATCAACTCATTTTCAGAAATATGCACGAACTGATATCAAGTTTGTGGTACCATACTTTATGTACAATAAAAAAGACACCATTATGCAGCATTGTATTCGAATGACAGAGAGCTGCAAATGAGTTATATAGTATTTTGATCAACATCGGAATGTTTTGATCTGTAAATCAGTAGAATCTTTTTGAACCATACTCTCTAAAGTGAACTTTAAAGAATTTTCCATATCTTTGAGTTTTTGGTTATAAATGCAAGTTGCCCATGAAACTCAACAATGCGCATAAGATAATTATAATATCTTGGAAAATACGATGAAGAATGCCATTTTTGACCATGGTTCGTATCAAAGCTGATAACAACCAAGAAACTTCAATCATAATTTGATGATATACTTAGATATTTATACTTTTAAAGTTGATAGAAAACAAATTTTTCTTGCCCAAAATAAAGAACCTGCGGTTTCAGCTTCTTTTTTCCCCAAGATAAACGCCAAAACAGCTTCCTCAGATTTGAAAAATATAGAATTTCTAATACTCAATTAACCTCAAACAATAACCATTATATTTATCAAATGTAAGCAAAATTCCTTGGTTCGTCAAAATGCCATTGCGCTTGACGTACTCAGCTAATAACAATTTCAGTAAAGCATGTACTAGTTTTATCGGTGAACGAAACAAATCTCACAGATGGATACACTGTATAACAATACTCAATCAAATTTCAAACAGATGGAAACTTGAAGAGTTAATTCATAATTTGAATGAAACCCAAACGAAAAGTGGAGACTAACACAGGAGAAGAAGCAGAGTGATATGAAAAACATGAGTGCGAGAGAGACCTCCCTTCATATTTGCAGCTTGACAAAGAATGCCATAAAAAGCATTTAGAAAATTATCGTACACGTTGCAACGCTCCACTCACCGGGGACTTCAGAGTTTTCGCTCTTCTTCTTCATTCAGACATGGGCGAGAGTAGAGAGCGAGGGAGGGAAGTACTTACAAGATCTCGGGGATGATCAAGTGCAAACCACGTGATTCATGCAATGCATGTGGAGAAGGCACGTGAGAGGTTGCTTGGTTAGTTAATCCTGTGTCACCGCGAATCCTGGCATGGACCCATCGGTGCCTTCTGATCCGTTCGATGATTTTCATAGAGTGGATGAACGGTGAGATGCTACTTAAAAGATAACATAACAGGCTGCTTTTCTGAATATCTAAAAAACTATGTGAAACTTTGAACTCTCGAGCTATTAATATATCGTACAATGACCGCATTACTATAAAATATTATTTATTATTATATACTTTGCGACGATTATTTAAATCTTAAATTAAATCCAACCATAAAGGGATTGTTAAATGTCATAGTAAAGATACTCTTTTGCTGTTTTCGCCAACACTCCACGGTAAAGACTGAAGGAGATGGAATTGAAAGTTGAAATGAAGAATCTTCATTAAACGAAGATGAATTATGTGAAGTATTTTTAGTGATTATGACTAAGTGCTTTTAAGCAAATGTGCAACTGATATCGTGACAAGACTTAACATTCAATAGATGACAGATGACTTCATACCTACACATATTTAAGAGCACGTACAATTTCAATTTATAGATTCTATCAACCTCTGTTTAGGATTTAGAACCCTCTACATAAGAAACAAGTGTTTCTTTTGAGTCTTGGATGAGAAGCCAAGGTGTTTGCTGAAATGTGAACTTGAGGAGCTCCAATGAATGAAACACACAAATAATTCGAACTAAGAAGCGACGGCTAAAAACACGAAAAACAAAGAAAGAAAGAAATCAACAGATTAGGCACTAAAGTAGGGATTATTGCCCGATTGAAAGACATATTGGCTTGTCCAATTCGAAGAGATGCCCCCATCTGCTAGCTAGGAGCTACCGTTTCCAGACGTTAGAGTCCCTGAATATCAAATGGGGCCTAATCGGGGTTATCGAAAGCGATGCTATAAAACTGAAGGTCGCATTCACTCCCAGCTCATGTGGGCCCCACAACAGAGTTAGTCAAACTCATTAACCCGCGGCGTTTTCCTCCTCCAAATATGTAATCCTTTCTTCACACAAGTCTGTTTGCTAACTTGACAAATAGGTTCAAATTAGAGGATGATTATGTAGTAATGAACCTTAACGAATTAGAGTTAGTCTTTTGATGTGTCAGGTTTATTACCAGGGAGGAGGGGTTGGCCTTGAAAATGATAGGTCAAGAGAATACTCTTTCCCATGACATGAGAGCCAACATAATGCCACATGCAATATGAAATTTTCCAAAGGCTTACACAGTTCCCATTATCCAATGGGGGCACACTGGTATATCAGCAAAAATGGGTAATCTAGAATCAAGTTGCCGACTGTTTACAGTCCCAAAGAAAAGATTAAACCTTGTCCCAAAGAATGCTCTCTCCCTCAAAGGAGATCTATTCATAATTATTGGAAATTTATTCTCTCACATTTTACAAGTCAAGAAACTATCCCATCAATGACTTCACTGCTGAATGAGGTTCCTTATGACATATGGAAGGATGCCTCCGTGATTGAAGTAAGCAAGTTCCACCTGAAAATATGATTATGTTAATAACATCAACTCAAGGGGAAAATCTGCAGCAACCAGCAGTTTTTTGATACGCTACATAAATAGTTCAATAAAAGGCAAACCCTAACAGATGTACCACATTCCAGTTATAACAATGATTTTTGGAAGAGAAAGCATGAAGTAGAATCTTAAATTTACCTCAGTGTCAAAGCGTACTGTGCAGGTGAAAGATTTTCCAGAATCAGTGGTGACAGTGACATCTTGGCCGGGCCTTATGTCACTAATTTTACTTGGGAGATCAATTGAGTATCGTTCATGACCAGTCAATCCAAGTGTGTCAGCATCCTCACCAGATTTAAAGCAAAGAGGAATAATGCCCATGCCTACCAAATTACTACGGTGAATTCTCTCGAAACTCTTAGCAATCACTGCTTTGACCCCCTGTCGAGAATGTTAAAATCGTTAGTACATGTTATGGAACCAAAAAATGTAGAAAACGCAACTCCATGGTAAGTTCATAATATATAGAGTGACTAACCAATAGCATCGGACCCTTGGCAGCCCAATCTCTTGAACTTCCACTACCATATTCAGCACCAGCCAGCACAATGGTGTCCTGCCCGGCAGATTTGTATTTCTGACATAAAACGGTCCCAGCGGATTAGAAACTTGACATAATAACAAAATAATACCCAGCAGACTCAGATCTTGCCCTAAAAGGTTGAGACCCCACTAATCCCAAAAGTAGTGGTTCGTGTGTTCTTACCAAAAATGAAAACTTTAAATTGCTAGTAATAAACAATTGCTATCATCAGTTTAAATGCACAAGGCTTGAAAGTTGATACATGCACCCACAAAAAAAATGCTAGCAAAAATAATGTAGGTTGTCCAACAAGGAAAAGATTAATCTGTCATAGAATATGACTACCAGATAATTTGAGGGCATAATAGGATAATATCACCAAAACAATACTACAGAACACATCATGCTTTGCTCCTCGAAAATTTCAAATGCCATAACAAAACAATATGCCATATTTATCAATTATTCCAAAAAAATGTCATATTTGAGTGGAGCATAACTCACCATTGCTGCATCAAATACAGAGAGTTTCTCCCCTGATGGAATGTGAACGGTTTTGGGGCCAACTTCCCCATTCAAGAGCTTGTTAACAAGACGGATGTTAGCAAAAGTTCCCCTTGCCATTATTTCATCATTGCCACGACGACTTCCATAAGAATTGAAGTCCTTGCGATCCACTCCACGCTCAAGCAAGTATTTTGCAGCAGGACTGTCCTTATGAATGCTTCCTGCTGGAGAAATGTGATCAGTAGTGATACTGTCACCAAAATTCAGCAGGCAATATGCATCCTTCACACCATGAGCACCAGGAGGATCCATGGTCATGCCCTTAAAGTATGGAGGTTCATGGATATATGTTGAGTTGGGATCCCATGAGTAAAGGGTCTCCAAAGGAACTTGTAGTTGATTCCACATAGGGTTGCCCTTGGTAATAGACTCATAGGTACTTCGGAACATGTCAGGCAACACACTAGATTGGACAGCCTAGATATCAAGTCATCCAAATTAAATGTGTCATATACACCTTTGAAGCTTTAGATTATTTAATAGAATGGGTAAGTTAGACATCATTTACCTCAGCAATTTCTTCAGTGGATGGCCAAACATCCCTCAAAAAGATACTCTTACCATCCTTCCCTGTCCCAATTGGCTCCTTTTCAAAGTCAATATCAACCTGGAAAGTCAACCAAACGACATCTAATGAAGGTCCAATCAAGTAGAAACTGAAATGTTACATTGATTAATTTCAAGGTTTCAATTTCAATGTTATATAAAATTGAAATTAATATGCGTCCTATCAAATAAAATAAAGATTTTATAATAAAGCTTGTACGTAGTTGAACTCTTGCTGTAACGTTAGTATTTAGCACATGGCACGAGGTTCCAGGACAATGAAGATATAATTATTTAACTTCACTGTCTTCACATACAGATACTCTTCATTCCACAAAAACAATACCATAAAAAAAAAAGCAATGTTTCCTACTTTCAAGCATCCAAGCAATTGCGCTTATCTATAGCGGATTACATATCCATTACCAGACTTATCCAAGTATGAAACTAAACAATTGAAAATAAGGTTTATGCATACAAAATAAAGATGAACACTAGTATGCAATGCACATGCTTTTGATGAGCTTCTGGTCACTTTTATGTTCGTTGGTTGGATACTTGTATTCACTGGGTCTGAATCCTCTCCATTTACTATTAATTTTGTAGAGAAACGCCCATCAACTCTAGTGAATCTCACACATTCAAATGAAAACCACCACTAAAATGGGCCAACATAATCTGTATTTCTCTCTGAAATTGATAAGAAATGGTGAGGATCCAAACCCATTTACTTCATAATTCCAGGTTCAAACCAAAGTCTAAGGACTTGATATCCTTATCTTAAGATGACTAAGAAGATTCTTGCTCTTTAATGAGATATAAATCTGGATTTTTATAACCACCAAAAACAATACACATGGCCATAACAATTCAACTAGTTGTGCATACCGTGCCAGCAAGAGCATAAGCAACAACCAAAGGAGGTGAGGCAAGATAGTTAGCTCTGGTTAAGGGATGCACACGACCCTCAAAATTACGGTTTCCAGATAGCACAGCAGCTGCAACAATGTCTGCAAAAGACCCATGAGAGTTGCATCAGGAAGGTATATATGAAGCAGAATGGTCTATGAAGTAGGATTTATCTGAAAGTTGTAACAATAGGACTTTAATATAACCATTTTCAGAAATGGCAGCAGAAACTGATTCATCCAAATCCCCTGAATTTCCAATACATGTTGTGCAGCCAAATCCAACAATGTTGAAACCCTGCTCATTTAGAAATTTCTGCAGTCCACTGCCAAAAAATCCAAATTTAGTGAATATTTCATTCAAATTGTGCAGATAGAAAGTAGCACCACCATAATGCAGATTATGACAGTAATATAATATTCTCACGAATCATGAGAAATATAAACTACCTTTGAAGCAGATACTTTGTAACCACTCCAGAGCCTGGAGCAAGACTTGTTTTTACCCAAGGTTTGACCTGGCAAAGAAAGTCAAAAGAGCTGCCATTAGAATTAAAAAAGGATATAAGATAACATTATACAGACAATTTATTTCTGCTACTTCAACCAGTGGAGAATAAAAATAATCCACATCAAGTATGGACATCAGGTAGGAAAGCACTAAAATATTGGAGAGCCCAACCTGCAAACCAAGCTCATGAGCCTTTTTCGCAACAAGACCAGCCCCAAGCATAACGCTTGGGTTTGATGTGTTAGTGCAGCTTGTGATTGCAGCAATGACAACACTTCCATGCTTGAGCTCTGCTGGCTGCCCGTGGAATTGAAATTTTGCAACTTTACCCTGGGCCTCTTTTGGTATAGCAAATCCCTGAATTAAAGTAAAACAATCAAGTTATGTGGTTCTTATATTTATAAGCAGCATTAACTGCAACATGGATGGCTTTACTACAGCAAATTAAAGTAAAAGTAGGGTGGGAGAAGGATCTTATACTGATACAGAATTCCGGATGCACTTTAGTTGGCACTAAAGGATATGATGGCATTTACTCACAAGCTAGCACGTACATACAACTAACAGAATAGACTCCTTAGCATCAACTAGAGTGGGCTCAATGCATCCACATGGAGCCCAAGATAAGCAACATTGTTCAAGACTTGTGAATAGTACAGCTTTTTAAAACTTCTATAGATATATTGATATTGACATTGATGCTACAATTGAAGGCCTTAATTATAAAGAACAAGTTTGTAACAATATGGCATCAGTGATAACAAAACTGAAGGGGTTTCAATTTTCTCCAAGGATGGAAAAATATAGTGGTTATTGATGACAATTGGTGCTGGAGTAAGTGATCAACATGTTATAATTTAAATGCACCTGGAAAAGTATTGGCTTTGCTGAAATTATTAATAGTAAAAAACTTGCTGCTTCTATCATGGAGCAAATTGGATGAAACCGTTACAGCAGTAAACAAATCATATTATTAAGAATGGAACTTCTATTCTAAGAGTTTCTGAATGAATATATAAATTAGAAAGTTGAAGATCTACAACCTTCAAACATTCATAACGAGAATATAAGTGACGAAAATAAGTTAATTGCAATCCTTTTATTCTGAGGCCTACTATATAACTTGTACAGTGATAAGAGAGTGAAAAAGGACATACAAATTCTCCAGAAATAGTTCCAAAAGAATTTTTCAGAAAGATAATTTAGCTCATTACTGATTGTTGAAAGCTGATTCAAGTTATAAACTATGAAACAATTTCCATCGTACGGTATCAATATGCAGAATAGTTTTTGCGCTATTACTGTAACACAGCATCACTAACCTTAAACCCAACTTTGTTATCAAGACAAGCATGCCAATCAGCCTTCATTTCTTTTAAAAGCACCCGATCATGAGGTCTGAAAGTGTTTGGCCAATATAAATCAATATACAGAATAAAGATATTAGATAGAAATCAAGAAACTAAAGAGTACATAAAGGAAAAATGTAGAAGGAGGCATTACTTACCTCTTTGGTCCCGAGATACAGGGCTCAACATCAGAAAGGTTTAGTTCAAGATAGGATGAATAAGCTCTTTCTTGTTGAGGCTGAATTAAAGAAACGCATATTAACATGCGATACCTCAAACATATATGCATATTATTCTAAGAAAAGATGAAGAATTTAGATGGAGACTAGAACAGAGGATATTCTAGTGATATTACCTCATTATAGTCAACATACATTTTGTTTGCCCTGAGATATGCCTCTATCATGGCAACCTATATTCAAGCCAAAATGAAGGTCAATAAATGTCATAAGCATTTCACATCCTATGCAAAAAAAATAAGTTGACCGAAAGTTATAGTGCTCAGTACTCACTGTCTCATCACTTCTTCCAGTTAACTTGAGGTATTGTAAAGTAACATGATCTACAGGGAAGAAGCCCATGGTGGCACCATACTCAGGAGACATGTTAGCGATGGTGGCCCTATCAGCTAATGATAGCTCACCCATGCCATCCCCTAAGGAACAAAAATCAAGAGCAATCTAATTAGCTGGGATGTGTCAAAATACATTAAATAAATAAATCAACAATATGCCTTATGATAACTTAATTACCATAAAATTCAACAAATTTCCCAACAACGCCATGCTTCCTCAGCATTTGGGTAACAGTTAAAACCAAATCAGTTGCTGTAACACCATTGCGCAGTTTCCCAGATAACTTGAATCCAACGACACCAGGCAAAACCATACTCATAGGCTGTCAATGTTAAAAGACATGGCATTAGTGCAATCACAATAGCTAAATTACTCCATACGCACATTTCAACAGAAGGCAAATGGACATCCAGTTCAAAAAAGTTAAATAATCCATGCACACAAGATCTGATGCAACGTACCTGACCAAGCATTGCTGCCTCTGCTTCAATGCCTCCAACACCCCAACCAGCCACCCCAAGCCCATCTATCATAGTAGTGTGGGAATCAGTACCAACCACACTGTCAGGATAGAGCAAACCATCAGTGTTGAAAACAACACGTCCAAGGTACTCAAGATTCACCTGGAAAACAAGATGTTACAAGCTCATATTATCAACAATTGGAAGCAGTGTCTTAAATTCAATTGAGCCATTTAGTTTATCTGCTTCTAAATGTACCTGATGTACAATACCAGAACCAGGAGGAACAACAAGCATGTTGCGGAAAGCATTTGAACCCCATTTAAGAAATGCAAATCTTTCCTTGTTTCTTTGGAACTCAAGCTCCATATTGGCCTGCACTGCATTCTCTGACCTTGTTACATCAACTTGAACTGAGTGATCGATAACAAGATCAACAGGTACCTGCCAACCATATATTTGTAAAAATTACTGGCAGTTATAAGAAACATAACATATAGAAAATCTATGTGGAAAAGCATAACATGAAACCAGAGGAAGCAAATATATAGGCAAACTATGATCCTAAGCATCGTGTATGACCATATTACACTACATTAGCCTCAGAACTCTTTGCTGTTATAAGTAAACAAGGTGAAAAAGATTATATGATTTACATCTCTATCAAAGAAAATTGCAGAAGCAATGCTAACTTGACCGAATAAATAAGTTAAAGGTGCATAAGGCACTCCAAGATGTATATTTAGAAATTTGAAACCTTTTTGTGAGTGCCATCAATGAATAATAGAAGAAAGGCACATGCAAGTGATAACTACAAAGTTTACCAGAGGATTTATCTTGTTAGAATCGCTGCCAAGCCTATTCATAGCATCACGCATACAAGCTAGGTCAACAACAGCCGGGACTCCTGTAAAATCCTGGGGAAGAGAGATTACAAGGAGGGTTACTCACTACTTGCAATCACCCAGATAAAATAATAAATTATACTTTGTACAAAAGTCGATGCAGAACCTGCAGGAGAACACGCGCAGGCTTGAAAGGAATTTCAACTTGCTTGACAGAACTATTTTCCCAATCAACGATCTTCTCAATATCTTCTTTCATAACTTGGAAATTGTCACAATTACGAATGGCAGATTCCAGGAGAATTCTGATGGAATAAGGCAACCTATCTGCAATACACATTAAGATAAAAGCATTAGTAATTGAACTAGCTGAAGCTGAAAGAGTAGTGTGCTATACTGGAGATGGAGAGAACTGTACTTCATTAGACAAGTGATGTACTGAAATGAGAGGAGCAATTATTATTTTTTTTAGATTCCAACCAATATTTTGGTATATCCAGAAAATACAAAAATATACTCCTACGTTCAAATGGAAAATAGTGAATTACCAATTCTTGGATCGTTCAGAGAAGCAAGGCTGTAGAACTTTCCGAACTCGCCACCCCCAGGCTTAGGGAGACTCGTCAAGTTCGCCTTGAAAGGATTTTCACCGGCTGGAACGGCATAAGAACAATCAGTACAAAAATTTCAACGGCCGATAATTGACAGTTAGGAAGTTGATGTCAAGTCATAGGAAAATGTAAAATTTATGTTTAGAATCATGCAAGGTTTCACGTTCCAAGAACAAAAGTAGGATTTATGTTTAGCAAGAAGGTGAAAATCATAGTGGAAATATAACAACTTCGCTGCACCAACAGAACAAGAAAAATATCCACCGGATTATATAGAATGAAAGAAAAGTCCAAAATTCTCGGAGTGAACGGGAACGTACCCATAGAAGCGATCTTGCGTTGGAACTGTTCAATCATAGGAGCGACGGCTCTGATCTGAGCCCTGAGACTGACCGGAGACCTCCAGTCGACGCCGTGGCTCCAGCGGGGAGCGAAGGTGCGGAATGATCGGGGCGTGGAAAAGAAGCTGAGAGATCGGTGGCTAGGAGGCGGTCTCGCAGGTGGATGTGCGAGGGTTCTAGACAAAGAGGGATGCAAAAGCCTATTTCTGGAAGCTCTGAGGAGTGAAGAAGCTGAGGAAGAAGATTGCGCATACATAGTGATGATCGAGCATTCAAAGACAGGATGGGCAGAGTCAGGATTAAGTATGGAAGCAGTGAGGAAGAGGGATTGATTGGCGAAGGAGTAATGGAACAAAGCTCTAATGGGCTGTGGCCTCTTCTGCAACTATAAAAAGGAAAAAGGAAAGCCGAGTTTACGGGCGTGTGGCGAGCGGATGGAAACTAGGGCTGCGTGCCTTGTCCAACGATCCCACTGTGTTTTGGCATTTCCCTTCATTTCTAATTTTAATTACAAAATTAAAAGAACTCAAAATTATAAATTTAAAAGTAAAAGAAGAAATTCGAACTGAAGGAGAGAAGCCGAAGTGGGGAATAAATTTCTCCGCGCTTTGTCCCTGTCTCGGCTAATGCTCCTGTCCAATCAGCTTTAACTTGTATGTTTTTACTGAGTTTTTAAAAAAATTATTCTTAAAATACTTATAGATTCTTTTAACTTTTAATTTAATATATGTATATTTTTTAATAAATTATTTAATTACATTTTATTAACGTCATTAATCCTAATAATTTTATTCTGTTAATATTATTAGCTTCTATATTATGTTAATATCGTGAGCTTCTAAATAGAAGTTAATTAAACTAATAAATTAATTAAATAATTTGTTAATAAGAAAAATATATATTAAATTAAAAATTAAAAAAAAAATATTTTCTCATATAGTTTTTATTTTGGACAAGAGGATGGAGTATTGAATTTGAATGTATCTAATTCAGGTCAAATAGAATGCAAACATCTCACTTAATTGACTCTATCCTTGGCAATGACACATGGTGTGTTAATGGGAATGAGGTGCCGAAGCAAGGGATCCGATGCCCCCAGGCAAGTGGCAAATTTTCCTAAGGTTTTGGCCTATGGCGTTGGGTCAAGTTGTTTCGTTCAACTCTATCCCTTCAATGCTGCGGGAAGATATCTTGTGATGGAGCTAGAGCTACAATTGCTCTCCCTCCCTCTCACACTCACATTTTTCTGTTTTTTCTTTTTGTTATGCAAAATCGAAAATGTATTGATAATTGATTATTAATATAAATTTAATATTAATTACCGATAATTAGTGGGTAATAAATCACTGATAACCCATTTGGTTAAATTCCATATACATCACAAGGAATCTAAATAATTATAATTATGATACATTTTGTTAATTTAGATATTTGGCTGGTATAATAAAATAATATAATATAACCTTAATTACAACATATTACAATAAATCACATAACTTTGGTTATATAATTCAGATTCAAATTTACATGAATTAACATGTGGACATTTATATCCTTTATAGATGAAGAAATTATACCCTTTCTTTTTAATAGAGTTAAAAAATATTATTTCACAATTATTTTTATTTTTTAAAATAAAATATAAATTTCATTTCATTATTTTTTGACAATATACTAAATAAATACTTTGTAATCATTGTTATATTTCATTACATTCCCACCCAACCTTATGAACCAACGTGCCATGAGCAACAATACGGTTTATGGGGAAAAAACCCAGGCTTCTCTCTTTCGCTATTCATTTATTTGTGTTTTTTGTTAGATTATTTTAGAATGATTAATGATTGGAATTTTATTATTAACTATATATATTTAATATTTTGTTCTCAAATGTTAAATATTTAATCAAATAAATATAATTCATCGTAAAAGGTTTTAAATTATAACAAGTCAATATTTATTTAAAACTTATATTTAAATATGTTTTGAAGCACGGCAAGAGGTGGAACCAGGAGAGGGAGAGATGCAGGGGAATGATGCAGGTGCGCTGCCGGGGATGTTTCCCGAAAGTTGCTTTCAAGGGGTGGGATGAACGTTGACGATTCCCTGCATACGATTCTTCTTAATCTCTCTTTCCCCATGTGTCGTCTCTTCGAAACAAATTGGAACTTTCCTACGTAGAATTCAATTTTATTTTTTTGCTTCTTTACTTCTTTTATATATATATATATATATATATATATATAAAAGTCAGCCTCTCAATCGATATTTTTTATAAAATATCTTCAGGACTTAACTATCTCTATTGACGATGATCGCATTCAGCCGTCGTATATAAATGTATGTCACTCCATTAGTATTACAGTGACATTTCAACGGTTCTACGTAGATTTAAAAATTTAGCTAAGATCAAGAATGCTCTTAAAATTTTAAGAATCGCCTTTTACAAAATTCATTAAATAGAGGACAATGAGATACGATGTTGTTTAGGAGGATGTTCGCGTTAAGATGGCTGTCTGGTTAAATTGCCAGAATCGAAGTAAATGATAATAAAAGAAATAATATATCAGTGTTCAGGATAAACTTGTGAAATGTCTTGTAATAAGACACGCAGAAAGATGACTTATAACAATACTGATGAGAAAATAATCTTATAATAATGACTTAAAAAAGTATTTATATTATTTTTATTATAAAATTTAATTAAAAATTAATTTTAATTTTAAATATAAAACATATTTTTATATTTATTAATTTTTTAAATTATTTTTATTATAACCCATTAATAATTAAGAGAAAAAGTGAGAGTTAAAGAGATTATTAAAATATTTAAGATAAAATATATTATATTAATTAATTTTTTAATATAATTAAATTAATTAAATATATTATAGGCAATAACAACTATTTGGTATATGCCATTGAAGGAGACTTGGGCTGGGTGTTCAATTGATCGAATTAAGTATACCTTGTCTAGTATGTTTAGGACCTATTTGAAATTATAGAAAATTATAGTTTTACAAGTCTTTTTAGACAAAATTTAGGTTTGAAAAAATTTTAAAATAAATAGCTATATTTGTTCAAACGGACTTTTGTATCAAACTTTGGTTTAAAACGAAGATTTCAGTAAGCTGATCAGAGTAATATATAGAACAATAAAAGAGCTTATGAACTAATCAATTCCTATATTACCCATACTTTTTCTTATATCATCTCTTCTCTCTCTTACTTTTTTTTACACTATCTCTCCTACTTTTTCTTATTTTTTTACACCATCTCTCATATCTCCTACTTTTTCTTACACTTCTCTCATCTATCCTACTTTTTCTTATACAATATCTCCTCTCTCCTCTCTTATCTCTCCTCATTTAATACTCATATCATTTTTCGTAATTTACCAATAATAAAAGTACTTCTGGAAATAATTATTCAAACACTCATTTATTTAAAACTACTTTTTTTCATAAACTTTTCTCCAAAAGGTATTTTCTATATTATAGACAATAGCAACTATTTGGTATATACCATTGAAGGAGACTTGGGCTGGTGTTCAATTGATCGAATTAAGCATACCTTGTCTAGTATGTTTAGGACCTGTTTGAAATTATAGAAAATTATAGTTTTACAAGTCTTTTTAGACAAAATTTAGGTTTGAAGAAATTTTAAAATAAATAGCTATATTTGTTTAAATGGACTTTTGTATCAAACTTTGGTTTAAAACGAAGATTTCAGTAAGCTGATCAGAGTAATATATAGAACAATAAAAGAGCTTATGAACTAATCAATTCCTATATTACCCATACTTTTTCTTATACTATCTCTTCTCTCTCTTACTTTTTTTTACACTATCTCTCCTACTTTTTCTTACTTTTTTTACACCATCTCTCATATCTCCTACTTTTTCTTACACTTCTCTCATCTATCCTACTTTTTCTTATACAATATCTCCTCTCTCCTCTCTTATCTCTCCTCATTTAATACTCATATCATTTTTCGTAATTTACCAATAATAAAAGTACTTCTGGAAATAATTATTCAAATACTCATTTATTTAAAACTACTTTTTTTCATAAACTTTTCTCCAAAAGGTATTTTCTATATTATAGACAATAGCAACTATTTGGTATATACCATTGAAGGAGACTTGGGCTGGTGTTCAATTGATCGAATTAAGCATACCTTGTCTAGTATGTTTAGGACTTGTTTGAAATTACGGAAAATTGTAGTTTTACAAATTTTTTTAGATAAAATTTAGGTTTGAAGAAATTTTAAAATAAAGAGTTATATTTGTTCAGACGGGTTTTTGTATCAAACCTTAGTTTAAAACGAAGGTTTCAGTAAGTTGATTAAAGTAACATATAGAACAGTAAAAGAGCCTATGAACTAATCAATTACTATATTACCCATACTTTTTCTTATACCCTCTCTCCTACTTTTTCTTACTTTTTTTACACAATCTCTCATCTCTGATACTTTTTCTTACACTTCTCTCCTCTATCCTACTTTTTCTTATACAATCTATCCTCTCTCATCTCATCTCTTATCACTCCTCATTTAATACTCATATCATTTTTCATAATTTATCAATAATAAAAGTACTTTTGGAAATAATTATCCAAACACTCATTTATTCAAAACTACTTTTTTCATAAACTTTTCTCCAAAAATTATTTTCTATAATCTATCTAAAAGCTATTTTTTTATAAATCCATTTTTAAAATATTATCTAAACGGGCCCTTAGTTATACAAGAGTTGAGGATAACATGGCCAACAGTTTGTTCGCTGGATCTAATGGCATGGAAGGCTTTAAAGTGGGGAATTTAGATCAAGTTAAGTGGGTCAACATGGATAACATATGTTTATAGGTAAGTTGGGTTGCCTAAAGGAAGTAACATAGAAATGGACGAGTCCTTAATTCGGTGGGCTTAGTACTATGATTGTTTTAGTGAACCATAGGGTTATGAGCTCACATTTTCTTTAGGCTTTAGCTACTATGAAGGATTTAATTCATCATTGGCATAGAAGCTTTGTGCCATCCCTAAAATTGGCAATGAGGCTCTGGCGATGGCTTTGATGCTGGTGATGGCAGTTAAAGGATTTTCTTAATAAGTATAGGGTGTTTTGGTAATTGAGTAGAAAATTTTAATTATTTCCAATCCCTTATGTCCGTTTGGTAGGATGGGACATAAAAGTGGAAGTAGAATTGGGGCTTTTGTATGTTTGCTAGGGTGGAATGGGATTCTTTGATACTTGAGAATTGAAATGAGATATATGGAAATCGAATTTTAAGACCATTGTGCCATATTTTTTTAGTAATTGACCATTTGGCCAATTGATCTCCACTCTTTGCCTTATTGCCTCGACAACCTCCCTCTCTCTCTCCCCCTTTCTCATGCAATAGAGATGATGACCATGGCGATGATGACAACCACAGATATGTAACCAAATATGTTGTCTCCACCTATACCATCGTCGCCCCATCCTATCTATTGAGATGACTGAATGAAGACATTTGAACAATACAATTCTCTCATTAATTTGGTAATCAAAGGAATACAACATCGTCATATAATATATAAGAATTACATCTCATCTATTGTGCAACTCTAGTCCATTGGGACTAATACAACTACTCCTAATTATATTACTCCCCCTCAATTTGGGTACCAAAAATGTCAACAACTCCCAACTTGCTAAGAAATTTGTTACGTACACCATGACTAGGCCAATTGTCTTTGTCAAAATATCAGCTTGCTATTCTCCAGATTTTACATGCCCTAAATCAATAGGTCTCCCTTAAAGTTTCTCCCTGACAAAATGACAGTCAACTTCAATATGTTTAGTTCTATCATGAAATACAGAATTGTTAGCAATGTGAATAGCAGATTTACTATCACAATAGATATTTACTAGACTCTAAACATCAACATTTAATTCTCTCATCAATCATACTGCCTACATCATTTATGATACAGCCATTGCTAATGCTCGGTATTTAACCTTAGTAGAGGATCTTGAAATAGTGTACTACTTTTTGGGTTTTCTACATGATGAGTGAGTCCTTAATTTCAACAAATATCTAGTCATTGACTTCCTTACGGTTGTGCATGATGCCTAATTAGAGTCACAGTAACAGTTGAGGCTTTTGTCCTGATATGCACTTATTAAGATCCCAGTCATGGCTTCTCCTTCAGATATCTCACTATACCCAATGCTGCAGTCATGTGCGCTTTCATTGGTGTCTGCATATATATGCTGAAGACCTGTACAGCAAAACAAATGTTAGGGCTAGTTGATGTCAAATATATTAACCATCCTATCAATCTCCTATAAATTCCTGGATCCTTTAGCAAGTATGTATTCTAGTCTTTTTCCTTCTTCAAATGCCTTGAGTTTCAAGGTTTGAGACATTGGCACACTAAGTGGTTTGCAACCACTCATTCCTATATCTACAAGTAAGTCTAAAACATATTTCCTCTGTGATAAAACCACCAAAAACCAGTAACTAACAGATCATCAACATGAACAAGTATCATTACTATGTCATCTAAAAATCTTTCAAAGAACAATGAATAGTCATTTTTGCACTGGGTAAATCCTTATTCAATTAATGATAATGTCAACTTACAATTCCACTATCTAGAGACTTATTTAAACCCATACAATAATTTCTTCAATTTACAGACCATGTGACTCTTCTTAGGCTCAAGTGGTATAGTAATGTAAACTTCTTCTAGACTTCCTTGTAGAAAAGTATTGTGAACATCCATATGATACAAGTTTAAGTTATTCATCATAGCCATTTTAAGAAATAACCTCACTATTATCATATTCACGACTAGAGAAAATGTTCATGATAATCTACTCCCTCTTTTTGATTGTATCTCTTAGCTATTAACCTAACTTTAAATTTGTCTATGTCTCCATCCGCTTTATACTTAATCCTAAATACATATTTACATCCATTAGCTTTCTTTCCTTTAGGTAGTCAGACTATCTCCCAATATTGATTACTCTTCAGAGCTTATATTTCTATCCTTATTACCTTTACCCATTCATCATTTTGTATTGCTTCTTCATAAGTTATGTGTTTTGTAATTGAATCAATTTTACACAAGTAACAAGAGTGGGAAGGTGATACATCTTGATATGTCGTAAGCAAGTATTCCGGTTACTTTCATTTTTATCAAATGTAGCCACATTAAACACATAATCCTTAGACCAAATATGTGGTTTTCTTTCCTTGTTAGGTCTAACGTTAGGCTGAGAATATACATATTTTTATTTATTATATTCTCTTCTATATTATTGCTCATATACCATTCTTATTCTGTCTCTATACATTCTGTTCATGCAAGGTTTTTAGTGGTGTTTTGAGCCTTCAATTGGGTCAGTTCATCATCAAATAAAAATATTTATCTCATTTCTTTGCTCACTCCCCCTTGATCTAGAGTTTGGTTTCCTTTGGAAAGGAATTTGTCCTCAACAAATGTAGCATGCCTACTTACTATCATTGTCTTGGTTTTCAAATTATACATCAAGTATCCTTTCTAGTTATTAGGGTAGCCTAAGAATGCACATGGGACTGATCTGGGCTAAAACTTAACTTTAGAAGTTAAGTCAATAGCATATGCTAATGAACCAAAAATCCTCAAGTTATCTAAATCAAGTTCTCTCCCATATACCCTTTCAAAGGGATTTTGATATTTTAACACCTTGGATGGGATCCTATTAATTAAGTAGGTAACCATTTTCAAACATTCTCCCCATACCTAATTGGCATGCTAGATTGGTTCATGAGGCTTCTATCAATTTGCATCAATGTCATATGTTTTTTTTTCTATAATTCAATTTTGTTCAAGGGTGTATGGACTGGCTTTGTGGATTATGCCACTTTTGTCCATATATTCCCTTAAATATGGTTAGTAAATTCAGTTATATTTTCACTTCTTACCCTCTTTATTTTGACACGAAATTGAGTAAGGATATAAGATATAAAATTTTTCACACAATCATTAACATGATATTTATATTGCAGTAAGAAAATTCATGTTGATCTTGAAAAATCATCTACAATAGTCAATAAGTATTGATGTCCTTGGTGTGTGGGTGTTCGATAGGGCCCCCACACATCCATTGCTCTAATTTAAAGCAGGACTTACCCTTAATGCAACTAGATGATAAAGGGAATTTGGTTCGTTTTGACTGAATGCATATTTCACATGTTTTATTCATCAATATGCTTGTGTTATTTACAATGCTTAAATGTCTTAATACAGAAGTAGGGGCATGCCCAAGTCTATTATGCAACAATAATGTGTCAACAAGTTTATTTGATTTTCTATCATTTACAGTATTAGCATAGGCAAATTTCCTATCAAATTCTAGCATATAAAATTCTTCTACTAACCTACCAGCCATCTTCTTCTCTTTTCCATCCTGAAGGTCCTACACCACACAATAATTAAGAAAGAATATTACCTTGCACCTTTATTCTCTAGTTAATCTAGGTACTAAAATTAAATTAAATTTCATGCATACTATACATTTTCTAAAATGATTTCATCACTTAATCTTACTTTTCCTATATGTACTATCTTTATATGTTCCCCATTTGGTATCTTAATAGTTTTAATGGGTCCATTATTTATTTTATATTCAGTGAAAATACTTAAATCCCCTATCATGTGTGTTGTAGCTCCTGAGTCTAAAATCCATTTATTAGATATTTTTATGGGAGTATTGGGATTAGCCAAACCTAAGTCAATACGAGTGAGAATGTGAAATGTTGCTTGTGAGTTCTTCTTTAGCAATTCAAGCAGTCTTTCGTATTGTACCCTTGTGACAGAGGGTGTCACAATCTTGTTGGAACCGTGTAGGTCATCGTCAACATCTTATGAATCAGTGTTGAGTTGGTTAGCAAAGACATTTTGATTTAGCTTTCATGATTTGAAGTCTAGCGGATATCCTACTAGTTGATAACATATATCTTTTATGTGCCCCTTTTATGGCAATGGGTATACACCTGTTGGGTTTCTCTTGTAACATCCCAATTTTTATCTTTATATTTAAGTAAAATTAAAAATATTATCTAATTAAATTATTATGATTTAATACTTTTATTATTTTTAATAAAATAGAATACATGAATTATCATATCATTATCTTTACTTAGGATTTTATTATTTGATTGTTATTATTAGTTAGTAAATTATTAGGATTTAGGTTCAGATTTAGTTATGAATTTGAATTTAAATTATTATTAAGGTTTTATAAATAAAGCTAAGGCCTTGAGTTATTCTTCAGAGTTGATTATTGAGTTGACTCCTCTATTTTTAATTCTCTCTCTCATTCCCTTTCCTGTTCATAAAGAATTTCACATTTATTTTCCTCCCAAACACATTATTAATTCAACTCACTCAAAGTTGAGATTTACTTTTCAGATATTTCATGATAATTATTAATATATTTAGGCGAGATGTAACAACTTTATACTCATGGTGTGTACTAATATGATGTTTGTGAGTGGTTTAATATATATAAAGCTATTGATATTTATATGATTGTATTAAGAAAATTTATTTGATTATTTTTATTGAAAATAGTCTTGTGGGACTTAAAGTTTAATTTAGAAAGTTTGAATTGAGATTATAAAATTGTTATATCTTGATATTGGAATTTGAAGAAAGTTATTATCTTGAACCCCTTTTGTGATATTTATCAAAATATTAAGATTTTAATTAATATGATTATTTTGAGAATTATGTATTGGGAATGGGTGATGATAGAGTTGTATTTTTACTATATGGTATAGCTTCTATTGGAGCTCGATGATTAGCTTTTATCCCACCACTTTACCTAGGAACATGCCTAACCTGTTTACTGAGATGCTACGACATTCCCACCTATTTACTGAGGGGGAATAAACCCATGGTTTGGTCAAGTGTTCTGTGGATTGTGGCCTATCCATTTTATTTTATTATGATAATATGTTATTTTCTATATATTGTATTTTGTGATGTCCCACTTAACACCTCATGAGCGCATGATAAGTAGAATTACTGGTTACTGAGACATTTGTCTTAGCCCTATTATTATTGATATTTTTTAGGTTATAGTCTCATCTTAAGACCCCAATGAAAACTATAAATGCTTGATTAAAACTATATTAATTGTATAATATTCTCCTTTAAAAGTATATGTATTATACTTGTATACTGTCACAGTAAGTTTCATTATGTATACTCTAATTGTATAATATACTATTTGGATTTGATTCTAGGAGTTCGTCTTAGGGTGAATATTCTCTTCTAAATTATTAATTATTTGTTCAATTTTATAAAAATTGTATAGACTCTTACATTATTGTTATATATACACTTTAATATAATTTTTAATATATCTAAGAATATTTCATAAAATATTCTATTATTACAGTTTTATTAATTAATATATATATATATATATATATGTTTGTAGAAAAGTGTAATATTTATATTATAAAATCAAGTATACTCTAGTACCTATCTAGTTATAATATACAATTTATAAAAGATTTAACAATTTATATATTATAAATAATTTGACCCATCTTATTCTTTTTCTATTATAATTATTTGTCTATTTAAAAAAAATAATTTTATAACCATGGTAGGATTTCTTTTGGATTTTATTAAAACTCTTTTATACCATGGTTAGTTCTTTTGAAATAAACTAAATTTATTTATAATATTATTTTTATTTTATATTGTGTATAAAATTGGTTAATGTAATTAATAGTTATATTTTAAGAGGATTTTACACCTCTTCCCTACCCTTGTCGTGTCCTCGCCATCTAGAGGCAGTCATTGATATCCCTTCGACAGTACTGTTCTTAGATGAATTTGCAATCCCTTTCTAGGCTTCATCTTTTGTGATCATCACAAAGGCCAGATTCACAGAGGGTAAATGGTTCATTAATAGGATGTGGCTTCTTATTGGTGCGAAGCATTCATTCAATCTCTTTTAAAACTGAAGGAGTTTCTGTTGTTGGATCTTCTCATTGTAGGCTTTGGAGGTATTATACTAGCAGGTAGGAATAGGAAAAAGTGTTGACTCTTCCTTCCATAACTCCTTTACTTTTGTATAATATCTTGAGACCGAGAGCGATTCTTGTCTAAACGAGTTGATTTCCTGATGGAGTAAGAAGATCCGTGAACCTGATACCTTATCAAAGCGTTCTTGAAGATATTTTCACACCATAATGGCTTCTTGATAAACAAATAATACTATTCACGATTTCCTTGGAGACTAAATTTAGTAACCACACAAAGACGATGGCATTGCATTGCTCCCATTGCTACTGTAACGTGTCTGCTTGAAATTCTTTTCTGCAAGTATCGTCGACGAAGCCAAGCTTTCATTTTCCCCTTAGTGCAATTCGCATAGCCTGACTCCAGATGGTATAATTCTCATTGCCAATCAAAATATGTTGAATAATAGTAGTCCCTTGTGTATCAGATGGGTGAAGATAGAGAGGGTGGGTGAAATTGATCACTAAATCACCTATAATCTTTTTATCGGCCTTCGTGAATGGAGCGAAAAAGAGTTATAATAGGTTCTAGGATTTGTGATTCAGGGCTTCGCGATGCACTTTAGGAATGATTGTTCTTGAAGCTTTAAGAAGCGAAAGATGAGATGACGGAGTGGCGCTAACGGCGTTATTGCTTCATTGACGACTTTACCCAAAGCAGTTGAATTCTTGGGTTTTTTTCTTGCTTTTTGAGGATGGATCTTGCATTTTTGTGCATAGGTCTTGCATTTCTACCCGCTTAGATACCACGTTGAGATGACTAAACGTAGACATTTGGACAATATAATTCTCTCATTAATTTGGTAATCAAATGAATATAGCAGTGTCATACAATATATAAGAATTACATGCACATCTATTGGCTACACTAGCCCATTGGGCCTAATACAACTACTCATAATTCCATCACCATCTTCTTCAACCTACAAATCTTGTTACCAACAGGGGTTAGTTCAAGTGGTAAGCGGCTCGATATCGCTTAAGCGAGGTCTCGGGTTTGAGCTTTGGCCTATGCAAAAAATCCTAGTTAGGAGACTCGCCCACCATAGCCAGGTACGCGACGTGGGTCATATCCTAATATAGTCAGAGCAAAGCTTCAGTGAACCAGGTGGGCAACAAAAAAAAAACTACAGATCTTGTTCAACAACATCGATGGATGGTGGTATGCGATAGTGTATGTTGCCTCCACCCATCTTCAACCTTTGTCCCTCAGTCTTCCTCACCCCATAGACTTATCGCCTATGTTCATGCTCCGTTCAAATCCATCCACGCATCTTCTTCAGTGTTGTCTAGGTTCGTGCCATGTCTAGATATGTCGCTCGAAGGTTGCTTCAACCTTTGTTGGCTCCTCCCTGTTCAATTTTCTTTAACTTTTGACCTTAAGAGCTCACGATCTTTCGCGTTCGCTACACTATTCGTTTCTCATCCTCAACTCTTGTCGTTGTTGACATTGTGGTTTAGATCTCATCACTAGAGTTAAGATCTTGACATGGCCATTGGTTCTGCATCTTAATAGTTTCCCCCCTTTTTCTTTCCTTTATTGTTAATTGTTGGTGGCTGAATGCGACCGATGGTGATTCCTATAGTGGCCACCAATAGTTTTTGTACAGGTTGGTGATTGTGACTGACGTAAGTGGAAGCTAAGGGTTGTCTATTAAGGGTATATTGGTTATTTCATATTTAAAATTAATATATTAATTAAAAATTATATCCTATGGACATACAAAATAGTCTTTTAACTCCACTTCTAGTTTCACCTCCATTTCTACTTTTGTTTATCAAAAACTCTTGCATCATAAGGGGATATTTCAAACCGTATGTATTATATTAGTTTTTGCATGAAAATAAGGTGTGTTTGAGTTCTTCGTTATTATCCCAAAAACTAGGGGTATTCACGGGACGGGTCGAGATCAGGACAACCTCGTCCCATGTCCTGTCCCGATATAGTGCATAGGACGCAAAATGCGTCCCGTGTCCTGTCCCATCCTGAATTTGTCCCGGTCCCGATGAGACCGGGACGGGTTCGGGACGGGAATTCCCGATTTTTTTTAAAAAAATATTATAATAAAATTATCTCAATAAATCATTCCATATAAAATACCACAGCAATTTTCTCTAAATACAAACATTCCTCCCTAATATAAAATGATAACTTACCCAAATAAGAGGAAAAAATAATAGTAAGGAAGAATAAAAATATATGTATAGAAATATTTGTAAGTAAAAATATTTGTATGAGAGTGGCGACTGGCGAGACCTGTGACTGGGAGCAAGTAAAGTGTAAGAAAAGAGAGACAGAGAGCCTAAAAAGAGTGTACAAAGTGAGAAATATAAGAGAATGTAATATATATTTTTTTATAAAAAAAATAGGGTCGGGCCGGGACGGGAATCCAGAGGGTCAGGCTGAGACCCGTCCCGTCCTGATGATTTCCTGTCCCGGTCCTTTTCGAGATGGGACAGACCCGTCCCAAAATCATCGGGACCGGGTCGGGACACCCGGGACCGGACATGTTTGGACACCCCTACAAAAAACACACAAATTATATTTATGAAAATATTCAAGAGCCACAACTCAAGCGCATATAAGATTCCATAACAATAAACATACACTATTTAGGTGATAGATGAAATTACAAAAGAAAATATATAATAATTGAGCATCACAATTAACTAATTATGCGCAGTTTAGATGAGTTTTTAGAAAATAATTTATGAAAAAATGACTTTTAGACAGCTTTTGGAAAAAAGCTTCTAGATAAGAACTTATGAAAAAAAATAGTTTTTAATAAATGAGTGTTTGGATAGTTATTTCTATAAGTATTTTTGTTATTGTAAAATTACTAAAAAATATATGATTTAATTAAAAATAAGAGAAAATATATAGGAGAGAATATAGAGAAGAAAGAGGAGAGAGGAGAGGAATAAAATAGTAATTGGATAGTCTATAAGCTCTGTTACTATTTCAAAAACTATTCTCAATAGCTTGTATAAAAATTTAGTTTTAAACTATAATTTGATTCAAAAATCTATTTAAATAAATATAACTATTTGTTTTAAAATTTCTCTAAACTAAAGTTTTAATCAAAAATCTTTTTGAAACTTAAGTTTGGAGCATTTCTAAACATAGGACATGTTTGAAACCACAGAAAACCGTGGTTTTATAAGGTCTTTTGGATAAAATCTAAGTTTAGAGAAATTTTAAAATAAACAATTGTGTTTATTCAAACGGGCTTTTGGATCAAACCATGGTTTAAAATTAAAGTTTCAGATAAGTTGATTAGAGTAGCTTATGGAACAGTAAAAGAGTTTATGAACTAACCAATTACTATATTATCCCTACTTTTTCTTACACACTTTCTCCTCTCTCCTACTTTTTTTACACTATCTCTCCTCTCCTCTCCTCTCTTCTAATTTAATACTCATACCATTTTTCGTAATTTACCAATAATAAAAATATTTATGAAAATAACTATCCAAACACTCATTTATTCAAAATCATTTTTTTTTTCATAAACTCTTCTTCAAAAGCTCTTTCCTATAAGCAGCCAAAAAGTCCTTTTTTTTCATAAGTCCATTTTCAAAATCTTATCCAAACGGGCTCATACACTAGGATGCTTCTATGAAACATTATCAATATATTTCATTGTCAAATACGAATTGAGAAAATAGAAGATTGAGATAAGGAAGAGATAGATGAGCACTGACCTAAATCATGGCCAAATTTGTTTAGAAGCAAAGGAAAAACAAGAGTAGAAGCAATAATCCCTCAAGCCATACAAGGTCCCCCAGCTAGCTTGTGCCATTTTCTTATATTTTCTTCCTAAAAATTAAGGCTCAGACTTTCTGTTTAGCTTGAGTTAGAAGTCACAATAGGTACTTATTTTGACCCCTCGAGGCTACCAGACATCAATTGCCACTCCCATCCTGCTCCTCGCAGTTGTCTCTGTTGGTCAACTAGCTCAAGTTGCAGCGTTTCCGGAGCCCTTATTGAAATGGACAGTTGCAATAATTTTGCGCTTAGTGACTCATATTAGCTTGCTAATCCAAAAATGGCATCCTTTCGATGGTGCCACTATGATCTTTAGTATAAATTCATTTTAAAAGAAATTTTTAGTTCAAAATATAAATCTACCTAAAAAATTATTAATACTTATTTTTTAATTTTACAGAGGATATGGAAATAGATAAGAGAAAAGATATAACATATTTTTTTAATACATATTATTTAATAAAAATAAATTTAAAATTTTTTATAAATATAAAATATATTTAATTAATGAACTTGCAAAAATTAATTGAAATAAAATTATAATAATTAAAAGAGTGGTATAATTTAATTAATTTTCTTATAATAAAAAAATAGACAGGCCGCTGGGTGACACGCGTCACCTTCAGGCAAAAGCCAGGATACGAGCCCAAAAGGTCTCAAATCTCAAGCTCAGCAAGTCACCATGTTTTTTTGAAACGTTCAACCCACCCGCTTTTCATTTCTTTTCCCATTCTTCCCTCCCTCATCCTTCCCGCCTCTTTTGTCACCACTCTTAAATATCCCTAATTTCCCTCCCTCAGGTTCTCCCTCACTTCACCATGAACCGTAGAACTAGAGCCCTCGCCAAGTCGCCCCCAGCCAGAGCTGAGCAGTTTCAAAAGTACCTTAAACCCGGTGCTCTGGCCCGAATCAGAGACTCGCGGATTAGCGCTAAATCGCACAGGATCAACTCACTCTGCCAGATCTCTCCACGCCGCGCCACACCTCCGCCTTCTCCTCACTCAACCACTGATCAACCTCAGATTATCGTCGGGGATGGTTTTCCTTGCTTCGTCGGGACGATCTTTGGTCCTCGGTGTCCGCAAAGGAAGAAACTCATGGCGGTTAAGTCTGTCTTGTATATAAGCACTAGCCCTTCGAATCCGTCTCCGGATTCACCTGATCCGATTATTGATTCATTTGGCAATGACATTCTTCTAACCAATTGAATTTAGTTTACATTCTGGGATTATTCTGTTGTTGTAGAATGTAGAGCAGTTTAGATGTGCAGATGGCTGTGCCCTTTTTGGCACTTTGTTCATTGACGGGAGAAAATTTTCTCTGATGAAACTTCAATTAATAATAAGAATCTCCGATTTCATGTCAAGTATTGCTTTTTGGGTTGCGGCACCATTCATAGTTTAATTACGAGTATTAGCGTTTGGAATTAAATTCTCATATGATTGGGTGGTTATACTCACGATGGGAAAGGAAAAAGCTTTCTCCATTTTGGGTATGGTTTTCAGTTTAGATCCTCGTAGTCGTAGAGTTCTTGTAAGTTATAAATGCAAGGATGAGATTGTTTATTAACCTTTTCATGACTTTAATTGCCCACTCAGATTCGTGTTGAATGTATAATTTAGCGCATTTATATGTTATATACCAGCTAGTTATCATTATTATGTGTTGAAACGGGTGATCTTTCGAAGTTGTAAAGCTTGTGCTTGTAATGCTGACCCCAAAATCCTTTGCCTGGCTTTGTTTTTGCCTCATATTTTATGTTATGATTGGTTTTGCTTGCTGGTCATAATAAAAGAGACTGAAGGAAAATTAAGTCTTATTTTGAGATACTCACGTTACGGTTGCCGGGAGTCATAGCTGACACGGTAAAAATAGCTTTGCTCTTTGAATCAATGAACTAACTCAGGACCCATCTGTGGTTCATTCGGTTCTGTATTGGGGAGGTTTCAGCTGTTTACTTTTGAAAGCGCAAGGAAGTTAATGCTTGTTTGGCGGGTTTGACATGGTACTCTGATGTCTAGGAATTAGTAATTTAGTAAACCCATAACTTGATAAATGAAAGGATCGTTGTACTTCATTGACATACTGGAGGTTCCAAAGTGCATCTTTTTCTTTCAGCATTTCTGAATTATTTTTCTTCTTTACAAATAATGTTTATTAGGAAATTAATCTTAACATATTTTGCAGCTCTGTTAATTGTGGCGTGTAAATAATTTTGGTTTACAAAATCTTGTACAGTCAATATTTACTATGAACATATACAGTGACAAATAGCAGGTTTAGCTTCTAAATTATTATGTTGTGCTCTTGGTATACTTTAGACTTAGATGGCATGGTTTTTTGGCTAATGCACGCATTCTTTGAACTTCCTATTTTATTAGCTTACAAAGTAAACAGTGGCTACTGGTGTTAGATGTGACCTGAGTGACATTTTGTTGGCATCATTCTGATGGCTACAGATAGTTATCACCAAATATGGTTTCAGGGTTGTTTTTAATCAGTTTAACTTATGGAAGGAGTTTTGGTAAACACATGATTTTTCCTAGCATCTTGCTTGAAACTTCTAAACCTATAAATAGTTTATGCTACTATCACCAGTATGCACTCTCTAGAAGGGGGAATAGCAGTAACTTTGTAGCCTGCTTGTGCTCGGTATTCAGTCCTTTCTTGCATATTTTATGTCAGCTATTGTGTTCCTCTCTTCCTGATCTTGGTATTGGCTAATTTGTCTGATAACTATGAAGTTCTCCATATAATTGATTTAACCGATTATAAGGATGCGTTTGGAAAGAGGCTATACGGAGCTTGCCGCAACCGATAAACCATAGTTTATTATAAGCTTTTGATAAATTGGTTTCATGGTTCTGTGCTTTGTTCCTAGAGTAGTGCATGCTAAATGCTAGATAGAACTTGCCAGGACGAGCGCTAGACTGCAAGAGGAATTCAAGAAGGAAGAGACCCTTTTGCATTTATCGTGTTTCAAGGCTAGAGTGCATTGAACCTCTAGGAAGAACACAACAAAAACTTTTCAAACAATAATCAATTCTATATAAAATAAAATTATATAAATTCTTATAAATAATGAATAATGATTATTTGTTAAAATCATGTAATGTTAATTGCTTAGCCACACGGTTTTTTTTTAATTGCTAAACATGATTCAATAATGATTACATGGATAACATTGTTGAAGTATTCTTTATTTTTTTTATGAAAAATTAATGTCATGGTAAAGTGTGAAAATCGCTTTATCTTATTTTAGCTGAAAAATTGATAATAAAATTTCATTGCTTTTACATTTCACCCGTTATGAAGATGATTTACTTCTATCTTATGTACCTTCAATTACTCTTCATCATCAGTTTCAGAAAAAAAACCCTGTTCATCTCAGATTATAAATCTTAGGTGAAGAATGATGAGAGGTGGTCTCACGTTGAATGGGAGGAGAGATTTTAATGAGTTCAGAAAATAATAAATAGAATTAAAAACTTTATATGATGTAAGAATAAAAAATAATTAAAAACTTTTTATCCTATTTTTTAAATTTTTAGAATCAAATTCTTAAAATCTCCCCTCCCCTGCAATCCTCTCCAATCAAACACGTACTTGTGTTTGTGGTGGTTTTGTATGCACTGACTCGAAATTTCAAGAAAGTTTTTCTTTTCCGTTCAAAAAAGATGATTTACTGAAATATTGGGAGGCAAGTCCACAGTCCCCATACTCTTTTTCAGTTCAACGTGTCACCCTCCCCCGTAATCACTTCTCGGGTTTAACGCAGGACAGGATCCGTATTACAACGACGTCGTTAGATCTCGAACCGGACTTCCGGCTTAATTTTACCGTACGAGGAGGATTCTACCTTTCAGTCTGAGACTCAGTGGCCCAGCCTTCACCAATCCAATCACTCACAGCGTTGGAAGTAAGCTACGGAGTACTTGCCGGCGAAAATAAGCTCCCAACAATGGCCGAACCCAAGGTTAAATACGATCGCCAGCTCAGGTGCTGCTTCTCTCTTTCTCTTTCTTTCCGACGTTTTGTTAATTTTCCACTTCGCCCTAACTTTTTATGCTTGAACCTACTCAAAGCTATCAACTTTTCATCCCCCGTCTTCCCTCGCTCTTCAGAAACACTACATGTGAAAATTTACTAATCCCTTTTTCTCTTTGTAAACCTAAGCCTTGTAGGCTTCTATGTTTGGATTCTTTTGTCATTTGTACTTGTCAAGAAAGAAAGAGTGAAGAAATTTATAATGAACACTGTAACGGTTTTGTAGAATGTTTCTGGCTGGAAGTCAGTTCAGTATCGTTTGCTGTCTCTAAAAATTAGGTAAGATATTAGTTATTTGATAAGCTGATGATATGATCAAGCCGAGATAAGGTGACTGTAATACATCTTTGCTTGTAAAAATGTATACCTGATTCCTACTGGTAGCAAAAATTGCTGTCCTTTATACCCATTACTGGAGAAAGCTGAATACTTGATTTCCCCTATCTCTGATTTTAGTGCTTTCTTTTCTCCACCCTCGTACAATCGATTTCTCTCCTTAATTTCTAGCTCTCTGCGTCCGTAGGATGAAGTAGTTTCCAATTTTAATTTCTTTGGAACTAATATCTTCAGACTACGAAACTAAATTATCCATCTGCTCATCATCCTTTATTTTGGTTCTCTTTTAAAATATCCCAACACTCTCTACTTTGATAAATGCAGAATATGGGGTGAGCAGGGACAGGCAGCCCTAGAGAAATCTAGTATTTGCTTGCTTAATTGTGGCCCTACGGGTTCTGAAACTCTCAAAAATCTTGTACTTGGTGGGATTGGGAGCATCACTGTAGTTGATGGATCTAAAGTTGAAGAGGGTGATCTTGGAAACAATTTTATGGGTACAGTAGCATCATATTACTTCTTTTTGTTCTTTATATCTACTTCTCCTCATTTTGTCTCTTATTTATTTTTAGTGGATGAATCAAGCATTGGGCAGTCAAAGGCAAAATGTGTATGCTCTTTTCTTCAGGAGCTGAATGATGCAGTTAAAGCAAAATTTATAGAAGAGTACCCTGAGGAATTAATTGAGACAAATCCATCATTCTTTTCTCAGTTTACTTTGGTAGTTGCTACCCAGGTATGTTTGTGTAAAAAGGCTGACAAGAAACTGTATCATATAATTATGACAATCTATGGTTTAAATAAGTAGTTTGCTATGGTTATTGATATCAAGTGCAATATCTTAAATGGAACTCTTCAATCAACATTTCAGCTTGTGGAAGATTCTATGGTAAAGCTTGATCGAATTTGTAGGGAGGCAAATGTTATGATGATATTTGCTCGTTCTTATGGACTTACAGGCTTTGTTCGAATCAGTTTGAAGGTATTGTGTTGTAGGTGAATAGAGAACACTTTGTTTACTTTGTTACCTTCACAACATCAAATACATCATGTTCTAGTTTTGGGATTGGTCAGATACTCAGCTGCATGAGGAAACATACTAATTCTCATCATTGTTGCTTAATCTTATACTGACAGTTGGCTTGTAAAGAAGAGAACAAACAAAAACAAATTGGCCAATAAGCAATTGATTTTTAATTATAGTGAGGAAAATGAAAGCTGGGATAGCAAGATATAGACTGTCAAGTTGGGTAACTTGCTTTTCTAGTTAAAGATGTACACTAGAAAACTGCAAATATTTGTGCCACAAAGCATTGACATTTAATTGGATATTAAAAATATATATATTTTAAAAAGCATAACTTTTGTGTTTTTTTACTAGGAACATACGGTGATTGAATCAAAGCCTGAGCATTTTCTGGATGACCTCCGATTGAATAATCCATGGCCTGAGCTCAAGAGGTACGGAGTTCTTTATTTCATGATGTAGATTTCCTTTTTTACCCTGACATCTGGGTTTAGCCTTTAAAACTTTTATCCACCTACTTCTACGGTTGTTTTGCTGAGAGCATAGAGATGGTCCTTTCTCTTGATATTCTCATTTCATGATTTGCCCACTGTAGCCTTGCAGAAGGCATTGAGTTGAATGTTCAAGATCCTGTGGCCCATAAGCACATACCATATGTTATTATTCTTATCAAGATGGCTGATGAGTGGACCAAAAGCCATGGAGGCGCACTTCCATCAACCAGGGAAGAGAAAAGAGAGTTTAAGGTTCACTGCTTGCTTCTGTTCTTTTAACCATTCCTTAAGCTCATTTTCCTGTTATATGATTAGCTTTCAATGTGGTCAACGTAGGAGCTTGTTAAATCTAGAATTCTTGGGCAAGATGAAGATAATTATAAAGAAGCTATTGAGGCCTCTTTCAAAGTCTTTGCACCTCGAGGAATTAGTAAGTATTGACTGCAGTAACTTTCTCGTAAGCTAATATTTGCCTTACAATATATTCTGACACTTGCTTTTCTTTTGAGGAGCATAAAATCTATTGACAGGGTTAAACATTACTTGAGTAATCTTTCATATTTGTGCTGGTCCTTGGAATGTTGAGACTTAAGAGACTAACTTTTTACTTCTTTTATATTCCTGAAAAATGTTCTAGTTCAGTCAGATGCATTTAATTACCATCAGAGTGAATAAAAGTTAGTTTGTCCTCAATTCCATTTCCTCGAATTTATCTTCATAGAAGCCTTGGCATCCCACAAATCAGTTTCAGATTGCATGGCAATATACTTTCTTTTTTGAACTCTCAGGTTCAGGTTTTATAAAATCCTCGAATAGTTTGGGGAGGACGGGAACAAAAAAAACGAAGGAAAAGTTAAACCATTTAAATGACAAATCTCTTATATGCAGGTTTTGAGCTCCTAATTTTTAAGCTTTGAAATTATGGGCTTTTTCATAAAGAAAATTGTTTCTCTATCTTAAAAACATTGACCATGTTAAACTTTGAATGTTTGTTAAGGAAGCATGTACTAACATTGGTTGGAGGTGAGGGTCATTATGATGCACTCTTTCAATGTTCCCAAATTATTTATCCTGAAAATAATTGATTTTTATTCAGAACTTTTGACTAGGTTTGAACATGTACTGCTTTATTCCCAATTGAATTTGTATTAGACTAAAATTCAATGACCATGTACTTTTTCAGGTTCAGATTTGCAACAGATAATCAATGATAACTCTGCTGAGGTGGATTCAAATTCATCTGATTTTTGGGTGTTGGTGGCAGCTCTGAAGGTTGGTGCTTCTTGAATTGCTTCTTTGATCTTTTTTCCTCTTGACAAGTCCACATTTTATGCCATATTTGACACTGTACTAAGTTGTCATGTCTTGTGGTAATTATTTAAAGCCCGGGAAACTGTTAGGAGTATTAATAAAATTTTGTCTACAAGAGTTCATCACAATTTGTTGAACATGCTGAGCTGGAAATATATTTTCTCATGTGGAATTTGTATCCTTACCGTTTGGTTTCTTAAGATTCAGTTGCATAATTGAACACTTTTCATCATTATGCAGGAATTCATTGCAAATGAAGGTGGTGGGGAGACACCCCTTGAAGGATCTATACCAGATATGACATCTTCTACTGAGTTAGTAGCCAAATCTCTTATCAGATAACTTTTATTTTCTCTTGGAGATAAATTATTTACCAGAATTACATCTCCCCTTCTGTAGGCAGTATGTGAATTTGCAGAATATCTATCAAGCGAAGGCTGAAGCTGATTTTGTTGCAATTGAACGACGGGCCAGAAGTTTTTTAAAAAAAATAGGAAGGGATTCAAATAGCATACCAAGGACAACAATCAAAAGCTTCTGCAAAAACGCCAGAAAACTCAAAGTAAGTGCACATAGTCAAATTGCTTGTAGATTGCAAATGAAGTTTTATAAAACTGACATGCTTGAATTTGTTCTCTGACCAAATTTCCATGTTTTATGAGGCTCTTTATTCTACATGTATAGTATACAATCTCATTGTTCCATATGGCGTTTCTCAGTTACACCTGTATGTTGCAATAACCTTATTCGAGGATATGATGTTTAATTTTTTTAAATAAAAGGTTGACAACTGCTTTCTTTTCTCAGTTTATCTGACAAACATTTAAAAGGAGTGGACTGTTTTTCGAACTTTGGGGACAAAACAATATGAATGCAAGATGCTCTGGGCTTTCCTTGTGTTAGTTATTGGTAGATTTTTGTTATTGTTGTTACTGATGATGTGAATGTGGTCAATGGGTGTTGATTACAACTGGACATGGTTTTTGATATGTACTTAATAAATGTCATGGGATTAGTCACGGGTTAGTTAAGACCATTAGGATTAGACATGGAATCAACTAGCCGTTAATAGAAAGCTCACTCCTAAAACTATATAAAGGAGGGCTGGTGTAATTTTCCCTTTGTCTTGCCTTTGAATGTGAATATACAGAAATATATTTCAGTGAATTCTCTCTCTCCCCTCTATTCTCTTCTATCTTTCGAAGATCACAGATCAGTGGTATAAGAGCCGAGACTTCCTCGTCCTGAATGACCCAAACCTGCTTGCAAGCATCCAAGAAAACAATGACAGAGGCCTTGGGCCCCGATTCAGAGCTATTGAAGATGAACTGAACGAATTGAGATGGCTAGTTGATTGTGTGTCTAATCCTAACGGCCTTAACTAACCCTTGACTAATCCCATGTCATTTATTAATTACATATCATTTTTCCCCAAAGCTCTTTTATCTAATATTTAACCAAAGTAAGCGAATTTTGTGGGAGTAATTGCAGGTACAGGAATGTTTGAGTCTTCAAATGGATACTAATCTTTATTTTGTAGATTTGCAGGTTTCGCCTGATCGTAGATGAGTTTAATTCTCCAAACCTACCAGAGTTACAAAAGTATCTAACTGATGAGGATTACAGGTTATATTTATTTTATTATTGGTTATTGATGCTTCTAGGCAAGGAAAGGCCAAAAAGAAAACAAAAGTCTGTGAGGATACTTGCTGAAAAAGTGGTTTCCTGTTTATATGTGCGCAGCACTGCTGTTGGAATTTATATTTTGCTGCGAGCTGTTGACCGTTTTGCTGCTAATTATAACAGTTTTCCTGGGCAGTATGACAGGTAAGACTGACTTCTGAATTTCTAAATATATTTCTGCTATATTATATTGGGATTCTACATTGAAGTTCTTTCTTGCTTTTATGGCTGATATTCTTCAGTGCCATGGATGAGGACATACCTCGACTGAAGAGTACAGCTAGTGGCCTGCTCAATGACTTGGGATGCAATGGTGCTACTTTGGCAGAAGACCTTATCAATGAGATGTGCCGATTTGGTGCTGCAGAGCTCCATGCTGTTGCTGCTTTTGTTGGAGGGATTGCATCGCAAGAAGTAATCAAGGTTTGTAATTGTACCTCCGGCCTGGGATAGTGCTACTTTTATGTTTATGGTGTCGAAAGCAATATGGTCTGGGAAAACTAATCTAAGCTAACCCTGAAAGCTTGGTCCTTTCAAGAAAACTGTGATATCTAGCTCCAGTCTGGGATGGTTCTACTTCTATATTTATGGGGTTAAAAGTAATGTGATTTGGAAAAATACTCTACAGAAACATAAAAATACAGAATAGAATCAAACAAGCCCTGAATAGATGCTACCAGTTCCTTTTCCTTTCTAATCCAGTACGCATTTTGCTATTGGAATTGTTCGTGTTGTATCTTTTTCTTATAAAATATTGGATTTGGAACTTAACTCGCGCTCTTCTTTGCAGCTAATAACAAGGCAATTTGTTCCAATGTCTGGCACCTTCATCTTCAATGGCATTGATCACAAGTCACAGCTGCTGTCACTGTAATTTATTGTACAATGGTAATGCTTTAAAATTATTCAAAAACCTCCTGGATGCAACTGGCTTTACAATATCCAATAGGGCTGGTGTTGATTTTCATTGGCAGATTTCTGGGGTCCAATCCAATGAAGTGGCATTCGCCTATAACTATGGTTTCCTCGCTTCTGATAGAGTGGCGCACCTTTGAGGCATTTGTGCATTTGTTAGTTGGAACGGGTTTATTCTTGTTTGATACGAAAGTTTTGTAATTTGCTACGGACATGGATCTCAGGCAGAAACAGGAATAGAGGAAGAGAGATATTTGGAGATATATTTTTTTAAAAAATGTTTTTGGGCCACTGCATATGAAATTGAAGTATCCATCTTTTTCTATTGAATGATATTTTCTTTATAAGAGTATTATTTTATTGTAGTTCTAGTTGTGGTGTTTATAGAGTATCTTAATTTATATGTAATTAAGTTTACACCTAAAAGTAATAGATAGCTCGTCTTACCTGATATTAATATTGTCTAGGAGTAAGGTTGATTTGGCTTTACTATTGGCTTGTGAGTAAGTTCAATTTCTTTTTAAAAATTTATTACAAAAAAAAACTCTTCTCTCCAAGATATCAATCAATCGAACAAGATTGAACGACATCATCTCCGATAACTTTGTCCTGCCATAAACAAAAACCCCACGGGGAGTGGTGGTAAATTTATACATGGGCCTCCGAATCAAAAGCCTAATATAGGTTCTTTGAATTAGGCCCATTGGGTAGTAACGCTTGCTCTGTTGACAAAAATGTGGAGATAAAGCGCACAAAAAAAGAAAAACTAATAGGGTTTAATGAATTAAAATTTAAATCCCTATGAAGTACTCATTTATTAGCCAACATTATTTGACTACGATTGTCTTTAATAGAGATATGTGTCCAGAAGGAAAAAAGTGAGTTAGATATTGATAAAATAAAGAGAAGAGAAGTTAGATATTTAACACGGTAAAAGGGGTGAAAGTGGATCAGAGCGAAATTGAAATAGAAGTCACGAGATCCCGGGCCTTGCCTCATCCAGGAAAGTGAAAGAAGGTGGTGAGAACGAAATCTATGAAAGATGTGACAGTGAGAAAAAGTGAAGAGAGATATGCTTACCAAATTCGGGCAGTAAAAAGTGAACAATTTTATATGGAAAGTGTGATTTTCATGCATATCTTGTTTGGCATGGACTACTCATATGTGGTCCAGATCTCAAAGGATTAATGTTGACACCTATTTCTACAGTTTTTGTTTGAAAAATTATTATAAAATCCTAAAAAATAAATTTAATCATAAAAATAACTTTGTCAATTTTTACACTAGGACTTATGATTGATAGTTCATCTACCCCTGCCTTCTCTCCTATCACTGCAACCCATGCCACCTTTTAACGTTTCATACTCTGATCTTTATGTGTGAAGGAAAACAATGGTCTTTTAGGAAATGGAGCATATATGAGAAATCCCCAGTTTGCTTTAATTAAGGATTTTGGCACATCATCACTGGTTGAAGTCATCGTCAATCCGGCAATTTCCCTATGATGCAGGTTTTTGTCAACTTGATTCTGGTTGGTGAAGTGGACCCAATATTTATACTAGAGACGACCAAGAATTTCCAGAAGATAATAGGGATGGGGGATAAGATTAGAAGCAAGTAAGGATCAATGAACCAACAGGAATTAGTCTGAGTAATAAATAGTTCAGTATCATTTAAGTAAGGTCTCAAGTTTGAGTCTTAGCGTGTGTAAAAAATTCTCGTTAGGAGACTTATCTACTATAACCATGTGCACGACGCGGGTCAAATTAGAATATAGTTGGGGTAAAGTTTTGATAAATTGGATGAGTGGGAAAAAAAAAAGGATGAATGAATATTGGGGTTGAAATGAAATTAAAATGTTATTGTCGAATTTGTCAAATGCTTCGGACACCAAGCCCTTTAGATTGGTCAATTTATAGCGTTGGGGGTAGTTGATTGTTTACAATTATCAGCATGATCTCATCTATTTCACTCCTTAACTGCCAACTCTGATGCTTAAAACATCAAATTTCAAGTGGCACTTTGTGGTGGTTGCCTTAATTTTCTTGATACGGTTCGCATATATATATATATATATATATATATATATATATATATATTTGCCTTTCGCTAGCGATGGCATCAAAAATTGTTGAATAAACATGAGAATGACTTTCTGGAATACCGAGAAAAATTAGCTATATACTTCAACAGTACTTCATATATAATTTAATTTAATTAGAGAGTTAATCATAATCTTAAATATAAAATATATTTATCAATTTTTTTTAATTATCGCTATTGATATTACATCAAGTAAGAGAGGGAGAGGAGGAATTAAGAAAAATGATTAGGGTATTTAAAAAAAATGATATATTAATTAACTTCTGTAATCTAATCAAATTAATTAAATAGGTTTTATATTAAGGATTTAAAGAGTATATTTTAATTTAGGAGGCCTTACTCTCTACTCCTCTTATCTTTAATATAGAATTTAATTAAGAAATTATTTTTTATCCTAAATATAAGACATATTTTTTATATATGTTGTTTTTTTTTAAATTATCCGTATTGATATTCTGTTAACAATAATCAAGTAAGAGATAAAGGGAAGGAATTAAAGAAGATGATTGAGATATTTTAAAAAAAATATTATATTAACTAATTTTATTAATATAATTAAATTAATTATATAAATTTTATATTAAAGATAATATAAGTATTATATGACAGAATTTGTTTAAAATGATGAAAAGCTAAAAGTGAGAGAAAAAAAGGTGGTGGATTCAAATTATTTTTTTTCTTCTTGTCTTGCTGAGAGATTATGCTGTGTAAACCCTTATGATATAGGAATTATAAGGGAGTTTTTTAGTATAATTTCTTTAAAAAAGTGTTAACCTTACTTGTGTTAAGGTAAAATTTTCTTTTTTTCTAGACGATATCAGATAAACTAACATATCTATTATCTTAAATATAAGTACTTAAAAATTATAATATCTTTTTAAATGTTATGACTAAAATTATAATAAAATAATATTTTTTTAAAATTAAATTTATTTTAAATAATTATATATTTTATTTATTTATTAATTGAAGTCACGTATAATAGGTCAAGGAAGGGATTACAGAGAGGCATTGTTCGTGGCAGAGCCTCCGCCGAGATTTGAGTTTTGTGGGCCTAAGGAAACATGAGGACCACGTCTGGAAATTACTGAAATGACGACGACTTCTTACTTCTTCTTGCCATTGAGTTCAACTTCAAATATAATTATTTAAAATATATTTAATTTTTTAAAAATATAATTTTATTATAATTTTAATTATAATATTTAAAGAGATATCTTAACTCTTAAATATCTAAATTTATATTTGAGAATAATAGATAACTTATCTTATCCGATTTAGTATCATCTAAGAAAAAAGGAGATTTCATCTTATCTTTAGATTGTGAATGAGTCTAATTTTTTTTAAAAAAATTTATATAAAAAAAAGACTTCTTACTTTTTAGTAAGCTGGGAACAATGATAAAGTGTGTTTTTGGGATGAGTTTAAATTAAAGTTTTTGATTTAAATTTTAATTTAATTTTTTTTTAAATAAATAATCATATTTATCTAAAAAAAATTTTAGATCAAATTATAATTTAAAACTAAAATTTTAAATAAGTTATTAAAAATAATTTTTAAAATAGTAAAAAAATTTATAAACTATTCTATTATTATTTTAACTTTATTTTTTCTTACAATATCTTTTTCCTCTCATCTTTCTTCATTTTTCTCTACTCTCTCATCTCTCATCTCTCTTCTCTTATTTCTCATCTCTCATATTTTTAATAAAATTATATTATTTCTAATAATTTCTAATTATAAAAATTATTCTAATAATAACTATCAAAATACTTATTTAGTTAGAATCACTTTTTTTCATTATTTCTTTTATTTTTTTTAAATTATGTAAAAATTCTTTTTTTATAAGTATTTTTTTAACCGCATATAATTGAATGATATTATTAAAATTAAAACGTCCCTTTCATTTTGTGTTAGAGAACGACTCTTTGGGCTACGCACTTTGGACAAGATTAGTGACTAGAAAGCCCCTTGTTTGTATTTTGTCGGCACATGCCTCTTCCTCCAAATAAAGATTATGATTTGACCAGTCAACAGTCATACACAGAAATAGCATCCTTCACTTCTCATCAACCTACCTTCCCACGTCTCTAAGACCTTTGTGAAGGAAGAATGTATTCCGTATCATTTAGGTGTGCTTGGCGGATTGCTTCAAATATTTTCCAGTGGAAATTATAAGATAAGATATTTAATTATTAAAAACATCTCAATAATAATTAAAGAGTCAATAATAATAAATTTATATTATTTAAGACTTTTTATCAATTAACTCTTTTTCTTAAAATCTCATTTTTACAAACGGTGATCCAAATAAGCTCTTAAGCATTATTAATATTTCAAGGTTTAATTTGTGGTTCAAGTAATCAGACAAACACTGCATGGTCACCAAGTGTGCTTGTATACTTGAAATTGGAATCCTACCATATGCAAAAGACATTCAAGTGAAATCAGCCAAAAGAAAGACAGAGGGAGATCATTCAAGTGAAATCTCTCCCCTCTCTCATCTCTCTTTTCACATCTTTTTTCTTTACCCTATCTTCTCTTTTCTCTCTCTTCTCTATCCTCTCTCCTCTCTTATACTTTAATCAAATCATACCAATTTTAGTACTTTATTAATATAAAAAATAATTCTACTACTAATAATCCAAATATCTCTATTTTTAAAATCTATTCTTTAAAATTTATTTTTCAAAAGCTAATTTAAACATGCCCTAAATGAATGGTAATGGTGGGGAATCATTGAAATGGAAGGGTCGTCTCGTCCCATTTCCCACTACCAGTAATATATGAGGGTAGGCATTTCTGCATTTATGAAAGGCCCAAATTCAATAACCACTGTGGGTCATATTGCCCTTGGCCTCTGAACCAGTCCCCATATTGTAATTTGTAATATAGGAAGGCCATAAATATTTCTCACAGAAAAGAAAAGTCCAACCAAAGAAGAGGATTAGAAAAAAGAAATTTTGTTATGAGTTTTATATTGGTAAGTTTACCCTAAAAGAAAGGACTTTATAAGGGTTTTAGTTCTCTAATTCCAAAGGTTAGTTTTTGAGGTGTGTTTTTTCAAAAAAAAAAATTATGTTCGTTACAATGGTATTTTTATTGAGAGTCAATTGACCAGACATGGCTACTTGCAAAAAAGTTATGAGGGAGTGATTGATTGGTAGGCTAATTTTCCCAAATACTTGTACTTGTTACAAATTTGTGGCAAGAAATAAGGAAAAATCATATTGTAGGTACATATACTTTTTTCAAATTTTTAATATGGTACGTATGCATTTTTCTCTTTTAATTAAATAGTTAATTTTTCCCTATTAGTATCATTAACTTCTATATAAGAGATAGCGATGTTAACAGATTAAAATTATCAAGACTAATGATGTTAAAAGAGCAAAATTAAATGATTTAATTAGGTGAAAAAATAAATAGGTATCAAATTAAAAATTAAAAAAAAAGTGTAGTTCAGTACAAAATAGTTTCCTCCTATAAATAATGCCATAAAGATTATTCTGTCCCTGATCTTCTTTTTGTTAATGTTTGGGGGATGGCTTGACTAGTTCAAGTATAGGAAAGTAGAGAGGGCAGGTTAGATGTTTAGGGTTGGTCCGAGAACGAAAGGGAAGATGGCAGTGGGGGTTGGTTGGAGAAGTAGTAATGGAATCTTCCATATTTTTTTATTTAGTACAATGGAAGTTATTATTATAAAGTTTTAAACCTCATTTATAATTTAATTTTATATTTATTTTTATTTCTATTAAAAACTCTTTCATCTTATCAAAGGTACTTTAGAAGTGGAAGTGTAATAACTAATTTCTCTTATTTAGTACAATAGAAACTCCTTCTATTTTTACTTCTAATATTTTAGACTATTTTAGTTCCATAAAAAAAATTAGAAAATAATATGGGAGAAGTAGAAGTGAAATATTTCAAATTATTTTATCTTAAGTTATAAAATTATTTGACAACTTTAATCATTCTCAAGTCATACAAAAATATACATAAATTATATACCAATTTCTAATCTACTAAATAAAATTTTAAAATTTATTTTCACATTAATTCTATTTTAACTTTTATTTCAATCAAAATTTCTTCTATGGTACCAAAAGTACCATATGCGTTTAGAATAATGAGCAAATCTTATGAAGAAATAGAAAGGGTGGAAATGAAGTTGAGTGGGGCCCACATTCCAACTCATGCAAGCTTAGGAAGCTATGATTAACTTTGTAATCTGTCGTCTTCTTAAAGAGGTCAATAAAATCTTATTACAATCATGTTCTTATGATCAATAACCCACAATTAGTATTTGCTTTAAAAAGCATCACTATATAATGTTACTGTAGGGAGAGAGAGAGAGAGAGGGACAAAACAATGGTGGCCCCTCAAATATCAAAGAGGCTTTTTTTTTTTTGAAATGAACAAAACCCTTTTTTGAGTGTCCGATGATGATTTGTGTGAGAAGGAAGCCACTGAAAAGTGTATGAGGAAAGCAATGAAAATGCAGAGATGTCTGTTGAAATGGTAGCCTTGTGTTGCTTGAAGACGGAAAGAAGGATGGTGGTGTACTCTGCTCTAACATACATCACCAGCAACATATCCTCTGTTTGAAGCAACCAATTAATCTCACTCTGTTCCTCTCTCTTCAAGTAACAACTGTGGAATGGATGGAGTCTGTAGAGAGGGAGAGAGAGAGAGAAGCATGGGTTTGGATTTTTGCATAAAATGGTTTTGTCTCTTGTATTGGAATATAGCTTTTAAATGTGCTATGATTTCACCACATGGTTTTGGTAGCTAGCATGCATCATCTACGACACACTCTTCAATTTGGATTTTGTACGTACAATGTAAGTCATAGCCACCACAACATTTATCTTTTTCACAACCACTCTAACCGCCCATTACTTCATTAGCTACCACATACTACCTCACATTACAATTTTTCACAACATGCTCATTATACTTATAACATTCTTGTCATGTGATCAATGGCTGAACCAGAAATTGATAATTAGGAGGTAAATAAATAAACTTTTTAAGAAATATTTATTTTAACAATACATTTTCTTGAAAAAATTTCAAGCAAGGATCAGCGTTGCTAATTTATCCCCAAAAGCAAAAAAAAAAAAAACACAATTATAAACTTCAATATAGTCCAATGACTTAACTGAAGTTAATTTAAGATAGAAATATTCCACTAATAAAAGATAAAAAAATATGGGTATTAACAAGATAAATAGACACTTTAGCAAAAATAATATAAGCATTAATAAAACCCCAATTTATCTTGTTAATACTTTTATTTGTCTTGTTAATATAATATTTATCTTATTAATTTTGTTATAATTCTTATTAATGTCAATATTTATCTTATTATTTTATTGTTATTGTTGTTAAAACTCATATTTTTTTTTGTTAATGACTCTATTGTCTTGTTAATTTTTTTATTGTTATTGTTAATTCCCCTATTCATCTTGTTGTTCTTATTAAAATCTTTATTCTTCTTATTAATACATTTATTTATCTTGTTAAGTTTTTTATTATTCTTATTAAAGCCTCAATTCTTCTTTCTTTCACTGGTGTTGTATTTTTATCTTTTGTCATTATAAATTTAATTCTAGCTAAGCCCAATAGATTGTAGTGAAGTTTCAAGAGTTTTTTGGGAGCTTTTAGGAATAAATTAACTATAGCAATCATTATCTAAAATTTTCTCAATTTTTTTTTATCAATCCAAGGATACTGGAGAATTCTGGCGAACAGGAGGGCAACTGCCTCCTTTGCCCCTTCCCTAGTTCCAACCTAACATATAATCTATAAATTATAAGTTTAAATCTTGAAATTAATTTATTTATTTACTGAGATAAGAATATATACATATATTCCTTATCAGACGTCATCTAATAAAAGCCTCGTATATTGGGTTGCCATATGCCTCCTACTCCCCTAGTTTGTATTATAAAGCGTCTTCTAGAAAGCATTCTTAATCTTTTTTATAAGATATATTACTAGTTTTAAAAAGTATTAAATATTTTTTTTATATATACTTATATTTAATAAAGGAGTGAGATATAATTAATATAACTTTAAAGTTTAGTATAGCTAATAAAAATAATATTATCACTTAATTATATAATAAATTTAATATTTTAAATAATTTTTATTGATACGTATGAATTAATTAGAAGTAAAATAATTTATAATATGGACCAAATATAGGGAATCGTGATTTTTAAAATAACTTCTTTTAATAGCAAAAAGAGAAAATTGATATTTTAATTTTTTTTATAATTTTAACTCAATTATAATATAGTCTTTACATTTTGACTCGATCGGTACAAGTCAATCATTATAATATTAATACAAAACAATTCATTATAATATTAACTCGATTAAAACTTAATATTTATAATTTAACTCGATTCAACTCAATTCTACTAATATTAATCATTATATTTTAAAAAAATAAAATTATATATTTTATGAAATATAAATATTATAATTTTAAATAATTAAAACTATAGAAACTAAATTATAACAAATTAAAATTCAGGAATTAAGTTATACTCAAGTCAAAGTTATATGAATTTAATTGCACTTAGTCAAAATAGAGGGATTAATTTATAATAAAGTCCAAATTATTATATTAAAATATTAATTTTTATAATAATAAACAGTAAAGTGTATTTATTAAAAACCTCACTATACATTCTTGGATAGTAGCGTATTGCTAAAAAAAGATGAACTCGATAAGAGTAAAACCTCAATTACATGCAAGATCTGCCGACCAAAAAACAGAACTCTGCTCCAAACTATCATGAACGGCAAGAAGAATAAATGGGCCTATTTAATTAGGGAACTTACTAATTAATTAGAATTAGTAAGAAAATACCAATTAAAATTAATATAAATAATAAAAAATAGACTGCTAGTTTGATTCTGTTATCTTTGTAAAGATTTTTTTAATAAATAATTTTATAAATTATATATAAATACTCTCTAAATTCTAATCTTAAAGAAATATTGTTAAATTCATTTATATATTTTTTTAAAAAAAACTAAGGAGGAGATAAGATTCCTTTCTGTCACTACGAACCAATGAGAATAACTTAATTATAGAATATTACACATTAGCCGACTCTGTTTTCACGCAGTGCTTGTCTGTCGCTGATTCCAGTCCTATTCTACACTCAAATTTAGTTCCTCCCCATTTATTTATCTTCATCGAATTTTTAATATTTGAACTTAAATAAATCAAATTGGAACGGCCCTGACTTTCCGACAAAAAAAGGAATAAGAGAGAGACACAAGTGGAGCAACTGAAGGAACCTTTCTGGATGCGTCACTCTCCATCTTTTGCTCAGTTCCCATGCAAAAGTTCTTCCCATGCAAATTCCTTGATGCATAATTTTATTTAATTTTTTTTCTTTGGTTTTTTATTACAAATTTAAAAGATGGATTGATTGAGATGGTCCAAACAGAAATAAAGTATAAGATAGCTTAAGTCTCTTAAATATAATATTTTAAATTTAAACAAGACTGTTTATATAAAAAAATATTTTATTTGAAAAAAGAAAATTTATTTTAATAATTTCTATATTTTGAAATAATTATTTTATAATTTTCACCTTGTTTGGACTCAAAATATCTTTAAATTTTATGATGTATAATTTTATTTATTTATTTGAGTTTTTATTAGGGAGAATCATAAATTAAGAATTATTATAAAAATATGTTATTATTTATTTTATAAAAAATATAGGAAATAAATTGATTTTGAAATTTTAAGTGAACAGGAGGGGGTGTTGAATTAGAGCTGCAGAATAAAATAGGAAAGAGAGAATGTGGACACGTGGTTGCAGGACTGAATATGGAATAATGAAAAGCGAGGGAGGGTATAAATGGGATTACCTAAATTATTACGGTGGGGGGGTCATTGAAGCGATGGGTGGGGGACAGTTTTGTAAAATAACATGAGAAGTATAAAATTGGAGGGCGTTTAGTCTCTTCATTTCTGTTCAACGTCCCTAACCTGCAAAGAGTGAGAGAGAAACCAGAAAAGGCAAGCAAAGCTTATAGGAATAAGGATAAAGAAAGGAACAAACATCAACTCCTCAACTTCTCTCTCTTCTTATTCTCTCTCTCTCTCTGGCCTCTTCTTCTTGACTGTTTTTCATATTTGCTTTCTCCCCTGCGTTCTTCCTTCGATTTGACTTACTTTGATTTGATTTGGTCCCTGCACCTAATCTCTCACATGGCTTTTCTCCATTGAGTCCGAAGTTGGAACGTCATTTCAGTCCCCCAGAAGAAACAATGACTTGGAAGAACAGAGGTGAGCAATCTTCCAGGAGCCTTGTGTCGCAGAAATGGGCTCTTTTTCTCTGTCTCGCAAGTTTCTGTGCCGGCATGCTCTTCACTAACAGGTCTCGAACTTCTCTATTTTATTTTCTTTAATTTTTTCCATACATAATCTCTTCTGCTCTTTTCACGATTTTATTAACTGTTTCTGAAAATGGATTGCTGCAATTCTTTCATGGGAAGTCTACTGAGAGCAGTCTATCATATAATTCGTGTTCTCAGATCATAATGCGAAACTGGGATTTCGAGTGTTTCATTGATTGTCTTACAAGAATTCTGAGTTCTGGATTCTTCCCAATTTGAAGTATTTGATTCTAAGTCCTTTTAACTTATATGTATTTAGTTTTTAATGTCCACCTCTTTTAATATCGGAACCTTTTTTACTTTGGGGTCAGCTCTGCTTTATAACTTGGCATTATATGTCCACCTCCATTCATAGCAGAAAGTGGGACGGATCTGATATCGATTGGCATGGATTATACATACACACATAAATTTTGGGTTTGAGATGCGATTCCTTTTCTAATTCAGTAGTTGATTCTGAAACCAGTCGACTCTGGTCCTACACCTCTGCTCAGTTTCCTGATAATTTAAGTCTTCGTTCAGTTGTCAATTTGTCATGAATGATATTTAGAGAGAAGCTCAAATACCGCTCATTCAGTTAAAATTAAATATTGAAAAAAAAAAAGAAATTGTTAAATTACTTCACATATCTCCTTACCCTCCATTATTCTCCATTCCCCAAATCTCCTTAATGAGAAGTGTACCTTAACATCAAATTATTAATTTCCATTTTCATCTTATCTTCAGCTGTTTGCAACTCAAGCCGTTGATTTCAGTTTTATTACTTTAAAAGATGAGCTTCAATTTTTTGGACCATGGTTGTTATTTATTAATCACAGCCAACATCTTTGGTTGGGGTTATATTAATTTTCTTTTTCAACGCACCGGACAGTTTTAAAACAAAGTGAAGTTGTGAATATTGGCGGGGAGGTTGTAAAAATTTGTACTATACTTCACTGTATCAGATCAAACATTAACATGGCAACTGGTTTATTACATGTCGGTTTTTCTGGTACTTTTCTGATGAAAAATGTGAAATGTGTCAGGATGTGGACTATTCCCGAACCTAAAGGGCTTGCAAGAACAACAGCAATGGAAGCAGAAACATTGAATGTGGTTTCTGAGGGTTGTAATTCGAGAATTGTAAGCAATTAATCATCACTTTCGTTTACCTCTCTAGTACTTTACGTTCATCGTTCTAAAATTTATGTATTATCTGTTGGTTTCCCTTCAGTTGCAAGAGAAGGAAGTGAAGCGTGACACTAACAATTTATATCAGGAAGTTTCCAAGTCTCATAATGGCATACAGTAAGTTAAATATCATGATGTTATTCTAAGTCCAAATTTTAGTTACTTGGTCTACTCACCAAACTTATTCGGCTGTATTATTATTAAATGTAGAACTTTGGATAAAACAATTTCAAACCTAGAGATGGAATTAGCTGCTGCTAGAGCAGCTCAGGAGTCTATAAGAAATGGTGCTCCTGTATCTGGAGAACATCTTAAGAGAGCTGAATTTGAATCACCTGCTAAGAGAAGGTACCTAATGGTCATAGGAATAAATACTGCTTTTAGCAGCAGGAAAAGAAGAGACTCAATTCGTGCCACCTGGATGCCACAAGGTTTGTAATTTGAAGCCTGTTTTCTGATCTGCCCTTTATGTTCACGTTATTGGGTGTGTTTTCTGACTATTGGTTCTTGTGACAACCTGGAGGACAGGTGAAAAAAGAAGGAAGCTAGAGGAAGAGAAGGGCATTGTTGTCCGCTTTGTGATTGGTCACAGGTAGCTACTATATCATTATATCTAGGATGTTGCCGCATGATTGAACTGCTTCATGTTTTTGTTTCAATTTCAGTTTAACATGGAATAAAAGACATTGGCTGGATCACTATTCTGAATTTTTAGTCTTTAGATTTCTTGTTTGCTAAATCATGCCCATCTGTTTCTGTCAATTGCTACTTGTGCAATTCCAATGTCTTTGTGATGTCCTCAAATGGATGAAATAAACCATCATTATATCAGTAGTAAAGTATGATGAATGAATAATAAAGTTAACATGGTTTCTGCACTTCTTTATTTAGTGCTACTTCTGGGGGTATCCTAGACAGAGCTATTGAAGCAGAGGACAACAAGCATGGGGATTTCTTAAGACTGGTATTTGTTATGCTTGCATAATCTCTTGACAAGATAGTAATAAAAGTATCATTTATGTCATTTTCAAGAGGGAAAAAAAACAGCGAGAGCTTTACAAATCCGTGTACTTTTGTTTCTGCAGGACCATGTTGAGGGATACCTTCAATTGTCGGCAAAGACGAAGACATACTTTGCAACTGCTGTTAAATTATGGGATGCTGATTTCTATGTCAAAGTCGATGATGATGTTCATGTAAATATAGGTATATAAATTTTTACACGCTATTTCAGAATCATGAGCTGTGATTTACAACAAATTGAAGCTCTTGGCTTGTTGAACATCAACTAAGCAAATCAGTACACTTCCATAAATCTATAAGATCTATTCTTGATTATCATGGGTTCATGTTTTCCTTGTATGCATGCAGCATTTATGGTTGATGAAATCTTTATCTTAGAGCTGTATTTAATCTGTTCCAGGAACACTAGGAGAAACTCTGGTTAGGCGCCGTCCAAAACCAAGGATATACGTTGGTTGCATGAAATCTGGCCCCGTCCTTTCTCAAAAGTGAGAATAATTTTCCCTTTGTCTTCTGCTATTTGAGGAAGTATAAACGTTGCTTCAATTTCTTGATTTTCTTACCTGCATTGTCTGTTGCACAGAGGGGTAAGGTACCATGAACCTGAATATTGGAAATTTGGTGAGACTGGAAACAAATACTTACGTCATGCCACGGGACAGTTGTACGCCATTTCAAAAGATTTGGCTACATATATATCAAATAACCAGTAAGTCATACTACTATCACCACACTTGTGAGAGGTGTAAATGAAGAAAATGTAGCTTATGGGTATATGATTGTTTCAGGCAAGTTCTTCACAAGTATGCTAATGAGGACGTCTCGGTAGGAGCTTGGTTTATTGGACTTGATGTGGAGCATATAGATGATCGAAGACTTTGCTGCGGCACTCCCCCAGGTGAATATTTTTGTTAAATGTAAACTTCTATGTGATCAGTAAATAACTGGATCGATCAATTTTGAGTGGAGAACGGAGTTTTGGATTATCGAGTTGGTTCCTTTTGCAGATTGTGAGTGGAAGGCCCAAGCAGGGAACGTATGTGTTGCTTCATTTGATTGGAGCTGCAGTGGAATTTGCAGGTCTGCAGATAGGATCAAAGAGGTTCATAGGCGATGTGGAGAAAGTGAGAGAGCTTTGTGGAAAGCCTCTTTCTAGGAGACAAAATTGGAGTTCTTCCTAACTCGGGAAGATTATTTCGACGGCTTTGAATCATGGCTGCAAGATTTTTCTTCTTTCTTTTCCTCCAATATATTTTTTGTCAGTAATATTAAAATAGCATCTTACGAGAGAGAGAGAGAGAAAGGGCCTGTACCATGGACATTCTGCATTTTAAATAGAAGAGATCGACCCTGGTAGCGGCCAGAAGAGGGAACTGATGTAGTCACCATTCTTTGATGCTTGAGGGGCCACTCCGTATGTTAATAGATAGTTGCAAAGCTGATCAAGCTCCTAATAAATACTATATAGAGAGATATCTGCCCTTCCTTCTGCTTTAGCCTGATCTCTGTTTGTCTACCTATAAACTCTTCAAAGTTAATCTTAATGATATTTCTATTGTTTGCGTCTGTGTCTTCTTCCATTACTTGGATTTACCCTCCTAGCTAAGGGTAGAAACACATTAGGCTAAACTTTACTCTTAACAAGTTAGGCATGGCTTGTAGCAAATTGACCTAAGCTTGGCCATAGGCTTTTTTTTTTCATCCTTAAATTAACCTAGATAAAGATCTGACATGGTATGGAACCTATTAAAAAAGCTTGTATCTTTAAAAACTCTAAACAAGTTAACAGATTAGGCCTTTAAACAGATCACCTTTAAATAGACTTAAGTTGACCTAACAAGTTTAATAAGTTTTCTAAAGAACTTAGCCTTGACCTGTTAATTATAAAAGTTGTTGAAAAATGCAAGCCTAAAAGATCATCTTTTAAAAAAACAAGAAGCCAATCTAAAACAATATAGGGTTGAATTGGGATGCTGATTTTGGTGAGAAAGGTCGAAAATGCTCAAATGATTACCCTTAATATCGTCAAGGGATCAAATGCTCTATAAGGAAAGCATAATGAAGCTATGCCCAGTTATGGGAAACAAAGAAGGCACAGAAACGGAAATGGGCAGAGATGGTTGTTCATTGGTGGGTATGGTACATAATTATTGCCCTAAATAGCAGGGTATGTATAGTAAGGAATATTTAAAGTGGAAATCGCCATGTCCCACAAATCGTACTCAAAAGCATTGTTCTGCAAAAGGAAATTAATGACTAATAATGTAATCTGGTCATGTAATATTTAGGCAACTTCACTTCCTGTTCTTCAGTGATCAACTCCAAACAAACTAAGCAAATGTGGCGAGCCTATCTTCACCTTCAAATATTATACTGAGAGAATGACAGCATGAATCTTAAAACTGAAACTGAATTAGTTAATTGCTCTGATATCGGATAAAAAAAATATCATTAGATACTGGTTGGTAGTATCAAAATTCAAAAGAAATACTCCCCGGTAAACTTATAACAGCATTTGGTTGTATTCAATAATTTTTCTCTTTATCGGACAAGTAGGAAAAATATTACTTCATATTTTATCTTGAAATTCAAATAGTTCGTCAATATTTAGGTTTTTTCCCCTCAATAAACAACAGAATGTTCAAGTAGCTTCAGCTACCGAATCATTCAAAAGTCAAAACAAATTATTGCCAAACTATCGGAGATCGCTTAATCAATTTATTTTTTTCCACACGGGTCAATCTAGCCATATATAACCTCTGAAATATATAGACAAAAAATTACATAGTATTTAAAACTGTCTATAATTCAGCATGAATATAAAAAGAAAAAAATAACACATTTTCAGGCATTCAAGGTTGTATTCACAGAAGGGTCCTCAATTTTTATGCTCATAGATGCATTGAAGTGCTAGTCTATAGAGAAGAAGAAAATTCGATCCATTAGATAGTGAATAATATATGCATAGAATGGTTTTGAAGAAGCGCTCAAGCCACTAAGCTATAACATGTTTGGTTGGACTCAACAAACTTGAACAGAACTTTTCATTTCCAGGAAGAAATCATTAATGCCGGGAAATCACAGTGAAGTAATAACATATGAAACCAAACAGACAACGTAAAAGGAGCAAGATGTTAGTAAAACGCAGAAACAAAAAGGAAAAGCCTTGAGGTTGGGGGAAACAGTGGCACGTGATATTGGCACGGCTCAATCAAAAAACAGAGCCCTCTCAACATTCAGAGCATTGCTTTCTTATTGAACCGCACCAATATCCCGTGTAGCCTACCGTTGAGCCCCTCCTCTTAGAGATAATGACAGACTCAAAAAAAGGCCTTCAAATGAGAAGTGGTGATAAATAGGGACGGAGAATTGACATACCATTGGAGTGAAAGTGAAGAATGAAGGGAGAAGAAACAGAGTATTGGGGCGGACAGAACAGAACAGAGAGGTAGTGAGAGAAATGGAAGCGCGTTTTAAAAGGAGGGAGGAGGGAGGAGGGAGGGATCAACATAAGAGAGCACGAAACATGGCAGGTGATGCGAGCATTGAAGGAGTTGCATTAAAGTCCCAACCACCTTGCAACTAAGGAAGTTGGAATATTAATTTAAGGAGGTACAGGAATCGTGATATGGCTCAGAGCAGACGAATCTGGAGCTTTTAATGCCACATTTATGGGTCCTGGGGGAGAGTGGGAGGCATGTTGGTTCCGTTTCTCGGCATGTTTATGGAATTATGCATCTCCCACTCCAATTTCAGATTCAAAATAAAAATATATACTACAACAAAGCAACAAACACCGTTTTGCTTTATGGATTTTGGTTTTTTGTAACTCAATACTCATCAATTATCCTCATCGATCTCTTTACCTAACTATAAGTATCCTAATATTTGAAAAATGTTATAAATATTTAGAGAAATGAAAAAATTAGAAGATAAAAGAAATAATAAAATAAAAGATTGAGAGAGAAAAAAAGAGAATATTTTTCATTTATTTATATATTTATTTTTGTATAAAAAATCCTTCTCAAATTATTCATTAGGGAGATTATAAGTTTGTGATATTAAAAAAAATTAAATTATAAAAGGAATCTTAAGCATTAAGAGTTATGGACATCTAGTGAACGAAAGAGTATACAATATATATTAAAGTTCCTTCATTAAAAATCTTATCAGAAAGACCCAATAAGATAAAAGTTTAGTTAAAGTAAAAAGAATACATCATAATCTTTACTTCCCCGAATGATAATATCACATTTACTTCTCCTTATTACTATATCATTTTGATCCCCCGATGATAACATCAGCTTTTTGATATCATTTTCTCAATAGAATGTACTATTTTCTCGAGCGGATCATTTGTAATACTTTTTTAGCATATTTTTCTTTTAGCTAAACCATACATGATGTATTATCATTATATATTTCTTTAATATATCTTCAAATATATTGAATTATCAACACACTTTTTTTTGCCTTATTTATTTAAATCTCAATTTTATTATTTATTGTGTACCTACAAGAACTTAATTTTGTTAGTAAAATTACAATATACAGTACCAATATAATATGTAAATATAATAAAATAAATATATAGTACTTTTGGTATACTAAATTTAATATATTTTTATAAATAATAGAGATTATAAAATTATTGGTATTTAACTCTAGACATTTCTTTTATACGATCTAGGCATTTTGAATCTTACAATATTATCATATAAATTTTAATATTTAGTGAGTTATATACATATGCTATAATAATATATATTATACGCATATTTCATTTTATTATACTGCAGTCTAATAATATATACAAAAATTATTGTCTCCACTACAGAATAATATTTCTCATCATAATCATCATTAGCTTTTATGAAAAATATTATTTTCACATAAATGTTTCTATACTTTATATTTTAGATAGTTGAATTATATATTCATAATTTTTATATATTGAAAGAATATAATTATATTGTCATTGAGTATTTACCTTTTTACTTTTTCTTTTGGCTAAACATTTTTCTGTCTACTTCATATGACAAATCTACATATAAAATTCTCATTTAATAATATTATTATCAAAACTGTTGTTGACAATTTTATCTTTTTTATTCTATTTTTTTTGACATAATTTATTAAGCTCTCTTTATTATAATTCAAGTACCTAAACCTCTTTTGAGATTTTTGCAATTAATTATATCTTTACACTCTTCTAAAATACCTGTCTTCATAATATAATCATCTCAATTACATGCTCTAATATTTCTAATATTATATTTGGAATCAATTAGTATTTCATACTTTAAACATGTCTCACTCTGATTTATACTAATTGGAGTATTTTCAACTGTAATATGAAATTTGATAACCCTTATTTAGGTCAATAATCATATATGACAGATATTATATAATATTTTATGAATACACTATTTTATAAACTTCTAGTTTATACTATTATATTTGAGGATCTTGCATTTGATAGTAATAATATATTCTTTATGTTCTTCTTTCTAGCTACTCAATTTCTCCCCTTCACGTTGAGAGAACTTTGTCAAATACAATCAACAAATCATGTGTTATAAGTCTCATAAATTCATATTTTCTTTATAAATATAATTTTGTTTCATTTAGAGACAAACAAGAATAAGGATATTCTTACCCAATATTTATATCAATTTTCTTTTAATAGTTATCTATGTGCATTGTGGTTGATCAATAAAAATAAGCATCACACATTCAAAAATGTTTAGCTGATAACCAAAAGCCAATTTTATAGGCTTGATATATATAAGTATCACAGTATATCAAATCAAACATGCTAACAGTAAAATAGAAATATTATTCTCATAAGCATTGCTCTAATTACTTATGAAGGTATTAACAAATTATTCTCATATTCTGAAAATTGTGCACTCAAATATAATGATCATATTTATTTAAATAATCTTGCAAATTTTTTGTTACAAACTCATAATAATCTCACATATAACTATTTTATAGATGCATATATCAAATTTAATAAATATTTATATAGCTTACATGATATTTGAATGGGCTTATATAATATGACTTTGATATATTTATAGAATGTAGAAATTCATTCCAAATAATAACTAGTAATATTTTCATGATCAATTTTGTTTGAGAACAAGCAATACCTATAATTTCTTGAATTTTATAATATGTTGACTATTTATGAATAATATCCTGGTTCTTCAACAGATATCAATACATAATCTTCAATAATTTATTACACTGTCTATGACGATCAAACAAATTATGCCAACAATATAACTATTTGATCAGTAAACTTCTAGTTTATTGTAACCAACAATAAATTTTTTAGTCTTCATAACATATGACTAATTTACAATTTTAATATGATATCTATTTTTGGGAGATTAATTAAACTTAATAAAGATATGAGGAGAATTTTATCCAATAATTTTTCATACTTATATTCTAACAATCTACCCCATAAGTGTGAGCTATATAAACATATTTTTCTTTGTTAAATGTTTTACTTAGAAGCTAAATACTTCTCAACTCATATACAATCATGGATTTCAATTCAATTGGGCAATAACGTTTATGCTTTTAACGACCTAAAGCTCTAATGTATGTATAAGTTATAATTTCTATTATCAATCATCTCATAAAAAAAATATTAATTCTTTAGGATCTATTTCAATTTCATTACATAAAATTCTTCAGGAACTATCATACATAATTATAAATATTATATAGTTTTACATCAAAGTATATATTTATGACTCATTGATAACATACTTCAATATATTCAAAGTACTATAAGAGATAAACTGAAATGGAGAAAATAAAATACAATATATATCATCAATATTATAATACAAAATAATAAATTATTATAATATTTATAGTTTTCTTTTAAATTGTTCCAACTATTTTAGTATCTATAAATTTAACTATCATAAATCAATACTTGAGTGACTAATATAATTAATTTAAAAGATTATCAATCCCACATAAAAGTATATTAATAGCTAATAGTTCACTTAATATACACTTTTTTTTTAAAAAAATATATTTGTATCAATCACCACTTTAATCATCACATAAATAAAGGAGTAAAAATTACCTTCATAATATCAACACCCAAAATTATATTTGATTTTTCTATGCTTTCAACTCAAATTGAAGCAACAAAACATAAAAAATATCAAGTTATTATCAACATTTACATTAATAAATCATATTTATACTAAGATAAATATATATCTACAAATAATATCATAAAAATTAAAATAAATTTATTTTTTATTTAAATAAATGATTAAATTTTCATGTCACTGCCATAATACTTAATTCACACAACATAAAATTTTGATAATTCATAAAATTTTCTCTCAATTAGTAAATAACATAGCCTTTAATAATTAATTTTTTAGATTATCTACATATTTTAGGCACCCCATAATTTCAAATACTTCAGTTATATATAAAAATTATTTTTGCACCTTAATAATTCTAATTAAATTAAAATCTCTTCATATAATCCCTCTCATTCTAATTAAATTAAAATATTCTATATATATAATGATAACCAAATAAAATATAACAAGTGCAAATAAAAAGTACCTAAGAAATATGATGTATAAGTAAATAATTATATAACCATGCTTATCAATTCAAGGACCATAATACACCAATTTATAAAAGTAATTAACTAATAAAATTAGCCCTTCATGCATCATTATTTTCCTAACAATGATGCCAAATTTATAAACTAAAAATATTCCAACAAAAAAAATTCACCAAAGGGTATAAAATAAATTTACTAACATAAATATAATAGTATTTCTAGTAACATAAAATATTTATTAGACACTTTAAAGTACCTCTTAACACCTATAGGTTCAACACCAATTTACATTTTAGATAATAAGTTTTAATTTTTTTAATAGAAATAAATCTATTAATAATATTATTTTGAAAACTAAAATAATGTATTTACTAATAAATACATCAAAATATGAATTATAAGTATAATTGAAAATTTTTAATTTGAGATTTTCATTTTTCTATAACTATTTCTTTTCAGTCTTAACATTCTACTGTCGCAATAATGAGGTATATTAAAATAAGAACATGTATATGTAGTAAGAAATCTAATCACATAAACGATCCATAAATATCATCATTGGTATTTATAATCACCATAACCCTATTGAGAATTTAATACAACCTAATAACCCTAACTTTATTTATAAATATCATCAAACTCAACTTTCATATACTTTTATTGGATTCACTTCTACCACCAATTAAGATCATCATACTAGGTGATTGTGCTTAGATATATGAGTTAAAACTCAATCATGAAGTCATCTTTAGTATCAACAACTTATAGTATTAGACATATAATTAATTTTGATATTGTCAATAAATCCCTTGATTCTTTTCGTATCATAACTAATTTTGATATTTAATTTTAATAAATTAATAAAAAATTATTTATATGACTTTTGATCACATTTTATATGATTTATATTTATTTTTTATATGAATATAGTTCATTTTACAGGGTCGTTATTATAGGGTCAAGTAAAATAATAGGTCTTTTTATTTTATTTTTTTTAAAAAACTCTTATTTTCAAATCCCAACTAAAAAAATAGGCTTAAATGAGCAACCTATCAGACTCTACCGGTATTACCAGCTTTAGGTTCATTGATCTAGTAGCTTGTGCAATTGATGCATCTATATATTTTTCCCCACATAATCAACCCCTTAATAAGGCGCTTGGTCGATTCAGTTGGAGCTGTAATAACAAGTCAGGTTAACCCTTATAAAATCAAGTCCATAATCTATATATTGTTATGAATATTAGAAAATAGATGTCCATCTCCATCTCCCTCTTCCTCTTCAAATTCCCTAAGTCATTATTCCTCCATTAATTACTAGACTCTTCATTACTCCTCCATTAATTGTTAGACTCTTCATTATTCCTCCATTAATTAATGGACTCTTCATCTTCAACTTCTATGCCTATAAATAGGCCATACCATTTGTATTGTAAAGTAGAAGGAAGAATATAATATATACTTCTCTGATTTTCTTGTCCTCATCTCTTCTCTCCTCTTAATCTTATTGCTTATTGCTAGTTTTATAACACGTTATCAGCACGATTGCTCTGGCCAACTGATATTATTGTAAAATCTATCATCGGAAGGTAAGTTTCTATATTACTTTCATATTGAATTATAGTTTCATATTAGATTACTTTTTAATTATTCAACATTCTTAATCTTGATCTCTATTTACCTTTTGTTATACTTTTATGATAGTATCATCATGTCGAATCTTACAAAACTTGAGTTTGTGGCTCTTGACATTACTGGGAAAAATTATCTATCTTGGATACTAGATGCAGAAATCCATCTAGATGCTATGGGTTTAGGAGACACTATCAAGGATGGCAATCAGAAATCTAACAAAGACAAAGCAAAAGCCATGATCTTTCTCCGCCACCACCTAGATGAAGGACTAAAAACTGAGTATTTAACTGTCAAGGACCCACTTGTTCTTTGGAACAATATAAAAGAAAGGTATGACCACCAGAAAACTGTGATTCTTCCAAAAGCTCGTTATGACTGGATGCATTTACGTTTGCAAGATTTTAAATCAGTCAGTGAATATAATTCTGCACTATTTAGAATTAGTTCTCAACTGAAACTATGTGGAGAGAAAATTACTGATGATGACATGTTAGAAAGAACATTCTCCACATTTCATGCATCCAATGTGCTATTACAGCAACAATATCGTGAAAAAGGCTTCAAAAAGTATTCTGAACTGATTTCTTGCCTTTTGGTGGCTGAACAAAATAATGAGCTTTTAATGAGAAATCATGAATCCTGTCCAACTGGCTCTACTGCATTCCCAGAAGTGAATGTAGTAACAAATGAATCATCCCGTGGTCGGGGATATGGACGTGGACGTGGACGTGGCCGTGGTTATATACGAGGCCGTGGTCAACGTGGTCGTGGCCGTGGTTCCCACTCGATGTGGGCAAACAATGATGATAACCACAAAAAGGAAACTAGTGGGAATGATAATTATATTGAAAATTTATGTCATCGATGTGGTGGAAAAGGTCATTGGGCTCGTACTTGTCGTACACCAAGACATTTGGTTAAATTATACCAAGAATCGCTCAAAAGGAAAAATAAAAATAAAGGCAAAGAGCCAAAGATAGAAACAAATTTTGCTGGGGAAGAAAGCGATTCTGATTATGGCAACATGGATATTACTCATCTAGATGTTGCTGATTTCTTTGCTGATCCTAATGGAAGAATTGATCACCTAATTGGTGATGGGAGTGTCCAAAAAATAAGTTAACTTTTATGATTATGTGTATTTTCCTTTTGTTATAATAAAGTTATAATTCTCTCAATAAATACAATTATGAGTTTTTTTTGTTTTTCATTAATTCTTTTGTGTTTCTTTTGCTATGTTCCTGTTAATGAAGAATGTCACTCATTGACATTAATAAAGAAGATTTATGTCTCGTTGATAGTGCAACAACTCATACAATATTCAGAAATGCAAAATATTTTTTATCTTTGGTAATACGAGAAGCCAATGTCCAGACCATATCTGGAAGTATAAAGATGATTGAAGGGTTTGGAAGAGCTAATATATTGTTACCTGGAGGAACACAATTATATATTGATAGTGCATTTTATTCCTCCAAATCTAATAGGAATTTGTTGAGTTTCAAGGATATCCGTAGAAATGGATACCATATTGAAACAACAAATAGAGAAAACCAAGAATATCTTGTTATCACAGATATGATTTCTGGTAAAAAATGCACACTGGAAAAATTTCCTGCTCTTTCCTCTGGAATGTACTACACATTTATTAGTACAATTGAAACACATGCTATTGCAAACCAGAAGTTTGCAAGTGAGAATAAATTTAATATTTGGCATGACCGGCTAGGTCATCCTGGGACAATAATGATGCGAAAAATAATTGAGAATTCATGTGGACATTCATTGAGAAGAGAATCAATTCCACAATCCCATATTTTCTCATGTGCTGCATGTTCTGAAGGGAAACTAATTATTAGACCATCATCGGTAAAAATAGAAAGTGAGTCTCTCACTTTTCTAGAACGTATACAGGGAGATATTTGTGGGCCAATACACCCACCATGTGGACCATTTAGATATTTTATGGTTCTAATTGATGCATCAACAAGATGGTCACATGTTTGCTTATTATCTTCTCGTAACCTGGCGTTTGCGAGATTACTTGCTCAACTAATTAGATTGAGAGCACATTTTCCAGATTATCCTATCAAGAAAATACGTTTAGACAATGCCGGTGAATTTACTTCACAAGCTTTTAATGAGTATTGTATGTCTCTGGGAATCGATGTTGAACATTCTGTAGCACATGTTCATACACAAAATGGTCTTGCAGAATCATTAATTAAACGTTTGCAGTTGATTGCAAGACCATTGCTTATGAAATCAAATCTCCCAATATCTACTTGGGGACATGCAATTTTGCATGCAGCGATGTTAATTCGTATCAGGCCAACTAGTTATCTTAAGGTCTCCCCTTTACAAATGGTTTTTGGTCAGGAACCAAATATTTCCCATCTAAGGACTTTTGGATGTGCGGTATATGTTCCGATTGCTCCACCACAACGCACCAAAATGGGTCCTCAAAGAAGGATGGGAATATATGTTGGATATGAATCTCCTTCTATAATAAAATATTTAGAGCCAATAACAGGAGATTTATTTACGGCTCGACTTGCTGATTGTCATTTTGACGAATCAAATTTTCCAACATTAGGGGGAGAAAATAAACAGCTGGAACATAAAGTTAGTTGGAATGAATTATCATTATCTCATCTTGATCCTCGTACAAAACAATGTGAACTAGAAGTTCAAAAGATAATTCATTTACAGAGTTTAGCCAATCAATTGCCAGACGCATTCACTGACCCCAAGAAAGTGACAAAGTCACATGTTCCAGCTGTGAATGCTCCTATCAGAATTGATGTCCCTATTGGACAATCTACTGATGCAAATAGATCAAAAGCACGCTTGAAGTGTGGCAGGCCCATCGGTTCTAAAGATAAAAATCCTCAAAAAAGAAAAGGAGCTATAAATATAGATGGCCAGGTCGAGGATATTCAACAAAATTTAGTGACTCCAGAAGAGTCTTTTGACAACACTAATATCTCAATTTCGAGAGACATTCAGGTACCTGAAATATGTGAAAATAATGAGATCTCAATAAATTATGTTGTCAATAGAATACGATGGGATCGAGATAAAGTCAACGTTGACGATATTTTTGCATATAATGTAGCGCTTGATGTAATAAATAATGATGAGGATCATGAACCAAGATCTATTAGCGAATGCAAACAAAGAGATGATTGGCCAAAATGGAAAGACGCAATTGAGGCAGAATTAAAATCATTAGAAAAACGAAAAGTTTTTGGCCCTGTGGTTCTTACACCTGAAGATGTAAAATCAGTTGGATATAAATGGGTTTTTGTGAGAAAAAGAAATGAAAATGGTGAAGTAGTAAGATATAAAGCACGACTTGTTACTCAAGGATTTACACAAAGACCTGGAATTGATTTTATAGAAACATACTCACCAGTGGTGGATGCAACTACTTTTCGATATCTAATTAGTCTGGCAGCAAATGAAGGCCTCGATTTGCGTTTAATGGATGTTGTTACAGCCTATTTATATGGCTCACTTGACAATGACATTTATATGAGTCTTCCTGATGGATTTGAGTTGCCAAAAGCATACAATTCAAGTTCTCGAGAACGGTACTCAATTAAGTTAAATAAGTCTTTATATGGATTGAAGCAATCAGGGCGCATGTGGTATAACCGACTTAGTGAATATCTATTGAAAGAAGGATATAAGAATGATCAGATATGTCCATGTATTTTTATAAAAAGATCTGGAAATGAATTTGCTATAATTGCTATTTATGTCGATGACATAAATATCATTGGAACTCCTAAAGAGATTTCCAAAGCAGTGAATTGCTTAAAGAAAGAATTTGAAATGAAGGACTTGGGAAGAACAAAGTTTTGCCTTGGACTACAAATTGAATATCTGAAAAATGGGATCTTCGTGTATCAAGAAACTTACACGAGAAAAGTTTTAAAACGTTTCTATGTGGATAAATCACATCCATTATACACTCCAATGATTGTAAGATCTCTGGAAAAAGATAAAGATCCATTTAGACCTCAAGAAGGTGATGAAGAACTACTTGGCCCAGAAGTGCCTTACCTTAGTGCAATTGGTGCACTTATGTATCTTGCTAGTCACACATGACCAGATATATCATTTGCTGTTAACTTACTAGCAAGATATAGTTCTTCACCAACACAAAGACATTGGAATGGGGTTAAGCATATTCTTCGTTACTTGAAGGGTACAATGGATATGGGATTATTTTATTCAAATGAATACAAAACTGATTTTGTCAGCTATGCTGATGCTGGGTTTCAGTCTGATCCACATGTTGGTAGATCGCAAACAGGCTATTTGTTCACATGTAATGGTACAGCTATTTCATGGCGATCAATGAAACAAACCATATCAGCCACATCATCTAATCATGCCGAAATACTAGCGATACATGAAGCAAGTCGAGAATGTGTATGGTTAAGATTGATAATACATCATATACGTACTACTTGTGGATTGTCATCTAGTAAAATGATCCCAACAGTCCTATATGAAGATAATACTGCATGTATTACCCAACTAAAAGAAAGGTATATCAAAGGAGATAGGACAAAACATATTTCTCCAAAATTCTTTTTCACACATGATCTTCAAAAGAATGGTGAGATTGATATCCATCAAATCCGTTCTAAAGAAAATCTAGCTGATTTGTTCACCAAGTCACTTCCAGCAATAATATTTGAAAAGCTCGTACATGATATCAGACTTCGCAGATTCAAAGATATCAATTGACGTTGCAAAAAGAGGGAGTCGATACACGCTGTACTCTTTTTCCCTTGGCTGAGGTTTTGTCCCACTGGGTTTTCCTAGCAAGGTTTTTAATGAGGCAGCACTGTAAGTGTATCAATTAAATGTGTACTCTTTTTTCTTTACTAGGTTTTTATCCCACAGGGTTTTTCCTAGTTAAAGTTTTTAATGAGGCACATAATTAAAGAATGGACATCTAAAGGGGAGTGTTATGAATATTAGAAAATAGATGTCCATCTCCATCTCCCTCTTCCTCTTCAAATTCCCTAAGTCATTATTCCTCCATTAATTACTAGACTCTTCATTACTCCTCCATTAATTGTTAGACTCTTCATTATTCCTCCATTAATTAATGGACTCTTCATCTTCAACTTCTATGCCTATAAATAGGCCATACCATTTGTATTGTAAAGTAGAAGGAAGAATATAATATATACTTCTCTGATTTTCTTGTCCTCATCTCTTCTCTCCTCTTAATCTTATTGCTTATTGCTAGTTTTATAACATATATACATAAAATTTGTCATTTTCTAAAATTTAAATACTCAAAATTTATTATTTTAATTAATAAGAGTTAAGTTTAATAAAAAATAATTATTTATTATATAATAAATTAATACTCAAATTCTTAGAAACATTTATTACAATTGATACATGGCTAAAAGTACATTCAACACTTTAAACTAATTTCAAATGATCAATTAATACTCTAAAATATTTAAATATACAATCAACATTATAAATTAATTTTAAAAATACAATTAATACTTTAAAGTATTTAAATTATTATAATTTTATCTTTTTACTAATAAAATATAAATTTTTATTTGATACATGTTACATAAAATTTTTATTTTATTATATTATTATTTAAAAGGTTACATATTTAATATTATTTTTATAAATTATACTAAATAAATTATAAAATTTTTCAATTTTTACAATAAATTATATACAATATTAATTTTAAAATTTATTCAGTATTCTTTTTAAATAATATAACACACGTTATATTTTAAATAATAATTATTAAAATAAAAGATTTAAGTAATATAGATCTAACATAAATTTATATTTTTATTAATAAAAAATAAAATTATGTCAATTTAAATATTTTTAGAATACTAGTTATATCTTTAAAATTATTTTAGAATGTTAATTATAATTTTAAATATTTTAATATATTAATTATTATTTTAAAATTAATTTAAAATATTAGATATATTTTTGCTATATATATATTTGTGTAATTTTACCCACATGCCTAGCCGCTGCCGTAATTGTCTTCTTGGAAAAAGTGTAGAATGTTGGGGAGGAGGTAGGCTTGTCGACGAGTTCTGCCAAAAACTGGCTGAGTTATAATTTCTTTTGGATTCTTGTAGTTGCGTTTTGTTGGTTTTGGAACTTGATATGAATGACCTAACCAGATTGTGGATTATGCGTACTTACCCGTGGGATCTTAATTGTCCTGCTGCATATAAACCTTTCGGCTTGTTATCAATTTAACCATAACTTTAGTTGGTAAGAGGTTAACTTATATTTATATAAAAGTGTGAATTTAAATTATATTATTAATATAAAATTTTATTAATAATTAATTTATAAGTATTTTTTCTATAAATATTTTTTGTCTTTAGAAATATATTATGACTATAATAAATTATTAAAATTTAACTCATTTAAATTTTTTTATACAATAAAATAAACATACTTGAAATGGGAAAAAAATTATGTTATAAAATTTTCATTTAATAAGAATATATATTCCCTTAGTCCCTATTTATAAATCCCATTTTTTGAATTAGTATGTCCCAATTTATGAGATCATTTTTTTAGTTTGTCTGAACATTAAATAAATTTTTATTTTTTATCTTTAATTAATATAGGTTCTCTCATTATCTTTTTACCATATGTTCTTTCTTATCTTTTTTTCTCATTCTTACCTACCAACTAATAAATAATGGCATATTTTAAAAAATAAAATATATTTTCTATATATTTATTAGTTTTAATTAATTTTAACAGTTTTTTGATATAAATAAAAATGGAGGGAATACGTAAATTAAAATAATTTGTTACAGACACATGGGAAAAAAAATCAAGGATTTACATTAAATTAAAAGCACTCAAAATGTGTATATGATAATTGATATCTTCCATTAAACTAATTATTTTTGGGATATATGCTATAACATTTATAAATCTTAACATGATTTTTTTTATATATATTATAGAGTTATGTACACATAAAGAAGTTTTGTAAACAAAACTAAAATATGTATACGATATTTTGCATAAGCACATAATAAAACCTCTTTAGTTGGTAATTATTGTCTTGGTTTGGGATTAAGTATAGCAAGTGAGTAGCCAAGAGAGGAACCTATGCTTTCCTCTTCCCTCTTTGTAATCGTTAGATCAACATTTGAATGATTTTGTTCTTTTATAAAATAACATCACAATATTAAATTATAAAAAAAAATTAATTCAAATTCAAATTGCTGAATTTGAATATAGATAGTTTAATAGTGCAATAATGACAAGGGAAAAATATTGAGAAAATTATATTTAAATTATACATAAAGAATCTACTTGTAAAAAAGTCGCAGAAAACTATTAAATAACTGTGAAGTCCAATGAGATTTAAAATTTTATTTTTTAATTATGAAATAACAAAACTCCTCTAAAAAATGCTTCAATTATTATTTTTTTAGTTTTAACTTGTTATTTTTTTTTCTGGGAGTTATTATTTCTATTATTTGAATTGTTATTTTTTTAATAGAGTTATTATTCATATTACTTGAGTTATTTCTGCATATGTGCAATTATATCATTTAATAATTTTAAAAAAATTAATTTTAGATCCGTAGGATTTTACAGTGATTTGATGATTAAATATATTTTTTTAAAAAATATTTTGTATAAGAGTAGATCTAAATCGTTCAAAATTTCAAATGTTGATCTAATGGCTCCAAAGAAAAATGATGAGGGAAAAGGATGGAAAGGGAAAAAGGAGAGCCTACTCCCCTGACCATCCTGAGTGTTTGGGAAGAATAAAAATTATAGTTTTAAAAAAAAATTTATTTAAATTTTAATTTAAAATATTATAAAATAAATAGTTATATTTATCTAAATTTTTTTTAAATTAAATTATAATTTAAAATTATATTTTAAAATAAACTATCAGAAATATTTTCTGAAATAATAAAAAAATTTATAGACTACCTAATTATTATTTTATTATTATTTTTTTCTTACACACTCTCTCTCATCTCTCTTTCTTTTTCACCCTCTTTCCTCCCCTCTTTCTCTCTTCTCTTTCCTCTCTCTTCTTCATTCTCTATATTCTCTCATCTATTATATTTTTTAATAAAATCATATATTTTATATAATTTTTTAATTATAAATTTTTTTTCTAATAATAACTATCCAAATATTCATTTATTCATAATTATTTTTTTCTATAAATTCTTCTCTAATTTTTTTTAAAAGATGTCTAAAAGCCTATTTTTTTATAATCTATTTTTTTAAATTTTTATCTAAATAGGCACTTTATCTATTATGGAATTCCGTTATTAGTAGATGCTTAAGAAAAATGATTTGGCTAAAAAAAACATGTTTAAAAGTGCACAAGTTTATCTGGCCGTTACTACAGCATTTTCAAAATGCCAAATTAGGCATTTTTGTTGTTAAGGTAAATAAACATTTGGTGCTTCTTGTTTGCCCAAATCGAGTTGGTTTCATTTGCTACTTTGACTTTGTTTTGTTTATAAGAGTTCTTTTTAAAAAAGAAGAAAAACTTAATATATTCTTTTCCTTCCATTTTTTTTTGTTAGTTGTGGGATAAAAGAATGGAAAGTTGAATATCTTGACCAATAACCTTGTAGTCTTGGGACATGTAAGCTCTCCTCTAAATAATAGGTAAATAAGTTATTTTTTTTTTCTTAAGGCCTAACTTGCAAGCGTGCAAACTTCACACATTTAACATATAAAATTATATAAAAAATTAATTTGTAAATATTTAAGTTGTGAGGCTATTTAAAGTCTACTTATAGTTTGTAATGCCTACAACATGAGGAAAAAGAAGCCTATATTTAGGCCCAGGTCTTGGATCAGACTTTAGACCCTTATTATAGCATTAGACCCATTTAATTAAAGTTTACTTTAACTTTAACTTATTTCTATACCTATAAAAAAAGAGTATTTCAACAAAAAAATTTAATTAATAATTATTTAAATATTTAATCTATTAATAAAATATAATGATACTATATAATTTAAATAGCAGATAAGACTTAATAAAGATTTATTGTCATTATCACAACGTGAAGCTAAAGTAGGGGGAACACAGAGCATTTTTTTAATATAAAAATTTTTAAAAAATAATTAAGCTCATATTTAACCTAAAGATATGATAAACTCTTAAATGATATTAATATTGAACAGAGTAAGTTATCAATTTCTTTTAAATATAAACTTAAATAGTGAGTTAAGATACTTTTTAAATATTTTAATTAAAATTATAATAAAATAATATTTATTATAGATTAAATATGTTTTAAATAATTATATATATTTTCCCTTTTTATCAACCCAGGGACACGAAGGATCTGTTTAGAGCCTTATGACACCTCATACCAAGGCCTACACTGCCTTCGTCCTCCTCTTTGTTTTGGGCCGACCAATACCCTCTCCTCTTTGTGCTGCTCCATTTCCACACATTTAACACCTTCAGATACTTAACCAACCCTCAATGTTAGATTCCTTCCCGACGTTTTTACTTTATCCCGGATCATATATCCACCACCGCTATCCAGTTAGATTCCAGTATTCTTAAATCCAAACAAAGTTACTCTCCTGAAGGATTTTCTTTTCTTCCATTTTTCTCATTCACATATATTTAAGTTTTAAAATTTATTAAATTTATAAATTGACTCATCAAATTTATCATTTTTATATTTCTAACTTATAAAATTATATCAATTTTATTTAAATTTCTAATAACTATAAAATTAGTTAAACTTACGAGTTTAATTACTAAATTTACTGTTTTCACGTTTTTAATTTATAAAATAGTATTAACTTGTTCTTAAATTTATGATAATTTTTTAGATTTAATTATATTAAATAACTTCATATATAAACTTTATACCGATTTCTTTATCGAGTATGATAAATTATGAATGTTGATAGATTTAATTTCAATCATTTATTTTTAAAAATATGTTTAAATCAAATTATTATCATTTTTATATTTTATTATTTTATAATATACTTTTAATATATATTTATTGATAAATGTAAACTCTTATAAGTTTATAATTCAAGTCAACGATTTAAATTTATATCTCTATTTTACAGCCTTGTAAAATAGCTATAATATAACTCATTCTACTACAACAATGTCCGTTGGTCTCCTTTCCACTAGATTTCTTTCTTACACAAAGTTAAGAATCAAACTCCACTATTTAACTTAAAGAACAATAGCCTATATTATTCAAGCTTTTTGATAATATATATATATCGGGTCACATTATAGTATTGTCAGACTTGTAGATAGCTCCAGTATAAAATATCGAGTTTAAATCCGTATCACTATAAAAAAGAAGCTTTTGGAAGAATTATCTCCAATTGGATGGCACATGCCCTTTTTTGTTATTGTAGAAATTAAGCACTATCCTTTAACCGATAGCTTTGACACTAATTTTTTTAAGATATAGAGATAATTGAAATGAATTTTGCTTTTTCTAATAAAGTTTTTTTTATATAAACAACCTAATTTAAATATAAAATATCATATTTAAGGGATTAAGCTATCTAACAGCTGTGCAAATCCTTGTTGGTAAAAGATAAAATGGACTTCCAATAACCACAACTACAGTGATTCATGCCCAAATAAAAAATAGAAAAAGAGGCTCACGCCCTTAAAGACAACATAAAGCTTCAAGCGTATGCAAGACTGAACGTAATTAACAAGCTTTCCTTATGCTGATATAGGAAAGTATATGAGATTTTCAATCTTCAGAGGAAGAAAAATCCATAGATATTTTTTAGTATATCATAAATAGAGTTAAATCTAAATTAGTTGAGGGGAAAGAGAGTACTTTATCAGTGGCTAGACGAATCACTCTAGCTAAATTGGTGCTAAGCTCTATACTAGTTATTCTATGCAAGTTGCTAAAATTCTAGTTGGTTTTGTCAGGAAGTGGAAAGTGTGCAAATGAGTTTTATATGAGGACATAGTAATAGCTCATATAGATTTCATCCTATTAGATGTGATTAAATTGTCATGCCTAAATCATATGATGGTTTGGCGTTTAAGAAATTAGTATCCTTTAATTGAGCTTGTAGAGCCAAAATAGCCTATAACTTACTTAATAGTGAGAAATATTTATGGGTAAATGTGTTCTTATATAAATATATGTTAAGGAATGAAGAGAATATATTGGATGCAAGGAAAGGAGATTGTATTATAGAAATTCATTTCTTAACAGCAAGAGATTATTGACACAGGCACAGGATGGCATGTCCGAAATGCGCAACTAATAAATTTTTTTACTTATAAATGGGTGTTTCTTGATAAAGCTTAAAAGATTTGTGTCTTCGACAAATTACATTAGAGGAAGAAAATAATAAAGTTGAAGATTGAATTACTGTTGGAACCTAGGATTTCCAAAGACTTGCTGATATTATCCCAAATAATATCTTTCAGAGGTTGTTTAGCATGTTATCACCTATGTTGAAGGCAGGTAATGACTTGATGGTGTGGAATGCTATAGATGAGAGTACTTTTAGTATTAAAAATGCTTATTTTTTAATTGAGAAATAATATACTAATACTTATAGCTCTATTTGCAAATATATCTAGGAGTAGAGAGGTGCTGAGCTTATTGGGCTTTCATGTGGATACCCTTTAATAAGTGTTTACTGACTAATGTTTGAAGAAGTATATGGTACTCAACTAATACAAATTGTCAATACTACAACAATAATACATAAGATATTCTACATATACTCCATGACTGCTCCTATGTTAGACAAGTTTAGAATATACTTTTACATCCTATGTGGTGTTACTCTTTATTTATAGCTCCTTTACAAGATTGGTTTGTTATGAATCTTAAAAGGGAGTTAGGGAATAATGATACTTACAATTGGATATTAATATGAGTGGTTTCTATTTGGAGTTTATGGAAGTGGAGGAATCAAACTATATTTGATAATTATTTTTTGAAATTATTATATCATTACTTGGTAATAATGCAAATATTGGAGAGTTTGGTACAGGTTTAAGAGGAAAATTTAACTAATTATTTCATTTCACCTTTTCCAACTGATTGGTAATTTTCCCTTTATGGTGGGTTAAATTAAACGTTGATGGAGCTCTTACTGCAACTAATACTAGGGCGAGTTGTGCATGAGCTATTCGAGATTAGGTAGAAAGTTGGGTTGTGGGATTTACGAGTAGGCTGTATTCATGTAGCATCACTAAGGTTAAACAATGTACAATATATAAAGGACTAAAATTAGCTTCAGATACATGACTCAAGAAGATTATTTTTGAATATGATACTGAGAATATAATGAATATGTTATTAAACTTTAAATGTGACAGATGCAACCTATTAATAACATAAATAGATAGTCTTTTGAAATTATTTTAGAAATTAAAGATACATTATATATTTAGAGAATAAAATAAATTTGTAAATATATTATCAAAAGGCGATTTGAATAATACAACAATGTTATGCGGTTGTCACATGGTTAACTATATGGGTATAATCTCTTCCTAGATTAGTAGATTTTATTTTGGGCATTTATCCTACACTTGTATTAAATGTATGTTTGGATAGACTATTAAAAAATAACTTATGAAAAAAAAAAGTTTTTAGGTAGCTTTTGAAAAAATAATTTTTGGAGAAGAGTTTATAAAAAAAATAATTTTTGATAAATGAGTGTTTAAATAGTTATTACCAAAAAGACTTTTATAATTGAAAAATTATCAGAAATGGTATGATTTTATTAAACATAGAAGAGAGGAGAGATGTTAGAAAAGAGAGATGAGAGGGTAGAGAAGAGTAAATAGAGAAGAGAGAGGAGATATTGTGGAAAAGATAGAAGAGAGAAGAGAGAGAGTGTAAAAAAAAGTAAAATAGTAATTGAGTAGTTCATAATCTCTTTTATTGTTCCAAAAGCTACTCCTACCAATTTATCTAAAACTATAGTTTTGTTCAAAAGCCCTTTTAGACAAATATGACTGTTTGTTTTAAAGTGTGTTTGACAAGTCCAGAAACCTAAGTTTTAAAAGGGCTTTTGACTCAAACTTTAGTTTAGAGAAATTTTAAAATAAATAGTTATATTTATTTAAAAGGATCTTTTGAGTAAATTATGATTTAAAACTAAGGTTTTGCACAAACTACTGAGACTAATTTTTGGAACAGTAAAAGAACTTATAGACTATCTAATTACTATTTTACCTTTATTTTTTCTCATACACTCTCTCCTTTTTTCTCTTTTCTCTCTCATTTATTTTACATCTTTTCACCGTCTCTTCTTTTTTTTTTTCCTTTCCTCTTGTTCTACCTTATCTCCTATCTCCTCTTTACTCTTTCATCTTTCTTACTTTTAATTAAACTATACCCTTTTTAATAATTTATTAATAGTAAAAATACTTATAGAAATAACTATCCAAATATTCATTTATTCAAAACTAATTTTTTTATAAGCTATTCTCTAAATTTTTTTTTTAAAAAATATCTAACTTTTTTTTATAAGTTATTTTTTAAAAACTTATTAACAGATCTAAAATTTTACTAAATCAAAATTGAGACTAAAAACTTTTTAAAAACCATAATTTAAAAGTTTCCCAAACGCAGACTAAAAACAAAAAAGCTTTCCTTAACTTGCAGTCAAGTTCGTCATTTGAGCGTTCGCTTGATGTGATTATTTTGGAGATCCTCCGGCACTACTCTTTTCATATCTTGTTGCCGTTCTTTTATCGTTTGGTTAGCATTAATGGTTCACCCTTTTATTTTCAGTTCATTTTCCTTTTATTGAGCAATCGCTACCTTCATACAAAACCCTAACTGCGTTATTAGGTATTTACCTGTTTTTGTTCTTTCACAACGATTGCCATGGCGAAGAGTTCGTTCAAGATGGAATATCCCCTTGGTTTGTTTTTATCTTTATTTGTTCCCGTTTATTTAATTTTAGTTATATCTTTTAGGTTGTGGGATAGGATTTCATATATGAGAAACCGGAATTTTGTATGAGCCAGTTAGAAAACGTCGGCTCTGTAATTTCATTGCTGGATTTTGTTGAAATATGAAAATTTGTTTCTATCGCATCATTATCCGAGATATATATATATCTATTAAAGTGCGAAATTTCATTTGCGAGAATTTGTACTTTGGAACCGCATTGTTAGTCCTTTTTTTGTTAAAAAAAAAAATAGATGCAGAATTTTAATCCATCCATGGTTGTTTTCCTGCTGATTCCATCTAGCTTGGGGAGAAAGGATAAGTTGCTGCATTGAAATATACTTCATCCCTCTGTTGACAAAGAAGTAATTTTGAATGGGGTTGGTTGTTAAGATGTGAGTTATACCATTTTATTGCTTACTGGTGTTCTGATTTTTATGGCATCGTGTCCTTATTATCCATATGGAGGTTTTTAAAAGCTGTCTGTATCGAATAAAACATCATTGCTAACTTCATAAAGGCTTTCATCACCTCCTCGCCTCTGTCTGTTCGTCTTCTGTTCAGCACTAAATATACAAATATTATACGTGACAGAAAGGAGACAGACTGAAGCGGCGCGAATTAGAGAAAAGTATCCAGATAGAATTCCAGTGAGATTTCATTTCAGTTGTATGCACTTGTCATTGTAGTCTCACTTATTGCTTATTAAATTGATTGATATTTTGGCATAGGTGATTGTTGGAAGGGCTGAAAAGAGTGATGTTCCTGACATTGATAAGAAAAAAGTTAGTTTCTCCCTCTGATTACTTTTAACGTGGCCTATTGCGTGATCTGATGTTTTGGAAGTGTCCCCTGATTTGACAGCCGTCTCATGGTGTTCTATGAGGAGCTTTGCTCTCAATAGTTTAGGCTGAATGTCCAAATCTGGTCTTACTAGTTTCAGCCTAACTATTAGTCCTCTTAACATAGCGTCTTCGCTAGAAATAAAAGAAGCATCACAATTGATCTTTCATTTAATTCAACCAAATGTTCTACAGCCTTTTTTTAACATGAAAGAAATCTCTGTTTAAATAGTATTATCTCTTGTAGATACATTGAATTCACTTCACAATCAATATTAACTTAATATTTAATATGATATAAGAGTTTTTAATAGAAATAAAAATAGAAATAGAATTAGGTTGAAAATTAATTTTAAAATTTTATTTAATATGATAGAAATGAGTATGAAATTTATATATATATTTTTATAACTGGAGATAAAATGATCTAAAATATTTTTTTATCATTTGAGAAAAGTTAAAATTATCTAAGAATTTTAAAATTATGATAAAATGATCTAAAAAAATTTTACTTTCATTTCCATCATATCAATTCCTAATTTTTCTGATGAAACTAAAATGATCTAAAATATTAGAAATAAAAATGACTTCTATCATACTAAAAAAGGAAGTAGAAGATTCCACTTCTGTTTCTCTAGTTCTATTTTCCACCTACTAAACATGTCTTAAATATTATATGTTTATTATGGATGTTAGGATCGGGATGACCTACATTCACCTTTTATCTATCTTTTTCAATTTTATTTATTGTATATAATTTGTTCACCTGTAGGTATCTGGTTCCGGCTGTTTGACTGTTGGCTAGTTTGTGTATGTGGTTAGAAAGAGAATCAAGTTGAGTCCTGAGAAGGCCATCTTCATTTTTGTCAAGAACATGTTACCTCCAACTGGTAAATTAAATGGGACTTTTCTTTGTTCATTTTGATTGAGTGGTAGGTATTTTTTTTTGTTGGTAATTTGTGATCTGATCAATTGGTTTCTGTCAATGTACCTGCTATTATGTCTGCAGTCAACGAGGAAAATAAGCATGAAGATGGATTCCTGTATATGACCTACAGCTGGGAAAACACATTTGGTACTATGATCTGAATTATGACTTGCAGCGATCCATTTGAATACGGCATTCCAAAAAGAAAGAAGCTAGCTAGCGTAGTTGTAAATTATTTTGTATTTGTAACCTTGTTTTTACGAGTATTGCAGCTTTCTCTGAAATGGCCTGCATTCTGTCGCCAAATTGTATTTAGAATACATGGTTTAATTCTAAATAGTGCACTTTGATAGAATTTGTTTTCATATTATATTGCTTCCACTCCTTAATATATAAATCTCTTTTAATTGTTTGATCAAAATTAAGAAAAATAGGTTATATCAATAAATCCGTCTAAAACTTGCTTTGGATTCCATCCTTACCTTTAATTATTTGAAAAAACAAATTTCTAACTCTTGTAAGGTGACTTGCATCTTGAATCTTATAACTCTTTTATAAGGAACCTTATGAAGGGCTAAGGGTAGTATATATTTGTACCAAAAAAAAAAAAGGGTAGTATATTAAATATAGATTTACAAGAATAAGAATAATGATTACATTTAGATACAGGTTTATGTCCAAAAGTTATTATTTGCATTAAACCTGTGCCGAAATTGTTTAATTTTAATCTGTTGTCAATATGGGATTGCTTATCATGTTCATTATTGAGAAAGTTGAAATCTTGAACAGAAATTACATCCCAATATCTGCCCAAAAAGAAATTGCATCAGAGTCAATGAATATTAACTAATTTTTTTAATTTAATCAAAAATTAATTAAATATGTACTATAAAAAGTTCATATATATATATATATGTGTGTGTGTGTGTGTGTCTCTGTGTGTGGAGTCAAGTTCTGAAAGGGATGGTAAAGTTGAGAAGAGCTACTTGTGCATCTTGAATTTCAAGTTCTGAAAGGGACGGTAAAGTTGAAAAGTGCTACTTGTGCATTTGAATTAAAAGATTAATCAAGAAGATAAGCTATTCGAAATGAAAAGGCATGAAGTGAAGGTAAAATAAGAGAAGATACGTTCATTTCCAAGTAAAGTCTAAAGCAAAACTAATCAGAATGCCTGTAAAAGCTACAAGAACAAGAGAATTGAAGGAGGAAGCAATTATAACTATGGTGTAATCATAATGTTGGGAGCGGAAGGCTGAGAAAGGGGTGGGATCACTTGGAGGAAGAAGTCCTCTTGCTATATTGATTCTTGACCCATTTGAGACCAGCGGAGGTTCCACTCTTGAGTTTCATGGCTCCCACTACTGCCGCCTCCTTCGCTTTGTCGGCGCCCACCATTGCCGCCGCTTTCGCCTTGTCCATTCCCGCCGATGCTTTTGCTTTCGCCTCTGCCATCTTGCCGCTACTTCTGCCACTTTGCTTCTTCATGTGCTCATTCTCCTCCTCACTCCCGAACCCACCCGCTCCCCACTGGTCTGCCCAATTTGGAGCTTTGCTTCCCATCAGGTTCTTCTTCGCTTCTAAACAATTAAAAAGATAATCAATAATTATTCATGCTAATCCAAGATTATGGACAATCAACAATACAAATTAAATGAATAATCATCTGTGATTGCAAGTAGCAATAACTCCAGTCAAAACAGCCGATGTGAGAACCGAAAGAGAAATCGAGGGTTTGAAGTTGAGGGGGGAATTATTGGGTTTTCAAAACGGGAGATCTATTCACCCTATTACCCTAATATCAATAGACCATTCGGTGGATTGCATCATGGATCGGGGTTTGAAAACATTGGTGAGGGTGAAGGAAAAAGGAATTACGGCATCGGCATGGTTAAATAAGAGGAAACAAGAGAGACGAAGGAGTCCAGAAGAATCGAGAAACAGGGAGTGTAAACGCAGAAGAAAGGAGGCAAAGGAGGAACGGAGATACAGCTAATATGTGAATATATGTATATATATACCTTTGGTGGGGATGATTTGGAGGAAGGAGGGCGATGACGGAGGGCCCAGAGGAAGCTCCAACAGCAAATGAGAAGAAGATGGATTGATTCGAGAGATAGATGGGCGCAAGCTGTTTGTACTTTGGCGTGTGCTTGAGGAAAGGAAACTTCCCCTGGTAAATATATAAATAATGCTAAATGGGCACAGCTCAGCCCGTGCTGGGGACGAGTCCTCCGTAGTCACTTTCTCTTTCCCTTCCTTCACGCTCTCTCTCCCTCTCATTTTATTTTTGCCCTATATCTCTTGCGACTCAACAAATATCAATAGATAAATAAACCCCAAAAAGATAACCCTTATCTAATAAAAATTACTAATAACTACTTTTTAGATAAATTAAAAAAAATTAAATAAAATCAATTCATTATAATTATTATAAAAATTATTTAATTAATTTAAATATATTAAAAATATATAATATAAATTCAGACTTAAATTTAGTTTTAATTAATTAATTTTTTTAATTTTTTTTTAAAATATTAACTATATCTTATAATTATAATTAAAATAATATAAAATTTATTTAACTAATTTAGGTATATCAAGAAAATTAATTAAGTTAACTATTTATAATGTTACTATGTTAATTTTTTTAAAATATCCAATTTAATATGTATTTTAACTACATTTAATATAATCCCTTAAAATTTTTTATTATATAAAGATATTTTTAGAGAATTATAACTTTAAGAGATAAAATTAATTAAAATATTATATTTTAAATAAATATAATTTTTTTATCTAATTTTTATATATAGACCCTATAATATTATATAATAATTGTTTTTGCTGGTAAAAGAAGAATAGAAAACATACGAAGCATGTTGCTTCTTTAGTTTTTAAACGAAAGTCTTTTGATTTTCCCTGATCCTTCCAATAAGTAATCGTCTACATGCATATCCTTTATACTCAAAGTCCCACATGTATGTGCGCGCGCACATACATACATACATACATACATACATATATTTATTGTCACCTCTTCTCAAATGTCAAATACTGAAGGACAATGTTTAACTATTTCAATTTTTAAATTTAATAACTGTTTTTAAGTCTATATTTGATATTTATATTAAAATTTATCTTAGTACTATAAATTTAAAAAGTACTATATCTTTAATCTTTTAAATTTAATATCAATAATTTTACTAGTAAAAAATATTAACTCAATAAATAATTACTTAGCAATTAAATACCAACAAAATATACTTAAATTTTAATTTTTTAATATAAAATATAATAATATTTAAATTTAAATAGATTAAAATTCAAACATATTTTTTATCTTTTAATCATACATTCAACACTCAAAATGATGAGTTTGTATTTCCCATTAAATAAGGTTTATGATGCTAAATTTAAATAATTAAAAATATATATTTTAAATTTTAAAAAATTAAATAATATTTAATGTGATATATTTTAAATTTAAAGAACTAAATTAATATTTAATGTGAACATACAAAATTAAATATATACTTTAATATTTTTTAAAAAAATCTCCCTCACCTTAATTTACTTATTACCTAGATTCATCATTTAATATATCTTTATTCATACGATTCTAAATATAAGAGTTATATATAAAATTTATTTTGATCCTAATTATAAGACCACAATCTATTTTATCTTCTAAAATTATAATTTTCTGTTAAAATATCCTTATATAATTACGTATATTAATATGATTTATATTAAAAGTAGTCCAAATATACATAGTTAAATAGGATATTTTAGATAAACTAATATACAATCATTATAAATAACTAATTTAACTAATTTTCTTAATATACTTAAATTAATTAAATAAATATTATATTAAAGGTAATAAGTAATATATAGATTGTATGATATGCCTCGTCTAATATAATACTCTCTCCTTTAAATCCTTGGTGATGGCCATTGAGGCATCCTAAAATACCATACTATAGGTGTAGATATCAAGGATCGCTGGATTAGTTTAATAGTTCGTTGTGGGGTTTGTCTCTGGATATCAACGCGAAGATTAGTGCATTAGTTGCTTTGCAATGCTCTACATCATCCTACACAAGTTGGAGCTTTGCAATGATATGAAATTGACGTCATTCTGCGTTTTCTGTTGGATCCACTAATCAACTAAAACTAGCTTTCTTAGGTTTGTTTTGTTGGCAATTGTTGTTTTCCTTTAGATTGATTGGACTGCAAAGCTTCACATTATTTTTTTAATAATTATATTTATTTTTATTTTTACTACATTGGATCTTTAATATAAAAATTAATTAATTTTTTATAAATTAAAAAATTAATTAATTATAATTAATATATTCGTGATGAGAATCTAACGATACATGATATCTACACCTAGTATGGTATTTGAGGATGCCTCAATTGCTATCACCAACCCAAAAGCAGTTTATAAACCAATACACTAATATTCTTGTTGATATATAGAGACAAAGTCCACCACAACCTACCAAACTAATACGGTGATCCACGACATTTACACGGAGTATGGTATTTGAGGATGCTTTAATAGCTATAGCTGGAACTAGAAGCAGATAATGTTGGATCCAACCCAAACGTAGTTTATAAACTAACTGAAACCTACAACGTAACTTGCATAAAAGAGAAGAGGGAAAAAAAAACCTCGAAGAGAAAAAAAAAGGTGAGTAGCCCACCAGATTCACCATAGCACTAATCATTCAATAGGGAATGAGGGATTTAGAATTTAATGTCAAGTTTCAGAGGTTCAGTTTCTTATTTTAATGAAAACGCTCATAATGTTCTCCGGTATATATATATATATTCACTTTTTTGTTATCACCTCAATCGAAAAATAGTGTTTAAGGTGATACATCAATCAACATAATTAATAAAAATAAACATATGATTCCAATTTTAAATTTTAAAAATAAACAAAGAGATTTATCTTTTTAAAAATTAAAGATATTAATCAACAACTGAAAAATGCAAAGTACTTATCACTATTTTTTTTTTAAAAAATTAGATTAACAATAATTTTAAAATAGAAACAAGATATGTTGGAATACAAATGGTATATTACTAGCATTTAATTTGCTAGTTATGTTAAGGATGTTCAGAGTTTAAACAAAAGATATTGTAAATTAAAATAAAAGAACCTAAACACCAATTGCTGGAATAGCTCAGTTGGTTAGAGCGTGTGGCTGTTAACCACAAGGTCGGAGGTTCAAGCCCTCCTTCTAGCGATTTATTTCTAAATTTTTCATTTTTTTTAAGTCACCCACAGACAAGGGCCCAAGTTTCAGACGCCTCACATAACTCGGCATCTTTGAGCTTCCACTGGGTAATGTTTATGTGGCTACGTCATTTTCACTCAATGCTTGATTTTTTTTTGTTATAAAATCTTTTAAAAAAAAATTAGACTCACCTACAATTTAAAGGTAGAGTTAATTTTTTTTTATTTTTAGGTGATATTAATATTAGGTAAGATGAGTTATCAATTACCCTTAGATATAAATTTAAGTATCTAAAAATTAAGATACTTTCTCAATGCTTGAGTTGAATTTGATGAACCGATGTAGACTTGTTAACCTTGAACATGCTTAAAATGTAATAAATGTGTCTATATAAAGGGACCTTTTAATGATTTTATGAACACCCTAAGCTTAATACATTTAGATACTCTAGATTTAATTTTTTTCAAATGACATTTTTTAGGTAACAAAATATTTTAAAAAAAATGATAGTTAAGAGATTATCTTTTATTTTATATTATCTATCCATTAAAATAATTTTTTTAAAAAATAAATATAAAATAAATTAGATCTTGTCGATCTAAATCAAATTTAGATGATCTAGATCTGATGAGCTTATGGTGCTCATCATTTTGATGGGCATTTAAACTGCTTCCCTTTGTAAAGCTCTTATCAAATAAACTATTTATCCTCCTCCATTTAATATTATTTAGATTCTATTTAAAAGTTACTTTCAATATGTTTAACTCAAATTAAGAAAAAAAATTTAAACTTCATTAGCTCTATCTTAAATTGGATAAATTTTTAATTTTAATCTTATTTAATATACACTATACTTAATGAGAATGAAATATGTATAATAATAAATGAAAGGCAAAAGTGAGCATTCATATGAAATATTTAATAATACGACTTATAAATAGGACTTAAGAGGTATAATATTATTTCTCCGATTATTAATATAAAATATATTTAACTAATTTAATTATATTAAAGAAATTAGTTAAATTAATTATTAAGTTATGCTTTTACTAAAACACCATAATTATTTTTCTTAACTTCCTATTCATTCTCTTACTTGATTATTGTTGAGGGAGTATTAATAGTAATAATTTAGAAAAAAATTAATAAATATAAGAAATATATTTTATATTTATGATTAATATCAACTATATAATTAGATATTATATTTAGGATCAGAAGAATAGTTGATTTGCTATTAAAATGCTAAAAGTAAAAGATATTAGGCTTTTATAAAAAAATTAAGAAAACTTTTAAATTTAAATATAGGATATCAATTCCAGGCGAAACCATAACTTTAGGATAAGGGATAAAATTATAACACTTTTTAATCATATAGATAAATAAACTATAATATTATAGATATAATAATTTGAATATAAAAAACCAAATAGACTATACTAATTTTCTTAATCAATTCCAGCAAATACCTCTCATTCAATATAACATACCATCAAATTATTCAACCATTCATCACATATCTTATTTTGCAAATCTATTTTGATGTTATTCACTGCTAAAAGAGTTCTTTTAAATGTTGTTGTGACCACCGGTAAGATCAATGCTAATTTAATGAGATGATAAACTAATAGAAAAGTCAAATGAAAATAAGTTTCAACCATCTTCACATAAAGACTTGCAAGGTCATGACAATTTTAAAACTCAGAACTTTATCTCAAATTATAAATGTATGGGCAAAGATGTTCTTTTAAGAGCAAAATGTCACATGCGGGGAAATCATTAGAGTAAGTTAGCCGAAGAAGCATAACACGATCAAATCTAAAAAAATAGTTTCTTGGAGCAAGAAAAACAATTTTCTGAATATTTGAGTAATATTAGAACGTAATTTATTAAGTAACTTGTTTAGAGTACTTTAAATACATTATTTTATATATAAAATTATAAAATTAAGAAATAATAAAATAGAATTTAAAATTGAAGGTAATATGTAGTTATTTATATTTATATTGAGTTGACTCCAATTAGGATATTTTATGGTAATTAGCAACTACTAAATAATTATTTAATTGTAAAGAATTTATCTAAATTATATTCTCATATAAATAGAGTTTAATTATGTAAATTTTTAGATAATCTTAACAACTGGTGATTAATTAAGAAAATAGATTTAGATAATATTTAATATTAAGATATAGTTTCAGAGTAATTAGAAAAGACTTTTTAATTTTTAGTATTAAAAAAAAATATAGAGAGCGGATAAAACAAAAATAAAAATGAAAGAAAAAAAAGGAAAGAATTGAAGAAAAAGAAAGAAAAAAAGGAAGAAAAAGAAGATATATGTGCTTCAAGAAAAGGAAAGGAAAAAAATGAAAGAGAAAAAAGGAAAGAATATATATATATATATATATATATATATATATATATATAATAGTGTGGGACTCACACCATTATAATAATATCCTATACTCCTCCATCTCCCTCCAAGCTCTATTTATTTCTTCTTCCTTTGTCTCTTCTCTTCTCCAGTCGCCGACAACAACACTTCCTTCCTCCATAAAATTTTTATATATTTTTGGAGTTTTATTTTTACTCCTAAAATCTTGCAACTATAATACTTAATTCTTAAATATTTCTCTACACAACAAGAGCTTTTAAAAAATATAATTTTTGTTGGAAGCAAAGCAAGTTTAAGGATTAGAGATTGGAACAAATGTGGTGTACATAAAAGGCAAGGCCCGATTTACCTACCTGAACCCGCGAAAAAAAGCCTTATCCAGCTTAAAAAATGTATGATAAAGTCAGGTATAGAGCTACAAAATACAGCTCATATTTTTATCAGGATGGACATTGAGGTGGGGGCTACCTTGCCCTACCCATGAGCACTATTTCTTTTACTTTTTTTACTTTTTCTCTAGATGTTATACTTATAAGGGAGAATGTTATGGCTATTAGTGACTAAAGGGTCATTTTATAAATATAAGTAGTCAAATAGATAAGTTGTATCTTTTAAAATTTATAACTATATTAATTTTTTCTGTTTTTTAACTTTGCTAACCATCATATGATTACATTATAAATTATAATTATTTATTTTTTTATGCTTCATCCTTATCAATATTAGGGAGAATGATGTAAAGCTGTAATTACAAACTATTTAGATTTTAAAACTTTTTTATATATGCAATGAACTTCAAGACTTTAATTACTATCTTTTTGTTGCCTTGTTCTTAGTGAATTGTTGATATTATTTAACTCTTGAACACATATAAATATAGTATTCTTTTAGAAGTTCATAATTGTAAATTTTTATTTCACAATATGAGCAGGACATCACTACTTGGGCATAGAAGCCCGCCTATGCCCAGCCTAAAATAGTTAAATGGAGATTAGAAACTTGTTTTATCTTGATATTAGAATTTGAAGAAAGTTATTATTTTGAAAAAAAAAATTATTGTGATATTTGTTGAAGTTATTGATTATCGAGCTATTGAGATTTTGATTAGTATGATTATCTTGAGATTATGTATATGGTGATTGAGGATTAGTGATGATGAAGTTGTCTTTTTACCATGTGGTGTAGCCTACATTGAAGCTCGATGATTGAATTTTGTTCCACTAGTTTACTGAGAGATTTGCCCCAACAGTTTACCGAGGGGATGTAATACTCCCACTTGTTTACCGAGGGGATGAACTTATGGTATGATACTGTGTTATGTGGATTTTGACCGATCCATAACACTTGATAAGTTAGCTTTTTGAGTGGCCAGTCATATGGTAGTTATCACTAGCCTATGGGTTCAGTCGGCAGATATAAGGTAATTTAGTTAGTTTGATAGGAGGAATTGTGGTGATTTATCCATTTAATTTTATTATTATAATATAATATTTTATATCTCATGTATTTTGTTGTCTCACTTGACACCTCACAATCACATATTTGTATGTATGATGAGTAGGAACTGTTGGTTATTGAGATATTTATCTCAACCTATGGTTATTAACATTGTTCGGATTATAGTCTCGTGTTAAGACATCAGGGAAGGCTTTCATAGGCTTGGTTAGTACTATAGCAATTCTATAGCCTCCTCATTTGAATTTATGTGTAAAATACTTGCATATTACCATAATATGGCTAATTTTATATGCTCTGATATAATGTGATATTTTATTTGGATTTGATGTTGGGAATGCGTGTTAATAGTGTGGACTTGAGGCCCTAGATTGTTGTTTATGATTTGTTATAGATGTTCAGAGGCCCATTTGAGATGATTATAAGGATAACTGTGATAGTAATATTACTTGGGGGTTTGAACCCTATAACCATATTAGTAGAGTCGAATAATTTCTAACATGATAGTATTTGAAGGTATTGTTTTTGTTTTTCTATCATGATTAATTCTTTAGAAATAATTTTTTTTCTCTAGTTATGATAAATTTTAAATTATTAACAAAACTTATTTCTATTATATTTAGTTTGTAACTTATTTTAATAAAAATAATTTAAGATAATTAATTATTGTTGTTAAAAGGAGAATTTTTATACAATGCACCTCAATAATTTTGTAAAAGCTTCACTGACCCAATTACTCATTTGGGCAACAATTGAGTCCATCACTTAGGTGGGAAAAATATTTTAAATACTTTTATTTCATCCCACCAAATTTATTAAATTTTCTTCATGCTCCAATAATTATGCAGTATTTTTCACTTATTATATAAAAATCATTTTTATTAAATTTAATTCAATAATATTAAATATTTACAAACTTAAATTTCTAATCATATTTTATTATTTTTCTTAATCTTTTAATAATTCTTAATTTTAAAATTCTAAATATCAAGTTATTTTATAAAAAGTGTCGTAATAGTAATATTAGAAACAAAAATTAAGGTATTACTTTAGGTCTCTTCATTTTTTGTCGGCAAGAGAGAAAAAATAAAAAAACTATGAAATTGAAGCACCATCCTGAATTCATGAAAGTTCGGAGCAGGAATTCAGATGAATAAACTTCCAAATCATAATGACCTTGTTAAAGGATAATACACAAAAAAGGTTCAAGAGTTTCCTCAGCATCACAGCCAAAAAGCCAGAGAGTAATGCAATTAATGTGATGGACTTTCAAGATGTCACAGGTAGGCAAGGCGTTGTTCAATAATTCCTGGAGGAAAAGACATATGCTTAAATGGGAGTTGAATTTTCCATAGGAAATTCCAAAATGCATCTTGAGAGAAATTGTTCTAAAAATGTTCTAGTAAAAGCTGAGACACTCCATCCTTAATAGTGTAGATGCCTGCTGCATTACCAATCCACATCAGAGAATCCGGAAGATTTAAAATGGAGATGGGTGTGTGCAAAATTTCTTGAGCAGTGTCCATGGGATATAAAATACGAAACAAAGGGACATTCCATGAAACAGAATTCCAAGAATAGGGGACATACAATAATAGATCGGCTACAGGATGAATGTTCATCAAGGAAGCCTGATCCTGCTGCATGGGCCACCAATGGTGGTTGTTGACAGGTATAGAAGCACCATTATCTACTCGCCATCTGAACTTTTTGACTACTAAAGGGGCATTTTCTGCAAGCCTTTCCAAATCCAAGAAAAATTGTAAGGCTTCTTAATGATATTAGGCTAAGAGAGAGTGAGGCTAAGATGATAAAATACGCCAAATTTGCTTAGCAAGAAGAGCCTGAATGACGAACTTCGTTGGTCACAAGCCTAAACCACTTTTTCAACAGGTAGAATCAGATGGTCTCTCTTGAGAAGATGAATTTTCCTCTTTGAATTGAAAGAAACCCCAAAAGAAATTTGTGCAGCAAGCTTCACTGCGATCACAGATGTACAGAGGTAATTTAACACAAGACAGGATATGAATATTAACAGAAGCAAGGATAGATTTGATGAGGGTGAGTCGAGAAGCTTGAGAGAGAAGTTTAGATTGCCAAGACCCAATTAACAGAGTCAATTACCTGCTGGTAAATAAGAGATTTACATCTCCCTGTGTCAACCAAAGTTTCAAGATATTTAACAAGTCTGAAGGAGAAATGAAATATTTTCAGCATGAGGAACATTTGGGCTGAAGACCAAGAAAGATTTGGATCTATTGCTGACTTGACCAGACCACAAGGCATACATATTTAAAACCAATTTGACTGAGTAGAGAAGGGGGTCACCCGCATATAACAAATGTGAGACAGCTTGAGCTCCCTGGTAAATTTTGATACGATTCCAATGCATTGATGATTGCAACTTTGATATCATGCTTGATAGGACATTAGCAGAAAGAATGTCAAGATAAAAGAGAGAGGATCACCTTGACGAAGACCACGGTTAGGAATAACGGTAGGTGTAAGGTTGCCATTAACAAGGATATTGTAGCTATATATATATATATATGTATGTATATAATTTTTGAATTTTTTATTCTTTTAATTAGCTTTGATATTATTTCCTTAATTATTTTATGACAAATTTACTTCAGTTAGAGATCTGACACATTAATTGATGGGCAGATATAGTATATTATATTTATTTATTTATGAAAATTCTCAACTGAAAGAAGTACGTGTATATATATATATATATATATATGAAAGTATGTGAGAGGGACAAACATTTTAAGATTGAAATTTCATAATAAAATTAAAAAAAGGTAAAAGAAAAATACTGACACACAATCGAAAATTGAATTGCATATAATTTAGAAATATATTTAGAAGTGTAAAAGAGAAATTAAGACTCACAATAAAAGAGAAAAAGCAATAACAAAAATAATTTGAGCATGCAATGCATTATTTGATGGTGAAGCCAACTTTTTCTCCGAGACATTTGTTTTTTTTTGTTTTGAATGTGAGGTTATTTTAAAGATAATACTCCCCTTCCCCCTGTTCTTTAATATAAAATCTAAATTAATTTAATTATAGTGAAGGGATGATGCATGCGATAATTTAGAGCGTATTCAATCCTTAGGGAGTACCACTTTATTATGGTTCCAGTCGCAGCGCTTAGGAAGACATTTTAACTTTTGGGTATCTAAATTTATATTTGAGGGTAATAGACGGCTCACCCTGCCCGATATTGGATCGTGGGTGAGTCTAAACCCTTTCTAAAAATTTTTATATAATTTTTTTATTAGATTAAGAAAATTAGTTAATATGATATTTTTTCTAAAATACCTAAATAATCTTCCTTAATTTTCTCTTTTTCTCTTTTACTTAATTATTATTAAAGGATCATCAATAGGGATAATTCGAGAAAAATAGATAAATATAGGAGATCTTATATTTAGGAATAAATTAACCACCTAATTATATCCTATATTAAGAATTGAAAGAGTAATACTTTTGAAAATGATTGTAAACAACATAAGCTAGTGGTAATAAGAGTGTAACAAGGACATATGAAGTGGTACTCAAATTATTATAACAAGAGTCACTCAAATTATTGTCTAAAAATGATCATCTTCAAATGTTGAAATTGGATAATCTCCATTCATATAACTTGAATATGCTAAGGTGGAGTGATACATATAATAATTAATCACATGTTGCAATTTTTTTTTTTTACTTTTTTCTTATTTTTTAAATACATTATATTTATATTTATGAACTTAGAAGATTCGAACTCTTTAAATATAATTTTTTTACACGTGTCGTTATGCATGATTTATGTAACAGCATATATATTTGATTTCACAGATCGATAACGTCTAACAATGATATCTGATATAAACTTTTAACTTGATTGTTGAGGATAATAAATTAACTTTAATATACTTTGAAATCAATATTAATATTAAATGTTCATTGAACTTAGAAAAGTTAAATTAAAGAGTTTGGATTATATTTCTCAATTTTGATTGTAAAGTTTTTGAAGAATTTCAAAGCAAAGGAAATCTCATGCACACTTTTTAACCCTTTATTAAGAACTCTATATATATGTCTAACATCTTTAATATTTTCAAATCACAAGATAGAGTTGGCCACCTTGCTCTTATTGTAAGTATATCTACCTCCACCTCCTTCTCCTCTCACTTCTTGGCCCCACATGTCTGTCTCTACCAGGAATCAAAGCTTCTCTCCTAATATTTTCCAGTCTGTTACAGTCTCTCTGTCCCTGTCTGAAATCAAAATCCATAAGAGAAACCAAACCATAAAGACGAAACCTTCACCAACTTTCTCCTTCCTCTGTATTTTCACTTTTTGGCTCCGTCGTCTCCAGGGAGACGAAGAGAACTCTATACGTAACTAGCTTGTTTAAAGAAACAAAGTGATTGCTGTACTGTGTTGTGGTTGCAGAGAAGATGAAGAAGGGACCCTGGACAACGACAGAAGATGAGATGTTGAGAGAATACTTGAAGAAGCATGGCGAAGGAAACTGGACCAGCGTGCACAAGAACACTGGGCTGTCTCGCAGCGGCAAAAGTTGCAGACTCCGATGGGCAAATCACCTTCGACCTAATCTCAAGAAAGGCTCTTTTTCTGAAGACGAGCAAGATAAGATCATCTACCTGCACTCCAAGTTCGGTAACAAATGGTCTCGCATTGCCGCTGCGGTAACTGCTTCATTGGTCTACTGGTTTTTCCATAGTTTCATTGTCCCTCTCTATCCGCTATAATTGTCTTCTTCTTCTTTGCATAATCTCTGACAACGATGAAGATGATGGTGATGGTGATGGTTTCTGGGCCTATATATATCAGTCTTCCAGATTTGGTTTTTAATAGTTCATGAATATATATATATTCTCTCTCTGTGTCCATTGTGCGTTATCCATATTGCTTGTCCTTCATTAATTCATGAATTGCAGTTACCTGGAAGAACGGACAACGAGGTAAAGAATTTCTGGAATAGTAGGACGAAAAGATGCTTCAACACTGGGACGCCTCTTTATCCTCGTTCACTTCAGCCCATCAACAACGTTCCTCCTCCTCCTCCTCCTCCTTCCTCTCTCCAAAATTCCACCAATTTTCCTCATCTCAGCACTGCTCAGCTTGCTGCAAATTTGCAGGATCTTCTATCAACCCTTGGTTCTCGATATGGCCCCTCCCTCTCATGTTCCCCTCTTTCCACTCTTATCAATACTTCCCCACCTGCACCACCGTCCCCTGCTTCAGCTTTCGCTATTCATGACTGCTATCAACCAGAGAACAGCCTGCTCGAGGATCTTCTTGGCGAGGCTCCTGCACTTGCTCATGACGAGGATTCAACCATACCAATAATTGACTTATCTGATAACCAGACGGATGATTCTCTCTCTTTACCATTATCCACAGGCACGCTGTTCTTTTATTTGTTTTAATGCGTTACATATATTTGGATCCTTTCTTGTACTCCTTGCTTGATTACTACTTGTGCTAATAGGAACTTAAACTTGCAGGGGTGAACGGTGCAATTGGTGAGGATGAAGTTGGCAAGGAGGATGACTTGTTAGGGTTGCTTGACAGTTTTTCGTCCGAAATGCCAATGCTCGATTGGCATGGAGGGCAAGGCCAATCAAGGTTTGGCTGGCCCTGATAATGCTCAGTAATTTTATTGGGATCTTGGTAATTGCTGCAACAACATACCTGGAGTGTGCTGAATTTGATTCTCCAGATGATGGAGTTGGCTTGAATGCCTCTTTGGATGCTTATGTACGTACAAATCCTCCTTGTGAGGAGTACATTTAATTTTTGGGCTTCAAAGATTTTCTATTTAAAGACTCCAGCGAGACAATCAATTTTGCTTTTTTTTTTTTTAATGAAAACCAGGTTTCTTTTAATAACAAGACAAAGTGCTATTAATAAATTAAAGTCTTCAAGGATCCAAAGCATATAGAACAAATAACATTAGAAAAATTGAGAAGAATGGAGGGAAATAATATGAACATGACACGAGTAAAAAATCTTTAATAAAGATAAAATCTCCTGCCAAGTAATTGAAGAGACAAGGTCCAGCCAGCAAAATGAAAACCAGTTGACTAGAATTAATGAGCCATTCTCTCTCCGGTTGTTTTAGGAACGGGCCCTCTGTTTGGACCTCCCAATACACACATGGATTCCGTAAGCCATCTTCTTTCTCCTGGACTTTCCATTAATCAAATTAACATGGGTACTGGCAACCCATCATCCGTGGGTTCAGCTAGCGCAGGGATGAAATATGCTATCATTTGGAGTGTGTTCGAACCTTGGAGAGTACTACTTTATTGTGGTTCCAGTCGCGGCGCTTGGGGAGGCATATTAACTCTTGGGTTTCTAGGTTTACGCCTGAGGGTAATAGACGGCTCGCCATGCCTGATATTGGTATCGCCTACATTGGTATCGCCTAGGAGGAAGGGGAGGAAGGGGGATTTCACCCTGCCCTTGGATCGTGTGTGAGCCCAACCCATTTCCAAAAATTTTTGTACCAAAAAAAAAACATGGGTACCGGCAAAATGATACTTGGTATAGATACTGTTTTGCAGCGAGTTGAATCTTTATAGAGTATTATTTTATTATGGTTCTAGTTATGGCACTTGAGGAGACATCCTAACTCCTAGGTATTTAGGTTTATGGCTGAGGGTAATAGACGGCTCACCCTGCTTGATATCGGTATCGCCTAAGAGAAAGGGAGAATTCGCCCTACCCTTGAATCGTAGGTGAGCCCAACCCCTTTTTAAAAATTTTTGTACCAACAAAAAAAGATAATAAAAAATAAATTTATATTCTATAAGGATGTCAGTTCGATTCTCACTATTGTCATAAGGCCTCTTTTAATAAATAATCTCATAAGTCCATGTAAACGTTCTCTGATTCTGAGGTTCTATCATAGTTTTAGTAAAGGACTATTGCTAAAATTACCTAAAATTTTTTTATATAAAAAAAATTGTTACCAAGTGCGTCAAATATGATTAATTATATTTAGCAAAAAGAAATCCTTACATAAGAGGTATTGGTCTAAATAGAAACTCTTGAGTTTAAATCTATTAATTTTTAGGAGAACTGCCTCATAAAAAACATAATTATTTTTTTTTATATATAACAACAACAACAAACCTTATCCCATTAAATGGAGTCGGTTATATGGATCATACGATGTATTGTGCTCTATCAAAAACTAAATCTTTTGATAGGTTATTGATCAGGAGATCCCGTTCAATGACCTATTTGAGCATTCTCTTTGGCCTTTCTTTACTCATTTTAATCGATGTCCATACTATTTGATCTACCCTCTTCACCGGCGCATCCCTTGACCTTCTTTGTATGTGTCCAAACCATCTAAGACGGTTCTCTATCATTTTCTCTTCAATAGGTGCCACTCCAACTCTTCCCCGTATATGTTCATTACGAATATTATCTTTTATTGTATGCCCACACATCCATCTCAACATCCTCATCTCAGCTACCCCAACTTTATGCTCTTGCTGTCCTTTTAAAGCCCAGCATTCACTTCCATAAAGCATTGCTGGTATTATAACAGTGCGATAAAACTATCCTTTTACTTTATCTAGTACTTTCCGATCACATATAAACCCAGTAGCCTTTCTCCATTTAAACCACCTGGCTTGAATTCTATGATGAACATCCTCCAAAATTTTACCGTCCTTTTGTATCATTGATCCCAAATATTTGAACTTATCTATTTGTGGAATAACTTAATTTCCCAATATGACCTCCAAGTTATTTCTAACTTGCATCTTATCAAAATTATAATGCATATATTCAGTCTTACTTCTACTCAAACGAAAACCCTTCGACTCTAAAATACTTCTTCATAACTCAAGTTTAAAATTAATCTCTTCTCTTGACTCCGCCAAGAGAACTATATCGTCGGCAAAAAGCACGCACTTAGGGATTTCTTCTTAAATAGACTTAGTTAGAACATCTACTCTAGATTAAATAAATAAGGACTCAAGGTTGATGATCCCTGATGTAGACGAATCCTTAACAGAAAATCCTTTGTTTCGCCCCCAACCATTCTTACAGTAGTTGTTACCCCCTCATACATATCTTTTATTGCCTTGATATATGCCATGTATACACCTTTCTTTTCCAAAACTTTCCAAAGCACCTCCCTTGGCACTCGATCATATGCTTTTTCTAAGTCAATGAATACCATATGCAAGTTTTTTCTTTTAGTCCGGTACCTTTCCGTTAACCCCCTTAATAAATAAATCACCTTTATTGTAGACCTACCTGGCATGAAAGCACACTAATTCTCAGTAATATCAGTCTCTAATCCTAACCTGTGCTCAATTACCTTTTCCCACAACTTCATAGTGTGACTCATAAGCTTTATCCCCCTGTAGTTTGCATAATTTTGAATATCCCCTTTATTTTTGTAAATAGGAACTAAAGTACTTTTCCTTCATTCATCCGGCATTTTCTTAGAACTTAAGATCACATTAAAAAGTTTAGCAAGCCACACCACCCCCATTTCACCTAATCACTTCCAAACTTCAATAGGAATACCATCAGGTCCAACAGCTTTACCATTTTCTATTTTCTTAAGCGCCTCTTTAACCTCACCAACACGGATCTTAGGTAAAAAGCCAAATTTAGTTCAACTTCTGATGTTAAATCCTCTAACTCATAACTCAACCCTCCTCCCTCGTCATTAAACAATTTGTAAAAATAGGTCTCCCACTGGTCTTTAATATCACTATCTGCAACCAAAATATTGCCTTCTTTATCCTTAATACATCGTACTTGATCTAAATCCCTCGATTTCCTTTCCCTGTCTCTTGTAATCTTATAAATCTTTCGTTCTCCTGACTTTGTCTCTAACTCCTTATAAAATTCTTCAAAAACTTTTAAACGAGTTGCACTCACCGCCTTCTTAGTTTCCTGCTTAACTAAACGATATTTCCCCAATTTTTGGTATTATTACATAAGTGTATAGCTTTGAAACAGTCTCTCTTGGACTTAACTTTCGCTTGTACATCCTCGTTCCACCACCAAGTCTCCTTATCTCCTTGACCAAAACCTTTAGATTCTCCCAAAATTACTTTAGCAACCGCTCGGACCTTTTCAGCCATTTTCTTCCACATGATATTAGCATTTTCCTGCGCCTCCCAAATCTTTTCATTTAACATAATTTTTTTAAAAGTTTCTCTTTTCTCCCCATTTAGCTGTTATCACTTGATTCTTGTGTTTAAAACCTGTCGCTGCTTTTCATTCTTGCACTTAATACGCACGTCAATGACCATTAATCTATATTGGGTTGTCACTCTATCCCTTGGAATCACTTTACAATTTGTACAAATTCTTCTGTCATGACTCCTTACCAAAAAGAAATCAATCTATAACCTGTGAACCCCACTCTTGTATGTGATCAAGTGCTCCTCCCGCTTCTTAAAGCACGTGTTGACAATCTTAAGGTTGTAAGTTAAAGAAAATTCAAGGATAGATTGCTCTTCATTATTAATTTTTCTAAAACCAAAATCACCATGAGCCCCTGCATATTGCCCTGCTTCCTTACCAACATGACCATTAAGGTCTCCGCCAATAAAAATCTTTTCAGTACGTGGTATATTCTGAATCAGCCCCTCCAAATCTTTCTAAAACGTTTCCTTAAGATGTGCTTCTGTTCCCACTTGAGGTGTATAAGTACTAATAACGTTGATTGTATCCCTACCAACAATTATTCTTAAATATATAATTCTATCATCAATCCTTTTAACATCCACTACATTCGTCTTTCACTATTTATCCACAATGATACCAACACCATTCCTTGTACATGTCTTACTTGTATACCAAAATTTGAACTCATTGATTTTCTGAGATTTTTCTCCAACCCATTTAGTTTCCTGAAGGCACAAAATGTTAATCTTTTGCTTTACCATTTCGCCCACCCCTCCCACGCTTTTCCGGTCATAGTTCCAATATTCCAAGCACTAAATATGATATTTCTCTCCTAAACTAGCTTCTTTAGCCGCCTCCATTCATAAGAAAGCGGTAGCCCTTGCTTATTTAACACTACATCCAGGTGACGATGCAGCGACCCTTGCTTACTTCTCACTGTACTCAAGCCATACAGCGCGTTACTTACAGGCAACGTTATTTCACAGGGAAAACGCAAGCTCACCAAAAGAAAAATCACGACTTTAGTAAAAATTGAAAATAGCAATATTTGGTGTAAATATAAGAGTGATTTGGCAACTGTACAAGAGGCAGCTAAGCATTTCAGCAGCCAAACCCATAAAGAAAAAATACTAATAACAGTGAAAAGGAAAAGAAACAATACAACGCTGGACATAGAACAGAGAAATTTCTGAAGCACATCTCCAGATTTTGTCATTAAGTAAATTACCACCCATCCTCTGTTTCAATATTCTTGTAAACTTCCATAAATGTTAATCCCACCCAGACATAAATAAACCAGATTAGGGGTTTTCTTAAAGAGAAGGCCCTCTTCACAGTTTCCTTAAGTTTTTATTTAGAATGTGGTAATGAAGAATATTACTAAATCAAATCATCTTTGCAAAGAAAGGATTTCCAATTTTCAATCACACAGTAACTAACAAAACGCACGGGACTAAGACTCAATTATAAATAGCTAATCAGTAACTTCACGAATTGTATAGAAGAGCAAGGAGAAGAATCTAATATCATACACCAAACCAGTATTCATAACTTGTGAATTTATATATGCTATCCCAGTGACGATCTTTGGTTATATCAATGAATAACAGAAACAACCAACTATGCATGGCCTCCCAAATAGATCATTTCTCCTCTTCCCATAAATCACAAGCTACCAAACCAGTCTAACAGCATCTTTAGATGAAATATTTTTGGAATCACAAGATATCTTTGACGATATCAAGGTTTAAGGTATCACGAACTATAAGAAACAGCCCCAGAAGCATAACAAGCATAATTCCTGATGACATGATTCGTTGCTCCACTTCCAGAGGAAGCTTTCTCCCACCCCTCGCTGCTTCAATCAGGATCAAAGTCAATGTTCCACCATCTAAAGCAGGTAAAGGCAACAGATTTATAACAGCTAGGTTAAGATTGAGTATGGCAGCAAATTGGTAGAGACCATCAATGTTGGATCTTGCTACTTCTGCTCCGACAGCAATAATAGCTACAGGACCAGAAACCTTACCAGCTGTCTGTGAGAAGTTTAAAAATGTCTGCTTTAACCCCTCTAGAACATTAGAAGACAGACCCCAGAATTCTTTTGCAGTAAAGTTTATAGCTTCCAACAGATTTTTTGGTAAAACTTTGTCCAACTTTACATTTGGTGATAACTGTACTCCAATTTTACCAGTTCCATCATAATTTTCATCTGGGGTTACTCCTATCTCAAGGTTTTGTCCCCTCCTATTAACCTTGAGCAACACATATTTCTTGGGGTTCTTCTTGATGACATCAACAACCTCATTAACAGAATTAGGGCCTGGTTTAGGTAAATCATTGCCATTAACCTCGAGGATGACATCACCGGGAAGCAAGCCGTCTCGAGAAGCAACTGAAAAGGGTCGAACTTCAGGTACAGAGACACCAGGAAAGACCTCTTGAACGGGCAAACCAACGGACAGGACTTGAACAAAGATAATAAGGAAGGCGAAAATTGTATTAGCAATAACACCAGCTGAAACTACAATTACTCTGTCCAATACTGGCCTGTTCTTGAGCAGATTTTCATCATCAACCGGAATGTTGCTGTCTGGATCATTATCAGGAAACCCCACAAAACCACCAAGAGGAAAAGCTCTAATAGAGTATTCTACATTCTTTGAATTGAATTTAACTAAAATAGGACCAAACCCAATTGCAAATTTACTTACATGGATGCCTTGAAGATAGGCAGCAAGGAAGTGACCGCTCTCATGAACAATAATAATCGCTGTTAAAATAGCAGCCGCCTCCAGCACAGACTGAGGACCCTCGAAACTCCCATAATCAAACCCAGGGATGGCCCAAGTTCTAAAATCCACCCTATTTCCATGTGTAAACCGATTCTTCTCAAACAAAAACCGCTTCTTGCAGGTGAAATCAATGGGCGGGGAAGCAAATGAGCAGCATGTAGAAGAAGAGCGGGAAGAGTGAAGTCTTTGAAAGTGGATATTGAGCTTCAGAGAACGTTCTGAGATGGGGGGCTTGTAATTGGCTAATCGAATGATGGAACTGGAATATGAGGGAGGAGAAGAAGAAAGGTTTATAACCATGGCTTCTGAGATAACTTAGGGGTGACGAGGGAAGAGGAGAGGCATGGAATTGGAAAGTGGGATCGGATAATACGTTACTCCTTTTTTTTTTTCTTTTTGGGGACCTGTGTGTGGTCTGTGGAGGAGAAGGGAGTGACATGTCCCACTCTAGTTTTCCACAAGTTGGATTGCCTAAATCGGCATTTGTTAGCCACAAAACACAGCCCAAAGCCGTAATCCTCATATAACTATTGGACCCGGTCTAATGCCCTTGGGTTGGGAATGGGGTGACGAAAACCCAATAAAAGAACCGGGGAAAAGGATGACATGCGGCTCTCTTCTTTTGCCCCCATTTTGTACCTTACACAAATGTTAATAGAGAATTTCATATTTTGCTTTTTGCGTGGTATATTTGGACTAATGAGGAGAAAATGAAGATCCTTTATAGCAAAACGAAAAAAAAGTAAAAGAAAACGAAGAATAAAAAGAGGACAAGAAAGTGAGGATTGTTCAAGAAGGCATTTTGCAGTACAACAACGCGAGACCAGCCTTTATACAAAAAAATTCACAAAAATATTATTATGTCTAAATTATACTAACTTAATTGAATTTATGAGCAATGCCTTAAAAAGTTTTTTAGGTAAATGAGTAAAAATATCTATAAACTTTTACTTAATGGATATTTAATACCGTGATATTTTTTGTTTTTGAAAATGTGTGTAAAAACACCAAATTCTATTAGTTAGTTGATTATTAAAGAGAGATTTTTTATTAAAAATATTGATATAGATGTAGATGTGACATGATTATGTCTTTGTTATAATTTATTATTTTTAACGAATTAATTTTTTTAAGAATCAATAATTCGTTAAATTACCCCTCTTTCCTTTTTCTCTCTTTCTATTTATCTTCCTCAATCCCTCTCTCTTCCAGTCTTCTTCTTTCTTTTTCTTTATTTTAAGTTATGAGTTAATTGTTTAACAATTGGATTAACTTTTATTAGAGCCTTAATTTTTTTTATATATTAAAAAGGAGCCTTAAATTTTTAAGGTGAGGATAAAGTTGAACCCATTTTTATGGGGCAATGTCATTGTAAGTTCCGAGCCCAAAAAAGACCCAACCAAAAGTGGTACGTTGTGATTACAGAAATGGGATTATGGATTTTGGGTAGGGTAGCATATCATTTTGGATTCTATAAAGAGCCAAGACAAAAGGTCAGAGTTGTGTAGAATCTGAGTCGGGATCATCAACTAATTGTAGAAAAAGGTCTTCTTGAAATAAAACGCATGCGATAACAGAATATGGATTCACAGATACCAAAAGTGTAGAAGTTTCAATTTTTAAACGTAACTTTTCATATGAATCTACTTTCTTATACTGTTCTACCCCCCCCCCCCCCCACCCCACCCCCACACACATATATATATTGTCCCAAAACGATCGAAGCAAAGACCACCATTATTTCTTAGAAGATTTTCTCCACGTAACTTCTCGTCACTTGCCAGCTTATGTTTGGTAAGATGGAATATTTTTTGATGAAAGTAAAAGTAGAAATAGAATTAAATTGAAAATTAGTTTTAAAAGTTTAGTTGTTAGGTTAAAAATGAGTATAGAATTGATGTATATTTTTTTAAAAAAAACAGATGAAAATAAAATAAAAAGACTTCTTTGCCCTCATTATTCTTGTCTCTCTTCCTCCTATTTTTCTCTCTCTATTCGTTGAAGATATCCACAAAGTTGAAGCCTTAGGAGGAATAGTCATTCGTACTATGGTAGATACTGAATTGAGTCAGAGACACTGGAGTTGTGCTACCAACGCTGTTGCACTTGAGGCGACAGTTGCCATAGTCATCGATGGCGTAGATGAACTAGTTACCACTATAGTCAGATATGGGAATGGAGGTGTGAGTGAGGGAAAGGAGAGGAAGCTATCGCAAGTGAAGACGTGATGACTAGTATTTGTTAGGTATAAGGATGGCGTCAGCAAGAGTGATGAGGATGAAAAAGGAAACAATGGCCAGTGAAAGGCAACATGTTGAGGAAGAAGATGTCATTTTGTTTTAATTTAGAAAAGGGTAAAATTGTATAGAAATTTCATAAATTAACGTAAAATATTTAAAAATATTTTATTTTTATATAACCCATTTCAGTTCTCAATTTTTTAAATAGATCTGCAATTGAGTAAAATGTTAGAAGTAACAATAAAAGTAGAAATATAATCAGGTTCTATGATACTAAATAAAGGAAATACTTGATTTTACTTCTCATCTCCTAATTCTATGCTACCAAAAATGGCTTCCTGAATGCTCAAATCACACCCTCTTCCTCTGCAATTTTTTTCTCCCTTTTTTTACAAATAATTGACGAAAGTAATTTGGAAATTAACAAACTTGTATCAAGTGTAAGTATACAAACACAATCCAATCATTTGGAAATTAATCCAACAATAATTCTGAGACGATTTTCTCTGAACAAATCATCCATCTCAGACTGCTTTAGGACACTCAAATTAGAATGTCTAAATCGTTAATTCCACCTTATTAATTGAAGGTGGACCTCTATTTCTTTGTCTTTCTACATCTTTTCTTCTGACACCATCCATATATTTAATTAATGATAATAAAATAAGATAAATGGTTGGTGCAAGCTGTGATGGCGAACATGATCAGCCATTTTTACCCACTCCAACTGAGAGGTTGATGATCTAATTATATATTATATTATCTTGATTTGTGTGGGCTTTCTCATCATTTGAATGCATGATTGTTGTCTATGCAATATATACCTCTCTTTATCTCTAGCTAGATAGCTCCATATCTCAAGGAGGGAGCGTATCAGCTTGAATATGTAATTGCAATAATTAATGATTTGATTTAACTTCATTTCTTTTATTTTTCAGTATATAAAGAAAATTATATATAGGAGATGGAAGGGAGACGACAAATGCATACAAGACAGCTATATGTAGATAGGAAGAAAAAATAAGAAAAATTGGTATCTAGTCATAGAGATTATATATTGTATCTAATAAATGCACTGATAAACATATTAATTCTTGACATCCGTTTTATTCTTAACAATAATGAAATCCTGCATTAATATATATATATATATATATATATATTGTGTGTGTGTCTGATCTTTTTTTCTTAATTTAATGTCTTCAGTTCTCACGCTTACACCCTGCCTTATTGCATTAACTAAAAGTTTTAGGTTTAATTTTTTTTTGCTGGAGATCAAAATAGTACAGTTACTAATATATACCAATAGCTAATTATTATGAAATCTATTATATGCCTGTATAATGCGATCTACTAGCTCTATCTGAAGAAGAGGAGAAAAGGGCGGAGGTTCTTTGCGTAGGAAAGAAAAGAAAGCTGAGAGAGAAAAGAGAAATTAAAGAACAACATATATAAAGAAGAATGCATGAGAGGGGAAATGAATTTAACATACCTGGAGGAGTGTATATGATATAGTACGAGGGAAGAGAAGTGGAAAATGAGATATTGACGCGGCTCAATTAAACTACATGGCTTCTCTTCTTCACATAGAACCACGTCTTCAAATTGAGGCGCGCCAATACCTTTTATATATTCATGCTTCCCTCTTCTTCCCCATCACCTTCAGAATCCAAAGCACCATGCACACACAAACACAGAACTGAAAGAAATAAAGAAATAATGGGGGATGCTTATGATATGATATGGAAGCTTTATACACAAGAGTTTGTGTCCGTGAGATCGAATAGAATAATCAAGAACTGCTTATATGTGTGTGTGTGTGTCTGGTTATGTACGTATGCACTGTTTTGAATGCCCTTATTTCTCTCCAACGACGTAGGGACCAATTTTCCCTTTTGCTTTCATTGGCCTGTTTTGGCTTATTGGCTCCTCATTTTCCGAGCACCATCATTTCTTTTTCCAAATTCTACACTTTTTCCTATTTAATATACACATAGCTAGGTTACCTACTGGTATGGCATCCACCATGATTTCTGATTCATTTGCTTCTCCCAAGCATCAGAGTTTACAAATTTGGCTTCTGTTCGTTCAAATCAAATTACCCGGCTCTAATTTCTAGTGTTTTACTCATTTCAATTATTCAAACTTAAGATTTCATGATAAAAAATAGTGAATTCTCTGAATACATCGATAGAGTAGTACTCCTAAGCTTTGCAGGAGAGACACTACTTGTTATTTTTGACCTGTAAAATAATTTAAATAATATTATTAGACTGTGTAATTGGACACATATATATAGATGCCTATGGTAGGGAAGTAGAGTAGACGTCCATATATAATAGAGTCCAGTGCGGTTGATTAATTAAAGTCCCTCCTCTTTATTTATTTATTTTATTTAATCTGTCATGAGATGTAGCCAACATTCTGGACCACTAAGGCCCGTTTGGTTTACTGAAAAGGTTGGAATGGAAAGAAAGGAAACAGAATGGAAAATTATTGACCGAGTGGATATTTGGTTGATACTAAAAAAGAAAATAATTTAATAGAAAATTTTATATTTGGTTGGTTAAAAGTGATGAAAAATTAGGTAGGAAAATATACAAATGACCTTATTACCTTTAATGAGTATTTATTAATAAATTCATATTCTAACTTAAAAATAAAATATTAAAAAAATTCAATTACTCATAAGACTTAAAAATTATAATTTAAATAAATATAATTATTTAATATAAATATAAAAATGTGTCAGCTCTGAATGTGGCTTAACATCATTTTCACCCAATTTATAATGAAAATCATCCTCGAAATTGTCATCAACAAAAAGGCTTCTTACCTTTTTATCTATATTCTCCCATTCATCTACAGGCTCCAATGATATTGTCTGGTGAAACTTCTAACACAAATTATTTTTTTACCATTAAGAGTCCATTAGCTTTAATTTTTATATCTCATTCCAATATATCTTTAGATACCTTAAATAAGTTTTACATAATCAAGAGAAGTTCTCATAATAATCATTTAGCACTTGACTTTCTTACATCTTCTTATTATCTTTGAGTTCAAGAATCATGATAATTTTTAAATTATCACAACCTCCTCTTTTTAACTCTAAACATAGCAATGATCTATCCCCATAAAGCTTTATGTATCTACTTTCCAATGAACTAAATTTGACTCCAAAATTTATTGTAGACAAAAAGATATGATCAATTTAGTGAGTAGAAGTCTTAACCAAGGCGTTAATCCTATATTTCATATTGTGAATAGCATATCTCCAACATATGATACTCTTTAGTGATAAAATTGATATCATTGAACCATGTTCTAAATTTAGTTTCATATGAATCAAGTTTCACCTCAATCAAATAAGTATATCTTCAGATATATTCAAAATATTCAACATATATCGATGTAGAGTAGAACTGAAAAATGAAGAGATTAATCAATTAGTTAATATATTAATTTTTATTAATCGATTAATTCAGGAAAAGATATTCAAGTATGTCTATTTTGCTGAATTAATCGATTAACTAATCGATTAATCTCTTCATTTTTTACTACTCTGTTATGCTCTATGTCAATATAGGTTGAGTATTTTAACTATATTTCAATATCTACTTATTCGATTGAGGTGAAACTTGATTCTTATGAAACTACACTCATAATGCAGTTAAATAATACTAATTTCATCACCAAAGAGTCTCATATAAGGGATATATGCCATTCGTAATATAGAACATAGGATTAACATTTTGGCCATGACCTATACTCACTAAATTGATTATATCTTTTTGTCTATAATAAATTTTGGAATCAAACTTGGTTAATTGGAAAATAGACATAGGGAGCTTTTTGGGAATAAGTCATTTGCTATGTTTGGAGTTAAATAGAGGAGATTATGATAATTAAAAGATGACTATTATTATGGGATATTCAATATATTCTATAGCTGAGGAAGCCATCGTCTCATGAGCATCACTATTGTCCTGGGATGTTCAATATATTCTATAAGTGTAATTTATAGTATTAATCAAACAATTATTGTATTGATGTATACTAATTGATTAATGAATTTAAATTTGATTTTCACAAAATGATTCTGAACTAATTGAACAGTTAATGTATTAATATAGATTAATCAATTAATAGAGTTTGTTTTGACTAAAGGAAAAATATTTCTGAATGAATTAATCGAATAGACAATTAATTAATATAGAGTTTGCTTTGTCAATAGATTTTTGTATCTTACACACTCCACTAGCTTCTGACAGAGCACAAGCTTATTTCGGCAAGTTCTTCATAGCTACGATCTTAAGGGCTCTGCTCACTCCAATGTGTTTTTTTATATAATCGAGGGTAAATTTGTATTTAGCATTTTGGCACCACAAAGAAAAAATAGGATCCCACCAAAATAGGCGGGATATGATTTTTCCACCTTTAAAGGAAAATTAGGGGAGGCCGAAAAATTGGTTACTAGTAAATAGGCAAACCAAACGTATACTGCTAGAGAGAAAATTAAGTTTTTCTTTTCCCTTCTCAAATTTTCAGCTAACTAAACAAGTCATAAATATGATATCTTCGCTTTCTAACTATAATAAAGGTTTCTGAATGTATGATTCTCTCCTAGAGATACCATTAATTACTATACCTCTTCCTCCTAGCTTATAATGAGGCTAGCCATGAGTTTCAAGGAAAACTTTATTCATTTTAAGAAATTCAGGGTATTAATTTCTCTATATTAAAAATATACATGGGTACCTCTAGTTGATGAGTTAGATGGTGACTTATATTTGGAACTAAAATTACCTCTAGTTAATGCCATATAATAATGACTAGGAGGAGTATGTTGATAGAGTTTCGTATTAATAGGAGTAATATTAGAAATTATTTAAATTTTAAGATAAATTCAATACATTTAACTGGTTTTATTGATAGGAGATAGAGTATAATAAGCGCTAGAGTGATAATTTTTACTGTAAAAATGGACTCTGATTGTTTTCTTTAGGGGCAGTGGGGTCACGGACTAGCCATGAATGCAGAGACCCGCAAATTACTCGATTTTGTAATTGTCACAAAACTCACCTAACTCTTAGAAATTAAACCCATTTATATTTTCTCTTTGTATATTGCAATATTGAATTGTGTATGCAGACACGTCCCATTCGCAAACACCTTACAGAATCTTGATACGTCCCATCCCCAGCGACTTCTTTCTACTTTGGACTTGCTTTGTCACTGTTTTTTTCATTATTGTTGATAGCAAATCCAAATCCTCCATATCTTAGGATTCCATTGAGTGGCTGCTACGTAGTGATTAATTTTTTTACTGCTTCTTATGCCTTCCATCAAATGTCATAAAATATTCTTTTTATAGGGATGAGAGATGTATTACATGCTATAGCAATAATTAATGGTGCTAATTTGCTATTTCCCGCGGATTGTTTAGTGAATCTAATCCCTTATATAATTCATCAGCCAGCATTACCCAGCTTAGAAACTAATAATTTATGGATAAACAAGTGCAAATTGAGCTACCTCGATAAAATATAACAATGCAAAGTGAAGTGGAAGTTATGAGAGAGATATAGACTGAAAGGACGTTTAGGAAATCCATGTCTGATCTATTTTTCTCCCTTTAAAACCTTCATTCCCTTTCTTGGTCTTTCACCTTCCACAATTTACCCACTTCAAATTATTTTTTTACTTATTTTCTTTTCTTTTATTCTTCTTCCTCCAACTCCAAGTCGATCTACTCTAATTTTGAAGAATGCGTGATTCAATGTTCAATTCGATACTTCGAACAAAGGGACCAAGTACATATGTTTTTTATACTTCAAAATAAGTAAGAAAAATTGAGTTGCCCGCACTGCTTAAAGAATAGGGTTTTTTTTAAAAAAAATCATAAATATTGATATATTAGCAAAATCTATGGCTAAGTCATGATCTGTATTCCATTCTGAAACGTGTCTTGGTTATTATGAGTGAATAACTTGAATATAGTCCAAAACATGTTTTGAACGAAAAAATATCTTGTGATTTTATATGTTTGAGCATAAAGACATTTGAGAAATGAGAAGCATAATTTTTTTTCTTTTGGAAAGTGACAAATTAAAGTCTGAAGACAAATAATGATATTTAAAGACCTTAAATTTTAAAAACGAGAAAAGAAAAAACTCAAGTCCTTGGCGGGAAAAAATCAGTTGCACCAAACACGGGTAGAAAATAGGCATTCTAAACTGGTTGAAAATAGGCTTCTACACCGGACTAGGCCCGATGTAGAAATAGCCCGTGTAGAAAGTATGATATTTCAACCGGTGTAGAAAATTAACTTTTTTAAATCGGTTATTCCATACAACCGGTTTAAAAGTAATGTAAAAAAAAATTGAAAATCGAAAAACTCTGGATTCAAATAAGATAAGCTTCTAAACCAGTTTCTCCATTAAAGCACCAAAATTTTTTCTTTCTTCGTCATAAATCTGAAGGAGGAGAAGAATGATAAAGAAGAATATGTACCTGTAAAACATAAATAGAGAACAAAAAAGAGGAAGAAAGAAAAATCCAGAGAACCCATAAATGAAAGAAATGAAAACTCAGATATATAAATAGAAACAAAAACCTATAAACACTATTATCTAATTGAAGAATCATAAAAATACCATCACAATTCCTTCGGGTTACTTGCTCAAATACAAACAAAAAATATTTAAACAGAACCAAGAAATGAATGAAATGAAAATTCAAATATATACACATAAACAAAAACCTAGAAACGTCATCACCTAATTGAAGACATCACAGAAACATCGTCACAATTCCTCTGACTTACCTAGTCAAAAGTAAACAGAAATATATTTAAACAAAACTTAAAGAAAGAAACAAAAAATAGACACCCACCATCGTAGATCTAGGTCTTATTCTTTTGTGAGTTTTAGACTTGAGAACGACATACTTTAACAATAGAGAACGACTAGCACAATTATGAGCCATCGCATATCTAGGTCTTCTTCTTCAGTGAGTTTTAAACAGTGTGTTACGAAGGCGGAGCTTCCTATCACCATGTGTTCTCCCTTATTTGGTTTTCTCCATTGACGATGATGTGATCTGTGAAGATAAGGAAACGCAAAAAACTAATGCATTTTGTCAGATTTTTAATAGTAAGGACATTTTACACTGGATGCCATTACATTAGATGTATAATATTTCATCTTTTATACCTGTCATGTATACATCGGGTGTAGAATATGTACATAAAGATATTCTATACCATATGCCATTTCTTTTATACCGGTCATGTGTACATCAGGTATAAATATTTTATCCTTATTTATAAAAATACCACCGCTCGTTTCTTTTACACGGTTATGTTTACATTAGGTGTAAATATTTTACCCTTATTTAAAAAAATATAATCGGCCATTTTTTTAAATCATTTCCTAGATAACCGATTTAAAAATGTAGTTTTAAAAAATCTATTTTGTACTAGTAAAAATACCTTTGTTCAATTAAAAACATAATACTCCACTTATTTAACTAATTTTAGTATATTAAAGAAGTTATTTAAATTAGTTAATATGATAAATTTTTTTGTAAAATACCTTAATCATCTTTGTTAACTCCCTCATTCCATCTTTTACTTGACTATTGTTAATAGAGTATTAATATGGGTAATTTAAGAAAAAAATATAAATATATAAAATAATTCTTATATGTATGACCATAATAAGTCCCCAATTATATACTACATTAAGGATATGAGGAGTAGTAACTTTTAAAATTGATTGTAAAACTCAAATAAGATATGAATCTAAAAATAATTTTTGGAATTAGTGTTTTGGTTTAGCAGATTTTCTCATCAGTCAAGGACCTAAGAGCCTGTTTGGATTAGATTTTGGAGAATATATTTTAGAAAGAATAAATTTTAGAGAATAGATTTTTGGGAGAATATATTATGGGAATAATAGATTTAAAAATAGAGATATTTTAATGATTAGTAGTATAATCATTTTTCATATCGGTAAATTACCAAAAAGGGTATGATTTGATTAAAAGTAGGAGAGAGGGTAGATAAGAAATAAAAGAGAGGAGAGAGTGTAGAGAAGAGAGAGGAGATAGGAGATAGGGTGAATGAGAGAGATGAGAGATGAGAGAGGGTATAAGAAAAAGTATGGTTAATATAGTAATTAGATAATCCATAAATTCTTTTACTATTTCAAAAACTATTTTCAATAGTTTATTCAAAACTATAGTTTTAAACCATAGTTTGGCCAAAATCACTTTTGGACAAAAATGACTGTTTATTTAAAATTTTTCTAAACTAAAATTTTACCCAAAAGTGATTTTCAAACCGAAGTGCCAAACAGGCACCAAGTCTTTTCTAGTGTTTGTTTTGGAATTTAAGGTTTTTAAATGCCATTATTTTTCACTGACAAAACAAAAAGTATTTTGTCCAACATTGTCTCGAATAAAATTATTTTCAATAGAAAGATATATTTTTTTTAACAAAACAAAGTGTGTTTTGGTGAAGGTTTACCATTTGTATCAACGTGCATTATTAAAATTGGGCCTAGGTTTGCCATTTGTATGAAAGTTAAGTTAGGCTTATGTTTGAGGATAATTGACGGCTCATTCTACCCAATATTAGTATCACCTAGGAGAAACAGAGACTTTACCCTACAATTAGATCGTGAGTGAACCCAACCTCTTTTAAAAATTCCTTTTGCCAAAAAAGAAAATTGGGCCCAAAGCAATGAGACCCCATTACAGTTATGATGTATGCTAGGTTGAGTCTCAACCTTGTGGGAGTAGCATGCTTCCCATCTTTGGGCAATGGACCTCATCCCTAACGATCGCAAGGGTTAATTTTGAATTTTAACTTATTTTAATCATATTCATCGTTCATGGTTCAGCTAGTAAAAGGATGAAATATGCAATTATTTATATTATATTTGATCAATTAGGAGTACCAATTTATTGTAATTCTAGTTATGGTATTTAAAAAGGCATTAGGTTTATGTTGAGAGTAATTAATAACTCGTCCTGCCTGACATTAGTATTACCTAAGAGGAAGGAGATTTCGCCCTACCTTTAGATCCTAGGTGAGCCTAACCCATTTTCAAAATTTTTTGTAAAAAAAATCTTATTTTAATCATATTTAAGTTACCAACAAGGGTTAGGTCTAGCGGAACTCATAACATAATAAATCAATACTTGAATTCCTTTAGAAGAGGTGTACATATTTAGTACCCGATAATATCTCAAATAGAATTATTTCTAATAAGAGGGCTTAGGGGAAAAATTATATTGAATTTAAGTATCATTAACATGCTATAAAGAAATAGTATTTGTTTTAGACAAAATCATTTATTTTGAAGTAACCTATAAAGTCTCATTTGGAGTTGATATTCGGATTCTTCGCTATGGATCTTAATCATACGTGATGATATTGATATTTTTTTTCTAAATATAGCTATATTCCTATTTAAAGTATTATCGGTTACTAAACATTTCTCCTAAGAGAGATTTAAACCTTAATTTATCACAACACATCAAGTTGTGAGTGTTGAGAGGAGAATTCATAAATCATAACGAGGTCTTATTATTTGACTTGTGCCTAATGGATCACAACAACGCCGCCATCAAATCATTTATATATAGGCATAGCCACTTGTGAGCCCTTTGAGTTTCATGTAATTAACTACCGCTAATCATTTCATTCTAAAAGCATCGCACAAGTTAATTAAGTTAATTAATCCCTTGGACATCAAGAATCCATTTGATATTACAAGCCTCTAGCTACTGAAAACAAAAAGAGGTCAACGAGATGATGACAAGGCGAAAGTCCAATGATCTGCAAAGAATGATCATTTGAAACCTACCACTTGCTTTGAATTAATTTCCCGGCATGCCCATACAGAACTGTCTCTGCAATTTAATTCAACACAAAGCGTCAGCAAAAGAAGACGCGTTGTGGCAGAGTTGACCAGCTCAAATTTACTCAGCACCATCCATCTAATTTATACAGAACCTTTCATACATACTTGTTTGTCTAATTAGTTATTACCCCGCGTTTGACTTCTTTTCCAGTTGTTCCTCAACTTGCAAAAGATTTTTTGAGTTCAGGACATGCGTGCAGTTTAACAAAGGCTAATTAAGAACCATGATAATTTGAGCAATTTCTTAAGGTTAATATAAGACATTCTTTTATTTTATATATCATATTTATTATTTTTTTCTAAATAAATTTGTCCAACTTATAAACTGGTAAGTAACCTAATGTTACAAAAAAAGTATTTATCCAATCCTTAATATAAGTGTTAATTGATTTTCTTATACAGATTAAGGAAACCAAATAAATCATTTAATAATAACTAATATAAGAGTTAATTGACTAATTTTAATATATTAATGAGTATATAATATGAATTCATCCTGAGAGATTAGATTTAATTATAATTAACTGATTTATTTGACTTTATTAATCTAAGTCAATTAATTTTTATATTAAGGATCGAATGGAGTATTTTAAAGAGATCATGCCATATATATTATAATTAAATAATTTTTTTTAATTTTTTTAATCTTGTCAAACTATATATAAATAGGTTTTATATTAAAGATGAGGAGTAGTTTCTAAAATTTTAAAATATTGGTGATGATCGATCTGAACATGAATGCGTCCTCTTGGGATGGTCTTAACGCTGCGCCTGCTAAACTAAACTATATGGTCATTTTGTGATGTGACACTAATGAATCATGCATGGAAGCAATTCGTTGATACAATGAATGACACTAATGAATCATGCATGGAAGCAATTCGTTGATACAATGAATTGAAGTGCATTATCTACCATTTCACATATATTTGAATTTCCTAGTTTCATGACAATATTAAATGTTAGGGCCATTCCTCAACGGTTCAGAACGTGCCCCAATTAATGGCTGCTCCATGGAACAGTTATGTAGGCTAGTGGACGAAGCCTATAAAAGGCATAGACTGATAGCAATGAACTGCAAGCTCATGCACATTACTTGATTTCTTTACATACTTCTTCTGTGGTAAGAAACAATGGCAGCTTTACGTGGAAAATGGCTCTTGGCGACTGTTCTCGTTCTTTGCATTGTTCTTCAATTAAGTTGGATCACTGTTGGGGATAATAACAGACTTGAGGAGGCTACGTTCGGAGACGATGATTGTCGATTCAGACGTGGACCACGCTGCAGAGGTTGGTTTGGTCCCCGTGGGCCTCGCGGCCCTCGCGGTGGTTTTGGTGGTGGTCCTCGAGGAGGAGTTGGAGGAGGAGGGGGTTTTGGTGGTGGAGGAGGTGCAGGTCACGGTGGAGGTTTCGGATCTGGAGGTGGAGTTGGTGGTGGCGCTGGTGGAGGCGTTGGGGGCGGTGGCGGCTTTGGTGGCGGGAGAGGAGGTGGTGTTGGAGGTGGGTCGGGACAAGGTGGAGGTTTTGGTGCTGGGGGAGGTGTAGGCGGCGGAGCTGGAGGAGGAATTGGTGCTGGTGGTGGTGGGGGTGGGGGTGGAGGAGGTGGCGGTGGCGGTGGATTGGGTGGTGGTTCGGGACACGGTGGAGGCTTTGGAGCTGGAGGTGGTATTGGTGGAAGTTCTGGAGGTGGGGGAGGTGGAGGTGGAGGTGGAGGTGGGGGAGGTGGAGGTGGTGGTGGTGGTTCAGGACATGGTGGAGGCTTTGGAGCTGGAGGTGGTGTAGGTGGAGGTTCTGGAGGCATAGGTGGTGGAGGAGTTGGGGGAGGAGGTGGAGGCGGCGGCAGCGGATTGGGTGGTGGTTCAGGACATGGTGGAGGTTTTGGAGCTGGAGGTGGTGTTGGCGGAGGCGCAGGGGGCTCTGGTGGTGGTTTAGGACATGGTGGAGGCTTTGGAGCTGGGGGTGGTGTTGGCGGAGGTGCAGGGGGCTCAGGTGGTGGAGGAGGAGCAGGCGATAGGAGGGGCAGAGGTATAGGAGGAGGAGGAGGAGGATTTGGGATAGGAATTGGAATTGGAATAGGAGTAGGAGCTGGTACTGGCCATGGATCTGGCACTGGCACGGGCACGGGCACCGGTTCCGGCTCTGGCTCCAATGGGGGCGGTCGACATTAAGCTTAATTATTCCCTTCTGTTGCATTTCAAGTCTTCTATTTGTAGTGTGTGTGTATAAGGTGTTGAGTGACTTTCGTTTAACAACGGCTCGATTATGAATTCTTGGGAGTCAATGTTGTTGTAGTTGTTTCGAGGTTCAAGACAGTCAATGTCGGTATTATCACTATCTCTTTACTCCTATCATCTTGTACTTGCCATCGCCCATTAATATTATATATATAAATATATTCCTCATATAAAATAAAAATAAAAATATCTAACACTTGATGCATATGCACACCAGATTTACACGTCAATCTATCTCAAATGCATGCAATATAACTTGCACTCATAAAATGCATTTAATCAAGGGATAAAAAATAGTCTGATTAAGAGAATATATGTCTTTTGGGAAAAAAATTGCGTGGGTAAAATATTATTGAGTCGATTAATTAATAATAGTCTAAGGTATAATTTATCCTAGAATGTCGGACAGTTAGGGAATGAGAAAGTCAAATGCATTCTGGAGCCTCTGGAAAAACACTCTTGTACACCAAAAATAGGAAGCTTGAAAATGAATGGGGACGCGAATATCCAGCTAAACTAGATGGCGAGGAAAAAGGCTAAAGGGATAAATTAATTAACATATTCATGAAATTAAAATTAAGATCTTCAAGACAAATTTGATCGTCGTAGAAGCAAGAATTTCTCTTCATGCTAACTACCCAACCATCTATTTCTCAAGTACAAGGCATAGGCAAAGCACAGTCTGCAACTCTGATTCAAAACAAGCTCCTGGGAATCTAGGGTTTCGTAGATTATTATTATTATTATTATTTGCAGAAGAAGAAGATGTTGGTGCCGGTGTATTCAATGATAGCTGGGGAGCTGACGGTGGTGGTGCTTCTGCTATTCAATACGCCGCTGAGGCAGGTGGTGATCATGACGTTGGATAAGATGAAGCAAGGTCGAGGCCCCGTCATCGTGAAGACGGTGGACGGCACACTCTTCGTGCTCTTTGCTTCAAGCCTCTATGGTGTCGTCTCCATCCACCAGCGTAACAGTAACGACTCCACCGTCGTCAACCCCACCGACCAATTCCTTCTCTATAAGAATATGCTGGAAGCTTCCACCATCGGTGCTTTTCTCATCCCCCACCTCTTCTTTTTACCATATCTGAATCCATAATTAACTTACTCCAATAATTATTTGGTACTAACTAATATAGAGTGAGTCTAAAATATCCTATTACATTTCTCGAATGAGACACTTTTTTTTTTTTTTACACTTTTGATAAAAGAAACTGGATATCTAGATTCACTAAATTCTATTAAAAAAAATAATTGCCTGCTGCTGAGCTGTGCTATCCAAGGGCTGCATTGCCCCGCCCAGTACAGTTGTGTTTATCTTCGGGCTTCCGGCCCATCTTAAAAGCCCATTGGGAGCATCTTATCTGCCTGCTGCTTTGCACATGGCCTTGCTTTCTTTATTTCAATCGTTGCTATATCTATGAACAGGATTAAAGTTTATAGGGATTAGTCATTAGTTCTAATGATGAATATTTTAAGCTTACCTAAAAAAAAGAGCAGCTTATGTGATGCTTCATTATGAGTATATACCCTTAATATATGATATATATATATATATATAACTAATTTGATTGGATTAAAGAAATTAGTTAATATGACATGTTTTTCTTAAAATACCCTTATAAACTTTTTTAACTCCCTCCCTCCCTTCCTCTATTACTTATTAATATGTATAATTTAAAAAATATTTAATATATATAATAAATATATTTTATATTTAAGATTAAAATTAACTTTTCAAGTCATATATTAAGAAGGATTGGAGGATGATTTAATAATTATAACGTCTCTCAACCAAGTCAAATTCTAACTTTGGTGAACGAATTTTAAAAACTCAACCTTCATCTCTGCAAATGATAACTTTAAACGAAAATGCTGTGACATGAGGAAAACTGTTTTCCCAGGAATTGAAAATTTTGAAGGAATTGGAGAAGATGACAGATATAATTATCATGTTACAGTTAATTAATTGTGGCTTTTAGGACATTGGATCTTTCAGCTTATATGTATTGGTAACATTTGAATTGCGATAATGCATTGCCATTTTTAATTATCTAGCTCCAAGTTTCTTATGTATCACACAGCAGACTTCACTTTTTTTGTGGCATATTTTGGTATTGCATATCATTCATTGTTTTCAGGATACTTTGTTGCATAGTAAACTCCTACTGATTACTTTATATCGGATAAAATTATAGTCTCTTTAGTCTTTAATATAAGAATTAAATAACTAATTTATGAATAACCAATTCATTCATTTGTAAAAAAACACATTTTAGTTTCCTTATTATACCATTTATAATTATGTACATTGTAACGAACCAGTTTGAATGCTTATCACTTTGATGAGAACCCAAATCTCATGTGATCTAAACTGTCCAGATCAGATATGGATAATCCAAATCTATTTTTGTTCTTTTTTTTAAATAATTATTTTAATGGGTACATAATATAAAATAGAGATAATCTCTTAACTATCATTTTTTTAAAAAAAATGAGTTTTTTATTTAAAAATGCCAGTGGAAAAAAGATAGAAGTTCATATCTAATGAGCTTTAGGTAATCATCAAAATGACGGGCACATAAACGGCATCCACATTATAACTACTCTTGATGGAAACTACTTTATTATATGCAAATAATATAGATACTTTGAGAAAAAATTATAAATTTAAGAAATAAAGTGGATTAAATATTTATATCTAGAATCAAAGTAAACCCCTTATATAGCTCTGATACATTTAGGATAGAAGGGAGTATTATTTTTCATTCAATAAAATTAGTTATATGTCATTATCTTATTTCTCCTTGCATAAGAAATTTGCCCTTGTATTATATATATGTGTGTGTGTTGTATGTTATATATTTTGACATGTGGGTTTGTTCAGGGTTTGCACTGTGCCTGTCTATGATTATTGATAGATTCCACAATTACATAAGAGAGCTTAGGACCCTAAGGAACAGCATGGAGGAAGCTAAGAAGCAAATCCGAAATGTGAAGGATGAAAATAAACCAGTGAGTGCAGAAGATGAGAAACCATTGGTTGAAGAGGTAGCAGTGTTGAGGCCCAAAGTGAAGCAACTTGAATCTGAATGTGAAGTGAAAGATGGCAAGGCCAAGGCTTTGGAAGTTGAAGTCGAATCTCTTAAGAAGCAATCCGAAGGATTACTTGTAGAATACAATAAACTCTTATCTGACAATCAGAATCTTCGGTCTCAGCTCGATGCCTGATCACAACATATTAAATACATCGCAAACCAATTAATTTTTTCCTTTTAATTTTTATCAGATTCTTTCCTGTTACGAAAAACGTTCAGGTTTTTTCAAACCCAAAAATGAGGAGGTCATAGTTGGAGTTATATTTATGTGTGTAAAGATTTTAGACTGCTTCTTTAGCGAGCGGCCTCTAATTCCCTTTTTCTAATGCCTCTTCAATTGTCACAACCTTCTAATTGGTTTTTTATTTTTCTATGGATCATTATATTCTATATAAAACGAGTGACATTTTGATATTTTATGCATAAAAAATAGTTTAGTTTCAAATTTTTTATAATTTTTCAAAGAAAATACTTTAATATTGTGTAATTTAAACTTATTTTATTTTAAAAATGTCATAAAAAAAATTCAAAACTGCACCATTTTTGTCTATAACATATCAAAATGTAACTCATTTTATATATAATCTAATGATATCAATAGAAAAAAAAAAAGACATTGAGAAGGTGGAAGCATTACCAAATACATTAGAGGCCCTTGTCTTTTAAAAAAAAAAACCGTCACACACAATCACATGATAATTACATTGATACTTGGAAAAAACTGGAAGTACTTAACGCCTAAAAGGTAATCATAGCTTCTTGCTTTAACAGTCGAACCTTCCACTCTAACTGCTATAAATAGAGAACCCATTTACAAAGCAAGTTCATCAGTAATCCATTATGGCTCTTACATTTCCAAAACCATCCAAACTCATTTCCTTCTCATTGCTTCTGATGATAGCCTTAGCTCTGAGTCCTTGGGAAGGCAATGGTGAACAACAAAACATGGTGTTCTTCCTGCAAGATGTGGCGACAGGATCTAACGCGACGGTTGCCCCGGTGGCCGGTGTAAGAGGGAAGGAATGGTCCTATAACACATTTGGAACCATTTATGCTGTTGATGATCCTGTAACACTGGGTCCTAATAAGAACTCAGCCCCAGTTGGAAGGGCTCAGGGTTTGCTTGCAACTTCTTCTTTGGATGGGTCTAATGTGAATGTGATTATGTCTATTGTGTTCACTAATTTGCAGTATAATGGAAGCACGTTGCAGATTCAAGGCGTTAGCCGTCAATCTGAGAATTACAGAGAGATGTCTGTGGTTTCTGGGACTGGTAGGTTTAGGTTTGCCAGAGGGTTTGCTGCGTTGGAGACTTACTATTATGATCCCAATACTACTTACTCTATCGTCCGCTTGTCTATTACTTTGCTCAATGCTTCTGGTCATTAAATTTCAATAATGTCTTTTGAATATCATCTTAATTAGTCTTTCATATTTAATGGGAAATGTGTGGACGTGTAACTGAATCCTTCATCATTTACTGTTTTGAGGGTTCGCGTCTTAATAATATATGAATATGATTATGGTATTTGTGGTTTCAATGTTGATTTTCTGTAGTCTTAGTCTCTCAGATCGATCAGTTTTGCATCTGCTACTGCAGTTATCAAGTAATGCTTATGAGGTCTCAGGTAAGGGAAGTCCAATAACAACAAATAAGAATATATAATGATAAATTCAAGAAAATAACAACAAATTTGTACTGTTCATTTATTGAGAATTTTTAATGATTAGATCTCATTTTTAGTCAGGCTGGTCGGAATCATATATATATATATATATATATATATATATATATATATAATCTCATCTCCAAATATCAACTTCCCTCAATAACTCTTAAAGATTACAAAATTGTTCGGAGGATAATTAAGACATATCATATTCGCACACAAACGTAGAGGTATGACCAAAATAAAATGATTAAGGGAAGAACATACTACAGAAAATAAATTCAATTAAATTGCAAAAGCGGAAAACAATTTTGGGTTAAATCCAATAAATAAATAATATTATATCTAGTCCTTAATATAAGAGTTAGATAACTAATTTAGATATATTAATGAAATTAGTTATATTAATTATTTATAACAAATATGATTTAATTTTATTAAAATGATATCTTTTATTATAACTACTTGGATGGAAATTTTTTAATGAATACAATCAATAAGGATATTTTAAAAAAATTATAAATTTAGAGGACAAAATAAATTGATATCTTATATCTGAGACTAAATATAACCCTTCAACTAATTTTTATATTAAAGACTATATGGAATAATAAGTATATGATTGATTGCTTTAGGCGATTTGCAACACACCTGGGGTTTCTTCCATGTGACACATTTACACGTTTGTATATAGCACATTTCATGATTGATGCCAAGATTTATTCACCGTTACCATCGTTACTTGGTCTAGTATATAACTGCCAGTTACGATGAACACCAAATTTGGATCCTCCATATGGTACTAGATATTTTAATTTTATTTTTTATATATTTCTAATATTAATCTTATTTATTATATAAGTTTATCTATAATCTTTTTAATTTAATATAATTTTACCTATAGTTTTTAATTTTTTGCAATTTTTAATATTTGAAAAATAATATTATATATAAAATTATACCAAATTAAAAAGATTATATAAGAAATTGTATTAAATTAAAAAGATTATGAGTAAAAATATTATTAAAATAAATTTTATTTATTTTAATAAAATATTTGTTATATATATGGCCTGATGCGAGTCTATGACACCAAATTTTAGAGATTTAGTCACTTATTAAGTATGCGGAGATTTGTTAGTTGCTATTCAACATTTTTATTTCTACCACTTAAGTGGTAATTTATTTCTACCTTCCTTCTTTTGTGATTACACCTCATCCAAATTCCAACTCTAATGGCCACGGTACGGTAATTAAATTATTCACAAACTTTCACCAACTTGAAGAGTCACCCATACGTGGCACCTATGCTTCTTCAACTAGGCAGAAGATGATAAAGATGTGCATTGAAGTGGTTGATGTTGTTATGTGGGGACACAGTTAATGGAATTGGACCCCCTAATTTAATTGTTTTTATTAGGCCATTCGATCTGTATATTCAACCATGGTCGTGTTATTTTCAGTGTTGGCCCCCACTTTGCTTAAAGCCACTTCCTTCTTCTCTTCCCAACCAAGAATTGAAGGACAAAATATATCTCTTGGACCTCAGTTTGCTGCGTACGTATACTAGTCCCCGAAAATTTCAATAAAGTGCATTGGGTCAAATTGCATCCAGCATCGTCTTGAGCTATTTTTCCAATAGTATTTAACATTTTAGTTCATCTAATATGCTAAAATATCTTTTAGTAACACTTAATATTCAAAACATTTTTCTATTAATTTTTTAGACATCGGACGCCCTAAAATATTTTTCAAATAGTACTTAGTATCTTAAATTTATAATATTTATTACTAATTAATGAAAAAAATACTTCAAGAATAAAATTATATTAAAAATACTTTAAGATGTTGGTTTGCTACTAAAAAAATATTATAGGTAATAAATGTATTACAAATTAGTTTATAATATTAAATACTACTTGAAAAATATTTTAGGATATTGAGAAAATATTTTAACCATAGAATGCATGTTATTCCAAATAAGGCCTAAAATTGATTCTCTTACAAAAAAAACAGTAAATCTCTCAAAATTTGCACTGATGATTCCTAAAATATATCTCAAATTTAATTAAAATTGGGGAATCATAAGCATGTTAATCCTAGAATAAATTCTAAAACCTCCTTCATACACGCTCTACGTGTTGCAAAATTTCTTCCTCTTTCTTCCATTTTCATGGGACAAATATTCATTGTATTCCCACGCGTCTCCAATTATTTCATTCCTCCACACAAGATGGTAGGTCCTCAACCGAACATGGCAACTTACCTCTGCAACCAGCCTGCAATAGCAAGTGACCAAAGAACCTTCATTTTATTATAGATATGAACACCCTTCAATATATTTCATGTTGAAAGAGAACGAATAATTTAATGTAGGAAACGAATTATAAAATTCAGATCGTCAGTTGGCAGGTTGAGATCTGATTCCTTTCCATTATGAATCCAAAGATCTTAATCAATCAAAATGAAAGGAAAACACCAGCTTCAAAGTAGTTGACGAAGACATATCCATCTGGCCTTCAATGCTCGATGAGACACAACCAGAGTTAGGTCATTTTCATTCCTATTTTTCAAATAGAAATCAAATTTAGTGGCTCTAAAGAATCATTAAGTACATAGAACAAACTCTAAAAATATTCTCAGTTAATTAATGCATGAACTATTCATGAAAACAGTATAAGAACAGAGCAATGCAACCGGCTCAGCCGTCATTATTGTTGCTTCTGATCAAGTATTTTCCTTTGTCTATAAATACATTGTCTTGTTTTCAGGAATTGAACTGGGAATGCAAATACGGCCAAAATGAGTGAGGGAGAGAAACAATCCCAATCCCAATCACAACCACAGATAGTGGTAGAAATCGATTATTCAATCACAGAAACCGAATCAAATCCCAATTCTATAATTCATGTTCTTTCTTCTTTATTTTCCATCTTATCTAAGATCCATGCAGGGTACTTCAGGATTGCTTTGGCTCTCGCGAGTCAAGCTTTACTGTGGAAGATCCTCATAGAGCCAATCGAAAACGCTCATGCTCTTAGTCGTTTGTTCTCAATAATACCTTCTACGGCTTTGATTCTGCTATGGACTGTAGCATTAGCCACGCTGGTTACACTCTCTTTTCTCTACATTCTAAGATGTTTCTTCCAGTTTCACAAGGTTAAGGATGAGTTCTTAGACCCGGTGGGAGTAAATTACCTGTTTGTCCCCTGGATCTCCGGGTTGTTCTTGCTACAAGCATCACCCCATATTCCTCCGACCACGGTTCACTACCAAGTGTTTTGGTTCTTGTTGGCGGTTCCTGTGGTGGCGCTTGATGTGAAGATCTACGGGCAATGGTTCACCAAAGGGAAGCGACTTCTGTCGATTGCGGCTAATCCCACTAGTCAGATATCGGTGATCGGGAACCTGGTGGGGGCTCAGGCGGCGGCGAGAATGGGTTGGAGAGAGAGTGGTTTGTGCATTTTTCTTTAGGGATGGCTCATTATTTGGTTCTGTTTGTGACTCTATACCAGAGACTCGCCGGAGATGATAGCCTCCCTGCAATGCTTCGTCCTGTTTTCTTCTTGTTCTTCGCTGCACCCAGCGTCGCTAGCTTATCCTGGCATGCCATTTCCGGCAAGTTTGATGATTTCTCAAAGCTGCTCTTCTTCCTCTCGCTTTTCCTCTTCACGTTCCTGGTAAATAAGATATTATTCTTATTATACGATCAAAATATATGAATATTAAGTATTTGATTAGAAACGGTAATTAACTTGGTGGGGTTTGTTTGGTATTATTAATTAGGTTTCGAGGCCTTTGCTGTTTAATAGGGCGATGAAGAAGTTCAGTGTGGCGTGGTGGGCTTATTCTTTTCCGTTGATGGCGTTGGCGTCAGCACAGTACGCGCAGGAGGTGAAGGGGATCATAGCCCACTCGCTTATGTTGCTGTTATCTTCAGTATCAGTGTTGGTGTCTCTCTTCTTAATGGTCGTCACTGTTCTTCACAGTCACAGGCCTCCAACTGATGATTCTACCGCAGAAGCTTCTTCTCATGATACTGCCCCAAGCGACTGTGCAACCACGTCATCAAGTGTAATTGACTTAAATTGATCACTCAGTTCTTGTAACACAAATATGCATGAGTTTCACTTAAATAAATATATATATATATATGCTAAATTCAACTTATTAGACCAGAAGATCACAGCTGTAAATTAATTAGCCTATGAAATGAAATAAATAAATAAATTGTATCGTTACCTTATTTTGCTGCTATAAAATTTTACTATAACGACCTAAAACATGATGATTTAAGCAATAGATTGTTATTTTCTCCCTTCTCTTATTCTTCTGACTGTTTTGTTAACGACAATTTTGGGGGGTTTGGAGCTCATACGTTAAAACATATGATTAATATCTCTTAAATTCATATAAATTTTAAGTTTATCAAATTTTAAATTATGGGTTTTGGTTTCTATACAAATCATGTGACATTTAGTAGTGTTAAACTATATTCGTGGATTGTTAAGTTGAATTGAGAATGGATCTCTAACACAATTTATTTCATTCATAAGGTGTGAAACCTTATTTAGAGGGAATCAAGCTAAGTCTTTTCCATTTAATCTAAGGGTAGAGTAGCACTCAATATTTTGATATTATTTCTCATATACGGTCAGTATTTTAATTTTATTTGTAGTATAATTTTACTCATAATATTTTTAATTTGTTACAATTTAACCCATAATTTTTTTAATTTAGTGTAATTCTTGATACTTGAAAAATAATATCACGTTTGATACGCAGCATGACAGCTTGGGACTGACATAGGGATATGGAATGGCCTAAATTGGATCGTTTGGTACGTAGTATTGGAGAAACCTTAGAATTGGGTAATACCATATAGGTGAAATTGAATAATACCACCTCCCCCTTGGTATTGAATTTTCAGTCATAAGATCGAATTTTAAGACAAAAATGCCATTCCTTCTTTGTCTCATTTCCCTCTTCTTCTTCTTCTCGTTATATAAACCCTAACGCCATCGTCAACCACTACCTCTCTGGCACATTCTCTTCCTCTTCATACCTTACATCGATTGCTCATGACTAGGAAGGAGAATCATCGGTGGTGTCTGTCACTGAGGCGAGAATATGGGGAGGGGATAAAGGTGTTGGATAATGAGAAGAAATCTCTAAATGCCATGGTTAACATCCCTTGGTCGAGCTATGGATCTGGGTCTTGGTGGAACCGCTCAGTTGGGGAGATGGGTTTGGAGAAAATTGTGGAATTCAAGGAAATAGTTGAACAGTTAAGGTGGAATCTGGTGACCGTTACAGAGGAGAAGAAGAAGAAAACAACGACTACTTCACTGGTGACTTCGCCCACGATAATAACAACTTCACTGGGCTAAATTTTGGGGTTTAGGGCCAGGGGTACTATGGTCTTTTCATAATTTATAGCTAATTATAAAATAAAATTAATAAAATCATTCCTTTAAAATATTACTTCATCCCAAACATAATTTTAAAAGTACATTCTCACTCCCACTTCCAATCTCTATCTCAATCCCAATTCATCAAAATCCAGTAATGTGTACCAAATGTAACCTAAGATTAAGGGTATTCACGGGATAGGTCGAGACTAGGATAACCTCATCCAGTGTCCCATCTCGATACAGTACACGAGACGCATTTTGCATCCCATGTCATGTCCCGTCCTGAACGGGACCGGGACGGGTTCGGGACAGGACGAGAATTCCTAAATTTTATTTAAAAAATTAAACTATTAGATGTTTTATGTATAGTCTGTCTATCAATAACATATAATCAGAACGCAAAAAATAATAGAAGAAATTAAATCATCTCTAATATGATTACCAACTTAAAGCAACAAATACTATTAATTATACTACAAATACTATTACTTTTTTAATTTTTTCACTTCACCAACTGAACTTACTACTTTATTTGCAAAGAAATAAAGATATGTGATAAAGAGAAAAATAAAATCATCTAATAAATGAAACAAATAATATGATATAACTTTTACCATTTTCTATTTCTATTTTTACAAAATAAATAAATAAAATAAAATAAAAATTATTTAAAAAAAATGTTTAGGACGGGATAGGATTCACGAGAGTTAGATTGAGACTCGTCCTATCCCATCCTGACCTGATATATTTCTATCCCGATCCTTCATAGAACGGGATGGACCCATCTCAAAATACCCTAAACTGAGTTGGGACAATTTGGGATAGAAAAATTTGAACACCCCTACCTAAGATTATGGGTAAAATTGTACTAAATTAAAAAAATTATAAGTGAAATTATACCATAAATAAGATTAGAATATTGGTCGTACATAACAAATAATATTAGGATATTATATGTTATTTTATCCTTTAATCCAATCATCATTTGTCTCTGTGTGACTTTTTTTTTAAATTTATATATTTTTTATTTTTATCAAAAAAGTTTAAATAAATTACAAGATATGTTTGACTAATTACTTAAGTGGTTGGTTGACTTAATCTTTTAAGAATATTTATAATAATTATTAAATATAATATTCTCAAGGCCTTTAATTTGAGTCACCTTAACTTAAAGAAAATGTGTGCAAACAATTATGTAGATATAATATTTAAATATTTTGACACTAAACGGTTAAATCATTAAAACTATTTAGAAGACTCTAGTTGCTGTATTTTCGTATTAAAATTTTCAATAATATGATATGTGCATATTTTTATATAATTTTTAGGCTAAAATACCTAACAACTTCTTAAATATTTAGTCAATTACATATAACTTCTCTAGTATTTAAAAGTTTCAATTAAAGTTCCTAATATTTTATATTTTGATTATCAAGCCCCTACTATTAAAGTTAATAATTTTTACCATATCATAATTTTATATTTTTTTACTATATAACACGTTATTTTAAAAAATAATATTTAGTATTTAACATATAATTTTAAATTTTTTAATACTTAAAATAAAAATATTTAAATAACACTTTACATGTAATTTAAAGTATTTTTTAAATACTTAAAATATAAAATACTAAAAAAATATTTAAAATATTTATTTGACCATGTATTATTTAAATAAAATATAAAAAAATACTTAAAATTATATTGAAATTACTAAGTATTATTTTTTAAATAATGCGCTATATAATAAAAAATATAAAAATTATTACATGATAAAAACAGTTAACTTTAACAGCAATTTTAATGGTAGAGGTTAAATAATTAAAACAAAATATTAAAGACTTTAATTTAAATTTTTAAAGCTAGAGAAGTTATATGCATTTGGTTCAAAATTTAAGAAGTTTTATGTATTTAAACCTAATTTTTATACTTCATGGTCCCATGATTAAATTAAATAATTCATTTCCACTTTCCTACAGTCCGTCCTTATTATGAATAGTTAATTATAAATTTATATAGATTAAAAAATTTAATTAATTCTTTTTTATTGAGGTGATAAGAGGCCTCAACCACATAACGAGAACATAAATTCATATTTCAGGAAGTATACTTTTTGAGAGAAATAAAAACCTTTTGCATTGTAAGTTATAAAATAGTAAGATACTCTTGACTAAATAAAAAGATATTAATGCTTTTAACTATTTAAAATTATTCTCAATAAAACTAATTAATTATAATAAATTTTTTAATTAGTTAGAAGATTATTTATTTAGCTAAAGAATATAATAACAAATAACATTTAAAGAAAAAATATAAAATTTTAGATAAAAAGCCATGCAAGAAATATACACAAGTGTAGTTCTCAAATATTGGTGGCAAAACAAAAAGTTCTCAAATATATATTATGTTTTAATTAAAGAATTTAATGACAAACACTTCATTTTTTTTCAATTATTGGTGGGAAGAAAAATGCAAGAAAAGTAGTCTAAAGCCTACAAATTAGTCCAAAAAGAATGAGAAAATTTCCATTTTGACTCAATAAGGCGAAATATCCCGAACCATACCTTCGGTAGCTACAATCCTTGAAGTCTCGTTATTTATTTATTTATTTATTTTTTAGTTAACGCCCTAGAGTAACAAGGAGGATTTTTTTTAGAAATTAGACCGATATCTCCCAATCGATAACTTAAAAATTAATTTTTTCAAAATATAAAAATTATTAAAATATATTTTGTCTCTTCTAACAAAATTTTTTTCTATATAGGATTAGACCTACAACTTTATATTTTTAATAACGAGCTTTCATATCACTATACTATAAAATTATTAGCTGAAATTTGTAATAATCTTGTTCAAGATACTATCAATCAATGTGTGTATTTTTCTTAGCGAAGATTTGAACTTTATTTCACTACATTATGAAGGATTACCTATTCCATTAGACTCTATCTCTATTAGTTGAAGATTTTTATCTTTTTAATTAAGCATTGATTTCTTTTTATTAGAGTCAATCAAATTTAAAATTTAAAGTACTATTGAACACTAAATATAAATATTTCTCTTAATAAATATTTAAATTTTAATTTATTATATTATAAAAGACTAAGATCTTTTATTATACACAACTATGTTAGATAAAGTCTCATTAGTTTTTTTTTGCCTACCCGATTCATCAGTGTTTTGCGCCGACTACATCTGAATCTGACCCGCATCGCGCACCTGACTATGGTAGGTGAGTCTCCTAACGGGAATTTTCTACATACGCCAATGCTCAAACTCGATATCTCGTTTAAACGATACTGAGCCACTTATCACTCGGACCAACCCCCGTTAATAAAGTTTCATTAGTTTTTTTTTGTTACCTACCTAATTCACTTGAGTTTTGCCTCAATTATATCTGGATCCAACTTGCGTCATGTACCTGGCTATAGTAGGTGAGTCTCCTAACGAAAATTTTTTATATATGTCAAGACTCGAATTCGATATTTTATTTAAATAATATTAAATTATTTATCACTCAGGCTAACCCCAGTTAGTTAAAGTTTCGTTAGTTGATGCTTGATAAGTTCACACCAATATGAGTATTAGGGCCTCTATTTTTATGAGCGTCTCTATTTTTGTTTATGATAATTAGGGCCGGTGAAAATTAAAGACCCAAAGAATTAACTTTTTGGTCAAAAAGAACACAAATAGAGAGCCTTTCTCCTGTAGATAATACGCGGCCCGCACTGCAGAACATAAACAAAAGCTACCCCCTCATCCTGACGTAAGCCTGCCTGCCTGCGAATGGAGCTTAGTTTCTTTGTTGCTTCTGGATATTCTTTTCTTTTTCTCAAGAAAGAGTAACTTATCCTTTTCTTTGTCCAAAGTATCAAATTTTATCAAAACAGTTTTACAACGACGAATTCCTCACTGCTGATTCGGATGCTTTGACTGAAAGTAAAGAAATCACGATGCCAAAAACACAAAAGATGAGTAAAAGTGATGCCAAGTTACATTCACATGATTTTCTTCCAGAAAACTTTGCACATTAATATCAATTCTTTGTTAATGTTTAATATATATATGATATTAAATTTCTTATGAGCAACGTGGGATTTCTTGGAATATATATATTGTCTAGTTCAGAAGCCTTGAGAGCGTTCAAACTTCAGAGACTAGAAAGGGTTATATATATCTTGAGTCGAAAGTAGAAACACGTCAAGGTCGACCCACATGTTCTGAAATTTTCCGGCAAAGTTTAGTTTGATTCTCTTGACAATGCGTCGTGAATGAAGCTTTAGCCGCAGTCACCTAAACGCTTTATATCTCCACACTATATATATATAATATGATATGGAATTTCAATTCATCGACAACAAATCCAGAAAAAAATCTACGGTTGGTTGACTGACTGTCTTTTATAACTTCAAGGATTCAATTCAGACTCACAAAAGTGGATTCCAGCCGTTCTTCTGCAGTCCACTCTTCTCTACTTATGGTTCAAAGCTCTTCTCTTTTACTTGTTTTGTTCTATTGCGTTACCTTTCTAAGTAAGCAGGCATTTAGACACAAATTGGATTCCACTTAACCAAAAGTTCATTTCCCATTTCCCATTTCCATGATATTGGACTATATATATATATATATATATATATATATATATATACACTCACATGTAATAACAGTGTACGCGTTTGTCCAAATATAAATATTTTTGGTCATTTAAACACAAGTCTTGAGTTCAACTTGGTGTAAATACAAAAAATTCTTTTGGAAAAACTATCCCAATCAAATTTGACAATATTTAAATATAACCTAATGAACTAGCCATATCAAATATATATACAAAAATACTAACATATGTTAGAATAAATCATAGAGTTTTAGTTCATTTAAACATAAAGTCTTAAACTTAAATATATATAAATATAAAAAAATTCTTTACGAGAGTTATATCAATTGAATCTGATAATATTTGAATAAGACATAATCAAATAGCCATATCAAATGTGTGTGTGTTTTATTAGAATTACCACTAAGGGCGAATTCATGCATAAACTTGAGATCTTTTGGGTGGTTGTGCTTAAAAGAGCACAGACAAGACAGCATTTCTGTCTTCTAATAAGGCCCAAGTAGCTCAGATTCTTCAGAACAAATGCCCCACAATAATGCCTTAATAAAGTCTTTTTAAAAAAGATTGTGGATTGGCTTCGACTCTCTGAGTGGAAGCTTTGTAATGAATAATTAATCAATTGAAATTTTTCTTTGACCAAGTTTTTTCATACTCTATATAAAATATATTTAATTAATTTAATTAAATTAAAAAAATAGTTGAGTTGAGTTAAAAAATATATCTTATATTTAGAATTAATATCAATTTTTTAATTAAATTTTATATTAAATAGTAAAACAATAGTTTTCAAGAGGGGTTAACTATGAGTAATATTTGGGTGAATTGAGATCTTTAAAAGTTTGCATTTGGTAGCCCTAACATTGTGGGGGTTGACCAAATATGGCTGTGTTTGGCCTAATAAATTGGCAGAAACCCACCTAACGTAATATCTTCTTCTGCATATTCAATTGCCTTTCAAAACTACCACGCTTTTATTTTTCTCATTTAATTTCAATCTCAAGTTGGTACGTCATAGTAGAAATTCATCATGAGTAGATTTACCTTATAGCTTAACTGATTTTAGGCTTTTAATTATGATGTTAAGGTTCAATTTTACCCTAAAAATTATCATGTAAAAATAATGTTATACTGAAAGATTTTTTAAGTTCAATTTCATTTTAAAAGAATTAAAAAATGAGTAAAGTTATCATAATTATTAAAAATTATTGTTAACTGCTAAAAAATTATCATTGACCATTAAATTTTTTAATGAATTTTGGGATTTTAATTATAGTGTTGAAGTTTAATTTTACCTCAAAAATTTTTTTTAAATTCAATTTTATTTTGAAAATATTAAAAAAAAGAGTAAAATCACTTTAACTATTAAAAAATATTAACATTAATTGTTAAAAAAATTAATAATTTTAAAAATCAGAGATGAGATTGTAATATTCTTAATACTTTTAGGATGGATGATATTAAAATAAATAAGTTTTCAGGATAACATTGTTATGCGTGACAATTTCATGCACAAACTTTGACCATAATCCTTAATTATAACCTATGGGCAGATAGATAGATTGATTCCTCACAAAGGAAATAAAAAAGACAAGCAGAGCCACCAACAGAGGAAAGTGATCAGGGACATTGCAGCAGAAGGGCCCCACCTTTGGTTCCCTTTTGGTTCATAGGGAATTAGGAATCAACCAATGCGAATAAAGAGAAGAGGTTGGGAGGGTTAAATTTTGTGGTAACCACTCGAAACCTGCACCCCTTGTTCCAGGCTTTTTGGTTGTATTCTGATTCTACTCTTTCAACCAACTCAAAAAGTTCTTATTTTGCAAGAACCCGTTGCATTAAAAGTTCTAACTCAGCCAAAGAGAGTTAGTGATAAATAACTCGATGTTAGTTAAATAAAATTTTAAATTTAAATTTTAATATATATAAAAAAATATTATTAAAAAATTTATTTATTATAATTAAATATACATAGATTAAATTTAAATATAATTAAAATAAAATTTTAATGAGTTGGGTGATTAATAAAAAAAATTCTAAACCAATAAATTTTTCAAACTTATCGAACTTCTGACACAAAACAGAGTCTTCAGAGGTAAAAACAGAGTAGTGAATCATTGAATTGAATTATAGAAAATTTGATACTGGATTATGGAGTTTCACTTTATCAAGGCCCCTCTCAAAAATGAAACTGCTTGTTTTAATTCTAACATCCCTAAATTCGTAATTATCCCAAAAATAATCACTAATTCTACTACTAATCACATTGATTTTCTCTGACTCTTTCGAATTATTGCTGGGTGATGCTTCGGATCCTTCTTCTTTCCCTATCGTTGTGATCCAATTCTCGTCTTCTATCCACTTGGGATCCCCTGAACTTACCGCTAACCTTTTGATTCTAACAGCTGGCGAATTTTCGAAACTTGTATGTTTATGGAGTAGATTGCTTAAGCTCTCTGATGATGATTCTTCCTCTGAACTCCAAAAGCTTTGCTCCAAAATACTTGTTGGAGAGCTTGAATTAGATTCGTGGATTTGCTGCTGCTTCGAATTGGAGTTCAATTCCCCAACAAATGGATGCTTCAGTAGTTGACCTGCCGTCCATCTCTCTTTTGGATTCCTCCTTAAGCACTTCCCCAAGAAATCCTTTGCTTCCTCTGATAGAAAACCCGGAATCTCCGGCACCTCGCCGGAATATGCTATCTTGTAAAGAATCGAAATAGGGTCTCCTGCATTAAGCCATGGTGAAACCCCTGAAGCCACTTCAATCACAGTGCACCCAAGTGCCCATATGTCACAAGCATACCCCTGTTCTTCCCCACGAGCCACCTCCGGCGACATAAATATAGGCGTCCCACTTATCGGCGCCGCCACCGCAGCCGCCTGCTTAGCGCACCCAAAGTCTGCAATTTTTGCTCCATCTTCTCCAATTAAGATATTGCTACCCTTAATGTCACAATGTACCAACCCGTTTGAATGTAGATACTCCAGCCCCTGCAAAACTTGCCGAACGTAGTACGCGATCGTCGGCTCGTCGAATCGGCCACCCCGCCGGCGAGTCGCTTGAGTGAGGGTTCCAAGAGGCATATACTCCATGAAAAGATTGTAGAACACCTTGTTGTTCTCCCTCGTGATGTCACACCCTTTATAGCTAACTATATAAGGAGAAGACAAAGAAGAGAGAATTCTTTGCTCTCTCTGTAACAACCCCGAGCAAGAAAGCTCCGATGACTTGACGGCAAGGAACGCTTCGCCACACTGTTGAGACGCAGCCAAGGAGACGGTGGCCGACGAGCCATGGCCGAGGACGTTACCTCTACTCCAATTCATATTGTAAAAGAAAACAAAGAGGAAAAGACTCTGCTTCGAAGCACAGAGCACGACTCTGTTATGGAAGGCTTTATATACTACGGAGCCACTGTTTTAAAAAGGTTCGTCTAATTCATGCCAAAAAAAAAACGTTTAGTTTTATTGGTTGGTTGGTAACTTGGTTGGCGTTCTCTCTTTCTCTCTCTAGAGTTGACAATTGCTTCCACCAAGAGTCCTAAAGCATCAAGGTGTCAAAATTTGGATGGAATCGCGTTGGTGTGGGCAGCGGCATCATGTTCGGGAAATTGAATTGAATTCAAGATTAAATTTTGTGTACATATTTTAAAAGATTTAAGAGTGGCATTAGATTAACAAGTTTGGTGGGGTTTGGATGAGGTTTGATCAGATGGATAATCAAAAACCATATATAGGTTCCACATTTTGGATCATAGTTAGCCAAACTTTGAAAATTAATTTGTTGGGTTTTTTAATTAAAAGTAAATTACGGTGAATGGGGTGGGTTGAACCACCGAAGCGGTTGAATTTGAGTATCATTTTTCAGGTAATATGATGGAAGTTTTAATTTTATAATGCTGTATAAAAAAATAAATTTTATTTAAGGATAAGTTTTAAATATATAAAAATCCGTCTAAACTTCAGTTGCACATAACCCATTAATTTTTAAAATTTAAATTAAATACCTTAATATTTATCATCAAATTTTCATCGTTAAAATTATTATTAAAATTAAAAAAAATTTATGATAATTTTTATATTTTTTATTATAGATAAAGTTATTTAAAAAATAATAATTAACAATTTACATATAATTATAAATAATTTATATTTTTTATTTAAACAATACCAGGCAAATAAATATTTTAAATATTTTTTAAGTTTTTATTTTAAGTATGTAAAAAATATTTTAAATTATATATCAAGTACAAAGTGTCATTTAAATATTTTATATTTTTAAAAAATTAAAAAAAAATAAAATTATATATCAAATTTCAAATGTTATTTTTTAAATGATATGATATATAATAAAAAAATATAAAAATTGACATGGTAAAAGCTGTTAACTTTAACAATAATTTTAACAATAGGTATTTAGAAGTCAAGATATAAAATAGTAGGATTCTTAATTTAAACTTGTAAATATTAACGTAGTTATATGCAATATTGATATAAACTTTAAAAAGGAGTTTTGTGTAATTTAGGTTTAGAATAATAGTTGAAGTCAAACGGTGCTAGCCAGTAATTTGTTCCAAGTCAAATGCCCGAATGAACAATAAAGTCTGAAAAACTCGCCATGTTCTATTTTGTGTTTGAGTTTTGATCTACTTCTCTTTTATTATTGTTGTTATGTGGCTATCTGACAGTAAAATAAATTTAAATATTATTAGGTCTAATTAAAGATAATTTTTTTAAAAAATTATATATTTATATAAATTTAAACTTAAAACCTCACGATTATAAATCTAGAGCCTTTTATACTTCCCTTTTATTTTAATTATTCCTCTATTGACGTGGACTTAATTAATTGGTGAAAGTTGACCAATTCGAGGTGACGTGGAGTCGTTGGTAAAATATAATGTGGCTTTGTAGTACAATCCTAGTGTAGGGTTGGCCAAAAACGAAAGTGCTAGAGTTGGGATGGTGATATGTTTTGGCAGGGAATGAAGATATTTAGCAGGCTTCAAAAAGTCAATAACAATGGGAAGAAGAGAGTGATTGAGAAGTGCGTGTAGGAGTCCTTCAATTTTTTTTTGGTATTTGTCAACTTAATTAAATACAAGGCAATAAGTAAAGACTTGCACAATTGTGAGATTTTTGCAACATCCATGTTTGGCGTGAAATTTGTCATATTAAAATTGACTTTTTCAGCTTAAGAAACTCATTTAAGGGCAAAATAATGTTTGATATGATTTTAGAGGTATCTAATAATTACTCTCTTTTTTTTTTTAAAAAAAAAGTCATTTTAAAGGGGAAGTAATTTTTTTCTCTAATTTTTAGTTTTTAAATTTTGAGAAATGACAAAAAATACTCTAAAAAATAATAAATTTAAAGTTAGGTCTATTACCAACTATATATCAAGTATTATTAATAATAGATCAAACATTATCAACACAATGTCTTACTTTAATATTTATTAGTTTTTTCTGTCATTTACTTTTTAAATTTTCTTCATATTTAAACCTTTTAAAATTGAAATTTTAATAATATCATCTAAATAAATTTTTATCAAACTTATTTTTTTAATAAAAATTTATCCAAATATAAATATATTATATTAATTAATTTTTATATTAACTTCTATTTAAAAAAAAATCAATTGAGATAAGATTCTTTTTGTAAACCTAATTAAACAAACCCATAATCTATTCATATGTTAGCCACGCACTTGAATGCAAGGGCTTGTGCCCAGGGGATTTGGGAGCCTAGCGGACGGGAATTCTCAATAGAAGATTGAGAGGGCAAGAAACAAAACTTGTTATACCAGTATATGAAAAGATGTGTACGTAAACGCAATAGAAACACATTTGATTAAAATTTGAAATTAAGGTAAAATGTGAGGTTGGGGGGGGTTAAAACTAATTCGATTCTATATATATATATATATATATATATATATATATGTATGTATGTATAGTAAGTTGATCTAAACAAATTGATGAAACATCAATGTTTGCTTCATGATGTGCCCTTCTAGAAAAGTAGCAAGACGAATTGAATTTGAAATATTTAAAAAAAGAGAGACAAAAACAAAAACCAAGGCCGTTGAATCCGGGAGTATTGAGTAGCAAGTGAAGTAATTATGATAATATTAGAAAGTGGGCCACTTATTACGCCATCAAGAAATAGAATTTAGAGGTAGTCATATTAGTTCAAATAATAAATAGTTTAATAATATTAGAAAGTGGGCCACTTATTACGCCATCAAGAAATAGAATTTAGAGGTAGTCATATTAGTTTAAATAATAAATAATTTAATATTATTTAAATAAAGTTTTGAGTTTGAGTCTTAGTGTATGTAAAAAAATTCCTATTAAAAGGTTCACCTATAATAGCCAAGTACGCGATACGGGTCAGATATGGATGTAGTTGGGACAAAATTCCAGTGAATCGAATGGACAACAAAAAAGAACAAAAGTAGCTGTTATCTCTCAGTATTTTTTTAATAAAAAAATTGAGGTGAGATTCGCATCAGTTTTTTATTAAAATTATAAGGGACTTATAATATCATCTACTAAAAGAGTCATCCCAGACAAAATCAAACTTATATTTTTTTGAGATATAAACTTATTTTTTATTATGTATATATTTTCAGTGGCAATCTCTCAGTATTTTTTTGTTGCCTACGTAGTTCACTGGAGTTTTATGCCAACTATATCCGGATTAGACCCATGTCGCGCACCTAGTTATAGTGGGTGAGTCTCCTAACAGAAATGTTTTACATACGCTAAAACTCAAACTCAAAATCCCATTTAAATGATATTAAGTCGCTTATCACTCCGATCACTTTCCGTTAGTAGCCTCTCAGTATTTTGTGTTCATCATGAGGCCGCTATCTTTTAGGCCAAAACATTCTCATTTCAAGTTTGAAACTACATATGCACCATATGGAGTGATTGATTGTGAATCACTAAATGTGATATACTGAGTTTCTCGCTTCATTTAAAATCATGAAAATGAGAGAAAATTGTCATTTCAACCTCAAAGATCAACGGCTAATAAAACACTACATAGTTCAATGACAGAATTTTGTAAGATATAATATTATGTATTTATATTATATGTATAAAAAATATTTTATTTTAAGAGATAAAATTTATTTTGATAATTTTTACACCTTAAAAAATTATTTTTTAACTATTAATTAAGAGTTATTATTTATACTCTAAAAAAAAAAACTTAACGAACAAGAGATCCCGTCAAATCCATCATTGCATGGTGGGTATTGTTTGACGTTTAACACTCTTTTCTCTTGAACCAAAATTTAATTTGCTTTGCTAGCGAGGGTTGAGAAGTGAAAACTTGGGTTTCCAAAAATCCGAATCGTGAGATTAACGTTATTCTCCGAATGACCACATACGTGAAAACAAAACAAAACAAATTTATTAATATATTAATTACCAATAAGCACGAGACCCTAGCTAATCAAATCTCTCTCTCTCTCTCTCTATATATATATTCTTTATACCCTCCCTACATATAACTAACACCTAATTAAGTACCTCATAAAAGGAGGTTGGGTGGTGTGATGTTGAAGCTAAGCTATAAGAAAAAGGGCAAAGCAAAAAGGGTGCAGTGCAATACAAGGTTTGTAGAAAACTCTGCTCTATTATGTATATTTATTATTTAATAATCAGCCTAGTCAATTATTTATTTATTTATTTTTTTTAAAAAAAGAAAGAGTGAAAAAATGTGTAAGGGTTAAAATGGGAGGGGGTAATTTGGTATTATTGTGGTGAGGCTTGTTTGAGTTAGTTGAGGGTAACGCTTATATTAGATAAGAGTGGCGTGGCTTTAAAGATATGGTAACGCATATTTGTTCTAATGATAAAGGTTCAAGAGACTCTAACCCTTAATTTCATCACACGCAAGTCACGTGGTCTGCTTCTACCCTCCTCTTTTCCTTTTTTAAAAAATAATTATATAAAACTTCTAAGTTTTAAGCCAATTGCGTTACATAGGATATCATGTGTCATACATCAATATTTCTGTTACATAGGAACACGTTTAAGTGGAAATGAGAAATTATTACAAAAATATATTGTTATTTATTTTATAAGAATAGTCAATAGATTATAAAGTATAATAAACGTATTTTAAAATTTAAGTGTTATTTTTTTAGAATTTTTGTAACTAAAAATCCAAATCCAAATCCAAATCCATCCGTCCATCCATCCAAACTTCCCTTTCATTCAAATCATTTGTTATTTGCGTTACATTGCATCTATTTTCCATTTTATTATAAATGATCTTTACTTTGCATCATTTTTGTATCTAATAATCATTCACCAATGCCTACAAGAATTAAATGTGAGTAAAACAAATTAAATTATGTTTTAGTTCAAACTAAAGGGGAAAACAAAGTAAACATTGCCGTTGGATGGTCTTTCAAAGTAATTATTATCATTATATATATTGGTTTCTTTTAAAAATTAGATAGTATCTCATAACTGATAGCTTAGAGATTAATTCTTCTGAGGATGACAGATTACCGAAATAGATTTTATCTCTCTTAACAAAAATATATATATATATATATAATATTTCTTTTATACAATATAATATGCTGTTTTTGATTAGGATGGTTGCTTTTAATGTGAAAAAAGGGAAAAGAGGGGTACTTTAATTTGATGGGGGTGGCCCAAATTATGATGGGTTTCGTGAGCCGACAAATTTTGAATTAGAAGTTACACGTTACGTTGTAACAGAAAAAAAAAAGAAGTTACACGTTACGTTGTTATAATTCAATCCTAATAATGTTAAGTAAAACAAAATAGTCTCTTATAATATTATAAATTATTATTAAGAAAAATTATTATATTTAATATTTAATAATATCTTAAATATAATTATTTTTAATATAAAAATATATAAAAAATATTTTGACATAAAAGACGAAAATATAGTAGTAGCTGAAATATCTCTAAAAGAAATACAAATTATTAAGATTATAATTGCTTGAAAAAAGAAAAAGCAAATTCGTCCTTTTGTCACTACACTAATGGCCCTCATCAGTGAACGTTTGGGCCATGCATGAAACTCAGTACGTCTATATAAACTCATAATAAAAATATTTTACTCAACTTAATAAATATAAAAAAAATTAAATATCAGGTTATAAAATATAGCTTATATTTTTTTTAGATTGAGAATCAGACAGAGAGATTACCCTATCCCGCCCATGAATATCCTTTCTTTTATTTTTTTTTATTTTTTCCCTAGATACTTCACTTGAAAGGAAGAATATGATAGCTACTAATGATTAAATCGTTATTTTAAAAATATGAGTAGTTAAGTAGGTAAGTTATATCTTTTAATATTTATAACTATATTGATTTTTTTTTAATTTTACTAATCATATTATATTATAAATTATAATTATTTATTTTATTTTTTTCAGATATTTTATCTTTGTCAATATTAGAGAGATTGATGCAAAGTTGCAATTACAAACTACTTAGACTTTAAGACTTTTTTTATATGCAATTGATTTCAAAATTTTAATTATTATTTTTTTGTTACCTTATTCTTAATAGATTATGGATATTCTTTAATTTTTAAATAAATATGAATATGATATTATTTTAAAAGTTTATAATTGCAAATTTTTTTCTACAACATAAATATGATTTCATAATTTGAGTATACTAGCCCACTCGTGCATAACTTAAAATAGTTCATATTTTTATCAGGTAAGGCTAGACATCATGTTGTATAATGTAGCCTATATTTTTTTTTGGGTATAACACTAAGTAAGAGGATTGCCCTATTTAATTTTACCCATACACATCCTTAGTGAACATCTCTCTTCGCTTATATGCATTGATGATTTCATATGATGCTTAGCATAGAGCCAAAGGCTCCAAACAAAATTATTATTGTTGTTGTCATTATTATTTTCTTAGTACAGAAATTTTTAGAATGGAGTCTGGCTTATTCATGATCTAAAAGTATGATAAAGTCTATTTTCCTCCTAGACGATACCAACATCAAGTAGATTGAGCTGTCAATTACCCTTAAACATAAATATAAGTACCCAAGAGTTAAGATGCCTCCTCAAATATCATGACTGGAATTATAATAAAATAATACTCTCTAAAGATCAAACATATTTTAAATAATTATATGTGTTATCCCTTTACTAGTTGAACTCATTGACAATATGTTGTTATAATTATTATTATTGCTGCATGTTTACATGTTTTTCGAATATCCTCGGAAACTAGTAAATGGGCCTGTAAACAGAATCACACGGGCCCATAAAATCGAAGCAGAAAAGCTCCAAGCCCAAGCTTCTAAGATGGGCAAAACAAAACGTCAAAAGAGGCCGAACCCACTTTACCCAAAGGTGGGAGCCCCAGGACATTTACTTATTTTTGCGTAGCATTAATTTTAGTTTCCATTTTAAAAATAAACGTTTATTTTTTTACTGGCAACAAATTTTTTTTTGGTCACACAACTCATGTTTATTTCAAATCTACATTTGTCAGATGAAGTAATTTTGTCTTCAAGTTAAATTGACTTAAGAGCTCATAATTTTTATTTTAGGAAAACTTATTTTTCCCATACTTATACTTTTCATCAGTTTTTAATTAGGTATCTACATTTTTATCCATACGCATATATTGGGTGTAATACAATACACTCCATCCCATTATAAAATGAAGAATTTATTTTATTTATAAATATAAGACCTAAATTCTTTTTATTTCTTAAAATTATAATTTTTCTCTAAAATATCTCTATATGATTATATATATTAAGAAAATTTATATTAAAAATAGTTCAAATGTATATGATTAAAAATAATATTTTAGAAAAATTAAATTACAATCATCATAAATAACTAATTTAACTAACTTTATTAATCTACTTAAATTAGTTAAATAAATGTTATATTAAGTAGTAATAAATATGACATATTTTATAATATAAAGAGTTTAAAAGTAATATAGAGATATTAATAACAAACAATTGACTATATCCTACTATCCAAACAAAAATCTTATGCACTATCCAAATATTTTTTTCTCTCTCTTTTATTTCTTCTCAAGGAAAAGTTTCTTTTCTTTTACCAAACACTTCTCCATATCCTCCTCACAACTAGAGATGGAAACACGTTAGACCTGTATTAAAGGCCAACAACGGCTTAGTCTGATTAAAATTTGGTTAGGCATGGCATATGTAACAAACAAATAAGGTCTAAGATATATATAGAAGCATTTTAAGGTAAACAAGGCTAGCCTTTTTAATATAAAGCCTGACTTGATTAATTTTATAAATATATTTATATAATATATTTGTTAAATTTTGTAAAATTACTTTATCATCCTACACTTATGTAGACTATTTTTTGTCGAGTATAAATATTTTTTTTATTTAAAATACTGTAAAGCACTAAAATTGACATCTCTTTTGATGTGGATTTATATATATATTTTTAGTTGTATATCTAATTTATCAGAATTTTACTCTGATTATATTTAGATTTAACTCGCATTATGGGAATTTATATTTTGATTTGCTAATATTTATGTAAATTTTAGTAGACTTAAAGCCTATATACAGGGAGTCTTTTTTAAAGGCCTACTAAATAAATAGGGCTTTAAGGTCTTAGTTCTCAGTCTAAAAAATAGTTAATTTCTGTTATAGACTCAGGTTTATTTGACCAAAACTTGACCTATCCAGTTTACACCTTTACATAGGACGATCTCACGCCTATCTCTTGCATTGTACTCAAAAAGTGACTTTTACTTAAGTTAATCCGCTCAACATCATCATAGTCTAGATGTTCAATTAAGTTACATGACATCAGAACAACTACTCACATCCACTTATTGAATTCTTCATGGACTTCATGCCACTCCAAAAGACATATTACTTCAATGTTTTTTCCTCTCTTTTATTTTCTCTCTCACTTGAACTTATTCCTTGCATGAACAAAAAAAAAATATATACTAGGAAGATCAATATAATTTAATAAAATTTCATAATAACTCTTCCAATGACCCAAAAACAACTTATTCTCTCAGTATATTCTTCCAAGATTTTCTTATACTAAAATGCGCTTTCCTATGTATATAAAATTTTGACGTAACATTAGTATAGGAAGAGAGACTTCACCCTATTGAGCCCAACTTTTCCAAAAAAATTTGATGTAAGGAATAATACAACATGTATCTTTAATTCCGCTACGTCCTAAAATTGGGGGTGGGGGAATGGGAGAAAAAGAATGAAAAGAATGAAGAAAATAAATATAAGCTGTTTTCTGCCTAGTAAAATCAAGAAATTAGAAAAAAAAAAGGGAATGAATCGATATTGACTAATAATTAGTTCCCAGATAATCTCTAGTTCATAATTTTGTTGCTTCAGCTGGCACTATTATTGTTATTACCATTCGTAATATTGCCATTGCTATCATTATTAGCCAGGAAATTACCACCGTTGCTGTTGTTGCTATTGTTTTGCTGAGCGCCACCGATAATTGAAGTGATAGCCGCCGTCAGAGCTGCCGCAAAGTTGGGGTCAGCGGCAATGGTAGCACTCACGGAGTCAGCCAGTTGCTGCGGTGGCGCCGCCGCCTGAGAGGACGTGGAAGGGTCATGATTTTGAGACATTTGTAGCCCCGAAAACTTGGACTGATTGTAAATCGCCGCCCCCGGAGCAAATATCTGCGGCAGAAATGAAGTCAGAGAATTGACCATGTTGTGAGGTTCAAATGGAATTTGAAACGGAGTCGTCGGAGGCCTCGGGAAGAAAAAAGGGTCAGGGTTTTTAGTTAGGTCCAATGTAACAGTGGGAAACGGAGCTGAAGCTGAGATAGTAGCCATGCTAGAGGAAAACGGAAGGAAAGCCCTTGCGAGAAAATTTGGATTCATTAAACCATCTGAACTTGAAGATGATCCTGACAGCAAAACTCTAGCAGCCGACGAGGTTGTCTGCTCCATCGCCATCGCCGCCGGAGGCAAAGGATGGTTATGATTCCCTTCGTAGGTTGTAACCAGGATTGTTCTGTCCTCAGCACATCTTTGTACCTGTTTGTTAAGAACATATTAGAAATTCAACATATTAGGCCCCAAAGTTGACTAAAACATTCTTAATTACCATATGTTATATACAAGCTAGGGTACAATATGAAAGAAATATATGTGCCTGTTTTCTAACTGGACAACCCCCCGCCATGGTGCATCGATAATAAGCACGAGGACACGGATTTCCTTTAGCCATCTTTTGTCCATATTTTCGCCATTGACATCCATCCGTAATCTAAATGATATTAATTAATAATAACAATAATATTGGACTAGCTAGTAGCTAAATTATTATTTGTCAATTAAAAAAAAATATGAATAAGGAGGGTAATAAGTTCAGTGTACTCTACCATGGCGTCTTCCGATCGTGTTCGAACTGAAACTCTTGCCTTTCTCATAGTAGTCTCTGCTTGATCAACAGTTTCAAGAGGACTGGTTTTTGGGATCTTATTATTATTATTAGTGGAGAGAGCTTGAGCTGGTGGGCTATTTTCGTCATCTCTTATAATAATATTCTTACCAAGTTCTTTCTTTTCTTTTTGAAGCACAAGTCTTGCATCACTGAGTTGACTCTTTCTAGTAGAGTCAAAATCTTGTTGTGCTGCTGTAAGAGAAGATTTATCAACATTATTAACGTTATTAGTGGCAAGTCCAAGATCCATAAACTGTCTAGGTACTACTGATGATGATGCTCCTTCGATTAATCGTTTGTTTCTTCCTTTCTCGTCGTCGTCAAACATGTCTTCACCATTGTTGAAGATGTTCTGCTTCTGCACTATATTCATATATCGCGAATGCAGCACGTTGTAATTGTTAGTCACTTCATTAATCATTTCTCTCAAGCAATCGTTTTCTTCCTTCATTTTCTTAAACCGTGCTCTAATAGCATCATACTGAAACCAAAACACACATGAACATCCTTTACAAAATAAATAAATAAGTAAATTGATCGAATTTTGTAATGCAAAACTTCATTTTTTCCCCTCACCTCTTCTTGAGCCGTTTTAAGTACTGGGATTGATAAACCATCTTCTACTGCAGAATGATGATTACTACCAATATTGGTAGTGAGAAGATTTAAACCAGTCTATAAATAAATAGAAGAAACTCATAAGCATATTACATAGAGTGATATAGAAATGCCTTAATTATGAATATATATATATATATATATATATATATATATCAAAAGGCACTTACTTACGTTGACATTAAAGGGCAAGGGCGGTGGCGGGGATAGGAAATCAAGTCTGTGAAGGGCGAAGGCGGTGGAGCTGGAGGAGGAGGAGGCGACGAGCTTGTCGTCCTTGTTGGAGAAGAAATCCATTCCGTCTATGTGGGCTCTAAGGTCGTCATGATCACGATGATGATGAGAGGGTTCATTTTCATCATGATCAGTGGGAGATTCTTCGTCTTGCAGCAGGGAATAATTGAGGTTCACCTGTAAGGGAAATCTCTTGCCGCCTCCATCCATTGGAGCTCCGATGAGCTGCGGCGACTTATTGGTTCCGCCGGTGGAATCTTCAGGCAAAGAGTTTAACACCAAGGGCTCGTGGATCAAGAAACTGCTCCGAAGTTGATCTGCATCAATGGAGATTCCATCCCCTCTGGCCATATATATATATATATATATATATACCGACGGCTCAAGAGAGAGAAAGAGATAGAAACAAAAGGAAGGAGTGAGATTGTTATGAACGAAGCAACAGAATCGGCATTAAAAAAGGGGATAAAGCTCAGTCGACTTGGGAAAGAGAAGGCCACAATCCAAGTTGTAGAACTATCCTTTACGTTTGCCTTGTATTTGTGAAAGATTACACCTAGACGATTCAACTCAAGTTTTTCGACCTTATCTTATATTTTTCATATATTTAAAATAAATCATTAGTATGAATTATAAAATTTTTACAGAGTCAAATAAAGATATTTTTTAAAATTTTTAATTTTTAAATTCTTAATACCCCATACTAGGAAAAATTCAAAAAAATATTTATTTACTTTAAAAATATCAGATCATCTGAATTTTATCTAATCAAAATATAACACCTCAATATATTTAAATTCTAATTGGCCGATAATTTATTTAAAACAATTTATATTTTATTTTATTTTTAATAAAAAAGTAAATCTCTTAATTTAGCTTAGATGAACTTTTATTTTGCAAATATACCTATCTGGCAGGAAATTACAAAGTTAAGAAAAAAACAGCCACAAAAGCAATGCAACAAGCAAAGAGTTTCAACAAACCTAAAATAAAACAAATTAAATCAAATACTTCTCAGCCAATATGAGATCATCACTAGTGGAAAATTAATAATTATTAGTCTTTCTTTACTTTTTGATAAAGATGGTAATGAAAGAAGCTAGGAAGGGTTTTTAAGATTAAATTATTTTAATTTTTTTGAAAAAAAAATGAAGAGGTTGTTGATTTGGTTGAGAAGAGTGGGGAAAGAAATGAATTAAAACTCAATGAATAATAATTAATGAGACGAGATCCAGAAAGATGGGAGCGTGGAATGGAACAGTCAGCAGTAAACGGATTTTTTTGTGGGGTGGGGCCTACCTCGGTCTTCCACGCGTCCCTGTGCGGAGACTGACACACGTACCCTTGCCCCCCACCCTCCTCCCTCTCTTTCGCCCTTTATTTCTCCCTTCCTCTCCACCTTTCCATTTTCACTTCGCCCTAATTTGCTTCCTCAAATTTAGTATATTTATTTATTTATCGCCCCCCCACACACATACACACATGTATATATATATATATATATATCTCACACACACGCACGTATGCATATATTGTCTTCTCTTTCTCCTGGGATGAATCTGATCACATCCATAGCTCCATAATCTTCTATGACTAACCAATGCCCAGCCTCAAACTATAATTATTAGAGAAATTTTTATATACTTTAAAATTATTATATTATCTTAACTCTATATAATTAAAATATAATAATTGAACATATTTTAATTCTAATTATACAATTATTTATATGAAACAATTTATATTTTATTTTATTTTAAAAAATAGACCTCTTAATTTAATACAGATTTTTTTTAAATTAAAATATTTATTTTTTTTAAAAATAAAATTAATCATAAAATTTTTACATGAGGTATTGATGAGAAATATTTATATATTCTAGAAATGTCATGTTTTTTGAACTTTATCCAATTCAGATATAACAACTAAGCTAATAATTCATTAAAAAATAATAATTTATTTTATTTTTAAGAAAAATAAATATTTTAATTTTTAAAAAATAAAAACTTATTTGAAGCAAATTAAAAGATTTATTTTATCTTAAAAAGAAAATAAAATATGAATGGTTTCAGATGAGTAATCGTCAAATCAGAATTAAAATATGTTGAGTTATTATATTGTGATTAAATAGAGTTTATATGACATAACACTCATAGAGTATGTAAGTATTTATTGTCATCAATTAAGTTGTATTTTGATTGGACAAGGTTTAAATAACGTGTCACCATTAAAATATATAAACATTTCTCTAATTACTATTACCTTTGACTTCCTCTTGACTTAGTATAATATGATTATTTTGATTTTTAATATAAGAATTAATCAATTAATTTAGATAGATAAATGAAGCTAAATAATCAGTTAATTATAATAAATTTAATATATTCTCTCTGAGTAATTATATATAATATTATATTATATATCAAATTATAATGCTAATAAATTAGATTAAAAATAATAATAAATATTATATATAAAATAAAATAAATTTTATATTTAGAATTAAATCTAAATCTTTTAATTAATTCTTAAATTAAGTATAGTATGAGAAACTAGCAAAATTAAAACTGGCTACCACAGCCCAAACACATGTATATGATAGTGCAGTGTTTTGTTCAACCATAATAAAAGAGTTGTGGCTAATGAGATTTGCCTGTTAATGAATTGACTTGTATTCTATAAAAAATTGAGTTTGATTATTGTTATAATTATAAAAATTTCTTTAATAGATAATTTTATAATTTTTATATAAGTACTTTTTAAATTTTAAAATTATATACTAATTTTAGTAAGAGATTAGTATTAAATTTACTTAAATTTTTTATATAAAAAAAATAATAAAAGAGTTGTGTGGGTTTGAGTCGACATGACATGAGCCTATGTACCACACAACACAACGACCATATCGTATGTAATATTAATTCATTTTCACAGTTCTTCCTCAAACAAGTCTCAGGTCTCCCACGGGCTTGGCTTCCTTTTGATTCACTCGTCATATCTTATTTATAAATTATATTTAAAAAATATCTCATTAAATATGTTATAAAATTTAATAATTTTTTAATTTTATCTTATTTAATATGCATTATATCACTCTAATTCTTATTATAAATCTATTTAAACCAATTATCACATACTAAGTAATTTGTAGTTAAGTCATTAAATTTGTGTAATAAGATTTTCCAATTATAACAATTTTTCCTTTTTCTTTCTTTTTAATCAGAATTAAATAAAAATAAAATTAAAAAATAATTATTAATAATCTCTAAATTCAACTTATATTTAAGATCAGAAATTTCTTCTCCATATAAATTTATAATAAAAACTAGAGTATAATATTAAATTGAAATAAAATTAATATAATAATAAATAAAAAGATAGAATAATATATTCATATACCAAATTTTGGCTCTACTTTGTCAATAGGATCATAAGAGTATTCAATTAAGGATCGATGTGAACCATCATGCGTTTCAATTCCTTCACTTTGAATAATATCAACCGATATTTTACTTATAAGACCCGTCGTACCTGTCGTTTCAGTATCCCGTGTGTTTCATTTTTGAACAACACCGACAACATTAAATACTTCAACATGCTTTCTCTGCCGTTTATTAAACATTAGCATGGTCCAGCAGCTCTCCTACATATTTCTTTAATTTTTTGCCCTAAAAAAAAAATATTAACCGAAATCTGGGATACCAGGTCCTTAGTGGCCCAAGTTGGTGGTTAGTGCTTCGCACCTTTTTCGGTGCCATAAAAGCTTATGGCCTCCAGTGTGGATCCCCTTGTATGTCCTGCCTTAATGAGAATTATGTTTTTTTTTTACTAAATATATATTTTTTTACTAGAAATAATTATATTTAAGACAGTAAATACTGCTAGGCACTTCTACTTTTCAAAAAGTGACATGACAGTTGCGCCATTAGTACTTATTAATTATCAAGCTTTTATATATATATATATATATATATATATATATATGAAATGATTTTATTGTTTTAATTGTTGTGTTTTCGTTGTTATTTGCTAAACCTATGTTAATCATTGAGCATCATGAACACACTAACACCTGTGACTCGAGAAGTTATATTTTTGTAAACTTATTAGTAGGGATTGATTTGAATAGTAAATAATTTAGTATCGTTTAAACGAGATTTTAAATTTAAATTTTAACATATATAAAAAAATTATGTTTAAAGACTCACCCACCATAGTCAAATGCATGACACAGGTCAAATATGTAGTCAGAGTAAAACTCTAATGAACTGAATAAGCAACAATTTTTTTTTGTAAACTTAATTGTCACTACATCATTAATTAATTAGATTTTATATTTAAAATTAAAGAGAATATTAATATTACCCTTTTAGTCTTTGATATAAAATTTATTTAATTAATTTAATTAAATTAAAAAAATAGTTAATATGACAAGTTAAATTAAAAAAAATTAGTTAATATGATATATTTTTTTAAAAGTGCCTTAATGGTTGATAATCTTCTTTAATTTTTTTATATTTTTTTATTTAATTATTGTTGAAAGAATATTAATTTTAAAAAATAATAAATATAAAAAATAAATTTTATATTAAGAACTAAAATTAATTATCTAATTAAATTTTATATTAAGACTATGTTTGGATAGAGAAAATAGTAAAAAAAATAGATAGAAGGGAATACTAAAAAAATTATTTTAAAATAGTAATAAAATTTATTATATTTTTAAGAGTTTTTTTTAAATATTCTTTTTTCCCCTAATTTTTTTTGTCGTATAAGATTTACCTACGTAACAATTAGATACTAGTGCCACTCCATGTTTTCTTTCATTTTTTGCAATTAAATAATGGGGGAAGTCAAACAATTGGTCAGAGTTGTGATTCACGAGTTGTCTTCTAACACTTGGTTGCCACCAATTGTTATCAGAATAGAACGCTTTTCTTGTCCCTTTCTTTATTGGGAGTTGAGTAAAACGTTTTTTCCTCTGGTTCAACTCCGGAGTTCACATTAGGGAATAGTTTGATATATTCTATTCAACCTATAATAAATATGTCATATTCAATCTAATAAATATAAAATATAATTAGATATCAGATTATAAAAAATAATTTATATATTTTTTAGATTGGGCACCGGATATAGGGGCTATCCTGCCCTGCCCATGAGTACCCCTTTTTTTATTTTTTTATTTTTTCTTTATCTTAGAAGGGAGAATATGATAGCTACTGGTAATTATAAAATAATTTTAGAAATATAAGTATGTAAGTTGTATCTTTTAATATTTATAACTATACTAATTTTTTCTTCTTTTTTTAACTTTGTTAATTATCATATAATGACATTATGAATTATAATTATTTATTTTATTTTTTAGATGCTTTATTTTTATCAATATTGGGGAGATTGATGTAAAGTTATAATTATAAACTATTTAGATTTCAGCGTTTATTTTTTATATTTAATAGATCTCAAGATTTTAATTATTATTTTTATTCTCTTATTCTTAGTAGATTATGGATATTATTTAACTCTTGAAGACACATAAATATTATATTATTTTAAAAGTTCATAATTGCAGTTTTTTTTTACAATATGAGCATGACATCACGATTTGAGCATGCTCAGCCCATCTATGCCTAGCCCAAAATTGTTAAGGCTTTTACCGAGTAGAGTTGGGCACCAAATTGTAAAATGTAACCCATACATTTTTTAAATAAAATATTAAATAAGAGACTATTCTACCTAACCCTATCTATACACCCCCTAGTCTACATTCCATTCCACGCCTCTTCACTTCACACCGCCACTTTTCATTTCGCCTTTTGGTGACAAAAAAAAAAATTCAGGTTAGTCATTGAGAACTTGCTAAAGTTATAATATGTAAAATAATATATTTTTAAACTTAAATAATATTTATAAATTATTTATTAATAAAATTTTTATATTAATAAAAATATTTAAATTCATGATTTTATAAATTATGAAACAACTCTTTTTTAATAAAGCCTCTCACTAAATTAATTTTAAAAGCTCACAAAACCAACCAACTTGATCTCTTACCCAATTATTTTAAGAAGTTTGGACCAACAAAGAAAAGAAATTATTCCTTCCCTATTTAATATAATAATTATTTAACTAATTTTATTAAATTAATAAAATTAATTAAGTTAATTAATATGATATATTTTTTATCACACGCTAATCATCTTACTTAACTCCCTCCCTCCTCCCTTCTTTATTTTTTTACTTGATTAGTTGAGGAATATCAATATCGACAATTTGAAAAAACTATTATGAATATAAAAAATATATCTTATATTTAAGATTAAAATTAACTCTAATTAAATACTAACTCATCATTTTCATAGCTTCAATTGAAAAGTTATTTTGATTACAAATTTAGGGGTTATATGGTACGAGAGATTTGGAGGGGAAGAAAAGGGGGGAAATTTTTTTCTCACTTGGATTAAAAAATATTGAAATAATAGAGATATAAAATTTTAATAGAGATAAAAGAGTAAAACATTTGAGGAACTATATTGAAATACTATATACTTACTCTAATAATGCACATGTTTCTACGTACAAAGACAGACAAGCAATGACCATTGATCATATGATGGCACAATAACCCTTCTTCATTGAGGATGGTCACGGAGTTCAAATCTCTGCTATTATTGTGTGTTCAATTGTCTCAAAGCTGTACTCAAAAGTCTCAAACATCCAAAAAAAGCAACCCAAGAATTAAAACAACAGTGCTCACAGGTCCGAGCTTCAATTTTTGTATACCACTAGGCACCAGCCAAAAACACATAATTACGTAATTAAAGTAAAGCTTTTAAGATTGTTCTCAAGTGAAGTTCCTTGAAAATGCATCCAAGAGTCACTAGTCACAGCTTCAAGTTTGTGGGCTGGTAAACCCTATACCACTTAGGGCATACGGACAAGTAAATGAATCGGTCGGACAAGTAACGAGTCATCCAGGAATGGAAGCGTGACCAAGCGAGTTCGACAGCAGCTTCATCTTCATCAGCCATTCCCATGTTCTTCCTCCTCTTAATTCCTTCAGGGGACCTGTTTATGAATGCATGTCCATTTCCAGGATATATGTGTACCTCATAAGGCACTCCTGATAACTCCAGCTTCTCCTCCAAGATCTTGGCAGCCTGAGTAATCAAATGATGTTAAAAAACAGCGCAAGTAGATCAGAATTTTTGCGTTTATCATCCTCAGTCAAAAAATTTCACATTGATCAAATTCTCATGATTGATCCAATGGATTTATAAACTACAATAATCCTAACTAGCATTATGTTATTGCTTGAATTAAAGGGTTGTCAACAGGTGCTCTATTTCTTCCATTTCCCATATATTGAGCAAAACATATACTTGACAAAGGGACTTTCTTAGAAAATGAGAAACTGCGGGCATATATCAAATTTCAAATACAACTACTAAGGATCAACAAAACAAAGAATAAAAATGGAACATTTGGAATCTCGCATGCACATGCAAGAAAGGAGCAATTGAAAGGTCAAAGTTGAAACTTCACAAAGGAGGTTGTGAGAGGTATAGTTCTTGGTTCATGAAGTGAGGTCCATTCAAAGGTTTGGTCCATAAATCTCGCAGCTTTCCCTCTCACAAGACACTTGTGGGTGATTTGAAATCTGGGCCATTAAAGCTTCAATACTTACCTGAAACCATCGAAGATGGAATGCAGATAGTGGCACCACTTCCTTTTGCAACCAGTTTCACTTAGCTCAGGATGACAGTTTTCCCAAACAATAGAATGGAAATAGTAGCTATTCTTGTGAAATTTTCGATTTACAGTATATTTTCCACTTCTCTAAATGCTTAACCTCTTGGAGCAAGTGGGATTGTGGCCCAAACCCTCTACACATTTAAATCTCACAAGAGGAGATGCTTGCTGTTTTTAGTTCAATAAAATTTTCTCAAATTTTGTGCAGTAATTCCTCTTGTTTCAGCAACTCCCTTTCGAATTCTGGGGACAAGTTATTCTAGTTTGCAATTATAATTGTCATATTTCTTATGAGGTAGGATCTTCCAATCCTTGATCTGATCCTATGACTCAATCTTTTTAGCCCCTTAATCAGTTAAATACCGATCTTTACTACCATGACTCCTAAGTCATTCAACCAGCATATTTACTAAGAAATCATGCAATGACTTTCAGAGTTTCAGTTCTCTTATTCAACACCCCAACCCCCCTTTTTTTTCCCATCAAGCACACCCAAGAGTGCGAGAAAAAGTCCCTCTTTAGTACCAATGCTCACCAATAAACATTAAATCCGGCCTTAAGAAGCTAGGCAACTCCCCCACCCTCCAAAACCTAATGTCATACTTTCTTAATATAAAGGCTAATTAATTTTTTTATGTAGTTAAGTAAACTAAATAAATAAATTAATTATTACTAAATCTAACCCTTCAAGAAGAATTCATATTATATACTCTTTAATCTATCTAAATTAGTCAACTAGCTCTTATATTATTTATAATTAACTGATTTATTTAGTTTCTTTAATCTATTTAAAAAAGTTAATTATGTTATAAAACTAGCAATAAGAGCAGAGAAGAGATAGGGACAAGAAAATTAGAGAAGCAACACAAATGGTATGGCCTATTTATAGGCATAGAAGTTGAAGATGAAGAGTCCATTAATTAATGGAGAAATAATGAAGAGTCTAATAATTAATGGAGAAATAATGAAGAGTCTAATAATTAATGGAGGAGTAATGAAAAGTCTAGTAATTAATGGAGGAATAATGACCTAGGGAATTTGAAGAGGAAGATGGAGATGGAGATGGACATCTATATTCTAATATTTATAACACTTCCCCTTAGATGTCAATTCTTTAATAATGTGTCTCATTAAAAAACTTTAATTAGAAAAAAACCCTGTGGGATAAAAACCTAGTAAAGAAAAAGAGTACATATTTAATTGATACACTTACAGTGCTGCCTCATTAAAAATCTTGCTAGGAAAACCTAGTGAGATAAAACTTCAGCCAAGGGAAAAAGAGTACAGCGTGTATCGACTCCCCCTTTTTGCAACATCAATTGATATCTTTGAATCTGTGAAGTCCGATATCATATACGAGCTTTTCAAATATTGTTGCTGGAAGTTTCTTGGTGAACAAATCTGCTAGATTTTCCTTAGAATGAATTTGCTGGATATCAATCTCACCATTCTTTTGAAGATCATGTGTGAAAAAGAATTTTGGAGAAATATGTTTTGTCCTATCTCCTTTGATATACCCTTCTTTTAGTTGGATAATACATGCAGTATTATCTTCATATAGGACTGTTGGGATCATTTTACTAGATGATAATCCACAAGTAGTACGTATATGATGTATTATCAATCTTAACCATACACATTCTCGACTTGCTTCATGTATCGCAAGTATTTCTGCATGATTAGATGATGTGGCTGATATGATTTGTTTCATTGATCGCTATGAAATAGCTGTACCATTACATGTGAACAAATAACCTGTTTGCGATCTACCAACATGTAGATCAGACTGAAACCCAGCATCAGCATATCTGACAAAGTTAGTCTTGTGTTCATTCGAATAAAATAATCCCATATCTATAGTACCATTCAAGTAACGAAGAATATGTTTAATCCCATTCCAATGTCTTCGTGTTGGTGAAGAACTATATCTTGCTAGTAAGTTAACAACAAATGATATATATGGTCGTGTGTGACTAGCAAGATACATAAGCGCACCGATTGCACTAAGGTAAGGCACTTCTGGGTCAAGTAGTTCTTCATCACCTTTTTGAGGTCTAAAGGGATCTTTATCTTTCTCCAGAGATCTTACAATCATTGGAGTGCATAATGGATGTGATTTATCCATATAGAAACGTTTTAAAACTTTTCTTGTGTAAGTTTCTTGATACACGAAGATCTCATTTTTCAGATATTCAATTTATAGTCCAAGGCAAAATTTTGTTCTTCCCAAGTCCTTCATTTCAAACTCTTTCTTTAAGCAATTCACCGCATTGGAAATATCTTCAGGAGTTCCAATGATATTTATGTCATCGACATAAATAGCAACTATAGCAAATTCATTTCCAGATCTTTTTATAAAAATACATGGACATATCTGATCATTCTTATATCCTTCTTTCAATAAATATTCACTAAGTCGATTATATCACATGCACCCTGATTGCTTTAATCCATATAAAGACTTATTTAACTTAATTGAGTACCGTTCTCGAGAACTTGAATTGTATGCTTTCGGCAACTAAAATCCGTCAGGGAGACTCATATAAATGTCATTGTCAAGTGAGCCATACAAATAGGCTGTAACAACATCCATTAAACGTAAATCGAGGCATTCATTTGTTGCCAGACTAATTAGATATCGAAAAGTAGTTGCATCCACCACTGGTGAGTATGTTTCTACGAAATCAATACCAGGTCTTTGTGTAAATCTTTGAGCAACAAGTCGTGCTTTATATCTTACTACTTTACCATTTTTATTTCTTTTTCTCACAAAAACCCATTTATATCCAACTGGTTTTACATCTTCAGGTGTAAGAACCACAGGGCAAAAAACTTTTCATTTTTCTAATGATTTTAATTCTGCCTCAATTACGTCTTTCCATTTTTGGCCAATCATCTCTTTGTTTGCATTCGCTAATAGACTTTGGTTCATGATCCTCATAATCATTTATTACAGCAAGTGCTGCATTATATGCAAAAATATCGTCAACGTTGACTTTATCTCGATCCCATCGTATTCTATTGACAACATAATTTATTGAGATCTCATTATTTTCATATATTTCAGGTACCTGAATGTCTCTCAAAATTGATATTAGTGTTGTCAAAGGACTCTTCTGGAGTCACTAAATTTTGTTGAATATCCTCGACCTGACCATCTATATTTATAGCTCTTTTTCTTTTTCGAGGATTTTTATCTTTAGAACTGATGGGCCTGCCACGCTTCAAGCGTGCTTTTAATCCATTTGTATCAATGGATTGTCTAATAGGGACATCAATTCTGATAGGAGCATTCACAGCTGGAACATGTGATTTGATCACTTTTTTAGGGTCGGTGAATGCGTTTGGCAATTGATTGGCTAAACTCTGTAAATGAATTATCTTTTGAACTTCTAGTTCACATTATTTTGTACGAGGATCAAGATGAGATAATGATAATTCATTCCAACTAACTTTATTTTCCAGCTGTTTATTTTCTCCCTCTAATGTTGGAAAATTTGATTCGTCAAAATGACAATCAGCAAATCGAGCCGTAAATAAATCTCCTGTTGTTGGCTCTAAATATTTTATTATAGAAGGAGATTCATATCCAACATATATTCCCATCCTTCTTTGAGGACCCATTTTGGTGTGTTGTGGTGGAGCAATCGGAACATATCCCGCACATCCAAAAGCCCTTAGATGGGAAATATTTGGTTCTTGACCAAAAACAATTTGTAAAGGGGAGACCTTAAGATAACTAGTTGGCCTGATACGAATTAACATCGCTGCATGTAAAATTGCATGTCCCCAAGTAGATATTGGGAGATTTGATTTCATAAGCAATGGTCTTGTAATTAATTGCAAACGTTTAATTAATGATTCTGCAAGACCATTTTGTGTATGAACATGTGCTACAGAATGTTCAACATCGATTTCCAAAGACATACAATACTCATTAAAAGCTTGTGAAGTAAATTCACCGACATTGTCTAAACGTATTTTCTTGATGGGATAATCAAGAAAATGTGCTCTTAATCTAATTAGTTGAGCAAGTAATCTTACAAACGCTAGGTTACGAGAAGATAATAAGCAAACATGTGACCATCTTGTTGATGCATCAATTAGAACCATAAAATATCTAAATGGTCCACATGGTGGGTGTATCGGCCCATAAATATCTCCCTGTATACGTTCTAGAAAAGTGAGAGACTCACTTTCTATTTTTACCGATGATGGTCTAATAATTAGTTTCCCTTCAGAACATGCAGCACATGAGAAAATATGGGATTGTGGAATTGATTCTCTTTTCAATGAATGTCCACATGAATTCTCAATTATTTTTCGCATCATTATTGTGCCAGGATGGCCTAGCCGATCATGCCAAATATTAAATTTATTCTCACTTGCAAACTTCTGGTTTGCAATAGCATGTATTTCAATTGTACTAATAAATGTGTAGTACATTCCAGATGAAAGAGCAGGGAATTTTTTCAATGTGTATTTTCTACCAGAAATCATATCTGTGATAACAAGATATTCCTAGTTTTCTTTATTCGTTGTTTCAATATGGTATCCATTTCTACGGATATCCTTGAAACTCAACAAATTCTTATTAGATTTAGAGGAATAAAATGCACTATCAATGTATAATTGTGTTTCTCCAGGTAACAATATATTAGCTCTTCCAAACCCTTCAATCATCTTTATACTTCTAGATATAGTCTGGACATTGGCTTCTCGTATTACCAAAGATGAAAAATATTTTGTATTTCTGAATACTGTATGAGTTGTTGCACTATCAACGAGACATAAATCTTTTTTATTAATGTCAATGAGTGACATTCTTCATTAATAGGAACATAGCAAAAGAAACACAAAATAATTAATGAAAAGAAATACTTATAATTTTATTTATTGAGATAAATAACTTTATAGTAAGTAGAATTTTTTTTTATTGAGAGCATTATAACTTTATGACAGCAAAAGGAAAACACACTTAATCATAAAAGTTTAGTTTTTTTTTCAGACACTCCCATCACCAATTAGGTGATCAATTCTTCCATTAGGATCGGCAAAGTAATCATCAACATCTAAATGAGTAACATACATGTTGCCATAATCAAAATCGCTTTCTTCCCTAGCAAAATTTGTTTCTATCTTTGACTCTTTGCCTTTATTTTTATTTTTATTTTTTCTTTTGAACGATTCTTAGTATAATTCAACCAAATGTCTTGGTGTACGACAAATACAAGCCCAATGACCTTTTCAACCACAACGATGGCATAAATTTTTAATATAATTATCATTCCTACTAGTTTCCTTTTTGTGGTTATCATCATTGTTTGCCCACCTTGAGTGGTAATTATGACCACGGCCTCGTTCATAGTCATGATCGCGTCCATGTCTACGTCCACATCCCCGACCATGGGATGATTCATTTGTTACTACATTCACTTCTGGGAATGCAGTATAGTCAGTTGGACGGGATTCATGATTTCTCATTAGAAACTCATTATTTTGTTTATCCATCAAAAGTATAATAAACTCAAGTAATGTTAAGAGCCACAAACTCAAGTTTTGTAAGATTTGACATGATGATACTATCATACAAGTATAACAAAAGGTAAATAGAAATTTAGATTAAGAAGGTTGAGTAATCAGAAAATAATCAAACATGAAACTACAATTTAACATGAAAGTAATATAGAAACTCACATTCCAATGATAGATTTTACAATAATATCAGTTGGCCAGAACAATCGTGCTGATAACGTGTTATAAAACTAGCAATAAGCAATAAGAGGAGAGAAGAGATGGAGACAAGAAAATTAGAGAAGTATATATTTTATTCTTTTTTCTTTACAACACAAATGGTATGGCCTATTTATAGGCATAGAAGTTGAAGATGAAGAGTCCATTAATTAATGGAGAAATAATGAAGAGTCTAGTAATTAATGGAGGAGTAATGAATAGTCTAGTAATTAATGGAGGAATAATGACCTAGGGAATTTGAAGAGGAAGAGGGAGATGGAGATGGACATCTATATTCTAATATTTATAACAAATTAGCTCTTATATTAAAGAACTTAAGAAGTATCTTGTTGAACTACCCAGCTAGAAATGAATAAGCAGACAAAATTGATCAGCAATATTTCTATTGACATTGCAAAAATTAATCAATACCGTGACATCTGAAAAGCTGACGACATTATCTAGCTCTCCAAATTGGGCGTGAACTGGAGCCTTGGCTTGACTAGGGTCAGCAAGCTCTAAAGGAGGGACTCCATAGAAAGCTAAAACAGCATCAACCTCTGGAACTTCTGCCACTACAGCAGGACAATAAAAACACAATGAAGTCTTTCAGAATGGATAATCAGAAAGCTTAATATGACATGACAGCATCATTAATCTGATCAAAGCATGAATTGTGGAAACCTTCTTTGAACCATGTGCTTTAAGCCAGTTACCTGAAGCATGGCTATCCTTTACAGCCCCCTGCCAATTAAGACCATCCATCAAATGCTTTGCTTCTGCTGCATCAAGACCAACCTTTCCTCTGTACAGACTGGAAAAATAGGCAAAGCCAATTAGCCATTTTAAGACTGAAAATTATATTATACCATAAATAAATGATGGTGATCTAGATATCTCTAGGAATCACCAATATCTTACTCTGGGATAAGAGCTTTAAATCCAGAACCAAGCTGGGAAATCTTCACAGCATGATTCTTTATCTCAAAATCCACACCCCACCATTCCTGAAGCACAACAAGTCTAGGAGCATCTTCTTTGCCGATAACATATGCCTCAAATGTCTGGTCAGTCAAAGAAGTTGAATAATTATTCAAAATGAAGTTCCACAACAGGTAGAAAACATGAAAAAATGACGATGATGGCTCATTGCATCGGAAAATTAAAGTTCAAACCATAACATGGAATAATATTTTATTCTAATGATTTCAGTCTGAAGCAAAATTTTCCACGGATTATATTAGAGCTAGAATAACGTAAGCTTTTGGGAGTGATGGTCAGAAGAATAGCATATTGCTATGTTAGTATGTCTTGTAGTTCGCAAGCAGTAAGCACGATCCACACTTACTAGAGAGCATGTCGTGGTCTTCTGAATAGGTTTAGAAAGTAATACTCCAATCATCTTGATTCTAAATATAATAATTATTTTTTTATATTTATTAATTTTTTCTAAAATTATCCTATTGATACTGTCTTCATAATAATCAAGGGAGGAAGGGAGTTATAGAAGATATAGTAAGTGTTTTAAAAAAAAAATCATATTAATTAATTTAACTAATTTTTTTTAATTTAATTAAATTAATTAAATAATTAAGGGTAGGAAGAGTAACATGTGGCTCACTCTCGCTAAAACAGCCACCAAGAACAATTAAGTGATCGAAAAAGTTTAACGTTCATCACAACAGAGGTTCGTTTGCACAAAATATATTTCCAACGGCAAAGCAATTTAGGATTAAAACCCTAGAGGACAGTGTCACCCCAGTTAGCATTTCAAGAACATTTGAAATCACCGGGTAAAGCCCAGATAGAAAAAAGTTAGCTTAGCTTCTAGGCCAAAACCACGAAAAATGAGTTAATCGTAATTGGAATCAGCAATAATGCAAAATATGTCATTAGAATGCAGAAAAGAGGCACACTTACGGTGTCATCCCTTTGAATCTGGATTTTCTTGAAAGGAGATGAAGCAGAGTCAGCCATCGAACGGAGTGACAAACGAGGCGTTGTCAATAGAGGAACATGCTCTCAGCAATTTTGAACCTACTTGAAGAACACTTATCCCGACTTATTGATATTATAACGAGTTCTACTAAAGACAAGGCACGATTGGTATCTTGAGTTTCTATTCATCTTACATTATATTTAATAACAATAAACTTTTCCTAATTGTTTCTTCTTAACCTTACCTTCCCTATACTAGTACATATAGCAAATATAACAACTAAGAAAAACCCAGTGTGTATCCCTCTAGTTCTATGTTTTATTCAATTATAAATTAATAAGGACTCAATAATTGAGTTTTTATATATTTCTTTTTATGTCCAGCAACACTAAGAAAGAAAGGAAAAAAGACTATGTCCAACAACTTGCAAACACATAGGTTGATACAAACACAATAACTTGTGAGTACCTTTAATAAATTCCTTCTCGCCTAAAATGACTCTTATGTTTAGTGTCAGGCTTTTATAATGAACTCTATCAGTAAACTAAAATATTGTTGTACTTGAAAGGCTAATGCCTCCCTTATGTATGTTATATTTTACACATTCAATAAAGATAGTAGTAGCATTTAAAAGAATAAATATACTACCCAGAGCAGGGGTTGTGGCAGGAGGAGGCAAGTCAATGATGATTTGAACAAATGAAGCAAGTGGACGCCGCAGGAGAGATGAGTGGTAGCGACAATGACCACAATAGGCGCAGTTGACTATAGGAGGATAACCGATGATTACCGGAAGAGGAAATGCGACAAGAGGGGTGGGTCCTAGCAACGATAATCAACAGAGAAGAGAAGGGGTAAGCGAGAAGAATAGGAAAGGCGGTGGTGACTTCAACAATGAAGTAAGTCCCAGCGTCACGAGGGGTGGGTGGCAGCGAAGAACTAGAGTGCAGACACCAAGCAGAGATGAGAAGCAGAGAGCAGAGACTGAGCGGATAAGACAAGCACATTGATCTTCAGAAGGAGCTAGGGCTTTGGAGCAGAGACTAGAGACTGGGTGAAGAAGACAAGCATAGTGATCTTGAGAAAGACCTAGGGCTTTGGAGTAGAGAGCACACACCCAGCAGAGAAGATGAGCAGAGTGATCTTTAGAAGGTTAGGGCTTTCGACCATATAGCAGACACCTAGCAGAAAAGATGAGCAATGATATTCAGAAGGCTACGGCTTTAGTCTCGGGTGGGGTTAGGGAAGTAATGTACTCACAAAATAATAAGGGCAGATATGTTATTTGACAATTACAAAAAATTTATGTGAGGTCCCATAGGATTTGAAATTAATTAAAGCATTTTTGGAATTTTTTGTCATTTAATTGTTTCTATGGGACTGAAATGTCATTTTCTCTATAATCATTCTATCATTATGTACAATTTACACGTTTTGATGGGGAATTATATTATTTTGTAACTTATCATCTCAATTTCTTGTAATTTAACAATTTTTCTATTCTATCAAATTTTGCATCCAATTTTTATTGGACTCTGCATTTTTTTTCCATTTTTTAAAAATATTTTTCGACACTTTTTCCACAAAGGTTCCAAAATTTTAAAGAAAGCAAGCATAACCTTGCAAAAACTTTTATTAGTTCTTAGGTTACTATCTGTCCTGTACATCATATAGGAAACTGGTCTCGTTATATTACAATTAGCTCTCAAGACCATTCATTACATAAACTATTAAGGAATGATTTCTGAAGGCGGAAAAAGAAAACAACAAATTAAGGAATGATTTCTGAATTGTGTAATTTAATTTTAAATTATTTATAATTTATAATAATTTGGAAATTTGATAAGCTCAACCACAACCACAACCACAATCACAATCACAATATACGTCATGTCCATATCTTAATAGAAAAGGCAAAAGGATTGAGAAGTTGACCCTGAAAAGTATTTTTTTTATACTATTTTACTAAATATACAACACAAATATCTTCTCCACTCAAATTTAAGATCTAGAATGATCTAACAAAATCTTACATGCTATACCAACTTTCTTTATTAGATGTAAATTATGGATTGGTTTGTCAGAGATGTATAAATAAAAATAATATAATAGTTAATAAAAAGGGGTCCCATTGGACTAAATTACATTTCTGAACTCTCGATCCTAAGACTGTTTTTTCTCGTTGAGGGCAAAGTGAGTAGAAAATTCAAAGGGATTAAACCTGATAGCTTAAATTACTTGTTCCTGTTTTAAATTGAACTTATCTCTTCTGAAGAAATTACGTAGAAGAGGATGACTAGCAAACAATTTCATTATATAACACAAATACCAGAAAATAGGAAGGGGGAAGGCCGTGTTACAAATTAAAGAATGAATCTTAACACTTGGGGGGAACTGAAAGGTCGCTCCGAAGCATAAAAGACAGATCATGCATTTGAGACAACAACATGTCTACACCATTATTTGACCCTAATTTTGCACTGGAAACATCTCCCGAGTTTCGTCCTGTTGCATCCGCAGAAGCCACCCTGAACATGCAACATATGGTATGAGCCTTTGAGATACGTTTCTTTGTTTAAAGAGAGAAATGTCAATCATAAGACATACATAAGTTACTTTGAATCGAAGAATAAAATCCACATATCAACCATTCCATTGATATGGATCTTGTGAAAATAGCAGAGTTCTACTATGGGGACATGAAATTACTCGCAACAGATGCCCTTTGCCCACCCTTCATTTAAACTTCAAGCAGCTAAATCTCTAAATGCATCAATTTCATTTCAGCAGTTCCTCTGGAGTTTCAAGAATTTTATTATTGTAAACTAAATGACTGTACTAGTGAACTCAATCTCTTGAACGTGTACAGAAAATGATGCAGCCAACATAACATCAACCCACCTGCCTGAGGAAGCCCCAGTTTGAATGTATGCTCCAGCAGAACTCAATGGATCGCAAAATTGTTCTGAAAATAACTCATGTTGTTTGAACCCACCAAAATTAATAACATTCGAATTGCTTGATAGGTTGAATATATCCATTTCAGATGTCTGCTGAGCAGATGTCTGATTTACAGTTTGTTTCCAAACATTACTGGAAGGATCTTGTGTAGTGGCTGAGCTAGTAAAGCCATTCCAATCATCAAAGGAATCGGAAACTCCTTCAGTGATCACTGTGTCCGTTGTCTTGTTATAACTCCCTTGCCACAAGTCATCTCCCATCCAGTCAAAATTGTTATTCCTCTCCACAGCATTTCTATCATTAAGATCAGCAGTAATTTCAGATCTCTCACTCTGGCTAGCCATTACTGAGTTGGGAAAACTGCTGGAAGGATCTTGTGCGCCAGCAGAGCCTATAAAGTCATCCCAAGCATCAATTGAATCCATAACTTCAACAGTAGGGACAGTGTTTATGGTCTTGTTAATGCTTCCTGGCCAAATGTCATCATCTTGCATCCAATCAAAATTCTTTGTACATGAACTATGATTACCCTCTTCTGTTTTTGTATCATTAAGATTACCAGTCACTTTAGCTTCCCCAGTCTGGCTAGTTATCTTTGAGTTTGAAACACTACTGGATGGATCTTGTGTACTGATGGAGCCAGTAAAGTCATCCCAAGCAGCTTCATCAGTAATCACATTATCAGTCGTCTTGTTTTGGCTTTCTTGCCCTTGGTCAGCTTCCATCCAGTCTAAATTTCTAGTAGAACTGCTAGCACTCTCTGCCATTTTTGCATAATTTAGATCAAATATAACTTCAGATTTCCCAGTCTGAGTGGTTACCTCGGAAGTTCTTAGCATATCACCCTGAAACCAATCATTTTCCATAGATGCTGAAGCGTTCAAATTGTCATTCTTCTTGACACCAAGAGAAGCATTCCCAGATCCAAATACCTCATCCAGATCAACATCAGAATGATCAAATGATTTGGACTCTTTGTGAACGACCTCAGAACTTGCAGACTGGAAGTCTACCTCCCAACCAGAACAGGAATTGCCACTCTGACCTTCCGAGGACCCTGTAGTTTTTTCTGGAACCAGGACATTCTGAAACAAACTAAGATTTTCGTTAGTTTGGAGAGGTTTATCTGTGGTGCTATTCACTATCTTTTCCGAAGCCAGCTGATCTTCTGGTGCATCAGAAGCAGATTTCCTCTGAGCATAAAAACTATCAAGGTCAGTTGCAGCCAAATTTAATGAACCTTTGATCTGGAATGCTGCCTCATCTGGGTTACCGGTTTGGGGTCCATCTAACTCAGAAGGCTGTAGAATTTCCAAATCTAACAGTTCAGATAAGGGAATCTCTTCTTTTGATGCACTCCTCGCTCTGCTTGAATCATTTGCTTTAGTAATTGGTCCCACCATTTCCTGGAACAAAATGTGTCAAGTAAACATTGCAATTTTTATAATCAAACATTGATCAGAATTAAAGAGCAGGACAATAACTCCAGATGAAAAAAGTAAATCTCTCGCTAGAGAAGGGAAAATTTATCATATATCAAAATGCTAACCATCACCAACATTAACGGAAGCAGTAAACAATAGGTTGGGCAGTAGAATTGAATTCAGAGTAGAGCTTATCAAGTAAGAAACAAGGTAAAAAATATCATGTTAGAACAAAAAAGACGATAACATTGAGTTTACCGATCCATCTAGTTCAAGGGAGTCTAGTAAGAAGCGATATCCAACAGTGTCCTTGAACTTGATAGGGTAGGGAGGCAAATCCTTATTGGAATTTGTGCCACAGAAAACACAGATAGATGACTGCACCCCACGGAGAAGTTTGCCCTTGCAGTGCTTGCAGCGAAGATAGGGAGGCGAGGGATCAAGCCCTGCTATTGTTTCTGCAACTGAAGGTAGCTTAGGAAGCGTAAAAGGATCCTCTTTCTCAGGCTCGTACCAAGATAGATTGAGATTGATGTCTTTGCGGAGCAGCAATTGTAACTCTTTAATCTGATCTAGTGGAATCTCAAACTCCATTGTTAAGGCTTTGGATTTCGATTCTGCTCTTGCTCACTCTGTCTCACTGGTGAACAAGGAATTACATTCACTTGTCAGCACATAACCCCAGAACTGAGGAAAATGCATCTTGGTACGATATTGAGAGAAAGCAGTAAAAACTACTCTGCATTACAAGAAATAAGCGAAAATCTTCTAAAGGAGCCAAATAAAATTAGATAGTGAAATGCTGGACTAGATATTGACATGAAGTATAATTATAGAGTTAAAACGTTCGATTATTATCCATTGAGAGGAATTATAACATATAAATAATACTTAAAAGACACGGCGCCACTGTCAAGCTAAAATTTTAAACTTCACACCTTACATTTTAGAAATGCTAGGATTTATAACTACAATCCGTATCTTAGCTACTAAATTACAAGCGACAATAGAAAGCAGCATAAATTAATCAAAACGCCCTCAATCCAGGTGCATGCGTCCAAAACCCATAATACGATGGCCTCGATTGAAACTTATTCCCTCGCAACTTAAATCGCCAAGTAGCTTATATTACGTTTGAAGTAGCTAAAGCACAGAAAGAAACTAATTCAGGGTTGAAATCAATAGGAAACAACCCACTGACTTAACCTGCCAATTAATTTCAACTTACGATTGAATCCAAGATACCCAAAAATTCTGGAAACATCATCGGGCAACCCAATAAATCAAATCCAAAGCAAAATAACCGCCGGAATTTGAACTTTGAAGCATGATCCAAAAATAGGGTTTTTCTACGAATTCTAATTCTTCAACTTGATAAATGCACGCCAGAGCCCGCAGTGGAGCTGGAAATTGAGCATTTGACATGAATAAAGATAGGGTTTTGATTGGAAATCCCACAAAACGTAAGAGTTTCAGAGAAATAACGGGTAACAAGATTTAAGATTATAAGGAAAAGCTGGACATACCTCGTGACAAATTTCAAACCCGAGAGAAATAGACGAAATGCACTGTAGATAGAGAAAGTAAGAGAGAAAAACGAGTTGCTACGCGAATGGAGGGTCGCGGGCTATGAGGGCTTTGACTCTCAGCTTTGCTGCTGATGACGATGGTGCTTCTCTGTTTCTTCTCTGTGATAGATCAGGATCTGGCTTGCCTCCGCTGCTTTTCCGGTGCGCTGCCTCCGCTTCCCCAAACGGCATCGTTTTTTTGCGTAAAAGGAAAGCTGGAGTGTTGAAGGATAATTTAGCCACACAATTATAATTCAACGTAGCCAGAAGTAAACTCCCCACATATTTTATAACGGTATACTAAAATTTTATCTTATCATAATCACATTAAATGTCAGAATTAATTTTATTAAATAAAAAATGGAAAAAATTATATTTAAGGTTTTCATATACTATTTTGATCTCCATTCAATTAAAATTAGAAAGAATAATAGATAATGATATATTTCACCCAAAAAATAATAATGATGTATTTTTTATTCTTTTTATCATTTACTCCCTCACCAATTAATCATAAAAAGAGTAAAAATAATTTATAAGTTAAGTAGCATCCAATATAATAGAATATTCTAAAATATTTTTCTAATAGTATAAAACATCTTCAAATAATTTGTTACGAATCTACATCTAAAAGTATTTTTTTAATAGTACTTAATATTACAAGTTTAGAATGTCCATTATTATTAAAAAAATTGAAAGTTAAAATTGCACCAATTCAAAAATTATTTTAGAATATTAGATATTATTTAAAACAAACTTTAAGGTGCTATATTCGTCAAAAGTTAGTTTGGATACTAATGGCATAATTGGTTTGAAGGATTTGGAGGGAAGGGAAGGTAAAGGATAAAAGGGAAGGAGGTTTAAAGTTTTCTTGTTTAGTTTAGTTGGAAGGGAAACTAGGGAATATGTGTTTAATGATATTTGTTTAGTTAAAAAAGGGAATAGGAGGGAGTGACATGGTTAATTATTATACCTTTTTTGTAAAATCGATGCACTTATGTATAGAAACTCAATTTTTGTACCAAATTCTAGTTGAGTAACAAGAAAAAAATGGATTAATGGTAAAAAAAAATATAATTTTACGAACTTGTGTAACAACCAATTTTTGTGAAAAAATTCGATTTTTTATATTGTGATACATATACAATTAAGTTGAGTTGTTTATTAAAAATCGAGTTATCGTGTAAAACTCGAGTTTTTTTATACCAAATTGACTTGTCTATATCGGGTTACCACAGTTATAAAACTCGAGTTTTTTTTAACGAAATCCAAATTTTACAATGCTTTTTATTGGTAAAACTTGAGTTATCCTTATATAACTTGAGTTTGTTACTTCAATAACAGTAATATATTATTTCATAAGCTCGAGTTCTTTAGTTAAAATTGAGTTTGACCAGTTAGATGCCTTGTACAATTCGAGTTTCTATATAAAACTTGAGTCTTGTCACTCTGAAGATCTAAGAACGTGAAATAGGAAGTAAATTCAAATACCCCAAAGTGACTTTGGGTACTACAAGACACAAAAAAAGTTAATATCGAACATTCTAGCATCTACTGCTACATGACATGCAACTAAAACTACATCAGAAACCTAGCTTTTCCCCCATATTAGCGCCACAAAGACCAACCAAATGCAATATATTCTATTGAAGGAGATTTTAAATAGAAATTAAATTTGTAAAACATTAACTTTCATTTCTCTTTCTCGTTTTGTTGTTAATTAATAAAGGAGAAATATCCGTGACTACAAAATTAGGGGGGAAAACACAAAATATTGAAGTTCTACCAAGTCAGCTTTGATGGAGTTTAGCCACTTAGTTTCCTTTTCCAAGATATTAGCACGGGCATTGACGGTTGTTTTCGAGTAATGACATCATAATAGAAAATAAGAAATATATAAGAGTAAAAAAAATTACCAAACTGGAAGAATATATGATAACCATGAAACGAAGAATAATGCTTCTATACCTTCACCAATGATGCAAGGCTATCAACGGTTAATGCATCGACTTTCCATAGTCCAAAAGCACCTAATTTTACATTTTACGAAAATCGTTTGAAAAAATAAAGAATTATTAGTTCAAACACAAATTTTGCAAACATACAATTAATTCATAGAATAGGCATCCAAAAGTATATGCGACACTAGATTCATATGATGACAATGCCTCTCATGACTTACTAGTATGTGAAGCCCTCTTGCCTCTTCCTTTATCTATTTCTCTGGAGACTGCATTCTCGTATGTGTGAATAGTTATCCATTCTCCTGGTATAAGTTTATGAGGTTCATTCTGTGTCTTGTTTTCATCTTGCCTTCAGGGCCTATTATCATTAAGCATGATACTCCCTGCATGTTGAAGTTCCTCACCAGCTTCTTCATCTTTGCATCTTCGTATGGCAAGTCGACAATGAATCTAGTTGATATAGGTGATAGTGAAGGCACCAAAATTGCCATAACAAGTCTAGTTGGAAAGTCAACAGCGACACTGGTATGGGCACGAAAAAGAATCTTCGGACAGAGAGAAGAGGCGTGCAGAGGTGGGATATAATTGTCCTAATTTTTTATGTCCTTAAAAAAAACTCAAATTTTGAGGGATGTAAAACTGGGGGAGGGAAGGGAGGAGTGCCAAAATTTTGGCTCCCTCCCCCCCTGAAAATTACAAACCGATCAAGGGGATGAATTCATTTTCCCTTCACTTCCCTCCCCTTCCTTCAAACCGAACTGGCCTTAAGTGTTAATGGAAAAACTATTTTAGGGTGCTAATGCAACTCTACCCATAATTTATTAGTGAATGAATAAATGATAAAAAAGAATAAAAAATCATTACTGAGATTGAAAGAAGAATGAAGAAACTAAAAAAGGGAAGAATAATAAAAAAGATTGTAAGGGGAGATAAGGGAGTATTCTTTATTCACTTGTATATTTTCTTTTCTATCTACTCATTTTCTCCCCTTGATATTGGGAAAACTTTGTCCAATGACAATAAACTATTATATAGTATAAGTCTCATAAATCCATCTGCTTCATTTAGATATAAATAAGAAGAAGGAAGTTCTTATCCAACTTTTATCCAATTTTCTTCAAGTATCTATCTACATACATTGTGGTAGATCAGTATAAATAAACATTGTACATTCAAACCTTTAAGATGAAAAATATCTGGCTCATGACTAGAAACCAATTTTATTGAGAATTTTATTGCCTTAATATGTATAAGTGATATAATATATTAAATTAAATATGTCAATACTAAAATAAAAATCTTGTTCTCAAAAGATTTGTGAGCTACTTATGGAGGCATTAAGAAATAATTTTGTTAGATCATATAGTTAAGAGTCTTTTCAACTATTTTTCTAATAATCATATAATAATCATTGTAAGCCTGATACATAAAATCATGAGCCTTTTTAATAGAAAATTTATGGATCACATAGTCTAGAAATTATGCACTCAACATAATAATTTACTCAAATAATCTGGCAAATTTTAGATTACAAACTGATAATAATCACACATGTAACTATCGTATATATGCATTTATTAAATTTAGTAAATATTTGTGTGTCATACATGTTATTTGAATGGACTCATATATATGAGTTTAATATATTTCTAGAAATGTAAATATACATTTCAAAATATATCTAGTGATATGTTTATCATCAATTTTCTTTGAGAATAAGTAGCACATGAATTCTTAAATTATACAATATGTCTGCTATTCATGAAGAATCTTTTGATTCTTCAATAAATGTCAACAAATAGTCTTCAATAATTTGTTGTATCATATGTATAATCCAGTATGATCAAATAAGTTATGCTAATAATAAATTTATTTAGATTAGTAAACTTTTAATTTACTATAACCAACATTAAACTTTTTAATTTTTATAATTTACAACTGATTTAAAATATTTAAAATATCAATATAACATCCATTATTTTTGGGAGATCAATTGGGTTTTGTGTGAAAATCAATTGGGTTTTATACCTTTGTGAGAAACTATATAAAGTATGAGGAACTTCATTAAACATTAACTCACAGTGGCATTGTAACAATCTTCCTTTAAGTGAGAGTCATATAAATATACTTTAATTTTTCATGTATTTCTGAAACTGTGACTAGTATAGAGCAATCTAATAATCTATCTTTCGTTTGGAGATCCAAATGTTTACTTGCTCACATATAATTATGCATTTAAATCCAATGGCTATCACCAGTAGACCCTTTAGAGAATCGAAGTTCTAATATAAATATATAGGTCATAATCATCAATTATTTATTTACCATGGGAAAAAATATGTATTAATTCTTCAAAAACTCTATCAGTTTTATTATATAAAGTTCTTTAAGAACTAACATATATTATTATATCATTATATAATTTTATTACTCATTGATAATATATTTCGATTGGCTTCTTTTCATACATATTTAACATATAAGTATGGATTAATTAAAATTATTACCACATATATAATTTCTCAAAATCCCCTTATCAAAAAATCTATATTCCTTTTTAGATATATTTTGTAATATGTCAAAACCTATTTATTGTATTTACGAAGAAATTCATAAGGATTATAATCAAAATACATAAAGTCACACTCCAATAATTTATGATGTGTAATGAGAAAATTTAAACACATTAACACATCCATTATTTCGAAAAGTAATATTTGACATATCCTTAACATTATAATAAAATAATGAATAATTACAACACTCTTTCAAAATTATCCCAATTATTTAGATATCCATAAACTTGGTATGCAGTATATAACACACGTTACAAAAATGGTTTTGTCCAACAAATCAAAATCAACATAAACTATTCATAATACATTTTCATATAAAATTAAATAAATTCTTATTCTCCCAATTTAAATGGAATATAAATATATTATTTTCCTTTTAAATGTCACACACAATTAATGCAATTTCAATATATACATGTGTTATATCATGATTAATACCTATAACTTATACAAACAAGATTCACACTTCATATATTTAAATAAATTGGCATAATATATTACTATCACAATATGGCCAATAACTACTTTTTGGTCTTTTTAATTAATTCCATATACCATTTTTAGAATTTTCTTACAGTTTCATATGTCTTTTACCAATAAATAACATAAACATGGTAGAAACAAATGAAATAGATTTAGTTACATCGAACATAAAGGCTAGGAGAAAATATATAGTATCAACAAGTGTCGCTTGATAACACAATTTGGTCTATTTGATTTCATACCATTGTTGGAATACTTACGAAATCATAATATCAATCAAATACTTAAACAAAAATGTAATCATAATAAATGAAAACAATAATAATAGAAATTAACTTGGGTTATTTCCTTTGGCTTGCCTTATGAGCTGATAATTATTCCATTTGGCATTTTACTCCACAACTTATTATATTAGGAGTATAATTGCTTGCGATAATTTCTATAAAATCTTATGGTCTTTTTGGTGTCATCACCAATTTTGACATTTAATTTCAATGAATTGATGCCCATATATTTGTCTATATAACTTCCAGTCACATGTGAGCATTTGTTTTCTTTTTTGTCTATATGACTTCTAGTCATGATATAACATTTGATCATAATTTTGAGTGACCAAGGCAAAATATTATTAGCTTTTAATTATTAATTCCACCAATGTAATGTGATCATGTTCATTATCACTCTCATATATACATGTTCCATTAATAAACCCATATTTTTATATATTTATTCATATCATTTTAATGATTTTTGTTATTATTTTAGTCCTTAATTATATTATTTGTGCACCTTTGAATTAGTGTATCTTACATTGGATTAATGCATAATAGGGGTATAATTATCATATTTTTATAATTTCTCCCAAACAATTATTTTTAGAACAAAATGTATTACATTATGATGATTTTGTATTGCAGGAATTTAGAAGAAACCGAAATTTACAAATGACACCATTAATTCATAAAATTGCACTAGAGGACCCATGAGCCAAACTTACGATTTGGGCCCATTAGATTTTTTTTAATTCTTTCTCCATGCTTTTAATCAAGGGAGGCAGCGTGGGGAGAGGAGCTTAGCGAGAAACCATTTGACGCCTCCATTCACAGTACACCATCTTCACCCACTCCCTTCCACACTATCGTCTCCCCTTCTATCCTTGACCTCTAAGCCATTAGACCAAAGCCAGCACCTTCATCATCATTCATCACCTCTCCATAATTCCATCCAACATCTGGCCTCTATTCACCCATACACCCAGCTGTCATCATCATCTTCTTGACATAATTGCAGACAGTAGAACACAGTAGCGTTGGTAGCAACCATAGGGACCTCAAACCTTTGTTCTTCTCCACTATTCTGTCTTCTCCTCTTCACTGTCATTCCATGGGTGGCCATGAAATCTTGGAGTTAGTGTCGATCTCTATGGTTATGCGTGGTTAGAGCATCTAAATCCCTTAATTTGTGGCAAAGATATAAGTTTGGGATCTTAAATTGGAGTTTAAGTTACTCTAATTTTCTGTCTATTAATTATATTATGACTCATAAGTCTTAGAATAATTTTATAATTATTGGGAAGCCTTATAATTATTTATTTATATTTGTTAAAAATTATTATGACTAAATTTTTGCTTAGCATTTGACTCTGTTCTTTAATTAACTTTAATTTTATTTACTTTTACTTAGGTCAGACTTTATATTGAAATTATTATGAATATTTAGTGATTTTTTAAGGTGGCTTAGATTATTGGATCATGTATCATCTGTTACCTTTGATTCCTTCTATTTTGAATCTCTAAGTTATTTTTAAACATCAATCTATAATATCCTTAGTTTTATTTTATTATTCTGGTAGTAGTTAATAAATTAAAACTTTATAAAATATTTTGTGACGATTTGAGGTGGCATAGTTGTTGAATTAAAAGGTTAATTATAATGCTTGATTTATTATTTTTAATTACCATATCTGTTGAAATTATGATTGCCTCCGCTATTGAATTGGAGGATTACTTTTATTATTAATCAAATCCGCTTTCATTCCATTCACTAATTATCATTCATTATCACTATCTTTAAATTAAAAATATAAAAAATATTTTATTTAAATTTATTTTTGATTTATTGCATTTAGTTGTTGGTCAATCAATCCAAACCTCATTTTATAGCTTAAGTTGCATTGCATTTAGTTACTTAAGAATTTTATTTTATTTTTAGCTCCTCAAAGAGAATGACCCGAGGTTGTACTATACGCAATCTTTAGTTAAATTTTTAAAGTAACCCTAAGGCGTCATTTGATGTAAGGTTGTCCCAAGTAGCGCCATTACCGAGGTGCCAAGAAATTGGTCCCTTAATAACTAAGTGTCAAGTAACATTGACTGAAATTTATTTATTTGTTGAGTCTGTTTTAGTTTGCATAATTTTTGCATTTGCATTTTTTATTTATTTGGTTCACTTTATTTTTATTTTATTTGGTTTTTATTTTATTTTAGTCTTTTTATCTGACTGCTATTGTTTATTCCTAGGAGTGATAGGGATTTACCTTTGATTCCCTTAAATATTAAAATTGAAAGATCTATGAAAAAGATTAGAAGAAAGAGGAGAATATAAGGTATAAGTCAAGTTATTATTGAGGAAGGGCATACTTCACAAGAGTCAAGTTTGTCATCTAGTAAATAATAATTTAGTGAGAGAGCTACCTCTAGTGAACATGTGTCTGTTACTGATTTTGAATTAGAGTAAGAAACAATGGATGTTGCTAATGGTTATAATGAGCTTAATGGGAACAATGGACATGATGAGAATAACTTAGGGAATAATTGTGATGATAATAGAAGCATGGGAGAGATTAATAATTATAATATTGATTATTATGGCTTTTATATTGATGATGTGAACTTTGAAATTAAAGGAGTATTAATTTCTTCCTTACCTAAATTCTATGTCTTTACAAGTGATGATCCATACAGGTATTTAAAGACCATGCATATGGTGTGTTCTTCCATAAAACCACCTACAACAAATATTCAAGTGTACTAAGGATAGCATTCCACTTTACTTTAAAAGGCAAGACCAAGAAGTGGCTTTACACACTACCTTAATATTTTACCACATTAACCTGAGATCAGTTAAAAGGAGTATTTTTATATGAATATTTGCCCACCTCTAAAACTTTAAAGCTAAAAAAGGAGATCACTAGTATGATACAATGAGATAATGAATCCATTCATGAGTATATTGAATCATATTTATCACACTTATATCTCAATATCCACACCACAAAATTTCAAAGAATGATCTAGTCAGTTATTTCTATAAAGGGCTACTTCCACATCATAAGCCTTCAATTCATGCCGCTGTAAATAGTTCACTTAGAGAATTAAGTCTTAATGCTGCATGAGACCTACTTCAAAAGATGACTACCAATGACCCCCAATCCAGAGACACAAGAAAAATGTATAATACATTTTTTATTTCTTCCCAATATATTCTTACTAAAATTTTTGCTCTGGGGAATCGAATAGAGAAAAGACTCACTATTCTGGAAAATAATGTGAATACCAAGCAAGTCAATTCAGTGGGTCACTCTTAAGCTATAGTAGCCAGTTGTAAGTACTGTGGGTTAGTTATGCATGCCTCCAATACTTGTACTTGATATGAAGAAATTTTTGCCCTCTACTAAAATAGCAATAGCCAATATCAAAAGAGGGATTCCTACTCTAACACTTATAATCTGGGTTAGAGAGATCACCCTAAATTTAAATTGGGTGGGAATCAATGAAACACTCAAGGAAATTTCTCAAATCAAGTAGTGTCTAATCAAGGGGCATCATCTTCATTTTTTAGAGGTAATGAACTTGCTATGATCGTGAAAGACATCGCCAAAATTACTTCAAAAGTTGACCATCAGAAGTCACAAACTAAGGCTAAGTTTTATGCTATAGAGAATAAGATGGACTCATATCTACAAAATGTGTTTTATAAATTAGAGCAAATAGAGACTAAACATGAGCATTTGAACGCTTTTGTTACTCAAATATCTAATAACTTGAGTGAACAACAAGCAAAGAGTAGTGGTTATATACTCTTAAATACAGTGATATATCCTAAATCTTTGAATGCAATCACACTGAGAAGTGGTAAGAAAATTGATGCTAAGAACATGAAGACAATGAAGAGCTGGTTAATAAGGAAATAGAAGTTGAGTCTCCTCCTACTAAAACTACTCAAAAAACTTCCTAAGCTTAGAAAGAAGTTTACATCCAATATGAAGGCCTACAAGAAAAGAAGCTTTTGTAGAAGTCTCATAAAATGATAAAGAGGCAACAACTATCATAAAAAGACAAGTGGAGAAAGTATCACCTTCTGACTCTAAGGGTGATGAGGTAAACATTTATGACTTGCCTTTTTTAAATTGTTACTTAGTAAAAAGATTGCTAAAAAGAAAGATAATGATGAATTGTTTGAAATATTTAGCAAACTTGAGGTTAATGTACAATTGCTTGAATTGGTTAAAAAGATGCCTAAGTGTTCTATATTCTTGAAAGACCTATGTACAAACAAGAGAAAATATAGGCATAGGGAGAGAATCCAACTGGAGTAGAGTGTTAGTGTCTTATTTAAGCCACAATTGCCCATTAAATGCAAATACCCAGGTTCCTACGCTATTCCCTATACTATAGGTAAAACTACAATTTCTCATGCCCTACTTGTCTTAGATGTATCAATTAATATAATGATAACCTCTGTTTATAAGACCTTGGGTATTAAAGATTTAAAAGATACTAGTGTAGTGCTTGGCTTAACTGATAGGATTATGGGATACCCTAAAGGCATTCTTAAGGATATCCTTGTGCAAATCAAAGGTCTTTCTTACTTTTATATCCCTAATATGACTAATAATCTCTCTACTGAGAGTACCTTGATTCTAGGTAGACCATTCTTTCCGACTGCTGAAACTATAATTAACATGAAAAAATATCTTATCACTATGGGGATTGAGGATCACGAAGTTCAATTTAATCTTTCAAAAGCTATGAATCATGGTTTTGAAGATTGTTCTTACTTGGGTATTAGTTCCATTACATGTCATCATAATGAATGAGACTGATGCGCATGAAACTGACTAGTATAACATGGTTGTAAAGCATGATAATGTATTTATTGTTTATCATCCTCTTATTCTTTTGATTTTTATGTGTGTGAGGGTGACGTATCATATATCTATTGCTCAGAGATAGATAGCTGGCTTTATAGTCCACATGATTTTGATGCATCATCTTATTTTGATTATGATATTACTGCTAATTTTGCACTTGATAGCCTTAAGGAATGTGTGTTTCTTGATTTTGTAAGAGATGATAATAATGAAGCTATTCTATAAGCTACTAACGTAGTTTTTTCATTGAGTGGCGTTAGAATATTATAAGAGGATAACGGTGATCTTGCTACTACCATAATCCCTTCTAATCCCACTCTCACTTCTAATTTATTTTCTTTTTTATTGATCAGACTGACCTTAATTCTCCTGCTTCTAGGTCTTTTGATGTTGGCACTAAGTCGGGTGAGCTTATATCTCCTTTCCTAAGCCACATGGACATACCACTCATACTGAATGTACTGGATATACAGAAACTAGTTCCTTCTATTGTGTAACCCCCTGATTTAGAATTGAAACCCCTTCCCCTAACTTGAAATATGTATTTCTTGTTGATGATTATAAATTGTCTATTATTATTTCTAGTTCTTTGAGTAGTTCTAAAGAAGAGAGATTGGTTTCTACATTAAAAAGGTATATAAGGGATATAGGTTGATCTTTAGTGGATATTCCAGGGTTTGATCCCTTGATTTACACACACAAGGTCCTTTTGGCTAAAAGGTTCAAGCTAGTTAAGCAGCCACCAAAGAGGTTGAATTCTCTTATTCATGATGTGATTAAAAAGGAGATATCTAAATTATTGAGTGTTAGGATCATATATGCAATCTCATACGGTGAGTAGGTGAACCAATATATGTAGTACTGAAGAAGAGCGGTATCACAACAGTGAAAAATGAGAGTAATGAACTTATTCCAATAAGAGTTCAGAATACTTAGAGAATGTGTATAGACTATAGGAAGTTAAATAAAGTAAGTATAAAGGATCATTTTTCATTACCTTTCATTGATTAAATGTTGAAAAGAATATATGGTAGATCTTACTATTGTTTCTTGGATGGCTTTACAGGTTCTTTCCAAGTATCGATTACACTTGTAGATAAAGACAAAACTCCTTTTACATGTCCTTTTGGTACCTTCGAAGGATGTCATTTGGGTTGTCTAATGCTCTAAGAACCTTTTAAAGGTGTATGATAGAGATCTTTAGTGATTTATTGGAGCGAAATATGAAGATTTTTATGGATGACTTCACCATTTATGGTGATATCTTTTATATTGTTTGCTTAGTTTTAAACATGTTCTAGGTAGATGTATTGAGAAAAAGTTAGTTTTAAGTTATAAAAAATGTCATTTCATTGTAGATAGTGGCATAATGTTAGGTTATCGTATCTCCCAAAAGGGGATTGAGGTTGATAGAGCCAATATTGAAATCATTTATTCACTTCACTATCCTATTTGTTTTAAATATTTAAGGTCCTTATTGGGGCATACAAGGTTTTATCGACGCTTTGTAAAAGATTTTAATACAATTACTTTACTCATTTCTACTTTGTTGAAAAGAATGTTGATTTTCACTTTGATGATAAATGTAGACATGCCTTTAACTCTTTAAAATCCTTTCATGTTTTACCTCCTATTCTCACTGTACCTAACTGGGATATGCCTTTTGAACTATCTTGTAATGCTTCTAACTTTTCAGTTGGTATTATGCTTGGTTAGAGGGACGACAAGCGATCTAAAGTGATAGTTTATGCCTCCAAGACACTTGACTCCACCCAAGTGAATTATACCACTATCAAAAAGGAACTTTTTGCTGTAATCTTTTCCTTAAATAAGTTTAGACAGTATCTAATAAATTTTTGAGTGGTTATTTTTACAAATCATGCAGTAGTGTAGTACTTGTTCAAGAAGTTTCAGTCTAAATCAAGACTGTTGAGATGGGCTTTACTGCTGCAAGAATTCGATATTGAAATTAGAGATCGAGCTAGAGTAGAGAATCATGTGATTAACCACCTTAGTCGGTTATCTAAAGGCACTAAAGGAGTTGACTCTTTTAATCTTATTGTTGATTCTTTTCCTGATTTTGCACTATTTGCCTTGGCAGTTCATGAGCCTTGGTACTCTAATATTGTCACTAATCTTATACCTCATTCTATGTCTAAGTTTCAGGTTGATAAGCTGAAGAGGGAAGCAAGATATTATATCTGGGATGCTCCAATTCTTTGGAAGCAATATGTGACCAAATCATTAGACAATATGTTTCTAACAATGAGATCCACTCTATCCTTACCTTTACACATTATTTATCTTGTGGTGGTCATTTTAGTACTAATAGGACTACTAGAAAGGTTTTAGAATATGGGTTTTGCTGGCTTGCTTTATTGAAAGATACTTATGCTTTTTGTAATTCTTGTAATAAATGCCAAAGGTTTGGGAGTATAGGTAGAAGCATGAAATACCTTTAAGATCTATACATTCCTGTGAAATTTTTTATGTCTATGGTATGGATTTCATGGGTCTATTTATCCCATATTTGGGTTTTCATATATATTACTTATAGTAGACTATGTGTCTAGGTGGGTAAAGGCAGTGCCAACTAGGAAAGATGAGGCTTCTACTGTTACCAATTTTTTACATTTTCGTATCTTTTGTAGGTATGGTATTCCAATAGCAATCGTCAATGACCAAGGAACACATTTATGTAATAGGACCATCAAGTCTCTACTTGCTAAACATGAAGTTAATCACAAGCTGTCTACTCTATACCACCCTCAGACAAATGGATTATCTGAAGTCTCCAATCGGGAAGTGAAGTGGATACTAGAAAAGATTGTGAAATTATCTCACAAAGATTAGAGTAAAAGTCTTGAGGAGGCGCTGTGGGCTTACATGACTGCCTACAAGACCCCTATAAGCATGTCTTATTTCCGGTTGCTCTATGGCAAGTCTTTCCATTTGCCTATGGAGATTGGCATAAATCTTATTTGGTGATTAAGGCATGTGATGCAAACCTTGAATCTTCACTTGAAAATCGGATAATGCAACTTCAAGAATTTGAAGATATAAGACTTGAGTCCTATGATAACGTCAGAATCTACAAAGACAAGCTAAAAATGATTTATGACAAATAGATTATGAGAAAATAGTTCCATGAAGGTGACAAAGTTATAAAGTTCAAGGCCTAGTTGAAGTTGATGCCCGAGAAGTTTATCATCAAGTGGGAGGGCCTTTTTAGAGTTACTAATGTGCATTCTTTTGGTACGGTAAAGCTGGTAGATAAAGCAACGAGTCATGTTCCACAAGCCAATGGCCATCTGTTTAAGTACTACCATGAGAATAAGAGACTCCCTTAATTACACAGTTGTTTCTTTCCACCCTCTCCTTTACTTTCTCTTGTATTTCTAGTGATATCTATTTGCTAAGATTGTTAGGACTAAGGATAGGGGAGGGACTATCAAAGTACTAAAAGGTAGAATAATTTAAATTTATTGCTTTATATATTTTAACAATTTTTTAGAATATGTTGTATTTTAAAGATTTGTTAGTCTTATGTTAATTTTTCTTTGAATAAATCTCCCCTTTAGCTCATAACTCTTTAACCATCTTACCTTTTCCCTTTGATGCGTTAAGGACAATGCATGGTTTAAGTGTGGGGGAGGGATTGCTTGTTTTTCCACTGCTTCAGCCATAATCTGAAAAATTCAAAAAATGTGAACCTTTTGAGCCTAAATTGATTGGGTTTTTCATTGTTGTATGGGTGATTTGTTGCTATGATTCCCACCTTTTAATTTGACTTTTGCAATTATTAGGTTTTATTTTCAAATTCTTATTGCTTTATGCATGTGAACATTGGCATGTCTAAGAATGTATTTTGATTTGAGTAGTATTTATTTTGATTTGATTAGCATAATAGAGTGCTTTGGTATAGTGTTCTTAACCTTATTTCATAATTTGATCTTAAGGAGTAAATATCTTAGAGAAAGTCTTATTGGAAGGACTTTTTAGCCTTATTTTTCTTTATTATCTTGTGTGATTTCTACCTAATTTTAGTTAACCTCTAGAACTTGTCTAGATTCTTTTTCAAAGCTACAGTAATACCTATAATTGTGAGTATGATAGGGGCATTCATTTCTAAATCCTTTTACATAAATACAAACCATCTGGATTGATATTTGCTTACCCCTTTAAACTCATCACTTTCATTTCATTCTATTGATTTTAAACAAATACTTTGCATGAGTTATATTATGTTATTCATGATTAAAAATGCACTATTGATGTTGCTATCTTTATATTTTTAGGTTAGGTTTGCCAATATTAAAAAAAACAAAGAGAAAAGAAGAAGAAAAAGCAAAGAAAGAAGTTTGAAAAAAAAACAAAGAAAGAGAGAAAAAGAAAAGAAAAGAAAAATTAGCAACAATGCATAAAGTTTGAAATAAAGAATTTATTGATGGTTGAATATTAGAGATTGGTTCTATTGGCCTATTGGTGTTCATTTGATGATCGCATTTTAGCTTACTTTGAGTGTTCTTAACACTTATACATTGAACTTGTTCTACATTCTATTTCATCCATTTATTAGCTTTTCACCAACATTACAACCTACAAAGTCCCCTTGATCATGACTTTATGGTATGATAGTGGTGGTGGAGATTGTATAATCTTTACAAGACTATGGTAGATGCTAATCTCGGGGGACTGAGTAAAAATTCCCCATATTTGAGAGTTTAGTGTCATACTTATACTTATAAGAACTCTATTATATTTCTCTTCCTCTATCTTGGTATGTCTCATGTTAATTTCTTTACACCTAAGCATTCCGTGACTGTTGATTGATTAAGGGATAAAGGTTATATGAGTTGATTGCATATTCTTACCTTGTGTTTGATGTTTACTTGCATTGAGTTTAACTATTGGATTCCCTTGACTGATATTTTGCCCAAGAGTGCAAAAGGCAAAGTGTAGGGAGTTGACAAACTTATATTTTTATATATTTATTCATATCATTTTAGTAGATTTTTATAATTATTTTGGTCCTTAATTTTATTATTTGTGCACCTTTGTTTAATGTACCTTATATTGGATTAGTGCATAACAAGGATATAATTGTCATATTTTTATGATTTCTCCCAAATAATTATTTTTTGAACAAAAGGTATTACATTGTTATGATTTTGTATTTTAGGAATTTAGGAGAAACCAAAATTTACAAATGACAGAGAAGGACCATTAATTCAAAAATGGCATTAGAGGACCCATGGCCTAAACCTTGCGATTTAGGACCATTAGTTTTTTAATTCTTTCTCTAGGCTTTTAATCAGGGGAGGCATCATGCACAGGGGAGAGGAGCTCGCCAAGAAACCATCTGACACCTCCATTCATGGTACACCATCTTCACCCACTCCCTTCTACACCATCATCTTCCTTTCTATCCTCCACCTCCAAGCTGTTAGACTAAAGCCATCACCTTTATCATCACCCATCACCTCTCCACAACTTCATCCAACATCTGGCCTCTACTCACCCACGCACCCAACCGCCATCATCATCTTCCCAGCACAGTTGCATATGGCAGAATGTAGCAGCATTGGTAGCAACAAGAGGGACCTCAAACCTTCATTCTCCACCACTATTCCTTCTCCTTTTCACCTTCATTCCATGGGTAGCCATGAAATCTTAGAGTTGGTGTCGATCTCTATGACTATGTGTGGCTAAAGCATCTAAATCCTCTAATTTAGTGGTAAATGCATGGGTTTGGGATCTTAAATGAGAGTTTAAGTTATTCTAATTTTCTACCTATTAATTATATTATGACTCATAGGTCTTAGTATAATTTTATAATTATTGGGAAGACTTATAATGATTTATTTATATTTGTTGAGATTTATTGTGACTGAATTTTTGCTTAGCATTTGACATTATTCTTTAATTAACTTTAATTTCATTTACTTTGATATGGGTTAGACTTTGTATTAAAATTATTATAAATATTTAGTAATTTTTTAAGGTGGCTTAGATTATTGGATCATATGTTATTTGTTATATTTGATTCCTTCTATTTTGACTTTCCAACTTATTTTAAACATTAGTCTCTAATATCTTTAATTCTCTTTTATTATTCTGGTGGCAGTTAATAGATTGAGACTTTCAAAAACATTTTGTAATAATTTAAGGTGGCTCGGTTGTTGGATTAAAAGATTAAATATAATTCTTAATTTATTATTTTGAACTCCCTATATGTTGAAGGTCTAATTGTCTACGCTATTAAATTGGAGGATTGCTTTTATTATTATTAATCACCTTCGCTTTTATTCCATTCACTAATTATCATTAATTATCATTATCTTTAAATTAAAAATATTAAAAATATTTTATTTAAATTTATTTTTAATTCATTGCTTAGTTGTTAATCAATCAATATAAATCCCATTTTATAACTTAGATTGTATTGCATTTAGTTAGTTAAGAATTTAATTTTATTTTTGACTTCTCAAAGAGAACAATAAGAGGTTGTACTATACTCAATTATTGGTTTAATTTTTAAAGTAACCTTAAGATGACATTAGACTAATATTATTTTAAGTGAGGTTCATGCTTTCAATAGCAATAATAGCACGTTATCAATTTTCCCAAATATTCATTTTCAAAACTATAACAAATCTTTCAAAATTTTAAAGCTTTTTTTGTTATTGAACGTTTGAACCATTAGCCCCTAAGGCTTTAATATTTATAATCATCATGTCATTAAGTTGTCACATGTCATCATATGTTTTTGTCATGCCATTTGTTGAAACTACAAGATGAGTTTTTACCAAAAAATTGTTATAAAAGTGATTTGGCTTCTAGCTATCTAATTAGAAAATTAGGGAGACAATATATATATAATTAAAATATAAATCAATACATAGAGAGAAAGGATGACAATTAGAGGGGGACAATCGCAATATAAATAAATATACATGTTATATATAAATAGATCCAAATATATACAGCAATTTAAATCAAGACCAAAATAATGCATTAATCAAATAAATTTAAACTCATAATTAAATATACACAACATAGACCGATAGATATAAACAAACCAAATACATTATATATATATATATATATATATATTTTAAAGTGCTGTAAACATATAACAATAAACAGTAGAAACTAACATAAAAATAGATAATAAAATAAAAGATAACAGAAAACTAGAAAAGATAAAAATAGATAAAATAAAATAAAAATAACAAAAATAAATCAAACAATGAAATAGAAAGGTAAAATAATGAAGAGCAACAAACAACATAAACTAGCATAAGATGAGATAGGATGCCTTCGCGTTATTTGGGGAGACATCATAACTCCTAAATGTCTAATTTTTTACTTGAGGGTAATAGGCTCGTCCTACTTGACATTGATATCACCTAGGAGGAATAGAGATTTGGCCCTGCCCTTAGATAGTGGGTGAGCTCAACTTCTTTCTAAAAAATTTTTTACCAAAAAAACAAAAAAGCATAAGATGAGATAAATAACATTATATATATATATAGATAACAAAATGAAATGAGAATGATTGGAAAATAATAGACAATATAATAAATATAGTAAATGTACATAAAATTAAACATTGCACATAATGGTAAAAGGGATAATTGAGTATGGGGAAGCTAATAGGAAAGCTAATACCATGATGACAACATATTATTTTATAAAGAGTTCATACCTTAAATCTTTAGAATAAACTTGTACTGATAGCGTGTTATGAAAATAAAGATAATGTAAATTGGAAGACGAGAGAAATGAGAAAAAAAGAGAAAAATAGGAGAGAAAGAGGAAGTATCTTTTGTTCATATCAAGTTTACAATCACTTGGTATATACCTACTATTTATAGGATACCAATCCTTCTAATAGTTACAATTTTATAAAAAAAAACAGAGAGAAACTTAAGCAATATAATGGTACAATTGGAAGTTATAAAGAATAAATATTAGAAACCTTTCAATTTAGAAGTTATAAGTTATAATATTATTCAATATGAGATTAAATTCTAAGAGTTTATGAACATCTTATAACAATTATGTATTATGCCTTCTAATTTTAATAAAATTGAGGAAAAATATTTAAATATGATTTTTTCCTTTTTGTTTATTTAATAAAAAAATTAAATACTTACATCAAGTTCTTTATATTCATCTTATCAAGTTCTCCAATAATATTTTACCATATATACTATATTTTTAATATGAGTTTAAATTAAATGAAGATATTAAAAAAATGACACATAATAAAAATAAAATTGAAAAACTTAATAAAATAAAAATAAAAAACTTGATATAAGTTAACGAGACAAAAGGTAGAACATAAAATTTGTGGGTTGATATATAAAATACTTTCTCTGTTTTTCTCGAGTATTTGTATGGATAATAAAGTGGAGGTCACGTTGAAATATGAGTGAAGTGATGTATAATTGTCACATTCCAACTGAAGGATGATTATTTCTGTATTAGTATTCCACAATTGCTCTGCTTTTCTTGACTATTTGTCATATAACTATTTCAATTGATAATTGTAAACTATAATATATAAACAGATTTAAATTAATGTGAAATAATTTAAATCCTGATAATTATATAAGTAAAAACATGGATCCATTAAGAAAATGTGTTTTTAAGGAGAATAAAACTTCTAGTCAAAGTTTATCTTAGTTATCCATTTAGTCCTTGAAATTAAAATTAGTTTCTTACACAATCTCATATACTCATTTGATCTAATTGGTCCGACAATTTTCTTTTGCAATCCATAGTTGTGATTCTTAAATTAAAGGTTACCCCACATGTGTATTTAGAACAACTGTTTTTGAATTATAAGACTAATGATGTATGATTATGAAATATTAAGAATTTTATTGATAAAAAATTAAATATTAAGGATCAAATTGATAATTATAATAAATTTAAGGGACTAAAAATTAAGTTGTCTGAATTTTAAATATTGGAGAGTGGAGGCTTGAGAATAATGGATGTGCTTTGTTTTTGAACATTTATAGATTCACCAAATGGACGGCCAATTAATTAAAGGGATTGCTTTTAGATTCAGGTGATTGGAGCATTACATTTTGGTGGATGTCATTGAACCAAAACTTTTATTCTTATACTCTAATATTTAATATAGGAGTTATTTACTAAATAGATCACTTAATTATGACTAAATCTAACATCTCAAGAAGAATTTATACTATTTCCTCTTAAATCTACCTAAATCTATAACAAATAATAAATCTTTAAGAAAAGCAATCAAGGTCATGAAGCAATGTAGTAATTAGGGGTGCTCACGGGATAAGTCGGGACCAAGACAACACTGTCCTATGTCTCGTCCCGATATAGTACACAGGATGCAAAATGCATCCTGTGTCCCATCTCATCCTGAATTTATCCTAGTCTCGACGGGTTTGGGACATGATGAAAATTCCCGATCCCAATTATTTTTAAGAAAATATTATAATAAAATTATCTCAGTAAATCATTCCATATAAAATACAACGGTAACTTCCTCTAAATACCAACATTTCTCCCTGATATAAAATGATAACTTACTCGGACAAGGGGAAATAACAATAAGGAAGAATAAAAGTATTTGTATAAGAATATTTATAAGTAAAAATATCTTTATGAGAGTGGCGACTAGCGAGACCTGTGACCATGAGCAAGTAAAGTGTGAGAGAAGAGAGAAGGAGAGCTTGAGATGAGTTGATAGAGTGGGAAAGATAAGAGAATGTAATATATTTTTTTTATAAAAGAAAAAAAATTGGGGTCAAGATGGGATGGGAATCCCAAGGGTCAGGCCGAGACCCGTCCCGTCCCAACCTTCCCTTTATCCCGTCTCGATAGTTTCCTATCTCGGTTCTTCTCAGGATGGGACGGACCCATCCTAAAATCATCAGGACTAGGTCAGGACACTTAGGATAGGACATAGTTGGACACCCGTAGTAGTAATAATAATAAAGGAAAAAAGGACAACGTACCTTAAGTAGTGTATGACAGAGTGAATCACGCAAGGTCTGACATTGGATTGGACAAAGGATATTCTAAAGGTAGTACTGCGACCTAACCCACTGAATATGGGTTGGCCTGTTGCGGGTTAGAGCCTGCCTCTAGGTGGGTTAGTATTATACTAACCTGAGCCCGCCATGGCAGGTTGCTGGACTAGTCTGCCTACCTTCTAGCTTTTTTTAAAAAACAAAATTCTTTACATGTACATGTCAACTTTTATTTTTTAAAAAGAAATTCTTCACATATATCAATATTAATTGGATTTGAATCATGTCTAAAGTTATCAAAATATTTATTTAGTCAACTTTGTCACCATTCATAGATAAATCTATTACAAGTAAAGTAATAATAAAATAAAATGAATATATACATATATAAAGAAATAACTCGATGAGACAAAGTTAATATAAATTAAGTGAATGTAAACATTGGTTCAGCTGAGACTCTAAAATTAATAAAATACAATATAAATAGTGAAAAAATAATTTTTTAAAAAAGATAGGCTAACTCGCAACCCGACAGGTTAGCCAACCGTAGGTGTGGATAAAAAAGATCCGCATTAAAACAGTCTAAAACTTTTATAACCCAACCTGCCATTTTTTGGCGAGTTGGAATTACTAGCTCTAGGATGTTCTAGGGTTTGTTTACACACAATTTAATTTAGCAACTACAGTGAACATAGAAGTTACTATGATAAAAACTAAAAGGTACAATATTGCCCTATAAGATTACTTTTGTGCGTGTAAGATTACTATGAAAGTGTTAAAATATATTAATATTAGATTTTATTGTTAAAATATTAATCGTTAACATTAATTTTTTAATGGGATAATACAATATTGTCATATTTTAAAACTTTTAATACGATATTGAATCTAAAAAAACTTTTAAGACAATATTATTCCTAAACAAAAACTTTTATAATAAATTTGTACTTTAACCCAAAACTAAAAGCTAATATATATATATATATAATTTAACTCTTCACCAAGTAACCTGTAAGAGAACTTACTTCATCCTGCTTGCCAGCATGAATTCTAACTCCTAAAGCATCGTACATAACCTATAAACATTAACAGAAGTGAATAATTCCACTTCGCAAAAATTAGAACTAAAAAAATCAACCAATGCAATGGAGCAAAATCTGCGAAATTACTTGTGATGGAAAGGATTTAAGAACACATGAATAGAAGATAATACTTATGAATACAAACCTGGTGAAGTACTCATAATATATATTTGATCACAACTGATCAGGAAACAAAAGACAGAATATTTGATCATAATTGAAAGTACTTACAATACATGCCAAGACAATGGCAATAGCAAAAACGGGTGACCTGCTGACACAGTACCAGAATGTGATGAAGGCATCCCACCAGAATCAAGCATCCTTTGAGAATCATATTTCCGTTCCTTGTACCTGAGAGTACATAAGAGCAACATTTCAATGGTTTGAAAATTCATCCTATATATTTCTAGTCTTGTCAGCACTACAAATTTGTTCTTGTTTAGAAAACATCATGCAATAAGACGTATCTAAAATAGGTTTGATCACACTTGTGAAACTCAACTTCCTATGTTAGAAACCGCATATACTCCTCTAGACCTTAATATAAGATTTAATTAGGAGTTGATCTTTATCTCAAATAAAAGATATATTTTATATATTTATTAACTTTTTTGAAATTATCCCTATTGATACTACCATCAATAATAATTAAATAAGGGAGGGAGTTAAGAAAAATTATTAGGATGTTTTAGAAAAAATATAACATATTAACTAACTTTCTTAATATAATCAAATTAGTTAAATATATCATGTATTAAGGATTGGAGGAATATAACACATATTAAAACACACACACAAACAATTTGTAATACATATTCACAGTTGAAACATGCAATAGTTTTTATGGCTATAAATATCAGTTTTTTCCTCAAACCCAAAAGCCTATTTAAAGGTTTAATAAGAGGTTAACAAGGAAAAGTGAAGTAAGGTCTCATCATTATATTAAGAGCAAATCATTCATTAAATCTCAAAAACCTTTTTCTTTAGAATTGAACTATATAACTGCATATCGATTCAAAGTCACACCATTTCTACCACCAAGCGCTTGGATTTGGCTATGGGATGTTCAAGTTTAACTAATAGTTTTATGTTTAAGCCATGTATATCTAGTCACGATAATTACTTGGAGGTAGTGAATTTCTCATCCTTGTGGGCCTACATTCTCGTGAACTAGACTAGTCACTAGCTAGTAGCACCATATAGGATTTTGAGTGTACTTTAGATTTTACTCTAAATCATTGAGATGCCCACTTGAAACTAGAGTACTTGTTACAGACTCTAGTTATGTTTCACAGCAAATGACATCAGGAGAGAAAGAGAATAGACACACATAGAGAGAGAAGAGCAGAGGAGAAGGAAAAAATAACTCTTTTCTTTTCAGCAGAGAGAAACCATGAAGCAGGAACACACACTTGCACACCAAACTTACACTCTCATACATGTATATGTGCATATATTTTGTATGAAGAGGGAGGGAAGTGGGATCTAAATTCACTCCTGTAATATCCTTAATCTTCTGTACTGGTTCCTATGTACAGATTAAACGGAATATATGAGCTCTGTTTCAGGAAAAACATGTGTACCTTTATGTAAAGAAAAGGATTAAATTGCAAAAGAAAGGAAATTAAGGGACCTAAATGCAATTATGGAAAGTTTAAAGTTAGGAATGAAAGGTAGACAAAAAAAAAATATATGGGGTCTTAAAGTGTAATTTTAGCCAAATTAAGGGACTTAATTATAAAGAAGGAAAAGTTCCCTGGGGCTAAAGTATAATTAAAGAAAATAGGCCAGAAGTGGTTTGCACTGCCCGACAGCATTTCAGTCCCAGATTCTACCAGAAGGTAGGGCAGGTGACGCCGGGTAACCAAGCCTAATACCAAAATTTTTGAAGACTCCAGATAGCCAGAAATGGACTGATCGTCCAAAAGTTATAAAAATTTATACCGGATACCCTAGATTTCAGATATAAGTGGGAAAATACAGGATGATGCGCTTTTATGGGCGGATGTCGGGAAACTGATAGGATACCGATAGGAGGTCTGTAGGAAAAGTTATTCACAAAATAAAAAAAATTCAGACGGAGTGTGAGGCCTCCGGGGATCCGGGTAGGAGATTTATCGGTATTTTTAAAGAGGCTGAATGCGATCGGATGACTTCGGTCAGATGACCGTTATAACCCCCAAGGATGCCTGAACACAGTAGGACACTATATCTGGGAAAAAGAGCCGGTGACCGGGATAGGTATATACTCGGTAAATAATAGTTAAAATATTCAATGAATTGTGTTAAAGGAAGATTCCTCGTAATGCGTGCCATACAGGTAATGGAACCAGGAAGCCCGAAAATGGCGCCATTAGAGGCCCAATAAGACTCTTGGACTGATAGGTGGGCCAGTGTCCAGCAGAACCCCGGAAAAGTGCGAAATTACGAAAATGCCCCTATGTTGTACAAAAAGGGCAGCAGATGAATATAGGGTATTCTGGTCATTTTGGACAGACCCAGAGGTCAAGACATGTCTAAATAAGGTTGACTAGAGCCAGTATAAGCTTTGACTGGGTCCAGAAAGGTGTGAAATGACGATTTTGCCCTTAGGGATTAAAATAGGACAAGATAGGGCACCAAGGGCATTTTGGTCATTTTGCAGGGGATCTGTAATTGAGTCTGGACCCAGTATTAAAAATTTAATGATATAAAGGGTCTAGATACTAAATGTGAGGTCAGTAGACATAAAAAGGATCTTCAGAAACATCAGATTCAGAAAACGGCACGTTTTTTGAGGCGATAGACCGGGCCGGTACCAGATTGGACCAGAAAGCTTCCAGAACCTCCAAATTTTGTCACATGAAGAATATGGGTGGTGAGGTGTCCTATGAGGTGTCCCATGAGGTGTCCAGGGTGATGCAGTAAAAAGAATTAAAGAAAATAGGAAATTCCAGGAAAAACCAGGACCACATGTTCAGATGGCTTCAAAATTACAAGAATGCCATCCATTAAAGCTATAAATACCCCCTTCCCCTCCCATTTTATGCATCCCACGTTTTTGGCAAGAAAAGAGAGAGAAAGAAGAGAGAGAAGGAGAAAGAAAGAAAGAAAGGAAGTTCTGGTGGAGTTGGAAGTAGTAAGAAAGTTCTGAAGCTCTGCTTTTGAGGTAATAACTAATCCTAGCTCTTATGTAATGTCTTTGTGATGTGTTGTTTTGTTTGGTTGATTGTTGTCCTATATGTTATGCTTGAAGCTCTATTCCAATGCTATGATCATATGTTATTGAATATGGAAGCATGCAGCATACTTATCTATACACAGTCACAAGCAAGCACCGTCACTTTGCATTACATATTTTGTTATGATTGTTGTTACTGGGATTCTTTTGAATCTCATTCCCAAACATAACATTACAGGGGAGGTTCTGTCAAAATAAAATTTGGAAATCTTAAGAGACGCCGGTAGGCTGCCGAAATTCCGACAACGAAGACGGAACAAAGAAAGGAACTGATACGTACTGTGTACGTAGTGTTGTCTAAGGAGGCTGGAAGTGAGTGGACCCAGCAGGTTCATCCAGTCTTTCCTGGGTACTACGTAGAATGGTAGTTCGCATAAGGGAATTACCGAATCAGTACAACATCAGTTACTTTCTAAAGAAGAATTGCAGCAGTTATGCTGCTGGTTTTTAGACAGAAAAGGATGTAATACAATATGAGGGAGTTAATCATGCACTAATATATAACAGTTGATTATTTATTAATTGTTATCTGGCCTGTATGACTGATATGTGTTGGCTGTATGCTTGAGTATGTAAAGACTAAATGCTGAAAATAGGCTCAGTGAGCAGTAACTCGTGAAGACCCATTCATGTTTGATAAATCATTAAAAATAGTAAAGGATTGAATTAATGTACGAAATTTTTAGAGTAAAAAGTAGACATACTAAGATTTAATTTGATATATAGAATGTCTAATTTGGATGTATACATGAAAAGATATAAATTGTTAAAGTTGGGACCAGAATGCTGGATTCAGGAGAAAGTCATTGGATGAACAGTAAGATTGAAACGTTGACCCACGTGAAATTTGTCAAGGATTGGTCAACCAATGATTTTTCCCTGAAATATATTTGAGTTAGCTTCATGTAGCAATTTGAACCACTTCATTTTGATTTTTATAGAATTAGTTATAAATTTTCAAAATCAGGTCACTCATCTGGAATTTGCCACAGTGAACAGTACTCGATATGAATAAAATTCCAGATTAAGTGTTTAGACTTCAATGACCCTGAAAGTGGTTTAAGTGCTACTGAATGGTCCCTAAGATGTATAAATATAAGGATGTGACAACTCCCCACTCCCCCATGTTCTCCTCTTCAGTACCAATGGGAAATAACTCCCTCTTACCTCATAAGGGGTATATTATACATATATACCCTACTATCTTCATTATTCTCATAATAGCCCCAATCCCTATTGGGTTTGAGCCTAATCCACCAAAGGTCGATCGGCCCACTTTCTAACATCTCCTGCTTATATTTGGTGGATTAGATGTCATGGTTCAAATCTCATTCTCTTTCTTCTTTCATACTAAGTGTTTTTCTGTGACCACATAGTCATGATGTCACCATTCGGACATTTGTACTAGAAATCCCTTTTATAGAGACTAGCATAAAGCAACCCTTTAATACGGCTAGACCAAATATGTTATAGTGCCTTCAATGTCCTAGATTTATCAATATAAATATTTCTTATAGCTAATATAATCCCTCTTGAGTCAACATATAACTCAGATAGCCTCCACTTATACATAGTGTCTACACTTATAAAATTAACAAAAATAATATCACAAGGGACCTGTCAGAGACACCAGTATAGATGTGTATATTTTAGTAATCTTTATTTCGCCCGTTTATCATTTTGATATGAGTCAACCGCTTTTTCTACCAACATTTTGTACATGTATAACTTGACTATATGACATATACTAGAGTAGTAAGCGCTGAAACATACTTCTACGGTACTGTCAAAGTCAAAGGACATAACAATGAAGTAGTATTGATTTACTTGCTTTCCATTTATGGTTCTTTAGCACATGTGGTATGAATCACATGCTACAGTTGTTTCTCTTATCCTATAAAAGTGTACATCATTTTGATTCTATCAATCACACTGTACAAACTTAAGTTTAGACACTCATAGTATCTAAATCCAAACTCTTTCAAATCTATTTACATAATATGACGTCAATTTACAAAAATTTGTTGTCTAGTAACATGTTTAATGGATGTGGGTCTCCATAGTTTGATCTATATCTATACTCATGGATCTCATTTCGACTTACTGCACTTTTTAAATCAAGACGACATTTAATGTGTTTCTTATATACCATATCAATACTTTTGATACTTTATTGGTAAACACATGTCTTATCTTTGAACGCTTCTCTCTAGCATCAAAGGGGTTGTTCGTGTGAGATAGCTAACCTTTTCAACCTATACAATATACTAGATATTGTATGCTTTTACCAAGACGCATAAGTAATGATAAATGACATGATATCATTAATAAAATAAAATATTACATACGGTCTACAATTTTATATTTTGTACATGCCAATGACTTTTACATGTTTCTCAAATATTTCTTTGCATATTGGCTTGGTTAGGGGTCTACTACCATATATTTTGTTCAAATGTATTATACAATTATAATTTTTTGTGCTATATAATTCCTCATAAAGTTATATTTAGTATCAATGTATTTGGTCTTACTGTGATACTTAGAGTCTTTTGTGTAGGCTATGGCTTTAGTGTTGTCACATTGTATCAACACCAGATTGGTATTCTCATTCCTAGATCCTAGGTGTTTGATAAATCTCTTCAGCCAAACAGTATCTTGCTCTTCTACAGTGTATGCCACGAACTCAACTTCCATTAAGTGTAAGGCAATGTATGTCTACTTCTTGCCACTCTAGTATATGGCGCCGATGTTAAGAAAGAAGATGTATCCTAAAGTTAATCTTCAATCTTCTTTATCACCACTTATGTTAGCATCAAAATATCTGACTAGGCACAGATCATTTTTTTGATAACACAACACATAGTCAGTTGTGCCCTTTAAGTATATCAGAATCCTCTTCACCACTTTCTAGTATTTCTCACTGGGGTTGGACTACAATCTACTAACTAGCCCCATGACATAACAAATACATGTATTGTATATATCATTGCATATCATGCTACCAACGACACTGGCATATAGAACTTTTTCTATTTGCTTTTGTTCTAATTTAGTTTTGGGACACATGTTAAAATTCAAGGTCACTCCAGTATCCAAGGGATATCTATGGGATTACAGTCACTCATGTTGAATCGCTCAAGTATCTTTTTGATATAATTCTATTGTGAAAGAGTGATGATTCTCTTGGACTGATTTCTTTGGATCTTGACTCCAAGTATGTATTATGCTTCATCTATGCCTTTCATCTCAAAATTTGATAAAATCAATTCTTTAATAGCTATCACCGAGTCAAGATTATTTTTAGCTAAAATATGACATCTACGTATAAAGATAATATTACAAAGTTACCCTCAAATGCAGTGGTCTTCCTCTATCATCTGGACGTCATATGAGGTTATCGTCTTATGAAACCTCAAGTATAACTGTCTGGATAATTGTTTTAATCCATAAATAGATCTTTTGAGTTTACACTTCTTGTACCCAAACTCTTTTTCAATAAAACCTATAGTTGTTCCACATATATTTCTTCATCCAGATCACCATTCAGGAATACAGTTTTTACATCTATCTTATGTAACTCTAGGTTTAAACTATTTACTATTATCATAATAAGTCTTATCGAGTTGAAATAAATAACTGGTGAAAAAGTATCCCCATAGTCTACACCTACCTATTGTGTATATCTCTTTGTAACCAATCGGGCTTTATAGTTGTCATTTGATTCATCTACCTTTCTCTTGATTTTTAAAATCCACTTATTTCCAATAGCTTTTCACCCTTTTGGCAGATCAACCAACTCTCAAACTTAGTTTTTTTATCATTAAGTCCATCTTCTCTTTTATTATTTTCTTCCATTCCTCCTTAGCATGACCTGCTAAGGCTTTATGAACAAAGCGAGTCTTATTATCCCCTTGGGAATAGCTAAGACTGATTCACCATCTATTTCAAAACTTCTTTTTGGAACACTTTCCCTATTATTCCTTATGACTAGAGGTACTTTGTTATCTTTTTTCATTTGTCTTGATCTTTATGTTTACCATTCTTGGCTCCCACTCAGATTGACATACCTAGAGGATTCTGGTTTGTTAATTTGTTCAGCACTATTATGTTCCTGAGCTTATAAAGATATACAGTGCTATCAGCATCTTCCCTACTGAAAAATTCTATCTCAATGAATACAACGTCTCTTGATTTTGTTTTAGTCACTGTTCCATCTTCAATTTCACTTATAAAGACATATCCTTTTGAGAGTTCAGAATACCTTATGAAGATACATTTATTCCTTTTAGGACCCAATTTCTCGTGTCTATGAGAATCTTCATGGATATATGCCGCCAAATCCCAAAGTCTAAGGATAATTAAATAGACTAGCATTTAGATCATAACTCGTAGGGCGTGAAAGTGATGACTTTAAGGGTACACGATTAAGTATAAAGGTTACCGTCAACAGAGCATGACCTTAATGTGAAATTATATGGTTTGCCTGAACTATCATTAACATAACTATGTCTAGAAGAGTTCTATTTGTTCTTTCAGCAACCTTATCCTGTTGAGGTGTGTGAGGGATAGTTAGTTGCCTAATAATCATTTTTTCTTCATAGAGTTGTTTAAATTGATCCTATAGGTATTCATAACCTTGATTAGTATGTAATGCTTTAATATTATTGTCCAATTAAGTATTTACTTCATTATGCATAATCTAAAACACTTTAGTGCCTCAGATTTATGTGAAATCAAATATACATGACCATATCATGAAAAATCATTAATAAATGTAATGAAATACCAAGCTCTGTGTCTCACCCACACACTCATTGGATCACAAATATCAAAATAAATTAATTACAACGAATTTTTGACTCGTTTTCCCTTACCAAAAGGCCCTATAGTTTCCTTTTCAACCAGACAAATTTTGCATAATGACATATCCATATTGGAGATTACCCCAACATGCCTTCTTCTACCAGTTTAATAATTATATTTTGATTAATATATCTTAGTTTAGCATGACAGATATTCATATCAAGATTATTTGAAGTAATAGCAAAATAATCGTAAGCATTAAAATCACTAGCAAGATTTATAATAAAGAACTTTTAAAAATGGAAGGTTGAACCATAAAATATTGAGTTACTATAAATGTCTACAACTTTACTATGAAAGTTTATATTAAACCCAAATCTAGTAAGCATAAATTAAATTTTGTCAGATGTTGGGAGCATGAAGTACATCATGCAACTCAATGTCTTTCCACCACACAACAAGTTTGCAGGTGCCAATACCTCAAATCTCGATCCTTGTATTATTCCCAAAGTAAAGTCACTTGCTTTGATTTGGCAACTGATAGTCTGTGAAGCCTGAGTCACTAATGTAAGAAGAAGAAACATGTTCTGTCAAAAAATAGTAATAAAAATAAATGAGACATGTGATTTCACATAATTCACTGATACCTTTTTGTTCTCAACCTGTTTAGAATAATCGCGTGCAGAATGCCTCATATTGTGGCAGGTAAAGCATTTAAACTTCTTCAGGTATAGTTTTTTTCTTGACATATTTCTTTCCTTTCTTCTTGTATTGTTGCTTGCCTTTCTTTTGTGGAGGATCGCCTTTCTTTCTATTCTTCTAGAATTTCTTGCCATTTTAGATTTAGGTTTTAATTAAGAAGGATCAGCACCTTCAGTCAAATGGGCTTGCCTAGTGGCCTTGTAAGCCTCGAGACATTCATCTTCTAGCTCCAAATGCTTAGCTATATTATTAAATGTGGTGATATTTTTATTGGGGGTTAATTAACTTTCATGTGCTCTTAATTGGTAGGGAGCAATATGATAATAGCATGCACTTGTTACTTATTAGATAGATTATATCTAGTCTCCTTCAGTTCATAAATCATGTTGGCCATCTCCCTCAGATATTGCCTAACATGATTATTTGGCGTAAGTTTGTAGGTATCTAATTTAACCGTCAACCTCCTAAGTTTAGTCGTAAAGACTCATCTAAATTTGTCCTTTAGAGCTATCCACATGGCTTGTACATTTCTATGTATCTCAAATTCACACATCAAGTCATCAGCTATGGTGCTCAGCAATGTTATTCTTGCAATGATATTTTTCTTCTTCCAAGTCATATATGCCTTTTGGTCTCTGCTATATTGGACCATATTTCCAACCTTAGGTTCTACCAGGGCCATTGTTAATGGCTCAATGAAATCTCATTCTTCCAAGATATATTGTACCTTTCGATGCTAAATATCTCAATTTTCCCTATTGAGTTTTTCCCCTTGTTCAATTAAGAAACAATGTTCTTATTGCCATTGTTCAATTTTGGTTTTGTGACAAATATATCCCACATGAATTTATTGAACCATAGAACATTTAAGTGCATTTACATATATGGAACATGTGAATTATACAATGTCATGTATCTATATCATTTTTATCATAAAATGATAACGTCATTAGACCCATGATTACGAGAATAGTTTGTACCTCCCATCACATAGACACTATTAATAGACATCACTTCCTATAAAAAAATAATATAAGAACTATACTTGTTAAGTTTTGCTTTTAGAAAACTTATTATCTAAAAGGCTCACACTTACAAAAGTATGCATGAATCATAATTAAGAAAAACAAAACTTGTTCCTTCAACATATAAGGCATGTAATAAAGTGAAAGTATTTACAACGAAAGGGTAATAAACATGTCCCTAATAAAGCAAAGCAAAAGAAATCAAACACAAATGTATATCATTTGATATGAGCATGATGTACGCCATTATTGCTTTTCTTAGTTTCTTAAGTTTGTGAGGCTCTTTCACATGGCTAGATACAAACTCTATTGTCTTAAGCCAATACACCTTCCTTATGGGTCTTCTTTTCATCTTTTCATCTTACCATGGTTGCTCTTATATATTCTATTATGACTTTAAGGTAGAATTCAATATTCTGATTATCTTTCATAAAACCAATGTATTTAGTGAACACACTATTAATGCGTTTTATAATTGTTAGTTCAGTTGCATCTTTTTCAGCTATACTCATAGCTAAAGCAGGGGTACAAGGTTAGTTCATTTCCTCTCCATCCTCAATTGGAGATTCATAAAGAAGAGTAGGCACCAAATTGGGATTTGAATATGAAGAAACCATGAATAGTTACTCAAGAAGGGGATTGATGGGGAATAAAGTTTTTGACCTCGGTCTAGAATCACATACTACTTGATCTTCCTCTTATGGTAATTCGTCCATTAACTCCTTCAGGTCTTCTTCAAGGAATTCATCAAGGTTTGATTATATATCCTCTTCAGGTTCCCTCTTGGGTTCCTCTTAAAGGTTCTCTTTTAGGTCATTTACATTTTGACCTTCTATAAGATCATTCTATGGATCATCTTCACCAAGTTCTGCATCCTCATCGTCAATTTGAGGTTTATACACTAGTTCATCCAGGTATGAGATTTTATCATATAAATCATATCCTAGAGTTTAAGTGCTAGATGAAGATATTTTCACCCATATATTAAAAAAATTAATTATCATAATTTTTTAGAATTTTGTTAAACACTAAACACTATAAAATATATTGAATACTCATAAATAGGTTCAGAATTATCCCTAAAAATAAGCAAATTATATATCAAAATAAATACCTTAATTTTAGGGATTTTTATAGATAAATCACAATTCAATCGGAGGCCCCACGCTCCCTCACGTGCCCCATCAAGGAAAAATTAAAAAAATAGAATTTTCCCACTCTCGGCACTGACGCATAGCATCTACCAGTCTGGCGCTACCACTTGACAGTTCTATCATTTTTTAAATTATAAAAAAATATCTTTTTTAATTGTTGTAAGTCTATGTTGGATTCAGTGATCTGACTCGGCCTAGTACCCCTACAGCCTAAACCAATTTTGTTTTTTTTAACTTCAGCCCAATAAAAATGTTTTAAAGGATTCACGGCCAGTTTACTACGGTCTAGAAACAAAATATTTTTTTTATATAGTTCTAGATCCACATCCCAAAATATTTTTTTATGGATGTCAACTTCCTATAACACCTTCTTTCTTTCTTTTTTTTAAGGTAACTTCTTCGTCCGACATCCATTTTTTATGTTCTTGATGTCATTTTCTTTGTTTTTTCATGCTCTATACAATGTGACCAATTTTGAAGCCTAAAAATACATTTTTCTAGTGACCTGATTTTTTTTAACAAAGAAACATGTATAGTTTCACAATGTGTTCTCTTTCATTTTATGATTTAGATGCATGTTTCATGTATCTTAACATAAAACAAATACTTTAAACCAAAATAAAGACAAGAACAACATATATAATCAAAAAATAAAAAAAAACACAGAAAAGCACCGATGGGGAATAACCAAGCTCATGATACTAATATAGGATTTTGAGCGTACCTTGAATCTTAATCTGACTCACTGAAATACCAACACGAAATCAGAGTACTTATATAATGTTATAAACTCTGGTTACATTTCACAACAAATGACACAAGGAGAGGAAGAGAACATATGTAGATACAGAGAGAAGAGCAAAGGAGAAGGGAAAAAACCTTTTCTTTTCAGTAGAGAGAAGCCAAGAAGCTAGAACACACACTCGCACACCAAACTTACACTCTTGGACGTGTATATGTGAGTATATTCTACATGAAGGGGAGGGAAGTGTGATCTAAATTCACTCCCCACTCTCCCACGTTCTCCTTTACACTACCGATGGGAAATAACTCCCTCTTATCTCATAAGGGGTATATTACACATATACACCACACTTTCTTTATTATTCTCATAATAACCCCAATCACTATAGGGTTTAAGTCTAATCTACTAAAGGTAGATTAACTCACTTTCTAACACACCATATATCGGTAGATAAATAAAAAAAACAGTCACACCATTTCTATAAGAATACAAATGGGACAGCCTCTTACTCTTATTTGACAATACATATCAAACATGTATAAATTGCTAGAAGCAGCTTCCCTTCTCTCCCTATTACAAACACTTTGATCCAATTGACGAGAAAATTTATAACTTTCTGTTGGAGCAGTAAGAATATTGAGCTCCAATTTTTATCATATGGAAAGGTGTCTTTCGTAAGATTCAACATTATAAATTCATCGGTCAATAAGGAAATTAAATAGACCGATCAAAACTGAACTGGGCAAGGCACTTAAAATGGTAAAATCTTTTTCACAAGTCGTGGGAAACAAAAATGACAAGAAAGAAGCATATGTAGGATGCACCACGTGGTGAAGATCTTAAGAAATTGGGCAAGAGCAAACGCCATGAATACGGATAACATAGGAAGGTTGAATGGAAGAAGAGATACGGGGGTTGAGGAAGATGGCGTCATTCCGATGACCGCCGTGACGTCAACCGTAATTAATGATCACGATATTTATCAGTCGGCAAAGAACAACATTTATGGTAAGGCTGAGCAAAGTGCCTGTAACTCGTGCACCCACCTAGTTCCAGTGTGAATTACACGTTCAAGTTAGACAAAGCTTGATTATGTGTTCTAAATATGGTGGTGGGCATGATCAATTGGTAAAAAAATTATGTTATTTAGATTCAGATTTTGTTGAATTTGATAGAGATATAAGTCTTAATATATGTTTTATGCTCGCCAAAATTTAGTGCTTCAACTGCCCCTTATTGTTGTAAGGCTTTCTTACTTACCAATGGAAGGCATTACTACATTTGTCTATATTTCTGGGAGAGTTTGTAAGACTAGCCGTTTAAGGAAGTTAAATTTTTGGACTCAAATGCGATCTTTGGGATTTGTTATGCTTTATTGCTCTTCTCTTTGTTGCCTTTTTAATATGTTATTCTTGCCCCGCTTATTGCTAGTTGACATTGTACATTGGAAAGCATGTGAGACTTAACATTTCTTACATGTTTTGCTGGCAAAAGAAAAGATCCTGTGACTGTTGGGAAGGATGTTTCATGATTGTTCACAGATGTGGTGAATTGCATGCAAACAGAAAATTTGGAGTTAAAAAAGCTGGTCTACTTATATTTGATAAATTATGCAAAAAGTCAGCCTGATATAGCAATAATTGCAGTGAATATATTTGTGAAGGTAAAACGTGGAATGAATGATGTTTCCTATTTTGTCCCTCATGAATGTTTAATGATGGTTTTGGTGTTATGCTTAGCTATCTATTACCCCATTCCTTTATGAGATTTGCATGCAACTTTGGTTCCTGAGTTTAAAGGTTGAGCATGTATTTATGGATTCTTCAATTATACTACAATATATCCCGTTTCCCCAAGAATCTTGTGCTTCCACATAGTGTACACTATTCATTATAACAGCAAGCTGAGTCAAAGGCTCCAAGGTAATGTGCCAAAAGGGGTCTTTGCAGTCAAGTGGTTGTTTTTTAGGGCATATTTCGCATATTTGGGGCAGAAGTGGCAGAGCGTCCCTTGGTCGCAACCATTGCATATTGCCAAGGACAAGTGGTTTCACTTTAGCAATAAAATATTCTACTTGCTAGTTGCTAGTTGCTAGTTCTGAGTTTGGGTAAATAGTACAAATTACAGAATATTCAATTGATGACTTTCCACGTATTCTAACTATGAATATTATTTGTTATTTTTGTAAGAATTATGAGTAATGATTATGATTAGAACTTCAAGTTTTGAACTTGAAAATTACATCTATTAGAATTTATATTGATTTTTTTTCAACTTGCACAAATGGTAAACGGGTTGCCCATACCCTTTCATGCCCAAATTTAACCTGGCCTATTTATTATGAGTTTAAACTCATGTACGAGCATGAGTTAGCCCGTGTCTATTTATTCTTAAACGGGCGAGCATATGGATAGTCTCTTAGAAAATCTCACTTTCTGTGTTGCTCGATGTCGATATCACTGTCTCATTTCTTTCTCGATTGTAATATAATTCTGATTTATGAGGGATTTATTTAGATCAATTTTTTTTATTTAGTCAAAATATCATTTTAAAAAAATCAAACTCTATCTCTTCAGAAGAAAAACTAGAAAATATTATAGATTTATGATTATGTGGTTCAACAGGTCAAAGTCTCAAATAAAAAAATTAAATATAATCATCTTAATCTTGTAAAATTTATAATGAAACATATTTAACAAAATTTAATTATTTTTAACATTATAAAGCTTTAATTTTAATTTACCATGAACTTGCAAATAGCATTTAAAATTATTATTTGTAGTCTTTTATGGCTTTCTCGTAATAACAAAAGATTAAATTTGATTTAATAGTGAGTAACGCCACTTGCTAGTCAAATACAGTTTTTTTTCCCTTTGTGAAATGGCAGATTCGTTTTTTTAGGCATTATTTAGTTAGGATTTTTTAGAAGGGAGAAAAGGGTAAGAGAGAGGAGGGGTAGGGGGTTTGGTTTAGAAAATATAGGGAAGGAAGGAAAAAAATTTGTCTTCTTATGTTCCCTTTCCCAACTAAATTGCCGGTGTTGAATTCTCCGATATGTTCAACCCCTGCGATCATATACAGGTATGAACCCTCTCCTTATGCTTCCATGTGTTCCTTCACCTTCTCAATTAGTGGACTTGTTTCTCTTTTATTTAGAAAACATTGGGAGATTCAGATCTACTTTGCACGATCACTGAAGTCTTCGCCTTTTAATCGGTTTCTCAATACGCCGATCTATCATATTTCCTGAATTTTGGACAATCTTGGATTTTACTTCTACCGAAATCGGGTGTGTTTGACGGTGAATTCCTAATTCATTTATTTGTTTGCAAGTTGGTAAAAAAGCTCAATGCAGAAATTTTATCTTCTTTACGCTGTTGATGGTTGCTGTAGTAATTTGGTCATTGTTAGCTAAACTCACCAAAATTCTGATTTGTCTTCCAAGTTTTTTGTTCTTGTACCATGTTCATGATTTTGCAAGGATGGATGGTTGCTATATTTACATGATTGTTTATACATTTTCAGTTTAATTTCTTAGAAGCTTCTCTGCACCAATCTGACACTCAAGGGACTCATAAGAATGACCCAATCAAGATGTATTATGATTATATTCATACAAAGTTACAGACACATTGATCAGTAATTTCAGTAATTATTCTATTGTAACCTATTATGTTTTATAGAATATTGATGTCATCAACTTCAATTCTTGCAGACAATACCCATCTAATATCCAATGTTGAATCAAGCTACAATGTACCATTTGGTTTTGTTGTTGTTGTTGGTATCTTTGAGCATTGGTTATGTGTGGGGTGCAAAAATAGGTCATAAAGCTCCTTGGAGGACCTATATCTTATTTTGTGTGGAATACTATAACTACTTTGACATCTAGCTATATAGTTTGATTCTCTCCATATAATATTCCTATCATGGCATATTAAGCATGATAAATAATTTTATTGATTTATATATTATTTTAATAGAATAATTATAAAATTAATGAGACCATGTTAAAATTTATCAAATTTTTTAATTTTCTTAATTTTATCATATATATATATATATAAATGAGGCAAAAAGTTATTTGAGATTCATAAATTAAGAAATAATAAGTATAATATAAATATTATAAACAAATAGCAAGTAAATTTAAATAAAGAGATAAGAGTATATTTGTTAACTTTTAATTAATACCCCTCCCCTTCTAAACTAAATAAAAAATACCATCTCTCCTTCCCTACCTTTACACCCATAACATCCTATACTATTTTCTACCCTCCCTTAAATTAACTTAACAAACTCTCCCTTTCGTTGAACTAAATATAGCCTTACTGAAAGGCATATTAGCTTGTTTATTAAGCCAATGAGATGGAGAAATAAAAAATTCATTAGGTCATTAATATAAAAGTTAGTTGATTTATTTTATATTAATTAAAAAAGTTAAATAAATCAGTTAATTATAACTAATATAAAATTTAGTTGATTAATTTGAGTAGATTAAGGAGTATATAATATGAATTTATTTTAAAAAAAGTTATTTAGTTATATTTAATTTATTTATTTAACTTCTTTAATTTATTTTAAAAAGTTAATTAACTCTTATATTAAAATATGAAAGAGAGAAACTCCCACTCTATCTCATGTTAGAAGGGTATGCTAAAACTAATGTTTGGATAACCCCCAAATGAATTAAAAAGCTGAAAGTATTTTTTTTTTTGAGCATAAGGATAAGAACTACCTGCATTTATTAAATACACAGTCACTATATCATACCATGGATATCGGCATTTTGAAAAAAAAAATCTTAAATATATTTACCAACCTTAAATATATATATTTTTTATTCTTTCATAAAAAAATTGACTCTATCAATTTGGTTCTTACAGTTTAATTTTTATCAACCAAATTCATGAAATTTTATAATCATACAAAATTAGTGATTATGGCTTGAAGACATATAATCCTAAACATATATGTAGTTCCAACTATTGGCTAAAAAATAACAACATTTTCATAGAGACAGAAATTGTTGGTCCAATGTCATCAAATAAAAATATAAAACTGAGTGTGAATCTTTAAGGACTTGCTTGATAAAAGTTCAATTTTAGGGTCATAATTAATATTTAAGACAAATTTAGGGGCCAAAATTTGTAATTATCCCTATTTTTCAAGCTGGCTCCGCCCATCGAAAATTTGAAATTCGGAGTTCAACGGTCCGAAACTTTGGACTAAAAGAATAAAAGGTATATAGACCGTACCGTTTATCTCAACACCTCTCCACCGTGGCTCAAAGAATCTTGCCCTCTGCTACACTACTTCACCCCGATTTTCTTTCACATTCCTATTTCCCTTATCAATTTCTCATTGGATCTGTACTTTTTGATAAATTGCAACGTTCACTCTGTATTTTGTCTTACTGTCCCTATTTTCTCATCTCCAAGCCCTAATTTTCGCATTGGTTCAGTAGATTTTCCGTCTGGATTGGTAGGTATTCTCTGAACTAATCGGAGTATTACACAATGCCATTCATGTCGGAGGCTGCTAGTGCCATTAAGAGCAGGTTCGGGTTCCAGGATCATTCCTCCGACTCTTTTTCGCTGGTTCAGAGAACTCCAGATCTTCTGAAATCTGCTGCAAAAGAGAATATTGTGCACAACTATGCAGTTCAAAGTATGAACGATTTGGATGAAGATGGAGTTGGGGCATGTAGCACCGTATCGTCAAGTCAGAGCTTCGAATTCTGCGAGGATCCTTCTTTCTGGAAGGATCACAACGTGCAGGTGGATCTCTTCTCTATTTACGATTATAGAATTAAAGTATTTTGGATTATTCATATCAAATAATTACGTCACTTATGAACTGCTAATTTATGTAGAGTTTTGCTTCCGGGTTGTATTTATTTGTGGCGTAGAAATAGTTAATATAAAGTTTTATAATGTTTAGGGGTAAAATTTGTTCATTGAATAAATCATTATACCTGCAAATAAGTGATTGACAGGGAGAATTTTATCTTATAATAGAAACCCTTGAAATATGAAGTACCTTTGCGTGGCAGCAAAATTAAAATCTGTTGAAGTCGATGGACTGCATTATGTATTATATATGTTTGTATTTAAGTATAAAGCACCAATACTGTTGCATTTTAAATCGCGGTTTATTTGTAACTTGATGTAAGTTAATCAAGTTCGTATTGGTTCACTTCTATGAGCTTAGGTTATTATTAGAATCCGCCCCCTTAGCAATTCCGAACTCTCATTGCAAGGGTACAACAAATGCATTAGGCAAGAGAGTTCTCAGGCAATTACTTGGACTGGGCCTCCTGAGTCTCGATTTACCTTTGATCTTGTTGCAGATGAGAACGTTAGCCAGGTATGTTGTTGATTGATTCTTTTATCACAGATCAGCCTTTTTCCTTTTTCTTGTCTGATTTTAAAACTTCTAATCCTACACCATTATTGTAACAGGAGAATCTTTTTAAAGTAGCTGGTTTGCCAATGATAGAAAATTGTATGGGAGGCTACAACAGCTGCATGTTTGCTTATGGCCAAGTGAGTCTTTGGTTAGCTATTTTACTTTTTATCCCCGTTAGATTGATCAAATTAATACTCTGTGTCCTCATTATATGACATAATTAGGAGTTAATCTTAGTCTTAAATATAAAATCTATTTTTATATTTATTAACTTTTTTCTAAATTATCCCTATTGATACTCCTTTAATAATAATCGAGTAAAAGAGTGGGAGAATTAAGGAAGATAATTAAGATATTTTAGAAAAGGTATGTCATATTAACTAATTTAAGTAATTTCTTTAATCTAATCAAATTAGTTAAATGAGTTATATATTAAGGATCCAGGAGTATATTCTTTTTCTGGAATGCTTTCTTTTCCCAGGAATACTTTCTTGTTATATTATTCTCATTTAGATTTAAATAATTACTTTCTTTTACTAGACTGGAAGTGGGAAGACTCACACCATGCTTGGAGACATTGAGGGTGGTACTAGAAGACACAGTGTGAAATGTGGGATGACACCACGAGTTTTCGAGCACTTATTTTCTAGAATCCAGAAGGTATTCTTTTGAAGATGCAGATGCCTCAGGCATTCCAGAATTGATTTTGATCTAATCTTCAAACACAACCAGCATCACAATTGAATAACGGATGATCTTGCTCACGGGGTTTCTTTTGGGTGATGAATAGTGTTGGTGGAGATTGTTATTTAATGTCAGCAATATTTTTCTACTTCTGTTTTTGTGAACTCTTTCTATTTTACAAAGCTTTCCGGTCATGCCGTATATGAAAATTGACGTTTAGACATTTCATTCTGAAATGAGGTTAATTTTGCAAACCTTCTATTTAGGAATAGAAATCACAGTCACTGTTCTTCTATAGAAGAATCTAATTTCTGTGTTTAATCACTCTGATACAATAGGAGAAAGAGGTCAGGCGAGATGAGAAGTTAAAATTTACATGCAAATGTTCTTTCTTGGAGATATACAATGAACAGATCCTTGATCTTCTGGAACCATCATCCAACAATTTGCAGGTATGGGAAGCTATTTTCTTAACATAATTTAGTTATTTCTTCCAATTTATGATCACCTCACTTCTTTGTGGATATCCATCCTCCTTTCCATAGAACATATATCAGGAATAAGATTGCTTCGTCTGCCTGTAAAAATTCCCTTGTTAAACTGCCCTTGAAAATTCTCTTTGCAACATGACAAAGTACTTCATGTTTCTAAGGAGGAGGCATTTATATTGTATCTCTTGACCTTTTTTTTTTAAACAACCTTTTATTTTGTTTTGGTTGATCATATGGCAGATAAGAGAAGACAGTAAGAAAGGAGTTTATGTAGAAAATCTCAAAGAAGTGGAGGTTACAAGTGCTCGAGATGTTATTCAACAACTTATCCAAGTATGTAATGCCTTCTTCTTCTTCTCGCTTTTGAGATTTCTCTTTGTTTCTAGATGGCTTTAACTTCAATAGCATTGATGTTGTTGTTTTAATAATTCTTATAGGGTTCTGCAAACAGAAAGGTTGCTGCCACTAATATGAATCGTGCTAGCAGTCGTTCTCATAGTGTTTTTACTTGCATCATTGAAAGTAAGGTGAGGAATATTAATGCTTCCTTAGTTATTTCGTGTAAACTTAATAACGTTTTCTTCTGCTTTCCAAGTTCTATTTTTGATAAGAAATTAATTTTACCACTTGATACTAGTGGGAATCTCAAGGTGTAACTCACCACCGATTTGCTCGCCTCAATCTTGTAGATTTGGCTGGATCAGAGAGGTAAATGGATTTCAATAGTGTGTATTATATGTGTTTGTACATATGCGGGCGAATAATTTAGAAGTATCTACCCCAAAATTTAGAATATGCTATCCGACTAATATGCTGTACCCATTTGATAATTTGATAATAGGCAAAAGAGCTCTGGTGCAGAAGGCGAACGTCTCAAGGAAGCTACTAATATCAATAAGTCTCTGTCGACATTGGGGTTGGTTATCCTTATAAGGATCTTGAATTATTGTTTATCAATATAAGAATATTTACTAGGCATTTCAGTTGTGTGTTACCTCCCAATAAAATTATCCTGATGGTGATATGTTTTTGTAGCCTTGTAATTATGAACCTAGTGAGTATATCCAATGGGAAGTCACTCCATGTTCCTTACCGGGATTCAAAGCTCACGTTTCTGCTTCAGGTATGATTGTGATTTAGAACCAAGTTAATTATGTCGCCGAAATTGAAGTCCAAACTTCAAAACCATATTACAATCTCCAATATTGGTAGTCTGGAAATGAATGGATGAGAATTATAAGGTTCAAAAGCACAATATTTGTTTTCAAATGGATTTTCAGCCAAAGCCTTTAACAAGTGCACTTATCAATTCTTTTTGTAAGTATAGAAAGAAACTTAAGTAATTAAATAATCACAACACTTGTAATTACTAGTTCTTTGGAACACTTTGAAATTGGAAGTTTCTTTTGCAATGACTTCGCATTGGAAAAAAGAAACAAACCCTTGTATTATCAGCAAAGGAACCCTTCAACTATATGAAGCAAAAGACTTTACAATGCATGCAAACTAACAAGTATGAAGACAGAGATGGGGGGTTTCTTTGGTTTTGCCAAGCTAGAAATTGTTGATTGAATTTAAAAAATTTGCTTGAAACGCCAAAAGGTTGAAGCACTTTAAAGTGTAATTTATGATACATTTCCAGTATCTAATTTTTTATGAGCCTAAATTTCTAATTCAATTTTTCTTGGAATCTTGGACTTCATGAGCAAGGCAGTATGAGAAGAGACATTCATGATTCCATGGTTCAAGCTCTAATAGTATTTTGAAACCTCTTGATTAGGTTTAACATTAGAAAGATGATTTTCTTATACTAATTTTTTTAACACGATTTGAGTTACTTCAACCCAATTATATAGAAAAATAAGGCTAAGCAAATTATCAAGTTGTTTAATCAGTTTTATGTCTCTTCTTTTCAGGATTCTCTAGGAGGGAATTCCAAAACTATAATGATAGCAAATGTTAGCCCCTCCAGTTGGTTAGTGAACTTCTATTCTTGTTCAAAATATCTTCACATTTCATTTTTTTCTTCAGTAGCAAAAAAAGGGGTGAATGTTAACCTTGATTTAGATCCTTTTCTTTGTCATTCAATTTTGCAAGTTCGTTTGACATATATGGTTTTTTCTTGCAGCTGTTCGTTGGAAACATTAAGCACATTAAAGTTTGCTCAGCGCGCTAAATATATTAAGAATAATGTAGGTCTTAAAATTATCTTGGTACTTCTTCATTTATGGCAGCCATAATTAACATTCTGTTATTAGCTGATTACACTATTAGTAAGAACTAGAAACTGTTTTACTTAATTGTTTTAATTATATGCTTATTTGGGAAAAGCTGATGAGATACTAAGAGGTTAGTAGCTAGGTAGAGTAATTCTGACATCTGGGTCCTTTTAATAATGGTAATATTCTCATGCTATTGCAATAGTTTCTGCCTAACTATTTTTAATTTTTCCTTCAGGCCATTGTAAATGAGGATGCATCTGGAGATGTCATTGCCATGAGAATGCAAATTCAACAACTAAAGGTACTTGCACAAATTTTCATTCTTAGTTATGTTGTAAATTCTTTTGCTGCATACGAAATGAGTTTTGTCCCTTCTGCTTTTGAGTATTGGTTGTGCACAGGTGGGTATGTCTAAGAAATTTGGTTCAAAGAAGAGCTTACTAAACTCATAGTAATGCATTTTGTACCGAAAGTGGGCACAAAATTGAAAGCAAGAGCATTTTCGCTTTTCATTTATTTATACTGAAGGGAAACTGAGCTCATGGTTGGGTGATTGCACATTACCAAGGACTAATTGTTCTGAGCATAACAGAAAGCATGAATGGCCTTATGGAAGATGTAGTCGGGGTACTTCTGAAAATATAAATATTTATTTAACAAAAAGATTAAATCCCTTAATTAGTATCCCTGATGGCTGTTGGGGGGCATTTTGCAGAATTTCACTTGAGCTTCCAAGATATTTTGGCCTAAATTGATTATATGTTTTTTTGTTTGTATTTCTCCCTGTTTTTTTGCTTATTATAAATATTTATTTAACAAAAAGATTAAATCCCTTAATTGGTATCCCTGATGGCTGTTGGGGGCATTTTGCAGAATTTCACTTGAGCTTCCAAGATATATTTAACTTAATAATTGACTTTCAATTTCTTTGTAAGAACTAATTTTACTAATTTCTCATAAGAGGGACTTAGTTATAGAATTGGTAGCAGGTGAACTTCCAGAAACAGTCTCACCATCAATATAGAGCAGTGTCGATATATTTAATGAAATATTGCTATTGACTAGGGAATCTATCAAATTAATTATCTTCACACGTTTTTAATGGGTTTCAGAAAGAAGTATCCCGTTTACGAGGTCTAGTTGGTGGAGAACCCCAGGATAATGACATTTCAGTCATTAGCTTTCCAGGATCTCCAGGATCCTTCAAATGGGAGGGAAATCATGGATTATTTAGCCCATTAACCTCCAGTAAAAAGATATCTCAGGTAGATTCTTATTTCTTTGTTATCTAAGAAATAATCTGGTTGATCATTATTGTGCTTACTCTGATGAGATCTTTTTGTCTCCATTTCAGAAAAAAGACTATGAAGTTGCGCTCCTTGGGGCCTTTAGGAGGGAGAAGGACAAAGAGATGGCATTGCAGGCACTAAGAGCTGAAAATCAAGCAGCCCTGCAACTTGTATGTGCAAAAATGCAGTTTATTAAGGATTTGATATATCAGTTTTCTGTCTGATTAGGATGGAAGTGGAAAAACAAATAGATAAGCTTGTGTACTGCATGAAGCAATGAACTTGGGAAATTTTTTATATTTGTTATTAGTTTATGTTGCTCTATGGTCATGCTTTTCTGTATGGTTTTTGAGTAAGCAACATGTCCAATTGCAATTCTCATGGTCCCTGTTCATTAATGGTGTAATTCTATGGAAATTAAATGGTTGTGACTTGAATGGATCAGGCCAAACAAAGAGAAGATGAGATTCAAGGTCTCAAGATGAGGCTTCGTTTTCGAGAATCTGGAATAAAGAGACTAGAAGCAATTGCTTCTGGAAAGATCTCTGCTGAGGCACACTTGCTGAAAGAGAAAGAGGAGCATTTGAAAGAAATTGAGCTCTTGCGAGCACAGGTGGATCGAAACCAAGAAGTGACTAGATTTGCTATGGAGAATTTGCGACTGAAAGAAGAAATTAGAAGGCATGTCTTTATTTTGTACAGTACGAATCCTCTATTTCGTTAGTTTTTTCCTTGTGAAACAAAGTTCTTATTAATAAAAGTACCAAAATCAATTTTAAATACATAATATAGTTGCCATGCATGCGTTGCTTTTTTCTGATCTAAAGTTGTTCTCGGTATGTGTTTTCTGCTAAATGTGTGTGTGTGCGTGTCTACTCCATAGGTTGAAGTCATTTTGTGAAGAGGGTGACCGGGAAGTAATGAATGAACAGATCATGGTACTGGAAAACAAGGTGCGGATAAATCTATTCGAAGTTTTTAAATTTCACTTGAAGTTCTCATTCAACCTCTCCTGTGTTGATTCTGTTTGCCACTATGTGCAGTTGTTAGAAGCACTAGATTGGAAACTAATGCACGAATCTGATATGGTAGTGATTCATATTTTCTTTGTGTTTTTATGAATAAATAAATTCATTTCTTTAACATGTCTAGAAGTGGTTGGTACTCTCTTTTTGACCTACTCGAATATTGCCAATGTTGTAGAAAACAAATTCTGACTTGTTGATGGACGAGGCACATGATGATGAGAATCTTACTTCCAAAGAGGTAAAGATAAAGTCTTCCATAGTTGTATTGTCAACATGTATGGGTCATCAATTAAAATTGATTTAGATTATCTGAGCTAGAATAAGATCTGGGCAAGTCCATTTATTTTACCGAAACACATTCTTGTGGTTCTTGTGTAACCTGCTCTTGATTTCACTATCTTATACCATTAGTTTTTATAACAGTCTTTCCAAATCATTATGTCTGACTAATTTATTTCTTTCTAATATTTGACCAAAGGAGTTAGGACCAAAATCACCTTTGCAGTCTTCTATTAGTGAGGAAAATGAGTTTCTCAAAATACAGGTCTAGTGTCAAGATAAATCTCATTTATGCTTTATTTTGAAGTTCATTTTCTTTACTGGTCATACTGTTATCAAAGTATGACGTCATATCAATTTATGAATGGCAGGCTATCCAAAGGCAAGAAGAAATGGACTCAATGTGCGAGAAGTTAGAAGTTTGCCTTGAAGAGAAAGCAGAGTTGGAAAGGTGATTACGCTCTCTCTCTCATTTTTCATTTCCTTATGCGGTGACCCGAAAATGGCTTTGGTTTTTGACTGAGAGTGACTCTTGAAATAATACTTTCTTCATATTCCTCTTTTTCTTTACTAATTTATCCATTAATTATTATCTTGTAGGCAAGTGGATGATTTAGCAGCAAAGCTTGAACAAGAGAAGCTCCAAGCCATGAAAGAGGGAAGCCAGGAAATAGACCTTCCCTCATCATCAAGCAATTTGCCCGTCATTAGCATCAATGATCAACTGGAATTGAAAGCAATGGTAGATGCTATTGCTTCAGCAAGTCAAAGAGAGGCAGAGGCTCATGAGACAGCAATTATTTTATCAAAGGAGAATGATGAGCTCAAGATGAAGCTTAAAGTTTTGATCGAGGATAACAGCAAGCTAATTGAATTGTACGAACAGGCTGCTGCTGAAAGTAATAACATACTTGTTAATAAAGCTGAGAATGCTCAAGAAGTTGCTGCCCAGGATAACGGCGGCTGTTCTCTGGAAGGAGCAAGAGAAGAGGACACAGAGTCTGAGATGAAAAGGGTAGTTGAGAATCTCAAGCATCAACTACTGGAAATGAATGAAGAAAATGAGAGGTTGATGAGCTTGTATGAAAGAGCCATGCAAGAGAGGGATGATCTTAAAAGAATCCTTTCATCTTGTGTACATGAAAGAGCTGAATCCAAAAGGGAAATGGAATGCCCAGAAAAGCTTGTTGAAGTTGATGAGGGGGAAAAAGACTCAAGTGTAGAAGCTGGTTTCCAGGAAATTCAGGGTGGAATTGAAAGTAAAGGCTTCGATACTTTGTCTTGTTCTAGTTTGTGTATAGAGAGTGATGAACACATAGGGCAAAGTCAGACCAGTCCCCTGCAAAATAACTATCTTGAATCAGATGAACTTCCTGGCCACGTCAAAGAAAGTGTTTTACTGGAAGAGAGTGTTTTAATCTTGGAATCAACAGTGCATCATGAGACTGATATTCCTGTCTACTCTGACGTGGATATTGAAGTATCTACTGCGAAAAAGATATCACCCGAATTAAACTATGCTAGAAAGAAACTTGAAAGAGTAGAAGAACAGATTTCAGATGTTGTCAGGACTCTAGTAGAGCTAGGCTGTGCTGAAAAGGCAACAGCCGAGGTTGATAAGCTCTTAAGAGAAATTGAAGTTATAGAAAATGACATCCGGATTAAGAATCGGCAGATAGAATCCTTAAAACTCTTGCTATCAGAAGCACAAGAAAGACGAACTCTAGTTGATAAGAAGTTTTCGGCAGTTAAATACTCATTGTCAAACTTTGTCTCGTCGTTTTCTTACTTTGACCAACGGGAAGTACAAGCGAGAGCCGTTCTATGTGAACTGACAAGATGTCTTGACAAAAAGAGAGAGCAATTGGCTTCTCTTCAAGCATGCAAGATTGGGGTAGAGAATGCCAAGAAGAAGAACCAAGAATCCGAAGTTGAACTGGTAGCGAACATTGCATTTGCCAAATCCCAATTGCAGGAAGAGAACCGCAAGCGGGAGGGTGAAAAGGTTCTCTTTGCGATTGATAACATCCAGAACATAGACTCTTCACGGAAAAACTGGCATCTGAGTGGTGGAGCTACTGAGTTACTGAAGGCAGAGGAAGAAATAACCAAGCTGCAAGAAGTGATAAAGTTGTCTCAAGAAAAACTCGGCATCACAAGAAAGGAACGGGGAAATCTAAACAAAAAGCATGCAACTTTAGAGGGGCAGATACAAGTTCTTCAACAGGAAATACAGGAAGTTTCAAGGAAAGCAGAGGAAAAGGAGCAAGCACTTCAGCGAGTGATGAATGAAAAGGAGATGCTCTTGGAATTTAGAAACAATGGAATGAGTGAAATAGAGTCCATGATCGTGGAGTTCCAAGAATATGTGTTTGAATCAGATTTGAAGCTGGCTGAGATAAAGATCTTGGAGGAAGAATTACAGATGGAGTCTAGAAGAATCGTAGAGTTACACACAGCTAGAGTCATAGCGGCTAGCAAGAAGGCTAATAATTCATGCTTGCTTGAAGAGATAGAGGAGGAAATGCAAAATGTAAAGGCGTCTGTGATGGAGACAAAGTTGTTGTTGGGAGAAGGCAATTCACAAGCTGCCTAAACCGTCTAATTGTATGATCCTCCACTAATTCATAACATGTTCCGATCTGTAACTGTTATTTTGCGCCCAGGGTTCGCATTGACCTTTTCATTAATCTATGCTACTGTAAACTAACCAAACTGATGTTGGTTCAATGTAATAGATCCCATCTACGTTTTGTGCAACATAAGATGTAGCACTGCTGGCTGAGTTTTGAGAGAACAGAAGTGAAAACCAGATGGAGGAGATTATTATCAGATCTGAAATGGAGATCTCATTGCTGGTGCCTGGTGCGCTCAGAGTCAGTTCCTAATGTTTCAAAGGTTTACGATCACGCTAGAAAGTTATCTCATCGTGCCGAAATTGGGAAAACAAATTGTGAAGAGACAAATGTAAAATCAAATCTTTAACAACAACGAATAGGGTTGGATTTAGCCAGATTCGAATCGTGTTGAGGGAGCTATCCACATCATATTTAGCCTCTCCCAATGTCTTCAATATAATTGCTTTTTATGCTCAGCAAAATTAAACTTTTAATATTGTTAAAATTATTATTTACTTTTAACCGCGTACACTATTATCTCAGGGCTGAGGAGTCTGGCTCCACCAACGCAACTAGTAATGGTTTTTTTTTCTGCCAGAAAATAATAGTGTTAATTTGATCCTTATTCTATTCAAATCATATGCATGTAATCAACATAAAATTAATATAACTATATAATATTCTATTAAATTTTTTAAAATTTTAAATATAATTTTTATAAGAGATACTTACAAGGTATTCACAAATTATATGCTTGTTGGTTAAATGATTTTATAAATATTACATCAACTGAAAATTGAAAATAAGTATCGAATACAGAGAAAAAACATAGCCCATAATTTTTGTGATCATTGTCGAAAATAGAAGGATTGTGTCATGTTCTCGCCGTATTTTCCTCCATAAGATTGCATGTTCCACCTCTCATAAAACCAGTTAATTTCTCCCTGTCCGTACTTTAATCTTAAATTAACTAAATCCATTCCCCTCTTAAATACTTGATTTTGATTGATACCTCCTTCGCATTTTCTTGCTAGTGGTATTTCTCGGGGCAAATTCTCCGTTTCAACCTAAACGGAGAAATGAATCCCCCAATTTCCCGAAACTTACCATTCATCATAAAAACACAATCTCTCCTCCGATCCCTTCTCTAGTTTCCCGTCCTCCATTTTTGTTTTTTCGACCTTCATTTGGATTAGGGATTATAATCCACATCGATGAATCCCACGCATTCCGTGCCGGGGAAAGCCCATGGGCCGATCCAAAGAAATGAGACGCGAGGAAGGCGTGGAGCCGGCGAGGTTGCCGGTGGTACAGCAGCGGAGTGCACGGCGGTATTTTGCTGCTTGCCGTGCACGGTGATGAACATTGTGGTGCTGGTGGTATATAAGGTGCCGGTGGGACTCTGCCGGAAGGCAATACACACGTACAAAGGGAAACCGCAGCCAGTGGCGCTGAAGAAGAAGGAGGAGGACGTGTTGTTAATGGAGAGGAGTGAGACCAGGTGTCGGCCGGTTTACTACGTGGAGACCACTCTGGAGCAGCACCTAGCATCGGAGGCGGAGGCAGAGGCGGAGGCGGAGAAGTTGAAGGATGTATCAGTATTTGGGGAGATGGATGCAGAAATGTGGGCATCGCTTAACGGAACGGGGTTTTGGGGGAGCCATTCTCGAAAGGTGGTTCAGATTAGCCCTGAAGCCGTTAAAAAATAACGGAGAACGTGACTTTGTAAACGGGACTCTTGAGCTGATCATTGGATCTGAGCTAAGTTCATGTGTTTTTGTTCATGTGAGTGTGTCTGAGTACGTTGTGATTGGAAACTGTCAAAATCTAAATTTTAAAAAGATTTTTAATCTTAAATTTTAATTTAAAAAAATTAAAATAAATAATTATATTTATCTATAAAATTTTTAGACTAAAATATGATTTAAAATTAAAATTTTAGATAAATTATTTAAACTAACTTTTAAAATAATAAAAGAATTTATAAATTATATCTTTTTTATCATATATTCTCTCTATTTTCTACCATCTCTCCTCTTTTCTCTACCCTCTCTCATTTTTCTCTATTTTCTCTATTATCTTTCTTCTATTTTCTCTTCTCTCCTCTATCTTTTATCTTCTCTACCATCTCTCTATTCTTTTCTATCATGTCTTATAGTTTTAATAAAATCATATCTTTTCTGTTAATTTTTTAATTATAAAAGTCTTTCTAATAATAATTATCTAAATATTTATTTATTTAGAATAATCTTTTTTATAAATTCTTCTTCAAATACTCTTTTTTAAAAACTATTAAAAAATATTTTTATTTTATAAGTTTTATCCAAACTCTTATACAAATAAGCCTTATAATTAATTTCGTAATATGTGATTTTTCTTATACTTGTAAACATTTTGTTTTAAATTTTTTTTATATAAACTTAGAATATTTAAATTTTTTCTTGATCTAATATTAGTATAAAAGTGTTAAAAAAGAATTAAAATTATCTCTACAATTAAAAAATTAATATTATTAACTATTAGAGATAATATTATTTATTTTTAATACTTTTAGATGATATTAATTTAAAAAATTAATAAATATATACAACTCCTATATAAAAAATTCTTATATAAAATTAGATATTAACCCTATTTTTAACTATGAATCTATGATAGCCAATGCATACTAAAATATCTGACAAAACATGCATAATACAAATAGTCAGGTGAAGATATATTATTTGCATTCAGTTTAATAAACTCAAAAGTGAGATAATTAAAAATGGAATTGGGATGATGAAATCATATTTCAAGGCGTAATTGAATTCCAGGAATGGTGATTTAATGATAAAATATTTCTGAAATGGTTGATTTTAATCGGTTGAGCTGGCATCTTCTTTGACGGGGGTCGTGAGAATCCTAGGACGAGTTTGGGTAAGCTCATTATTAGATTTGGATGATTTAAATTTAATTTTTTTAAATGTTGTTTTCAAATAAAAAATTATTTTTTAAAAAAATAGTTAAAAAACATTTTTATTTTAGATTTTATCCATATTAGAATAAGTTTTTTAAAAAAATAAAAATATATTTTTTTTATACAAGAATTTTTAAAAAGAGATTGAGTTTATCCACGATCTAAGAGTAGGACAAAATTTTATTTTCTCTTAAATAATACCAATATTAGGTAGGATGAACTGTCTATTATTCTCAAATATAAATTTAGATATATAAAGGCTCACGTCCATTTTAAAGGAAATTTCTAAAATTCTAATTTAATTAATTTATAAAATATAGTACAAATTTCAAATGGGCTTTTTGTGGAAAAGTCGTTAGGAGAGGCCCGCCTCATTAATTCTCCAGAGAAAAAGCTTTCTTTGCCTGGCCCACTTCCAAATAACACGATAACCCAAACGTAGACTTAAAAATGAGAAATATTTATATATTCCTATACTATTCCCTCATATATATACTACCCCAATCAAAATAAATTATTTATTATCAACAATTTATTTCTATTTATTAATTTATATTCTAATTATCAAGAATTTTTTTTCTCTTTTCTAAAAAAATATATGGTGTTAATTAGAATTTAAATTAGATGAGTTGTTATATTTTAATTAATTAAAATATAAATAAGATGATTTATATAAATATTTCTTTTTAAAAGTTGAGATGATGTGGAAATGCAAAAATACGTTAGCATAAAGTTAGTTTGCAAAATGATTTTTTTTAAACATAGTTATTTAATTAGATTAAATTTAATTGGACGTAATTTTATTAAAAATATTTTGTATATTTGATAGGTATTCAAATTTAAATAAAATCTTGTGTGTAACAGTTAAAATCTCTTCTACGGAAAATAACGTTGGAAGGTTGCAAAATGATTTGTCAAAGTTGAATTTTATCATCGCATTTATTATCTAATCACAACACCGAAAGAATCAATTTCATCAAACCATCTTGCATCGTGGTGCGCTGAGTAAATCTGTAGTAGATCTTGATCATTAACCATTACGGGGGTTCGCTCCACGTGTTTCAGATATCCTTTTATTTTTCCTGTTGTAAGTTGGTTGGTTTACGAATTTAATATTGGATTCACTTTTTATTATAAGATTTATTATTTTTTTAAGAGATTAAAAAAATTTAAAAAATATTTTAAAATATTTATATTTTTTTAAATTAGTTTGTCAGACTTATAAATTAATATATAATATTATTTTTTATCTTCAATATAAGATTCTATTTATCTTTTTAAAGAGATTAATAAAATTAAATAAATTTTTTAATTATAGCATATGTTATAATATCATTAAAATAAATAATTTATAAGTTAAATAAATTATTTTAATATAAAAAAATAAATATAAATATTTAAAAATAATTTATTTAAGTTCTTTAATCTTTTTAAAAATTTAAGTTAGTGTCTTATACTAAAGACCATAAAAAATATAATAATATCTAATATATACTATAATTAAATTATTTATTTAATTTTTTTAATCTTTTTAAAAAAACTCAACAGTATCTTATAACAAAAGAACGAGATATTAAGTAAACCCTTGATTTGGTTGAATCCTCTTTACCCGAAGCAATTTTAAATTTAAGCCAGATCATAAATTAAACAAAACGCTGCTTACTTTGACGTTCAACTAATGAAACATGGGTATGTAAAATCAAGAGGGTGGCATTCTTTTTCGTTCTTTACCTTCTTCTTTTTTCTGTCAAAAAACTTCAACTAATTTAGATTAAGCCACCTATTTTGACTACAACCCTGTCACCTTATACTGTGTATTACTAGGTTTAAATCCGACATTTTTTATTAAACTCAAGCATTTGGTGTTTTTGCCCCCCTTATTCCTCTTTTTCTTCCATTTTCCTATTACGCTCTCTCTTTCTTTCCTCGTTTCTTCCTGTATTTCAATGTCATCATTATTCATGTTTCTTTAATTTCTCTGGGGGTTCTATATTTTCAAACGGATTTAACAAATCAACCCGTTAATGGTATCAGTTTTGTCCAATTCAACCCTTTGCTGACTACTTTTTCCAACGACCCTTTGCTAACTATTTGTTCTATATTTACTGGTTTTGATGTGGTCGAATTAAACCCCATGTTACTTCACCGGGTCAAATCGGCTAATATGGTTTAATTATGACATTATGGACAATTAGACATATTTTACATTGAACCTAAATAATTTAGGAATAGTTTGATCACTTCTAAATTTTATATTTTATGATAATGATAATTTGTGCCTTATATAATATTACTATTTTTATAAATATTATATATATGTGTGTGGATGTCCTTGACTCTTAAACTCTTAAGATTCTTCTTAATATTTTATCTTCTCCTAACATCACAAACACATAATTTTTCTAATGAATGATTTGAAAGGAGTTTTTTTATTGTTAATGTTATTATATTTATATTTATTTTTTTTATAATTTTAAATTTAGTCTTTAATAGTTGGAGCTTATAAATAAAGATTATATACAAGACATTTGTATAAATATGAATATACAAGTGAATGAAGAATACTCTATTGTCTTCTCTCTCAAACTCTGTCTTATTCATTTCCTCTCTAGCTTATTCATTTATCTCTTATTTTTATAATACGTTATCAGTACGAGTTTATTATGAAAATTTAAAGTATGAATTTCTTATAGATTTATATATTTTTATATTATATGATAATGCTCTATTTACACAAATATTTCTTTTATCCCGTTATCATATGCAACTTTAATTCTTTGTATATTTACTATATTGAATATATTATTTGTTATTTTTCAATAATTTTTGTTATGTTTTATTATCTATACTTATTATATTGTTTGCCTCATATTACACTATTATTTTGTTTATTATCTACGTTATTTTATATTTCTATTTTTATGATGTCTATTATTTTATAATATTTTTGTTATTTTTATTTATATTTTTTATATTTATATTTTCTTTTATTATATTTTATCTTATTATTTATTTTTATATTATGTTTTATATTGTTTATTTTATGTTCATAGTATTACAATTGATACGCACACATAATTTATATCATTTACATATTTTCTTCATTTTATTGTTCTTATTCACGTTATTTGGATATATCTATATACACACAACAAAATATATAGTATTATATATAATTATATAATTTGATTTATATGATATTGGGGTTTGTTTGTTTTTTATATTTGATTATGAGATTGAATTTATTTAATTTACTTTGTTCTAGTACTATTTTTGCACTAATTTATATTATTGTATCTATATTTTTATATTGCTAATTAATTTCCCATCCCTTTATATTAATTTATATTTTAATAAATTTATTTGTCTACTCTATATTCTCCCTCTATATATACACTTAATTTTGTAGCTAGCAGCTATAATACACATTATTTTGTAATTATATAATCAGAAGTCATATCACTTTTGATAATAGATATTTTTTTAATAAAAAATGATCTTGTGATTCTTATAAATCACAATGGCAAAAAAATATTATGACAATTTTGATGATTCAATTATTATAAATATCAAAATCTTGAAGGCTAATGATTCAAATATCAAATAATGCAAAAATAGTTGTATAACATTTTAAAAACAAATACTATAATCCTGGAGATTAATAACTTATAGAGAATCATGTCATTAGAAAGTGAGAGTCTTGAAGACTAATTAATATATAATTTTAAGAAATTGATGATCTACTATTATAATATAGAATATATCTATGAGAAAATAATAACGACTATGACCACATTATAATGAAAAATTGACAATTGAAAGCCAATGATATTTTGTCTTGAGTATTGAATCATGATTGTAGAAATAATAATATATTTATATGAGCAATATTATAATATGACCCTCAAGTCATATGAACAAAAAATCAAATGTTAAAATGTGACAAAATTATATTGACAAATATACATAAATTTATTAAATTAAATATTAAAATTGGTGATGACACTAATAGAACTATAAGATTTTATAGAAAATATTAAAAATAATTATAATGTTTAAGGCAAAGAGTTGGGGAAAAAGATGTCCAGAGTTATTGTAAAGCGAAAAGAAATAGCTACCTTTAAATTTATTATGATTTGTGAGAGACAAATAATTATAAGTATTTTATTATTGTGATGTTGATAAGTTTGTAACATGAAAATATATAGATTAAATTAAAGAGGAGTTATTGGTAATTTTGTGATAGTAATATTATGTTACTTTATTTATAAATTTAGATAAATATATATTATTTATATAAATTTAATATATCTATCATAATAGTACACATTGCAATTGAATTTATTCTATGTGATATAATTGTGGTTGTGTCTCTAAAACTTAGTAATCAATATGTATGGTCAAATTTTGAGTGAAATCTATGATTGAGTTTTTTTTAAAAAAAACATGTAATAAGATACATCAGAATTTAGAAGAAGAAAATAAAACAGTATCAAGTTTAAATTTGAAACTTGATTTATTTAGATATATGTAATATAATTCAATCAATTTTATCATAAATAGTAGTATAGAAATTTTTTGAAATATTTTACAAATTCATTGTGTTATGCATGGTATAATTGGATACTTTAGAAAAACAAAATTATATATATGTATTACATTTGAATTGATAAATTGATAATTGATTTAATTTTATGAGAAATTTTATTATAAATAATTAATGTTGATCTTTGGTTGGTTGGACAAAATTATTTTTTGTAGTGTGTTGTAATCTCTATATATTGCGAGTCCAATTTATAGATATTTCAATAGTTAGAATAATTTAAAAGAAAATTATTAATACCCAAGTATGCACTCTATTAGGGAGTTTTAGTTTAATAATTTTTGGTGCACAATATATAATTATCAAACATAAATGATAGATCTATATATTTATGTATAGTTGTGCATTTATTAGAAAATATTAGTAATTTATTATTCCCTTCCATTTGTGGATTTATTGAAGATTTTATTATATTTAGTTTATATACGTATCAATTTAGCCATATATATATATTTAAATATATTGTGATAAAAGGAGATTACTGGTAGAAATTTTATTGAGAGCTTTATTTTAAATAATAATTATTTATTAATTTTATTTTTTTATATGAGATGCAAATATATAATTTATTAGGTTATCAAGAAATATTATGAGAAGATATGAATATTATGAGAAGATATATATGTGGTAGATAATTTTAAATATTCATGTTAAATATGCATCAAGAAAAATAAATTCAAGTATATTTTTAATGAGTACTAAAATTATATAGTAATAATATATGACAGTTTTTGAAAAACTTTTTATAATAAAACTGATATAATTCTTAAAGAATTAAGATATATTTTCTTAAACTAATACATATTTTCTTTTGGGCAGAAAAATAATTGATAATAAAAATTGTGACCCATATATCATAACTTTAGTTCCCCAAAGGGTATAGAGTTGATAGCTCGATTAGATTGAACTCTCTAATTATATGTATGATGGGAAGTACTTAAACTTCCAGGTGAAATACATACAAAAATAAAAATATATTTATATGAATCACACTTTATAGGAATTATTGGTATACAAGTGAGTCAACATTTGATAAAATTTTGCTTATATTTTTATAAAAGTATAATTGATCTCCCAAAAATAGATGAAATATTGATATTGTAAATCAGTCATATATTATTGAAACTGAAAAGTTTATTGTCGGCCATATTAAACTAGAAGTTTACCGATCAGAACAGATGTATTGTTGGCACAATTTGTTTGATCATAATTGATTATATCTATGATCTAATAAATTATTGAAGACTATTTATTGATGTCTATTGAAAAATCAGAATACTCTTTATAAATAGCTAACATATTATAAAATTCAAGAAATTATATGTGTTACTTATTCTCAAATAAAATTGATCATGATAATATTACTAGTTGTTATTTAGAACGCGTTTCTACATTTATAGAAATATATCAAAGTCATATTATATGGGCCAATTTAGAAGTATGTAAGTCATACATATATTTAATAAATTTGATAGATGCATCTATAAGATAGTTACATATAAGATTATTATGAGTTTGTAACTAGAAGTTTGCAAGATTATTTGAATAAATATAATCATTATGTTGAATACACAATTTTTAGAATATGAGAATAATTTATCAATGCCTCCAAAAGTAACTGGATTAATGCTTATGAGAACAAGATTTCTATTTATGCACACATATATATAAAGCCAATAAAATTCTCCCAATAAACATACTTTTGGTCATGATTCATATTTTTAAATGTGCAATGTTTATTGAAATATTGATTCACCACAATGCACACAAATGGATATTTAAAGAAAGTTGAGAGCAACAAGGATGTTTATAAAAGAAATAAATAGATTTAGAAGATTTATAATATATGATTAGTTGATTATCATTTGATAAAGTTTTCCTAATATGAGGTGGAGAAATTGAATAGTTAGAGAAGAGAAACCAATGGAATGCATTATTACTATTAAAGGTAGATCATCAAATATAGTGGTATGAACCAAAAGTTAATTAAATATTGTATTAATAAAATATTATAAAATATTTATCAGATTCAATTATTGACCTAAAATTCTAGTTGAAAATTCTCCAATTAGTATAAATGAAAGTGATACATGCCTGAAGCATTAACCACTAAATGGTTTCAAATAAAATAATGAAACTAGAGGAACATGTAATTAAGATGATTATATCGAGGAGATAGGTACTCTAGAATAGTGTAAATATATGATTACTTGCAAAAATCTCAAAAGAGGTCCAGTACTTAAAATGTAATAAAGATATATCAATAAGTTATGTCAACATAAGAAAAATGGAATAAAAAAAGATAAAGTTATTAACAACGATTTCAATAATAATATCACGTGATTAAATGAGGATCCTATATATAATTTTGTCGTGTGAAGTAGACAGAAAAAATGTTTAGCCAAAAGGAAAAATAAAAAGGTAAAGACGCAATGAAAATATAATTATCTTCTTTCAATATATGAAAATTATAAATCTACAGTCCAAATATCTGAAATATAAAGTATAGAAATATTTATGTGAAAATAATAATTTTCATAAAAACTAATGATGATTATGATGAGAAATATTATTTTGTGGTAGAAGCAATAATTTTTCATATATTACTAGTCTAGTAGTATAAGAAAATAAATTGAGTCTAATATATATTGTTATAGTATATACATATGGCTCACTAAATAGTAAAATTTATATGATAATATTTTAAAGATTTAAAATACCTAAAACGTATAAAAGAAATGTCTAGAGTTGAATATCCAATAATTTCAGAATCTTTATTGTCTATAAAGTTATGTTAAATTTAGTGGACCATAAGTTCTATATATTTATTCTATTATATTTACTTATTGTATGTTGTAATTTTATTGGCAAACTTAAGTTCTTACAGGTACACAATATATAATGAAAACGATATTTGAGTGAATAAAACTAGGAAGAGTGTGTTAATAATTCAGTATATATAGAAAATATGTTAAAATAAATATGATGACAATATATCATGCATGATTCATCTAAAAGAAAGATATGCTCAAAAAGTATTACAAATAATCTATTTGAGAAAATAGTACACTCTATTGAGAAAGTGACATTGGAAAGCCGATGTTATCATCAGTAGATAAAAATAATGTAGTAATAAGGAGAAATAAATGTGATATTATTATCAGGGGAGTAAATATTATGTTGCACTCTTTTCCTTTAACTAATATTTTATCCCACTGAGTTTTTATGATAAAGTTTTTAATGGGGCAACTTCAATATGTATTGTGTATTATTTTTTCTTTACTAAATTTTTGTTTTACTGGATTTTTCTTAGTAAAATTTTAATAAGATACAATACTTGTCATAGATATCTAAATGGGAGTGTTATAAATATTATAATGGATTCTTAGTTCTAGGGATTTCTCTTATAATTCTATTTTTTTAATATCACAAATTCATAACTTTCCCAATAAATAATTTGAGAGGAGTTTCATATTATTAATGTCATTATATTCATCTTTATTCCTTTATAACTTTAGGTTTAATTTTTAATAGTTGAAGTATATAAATAGAGGTTATATATAAGGTATTTATACAAGTATGAATATATCACTGAATAGAGAATACTCTATTATTTTTTCTTTTATTTTCTTATCTTGTTATTTCTTTTTTCTCTAACTTCTTCATTTTTCACTCATTTTTATAACATCTATTAATAAATTGACAAGTTTTATAAAAAAAAACTAATAAGAAATTATCAATAACAACGATAAGGTCTAAATGGGGCATAATGTGAAGGATTTTTTTATTAAATGCTCATCACAACCACCAACACCACCATATTATTAATTCATTATTGTAATGACATATATGGTATAAATTTTAAATTTATAATTTTTTAAATGAAAATTTTATTTTTAAAAAATATAATAAGTATAAATTATTTCTATTTATTTAAAGTATAAAGAATTTTTATTTCACCCCATAAATACGCTTTCTTAGATTTAAACTTTTATTCTATTAATAAGATCACTTAGCACATCTACTAAGTGCTATTAGTAATTATTTTTATTTTGAATATGATATTTGTTAATATAAAGAACTATTCATATAATTTTTAATATATGATATATTTAATTAATTTAATTATAATAAATACATAAATTAAATTAATTAATATAATATTTTTTTAAAATATTATAATTATCTTTTTTAACTTATTTTCTCTCTTAATTATTATTGAGAGATTAACATGGATAATTTTAAAAAATAAATATAAAAAATATATTTTATTTTTAAAATTAAAATTATTTATTTAATTATATTTTATATTAAATATATGATAAATATTTAAAATATAAACATTAAATTAAATCATTAAACCATTCAAAATCAATAAATGCTTAGAAATTGATGATGATGGGAGTATTTCCCGTTCATTATTGTCTTGCGCATGGGGGTATGCGAGTATGTGACCTTTTTGGTGTGAGGGTGGAAGTAGTCTATATACTTTTTAACAGGTCTATAGTATATAGGTTGGCCTCGTTAAAGCTTAACAAAATTTGGCCATTGTAGCATGTTAATTTAAATAGGCTAAATTTAAAAAAAAGTTTAGTCTATAAATTTTTAAATATAACTTATTTAATTATATATAAGATATAAATATGTTTAAAATTTATTTAAAATATTTTATTTATAAATATATATATTTTAAAATCTATTAAAAAACTATATAAATATATATTTAACAAAAATTTATGCCTAGTAGATCTTTCAAAAATTTATATCTATATTTAAAAAAGTCTATATATGGACTCACGTAAACTTAGATTTTATAGTTTAGGCTTATTTAGTTGAGGGTATTTCCGCAGGTGCGACTAGTCAAAGGATGTCACCAGATAATGTCACGTGTCATAACCGTAGTGGGTAGAAGACCCAGCTAAGGTTCAGTTGCTCCGTGGAGGGGTTCAAGTGCCAAAAAAGTAGAACTCCCAAGTCTCAAAGAAGAACAAATTAAAAGTAGGACACCACCAGAGACAGAGGATAGTCTCTCTCCAATCAGTTCAGACTCGCTAGGGTTTCTTTTATCTGAACACTATTCTCTCCCCGCTTTCGCCCGATCATTTTCCTTTCCGACTAGATTAAGGTTGAGCAATTCTTCATGGAGGTAAATAAATTTCGAGTTTTTCCCCGTTTTTTCCTTCATCCGTTTGCCATGGTTCGTTCTTTTCGTTGCTGGGAGAATTCCTTCAGCAAACTCAAGGAATTTTCGGTATCTGGGATGGCTGCCACCGCTACATGCCATTTGTGTGTTGGGTTTCTGGTTGTCATCCGACCATCATATTTTACTAATTGACCGCGCGCTAAGGATTTATGTTCCGCTTATCAGTTTCTGTTGCTTTTTAATCCCTTCACGGTTTTCACTATTCTATTTCACTGATCGTAGATACTCTCTTTTTGTGAATATAATTCTTCATATTAGTGAAAACAATTATTCTTACTTCACGGTGTTCATTTTAGGCTTTATAATATGGTTGACTTTGTTACTTTTAGTAGTTGGAAGATTGACGTTCCTGACTCGACGATCGGGTTCCTTTCTAGGGATAATTTAATCTTAGTTTATTTTGTTTTGGTTTCAATTGTGTATATGTCATTGACTAGTCTGTTGCTTCTTTCCTAATTCTTATTTAATTAATTCATTTCACGTCATGTCTTTATTCCATCTTGCTTGGTTATCAAACTTGCTTCTATCGATCTCTCAAAGCTGATGTATTCCAGGGTCCGGGGTTGGAAGAGAATAAGAAGTCTGAAGTGCATTTGACTTCTGCTGCTGCCTTTGTGGAGGGTGGAGTCCAGGATGCTTGTGATGAGGCTTGTAGTATATGTCTTGAAGCATTTCAGGACAGTGATCCTTCAACAGTATGCTTATTGAGAGTTTTGTGCTTTGGTTTTATTTGCTGTTATTATATTCCAACCTTTTGACCAAGCTGCTCTCACTCTTACTGCAGGTGACAAGTTGCAAACATGAGTTTCATCTTCAATGCATTCTAGAATGGTACTGCTATGTGACTTTATTTATTAGGCTTTGAGCCAGTTTTAGCGATTATTAGTTATTAGTGATATGATGCATTGGACAGTATTGGTTTTGATGGAGGTTTCATTCCTGATTATTGTAGTTGAGTGTAGCTTTCATAGCTGCTGCAATATAACTTGGAGACCAATGTGATCTCCTTAACTAAGTTACTGACCAGGCTGTTTTTTGGGGTGGGGAGGGGACTGGGTTTCTATGAGTATCCCCTGAAAAGTGAAATGAGGCTAATTTTATAGAACATTAGGACACAGCTAGTTAAAACATTAAACCAACACGTCATTTTCTAGTAAAAGCATTCACACACTTTTTGAGTAACAATAACAGGGCTAGCACTTTATGTTTCACGAGGCATTTGTGGTCACCAATTAATGTCTTGGGCATGTAACTAAAGTTCTTGTAATATTAGGTACCATGCTGAAAAACTATTTAAGTCATAGTTGAATAGGACCTTTTCTTCAATAAATTAAGTTCACATCCCTCTTGTTTATAGTTCAATATGTACACTTTCTCAATACTCAGTTACTGTTTCCAAAGTATACCAGGAATACTAGAATCTTATTAATTACACTTCGAAATTGAAAAATATATTCAAATCCAGTAGACATAGTCAGGCCCCTTTTCTATCTATCATCCTAAATAGGAAAGCTGTCCAAGTAATCTTGTGATCCCGAAAATGGAGGACTTGCATTGGACACCTTCTCCACTGGCACTTTCAGATGCAACCTGGATAGTATCTTTTCTAATCGCATGAGTGAGGCTGGTGTATGTGTGTCTATTGGTGATTGTTGGTGTGATACTGGATAGGTGTGCTGGGGTAGCACGTATGGATTTTTGTGCTGTTTTTGGCTGAAGCTGCCACTCTTCAAAAGGAATCAGAATTGGTTAAATCCATGAATCTTGATCTAGTGGCTTTTGAATTTGATATTTTAGATCTGATTTCTTCTTTCATTCACATAAGTACTGTGAAGAGTGGGACTTTGCTGCCATCGTTCAGGACAGATGTTTTTCCCCCTCTTCTTGCAGATAACCTTTTCTTTGACTAATAGACATTAAAACTTGCTGCAGAAGATTAGTCAAGGCTGCCATCAGGAAGATGCACCCCTTTGTTTTGATGTCTTTATCCCCTTATCCCCTGGCTACCATTTTAATCCTGACAACCCTTTTACAAGTGAGGGGCTTGGTGTATCGTAGTATAGCTACCGGCTACAGCACTCATGTCTATGAGTTGCTTTTGTTGTTTTCTGTGTTTTGTTTTAGAAGTACTATTAAGGCCAATAAAAATAGTCATTACTGTTATTTAAGCAACTTGAAGGATGAATCCCATTGTAGGAACAATTGTGGTCTGAAGCATTTGGCTATATTGACGAGATATGATCTTAATTTATGTTTATGCTTATCTTCTAGGTGTCAAAGAAGCTCTCAATGCCCCATGTGTTGGCAACCCATCAGTCTCAAAGATCCAACAAGGTTTTCAATTTTCTTTATGCTCAATGTACCCTTCCCTTTATTTTGATATTCTTGCCATTATTTCTTTTCGGTGTTGATGTGCCTTTTCTTCTGTGGTTGCAGTCAGGAATTACTTGAGGCAGTGGAAAGAGAGAGAAACATTAGGTTGAATCCACCTAGAAATGGCACAATATTTCATCATCCAGCTCTGGGAGATTTTGAGTTACAACATGTTTGTAGTCTGCTTAAGCTAGTTTGAAAACATTACTTTACTCTCTTTTCATTATGAATTAAGTTTTATTTCTCCTGCAGTTGCCAGTTGGTGCAAATGATGCTGATCTTGAAGAGCGTATCATACAGCACTTAGCTGCTGCTGCAGCAATGGGACGAGCACGCCATATTGCTAGAAGGGAAGGTCAGAGAAACAGGTCATCAACTCAAGGTCGCTCACATTTTTTGGTATTTTCAACCCATCCTAATTCACCTTCCATGGCTCCTGCCTCTCCAACTCATGGGGCAAATGGTGAACCAGCTTCAGCAATCACTGTTTCTACTGTATCTTCAACTCCTGCTGCTGGAGAAGAATCATCACAGTCAACTTCTGTTCCTCTTGTTCAAGCAGACCATGTTTCTGCTTCAGGATCAGGATCTTCTGTTCTTGCTGCTGATAACCAAGGATCATCATACAACAGTAGGTAATTATCATTCTTCATTTATTTCTGGATATTATTCATGCTGATGAGTTCAAAACTAGAAGTAAGCCTAGGGTGTTGCACAGAATCTGAATGAGCCACACTATTATTATTTTGTGAATAGTGTGTTTTGTTTTAGATATTATATTTATTACACAATAATGTAGCTGTAATAATCTTGATTGTTTTATCTCAAAACTACTTATAGGAGATCTCTGAGCCAGTCTTCTCCAAGCAGTCAGGACAGAGCAGGACCATCAGAATTCCAATCATTTTCAGAATCTTTGAAGTCTAGACTAAATGCAGTTTCAACGAGGTAGTATAGAAGTGACTATTCTATGTAGCATGCATGTGTAATGCAAATGAAGAGTTCTCCCTTGGTTTCATTGACGTAGATATTACTTATTACTATCGCCGTTTATTTTCAGATACAAAGAGTCAATATCCAGGAGCACCAGAGGTTGGAAGGAGAGATGGTTCTCTCGCAACAGCTCTATGCCTGATGTGGGATCTGAAGGAAGACAGGAGGTTAATTCAGGGATTGCAACTGTGTCACGCATGATGGAACAACTAGATACCAGAGACAACAATAGAAATGATAGCAATCTTGCTCAACGTCATTTAGAAGATGGTTCGGTTGCTGCACCAAATGACCAACATATTTCAGATGATGATGGTGAAAGTCCCTTGAGAGATGATAACACAAAAACATCCTTTGCAGCAGGTTCTAGTTCAAATTAAGCATTGAGCACGATTTGCATCAATTATAAGCTTTGCTGTGGCTGAAAGGTAAAATCTTATTATGATATGAAGCTTCTTTCGTGCTTTTTATGCAAAGGTTCCTATTGGTCTTGTTTATCATGTAAACAGATATTTTCTGATTTGGTTACTAATCCTCAAGTGTTTTTTTTTTTGTATGGTATCAGGTAGAAATAGGATTGTCCATTGCTGGATATGAAATTATGTGGATGTGGTGCGTTGCCTTTTGGCTGGTGCAAGCCAGGCAAGTGGTAAATCCATTTACCTTGCTGAAGGTGTCAGTGCTTGCCATATTTGGAATAAATAACCTAGAAAAAAGAGAAACTGGGTCTCTTGTTTAGAAATTAGGAAACTATATATGGTTGTATATTCTCCATGTAAACTTGTAGATATTTCTCGTCACAGTACCCGACATAAAGTACTGTGCTTCTGCCACTGATAAATTCGTTGTTTTCCAACCTTTGGGGCATGGATTGGAGTCTTCTGCTAAGAATTCTGTTACTGTTACGTATGAATGTTATTAAATGCAATTCTGTTTGGACAGCTTGCGAACTTACCAATGTCTTGTGTTATCATCACTAGTCCTACAATGTGAATAAGAACTGGCAAATCTGCAAAATGTTCTTGGAAATTCAAACCACATGGGCATGCAGTAGAAGTTAGTTTTCACTTTTCATATTTCAATGAAACGCAGTCTGATGATAGCTAATAATTCTTCTAAAATATGCTTGCCTGCAGCATTGATTAATAACTTGAAATTTCGATGGGCTTCTGCTGTTAGGATTTGGAAGATGGTTTGCAAATTGGGTTATAAAATGAGCCCGGATTGTAGAATTATGGAGAATAAATTCGTGCGTTTGACATCTCCAAAAGAAAATCATGTCCATCACAATAACAAGAAAGTTGATACCGGCATTTCTTTGTTTTAAATCAAGGAGGTGAGTATAAGTATTAGGGGTTTGAGTAGGGGTTTTCAAGGGTAGGGTAACTCTTTGTCCGAAAAAAAGTATAGGTTATATTTTACAGTTCGATATTTAGCCTTATTTGATAAAAGCTTTAATTATTTTGGGTTGGGTGTTGGTGTAATGAGCATGCATAAGTTGTAATGCAATGCTTATTGTGAAAAATAATATGTAATTATAAACTTTTAAAATAATACTACATATATCTTCAAGAGTTAAATAATATCTATAATCTACTAAAAATAAAGCAACAAAAAAATAATAATTAAAGTATTTAAATTCATTGCATATAAAAAAAGTTTTTAAGTCTAAGTAATTTGTAATTGTAATTTTGTATTAATTTCGTAAGTGTTGATAAGAATGAATCATCTAAAAAAATAAAATAAACAATTATAATTTATAATGTAATCATATTATGATTAGTGAAGTTAAAGAAAAAAAAATCTATATAGTTGTAAATATTAAAAGACGTAACTTACCTAGTTAACTACTTATATTTCTAAAATGACCCTTTAGTCACCAGTAGTTATCATATTCTTCCTTCTAAATGTAGCATCTAGGGAGAAAAGTAAAAAAATAAATAAAAGAATGAGTGCTCATGGATAGGGTAGGGCAACCCCTTGCCCGGTGTCAAATTCGAAAAAAGTATAGGTTACATTTTATAGCCCGATACCTGACCCTGCCCTATATTTATCAGGTTGAGTAAAATTTTATTTTTGTGGGCTTAGGTAGATATACCAGATCATGGGCTTTATAAACACCCATAAATTTGAGATTGAGTAAGACTGTAACAACTCATTTATAAGAAATTTGTAGGTTACTAAACTATAATGCTATTGATAGGTACTATCATTTTTTTAACAATATAACTATTTGAGCCCTTAGACCTTTTGTTCCTTCACTTCTGTTCTTGGGAAGGGAAAGTTATCTGGGCCATGGAATACAGGATATTAACAACCTCAAATTTTTGTTTTAGGTAAAAATCAGGCTATATTCTTTAATCAGTAGTTTAGAGATTAATTGTGCGAGGCGTATAGACTACATAAGGGGGTTTTGCCTCTCAATATTTTTTTTTCAAATGTGTACAACTTAATTTGAACTCATGATATCATGTTTAAAGGATCTAGTCATCTACTATCTATGTCAAACTTTGTTTGTCTAACAATCTCATATTGTATCTTATTTGAGACAATTTTATTACAACCTCATATTATATCTTATTTGAAATAATTTTATTCGCGATACTATCAAAAACTAAATTTGAGCCAGGGCTAAGTAAAACGTCTGCAACCCAGTGCACCTGCTCAAGCGTGGTGTGAATTTACCCATATCAACCCATCTAAAATAGACCTATAATCAATAGGCTTAAACATGCGGGCACATTGAATTATATGGGCAGGTTTCGGGTTCACCTTAGCCTGCCAATGTAATTTTTTTAAAATATTATTAATTAAAAAAATACAAGGGTTTAAATCGATGGGTATTTGTTAAGGGTGTCCAAATTGTCTCGTCCCGGATATCCTGACCTAGTCTTAGTAGTTTTGGGACTAGTTTGTCCTGTCCCGTCTAGAGAAATATTGAGATGGGAAACTATTAGGATATAATAGAGGGAAAGGTTGACATGGGACGGGTCTCGGGCTAACCCTTGAGATTACTATCCTGTCTCGACCATAGTTTTTTTTAATAAAAATATATATAATATTTTCTCATCTTTCCCACTCTATCCACTCATCTTAGACTCTTCTCTCTCTTTTCTCACGCTTTGCTCGCTCACGGTTACATGTTTCACCAGTCGCCACTCTCATAAATATTTTTACTTACAAATATTCTTGTATATATATTTTTATTCTTTTTTACCATTATTTTCCCCCTTATATAGGTAAATTATCATTTTATATTAGGGAAGAATGTTAGTATTTAGAAGAAGTTGTTTTGGCATTTTATATGGAATGATTTAGTGAGATAATTTTATTATAATATTTTCTTTAAAAAAATTGGAATCAGGACAAATTCGAGACAGGACAAGATATAGGACGTATTTTACATCCGTGTACTATATCGGGATAGAACATTAGATGGGATTATCCTATTTTTGACATGTCCGGTGAGTATCCCTAGTATTTGTAACCTTGTCATTGTGTTCCCATGTTTTATCAGGTGGACCATCATCGGACAAATATTGAAAGCTATTAGTGAAAGATGTTCAGAAATGCGCTTGCGGTCTGTGAATATTGTGAAATTATATCTAGAATTAGGGCAAGTAGGCAAAAGAAAACGTACAAAGGAATGAATTACGTAAAATATTCACCAATTTCTACCATATCTAGCATCTATCAATCATAGAAACCAAAACCCTTCTTCTCTCTCATCTCAGAATCTCATCGTCTTCTTCTTCTGATGAAGAACACTATATATACAGATAGACTCCACGCCCTAACTCACATCCTCGCGAGCTCCACAGCCACAATGACTCTCCACTCCCAATTCTTCGTTTCCTGCCAAATTCCATGTTACATGAATTGTGATTACCCTTCAATTCTGTGCCCTAAACCCTCGATTCTTACCAGATGAGTCTATCTCTCTTCTTCTTAAGGCTCTTCAGATTGGGGCTCCGAGGACTTCGTGGAGGTGCAAGTGCCCGTTTCAGCAACCTTCGCCATTGATGTTGGCCGAAGGATTGAGGAAGTGCGGTGGGGAGAACAAGAGAGGAGGGAATAAGTGAGGAAGAGGCTTGCCAGGAAGCGCCTTTTCAGGAATGTTAACCCTGTGATTCCCGTTATGCTACCGAATCTCTTCTTGCTGTCACTTCTTCTTTGGAATCCATTTCCTTCTATAGATACAGATTAACCAACAATTTATTCCTGATACTATAGATTAAATGCTCTGAACAAAATGAAATATGAGTTATATTTAGTAATAGCAATATAATCTGTATTCTTATCTAAGTAATTTATTGTTGCGGTGTCGCCGTCCTCCACTTCTTCTACGTGCTGCCTATACCCGTTTATAACTGTACGGATTCAGCCCAATTAGTTTATTATGAGCTTGTCATAAGCTTGAGCTAACTTGGACCCATCATTATCTACGGAGTTGATCCGGGTGATAAGTAACTCGATATCACTTAAATAAAATCTTGAGTTCTAGCCTTAGCGTCTATAAAAAATCCTCATTAGGAGATTCACCCACTATAGCTAGGTGCACAACACAGGTCGAATCTAATTATAGTCAGAATAAAACTCCAGTAAACTGGTTGGACAAAAATAAAAGAAAAACTTAGTACTCTCGTTAACTATCAACTCATCCTACCTATTACACGACTTTAATTTAAGTATTTCTCTTAATAATAATTTAAATATTATTTTTTTATATTATAAAAATTTAATTAATTTTCTTTAGGCTCAACCTCTATTTATTCACATCCTCGTAATGTTAGGATCATGTCCTTATAAATTGAATTATACGGTTACGTGGTTTTTGTACGATCCCTTTTGCACAAGGGACTAAGGAGATATTTGTCGTATTTAGTCGGACCTCTAGAAGGGGTCCCTCCCATCTGTCCATTTCGATGCCCTTTAGAATGGGTCAATTAACACTTCTTGCATGGTATTATAATCTTTCATCATTTTGGTGCTTTTTCTATGCTTAAGTTTTACTCGTATACAGCCACCTATCGTATTTTACAAAATCCATGTTCTATTTTTAATTGAAAAATAAATGTTTCACGCCAACTATAAATTATGAAACAAAAAATGAATTATGATTACATATATATCTTTTGTATAGACACTTGTATTCTTCTATTGTAGATAATATTATTTAAAATATTATCAAACACTAAAATTAGTTTGTCATATTGTAATTAACCCCTTCTTCAAATATACTCAACTTCCATTAGAATCAATATATATATATATATATATGTATATATATATCTTTTATGTAACATGACAAATGCTACACACATGATTTAATTATATTTTACACATGATTTAATTATATTTTAATTTCAACTAGAATTTTTTTTATGTTTTGGTGAGAAAAAGGTAGTTACATATTTTTAAAATTAGTTTTTTACTGGAAAAAAGGGGCTATTTACTTTATCTTTGTTAATAATGACTTGCCTCCAAAGCTCCTTTATTTTGTCATGTGCTTAATTGATCGTTGGAAGGTGGAAACAAGTTTTCTGAACTCAAGGTTCTCTCCCTAATTTAAAGGTTTTTGTGCTTTCTTGCTTTTGGAATAAAGAGCTTCGTAAAATCAATTTACCAAATAAATCCCACATGGTTATCTTCTAATGCACACGAGGCAACCATTATCCACGGTTGTCACCAACATAATCAAGGCAAAAGTTTCATCCCACAAGATACAGAAAACCCTAAAAACATGTTAAAAAGAAACAGGCGAAACGTCCATTCTCTTACATCCCTGATTCAAACATGTTAAAATCATGAACAATGACCAAAGAAAGAAAAAACAAAAGCAAAGCACACTGGTTTTGACGGAATCTTCTGCATTGTCCACAATACCCTCTCTCTAAAGTGATTGCAACTCTCTTGTAGAAGGGTATTTCAGTAAATTCGGATTGTTTACAATATCTTGATTCCTGCCAACTACTTGAAAGATTACAAAGTGCTACAATAAACTTAGAATATTTGTATAATCTTTAATATAAAAGTTAATTGATTAATTTATATAAATTAAAAAAGTTAAATAAGTCGACTAATTATGTTTAAATCTAAATCTTCTAAATAGATTCATATTATATACTATTTAATCTATTTAAATTAGTGAACTAATTTTTATATCAGTTATAATTAAATAATTTATTTAATTTTTTTAATCTAATTAAATATATTAGCTTATATTAAGGACGAGAGCGAGTACCAAATATGATTGTAATGTGTATTGAAGTGAGGGATTAGTGTCACCGACAAATGTGTGAGGGGGGAGTGAGAGGTAAGCTAAATATAGTTTCTTGGGGCATTGATACAGCAAGACAAAGAGCAATGCCATAATGTAATACTTTCCTGAAACCCATACCTGTGTACCTAACTGTTTGAGGGATACACAGTACCAAACTCTTTTAATATCCAAACCAAAATTGTCCATAACTTTGTAATAACGGATGATTCTTCTTATGCAAACCCTTGCTTATTCTTGGAATTTCGTTTCCAGTCATTCCTCCCACTTATCATTTTATGTATTCATGTGTTATATTCCTGGGGATTCTAGCCAGTGGCATTGCAATCTCCATGTCAAATTTTAATAAGCATAATTAACTTCTTATTAGAGATAATTCTTTCTGGAGAACTGTTATATTTCGGAGGATTCTAACATTGATTCTCTATGTTGTTGTGAGAGGTTAATCCCTTTCCCTTGATTTATCTACTGTTTCTTCCAGAGCAAATTTCTCTTTGGTGGTTAAAAGTATTTTCATTTCAATCTGCAAAGTCTAAAACCTGGCTCTGATATTGCTTGTTAGAGGGTTGGGGTGGTTTTGTCTGGGTGGGCCAGCGGACAGAAACAGCTAAGATGGGTGGCACAAAGGAAGCAGAGGAGAACCCTAAGCCGAAGTGGGCTCCAGTCTTAGATTTAGTAATTGTAAATTTGTGATCATGATTTATTATTTATATATTTATTGGTAAACAATTAATAATATCAGTCAACATGATGCCATGATTCATACAAGTCTTGAGTAATTTTGGAGAAGATTAGGGAAAAATTCCTATTAATCTTTATTGTTGTTAAAATAGCCTAATTTAGAGTGCTGGTATTATTTTTGGAAGCATATTATACAATATAATACTACCTCATATTCTTAATATAAACATTAGATACTTAATTTAGATATATTGACAAAATTATTTATATTAATTATTTGAAACAACTTTTTTTTTTTCTAAAATGTAATCTTCCAGGATTGGATGAAAATCTTTTAGGATATTTTGAAAGGGAAAAAAACACAAAAGATATTTTGAGAAAAATGTTATAAATTTAAGAGATAAAGGGATTGAGGTGTTATATTTAGAAGTAAATCTAATTCATAATTAACTCTTATGTGTGTGTTTGGATAAATTTGTAGAAAATGATTTATAGAAAAAAAGGGTTTATGGAAAATGGGTTTTAGATAAGAGATTATGAAAAAAGAATGATTCTAAATAAATAAGTGTTTAGATAGTTATTTTTAAAATGACTTTTTGTATTGGTAAATTACTAAAAATGAATTAATTTTATTAAAAAGAGAAGATATGAGAGAGAAAATAAAAGAGAGATGAGAGAGGGCGAAGAAGAGATAGCAAAGAAGAGAGAGGAGATATGATAGAGAAAAAAGAGGAGAGAATGTGTAAGAAAAAATAAGGGTAAAATAGTAATTGGATATTCCATAAGTTCTTTTACTATTTCAAAAGCTAGTTTCAAAACTATAGTTTTAAACTATAATTTAACCCAAAAACACTTATGGATAAATATGACTATTTTTTAAAAAATTTTCTCAAACAAAAATTTAGATCAATTTTTTTTTTAAAAATTACAGTTTTACCTGTTTTTAAATAGGCCATATATTAATAATTGTAGGGCATAGTTCCTAACTTAATAAACCATTCATATTCAACACAGACAAAATAAGTATATATAAAGAAATGTTTAAAAATATTTACTAATAGAAATTAAAATTCATGCTAACAATTATGAATGAATAATAAGCTGGCTTCTTTCATACATGCTCTAGACATTACAATAAAAAGAAAAATATAAATATAAAAAGAATCCTTATAAAATCAATATCATCAAATCAAATCAAATCAAACAATAAAAATATAAAATTGATCAAAAGAATCCTATTTACCATCATAAAACATAAGGGTTTAACGTGATTTCTCAGAATTTATTTAATGAAAAAAATATTTTTTATTAAAAAAATTTAACTCTGGATAACAGCATAATACTATGAGAAATAGGGACAATTTTTATTTTCTATGTAATTATAGAAGTTATTAGCCACCAGCTTCTCATCTTTGCAGAGAAAGCCACGCCTCAAAACAGAACAGTAGAACACCAATGCAAGCTAATTATGTATTATTAGACACTTTCATTCTTCAGCCTCACGGACTATTAAAAGTAAAAAACAAACAAAACCTGAAACAGTGTTCTGGGTTTTAGCATATACGCACCAATCATCCCTACCCACTTACCCAAGTGACCTCTCTCTCTCTTCCCCTCTTTCTCCCTCGTGCTGTGCTGTCTAACTCTCTCAAGCCTCAACTCTTGCATTCCGCCGCATTCTCTCAAGTCGCCATGGTTTGTCGCATCTATGGCGTTGCCAAGCTCCGCACCTTCATTCTTCTTCTTCTTTTCGGTTTCCCACTTGCATTGTCGGAAATGCAGAATACCAGGTCGTCGGTCTCTTCTTCGGTCAGCTCCGGTCAGATAAACTCCAACTCCGTTCTGGTGGCTCTTCTTGACTCGCATTACACGGAACTCGCTGAGCTTGTGGAGAAGGCTATGCTCTTGCAGACTCTGGAGGATACTGTCGGCAGTCACAATATCACCATATTCGCTCCCAGAAATGAAGCTCTCGAACGCGATCTCGACCCGGAGTTCAAGCGATTCCTTCTCGAACCCGGTAATCTCAAGTCTCTCCAGACTTTACTCATGTTCCATATCATTCCTACCAGAATCGGATCGGATCTTCTGACTCGGACCGGGTTGGCCCGTCACGATACTCTTTGCAATGACTATCTGCATCTTGAGAACAATGGGACTACGGAATGGACAGTGGATCGCGCCAAGATTACCCAACCTGATGCAGTGACCCGACCCGATGGCGTCATTCACGGGATCGAGCGCCTCTTGGTGCCACGTTCCGTACAAGATGAATTCAACCGCCGGCGTAGCCTGCAGTCTATCACGGCGGTGAAGCCAGAGGGAGCACCGGAAGTGGACCCAAGAACTCATCGGCTCAAGAAACCCGCCCCACCAGCGAAACCGGGTTCTCCTCCTGCTTTGCCAATCTACGATGCAATGGCTCCTGGACCCGCACTAGCTCCTGCTCCAGCACCGGGACCAGGCGGACCCCACCACCACTTCAACGGTGAAGCCCAGGTGAAGGATTTCATTCAGACACTTCTCCATTATGGCGGGTACAATGAAATGGCAGATATATTGGTGAATCTAACATCCTTAGCCACCGAAATGGGTCGACTCGTCTCCGAGGGGTACGTGCTCACCGTTTTGGCTCCCAACGATGAGGCCATGGCTAAATTGACTACCGACCAATTGAGTGAACCAGGCGCACCCGAGCAGATTATCTATTACCATCTCATACCGGAGTATCAAACCGAAGAGAGCATGTACAATGCAGTCCGACGGTTCGGTAAGGTCCGGTATGATACCCTACGGTTGCCGCATAAGGTGGTAGCTCAGGAGGCAGATGGATCAGTGAAATTCGGGCAGGGAGACGGGTCGGCGTATTTGTTCGACCCGGATATCTATACGGATGGGCGGATCTCGGTTCAGGGCATCGATAACGTATTGTTGCCACAGGAGGAGGAGACGAAGCCCATTAACAAAACGGTTCAACCCGCTAAGGTCGTGGTCAAGCACAGAAGAGGTGCGTTGCTTTTTCTTCAACAGTTTTTTTCAATTATTATATTAAATTTTTCGTGCAAGATCGAAAAGACATAGGTGGTGAGGGCATTCGGTGTATTTTATTTGTCTTGCATCAACCTTAATTATTGACAATCAAAGTGAATGTTACGTGTCGGTTAAGATTGTTGACAAAAGCATCCAATCCAAAAGAAGATTTATGAACTGAAAAGAAACATCCAAAGCTACTTCCATATGGTCTGTTTTGAGGAGGGAGGAGGATAAAGCCTTTCCAACCTAATTTTTCAGCACTTTAAATTTAGATATGTTTTTATGTCTTTTACATGATGTAGAATTTCAAAAAGAACACATAATTTTCAATAACTGCAGATACTTAGTTCTTCTCATAATACATAATAATATTACAAGTCTAAGTAAGAAGACTAACATAGCATCACTTTATATGTAAAATGGTTAGCTATTTTTCTCATTAATTTCTAAAAAATAGATTTAATCATAAAAAAGTTCTAAGTATCGTAAATTTATTATCAATTCCTGTATTTAAATTTATTTTTATTAGCTCTTCGATTGTTATTAGAATTTTTGGATGATTAAATCTTTTATTTGAGATTTCAAAGTAATTTTTCCTTTAAAATTTTAACTATAGTAGGTGTCGATTATGTTTTGCTTTTATTAATTCAAAATTAGAAATTGTATAAATTAGTTAAAGCTCTCCTTCTCCAACTCAAAACGAATATGATATTTACTTCAATATCTCATTTGACTTTGTCAATATTCATATCTTACTTCTTAAGCAAAAACCTTGTTAATTAGCTCTTAGCACAACCTTGGCTGTCCGAACTTATTAATATCTAAATAACTTTTTAAATTTGTCTTCTCACATGGCTATTCACATGAAGAAGCTCTTAGAATTTGGTTGGTGGATCAAATATAAGTGATTCTTAATAACAACTAGTTTCTTTAGTTAATATCGTTCTCTATGGTTTTTTTCTCTTTAAGCTCATCAAGTTATAGCATGAAATGACAGGGAAATTGCTGGAGGCAGCTTGCTGGGTTCTTGGAACCATTGGACAACATGGTAGATTCACCACTTGCCACTGAGATCCCTCATCGTCCTTTGTCTAGCAAGACTACTAAAAATTATAGTAAGATTCTCTTAATTACTATCTCCTATTCCCTGATAACTTGATATTCTTCGATCCTTAAATTAATTAATTTAAATAAATTAAATAGTATATATTATAAATTTGTTTTAAGGGTTAATTTATTTATAATTGATTAATTAATATTAACTTTTTTAATCAACTAAAATTAATTAATATATCTTATATTAAGAAATCGAATGAGCAATTTGCTTCATCCTCTTTATAATTAGTAACTTTTTCCTCTTTTTGTTAGTTGGTGTTTCTTGTAGTGCACACAAATAGCGGGATCTGTGTGAAAATTCCATAGAGGTAAAAAGCCATGGAATATGGACGCAGCATCCTTGAATGAAGAAGGATTATATTGCATTAATTTTTTTATTACCCTTCCAGTTTTCATAGCCCTATTTATATAAGATAGTGCATATCACATGTATTTAGATTTTATTATTACAACAATTTGTTAGGTAGATTTCTGTGTGGGTGGGGAAGGATGGTTCTGTTCTGCCATTTGTGTAAGGGGCACCCTTCTGGTTGATAAGTGCCGATTCAATAAAGCACTTTTAAGGAAGGAATGGAAATACAATACAAATTATTCTTTGATGTAATGACCACACGTACGCATTTTTCTTTCATATTAAGCACTCAGATTTTCTTTTACATTGTCTATTATCTAATTTTATTAATTAAATTAAAACAATATATATAGCAACGGTTTTTTAGATTTATAGAAAAAAGGGTTTTAAGATTAATAAAGTGAGGCTTTTCTCCTGAAATTTTCGTTCTATCATCTCTGTTTTCTTTTGGGCAAAATTGGTTCTATGACCTATAAATGTATATGTTCTGTCATATCTAGATGTACATATTTTGTATGCATCTAAATACTACTAATAGTTTATTATTTAATATAAAAATTAATTAATTAATTTAAAAAAATTAATTAAATTATTTTTTTTTATTTTTTTAGGATGTTATTTTAATTTTTGATACTTTTGTAAGAAGTCACAGTAAATTTTATATGTGTAGGAGTATTATTTTAATGAATTAAATTCACCGCATTATAATATTTAATATTCATTATTTTGGATTTACAAATTTACTAAGTCTACATTCTGATTTTTTTTTTGTTTGATACTAGTTTGTAGAATTTTTTAAAAAATGTTTAATATTATTTTATTTAAAAATAAAAAACAATAGGATGCTGTTTGGTAGGAAGGAGTTCCAGGGAATGGAAATAGAAATACCATTGATTTCTATGAGAAGATTTGTTTGGTACGATGGAATGGAAATTTTTCTATTTCCATTTCCACCAAAATAGGTGGGAATATCTTCCATGTGTCAACCAAAGATTTGCTTTTCCATCTCCCCATCCTCCATTTTTGCCCTCTGCCACCGTTATCCTCTCACCGCCATTACACCTTCACTGGCATCGACAACTCACGGTGAGGATGGCAGCGATGACGGCAGCGAAGAAGACCTCCAGCAACCCACCACCGCAACGTCGACCTCCTTCATCTAGCCATCGCGGCCTCCTAGAAAGACCAAAACCAGATCTGGAAACGACGGCCTCCTTCATCTAGCAATGGTGAGTTCTGGCGACGGACAATGACTGAGATTTGCGAGCACCAAGGAAGTTGAGAGATCTAGCATTGGCGAGGACGAGGGTTACTTGTAGAGATGACGATGGGGACACGAAGAGGCGATGAGAGTGTGGGCAAAATGAAAATAATGACCAAATGATATATATTATATACATAATTATATATAGATAATATATATATATATATATATATATATTATTTGGGATGAGTGAGGAGGGAAGGCACCATATCTTGCCTAAGCTCTAATTTTTTTTTGTTTAATATAAAATTAAAAAAAAAAAAGATTGGCTAAACTCTAATTGACAATTATTTAACTCAAATACCCATTCCTTTCTTGGGCCACTTTTTTCACTTGGGCTGGGCGTTTTGTTTTTGCCGGGCTTAGGTTGCCCCCGGGCTTATGAACACCCGTAGAAGCAAGCTACTGTCAAACTAGCTTCTTTAATATTTTGTACAAAAAAAAAAAGCTTCTTTAATATTGCCAGTGTCAAAATGAGCAGGCAAGATAGAAATTCTCTTTTACTTGTAAAATAAGATAATCAAGCTGATATGTGATCCAAATTGACAGTGTCACAAGGAAAAGTGACTATATTATGAAGAACAGTGGATTACCATGAGAACTCCTTGAATATCTATATTGCTCCGATAACACTTCCTGTGAGGCCAAGTTTCACTGTTTCTCTAGCAGTTCTCAGCTGAAACAAAGAAATTATTTAAGAACTTCAGAAGGCTGTTCTTATGTGTTATGTACTTGTATGGCAGATGTTAACAGCCTCAACAATTGAAGTTTATCAAGATTGCAAATAGAACGACTCATTTGAGTGAAGACTCATTTGAATTAAACAGCACAAAGCATATCACTAATGCAACATCAATAAAAAAAATGGTGAGACAATTGGCATAATATTAGCTGCAACTTAAGTTTGCAAGTTTTGTTTGCTCAGACACGTTATAAAGACAACGATCTCCAACAACAACAATGGCATATGAAACAGAATATACGACAGGAAAGTGATTTTTTATCTTCCATAATCTGAAGCTTTATATTTCTTGATTTTGGAACAGGAAGTTAATTTTCCAAAGTTGGAACTTCAGAAGGAAAGCAATAGCATTAGTTTGTCAAACAAAATTTCCCATGAAGTAAAATTAACAAAATAAAACTTGATCACTTCAAAGAATGCATCAGAATGCGTGAACTATCAAGGACTGGAGGAGTACCACCAAATTAGCAGACACTACCTAACTTTTGAACTGTTAACAACATAAGGTTCCATTCCATGTATGCAATGCCAAAGTTTAGTTTTTTCATATGCATCATGGAACTTTGTTTTCGTACTTGTATGCTTAGGGGAAGTATTGCTTATTGCAGTGTAGGGCAAGAAGGTGATTCATCAAGATCCTATTTTCAGGGTCAGAGACAGGATCCTAAGTTGGTTTTACAGAAACCAGAGTAACAAGGATGTCAAGGCTCATGGCCATGAAGATATGTGTGTTGGATATGATAGAAATCATTTATCACAAACATTTGAAGATCTTGATCGGAAGTTTCTCGATAACATTATGAAAATAGCTAAAGAAAGAATGGTGCCAAAAATTGCCAGGCACCGAGAGGTTGGTAGAGATTCTCATCTACTTTGTGTTATGAGTCCCACATAAGTCTCACAAGTAAAGTATGATTTATAAGATTAAGAGATTCTCCTTCCTAATTGCTTGTCTTTTGGTTTTGGGCTACCGTTTTAGACTTATGTTTATCACATTTACTCTGGTTTGCTGTTAAGAAATATTGATGCCAATCAAAATCCGTTAACCATGAGAAGGGATTTTTTTTGAGTTTTTGTGTTGACTGTTGAGGGTGAGAAGCAACAAACTTTGGAAGTGTGAATTTTATTAAACTGAACGGAACAACTTGTACAAAGGCATACATCTTTTATTTATAGACTAACTGTCACACCCATATGCCAGGTCATATATGACTAACTACTCTACCTAACAATAACCAACATAATAATAATTATCATTACTATTCTTTTACAATTTATTGGTTCAACACTCCCCTTCAAGTTTATAACTATAAAGATATATAGTCTCTAATTTGCACAGAATTCTACTATGGCCTTCTTTTCCAATACCTTTGGTCAAAATATATAATTGTTGATCTTTGCTGCTCACAAGTTCAAGCTTGATTACACCTTCTTGTAGTTTCTCTCACACAAAGTGACAATCCAGCTCATAGAATACAGGGTTGATTGTAATGTAGATAGCTGATTGGCTATCACATAACACCTGTATAGGTTATAGATTGTGTACTTCTTGATCTTTTAACACCCTAAAAGTCCATACCAACTTGGTTATAGCTTGACTTAGAGCTCTATACTCAACCCACACTAAAGACTTTGAAACAGTTGATTGCTTTTTCGATTTCCAAAATATTGGTGATGTTGCTAGCTTAACCAAGTATCCAATTATTGATGTATGGGTATCCGAACAGGTTCCCCAATCTGAATCCACAAAGCATTCTAACTTGGTAGGTTGTCCTACTGCTAGTAGTATTCCAAGTACTAGTTGATTTTTGAGGTATCTAACCACTCTTACAGCTACATTGTAGTGAGATCTCTTAGATGCATTTATGAATTGACTGGGCCTGCACCACAAAACTCAAGTCAAGTCTAGTCATGAATTGACTAGGCCCCTGCATTCATGGATCATTATTTTCTTGGGATTCACTTTTAGTTTTGTGTTCTTTCTCTATTGGTATTGCAAGATGCTTAGATGCACTTAAACCCATGTCAGTAATAATATCAAGAGTATACTTCCTTTGGTTAAGTATTATTTCTTTACTTGACCTTGGAACCTCTATCCCTAAGAAATACTTAAGTTCTCATAGATTATTTATCCTAAATTTACTGTGCAGAAACTATTTTACTTCCTTTATTTTGTCAAGTCTGTTTTCAGTTATAATTAAGTCATCAACATAAGCTAGCACTAAAGTGATTTTAGACTCACTCTATCTAACAAGTAAGGAATAATTGTACTTAGTTTTGCTTGAAACCTCTTAACAATGCATTAGTAAGCTTCATGTTCTATTGTTATGAAGTTTGCTTGAGCCCATACAATGATTTTGATAACTTGCAGACTTTATTTCCTGTCAAGTTTCCAAAACTTTATTGTATTTGCATGTATATTTCCTCCTCCAAGTCACTTTGGAGAAATGCATTGTACACATCTATTTGAAAGAGAGACCAATAATTCTTTATGGCATGAGTAAGCATGATTCTAATGGTAACCATTTTAATTACAGGGGAAAAAGTTTTGAAATAATATATTCCCTCTTGTTGACTATAGCCTTTAGCAATCAATCTAACCTTAAACCTATCAATATCCCCACTAGAGTCATACTTTACCTTGAATACCCACCTGGTGTTTTGCCTTTAGGTAGGTGGACTAACTCCCATGTACCATTTTCTTCCAATGCCTATATTTCTTTCTGCATCACATTAACCCATCTTGGGTCTTGAACAACCTCTTTAAAGCTATGAGGCTCAATAATACTATCAATCTTTGACAAGAAAACTTTATAATCAGAAGAAACATTTGAATGGTATAAATGTGATTTCAAGTGGTATTTTACCTTCTTTTTGCCTATGGCGAGATGTTCTTGTGAATTTGTTGTGCATGCACATTCGAATAGTACCTTGTTTGAAGGCCTTATTATGCAATAGTAGTCATGCATCCATTCAGGCAACCTCCTTTCACGTACTAGACTACTAACACTCGAATGGTCCAAGCTCACTTCATTATTTAGTTCATTAACATTTCCTCCACTTGGAGGATGTGTGTGTGAGTGGTAGTATGTTCCACACTTTCAATTCTATGGCATTTTCTTTTATAGGAATTAGAGGTACATGGGGCTCATCATATTTGGATGAGTCAAGCTTGAATGGATCAATCATGATGTCATCATTATTTACCTTTGATTGATACTAGTGGAGTCTCAAAAAGGGTACTTAGATTAAATGAAGACAACATGACAATTGATGTACCTAGATACAGTTTTAATGTTATATAATAGAAAACATTTATAAGCATCTAAATAACCCATACAAATGCAAGGGTATGACCGGGGCCCAAATTTGTCATGGGTATACAAATTAGTGGCATATACAAGACATCCAAAGACTCTAATCACGGATAAATCAGGTTGATAACCATACAAAAGTTTGTATGGGGTTTTATAGCCCAAAAATCGAGATGGAGTTTTATTAATGAGAAAAATGGCAGTGGCAATGCATTCACCCCAAAATTTCCATGATACCCCAAATTGAAAGAAGAGACTACTTGTGACAACTAAAAGGTGTCTATACTTACATTCAACTACCCTATTTTGTTAAGAGTGTATGGACAGGTTGTTTCATGAATTACTCCCTTTCCACTTTAGTATGACCTTAAATCATTATTCACAAACTCAAGCCCATTTTTAGTTCGTAATCTTTTGATTAAAGAAGAAAATTGAGTGAAAATAAAGGCATAGAAATTCTTTAAATGGAGAACAAGTTCACTTTTATTAATCATCAAGAATATCCATGTACATCGTGAGAAATCATCAACAATGGTAAGAAAATAACAATAGCCTTTATAGGTGGGTTTCCTATATGGTCCCCATACATTAGCATGAATTAATTTAAAATAACAACTGGCCTTAGAAGAGCTAGAAGTGAAAAGTAAACGAGTTTGCTTGGAACGAGCATAGATGTCACATTTATTATAATGAACAACTAGAACTTCAATTCTAATCAAATCTAGGTATTTTAACTTGTCTAAGGGTGCATGATCTAGCCTCCTATACCAAAGTATCTTGAAGGAAACTAGTAGGCTCTTGCTATTCAACATGCATAATAGTTTTTGTCCTTTTATTTCTAGTTATCACATACAATCTAGAATTCTTCCCACCAATCATTCTTCCCTTCCCACTTAAGATTTCCTACAAAATGTCATATTTAGGATGAAAAGAAACTAAACATTTCATGTTAGAAGTTAAACGTGAGACATAAATGAGATTGAAGCAGCAACTAGGGGCAAAATAAACATTTTTAAGGACAATCCTATCAGTAAGAAGCACAGTGCTAGTGTGTGTTACTACCATTGTTTCACCATTTGGAATTGTGATTCTCCTAGGGGTTCCAACATATATATTAACTTTATCAAACATAGTTATACTGTGCGCAACGTGAAAAGTTTCCCATAAGTCAATAATCCAATCAATCACAGGAAAGGAATCAAGGATAACATTTACAATACCTAAAACACACACATCAATGTAGTTGGTGGTCATTCCTACCACAATATCATGAAGTTTACTCCTTAGGATCTAAAGTATTTAGTCGTATTGTGACTAGGAGATAGGCCCATGATCAAGAATTGTGGCAATTGGTAAACTTTGGGTCTGGGAGAAAAGAGTGACATTAACATGTTGAATGAATTGATTGATAAAAGCTTTAGTATTTTGCCTCCCACGGTGTAACATCCTAATTTATATTCTTATATTTAATCACAATTAAAAATATTATTTATCAATAACTCTTTGAAATATTATATAATTAAATTATTATAATTTAGTATTTTTATTATTTTTAATAAAATAGAATATCTAGATTATCCTACCATTATCTTTACTCAAGATTTTTTGATTTAATTGTTATTATTAGTGAGGGATTTTTTAGGATTTGGGTTCAGATTTAGATATGGATTTGAATTTTAAAAATGTGATTTAAATTTTAAATTATCATGCCTAATATGATTCTAACGAGTTATAAAGATAATAATAATGAAAAATAATAAAATTAGATTAGATATGATTAATAAGATTATATTAGATAAAATTAATAAGATAAAATTAAATAAGATTAAAATTTTAAATCTAGATTTATCCCTTTCTTACTTCTCTCTATTGCCATCAGTCATCACTTATTATCTTCCTCCCTTATGTCACTTTTCCTTTCCTTTTCTGTCTTCTCTTTATTCCTCCTAACTTTCCAAAATGCCAAAGCCAAAAGCCCTCTTCTTTGTCGCCTCTCCCTGGCTGTGCACACTTCGTTCATTCTGAAAGTGTTTGGTATCGATACAAGACAATGAGAAGAAGAATTAGGAGTTCTATGTCTTTAATATTAGCAATTGAGACTATCCCTTCCCGCTATTCCATAATGCTTCCTTTTGCTTGATACTAAAAACCCCAATTAACATCAAATATTGTTGATTGAGTATACACCTAACATTATAACTCTATAAGACAAAGTTCTAAGCATGCCACCAAGTATTGAGACGTGTACTTTTCAACAAGTGACTGGCCTTTCCCATCAATAATAAAACAATACTATCATTGGGGTTCTAGAGTAACTCCTATTAAAGAACACAATTATTTGTGGTTGATGTTGTTACACACAGGGCCACTCGACTTATAGTAATTATTCATTACTTTGGTGAGATATAATCATTTTCTACTCATTAATGTGTATTTGTGAGAGATTTGATATATATATATATATAAATCTATTGATATTGATATGATTATAGTGAGAAAACTTGATTGATAATTTTTATTGAAAATGATCTTGTAGAACTTAAAGTTTAATTTGAAAAGTTTGATTTGAGATTAGAAACTTATTATACATTGAGATTGGAATTTAAGGAAAGTTATTATCTTGAAAAACCCTATTGTGATATTTATTAGTATTATTAGTTTTCAAGCTATTAAGATTTTAATTAATATGATTACCTTAGAATTATATACATGATGATTAGGGATTGGTGATGATGGAGTTATCCATCTACCATGTGGTATAGCCTCTATTGAAGCTCGATAGTTAATTTTTTGTCCCACCATTTTACTTTCCCTACAAGTTTATTGATAGGCTGCGACACCCCCTACTTGTTTACTGAGGGGGAATATACCCATAGTCTGGTCTTGTGCTCTGTGAATTTTACCTGATCCATAACACTTGACTTATTAGCTATTTGAGTGGTCAGTCATATGGTAGTTATCATTAGCCCATGGGTTCGATCGGTAGGTATAAGGTGGTTCAGTTGGTTTGATGGGAGGAAATATGGTGCTTTATCCATTTTATTATATTATGATAATGTATTATTTTCTATCTATTATATTTTATTAATTATCCTACTTGACACCTCATGAGCACATGTTAATATACATGATAAGTAAGATTGTTAGTTACTGAGGGATTTATCTCTCCCAGTAGTTATTAATATTTTTTAGGTGATAGTATCGTGTTAGGACCTCAGGGAAGGTTTCAGAGGTTTGATTAGTGCTATATCATTGTATAGTCACTCCTTTTAATTTATGTGTAGAATAGTCGTATATTATCATAGTAGGTCTCATTTTGCATACTCTGATATGATATAATACTCTATTTGAATTTGATATTATAAATTATCAAATAATAACATATTTTAAATACATTCTCATATAATTAATAATGGGTTTATAACATATTTAATTAATATTTTATAAAAGATTGAACAATTTATATATTTTAAATAATTTGACTCATCTTGTTAATTTTCTATCATGATTATTTGTCAAGTAAGAAAAGTCTTTTGTAACTGTGGTATGGTTTCTTTTAAATTTTAGTAAAGCTCTTTTCTACCATGGTTATCTTTTGAAAATAAGAAAATTTATTTATAACTATAGTTATATTGTTTGGATTTATATTATGAATAAAATAGGTTTAAGTAATTAATAATAGTTATATTTTAGGAGAATTTTATACACGGAAGTTGACAGGGAAACCAATCACGTGATGACATGTTTCTTTCTTGTGCCCCTTTTGGTGATAGTAAGAGCATTCATCTTGGTTTCTCCCATGGCCTCATCCCCTTCCTTGGCATCCTCCTCGAGTTACTATGGCAAATCTCTTTAGGGGATTATTTGGCTAGCTAGAAGAAATTTCCCTTTATGACTTGTCTTGGGAAATAAGAGAGAAGGCCTAGTTAAAGGAAGGAAGAGGTGTTTGGAAAAGAATTTGAGTTCTCACATTATTAAAGTTATTATTGAGCCCAATAAGAAATTGAAGGAGCCTCTACTGCTATAATGCCCTGGATTACTCTTGTGTTGATGAACATTGACAAGATGGGAAAGGGACCAAACAATCATATTAAGGTCCCTTAATTTCATGAAGTACATTGCCACACTCATAGTTCCTTGAGTTTGGGAGGCAATTGACTTATGTAGAGAAAAGATTCAGGTGCCATCAATCTTGCAGAAACGTTCCTTCAAGTTAGCTCATACTATTAATACGCTAGTAAAGAACACAAATCCAGTGGATATATGCTTTTCAACTGAGTTAATTAGTCATGAAAGAATGATAGAGTTACAGCGATCCCACACACCTTGAAAGGCAGGTTCCTACTTCTCACGAGCACATGTTACATCTACAAAACCCAATTTGTTTTCCCCCATGAAGTGCCAATCTCATCGTTTGGCTCCAGTTCTCATAATTATCTTATCCATGCAAGAGTTATGGAACAAGAATGGTAACTTGAGTATATGATGGATGTAAGTATAAAGAATGAGAGAAATCAATGGCATGAGAGAAATCAATGGCATGAGTTGGAGTAGGCACAAGATCATTTTCTTTTCCCATTAAAGCATATGCTTTTATCGATAATTTAGAAAAGAATCACAAGATTTGGAGAGATGAATGAATTTTTTCCAAGAATCTTGTAAGAATGGTGAGCAAAACTAATTCACATACTAGATTTCGGCATACGATGAACTTCTCATACACACAATCCTTCAAACGGGAAGATTGATGGAGACGATGCTACTATACCCTAATGAAGGGCACAGACACAGGGCTCAGAGAGTGCTTATAGGAGACTTATAAGATTACCTACCAAAAGAATCATCACAACGGCAGCGGGAATCGAACTCACATTATTGTGGAATACGAGTTTGTTCCTTACTATCTATGCTAACTTTTATTGGCACTAGCAATGACAATTATAATAAGTGGGAACTTTCCCTTTCAGTGCAAACCATTTACCCAACAAGGGCTAGGGATGACGAGCTTTAAAATTGATGTGATTCAATATAGGCTTGGTGGCAAATCCAGCCCAATTATTGCACTGGCTCTAATGCTATTGAAACAACAAACTTTGAAAAGCATGCATTTTATTAAAATGCACGGAACAACTTGTACAAAGGCTATACATCTTGTATTTATAGACTACTTAGGGGTGTACATGGGCAGGGCAACCCCCTTGCCCAGTGCCCTGCCTAAAAAAACCATGGGCTGCATTTTGCAGCCTGATGCCCGGCCCTGCTCGGTAAAAGCCCTAACTAATTCGGGCTGGACATATGCGGGTTGGGCATGCCCAAATAGTGATGTCCTGCTCATATTATAGGAAAAAAATCTATAATCATAAATTTATAAAATAATACCATATTTATGTCTTAAAGACTTAAAAAATAGCAACAATCAACTTAAAACAAGGCGACAATAAGATAATAATTAAAGTTTTAAAATCTATTACAATTAAAATGATCTTCAGTCATCAGTAGTCATCATATTCTCCCTTCCAAGCGTAGCATCTATAGGAAAAAAATAAAAGAAAAACTGTTACATATTATGAAGTAAAATATATAATGGAATTTATGAGTTCGAAAATAAAAAATTACCTGCAAGCTACATGACATTTTTTGTTTCATCAAAATTATCGAACTCCCGAAGCTTGTCAGCTAAATCATTGATAGATTGGCTAGCTTGTAGCCAATTTTGGCTACAAATCAGTGCTTCTGTCATTTTATAAGACAAAAAACTCCTGTAATGATCAATTATACGTCCCCCAGTGCTAAAGGCGGACTCAGAAGCAACTGTAGAAACTGGAATAGCCAAAACATCTCGTGCCATATGGGAAAGAATTTTATATTTTTGAGAATTAACTTTCCACCATAATAGTATGTCAAACTCAGATGCATAAGGGATTTCATCTCTTGAGTCAGTTATAATATATCTATCTAACTCAGTTTGAGGATCTGTAGAAGTTCTTATTTTCATAGATTTTAACCACTTATGACCTGGATCCTCAGTATCATCATCATCATCATCATGATTATCAAAAGAAGGCAATGAAGTTAAACTTGCTGAAATAGTCCCTAATTCAATAGAAACCCTTGAAGAGTACTCATCAAAAAACCGATACAAACAATCTTTTACCCTCTCTTTCATAAGTGAACATACTTCGGGGTCAATGTAAAGGACGTCAAACATATGATTGACATAGGCTAGTTTATAACGAGGATCTAAAATTACAACCACAAATAATAACGGATTCATATTATCTGCTTGACCCCAATACTTGTCATATTTTGCCTGCATACTGATGCTCATGTCTCCTAAAAAACTATTAGCTCTGTTCATAATATTCTTTTGCAACATTTTATGAACACGTGCAATCTGGTGGAAATATTCATTTGAAGTTACAGAAAGGGAGCTTGAAAATTTCAATGTAATGTCATAAAATACCTTCAAGAATTTGATGAAGATCTTAGCATTATCCCAATCATCACCAATAGGACCAGAGAAGTCATCTTGGCCATGCCTAGTACCACGCTTAGAATTTGAAGCATTGGAGTTAAAGTGGGAAATATAGTCATTATCTTCATCACGCATCCGCTCAAATACTTTTTGAAACTTCATCGCAGCTTCCAACATCAAGTATGATGAGTTCCATCGAGTATTTACATCAAGACAAACAAGGCTTTTAGTTTCTATTTTTTCAGCCTCAGCCCAAGTTTTGAATTTCAAGAAGCGTGAAGGAGAAGAACGAATATATCTAACAGCACTTCGAATGGCTTCAAAGCTATCCTTCATCTCTGTGATCCCTTCATTAACCACCAAATTAAGGACATGGGCACAACACCTTAATTGTATATAATCCCCATCATAAAGTAACCCCTTCCAACTCCTTAAACGCCTCTTCAGATATACCAACGCCGTGTCATTAGCTGAGGCATTATCCATAGTTATGGTGAAGATATTTTCAATCCCCCACTGTAACAAACATTGCTCAATAGTTTTTCCTATAGTATCGCCTCTATGATTTTCAATCATAACAAAATTCAAGATCCTCTTGTGAAGCTTCCAATCCTCATCAATAAAATGTGCTGTCAAACACATATAATTGAAATTTTGGCATGATGTCCAGCAGTATGTGGTAAGGCAAACACGTTTTACACTTTGCTGTAAGAACTTCTTCAACAATTTAACTTCTCCAAGATATAACTGCCACACATCCCTTCCAATTGTTATTCTTGAAGGGATTGGAAAGCGGGGCTCAAACTCATTCAGTAATTTCTTAAATGCAGGCTTCTCAATAATTCTGAATGGTTGCTCATCGGATATAATAAATTCAACTAAAGATCTCCTACATCTCTTCTCATTATATAGATGTGCCACCACCGACCTTCCTTGACTACTCGACCCCCCAGACAAGAGACTTAACATAGATTGCCGTCTATCTGTAGTAGCCTTGTTTGGGTTCTCTTTACACTTTGGGATATGCCTCAATAAAGAATGTGTCCCATGGCAATTTGGATCAGCCTTATAGGTCATATGGCAATGCTTACAAGCTGCTAAGTGCTCCCCATTAGTTTGTTCTAATGGCAATCTAACAAAGTGCTCCCTCACTTCTGATATGTGCTTGGGTTCCCTTTCCTTTCTCTTTGTACCCCTACCTTCCACATTAGTTTCTGTTTGTGTTTGGCTGGTGGGAGTGGGAGATTATGAAGTAGGAGGGTGGGATAGGTAAGGAGAGATTGAGAGGTAGGTGGAGGTGGCATAGGAGTATGGTCAGGATTTAGAGTTGAACTAGGTTCATTATGGACAGGGCTAGGGGTTGGTTCAATAGAAGTTTTAAAACTGGTTGAAGTTGAAGTATCCTCTAGAGAGGATGATGATACTTTAGAAGCTTGATCATCCATGTAAAAAAAGTATATTCAACCTGAAATTAGCCATAGAAACCTCATAATTAGCCAACCATTCAATGCATATATAGTCAATGAGCAGAGAGAATGCAATCAATGTTGAAATCTAATCTCTGTAAATATAAGATAATATTGGTAAAGAATTTGAAAAGAATTTGCTGGAATAATATCTTATTGAATCATATTAATCATCCACTAAAGGATTTTTCATTTCCAATGACGTTGGTTTTTGCGATTTTCCAAAATTTACTTTGTCATTTAAGAACACCTAAGTTATTTTAATAATTGGTAAGTAGCTACCAACTACATTACTAATACCTCTTCATTTATTAATTCTTTAGGGAGTCGTCATGATGTTCTAGATGATTCTCGTTTAAATATATATGAAGCTAGTTCATCTCCTGTGATTGAAGCTAAATCTTGTGAACAAGAAGGATCCAATTTTTTAGTTGGTGGGAAAGTCTTGAGTTTTTCTAAAGTCATCACAGGTGCCTCAGAAGTATTAAGTCTATTGAGAGTTCTTGGTGAAGGCTATAGACTTGCCTGCCTATACAGGTGCCAGGGATTTATAAAAGAAGAAATAATGATACAAATTTGTTCCTCAAGAATATTTCAGTTAAATCATTAAGCACATGAATCAAAAAGGCTACTATAAAGCAACGGAGAAAGAGCACTCTCTTCTCTTGGATGAACCAAAAAGATAACAGAGAATAGAACAAAGAAAAAAGACAAAACCAGTTTGGGGATTTTAAAAACGTTTATAAATTGAGTTGAAAGTTTCCTCCATAATTATACACGATTTTGGTACAAGTTTCCATAACAGATATTACCATTCTATCAGAAAATTCAAACTCCAGGAAATTTCTGACTTTTAAAATCTCACAAACACTTGGCATAAGGGAAGCAAATGTATATGGATGAAAATCATAAAAATATAATCAAATAATATATGAAATTATGGTCACACTGCTATGCTAGCCATTGGACTTATGGTCGAAGCTATAAATCAATCCCTAAAGCCTTCTTCTAGCTCTCCAGCATTGTTGCATAAATGCATACTAGTATAGCTCAAGTAAACTATATAACATGGGTAGCTCTAAATGTTTGCAATTTGCAAACTCGTGCATCAACTAAAACAAGAAACAAGATTTTGTAGATAACGCAGCAGTTACACCGTAAAAGGTAACACATATTTTGCAGATTTTGGAGAATACGTATAATCTGATAATCAGGAAACAAGGGGGTAAAAGGTAATGCAGCAGTTACACCGTAGGCAAAGCAGCAAGACTCTAATCCTAAAAGGGATAGTTCAATTCTCTAACTTGACAGTGAAAGCAAGGAGAGAGGGTGAAGATTTTGCATATTACATTTCATCTCTAGCAACTCACATATTGCAGATTACATTTCAAAAACAACTCACATATTAGGGGTGTGCAGTCAAGAAAGAAGAACACACCTGCTGGAATTTCAAAAACTGAAGGCAGATCTGAATAAGCAATCTGAAGGTGATGGAAGACAAACCAGGAACCTGATAAATGATGTCCCCAGATTGAGTTAGTCAGTACGATAAAGAAAGGCTGATGAAATTGTGGCTGCAGGCGCGGAGATAGTCGGTTGTCGCTACACTCTGTCGGCAGTCAGTTGTCATTCGCTATGAATCTACTCTGAACTTGAGCTGCTGAACGTTTAGGAAATAGGAATTGGGGCATCTCATCTCACGACTCACGCGGCACACCTCACGGTCACTGATAGTCTGATAGGTATTATTAATTAAAAAAAAATATCAGGCCGAGCTAAAATGGGTAGGGCGACTTACCTTGCCCGATGCCCTGCCCTGCCCGACATTTAGCCCGGCCCAAATTTGCCCAATTTCATTTTGGGCCAATTTTCTTGGGCTGGGTAGGGCTATTTTTCTCCAGGCGCGGGCGGGCATACCGGGCATTGGGCATGTTGAACACCCCTAAGACTACTTGTCATACTCATATGATAGGTCATATATAACTAACTACTCTACTTATCAATAATCTACATAATAATAATTATCATTACTATTCTTTTATAATTTATTGGTTCAATAGAGGGCTCATTTGAAGTAGATGTATCATGTACCGCTTTATAAGACTTTTAATTTCTGGTTGGCCATAAATAATATAGTGGTACTATACTCTCTTGTCAACTCTGCAGAATATATATCTATATATATGGTAACAAAGAAAGCAAGTCCAATTTTTCTAATTAGGTGGAGAGGATCTCAAGACTCGATCCTATAAAGTTTGCTAAAGCAGCTAGAGATTGATTTTTAAAGTAGTGCATGACTCGTCCTTGCCAATTCTTATGAATAATAAGATTTTTTTTTTTGAAAAAATGACATTTAGGTCCCATAGACGGCATCAAATGCCAAAAACGTCCTAGGAAATGGCATAATTAATGTCAAGTCCCAGGGGACATCAGATGATTTTTTTTTTCAATTATGAAAAGACATAACTATCCTTATAAATTAAAAAAATATAAAATAGCAAGAGGGACTTAGCCCTCTGCTGTGGAAGTAAGAAGAGAAAGCGTAAAACTAAAGGTATAACTCCCTTTCAAGATCGTAGTATGCTCCTTCATCGTCACTTGCACTGTGCTCCTTCATCTCTGTTTGGTCACCTTTCTTCCTCCATTCATCATCGCTGTCACCTGACCCTCAATTACCGCCACTTGCTTCATCGTATTTGGTCATCGTTGTAATCTCTCTAGTAGTATCGTTCATTTTTGTCGCTCTGAGTTAATTCTCTATAGGTGAATCTGCCTCTATAGTACTTCCCTATTCTAGGGTAGATCAGATTTGAGAAAGACAGTTTCTTCTTTAGAAGAGAAAATTGTAAGGGAAGAGTCGTGTAAGAATGTAAGATTTCTAGCCATCCAGCATTATGATTGAATACTCTTTTAAATTTCCTGTTTCCTAATTATCCCTTTGTTTAATAATCAGAAAGCAATTGAATGTAACAGAAAAGAAAATGAAACCAAAATTGCAACTGAAAGGTGTAAGATTCCTTTTTAACTGACCTTAAGAAAGTTCAGTAAGAGAAATTAGTTATTGAGATGAAGGTACTGCAAAATCATAAATAATTATCTAGACAAGAAACATTTACTTGTTGAATATTAGATGTTATATTCATTGCATACCCAAAAAATATTCTTGCCGTGGTATATTTTACACCAGATTCTAGTATGATCATGTTACAGATATGTTGCTTCCTTGCTTTTGTTTTATGAAATTGTTGAGTTTTGTAGGCAAATTCAAATGAGGAGTTAGTATGAGTGGTCGAGTTGCCATTATGTTACGCGATAGTTGTTAATATAAGTGGTTGAGTTATTAATACTTTGTATTTGATTTAGGATGTCATTACTGATGGCATGATCATCTAGAAAGTATATGATAAAACTGAAGTTTATACTTTCAGGTTGTTATTAAGAGACATGTTATTGGAAAACTCAATCCCCAGGATCAAACTAGTTCCACAAATATGTAGAGCTAAAGAAGTTATTTTCACACCTCAATCATGTATTTTGTACAGGGACAAGACTTAAGTAAAGTTTCAAGTATATACTATCAGGTTCTCTAATAAAATTATGACATTTTCTTTTACAACCAAAACAACTACATATGATATTTTTATTTGAGAATTTGATTGATAGCACCAATTAAAGAACTTTTAATAAGTAAATTTTTTTCCTTTATAGTTGAATACAGAGCACAACCTGCTTAGAAAATAAGAGTTACCTCTCCAATGATTGGATTATCAAAGAAGACTTTTACACCATCTTGGAATTTCAAGTGAATATTTAAGTGTAATTCTGAGTGTCTAACAATTTTTATGTTGTTAATTAAACAATACGCATAATAAAACATGTTCAAGACATGTCAACTTGTTATATTATTAATGAAAGAATTTTATCATGACAGTAAAAATAAATTAACCACTGAAAAATAAATTACTCACGACAGCAAAAATAACAACTCCAATACTTAAAAATAACAACCCCATATTGAAGAAATAACAATTCCAGCAGTAGGAAATAACAATCCTATAGTGAAGGAATAAGAACTTGATGACTGAAAAATAACTTATCCACGATAGCAAAAATAACAACTCTAGTAATAATAAATAATAACTCCAGAGTGAAGGAATAACAATTTAACCAATGAAAATAGAACAACCCCACAATTGCAAAAGTAATAACTTCAAAAGGGAAAATAAACATCTTAACCAATAAAAACAAAATAACCTTATAACTGTAAAAGTAACAAGACTAGAAGGAAAAATAAAGAACTAGAAAAATAAAAAGTCCAGAAGGATTAACAATTTCTAATGAAAACAAAACAACCCCACAACTGAAAAAGTAACAAGTTCAGAAGGGAAAACAAACAATAAAAAAAATAACAACCACACCACTATAAAATAACAACCCCGTAATAAATAAATAACAACTATTTCATAATTCTTCTTAGGGATTCTACAGAAAAAAAAGTGCAATGTCATTACGAGCATAACACCTTAATTGAAACAGAAAAAATAAACTGAGATATTGAACATAACAATACCATCAATAACAAATGACAACTTCATACTGACAAAATAACAACTTCATCATGTTTTTTCCCTAATAATTCTAGTTAGAATATAACTCCATATACATATATTTTATAATTACATCAATTCTTGGTAGCAAATGTAAAAGGAGTACATCAAACATAGTCACTTTCATCAATATCCATCCTACCTTCTAGACAGATAGATATTGATCAATGTTACAAAAAATTACTTTCATAATTATGAACAGATATTTATAAAGCATAAATCAGTGTGTTACGTATTTACACATGACCACTTTCTCTATTGAACATTATAAAATGCTCAACTCTTTATCATTAAGCATGTCAACAAATATGTGTCAATCAAATCTTACAATAAATTTTATTACAATTTTATCACTTATTTTCCTAACAAGCGATGCTACTAATATTTTGAACCCATCATATGTTATGCATTTCTTTATGGATATTGTTGTTACTTGATTCCCTATATATGTATGACTTCCTCCATCATTTCTAAATTATCCCCATATAAACATAACAGAATAGATGTTTTCTAGACAAACTTGCTATCAATAATGACAATCTACACCAGATATAAAATATTAATAGCTCTAGCACTTATATTAACAATTATCATGTACTATAATAACAACTCATATTGCCTCATATATTAGATCATGATTTGTTATTCACACTTTGAAGGGACATTTCTAATGTTCATATTTTCTTACTATACTAAAATAAACACATGACAAATTCTTGCAAACCAAACATAACTTTTAAAAGGATAAGTTTTTCGAATGAAAGAGATGTTAGGGCATATTTCAAAGAAACATGACTTTACATTATGATATATCATACAAATTTAATTATAAAAAGTTTTCTTTATTTGGTGAAATCATTTGTATGGAAAGCAAGAGGCCACCAAACACATTGAAAGCCATAAATCTAATGAATAAAGATAGTCAAAATTGTTGGTGTGATGATAAAATTAATGTACGATACTCAGCATATCAACTAGAATTAGTCATCACTGATTCAAAAATAGAGACTCATGAAAACTAAAAAGAAAAATAGGTAAATAGAAGAGTTAATGAAGAATCACTAGTGATAAAAATTGTAACACAATGATACATCGAAGCATAAGAAACTCATAAACTCATGAACAGAGTGAACTAGCGAGTAAAGCAAATGAAGATACTAACCATTATTTAGATCTGCGCCACTATTGATGGCAATAGGGATTAAACCCATAACATATATGCTGAAGAACAACACTACAAACCTTCCATCCTCCAACATCTCTCTCTCCCATTTTCTCTCTGAATCAGTCACTGTGCCTACAAAACTTTTAAGCCCAAAAAGCCAAAAGGGAAGGGCATGAAGCCCTTTTAGCCAAGCATGATGACGAGAAAACCCAGCTAGGAACACATTATGCGGGCCATCGTACACTGTCTTCTTTGTCATGCTTTCTCCTCTTCTTTCCATACCAGAGCACACCAAGTCCCATTTACTCTTTACTATGTTTTATTTCACAAGGGCAGTTATGTCTTTTCACAATTGAAAAAAATTTATCTGAGGTCCCATGGGATTTAAAATTAATTATGTCATTTTCTGAGAGTTTTTTATCATTCAATTGCTTCTATGGGACCCAGATAAAATTTTCTCTTTTTTTTCACAAAAAGAAAAGATGTAATAATTCATGGGAAGTTACAAGTGATTGTTGGTGAAAAAAGATAATAATTGTAGGCAGCATTTTCCCCCTTTGAGAAGGTTAATAAGAGGGGAAAAGGAGGTCTGAATAAAATTGTGGATTTTATAGGGAATACAGTGATGTCTAACAATTATTTTTTAATACAAAAAATTATTTAGGTAGGTTCAGCAAGGGTCCCGTATTAAGGTCAAGGCATGATCTTAGAACTCTAAAAATATTTATAAGGGACTTATGAGATCGTTTATCAAATGAGCATTTACAATAATAGAGGGAATCAAACTTATATTTTTATGGGATACAAGTCTATTTTTTTTTATTATCTATATCAATTCTCTATGGATCCCTTTTCTTTGTTTAATATTTTGTTGTAAGATATGTAAAGGCCCAAGTTGGATTGCCTTAACCCATGAAAGCTGATGACCACTCACTTTTCACATTATGTTTCTTGAAACCAGTTTGTGTCCTGCCATTTCCCCAGTTTTAATTTTTAACATTGTTGCTTCTCTTGCCGATTAAGATTGGGTATAACATAAGGGATTAGTTTCTCATAATATGATAAATTAAAATTTAAATCTTCACTAAGAGATATGTCCATATTTAATACTTGATAATACCATAAATATGATTGATTTGCTTCCAATAGAAGAATATCAAAGGAGCTAGTATGTCATTATAACATAACAAACTAGCATGTCATTACCATATGTGCCAATAATAGTTAGCACAGATGATAAGAAACGGGCTTGTATCTTATAAGGACGCGAGTTTGATTCATGCTACTATCGTGAAAGCTTCTTTACTAGGCGATCTCATAAGTCTCCTGTAAATACTCTCTGAGCCCTGAAGTTATGCCCTTATCTTGGAAGGAGATCGATACTAAATCTACCTAAACTTTTATATGTACAAAAAAATAACAAACTAAAGTTTGAATCCTTGCTAGAAGAAATACTCATATTTAATGTTCAATAGTGCTTCAAATATGATTGATTTGCTTTCAATAAGAGAATATCTATACTTACCATATTGATTGGCATAGTAAAAGGAGCTACTATGTCATAACATAATAAATCAATATTTAAATAGTCGCTATGAGAAATACTCATATTTAATATTTAATAGGGTCTTAAATAAGATTATTTTTAATAAAGAATAGTTATACTTAGCAATAAAAAAAAGATTGTTGCTTCCTTTTTGTTGTTTGTATTTGGAAGTTAAGCATAAAGCCTAATAAAAAGCTGGGGAGGGAACCTAGACCGGATGCTACAAGGGCACATCTTGTGCACTGGACGGCACCATTGTTGCTTCTTCATCCAATATAGTTGCACATTATTGTTTTGACACCATTATTATTCAATTTAATTTGGTGGCTAAAAAGAAGAGAAGGTATATACCACTTTGATTATATATATTTAAATTACTTATATCTCATTCTTATATATTAAAAAATATATTAAATTGATAAAAAAAATATTTTTTATTAAAAAAAGATAATGAAAAATATGTCAGTAATTATCATACTAATAACTTACATATAACAAAGATAAAATGGAAAAAAATTATTAATTATCCTACAATAAGTAAAGCCAAACTTTTTACCCTAAAATAACTTGTATATATAGGAGTAGTGGTAAGGAGGGAAGATCAAGGAGAAGATGGGAAAAAACCTGTGTTGCTCCTTTCAAAACGCACCCTACAGATGTACAGTTTTGCTTTGAATTACCAAATTTCGTATTTCAAAAATTCCACTTTTTTTTTTTTGTAAAATTAATGTTTGTGGCACTTGAAAGATTCCACTTGAAGATGTTCCATAAAATTTGCTGTTCACCAATAGTAGTATGAGACCAAAGCATCATTTCATTTCATCTTATCAAGCCTCTGCACATATATGCATCAGCAACCCTATACTGACAACGAAAGACAGTCTCTCAAATTTCTGCTTTCCAGGTCCCTTCACTTTTCAATATTTATAGGTTTTCCCATTTCGCTCTCACTTTCACTTTCTACTGGTTTTGTTTTTGGCGAAAACATGTGAGTATTTTGCAAGCCAAACAACTGTCCTTTGGGTCTTCGGGTCTATCGGTAACCTGACATGTTGTGCTGTAAACTTGTCAGAATCAAGTAGTAGCCTCTTCCTCTCCCCATCTCTCTTCTTTTTTTGGGTAAAATAAAATGCTGTTGACTGAAAGCTGCTGTTAATTAATTATTCGTACAAATGTCATGTGACTATACAAATAAAATAGGCATAGATTTAGATAAAAATTCAAAAAAAAATTATAAAAAAAAATTTAGACCGTTTTTTAAAAAAAATTATGAAAAAAATTAAAATAAATAATTATTTAAATAATTATTTTTAAAAGTATTTTTATTATTAATAAATTATTAAAAATTATATAATTATTAAATATATGAGAGAATAGATATAAGAGATGAGATATGAGATATGAGATATGAGAGATAAGAGAAGTTGTAAAAAAGAGAGAGAGATAAGAGAATATATAGAAAATAAAGGAGAGATGAGATAATATATAGAAGAAGAGATATTATGTAAGAAAAAACATATGTAATATAATAATTAGTTAATTCATAAAGTTTTTTATTGTTCTATAAGCTATTCTGACCAATTTATTTAAATTTTAATTTTAAATAATAGATTAATCTAAAAATCCATTTAAATAATATAGCTATTTTTTTAAATTTCTCTAAATCTAATTTTAGGGAAAAATCAAACACACATTTAATATTTTATCTCACATTTTAAACTGCTTTTTAAATATTACTAACAAATATTTTAGCTATTAAATATACTTTTTACTTAAATTTTTTAAATTTAATGTGAATATTAATATTTTAAAAAAATAATTTAAAAATAAAATTATATTATTAAATATTTTAGGATATTAAATATATTTTAAAAAATATTTTTTAATATTAAATTAATTATAAAAATACTTTATAGTATTGAATATAAGGGAATGTTTCTGGGTGTTGGACCCCTTAACTTTAAAAATAATACGCGTTGGCGCGTGCCAACTCAGAGGAAAAGGTTTGGTTTGGTAATTCGTCAGAGTATTTATTGGTGGGTAATGCAATTTGGTTGGAGGGGAATAGATAGCATTAGCCAGTGGCTTCTTATTGTAATTCCATTGGTAGCCACGTGGCAGAGACTACAGAGTCCCAAGTGGAAGGGACATTGTTAGTCTTAGGACTAATAAATTAAAAAGAACGAAAAAGCAAAGAAGTGACAACTAATCTATCAACATCGAAGAGGGCAAGCGCCATAATAGATCACAGCCACCCATGGAGATGCAACCCTACCTGTTTGATTTAACATTTCAGATTCTGCAACTTTTTATCCTCTTCCTTCCTGACAAATCACTAAACATCCCTCCACCCCCCCAACCTCCTCTATATATGTGTGCGCGCGCGCGTGTGATCAATTTAAAAATAATTATAAAAGCTTTAAATACTAAAAAAATCAAGTTATCAATAAGTCATTTTAAAACGTGTATAAAATAATTTAAAAAAAATTGATAAAAATTTATCTATTTTAAAAACTTATTAATTAAAAAAAAATGATATATTTCATACATAACAAATATCAGTATTTTAAAAATTTTATATATAAAGAATATGGATGTTTAAATTTATATCATGTTATTTAATAATATTTTTAAATGATGACTTTTTATTGTTTTTTCTAAATTTTTGAAATAATATCAATATTTCACATGATTGCAACAATTAGTAATTTCACCCACATATGTACTATTATGATGTAAACTACAACTTAGTGAAAAATATAATTACCTAAGAATCTATAAATAAAATAAAACAAAAATACTTTTTTCGATTTTAATTATAAAAGTTAGTTAATTTTTTTAGTAGATTAAAGAATAAAAAAAATAATTAATTATAATTAAATTTAAATTTTTAATAAGAATTCATATTATATACTTATCAATATATTTAAATTAGTCAACTAACTTTTGTATTAGTTATAATGAACTTATTTATTTAATTTTTTTAATATATCTAAAAAATCTATTAACTTTTATAATTAGAATCAAATGTAGTAATAAGTAACAGTCGATACATGAAAGGAAATCATATATTCTATATTGACTCACTTGATAAATTACATATAATTTTTTTTATATAGAAATTTTGGGAAGAGGGTTAAGTTTATCCATGATTTAAAAGTAGGGTGAAATATCTCTTTCTCCTATTCGATGCTAATATTAGGTAGGATAAGCGGTAAATTATCCATAAATGTAAATTTAATTATCTAGAAAGTATAATATCTCCTTAAATATTGTGATTAGAACTATAATAAAATAATATTTTTTAAAAATAAAATATATTTTAAATAATTATATGTCTATAGCAAATGTAATACATACACAATATATAAATTACATACAGTTTTCAAAGCTGGTTCCGAGGGCAAATGCTGAAATATGAAAGAGGGTGTATAAAATGGGCCAACAAACAAGAGAAAAGGGGGTAATGGGATGTTTTGTTGTTGTCCCACATGTACTTAGTAGCGTAAGTGAAGCAATATGTCTCTCACATGTCTCCTTCCAGTCAAGGATCCAAGACGATCCCATTTGATTCTGACCAAAATGTAACCCTAAACATACAGTACCATTTGATTCTGACCAAAACGTAACCCTAAACATACAGTACAATATATATATCATCAATGTGTATCGGTCTTTATACATATATTCATTAATTCTCTATTTTTTAAAGATGATGAAATTAATTTTTTTAAAAAAATATAGATTATTAAAATAAATTTTATTTTTTAATAATTTTTTTATAAATATAGTCTAATTTAAATTTAAAATACTATATTTAAAAAGATTTTGTCCTCTGACAACCTGGTGTACCATTTAATTTCACTTTTTCATTATTCATTATGGCCACCCCACTTCCACTCACCGCTGTACCCAACCACTTAATGCGTCACTTCACTATGACCCAACCATTTTACAGTACGTTACCACCTACACCAACAGTCATCATCATAATAATATTTTTCACTATTTTACTCTTCTCTCTCCACCACTCGTTGCTCATCATCATCAACTGCGTTATTGTTATTATTACTACTTAGTTTTTACTGTTGAAATACAGAAATACTCATTTGTTGCATGCGTTCTAATTCGGTAAGCATTTCGTGTGTCCCATTGGCATCATCGTATGTACGTAAAAAGCTTTTTTAGAACACTTTGGTCTTCTTTCCTTCATCTGAATATGATTTTATCCTAAAGTTATTTATACCAAACGTAACATTGATTTTTTCCTGGTACATACATGTTTGTAAATGAATATTTTTGCAGAAGGTAGCTAGAGCATGTTGAAAGACGTTTATGTCGGCTGCATCGTGGTTGCCTTGCAGTGTCAGATAGTATATTGTTCTGCCTCGATCGTGATTACTCTTACTATTGATTTTTTATTTGATCAAGCGTATTATCTCTTTCAAGGTTTAGATATAGTATTTCCCATAAATACCTGACATTTTTACTATTTTCATAGTAGTAATCACAATAACATGATTAAGTAGTCATGGCCATTTTGCATCGGAAAAGAAACTTTCTGTAAGGAGTCTTTCTTTTCTAGTTAGTCTTTTGTCGGAATATATTGATGTGAAAACATTTACGTGTTTGATTAATTTTTTATATGTAAACAAGAAAATTATTCGATGCCATTAATTAACTTCAGAAGTTACTCGGCGGAAAAGTAGTCTACAAATGATTAAGATAAATTGATAAAGGGAAATATTACTGCTGATGACGAGGAGAATCGTTTCAGGAACGTCTTGCTCGCTTAAGTTCAACACATAACAAATGCAATCACAAGAATATATAGAAATGTTTCATAACAAGTTGAAAACGCAATACATAACACACACACACACACACACACACACACTCTTACAGACATGAGAGAGGTTGATCGATGGATGGAGGTTTCCATAAGAGAACGTGGTGCCTCTCTCTCATATATATCGAGTTATATATATATATATATATATATGAGTAGGAAATTTGATCAACCTCATCACTTTTTTACTGAATCAGGTAAAGCATATAAAATTGTAGCTGATACTTACATGCTTCCATTTTCATATTTTATCATCATCATCATCATCAATAAAGGCCACTGGATTTTTGAATCCCTTCTTCCTGATCCAACTTTGCTTGCTTGTTGTTGCCATCCAGCTTTAATCCAAAGTGAATATGAGGAAAATGTGCCCACTGCAGGTATTGTTACCACAAAAATTAACAATACATTGAAATACTCATTTAGTCCTATTTATACATCCCTTTCAGTATATTTTATACAAACTCAGAAAAATTTTAAATTTCATTAACTCTGTGAAAAATTTAACAATTTTTTAATTTTATTTCTATTTAATATATATTATATTCTAGGAATAAAATAAACCCAACAATAAATAAAGGGGTAAAATTGTATATTAATAGAAAAAAATTAATAATATAACTTATAAATAGGACTAAAAAAATTCTCTCTCCCTACCTTGTAAATAGAAACAAATCAAGAATATGTAATAATATAGGATACTATTACTCTTCTAGTCCTAAATGGGGGAGTAGGCGTTAATTTTAAATATAAGATCTTAGTCTAATTTATCTGTTATATTTATTATTTTTTTAAAATCATTTTACCTAATTTACAAACTCATATATAAGCTAATCTTACATATAAATATTTTAGGGAGATTAGGTCTCATGTTATAATTAAATAATTGATATAACTTTGTTAATCGCTCCAAATTAAATAAATAACTTTTACATCAAGAATCACACAAAAGTATATTATATGATACACAACCGAACTATGATACTAACCATATGACACCAATATCAGCCGGCCATGTATCGATTCAATTAATAAAGTTTATGTAGTTTAAATATCTTTTTTCTTATTGACTTCAAAACTTGTCTCCAGTTTTATGCCTAATTGAGCAAGGGGAAGCATGCATGCAATAAAATTAAATCAGAAATTAAACCGATCATATAAAACATTTTATATTCTTTACTATAATTTAAGAAGTATAGGTAGGATAGGTTGGAAGTTGACCTGACTTATGACTATATAACTTACAATCATGCATCAACATGGAAACACGATTCATGGCTTATTTTCTATATTTTAGGTTTTGTTTCATTCAGAAAAGAACATTTTAGATGCATTGTTTTGCTGGTTACTAGAGTTCTTGGCCAGTAAAAAATATGGTAAATACTCTGCTGCAGGAAATCAGACGAGAACCTCTTTATGAAATCTTATCTAAAGATAAAAAGACTTGGGGCACGCTATATATAGGGAATCCTTTGAAAAGACAGAGAACAGAGCTATTCAAACGGATAATTGAAATGCAAATAAAAAATTAATTTATTTGAAAGGAATCACGAATATCACCAAAGTAAAGCTATACATCATATCAAATGTAAGAGAAAAGAAAAGGATTAAATTTAGGTTTGATGGCTTTTTACCTACTGATCACATCAAATATAGTACTTAGTACTATTTCCAAATGACTCTTTCGATCAAATTTCAAATGATATGTCCGCATATATCATTTAATTTGATCATATCTTTATGAAAATGTTTGGTGACAAATATCTCCTTTTGGCCAAACTACGCTTTTATGTTTTTGGAGAACTTTTTTAGTTGTCTTCTCATCTTGGTATAGCATATCTGCAAACTATGGCCTTGTAATGTCTCAACTACATGCACTTTTGTCCATATTATTGATAATCGATGAGGGATAATTCGCGTTAGACATGGATAGGGAAATTTCTCACATTAACTGCTTGGATTTTGAACTCCCACCTTCCCCAAAAGAATTTAGGGGACACTGAGTTTTCCTCTTTTAACATACCAAAAGAAAAAACATAGAAGAAAAAAACTAATAATATTTCTCCGATACAATATTTAATGTAAGATATATATTTAACTAATTTAAATAAATTAAAGAAGTAAAAAAAATTACTTAATTATAATAAATACATATTACTTGATGTCTTTAAAATACTCATATAAAACATTATGGGCCTATTTGGATGAAGCTAAAATTTAGGTTTTAAACTTAGATTTAGGCAAAACTTTAGTTTTAAGAAATTTTAAACCAAACAGCCAAACGGGCTTTTGGATTAAATTATGGTTTAAAACTAAGGTTTCAGATAAGCAGGTCAGAGTAGCTTATGGAACAATAAAAGAGCTTATGAATTAATCAATTACTATATTACCCCTACTTTTTCTTACACCATCTTTTCTATTTTTTCTTACACCCTCTCTCTATTTTCTTTTCTTACACCCTCTCTCCTTTCTCCTCTCATCTCTTATCCCTCTTTATTTAATACTCATACCCTTTTTTGTAATTTACCAATAATAAAAGTACTGTTAAACATAACTATTCAAACACTCATTTATTCAAAAATATTTTTTTTCATAAGATCTTCTCCAAAAACCCTTTTTATATAAGCTGTAAAAAAACCCTTTTTTTTCATAAGCCTATTTCCAAAATTTGATTCAAGCGCGCCTTATATTATATATCAATTTATAGAAGTTATTATAGTAGGTGTGGTAAGTGGCCTCCCCTATAAGAAAGATAATACAAGTTTAAATATCGAAAAGTATAATCGTTAGAAGATGTGAAAACTCTTTAACTCTAAACATCAAAAAATATAGTTATACTTTTTACTAAATCAAAAAATAATCTCCCCCGTCCCCTAGCTCTCTCACACAGAGAAGCAAATTATATATATATATATATATATATATATATATGTTATTCTACACTTTGACATGTTTTTGTCTACTAATAAGCTAAAATTCGCGCCTTTAAATTATATCGTTGATTAATCTAGTAAACAATTTCACCATATAATGGTCAGTGTAACAATGGCATCTATGGTCTCATAAAAGTTATAGAGAACAAATGGAATCAGCTAGCTATAAAAATATAAGTTAGAACTCACGTTTTTGGCCGCAGTGCTAAACGCCTCCCTGTGGCTGATATCTGGATTACTAGCCTTAATCCTTTGTATTTCCTCCCTTCAAAACAACAAGACGCAAACAATTAAGAAGCTTGCTAGCTATAAATAGTATAATATGTTTAATTGAACGGGTAATCAGAAAGCTTAATTACGTACTTGATGAACCTGTTATAAGCAGAAGGAACTCTTTGTCTCTTCTCAGGGGCTGCAATATTCATGAGATTATATCTTATTTTGGAATTATTAAACTGAATATACTAATTGCATAGAGATAGTAATGCAATGGATGCTCGATCATGAACTATAAAAATTAGCCAAACATGACTTTTCTCACATACGTAGTGGAACTGGTAATTGAAAACTGTGTATTCCCAAGATGATTCATTTGTTAATCATTGGCATTTCATATTTCATCGTTTGTATATATCTCTAAGGGTTGTTTATTTGCTTTCCTGCTAGCAAGATGAAAGCTTTTTTGTCGTGATTGTTGAGGCCATTTCTGAAAAGCTCTATGATAAAGATTGGAGCTGTTAATATTAACTGAAAAATAATGGAATTCAGATAATATCGCATATGATATGTTCTAGGGCACAGCACCTCTCTATCAATTAATTAGGATGGGTCAATTTTTGTTTCGTAAGGTCACCATCTATGAGGGGGGCCAAATTAAATAAATTAAAATAGGGTGACCAGAATATAGGCTTTCATACTCAGAGATTAATAACCGCACTTATGAAATACTCACAAGTTGGCCTCCTCGTTGTTCTTGCTCATATATTAACTTCTCTGCCAGTTGTGTATATTGCAACTGAGTTTTTCCTTTTTTGGTCTTAATACTCTATTGACTGTATTATTGTTCATTCAAGATCGACACAGAAGTAACAATATAATTCCATTCATCATCTGGAGAACAGTCACTTACGACGAATGGGAGGAATCCTATGCTGCTCATGCTCTGCAGACTCAAATGCAGCAAATTTACCGCATTTTGAAGATGATGATCCCTCTTCTCTGCTGTCGCTTGATTCTTCAAAGCTTAGCTGCTGTTTCTGTAATTAATAATTAACAACCAAACTTTAGTATAATATCCAATTGAACAAATATATCTAAGGCATACATGCATTTAGTATAAGGAGTTCGAATCAATGGAAGTAATAAAGGTATCAATGAAGAAACAATCTCAAATATATATATGTATGTATCCGCACGAAATACCTGAAGCGCTTGAGGAGGTAATGTTTGAAGAGAAGCTCCCATGTTGACTGACAGTAAATTAGCACAATGCCCACATCGAACTGTCACTATGGTAAGGAAACCGCTGCTTGGAACACTTACCTGCCAAATAATTAATACCCATTTTTTATCAATCCAAAGGAAACAAAGCTATAATTAGAAACCGACAACAGTTTCTCTATTTCATACACGTACAGAAGAAGAGTATCAAGAACTTCTGCTATATATCATTTAGTCAACATATCAAGAAATGAAAAGCGACAAAAACCCTTTATGTTCTTCATGTTTCATCATTTGTTAATTAATTTGAAATCATTAATTATACCAGACATGAGCTTCAGATTCTGATAGTTGTAATATTTAGGCTTTCATACAACTGTCTTGCAGGACTCAGCAATTCAAAATAAGGCGATGAGATAAATCAAAAGCATGAGAGGGAAGAAGTGAGAGAGAGGAGTAAGGTTTTGTCTTTTACAGCGCGAGACCTATATTTTGGGGAGTCTATAATAATATAATCCAGCTAGTTAGCTCAGTGTAGTCAGTGAGAATTCAATGTACATGTTAATTAGGAGCAAGCTCATATATCAGGGCCCTGACATGGGTAAATTAAAAGCGAGCACTCTCACAATAATATGGCATCTTGTTCTGGGTACGCATGACTTTTTGGCTGACACTGCAAGGCAAATATGATAAAAGATAGAAATTGTAAGCTCTCATAAGCGACGAGGACGAAAGAGAAAGAAAGAGGTTGAAAATGACATGACTGGAACAGATACCATAAAGGCCACGACGAACAACATTAACCACACTAGCTAGCTCCATTATCACTGCTTTCAAGAAGCTATGAATAAAGAAGAGAGCTACTTGGATGATGGTGAAGGTGAATTTGCAGAAGGTTAATATCTCTCAATGCTCTTTCTTTTTGCAGTTATTTTCTGAGATCTTGCATTTATGGAGGGAGAGAAAGAAAAGAAAAATGATGCTTTCTCAAAAGGGGTAAATCTCATCAGAGATATTGAGTTGAAAGGGAGATTAAAGGAAAGCAAATTCTGGTCTGGCCGAGAATGGTTGGCTTTCTAGAAAGAAAGCGAAACACTCTCTCTGTACCTAAAAGAACCAACAATTATGAAACTGCGAAAATCTTTGATGTTATATGATCATTAAAAAATGAGAGAGACAGATACTTCACTGGCAAATCATGACCAACATTAGAAATACTTAGTACCCAATACCGCCCAATCGATGCCTCTTAACACGAAGGAACGAAACAGGCTCATTATTAGGGAGGGGGAGAGAGAATTCATGTACTGTATGTCATCACATGGATTTGTATACGGATTCCAATCTCTGAGCTGAGTGTAAACACAAGTACAACAGAATTTTTTAAATTTAAAAAAAAAACACTGATGAATGAACTAAAGCAGCGAAGCTCAAGGCTTTGCCAGATATATATGATCATATAACATCAAAGATTTTCGCAGTTTCAGAATTGTTGGTTCCTTCAACTACAGAGAGTGTTTCGCTTTCTTTCTACAAAGCCAACCACGGCCAGACCAGAATATGCTTTCCTTTAATCTTCAATGAAAGATCCGCAAGTAAGTGATATTCTTCCAGCTATACCGGGACTATATATATATATATATATATATATATATGACTTCCCTTTAACCAAAGTCTCTTTCCCAGATGAAGTTCTTGGCGTTATTACCGAGCTCATGAACCAAAGTGCAAAACCCAGTATAACATAAAATATAAGAAAGGAATTATAATTATTTGGTCTAAACTCCATGGTATTAGTACCCAAGAAAGTGACTTGAGTGATGGATTCGAATTCCAAGGGGAAAGTGCGAAGCACAAACAGCAAACACACAGGCTTTGCTTTGTATAAATATTGGGGTAATAGTTGCGTTCGCAACAGTTGAATATTTCTCATCCATTCATAATTATAAGCATTCTTCTGATCATCAGGTCTGCTAGCTGAGCCGATTATGAATTTAGCTTTTTTTATAAATTTGGGTACCCTAAAAGCAGCAGCTTTTCCTTTATTTAGTTGCACTCTCTGTCTCTCTCTCTCTCTGGCGATCTCGATGATATAAAGGAAAAGGTATATATATATATAATCTGGATTGCCAAATTAACTGATGAAAGGAAAAGCAAAGCAAAACAAAAAGCTTAAGATAAAATAAGGAAAAGAAATTAAAGAGAGATGAACAGAAATTCAGAGGTGTACCGCTAGGATGGTGTTGCAGAAGTTGCAGTGCACATAACAAACACGTTCGGTTGCCATCATATCCATTGACATTTTTTTTTCTTTTTTAATTGTGTGACGTTGTCCTTCTGTGCGTGTATATGATGATCAGAGAGCTTAGTAGATTTATAGGGCAGATCACGGGGGGATGAAAATTCCTTTCCCCAAAGAAAAGTGAGCAGGATCAAGAATTTACAGAGAAGACGCAGAACAAATACAAATAAAGTTAGAGAGGAAAATGATTCTTTAATAAGGGACTTTATTTTATGAGGAGAGAGAGAGAGAGAGAGAAGTGATGACAAAATTCTCAAAGGAGAAGATGGGACTAGTCTGGTCGGGAAAACCAGTGAAGAAGTGGGGTTAAATAATGGTAATGGAATTATGAAGAAAAGGAGTTTTAAAGGGATTTAATTAGATTGATGTAAAATTGTGCGCTTGTGGGTGAAAGACAAAGAAGAAGAGAGTGGGCAAAGATGAAGAATGATGATTGGGAGAAAGAGTGGATAGGAAGGAGTGACCCATCTCCCTAACTATTCTGGCCCTGTGTAGCAGACGAGGGGAGCGAGATATTAATACTTGGAATGTTTAGAAACCAGAGATAGATAAATAGATAGATAGAGAGAGAGGAGAGCTTTGCAATTATATGGTGACATCGGATCAAGTCTAATTTATACAAACGATTCACTTAATTAGAAATTTTGTTCCATTACTGAATGGCTGTAGGTTGAGGAAGACTAAAAAAAGGCTTAATAAGATAGTTGAGCAATACCTCCCAGTTAATAATTTATCCAAAAAACTGATTTTTTTATAAAGCATAATAATATCACGTGATAAATATAGTTTACCCTATATAATAGATAAAACTTGTTATTATTGTTGTATCGAATGGCTTTGTAATCTAGTGATAGAAACATCCCCCAAGTAAGAGGTTATATGTTTGATACCACTTTAGATTGTGATTATTAATTTACCCTTCTAAGTCAAACAAAAGAATAGAAAATATTTTTTTGTCATTACCAAGAGCGCATATACATATATGAAAGGTAGCTAGTGATTTTTTAGTTCTAGTTTATTTTCTAGTTTTAAATGTTAGATCTCAATATTCTTTGCTTCTTCCATTTAATATTTTTTCTATATTATCCTTATTAATTTCATAATTTTTTTTCACTCTCTGTCTCTTACACTTGATACAGCTAATTAAAAGGGGAGTATTTATGAACAAGATGTTGGTTGATGTCACCCCGTAAGAGAATAATACAAGTTCACATCCCAAGAGCGCGTTTATTGGAAGATGTTAAAACTCTTTACACTCTAAACTTTAAAAATGACTAATGTCAAACCTAAAGTGGCTTAGGGATACCCCTTAATTAAATAAAAAAATGAATTATTTAATAAAATTGACACAAATTTCTTATATAATAATGATAAATAATCAACTTAACTAATTTTTTTAATTTCTATTAAATTATGGAGGAAGGTCCAACTTTTTAATGTCTACAGATTTTAGAGAGGAACAACTCATGAAGGGAGAAGATAATTTAGTTTGTATGTAAATTACAGATATGTCCTAGTAATTTTAAGAATCTGTCAATTATACGTGCTTTCCAAAAAGCCTATGTTTTTGTTTCACAGGGACAGTTTGTCCACCTCCAATGTGACGCCTCTCCTTAGGGAGTGTTCCTTTACTCTTTTCGTTCAACCTTTTCACTTCCCATGCATGTACCACAAAAAAATATGGTATATATACTAGAAAATTAAGGCTTGCTTCTACTAATTAATTTTTACTCTATAAAAGTGTTCAAAAAATTAAAGTCGGATTATATATTTATACAAGTTTTTGAAATGAAAACCCCTTGTAGTATATATTAGCCCGTCTCTATTAACCAATAGACGAGGACACAATTTTCTCATGGAAGTGTTGCCCCCAAGATGAGTGGAAACAAAATTTGAATATATACCAATTTTTTATTATTTTTATTGTAGTAGCCAATTAAATAGCCGTTCCTTTTATTAAACATTTTTTCATAATTTGCCGATGATGATCTAATTAACTCTACTTAATTAACTAAACAACCAACTCTAATTAACAAAATTTATTGAGAGTAATATTAAAATTTTAAAGGCACATTATTAACTAATTTTATTTAAATTCATTAGTATAAAATAAAGTTGTTAATAAACCTTAAAATGAAGAACTCGTTGGGAGGGGGTCTAACCGTACAAGTTTAAAACATGAATTGACCACAATCAAGTGACATAAATAATGTTACCTTAAACTATTTTTTAAGTTGTATAAAATATCTTAAAGTATTTAGTGATACAATGAGCACTTTAAATTATTTTTTGAGGTATATTTAGCACCTTAAAAATATTTAATGGTACAATTTTACTTCTAATATTTTAAAAGTAGAGCAATCCCATCTCAAACTAACATACCCTTAAAGTAAGTAGAGCAATTGACATTTGATTTTTTTTAATAATGACACAGTTTAAAAATTTGACATTTATGTATCACAAAGAAAACAAAAATTAGAGTGTTTAAAGAACCTCAAAAAATAATTTAAGATACTAATTACACAATTAAATATATACTTTATAGTTCTTGATGCATATAAAAAATAGTTTAAAGTATTATATATACTACTAAATATTTAGAGTGCTAGATGTCCTTTAAAAAATAGTTTATGATGTTTCATGTACTTTAATTCTAATATTTTTGTACTAAAAAATGCTTGAAATAAATAGAGGATGAGGATGAAAAAGCAAACAGGTGAATCGTGAGTTACAGCGTACGAGGTATTTAATTAGAAGCTAGCTAATTTTAATTTGACCTGGGGATCGGATACGAAGACTTCAAAATCATGCAAATCAAAGAGGTGTATGTAGTAAATACTGATTACGTAAAAACTAAGTCAACACTAAAAAAAGAAGGATAGAGTAATAAAGGCTTACTAAACCATGACGCTAAAGGGACTGCAAATAGCCAACAACGGAAATTAACTTTTGTCCGGTTCTGTATATATAAATAAGAGCATCTGATCTTGATCTGATCTATCACCCTGTACTGTTTACTCAGTCATCACTGATGAGACATCCTCCTTTTATAACAATGTTATATATATATATATATATATATATATATATATATATATATATATTCCTTCTCACGTGGGATTCCTCCTTATGAGCACGCATGTATCTAGCTAGGTTTTGATCATTTTCTCTTCCTTCCTTTCTTTTTTCCTTTTCCCTGTTGTTTTTACAAACAAAGAACTAATCATAATCAAGCTAAGAGGCTAATACATAATCCAACAGGTCCTGTGACATAGCCATGATACTGTGAAGCCACTGTAGAGCTACCTCCATCTGTCCCGTTTTGTACAGTTCTTTTGACAAACATGTTTGGAAGCATTCCTTGGTGAATATTTTGTTTGGTTATAAAAAATTTGTAGAAACGGGTTAAATTTACCTATAATCTAAAAGTAAAGTGAAATTTTCTTTATTTTAGGTGATACCTATATTAGATAGGACGAGTTTTTAATTGATTTCAGGTGTAAACCTATGAGCTATAATATCTACTCAAGAAATATGATGACTAGAATTATAATAAAGTGATACTCCTGACAATTTGTTGATGAATATAAAGAAAGAAGAGAGAGAAATTAATTAAACTGGGCCTAGCTAGCTCACTCGACTAATGAATTCTTTGAATATATACTTATAATTATTTATGTACGTATATATGATGAGGACTGAGGAGGGCACTGTATATATGTAAGAAATAAAGGAGAAGCAGAACCAAAGGATATAACCCAAAAGATAAAGCGAATGGAGGAGCTTTTGAGAACTATATGGAACTTTATTTCCTCCTTCTATGCCTTTTCTTTTCTTTTTTTCTTTTTCGTTTTCTTTTGATACTGGGAGCTTCCATGTTTAAAGACGGCGATCATCACAATACTTACAGGTTTCATCTGAAAATAATGGTGCCTTGGATTTTACGTACGCAGATGAGAAAAACTCTGTGTTTGATGAAGATGAAGATGAACATCGGAATCAGTCCTTGATTAGGGTTGGAGATAGAATTGGATCGAGGAATGGCAAATTTGATGGGAATTTCACAGAGATCTGATATTTCGCTCATGAAAACCCTAAATTTTCTTCATGTGTTCATCACCCCGTGAGTTTCAGAATTCCGATCGGGTCCGTCGTCTGAGGAAGGAGGCCGAAGAGGATGAGTGACCTTTTTGATTTGGGACTACCGAAACCAGAAAACAATTAAGGCCAGTTATTAATTAGCATCATTTGAGAAAAGCAGAAGTGAAGACAAATTATTCCACTTACCCATCATTTCAGTTTATGAAAGAATATGAGTAATATATTAGACTTTCAGAAAGAAGCTCTCCTCGAGAATTATTAATACTACCAAACAAATAAAAATTAAAAAAAAATTAACTAGTTTTAGAAAATATCGAAATAAAATAAAATAAAAGTATATGATAAATCCAAGAGAACAAGTTATTAGAATTGATTAAAATTAAGAAATGAAATTGAAACTTCGAAATAAACTTCAAGGACCAGGTACAAATTAAGAGATAAAATTAGAACATAAAATAAAAGTTAAGAAAATAAAATAAAATTGAGAGGTCGGGGGATTAATTGTTTTCCCATAATATAATATTTTTTATATTTATAAACTTAACAATTAGCATTGTGCGTTCTGGATTTTTAAAAAAAAATTAAGTGAATATTTTATTTATGAAGTATCAGATTAAAATTAAATTAAAATTTGATGATGATCAAGGCCGATTCAGAATGATGATCAAGGTGGACTTCAGTCCCAACAGTTGAAACTTAGTTGTGCTACATATCCCTCCCTAAGGGTCTGCTTGGTTCAAATGAGGAAAAAAGAGGAGTTTTAATAGAAGGGAGGAAAGAAAAAGAGAAAAAGAAAGAAGAGATTTTAATCAAACCAAACAATGGGAAATGAGCAAAATCATACATGTGCCATGATTTTGCTCTAATTTAATGGAGGGGAGGGAATTGATTTTAATCAAACCAAACAACAGAGTGATTTTAAAAGTTTTAATTTCCTTGTGAATCCTGTACGTGACAGTTTATTGTTACCAAAACAAAAAGACATACCTAAACAAAAGTCCATAAATAGTAACTTCTTTTATTTTCTGTTCACTTTGTGTACATAATTTTTTTTTTCATAAGTTCATTTTAAATAATATTAAGGATTAAAAGATATTTTTATCCTCCAACTATTCCCTTTAAAGCATATGGTTTTTAAATGACCATACTTTCATCAGATTCTTTATATCCATTTAGTTAAATTCTCCAATTACACATAGCTATGTGTGCTATTATTTTATGTGTATTTAAATTAAATAAAAATATTAAAAATATAGACACATAACAAAATTAAATTAAAGAACTTAATGAAATAAACGTAAAGTACTTAATATAAGTGTTCCCCTATTTTAAACTTTATTTTAGCGTAATCTTCTTCTTAAATACGTAGCAATAAATTTTCTGAACATTGGCTCTTAACTGGAGATGATTCTCTCTCCTCTTCTCTTCCCATTATCTTCTTTTTCTAACCGTTAGATCGATAGTTTCAACAATTTAAATTTTAATTATTTTAAAATGATTATCAAAATGTTAAATTGAAAAAAATGTAGTAAAAATTTAAAAGAACTATTTTATAAATAATTTAAGAAAAAAAATTGAATCGTGGAAACTATCAATCTAATCAACTATCAAAAAATGAAGAGGAGAGAAAAGGATGGGAAAGGAAGAAGAGACACCTCTCTCCCCTTTAACTAGGGTAGGGGACCTTAAAGTTTGATTATATTTATTCAAACGCTTTTCATGCATTTTAAAATTAACCCTATGTTTAGATATGGAGAAAAATAAGAAAAATAAAGAGGGGAAGAATGTTATAGAAGAAACTTTTTTCCAAAAAAGTAAAAAAAAAATTACTATTTTTAGAATTTCCCCCTAATTTTCTTTCAGTTGGTTAAGAGTTCTCCTAAGCAAATATTTAGAATGAAAAATGCTCTTTACCCCTAATATTAATTATAGCTTCAATTATACAAAAATGACTCTATATCTCAAGCCCAAGTTAACAAAGTAAATGTAGCCGAGATTTTAAGCAAGAGATGCAATTCACATGAAATTGACCTTGTACAGTTCAAAAAACTATTTGGGTATTGTATGACGTGGCCGATGCCTTTAACATTGATTCCCAATGGATAAAATATTGCTACGGATATATGGAGAACTTAATTCAACTAACTAATTAATTAATTAATTAATTATTAGCTTTTCCCAGGGTCAGTTCATAAGACATGTAATGTAATAGTAAAGTCAATGTGTCTTGTTATATATACTTTGACTCAATAATGTTTAAATGATAATAAAAAAAATCCTAATGATTAGAGTGTTATTATTATTTATAGCAGCCAATATAACATCAAATCATGCCCACAAGAACGCATTAGTGTTGCTATTTCTGCTCACTAAACTAATCACGTAAGGCATGTACCCTTCCGTCATAAAGTGGACTGTGTCCTGCAAATTAAGCCAACTTGATTGCCTTAATTTGTATATGTATGTGCGTATATTTATATTCCCTCCCTATTAATTGAGTTAAATAATTAATTTATATTTTTTTTAAGATAATGTCAGGATTTTTATCAATTTAGAATCGCTAAAAATATATGACTAAAATTTGAATTTAGATATTTTTTTTGAGTTTGTTATATTCTAGAGGTTAAAAAACCGCTAGAAAGTTCATTCTAAGTGAAACAAATAAAAATCTATTTTTTTATTATTATGAAATATGATATTATTAGTTAAGAAACTATTAAATATATTATATCATATGATTATGTTGATATATACAATTATGAATGTATGACATGTTATATATTAAAATATATTGTGATAAATAATAAGTAATTAAATTATGATTGTATCATATAAATTTAATTTAATTTGGTATGGTAATTGAGTTAGAGATGCAAGAATTGGAGATGAGAAAGTTTGTAGTGTTGAACTTCAATTCTTAAGTTGAAGAAATGGTTGGATTAGTTGAGATAAAAAAATTAAAAAAATATATAAGTATATTAGTAAACTATAAATGAAGATTTATAAAATAAATAATATCTTTCCATATAAAGAAAAAAAGGAGGAGAAGAAGAGAAGATAAAATTTTAAGAAAAGAGGTGAGAGAGAGGAAAAGAAAATGGGAGTGAATAGATGAGATGAGGTGGTATTTATAGAGGTTTGGGAAGAATTTATGGCAGCTTTGTGCATTTTATAACTGATTTTTTGCCCCAGACACTTTCTAGTTGTTCTGTGAACTGCTAGAAATGTCAAATATTTAATTTTAAAAAAATAAACTAATTTTGATTTATTTGTACATATTTAATTTATGTATTAAAAATAAATTATTACATGAGTGATAGAGATTGTTAAATATGTTATTATTGATCATCATCATACCCTGAAGGAGAAATTAAAAAAATTGTTAGGATTCTAATTAAATATATTTAGAAAAAAAATTAGTATCAAATAATTTAATAAAAGATATATACCTGACAATAACTAATTATAGTCTTCTTGAGGAAAGAAGTCTTCAAAATTTGTCAGTTGGAAGGACTCAATGTTATAAGTAATGTTATCATCACTATGTCATAAAGATCCTATGGCTTTAGGTGGACGACTATATTCCAATTTTTATACTTCTCGTCCTGGACATAATAAACCTGATCTGCATCAAAGGCAAGAATATATGGCCCATCATCTTTATATTCCCTAGTATGAATGAGTATAGAGAAATTAACAAAGGTGATACCCAAGTGATCAGTGGTGAGCCACCGTGAAGTTGTCGTATTTGCCAGGTGCACTTGAAAATACTTACAATTAAAAATCGGTAATTTAACTTGATGATGTTAATCAACTTTTCATAGTAGGTGACGACTCCAAATGCATGTCTGCATCACTTCTGCTAGCATAACATCTCGTCTAGAATATGCCACAAACTCCTGAGTTTTGTGTGAGCAATCCATGATAACGTGCAATCATACAGAATTTGAACTCGTTGACATTATACATGGTATACCTTCTTGCATGGTCTGACGGACTGAGGGCAAGTGTTTTGAGTTCATCAGTGTACAGGCTGACATTATTACGTATCTGACATGTAAACCAATTGGGAACCTTTCTATGGAACTTTGTATCAATGTCAACAGATTGCGCACACCCTCATAGCTGCTACTTGAGATAATTTCTAAACTCACTACTATGAAGTGTAATTGTTAGAGTTAGTGAGGAATAAATATAAAGTGTAAAAGTTAGTGAGATAATTTCTAAACTCACTACAATGAAGTGTAATTGTTAGAGTTAGTGAGGAATAAATATAAAGTGTAAAAGTTAGTGAGCACATAATACTTACTACATGAAGGGTTCAACTTAACTGCAATTTATCAAAACATGCATGTGTTCTTGGAGTTCCTCTATGGGAGTGAGTGTAAAAAATTCACATTCTCATCAAACTGGCTTCTCGATAGGAGAAAATAAAGTTGACATAGAATGACTAGGAGGAGAATCATTAACGCGACGAATGCGATTAAAAGATGTCTTTATGTCATCATCAAAGTACATTGAACATAAAGTTAAGACCTCATCTCTAGAATAACCTTCTGCTATTGACCCCTCTGACCATGTTTATTTCTAACAAATGAATTTAATTTTTCCAAGTACCTGCTGGCTACTATTCCATTAATAATTTTGAGCAATCGAAATAAAAAATATAGGGATAAAAGATCATTTGATATCTCTCTATAGGGTACATCCGTTGATATTGAATCGGCCCAGCGATCTTTGCTTCTCATACAAGGTGGACAATTAAGTGAACCATGAAAGTGAAAAATGATGGAGGAAATATCATCTCCAAATGACAAAATGTAAGAATTGTTTTATTTTGTATCTAAACGAGCTCTTCAGGTACCAAAACCTTTATACATTACTTCTTGAAAAATGAACACAGCTTCCACCGATCAGAAGGAAGTGTGTTTGTCAATGCCAATAGGAGTAAATGTTGCATAAGAACATGGGAGTCATGACTCTTTAACCCAGTAACCTTTCAAGCTTACAGATTAATACACCTTGAGATATTGCTAGAATATCTATCATGTACTTTTATGTTCTTCAGTGCCGAAAGGAATATATCCTTATTTTGCTTCGTCAAGGTGAATTTAGCCAGCTAAAACTTGTCGTCTCATAAGGCCAAGCCTCTTCATGAATAACCTAGGCTAGTAAATATTTTCTAATTGTGAGAGGGTCTTTATCACATTATTACACACATTCTTCTCAATATGCATAATGTCCAAACTGTGGCATAGCAAATTATATTCCTAATAAGGAACAGTGAAAAATATGCTTTTTTTCCACTACTGCATCATCTTAGCATCAAATGTTCCATGAGACTGTGTTCTCAGTCGTTCGAGATCCTCGTTCTTGCCAAATTCGACATCAACATCTTGTAACTGCTGTAGGATATCCCCACTAGACAAAGTAATAGCATGATCTCTCATTTCTTGGTTTCTATAAAAACAAATGAGTTGCAATTTAAATCTGTGCTTAGAATTAAAATTTTGAATAAAATAAATTTTCAAATATTAAAAAATATTTCTATTTTAACTTATTATAATTAAACAATATTTCTATCAAGGGTTTGGGCCAGCATAAATATAATTAAATAAATGATAAATTTTTGTTCATTATGTAGAGTATGTACATTTAATATATATTATATATAGTCTATATTAAATCTATCTAAAAATATATATTAATATAGATTATATATATTTAATATTTAATATACAGACTATATACATTTAATAAAATAATTAATTACTTTAAAGAAAAAATATATCTTACCTTTATTATTTACCAAGTTGCATCCTTACCATGTACTTCAATCTTCTTCTAGTCCTTCACTGCTTACCAACAAGGCATACTTGCTATATAGCTATCCCCCTCCCCTAGTCGGTTGGCCCAAATTGTTCAACTGTAGGAGTACACTTCTGCTAGTAATCATTGAGAGCTCTTTAACATTAAGCCTCCTGATATGCCTATTGCTATAAGAGTCTGCATGTAATTTGAAAATTAAATATATATAAATAAAATATAAATAACTTTTTATATAAATAAAATAGTTATCTTCGAACTTCACTTTGAAGCCAGATGCAACTTATTCTGGACTCGCTAATCTTCCTCCTCTTTCTCTTGGGGCTGCTCATTATGATGAGAAACTTCATCTACCATGAAGCTCAAGATTCCTTCCTCATTGAGATTGTAGTCCTCAATGTTGATATTTAGCCCAGGAGTACCACATAGGACCAGCCTTAGAAATAGGATCCTCCTTGGGTGTGTCAAGATCAACCTTCCCAAGTCGACAATGTAACATCTTGATTTTTATTCTTATATTTAAGTACAATTAAGATATTATTTATCAATAACTAAAGGTTTATAATAGATTAAACTATTGTTTAAAGTTTATAAATATATTAAATTGAGAAAATAAAAGAAAATTAAATTATCAATTATTGTTAATTTACTGTAAAAGGTTAAACAAATTATAAGGGTTTAAGGGTGAATAAATAATCAATAATTATCTTAAATAGTTGATGATATACATATACAAATAGATACAGGGAATATATGGAGAATATATCTACAATAATAATATACATATATCTTTGGTTAAATATACAAATACTAATAATATACATATTATATTAAAAGATAAATAGTATAAATATATATAAAGAAAAATATTATTTAAATTTTAAATTACCATATCTGATTGAATTTTGATGAGGATAATAATAATAATGTAAGATGAGTTATAAAGATAATAATATAAGAATTTGATTAGATCTTTGAATATTTTAAACCTTTTAGTTATTTTGAGATTATTTACTCCATCCAATAATATATATATAGGGAATATATACATATATCTAGAAGAATAAATAAATTGTGTTTTATCCTTTAGGGATTATTTAAGGTTCCTTTGATTATATTTGATATTAAAGTATCTTGTGTATTCATCTTTTAGGACGACATCTTAGGATAATTTTTATAGAGATAATTATATTGTTGATTTGTTATAATACATTAGCATAATGGAATTTTTGGATAAATGTATCAATTAGATTATTGTAAGATATTATTTCAAATTGTAATTCATAACAAATAATAAGATTAGATTAGATAAGATTGGATATAAGAGTAAGATAATAATAATACTGAAAAATAATAAGATGAGATTAAATAATATTGGATATAGGAGCAAGACAATAATAACACTAAAAAAATAATAAAATTATATTAGATAAAATTGAAATTTTAAATCTTATAAATTATATATAAGCACCATAAATCTATTCTCCAACTTCTATTACCGTCCAATTTCTCTCTTCACTTCTATCAGGCTGTCATTGAGATTAGGAGTAACTTTTGTTAAAACATCAGATTATTTGTTATTGATGTTATTGAACATGGGACCACTTGAATTGTGGTAATTATCCTTTTGGTGAGAGGTAACCACTTTCTACTTATTATACATGTCAATGTCTTGTTTGTGAGTAGTTTTGGTATGTTGAACTATTGGAATCTTTAGAATTATGTTGATATATATATATATATATAAAATTGTCTTGTGGGACTTATGTCTTAAAACATTATTCTTGAAACTTATAATATCATGTTGAAATCTTGATAATTATGATTTAGAAAATGATTATGAAATTTGAAATTGACTACTTGTTAAGTGTTAAGCATGATGCATATAATGAGAACAGGTTAGTGGATTGTGTTGGTTATCGTCATGTGATGATGCCTCTATTAATGCATGATGGTTGACTTTGTTGTTTCCTACATGAAATAGGCCTTAGTGGCTCCTTTCATCTTCCTAGGTGGAGACCTTTCATCCTTTTGTGTGGGGATAGGCCTTATATTACTCTTTGTGTTAGTTACAGTCACGTGATGAAGCCTCCATTAATGCATGATGGTTGGCTTTGTCACCTCTTGTGTAGGGCAGACCCTAATGGCTCTTTTCATCTTCTTGCGTGGGGATAGGCCTTTCATGTCTCCTTATGTCCTCCTGCTTGGGGATAGGCTTTTATGGCTCTTGAATTGTGGTTATGGGATTGTATTTGTATCATGACATTTTAAATTACTTATTTACTGTTAATTATGATATTATTATATATTTGTCCCACTTGGCACCTCGCGAGCATATATTGATATATATGATGAGTATGATTAATGGTTCCTGAGACGTTTGTCTCACCTCATGGTTATTAATATTTTTCACGTGATAATCACGTGCTAGGACTTTATAGAAGACTTTAGAAGCTGGATTAATATTATATCAATTATATAGCCTCTACCTTTAGATTTATGTGTGGAATAGTTGTATATTACCACAACAGGGTTCATTCTGCACACTTTGATATGATGTAATACTTTATTTAGATTTGATTCTATAATGCATCTTGGGGACAATATTTTAAATATCTATGATAGACTCTTCTAAGTTATTTATAATTTATTTTCTATCATAATTATTTGTCGAATAAGAAAAATATTTTTATAACCATAATAGGGTTCCTTTTGAATTTTAGAAAATCTCTTTTCTATCACGGTCAATTTTTTAGAAGTAAAGTTTTTTTTATAGCTATGAACCTTCAAATGATTAAAAAACTTATTTTTACTATGGTTAGTTTGTAATCAATTTTGATAAAAATAATTTTAAGGTGGTTAATTATTGTTATTAGAAAGAGAATTTTATAGACGACTCATCTTGATAATATCAAACAACAATTGATATAGATATTATCAAGTAATAATAATTTCATAAATATAATAAATAAAAAATAACTTCAAAAATTATTGAGAGCTAAATTTCTATTTTTGTTTTAAAATGTGTAGTACTCTGTAGATCTAGATCCGGATTTAATTTATACAGAGAATTTGGCATATCTTTGCCTCATAACTAGCCAAAAGTGTAAAAATATGGGCAGCATTGTGTATATGTGTGTGTGTGTGTGTGTTTGCATTTTCTAACCGTTATGCCCAAAATAGCTAAAAAATTTAAATCCTAAATAAACCTCCACCTACCACGTGTACCAACCACTCGATAACCGAAGACATTTATAGCGGTCTTGGGGATAGTAGCTAGAAATTTCTTTTAACATTTCTATCCGTTGTCCCTAGAACATCTAGAAATATCCATAACTGCCCTTGCCATGTGTCAAAATTGTTAGAAATGTCTCATACCCGCTAGAAATATCCATAAACTTTGTAGTGGTTTCTTGAACCGCTATAGAAATTAAAGCAACCTTCTGCATTCTCTAGCTATGTTTCTAGCAATTGGTATTGAACCACTAGAAATATGATCAAAAGGATTGAAACTTCTAGTAGTTAGTTGTAATTGCTAGAAATCCCTTGAGTTTCTAATGATTTATGTGAATCACTATGAACTAACCGCTACCAAAACTAGGTTTTTTTAGTGATATATAAGAAATAGTTATGCTTAATAGTATTGTTGGTATTTATAATTTGATTGAATTTTTATTTTAGTCCTTATAATTTTAAATTGTTATTTTAATCTAGTCCATATAATTTTATAAGAACTTGTTTTGATTTTAACGATATTAAATATATAACTAAACTAAAATTCATTAAAAGTATAAGTATCAAAATAAAACTTGTTAAAAGTTCATGGACCATACATGTTTTAATTTTATTCTCTATACTTTTAAGGAGCTTTTATTTTGGTCTTTATATTTAACAATATTAACTCAGACTAAATTTTTATGAAATTATAAGAGACAAAAATTATAATTTGAAACTATATATATGCTAAAATTAAAATTCTGTAAATACTAATAATAACATTAGCCAAATAATTAGATGCATTTCAAAACGACAGGGAATATATATAGATTGAACTTTGATTTTGGCGGAAATAACTTTTCATAAGTTAATGCTTATATATATATATATATATATATATATATATATATTGGTGGCGAAAGTTTAGGAAAGGCATGAAATCAGAAAAATCTGAAAAGGGGTAGAAAATTCCAATGATTAGAGTGAGAGAATGAGATTCTGGCAAAGAAAAAGAAAGGGATGAAAATTTGACCATGCAGTACTTTAAATCTTACCATCAGAGCCTAAAATGAGGGCAATTATATGTCCATGCACGGATCTTCATGTTCCTCCATCCAAATGTTCCATTCATATGAACCGTTTTATCAATTCCTACTTCCCATCCAACTAGGATTCTAACCATCGTTCGGTACAATTAAAGTCGTACCATAATAATTATGAAGTTATTCTTCGAGTGAAAAGGATTAAAAACAATAATAACTATGAAGTTACTCTATGAGTAAAGAGGATTAAAAACTATATAGTATATAGATCTAAGGAAAAATTTTTAAGTACATCTAGCAATCTTAAAATATTATATAATTTATTCAATATCTAAAAAATATTTTTTAAAGTATATTTAGCATCTTAAAATTATTACTAAAAAATAATTTTCAGTACTCAATCCATATTCATTTAAAGGATTTTTTATGAGTTGATGTCAAAGTTAAAATTGCTCTTAAAAAAATATTTTAAGGGCAAAGTTTTTTCTAAAAAAAATAATATTTTAAGGGCAAAATTGTTATAAAGTATTTTAAAATGTTGGATATATCTGAAAATATATTTTAAAATACTAAATGAATAATAAAATATTTTAAGATAATCAGAGACTTAACCCTAGTATATATCATAATCTGAATGTAAGAAGTCAAAATCATGTATATGAGTCCTGTTAAAACGGATGCATGCTTGTGTTTATTATGGAATGCAAGTAGCAAGCGTTTGTGAACACTTCACGCTGAATCCTGTTCACTGCACAAATGAAGAATGGAGGATTAAGGATTTAGATAAAGAACTATGATAACTTTTTTTGACATAATCTAAATAGTATTTCTCAGCCGATAGTTAAAAACTAATTTTTTTAAGATAAAAAAATTATCAGAATAAATTTTACCTTCTATCCACTGAGAATTTTTCATGCCACAAGACTATTAACATACTTTATTTACCCTACCGTGTAAAATTCTTTACATTATTGGTAGTTGGTATACATATTTTTAGTCTCTTATTGTTTTTAGTAATGCCAATCATATGCCTGACAGATCCATTTCCAATGAACGCTAAATGTGAATCCTTTGATATTTGCAAAATGAGCCATGTTCTTCATTTTATTAACTATGAAGAGTGATGTTTCTTAGAGATTATATACTGTTGATATAAAGTACAATCACCGAAAGATCACAAACCAACATAATTCTTCGAGTCCTATCTTCTGTCAGGAACATATGATTTGTTAAGGATTGAATATGTTCATACATCCTTCTATTGTTGCTTAACCCTCCATTTCCATTCCTTTCATGTGTACCATCTCCCCTATATATATTCCTTACAAAAAAGAAAAAAGAGCCATTTTTTCAAAAGGGTCTTTCTTTATGGGCCTGGTGTCAACAAAAAGGGCTTGTAAAATTTGAGACTGCAAAACTGTTAGCAGGCGTAGACCGGTTAAAGATTCGTCACCCAAGCCCAAATTACTTTTCTCTTTGGAGAGGATGAACAGTTTTTCTTTTCTTTTCTTGTGTTTTTTGCCAACAAATGAAGCAATAAATATATTTATATTTAATATATAATAATATTTTAAATATGATTGTTTCTAATAAAAGAATAATTATATTTAACTAAAAAATAATTAAAATTGTCTTGAAATATAATGGCAAAAGCACATCTTTTACTTTTTAACTTTATATAAAGTTTTAAATTGCTCACTTAATTTTGTAAAATATTTTTTCAGTATTTTAACACTAACACTGTTTAAGTAAAAAATACTAACAGTAGCCTCAAATAATGATTGAAAATATAATTAAGATATAAAAAATTTAAAGAATTAAAAAATATATTTTTAGGTGAAAGGTATCAGCCCGTGCAATATGTCCGGTTCAGAAACTTACTATAAAGCTTTTGTATAGGTGTTATTGCGTTAATAGGGTGATTTAATGAATTTCAATATTTATTCAAAAATATTTCTATTAAATTTGCATTCATAAAGTAATTATACAGCAACCGAAATTCCTATTAATTTTTGTATTAAAACGATGATTTGAAAGTAAAATGTATTTTGTTATATAAAATGAAAACAGTTATATAATAAAGTTTAGAGAACGAGAAATTAGGACTACATCAGTTTTATTAAAGGATTAACTATAACATTATTGAAGCACTAAATTCGTATCCTTTTTAGGATGCTGTTGAAATTAGAAGTTGTTAAGGAGAGTTTTGATCTAACGTAAAATGTATTCAGTATTCATCTGTTTAAAGATATAAAACTTTATAAAATATTAGAATTATAAATTTTAATTTTTTTGGCTAATAACTCTAAAGTTTAAATAAAATATTATGTACTCTTCAAATCATTATATAAGACATATTTAATTAATTTGATTATATTAAATAAATTATAAGACATATTTAACTAATTTGATTATATTAAATAAATTAGTTAAGTTAGTTAATATCGCATGCTTTTTTCTAAAATACCCTAATTATCTTTCTTAAACCCCTCTATCATTCTCTTACTTGATTATTGTTGAGAAAATATAAATAGGGGTAATTTGTGAAAAAATTGATAAATATAAAAAATTTGTCTTATATTTAAGATTAAGATTAACTTCCCAATTAAATCCTATATTTTTTATACAATAGGTCTTATATTGATGACATAAGGAATATATGAAAAATATGGTATACAATGAACCAATGTCAAATTGGGTCAGGTCTCAGGCATATCAGTCTCACAGAATCCCTATAGTTTTTCGCCATATTTGCCTAGAGACAAGTTTAATTCCCTATGTTGTTATGACGAATTATTTAATAGTTAATCTAATAAATTAATTGTAAGTACTCTCTTAATTTTAGTAGATGATCGGTATTAAATTTATCTAAATCTTTTTGTATAAAAAAAACAAATTTGGTAGCTCCATTATAAGATCAAGGTTTTACTTTTCAATTTGTTCAACAAAATCAAAACATATAACCATGGATACGATATGAAATTGCCTTCACATAGAACATATTTGGATGGAGCCAAAAATTTTAACTTATAAGATACTCCTCCGCTTAGGTACGTTTTTAAAAATTTAAATAAATTAATTAATTATAACTAAATTTGATATTTTAAAATAAATTTATATTACATATACTTTAATCTATTTAAATTAATTAATTTTTATATTAATTATAATTAATTAATTTAATTTTTTAAATCTACTTGAAAAGGAATTAACTGATTTTTACAATTAAGAGTGAAGGGAACTATCTATGCTGGGAAAAGTAAAATATACAGGAAAATGAATGAGAAACACAAACGAATCATGTGAAAATCACGATTCAATTTCTTGTTGCTCCCAAAGTTGCGTGTTCAATTCATGATTCTCCGCATGCTATTTGCTTCAATCGTCGAATCCAATATTATCAGCACATTCCAAGACGCAATCACCCATGCCTTCACGAGCAAACTTACAGGTTCATGAAATAACGTGGAAATTTTATACTTGATTTGACTTGTTTTACATCTTGCTTAAGATCATATGTTTGAAGGTGATATAATGCTTCATATTCACGTTAAAGATACAAGCCTTGTATGTGAAAACATTACTGAGAGGAATGTCCTCAATCGTCACAATTCAGAGTTGATATACACAAGCACAGCATAACAACAAAAGACTCGAAATAAAACAATATATGCGAAGTTGAAGCAGCATCCTATATCAGTCCTGCTGGAGACTGAACACTTAGATGTCGGACACTGAAGATCCAAGACCAATTTTGAAATTAAAGGTGACACAAGTTAATGGCTCATTCTTCTCATCCTCCATCGTCATCTTCAGTACATAAGAGCCCTACAAAAATTTCAAATAAATAAACAAAAGAACATTTAGTTAATGAACATAAAACGAGGAAATGTAATGAAGAAATTAAAAAATTTCCATGTTCCACAAGATAAAACCCATGCAAATCAGCCAAGCCATACCCTACTTCAAGAGGAAGTTTCAGAACATTGGGTTGGAATCTATCCAAAACAGAAATTAAACTAATGGTTCGCCCAATAGTCAAAAAGTTTGGGGCTCAAGGCTCAAGCTTTCTGTACCACAGACTGACTAACTTTATGAAATTATCAATTCTAGACGAGGAAACAGAACCTTAAAATTATATCCATTGACAACATCAATACCTCATAATTTAATCATCAAATAATATTAAGCATGAGCATAGTTAATTATATCACCAACAAAATAATATCAGTAACTGAAAAAAAAATTATATTTTTTAATTAGATTTTCTAAAATTTAACTTTCGAGTAAGGATGCATAAAACTAAATCAACAAAGTATACTGCTTATAACTGTGTAAAACAAGCAAAACTAGGAAAATTGGAAGAGAAAATCATTTTGGAACATAAGCCTGCACACTTGGACACTTGTTAACATATTATGCGGTGGCAGAAATTCACTGACGTAAGAAAGAAACGATGAGGCCAAGATCGTGATATTATCAGTGTCCTAAAGAATGTTGAACATCATCTTAAAGGTCATGCCACCGGATAAACTGGGTAAGCCCCGTCTTGCCATTGTAATCCAATAATTTAGCATTAGTCAAAATTTTAGCCACAGAATATTAAGAGAGCCAATGCATACAACATGATCAAACGGGTTAACAAAATTATATGAACAACAGGATTCAACTAATTTATGTAAGAAATAAAAAAAAGATCAACTGAAGCCAGCCATACAAGCCAACCTAAAACGAGTGAGTGCAGAAATTAGTATGCAAAGGTGCACTAGCCATGTCTACCAGTCGAGAAAATATGCAAGTTGACCTTTACTTAATTTCTTAAAGTGGAACTCAGAGGTTCCAAGTCAAAAGCCAGACAAATAGAAAGGCCCAGTTGATTCAAAGGCCAACACTCCCATTGATTCAAATGCCCAGTTGAATAGCATTCCAACATATTACCAATTGGATTGGCATGGTCTTATGGTAACATGACTTTTGACTTTAGATAGAAGTGGTACATGATCTAACAGATAAATACAATAATGACTCTTCTTTTTTGATATTTTTATTAAAGAAAAAGATTGTATGAAACAAGGAAAGAGAGAAAAAAACAGAGAATTTCAATATACTTTTACAAGTAATAATGCAGAGACAGACAAATTTGCTCTTCAATAATTACTGACATTTATGTTGCAGCAATTTTGCAAGCAAGAGCCTAGAGGGTAAGATGGTACAGAAAGGAATTTGGGAAAGGTTTCATTCCTTTTTAAGTAAATCTTAAATGTCAGCATGGATGTCAATGTCAAGAAGCTCCTCATATCAACACTCAATACTCCTGATAAATTCATAGTTTCATGATGGCTTCATCATTGGTAAGAGAATGCATATGGGAAGCTGAAACATACCGGTGGGGTAAATGAAGGTAGTGTTTGAGTGTGAGCGAGCACAAAGTTTCCTGCAGTGACAGGACAAGATGCTTCCTCACAAAGATCATGAGTTTCTGTATGGACATGCACCCCAAAGTATGAAACTTCAATTATTAATTTCCCACCAGAAATAGCTCCACCTGATGGAAACATAAAAAGCAATTCCACTTTTTATTATTAAATAACAAAATAGATTACAAAAGCCACTTCCATACACCAAATGACTAAAGAATTTCAAGAAATAATCAGTACAATTTGTAAGCACGCCTAAAATTCTAATGCCAACTATCTTCTCTTAATAAAACATACATTCTGTTTCTGCGCATATAGAGATGAAACTCAACACAGTTACTTGTGGTCAACCTCTACATCACGTGAATTTTAAGTACAAAGAGAAACCATGTTGGAGATCGGAAGAAGTAAAGAGACAAATTTGTCATAAAGATGAAGAATTAGAAAACGAGAAAGTGCGAGGTTACCAGTGGCAGCTGAAATCTTAAAGGTAGCCGGTTTTCCCCTAACCACAGGGCTGGGTGATATTTCAACTCCATTGACCCTCACAGCATAGTCTTCTTTCTTGTCTGCACAAATTTTGAGCAGAATTATAAACTATCAATTGATCAATTGATATTAAGCCACCATAATCTAGAAGAAATGCACATAGAGGTGATCAGATGCAGCTGGATACTCTTGCTCACACAAGATGACACAATCCCGAAATTTACTAAGCGATTTGGAATGAAAATTATGTTTTCCGAAACAGTGACTGATTAAGAAATGCTCAATTCGACTAAAACACCAAAGAATAGAAATTTGAAAAACAAAGGTCCATTGTATCTGATTGTAGCTTTAGAAAAAGCATCAAAAGATAATCAAATAAAACTACCACTGATCATACGGAATCAAGCAAAGACGACATCCAAAAAGAAAAGTAGAAAACCTAATTGACAAGAGAGATAACAGTTGTTCTTAAAGATTACATTACAGAATACATTAAACATTACAAAAACAAAAACCGATTTTTATCTCGAACTGGATAAGATTCACCCCCAAAAAAATACGTCAAATGAAGGGAGAACCGTGAACTTACCGCAGTATTTGACACTTGTAGCTTGAATCTGAGATGTTGAAAACAATATCATGCACACAAGAAGGGAAAGCTTCAAATGAGACGGAACCTCCATGGATCGCCTAGACGGGAAGTATACCGTCTCACTGTGCTGATTACGATTCTCCTTGAGGTCAGATTTATTGAATCGGAAGCCTTGGTGAGCTTCGACATTCTGCCAGAGAATAATAAAATAGTACGAAATTAAGGGAAAAGATATTTGCTATCTCCCTAATTCCCTAAACCATTTTTTTTAACTGATCTCAATTTTTTATATATACCTGAGTTAATTAATAGTATAAAAATCATTAAATTTTTCTAAATTTCTTGTTCCACTTTTACAAAAGATATTATGTTAAGAGGAAAATCATGAATTTAAAATTAAATATAGAATAATTAAGTTGGTCAGCAGTGGCTTCAACTGCTAAATAAGATAAGCAAAAAACAAGCGTGTAGGATTCAATGGCTTAAAGTGGATGATTAATTGACTTTGATAATGTGATCTGAAATTGCATGCAATTAATTCATTGATGCATTCGTCGGATGAGAGTTGTGTCATTGATGGAGTTGGTAAAGATCACCGAACGTCATCTTAATGAGTTTGAAATGGCTCCATTGCGATTTCAAACAAGTCCTTGCCTGTTCTCTTCATGCTTAAGGCTGCCATGTTCTATTATGTGTTTGGGAAATTTCCATAATTAAAAAAACGTGATTTTTATACAATTCAAGAAAAAACTCTTCTTACATATTTATCACGCGAAATACAAAATTATTTAAAATAAATATAATATTTTAAGTATTGATTTCCTATTTTTACTCAAAACTAATAATAATAGTAATACATAAATAATAATTAAGATATATTCAATATCTAAAAGTATCTAATATCCTAAAATATTTTATAGTATTTTATAGTATATATAATATTATAAATTATATTTTAAATACCTCCAGTATTCTAAATTATTATTATTTTTACCTTGGATGCACTAAAAATTAAATATTTTAGGATATTGTATGTATTTAAAAAAATATTTTAAAATATTTGACATATTTAAAAAATATTTTAAGATACAATGCATATAAAAAAATATTTAAAAAGGCTAATGCAATTTAACTCAACAAATAAAAGAAAAGAGATTGGAAGCCCGTGCAAGTGGTCAATTTTATGGTTCAACTGTTGACAAATTATTATTTAATGCACTCCAACTTTAAATTTGCTCAATCGCCGTTATCAGTTTCATGGTGCAGATTGCAGCTGCAAGTCTGCCGCTAAAATCATCATGAACTGACATGGCCGGTCAACGACAGGCCGCTTTATCGTAAGCCATAAATAAATAGTGCCTCCTATTTCTTTCTCCTTTCGTAAGTAACTTGTCAAGTTTATCAGCTGAAAGTATTAACCGTTTGCAGTGAGTGAAATGGAGTCTGGAAGTTGCAGTCTTTACTAAATTATGAAAATATCTATATTAGTTTACTCCCATGGTAGATTAAAACATGGGGGTTTCTGTTTTTATTAGATATTAGGGGTATACTAGAAATTCGGACTTACTAGGCTTCAGGTGTTTATGGCCGGATCTATTGAACTTGTTTCATCCCTGAATTCAGATCAAATATACTTTATGAGGCGATTTTCATAGAAGGATGTTTAAAGAGGAACGGATGGTTTTCACAGAATTATCTATAGCAATTCTCAAGTTGCTGCATATACGGCTAAATTTGAAGATGGTAGCATTTCTTTGGTGAAAGAAATAAAGGATTTTGATCAAGCAGACACATTTTCTGCAGCGAAGTGCAATTCTTGGGCCACTTGCATCATCGACACCTTTTGTCACGCAAAGGATTTTCCTTGAAACACAAGAGGTTTGTGGCTGTAAGACCATCTACCGATTCCCTCATTCACAGTTTTAGTTCTGTACTCATGCAATTTTGTTCTTCTAATTTCAATTTCACCATGCTTTGATCAGAAGTAAGTAACTATCAGTAGTTTTAAACTTTTCTTCCTATAATGAACATCATATATTTTCCAATGAGGAGGACTAAATTCTTCTGAACAGAATGTTTCTGATGCTCAATACCCATTCCACAATCTATCCTTCTTGAAGAATACTTCATGTTCAGTCACTGTTCATAATGGATTATCAGCAAATTTGAAAACGTTTTGGCAGATTGGAATGCACGCCAATGCAATTCCAATCACACCATATACATTCATGGATTATGAATTGCTAGCCAGTTGAGCCATAACCGTAGCCCTTGCATTTGAGGTCGCCATAAAGGTTCTAGTCTGACATGAACCTGCCATTACTTAGTGGCAGATGCATATAGATACTTGTAGTCTTTGTATAAACATATTGACGAATGAATGGGAACCTTTTTTGTGTTCTAAATGCTATATAAATCATGTATGCCACTGTTGTAAAATATAAATAAGTCTGACTTTAACATTTTCTATGGGGCATATTAGCAGATTGCTCATTTTTGACACCATAGAGAAGAAGCTTAAAAATCATCTAAATGGTAATTTAAGAAAAGTGGAGGTTGGGGAGAATCATAATGATGTTTGCACTATTCTGATATTGTTTTATGATGTTGGCAGATCCTCTGAAGACACCCTTAAATTGGAGGACAAGGTTACAGATAGCTATTAGTGTTGTGCCTGCCCTGGTAAGCTCTTTATTCATGACCTCTCACCATATTCTGCATTGCATATACATGATATTCTTATTTAGATTTTAATGCGACACAATTGAAGAACCAGAAATTGTAGCATCTGCTGAGGTTTCCAAAGATAAGTATGATGTTCTCACTAAAGGAAAAGATGCAAGACAAATATAACTTAGCTTCTTCTTAATGTTATCATCGTTGACATAGGTAATTATGTTTTCGTTGAATTGTAGGAATTTGTTGGGATACTCTTCGAAATGGATAGAATCTGAGATCATTGACAGGTTATAGAACTAAACCTTTTTTGAGCAAGTAGATGGAGACTCAACATTTCAGTTACATTCGTTCATTAATTAGAATTCAAACTAGGATAGTAACAATATTACATTTACAGTCTTAGAAGTTGAAAGCTACAAATACTCCTTGTGTCATTAATATATGATATATTTAACTAATTTGATTATATTAAATAAGTTAGTTAAATTAATTAATATGTCTTTTTTTTTAAAACACTCTAATCATCTTCTTTAACTATTTCCTACCCTCTCTTATTTAATTATTAAGGGGATACTAATAGAGGTAATTTTGGAGAAAAAGTTAATAACTATGAGAAATTGGTCACTCTCCAATTAAATTCTATATTAAGGACAGAAGGAGTATCTTCCAACAATTATCTCTTGTTGGCACGTTCCACCCCTGGCATGACTATTTTGATGTAGGAATACTTGTTTCTCTTCGTGGAACAACTATCATGTCATGTCTCCATCAGCTCTAGCAATATCATGTTAGATGATAATTTTACAGCTAAAGTAAGGAAAACTTCTCTCTTGGTACAAACTCTCTCCTTTTCTGGATATATACTAACGTCTGTTACTGTCCAGTAGACATACCAAAAGGCAAAGACAAAGAAAGGACTCAATTCCAGAATTGTTATTCACTGCTAAATAACATTACCTTCTGTGTTAACAGCAATCTGATTTTGGCCTTCTTACTTGTGTTGGAAATGCCGTAATGATGCTGAATTCAAGAGGTGAATTCTCTTTGTAAACGACTCTTAACAGACAAAAATGCCATTAGTGGTCTCATGTACCTACTTCATTTCAGATGACAGCATGAGGCAGAAAAATGGCAACATAATATTCCAATTCGGAGTTTTCATACTGGCGCTTGTCACTGGTCAGTCTTCATAGATGGAAGGTTCTGATCTAATAGAATGGATCCAGGAATCACGCTTCTACAGTTCCATTGATAAGATGGTAGACCCTGATCTTGGTGACAATTACGGTTCTAGGGAGTTAAAAACACTTCTAGCTGTTGCAAAGTTATGTATCAAATCAAGGGACAAGCCTGTATTTACAATCCCTCAGTTACTTCGATATCTTCAACAGAAGGTAGATATTCCTCGTGACTAAGATTGGACTTTCCTCTGTTTGAAAATCTTCATGGTTCTGGGAGTTTGGGAGAATATTTCGAACTCCACTCCCGTGTGTGAATAATTAACAGTATAAATTCTATTTTTCTTGCCTCTTGGAGAATCGATTCCGTTGCCTTATGGGGGGCAGATACTTATTTGGAGTTAAAAGGAAGAATATGGAAAGAAAATCGCGAGAATAAAGAGATACGAAGGGGAAAATGTCCAGTGATAGGAAAATGAAAGTAAAAAACAGAAAAGAAGTTTTTCTTTTCTTGTATATTTGCGTTTCATATGCAAAAGTATAATCTTTATCCTTCTTCCGTTGTTCCTTCCGAACTTTTTCTAGTTTCTTTTGGCTCTTTAGACAATAGGGAGAAAAACTCAGAACAGAATACCGTTTGATTCTTCAGATGTGCTACATGAGTGCTTTCCTGAATGGTTAGAATAATATTCCAGGTTGAGGTTTCTTTCAGCTTGGCCACCATGATAGAAATAGTTTCACACAAAATTACAAGTGGGAAAATTGGAATTACCCCCAAAAAAAATCATGTGTATAGTGTCAACATGCATGTGAAGCTCTCTGCTCCCTTCGAACTGACACTTGGCTAACTTGTCTGTGGCATCTTAATAACAAGCAACGTGCTTTCTTTAGTTAAACATGGAAATGACTCGTGTTTGAAGATCGTTGTCTAAAGTATTGTCTATCCCACGTCTCGTTTCAAAGTATCTTTTAAGATGGTATAATTATGTGTCCCCGAGCTTCTATAAATATAAGTGGTAAGTGGTGTCGTGAACCAGGATATAATTTTGGATGTATAAAGAAAAAAGAAAAGAAATATCATTTAGAAAGCCATATGATATTCCCAGTTAAGCAAATTGGATCTTAAAGAAATATCGTTTTATTGTTTTTGCCTTTTCATTGTTTTTATGTAAACGAAAACTAAGTAGTCATACGGGCTCAGAGGGAATGATCCTGATTCCTGGTTTAGTTGGTTGAATATATCAAGTTGTCATTTGTCCTCTTTTTTTTTTCTTTTTTTTCTTTTTGCTCTCATCAAGTTCAAAGCAAGTGTCATGCATAAGAAGTTTACATTGCATGATGTCAGTTGTTGGTCAGAACACCTGCAGCTTCGGTCTAAGGAGAAGGTTCCAAGTCCAAAATGCTGGTGTGATGCAAAAGAAAGTGGGGATTGAAGATGTTGGTAATCTGATTAGCTGTTTTCTTCTTGACACAAAATACCCTTTGAAGTTTCAACCAAACTCGGGTAAATAACATAAAAAAATAAACCCGTTAAGCTATCAATCAAAAGTTTACTCAACACTAAAATCTGAAATTATTCACATTTTGTTCCCTATTAAAATGGTGTAGCATCTTGCCCCCTCAATACCATTTTTTTCTGCCTTATTACTGAATATAACTTCGCATTAGGAGAATAGCCTTTGGAGGCCTGAGAAAGAAAAATAGAATCCAGGCTAGCTAACAAAAAACAAAGTATATTAAGAATGTCAAAATAGAAATGTTGCCCAAGGCAAAATAATGCTTTTAAGTACTTATTTACTTTTGAAATTCCTTAAACAATAGACTTCGCATTATGGCTAAAAAGTTTCGGCATTATTCATATCTTCAACTCTAGTCCCACAAATTCATCACTGCTGGGCGCATTGCACTCTCTGAGCACCACCATGCATATCCTCATCTTCATCATATGCCTCTTGTTGTGCTTGTTGCTTCCTCCTCATCTCCTCCTCAATATTGACATCATGAAGTGTCGTCTCCTCACATTCATCGAGCTCCATATCCGTCAACTGTGTTGAAGGCCCAGGCGGCAGAACAGCCTCCAAAGCTTTGACTTGATCAGGACCCAGAGAATCTGGGAATTCTACAGTAAAGTGAATGTAAAGCTTTCCCTTCATGAATGGCCTCTGGTACATCGGCATTCCTTCGTCATTAATTGCCTTGTACGAGTCTGCATATGGAGCACACAAACAAAACACCAGCATTTACAATCACCCAGCATAACTAAAATCATGGACAGGAAATAAAATACTCAATCAGTAACCTACCAGGCTTGACAACTTCCCCTGGATTTAATTTGATGAGGAGTTGCCTGCCATCAAGGTGAGTCAGCACAAATTGAAAGCCACATAAAGCCTCCGTAAGGGACAAAGTGTGCTCTACAAAAAGATCTTCACCCTTCCTCCGAAACTTGGGATGTTCCTTCTGCTGAAGGACAAAAACTATGTCCCCTGTTATTGTGTCTGGCTGTAAATCACAAGAAGCTAAAAGTCAGTATCAACTCTATAATCCCTTCTACTCAATATACAGAACAAGATTTTCAGCTTACCGCCTCATCTGCTTCACCAGGGAATGTAATTTTCTGTCCACTCTGCATTCCCTTCTCCACAATAACTTCAAGTACTTTCTTCTCTTGAGCAACCTTCTCTCCTTTGCACTGTGGGCAACGGTCCTTATCATTGATAGATTCTCCAGTACCCTTACATTCATTGCAAGGATGCTGCATTTGCTGTATCATAGAGGGGCCGAGATGCCTAATAGAAACCTTCATACCAGTACCTTGACAACCCGCACACTTCATTGAAGCACCAGATTTTGAACCTTTCCTGTAATTTGTATTGAACAAGTATTTGCGTAAGAGATCCTACAATTCAAAATGCCAAGTAATTCGCTTAAGAATGAGATATTCTCTCATGATACTAACCCATTGCACTTTGAACATAAGACATTTCGTGACAGAGAAAGCTTCTTAGAAGTCCCAAGGTAAAGGTCCTCCAAAGAGACCTTGAGGGGGTGAACCGCATCTTCACCCCGCCTTTGCCTTCGTCCTCTACTGCTACCACCTGTTCACACAGATAGCATAACATAACTCAGTTACAGCTCTCGAACTTTTAGTCAACACAAACAAACCTATCATGTGTAAGCCCTGACTAAAGGGATTCTCTTATACCTCCGAAAGGACTCCCGCCAAAGAAAGATTGAAATATGTCAAACGGATCGTGACCTCCGCCTCCGCCCATTCCTTCCTTGAGTGCATCTTCACCATATTCATCGTATATTTCACGTTTTTCAGGGTCACTCAGAACCTCATAAGCGTGGGCCAGCTCTTTGAACTACAGCGAAAACAAGTCAAGCCATGTTCATTATATTCAGCTATCTTACAGGTTATCAATAGATCGGGCTGGAAGTCCCCGATCTTCGAAACAAACTACAAAATTGACTAAGAAATAAAAGATTCTTATAAACATAACACGGGATCATAACATCCTCTACAACATAACATCACAAAACGAATTGCCCGCTGCCAGAGTTAAGAGAAAATATAGTCCTTTACCATATTATCTTAGAATCCAAATGCATCAATAATATGTCCACACAACATATCTAAATTATACGGCAAAAATTGCTGCATAGCTCATGCATGATTGATCAAGACAAGTATAAGAAGGTAAACATCTAGAAAAGCAACAGAAGTCACTCATGATTATCAGATTCTCGGAATTTTGGAGTAAGTTTCGATAATAATCCCTTAGAAAGAAGCCAATTCTCATGTAAATATCAAAAATATATAAACCCAACTTCTAATCAAAGATTGAACCAAACGAGAAAATTTACCTTCTCGGGATCACCGCCCTTGTCGGGGTGATTCTTTATGGCGGCTTTTTTGTAAGCCTTCTTCAAATCATCCTGGGATACGTTCTTAGAGACGCCCAGGATCTCATAGTACTTGGTGTTGTCACTTCTTTTGGGTGCCCTCCCAAACATGCTTGCTTCTTTTCCCTTTCAATCAACGACAATAAACGCCGATCCCTCAACGAAACCCTAAAATTGGCAAGATTATGTGATGCAACTAATGCAGCAAACGACTCTAGATCTAAAGCGCTAGCGCGAAAGAACCGCCAATTAAAAGAGCAATACGAACGAAAAATTCTGAGCTTTGAGCATAAAACTGGGACTCAATGGACGGTTGAGATTGGTGCGAACATATAATTATATGACTTAAGGTCTGTTTGGATTAACTTTTGAATAATAGATTTTAGGAAGAATAGATTTTAAAAATAAAGATATTTAAATGATTGATAGTATAATCACTTTTTATATTAGTAAATTATCAAAAAGAGTATGAGAGAAGAGAGAGAAGAGAGATGAGAGAGAGAGGAGACAGGGTGAAGAAAAGATATGAGAGAGGAGAGAGGTGAGAAATGAGAGAGGATATAAAAAAAATAAGGGTAAGATAATAATTGGATAGTTTATAAGTTCTTTTACTGTTCAAAAAGCTATTTTCAGCGGCATATTCAAAACTATAGTTTTAAATTATGGTCTTAACTAAAATTATTTTTAGACAAAAATAATTATTTATTTAAAATTTTTTTAAACTAAAATTTTATTTAAAATTATTTTTTAAACCTTATCTCCAAACACACTTAAGATCTAATAAATTTATCATTACCAGGATCGTGAGATCCTCCTAGAGGTTAGGCTATGGGACTTGCACAGCACCAAAAGAGATAAAATAGAAGCAGGTTGGGTGAGTTATGACTTATGAAGGTGGCATTGGCATCTATATATGGACACAGGTAAAGAAATATTCTAATATTAAAATATCCTATCATTTACTTAGTAGTCACTAGAAATACTTCAATATCTTCATTATCTCAATTAATAAAATAATATATATAATTTGAATTTAAGCATATTTAAATCTCTATAAGATATTATCATATATTTTGGATGATGAATTAGATTCTAATTTAAATCATAAATATGATTTTAATTTAAACTAATTAAATTAAATAATCTATATTTATATTATTAGACTAATATAAATTCAATTACTTATTCAATTTATACTATATTTAATTCAAAAAAAATTCTTTTATTAAACATTTTGGCCCATCAAGGGCTAATCCAAAATTTAATATTTTTAAAGGTTAAATTTCAATTTTACTTCCGGAGTTATTACTTACAAGTAATGTTATTTTAAAAGTTTTTTTGGAGCTATCACTTTAAAAGTGTTAAAAAAAGTTATGCTACCCATAACTATTAAAAATATTAATGGCCAATGTTATTAACTATAAATGTTATATTTTTAACCATTATAACAATTTTGCTAATTTTTAACACTTCTAGAATAATATTGAATATGAATAAAATTTTTAAGATAATATTGTTCATGTGTAACAATTTCCCAAGTAAAATTGCACCTTAATCCTATTTCTTAATTACAGTTTTTGGCTTAAATGTGTTTTTTTTTTGTAAAAAGAAAGCAGCATCCTCTAGTCTATAATTTAGAAATTAAAAATGGGTTTTATCTTTTTCAACAAAATATTTTTTTATAAGCACAGCCCAATTTAAAACTAAGATATTATGTTTAAAAAATCTAATTATTTACCAAATGTATCAAATTTAAAGGCGGTTATAAAAGAGAAGTTGTTGCTCTGAAAATTGTATTGTTTGAAAACCACCACACAACAAAATATGGTTTAGGCTTCAAAAGCATAGTAACAATAATAATATTTTTAGAAAGATATTGAATTTATTGACAATTTAAATGTGGGGTAAAATCTCTTTTATTTTTAGGTAATACTAATATTAAGTAAGGCGAATCATCTATTCTTCTTAAGTGTAAATTTAAGTACTTAAGAGTTAGAATATCTCCTAAAATACCGTGACTATAACTATAATAAAATGATACTTTATAAAGATCAAATCTCTAAATAGTAATATTTTTTTTGTTTCCCACTCAATTCACTAAAATTTTACCCTGACTACATCTAGATTCGACCCGCGTTACGCACCTGAATATAGTGGGTGAGTCTTTTAATAGGAATTTTCTGCATACGCTAAAGCTCAAATTCAAGACCTCACTTAAATAATATCGATTTATTTATCATTCGAATCAATCTCTATTAGTCTAAATATTAATATGTTTCATCTTTTAAATGCTCCAAATGGTAGCTTTTTTATATATATATATACAAAAATGGTGGCTTCAAAACCATAGTAGAGTGCATTGGAAATTTTGCAACATTTATCCACAGCCTTAGCAATGAAATATCCCAAACACCTGTTGGCCCAAGGCCCCACTCCGCTTGAACAGTTGTCACCTGGATTTGTGTGATTGTACCCCATTATCATATTCATCTCGAAATACAAACAGAATTAGTCTAAATAGTAAACAGTTTAATATTATTTAAATAATATTTTGAATTTAAGTCATAGCGTATATAGAAAATCTTTATTAGGAGACCCATCTATCATAACTAGATACGTGACGTGAGTCAGATCCAGATATAGTCAAAGTAAAACTCTGATAAATTATGTGAAAAAAAAAACATACATCTGGAAGTAGATTCAGCTGGAGATGAGACATAAATTTAAGAGAATATTATATTATTATAGTTTTAATTATAATACTTAAAAATATTTTTTAATTTTTAATATTTAAATTTATATTTTTAGATAATTCATATTAATATTATGAGAAAAATATATTTATCCTCGTGGGATGAATCCACAATTTTACAAAGATTTTTTATATCAAAAAACACATTCATCCGCTCTTCTCAGTTCACTTCTTTCTCCCTCCTTCGCCATTTCACCGAGCCATCGCCTCCAACTATCAACTCCCTTCCTTCCCTGTCTCCGCTTTTTCCCTGAACAACCAAAAACCCAGTCTTTCGATTTCCTTCCGCCGAATTTCCCACAATTCCAAACCCTTTCTTCTCCCACTCTATTCCCCAAACCAAATTTCCCGCCTTCCCTTTCGCACTTTCAGGACCATTCATCCCACACTTCGTCCCCTCAAGTTTCTCTTCATTTTCTCTTTCCACTTTCCCCTTCAATTCCTTTTCCGTAGGATTGCTTCTAGTTTCTTCAAATGTACTTTTGCCCATCTGTTCTCACTTTCGCTCTTCTCCTTTCTGTCTATCATCTTCTTACTCGCCCCTCGTATCCTTCCCCCTCGCGCCTCTTCCGTCCCCATTTCTATCGACGACGAACTTGATGATCTCTCTCTTCAATCCTGCAGCTTCTCTACCTTCTTCCAATGCCAACAGTCCCTCCAAAGTTTTCCATCTTTCTTCCTCTAAAAATCCAAAGCTCAAGGTTGCTTTTCTCTTCCTCACAAACTCTGACCTACATTTTGCTCCTCTATGGGATCGCTTCATCGATAGAACTGTTATATTTTAAATATTGTGCAAGAATATATTAAAAAAATAAATATTTTTATGATATAATTTTTAATTAAAAAAGTGTGTACTGAAAAAATAAGTATTTTATGACATAACTCTTCAATATAAATGATATTATGATGTCTTTCCACATTCTATAAAAGAAACTCTTTGATAAAAGAAAAAAATAGAGAATAATATATCAATTTTTAAGATTATTTTTATTTTTATCAGTTATATTGTCATATATTTTTATAGAAAGAATTTACTTAATTTTAGATAATATCATTTCCTAATTTGATGAGGGGTCATAGAATATCTCTTAAAGATAATATTTTTGAACGTAACTCAAATTATATATTTTATTATTTTATAAATTTTAACAATAATCTTGAGATATTACTAGTAAATATTTAGGAGTCAAAAGAGAGACATAGAGATGATTGTTGAAGAGGGTATAACGGCTAATGAAGTCTTTTAGAGGTGAAGTTAATATCTAGTCAAAGAGATAAATCAATTTCTCTCTGGTGATGTCTTGAAGATTTTAGAAAATATAGAATTATAGTAAACATGAGAAAGAAAATTGTTAAAAATATTTTAAATATTGTGAAAATGTGTGTTAAAGAAAGAAATATTTTTCTGACATAACTTTTAGGTGTGAAAAGATCTCTAATTAGTTTATTTGATTAAAAGGAAATAAGATAAATTTTCATTATAATTCCTGACTTTTTGTTTTTTTTTAAAATAATTTATGAAATGTTCTCATACTTTATGGTGGAATGAATATATTATTATTATTTTGTTATTATTCTAATTATATTATTTAAGGAGACATCATAATTTTTAGATATTTAAATTAATTTTTAAAAATAATTAACGATTCATTTTATTTTATATTAGTATTATTTAGACTTTTTTAAAAACTTTTGCACCAGACAATAAAAGAAAGAAAGAAGTTTTGTAGATTTAGCGAGATTGACAAAAAAGGAAAGAGGCTTCTTAGTGTTGGGAACCTGGATTCTGTTTTTCGTGTTTTCAGTGTTGCCACTTTCAGCTAGGGTTGTGATGCTTTTCTTCTCGGGGGCTTCAGCATTTCCATTGACGACAACAAGCATCACGTTTTTCTTGAGGGCTTTAGTGTTTCCATTCGCAGCAGTTCTCGTGGCGCAACTTGCAGAATACATTTCCTTCTACGTAAAAAGATAAGTATCTTGCTTCCCTTCATAATACTTTTGGGGAGTGTTTACACGTGCAGGGGCTGTGACGTAGTAGTATTAGATAGTGACAATTGAGAAGTGACATACATGAATTTGGGAGATTGCCAATTAACCAATGAACAAGCGTGTTCACAATTAACAAAAGTACAGGTGCATATATTATGCCAACCGTTGGGTTTATAGAGTAAAGAAATATAATTTTGGGAAATAGTAAAATGTATGTGCACGTGCAATTTTATAAATATAAATATAAGAAGGGTATGTGACCATAATTATGGGGTATTTTTATAATCTGGTTTAGAAAATAAATATAAGTTTGGTTATTATTTATTGGATTATCACATGATATTAGGTAGAATATTACAATTAAGTTAATTTATCAAATAATTGAATATTTGAAGTCTTATCTAAAAAAAATAATTAATTAGAATAGAAAGGGATTATATGTTATAAAATTTTAATTGGATTGAAATTATTATTGAGAAGTCATTGAGATATAATTTAATATTTAAAATTATAGGGGTGTTTAAGATTTGAAGTGATTTATAAAATTTGAGTTGGAAAAAATTAGTTTTATAGAAAATTCATGAGTTGAAAAGTTACATGTTTTGCTAGCCTCATTTTATAAATATAAAGTTATATGTTGTGATTAAAAATTGATTAAGTGAAAGCTTTATTATTTGCTATTAACAATAAATTTTATGATTATCAAATTTTATATGTGGCTTAAAATAAACATTATAATGGAAGTATGAAAATTTAATCATTTATATATTGAAAAGATAAATATGTTTTATTTTTATGATATTATTTGTGGGTATATATTTATCTTAGTATAAATATATATGATATGAATGCATATGTGGATGGCATATTGTAATGTTCTACTGCTTCAAATTTGAGTTTGAAAGTATAGATAAATTAAATATGGTTTTGAGAAATAGTAATGATATATCATGTTGAGATGTATATCAAAATTTGTTGTTGAGAGTAGTATAATTTTTTGTTGATTGAAACAAGCATTTTGAAGATATAAATTTTTTTAATCATTTATCTAGTAGAGAGATAAATATGTTTAAATTTTTATTATTTAAGTGTATATTTATCTTAAAGTAAATATATATAATTATTGTGAAAATATATTAAATTTATATTTAAATATGAGATTGAAAGAATTGATCAACCAAATATGATTGAGTGTAAAATTATAAATGAATATATCATTTTAAAAAGTATTTTAAATTTTAGTTTTGAGAACCATATGTAGTATGAATACTTCTTATGATGATAATACATTATTTGAAGATGTTGTTTGCTTTATCTTTTTATGCACAAATTATAAGAATTTGGTACAATAGTACTAATTATTGTGATATAGTATATATATACTATGTGGAGGACTAAACATACACACATAAATATTCAATCTCATGAGGAAAATAAAATATTTGAGAGTATCATAATTGTTGGTATCATGTATAGTAAATTTCTGTTTTATTAAAATACATACAGATGTTAAGTAATGATTTATCTTAAATTTATTATTCTGTAAATTAAACATATATACTTATTGTCCAAGTAGTGAATATTATGATGTTCTAATAAGGTTATTGAGATACCTTAAAACCACCATTAGTTATGATACACATTATAGTGAATTTACTGCTGTATTAGAATGATACAATGATATAAATTATATCACAGATTTAGAAGGGTTAAAATATATTGTGTTTATTCTTGGTGGTAGTAAAATTATATGAAAATTATCCAAGCAAACAATTATAATTAAATCTTTAAGGGATTATAAATTTATTGCTATGAAATTGGCTAGCACTTAAGTTAAGAGGTTGAAAACATTTTAATAAATATTTTGATATAAAATCAACACTTAACCTAAGAGACTTTACGGTCAAAATGACTCTCCTGATGAATTTTTTTAACAAAATGATATTCAAACATCAATTCTCCACTTTGTAATCTAGCTAGTCCATCTCTAAACCAAGTACCATCTCCTCCCTTTGTTGTAACTGATTTTTAACTATTTCTCACATATTAGGAAAATAAAATTACTAGAACTATTGACAGGCTAAAATAGAAATGTTGCTTCCGTTATCTCCTTGGATTGAACACAATTTACAGTAAAACGTCAATCTGTCTGCATCCATTAACAAGAGAGAGACCATACCGAAAATTTTCAGATATCGTGTACAAAACAAAACCAAAAAGAAGAAAAATTTGGGTCATCTATAATGTATTTTATATGGAAAAAGAATGTACTAACAGCTCATCTCTCCACAAAACATAATTTATCGTGGAGTTAAAAAAAATTCGAGAATGCAATGGATGCTTTACTTAGGATGAAACAGCACAGGCCTCCGTAGCTTCAGCATTCAATCCAGAAAATGGCCAGCGACTGCAACTTCCTGGGTTTAAGGATCTCATGAACCAAGATTGCTAAGACTAAAATAGAGAGTTCTTTGTTGAAATGCATTAATGGCATAATCTACTTGAAAGTGACCACACTGTGATTTAAACCGAAGTCCAGATCCCAACCCAATACCAGATCCTGGTTTACCCTGTCTCAAGGATGGATTTCCTGAATTTACAATATTAGCATCATGAGTTCACTGTCATATAAATAGGGATATAGGAGAAAGGCCACAAAAATGATCCACCCTAAACACAAATAGATAGACCAGAAGTTAAAAAAATTTACTACTTGCCAAAAAAATTATGTATCAACGTAAACTCAGTAAAGAAAAACTGAAGATAGAGAGTGGCAATGTTAGATGAGGTCTTGCATAAAGATCTTCTTTTATGCCCACTGCAATCAGCTGCACTATTCTGGGCTCTTAAATTAGTTATAACCACAGCGTAATCAGGTTTTTCTGTTTTGCCCACAAGTCAATGTGACAACAGTAACAGATAAACTTTTTGAGCTACTCCATTTTATCTAGATAAATGGCCTGAACAGATAGTGCTCAGTTTCCATTTGAGAAGCAGTAGAGAGGTACAATGTAAAATGAACTATGTTGGGAATTACTATTTGGCAGAACTCATTGCTTAAGTTAAAAGTGCCAAAGTTTAGCTTAGCTCAAAATCTCTTTGAAGTCTTCAAAGAAATGAGGACCAGATCTTCTTTCACCAATAATTAAGGTATGTTATGACCACTTTTGAAAACCTAGGAGTATACATGAAAAGGGAAAGGCGCCTTTGTCAATCAAAACTTTGACATACCATTTTGGAGAAAGGAATGAGAAAGTAGGGTGGCTTAAAACTGCTATAGTCAAAGTCTATGTGTTGGAGGATGTGCAAGTCACTTTTGGAGTTCTATAAATCGTTCCATTTGGTTCAGCAAGGGGCAGAGAAGAATTTGGAATTGGCTTGGCCCTTTGGGGAGTGGAGAGTGCCAACCACTCAAAAGCTTGGCAAATGTCTGTTGTTCAGTTACTTGTTGAGTGTAGTGTCTTGTTCTGTTTCTTGTTAATCTGTTATTGTTTTGTTGTTGTAGTTTATGTATTTGGTGTAAAGTCATCCTTTCCCTTGTAATCTGGTTCAGTTATGCAGTAACATTATCATCAGTGTCAAGCTATTATCATCTATTTCTAGTTTAAGTCTTGTTATTGGCTGTGTATAGGAGTGGATCATAACAAGGTATTTAACAGCCTATAAGTATTCAACCCCCATGTTAATATTTATAAAGTGTTCATTTAGTGGTAAAAAGCCTTTATAAAAGAACTAGTAAACAAATCAGGACAATTACTGTCAGAATTCAATAAAAGGAAAATTTGCAAGTCACTCTCAAGTATCCTGAGCAGAAAAATATTACTCACCAGGTACAAGATGACCGGATCCCAAATCAGTTCCAAAATCAAAGAAAACAGCTGCTTCCAACATCTTGTTCTACAGCAAGGGAGAAGTCATGTAGTTTAGTACATGGTCATGTAATGATAAATGTGATGGATTCAAAAGATGTGTGTAACATGCTTGTATTTAAGTCGCTGTGTGTGAGTACTTTTGTGATGGAAAAAGCAAAGACGTGACTAATTTTTAGTCAAACAGATATGTCATGCATTCCCTCAATTTTTGTGTAAAGATGAGACCAATGTCTATATAAATTTAGGGCCTTCTCAACAACAAAGTTTAGCAGGATTAGATATTTTAATCAAATACAGAGATTTATATACTTGCTACTCATGGAAGCATGTAGCAGAAGGGCTGGATACGATGCATTGCGCAGAATTATGATTCCAAAAGCTGAAGGGCAAAATATAGATTTCTTTTTTACTTTGCCAAGCGGAGAAGAATGGAGCCTCTAAAAGCAGCAGGGCTTTGATATAACTAAAGCCACAAAACTGGAGTAAAAGTCAGGGACTAGAGAGCAGGATAGGGACACCAGTCAATTTAACCATTTGCATATGTTACAAGCAAAATGGATCAAACAAAACCAGAAATCATACTACATCAACCTCTGCCTAAATGATAATATACTATAAACAGGGATTTAAGATGCTTTGACATTTAAAATTGTAAAAGCATTTTTTCATTAAGATAGAAAATATGGGATCGGGCTCCCAGACAAAAGAGGCAGAGGGCAAATCAAGCTTACTAGCACCTTACTAGGCATAGTAGCACTTCTGACAGAATACAGCTTAAGCAAGTTCTTTACCCCAAAAAAGAACGGTTTAGCAGCATAAGAGTGTGCTGGGCCCAGGGCTGATGGACCTAAAGTACTAAAAACAGATGAGTGGAGAAACAAAAATATGAATAAAGCTATCACTTACCAAAGGGATTTTCAGTTCACTGTTAGCAACCAGACATGAACGCCCTGATCCAACAGCTCCTTCACCATACCCGCGCACACTCCCGAGCCCTCCAATGGAAAAAGCTTGGTAAGGAGCCATGTCCCCAACAATTGAACCACCTGTAAGGCTGTTGGTGAAAGGTAAGGATGATAGTGGAAAAAAGAGAATACAAGAAAAGGAGAACCATACATCAGGTAAAAATCGAGATTCATGAGATCATAAAGTTTGTTTCACATACTTGACTCTAAACATTAATTCATTATAATTTTTTTTTTCTTTTGGCTGGGGGCCGACATTGTAAGTCTATTTCAGTTCTACTTTGATAATCTCTAATTAATTCAGAAAAATACCTTGTGCCCATCATAAATTTTCTTCACAACTTTTAGCCTTATGAAGATAATCTTTTTTACCCACTAATTCGTTCTCAGTGTCAGGATATATATATATATATATATAGCAATAATTTCACATTTTCAAGATGAATCTATGCCGCATACATCACCCATTCACAGTTTTTATTTAAGGCTGACACCATAAATGATGTTTCATTGTTTCTTTAATAACAGCATTTCTTCTTTAATGCTTCTTAACTTCATTAAATAAAAACATAGAAACTATTTACACCACAACTGCTAGAGAATGCTAACCTTGTCAAGAGAAATGTTGGTCCAAGTTTGATTCCTTTTGAAGCAGAAAACTTAAACCGATTGAAGATTAGCCACTTGGAAAGAACTGGAATACCTTGTTCTATTTGAAGATTGAACTGAGAAAGAGAAAGGCTTTCAGTCAGTGGATGACAAAGACAACTGGATACTCACATTAAACGTAATAAGTAGAAAAAAAAATTATTACTTGGAGAAAGCTACGATCATCTGCCTTTGCAAATCGAGACTCTTGCTTTAACACTGCCATACTGTCATGCGGATTGCCACTGCAACAAGTAATTTGCATCATACAGTCAAATCAGTTCAATAGTAAGAGTACAAGAATACTGGAAGCTCTGATTACCTGCTAGTCAAAGGAAACCCTTCATAATCTCTACTTATGGAGCGACCATCATCATTCACTGGACGCACATGCTGCATGGTTTGCTATAATTAGTTTCCACTCTATGTATCAGTAAATGAAGAGCTGTAATCTTGTGGATGATTATAAAGCACAAAAACAAATACAAATTGGGAAAGAACGATTAATAGATTCATGAAATATCCAACTTAACCTCAAATTTTATGCTGGTTGTGTTTCTCCATTTTGAACTTGGTGGCTCATTCAGATCCAGACCCACAGAGAATCGAGATAAATTTATGCCTCCACTACCTGAACGGGAGAAGTTCTCTATAGGTATACCATGGACTCCAATCTCTGGTGAAAGAGAATGCTGAGAGAGAATGGGGAATAATAATTATAAATTTAGGAATATGCTATTACGTTGAACCAAAAATTTTATATCTCAAAGATAAAACAGCTTAATTAGTTTATCTCAATCTCCTTCACTAGTCACAAGGAAAGTTCCAGAGAAAAATAATAAATATTGTTTAGTATGCCATTGTAGTGTCCTCATACCATGCAAAATAACGATTATTTACAGAAGAAGAAGAAGAGTGTACACCTGTATAACAAAAGACTGCTGAGCTAGCCACTCGGGTCGGGGCCTTCTGTAAGCAACCAGGATATTTGAATCATATAGACCTTTATCCCACGAAACATCAAGCTTCTCGCTTCCTCCAAATAAGTTAGGATGTTTGATGCAAAGACTAAAGAAAAAAGTTGGAATAAAATCGTTACACTGTTCTGGGAAAACCAAGAACACTAAAATAACTAACATCCTCAGAATGATCTATAACAGCGAGTTCTCAGATCCTAAACATGCCCCAACAAAAAACTCTATTAACAATACATCGCTGTAATACAATCTCTCAAAATCTTAAATCCATATTCCACTACTATAACATTATAAACACGCAGGAAACCAACCAAGATCTTTACCTCCCAATTACCAGCGAAAGTGGACTGCCGGAACTCCTGTTAGAAAGAAATGCAAATAACTTAGGGAGGAATTTTGCTTAAAGAAATTCAAGAAACAATATTTATAGACAGGAAGGTGTTCCAATAATGAATTCAACAAATACCTGAGCGCAGGGAACATCAAAGAAGCACACAGCTTGTGAGTGAAATCAACATTGACGTCAATCTTAGCTGTCAAACAACCAAACAGGTAGAAGGCGTTATGGGTGGAAAGGGGAAAGACACTAATGCTCAGAAAAGAGATTAGGTAATTCAGTGCACAAAATGAAAAGATTGAGCAGTACTAACCTTTACCAGCATGGATGCTCTTCTGAGCTCCCATCCTGCTAAACGTGCATCAACCATTAAACTCACAGATATTACGGGGAAAGGACGAATTTTGAGCCAATACAAACAACACTAGAGGACTCGAATAGAGAAATAATTCTATATAATGCGAGGAGACAGCACAGCGTTTTGTAATTTGCGAACAGCGAATGAAATGTTTGTGCTCTTTTAACGTCTCCCTGAAGACGAAGTTGTTCCTAGCTTTCAAGTTCTGTTATCCCTTCTCTCCTTCGCAGGTCTTGCTCGCACGTGAGAAGTGTCGCGCGACGCGAAGGCTTCTCCACCTCGTGCCACTCACGTGCCAGGGCTGGGACTTCGGAAATGGTCCTAGCCTGTTTAATTTTTACATATCCGTGTGGTGTGGGAAAATATCTATAAGAAAATCAGTTTTGAAATATCTTTCCATTTTCTCAGTGAAGTAGTTTATTCAGCATATACGTGTGTTGTTATTGGCATTAGCACTAAGTAAAAAAAGATTAGAAATCAAACATCAATAATGTCTTTAATCTTTATCTCCATGCAAGAAAGACTTGCTTCAAAGAAGGACTAATGCTTCTAAAATGAACAACAATGTCGAGAATGTTAAATTAAATTAAAAAGATATTTAATGAACAACAATGTCGGATGTGATTTTTTTTTTCATCCACCAGATCTGTTATTTAATGTCATTTTATCACATATAAAAGAAATATGTTTAGGGTTTCCTAAACACCTTATATATAAAAATCAAACTTCATTGTTGAAACTGCTTTAATATAAGATATAGAATTTAAGTTTATATAGATGTAAAAAAATACTTTTAAGAGAACTATATTGATTGGGCCATAATATGTGAATCTAATCTAATTAAATAATCATATAAAAAAAAAGAATTATTCACTATTTTTCACTGCTGTAGATACTCTAAATTTCCCTAAAAACATACTCTCATATGGGGGGCCCAACATTTTTAATGGCTGAGACTCATAAATTGGACTAGGCCTATCTTTCAAATAAAATACAACCCAACTGGGCAATATTGCCATTGTATCCTTCCACGAGATCTAATCATCTATCTCATACTTATTATATATAGGTTCAACTAGGAAAGAGGTATCCATTATTTGTAGATTCAACTATCGAATGAATGAGATATACGATAATTTAGAGCGTGTTCGATCCCTGGGTAGTGCCACTTTGTTGTAGTTATAGTCACGACACTTGGGAAAGCATTCTACCTCTTGGGTATCTAGGTTTACGCCTGAGGGTAATAGACAGCTCGCCCTACCTGATATTAGTATCACTTAGGAGAAAGGGAGACTTCACCATGTCCTTGGATCGTGGGTAAACTCAACCCCTTTTCAAAAATTCTTGTAACAAAAAAAATGGTAAAGGAGTGAGACATGCAACTATTTAAATCATATTCGATCCATAGAGAGTACCACTTTGTTGTGGTTTCAGTCACGGCATTTGGGGAGGCATCCTAATTCTTGGGTACCTAGGTTTACACCTGAGGGTAATAGACAACTCGTCTTACTCGATATTAGTATCGCCTAGGAGGAAGAAAGGAAACTTCATCCTACTTTTAGATCATAGATGAATCTAACCATTTTTTTAAAAAATTTGTACTAAACAAAACTCACCCATCTCGTCAACTTATGGAAACGGATGGGAGACTCTCCAAAATAAAAACACACGTAGTCATACACCACGCACACACAAAGATAATTGGGCTGTAAAATTATACGCAGAAATATAGATGAAAGATCAAGAGTATAACGTGTGTGTTGGAATTGATTGGGCACCTTAAGGCCACGTATGGTACACAATATTAAAGTCTTAGGACTAGAATATAGATACGAAATGCGTTAAATTGAGCTGTTTAGTATATAATATTGATTAAATTTTAGGATTGGACAATAGTACATAGGTGAAAGTGGGCAATTCCATCTCCCCTGGAATTATATTTTCAGTACTGGGATTGAAATTTATTAAGATAAAAATATCCCTCTAAATACAATTTTATCATCTTCATCATTCTATAGTCCTATTTTCCCCTGCCATTCCATCCCTGTACAAAAAACTAATGAATAAAGAAATTATATTCCGATAAGTAAAACAAATTCATATAACCCATGTCTCCCTCACAACCTGAACAAAAACAAAGCATAAGAATCTATTTAGCATTTCTTAGAACTCATAATTCTGAACACCATATCTCCTCAACCCACAGTTGCACAAAAGCAAAAAAGAATACTGATTCTTTCATGTCCAAGGCTGCGTTCTGGAGCTTCGTAGAGAAGGTTGGGTAAGGAAGAGAGAGGAGATTCGTGAGTGAGTCTCTTGCTTCTTGGGAGGAAAGAAACGATCGGCCATGGCACTACTGTCACAAAACAGGACTCGGAATGGTACTATCTGAATGAGAAGAAATCTCTGAACGCCATAGATGATATCCCCTGGTTGAGCTATGGATCTGGGTTTTGGTGGAATCGTTCGGTTGGAGAGATTGTGGCCGCTGCGGAGGAGGAGGAGAAGAAGACGACAGGGGTTGCTTCCCTGGTGACTTCACAAAGAAGAAGATGGCGGCCGCTCAGTTAGAGATATTGGGGCTTAGGCCAAGAGGTAGTATGTTCTTTTCATTTGGTTAATTATAAAATCAAATTAATAAAATATTTTTTTTAAATATTATTTCATACTATATATAATTTTAAAGGTACATTTTCACTTACTGCGTATCAGACGATGACCTAAGTTTGGCGTGTTTGTCAGGGCATAACAACTAAACTATATTATGTTAATGAAACTAGCAGAATCTGCCGCAAACACTACACTAATTGTGTACTCCATTTTTAACCCTTGTGCCTCTGCACTCATGAGATGATAAGAAATGTTTTTGGGTGAATTATTACGAGGTCTAAAGGGAGATACTTAATTATTATAAAATTCTAATAACAAATTAGCAATATAAATTTGTTATTTTTTACTGAAATATGTTATTGCATATTTCTCAATTGCTATTGAATTTTTAGGTAATTAAATCTTTTTCTTTTTTGTCAACAAAAACTATTACTATTTTCGATCTTTAATATAATACTTACTTAATTTTTTAAAGAGATTAAAAAAACTAAATAATTTACTTTAAAATATTTATTTTTATCTTTTTTCTCTAAATTAATTTGTCTGACTTATAACTGATATATAATATAATAATATTTAACATATATACTATAATTGAATTATTTATTTAGTTTCTTTAATTTTCTTAAAATATTTAATTGGGTCTTATATTAAAGATCGAAAGAAGTATTATAAAGGAACAAAATTAAAATAAGTTCACAAAATATAACAAAAAAATGGCACCAATAGAAGTTAGATTTAATAAGAGGGGAACATTGCCAACTAAGATTTGAAATCCCACTAGAAAATGTGTCAATATTTTGTACTAAATAGTATTTTGAATAGTATTATCTCTAATAGGAGAATATCTATACTTAACAAAAAATAAATAAAAAGGCCTGAATAATTAGAAACCCTAACCCCGAACTAAGCTGTTGGAAAATAGGCATATCTACTGTTGTTGGTGGATTAGGGCCAAGTCAATTGGCATTGGGGTCATAATGTAAATACTGAAGTGATGGGGTATCAGTTGTAATTTACCCGTTGTGTTTGAATTGCATGGACCGAACAATTACAGGAACATGGATTGAGGGTTGAGGGTTGAGATGTTAGAGGTACCACCGATACACAATATGAGTGTGTTGCTTTCTCAGTTTTGATACACATGTTTAGATCATTTTTCTCACCCTCCACATTTTTCTGGTGATCTCTCTTTTTTGCTTCTCAATACGTTTGCTGTGTGTTAGTGTTTCGAGTCTGTCACGGTGTCCCGTTCACGTGTGGGTATTTGAATCTAGTTGACTGCCTTCAAGTACGCCTGAAAACTTGCATAAGCAAAGAAAAACAACACAGCCGGCACAAAAAACAACAAACAATACAGGGGCTTTATCAAAAGGCCTAATCTCTATAAGCCTGAGTCGCATATCTTATTGAAGGATTTACTTCCTTCAACTCATGTAGCCATGGAAGAAAATCCGGTAAACACTATGAAAACAAGGGATGTGGGATCACTAAACCACCCTATCTATCTCATCCCTTTTAGTGGTATGATTGCTAACCTCAGAGCAATTTTAAAAGAACCACGCAACGATTGCCGTGAGGTGAAGAGAATCAATACCAGCAATAGCAACACGATAGCTACTCGTAATAACAAAAGACACCACCAAACTTGGCCTATCTAGACACCACTGGATCTGTGTCAAGCCACCAGAATTCACCGCCAGTCCAAAAGATAAGAAATATTGCAAATAGAGGACTTACCAGAGCGAACTGCAATAAGAAGCCTTGAGACATGAGATTCTTCGTTAAAACTTTATAGCAATTCCCCCTTTTTTTGAACCAATAAGATGATAAGATGAATGCAAAGAATGTGGTTAAAAGAGAGTCAAGAAAGCAAAGAATGTGGTTAAAGGAGAGTCAAGCACCAAAAAGAGAAAAAAAAAAAAGGTATAGAGAACATGTTTAGAGAGAGTCAATAATAAAAAAAACAAAAAAGAACAATTGACATGCTTCATGTGGAGGGATCATGAGAGATTTCAAAGGGGAATAGATACTCAGGTTCTAAAAATAGCTGGGATTCGTTCCACCAACCTCTGTAGAAGTTACTCCCTCAACAAGAGCTCTCTTTTCTCTCCCCCTTCTCCCGACTCTCTAGAGGTGGTGGGAGCTCTTTCTCTCATCAGTTGGGCGATCAGTGTTTCACGGTGTTTCCCTCTCTGGCTCTGGTCGGGGGATGAGATGGCCATCTTTTATGTTAATCTTTGTTTTCTTTCATTTCTCTTTGGGTTTCTGTTGGTGGTGTCTCTGGTTATTACAGTAACAAACAGTTTGATGGATTCAATGGAAGCGATTCTCACATGATGTCTTTCATTCACATTTTTGGGGGTTGGGTTTTGATGAATCTCTTGAAATAACCTGACGTCTGATGTCTCTTTAAGGTTATTTTAAAAATTAAATTAAAGATCGTGTATAGTGTAACTTCGGGTAATTCTCTTTGATGAGCCAAAGATAAAATTGAATTCATAAATAACCAAATAAAATATAACCTAAACTAGAAAATAAGAATTTAATTTGATTGACTAACAAATAAATAAAATAAATTTAAAATAAATTTAAATAAAATATTTTTGGTATTAATTTAAAGAAAGTGATAATGAATGATAATAAGTGAATGGAATGAAAGTGAAAGTGATTAATAATAATAAAAATAACTTTCCAATTCAATAGCATAGGCAATTATAATTTTAATAGATATGGGAGTTAAAAATAATAAATCAATAATTATAACTAAATTTTTAATCCAACAACCGAACCACCTCGAATTTTCACAAAATATGTCAAAGTCATAATCTATTAACTGCCACCAGAATAATAAAAAAAACTAATGATATTAGAGTCTAATGTTTAAAAATAACTCAGATATTCAAAATAAAAAGAATCAAAGCTAACAAGTGACAAAATGATCCAATAATCAAAGCCACCTTATTTAATCACCAAATATTCACAATAATCTCAAAGCTTAACACAAAAACTAATCTCTCTTCTTTAGAACTACTTAGAGAACTGGAAATAATAGCTAGCAATATACAACCATTAACAAGAAAGACATTTCAAGTTATAGGGTAGGGGTTTCAATTCTAAATTAGAATAGAAGGAACCATATTTGGTATATCAAATGCATTAAGTGTGAGTTGTGCGTCTATGGAGCTTGGGGAAGGAGATATAAGTTGAGTATAGTTATATGTCCTTCACTTTCTGACCCAATGCCACCATCAAATAATTTAAAAACAGGAGAATTAAGATTATTCTGATCAATAGAAAAAAGAGAGTAAATTAGAAGTGAGAGTAGGATTAGAAGGGATTATGGCATTAGCAGGATCACTGCTATCCTCTTCTAATCTTCTAGCGCCACTCAACTGGGAAACTATGTTCGTAGCTTGCAGAATAGCTCTTTTATTATCAATTCCTCCAAAATCAAGAAATACACCTTCCTCAAGACTTTCAAATGCAAAATAGGTCTCATTCAAGTGGTTTACATCATTATCATAACATTCAATTGAACTAATACCCAAATAAGAACAGTCTTCATAACCATGATTTATAGCTTTTAAAAGATTAAATTGCACTTCTTAATCCTCAATCCCTATAGTAATAAGAATATTTTACATGTTAATTATGGTTTTAGTAGTTAGAAGGAATGGTATACCTAGAATCAAAATAATCTCAGTAGGGAGATCATTAGTTATATCAAGGATATAAAAGTCAGTTGAGAAAACAAAACATTTGATACTGGCACAAGGATATCCTCAAGAATATCTTTAAGGTATCTCACAGTCCTATCAGCTAGGCCAAGCACTATACTAATGTATTTTAAAGCTTTAATACCTAAGGTCTCATAGAGGTTTGTATGATATTAATTGTTGCACCTAAGTCAAGTAAGGAATGAGAAAATATAGTTTTACCTATGGTACAGGGGATAGTGTAGGTACTTGGGTCTTTATATTTAATGGACAATTGTGGCTTAAATAAGGTACTAACATTCAACCCTAGTTGGATTCTCTCTCACTATGTCTATACTTTCTCTTATTTGTACATAGGTCTTTTAAGAATTTAGTACACTTAGGCTTCTTTTTAATTAATTTAAGCAATAACACATTAACCTCAAGTTTGTTAAATATTTCAAACAATTGATAAATAATAGCAATCCTAGGCATAAATAGTAGCAGTAAGATGAAAAAATTGAAATAAAAGAAAAACCAAATAAAATAAATAGAAAAAAATTAAATAAATAAACCAAATAAAATGAAGCTAAATTTTTATTTTTTTTTAAAAAAATGCAAATGCAAATGTTATGAAAAATAACTAAAACATACCCAACAAACAAATAAATCACAATCAATGCTACTAGACACTTAGTTATTAGGGAATCAATTTCTTAGCTCCTCGACAATGGCGCTACTTGAAACAACCAACATTTGATATCGCCTTACGGTTACTTCAAAAATTAAATTAAGAATTGCGTATAGTGCAACCTCAGGTAGTTATCTTTGAGGAGCCAAAAATAAAATTGAATTCTTAAATAACTAAATGAAATGTAACCTAAATTAGAAAATGTGAGTTTGATTTGATTGACTAATAAATAAATATAATGAATTAAAAATAAATTTAAATAAAATATTTTTAATATTTTTAATTTAAAGAAAGTGATAATGAATGATAATAAGTGATTTGAATGAAAGTGAAAATTATTAATAATAATAAAAGCAATCATCAAATTAAATAGCGCAGGCAATCGTAACTTTAATAGATATGAGAGTTAAAAATAATGAATGAACAAATATAACTAAACTTTTAATTCAACAACTGAGCCATCTCGAATTGTCACAAAATATTTGTCAAAGTCCTAATCTATTGACTTCCGTCAGAATAAGAAAATAAGAGTAATGATATTAGAGTCCATATTTAAAATAACTCAAAGATTTAAAATAGAAAGAATCAAAGCTAACAAGTGACAAAAAGATCAAATAATTAAAGCCACATTAAAAAATCACTAAATATTCACAATAATCTCAATTAAAAGTCTAACCAAGATTAAAGTAAATGAAATTAAAATTAATTAAAGAATGATGTCAAATATTAAAAAAAAATTAGTCATAATAATTCTCAAGAAATATAAATAAATCAATATAAGGCATCCTAATAATTATAAAATTATTCTAAGATTTAAGAATTATAAAAGAATTAATAGGTCCCCTTTTGAGCTTACGTCTTTGCCATTGAGTTAGAAGATTTAGACACACTAGCCACTGACTACCATCAAAGCCCACGCTGCCATCAAGGGTTCACTGAGAAACATGGTTAATGACGAAGAGGAAAAGGAGGTCTTTCGCTGTTTGCCATTACTGATTTTCTATTCCCTGGTCAACGTCGTTCTGCAGGTGTTGTGCATGTATGATTCTCCTGGCTATGTTCTGTCACGACTTGAGGAAGACGATTGCGTTGTTGGAGGTGTGAAGTGAACAGAGGGTGACAATGATGATGTTGACGATGAGGATGGGGGTGATGATAGAAGTTGTACGGTGGAGTGGAGGTTTGATGAAGATGGTTGAAGGTGTGGCTTGCTGAAGCTTTCCCTTCGTCTTTTGTTTCTCGCGGCAACACACCCTCCCTGGTTTTGCATGCGCATCCTTTTAAAAAGCTGAAGGAAAGAATAATAAACAAAACTTGAGATTTGGCCCATGGATCCTCAGGGACAATATCTAAATTTATAGTTATTTGTTGTCATTTGAAAATTTTAATTTCTCCTAAATACTTAAAATATAAATCATAATAATGTAATACTTTTTATTCTAAAAATAATTATTTTAGAAAAATAAATAATAAAATATGATAATTATACTCTGTTAAACACTAATTCACTATAAGATTCAATCATTCAAATGATATACAGATAATATAATTAATATTTAAAATAATGACAACAAACTATTAAAATAATATAACTAAATATATAAAAATATAAATTTTTTCTTCTTCTCAGAGGATACATCTTTCAGAGGACTTTTATTAGTTGTTGGTGGCAGTGAATCCAAAGGGAAATCAGAGGCGAAAGTACGTTCATTCCGTCTTTATTTGTCGATGTGCAATTGCCAGTGATCATATCTTCTTCTTCTTCGTCTTCTTTATTAATAGCAATAGGTGTTTTAGCTTCTTTAGGATCTTCTCATGGAGTTTTTTCAACCAGTATAGTTGGTTTCTTACAGATAAGAGGGGTGGGTCCTTTTGGGGGTGGTTTTTCAAACCCCCACCCTTTACTATGGCATTGATGCTAGCGACTGCATTTCTCTCCCCATAGTTTCTAACGGACGAAGATGGCTGAAGTTCTTGGCAACGGCGGCTAGCTTCCCTTAAGTCTTTTTAGGGTTAGGGTTTCTTTCCCTCTAGGGTTTTTTTGGTTTCTAGTTGTCTGGGGATTATTGTTTCAGACTTTGTTATTGGGCTTTGTATCTGTTTGGATTTTAAATGAAATTACTAGTTTCTAGATCAAAAAAACAAAACCTCTGCGAAAGTCTCTGCTTTACTAACAAGACTCACTTTGAGCAAGCAATATGGTTTTACTACTGTGTTGATTTATACATATTCTATAGAGGCTTTTCTTTTTGCTTTTTTTTTTTATAATATTAATCAGATCCTATTATCAAGTATCCCAGTTTTAGAGTTCATAATTGAACCTCCCAACATATGCATCTATTCTAAAAATAAAACTAAAAAATAGGGCCTTATATAACTATAGCAACTCTATGTTAGTTATATGGAGGCTTTTCCAATGAATAATGTTGGACTGTAGACCTCGGCGACCTATGTGAAAAGAGATAATCGATATTAGGAATATGATTTACTGAGTTGGGAAGTTGAAATCATATATGAACTAAGGGGTACTTTCCATTACAATTTTTTTTTTTTTTGGGAAAAGAAGCTCACTACATTAGTGATGGTATGTGGATTCTTCATGATTTACATCCTGGATGTCAAGCACGTGTTGAGCATGACAAAGCGGATAGCCTGTCTACATTTAGTGAATGACCTAGTGTATAACTTATAATCAATTGTTAAACTTGCCATTCTATTCAAAAACAAAACAACAAAAACAGTCAACAGGCAGGATTTACGCATAACATATATTTAAAAATTTATTAATAAATAATTTATAAATATTTTTTTTAATTTTAAAGTATATTTTGACCTTATTAAATCCGGACTCAATTAACTTAAATTTTTATTTGATTATATATATAAAAAGACTGCACACAAAGGCTCGTATCACATGATGTAGATACTTTTATATACGGGTGTGTATATATATATATATATATTTATAAGAATACACTGTTCATGTCCATTTTCCAAAAATAAAACCCCCGGAGCAGTTAGTTAAAGGAACGAGTCATCAAGGAATATATTTGTTGAACTCGTCTTGCCAGCTCAATAATGGAAGTTGTCAAATGTCAATGTCAAATCCAAAGAACAAAAATAGTAACAGACCAAAAAGATTCGTTATGAGGGAAAAGTGAGTTTTTCTTGCCAAACAAAAAATGCTCTCCGCCGCCTTTGAAAGGGTTTTAAAGGAAAATCCTCCTAATTGAGAAGTCTCTGGCGTTTGTGAAGGCCCAACACGATTGGGTTGGTTTAGCCTAATTGTTGTGGCTTAAGGTTGAGTTTGTTAACTCTCCCAGAGTGCTGTAGTTAGCCATGACCGTCCAACATTGACGCTATGGGATCCAAGTCGGCAGACCCCTATGACTCTTTCAGCTTAGTCTCCATCTGAGCTACGTGAGTATGTCAAAATTATCAATAGAAGTTAATTTAAATAGTAAGTGATTTCATATCACTTAACTGAGGTATTGATTTCAATTATTAGCATATGTAAAAAATCCCTGTTGAGAGACTCACCCACCATAGGTAGGTGTGCGACGCGGGTTAGATCCAGATATAGTCAGGGTAAAACTCCAGTAACCCGGGTAGACAAAAAAAAAGAGTATGTCAAAATTAATATAGACTAATTATTAAATATTTAAATTTAATTATCATTATTTAATTAATATAATTAATTACATACTATTATCTTTGCTATCTCAGCTGGTAGAGGAGTCTCATCTTATGACATGTATAGTAATGCCACATCTCACCCTAAGTAGGTGTGACCCCTCACTCCTGTATGATCTCTTCCCTCTATAGATTAAATTGAAACAGTAATTATTTACATATTGTATAAACAAACACAATATATAAATCATAATTTTACATATTGTATTCATCATATGCAATAGCGAAACTCTTTTACCCAATCTTATGCTGCATTGTCTGCTGCCTCACATTGTCCAAATTCCTCAATGTGAAGGCCTAAACCAAAATGTAATAATATTAATAAAAATTTAAAAAAAAATAAAATTAATGCAATAATATTAATATCATATGTACTTACTATTCATGTGAGATCCTTAAGTATACATAGTAGACCCAGTTTTGCTTCAAGATCTCATTGGGTACATATGGCACAATGTCCTATAATGGCCTCATCCGGTTGCCGTTCTTCTCCCGCCATAAATCTTCTCTCTGATTCTTCCACGATGTCCTTATCCTCTTGAGGGTATCTTCTTCAACTCCTATCCCACTATGAATTTGATCTGGAATTAGATAAAATACAAAAATTTAATCATTATATAGATTATGTACATTGAATATATATTATATATAATATACATTAAATCTATATATAATATAAATATATATATTATATATACATTATATAGATTAAATGTATTAAATCTACATATAATATCTATATTATATCTATCTAACAATCTATATTAATATAGATTATATAGATTAATTAAATAATTAATCTATATATTTAATTAATCAACTAATTAATTACTTTAAATAAAAATATATCTTACATTAATCATCTTCTAGGTTGCATCCTTTTGTTATGCTTCGACCTTCTTACAGTCCTTCATGTGAATCGGCTGCAAGGTCTACTGCCTATCGACTAGGTTCAAGTACTTATTGTATAGGCCTAAATCACTTAGTGGCAACATCACTCGTCTTCTGGTAATCATAGACAACTCTTTAATAATGAGCGTTATGTCACCTGTGGCCCTAGGAGTCTACACCAAGTATTTTAAAATTTAATTACATATGAATTAAATATAAATAACCTTTCGTATAAATAAAATAATTACCTACAAACTTCACATCAAAGTTGCCCTAACACCTTCGAGCATGGTGAGGCTCATGTTGGGTCGGCTGATCTTCCTCCTCCTAGGGTTGTTTATACCCCTGATCCTCCTCTTCCTCCTCCTGAGTATGTTGATCTTGATGAGGAGTTATAACATCTACCATGAAGTCTATGATCCCTTCCTCGCTATGATAGTAGTTGTCAATGCTGATACCTAGCTCATGAATTGTACAACATGTAGAAATACTCGTTATAGAAAAAAGATCCTCAATGGGTGTAGTGGGATCAATCACTCCTTCCCAGATTGTTGACTCATCCTAATAAAATAAATAAATGATAAAATAATATCAAATAATAACAATTTTAAAAACACAATAAATAAATACATAAAATAATGTCAAATAATAATAATTTAAAAAATATAATAAATAAAAGTATAAAATAATATCAAATAATAATGATTTCAAAAACACAATAAATAAATGAATAAAACAATATCAAATAATAATAATTTTAAAAACATAATAAATAAATAAAATAATATTAAATAATAATTTCAAAAATACAATAAATAAATTAATAAAATAATTTTAAAAATATAATGAATAAATAATTTCAACTAATAATAAAATAAAAAATACTATAAAGAAATAAAATAAAAAATACTTAAGAAAAATTTACAATTAAATTTAAATTTTTACCTTAAAATACAGAGTACTTTGTAAATCTTGATCTAGATCTGATGTGTGTAGGGAATTTGGTAGAGTCTTGCCTCACAACTCGCTAAAGGTGTGGCAGTAACGGTGGTACTGTATATCTATATGGTGGTATTTTTTAGTGGTTTTGCCAAATTAATAGAAAATGCAACTATAGGGTGAATTGCCTCTAGCCATGTGTCTTGACCCCTTAGTAATTGTTGACATTTTCTAATGGTTCAGGGGTAACCACTAGAAAAGTCAATCACTGACCCTTCTAGGTGTCAAAACTGTTAGAAAATGACTAATAACTACTAGAAATGTCTATACATTTTCCAGCGATTTGTAGAACTGTTAGACTTTTTGTTGACATTCTATATTTTTCATCTATATTTGTAGTTGTTACTCTCAAACCGCTAGAAATGTAGCTAAAGGGGTTAGAATTTCTAGCTATTTTTCCATACTAGCTAGAAATCCTATGAGTTTCTAATGATTTACATGAACTGCTACAAACTAAGTGCTGCTAAAATAAGTTATGTTTTTGGTAGTGAGACTCTGAATCCCTTCCTAAATCGTACTCTAATTGCCCTTGTTCCAAAAATTCATAACCCCAGCTATATTAGTGAATTTAGGCCTATTAGTCTATGCTTTATTATCTACAAAATTGTGACTAAGCTCATTGTTAATAGGCTCAAGGATCTTATGCCTGAGCTTGTAAGCTATTATCAATCCAGCTTTATTCAGGGCCAAAGCATCATTTATAATATTATCATTGCTTAGGAAGTCGTTCATTTCATGAGAAGGAAGCAAGGCAAAGGATGTTGGATGGCCATAAAGTAGATATTGAGAAAGTCTTTGATAGGCTAAGATGGGATTTTATTGAGGACACCTTAAGAGATGTTGGGTTGACTACTGCTATGGTCAATCTTATTATGAATTGTATAAAGTGTTATGGAATGGTAAGTCTTCGAAGCCTTTTGCACCAAAGTGTGGGATTAGATAGGGTGATCCTTTATCTACTTATATATTTGTATGGAACAACTTTCACAGGGGAAGTTCAGAAAGGGAATTGGAAAATTATCAAATTAGGGCTCACAGAATACCTCTTTCATACTTATTTTTCACAGATGATATAATTATTTTTGGCCATACCACTGCTGATTAGTTGGAGGTGATTAAGAGAACTCTTAATGTTTTCTGCCAATCCTCTGGCCACAAGATCAATCAAGCTAAACCTAAGATCTATTTTTCAAATGATGTCTACCAATTACTAGGCATGCCATTTGTCAGTATCTGGGCTTTCATCAAACTAAGACTCTTGGTATGTACTTGGGTGTTCCACTAATTACTGGTAGAGTTTCCTCAAGCACCTATAAATGTATACTTGAACGGATTAGTTCTAAACTTGTAGGCTAGAAGTGTCGATCACTTTCACTAGATTGTCTTATCACTCTAGCCAAGATTGTGCTCTCATCTATTCCCACTTACACCATGCAAAGTATCTTGATTCCTCCCTCCTGCTACAAAGAAATTGAGAAAATTATAAGGAAAATTATTTGGGGTTACCCTGATGAGCAAAAAGGCATAAGTTTGGTGAGCTGGAATGAACTTTGTAACCTATGAGGAATGGTGGTGGTGGAATTTTCAGAAATGAATCATAGAACAAGGCTTTTATGTATAAGCTAGTGATATCAATTTTTTTCTCAATCCTGTGCTCTTTGGGTCATGGTGCTTAAGGGTAAATATACAGTCAACAATATAATACCTCCTATTGCTAAATGGAGCTTCTCTTATTTTTGGAAAGGCCTTATAAAAGTTTGGCAGGATGCTTCTTCTCATGTGGAATAGAGCTTTGAAAATATCAATTGGAGCTTTGAAGATATCAATTGGGGTAAAATATGGAAGTTGCTTAAGGGTCACAAGGGTTTGAACATTCACATGGCTGTTGATAAAAGGAAAATTGCTGACTAATGATGTGTTATAGGAGAGGTACTAGTAACATAGAAGACATCAATCATGTTTTTAAGCACTACCCTTTTAGCTTCATTAGTTTGGAAGAAAGTTCTACCTCAAGGCATGTGCACTAATTTCTTCCAAGCTAATTTGATTCATTGGCTAACTCAGAAATTTACTGACCCAATAGAGGATCTTACTTGGAAGATTGGTTTTTGCACAACTTGTTGGAAATTATGGGAAGTTAGAAACCATCCAATTTTTACTAATGACACATATATGATAGAGAACATAATACTTACCATTACAATCTTCGTTAGTCATACTGCCAAGAATTTTTCTACTTTTAGGAGCTTATTACACTTGCCTCATGTAAAGATATTGTAGAGATATTATACGATATGTGAATATCCTATATACGATTGTAGAGATATTATACGATATATGAATATCCTGTAATTAGTACATATGATACGATATGATATTATATCATTAATTTGTAGGGTTCCCTATTGTGTATATATATATGGATTCAACATATCAATAAAATAAGTAATTTTCTCTCTGAATCAATATGGTACTAAAGCAGTAAATTTGGGTTAATCTCCAGTTGGTTTTTGGCGTCTGTTTTCTGGAGTTCTTGTTTCTATTTTCTGACAGCACTATGCTTGCCGCTAACGTCCCACTTTTCCAACGGTGTTGCACTCCTTGGGGATTAATTCACCTTCCTGAGCATACCCCTAAAGTTTCATGCCCTGGTTTTGACTATTCCATACTGGCTCTTTCGTTTATGATCTATATTTTCTGGCTACAGATTTAAAGTTTCTGATTCTAGATATGTTTGTTCATTGAGGTGATTTTATTTGATCTCTGGAGTAGTCTTCCTTTACTTGTTTGGATATTTGTTCCTATGGAGCTCCCAATGAAGCTACGATAATTAGGTAATCTAGTTCTTTTGGTTAATCGTTGTCTGGTTGCTTTAATTTTCAATACTAATCTGTTTTGATGGTGGCAACTAAATCTACCACAATTTTTGAGATGGTTCCAGTAGTCACTAAGATTATTGAATACAAATTAAGTTGGAGAAATTATCTAGATTGGAGTAAATCTATTCGTATTTATTTTTAAAGTATTGAGAATGAAGGTCACTTGACCGATGATTCTCCAGAAGAGAAAGATCCCTCTCGCAAGTTATGATTAAGGGATGATGCATGGCTTCTCTTATAAATCTGTAACTCTATTGATAGTGAGATCATGCCCTCTATTACTCACTGTGAATTTGTTAAGGAACTAATGGACTACTTAGCATTCTTATAATCAGGCAAGAATAATATTTCTTAAATACACGAGGTTTGCAGATCTTTCTATTACGCCGAGATATCATATGATCATCCCCTTACATCCTTCTTTTGCATCGATATACGACTACTCGTTCTCAAATTTTATCTGAGGCTCATCTCCCCTCTCTTGAAAAAGCCTTCTCTCGTGTGTTGAAAACTGAACAAATCTCTTCATCGGCCTCTACTGTGCCTACTAGCGCATTGCTCAATCGTGGTCAGAATAATACTCGTGGGCTACCCAATCATCGTAGTCCTACACCAGGGGGTTCTAATCAGGAGTCGAATGATATGATTTGTTACTATTGTAAGGAGCCAGGTCATACGAAACGTACGTGTTGTAAACTTCAGAACAAACAGAATCAATAAAATTCTGCACATGTGGCCACGACAACTAATGACATGGTTACCATCTTTTCTATTGAATATGCTCAATTAAAGTCTAGCAATCCTCCTGTTAGTGCTACTATTGCAACAGGAATGATACTACTGACCTTGTCTCTTCTTCCTCTAAATGGATCATATACTTTAGTGCTATTGACCACATGACAGGTAACTGCTATCTCTTCTCTATTTACAATTCTTATGCCAACCCTTCTAACATCACCATTGCGGACGATTCTCAATCATGTGTTCTTGGGTCTGGCACTGTTGAACCTACCTCTTCTATTCATTTAGACTCTGTGCTCAATATTCCTAATCTTGCTGTTAACCTTTTGTGTCCTAGTAAACTTACTCGTCAATTAAACTGGTGGGTCTCACTTTTCCCTGATCATTACTTGATACAAGATCTTTTGACGAAGAAGATTATTAGTAGAGGCTACGAATATGGCGGTCATTACTTCCTTGATGATCAGGGGTCGCGTGCGGTGGCCTGTGCCAGTGGTGTCACTCCTTTTGAAGCACATTGTCATTTTGGTCATTTGTTTTTATCATCTTTAAAAAAAGTTTATCCTCAGTTTCAGCATTTGTCATCCTTAAATTGTGTCATGTCAATTTGCGAAACATCATTGTTTTCCTTTAGTTTCTCGAGTCAATAAACGAGCTTCGTCTCCTTTTGAGTTAGTGCTCTATGATGTTTGGGGTCCGTGTCCAGTTGAGTCCAAAGCTGGTTTCAAGTACTTTGTTACACTTGTTGATGATTATTCCCATACTACTTAGTTATATTTAATGAAAAATCATTCTGAGTTGTCCTCTCATTTTTGTGCATTTACTGCTGAAATTAAGAATCAATTCAATATTTCTATCCATACTTTGCGTAGTGATAATGCTAAAGAATATGTTTCTGAATCATTTTGCTCCTTTATGCTTCAAAATGAGATTCTCCATCAATCTTCTTGTGTGGATACACTGGCTCAGAATAGCGTTGCAGAAAGAAAAAATTGCTACCTATTAGAAGTAACCCTTGCTCTTCTGTTTCAAATGTAGGTTCCAAAACCTTTTTGGACCGATACGGGCTCCACTGCTTCCTTTCTCATTAATCGCATGCCTTCCTCTGTTCTTGATGGTCACATTCCCTACACTACTCTCTTTTCTTTCAAACCTTTATTTCCCATTAACCCAAAGATTTTTAGATGTGTGTGTTTTGTTCGAGATGTGAGTCCAAGTGTCTTTAAATTAGATCCTAAGTCCCTCAAGTGTGTCTTCCTTAGCTACTCTCGTATTCAGAGAGGTTATAAGTGTTTCTCTCCATCTCTTAATCGTTACATGGTTTCTGCTTATATTACTTTTGTAACATCGCAGACCACTCCCTCGTGGATATTGTCTCTGTTTATAATTGTAGCAAAGAGCAAGATTTTATTTCCCTGGGTACAGCTGTAGCCACCCAAAAAATACGTCTACGAGAGGAAGGTATCCGCACCCTTATAAAGCATACTGTGAAGTTCCACATCAGTTGGGAAGGGGAACAAAGTATGCTTTATAAGGGTGTGAATACCTTCCCCTCGTAGACGCGTTTTCTGGGTGGCTATGGCTGTACCCAGGGAAATAAAACCCTGCTCTTGGCTACGGTTGCAAACAGGGACAATATCCACGAGGGAGGGGTCTGGGATGTTACAACTTTTCAGGAATCTATTGCTTATTTTAACTTCTTCTCCACCTACGGAGGAGGATACTCTTCTAGTCTACTCTGTCCTTCCCTCACCATCATCGGCCCGGCTCCCGTACTAGCACCTGGTTAACCACCTTTATCTCGGGTTTATACCAGACGTTTGAAGGACACAATTACTGTTGTTACACCAGATTCTACCCTACCATTGTCTACTTCCTCATCAGATCTTATGGAGAGCATTACTCACCCTAAGCCTGTCTTGGTCCCTACCTCTGAGTTACCTCTTGTTCCTAATCTAGATCCCTCCATTGATCTACCCATTGCCCTCCGTAAAGGTAAACACACTTGTACCTATCCTATTTCATCTTTTGTGCATAAACTACCTCTCCTCTACTTCTTGTGCCTTTGTTGCTTCTTTAGACACTATTTTCGAGGCCTTATCCCACCCGGGTTGGCGTACTGCTATGGAGGAGGAGATGGTGCCCCTTGATCGTGCATGTACTTGGTCCTTAGTGGATTTACCAGTGGGAAAGAAAGTCATTAAGTGTAAATGGGTGTTGACCCCTAAAACTAAGGCCGATGGCACCCGCAAACATCTTAAAGCTCGCCTTGTTGCTAAAGGCTATGCTCAAAAGTATGGTGTTGACTACTCTGAGACTTTTTCTCTCGTGGCCAAGCTCTCCTCTATTCTTCTCTTTATCTCTCTGGCCGTTACTTATGGTTGGGATCTTTCTCAACTGAATATCAAAAATGCTTTCTTACATGTGATCTTCTTGAAGAGGTGTACATAGAGAAACCTCCCGATTTTATTGCTCAGGGGGAGCGTGGTAAAGTGTGTCATCTTAAGAGACTTTATACGGCTTAAAGCAAAGTTCTCAGGCATGGTTTGATAGATTTAGTACTGTCGTGAAAGAGTTTGGCTTGTACTAGAGTAAGTGTGATCATTCTGTGTTCTATCAGAGAACAAGTGTTGGCATAATTCTACTAGTTGTGTATGTCGATGACATTGTGATTACAGGGAGCGATACCTCGGGGATCTCATCACTAAAGTCATTCATTAACTCCTATTTTCAGACAAAGGATTTGGGTTCATTAAAGTACTTCTTGGGAATTGAAGTTATAAGGAGCAGGAAGGACATCTTATTAACTCGGAGAAAATATGTTCTTGATCTGCTAAAAGAAACTAGCAAACTAGGAGATACCCCAACTAGCTTTCCTATGGTTTATAATCCTCTACTTGATGCTGATGGTAATATACCATATGACAATCCCGTTGAAACTGCTAAGAGCACGACGTTTGAGAACCTAGAGAGGTACATGAGATTGATTGGAAAATTGAATTATCTTACAGTTATCCATCCTGATATCACTTATCCAGTGAGTTTCCTTAGCCAATTTATGGTCTCTCCAATTGTTCGACAATGGGAAACCTTAGAACATGTGTTACATTATTTAAAGGGATCTCCAAGTCGTGGGCTATTGTACAAGAATCATGGCCATATGGATATTGAGTATTTTTGTGATGCCGATCATGATGGATCAAAGGCCACAAGACGATCAACTACAGGATACTATGTATTTGTAGGAGGAAATTTGGTATCTTGGAGAAGCAAGAAACATAATGTAGTGTCATGATCGAGTGCGGAAGCGGAATATAGAGCCATGGCACAATCTGTATGCGAGATAGTCTGGATATATTAGTTAATGAAGGAGGTTGGCATTAAAATCTCATTACCATCAAAGCTGTGGTGTGATAATAAAGCGACTATACACATAGCTTCTAATTTGGTATTTCATGAACGCAAGAAATATATTAAGATCGACTACTATTTTATTCGAGACAAGCTCAAGGAAAATTTTATTTCTACAAGATATGTGAGATCCAGTAATCAATTAGGCGATTTTCTCACTAAAGCTCTTAATGGGGTTCGGATTGAATATCTTTATAACAAGTTAAATATGATGGATATCTATACTCTAACTTGAGGGGGAGTGTAGAGATATTGTAGAGATATCATACGATATGTGAATATCCTAGATACGATTGTAGAGATATTGTAGAAATATTATACGATATGTGAATATCCTGTAATTAGTACATATGATACGATATAATACTGATATGATATTATATCATTAATGTCTAGGATTCCCTATTGTGTATATATATAGATTCAACATATCAATAAAATAAGTAATTTTCTCTCTGAATCAACACCTCACATAGCACCTTATGTATATTTTTCTTCTAAGTTCTAGGTAGTCTTTCAATTTTGATTTATTACTCCAAATGTAATCACAATATTCTTCCTCCACTTAAGTGAGGACATCTAATAAAATTTAAAGATACTGTCCTCTTTTCCCCAAAATAATAAGAGACCAATATCAATATTTATCCTTGGCCAAGCCATTGCTACCTTTTCATGAGCTGATAGTGCCAAGCACTTCTTCTCGCCTTCCAAATATAACCCCTTTCTCATTAGTCGGCCTTTATTTATTTTCCCCACACATCCAACATATTGTCTCTCGTATGCAAAACTTGAGTGAGTACAAATGATAGAAATGTTTATGGTATAGGATACCTATAAGAATCAACAAGGTTCATTATATGTACTTTTTTAAACAACAGGGACGAAGCATTTCTTTGTGTTGTGACACAGAGAAAAGAGTAAAATTAACGAAGTACTCGGACTTATATAATATATATTTAATTAATTAAAAAATTTAGTTATATTAGTTAATATATTATATATTTTCTAAAAATAACCATATTTCTTAATTTTCTATTTTCTTTTCTTAATTATTATTAAAAATTTATCAATAGAGATAATTTAAAAAAATAGACGGATATAAAAAAAATTTATATTCAGAATAAAGATCAACTAAGCACTAGAAAAGTATTATTTGAAAAAAATTTAATCTAGCAAATTTATTTCAAAAAGCTCCCAAAAAAAATTCTAAAACTTTATTGTAGCTCAGGGGCTGAACTAAAATTAATTTTGTGATACTAAAGAACAGTAATATCCCTTTAGTAAAAAAAAAAGAAGAATATAGGTTTTGACAAAAAAATTAACAAGATAAATAAGAGTATTAACAAGAAAAATATACACTTTAACAAGGATAACAAGAAATTAACAAGATGAATATAAGAATTAACAAGAATAATAAATATATACATAAGACGAATAATATTAATAAAAAGAATATAAGTTTTAACAAGAATAATAAGAAAATTAATAAGACAAATAAAAACATTAACAAGAAGAATAAATACTTTAATAAGTTAAATATGGATTTTAGCAAGATAAATAGGGTATTATTAGTGTTCTTGTTTATCTTGTCAACGCTTCTATTCTTCTTTCTTGGTGAGAAATTTTTGTCTTTTGGCATCATAAAATTAATTTCATTTCAGCTTTTTGGACTACAGTGAATTTTCATAATTTTGTGGTAATTTTTTGAAATAAATTTCTTATTGAGGTCTTTATCTGAAATTTTCCCTATTATTTAATTCTCTGATTTCTTTGAAGCTACATTTTTTTAGATGAGGGTTATCTTTTTCTTCGCCTGTTCATTTATATAACCAGCCCAGAGCATTTTGACCTTTTTATTGTTTGTTTTGTTCGCACAAACTTTTCACTGGAATTCACGTCCTTGATAAAAAGTGTTAGAAGAGTGTCTGTGGAGGGGATTAAGATAACTTATGCTACCAACAAACCGGCCAGTAGAGCTTGTTAAACATTTTAAAATATCATATATATCAAATTCTTTAATCTCATATATACTATTTTTGTAATATTTTTATTTAATTTAAATCTATATAAAAAATATACACAGCAAAATATAATTAGAGAACTTATCATAATAAATATAAAAAATTTGATATAAGTATTGTTCTAAAAAATTATCAAAGGCTTGATAAATTAGATTAGTATAATACCATTTAGTTTCTAAAAAAAATCAATATTAATATATGATTAACATTTATAATAAGTATTCTTTTTCATAATACTAAATAGTGTGTTTATTCGTGTAAACAACAGACAATGCTCATTCAGTCGTAAATACATGAACTAATTATAATTATATAATTTATTTTAATTTTAAATATAAAATTTTAATACATTTTATTTTTATTATTTTTTATCAAATTAATTTAATTAATTTATAAAATAATACTCATCTAATAATAAATATAATATATATTTAATTAATTTGATTAAATTAAAAAAATTAGTTAAATTAACACATTTTTTCTAAAATATCTTAATCATCTTCATTAATACTCTTTACCATTATATTATTTGATTATTGTTCAGCAAACATTAATAAAAGTAATTTAGAAAAAATAGATAAGTATGATAGATATATATTATATTTATGACTAATTTTTTTTAATTATATCTTATATTAAGAATCAGAAAAATATATAATTTAATATTATAAGTAAATATTTTAAAGAGATTATATCACCTTTATTATAATTAAATAATTAAATTTTTTAATTAATCTATCCAGATTAAATACCTAGACTATGATCATGGACCATCAATATGTTTCATACATTTACTGATTTAATTACATGTTATCAATTGAACTACCACTATTCTTGAACAGTTATTTATATTTTTAGACGTGTTCATTATATTTTTGCTATTTAATTTAAGCATCTGATACTTGATCCCAAATAAAGGATAGTCACTAATCCAGATTTGTGTGTAATCAAATCAAAATAAAGAACCGCTTATGTTAGTGGACCCGCCATGCCAAAAACAAAATTTCAAATGTTCCAGATTATTATTTGAAAATGTTTAATTAATTATTGGTTTTTCATTTTTCAATTCGCTTAATTAATTAATGACGATTTTTGAAAAGCTTAAAACAGTGAATTTGCAATATGTCCCATGCCCTTGCTCACTGCTAGATATGTTATGGATCCCTTGACTTGACCTTCAGGCTGACGATGGCTAAAGGGAAACCTCCTCTGAATCAAGAACCGGTGAAGACCGTTAATAGTTTATCAAAGAATTCAAAATTAACTGGATATCCCGGTTTCCCGAGATCCGTTCTCCACCGTAACATGAGATTAGCGCCGCCGTGAAACTTCTTCCGTACATATAATTACCGGTTGACTCCGGTCATAACTCAGGCGTCTTTTTTAGAGGGGGAATATTCATATTCGTATTTTCTTGAGAAAAAAACATGGAAAGGCAAAAAAAAAAAAAAATTAGTGAGAGAGAGATACAACACCTTCAACACGAAGAGAGAGAAGGAGACCGCCCGCTATTGCTAGACAGAGAAAGTGATTGGATTTAATTTTATCTTATTTCTTTCGCTTTTGGGTCTTGAGTGTGAGTTTGTTTGGGGGGTCTAGAGGCTGTCTCCGTCCCGTATCGTTCTTGGACCGCTTCTTTCCTGAGCTTCACGGAGGGAAGGGAGAGAGAGGAAAACCTAGGGGAATTTTGCGTCGACTGGATACTGTTTTGAAAAATTTACGTGTGTTTCTTGTTGAATTAAAGTTGTCGAGGATCTGAGCTAGGGTTTTCAATCGTGGCTATCAAGTTTGTGTGATACAACCGTTTGGATTTGAGGAGGCAATTGCAATGTTGATTGGAAATGCGATTATGAGTGGATTTTAGCTCCGATCTTAAAAAAGTTGCCTAAATTTTTGAGTGAAGCAATGGATGCCGATTCCTCGATGTCACCAGAAAGCGATCACGATCGTGCCGTTCAAAATCATACTGCTAGTCAGGCTCCGGCAACTATGGATAGAGAGCAGCCAGGAGAGGAGCCGTCATCCGGAGGCGCGTCTCAGGCACAGTCGCCAGCGCAGCAGCAACAACAACAGCAGGCGGCTGCTCAGGTGCAGCAGAATCCTGTTGTTGGACCTAGGCTGGCGCCAACTTACACTGTTGTGAATGCAATTTTAGAAAAGGAGGAGGATGGGCCAGGGCCGAGGTGCGGCCACACTTTGACGGCGGTGGCAGCTGTTGGAGAGGAGGGTACACCTGGATGCATTGGTCCGAGGCTGATTTTGTTTGGTGGTGCCACTGCCCTTGAAGGGAATTCTTCGGCTGCTGGGACTCCTTCATCCGCCGGGAATGCTGGCATACGTATGTGTTTCATTAATCAACTATCTTTTTGTATTATGCTCCGCACGTTTATCATAACTCAGATTATGGATATTCAAACTCAAGCGGCGTAACTATTGTCGTTAAGTGTTAGGATTAGAATTTGGAAAGTTTGGTTGCACCCACTGGCCAATTGTTTTCGTCTAGTTATCATTGCATTTTGAGTGAGTATCCAATTGCCCTGTTGTTATATACGATTAAATGTAACAAATTAATGATTTTCTGGCCTATTCAATTTTTGTGACATCTGTTGGTCTTTGGTCCCTGTGAACTAAAACGTTTCCTAATAAGGGTATTATGTTGTTCACAAACTTTGCTTTTTTGGGTACAAAAGTCTCAGAACAGATTATTTAAATTGATGGCAGGGAATGGAAGTGGATAGTATCCTTTAAGAAAAAATAGAATAATTTAGGTATATATGCTTGGATATGAATTTATCATTTATGGAACTTTCACGCTTGTCGTACTATGTTTCCTGTATATTTTGGTGAATACATTTCGAACTTGCAAAGTATAGGTTAAAACGTTTCCAGTTCATCCTCTTTAGGCCCACTTTTCGTGGGAATATGAAGTTGAAGAGGGATATGGTTCATGGGAGCGCTTCATTCCATTCGCTTTCTTTAATTCGTTTGTGATGGTGCACTTGAACTGCAGCTTCTACAGTCGCTGTTATGTTAAAAAAGAAACATAATTTCCTGTTGTATTTCTCATTTATAAGTTGCTAAAGCTGTTTGTGTTGGTGATTCATCAATCTAGGTGGAAATGTAGACAGGAGAAATGAATGGCCTTTTTTCCTTTCCATTTTGCCTATTTGATTTCAAATTATGATAAACCTTCCCAATTGTTGTTTCAGACTTTCAGTGGCATAGGAACCTCATGGACCAATTTTATACTCTAGAATGTTCATTATCTCAGTTTATGTTGTTAGCAGCATTTACTACAAATAATGTTGCAAATGATGGCATTTATAGAAAATGCAAATGCAGTCCAGTTTCAATATAATTTCCATGCACTGTTTCATGTTTTAGGTCACCGTTGTTGTATGTCATTTGAAGCACTAAATGAAGTGATCCTAGTTGGATGCTTTCCTTATTTATCATTACTGTTAAATATGGATGTTCGAATTTAAATAATGAGAACTTTAATTGGTGCAAACGTTCTTGAATTTATGGGGATTTGTTGTCATCTGCTTGTCAACCTGTAAGGAAAAGTGCAAGATGAAGAGATTAATTCTTTAATTTTGCATACTATTTTTTTGGTTTGACAAGAATGAATATTGATTTGATTGGATTAGATTGAAAGGTGCTTTATGAGGAAGCGGAATTGCTATATTACAGCTTTAATAATTTTAATTGACAAATGCTACATGCTGTAAATCGCACAATTTATATATTTTGCAGGCTTAGCTGGTGCCACGGCTGATGTACACTGCTATGATGTGTTGACTAATAAATGGTCTAGGTAAGCTTAGAGTAGAAGGTTTTTCTTTTCATTCTGCATTAAGACCTAAGTAATGCTTCTATGCCCTTCTGTACTTTGCTTCCTTGCTAATAAGTGAATTATAACACAGGATAACTCCCTATGGAGAACCTCCAACCCCAAGGGCTGCACATGTGGCAACTGCTGTAGGAACAATGGTAGTTATTCAGGTATCATGAAGGGGGTTGATCTTTAAGTTATCTGTGTGTCAGACTATTAGTAGATTCAGTTCCTGTGTGTGTATCTGAATTCTTAGTGGAACATTGCATTGCAAAACAGGGTGGCATTGGTCCTGCTGGTTTGTCAGCAGAGGATCTTCATGTTCTTGATCTCACTCAGCAACGGCCACGATGGCACAGGTTGGATTTGTAATCTGTGATTTTTTCTTCATGTTCCTGATAATAACTTTCTAATATAGAACCTGCTGAATTTTATCTAGAGTCGTTGTTCAAGGCCCTGGACCAGGGCCACGTTATGGACATGTGATGGCTTTGGTGGGGCAGAGGTATCTTATGGCAATTGGAGGAAATGATGGTAACAAGTGTTAGCTTATTAGCTTTGTGCACCATGAATATTTACCTTCTCTTTTTTATAAATGAGTGTTAAACTGGTATACTACTTGATTACCAGGAAAAAGACCTTTGGCTGATGTATGGGCCTTGGACACAGCTGCCAAGCCTTACGAATGGCATAAGTTGGAACCAGAAGGAGAAGGCCCACCGCCATGCATGTACTCTTCTTTCTTTACCAATTCTGCATTTTAACGAACTAAATTATTGACACTGCTGTACACATAATTATTTGAAAAGGCTGTGAATACATGACAGTTTCTGTCTATTTTGTAGCCATTGACTTCTTTTACCAGGTTTTGTGGTATGTTACTTTTTTGTACAGCATCAAAGTCTAGGAATCACTTTTTTGTTGGAAGTGTACATTTTTCTGGGAAAAGAATTTGTGACAAAGTTTGTGCAATTGAATTATCTGTAATTTTCATTGTTTGTCATGTCAACCATTTTATCTGTGGGTCTGTTGCTTCAAAAATAAAATTTACTTGTTAGGATTGCCATGAGCTTTTGCGCCCTTAATCTTTTTTGTTACTTTTAGGTGTGGGAGTTTAATTCCTCAGAAGGTCATGTGAAATAAAGCTTCACTTAATTCTTGAAATATTTAAAAGGAATGTAGTCAATATTACACACTATGTTATTTGTTATAGTTTGGAGGGGCAGTATTATTTTTGAATGCTACATTATGCTTTAATTCACTTTTTTCTTTTAAATGATGATAATATAATTAATGGTCATGGCTAATAGTAATGTTTTGTTTTCTGGAAGGGGAAGCTTAGCATGACATAATGTTATATGCTATGCTCACAAATTCTTGTTGCTTGTTCTGAGCATATAAAGCACTTTAGCTTAGAAGATGTCAAGACATGATTGTGGAAACTTTCACTTGTAATGATTTCAATTGGCTACCATTTAGTGCTTGAAAATTTTTTGACATGATGTGGGGTTGAGTTTCATGTTTCCATTTATATTTTGAGTAGGTATGCAACTGCTAGTGCACGCTCTGATGGGCTTCTTCTGCTTTGTGGAGGAAGGGACGCCAATAGTGTGGTGAGTTGTTTGTTTTGAATTTTACGTTTACTTGATTTGGTTTATCTGGGAAGCTTGCATTTTATTGCATGCAGCGGTACCCTGTATGCACATGTGGCCTTGCTGAAGGTTCCTTTTGTCATAACAGATGATATCTATTAAGAGGTTGATTTTTTTTTAAAAAAATACTATACCTTTCTTTGTACATATTGATATTTGAAATTTTATGATATAAGTGCACTGATGGTGGAGCATTCAAATTGTGTTATTTAATGGTCTGTACAAAGCAATATATACACTGATAGAAAAATTCAGGTTATAATGAGGCTTCCTAGTTTCCCGGTATTTATAATAAATTACAATGAATAATGCAATCAACACAACATGAGTCTAATCTCTACAATCTCTATAATGTCGGCATATCTACACTCACCCTTAAGTTAGACCATAGATATAAAACATGTCCAACTTGTCAATAAAGTATTCGAATTTTTCCTTGCCTAGTGTTTTTGTGAGGACATCAGCTGTTTGATCTATAGAGGGGATATATCTGAGTTCAACGATTCCTTTCCCACCATGTGTGATAAGTAAATCAGTTTTTCCACCGTGTGTTAATATCTCCTCAGATCCACTTCCTTTCCCAGATCTTTGTCATCTCTTACTTTATCATTTTTTATCCGGGTATCACTAGGTTTACATCCCAACATACATGTTTCCTTCAACAGATCTATAATGTACTTTCTTTGCGAAATGTAGATTACTTTCTTTTACCTAGCGACCTCCACTTCAAGTATTTCATCTGTTCCAGATCCTTGACCCGAAAATCTTGGTTGGATGCCTTCTTAATGAGCTCAATTTCTGCTAATTCATCACTTGTGAAGACAATGTCATCCACATATATTGCTAGTATGACTATGTTTCCCTTTAGGTGTTTAAAGAATAAAGTATAGTTATTCTGTCCTTGAGTCCTGTATTTTCAAAATGTGGGTGAACCTTTCAAACCATGCCTGAGGAGATTGTTTGAGTCTTTATAGGGATTTCTTGAGTCTATAGACTTGATTTGCCTTCTTACTTGGAAATTCTGTAGGTAGCTTCATATACACTTTCTTTTTCAGTTCCCTATTCAAGAAAGCGTTTTTGATGTCCATTTGATCTAGCGGCAAATCTTGGTTAGTAGCTAAGGATAACAAGACTCGTATAGTATTTTAGGTTTTGCTACTGGTGCAAAGGTTTATGTGTAGTCCATACCATGTTCTTGTGAGAACTTTTTTTCAACTAGCCGTGCCTTATATTTGTCCAAGCTCCCATCAGTAGTGTATTTGGGAGGGAAGACCCATTTACAACCCACTGGTTTATTTCCTCTAGGCAGATCAACAATCTCCCAATTGCCATTTATTTCTAGAGCTTTCATTTCTTCCATGACAACCTACCTCTAATGAGGATTGGTGAGCGCTTCATGTATGTTCTTGGGTTTCTCAACCTGGTTCAAATGAGAGACAAAGGTACAATAGTGTGAGGTAAAAGCCTTATATGAAACAAACCTCTTGATGGTATGTTGAGTGTAGGTCTTGGGCTATTTTCGTAAAGCAATGGGCAGCTCATGATCATCTTATGTGGGGGCATCTTCCTTTCTTCTAGGCATGTTTCTGGTTAAGATTTATGAGTTCCATCATTTGTCTGAGGGGCCTTACCTATCATGTGTCGACGTGTGTAGGTTTTACTCCACCTATTAGTGTCTCCCCCTGAGCCAGTATTTTCTTGGCTTTTAGGTGTGAGTGTTGGGTTAGTTATGGTAACAACTTCAAGATCTGATTTAGTTGGCAGTTCAGTTTGCAATTCAGTTTTAGGTTGTGATTGAGGTGGTTGTTTGAGCTCATGTTGTGACGCATGAAATTCTTTCCAGCTCTCCCCTTAAATTGAAGACGGAGGGTAATAGGGAAAGGTCTCATGAAACGTGGTGTCACAAGTGAGAAAGAGGCGTTTAGAGACACAGTCATAACACTTGTACCCTTTTTGTATCCCTGCATGGCCCAGAAAAAAGCACATGGTGGCTTTGGGTTCAAGTTTGGTGGTCTGGTGAAGATGAACATAAGTGGTGCAACCAAGCACCCTCAGGGGAAGATTGTTTTCTAGGTGAGGAAGGTTAAAGTGGGACTGTAAAATATGTAAGGGTGTGTAAAGAGAGGGGTTTACTAGGCATTCAGTTGACAAGAAAGGTACCCTGAAGAACATCACTCTAGTAGAAAGAGGGGACACTGCGATTGAACATAATGGCTCTAGCTATCTCTAGAAGGTGACGGTTTTTTCTCTTGGCAATGTCGTTCTGTTGGGGACTATGAGGACAGGAATTTTTATACAGAATGCAGTGGTTGGTCAAAAAGGTGGATAATGTAATTGAAATATGTAGAAGATACGTAGAAGATATTGGCAATAAATGAGGACAGATTTCAGGGATCAATAGTAAATGGGAAATCACAGAAATCATAGGAATTGATTAGGAGAGGATTTGTTACCTGATATCCCGCTATAAATCCCACAATTTGGGATCCCATTACTTGTATAAATATAGCATATCAGAATCAATTGGATATACAGAAAATTCATACAGTAATCTCAGCTCTTTCATTCCCGTTGTTTCTGTGTCGCTGAATATCATGCCGTCAAACATGGTATCAAAGCCAGGTCAGTCGGTCCACTCATCTACCGCAGAATCCGACGGCATCGTCACGTCAGACGGTGGGTCACGTCTCAAAGTCGCCGGCGTTGAAGGGTCGGCTATCCTCATTGTGCCGGAACGCCTTACCGGTGATAATTATTTGGATTGGAGTCAATCCATGTTACTCGCTCTGGATGGAAGGGATAAACTGGATTTTATCCACGGTGACCAACCCACCGATGGCGACACCACTACTCGCCGTCGTTGGAAATCAGACAACGCTCTAGTCGCCTCCTGGCTCCTCAATTCCATGATTCCCACCGTCAGACGCAGCTTTATGTTTGTTACAACCGCCAAGGCCATCTGGGCTGCTGTTAAAGAAGCCTACGGCAAACGCCCCAACGCTTCTCTCCTCTTTGATCTAAGGGCGCGTCTCTGGACAGTCAAACAGGGGTCGCGCCCCCTGAATGCATATTACCTCGAGAAGATGTCTCTGTGGCAGGAGCTAGACTTGTTGCAACACCGCGTATGGCGGAACCCTGATGACGCCGCCGAGTATCGTCGAGTTCTGGAAGAAGAACGCCTCTTTGAGTTTCTTGTTGGCCTAGAACCAGTATACGATGACGTCCGTGGCCGTCTCCTTAGTCAAATTCCACTTCCTACCGTCCCCGAGGCGTTCGCAATGCTGAGAGACGAGGAAGCTCGCCGCCAAGTGATGCTTCTCCCCAGCTCAACCTCGCGACCAGCGACCATCACAGAAGCCTCCGCCCTCGCCACTCGGACACTGGACTCCAGGAAGGAACGCCCGTTATGCGGCCACTGCAACAAATTGGGCCACACTCAGGATCGTTGCTGGGATCTGCATGGAAAACCTCCAGATTGGAAACCCAGAGCGCGCAAGCCCAAGAGCCATATGGTTGAGACGTCGGCGGCAGGTGAAGAAGAAGTGGACTTCGCTGCAAGCCATTCCTCTGGCCCAAATCACGCATCAAGTCTGGGCTTCGCTGCAAGCCATTTCTCTGGCCCAAATCAAGCGTCCAGTGGCCCAAGTCACGTGTCCAACTCTGCTGGCCCAACAAATTCAAGCCCACTACAGGTGATTTTGGACAGACTGACTGCACTTGAAGACCAGGCCCGTAGGCAGCCCACTGCCTCTGTTATCAAAAGAGGTAATTTTTCCAAGGCCCTTGCTAGCATCAAAGGTAAGAACCCAGGCCAATATTGGATAGTTGACTCAGGTGCTTCTGATCATATGACTAATGATGCATCATTATTTATCAATTACACTCCTGCCTCATCTCGGCTCACAGTTAGAATTGCTGATGCTTCTGATTCCCCGGTAGCTGGGAGTGGTACCATAAAAGTTTCCTCTACGCTCACTCTCCACGATGTTTTACATGTCCCAAAGTTAAAGTGCAATTTATTATCTGTCAGTCAATTAAATAAAAGGGAACGTTGCCATACTGATTTCTTTGCTACACATTGTATTTTTCAGGACTTGCTCACGGGGACGACGATTGGTGTTGCTAAGGAATTTGATGGCCTCTATTACCTGAATGACTGTCATCCAGTATCTTATTCCTGTAATAAAGTCTCTCTCTCTAAACCTAGTGAATTAGAGTTATGGCACAAGAGATTAGGTCATCCCAACTTTCAATATCTATGTAAGATGTTTCCTTCTCTCTGTTCAAATAAAATCTTGGAATTTCATTGAGACTCGTGTGAATTGGCAAAACATCATCGCGCTTCATTTCCCAGTACACCTTATCGCCCTTCTAGGCCATTCTCTGTCATTCATAGTGACTTATGGGGTCCATCCCGTGTTCCTAATCGTAGTCACTCAAAATGGTTCATGACTTTTATCGATGATCATACTCGTGTCAGTTGGATTTTCCTCTTAAAGGATAAATCTGAGGCCTGTCAGGCGTTCATTGACTTTTATAACATGATTCACACACAATTTGACATAAAAATCCAGACTCTCCATACAGATAATGGTACAGAATATTTCAATTATCCCTTCACTACATTCCTCAAACAACATGGCATCGTCCATAAAAGCTCGTGTCCCCACAGCCCTCAGCAAAATGGCATAGCTGAACGTAAAAATAGACATATCCTAGAGACTGCTAGGGCTCTCCTCTTTAGTAGCACTGTTCCTACCTACCATTGGGATGATGCCATCCTCACCGCTGCTTTCTTAATCAACCGAATGCCCTGCAAGCCCCTATCATTCCAAACTCCTCTCCAGGTCCTGCACAATCATTTCAACCTACCGTACCTTGAGAATACCTTACCTTTAAGGATCTTTGGATGTACCACCTTTGTTCACCTCCACCATTCCCATAAACTCGCTCCTAAAGCTGTCAAATGCATTTACTTAGGGCCTGCCGGGAACCAAAAGGGGTACAAATGCTTTGATCCAATCAATAAGCGCCTTTATGTCACACGGGATGTAACCTTCCATGAGACTATTCCTTTCTATTCTGAGTCTTTGGTTCAGGGGGAGAATTGGAGTGCACATCAACCTCAAACTACCCAAACCGAACCTGAACTCATATACCCTCAACATGAACCTGATCTAATCTATACATATGAGGAACTAAATGAAGTACCGCAGGACCATGAAGAAGACTCTAGGTCAGGGAGAGACACTAGTAAATGGGGTAAAGTTTATACCCGTAGGAATATGGACATGACAGGTAATATACCACCAGTGCCTGACACACTCCAAGACTCTGAACCAGGAGTAGGTCTTGACCATGAAGACCTCAATCTTCCAATAGCTGTAAGAAAGCAACAAAGGGCATGTACCAGACACCCCATAGAGAGGTTTGTTTCCTATCAAGCTTTATCCTCAAAGTATTGTACTTTCATATCTCACCTTGATCAAATCAAGATACCAGAAAGTATAAAGGAAGCTCTTGACAATCCTGATTGGAGAAAGGCAGTAATGGAAGAGATGGATGCACTGGAACAGAATAAGACATGGGACATAGTAGAATTACCAAAAGGCAAGAAAGCGGTAGGCTGCAAATGGGTATTTACTCCAAAATATCGAGCAGATGGAAGCCTCGATAGACATAAAGCAAGACTAGTTGCAAAGGGGTTCACTCAAGTATATGGCATGGATTACACAGAGACATTTGCACCAGTAGCCAAGCTAAATACCATCCGAATCTTATTCTCACTTGCTGCAAATTTAGACTGGCCACTACACCAGATGGACGTCAAAAATGCATTCCTAAACGGGGAGTTGAAGGAAGAGGTATACATGAAGATGCCTCCAGGGTTTCCCGGCAAAACGGAAAGCCAAGTATGTAAATTGAGAAAGTCTCTCTACGGTCTAAAACAATCTCCACGAGCATGGTTTGAAAGGTTTACCAAGGCACTAAAAGCTCAGGATTATACACAAGGACAAAGTGACCACACCTTATTCTTCAGACAGAAACAAGGGAAAATTGTGGTACTTGCAGTTTATGTTGATGACATTGTTCTCACAGGCGATGATCCCACAGAAATTGACAGAATTAAAAAGGCACTAAATAGGGAATTCCAAGTTAAAGACCTAGGGAAGATGAGATACTTCTTAGGAATGGAAGTTGCTAGATCCGCACAGGGCATCAGCATCTCACAAAGGAAATATATACTGGATCTTCTAGGCGAAACAGGCATGCTTGGGTGCAGGCCAAGCGATACCCCCATACGAGTTGACAAGATCAAAGATGAGGAGGATATGGGAAAGGCTGTAGATAAGGGAAGATACCAACGCATGGTTGGGAAATTAATATACTTATCTCATACTCGACCAGACATAGCCTATGCTGTCAGTGTGGTAAGCCAGCATTCTCATAATCCTAAACAAAAACACTTGAATGAAGTCTACAGGATACTCAGATACTTGAAGAACTCTCCCGGGTTAGGACTTCTGTTCAAAAAATCCAACAAAAGGAATGTGGAGATACTAACTGATGCTGATTGGGCAGGTGATCAGGATGACAGGAAATCCACCTCGGGCTATGCTACCTACGTCTGGGGGAATCTAGTTACATGGCGCAGTAAGAAATAAAGTGTGGTGGCTAGAAGTAGTGCTGAGTCAGAACTTAGAGCAATAGCACTTGGAATATGTGAGGTTTTGTGGATAAAACAAGTCCTAGAAGAATTGGGGATGCTAATGGAATTACCCATTAGACTACACTCAGATAATATGGCTGCAATCAACATGTCACACAATCCAATCCAACACGACCGAACGAAGCATGTGGAGATCGATAGACACTTTATACGAGAAAAAATTGATGCCGGAATAATTGACCTCAAACATATTCCCTCAAAAGAGCAGACAGCGGACATACTCACAAAAGGATTAACTCGAGATAAGTTTGAGTATCTAATTGGCAAGTTGGATATGATAAATATATATGTTCCAACTTGAGGGGGAGTGTAGAAGATACGTAGAAGATATTGGCAATAAATGAGGACAGATTTCAGGGATCAATAGTAAATGGGAAATCACAGAAATCATAGGAATTGATTAGGAGAGGATTTGTTACCTGATATCCCGCTGTAAATCCCACAATTTGGGATCCCATTACTTGTATAAATATAGCATATCAGAATCAATTGGATATACAGAAAATTCATACAGTAATCTCAGCTCTTTCATTCCCGTTGTTTCTGTGTCGCTGAATATCATGCCGTCAAACAAAATATTCAGTTCCATTATCAGTATAAAGAATTTGGATTTTTTCATTAAATTGAGTTTGGACCATAGAATAAAACTTTGAATGAATGTTTGCGGGACTTGGGTTTTATCTTTTAAAAGAAAGACCCAACTAACACGGGTATGATTATCAATGAATGTTATAAACCACTTCGATTAAGATTCAGGACACGGGATGGACTCCACAAGTCGTTGTGAATTAGTGAAAACAATTTGGAAGGACGGTAGGAAGAATTAGGAAATGAGGTGTGTTGGTGTTTAACAATCTCATAAGAGTCACAATGAAAATTGAAATTCTTTTCATTATTACAAATGGATGGAATCATATTAGTCATGTAATGAAAATTAGGATGTCCTAACGTTGATGTCACAATTCTATTTCACTAGTCTGAGACACTGCCTTACAAGATCGAAGAGGCCGATTCGTGCAATCATTTAGATAGTATGGCTCTTCATACTCCTTAGTAATGTTAATTATCGTCCCTGTGAATAGATCCTGAAAAAGACTGTGAGTAGAAAAAAACTTAGCATGATAACGTTCATCTCAAGCCAATTGGCTAATAGACAACAAATCACACTTTAAATTGGGAACATGTCGGACCCTATTTAGAGGTAAGGAATCAGTGACTTTAATATTCCCAATACCAGCGACAATAAAAGTTGATCCATTAGCAATTTTTATGGTAAGTTGAGTGTTAGTGGGGACATATGTGGTGAATAAAGATTGATTATCAGTCATGTGGTGGAGGCACTTGAGTCAAGTATTCAAATAGGCCCAGAATTCATACCTTTAATGGTGCCCAAAATTCATACCTTTAAGGGTGGCCAAAGCTTTGAAAAATTTACCGTTATACCACACTAGCAATAGCTTGCTTATTTTCCAATGCTACTACCCTTTCCAAGATTAAGCTGAGCTGGTCAGGAGTAGGAGAAGGAGACACAGCATCCTGTTTAGAGAGGTCAGCCACATACCCCTTGGACTTACCCCTTTTAGGCTATTAATTAGGGGGCTTACCATGGATATCCCAATAGTGTCTTTAGTATGTCTTACTTTCTTGCAATGGTTACAAAAAGGACGATCTGATGTGTGTTGATTGGCTCGGATAGCGAGTGCAGATGCTTCCACGAAGTTCATGCCGGGAGTGTCCGGAGGTAGCTTGTTTGGGAGCATAACCTTGTGGCGAGACTCTTAATATCTCATAATTGCAAAGTCTTCTCGGATAGACGGTAAGGATTCACTAGCCAGAAGTTGACCCCTAACTGTAAGGAATTGGAAGACACGCAGCGGAAATTAATTTAAAAATTTTTCCATTCCTTGCCAGGATCTACCGTATGTGTTTAAGTCAAGTGGGAAGAAGTATTACCCTTAGTGTGCCTCAGCGACTTCCACAGCTTTCGATCACGACGTTCACAGCTTCTCTCTGCGGCTCGTGCTCCCTTTCTGATCACAAGAAGTCGACGACTCAGGTCAGCTTCCTCTACTGGTATCCACACGAACAGCGTTCCAACCACGAACGACGTGCTAGCGTCTCTTGTCCCTCCAGGGCTTTCTCAAGAGTTCGTCCTCTCCATCTCTATTTCTGCAGTTTCTTATCTGCAAACCTTTTGCAGAGTCCCCTTCGGCCTTTCTATGTTCTATATGTTTTTCTGTGCAAAACGCAGCTCCTAAAATCAGATATATAGGATGCTATGCGTTTTTCTCTGTCAACCGAATTGGATTTTGGAGTTAATCTTATATTATTCAAAATTAATACAATATCATATATTGTATAATTTTATAAGAAACTAATTAAATAAATAATATCAAATCCGTCCCACAGATTTAATTACCCATTTATTTAATTTTAAATAAAGATGAGACTGAACTATTTTTGATTTATTCTCATAAATCAAATTTGAGATATCCTATCAATTTGAATTTCGAATTTCAAACGTGATAGAGATTTAATTTATCCTTATAAATTAAATCTTATAAATATCTCTTATATGAGATATCCTATCAATTTGAATTTCGAATTTCAAACATGATAGAGATTTAATTTATCCTTATAAATTAAATCTTATAAATATCTCTTATATTAGATATCCTAACAATTTGAATTTCGAATTTCAAACATGATAGAGATTTAATTTATCCTTATAAATTAAATCTTATAAATATCTCTTATATGAGATATCCTATCAATTTGAATTTCAAATTTCAAACGTGATAGAGATTTAATTTATCCTTATAAATTAAATCTCATATATACATATAATGTATATATACGAATTTATATATATATACGAATATAAATATAAATAAATATATATACATCTATCCTAGATCATTCATTGAATCTGGACATGTCTTAGATTCAATGAATCTGGACATCATAGCTCGTGTTGGGCTATTTTGTGTGCGACCCTGTAGGCCCATATGAAGTTGGCAGTGGGCCATTTGCTATACTAGCCCACAAGTCGCAAGCGGTCTCTAGCAAGACATAACGACTACCCAAATCATATGAGGATCGATAAACGATGTAACCTTTTATACAACCATATCATGTCCCTTCTGTCACGCGATATTTTGGTCATGGATGAGGCATGGATAATGTCATCCTCCTATTCCTAACTGTTACTTTTTCGATCCCTGAGTAGTCTGACTATAGAAATGGAACTACCTTTCCATTACAGTATGGCCATACATTTCTCAGACTCACTCATCGAGGGGCCCAGTAATATCTCTCTACGAATGTGAGGGACAAATTCCATCTTGACCATTCACATTCCTCCGCATGAAAAACCACTAAGGCCGAACATAGTCTTTATGATCACTCAGTCAAAAGTGACTTTTGACTAGGTCAAAGCTGAGCGTTTTGTCATGTAGGAATCCATGATGATCTCAGGTCAAAAGGCGTTTGACATGGTTTGTATATGAGAGAAGCTTATGACGTTACCCATGCAGTTCTCTCATAGCGGGTCGGTCCAGCACCTTGTACTCTTACATGTGCTTATGACTTTGATTTATATCTCTATACATCTTCAAAGTCATACTGGTCTTATTTCATCTGTGCTCCCGCATAGATGATCGACCAGGGACATTTAGGATAATATCATGAATTATCCAAGGATGATCATCATAGTAAACATGCAAATAATATGATAACTCAATTAATAAATTCATAAATCAATAATGTTCATAAGACAATGATTGGCCCCTAGGGTACGATTTCCAACACTAACATCGTCATACATAGAGTTCAGACCATTGAGCAACTCAAAAGGGGTTTAGTCCTCCAGTTCACATTTGCTTTTAGTGGCGTCCTCAGAGCATTTCTAGACTTGATCTTTGAGTTGATAGAGCTCTAGCCATAAAGATGTTTTCTCCAACTAGTATTTGTTCAGTGAGCGTGACCCCTGCTTCGCTTGGCACAGTCTCGATTAGACATTGAATATAACAGATGCATTGGCTTTGTTCCTATAGGAGTCTCAGACTGCCTCCTATATAGTTTTAGCGTATATGGCAGGAACATATAGGACTTATTGATTCTTGGAGTTATGGCATTGATCAACCACGACGAGACAAAGGAGTTATTAGATTGCCACTTCCTCTACGTCTAAGCGTTGCTAGAAGTCAGGGCATCGATGCTAGTCTAGCTTATCCCGATAGTCAATGGCCAGCTTCATCGACTGTAACCACTTCATGTAGTTGTCGTCGATAAGCTTCTCTGACACAAGCTCTCGACCTTTCAATGTTGACCATCGTCGACAGTGGTGAGGATTCTCCGTGCTCTGATACCATATAAGTGGACTAACGGTGGAGAATTCAAATTGTATTATTTCCTGGTCTTTACAAAGCAATATATACACAGATAGAGAAATCTAGGTTATAATGAGGCTTTTTGATTTCCTAGGATTTATAATAAATTACAATGAATAATGCAATCAACACAATATGATTCTAATCCCACAATCTCTCTATAATCTCGACATATCTACAGGCAATATTTTCTTTTCACTGTAGTACTTTGTTTACGCTGGGAATTTAAGTCCAGTTCTACCTCAGTTAATTACTCAGGCAGGTTAAATTACTTCAGTGTCATTGATAGTGCCGTTTTATGTTTTAATGCTGTAAATCTAGAGTTTGGTATTCCTAATAATATCTGCCTTCTGTTTTCTGGACTCATTTTCATGTTAACTAATACTAATTGTTAGATTTGTGTTTAAATTCTGCTCAATATTTTTCTTCAGATCTTGTGAATTGTTTCCTTGTAAGGCTTTTCAAAATTTTTCTACTCTTCCGCCTCTTATGCTGGGCTTGTTTCTTGCAGCCACTGGCTAGTGCATATGGACTTGCGAAGCATAGGGATGGTCGATGGGAATGGGCAATTGCCCCTGGTGTTTCACCATCTCCAAGATATCAGCATGCAGCAGTGGGATTCAGTTTCTTTTATTTTGCTCTATTAATTTAGCTGATCATATATTCCTGGGTAATAATTTGCTTGTTTTGATTATTCTAGGTATTTGTTAATGCAAGGCTCCATGTGTCTGGAGGAGCGCTTGGTGGAGGGCGTATGGTAGAAGACTCATCCAGTGTTGCAGGTACTGAGATGATAATGTAGCCCAAAATTTTCCTGTTTGTTGAGTGTGTCTGCTGTATTCTTTTCCAATATTGATGGGTACCAAAGTGATAACAGGGACCTTACCTGAAAAGCTAGTTGGTGAGTTGGGAGAATCAACTCATTTAAATAAACTATTGAGTATCCCGTTTTACTCAATATGAGACTTAGTATCTCGTACTACCAAGTCTTCATCAAATATATATATATATATATATATATCATGTTTTTGTGGCTGTGTTTGATCCAGAAGGTAACTAGTAGTTAATGGTTTTTATGCCTTTGCTGTTTTCTATCTTAGGCCCTCACTGGTTGCATCTTGACAGAAGAGTGACTTCTGAAACCTTTTGTTTTAATCAAAATCAAATGAAAGTTCTAAGAGTCTTACTCTGGTCCTAGTTGGTGCTATAACCTGGAGCTTTTTACCCCTATATTTGGGCTATGTAGAGGCAATATCTAGCCATGATCCTGTCAATGCTTTATTTTTTCAGAAAAACTTATAATATATCTCTCACTTGTAGTGTTGGATACTGCTGCTGGTGTTTGGTGTGATACCAAATCTGTTGTCACCAGTCCAAGGACTGGTAGATACAGTGCTGATGCAGCTGGTGGGGATGCCTCAGTTGAATTGACAAGGCGTTGTAGGCATGCAGCTGCTGCCATTGGTGACCTTATATTTATTTATGGCGGTTTACGTGGCGGTAAGATATGAATTGAACTCCTTCTGGATTCACATGATAATATGGTTTGATCAATATAGTTCACTAAGTCAGACTTCATTTGGACGGAATTTCAGAGGTTATCTAAATGTTGTTGGAAGAATTGGGAGGAAACTAACTATGGAATGGTTCAATTAGCATGGTATTCATAGCTTTCGTACTGTTGAACATGTGAATGTTTAGCATGATGTTTCAAGAAACTAGAGTTGGGGGAAGAACTTAGACAGCTAAGAGAAACATGGTGTTGGTGATATATGCAGGCCCACTGTTGGCTCAGTCTATGTTACGTAATCTAAATAAATATAATAAGGGTAGTTAGTTAGTAGCCGTTAGTCTTGTGGTAGTTGTTAATACATTTTACTGTTACCGCTAGATAATTAGCTTTAGGATCTGCTTACTTAGCCTATAAATATGAGGCTATGTGATTGTATTATTCAGATTTGCTTAGTGACTATTCAGGGTATTACTTAGAAACCCCAAACCTCTCTTGTCTCTCTGACCCTCTCTTCTGCTATCTCCTTAAATCTTTCTGTCTGATCTCTTGAATTCCCCATCTTCCTTCCTAATTCTTTAACATCTCTGTGCCAAGAATTACGTTCTTTCACCAGTCTATGACATTGGAACAAACAATTTTGATAAAAAAGAATTCCAACGAAAAAATCAGTAAAAGCTTTTATCAGCGATCAAAATGTTAGATACTGGTTATATAGTATTATTTTAGTGCGATGCATTTTTCTTTTTAAGTATCTTTTAGATTAATTCTTTTTACATTTTATCATGTGTTCATGACTTGAAAGTAGTTAGTATGTTTCTATTCATCTTTCATGGTGGAATGGTCTGTCAAAAGGAGATTTTGGGGTTTATCTTCAACTTCTCTGGAAATGTTCTCCTGGGAATACAACCTTGTACGGAGCTAACTTGTTTCACATTTTGATAAACTGGACTGACCATTATATGTTGGTTTTGTACTACAGGAGTATTGATCGATGACCTACTTGTTGCTGAAGATCTCGCCGCTGCTGAAACAACAAATGCTGCTTCGCATGCTGCTGCTGCAGCAGCAGCTGCATATAATGTACAAGCAGGACGATTACCTGGGCGATATGGATTTGTTGATGATAAGAACAGGCAAACAATGTCTGAAGCAACTGCTGATGGTTCAGTTGTTCTGGGAAATCCTGTGGCTCCCCCTATAAATGGTGACATGTATACTGATATCAGCACTGAGAATGCCATGCTCCAGGGAACCCGGTAAGATAGTGATATTCACCCCGGATGAAGTAATTAATTATTGTTACTTCTTTGGCTTCATCATTCTCTGGATGATATTTGAACAGGAGGACTAACAAAGGTGTCGAGTATCTTGTTGAAGCGTCAGCTGCAGAAGCTGAAGCTATAAGTGCCACATTAGCTGCTGCTAAAGCACGTCAGGAGAATGGAGAAATTGAATTACCTGATAGAGACCGTGGGGCCGAGGCTACCCCTAGTGGGAAACCAATATCTTCTCTGATTAGGCCTGATTCAGCAGGCCCAAATAATATTGTTCCTGGTGGAGTTCGGCTGCATCATAGAGCTGTGAGTCTTATGTTGTGATTGCAAAAGTACCATGAAAGGGTTAATGTTTCCTTGAAATCATTGATTTTGCTTTCTGATTTTTCTTGAATTTGTTCAAGGTTGTCATAGCTGCAGAGACTGGTGGAGCATTAGGTGGTATGGTTAGACAGCTTTCAATTGATCAGTTTGAAAATGAAGGCAGGCGAGTCAGTTATGGAACTCCAGAAAGTGCAACTGCAGCTAGAAAATTATTAGATCGGCAGATGTCAATCAATAGTGTCCCAAAGAAGGTATGTGATATATATTTAATTATCAGACAGGCATGGGTTAAAAATGATAAATATAATATTTTTTAAACAAAGTTTTAATATATAAAGCTATCCAGTAAGGTGTTGAGATCCCAATATCCGATAGATCATATCTTTATAGATGAATAGAGTTGAGTAATTAATGAGGCATGGGGAGTGCACTTGGCCTACCAGATGATGAAAACCAGACCAAACAAATATTGATACACTGAAGGGTTATGGTCATTGACCTTCCTTGTACGTTTGTACTTCAACTTGCCACCTATCACATCATGATGTGGTGTGCATTGCATTAGAATATGCTGTGTTATGTGTCTTTTTGCCCCATTTTTCTTCTTGGTGAAATGTGCTGTGTCTTGTGTTTTCTCATTTTCTAGAAGATCCCTGTTTATGTTGTCTATGTTATTTCAGTTTTGTTTATTAAGGATTCCTTTTATCTTATCAGGTCATAGCTCACCTATTAAAACCTCGAGGCTGGAAGCCACCAGTTCGCCGGCAGTTTTATTTAGATTGCAATGAAATTGCAGATCTTTGTGATAGTGCAGAGCGGATATTTTCAAGTGAACCAACTGTTTTACAACTTAAGGCACCAATTAAAATATTTGGTGATTTACATGGGCAGTTTGGGGATCTCATGCGTCTCTTTGATGAATATGGTTCACCATCAACTGCTGGTGACATAGCGTATGTTTCTCAATTTTTATGGATGGTTTCATATTTCATACAAGTATTGTCACTGTTGGTCCCTTATGGTGCACATTTTGTTTCTGCTTTTTAATTTATTTAAGCTTTAGGATGCGCTCCTGCACATACAACACTTTGCCTCTGACGGAGGTTTGAATAGGACTTTAATTTAACTAAAACGATTGTATTGACTCTGGAAACCCTGATCTGATCACGTCTAGTTGAAATATCTTCCTAGCCTTTAGAATGTTATGATGAGATGAGGCGTGATAGATCTCATCAAACATGAGGGTTCTCATGCTTTATCAAGTAGTAGAGGTTTGTGGTTGGCTTCATGTTCATACTATTCTCCTCTCTCTCCCTCTCTCCCTTGGTAGAGTTCATGATACTCTTTTTGGACTATCATAAAACTGTTGATTTAGATATTTAATTATCTATGTTTCTAATGTTGTATTAATGGCCATCAGATATATCGATTATCTATTCCTAGGAGATTATGTTGACCGTGGTCAACACAGCCTGGAAACTATAGCTCTTCTACTTGCTCTGAAGGTGTGCTGTATATTTGGTTTTTCTTTTTCTTATTTGTTTAGTTTGATGGCCTTAGATTTATTCATGCTTATTTGAACATTGCAGGTTGAATATCCCAACAATGTACACTTGATACGTGGAAATCATGAAGCTGCAGATATTAATGCCCTTTTTGGTTTCCGAATTGAGTGCATTGAGAGGATGGTAAGTAATATAATGTACTGGACATTGACTTTTTTCCCACAAAAAGGACATCAACTAACCTTGTAAATCACTGATCAGGGTGAGAGAGATGGAATTTGGGCATGGCATCGGATTAATCGTTTGTTTAATTGGCTTCCCCTGGCCGCCCTAATTGAGAAAAAGATTATTTGCATGCATGGTGGTATTGGTCGTTCAATAAATCACGTGGAACAGATTGAGAATCTTCAGCGTCCAATTACAATGGAAGCAGGGTCAATTGTGCTGATGGATCTATTATGGTTAGTCCATTTGCATACTATAACATGCTTAATTGCTTATGACAGTACCATTTGTTTATTTGGAAAGTGACAGCATGAAATGTTTTCCCCTAGGTCTGATCCTACAGAGAATGACAGTGTAGAAGGACTGCGGCCAAATGCTAGGGGTCCAGGGTTAGTTACTTTTGGGGTGAGTGTTCATTACCTTCTATCTTGTATATAAAGATCGTTCAAAAAATGAGCTAATGGTTAGTTTGTTTTTTGATTGCCTGGAAGGTGGTATGAAAATTTACCAATTTGCAGCAACAAATTTCTAGATGACAAATACCGTTTAAGATACACTACTTTTGTTATTCTTGAAATCTATTTTGACGTGTTGCTACTGTTTTATTTTTAAGTGTTAAATTGAAACTCTTAAAATTAACGGTCTGGTGCTTAGGACTAACATGCCTCATGTGCTATTATGCTCATCTCGATGGGGTTTACTATTGTAGCCTGACCGTGTCATGGAATTCTGCAACAACAATGATCTTCAGCTGATTGTTCGTGCTCATGAATGTGTGATGGATGGCTTTGAGCGTTTTGCTCAGGGACATTTGATCACTCTATTCTCAGCTACAAATTACTGTGGTATTTTTCTGGCTTTTGCCAGTAGATAAAGCTTTTCACCTTATATAACATTTGCCCTCCTAATGCGTGAATCTTTTTTGAGAATAGGTACTGCAAATAATGCTGGGGCGATATTAGTCTTGGGCAGAGATCTTGTTGTGGTTCCTAAATTGATTCATCCATTACCACCTGCACTTTCCCCGGAAGCATCACCAGAACGTCATATTGAAGATACATGGATGCAGGTACTGCAAATATCTACTTAAATGCTTTGCGCTTTCTTGTTGCTGCATAATATAGCATTGTTCCTATCAAATATGAGTGATCAGCCTTCAATTGTATCTTATGCTACTGATGCCGTAGCACTCTTGTTACTATGTTGTAAGCTTTTTCCTTCCAATTTTGTTAATATGTTTAGGAGTTGAATGCTAATAGACCGCCGACTCCAACTAGAGGTCGTCCTCCTGTTGCTAATGATCGAGGTTCACTTGCTTGGATATAAAGACACAAAAAATGTCTCTACTCCCTAATCTTTTGCCGAAGTGGCTTGTGCTATCGCCTGGTTGTGTAAATAGCATGATGCCATTTGTGGGGTTATTCGAACTTGTGTTCTCAATCCCAGCAGAAAGCTTTAGGGCTTTCTTAATTTTGGTTTTCACAACTCAATCAGAAGGCCTTGTGAACCTAAATTTCAAGGTGCAGATAGGTTGCTACTGCTGGTTTACTTTGGAAGGAAGGCTTGGAAGTTTCATTCCAGTTTCACCCCGTGCTGTAAATGGAGGCACAGGCACGATGGGCATGGTTGTCTATTATAGGTTGTTAGTGTTGGCTATTCATGTCATTATTTTTCACAAGGTTTTTCACTTCTCGTCCTTTAGCCAATTATTTTTTTTTTCAGAAAAAGGAAGTTGAGAGAACAAGAGGGTTGCTTTTTTTTTTTTTTTCTTTTTTCCTTTCCATCTTTTAAGGTGATGAAATATATAAATCTGAAACCTTTCTTCCGGTGCCTGTATAATAGAGGTTTTGCTTTGTGTAATTCCCATCCTTGTTCTGTAGCACTATTTGTGTGAATGCGCATATTCTGACTAAAAATTGATTATAGAATTTGTATTTCGCCCTCTGCATTTAAGTTTGGGCATTGAATTTGCACCTGTATTTTGCCTTCAGCAAGGAATTGCCATCTAGCAAAAGTTGGAAAACCTTGCAAGCTGATGTGACACTCTGCATGCGTTTTCTAAAGCAGGCGTTATTGTCTTACATTAATGGATTATTGGAGGGAGATTAACTCTTATTGAGGGAGACCTTTTTTTTTTTTTATATTTTTAATTTGACTGGAATTTCTTGGGCGATTTTATTCTAGGCAGTCCATCATGGTTGTCCATTATTGTGATTGATGATTTTTGATCGAGTAGTAGTTAAAAGTAAAAGAAAGTTGACTTAATGAAAATGTGGTAAACGTTGACTGTGTTTGGATTTGGCACCTTTACAGGAAGCTTGCAATTTATCGCTCATCAAAATTTGATCCCAACACACCAGCAAGACGTCATTTACCCTTAGTCACAATTATATATATACAGTAGGGCCAAATTTTCTTTTTTTGACTCATGTTAATATTACTTCTATACTATTTTTATGTATAAATCTAAACATCCATAATTAAAAATACCTTCTTAAACATTATAATTAAAATTATAATAAAATAATATTTTCTAAAGATTTGAGAGACTGAATACAAGAAAGTGAACCGCAACAATCATATTCTTTTGAGTGAAGGGATGGAGTACGCACGGAGGATTAAAGTAAAAATCGATTATCATCTCCAATCTAATCGATATTTTCCATACACGGAAGTCCCAAAACTCTCCAATAACGACATGAATATATATATATATATATATATATATATATATATATATATATATTTGTCTTTATTGGAGACTTTTGGGACTTATATATATATATTGAAGTAGCTAACTATTATGGTGTAGCTATTTTTCACTCGGATAAGAAGATCAACACTCAAGATGCCACGCATTGCCACAATACCAAACATTTGTCGTGCAAGTATCATTTTGATACAAGGGATAGGGATATAGCCTATATGGACGAGTTCCCCTGAAGTTCCTGGACAGCCACAATTCGGATTTTGTCAATTAAATTCTTGAACACAGTTGCAGAACCTAACCTCGCTTCACAGGCCTCTGAACGTAGGATTTGTTGGGATCTTCGGTTTTGAGCTTTGGAGGGCGAATCTCTCCTTTCTTACCCTGCAGATGATATCAAGGGGTAATTTAAGTCCAGCAATTTATCGTTTCCTCTCAACTTGTGTTAACGGAATGGGTTTTCTAGTGTTAAAATAAATAAAAATCAGTAAGTTCTAACCTTCTTTCCGGCCTTCATAAAATCTCTCCAACTGGATACCTGAAAATGAAATGGTTGTTAGCTTTTGTTTATTAAAGCATGAATTGTTTTAAAAGACAAAAAGGGGAAAAAAACCACTGCTTGCCATCAAACTTCTGCAAAAATTTGTCAGAAAAGGGAGCAAAACATACATGATGGAATACGGAAGACTCCTACTAGGAGTAGAAAAACTGAATTACTTAAATGCTCCCTCCATTCCTTATTACGGGCCAGTTGACTTTTTTTTTAATAGATTAAAAAAGTCAAATAAATAATTTAATTATAAACAAATATAAATCTTATGACGAGTTCATATTATATTCTCTTTAATCTACTCAAATTAGTCAACTAACTCTTATATTAATTATAATTAACCTATTTATTTAGTTTTCTTAATTTATTTAAAAAAGTCAACTAAATACCGAAGGAGTACTTATGTAATCAATGTTTGTAAGGTTTTAACCATATGCTTGTATTATTACTAAACTATTTTTCTTCCAGTTCACTTTCTGTGTGATTCTAGTCAGCTATGTATAAAATGGGTCATATATGAAATAAATAGAAAACTAAAACTAACCCTCTGTTCCCTTGTTCCTTCCCACTGCTCCTCATGTTCACGTTTTCTTTTCCACATCTCCTTCTGTTCCTCTTCTTCCCGTTTTAGTCTGCCTTCCTCCTCTGATATCTGCATAAAAATAAACCAATGATCACATAACATGAGTTAGCTCAAACGTATTAAATTTTCTGCTCAAAATTGTCGGTACACAATTTTCAATTATCTCAAATTTGAATCACTGCCCTCCATAATTCACATGAAAAAAAGGCACAAAAAGGGGCCCCAGCACATACCCTCATTTGCATTTTTCTTCTCCTCCATTCTTGTTCTGTTAAGAGCTCACGGACCTTGATTCTAAGCTCCTGCTGGAATTCCTCAGATCGTTCGTATTGTTGATCATATTTTCCCTGTAACGCAGAATCGACACACAAGGCATATTGATCCTTGAATAAAATTGATGTACCAACTTAACAAGGTTAGGGTCTAGCAATATCACCAATTAGTGTATATTCAGACCCCAACGTCAGACAAACAAAGGCACAGTCAAACAGAAGAAAACACACGAGTGTTCAAAATTCTAGGATGTAAACTCCTACGTGGTGAAAATCACAACCTTGCGTATGAATCATTCTAGTAGTTTTTACACATACCTCTTCTACCAAAGACTTGATTTTTGAAGCAGTATCTTTCTTCAATTGCTTCTTCCTCTTTGCTCTAAGCTCCTCTGTAATGCAAATCAAAAGAAAAAACAAGATTTTTTTTGTTATATGCCTCTACCCTTGGGAAGCTTGACACCATGCCACGAATATGGAAAATCCAATTTTCAGCACAGATATATTTTAGCTTGGTTTTGTATGTACGCCACAGCAGTCATAATGATGAAGTAAAAAATAAAGCGTTCGTGCATCATCAAAAATTGCAAATAAAAAGAAGAAAAAGAATTTGCCCTACAACAAGAGTTCTCTAAAGATGATTAAATTATTTTCTACAAATAATGTACAATAACTTTTCTGAGTGCAACAAACGGAATGTTAGTGAAATAAAGTTGCAGCTTTAACATGGTAAGAACTAATGTTCCAACCTTTTTTTAATATAAAACAAAAGCTTACAGATACCTTTTGCGGAATTAACTTGGCTGAGAATGTAATCTCTTTCATTTTGATCAAGTAACAACTGCTGAGCTTTCGCTAATGCTGCACACAAGTAAAGAACAGAACAGATATTTAGAAAATTAACAAAAACTTCCAAGCCCTCAAGAATGCGTGTCATTTCTGTGAATGGATATACCTCCAAAGGCTTCCTTTGCTTGTGGATGCTTGCATTTATCGGGGTGAACCATCAATGACAACTGCAAATGATTAGCATAAATATGTTATAAGAGGAAAATAGAATAGCCAAATCAGCCATTCGATGGAGGAAAGGTTACCTTGCGGTACTGCTTTTTGACATCATCAAGTGAAGAATCAAATGGAAGGTTTAGATGCTCAAATGGGTTCAGCTTAAAACAAGAGAGAATCCTTTAAGCAGAAAATATATAGAAGTTAATGCCACAGAAAAAAGTGACTTATCAGGAAACATAATTTTTGGTATAAAACAATGAAAATATAAATCCAAGAATACATATGCTTGCAATCAAAGTCCACCCACTCAACGCACCAGCTTCCTCCTTTTACTAACTTTAGAATTCTTTTTTCACTAGTTTCCTTTCAGTCCCATAGAGAGTAAGCTACACATCCATTTCTCCTTTCCCTTCATTCTTTTAGATGTCATAATCTATGCTACTTCTTCCCTCAAAGTCAACTCCATTGCAGAAAAGATAAGCACGACATCCAATTATTACCGTGTCTTGACTATTGACTTAGATGATTGTTTCCAGTTCCAGTTCAAATATCCAACGTGATATGTGCAATCATGAGTTACACCTTGGTTGTAATTTGGATTTGCGCTTACTACGAAATGATATTAGTAGATATGAAGCTAGCAAGAACTCAAATCTGGAAAGTTATGACAAAACTAAAATGCCAATGCCCAATAGTATATCTCTAGCATCATCCAGACTCCAATAACCCAAATAACCCATCGTTTAGAATATATGAAACACTGAAAAGATCTCAGGTGAGAAATCTGAATTTAGGATTGATCAAAAGCAGTTGAAAAGCGAATAAGCCAACAACGTTAATTTTTCATTAGAACAGAACCCTAACAGCCTTCGAGAATGAGCATAAATACAAAAAAGAAACTTTCAAACACGACGGAAAGGGGAAACAAATTAAATTCGCAAGCAGATAATTAAAAATAAATAAAAAAGAACGCAACCACACTAGACACACGATAGCTTTACTAGTAGAGAGAGATAAAGACGCACCTAGCGACTTCGTTGTCCCGCTCAACTTCGCTGACTTCGGCGAAGAAGTTCTTGAGAAGCAAGTCCTCATCGGTGGTAGGGTTTGTCTCTCCCATTTTTTTTAACCTTTTTCCGCTCCTCAGGAATTCAGATTCTCAACAGCTTCGCATCACAAACCAAATTCGCCGATCGTATTTATCAGCAAGGCAAGAACTCATCGGGAAATAACGACGTTCCCCTATCGTTTGAACCTCTTCTGAAACGACAATAGTTTACTAGACCTCTAAACGACAGTGCAGTCTAAGGCTTCACCCAAAATGTGTACAAAAGCATTAAATCGTGGGCGTATCCTCAGCCCAAAAAAACAAAACAGAGAGTTTTTTTTTTTTCTTTTTAATAGGGAAAATTCCAGTTAAATATAATGGAAATATCAAAATTCTAATTCAGGCTTACATTTTTAACAAATTCACTCATTAGAGATTTCTGAATGTTGTTAAAAAAAAACTTGAATGCCCCTCTTTAATTAAAAAGGAAAATTGAAGGTAGGTGTAAGCTTGATTTTTATTTTGATTATTTCAGCTGAATTTAATTGGAATATTTTCAACATGTCAAGATAAATCTGCCAGAGAGATTCATAGGACACTTGCTCCAGCCTATCATTTGCGAGGTCTTAGATTTCATGAATTTAGGACTTTTTGAAACTAAGGATTCCACTAATAATATCGGAAAAACATCTCTTTTTTTTCTAATGTAATAATAATAATAATGTTTCTTTTTCATGGAACAAAGGCTTTGCTTGATGGATAAAATGCACTTATAGTCTCAAAAAATTTCATGATCAGCACCGTACCACACATATACACTGGTTAGCTAAAGCCTATTTTTTACGAAAAAAAGACTTTAAAAGTATGTATGATTAATTTAACTTCTACATGCCATATAATTATTAAAATTGACCATTTTATTTTTGATTGTGCATATGCTTTAAAACAAATTGATGATAAAGATATATTGTTATGTAAGTCTAATGAAGAACAATACATACTTGCTGGATAGTTCTTATATTATTTTTCCTTCCATTTTAATATTTAAGATGTTTACATTTATTGATGTGCAGTCCTCCTTTGTTTCTCTTGTAGGAATATTTTCATGGCTTTAAGGAGATCCAATGAAGCTCATAAATTATTTCAAAATGTGGAGAAGAATCCTAAAGAAAATAATCTATTTGAGCTATTTAAGGAGGTCAATTCTTTATTAGAAAACTATAGCAAGTTTTATAAAGGTTGAATGAAGAATCGCTGTTCTTTTTTTTAATTTTCAATATTGAATTGATACGTAGTTTTGAATGAAATAAACTTATTTTACAGAAAATTTGAGAGAAATAGAACAAGAATATGATGATGAAATAAGTATATTTTGGCACCTTAATTTGAAGTTGTCTTCCTCTGTTACTTTCTGCTGATCATGTTCTTCTTCCTTATCCTCTTCTTCTGCTGATGCGTGGTTTAATCAAAGACCTCATCATGAGTATCACAATTTGGCATGGAGGCGTATTGGTTGGAGCAGCATTCATTTTCTTTCTTCCTATTAAATGAAGGATATGGTTAATTGATATTTTCAATCAACAATGAAGTGTTTATATAATAATTAGCTAGGGCAATATTGTAAAAGGTAGGAAGGGAATCTAATTTATGAATACCTTTGGATAAGAGTATGGAAGAAAGCTTATAAAAAAATTGCTTTTAAATAGTTTTTAAAAAATGGCTTATAGAGAAGAGTTTATGAAGAAAAAAAAATAGTTTTGAATAAATTAGTGTTTAGATAATTATTTCTAGAAGTACTTTTATTATTGATAAATTACGAAAAATGGTATGATTATTAAATATAGGAGAGAGGAGAGAGTGTGTAAAAAAGAGATGAGAGAGGAGAGATAGTGTAGAAAAGAAAGAAGAGAGAAGAGATGGTGTAAAAAAGAAAGGAGAGATAGTGTAGAAAAGAAAGAAGAGAGAAGAGATGGTGTAAAAAAGAAAGGAGAGATGGTGTAGAAAAGAAATGAGAAAGGAGAGATGGTGTAGAAAAGAAATGAGAAAGGAGAGAGGGTGTAAGAAAAAATATGGGTAATATAGTAATTGGTTAATCCATAAGATTTTTTATTGTTCTATAAGCTACTCTGACCAGTTTATTTGAAACCTTAGTTTTAAATCATAATTTAATCTAAAAACCCTTTTAAAAAAATATAACTGTTTGTTTTAAAATTTCTTTAAATTTAAGTTTTGTCAAAATTTAAGTTTTAGTTAAAACTTAACACACAGGAAAAGGTTTCCGAGTAAAAGTCTTCAATAATATTAAGCCAAATAATATTGGCCAAATAAAAACAATTCATACATACATACATACATACATACATACATACATACATACATACATACATACATACATACATACATACATAGCAAAGAACTAGGTATTCTCCCCATGCGTTTCATAGATTAGATTGTTCACGCTGTACGATAATATATCGAGAAGGTGAATTTCTAGTATTGTGTCGTTTATTATATATAATGTAAGTAGACTAAATGTAGGTTTGAAGATTAGTCAATTGTTACGTACATAGATAAGATATATTATAGGGTTGGATAAGAAATCTTCTATCTATTTATTTTATCTCTTGAAAACTTGTAGTAACGATGAACAGATTATATTATCGGTTCGATTTATTTTAAAAGATTTTATTAATCATATGTTGAATTAGGTCCCTTTTTTTTACCCAGCTAGCCCTTTTTAAAAATATCTTGAAAACTCGTAGTAACGGGCGGACAAAATAGATATAGATCCCCGTATGATCACACCATCGGAGAAACCTTTATGTTTTAGGCAATACTTGTTGATCTATAAACATGTGCATTAGACCTAGCTACAAAGCACCTTAGTGTTTTTTTTTTAACAAAAAATTTTAGATAGATTCAGTACCAGTCTCTTACTAAAGTCTGTGTACAACTCTAGGGCTCAGAGATCACTTATAAGTGACTTATGAGATTACCTATTAAATAAATTCTCTCAATAAAAATAATAATTAAACTCACATCTTTATAAAATATAAATTTATTATTTATTATATATGTCAATTCTAATTCTAATTGACATATTGCAAATTGATTGTGAGGCCTAATCAGACGTATTAGAGTGAAAGATTGAAAGAATTTCTTTGGGCCTATTGGACCGCTTACAAGACTCCAATTGGGATGCGAAATTCTTAAATCTAAATTAAGTAATGTTTAAATAAATAGACTTTGCTAGTCACATGTCTTAAATTTTTTAAGATATTTTTTTTATGTTACAGCATATGTTCTTTCTATTTGTTAGGAAGCAAAATCAGTTGAAATATTTGATTTGCAAAAAGAATTTTAAACATCAAGTTTATACAAGCTACATAATGTGGATGGTATTTACATATGGCCAATTGGTAGAACAAAATATTGACTGCAATATTTTAGAAGCGTCTAATACTAGTCTGATACCTCAAAATATCAACATACATCTAGTCAAAGTAATTACTGAAGATGGATGCTTTATGATTTTGTAGGAGATCAAATCATATTTTATGGATTGAAGCTTAACCATCTAAAAATTCTAAAGGAAAAAAAAAAAGATTGGTGGAAACATATTGAATCTGTTTAGAGTAAGTTGCTCAGCTTAGTATAATGATTTGTAGCTGGCATTCGGTATTTGATCTAAATATTGTTTTAACTAATGTATTTAGTTAATTTAATTTTAAGAGAAAACTTTTTCTTGGTATTTGTTCAACATATCAATGGTAGAATTGGAACTTTTCCTTATCTAGATTTATTCCTTTAACTAATGCATTTAGTTAATTTAATCTCATTCACCGTGTGCTTGTTTTATCTTTGATTATAGAAAATCATTGAAACAATCAAGACCGAGCTATATGAGAAAATGGGTATACCACAATGTGTTTAAAGTTATATGTGAATTCATTAATACATGTCTTTATATTGACAAGTAATTTGTCCTTTATAACTTTAAGTTTTTCTTTTATTATGATTGTTGGTAGACATTAATTTTCTTTTTTACAATGCATTATAGCTAGAGGTGAAAAATAGGTTGGCTCGCTTAAAATCGGGCCAACCTGCTAATATTGTTGGGCTAAAGGGGGTGGGCTGTGCGGCACACCCCAAAATGGGCTGGCAAAAGCCCACCCCGTTTTTGGGGCGCATTAGCCGGTGGCCTGCCCTTTTTTTTAATTTTTAATATTTTTAAAAATTATTTTTAAATTTTTAAAATATTAATAAAAAATTCATAATGTTATATTAATATAATAAAAAAATTGTTAATGTTATATTTTTAAAAATTCCTATTTTTTATTAAAAAATCTCAAATTTTATAAATATAAATCTAAATAAACATTAACATAATATTAATCAATTATAATATGTCAACACATATCAACAAATAAGTAATCATCTTTACTAATATTCAATAATAAGAGTATTCAAAGTAATATTTAGATAAAATAAATAATAATATTAATAATTTTTATAAAACAAATGGGCTAGTGGGCTGGCCCGCTTAAAAATGGGCCAACCCGCCAGCACTAGCAAGAATGGGCTGGCAAAACGTCAACCCATTTCTATCATATTTTTCCAACTCTAGTTATGACAAAGATTGAATGCCCTACAAGGTAAGTTTTTTTTCCTCCCTTTCATTTCTCATCTAACTTAACAATCTACCTATCCTCCTTAGGTTCAGCTAGCGAATAGGTAAGATATGTAACTATTTAGAGCGTGCTTGATCCCTTGGTAGTACCACTTTATTGTTGTTCTATTCGCGATATTGAGGAGACATCTTAACTCTTAAGTGTCTAGGTTTATACTTAAGAGTAATTGATGACTCGCCATACTCGACAGTGGTATCATCTAGTAGGAAGGAAAATTTCACCCTACCCTAAGATAATGGGAGAACACAACCCCTTTCTAAAAATTTATTTATAAAAAAAAAACTTAACAATCTAACGTTAGTTTTACAATTTTATTTTTTACAATAATCTTAATATCTAGTGGAGAGAATCAGTTAGTAATAATCAATAACAAATACACCTCTTGAAATCAATAACAAATAACAAATACACCTCTTGAAATCACTGTCTACCACCCATTATAATAGAATTGATGTTTGCGTTTAATGTATGAATGACATATTATATTTTTGTGTATTTCTAGATCTGATTGCAAGCGAAAAGTGAAGACCATTTTTTGTTAATAAACTTGATGTTTTTAATTCTGATTAGTAAATTGTATAATGAAATTGAGTTAGCGGATTGATTTTATTATTTGTTAAAGTTTTTGTCTGTTCGTAAATTTGTTGTGATTTTTACATTAAGGTTTAGTTTAGGTGCTTGATATGATGAGTCTGATTATAACTTACTCATTTTTAGCTCATTTCTTGATAGCCCTCACTCACGCACACCCATTTTGTCAATCTGAATTTACTTTTTGGAGAATTATCAATATGAATTTTTTTATTAAGAAAACACCACATCATGACAAGATTTAATAAGAGAATTAGACCTAATAAATATAACAGCATCCTTATTTAAAACATACAGTAAATATGGAGAAACTAGAGAGCAAACATAAATTATAATTTTTTTTCAGTGAAAGTGTTGAAAAAAGTCTAACATCCAGTTTGTTTAGCAGTATAACTGTGTAAGACTGCTTAATTCTTCTTCTAGGTCTCAAGTTCGATTTTTAGATAAAATATCTATATTAGAAAGGTAACCATAAACTCTAAAATTAGACACTTGTTTATTAATAAATAGTATAAAAAAAGTACTAATAAAAAGAAAAATGGTAGAAAAATTGTACTGTTGTGTTTCGTCTCCTTCATGTCTAGTTTGGGAATTATCACAATGTTTTTCTTCTTCTCACGTAAACGGATAAAACAGAACATAACTAGATCAATGAATCCTTGCAATGCAGAGGAAGGTTAGTAAATAATAGGAAGTGGGTATCAATGTTGATGATGAGTTATTCTCAAAAGCCAGTTAACATATGTACATGTTGGTCTCTCGATAATCATTATAGGAAACCATGTTCAGTCCTTTGCACTAAATTCTCTTATTTGTTTTGTTAAATCCCTCAATAATGCGTGCCATTTCTGCTCACCTAGTTCCCTTGAAAGTCATAAATTAGACCCTATTAAGCTACGCTACTCTGTTCTTAATATAAGAACTATTTTATAATATTATATTATAAATTAACTCTTATAATAAAGATCGAGTATCACAATTCTCTTCTAAATGTAAATGATATATGGGTATATCATGAGTGGATTTAATCACCTCTCTTAAAACTGGAAATCATACGTCATACTACCTTCTAAAATTCTTACGACCATCTTTTATCTCTTCCTTGTCCTTGGAAAATAAAGTTTGACCCATCACCATAAAGCCACCAAAAAGTTAAATAATGTTTGACCCATCCCCATAAAGACACCAACTTGAATGATACACTACGCCCACATGGTGTAAGACCCTCCATATCCTAAAGATTGTTTGAGAAATAAAACATGGCAAGTCTTTGGCTTCAAGAGAAGTTCTATACATACACATCCCAAAACTTTTCATTATAATAGGTGAAGTTGTCAAATTCTATATATAGGGGCACTCTTTTAAATTTTAGATATATGCATAGATTAGTTATTTTGATAGAAGAACAACTTCAACCCAGATATATATTTAAAATTCAACATGGCATTGTCACTATAACAAAAGGACAACTTCAACCTAATGAACCTATACATATATTTAAAATTTAACATATTTAAACTTTGTGCTGATAGTTTATTAGTTATTAGTATAAGCTTTTAATATTTTAACTTTTATATTTGTACTTGGTCAAATGTCAATCCAACCCCACAAAATCAAAATGGTATCTGTATTTAGAATTCGGTTGAAGTTGATCATGTTGTCATTGTACTCCTTATCCTTGTTTTTAGCTGTTTAATCGCATATCATTCTTAATATGTTACAGAAACCTACATAACTATATTTGCTTTTTATTATTCGGCTATTTGCCAAGCTCTTCTTTTGCTTATTTTTGAAGCCAAACATAATACCTGTAACAGTATATTAAGGAAATATCTGCGACATTATTTTGTGTGTTTTTATTATTTTGCCTCACCATGCACAAAATACCGCGTATATCAGAAGTGGATCATGGTATTCCCAAAACATAAGACCAATTTTACGACACTCGAATAATTTCTATACGACATGATAGGACCCTCCAATTCAAAGATGAGATGCAACCATATACACAAACAGCTTATATACACAGCAGTGATGAATAAATGTAGATATTATATAGGGAAAGTGACATATGGGTCATGTTAAAGCAATTAAATAAAAAAAAGGTTATAGAAAATGATATAATTAATTTAAAGTCCTATAAAACTTCAGATAATTTTTTTTTAATTGTAAAAAGATGTAACTGCCCCTTTAGTTAACTAAAAATATAACTCCATTGTCACCCCACCCAAAACCGAAGTCCTAGCATCTTATCAATATTGTTTGTATTTCGCTTGGTCTATGTACTTTGCTCCTCATCTCTCCTTGGTCTGTGTACTTTGATCTTTCGCTGGCATCCACCCCACCTGCCGCATTTCCTCCTCCGGTCATCATCGTCTTTCCTCCTCCAATCACTTGCCTCTACTTCGGTCATTGTCGCTACCACTTGCCCCTTGCTTCATCATCCAAATCATCATCTCTTTTCCTCCTCTAGTAACCCACCCTGCTCTAGGTAATATATTTATATTGCTTTAAAAGTAATAAAATGTCAATTTTTTAGCTTAAGAATTTTGGCCTGTGAACTAGATGTTAGACTTGGCATTTGATGTGGCAACTAATCACCTTGTTGTTGTTAGGTTTACCCTCATCCCCCTCTTTGATCAGACATTTATTAATTATAAACTTATGCTTTTAGATTTTATATTTGAGTCATCTATTTTTATTACTTGCCAAACTATATAGTGTTAATTAACACTACTACTAACTTATTATTGGCTATGTTTGATTCATCATTTTTTGCTTTGTTCTTTTTTGCCTTTTTGTTTTTTTGAGGGGGTGATAACTGGATTTGTGTGCATGAATTAAAGTTTTGCTCCCCAATTTATTCTCTCAGAGTTTGAGAACTCAATCTGCTTATGATTTGTTAGTCAAGAAAATGAAGTTGTTAAATGTATAAAGAAGCGGATTGGAAGTAAGAATTCAAAAGTTCAACTTCTTGCAGTAATTGTAAGGACCAAAGCATTGATTTTACTTTTTCAATTTGGATAGACCATTCATTATTTGTTTTAGCAATTTGTAAGATTTTTTTGTCTACTCGAGAAATCTTATCATATTTGACCAATATTTGTATCATTTTTTTAAGATTTGAATTATTTATGAATGCCTTTCTTAACCTTTTTCTTTTTTTCATGCATGGAATTGAAAATTTTATTAGCTTATTAGATGGATGGAACGAGACTGACAAATAGTTTAATTAGTTGCACTCTTTTATTTCTAATAATCAATTGAAGTTATTGTGATATATTTTCCCGGGGATGGTGAAATGGAATGTCACATAGGTGATATTTTTTTATATCTAGCCTTTATTGAGTTTTTTAGCCTATTAGTATGCCTATTACTTTCCACCTCAATAGCAAACTTTCAAGGGAGAAATTTTCTTCTAAAAATGTAGCTTTGAACTATAGTACAAGCTCTATCTTGATTGCAATTTACAATTGTAGGTAAATGTACATAATTGAACACAATATGCTAATTCATCTATTTTTATATAGATTTAAAGATTGGGTAATAATTTATTTTATTGATAAAAGTGGTTGTTATTGTAGGATAAAAAATTCCTAGATAGAAAGTGCAATGGCATCACCAACATAATATCTTGATTGAAGTAGAAAAAAATATACCACGGGATTAAACATAACAATACTACCAGTAACAAATAGCAACTTCATGTTGACAAAATAACAACTCAGTATGTTTCTTCCCATAATCATTATAATCAAAATATAACTTCATATATATGCATTTTACAATTACACAAGTTCTTAGTAGCAAATGTAAAAGGAGTACATCAAACGTAATCACCTTCATTAAGATCCACCCTACTTTCTAGAAAGATGGATATTGATCAAGGTTACAAAAAATTACTTTCATCACTATGTACAGATATTTACAAAGTAAAAATTAGCATGCTACGTATTTACACATGGCTACTTTCTCCATTGAACATTATAAAATGTTCAACTCCTTCATTATTAAATATGTCAACAAATGTGTGTCGATCGCATCTAATAATGAATTTTATTCTAATTTCATCACTTTTTTTCCCAACAAATGTGTGTTGGTTTCCTCAATGAACATGCAATCAACCTTCTCTTCTGCTGCCCTCTTCCTACTTTTTGCTACAAGTGTCGCAACATTTGCAATTACTTCTATGACCATGTCTTACCCTTGCTCTTCTACTTTAGCTTTCTTGATTCCTTCATTACTTACACAAATATTGCCAGTTGATTCAATGATCATGCCATTAGCCTTTTTTAACGCTGCACTATATTCCTAGTAACTTCAATGACCAAATTATCAAATGTCTTTGGTTGTGTCTTATCCTTGTTAGAAACTTTCTTTTCTCTTAGACCAGTATGTTACAAAAATGTTAGAAACCTCATAGTAGTGAAGATATGATCAAGCAGCAAGAAAAGGTAGGTACCTAATAAAGAGATAGGTGTGTCTAATTCATTATTTTCAAATTCCACCAAAGTACATAAACCATCTTGAGAGGATAATGCCAAATAATGAGTATCAGGTGACCTTTTGAACAATGTTGAAAGTAGTTAAAAACTTCTCCAAATGCATGAGATTGTATTAATTCTTTAAACCAAAATATGAAATGGGAACTACTAGTCACTAAAATATTTACCATGCAATGCATGTTATTACTACATAGTGGAGACTAATAACCAACCCATATTTATATATATTTATTTATATTATTTTGATGAGTTTTTATCGTCATCTTAATCATTAATTGTATTATTTATGTATTATTTAAATTAATATACTTTACTTTAAATTAGTACTTAATAAGAGTATAGTTGTCATATTTTTATAATTTTTTTTAAACAATTATTTTTTAAATAAAATATATTACATTATTATGATTTAATATTTTAAGAATTTAAGAAAAATTAAAATTCACAAATTACAATAAAAACTCATAAAATTAAAAACTGCACTATAAGACCTAATGGATTTGCTTTTAACTCTTTCCAGCGTTTTAAAAAGACACTGAATAGAATTGAAAGGGGGGACGCCGCGGAATTGAAAGGAGAAGAAAATCCATACGCACACACGCTGCTGACGAGAATGCAATTGAAAAAGACAGTACGGCGACACCAAAGCGATGCACAGTGACGGTGCAGTGATGGTATTATGTAGCTAAAGCCTCCTAATCCTCTTGTTTAATAACAAAGGTATAAGTTTAAGACTTAAAAAGAAGCTTAAAGTACTCTAATTCTCTACCTATTAATTATATTATAATTTCTAAGTCTTAATATAATTTTATAATTATTAAAAATATTTATAATAATTTACTTATATTTATTGAGAATTATTGTAATTAGATTATTGTTTAATATTTGATATTGAACTAAATAAAACTAAATTTTCTTACTCTATTTTGGGTCAAAACTTAGTATTGAGGTTATAGTAAATATTTAATGATTTTTTAAGGTGGTTTGAATTATTAGATCATTATATCTCTTGCTATTTTTAATCTATTTCTATAAATTATTGAGTTATAATTGAGCATTAGTTTTTAATATTTTTAGTCTTATTTTACTATTCTAGTGGCAGTTAGTAGATTGAGACTTTAGAAAATATTTTGTAACAATTTGAGGTAACTCGGTTGTTGGATTAAAAATTTAATTATAATTCTTGATTCATTATTTATAACTCCCATATCTTTTGAAACTATGATTGTCTGCGTTTTGGAATTGGCAAATTGCTTTTATTATTGTTAATCACTTGCATTATCATTCCATTTCCCTTTATTAATTAATTATTTAAATTAAAAATACTAAAAATATTTTACTTATATTTATTTTTTATTCATTGCATTTATTTGTTAGTCAACAAATATAAACCCCATTTTTTAGCTTAGGTTGCATTGCATTTAGGTATTTAGAAATTTAATTTCATATTTTAGCTCCTCAAGGAGAATGACCTGAGATTGCACTATACACAATTCTTAATTTAATTTTTAAAGTAACCCTAAGGTGACATTGGATTTTAAAGTTGTTTCAACCAACCAATATAGCTATGGGAGAAAGGAAGGCATAACATATGATAAATTAGCATATTGTGTACAATTATGTATATTGCCCATAGATTGCCGTTACTTTTAAAGTAATGTAAATATATTACTCGGAGTAGGGGCATGTTAGTGGAGGAGGAAATGAGATAATGATTTGGAAGATGAAGTAAGTGGCGGTGATAGGAGGGGCAGGTGGCAATGATAATGACCGCAGTAGGGGCGGGTGACCAGAGGAGGAAAGATGATGATGACAAGAGGAGGAAATGCGGCAGGAGGAGTGGGTGGCGGCAAAGGACCAGAGTACATGGACCAAGCAGAGATGAGGAGCAGAGTGCAGGGACTAAGCGAAATGCAAGCAATAATGATAAGACGCTGGGGTTTCAATTTTGAGTAGGGTGATAAGGGAGTCATATTTTCAGTTAACTAAAAGGATAGTTATGTCTTTTGACAATTGAATTTTTTTTTATTAAAAATCCCATAAGACTTTAAATTAATTATACTATTTTTTAAGACTTTTAGTATTTAATTGCTTCCACGGATCTAAATATTATTTTCCCCATTATATACGTGTGTGTGTGTGAGTGTGAGAGTTGTGTTTGAAGTAATGTAATTGAACCTGAAAATAAGTTACCATCATTCACTATGTCTCTCTCTCTTCTCCCATACTAACTACTTTTATTGGACCAAATCTCCCTGAACAGGGGAAGTAAGTAGAGAGAGAGAGGAGTAAGTAACTAATAATTTTAGAGGAGTAATTAACTAATAATTTTAAGTAAAATGGAGTTTGTAACTTGGAACTGAGAGAGTTGAAGATTCAGGAAGTGGCAATGCAATAAGGCTCCCAGAGAAGGAAGGATCTTCTAGGTTCCTTGCAACACTTGAGATTATGAACCAAGTAATCTCCATTCTTCCCTCTCAGAACCACCAACTGGTTCCTCTGATTTGAGATCTGATTCATGTCCCCAGAAAAGATGAATTTGCCACTATTATTGCTGTTCTTCACGATAGAGGAAGTGTTGTTATGGTTTGACTTTGGTGTTGGATTGGTTCGCCAGTAGTATTCATAAACGTTGAATGAAGTTGTGGATCCGATTGCTGAAGCTGAGGAAATCAAACGAGCCACCCGTGGAACATCCTCTAACTTCACCACTTCCTTCAGTTTCTCTGACCAATTATTTGGATTACCATTAACCAATTCAACTGGCTTATTCATCATCGTCCATGTTAACCTTGTGATCCCACTTGACAACATGCTTGTTTGATTTCCCATAGCTTCGATTCCTCCGACCTCGTCTTCCTCTGTTTCATCATCTTCCTCTGCTTCTTCCTCCTTGGGATCTTGGTTAGTAAACTTGAGGACTAGACGACCATCTTGACGTTGAGCAGAGAAGTTGTTCTGAGAAGGAACGGACACAGCTTCGAGGACTAACCTTCCGTCGTCACGGTGGGAGTGCATGTGAAGTGAAGGACCATCTGAACGAGAAAGTGAAGGGAGTGGTGGAGGGAAAGAACGTGGAGACAACTTCTTGCTGTTGGCAGTGTAGTTATATTTTGGCACTTCGAAAAAGTTGTCTTCCTCTGTTACTTTCTGCTGATCATTTTCTTCCTTGTTCTCTTCTTCTGCATCTCCGGTCTCAGAAGGCGGGTTGGAGGAGAGACCATCGAATCCTGTTTCGGATCCGAGACTCTCCGTGCAAATTTCGAGGCTCTTTTCAGACAGAGAGCTTTGTGATCGTTTGACGAGTGGGTGAATATAAGGAGGTGGGAGAGACTTGGAGGAGTTGTCGTTGCCTTTCTGGGATAGGATTGAGCTCCAAATGTCAAATTGTCCTGGTCGTTGTTGTTCTTTGTTTCTGTCTCGTTGGATTGAAGCCCAGATATCGGATTGTCCTGGCTGCTCTTCTTCAGATTCCGGCGCTTCGTTTTCTTGTTCGTAGTTGCCATCATCATTATCATCGGAGGAGGAGAACGAATCAGGGACGATGATTTTGTACTGTGATGAGAGATCTTCAGAAGAAACTATCCTCTTCATAGGAGTGAACCCATTTTGATGAGAGAGCCATTTCTTGGAGGACATGTCTGCAGATAGAGTTCGTCGCAGACGAAGAGAAGACGAAGAAGTATCTTCGTTTCTTATGCTCTCTGCAGAGCCCAAAATGGTGAGGATGCCCTGATGATTCTGAACCAGCTTGGTCTCTTCGTCCATGGAAGAAAGAACTTGAGCTTGAATGCTGTTGTAGTTCATTGAAGCTGACATCCCTAGAAACCCAAAGGAAAAGCGCGAATCAATCACTTAGTCTCTGTTGAGAAGAAAATCAAAACCATGTGTGAAAACATTCAAGTTATTACAAGAACATGCATGCAGAATCAGTCATGAATGTAGTAAAAGAAAAACAGAGGAAGTTGGGAAGTAGATGATTAACCTGAGGGAAGGAAATCGCATACAACAGAGACAAAAAAGATGAATAAAGAACAGGGGAAGGGTGAGGTTGAAGATGATGATTGAGACAAAGTGGATAGTCAAGTTGTGAAGAGGAATGGGTGTGGTTTGATGGTTATGAGGAAGGATGGGAAGGGGGTATTTGTAGGAGCTCAAAAAGCTCTTAGAACCATGTTCATTGGGACCCACCTGCGCTTCCATGAAAGTGACCCCATTACCTTAGAAACTATTTTTAAAAAAAAAAAATTACGTGAAGTTCTTTAATCTAGTTTCTTAAATGTGGAATTTCACTATTACTCACCATTCCATTGTGAAGAAGTTAACGGCAACCCTATGATTGTTTGTCGCGAACTCATGGTAAATTTGTAAAGCCTGTTTGGAATCGCGGCAGTATGACTCTTTAAAAAGTCAGTTTAGGTCATTTATTTATGTTTAGAATAATTTTTAAAAAATAAGAGCTTCTGGCCAAAAAGTGATGTTGAATAAATCTTCAATAAATACCAATACATGCATGAAGCTCTACACCCTGAAGCAGCCACGGATTAATATATGATAATTTTGAAATAGGCCTTTGTAGTGTTTGTTAATTATTTAGTAATATGCCTTTTTTGTCAAGTCGATGAACTTGCTCGTCTGACTAAATGAATGAACCCAAGCCAAAAAATCTGAAAAGCATATGCATAACATTATATTGCTAATGATATCAAGGATTAGTGACATAACTATAGAGTGCTTTTCGTTTAGTTGTTGACCACTCTAATACTTGTTCATCACGAACTTTGGTATGATCAAACCTAATGAAACTAGAAAATAAAGTCTACTCTATCTATATATCTTGAGTTAATTAACTTTTTAAATAATTAAATAAGTCAAATAAATTAATTAATTATAAATAAATTCAACCTCTCAAAATAAATTCATATTATTTCATTTGATCCTAATTATAAGAGCTAGTCGATTTTTTTGGGTAGATTAATAAAACTAAATAAATTAATTAATTATGACTAAATTTAATTCTTCAAAATGGATTCACATTATATATTAATTAATCTAGCCTAATTAGTCAATTAGCTTTTATATTAGTTATAATTAATTAATTTATTTAGTTTTCTTAATTTATTCAAAAAAGTCAATTGGTTCTTATTAATAGGACTAGATGTAGTATATACTCCTTAATCTATCCAAATTATAGTCAACTAACTTTTATATTAATTATTTACACATAATATATCCAAGTTAATAACAAATAAATATTTAAACATTAAATGCAACTATACAATATCATAAATGCTTACTGATGCTAGCGACACCTCTTTAGGATGCCTCCTGAAACAAAATGCTTATATGGTCGGTGAACTGGGTGAAAAATTAAAATTATGTATTTAACTAAATAAATTCATACTGTCACCTCCAGAGTAAACCAATATCTTACATAGTCTCTTTAATGTTGTGTAGGGCATCTATCAGGAATCTCGTTCCCTATCTCCTTCTTAGTATGCATCCTATAACCATTCACTTGATGAAACAAGGTTAGCCTCCCATTCCTCTAGTCCTACCCAAGTTTCTTGAGGGTATACGGTCGTAAATCTTCTCCGACCATAAATTTACTCTACAATTAAGTGAATGAAATGTTTATTTTAAATATCTACATTAAATTAAACGATTCATTCATTTAAATAAATGATATATATTTAAAATTGATTACCTTTATTAGCTCCAAGCTTTGTACTTAATCGGCGCCACTTATGGATGGGGAAATGGGTCAACTCCCTTTGCTAGCAAACTCAGGTACTTGTTATACAGCTGGTCCCCTTGTTGGATCGACTAGTTCATATGATTCACCAGCACGATCATACGCACACATCACAGAGACATCTCTAGCTATCATCTTGCTTGTAGATATGCTCCCCTGATCATCTACGAAGTGCAATTTACAAATAAATTATATTAATAAAATTGATATCTAATTTCAATTATAAATTATAAAGTAAAAAAATTCTCACCCATGACTTCTAACACTTGCTCGGTTTGTTGCCGCCTTCCATAACAAGGTCGCTTATTCTGTTGGCTACCAAACTACTGCTGATCATCCTCCAGTTGAATCCTACCCACATCACATCCCCTACCTACTCCCTTGCATCACCTGCCTACTCTTTCCCTTGTCTCATGCTAGTAGGAATACTTCTCCACTCTAAGGAGCTCTTCCACTAATTAGAGATAACATCATTGCCCCTTTCATCTGAAACTCCTCATAATCCTCAAAGCTGATATCTAGGTTAGGATCTTCCTTGTCACCAACAATGTGGCTAGGTTTGTATGGATCAATTGGCTCTTTTCCTAGTCAACAACTCATCCTAATAAAATGACAAATACAACGCAAGATTCTATTAATTTTAAATAAAAAAATTACATGACAAAATATTAAATAAAATAACAAATGTACAATACAAGATTTTATTAAATTTAAATAAAAAAAATCCTAATCCACATTATTAATCAAGAAAACTAGCTATATTAACTAATTCCTAGTCCAAACAATCAAAATATAAATAAAGTACAATTTATTAAAAAAAATCCATAATTCACATATCAAAATAAAGTAAATTAAATCAAAATATTAAAAGCCATTCCTAATCACATTCTCAATTAAAAAATAAAAATAACTAACCAAAAAATTAAAAACATTCCTAATTTAAGAGGCATTCCTAATCCATATAACTATATAAACTTCACAAAATAAAAATTTATATTAACTCAAAATAAAAAATTCTAATGAAAATATAAGTGAATTAAATAAATCACTCAAATTTTTAAATAAATAATTCATAAATAAATTCAATTAATTTGAAATATTAAAAGCTATTCCTAATCACATTCCTAATTAACAAATACAAATAACTAACCAAAATATTAAACATATTCCAAATCAAAGAGGTATTCCTAATCCACATAACAATCTAAACTTCACAAAATAAACAGTTATATTAACCCTAAATAAAAAATTCTAATAAAAATATAAGTAAATTAAATAAATTGCTCAAATTTTTAAATAAATAATTTATAAATAAATTAAATTAATTCAAAATATTAAAAGTCATTCCTAATCAAATTCCTAATTAACAAAAACAAATAACTAACCAAAATATTAAAAATATTTTTAATCCACATAACCATCTAAACTTCACAAAATAAACAGTTAAATTAAATCTAAATAAAAAATTCTAATGAAAATATAACTAAAATAAATTATTTAAGTTTTTAAATAAATAATTTATAGATAAACTAAATAAATAAAATTTATATTTGTACCTCAAAAAAGTGGATTAAAATATAGATATATATACCAATTAAGATTTCTGATCATTTTTGTAGTGGTTGTCTGACAAACTGTTACAAAACACCAACAGTCATAGACAAGTGTCAAAGTGCATCGATCCACAGGATACTATCTAGTGGTTCATATATAAATTTGTAATGGTTTGTAAAATCGTTATAAAATATGACGACCTTTGACATTTTGTGCAGTTAACTGCTATAAACAAATCGCTACAAATTCAGTGCCAACACTTCTTGTAGTTTGACAATGTAAACAACTAGAAAATTACAATGGCAAATGAAGCGCCACGTGGCACCAGAAGGCGCCAAATTCGCATCGTATTTTTACCAATTATAATAGTTAAAAAACCCTATTTACGATCAAATGGCTACAACATTCTAGCGGTTTGGCTTTAAACCGCTACAAAGTCACATTTGTAGCAGTTATTAGAAAATGCTGTAAACTAACTACTGTAACTCTTAGTTTTTTTTTTGTAGTGGAAGGTGAGGTAATTGCTGAAAAGAGAAAAGCAGTCACATAAGTCATATTACCAATAAGGTAAGGAAGAAAGTGACAATAATGGCTTAAGATGGAAGCAAAAGAATCAACTTTGTGAGAGGACAGACCAACATATATGATTGGGCGGCTAAAACCCACGATCTCTCTCATTGCCAAAAAGATAGAGAATCCCATCACACTTACATATACATATATATACATATATATATATATATATGTTGTAATTATTTAATCTCAAGGAATAATGTATGTGGAAACAAATGACGCGCGTCACCCTAGGATTTTGGGGACCCCTCTTTCACTTCATCATATCTTTTTCATCTCTTCTCTTCTCTACCATGATTTTTAATCAATTCTAACATTATAATTGATTACAGAAATGAATATATAATAGAACTCGATTGATCGGGCGTATAAGTGATGAAGGCAAGCGTGTGTGAGATGTATGAAAAGCCATAGGTCATATATGACTCATCACTTCACATAGAGACACAGTAAAAGGTGTGGATGTGGATGTGTTGAAAGCAAGAGTAAAGGGAACAATACGATACCAGAGGGAATAGAATAGGCAAAATGAAATGATTCTTAAATTAAAAAAGAAGTATTAATAAAATAAAATAAAACAAATTAATGGCTAGAGAGAGAAATATATAGCAAGTGGCATGCTTTTGCCACAGACCCTGGAACGCAAAGAGGGAAGCTTGATGCGTCTTGTCTGCCCATACACTATTAAACTAATATATATCACTAATTATATTGATTGCTTAATTACAATCAGTGTTACAGCTAACCGAAGAAAAAAACCCAGTAAAATCTAGGACAGTTAGTAAATAGTAGGTTCCTTAAATATGATATTTTATATTCAAATAAAGTTGCGTGTATAGAAAAGATTTTACTAGGAGAGGCAAAACCTATTTTGATGATCTCTATACTTAGAGAATATTATCCTCTAACTATCAGTTAGAAGATACCGCCTAGATTTTACAAAAGGAAAATAGAAAAAATAACTAAAATAAACCTAAAATGCACTTAAACACATCATTTTTATTTAACAAGCTGTTGTTTAAGGTGATAAGCAGTATCATTTTTGTAAGAGGAGAATACAAGTTCAAATCCTGAGAAGTTTAGTTATTAGGAAAGGTGAAAAATACTTTATGCTCTAAAGCTCTAGGTATCCTAATTAAATTAAAAAAACATATCCTTTTCAAACTTAGCTTCTTGTGTTTGAATTTCTCACGCTTTGTTTCATTCTTAATTAATGAAGTGTTCTGCTTATTGCTTTGTATTTTACTTATATCGTTGCAGTATAATCAACATGCAGTTAGTTACAACTACGGATTATTTATAAGAAACAAGGTATTTATATAAGATTGGTTGAGTTGGGCACCAAATTCGGAGGGAGAATGAGATAAAGCACATGTAGTGGAGTTTAAGCTTCGCACAGTCTTCAAATTCTGATCATCTAATCCGTTCAACAAGCAAAAGAAGAAAGATAGAATCACATTCCCATCTCACTTGCTGTGCGCACAGGATAAAAAAACAAGAAGCTCGCAATTACTTATGATTTATGATGCAATTATATATCAACAACATTTTTGCCGACATTAATTTCACATGTCATACAAAATTACTGAAGAGGCCACACCCTTGAGTTTGACAAACCGTTTATTATCAATAACGTTATTAATTACTCTATCTGATATTTAATATAGAAGTTAATTAATTTTTTAGATAAATTAAGCAAGTTACATAAATTAGTTAATTATAACAAAATCTGAAGATAAATTCATATTATATACTCCTTAATTTATCTAAATTAATTAACTAACTCTTATATTAACTATATTTAACTAACTTATGTGACTTTATTAATCTATCTAAAAAATTAATTAGCTCTTACATTAAGAATTAAAAAATAGTATAGCTAGTTGATTTTTTTGGATAGATTAAGGAAGCCAGTTAAATCAATTATAATAAAATCTAATATTTTAAGTCAAATTCATATTTTATACTTTTTAATTTATTTAAATTAATAAATTAACTCTTATAATTAGTTATAATAACTAATTTATTTGACTTCTTTTATATATTTATAAAAGTCATATAACTCTTATATTAAAAAAAAAATATAGTAATAATTACCTAGATACAGCACTCGCGGTCCACTGAATTAATTAACACCAGGACATGACACCATCGGTTTTTCGGTTCAACATTCTATGCGCTGCATGCTTTAGAAAGTTGTATTATTCCGCTTATAATTATTAAATATTCTTGAGAATCCAACGCCAAGCGACGTATGAGATTAGCGAGTGAAGAGTGATATATAATATATATTTTTATTTAATTTCATGAACTATGAGGAATTATATGTGTGAGGTGGGTGATGGAAGCAAGAGAGATTCATTTATAAACTTTTGGTAAGAATAGATATATAGCTAGAGAGTGAAGGAATTGATATACGTACATTTTAAAATAAATTATTTCTGACGTGACATTACATGGGACGGATTCTTGCTGTAGTTGGGAATATTATTTTCTTTTTGAAAAAAATGAAGGAGCATGTTATTATTTTCTCGATCCACTTCTTTTCTTTCTTTCTTTTAAATTTTTCCTACTATAAACCCCCTCCTCCAAGAATAAGATATCTTTGACACAAAAAATAAGAAGAAATAAAAAATATAATGTACCAACATATTATATATATGGTTGGTATATAAGGATCCGGTTTCCAATTTATTAGAATACAAGAATCTCACATCGATTTAATAGAAAAAATGAATATATATGATATTAAAGAATATCTTATCAAATTAACTTAAGTGATTTTAATAAAAAAATAACTCCTAATATATATATATCTAAAAAATTAATACAGTGTAGTTGCCATTACAGTACTTGTTTGATATATGTATTTGTGTTTTTCTACCAAAAACTAATAGCTTAAAATTAAATCAATATGTCATCAATAAATAAAAATATATAATAAAAAATATTATTTACCGTATAACTTATTTCCGGCTTTATATATTAATGTATTGGGTTAAAGTTTAATTTTTAACTTTTAGTTTATTATAGATACAAATGGGTTATGCCCTCTGGCTACAAATTTTAAAACTTGTTTTGCGAGTTTCTCAAGACCCGAGCTTTGTTAACGTTCGATTTAGCCCTCTTGAAGATTTCGTGCTTTTCCTATGTCACATGAATTACTCTGAAAAAACTAGGATTATTTTAAATAGGTCAACTGGCGATCTTCTATGTGGAATATAATGCAGGAGACGAAGAGACTTAAATTTTAATCTTCTAAAAACACGGAAGCAATGGCAGTGCGAGTGCCTAGGCCATATGTATCCCCTCTACACACACACACACACACTATTAGAATTGCTTGGGTATTGTACGTATCTCCCCTCTATAAAATAGTTTAATCGATTCGAAGTTGACCCTAAACCCATTTTAAATTCTTGCTTTTACGGAATCTGAATTTTACTTTTCAATTCTGACCTTACATAACATATTCATATAGGTAATTTTATATATTCTCATGGTCATGACTGAATTATATTGGATAGAAGTTCATTATATATATATATATATATATATATATATATATATATATCAGTAGTACCGCCCAGCTGTATTATATTCACAAGCATATGAAAGCTTGTGGCACTGGTTAATGGATGCAATATTTAACCATATATATATATATATATATATATATATTTAATTAGTCATTAACAAAGTTGATGCTGATTTTAATTCAAGTTAAGGATTCCGTCAACCTACGAGTTTAGAGTTTAATATGCTTAATTAGTTTTTATTGGATTATAATGCATCATCGATGGACTTATGTTGGAAAGCAGAAATCTTAATCGAACATTTGATGCTAACCAACAATGTTAATTCTTTTATAGCTATATAAATACTAAAATAACTTAGTGTTTGACCTATAATTAACCAAATATTAGCTATTTCCATCCATTCCCGTGGGCCTTCTTTTCCTTTCGTTGATAGTTTTCTTTCCCCTTTTAGCATTTAGTACATTCTCAAACGCCTAATCAAGAATATAATCACTCCTTTGTGAATTCATTCATGCCTTATATATATATAATAAAAAAATTTAAATGAGTTATATTCTGGAACTTACCAGAGTTAGGATATATCTCTAAATTTAAAGAAAATTTACATATATACTTCCATCATCAAGAAATTAGTTAAAAATAATAAATAAGTGAGACATAATATTTTTTCTCAAATATACCCTTATTAATAAAGGGCGGTGAAATAGGCAATAAATGGGATATGTGGAAAATGTAATAAGAGAAAGTGTACTAAAATTGTGGGGGAAGCATTAAATATGAGACAAATAAAAACTTTACCTTATAAAAAAATTAAGCCCCTCATAACTTTTTCACCTTATATTTTGAATCAGAGAAAATACTTACAGATTGATTATTAATAAAATTTTCATATTAATACTAGAATTTAAACTCATAATATCATATGTTATAATTAAATTTTTACTAATTGAACTAATATATATTTGTTGGGTCATTCGTTCCTTTTTGCATTATGAAACAACTCGTTAGAGTGCAGAATTTTGGATTACAACATGGAAGTATCCTATTGGCAGATCCTGGACAATTAATGACTTTGTGCATGTATATATGGCTATATTATGTATATATTACGTCAAACAGAAAACAGTAAACGAAGAATAAGAATTCCCCCCCCCCCCCCCCCAAATTAAAGAAGAATTTTTACAGCTTCAGGTTTTGTAAAACGTACCCACATAATATCTTGTAATGCATGAAATCTGAGAAGCGTGAAGTACAAATGCAGTTAAATGATGGTAACAATAATAATTAAAAAAAATGGTAAGAAATGGTACGACGTCGAACAAATAGTAAGAGGGCACGTAATGAAGAGGGAGGAAAACAAAGGAAGGTATAGAGGCCACTACTTTGGTGAATAAAAAAATGTCATAAAAAGAGAGACCAATGGTTGTGGAAGATATGGACAGCAGAAGCATAGGGTTCTATCCTCATCCCAATTCCCACCACTTGCTAGCACCTACATACACACTCATAACTCATATTGCACAGAAAATCAAGCCCTACCAATATTAGTGGGTAAAAGCATATAAGCTTAGCAATTACTAGTGAATAAGCCTAACTAGTTGATTAATTGCAACTTAATTAGATTATAAATAAACTAATTATATTCCCCTTCTCCTATGCTATATTCCTCCTTTAATTATATTTTATTTTTTTATTGGAAAAATCGGTGAAAAGCCCTAATTTAAAAAAAAAAATTATTTGCCAAAATGTTCTAATATATTTTTCAATATTTTAAAGAATTTATGCACAGGGAACACTAATACTCGAATTTAGACTAATAAAATTTTTAAACATAAACTTTTAATCTCTCTTCTTATTCAATTTTCAATAAATATATATATATAGGACAAAACTTAGATCAAGTTCATATATGAATTTAGAAGTACATATATGTATTTTAATAACTAAAAGTAACAAGTATCCATATATAAAAATTTATAAATTTTAATTTTAACAATTAACAATAGTAAAATAATATATATCAATATAAAAAATTATAAATCCTAATTTATGTTATAAAAGCTAATAAAAATATTTATAGATGAATTTACAAGTACACATTCATATTTTAACAACTAACAATAAAAAATAATAAGTGTTATTAAAGAATTTAATATAATAGATATAAGTAAAACTTGACATAAGTTTTTCCATATACATGTGCGTGTTTGTGTTTGCCGAATGAATTTTTTTTCATCCAACTTATGAATTACTCTGCTGTCAAGTTGGAACTTCATTACCCTTCCAAAATTTAATGGAAATTTTAAGGAAAGCCGAAGGGCTTCCGATAAGATTTTTTTTTTTTTTTTGTGAACTTGTGACAGGCTGCCGATCTTTGCTTATTTGAGAATTGAAGTGAATATGAAGGTTAATTAATTATTCTAAATCAAACTAGACCAAAAAGAGGGCACGAGTGCAGATATATCAATTATTAAATTTGAAAACAACGTGACGGAACAAGAATAACCAATGATCTTACGCTACTTGCATTTTGAAGATTGTACATATCTTTTTTGAACATTCAAGATTGTATATATCTAAAACTCTTAATTTTAAGATTGCCGATATATTCCCATACTCCATCGTCTGATGAAGCTCGGTAATTTATGGAATTTAACTTCTTTAAATTGGGTTAGATTGTATATTGATTACACAACGTGAAGATTTTTCGAAATACATAAGTCTAGTTAAATAATGTTTTTTGTAGAATTCAAATCATAAGAAATATATTTGTTAGGAGAGACAAAAATCTTTCATGCTCTAAATCTCAAAAAGAATTATACCCTTCATCAAATAAAAAAAATGAGGTGCATGAGTCTTTGAGGAGAATTACTAACAACTGTAGGCGCCAAATAATGAAATTAATTATTTACTAGGGGCTTCCAATTTTTGAAATTATTTCTAAATACTTTTAACATTTAATCAACTTCACAAAATGACCAAAATCTTTAGGAAAAATTCAAAAATCGGAGTTTCTTTTTGGTCACGGTTTACAATTCTCCTCATTTTCTGAGCAGTTTGACCAGTAGTCCCCATCTCATTGCATCTTTTCATCTGATTTATAAGGAAAGCCTATATTCGCTAAAGTAGATGTCAAAAAATTTTGTTCAGTTTGGTCCATATAAATGTTTTAAATTAAATTAATTAAATGAATTTCATTCAGCTTTACAAATTATGAAAAGAAGATGGAGTTAACGCTCAAAGAAGAACTCGAGTAATTAAAATTCTTGTTTATCATCAGAACCCAAGGCTTTATAATTAAAATAAAAATATAAGTTACGTCAGGAGAATAATTAGGCAGCATCTCTACTTTCCAAAACAACTTTCTGGGAAAGTAAAATTTGAGCGAGAAAAATAAAACAGTAAACGTGAGAGAAAATTAATTATATATAAAGTGTGGGAGGGAGATATTCGCACTGCTAACAAAATGTTGCTTTGTTTACAACAAAGAGAAGAGTTATTATTCTCACATCTAAAGACACAAATCCTCCATTTATTCCATTATATTACAGTGATTGGATAATACGTTATGGTAGTGGTGGCACAGAAACAAAAAGAAATTGAAGGGATAAGTGTCAAAAAGCACAGAGAGAATATGTTTGGAAGCAATCTACTTTCTATTCTTTTCTTTCGCTGCTGCCTTTTGTATATTGAGATGGACTGCAAAATATGAGCCGGTGAGGGGGTGACACGTGGAGCAATGGGTGAGAGGACACGTAGGTGGGTATAAATATCACTGAGCCAGCAGGGTGGTCCAAGCCAATGGAGCCCATTGGTGCAGCCATGATGGTGAGACCAGCGGTGGCTATGGCTTTGCTTTTAGTGATTGGATTATGGCGAATGAACCACCACTACTCAAGCTATTGGTAGCCAACGTAGCAGCATTTTTAGTTGTATATTCCCACACCCCTTTCTTTCTTTTCTATTTCTACGTACGTGTGTGTTGGATCTTTATTATTATCACCATCTTTCTTTTCCCATTCTGGGGCTACCTCGATCTTCTGCACGCTACTGTGTTTCAAGAATTGCTCTGCTGAGAATTTCAAGTACTGCAGAAAACTATCCTCAAAAGATAAACTCAATACGTTAATTTGTTAGTGTTCCAACATATTTTTATCTTAAATATAATATTTCAATCAACTTTATCTTTTAAAATTATAAGTTTTCTTCTAAAATATTTTTATATAATTGCACATGTTAAGAGAATTTTTATTGAGAATAGTTTAAATGAACATGATTAAATAGGGTATTTACAAAAATTAATATATAATTATTATAAATAACCAAACTAATTCTTTTAATATGTTAAAATTAATTAAATAAATATTATATTAAGAGTTAGAGGCAGTATATACATATAACCCTGTCCCTATCCAGACTAAGAATGTATATGTATTAGGTTTCATGATGGGTTTTGGGCAAATGATGTCACCCTCTAATGCCCTTATTATGTTGTGTGGCCCTAACTTCCTAAATATTTTTTTCTTTTTTCTTTTAATAATTAGGTTCTATATAAAATGAGTGATATTTTAATATTTTATAGATATGAAATGACGTAGTTTTATTTTTTTTATGAATTTTCAAAGAAACAATACTCTAAAATAAAAAATTGCATAATTCTATACCTATAAAATATCAAAATGTCACTTATTTTTTTATGTAGAAACTAATGATAAAAAAAATAGGACAAAAAAAAAAGCATTAGGAACGGGGCATAATTATAGAGGGCCTTAGAGAGAGGCACATCACATGCCCGAGCCAAGTTTGATGATGAGTATATAATGAAATGTTAGAGAGCAGGTGTGAATGAGTATAAGTTAACGATGGAAGTGGAAGAATATAGCGAATATAATATGTTTGCGACAAATATAGACATGCAAGGATACGTGCGTCCACTCATTCTAGCTAAAGCTCCAACTAGTTTGGTTTTTGGGTAAAAGGACCCAATGTGAATCACTAAATATGCTGCCATATATATGGGGATTGGCTCACGTACGGCAACATATATATATATATATATATATATATATAAATGATTTGGTGTACAAAAAAGGTGGCCGACATTACGAATGAATGCCCAACCCTTTTTGGGGTGTGGAAAAACATTATGCTTGGTTTATGGATTAGAGCCTTAAACGTGAAACTAATAGAAAAGAAAAAGAACGAAAGAACCAGAGATCACGAATATATAAAAGCAGTGGTTCACGAATTTGGTGTTAGGATATATACAACATGTGCTACGTCGATTTTGCACGGGAAAATATTTAATGAAGAGGGAAATAAATAATCCAACAGTTTTCATGTATGTGGAGGTTGATAGGAAAAGAAACGAAATGGTGCTATCTAATTATCCAAAATGGTGGTGGTGAAAGGGACATATATTTTCTTGTTGGTGGGCAAAATCCAACGAAATCTAATCATAAAATTGACTCTAGCTAGCACAACAACTCCATGTAAAACTGACCATACTTTGTTACAGTGAAATGCACAAGAGGCCCTAATAACATCAATTTGACAGCAACATGGTTTGGTCTGCTTAATTTATGCAGCTTATGGTTTTCATAACAACTACGTACGCCTTTGGACTGGAATCATGTATATTTTTGAGTTTTTCTCATAGCAAAGAAGAATTACGGGAAGAGCCGCTATTTACTAAAGATTGTGGAATTTGGTCTCCTCCCATAACGCCTTGTGCATTGTGCAGTAAGGAAGAAAATAATACTCACAATTTAGTTAATATATTATATTTTTTAAAATATTTTAATAATTTTTTGAACTCTCTTTATTTTTTTTATTTGATTATTATTAATAAGAATAATTTAAAAAAATTAATTAATATAAAAAATAAATATTATATTTAAAATTAATATTAATTCTTAAATTAAATAATATATTAAAGATTAAAGAAGTACATAAGAGATGTTAATTTTTCATTTATTGTTAAACGGGCAACATAAGTTAGACCCAAAAGCACTAAAAATAAGGTAAACTGGTAATGCGCGCGGGTGTGATTTCAAAAACCCCAACCCGACGAGTCCGCCTAGGCGGGTTGACACCCGCATCCACCTATTAACTTGTTTTCTTTTTCTTTTTTTAAATCCTAGAACAGGGACACTCAACCACTCTATTTGTTTTTTTTTTATTTATGGCCATAAGTAATTATTAACTCATGCTCGAGAATTGTTTTGGTTTGTCTTTGTATTTGGTACCCAATGTGGGAAGTAAACAACCAAAAATATTTTAGAAGGAACAAGCATAAAGGCAAGTTTAAAAATACAATTATTTTTTTTAAAAAAAAATTAATAAGTTGACTGGTGGGCCTCGTCAACTTGAGAGCACAGCCTACAGGCTATATATAGGGCGGGCCTATTTAGCCCACACTTTGGTGGCTTGCCAAACTTCAACCCGAGCCTGTCACCTTAAGGTGGGTTGGTAAGCTAGGCATGTGATTCAAGCCCATTTTATAAACTCTACTGCCACAGCTGTCTCGATCTTGGAGGAAATTCTGATAATTGAATGCCTATTTTGATTAGAGTTTATAGAAAAAGAATTGGAGAGAAAACCATAATTGTAGAGTTAAAAGTTATTTTCCCCAACTTACATCAAAATGAAGGTTTTCGCATGGTTTTGAGAGTTAAAATCACTTTTAGATTTTAGATAAGTGCTTTTGAAACATTGATTTGGGCTAAAGGCTTAAGAAGTTCTCCTAAAAATCTTGATGCATGGATCGATATTTTTTGACAAAAAATTATGGATATATCGATTTTAATTAAAGCCAAAAGATGTATCTAGATTAATTTTTGGAGAAAAATAAGTACTAAATCATGGTTTTCTTTCTAAAACTATGGTTTTAAAGACCATCCAAGCATACTCTAAGATGTAGTACTTTTTTGTGTATGTACAAATGGTCTCTCTCTCTTTTTTTCTTTTGTGTTTTTTATTCTTGGATTGCCATAGGAATAAAGTCTAATAGTCTAATGTCCTGGCATTTAAAAAAGAAAAGAAAAAGGCATTATGGTCAACTTTCTCTTTTCAGATCAGTGTCGTCGCAAAGGAAAGTCCATTACCCAACCTTAAAGAGAAGTCCATTATTGGTTTTCTCGGGTTTTTAGATAAGTAAGAAGTCCATTGTTTGTCGACATCATTAAGTTGGATCGTTAATGGACAAATCGAGCCTAGAAAGTCTTTCGGGAGACTAAATATGAGGATGGGATGACTATGGGATCCAAAAAGAGTGTGTAATGAGATGACATGTCATCCATAACAAATATTGACGAGATGATTGATGAGTTGTGTCTTGTCCTAGAGTAATCAAGTTACTTGAGATAAGAACTAACAGAGCTAAGTCTAGCATAAATGGATAGTTTCTCATATCATAGTAGATTTACTTTATATCTTGAAATATTGTACTAACATCGGTTTTTTAAACATATTTCATGACCGGCCGGGTCGGTTTATTTTAATAGATTTCATAAACTTACAACTTATAGTAATAGGGTTTCTTTTAACATCGTTACATGCACCTTTCATATGCCTCTATTGATTAAGTTATCATTCTAAATAATAATTATAAATAATAATAATAATAATAATAATAGAGTCCTTACATGGACCTTTCATATCCCTCTATTAAGTTACCATTCAAAACAACTTTTCATAATAATAATAATATATCCCTATGTTAAGTTATAGTTTTCATTCAAAACTAACCATTCACATCCTTCTATTAAGTTATTATTTTAATAATATCAATTAATAATTAATGACAATTATTAGTAAGTGAATTATTTGTTATTTATAAGTGCTTGAATTATGCATGTGTCCACATACAAACAATCACACTATTTTCATAATTTCATAACTTTTTTTTGTTCATTTGCTCTTATTTGTATTAGCTCTAAAAACAATATCACAATATGTCACGATTAGCCCATGATATTTTTTGCGATATCGGGGATCGAAAAAAACCTGAGTGATTATTGCATGTATTTTAAAAAAATTGTTTCTTGTAAGAACCCCACCATATTCTTCTTAGAAGGTATGCCAGTCATAAAATTTTTCGTACATATGTAGCGCGTTTGCCTAATTGCCTATGATGACTCGAGAAATGTGTGTAGGGGAAGAGGATCGAGGGTTTTGTAATGCAATGAACACTATTGGACGAGATCAACAAATGTCAAGTGTATCATTTTAAAAACTGAGGTACTTGACAATAGTGACCAATATAGAGTGACTCCGTACCCTTGGAAATTTAGATTCCACAACTCAACATATTTTCAAGATGTTGAACGCTCAATTCCTAAGGAGGCATTCAGTTTCATTCCCATAAAAGACATTGCCATTTCACACCAAAAAACGAAGGACCAATTGGTGGTTAGAAATATGCAATAGTCTTTTTTGGTGTAACAATCGATTATTCAATGTTGATGTTATGATTTTATGCTTGAGTTCTTTCCCTATTTTCGCAACTGGCGGATATGATAGGGTTCCTTCAATCTTTCGACAACTTGGAAGACCAAAAAATGAATTTGACGCTTGCAAAAGATTGAACTTCACACTTGCCTATCAAGAGTAATACCTCTCCCACATCTTGCTGATGTTATTGTAATACTTGATTTTACATTTTTTTAAAATCTATTTCAAAGATATATTGCTGCTACATATCGACTTGGCATGGTTAATAATGAGGTTGCAATATATGTGGTAATGTTCAAAAATTGTGCAACCAACACATTTAGCAACAGCATTGCTTGACTGACACCACCAACAGTCCTCTTATGAGGTTTGCAAAGCTGAACAAAAACAAAGATAATCAATTGATTATGGTGATAAAATGTCATGATCGCTGCTTCTATTAATTTAATAGAGATATTTTTTTGTATTATGGTGATAAAATGTCATGCACGTTTATTCTATTAATTTAATAGAGCTATTTGTTTCTTATACGCCAACATTACAAATATCTCAGAGGTAATAGAAATTTATTTTAACCCAGATATACCTGAAGCTAAGAGCCTACTAGACAGGCTATTGACATTTGAAAAGTTAAAATGGTCATCTCTTGATATTCTAAATAAATTTATACTTTGTAATTTATAATATTATTCACTACTACAAAAAACGGCAGTTCAAAGTGGCATTTTCACAACAATTTGTAAGCAGCATAAATTCTATCGACGTAATAAATTAACATTTTAATAATGTTTTTCAACCGCCGTCAAAAGAACAATTTCCATGTCATTTTTAAACAAAATACTTTTCACTGCGGTTGATATATCAACCGCCATTAATTGTATTTCATGGCACATTCTTTTTACTTTGATGTGTTCATTTTTAAAGGTGGTTGCTGTGAATTGTATATTTTCCATGGCAATTCTTGAGTTAACCGTCGGGAAAAGTTGTTTTTTTTTCCTTTTTCCTTTTTATATACTTTTCGTGGCGGTTAACTGGTAAAAGTTTTTTTTTGCTTTTTAGTCTTTCCATGGCCATTCTCCATTTAACCGTTATGAAAAAGTATTTTTTTCGTTAATTTTTTATTTTATAACATCTTACATTTAGCTAAATCTAGACAAATCAATTTTCATGTATCAAAGATGAAGTCATAAATGCCAAAATCTAAATTGTAATAAAAAATACAAATTGGTAAACTTTCAATAAACTAAATAATTCTTTGTACATCATATATACATTAAGAAAATAGTTTAATGTTCAATCTTGAATAAGTTAAATTACTATTGATCAAATATTTACTAAAAATTTGACAAATACTTTATCTTCAAGGCAGTGTAGAAGTATTATTATTACAAAATATCCCTCATTGAGTCAATTAGGTAATCTTTATAGTTCAAGTTGTTATCGAACAACATCAAATTAGAAGTAATATGTAAGTGTTAAATATGTCAATAAATTAAAGAATCACTAAATATTAATTGTGTTATCTTCATACCTCATTAAGTTCTTTGTTAGTCCTATCTCAATGTTTCATGTATGTAGCTCGATCACATAGTATTCACATTTAACACCACCATATTGATGACAGTACTAATAAAATGGAAAAATATATAGCACATTATAGAATATTAAACTTTATATCTAACAAATTTATAAAAAATTCTTAATTAGTTGAAAACAACTTACTTTAGGAAAAATCTATGTAGGATTAGTACCATGTGTATTCGCTCTGAAAAAATTGATACCTTGAATAGCCTTATTGTCAATTGAAAAAAAGGATATATATAACATGCTAAATTTTATCTTAACAAATCTATAAAAAAAATTTACGTGTTGACTATGTATACAATATTGGGATTTGGTTGTCCAAACATTGAATCAAATCAGTAAACAACGGTGTCTTAAAGGACAATGATAGGTAGAGTCTAACTAATTTATATGACTCTTATGTACTCAAAATCCCTGGTATAATTATGAAACTAAGTGCTTTCTTCATATTATCTGCCAATATATGAATAGTTGTCATATTGTTAAATCCCGAGGATATGATCTATTGAAGGTTAGAGCTTTTCTTTGATCTTCTTCTTGGACTTAAAGTTTTTCCACTGTTTATCACATTGCTTCAAGATACAATGCCTCATCTTTGAAATGGCGTGAATATCAAAATGTTACTGCAGACAAATACAATAAATAAATCAAATGAAGCATCAATAATGGACAAAAATATTAATAACTAAAATAGATATATTATAAATGTATCAAAATATTCTCCCAAACCATATCTTTGTCTTTCTGGTCTACCTCCCTCTATTAGAAATGTATCAAAATATTCTCCCAAACCATATCCTTGTCTTTCTGGTCTACCTCCCTCTATTAGAAATGTATCAAAATATCCTCCCAAACCATATCCTTGTCTTTTAGGTCTACCGCCCTCCAATTGGCATATGCGATGGTAATATTAGAGTATACTATATAACTAATATAATTGTTCAGTAATGCCACATTTTTACCTATTACCTTCATATCGTAATCAAACTCCAATGACTGTTTCATGTGTTGTGTCCCTTCATTTATCTTAGCCATCTGTTTTATATAGGTAGGACTTCTACCTCTTTTCTTACTTTACTTATCAGAACCTTGCTGATTAGAACTTTCTTGACATGAACTGTCAATGTCTTGTTCACAAAACAATAAATAAATGTAAGAATAAAAAATAATAATAATAATGCAATCAATTTAGTAATTAAGTAAATATTTATTACACAATAAACTAATTTATTACTAGTTGATATCTACTCAAATTCTTTCACAATGATTATTCCTAACAATATATGCGTCATCTACCAAATCAAATTCTATTGTTTTAGGTCGAGTAGTTGTGAAAGGCGGCATTTTATCGAGGTTGAACCTTAAGTTACTATCATCTCCACCATTTGTGTAATGACCTTAGTAAATATTTAGATATGATATTGATTTATTAACATATATATATATATATATATATTATTTCTTGTAGTATTTTGATGAAGGGATATGCATAGATGAGTGGTTTGAGGGGAAGTAGTTAAGCTTGAGGTCCCCCAGCAACCGTAAAAGTAAGATTTTATTTTCTCTTTTGGACTCGTGAAATTATCAAACTGCCCCTCTCCTTTTATTAATAATACACTTCCTTCAAATTTCTTCTCACAGCGTGAGGGTGTGAGTAGGGAAGACGAGAGCAGAGGAGATGAAAGCTTCGTAATGGTGAGACTTATGCCGCTGTGACCCACCATTTTCTGTCGCCTGAGCTACTATCACCGGCGTCAAGTTTCTCAGCCGTCGCTGTGTTCCTTCTGGACTCGTATACCTCGACTGATGACAGGAACTTATTCCTCTTTCCATTTCTTGCCAACTGACGCCATGAATAACAGAGAGAGTGAGATGGTGAGAGTAAGACAGAGACGAGAGAGCAAGTCAGCGACAGCGAGAAAGTGAAAGAGACAGAGACGAGGAGCGACGTTGAGCTAGAGAGAGACGCGATAGAGGAAGCGGAGGCCATCATTTTCAGAGAAGAGGTCGTAGAGTTTACATCAGAGTAGATCTCGACCAAGATAAGCCTCCTCAATGTCTTTCCTCTATTATTTCCATTGATCTGCAATGTTTGCTGGTTGAGTCACTGTAGCTATCAGAAACAGAGAGAAGAATATAGAGGTTGTCGTCGGTATGGGCATTGGTTTTGCTTTGGAGAGGATATATGTATATATATGTGTGTATATATAGATATATATAAGGACACTACTGTTCTAGTTTGAATTGAACAGAATATACATATACACACACATATATATACACACACATATTTTGTGCGCTGTGCTGTTGTGGACAGAGAACGCTGTGTATGTGTAATATATGTGTGTGAATCAGATTGTACTGTTGTGTGTCATGGATTTGGTTATGTTTTGGAGAAAGAATGCGTGGTCGCTGCCGTCTTGATGTATATATATAATTGCTGTACGGAAGTTAGATTATTGTTTTGGTTTGCTGCTGTCTGAATGTTTCTTTGGTTCAGGATTTCTTAGCCAAAAACAGAGACCCAAGGTTTTGTTGGAATTAGCTAAGATAGGCAAAGATTGAAGCTTGTAGACAAGAGATTTAACATAAACGTGGGGCTTTATGCTTGCTGTGTTTTGTTCTGCTGTGAGCGATTTTAAAAAAAATAGGGGCTGTCATTTTCATTTTATAGCTTCAATACTCCAAAAATCAAGTATAAAGGAATTAAATGAAACAACTAGCCGGAACATTGAAGCTTGAAGTAGTGTGGGCTTAAATTAGGAAAATTGCTGTCAAGAGATGCATGTTGGTTTCTTTGAGGGATATACTTCGTACAAACAATATGATAGCCATATATGTGAAATGCTCTCATGTGGATGAAGCTCAAAAGCTTTTTGATGATATGCATGACCAAAATATCATTTCATGGACAATATATGCGTATATATATACATATATAAAAGTAAATTGTTGGAATTAAAGGGTATAGGGAAATTGATGTGACTGTACCAAGTTAAGGGAAATGGACATAAATGTGGTGAATTTTATCCTTTAGGGATTATGGAGAAGAAAGGTGAAATAAATAGTAAAATTTTTGGGTGGCTATTAGTTATGATTGCATGTTTCATGTTTGTTATACAAGAGATGAATATTATTTTTTGATGGAATATTTTATTTTTGGGAAATTTAGGGAAATAAAGGGAGAATGATATTCTAAAGATAAGAACAAGAGTAAGTTATATGGAAGCATTATATGTGAGTGAATAAAGTTCCATAAAAATGATATTTTAATAATGAATTATTATTTGAAATATTCTATTTAAAGTGTTAAATTTTAAGTATGATTTTCTAAAGACGTGATTATATGATTTAATAGCTTTAAATTATATTATTGGTATTTCTTTTCACTTGGGTCATTATATAACCATGTTTATGTATGAAAACGAATAAAGAAAGTTTTGAAAAAGACTTTGAGAAATGTTATATTAAATTGATTTTTTGGATGAAATATCTTTATATGGATTTTATTGTTGGAATATTTATTCTATATAAATTGAAGAAATCTTTTTGATAATTATTCTGATGTTCATGCTAGGGTTTCATAATTATGAAGTTATTTTAGTGAAAATTGTTGCATTGAAAGGTGTGGTGATTATTAAATGGCAAATGGACCCTACGCATGCTGGAAAGATTTTATAAAGGATTGAATACATAATGCTGGTTATTTACAGTAGTACTGTTAGTCCTTGATACACCATGGTTAAACTCGAGCTTGATGAATATTCGTGAGTCTCGTACTCGCGCTGGTTATTAGTGGAATTTATTTTTGTTTTGTTAAAGTCTTATGGAAAAAAGGATTGATTTGAAACGATTATTTGAAATGGTTTTCCTGAAATAAACTGTTTACCGAAATATTTGTATTGAATTATAAAATATCATGATTTACATTTAAATATGTTGAATTTGTTTATTTCTGAAATTTTAAATTATAGTTTTAAGATGTTATTCACGAATATCTTATTTTAACTTCAGATAGTGTAGTTGACGTTATTCCTCTAGCTGAATAGTAAAGATGTAATGGCTCAGGAATTTTTTTCAGATTTCAAAATCTATTTATTAAGGATATAAATAATTTTTGTAGAAAATCTCAATATGGAAGGAAGAGTTGAGTGGTGTGGGATAGAGAGTAAAAATTAGAGGTCCCGTATTTGAGCCCTGGTAAATGCAGAAGTAAAGGTTTTATTTTTTTTAGGGTGGTAAAATTATGAAAATGCCCTCCTGTCTTTTTTCTTTAGAACACGTACTCCATCCTTCCATTTGCTTTGATTTCAGCGGCACAACAGGGGAGCAATGGGAAAGGTTCATGCCACCGGTGCCATATGACCAGGCTTTGCATCTGCCAGTATCTCTGCTGTGTTCTCATGTCAGAGCCGTTGTCTCACCCACAGTGTCTATCTGTCTGTCTGTCTGATAAGTAGAGCCAGAAGAAGAAGCCAGAGGAGTGTCGTGAAAGGCAAAAAAAGGAATGCCCGACAATGCAGTTGAGAGGAACTGCTGTGGTTTCATTCTCGTCGCTGACGTGCCATCTGGGTTCACAACTGTTACCATCACATTTCATGCTTCTGGGCAGGTACTGTAGCAAATCCCTAAATTTCTATCTTCTTCCCTTTTGATTACTGTGAGTTTGAGAGGAAAAAAGGGTGGAAGAATGAGTAGAAATTTCTATGAGTTACAATTGTTCTAAGAGATTTTGAGTGATGTTATGTATATCTGCAGCTTCTGTTAAGAGGACTCATTCTTTCTTCTGTTGCCAAGTGGAGTCTAGACAGAAGGGTGTAGGATACTTTGGGTTATGCTGCGGAATACTTATGAACTTGAAGTTAGGTAAGTGAATGATTTTAGTAACTCCCATCAAGATGTGCAATGTATTCTGGGTGAATTCGGTGTTCCTCTGTTTACTGTCGATGAATCTGAACTGTGCGCATAATTTTTGCTATGTTTCTATTGAGCTATGTGAGGTGTGTGGTTGCTGTAGGTTTTAGGTTGTGGACAGAAAATGAAGTGCAATAAGTATATGAGCATATGCTTACTATTGTTGCTGTTGGGGGTATTATTGCAGGAATGCTTTTATACAAGGAATGCCATGTGCATGTAGTGTGTGTGTGTATAATGCTGTCATGGTATATTAGAAATTTGCTACTGTTGGGATGAGATTGGACGTTGTTGCTGTTTACATATGGGCATATATGTTGCTATTAAGGTGAAAGAAAGAAGAATAAAGAAGATGGGATTGCTACTGATATGCATATACATATATATATTTGTATGAATGAAATAGGAAACTAATGGAAGTGAATTGTTGGAATTAAGGAGTAAAGAGAGGAATTGATGAGCATATGCCTTTGTGATGTGAGATGTTGGACTAGTATTTGGGATAGTTAGTGAAATAGGGGTGTTAAGTTGAATGAAAGAATATGATATTGGTATGAACTTTTGAAATTAACTATGGTTATAAGTTAGAAATTTTTCATAGTTAAAGGTTATGGTTTTTCATATTTCAAGCGTTATAAAGAAAATAGAAATGGTGATAAGAGGAATTGTTGGAATATTTTAGTGTTAGTGTATATGAGATTGTTGTGGTGGCGGCAAATAAACAGTGATTCCTGATGGAATATTTTATCTTGGGAATCTAGGGAATTTAAGAGAGGATATTTCTGAAGTATAGAGCAGGAGTAAATTATATCGAAGTATCACAAGTGAGTGGATAATGTTATCTTAAAATAGTACTTTTAATAAATTGTTATTCGAATTAAAACTGTTGGATTTTAAATATAATTTATGAAAAGCACGCTTTACGAATTTATGATTCTAAGTGTTAGAAATGATTTTCTTTCAATTGATTTACAAAAGGATTACGATTATGTATGAAAATGGATGAAGTCTTAGAAAAGAATTTGGCAAATGTTATATTGAATTAATTTTTATTCAGGAAATATTCCTATGTGAATTTCATATGTTTCCCATAGTAACTTGATATTTGATTTTAAATGTTCATGCTGGGGGTTTTGAAATTCAAAGTGGTTTTACTAAAGACTATTGCATTTGAAATGATTGAGATTATTACATGTGAAATAGACTCCACGCATGTTGGAAACATTTTAGACAGGATGGAATATAGAATGTTGGTTGCTAACAGCAGCACTGTTAGTCCTTGGTGCACCTTGGTTACCCGAGCTCGATGGATATCTGTGAGTTTCATACTCATGACAATTATTTATGGGATTTATTCTCGCACTTGTTATTCATAGGTTTCATACCTGTGCCTGTATTCGTGGCTTCAGGTTGCGCCTGATTGGTTATTTACTCTCATAGACTATGTGTCTATACCTGTTTTGTGGCCTCATGCTACGCATGATTATTTACCCTTGTGGACTGTGTGTCTACGCTTGTTTATGTTCTGTTGAAGTCCTATGGCAAAATGATTGTTTTGAAAGGATTACTTTTAAATGATTGATTTGAAGTTGTTATTTCAAATTGTTTTTCCTGAAATAAATTTTTTTATGGAAATATTTGCGTCAAATTACTAAATTTATGAATTACATTTTTAAACATGTTTATGTATTATTTATTTCTGTATTTTTAATCATGTTTTTGGGACGTTATTCCCTAGTAGATTATTTGGCTTCAGATAATGCAGTTGACCATAATCCTTCCGCTAAGCAGTGAAGAGCCTCGTTGCAGATCTGAAGCGTCATTTTTTACAAGACTTCTTTTGATGTAATTATCATTATCAAGTACTTATATTATTTTGATAAAGGGTAAATGCTCCACATAGTTTATAGAAAAGATTCTGGTTATTTTAGAAAGATGTTACGGAACATTTGAACATTCGTAGTCTGTTGTAGGATCATTGGGAGATCAGTAATACAATGACGATTCTGCGGATATTCCAACAAAGGACTTGCTTTTGATTTATAAATTATAATGTGTTATGATTTCATTTCAAACATCTTATTAAGGTTTTAATCTTATAGAATATGAAATTTTTCATATTTTGTGCACCAAACCTCAAATTTTGGGACATGACAAAAAAGCCTCACGTTTAATCCAAACAATTGATTTTTGGCATATCTACTTTTGATGTAATTATAATTTTTGAAATACCTGTATTATTTTATTTGAAGTTTATATGCTCCACCTAGTCTATGGATAAGATTCTGGTTATTTTGAAAATATTTACAGGTGATTTTCAAATGTTCATAGTTTGTTATAGAATTATCAGAAGGTCAGTTATACAAAGACGATCATGCCGAAATTCTTAGAGAGGACTTACCTCTTTGATTAAAATGTAATATATTATGATTATTGCTTCAAATATTTTATTTAAGGTTTTAGGCTTAAGGAATATGAATTTATTTATATTCTATGCAGTCACGGCTCCAATTTCGGGACGTGACAATTCGCTTTCCTTTTACTTTGGAGAACAATGGAAATATCTTTATTTGCTGGATCAGTGACATTAAAACTTGTATTGCTTAACTTACTGAGATGAATGGCTCATCTAGGTATCCAACTCTAAGCCAAAGTTTTTGTATATTTGCATATTATTACTATTAACCCACTTACATTTGAAGATTGAAACTTTAAATTTGGAGTAACTAACCTTCCAAATTTCTTCAATCACTCTATAATATTGCATGGATGTCAATTTTGGCCTTTTATTTTTGAACTAGCAAAATGTATTGCTTTAGCTACAACAATCACCCCATTATCATGTATAGTACTTTTACCATGTTAGGCTTTTAGGTAATAAGAATAACCATTTATGTCATATCCTTCCCAACACAACCTCAAAATGAGGTGTTATAGCTATTCTTTGTATTGTCTTAGAAGGTTTGTCACCCTTTAACATTTCTTGCTTGAACTATTATGTGAATGACCTATTATGCTCATTACCTAGTTGCATATCACTCTTTCTTGGGTTCATATTCTTGAACATATTCTTGTGAGTATCTAAGTAAGGTAGAACTTCATCTCTTATTATTCAAAATGTAAAAATGTGCTTAAACATCACCACTTCGTAAGACATGTACTTCACTTTAGCACCTTGAGTTCCCTTACTTTTTCTCCCTTGATCATGCCGAGATTAAGGAATTCTAACTACCTTAACCCTAGCAAGATATGAGTTACAAAATTTAACTTCCTCCTCAACTACATATCTCTCAACAATTGATGCCTTAGATTGATAAGGATTTTCATATAGCTCTCAAATGGGTACGTCTAACTTAAACACATAGGGCCATAAAGTATAATCTCACATACCAGGTGAGCTATCAAATAGACCACAATGTCAAAAAATATTGGAGGAAAGTGCATCTCCAACTAGAAGAAGATAACATAACATTTGTTTTCCAATTCATCCAACTCAGAAGGATCAATCACTTTGCTACAAATAGTATTGAAGAACATACATAGTCTGGTAATAGTTCTCCTCATATTGCTTTTCATAATGCCTCGAATAGCCACCGGTAGTAATTGTTGCATAACATGTGGCAATCGTGGGACTTCATACCCCTTATCTTCAAATCTTGCATCAAAACAAGCTTCCTAAAATTTGATAAATACCCTTATGGAAACTTAATACCATACAAACACTCATATAGGCTTATTTTTCATATTTGGATAATGTGTGTGACGCTGTGTACAGATAAACTCTCTTACTACCCTTTCTTTGTTGTGGATGTAGATGTACTTTTATTCCTATTTTGGCTAAGTCTCATTTAGCATCGACCTCATCCTTACTATTTCCACTTATATGTAGAAGCGTGCCAACAAGGCTTTCACACATGTTTTTCTCCACATGCATAACATCTAGATTGTGTTTCACTTCAAGACTCCACCAATATAGAAGATAAGAAATGATGGATCTCTTTTTCCATATATTCTTTTCAACTACCTTCTTATTATTTTTACCCAATATAACATGAACCCCTATAAATGTTGATACACTTGTTCTCCAGTTAAAGGTACTTGAGTCATTTGATATTTATGTGAGCCATTAAATGACTTATTCAACTTACAGTAAGGGTGGTGTCAACTAAGAAACCTTTTATGAGAAGGCTAGACTATCTTCCTTCTATACTTGAGTTGCATATAGTTAGTGTCTTCTTCACATATGGGACATGCTTTATGCCCCTTAAAACTATAACTTGACAAATTTTCATACGTTAGGAAGTCATTTATCATAAAGATCATGGCGTATAGTTTGAATATCTCTTGTTTATATGCATCAAACACATCAACACATTCCTCAAACAATTTATTTAAATCATTAATCAAAGGTGCCAAGTACATATTGATATCGTTTCCCGACTATTTTGACCCTGAGATTATCAAATACAATATGATATACTTTCGCTTCATACATAATGAGGGAGGCAAGTTGTAAATCATAAGGAGAATTGACCAAGCACTATGTGTGCTATTGCGATTACCATACGGATTAATTCCGTTAGTATATAGCCCAAGCCAAAAATTTCTCGGATCACAACCAAATTTGAAAAAATTTTGATATGTTGTCTTCCATTGAGGAGAATCAGCTAGGTGAGAAAGTTGTCCACCGATTATTTTCACATCAGAATGCCATCTCAAGTTCTTTACATCTGTGATGTTGGCAAAAAAAATGCTTAAACCATGGTATTATTAGAAGATACAACAAGACTTTTAAAGGAGAGTCTTTGGACATCTTATCACAATCACCACCATCTTTCTTCACATTATATCTTGAAGTACCACATTTAGAATACTTATCCAGCCCTTCATACTTATTTTTGTACATTATATAGTCGTTAGGGCACGCATATATCTTCTTATAGTATAAACCCATTAGACACAACAGTTTCTTTGCCTCATACATTCCTTTTGGAAGTGTATTGCATACAGGAAGCGTATCACTCAATAATTTGAACAATTCTGTCAAACTAGAATCGATCCAACCATTTATGGATTTCAAATTACATCAATCGCAACACAAATTTTAACATTGTGTACTCATCTTTTCTCCTCGGGTATAATGGCATCTCAGCATCACTTAGCAAACTTTCACATATTGGAGAGAACCATGGAAAGGACTCGACTCCAATATTACAAAACATATATGAAATTCTATCCCCAAAGTTATCGTTTACAACTTTCTCATTTCCTCACAAAAGAGTGCCAAATCAAATTTGTATATCTTAAGTTTATCTCAACACATATAAGATGCTCTCTTATATCAAGAATAGACAATCGGTTACTGTTTAAACAATTGACACAGGGATATAAATACAACACAACACTTTTTTATAAGCATTCCTCTCAACAAATTCAATAAACCTTTCTACCCCATCTTCATATTCATTAGTAGTTTCTCTTAGCTTTCATCCAACTACAATCCATTATTCCATCATCATTTAGCATAATTATCAAATTAAAGGGAATATGCCAGCTTTTTATATTTTATAAAATTTTTGGCAGAGTTTCCCTTAAATATAAACAATACCAAATGATAACAAATCCATCAAACTTTCCAATCAACTTTCTTGTAAATAAAGCTTTTAACTTGATTTATAACTTTCTAAATAATACTCACATTGCTCAAATAAAAAATAACAAAAATACCAAACACTACAAAAAATTAGCAATGTCTTAACAACAAAAAGTATTGAATAAACAAATAGGAGTCAATGAATAAACAAGCATTATAAAAAATTCGCAATGTATTGAACAAATAGGAAATAAATTGGAATCAATGTATTGAATAAGCCAATTAACAACAAAAATGTTCAATAATAATGTATTATTTTTCATTTCAAAATTCGTAAAAATACACCTATAAATAAATAGAAACCAATGTAACAATTCAAAACACTACAAAAGTCAAGTATTTAATACAAGGAAGATAGGCCATATAATCTATTATAGTTTATAAATAACAATTTTTTTTAAATTCGCAAAAACATACCCAAAAACAAATAGCTAGGAACCAGTGTAACAACAATCCAAACACTGCAAAAATCAAGTCTTTAAAATAAAGAAGATAACACATATGATCTATTCTAGCTTATAAACAACAAGCCATTGAGAAAAGCAACAAAAATGAGCAAATGACAAAGGAAAATGATGACTTATGGGGAGAACAACGGCAAAGGTTAATTACGGGATATAAGACACTGAAAATAGGAGCAAAACACCAAACAATGAATATCGTGGATGCTATGATGGTAAGGTAAACGAATAGGGCCACAACGACTGTGAAAAAGTGAAAGTAAAACTGTAATCGCGATATGGCTTTTTAAATTTTGGATGAATAATCGCTGTTAAAATAACTTTTCATGGCAGTTTTCTATAAAATCTCTGTGAAAACAACTTTTAAGAGTAGTTTTGGGAAAAATTGCTGTTAAAATAACTTTTCATATAAAACTGCCAGGAAAATTATTTAACACACCGTTTATAAAAAAAATGCCTTGATACTTTTTTTGTCCAACTAAGTTTTTTTTAACTGGTTGGACTTCTTTCCATAGCATTTTTTTTAAAATGCCATTAAAAGTGTTTTTTATGGTGGTTTTTCAAACAATCACTATGAAAAGTGTTTCTAATAGACAACTATTTATAAAAATGTCACCACTTTTTTTATAGAGTTCTTTTTAAAAACTGACATGAAGTAGTACCATGAAAATGTTTTTTTCTAATAGTGATTATTCCTTTAAGTTGATGGAATAATTAGCCTCAGCAAAAGTTATGATGCTTCTCAACGGTTGTCTCAAGTACCAAATGTTAATAAACAATATATTTCAACAAAGAGAGTGTAATGACCCTAGTAGATGCTTAGATATGATATGGATTTATTAAAGGATATATATTATTTCTTGCAGCATTTTCACAAAGGGATATGCATAGCTGAGTCCTGCCATCATGTTCAGCATCCGTGAGAGAGTGAAAGCAAAGGAATTGTGTAGAGAAACTTCACGTCACTGAGCTGCTGCTATGTGACCTGTCACCGTCATCGCTTTGCCTCGGTCATTTCCTCCGTCGGTGCTGCCACCGGAGCCACTCTCTTCTGCAGTTGCCACGGGTTCTCAGTTACCCACGATGCTGTTGACGTGTAAGCTGTCGCCACTGTTGCACTATCATTGCTGCTGTGATTTACTTCTGTTGTTACTATAGCGGCCCGATCTCTGACTCCTTTCCTGGTGTTATTTGCTGTGGGTGAGTGGTAGGTGATGGATCTCTTCTTTTTCATGGTTGGTTCATGACTATGGTGGGTTCTCTTTGTCACCATCAACTATATGACTCACCAGGTCGTTGCTTTGTCTGACGTCTCTCTTGTTTTTTCAAATCTGTCAAGCAATGCGAGAGTTGGAGTGGATGATTGTTTCTAGGTCACTGATTGTGGAGAAGAAGCCTTCATTGTTGCTGCCGTGGAATTGAGTCTCTGTTGGTCCTTTGTGAACTACGGTGCTGTCACTATACACGTCATACAACTGTTGAAATTTCTGACTCCCTTATCTGTGCAATTGCTGTGTAGGCGTGTTAAGCTTATGGATCTCTCCTTTTCTTGTTGTCGCTGCTTGACTCTATTTTGGGTTGAGATTGATGTCACTGAAGCTTGGTTAGTTTCTTGTTCATTTTTGCTGCTCTTCTATGCGACCTTAAAGTTATGTGTAGTAATGGTGGAAGAGTGAATTGATGTGTGCTCTGGAAACCGTGGTTCAGTTGGAGCTGTGTGTTGAAGGGGTGATTTAAATTCTGTGTCCTTCTGTTTGCTGAATATATATATGTCGTTGCGGTTGGGAGTGTTTGGCCAGCATGTGGATGTATATATATTGATGTCTTAGTAGTCTTGAAACTTGCTGTTAGTGATAGGCGTGTTTGAGCTTATAAGGAAATTGTTTAAGACAGCATATGTATATACATATATAGAAGCTACCGGTGGTGTGTAGTGTAGCCTCTGTTATGAGAGAAGAATTTTTATTTGTGCAGTGGACTTGGTTTGAGTTTTGGAGGGAGAAGAGTATTTGAACCAAAAGATAATGAAAGTTAATTGTTGGAATTGAGGGTTATAGGGAATGATGATTATATGCTTACATAATGTGAGAAATTGGATTTATACTTGGAACAGTTGTGGAAATATGGGTGTTAAGCTGAATGAAATATTATGAAGTTGGTAGAGATTTTTGAAATTAATTATGGTTATAGAGTTTAAAAACTTTAAAAGTTAAATGTTATGATTTTATATTTCAAATGATAAATAAATGGTAGTTGATGCAAGAGAGGTAAATGGTATTTATTGATGGAATGTTTTACTTTTAGAAAGATTTGGAGGTTGAGAAAACAATATTATTTCGAGAAATAGAGCAGGAGTAAACTATATCAGAATACTGCAGGTGAGTGAATAATATCCCTTAAAAATAATATTTTTATTAGTAATTTGTTATTTGATGTATTTTATTTAAAGTGTTAATTTTTAAATATGATTACGAAAAACAAGTTATATGAATTCATGACTTTAACTGTTAGAAATAGTTTTTCTTTCAATTTGGTTATTATGTAACCAAGTTTATGTGAGAAAATGAATTAAGAGAGTTTTGGAAAAATGATTGTTATAAACGTTATGTTGAATTGATTTTCTCAATGAATTCTTATGTGAATTTCATAATGTGAAAAATTGTTCCATATGCTTTAAATAAATCTTTTGATATTTTATTTTAAACGTTTATGTTGGGGTTTTGTAAATTTTTAAGTATTCTTACTGAAGATTATTGCATTAAAAAGTGTTGTGATCATTACATGTCAAAAGGGACCCCACGCATGCTGAAAAGGTTTTTAGAAGGACGAAATATGGAACGCTGGTTATTAATAGCAGTACTGTTAGTCATTGGTGCACCATGGTTAAACTCGAGCTCGATGGATATTCGTGAGTCTCATACTTGTGCTGGTTATTCGTGGAATTTATTCTCGCACCTATGTTAGTAGGTCTTATACATGCTCCTGTTATTAATAGGTCTTATATCTGTGACTGTTATTCGTAGGTCTCGTACCTGCACTAGTTTTGTGGCCTTGTGCTATGATTGGTTAGTTATCCTCGTGGACTGTGGGTCCCGCCTGTTTTCGTGGCTTTGGGCCGCGCTGGATTGATTAGTTACTCTCATGGACTGTGTGTTCTATGAAAAAAGGATTGATTTGAAATGATTCTTTCAAATAGTTTTTCTGAAATAAAATGTTTACCGAAGTATTTGTATTGAATTACAAAATGCCATGATTTGCTTTAAACATGTTGAAATAGTTTATTTCTGCATTTTACATTATATTTTTAGAACATTATTCACGAGTAGATTATTTTAGCTTCAGATAGTGCAGTTGACCTTATTCCTCCAGCTGAGTAGTGAAGAGCCTCACGTTTGATTCGAAGCATTGATTTTGTGGCATATCTACTTTTGATGTAATTATAATTTATGGAACACTTGTATTATTTTGTTGAAATGATAGATGCTCCACCTAGTCTATGGATAAAATTCTAGCTATTTTTGAAAACGTTTATAGGTAATTTTGAAACATTTGTAGCCCATTGTAAGATTTTTGAAAGGTTGATTATGCGAAGATAATCCTGCCAAAACTCCTACAGAAGACTTGCCTTTTGATGAAAATGGAATATATAATATGATTATTGCTTCAAACATTTTATTCAAGGTTTTAGGCTTAAGGAATATAAATTGGTTATATTCTTTGCTGGTCACGGCTTAAATTTTGGTATGTGATAGAGAGCATGTTGGTGTTTCCTGTTAAGATTCCTCTAAGTGAATTATTCAATATTAAGGAGGTTTTATTTTATGTTTTATTGTGCTTAATCAATATTGAATTTGTATAAATTAATAATAGGAAATGATTTTCTTCCCTTTGCATTAACGAAATAACTTTTTCTTCTTTCCCTTCCACCCACCGTAAAGGAATGTGAAATTGTCTCTAAAGTATCTATCCAAAAGTTAGAAACTATCTATGGTTGGACTTATGATGGATGCCCATGTGATACGAAATCATACGAGGAAAATGGCAAACTTAGATGCAGCAATTCTGATGCCGATGTTTTGGTGAGTTAATCAAAGTACGTACATCTTACTTATTACGTTCATTATTAATTCTGATCATGATTTGATATTTCTGAACAGTCATCTCATGACTGCATAAAGGACATTCCCTTACAGATTAAAGGTCTATTACAAGGTCTCAGATTCTACTGTAATTTTTCAGTATTATTTTTCCATCGCCGTGCCATTGAGCTTGGTTCCACATCTAATTAGATGAAAAAGAAAATAGAGGAGGTAAATATTCAATTGCGATACACTAAAATATCCAGCACTTCAAAACTATTCTTAAATCTGACCTGGTCACGACTTCTGCAGGGGAAAAAGGCTCGCCCTTTTCCTAATGACCTAAGTGACTGCACAGCGAAAGAATTGATCGTTCAATTAAAGATCAAATATTATAACATTGAACACCCATCTAGTAGCATGACAATAACACAATTTTTCAGTTGATCCTCATTTGTTAGCTCAATTTACTTACTCGAATGGCGAGGTTACGCAATACTATTACACCCACATTTCCATATTCCTTTATTTTATCCATTATGAACATCAATAATTTAAGTAGACTATTTAATTCATTACAGGAGACTTCAAGTGGAAAGTTAGAGGAAGAGGATCATATCCCCATTTCACAGCTTTTTACTCCTCAAAAGCACTTGTCTAAGCGAATGAAGACTCTAATGATGTAGTTATTGGTATTGCTGAAGTTGCATAATCTAACATGCCCACTCCAAAATATAGCCCCACTACAAGCGCCACAAAAATTAAGAAGAAATGAATATGGGCAATTATTGAAATGTTATTGTCCTTCACTACAAAAGAAACTGAGAGCTGCAGCTATTATTTTGTAGCAGTTACAATAAACCGCTACAAATACTTGACTTTATAGCGATTTGCCTATAAATCGCCATAATTTTGTAGCCCTTTGACCATAAACAGTGTCAATGGTTACATTTATAGCATTATAATTGTTACAAATATGACGCCAAGTTGACGCCATCTAGAGCAGACGTGGTGCCACATTTTGTGATGACATTTGCAGTGGTTTAAATTGCTACAAAATTTCCCATGGATCAAGGTCATTGACACGTGTTAGTGACTCTTATCATGTTACAACTATTATAAACTGTTATAAAGTTCTAATTCTGAAATTAAAATTTCATTTGTATTAGTTTATAAGCTGTAAAATGCCCACAAAATAGCCATAAATGTCTACAAAACAACTACAAAATTTCAAATATGAAATTCAAATATTGGGACACATTTGTAGAGGATCTAAACTGCTACAACATTTCAAATATAAAATTTAAATTTTTCTCCCACACACAAATACATTTGTAGCCCACAAAACTTTTTCAAACTCTACCCGATGTCTATAAATACATTTACTCCCCCCATTCTTACTCTTGCTCCTTCCTCTCTTTTTCCTCCTCTTCCTACATTTTTTCTTCCTTTTTCATTTATTTAGTTCTTTCTTCATATGGTAGTAAGATCATTTGGATTTATAAGTTTATTTCTTTAGGTTTCTATACTTATTATTTATTAACGTGCATTCTTTTGTTTTCAGGTCCTTTTTACATAAATTAGGTGATGTTTTCAATTAATTCTATATCCTATTTTCTACACTTTCCAACTCGCTTCTACATATTTTTTGATCAACTTCCATAACTTTCTAGCTACCTAATATCAACATGTACATTTTCTTTATCTTAATTATATCTCATCAAATAAAATATATCAAATTATATAACATAGTACAACTATATAATATACTTAACTACCATAATAAAACTTTAACCTATAATATTTAATAAATTATCTATATATCTACATATGTACATACATACATACATAAATACATACTATTAAAACAGAATTTTTATTTTTTTATCAAATATGAAATATTTGTAGCAGTTACAGAACCACTAGAATTTTTGGCGCCATGCTGAAATTTTTTATTTTTTCACCTGAAGTTAGTAGCCATTTAGAAATTGATACAAAATCCTTTAAACCATTATAAATGGTTATAGCATTTTGATCGTCATAAGCAACAGTTTTCCTTAATCACTACAACACTGTTTATAGTGCCTGCATTTGCAGCAGTTGTGTAAACCTCTATAAAATGTTGTTTTAGCAGTTTAAACCACTTCAAAAGTAAAAAAAAAAAAAAAACTGTTATAAGGCCTATTTGGATAGACTTTTGGAAAAGAGTTTATGAAAAAAGGGCTTTTGGACAGCTTTTAGAAAATAGCTTATAAAAAAAATAGTTCTAAATAAATGAATGTTTGGATTATTATTATCAAAAGGGCTTTTATGATTAGTAAATTACCAGAAATTGTATAATATAAGAAAAATCCCGCTTCTTTCTTTTTCTCTTATTCTTTCCCTTTTTTTTTTACTACCACAGTCCATAGCCACCATTACCATCCCCGTTTTGAGCTCTAGGTAAGCAGGTTTTCGAAGAGTGCAAGAAAACACAAATAATCACATAGTGGGTGGGTGGGGGGAAGATAAAGAAAGAGAGCACAACTTTTGTCTTCCTCCATTGTCATCATCTTTCTTCGTCATGGCGAGCAGTGCCTAGCATTGAGGACTGCTTCCACGGTGACATGAGACTGTCATCTTCCTCCTATCCTTCTTGTGGTTAGCAGATGGCGACTATGGCGAGCAGCAGTGTCTTCGTAGAGAGAGGAGAGAGTGTAAGAAAAAATAGGGGTAAAATAGTAATTAGATAGTCTATAAGTTCTTTTACTATTTCAAAAGTTAGTTTCAATAGCTTATCTAAAACCTTAGTTTTATACTATAGTTTGATCCAAAAGTCATTTTGAACAAATATGGTTGTTTGTTTTAAAATTTTTTTCAAACTAAAGTTTAGGCAAAAAACCCTTTTAAAACTGTGGTTTCATGCCTTTCCAACTATGCATACAAAATAGTTCATTTTTTGTAGTGAGTTTTTGCTTAGTGTTGAAGTTTGGCCATGTTTCTATCCATCGTCAATAAAGTGGTTTCCAAAATGGATTTGAAGTAATGAAGTGCTTACTATTGGGTTTAGTTTAACACCGTTAGGTGGTCCTTTTGATGGGATTAATTGCATTTATTATTGACTAATGAGTTTATTACACCTTGAAATCATTTCACATCCCCTTGCCTTTATATTGTCCTCCAATTTTTAATATGATATATGTTAAATGTGTGTTATCTTTTTATATTAGATCTTTTAATTTTAGATTTTTAACATCGTTAGTCTTTGTAACTTTATTCTATTTGCAATGTTATCCTCTGGAGACAAATTCACTGTATAGAGATTGAAAAATTGAAGGAGGCTAGAAATATCTCAACAATGATTTTCCTTAAAATCATTCACAATGACAAGGAGGCAATTCCCATTCATCATCTCATTCACCATGAGCATCAATAAAAGTCAAGGACAATCAACGACCCATGCATACCTGCCGGGCCAGTTTTCACTCATGGACAGTTGTACGTTGCACTCTCAAGAGTTAAAGACGTTAGCCTGACAATTCTAATAATTGACTCCGACAACAACCCCACAAATGTCACCACAAATACTTTTTACTGGGAGATCTTCTAAAACAACAAATAAACTGAAATCTGACATATTCTTGTGTATTAGCTTTAGGAGCATTTGCTTACATAAAGATAAAAAAGGAATAAAAACCCAACTCCCATGACCCCTACACAATGAGTGGCAACTAAAACAAAACTAATAATCAATATTTAGAAAAAACAAAAACACTAAAACTGAAATAAATTTGAGCAACTTCATATCTTAGAAATACATATCATTTTGCTCGGATAATCAATAAATTAGATATGGTATCTCTAGAGAGAAAACTAAGAATAAATTATTGATAATTTATTTACCAATAAAACATGATAACTATTTCATAAATAAAATAATCTAACCACTCCTCAGTTTTACCCTAATACAAGATCTTTCAAGGAAAATCCAGCAAATATATTGATAAATTTTTAATGTATATGTTTATTAATGATATATATTAATATACACTACTGCAGTTTAAATGTGGCAACCTTAACGTGTTCATAACATTAATGTTTGAGGATATATTAAAAAATTCTTAATTATTTGAATCGTGTTATGAATATTGAATAATGGATGCCAATAACCCCAACCCTTAGGATTTATTTTCTTTTAATATTTTTAGTTTCATAACCTCCTCAATGAATTACTTAGAGGAAATTCTTATTGTAAATTTTATTATGTTACTATTTATTTCATTGTAATATTTGTATTAACTTTAAGGGTTAGAGGTTTATAAATAGAGACGTATATGTAAGATGAAAGAGACATATATGTAAATAAGAAATACTCCATTGCTCTCTCTTAATTCTTTTCCTCGAACATCATAATTACTTTTGATATTTTCTATAAAATCTCATATTCCTATTGGTGTCATCACCAATTTTGATATTTAATGTCATTGGATTCATGTATATTTGTCCACATGACTTCTAGTCACATCTTATCCATATGACTTCTAGTCACATCTTATCCATATGACTTCTAGTCATATTATAACATTTCATTTTTTTATCCATTTGACTTTTGGTCATATTGTAACATTTTTCTTTTGTCTATATGACTTCTGGTCATATTATAACTTTTGCTCATATAGAAGTATTATTATTTCCATAATTATAGTTCAATAGCAAAGACAAAATATCATTTGCTTTTAATTGTCAATTTTTTTCGTTGCAATGTGGTCATGATCATTATTATTCTCTCATAGATATGTTCTATATTGTAATAGCATATCATTAATTTTTAAAAAATTATATACTAAATAGTCTTCAAGACTAGCATTTTTCAATAACATGATTATTTATAAGCTATTAGTCTTCATGACTATATCAAAAACAATTTTGTTTTCCAAGTCTGTATAACTCTTTTTGGACTATTTAACATTTGAATCATTAGCCTTAAAGGGCTTTGATATTTATAATCATTGGATCATCAAATTGTCACAATATTTTAGTGTATTATTTCATCCATAAGAACCACAAAATGATCTTTTACTAAGGAACTATCCATTATCAAAAGTGATATGACTTTTGGTCATCTAATCACAAAATTAATTGTATTATGACTGCTAGCCATAAAATTAAGTATATATATAGAGGGATAATATAGAAGAGACAAATAAATCTATTAAAACACAAATTAATATAGAGGAAAGGGAAATTAATTAGAAATATAAAAATATAGATACAATAATCTAAATTAGCGTAAAAATAATACTGGAAGAAAATAAATTAAATAAATTCAATCTCATAATCAAATATAAAAAACAAATAAACACAAAATCATATAAATCAAATTATATAATCATATATAATACTATATATTATGTGTGTATTTAGATATATCCAAACAACATGAACAAACCCAATGAAATGAATGAAACATATAAATGACATAAATTATGTGTGTGTATCAATTATAATAATGTGAACATAAAAATAAACAATATAAAACATAACATAAAAATAAATAACAAGAGAAAAGATAAATATATATAACATATATAAAAATAACAAAAATAATATGGAACAATACATAATGTCAAAATAGAAATATAAAAAAATATAGTTAACAAACAAAATAATAGCATAATATGAGACAAACAACATGATAAATATAGATAACAAAACATAAGAAAAATGAGTGAAAAATAACAAACAACATATTGAATATAGTAAATATACAGAAAGTTAAAGTTGCACATGGTAATTGAGTAAAAGAAATATTTGTGTAAATGGAGCATTATCATATATAAGAAGAATATATGAATTTATAAGAAATTTATACCTCAAATTTTTGGAGCAAACTCGTGTTGATAACATGTTGAAAATTAAGACAGTAAGATAGTAGAAAAGATAATTGACAAAACAAGAATTAGGAGAGAGAGTAAGGGAATATTTATTATTTATATTATCTTTTTTTAATCTTATATATGTCTTATACATGACCTTTATTTATAGGCCTCTAACCCTTAAAGCTAATGCAATTTTTTTGGAACTAATACTTATTATTTTGGGTAAAGAATTGATAATGAAAATTATGACTTAAATATCAAAACTTTGGTTCACCAAAATGTCTTAAGTTGATAACCCAATTATATTAAAATTCTTGATTATGTATATGATGGGAAGCACCTGGACTTCCAGGTGAAATATATGAAAAATGAAAACATATTTGTATGACTCACACTTAAGGGAAAAATTGCTGGTATATAAGTGTGAGCTAACATTGGATGAAATTTTGCTCAGATATTCATAAAAGTCCAATTAATATCCCAAAAATATATATCATATTAAGACTGTAAATCAGTCATATGTTATAAAAATTGAAAAGTTTATTATTGGCTACAGTAAACTAGAAGTTTACTTATCCAAATAGATTTATTGTTGGCATAATTTGTTTGATCATAATAGATCATATATATGATATAATAAATTATTGAAGATTATATATTGATATCCATTGAAGAACCAGAAGATTCATCATAAATTCCTAACATATTATAAAATTTAAGAAATCATAGGGGTCGCTTATTCTCAAACAAAATTGATCATGATAATATTACTAGTTATTATTTAGAATGGATTTCTACATTATGAAAATATATCAAAGTTATATTATCTTGGCCTATTCAGATAGCATGTAAGCGATACAAATATTTATAAAATTTGATAGATGCAACTATAAGGTGTTACATGTGTGATTTTATGAGTTTGCAAACAGAAATTTGTAAGATTATATAAATAAATCATTATGTTGAGTACATAATTTCTAGAATATATGATCCTAAAAATATTCTCTGATGCTAGTGAGATTATATATATTAGCAAAATTATTTATTAACGCCTCCATGAGTAGCTGGATCAATGCTTATAAGAACAAAATTTTTATTTCATTGTTGGCATATTTAATTTGATTTATTACAATACACATCAGGCCAACAAAATTCTCCCAATAAAATTAGCTTTTGGTCAGGAGCCATATATTTTTGAATGTGCAATACTTATTTCAATTAATCAACCACAATGCACATAGATGACTATTAAAAGAAAGTAGAGATAAATATTAGGTAAGAAATTCCTTCTTCCTGTATGTCTTTAAATGAAATAAAAAGAATATTTCTAAAGGAAACAAATAGATTTTGGAGACTTACACTACATGATTAGTTGATTGTCATTCGACAAAATTTTCCCATTATGAGGAGGAGAAATTGAGTAGCTGGAAATGATGAAGACAAGGAATGCATTATTACTATCAAATACAATATCCTCAAATATTATTAAAAATAGAGAAACATACAATTAAGATGATCATATTGAGGAGGAATGTACTCTAGAATAGTGCCAATATGTGACTACTTACAAAAATCTCAAAAGATGTTCAGATACCTGAAATGTAAATAAAGAAATCTCAATAAGTTATGCCAAAATAAGAAAAATGAATCACAAAAATAAAGTTGTCGACAACAGTTTTGATAATAATATCATGTAATCAAATGAGGATCTTATATGTAAATTTATCATGTGAAGTAGACAGAAAAAAATATTTGGTCAAAAGGAAAAGTAAAAGGGAAAGACACAATGAAAATATAAGTATATTCTTTTAATATGTGAAAATTATGGACAAGTAGTCCAAACATCTGAATGTGAACTTATTATTGAATATATATATATATATATATATATTCATGTGAAAATAAAAATTTTCACTGGATAATGTTAATTATGAAGAGACATATTATTTTGTGGTATATGTAATACTTTTAGCAAATATTACTAGTATGACTGTATAAGAAAACAAAATAGGTGTCTGATTGATATTATTATAGCCTATGCATGTGGCTTTCTAATAGCGAAATTTATATAATAATCTTTTAAGAATTTAAAATGCTTGAGACATATAAAAAATGCCTAGAGTTAATACCCAAGGATTTCATAATCTTTAGATTTTTTTTTCTATGATTATTTTATCTATTAAAATGTATTAAATTTAATAGACCAGAAATCCTATATATTTATTATATTATATTTATCTATTGTGTCAGTATTGCATGTTATAATTTTATTGACAAAATTAAGTTCTTGCAGGTATACAAATGGATAATAAAATTGAGATTTGAGTGCATAAGGCAAGTGAAGAGTGTGTTGATAATTCAATATATCCGGAAGATATGTTAAAAAAATATATGATAACAATACATCATGTATGATTTGACTAAAAGAAATATATACTAAAAAAGTATTGAAAATAATATATTGAGAAAATAGTACACTCTATTGGGAAAGTAATGTAAAAAAATTGATGTTATCATGAGGGGATAAAATGATGTGATAATAAAGATAAGTAAATGCGATATTATTATTAGGGGGAGTAAAAGATCATATTGTATTATTTTTTCTTTAACTGAAATTTTATCCTACGGGATTTTCGTGATAAGGTTTTTAACAAGGTAGCTTCAATATATATTGTGTAGTATTTTTCCTTCACTAAATTTTTGTCCCACTGAATTTTTCCTAGTAAGATTTTAATGAGGCACAATATTGGTTATGGATATCTAAAGGGGAGTGTTATGAATATTGAATAATGGATGCCCATAATCCCCAACCTTTAGGATTCCTTTTCTTTTAATATCTTTAATTTCATAACCTTCTCAATAAATTGCTTGGAGAAATTTCTTATTAGAAATATGATTATGTTACTATTTAATTTATTATAACAGTTGTATTAGTTTTAAGAGTTTGATGCTTATAAATAGAGGTCATGTATAAGGCATATGTAAGATAAAAAAGATATACAAATAAATAAGAAATACTCCCTTACTTTCTCTCCTTATTCTTGTTTTGATAATTATCTTTTCTACTTTTTTACTGTCTTATTTTTATAATAAATTGAATGTCATACCAAGTGATAATTGAGTGACCGGGTTATAAAAGATTTAAAAGTTGAAGGATTAAAATATTAATTTTTCTTAAAATACACCACATAGCCTCACAATTAGTAATAAGTAATTATTAAGTAATTAAGAATGCATGATGATTAATATTAATACTAACAACTTATTATCAGTATTAATAATATTAATTATTTATTATGACATTAATATTAATATAAATTAATAATTAATTAATGACAAAGGAGTGGGAACTTGGGAGTTACAGAATTTGAATCGCTAATGGCAAAACTTAAAATAAAGATGGACATCTAAATAAAAAGAATAAATTACAGCATTTACATCTAATAAATAAAAAAAACAATATTAAATTAAAATATAAAAATATTCATTCATAATTAATATCGTCAGTTTTAATATATACTGATGATTATGATTATCATTTTATAATATATTGTATTTGCGCAGTCCTTATTATTAGCAGATTCAAAAACCAGAGATTAGTATTTAATATTATATTTGCACAAATCTAAAACACTCCTCATCAGCCTGACAATTAGTAAAATAATTAATTAAGAAAACTGATGATTAATATTAATATTGTATTTGAACTTCACACTTACTGATCAAGGGAGATGGTACTACTTCAGCAACTTCACCGTCAATGACAACTCCCTGCCTCTGAGAATCTATCATCACCTATATGTAATCATATTCAAAACCAGCACTGACATACTATTGTATGAAGAAGAAGACATCCCTTATGGTGCATATTCTTTGCCATCTACAAAATGCTAAAAGAGAAAGATCCTGCAAATTGGTTATGAGCTAAATGCATTAGTGGCTAAACAAAAATTTACACGACACCTATTTTTGTGCACCCAACTTTGTATACAAGACAATCACACGGCCACTCATACCCACAATTATTCTCCTTTTAAACAGATGCGGTAGGCCCCCTTAACGGATTCGGCCGTTACAAACACACCAAGGATGCCCACAGCGCATTCACCGTCAACACATCATTCCAATTCAAGCTATTTGATATCATGTTAGCCGCTATATACATCTCACACTAATTGATCAGACCACACAATCCAACACACATAATCTGCTGACATCCATTCAACACCATGTATAGGGGCACACTCTCAGATGCGTTCTTACTGGAAAAGTAGCAGACAATACATACAAAGAACTCGTGGAAAGTGACAATAGGACTTGTAGTCCTCATTCAATTCACCACATTTGACCACTCTAGAGGTAAACATTCAACATAATTACCCCAATAAAATTACATGGTCGACGACCCACGCCGCAAAATGCCGCCAAAAATAAAACTAATCCCATCTAATTCACATAAATTGTATCAGGAACAAGAGTGCTACGCAGCTCCAGGAATGTCACGAAAGTCACAGTTGATCTGCAGCTCCCTCCACACACACAATATCATTATCTGTTGGGGAGGGAAACTCAAGAAGTTCCGACTGACAAATCATCGAGCTGACAAAGTCCTTTGGTAGAGTATTCCAATCAGAGTATACTAATAATAGCTTTACAAATTATTTTGGTTACGGCAAGAGTTTGATAATTGCTCAACTTCCTACAACCCTCACTGTACAACAATTTACATGACACATTTGTCTATGCTGAATTAACTAATGCGCAACATGAAACTGACATATCACTCGCTCTAATCTAAACTTCCTAGCACCCTGACTATGCAACGATTTTCATGATTCATTTGTCTTTGCCAAATTGACTAATGCACAACATGAAACCAACATATTTCACACGCTTATCTAAACACTGCCCGTAACTTATGATATTAACGTAGCATACGCATTAAATGGCCCGCGTTATCTAAGATAATAATAAATAAAATGGTACTCAAAATTCAATCATGTCAGAAGATCGAGCTCACTACAAATCAGCCCGTGCAATGTACAGGGCAGAATCCCTAGTTAAGATTTGAATTCATGTTAAAAGATGTGCTCATATTTAATATTTGATAATATTTTAAATATGATTGTTTCCAAAAAAATACTTATAAGTAGAAAAAGAACAAGTAGTTACTAAGACGAGGGAGAGGGTTATGAATGAAATCAAAATCTAAAATTTATATTGAAAAATAGCATTAACAGAAACTGTAAGCAGATTCTAAGATTATATTTGGATGGAGAGAAAAGTAAGAGAAAAATAGGGGAAGAGGATATTGTGAAGGAAAATTTTTAAAATTGATACAAAATTTACTATTTTTAAAAGTTTTCCCTCCTAATATTTTTTATTCTTTAACTTTCTTCCCATCCAAACATAGGGTAATTGAATTTATGATAAAACCATTGCACCTTGCTACTTAGCTGGAAGAACTATCAAATGATCAAATTAAATAATTACCACTTCCGCATCAACAACACAATTGTATTCTTTTCATCATCATTTTCTTGCTCGTCTGATCTTTCAGATTTCAAGGCTATTATAAAACCCTGAGCTGCGGCTTGGTCAACGGATTGACCTCAAATCTCAAACAATGATGCACAGTTGTTGATTTGCACATTGATGATCCAACTGAGTATTGGCCGCGGAGAGATACTACACTACTGTTTGATCAATATTTCTAATTCCATGAAATTAATTCTTCACATTTTGTTGTTATTAGGTGCTTAAAAATAATAATAACATACTTCATATTCACATCCGCGCCTTTGAGGTACATACCAAAATGATATATTAAAAAAAATGCTAAAATATATAAAACTCCCTAAATTTTAGTTCAGTTGTACATCACCCTCTAATATTTAAAAGTTTAAATTAAAGACTATAATATTTTATATTTTAACAATCAACTCATTGCTGTTAAAATTAGAGTTAAAATTAACAGTTTTTATTACGTCATAATTTTTATATTTTTTATTATATACCATATCATTTGAAAATAACACTTAATATGTAATTTTAAGCATTTTATACTTTTTTCCTAAAAAGGATAAAGTCAAATAAATATTTTAAATATTTTTTTACCTATTGGATACTTTTTTATTTAAAAAGAGGGGTGTATCTCCTCAATAACTTTGAGACCCAATTCAAGATATTCATAGAACTCAGATCCTTTTCTAAGGACTTGTGGTTGTCTTTCCTTATGACTTACTTTTGTCTTTAAAGATCCTAGTTCTCATGAACACCCAAAATAAATCAAATCATTCAAGCGGAAGACTTAAACTCAAGTAACAGGGTCTGATTCATTTATGATATATAGGATCCTCTATAAGAGGCAAATGTAGAGCATAATAGAATCTGTGTGGAGACTTTAACAGAGATAAAGAAAGATAAAGCTTTCATAAGAGAGAAAACTTAGAAGGAATATATTCTTCTATTTCACAAAGAGATATTACAATATGAACTCTCGATGATCCCCTCAGAAAGTCAGAGACTCATTATATAGAGAGTATGGCACATAACAGGACAAAGGACTCACAATGATACCCTATCTATAAAGCAATAAAGCAGACTAGATACAGACAAATAACTTTAAACAAGACTGACAAGTCTTACTAACAAATAACTTTAAACAAGCACGCGAGAATCTCCTTTATTAAAGTTGATAGGTAGCAAACAGCTTCACATGGGAACCTTTAATCATAAATAGGCTCATGGTCATCATCAGGGTTTATGTTTAAGTAGTCTTTATCAAATCCACACTATAGGTCTAGTGGATTTGTCAGTACTGCTTCACGATCAGTCGAAAATGGTCCATCCCAAGGGCCTTCAGATTGTGACAATGAGACAATTGGCTTTGAGTTTGTAGAGTTAGGAAACACTTGTAAATCAGTAGGTGATGAGCTAGGTAATAGCTGTAATTCTATGGGTCTTGTTGGTGACCTGGAAGTAGATAGATGGGAATCCAAATACTGTAAAGTAATAGGAGAAAATTCTTGTTCCCTGGGTCTCCTATACCATTATTTAATGTGAGGAGTAATGAAGGCTTCATTAGGAATTGGTCCTAAAGATGTACACTTTAGCTTAGGATTTTCTTCAGGAAAATTATTCATATTGCATATAAAGAGTTTCAGACTTGAGAAGAAAACTTCTTTATAGCCAAGCCAATTAGTTTGTGTCTGCTAAAGATGAGGCTGATTAAGAGTGTACAGTTTTCCTTTATGATCCATGTTATAAGAACTGTGAAGTATAAAGAAGTGCTAGAATTTTAGCTGTTAATTTTTTAAAATCACCCAAAGATGATGTTGTTTGATGATTTTTTTGAGCTATTTTCTCCAGATAGGAAGACGAGAAAACCATTTTAAAATAGTCCATAGGCAAGAACCTTTATTTTTATTGTCACACAAGTAATGAAACACATGTAATTGGGAAATGGCTATAACAAAAACATAAAGAGCTGAGAGGGATTAAAGGTACCACTTTAACTCTTCTGGGACTGGATATGTTATGAAAGGAATGGAGAGATAAGGGTTTTCCATATCGAAATATTCCATAGAAGGAGTGATGGGATGATTAGCAAGTAGAAGATGTAGCCAATAGAAAAGATTTCTTTTAGCTATCTGTTGAACTTGTTCCACAGTGGTTGGGATTTTACCAGGAGGAAAATTGACTATTTGAGGTATGGTAAGAGTTTTTTGGAAAAGGAAGATGATCCATCATAAGGATGTATCGTGGGCCAAAAGGAGTGAGGAGCTGGACTTTTGAAGGTCTTAAGATATAATCAGCTATAACATTCTAAAGGCTTTGATATGCCTAACTGTGAATTTATAGTGAGAAAATTAATCTTTCCATATCATAAGTTGAGAATAAGGTAAACTTTCTTTTTAATATCCAGCATAGATGGAAAAGCCGTGTTGTCCATTTCCACAATAAATTCAAAAGAACTTAAGTGAAAAGTGATTTTTTCAATCCCTTTTTTACTGCTAGAATCTCCTTGTAAGAGCATGGTAATGTTGCTCAGAATCTTTGAATTTACCACTGGCATAGGCACAGTAGTATCTTTTTCTATTTACTTCTTCAAGAAGTATTGCACCCTAATAATGATCACTAGCATCTATCTATAGTATGTATTGTCCTGTTCTTCAAATCTTTAAAGATTGAGGAGTCTGTGAAATCCTTTTTAATGTCCGGACAATTGTAGTTTGTTAAGAACCCCAAGGTGCAGGGTTCATTTTTGATAAAGTCACGCAGATAATTCACAGCTATAAGAAACTGTTGTATTTGCTTTACCGACAGGCTGACATCTGGAAAATTAAGCAATTCTTGGGCCAGATGTGGGCCTGGTTGGTAGAAACTATCATGGAAGCTCATTCCTAAAAAATTAATAAAAGCTTGAGAAATATATCCATTTTTGGAGGATAACATGATTCTATGGGCTTCAACAATATCAACAAATTGGGCCAATAATCTCTTATGGCTTTCTTGATCCTCTGAGTAGAGGAGAATATCATTAATTTAGACAAGGTGGAGTGTAATATAGACTAAAATATCTTTATCATGGTCTTTTAGAAAAGGGATAGAGCAACCTTTAATCCAAAAGGAATAATAGTCCATTGATATTGAGCGTATGGTATACAGAAGATCGTTTTGTATTATTCTTTTAGATGAATTCCAATCTGCCAAAAACCTGCTTTTAAATCAACCTTTGAAAATATTTTTGCTGTAGCAAGTCTGGAGGCCAATGTATTCAGTTTTGGAAAAGGAAACTTATCATCATGTAGAAACAGATTAAGAGGCTTATAATCAATAACCAACCTCTATTTTTCTCTGATCTGCTCAAACCTTTTTTTCCACATAAAAGGCTTGACAAGCCCAATTTAATTCAGTAGGCTCAATAAAACCTTGCGCCAATAAAAAAACACACTCTTGTCTAGCAAGCACTAAGTCATCTGAATTCATGACTGAATGAGTTACTTTTGTTGGGTTGATATCTTCATTCTTTTTGAATGGTAGCTTCACAAAGAAAATTTTATTCTTCCATAGAGGATGAAGGCATTAAAATTTATCATGTCTATCAGAACATAGACTGAGAAGTCTATCTTTGAGACTTTCATATCTAGCAGGAGCTTGTTTAATCTCAAGTATGCTAGGCGTCTGAACATAAGGACTAAAGAACTTTTTAAATCTTAATCCTTAGCCCAAGATAGATAATCCTGCTTTTTTGTACAGTGCATCAAACCCAAGAAGTATATCTTTTTTAGGAAGATAACTTTCTAAGACTTTAATCCATGTCACACATCCAGGAAAAAGTTGTATTCCAATTTTCTTTCTAGAAATTAACTCAATATGAAAATGTTCCTAGTTTACTATAAAGAAGGGTTGATTGAAAGGCATCCATATGTCACCTGGAAGGATATGCAATTTAATTATAGTAGTACAAGAACCTGTATCAACCATAGTAATGGCCTCGATAGGTTTATCATATTTGGATAAAATGATCTTGACTTCTGTGAGAGGTCTTGATGTTTGGTCTATCTAGGGAATTCCTACAGACCCAAATAATCCATAGGCTGGTTCTTTAGCAATTCAGAAAATTATTTTCCAAAGACCAAGAGAGTAAACAGATCGTTGAGAGTATTCTATTTTAGAATCAAAATATTTAGAATTAGAGATGTGGAGGTCATACTCTGTTTCTTTATTTTCCTCAATTTGTTCTTCATAAACAGATTCAGTGTTTTCAGTATCTACAATAGGAAATGCATATTGGAAGGACTGAAGCATTTTGACTTCTCTTTTATTATTTTTCCTAGGACAAGATTTTGCAAAATGACCTTTGTCGCCACAAAGGAAATACTTATTTGCTTTAGGTGATTTTGAAGATCTTCTTTGAAGTACCTGAAGGGTTTTCAAATATTTCTTTTTTCTACCCTTATGAGGTTAATATGTTGAGAAATAAGACTTCTTGTTTATTGGACAGTGGCATTTATCTTTGTCCTTGCATTTAATCTTTAAATAAGATCTTCTATATGTTGGTTTAAGTTTTGAGCTTCCTTTCATCATTGACTTAAAAAACTTTTGCTGCTCACACATCTTATTAAGAGTGGCTAATGCAAGCTGATAGATTTCTCCTTAAGTAAGCTGAGTTACTTCTTTGTTCAAAGAAGAAATCATCCTATACAATTCTAGTTGAAGTTCATCAGGGAGAGAGGCAATAAAGACATGCCTAAGATTAGGATTTTGTGGTTCCCTAAAGGATAATATTTTCAGCCATTCTGATATAAAGCTTATGTAGATCATGACGGTTGAGTGAACAACATTTTATTTTAAAATATTCCTGAGAATTTTTTTTCTAGATGACATGGAAATCACCTAGAAACTCTTGATGAAGTGCTCCAAGAAATGCTCTTGGACTAGCAGATCTAATCAATTGTAACCTCTGATATTCACTAAATTGAGTAAAACATTCTTACAAATTTCTAGCCATTTAAGAGACAAACTCCGTCAGAATCTATTCCAAAGTAAGACTTGAATTAGTCATATGGGAGTCAATCTATGCACCAAATTCATCTATACGATCATGCCACTTTGATGGTGGGATGTCATCAAGGGTGAAATAAGAATTATGTTTCTTGGCTTTAAATGGTGTAGATGTATGATCATATGTTCTTTCTCTTATTTCTTCTTCTTCAGATGAAGGATCTTCCACAATAGGATGACTGGAACATTCTGTAGTATTTTGAGGATTAGGATTTACTATAGCAATGTTGGATAAGTCAGCATAATACTGTTCTTCACAGGAGTATTATAAGAAAGTTGTTAAACTTTCTGTTGTAATAGATTCCTCAGGAGTTGAAGAGGATTCAGGCTCAATTTCAGCATCTACCCCAATTGAGGTATCAATAGAAGCTTCCTTAAAGAGAGGGTGAAACTTAATTCTTTTAAGTGCCACAATAGTTAAAGTACTTGGTTGCCTTATGATATTCTTTCCTTGGTCTATAGGGTTATAAACATTTTTGGTAGTAGGTGGTAAGGAAATAGGTTCACAAATATGTATGCTAGAAGAAGGAGGTCTTTTGGCTTCTACAGGTGGTCTGACATAGGAAAAGGCAGTACCTGTATACTTTGGAGATACATTAATTGTTATAGGAATAGTGTCTAGTATAGTGGTTTGATAACTAGAATAAGAAACTTGTTTTTTTCTTGGAAGTCTTTTTTAGTTTATGAGGGTTAAACTATCTGGCTAAATGGTAAGTAGAACATAATAATTGGCTATAATATTGAGATGTAGGTACATGTATGGGGGTTGTTAGTGGAGAATAGACAAGGTAAGTTGATGGAAACAATGATGCATGTGAAATACGAGGATCAATTGTAGGTAGTGAAGGAGACAATTATGTATGTTTGGGCATATCAACTTCTATATGTTTGATTTGATCTTGTATTTTTCTTAACTTCTGCTCTTTTCTATAGAAGTCCGATCCAATATATCTTTGATCAACATATCTTCTAAGGTTAGTATCAAGCTATTGAGCTTGGGAAGTAAGCTTCATATGAAGCTTATGAACTTCTTATATTAAATATTCAACCTATGAAGATAATAAGTCCTCTATATGAGAGGTAATAAGATCCATCTTTGAGTCAATCTGATATAGGAACTTATTTTGGCTAACAACATTATCAGTATGCCAATTAAGGATTTCTTCAATAGGAGTGATTGCTTTATGTTCCTGTTGAGTAACCTTAGTACTTTTGGCATGAAGACCACACTAGTACTTTGGTCAATACTTTCTTCAATAGAAGAAAATTGAGCTTCATAATGTTGAGGTTCCGGATTTAGCATAGCAATACATGGTTGTGGTTGGACTAGAGGTATAATTGGTTCAACTGGGACTGATGCTAGGATAGTAGGGTTTGGTTACATGTGCTAAGAGAAAATATCAGAAATTAGGTCGTCATGGCCAAGTTCCTTTAAAACATAGAGAGATAATTCTGAGCTGGGAGTCATAGCTTGTTTGTCCCAATTTACACTTAATCTTAGTTTAGGGTCATCATCATCTTTTCTTCTAGGCTTTCTGTACCTAGGTTAGATTGCATGCTTTTTCTTTTTCTTTTTCTCCTTCTTAACAACTCTATGAAAATCTTCATTGTCAGAATATTCCCAGAAAGAAGGATTATAACATTCATAATCTGATTCGTACATAGAATTGTCAAAATCTACATGAACATAGGAAACATATACATGCTTAGCTTTCTTTGAGAATTCATGAACTGGTGTCACTAGTTTCAAGGTCACTAAGTATGCAGGAGAAATTGTAGCAATGATTCTAGAAGGGTAGGATCCTTCTGTGCCTGGCTTTTAGAAGACTGTTCAAATAGTACCATAAGACATTTAGGCAACAACAGGAGGTGCTGTAGTATTAACATTAGAGGGAGTAGGATTGAACTCTCGTTCATAGTTGGTAATCCACTCAAGGGGAATAATTTGAACGAGTTCTTCCTTAAGGATTTGTCTTGGGATGTTGATGATGGCAGGGCCATGGTAATTATTTGTAAACATCAGCAGAGCATTCTGAGTGTCTGTTAGAAACTAGAGATCTAGATAATGGTTCTATTCTATATATCAATTGATGATGAAGGGTTGTAGTAGTAGCATTGGGGTCAAGTTTTAGAATCTGAACTTTAATTCTTTTGGAGAAAGTTGCATCTGATAGCTTCATGTTGAAATTTAGAGTAATGGTAAGAACAATGCTCCAATTACTAAGAGTGGTAACCAAGGCTCTAATTAGAGAATGCTGGTACTCTTGATAGACAGTGTTAAGTAAAGCAACTTTAGCAGAGACACGAAGTCCTTTTATGCCATGGAGGGTAAGAACAAGTCAAAATACTACAAGATAGAGATGGGTATATCCCTGGTCAATATAAGAGTTAATGAGTGGTTGTAGTAACTTCAAGGTAACATATTGTTCACTTAAAGTGGAAGAAATTCCACACTGATCAAAAAGAGAACTTTTAATAATCTCCTTAATAGGAGGAGAAGTTAAGGTGATAAGATGGTTGTCGTATCCTTATTTTCAACCTCAATTATACTCAATTGAAATTTTTTTTGAACCAATTACATAACCTTTTAGTTTAGAAATATGCATTTCCAAAAGATTTCTTATCGGGTACTGTTCATGGTTAATGTTTATTTGGTAATTTAGAACATATACCTGAATTTGAAAATTCATAATTAAATATAGAAATTTATGAATAAGGTAGTTCCAATTTCTAATGAAAGCTATTTCATTTAACTTTGAAGGAAAAATGTAAAACTGAGGTTTCATTGTCTAAATGAAATCAATTTATTCATTGAAAAATATTGTTCATTTGGTAAATCTAGAAGTTCCAGTTTTCTTGCCTTAATTCCAAAAATTCCTTTCTCTTTAGTTACTTGTCCAAATAAAATGTGTTAACTATGGATTCAAAGCTCTAGACGTGTTCTTTAAGCCCATAAAATTCATAGAAAAACTCATTTATTTACTATATTAAATTAATGTTGGAACATCACTGCCTCCAGTTGCTCACTTTATCTCAATTCCATATTTTATCTCCAACTTAAAAAAATCATAGTAAATCGAATACTTAACCAATTGAGGTATTCTTAGTATTCATTTAAATCTCTGTATCTTATCTATTAGCATACCAAATTTTAAGTTCAAAATCATCGGTTAAGGCATCATAAACATCATCATAAAGCTATGGCCTCATAATACAATCACATGATAATACACTATGCATCCCATCATATCCTTCCATGGTGTCAAGTAACCAATATGACTTATTATACAAGTTCAACCATCTATATTTACCCTTTTTCCTTGAGATATTCCAGCATCTATAACATGGTTATACATATAGAAAGAATGAGATTTCATGAAAATCTCAATAGCAAGTCATACAAACTATAATATCATGCATGATCAATTAGATGCTTAACATGTTATCATGAGATGTGAGCTACTTCATAATAGTACATAAGAAAACTTTAACATGCATATTTTTATGACATTATTTTCAAGGACTTGCAATCATTCATACTCCATTATCAACATGATGACATAACCTCAAGTTCAACCAAACATCATAACTAACAAGCAAGCATACAATCAAACAAATATGAAACTATAGTTAGGTATTCTTGCTACTTCTTAAGATATCCTTGATAAAGTATTCTTGAGATGGTTCCTTCCCTCACAAATGTCAAAACCTAGCCATTACAAAGTAACATCAAGTTACAACTCAACTTGAAAACAATTCCAAGACTAGGTTTTCACTAACTTCTATTCTTTTTCCATTTTATGTTCCATGCTTCCATCTTTCTAAAATAAGTTCTCTTAGTTCATTTTCACATAATTTTTCATTTAGAATCCAAATATGAAATCATAATTTCCAAAATCAAAATATACCCTTAGCTGATGTATAGAATCGAAGTGACACTAGATTTTCCAAAAATTCACATTTTGATTCCAATGCTTCCAATACTTGTTCTCCTACTTTATCCCCATACAATTTTCCATTTTCAACTCATTGGAAGCATCAAAATCATGAAATTCCAACATATGAACAATGATTTGTACAGTAGCAGCCAAGAACACAAAACCCAAACTACATGCATACTTGAATTTCCAAGCATATACCACTTGATTCTAGCTTGTTTAAGCTTGTCTAAACTATCCATAACATACAAATTATATTATTATCACATATGGACAGCACTTCCAGTAGCACCCTCAAGGGAAATATGTCACAAAAACCCTTAAAACAAAGAGTTAACTTGCTAGATTAAAGTCCAAGAACAAGGGAGCTAGTTACCTTACTTATTGCTCTAAGTTGTGTGCTTCTTTCTTGTTCAAAGAAAATTTTGGCATAGCTTCCCTAAGGTTCCAAGCATGCTGAATCAAGTCTGATTTGAGGGGGTATTTATAGGCAAATTTGGGTAGAAATGAAAGGCCAAGATTAGTTTGGTTACTATTTGATCTAATGGTCTATATTTCACCTTTAATCAAGCTTGCCCTATAATCCTTGTAATAACACCATGCATGACCTCATTTAGGGCTGTGTTTGGATAGAAAAAAGTAGATATACTGATAGAAAAAATTTCAGTCTAATCCGATACCGATCTGAGCAATTTCATAAAAACCAAACTGTTTTATGTTCCTAATTTTTATAATATTCCAGAATATGTATTCTATCATGAAAACTAGTGTCTAGGTTTTTCCTACTATTGACATTGTTAGACTGAATATTTATCTGCCAACCATCCCTTGAAAAATGACCAAAATACCCTTATTGCACTTTCTTACCTTATATTAACCCTAAAGGCATAATTGTTGTTTCACACATCTTTATGATGTATCAGGGCATATATTGGCTCTAACTAATTATCTGTATACTAATTTGGACATTTTTGGCTTGTCTAGAATAACTAAAATGTCCCTCATCTATCTCTGGTACAATTTGGCTACATAGGGGCATTTTCATAATTTTACATTTGGACAGCACTTCTAGTAGCACCCTCAAGGGAAATATATCACAAAAACCCCTTAAAACCAAGAGCTAACTTGCCAGATTAAAGTTCAAGAATAAGGGAGCTAGTTATCTTACTTGTTCCTCCAAATTATGTGCTTCTTTCTTGTTCAAAGAAAATTTTAGCATAGGTTCCCTAAGGTGCCAAGCATGCTAAATCAAGTTTGATTTGAGGGGGTATTATAGGCAAATTTGGGTGAAAATAAAAGGTCAAGATTAGTTTGGTTACTATTTGATCTAATGGTCCATATTTCACCTTTAATCAAGTTTGCCCTAGAAGCCTTATAATGACACCATGCATGGCATCATTTAGGGCTATGTTTGGCTGGAAAAGGTAGATATACTGATAGGAAAAATTTCAGTCTAGTTCGATACTGATCTAAGCAGTTTCATAAAAACCAGATTGTTTTATATTCCTAATTTTTATAATATTCTAGAATATGTATTCTACTATAAAAACCAGTGTCTAGGTTTTTCCTACTATTGACATTATTAGACTAAGTATTTATCTGTCAACCATCCCTTAGAAAATGACCAAAATACCCTTGTTGCACTTTCTTGACCTATATTAACCCTAAAAGCATAATTGTCATTTTACACCTCTTTATAATGTATCAGGGTATATATTGGCTCTAACTAATCATCTTTATACTAGTTTGAACATTTTTGGCCTGTCCAAAATAACCAAAATTCCATCCATCAATCTCTGGTACAATCTGGCTACACAAGGGCATTTTCATAATTTTACATATAGGCAGCACTCCTAGCAGCACCCTCAAGGGAAATATATAACAAAAACCCCTTAAAACCAAGAGTTAACTTCCTAGAATAAAGTCCAATAACAAGAGAGCTAATTACCTTGTTGCTCTAAGTTATGTACTTCTTTCTTATTCAAAGAAAATTTTGGCATAGGTTCCCTAAGGTGCCAAGCATGCCGAATCAAGTCTGATTTGAGGGGGTATTTATAGGCAAATTTGGGTGGAAATGAACGGCTAAGATTAGTTTAGTTACTATTTGATCTAATGGTCCATATTTTACCTTTAATCAAGCTTTCCCTAAAAGCCTTGTCATGACACCATGCATGGCATCATTTAGGTATGTGTTTGGCTGGAAAAAGGTAAATATACTGATAGAAAAAATTCCAGTCTAGTCCGATACCGATATGAGCAGATTCACAAAAACTAGACTGTTTTATGTTCCTAATTTTTATAATATTCTAGAATATGTATTCTGTCATGAAAACCAGTTTTTAGGTTTTTCCTACCATTAACATTGTTAGACTGAGTATTTATCTGCTAACCATCCCTTAAGAAATGACCAAAATACCCTTATTACACTTTCTTACCCTATATTAACCCTAAGATCATAATTATCATTTCAGACCTCTTTACACTGTATCAGGGTATATATTGGGTCTAACTAATCATCTTTATACTAGCTTGGACATTTTTGTCCTATCCAGAATGACCAAAAATACCTTTCATCCATCTCTGGTACAATCTGGCTACAAAGGGTATTTTCATAATTTCACATATGGACAGCACTTCCAGCAGCACCCTCAAGGGAAATATATCACAAAAATCCCTTAAAAATAAGATCTAACTTACTAGATTAAAGTCCAAGAACAAGATAGCTAAGTTACCTTACTTGTTGCTCCAAGTTGTGCGCTTCTTTCTTGTTCAAATAAAATTTTCGCCTAGGTTCCCTAAGGTGCCAAGCATGCTAAATCAAGTTTGATTTGAGGAGGTATTTATAGGTAAATTTGGTTGGAAATGAAAGGCCAAATTAGTTTGGTTACTATTTGATCCAATGGTCCATATTTCACCTTTAATCAAGCTTGCCCTATAAGCCTTGTAATGACACCATGCATGACCTCATTTAGGGCTATGTTTGGCTGAAAAAAGGTAGATATACTAATAGGAAAAATTTTAGTCCAGTCTGATACAGATCTGAGTAGTTTTACAAAAACCAAATTGTTTTATGTTCTTAATTTTTATAATATTCTATAATATGTATTCTGTCATAAAAACCAGTGTATAGATTTTTTCTACCATTGACATTGTTAGACTGAGTATTTATCTGCCAACCATCCTTTGGGAAAATGACCAAAATACCCTTATTGCACTTCCTTTCTCTATATTAACCCTAAATGCATAAATGTCATTTCACACCTCTTTATACTGTATCAGGGTATATACTTGCTCTAAATAATCATCTTTATACTAGCTTGGATGTTTTTTGCCTGTCCAAAATGACCAAAATGCCCTCCATCCATCTCTGATATAATCTGGCTATACAGGAGCATTTTCATAATTTTATACTTTTCATGTGTTGCACTGGACTCTATCCCACTTAATTGTCCAATCACCTTATTGGGCCTCTTGGGATGCCATTTGGGCCTTAATATTGGACCATTACCTTTTATGACAGAAATTCCAAGGAATCTCTCCTGATAGTATTTATCAGGTATTTTATTACACTGTAAAATCCCGTAAGAATTCTACAGGATTCCTTTTCTGACTCAATCAATTTTATAAATTCTTATATTAAATATAGAAATTTACCATAAAGTTTCATCTAATTCTGAGGTCTAAAAAATACTGTAATAATTTTTTCTGACTTCAGAAATTCATATCAATTAATTGGGACCTCAAATCAAAATTCAGTGTTGCGTTAAATTGATCAAAATAATTTTTTCTATCTACTGGTAAAATTTAGGATTGAATTGCTTTTGAGTAATTTTTGACCTTTTTCGGTTCAACTTTCTTATAATTATATTTTTGTCTCTGAACTTTTGGTTAATTATATTTAGGTCCCTAAAGTTTTGATAATTACACCTTTTAGCTCAACTTTTATTTTTAGACTCCAACCTTTTTTAATTTTTATTTAGGTCCCTGAACTTTCCTTAGTTACCAGTCCCTCTCTTTCCTTCCTCAATCTGATACAGTTTATTTCAAGAATCTCATGTCTATTACATATAAACTGTTCATATACATCATATAAGAAAATTGGGGATATAACAATGGTGGATACAACATAAGGTAGTAGAACGTTGTCTATGAAAAAGAGAATATGGGTTGAGTAAAGGTAACTCTGTGTCTCTAACACAAGCTTCTTCTAAAAGATGGGTGAATTCTATAAGATTATCTATCTTGTGAGATAAAGTATGGCAGATGGATAAAGGAATTCTATCAATGGATAGGGGAGAAGGGATTCTAACTGGTTCAGATGAAGTAGAAGGTGTATCACTCATGATTGTAAATGTCTTCTTACTCACACTCTCTAACTTTATTTCTATTATAGTCTCACTAAAGATACTATATCATTGACATATCTCTGTGAAATAGAAGAATGTATTCCTTCTAAGTTTTCTCTCTTCTAAAAATTTTATCTTTCTTTATCTCTATTAAAGTCTTCGCATAGATTCTATTATGCTCTACACTTGCCTCTTATAGAGGATCTTGTGTATTATAAAGAAATTAGACCATGTTACCAGAGTTTAAATCTTTCGCTTGAATAATTTGATTTAGTCTAGGAGTTCATGAGAATTTGGATCCTTAAAGGAAAAAGTAAGTCATAAGGAGAGGCAACCGTAAGTCTTTAGAAAAAGATGATAGTTCTATGAACATCTTGGACTAGGTATCAGAGTTCTTGAGGAGATCCCTCCCTCTTGAAAATAATTAAAATTACATATCAATTGCCAAGTGTTATTTTTTATATAATGTGGTATATAATAAAAAAAATAAAATACTAGACATGGTAAAAAAATGTTAAGTTTAAGAGTAATTTTAACGGTAAGGGTTAATAGTTGTAACAAGAAATATTAAGAATTTAATTTAAAATTTTAAATATTAAGGGAGTGATGTATAATTGTCCCAAAATTCATATGTCTTTATGCATTATAACATAAAAACATTAACCTTATAAATATGGAGTATATTAAAAATCCAATAGCCTTTGAATCTAAGCAAAAAAAACTAATTAAAATAATTTAAAGCTCTGAAAATGAGTATTCCGTTTTCTCTCTGGTCTTTTAAAGAAATGGAAAATAATTTTAATAAACTAATGAAATGGGAAACCATTACCAACCAAAATTAGACACACATTCTTATCAAACTCGCGAGTTAACTATCCATACTTACCGTTTTTACATTTATATCTTATAAAATTATGTCAACTTGCTCTCAAACTCATGATAGTCTAAACTTGATTAAATTCGCAAGTTGATTAGTCAAGTTTATCATTTTATACATTTTTACGTTTCTACCGTACAAAGTGACGATTATAATCATGAAGGTAAAGAAGTTGAAGACGATGGAGATGATGATAATCCAACACATGATAATCTTTGTTAAATTTATAATTAGTTTTTTATTTAATTATGTTTAGTGATTTCATATTTCAATTTCATAAAAAAAATCATGTTGAGTATGATGAATTATTAATCTTGATGGATTTAATTTCAATAATTTGAATTTGAAATATATTTAAAATAAATTGTTGTCTTTTTTATATTTTAATTTATTGACAGATATAAACTTTTACAAAATTATAATTCGATTTTACATCTTTATAACAAGTTTGTCATGCAAACTCATGAGTTACACAACTTGCTGACACGAACACGGGTATGTGTAGGTGTGGAAAAATTAAAAATTAAAAAGGTAGGTCAAGCTAAGATGGAAAGGGAAGCACACAACAAACAAGTGTTGGTCAATGAATTAATGCAAACAGGAGCGTGAAAAGCGAGAATGAACGGGTAAATGTGCATCCTAATTCGTTGAAACTGGAGACGGTGGATCACATGTATTGCCCCAATTCATTAACTTACCAATAAAGTACTCTATTTATGGATCCATAGATCTCTCTGTTTACTTCCTAATTAAGCTTAATTAGCTCCTCTCTTTGAGTCTTCACGTTTTCACTTTTCAAGCCATTCATTCAACCTTCCGCAATATCATCCTATAGATAAGCAAACCTTTCATACGATAAATTCATATCATCTCCAGTTATACGTTACGGCGACGAGGCTCAATAGTCTTGTTTTCACATTCCCATTATTATTGGCTAAATTTCTAACTCATCCATTCATTCAACTCTTTTTCGAAATATATAGCTGCGGTTTATTGGTTACAAGTTAGTTTTCAATGCCATATAGGTAAGTGAATGAAAGCCTCTGTATTACGATTTTGGTGCACATGGGATGATGATATGGATCCATCAGAAGCGATATATCTCATTTCAATAACCCAAAGATTGTGATTGAAGAAAATATATTTGGAGATGATGAGCTAACCAGCTGAAGATGAAGATCTCAGACCTTCCGTGATCCATAAAAAATATGATTATATAATAATTAATTTACATGATAGTAATACTATCAATTTTCTGTTAATAATACGCCACTAAATAAGTAATTTCTTTGTTTAATTTGTTCTCCCCCCCCCCCCCCGGGGGGAAAAATGCCACAATCGTAAATGTAAAATAATCCCCATCCTAATTGTAGGAACTTTCTACCTAAATAGAGATTGGAATAACAATTAAATAAGTTATATATAATTAAAGTGTCCATAATTTGTGATAACATTTCTAAAATATTTCTCCCATTTTTATTCACTTTATTTAATAATACTATAATTTCATTTGTAGTGAAAAATTGTGTATTAAATAGAGGTGTGAGATTTTTATTATTATAACTATTTATATATTAATTAGGATAATTAACAAATATTTTTTAGTGTGGTATGTAGTTATTTTGGGCCAAATCCAATGTGGATAATTACCTAACAGTGCATAATTATTGACCGATAGTTTCCTGAGTCCTAGAATGATACTTTTTCTCTGCTCACTCCCTGAAGGTGCCCCACTTGTGATGGCAATACACAAGTTCCCATCACTATGCCTAATTACCATCTGGAAGAACATGTTCTTTTCATCTAAATGTGTTCTCTCATTGACAGGTCTCTAAATTAAGTTATAGTTCTTCCTCAAATTAATTAAGCTAATGGCAAAAGGTATTTATAAGTCTTTCACTGCATCTCATATAAGTTTCATATTCATATATATTATAATATGGATATATTAGATTATACATGAGATATTTTTATTATAATATGTGGTACCATAGCCTTGTTTGAGATCCCATTTGCCTTGCTTGTTAAGTTTTAATCCTCATAAATAACAATCTGAGATAAAATATGGGATACATGGACCTATAGAGATCATAATTTGTTGATTTGTATTGTAACCTATTTGTTCTTCTGTATATTGCGAGAGGTAAGAGAGAGAGATTTGCTAGAAAAAGTTGCCTAAAGTAGTTGGGGAGATGGACCACCGTCGTGTCTCCCGTAGGCTTTGGATTTAGAATTTTTCAATCGTGTTCTTCCTTCTGTTGATAGATTTAAGGTAAGAAGAGTGTTAGGTCATCGCTTCCCCGTCATGCCACTGTAAGAACCACTGAAAAAGGAGCTTAGAAATGCCAGAAAATCTCCCTGAAGGTCTCATATAGCGAGATCTAACAAAAGCGTCGAGGCGACCATGGCATCCTATGTCTCAAGTCATGAGTCGGGTTAGGTCAACCTGACTCACTGGGAAGATGACCAAAAATAGAGCGTTTCAGTTCACGCTAAAATGCACTGTTTCACTTAATGCCTGTAGGCCTGTGCTGTGCAATATTTCTTTTTGAAAAGTGTTTTAGGCCTTCTATGTTTGTGCCACTAGAATTTTTTTTTTGTGAAAACTATTTTGGGCCGACGAGCTTTGGGCCATGCACAATTTTTTTTTATTATGCTTGCATGCTGGGGAGTCTTGTTTTGAGCTGCTATTATGTGTATTTTTTGTTACTTCTAGAAAATGTGTTTTAGATCTAAACTTTGATTTTTATGTATGGACTCTTGTGCTTGGGCTCTATTTTAGACTTTTGTGTATGAGTCATTTGGTTTTATTTTCAGAAAATTATTTTAAGCCATTTAATTTGATTTTCCATAATATATTTGCTAAAAAATCAAATTAATTACTTTTAATTTTAATATGTCCTTTTACATATTATTACATGCACGACAAATATTTAAATAAATAAAAATTAATTTCTTCATTATTTTGACATTTAAAAGAGGCATTTTCATTTTTTTTATTTGTTATTTAATTACCCATTTTGTATATTTGTTTTTGGTAATTAAATTAACTATTTGATTTTGTAAAAACTTTTTGAGTTGAAATTAATTTATTGAACATTTTTTGGGTACATAAAATAGTGGGATAATTTAAATTTAATTATTTAATCATATTTATTGATTAAATTAATTTATTAAATGCTCAATTAATTTGTGTATATTTATATTTTTAATGCACATTAATGATATTTTTTATTAACATACAATTTTCTGAGGAGTAGCTACAATATCCTTATTTATTTGATTTTGTTACATGCATTAATTTATCACATATGGATTTAAAATATCAATTGTAATTAAATGTATGACTCTAATTTATCTTTACCCATATGTAGATATCTCATAATTGTACATTTAATTAGGATGGGATATAATGACCTTGTTATTTTCTAAGTAACCCACAGGTATTAGAAAAATATCAATGCATTCTAATTCTATCATTTGAGTTAAATACATGATATGCTAATACCTTTACCCACAAGCAGATATTGATAATACGTATTTATACGGCTTACATGCTATATTTGTGCTAAGATGCATACATAGCACAATGAATTGTGATTGCTTCAAATTCTAATTCGTGAGCTTATTTGTACATTTGTCTGTTTTCATTTTGTAGATCTAATTATTGTCCCAAGATCATAGCTGATGTAAATAATAAAATAATTTTATATGGTAGCACTAACTATACTTATTAGAGAGATGATGTTTTGTTGCATCTCGATTTATTGGACTTAGATTATGCCTTGAGGTATGGAAAACTTTTGAGACCAAATGATGCCTCTGATGACAGAGTGACAAATGAATGGTATAATATGTAATAGCAAAGTAGCATCTTATCTCTTCTGTTTATACAACAAAGGATCATCAGAAGCATTATGGGAGTAGTCCCTAAGTGCAAGATAGTCAAAGGATACCTAGAAGCCTTAAATAAGAAATTCAAGCTGACAGACAAGCAGTTGGGTGGTGCCATCATGTCTGAACTATGTTCTATGAGGCTTATAGGTATTGGCTGTGTGAGACAACATATAATGAAGAAGAGAGATCTAGCCTCTTAACTGAAATCATTTCAAATGGAACCTACAGAGCAATTCCTGGTGCAAGTGGCCTAGAACTCAATTCCTGCTCAATATGAAGCTTTCAAGATCTCATACAACACATAAGGAGAAATGGTCTGTAGATAAACCGCTATCTATGTATATTCTAGAAGAGATTATATTACTGATGAGTGGGGAAAAGTTCACAAAAGGAGGCTCATATAGCATAAAGTTCCATGGCAAGCAATAGAAGGGGATATAGGGGAAAGAAAGTTAAAAGGAAAAAGACAAAAATCCCTGCTATTTTAGCTGCCAACAAAAGGAATGCCATATGCTTCTTCTATAAGGAAAAATGGTACATAAGGAATGAGTATCTCAAGAGGAAGGCATGGCTTAAAAAGAGAAATATGTTTTCATCATGTGTTACTTTTGAATCCAATTTTTCTACCATTAATGATGACACTTGGTGAATTGACATTGATTCAATGATCCACATTTTGACTACCATACAGGGTTTTCTAATAAGTAGGCATCCACATCCCAATGAGGAAATCGTACTTTCAGGTATAGGGAGAGAGATCATGTGAAAATTGTTAGAACTTTTCGCATAAATTTTTTTAATAATCATGTTTTGGACATTTTTGATGCTTTTTATGTTCCATTTTACAAGAGGAATTTGATTTCTATGTCAAAATTTATTCTATTTGATTATCATTTAGTTAGTTATAAGAAACTTATGACTTTGTTAAAGGATTCTTTTTTAATTGTGAATTTAGTTATGATTATGGTTTATTTAAAATTATTTTTGATTTGCTGCAATATTTTTTCTGTTTCGTGTGGTGCTAAAAGAATGGTCATTGATAAGAATTCTTATAGCCTATGACATAGGAGATTGAGACATATCTCCTTTGATAGAATCAAATGGTTAAATAAAGATAGAATTCTTTCATCTTTATACCATTCAAAATTTGATTCTTGTGTGAACTGCATAAGGGAAAAATAAACTAATAAGTTACATAAAGGGGCTAAGAGAAGTTTAGAATTGCTATAAATTATACACATGGATATTTGTTGCCCTAATTTAACTGTGCATAGTTAAAAGTACTTTAACACCTTTGTTGACATTACTCACGATACATGTATATCTACATGATTTATAATAAAAGTGAAGCACTTGATGCATTTAAGGAATATAAAACAGAAGTGGAAAAATAGATTGGGAAACCAATCAAGATTGTGAGATCAGACCGTGGTGGTGAGTATTATGGCAGATACACTAGTGAAAGATAAGCACCAGGTTTATTTATTACTTTTCTTCGAGGGTAAGGTATAGTAGCCCAATATACAGTACCTGACTTACCTGACATTAATGGTGTAGCATAAAGAAGAAATAAGACCTTGTTGGATATGGTTATGAGCATGATGAGTAACTCCAAATTTTCAACTTTTCTGTAGAAGGAAGCACTCAATATAACCACATACATATTAAACAGAGTTCCAATAAAGGCAGTGTCCATAACACCCTTTGAAATCTGGAAATGTTGAAAACCCAGTTTGAATCATTTCAAGGTATGGGGTTGTCCTGCTGAAGTAAGAGTGTACAATCCATATGAGAAAGAAGCTAGACCCTAAGACCATTAGAGCTTACTTTGTGTACTATGCAAAAAGGTCAAGGAGTTATAAATTTTATTGTCCTCCACCTTCTAAAAGGTTTGTAGAGTCTATGAATGCTAAATTTCTTGATAATGATGTGATTAGTATGAGTGATTATCCACTAGAAGATTACATAGAGCAAACCACTGATATCATTAATAAGGGAATGTTAATAGGTAATGATCATTCCACTATTGGGGTTGACATTAAACATGATGTAGACCTTGTAGCCCAAACTGATAATTCTGAACAAGATGGACAAATACAAGATGATCAAGATATCACACAAGTAGAATCACTACAAAATATGATAGAGGATATCCCTATTCAGCAATCTGGATCAACCCAAGAGGTTGAATTAAAGATGTCAACTAGAGAAAGAAGACCAACATTACCTGATGACTACGTAGTGTATTCTGATAAAGTTGATTGTGATGTAAATATTGAGAATAATCCTTTAACGTTCACTCATGCCATGAAGAGTATGGACTCTAAACTATGGCATAATGCTATGATTGATAAAATGAATTCCATGGAAAATAACCATATTTGGGAACTAGTAGAGTTACCTAGTGGGTCTAAGGTCATTGGCTGTAAATAGGTTTACAAAACCAAAAGAGACTCACAATGTAATACTAATATACACAATGCTAGGTTAGTTACTAAGAGCTCACTCAAGTGGAGAGAATCAATTATAGTGAAATATTTTTACCTATATCTAAGAAAGATTCATTCCGTATCATCATGGCATTGGTTGTCTATTTTGATATAGATTGCATCAAATGGATGTGAAAACTATATTCCTCAATGGTAAAATGGAGGAAGAAGTATATATGAAACAACTTGAGAGATTCATTGTAGAAAATAAAGAACAATTGGTATGCAAGCTAAAAAAATCAATATATGGTATGAAACAAGCTTTAAGGCAATGGTACTTGAAGTTCCATGAAGTGTTCACATCATTTGGCTTTGTTGAGAACATCATGGATGGTTGTATATACCACAAGGCTAGTGGGAGTATGATCATATTCTTGATTTCGTATATGGATGACATTTTACTTGCTACCAATGATCTATGACTATTGCGTGAGGTGAAATAGTTTTTGTTCAAGAGTTTTGATATGAAAGGCATGGGTAAGGTATCTTATATCATTGGTATAAGGATCTATAGAGAAAGGACCCAACGTCTTTTGGACTTGTCTCAATAGGCTTACATTGGCAAAATTCTTGAACTATTCATAATATAAAATTGTTCATCTAACGTGGCTCCTATTGAAAAGTGAGATAAATTTAGTCTAGATCAATGTCTTAAACCTGAGCTTAAAAAGAAACAGACAGAAAATGTCTCATATACCTCACCAGTGGGAAGCTTAATATATGTACAAGTTTGTACAAGACTTGACATCACTTTTGTTGTGGGTATGTTGAAAAAATACTAAAGTAATCTTGGGGAAGCACATTGTACAGCTATAAAGAATGTGTTTAAGTACCTACAAGGTACTACTAAATATTACATGCTCACATATAGAAGAACAAACAATATCAAAGTAATTGGATACTAAGATTCACACCTTAGAGGTAGACACAAATAAGTCTACATTTGGTTAAATCTTCCTATTGGAAAAATGAGCTATATCGTGAAAAAGTGCAAAGCAAACTCAAATAGCTCCTTCTATTAGTGATATTGAGTATATTGAGTTTACCTTGACAGGACAATGACATTGAGTGTACGGGCCAAATGAGAGAACGTGAGATGTTTATTATTATTATAAGTATTTAGATATTAATTAGGATAATTAATAAATATTTTTTAGTGTGGCTCGTAGTCATTGTAGGCCCAGTCTAGCTGGGTAATTGACTTAATTATTAAGGTTAATTTTCTAATACTGAAAATTAATAACAATAACAACAACAGTGCACAAGTATTGAGCGATGGTTTTTTGAGTCCAAAAGCAATACTTTTTCTCTTCTCACTCCTTGAAGGCTCCCTATTGGTGACCGTAATATACAAGTTGTCATCACTGTGCCTAATCACTAGTTGGAATAATATTTTTTTTTCATCCGTATTTCTGATTGACAGGTCTCTAAGTTAAGTTCTAGTTCTTTTTAAGATCAGCTAAGTTAATGACAAAATGTATTTATAAGTCTTCCACTGCATCTCTATAGACTTCATACTTATATATGTTATAATATGTATATATTAGATTATGTATGATATGTTTTTATTCTAACAAGAGGTTCACTCTATAAAATTAATGTGATAAGCAATCAAAATCCTTTGTATGCTCTTATATTTTACAATTAATGACTTACTCTCGTTCCTCAAATCCGAGCTAATTGATTGCTTGGATATTTAAACCATGTTAAAAATGGCTAGGGTTTTAAAAAGGTATCAGATATCGGGTTTATACCATTATAAAATTTATAAAAAGTGGCTAATTAGCGTAGAATTTAAGTAAGAGACCAGATATGGCAGTATACAGAAGGAAATGTATAAGATTATTTAGTATAGTTAATGATGGGATTAGGATACATAATGGTAGAAGGGGTTGAGGCAAACAACAATAATGCTGTAGAAGCAATGCCCAGCTCCCAACACTCTCGCCATCAATTCTCTCTCAGCGAAGCATGGCAGAAGCCGAGAAATGCGTGAGAATTATCAGAACCTGTCCCTACCTGCCATTCACCCCACTCTTCACACATCAAACTATTCACGTCTCCCATTTATTAATTAATTAACTAATATATTTAACTCTCAAAAGTGCAAGTCAAATGCCTCCCTTTCAAGGCCTTAATTGCACTCCCCAAGTTGTAAGTTAAACAAACTCTCACATTTTTAAGCTTTTCTAAATCTTGAAAAGGTCCTCATTATTAAATGGAAGAATTGCTCTTATGCCAATGAAGATAAATAATTAAAATAAAGTTTTTGAGATTGTCTAAATAAATAACAGGTCCAAAAAGACCTAAGGTTAATTATATGTAATTTTAAAATTACCCACTTACCTTTATTAATAGCAATTAAAGTTGTCGTAATTGACAAGTCAATATTAACTTATCAATTTACGCATTATCACTTATAAATTGTGGCAACATTATTTGTTAATTATTATACTATCACTTGTCAATTGTTACATTATCATTTGTCAACGCCTTTTGTGTAGTATTAACATGGGCAAGTGAATAATTTTACAATTGTAGATAATTAACCTCTGGTCCCTTGAGACATGTCATTTATTTCAATAATAACATGACTTTATGTTAATTATTTGTCATCCTTGAATTCTAGAGCAATTCTCCCTATTAAATTCAACCCTTCCCCATTTTGTTCCAGCTAAATCTCAATTTCTGTGTATTGACTTTCTGGTTTATTACTGCCACTCTTGTATTAAAATCCCGCATCCCTTCCCCACTCATTTCACATCATCATTAAGTTGTTCTTCTCTTTCGTTTCTTTCTCAGCAGCTCATCTCTTTTTCTTTCAAACATGGATGAAATCGATGTTCCTTCTCATTTTCTCTGCCCCATTTCCTTGCAGCTCATGAGAGATCCCGTCACGGTATGCACTGGAATCACTTACGATAGAGAAACCATTGAAACATGGTTGTTTTCCTGCAAGAACAGAACGTGCCCTGTGACAAAGCAATCGATTTTAGATACAGATCTCACCCCAAACCACACGCTTCGACGTCTGATCCAAGCTTGGTGCATCCTCAACGCCTCGTTCGGAATCGAGCGAATTCCGACTCCGAAGCCGCCCCTAGACAAAAGCCAGATCGCCAAACTCCTCTCCGAAGCCAACCAGTCCCCAAACAACCATCTCAAATGCCTCACAAGGCTTCGATCCATTGCCTTCGAAAGCGACAGGAACAAGATTTATTTGGAGTCTGCAGGGGCAATAGAATTCTTGGCTTCAACCTTGAAGTTTAGCAGTAGCGACGCCGGAGTCAACCACGACGACGATGAATGCACTTCCCTTATGGGTAGTGAAGCTGCACTTGAGGTTATGTACCATCTCAATCCTTCAGAAACTCACGTTAAAAATCTAGTGAGCAATGAGGGGATTAAATTCATCGATTCCTTGATCCAAATCCTGCGGACTGGGAACTACCAATCTCGAGCGTATGCAATAATATTACTAAAATCAGCGTTCGGAGTTGCAGATCCAAGCCAACTGATCAACGTGAGAACAGAACTGTTCGTGGAACTCATGATAGTGTTACGTGATAACATTTCACGGCAAGCTTCAAAGGCAGCGTTGAAGCTGGTGGTGGAGTTGTGTCCATGGGGGAAGAACAGAATCAAAGCGGTGGAAGGCGGCGTGGCTTTGATGTTGATCGAGATGCTTCTAGAAGAATCGGAGAGAAGAGCCTGTGAAATGATTCTGATAGCGTTGGATCAGCTGTGTGGGTGTGCAGAAGGAAGAGCGGAGTTGGTGAAGCACGGCGCCGGAGTGGCGATCGTGTCGAAGAAGATTCTGAGGGTATCACCCCTGGCAACAGATAGAGGGGTGAAGATATTGAGGTCAATTTGTAGGTATTCTGGGAATGCGAAGGTGGTTCAGGAAATGTTGCAGGTTGGTGCAGTGTGTAAGCTGTGTTTGGTGCTGCAAGTGGAAGCGAGCTTGAAGACGAAGGAGAGGGCAAAAGAGGTTCTGAAATTGCACTCCAACATTTGGAGGAATTCTACATGTATCCCTCGGCCTTTGCTCCAATCCTATCCTTAATAAGATCTTGACTTTTTAAGGGCAGCGCTCCTCCACCCCCTCCCCTTCCCCTCTCGTTTTGCCTTTTGTATAATGATACATGGTCAGATTATAATAATTTAATTCCAGATAAAAAAACATTTTTACACAACTTATTTTCGGACTTGTCCACTCGCAGATGAATCTCAAGATCATGTTTTTGTCATATGTTGTAGTGCCGCATTTTGTTAGTGTCGTTATTTGAGCTACTAGGTTATTAAGAAAAATACAGGGGAAATTAATAAACACTACAGCTGTGCTTCTATGGTGTTTTTCATTCATTAGACAACTATGTATAATAATGTCCTGTAAGAGAACATGCATAGTTGGTGAGTTACTAAAGAAAGACAAATGCTTCTAAAAGAAATTAATGATTGGGAATCGCAGGTCTCTGTCATTGAAAAGAAAATACTCTTTTAATTTTTAATATAAAGTCCAATTAACTAATTTAAGTATATTAAAAAAATTAAATAAATAAGTTAATTATGATTAAATTTAAACTCCCATAAGAATCAGAGGCTGTACTTTGTTATATGCTTATAAAGAAAATGACTTAATAAAGTGAGTTGATATACCCGAGAGAAGCATGATCCTGAAAGTAAGGATCTAATGCAGTTTACCTACGTACAAAGCCCATCACACGTAAGAGTACGTGACTTCTCAAGATAGTAATATAGTGACATGCATGGGCATTGCGATGATTGCACTTTTGATTATTTCGGTGTTGAATAGAACTGACCAGAACTAGCTAGCTAGAGGCAACCTAGTGTAAGAGGCGCAAATAATGTTGGGCGAGAAATTAATAGCCTTTTCTTGTCTTCAATTTTTGACAAATCTCTCCAATATTATATTATCCATCTAGCGGCAGCATTCAGTAGTTTCCATTTATATCTAAACTAGCTGGAGTCTCCCGCAGCTACAATGAGTTTCAAAATATAAACAACACAAACTATTGCTTATATTTATAGGACAACCTTTATGAGAGAGAATATTGCTCATAAAAAGGATTGGAGGAATATTAATATATGATTTGTGAACAAAATACAATTTATGGTCCCTATAATTTGTGTGTGTGTGATGTTTTCACAACAAAACAGACAATCCGCTGCATATAAAATTTACTCCTTCTATTCATTTTACAAGGAACAATATATTTTATTTGGATAGTTCTAACAGATCCTTTTTGTTTAAAATGTTAAATATATCTTTTTATTTTTATCCTCATTAAATATACGTCTCTATATTATCTCTTTGTAATAAATTTTTACTCATTATATATCATTTACTCTCTTTAATTTATAAGCAAGAGTATAATTAAAAAAATACTTATATGTTTATTGCTTTAAATTAAATTTACCGAATATTTTAAGCCGTATGATTTTAATAGTTGTTCCTTATAAAAAAAAAAAAAGACCAAAGAAACAGTAGCTGTTAATTAAGATTCCCCCTCCCCCAATTTGTTTGGGTGACTTTTGACAAAATAAACTGAAAAACGCTTGGAGTCTTTTAGAGCCTTCAGTCTAGTAGAACAAACAGAGTTCTACGTTTCTTCTCCTCCTAGCTTAATTATTTGAACAGTTGAGTTGAAGTGGGGCATTAATTAGAATGGAGTAAATGACACTTTGATTAAATGAAGAGAAATAAATTGTAATTCAAAGCAGAAACGCGTGATTTCCGTGTTATTATACCACGGTGGGTGGTATTGGTGTTAGGAAGCAACCATAATTGTCATTTTTTTTTTGTTAAATATATGTATCATTTTATTGGAAGTAATTATATTTAAAGCATTGTTGGATACTAAATATAGTTATTTCTATAAATAAAAATTTGAATATCGATTTATCACGTTGTGAGGAATTAGCCTATTATAATAAACCTAACCTCTATTAGTACTTGGTATCACTTATTATTGTGTTGTACTTGTGATGGCATTGGGTTCCACCTCTAAGGGTGCGTTTGGCTCACTATAGAGAAAGGAAGGCGATGAGAGATTTTAGTATTACTTCGTTTAAATTAATTAGAAGGAGAAAAAAGATTTTAATATTATATTGTTTGGTTCAGAATATGAGAGAAGAAAAATATTTTTATTTAGACAACTTTAACCTGATAAAAAATTAATTGGAAATAATCATAAAAATAATATATGATTAAAACATTTTATGATATAACAATCACATCATAATATAATATTACCTTTTCTCTCTAAATTCCCTTACTTCTAGAGGGGAGGGTCATGGGGGGTCTACAAATTTTAAGAAGACAAGAGGAAATGAGTAAATTCTCTCTCCTCTTCCCTCCCTTCTATTTTTCTCATACCAAACACACAACAGTTTTGAATAAAGCTAAAATTTAATTGATGAGTAGTAGTGTAAAATTCTTATAAAATATAATTTATATTAATTATTGAGATCAATTTTGTACATAATATAAATAAAAAATAATATTATAAATAAATTTGGTTTATTTTAAAAGAGTAAACTAGAAAATAATTTTACTAAAATTCGAAAGAGACCCTGCCATTGTTATAAAAAGACTTTTTTTAAAATCTAAATAAAGTAATATAATATTAGAGTGTGCATAATGAAACTTGCTATGGCAATATACAAATATTCTATACATACATCCAAAGAAAAATATTATATAATTAATATAGCTTTAATCAAGTCTCTGGACTTTTCTTTGGGGTCATAAGACGAGTCTATCATCTGAAAAATATTAACAAAAATATGGTGAGACAAACGTTTCAGTAACTAGCAATTGTATTCATCATGCATATTAATATGTGCTCATGAGGTGTCAAGTGTGATAGTTCATAAAGTACAATATATAGAAAATAACACATTATCATAATAAAATTAAATGGATAACCCACCCAAATTTCTCCCATCAATCTAACTAAACTGCCTTATTTCTATTGATCGAACCTATAGGTTAGAGATAACTATCATCTACCTGGCCACTCAAAAAACTAACTAGTCAAATGTTATGGAGAAGCTAAAATTCACAGAACGCATGACTAGACTATAGTTTCATTCCCCCTTAATAAACATGTAGGGGTTTCGCAACCCTTCAGTAAATAGGTAGGGTACATCCTCGATAAATAGGTGGGACAAAAACCAATCATTGACCTCCACTAGAGGTTATACCACAAGGTATAAATATAACTCTATCATCACCTATCCGTAATGTATAATCCTCAAAATAATCATATTAATCAAAATTTCAATAACTTAATAATCAATAATATCAAAAAATATTATAATATGATTTTTTCTCAATATAATAACTTTTTTCAAATTTCAATCTCAATATATAACAATTTTTAAATCTCAATTCAAACTTTTCAAATTAAACTTTAAGTCCCACAAACAATTTTCAATAAAAATCATCAATCAAGTTTTCTCAATATAATTATATCAAAATCAATAGGTTTATATATATCAAATCACTTACAAACATCACATTAGCACACACAATAAGTAAAAAATTGTTATGTCTTGCTAAAGTAAGAAATAATCTAGTGGCCCTATATATAACAACATTAATCACAAACAATCTAGTGCTTTATCAAAAATTACTCCAAAATCTCAATGACAGTCTGATGAAAGTTAAAAAAGAAATTAGATGACAATAAGAGTTAAGGAATAGGCTTATGGTGCTTATATATAATTCATAAGGTTTAAAATTTTAATCTTATATAATATGATCTTATTAATTTTTAGTATTATTATTATTATCTTCCTCAAAATCCTATCAAACATAGTAATTTAAAATTTAAACCTTATTTTTCCTTATATATATTTATACTATAATATAATTATAATATAAATAATATATTATTATATGTATATTTAATAAAAATATATGTATATTATTATAGATATATTCCCTATATATTCACTATATCTAATCATTTAACATGATCATTGATTATTTATTCACCTTTAAACCCATATAATTTCTTTAACCCTTTCTAACCCTTTATAATAAAATTCTAAACAATTAATAATTTAATTTTCTCTTATTTTTCTTAATTTTATATATTTCTAAGCTTTAAAAATTAGTGAGTATAATTACAAATATTCATTTATAAATAAGTAAAATATTAATTGTATTTAAATATAAGAATAATAATTGAGATGTTACAAATTGGGCTCTAGTTTCACTGCTAAAATTGGAAAAAATGCCGTCTGGGCCCTAAAATGGGAAGTAAGAGATTAGACAAAACTGTGCTTGCGACACCATGAGGTCGAATGCGTGTGCGTAAACATAAAAACAAAAATAAAGAAGATCCGTTTAAGATATTAAGAAAAATCTCTAGACTTAATGGCGATTATTCTTCCTAGTTCTTCTATGTTTACTGTTCCTCTTTCACATGAGGAAGCTAAGATGACTTGCTTAGTTATAAGAAGGTCAAGAATGATGGGAACAATATTGGGAGTAGAAATGTTCTTCAAGGCCAATGGCCAATACTAGGTTCTAAGGCATTCGACGATGCGCCTCATGGTGTCGCAAGCACAGTTTTGTCGCTAGCGGAGGTCCTACATTTGCAAAAAGACTTCAAGGGTGTGTATAGGAACAGTGACCAAGCTGAGGATGATACGGATGGGAACACTTAAATGGAATTTGATGATGCTTTATCAGAGTCTCCAAAATAGAGTAATATAGAGGATGGCGAACCATTGTACAACACCACAGAAGATGCAATAAGGAATTTTCCTACCTTCTCTTTTTCAGGGAAGATAAAGAAAAAGCTTTACAGCATGGCGTAAAGTAGTAATAGTCAAGCTTCTCGATAGAGATATTGGTTATAAAACTTTACAAAATATACTACAATCAATATGGGTAAAAAAAAGGGTCATCAATTTAATTGACATTGGTTACAATTTTTACGTGGTTAAGTTGTCAAATAGAGAAGGTTACTTTTATGATCACTACTTAACTATGAGACCTTGGCTAAGAAAGCTACCATTAATAAAGTGGTTGTTTGGGTTAGAATGCCTAAAATACCTTTGGAATACTATGATGGAGAGTTGTTAACTATCATTGGTAATTGAATTGGTGAGACGGTAAAGATGGACTTGAATTACTCTTGTCAATTAAGGGGTCATTTTGCGAGAATTTATGTTTTAGTAGATCTTGATAAGCAACTCATGTCTAGAATTTCTTTAGACGGAGAAGAATTACTATCTGGAATACGAGGGCCTTTATATGCTATGTACGGGTTATCGTACTTATGGTCATCATTCGGAAATAAGCTCAAACATAAAGTTACCTACTGATTCAGGTGGCAAGAAGACTAATGTTCAACAAGAGCATCAAGAAAAAAGAGGAGCTTCAAATAAGGCAAATTACAGTCATCAAGATCAATGGTATGTAGTAAAAAAGAACCGCAGGAAAAGGAAGATGAAGGAGAACAGGATCGAGTCGACTTACCTAGAGAATGGTGGATCCTGTTTCGGTGTTCTTGCTAAGGTGGAAACACAGGGACAAAATCTGTACAATAACATAAACTTACAAAACTTTTCTTTAGCTAAGACTTCACAGCCTTTACTGAGGAGTACAATCACGACTAGGCCAGTACGAAGGTGGGTGACAAACCCATATTTTTATAGATTTATTCATATCATTTTAGTGGATTTTTGACATTAATCTGATCTTTAATTGTATGTTTGTGCACTAATTGAATCAATATGCCTTATATAGAATTAGTGCTTAAAAGGGGTGTAATTGTCATATGTTTATCATTTATCCTAAACAATTATTTTTGGAATAAAATGTATTACATTATTATGATTTTATATTTCAGGAATTTAGGAAAAATCAGAATTCACAAATGACAATAAAGGACCATAAAATTAGAAATTATAAAATAAGACCCAATGGGTCAAACCTTGTGATTTGGACCATTAGGATACTTTTTTAAAGTTACTTTCAGCAATTGTGAGGAGATACGTGGGTGCTGCCGCAAGAATTGAAGAGGAATTGAATTGGAAAGAGAAGGACACACACACGCCAGAGACGCAGCTGCAAGAATTGAATTGCAAAAGAGGAATTCAATTGAAAGCAAATACACACACGCGCGCGAGGAGAATGACGCCGCAAATTGAATTGAGGGAGAAAGAAATTCACGCAGCAGCAACACTAACCATGGGTGGCCGTAAGAGCTTGATGGTGGCATCAATTTTTATGGCAGTTCGTGGCTAAACATCCAAATTCTCTAATTCAATGGCAAAAGCATGAGCTTGGGATCTCAAAGGGGAGTATAAGTTACTCTAATTCTCTACCTAATAATTATATTATGACTCCTAGGTCTTAGGATTAATTTTATAATTATTGGGGATATTTAGAATGATTTATTTGTATTTATTGAGGATTATTGTGACTGAATTTTTGCTTGACATTTGACATTAATCTTTAATTAACTTTAATTTCATTTACTTTGGTCTGGGTCAGACATTAAATTGAGATTATTGTGAATATTTTGTGATTTTTCAAGGTGGCTTTAATTATTGGATCGTTGTGTCTCTTGTTAGCTTAAATTCTATTTTATGAATTATTGAGTTATAATTAAGCATTGGTTTTTAATATCTTTAGTCCTATTTTATTATTCTGGTGGCAGTTAATAAAGTAGGACTTAGAAAATATTTTGTGACAATTCGAGGTGGCTCGGTTGTTGGATTAAAAGCTTAATTATAATTCTTAATTCATTATTTATAACTCCCACATCTGTTGAAGCTATGATTGCCTGCATTATTGGATTGGAGAATTGCTTTTATTATTATTAATCACCCTTGAGTTTATTCTATTCACTTATTATCATTCATTATTCCTTTCTTTAAACCAAAAATATCAAAAATATTTTATTTAAATCTATTTTTAATTAATTGCATTTAGTTGTTAGTCAATCAAAACAAATCCCATTTTCTAATTTAGGTTGCATTGTATTTAGTTACTTAGGAATTTAATTTCTCATTTTGGCTCCTCAGAGAGAACGACCTGAGGTTGTACTATATACAATCCTTGGTTTAAATTTTTGAAGTAACCCCAAGGCGACATCGGTTCAAGGTTGTTTCAAGTGGCGCCGTTGCCGGGGAGCCAAGAAATTGGTTCCCTAGTATCTAAGTGTCAAGTAATATTTTTTTGGGATTAATTCAATTGCTGAGCCAGTTTTGGTTAATTTGCATAACATTTGCATTTGCATTGTTGCTTGCATTATCTATAAAAAAAAAAGTTCATTTTCTTTGGTTTGTTTATTTTCTTTGGTTTTTCTTTTATTTTAGATTCTTTTCATCTGACTGCTACTGTTTATGCCTAGGAATGATCGAGCTTTACCTCTGATTCCCTTAAATCTTGAAATTGAAAAGTCTGTGAAAAAGATTAGAAGAAAGAAGAGATTAAAGGGTATAAGTCAAGTTATTGTCGAGGAGGGGCATATTTCACAAGAATCAAGTTTGTCATCTAGTGAACAAGAGTCTAGTGAGAGAGCTACCTCTAATGAACACGTGTATGTTAGTGCTTTTGAATTAGAACAAGAAACCATGGATGGTCCTAACGGTAACAATGGTTATAATGGGCTTAATGGGAATAACGGATATGGTGAGAATAACTTAGGAAACAATGGTGAGGACGATAGAAGCATGAGGGAGATTAATAATTCGAATGTTGATTATAATCCTTATGGCTTTTATACTAATAATGTGAACTTTGAAATTAAAAGAGCATTAATTTCTTCCTTACCTAAATTTCATGGCTTTGCAGGTGATGATCCACACAGGCATTTGAAGACTATGCATATGGTGTTCTCTTCCATGAAATCACCCACGGCTAATCTTTAAGATGTATTGAGGAGGGCATTTCATTTTACTTTAGAAGGTAAGCCCAAGGAGTGGCTTTACACACTACCTCAATATTTTACTACATTGACTTGGGATCAGTTGAAATGAGCATTCTTGGATGAATATTTCCCTGCATCTAAAACTTCAAGGCTAAAAAAGGAGATAACTAGTGTGGTCCAAAGAGATAATGAATCTATGCATGACTATTGGACTAGGTTCATCACACTTCTAGCTCAGTGTCCACACCACAATATTTCAAAGAATGATCTGGTTAATTCTTTCTATGAAGGGCTACTTCCACATCATAAGCCCTCAATTCATGCTGCTGCAAATGGTTCTCTTAGAGAATTGAGTCCCAATGCTGTATGGGACCTGCTTCAAAAGATGGCTACTAATGACCCTCAATCTGGAGACACAAGAAAAGTGTATAATACCTCTTCGATTTTTTCCCAAGATATTCTTGTTGAAATTGCTGCTTTGGGGAACCGAATGGAGAAAAGACTCAATATTTTGGAGAATAATGTGAATGCCAAGCATGGCAATTCAATGGGTCACTCTCAAGCTATAATTGCTGGTTGTGAGTACTGTGGGTCAATGATGCATGTCTCGAATACTTGTTCTCGATATGAAGAGGTTTCTTCCCTATACCAAAATAGGAATGGTCCATATCAAAATAGGGATCCTTACTCTAACACTTATAATCCAGGTTGGAGAGATCATCCTAACTTTAGATGGGGTGGGAATCAAGGAAATCCTCAAGGAAATTTCTCAAATCAAGTGGTACCTAATCAAGGGGCATCTTCTTCTTTTTCTGGAGGTAATGAACTTGGTATGATTGTGAAAGGTATTACTGAACTCAATTCAAAGTTTGACAATCAGAAGTCACAAACTGAGACTAAGTTACATGCTATGGAGAATAAGATGGATTCATGTCTACAAAATGTGTTCTCTAAATTGGAGCAAATGGAGACTAAGCATGAGAATTTGAATGCTTTTGTTTCGCAATTCTCCAACAACTTGAGTGAACAACAAGCAAAGAGTAGTGGTTCTATACCCTCCAACACAGTGATAAATCCAAAATCTTTGAATGCAATCACACTGAGAAGTGGTAAGAAAATTGGGCCGAAGAATGTACAATTCAAAGAACTTGAAGAGGATGAAGAGCAGGTTGATGAGAAAATAGAAGTTGAGTCTCCTCCTGCCAAAACTACTCAAGAAAATTCCCAAGCTGAGAAAGAAGCTTCTATCCAATCTGAAGTTCTACAAGAAAAGAAGCTCTTGGAGAAGTGTCTGAAACAACCAATGGTGCAAACTGATGAAGAGGCAACAACTATCATAAAGGGACCAATGGAGAAAGGATCACCTTCCAACTCCAAAGGTGATGAGGTAAATATTCGTGACTTGCCTTCTCCTAATTCTTATTTGGTTAGTAAAAATATTGTTGAAAAGAAAGATAATGATGAATTGTTTGAAATGTTTAGCAAACTTGAGGTTAATGTGCCATTGCTTGAATTGATTAAAAAGATGCCTAAGTGTGCTAAATTCTTGAAAGACCTATGTACAAACAAGAGGAAGTATAAGCATAGTGAGAGAATCCAACTGGGGTTGAGTGTTAGCACCTTATTTAAGCCACAATTACCTATTAAATGTAAAGACCCAGGTTCCTACACTATTCCTTATACCATAGGTAGAACTACAGTTTCCCATACCCTACTTGACTTAGGTGCAGCAATTAATGTCATGCCGACCTCTGTTTATAAGACCTTGGGTATTAAAGCTTTGAAAGACACTAGTGTAGCGCTTGGCCTAGCTGATAGGACGGTGAGATACCCTAAAGGTATTCTTGAGGATATTCTTGTGCAAGTGAAAGGTCTTATTTTTCCAGCTGACTTTTATGTTCTTGATATGACTAATGACCTTCCCACTGAGAGTACTTTGATTCTAGGCAGACATTTCCTTTTAACTGCTGAGACAATAATTAACATGAAAAAGGGTCTTATCACTATGGGGATTGGGGATCAAGAAGTGCAATTTAATCTTTCAGAAGCTATGAATCATGGTTATGAAGATTACTCTTATTTAGGAATTAGTTCAATTGAATGTCATGACATGGACCACTTACATGAGACTAATATGAATATACCTCACTTGTGTGACATGGTTGTGAAGCATGATGATGCTTTTACTTGTCTATCTTTCTCCCACTCTTCTTATGTCTGTGCATGTGAAGGTGGCGTATCTTGTGCCTATTGTTTAGAGATAGATAGTTGGCTTTCTTCTGCTCATGAATTTGATGTATCATGTTGCTTTGACTTTGATATTACTGCTGATTCTACACTTGATAGTCTTGAGAAAGGTGTATTGCTTGATTTTGCAGGAACTGATGATAAAGAGGAGGATGCACAAGCTATGAATATAGCTTCCCCATTGAGCAGCGCTGGAATATTAAAAGAGGATAGTAGTGATTCTGCTACTGCTTTAGTCCTTTCTAATCCCACTATTTCTTCTAATTTATTTTCTTTTTCTATTGATCAGACTGACCCTAACTCTCCTATTTCTAGGTCATCTGATGGTGGCACTGAGTCAAGAAGTGGAGGAAATATACATCATCCTGAGCTTATATCTCCTTCCCCAAGCCACATGGACACACCACTCGCTCTGAATGCACTTGATATAACAAAGATAATTCCTTCTATTGTGCAACCCCCTAATTTAGAATTGAAACCCCTCCCCTCTAACTTGAAATATGTCTTTCTTACTGATGATTATAAATTGCCTGTTATTATTTCCAGTTCTTTGAGTAGTTCTGAAGAAGAGAGACTAGTTTCAGTGTTAAAAAGGTATAAAAGGGCTATAGGATGGTCTTTAGGAGACATACCAGGGATTGATCCCTTAGTTTGTACACACAAGATCCTTTTAGCTGAAGGGTCAAAGCCAGTTAAACAACCACCAAGGAGGTCGAATCCTCTTATTCATGATGTGATTAAAAAGGAGGTATCTAAATTACTGAGTGCTGGGATCATATATGCAATTTCAGACAGTGAGTGGGTAATCCTGATACATGTAGTACCAAAGAAGAGCGGTATCACAGTAGTGAAAAATGAGAACAATGAACTTATTCCAACAAGAGTTCAGAATGCTTGGAGAATGTGTATAGACTATAGGAAGTTGAATGAAGCAACTAGGAAGGATCATTTTCCATTACCTTTCATTGATCAAATGTTGGAAAGAATATCTGGTAAATCTCACTATTGTTTCTTGGATGGTTTTTCAGGTTATTTTCAGGTACCGATTGCACCTGCAGATCAAGACAAGACTACTTTTACATGTCCTTTTGGCACCTATGCATATCGAAGGATGCCATTTGGGTTGTGTAATGCTCCAGGCACCTTTCAAAGGTGTATGATGCCGAACTTTAGTGATTTATTAGAGCATAATATGGAGGTTTTCACGGATGACTTCACCGTCTATGGTGATGGCTTTGATGATTGTTTACTTAGTCTTGAACATGTTCTTGATAGATGTATTGAGAAAAAGTTGGTATTGAATTATGAAAAATGTCATTTCATGGTAGATAGTGGCATAGTGCTAGGTCACCGCATCTCTCAAAAGGGGATTGAGGTTGATAAAGCCAAGATTGAAGTAATTTCTTCACTTCTCTATCCTACTTATCTTAAAGATTTGAGGTCTTTCTTAGGGCATGCTGGGTTTTATCGACGTTTTATAAAAGATTTTAGTAAAATTACTTTACCCCTCTCTACGCTTTTGAGAAAAGATGTTGATTTTCACTTTGATGATGAGTGTAGACATGCCTTTGACTCATTGAAATCCTTACTTGTTTCACCTCCTATTCTCACTGCACCTAATTGGGATTTAGCTTTTGAATTGTCCTGTGATGCTTCTAACTTTACAGTAGGTGCTATGCTTGGTCAGAGGGAGGATAAATGATTTAGAGTGATAGTCTATGCCTCCAAGACACTTGACCCCACTCAAGTGAATTATACCACAACTGAGAAGGAACTTTTTGTTATAATCTTTGTTTTAGATAAGTTTAGACAATATCTGATAAATTCTCGAGTTGTTATTTTTACAGATCATGCAACGGTGCGTTACTTGTTCAAGAAGCCTCAGTCTAAACCAAGGCTGCTGAGATGGGCTTTATTGCTACAGGAGTTCAACATTGAAATTAGAGATAGAGCTGGAGTAGAGAATCATGTGGCTGATCACCTTAGTCGGTTACCTGAAGGCACCAAAGGAGTTGACTCCTCTGATCTTACTGTCGATTCCTTTCCTGACTCTGCACTCTTTGGCTTAGCTGTTCAGGAGCCTTGGTACTCTAATATTGTTAACTATGTTGTCACTAATCTTTTATCACCTTCTATGTCTAAGTTTCAGGTTGATAAGCTAAAGAGGTAGGCAAAATATTACATCTGGGATTCTCCAATTTAAAGCAATGCAGTGATCAAATCATCAGACGATGTGTTCCTAACAATGAGATTCACTCTATCCTTACCTTTGCACATTCTTTATCTTGTGGGGGATATTTTAGTGCTAATAGGACTGCTAGGAAGGTTTTAGAATGTGGATTTTACTGGCCTACTTTATTCAAAGATGCTTATATTTTTTGTAAGTCTTGTGATAAGTGCCAGAGGTTTGGGAGTCTAGGTAGAAAGCATGAAATGCCTTTAAGACCTATGCATTTTTGTGAAATTTTTGATGTCTGGGGCATGGATTTTATGGGTCCTATTCCTCTGTCATTTGGGTATTCATATATATTACTTGCAGTAGATTATGTGTCTAGGTGGGTAGAGGCAGTGCCAACTAGGAAAGATGATGCTTCTATTGTTGCCAGGTTCTTACGCTCTCATATCTTTTGTAGGTACAGTATTCCAAGAGCAATCATTAGTGACCAAGGAACACATTTCCGCAATAGGACCATTAAGTCTCTACTTGCTAAACATGGAGTTAATCACAAGCTAGCAACTCCTTACCACCCTCAGACAAATGGATTAGCCAAAGTCTCTAATCGGGAAGTCAAACGAATACTAGAAAATATTGTGAAACCATCCTGTAAAGATTGGAGTGAAAGGCTTGAGGAGGCACTGTGGGCTTACAGGACTACCTATAAAATTCCTATAGGCATGTCTCCTTTTCAGTTGCTCTATGGTAAGTCTTGTCATCTACCTATGGAGATTGAGTACAAATCTTATTGGGCGATCAAGGTATGTGATGTAGACCTTGAATCCTCACTTGAAAACCGAACGATGCAACTCCAAGAGCTTGAAGAGATGAGACTTGAATCCTATGATAATGCCAGAATCTATAAAGACAAGTGGAAAATGATTCATGACAAACAGATTTTGAGAAAACAATTCCATGAAGGTGACAAGGTTCTAAAATTCAAGGTCCGGTTGAAGTTGATGCCTGGGAAGTTTGTCACCAAGTGGGAGGGCCCTTTTAGAGTTACCAAAGTGCATTCTTTTGGTACGGTAGAGCTGGTGGATGAAGCAACAAGTCATGTTTCACAAGCTAATGGTAAAATACTTAAGCACTACTATAAGAATCAGAGACCTCCCTAATTGCACGGTTGTTCCTTTCCACCTTTCTCCTTTACTTTCTCTTATATTGCTATAATATCTATTTGCTAAGATAGTTAGGAGCAAGTGTGGGGGAGGGACCATCATAGTAGTTTTAGATTTATTTGCTTTCTGTCTTTTAACAAATTCTTAGAATAGGTTGCATTTTACAGAGTTCTTAGTTTTAGGTTAGTTTTTCTTTGAATAAAGCTTCCTTCCCTTTTAGCTCATGATTCTAATCATTTTTCCTTCTTCCTTTGATATATGCTTTAGTGATGCGTTGAGGACAACGCATGGTTTAAGTGTGGGGGAAGGATTGCTTTTGCTAATTTGTGTTGCCACTGTTGCATTGCCAAAATATGAAAAATTCAAAAATTTTGAACTTGTTGAGCTTAATTGACTAGATTTTTCGATGTTGTATGAGCGAATTATTTCTGTGATTCCCACCTTCCACTTGACTTTTGCAATCATTGGGCTTTACTTTCAAATCATTATTTCTTTATGCATGTGAACATTGGCATATCTAGGTGAGAATATAATTTTGACTTGTGTAGTTTTTATTCGTAATTAGTTAGCATAGTGGAGTGTCTTTGATGTAGTGTTATTAACCTTGTTTCGTAGCTTGATCTTAGGGAGGAAACATCTTAGAGAAAGCCTTGTTGGAAGCATTATTGAGCCTTAATTTTCTTTCTTATCTTGTGTGAATTCCTCCTAACTTTGGTTAACCTCTATAACTTGCCTAGATTCTTTTTCAAAGCTGTATTAATACCTAGAATTATGAATATGATAGGGGCATTCAATTCTAAACCCTTTTACCCAAACACAAGCCATCTCAATTAAACTTTGCTTACCCCTTTGAGCCTATCACTTTCATTTCATTCCATTAATTTTGAACAAATGCTTTGCATGAGTTATAGTATGTTCGTTATGATTAACTGTGTACTATTGAAAGTTGCTATCTTTATCGTTTTTTTAGTTAGTTTGCCAAAAAAAAAAGGGAGAAAAGAAATAGAAAAGACAAGAAAAAAATGTGACAAAAAAAGAAGAAGAAAGAAGTTGAAAAAAAAGAGAGAGAGAGAAAAAGAAAAGGAAAAGAAAAATTGGCAATAAGGCATCCTCTAGTAGTTGAAGATTAAAGTTTATTGTTCATTTGATAGTCACATGTTATCTTACTTTGAGCTATTTCTTAATACTCATGCATTAAACTTGTTCTATATTTCATTCCATTCATTCATTAGCCTTTCACCAATATTACAACCCAATAAAGTCCCCGTAATCATGAATCTATGGTATGTTAGTAGTGGAGATAGTAGAATCTTTACAAGCCTATGGTAGGTGTTAATCTAGGTAGATTGAGTAAAAATTCCCTATACTTGAGAGTTGAGTGAAACACTTATACCTATGAGAGATCTATTATGTTTCCCTTCCTCTATCTAGTCATGTCTTACTTTCCTTGCATCAAAGCATTCCATGACTGTTGATTGATTAGGGATAGGAGTTGCTTGAGTTGATTATATATACTTGCCTTGACATCTTTATGTTTACTTGCATTGAGTTCAACTGTTGGAATTCTTCTGACTAATATTTTGCCCAAGAGTGCAAAAGGCTAAGTGTGGGGGAGTTGACAAACCCATATTTTTATAGATTTATTCATATCATTTTAGTGGATTTTTGTCATTAATCTGGTCCTTAATTGTATGTTTATGCACTAATTGAATCAATATGCCTTATATTGAATTAGTGCTTAAAAGGGGTGTAATTGTCATATGTTTATGATTTATCCTAAACAATTATTTTTGGAATAAAATGTATTACATTATTATGATTTTATATATCAGGAATTTAGGAAAAATCAGAATTCACAAATGACAATAAAGGACCATAAAATTAGAAATTATAAAATAAGACCCAATAGGCCAAACCTTGAGATTTGGCCCATTAGGTTACTTTTTTAAAGTTGCTTTCAGCAATTGTGAGGAGATACGTGGGTACTGTCGCAAGAATTGAAGAGGAATTGAATTAGAAAGAGAAAGACACACACACGCCAGAGACGCAGCTGCAGGAATTGAATTGCAAAAGAGGAATTCAATTGAAAGCAAATACACACATGCGCGCGAGGAGAAGGACGCCGCAAATTGAATTGAGGGAGAAAGAAATTCACGCAGCAGCAACACTAACCATGGGTGGCCGTAAGAGCTTGATGGTGGCATCAATTTTTATGGCAGTTCGTGGCTAAACATCCAAATTCTCTAATTCAATGGCAAAAGCATGAGCTTGGGATCTCAAAGGGGAGTATAAGTTACTCTAATTCTCTACCTAATAATTATATTATGACTCCTAGGTCTTAGGATTAATTTTATAATTATTGGGGATGTTTAGAATGATTTATTTGTATTTATTGAGGATTATTGTGACTGAATTTTTGCTTGACATTTGACATTAATCTTTAATTAACTTTAATTTCATTTACTTTGGTCTGGGTCAGACATTAAATTGAGATTATCGTGAATATTTTGTGATTTTTCAAGGTGGCTTTAATTATTGGATCGTTGTGTCTCTTGTTAGCTTAAATTCTATTTTATGAATTATTGAGTTATAATTAAGCATTGGTTTTTAATATCTTTAGTCCTATTTTATTATTCTGGTGGCAGTTAATAAAGTAGGACTTAGAAAATATTTTGTAACAATTCGAGGTGGCTCGGTTGTTGGATTAAAAGCTTAATTATAATTCTTAATTCATTATTTATAACTCCCACATCTGTTGAAGCTATGATTGCCTGCATTATTGGATTGGAGAATTGCTTTTATTATTATTAATCACCCTTGAGTTTATTCTATTCACTTATTATCATTCATTATTCCTTTCTTTAAACCAAAAATACCAAAAATATTTTATTTAAATCTATTTTTAATTAATTGCATTTAGTTGTTAGTCAATCAAAACAAATCCCATTTTCTAATTTAGGTTGCATTGCATTTAGTTACTTAGGAATTTAATTTCTCATTTTGGCTCCTCAGAGAGAACGACCCGAGGTTACCCTATATGCAATCCTTGGTTTAAATTTTTGAAGTAACCCCAAGGCGACATCGGTTCAAGGCTATTTCAGTGGGAAAAAGCGAATCTAAGCAACAAAAATAGGGGAGTTTCAACGAGTATAGGGCGAATGGAAGATGATAACAGAGATGATGGAGACAAAGTATAGAAGAGGAGTGATAAGAGAAGTAAGGCTATGAGACAAAATGAGGGTAGGAGCGGCGGGCATTTATTGTTTTTTATTTTGTACAACTGGCGAAGGGGTGAGATATACGATCACTTGGAGCGTGTTCAATTTCTGAGGAGTACCACTTTGTTGTGATTCCAGTCGCGGTGCTTGGAGAGGCATTCTAGCTCTTGTGTGCATAGGTTTACACCTGAGGGTAATAGACGGCTCGCCCTGCCTGATATTAGTATCGCCTAAAAGGAAGAGAGACTTTGCCCTACCTTTGGATCATGGGTGAACCCAACCCCTTTACAAAAATTTTTGTACAAAAGAAAAAAGAGACCCAATTGGTGCAAGAAGAGTACACTTGTCTTACTATTTAGGCTTTGAGAACCAGTCCTTATTTTAATTATAATTATGGATAATATATTATATTGGAATACAAGAGGGATTTGTTCAAATGTGCTCCTTAGAAATTTAAAGGCTATGTGCAATGGTACAAAACCAAGTTTAATTATTTTATTTGAAACAAAATGTGCAAAGAAAACTCAGTTTAAGTTTTTGTACTCCTGGGGTTTTGACTCTATCAAAATAATTTCTAGCTCAGGTTAGTCTCGGGGTTTAATGGTGGCTTGGAAGAGCAATTTAATTAAAGTTGCAATCTTACTTAATAGGAAATTCTTCTATTTTCAATGTGATATTGTTGGGTGGTATTCCTTCTTATTAATAGCACTTTATGTTATTTCTCACTCCAATGTTTGTCAGGATTTATGTAATGAGTTAAGGAATTTATCTATTAATATTAGTATTCCATTGGTGGTTTTTAGAGACTTTAATGATATTTTATAGACATTAGATATAATTGGGAGTATTGGTTGTACTTCTAATAGAATAAATTAGTTTCAAGACAGGGTAAAGGATTGTGATCTTTCATATATGGGATATCAGGGACCAAAATTTACTTGGAAGGGACCTAGGATTGCTAGGTGCTCTCATTTATATCAAAGATTGGATAAGCTCTTGCTAATGTTCAGTTTTTTCATTATATATCTGACTGGGTTTTGAAGGTACTTTCTAAAACTCAATCTTTGATCATAATCCTATTATGTTACAATTTCAAAATAATTTTTATAATGAAAAAAATAAACCATTTCTTTTTTAGGCTATGTGGCAACCTCATGAAATATCTAATACTTACACTGATTGTGATGAATTTTATAAATCTTTAGAAAACTAGAGTGTTTATTTTATTGATTGAAATAAAAATATTTTCGGATTGATGGAGAAAAGGAAAATTATTTTGTTAGCATGTTTGAATGGGATTCATAGGTCTCCTGTGTATACTCATTCTAACCTTTTAGATTCTCTTGGAAAGATTTTGCAAACTAAGTTAGAGGATATTTTAAAATTAGAGAAAATTAAATGGTTTCATAAAGCTAGGACTGATTGGATTACTAAGAGTCGGCTGAGTATTGTGAGTTATTCCCCAACTGATAAAGAAATTAAGGAAGCTATCTTTTCCATGGGACCTTATAAGGCTCCTAGGATTGATGGATTCTCCCCAATTTTTTACCAAGCTAATTGGAGTACTGAAGATAGATCTTTATGCAATTTTGTTAGAACTCCTTTTAAAAGACAGTATGTTGAAGCTAGTGCAAACAAGACGTTAATTTTACTAATATAAAAAAGGGAGCATCCTAATGTTATTGCTCATTTTAAACCTATCACCTTGTGTATCGTGCATTATAAATGCATTACTAAGGTGATTGTTGGCAGATTGAGGAATGTTATGGATGTTATTGTTTCTACTTTCAATCTACTTTTATAAAAGGTAGACATATACAAGATAATATTATAGTTGGACAAGAAATCATTTATCTAATGAAGAAAGTTATAGGGAAGACTGGCTTAATGGCTTTGAAGATTGATCTTGAGAAGGTGTATAATCGTATTTGATTGAACTTTGTCCAATAGGTTTTGTTTGATGTTGGTTTGGACCATACCCTTATAAACTTTATTATGGCTTGTGTTATATTTGTGTCATATAATTTGTTATGGAATGACTCTCAAACTAAATTTTTTCTCCTGAAAGAAGTCTCCGACAAGGAGACCCTATCTTACCTTTATTATATGTTCTGTGTATAGACAAGTTATCTCATTTGATTAAAGATACTGTGAATTCTGGCCAGTGTAAACCAATTTTGATTTCTAATGGAAGACTAATAATCTCTTAGCTTATATTTGCAGATGACCTTCTTCTTTTTGGAGTGGTTAATGTAAAGAAGGCTAAATATATGATGAATTGCATAGATAAATTCTGCCTAGCTCTAGGAAAAAATTAGTATGAGCAAGTCTTCTATTTTTTCTCTCCTAAGTTAAATGTGAATACTAGAAGCAGAGTTTGTGAAATTATAGAGTTTGTATTGAGATAGGGAAGTGTCTGGGCTTTCCAATTATTAAAGGGTGAAAATCCAGGGATACTTTTCAGTATATAATTGCTAGAATTAAATCTAAATTGGCAACTTGGGAAGAGAATGTCCTTTCTGTAGCTGGCAGGATAACCTTGGCCAAGACTAGTCTGAATTATATACCTGTTTATCCAATGCTAGTTTCTAAGTTACCAATCTTAGTCTGTGAGGAAGTGGAGAAGATACAAAAGAATTTTATGTGGGAGAATAGCCAGTTTTCACATAGATTACATCCTATTGGATGTGATCATATTGTTAGGCCTAAATTAAAGGTAGTCTCATATTCAAGAAATTATCATCCTTCAATAGGGCTTGTGGAGCCAAAATTGCCTAAAAGTTAGTTAATGGGGAGAAAGGCATGTGGATAGATGTGTTAATGGGGAGAAAGGCATGTGAATAGATGTGCTCTTACATAAATATATGTTGAGAAATGAAGACAATTTACTGGATGCAAGGAAGGGGATTCTGCATTGTGGAAGTTTATTTCTCAATAGAAAGATATAGTTCAGTTAGGCACATGATGGCATATTAGAAATGGGCAAATAGTGAATTTTGTTACTGATAAATGGTTGTTTCCTAGTATGAGCTTGAAGGATATATGTATTAGATTCCTTATAGCTAAAGATGAAAATAGTAAAGTTACAAATTGGATTGATTCAAGGACTTAGGATTTCTAATCACTTGCTAATATTCTCCCAAGCAATACCTTTCAGAGGTTAGTCAGTTTACTACCACCTATGAGGGAAGCAGGTAATGATTTTATGCTTTGGAATGCTATAAATAAGGGTACTTTCACTATTAAGAATGCCTATTTTCCAATTGAGCCCACATCATCTAATACATATAGCTCTACTTACAAAGATGTCTAGAAATGGAAGGGTAATAAGCGTATTCGGGGGCTTCAACTTCTGCAATATGCCAGTATTGCAATAACGAAATAGAGGATATTCTTCAAGATTGCAGGTATGCTACACAACTTTGGCTTCAATTGCTTAATCCTAGGTATTATTCACCCTTCTTTATAGCTCCCTTACTAAAGTGGTTTGCTTTAAATCTCAAAAAGGAGTTGGGACTGAATGGTAGTAGTAATTGGAGATTAATTTGGGGAGTTGCAATCTGGTGTCTATGGAAGTGGAGGAATCAATATACTTTTAATGAGAACTTTTTGAAACCTTTGGATCCTTACTCTGTTATTATGTATGCACGGAGGAATTTTGTGCATGTTCAAGAAGAAAATTTGATCACTTATTGTATTACTACAAATTCGTCTAATTGGCAACCCTCTCATTTGGGATGTATCAAAGTGAATGTTGATGGTGCTTTTGTGGCAGCCCATAGTAAAGTGGGATATAGTAAAGTCATTAGAGATCATTCAGGTTATTGGGTGGCTAGATTTACCAGCAAATTGGGTTATTGTACTGTGTTAGAAGCTGAGTAATAGGCTATATATAAAGGTTTCAAGATGGCTTGGGATCTTGGTTTTAAAAATATTATGCTACAATCAGATTTAGAATGTTATTGATATGCTATCTAATGGGAATATTAATAAATGCAGTTTGTTAATTATTCAAATTTGGAGCTTTATACAGCTTTCCTGAGAACTGAAGGTCCAATATATTTCTAGACATCAGAACAAGCTTGAACATGCTCTAGCTAAAGAGGGTTTAAATAATACAAAAAACTCTCTTCTTGTTCTCCATATTTGGAGTCTCTTATTATTTCTTATTTCTTGGGGATTTAATCGTATTCTGATTTAGAATTCTTTATTTTGGGAAATTAGCCCTCTCTTGTATTAAAAAAACAATAAAGACAAAAATAAACTTGGCATTAATCACTTTACACTCAAAATACATATATACGAGATTTTTTACCGACCATGGGATTGAGTTGTAATTAAAAAAGACGTCTTCTTATACATTTTAACTTTTATAATTGTATTAAATTTTAAATATATCATCTCATCATATTTTTCAAAAATTAATATGAATTTTAAAAACAACAAAAAACTGTAAAGACTTTTATTCAGACATATGTTTACAAGTTTTCGCATGTATATATAAAAAAAAATCATTACAGACCTAGAGTGTCCAAATTTCTTTCATTTCAATATTTTTGTCCTCTTATATTTGGAAGCATTGAACCTTTGGTGTTAATTAGTCAGCAATTTGAACGCGGCATGTCCTTGACTAATAATGACGGTCACATATAAAGGGATTTATAGATGAGAGAGTTATTATTTCTTAATTAAGGGATTTAATCACGTAAAATTTTAATGACAATTGAATAATTAACAATGATAAATTTTAGTGTGAGGATAGATAAAATATTTAATATTATTTAAAAAAATTTAGTGATTAAATTATTTCCTTATGACCTCATAATAATTCTCCCCTTATATATACGTATGTTTGAAAATAATAATTAATGGTATTCAATGATTATGTTACAAAAATAACATCACATTATAACAATTAACAATGATAATTATAGATTGAATCGTTGAGTACGAAAATTTCATGTTTACCCTTTTCTTGTCAAAATACGAAGTCTCATTACAATATCAAACACAAATGTTCTAAACATGCATTTTCTTGGGTTCTCATGTCTAACTTTTTACTTTTCAATTTGGTAGATTATTTTATCTCTTATCCCTATATTTCTATAGATTTTTGGAAGTCCAATGCAAGAAATCTAATTGCAGAGAAATCCTGAAAAATCCTCAAATGATAGTAAAGTCCCATAGGATTTGAATTAATTTTTTTGAATTATAACATGACACAATTACCCTAGAAAAAATGCCTCAGTTGTTATTTTCTTCGCCTCGAGTTGTTATTCCTTCTTCTAAAAATTTTTATTCCTATTGCTTGAATTATTATTTTTTTTCAATAGAATTATCATTCATATCACTTGAATTGTTTCTTCCTAGGGGTAATTCTGTCATTTCATAATTAAAAAAAATTAATATTAAGTCCTGTGGGATTTTACAATTGTTTGATAAATTCGTGTAACTTTTCTACTATTAAATCCCTTACATGAGATTTAAATGCAATTTTCCTTATATTTTTTATTAGACTATACTTCTGTTAAATTTTTTATATCCAGGTCAAATTCTTAAATCAAATCTTGCCACTTGGATTTTTCTTAAAATAAAAATTCACATTGATAAAATTTCAAAATTTGTTTGCCCTTATTAATAATAAGAATCATACATAACAATATTTGATTGAAGAACGTGACTTACTATAAATTTCGTCCTTTTTTAATTTACTAGGAGAGTTGGAACTTTTGATTTCAACCTACACCCCCGCCCCATTTTTACTACCTAAACTAACCTTAGATGGCTTATATATCTAATATAGCTTTAAATAAATATGAAGGCGCCATTAGAATCTTTCTCATTAGTTCTTTTGCGTCTTTTTATTTCAAAGAAAATTAAATAGAGTATAAAATATGAGACTTAGCTTGTTTAAATGATCCTATACGCTTTGTGTGTATAACATTTAAATAATATAAGGTACGTATTTGTTTAGTATTGGATGGGCGTGTAATTGTGGCTATATTTAAATAGCAGTTGGAAATTATTAAAGGGAGAAAAATCAACGCATTGAGAATTCTGGATTAATTGGTAGTTAGATCAGCAATATTGGAATGACCGATGACTGAGAATTTACGTGGTGGACTTGGTATTATTGGTTGTCTACAAACAAAATGGGAAGCCTCTATCTAGCTCCAAATTAAAATGTTTCAAATGTGGGTATGCTTTTTCGATCGGATTGCCAAAAGAAAATAAAAATACTTAATTAATGAACTTTGCTCTGTACCATTTGGCTTGTATAGCATCCACTTGTTGCCCGACCACTGACTACAACTTCATTGTTCAAGCTTCAATCGTATCCAACCAATCTCATGTATATACTTTGGATAATGCAACCCACAACAATAATATACTACCTCAAGCTTTTAATATAAGAGCTAGAATATTAATTTGGGTAGATTAAGAAAGTTAATTATATTAGTTACTTGTAACAAATATAATTTAATTTTTATAAAATATCATTTTTCATTATGATTACCCTTTGATAAAAACCCTTTATATATGCAATCAATATGATTATTTTTAAAAAAAAATATAAATTTGTGATGCAAAATGGATATTGACCAAATTTAACCCTAAAACTAGCTCTTATATTAAAGACCGAATAGAGTATATATTTAGTATAATACTTCTTCTAATCCTTAATATAAAAACTAGCTGATTTTTTAAATAGATCAAGGAAATTAAATAAATTTATTAATTATAATAAAATTTAACCCCAAAATAAATTTATATTATATATTATTTAATTTACCTAAATTCTTTATATATATACGTGTGTGTGTGTGTGTGTGTGTGTGGACAGACACATTCGATTGGGTTTGACTGCGATTGTGCATCATGGGAGTTAAAATTCCTTTGGGGCCATTCATTATTCTATTAGGCGCATTACGCTTTACAAGTCTGCGTCGGCCTGAAGCAATTAATCTACTATTCCTCTAATTCTTAATATTAGATATATTTAATTTATTTAATTAGATTAAAAAATTAATTAAATTAGTTAATATAATATATTTTTTATAAATATTGTAATCAATTTTTTCAATTATTATCTCATTCTCTTATTTGATTATTGTTAAGGGAATATTAATAAGGATAATTAAATAATAATAATAAATATATTAAACATATTTTATAGGTTTAAGATTAAGATCTTGTTTCTCCACCAATTCTAACTATATGTCTTTGTAATCAATTTCAGTACCAATGCTAACTATATGTTTCTCCACCAACCAAGTGCGCAAGCATGCATGCCAAACCAATAACATATATATGACGGGCGACGACAGTTTTTCTGGTATACAAGCTTAAGTATAAATTTTTCCCAATTAAATCAAAATAAGTAATCATATTAACTCACTCATATTATCAAGAACTTTAACTCATTTTAAAATTTAAAATCTTATTGCTTTAGTTTAATTAAAAATAAGTACATTGAGGTTGATAAGTATTAATTATTTTTAGGTGAAGTAGCATTCATTTTCCTCATGTTATCTCTGAAGTACATCCAATATCCTAATTTTATTTATGGTATAATTTTATCCTTAATCTTTTAAAAATAAATCAATATTACCCTAGCCCTAAACACCATTAACACCATCTTCCTCTCTGCTTCCTCCTTCTCTCTTCCTCTTCATCCAGATGCTTCCTTCTTCCTCTTCCCCTCTCTACTAATCTAAGCACTGACGCCAAGATTAGGATCTCAATCTAATTACTTATATTAATGGCAAAATCACAGGATGAAGTTGAAATCACATCAACATGAATCAACCCTAAGCTGCTTACTTTGCCATAAATCGTAATCCAAGAACTAAGAGGCAAACGAACCGGAGAAATAATCAGAGAAAAGCTAAGAATTAGAGAGGAGCCGGTTCGCCATGATGGTGAGACTCACTTTTATGGTCTCTGTCTCACCGGCGGAGATTTCGCCAGCTGGAATAGTTGCATCTCCGATGAGTTGGCCTGTGTAATTGAGGAGAGCGTTGGAATTGGAGTACTTGAATCCAACATGATTCGGTTTAATGGTTGAAACTTGGACGCTGAGGGTGATGTTGAGATCGACTATGAGCTTTGAAACATCAAGACCGACGTGCATCTCCTAAATCGTGATGGAATCGACAGTGTCAATGGTAGGCTTGGGTTTGAACACCGTGAAGGCCAAAATCACTACGACCAAGACGATTGCGATCACCAGAGCTGCCATGACGGCGAGGCGAACGTTCCTCTGTTTACGAGATTCTGCCTTCATTTTCCAAAATTGAATCTTGAAAATGGAGACAAATACACAGACACAATCAGAAGGAGGAAGAAGAAAAGGAGGATGAAGATGAAGGCGCGAAGAAGGAAGAAAAACAAGCAAAACAATATAAAGATTGGAGAGAGAAGCTTAAGATTCGCAATAACGGCTGCTCCGGACGCGTATCAACCTGTAATTATTTTTTTCTTCCTCACTTGGCGTCAGTGCTCAGATTAGCAGAGAGGAGGAAGAGAAAGAAGGAAGCATCTAGATGAGGAGGAAGCAGAGAGAAAGACAGTGTTAATGGCGTTTGGGGTTAGGGTAAGATTGTTATGTTTAAAAGAATAAGGGAAAATTGTACTACAAATAATATATAATATTAGAATATTTGGTGCAATCTAAAAATAATATTAGGATACTGAATACTAATTTATCCATTATTTTTTCTCTTTTAGTAATTAATAAGACTTATTTTTACAACGATACATACCTATACTTTAAAGAAAAAAAGTTGCATTTTTTTATTATATATGAATGAATTATAACACAGCTTGATATATTTTTTATATTGTATATTGATAAAAACTTAAATAATACTTACATATTGTGTCATTTTTTTATTATATGAATTGTATACTATACATAGCACAGTAATATATGATTTCCTACTCGCTTAAGTTTAATCCCCATCTAACATTATGATTACAGAATTTAGAGCGCATGACCAATGGAGATTAGGTTTAATAGAAGAGGCTAGTCCTCACAAAGTAAAACTAATATTCGAATATATGTTGAAAGAGATAACTATATTTAATACACGACATTAACTTGAATAGGATTACTCTTATTTATACTTGTGCTTAACAAAAACAAACGGAAGAGATTGCACCACTGAAATACCAACACACACATATTGATCAATGATTCAAAATTGTTTATAAATCTTGGCTTTAATTTCAAACAATTCAAAATTTGAAATTAACCACTTTATCCTTAACTTTCCCCTTCAGTCATAGTTGTGGGTTGCGCATTTGCCCATAATATAGAGCAAAGTCAACTATAGAGGCCACTTTATATACCGATTACAGAAATCAAGACAAAGTTCCATTCTTGATGTACAATATCCATTAAGGTGGAAAAGTGATGTAAACCGAAAAAAATTAAAAAACCAAAAGCAGAGAAAATATACTGTATATCGATCTAATCCTTGTTTATAATAAAATATGCAAGAAATTAATTGTATATTTTCACAATAAAAGAGAGAATATTTGAGAGGTGTAGATCAGATCACCTTTGGTGTCTGGTTAGAAAATATACTTGAATGCATGGAGAATTATTCCAAGTTTTGGAGTGTAACCTAAGGATACTTCTTGCTTTCTCCTTCAAATACGAAGCACAATCAGCTTGCATCACCATGCAAATCTTGGACACAGCTCCCACCCTCAACATCTCCAAAACGACATCGTTTGAAGACGAGTACTTAGCTATCAACGCAAGTATATGAACAGCTCGATCGTCTATTGCATTCGAAACCCTCAGAATCCTCTTAGATATAACAGCGATTCCCGCTGCGTGTTGCACAAACTGTTCTCTCCCTTCAGCACAAGAACATAGATGTGCCAGAAGGTTGAACCCTAACTCCGTTATCTTCTTCGTTGGTTTTTCTAGCTCAAGATCAATTAATTCAGAGACTGCACCCGATTCTACGATTTTCGATCTGTTTCTTCCTAATGGGCACGTTTCTATGAGAACTTCCAAGGCTGATTTGATAGCTTGTTCTGAGACTCTTCTGTTTTTTAGCACCTTTGTTAATCCTCTGAAAAATTCAACATCTAAGTTTCCCAGAAGGACTGAATCTGCGGTTTCAATGATCAATTTCACAAAAAGCATTGTTTCGTTTACTATATTAACGTTGTTGCTCACGTCAACTTGCAAAGCCCAGTTCAAAGAGGTGATAAAAATGTCAAAGTTTTTATAAAACCGAGACTTCATGTGATCCATGGATGAGGATGAGGATTCAGCAGAGAGTAAACGAAAAATTCTCAAAGCTTCTTCGAGACAATTTGTTATACCTTCCATGAAACTCTGAGTAATAATGGAAACCATGGCGTCGAGTGCTCCAGATTCCACCATGCATCTTCTGTTGCTTTTGCTGTGTTTGGCCAAAGATTCGATTTTTCTCAATGTGGTTTGATACAGATGAGGAATCTGAAGATCAGAAATGAGCTTGTAAACGTGGAAGGAGGTAAGGAGAGGTTTTGGGGACGGAAACTGAACGGCGCTGTTTTGAGCAATTTGTGAGGACCAAGCTTGGATTAGCCTGAGTAAGGTAGAGTTAGGAGTCAAGGCTGAGTCAGGTGGCAATGGCTGCTTCGTGACTGGGCATTTCCTCTCCTTTGCCGTCAGCAACCACTGTTCGATGCTGTCTCTGTCGTAGGTTATACCTGTTACGGTTGTTACAGGATCTTTCATGATCTCGAGAGAAATAGGACACAAGAAATATTGAGGAACTTCGATTTCTGCCATTGATGCTGAATGTGGGAAGAAGAAGAAGAGGAGGAAAGAGGAAAGAGGAAGAAGAGAAGGAAATGATAAATATATTATTTTATTATTTGCTTTATTGAGTAATAGATGGTGGCTGTAATATATATACAATGTTGTCCGGGAGACATTTCTAGATGAAGTTAAAATTTGTTGGTTTTTTTTTTTGGGTGGGTCCCTCTTTAATTCAATGAATTTACCAGTCAAAGATATTGGTCAAACCGACGAGCAGTAATCTTTTGAAATATATTAATGTAGCTTTTGAATTATGGCTTCTGGGTTAATTTGCAAAGGTCATCATGCGTCCCCACGGCTGCACTACTAGAGTACGTTGTTATTTTTTTTATTTTTCCGATTTTGTCATCGCATAACATGTGTGTGTGTACATGTACATACATACATATACATATATATATGTATACATATACATATATATATGTATATATATATATAGATGATGTTATTTTTGACTAGCTGGAACTGTAAGAATTTAGACTAGGATTATTAATAGGAGTTTTATATCGTGAATATTTGTATTCAAATATCTGGAAGAAAACCTTCTGAAATATTCTTTGAGAATAGTTTGAAATTTACATTTTAAACAATGCGTTAAGTATTAGATATGCTTAATTTAATATGATCGATCACTTACGCAAGCATTTCGGCGGATTATATATTTGCAATTGCTTGGAAGAAAATACAAGGACAATATCATATATTAAGAATATTATATGATGGCCATGAATTAAAATTAAATAAAATTAAAGATATATATAAGGATGTGGGAGTTTTATGTAAAAGAAAAAGGTGTGGGAATGGTGCTATGTGGATTCAAGGCTGATAACATCAACGAATTGATTACTTGTGATTTTAGGGTCAAATTAAGAGCTGACATCATCATACTATCATATTTTTATTCTTGGATTGTAAATATTACAGATTAATGATTTTTTTTGTTATATTATTTATTAGATTCTATTATTAGATATTTAATTTTAAAATTCGTGACTACCTCTCGTAATATAGGTATTTTCTTTTAAAGTCAAATTTAAAACTTAAAGAATATAACAGGGCCTTATACGATTAAACTAACTCTATATTTGTCGTATTAATAATTTTTTTGTGTTGTGGTATTCTCATAAATGCTACTACTTCTAGTCTGGTCTTTAATTTAAGAACTAGTTGAAAGTTTAGTTCTAAAGATAAAATATTAATTTATTTTATATATAATATTTATTATTTTTTTTTAAACTTATAAATTGATATATAATATAATATTATACATAAATATTTTTGAAAGATTATATCATATTTGTTATAATTAACTAATTTTTTAATTTTTTTAATTTTTTTTAATTTTTTTAAATGAGTTAACTAGATCTTATATTAAAGATGAGTAGATTTTATTTCAATCACTACGTCTAGGACTGATTTTTCCAATAATAGTCAAAATAAAACAATGCAGCTGTCGCAGCACATTCAAGTTGGACTTATCGTTCCAGCTAAATAATAATACTAATTTATAAATGCTTGGAATTTTCATCCTTTCATCGATCCTTGTTTTTTTGGGACCAAGAATCATTTCATCAATTCTAAAATTAAGATTCCGTTTACTTATGCTACGCGATTTAAATCCTGCATATCATTTGCCGGTCAAAAAAATACTGCCTATCATTTCACATTATATGCTGCCTTCTAAATTGAGGTTCATTCCATTCCAATATATATATATATATATATATATATATTGTGAATTTGCTTAATTTAACTTTTTATGTAATTTATGTTATCGTTTTCAAAAAGTTATTATTATTTTATTACACCTCATCTCATCTAGACTAAGACAAATGTAGCTCATCAGAAAGATATCAAAAGTAGCTCAAGTCTGTGAGTTCAACTAGCGAAATGGTGAGACATGTTATTATTTAAAGCGTATTCGATTTTTAAAGAGTATCATTTTATTATAATTCTAGTCGTAGCGTTTGGGGAGATATTATTACTTCTACGGGCCTAGGTTTATACCTGAGGGTAATAGACAACTCATCCTGTCCGATATTGATAATGTCTAAGAGAAAGAGAAAATTTATTCTGCCTTTAAATCATGAGTGAATTTATCCCTTTTTTAAAAAATTTTATACCAAAAAAAAACAGAGAAGTCCAAGGTAATTTGGGATTTTCAAGGTTCTTTCTAATACCTCTTGGACATTTGTAATTGGCAATGCCTTTCGTGCAATTCTAATGCTCTAAACTTAGCTCCTACCTCTAATTTACCCGATTACGATATTCGCAACATTCTTAGATCTGCACAGGACTAGACAATCTATTTGAGAAAGGTTAAAATTTATAGGCGTACCTCTTGTGTTGCTATATTTTTAATTTCCTTGGTCAAGATGAAATCCAACCTTTCATATATATATGGGTAAAATCACAAGCTTTTAAACCTTTCCTTTCTTGCATCTCCGATTTGAAATTGATGCTGCATTGAGTATTTGGGTTATCCAAATTGTCTCAATATTTTCTACATCCTTGAATCATCTCAATATTATCGCATTCAAAAAGAATTTCCTCAATGATCTCTCATACACTCAAACTTCAATGACGCGTTAGAAAAGGATATTTATAGGTTGCTTCACTTTTTTCCTTAGTTACTCCCTATGTAAAACCGATGCTTTATTAGTTCCCCTCTCCCTAGACTACCCTACACTACCTTTAGTTGTATAAATTTTCTCATTTTAATATAATTGATCTTTTTATATATAAAAACATTTATTATACACCCCAAGTATTTTACTTTTTATGATTTACTACGCCTCCATCAATTCTTTTAACCTCCAAATGATACCATCAACTTTTAAAATAGGTTGGAAAGAAATTTTCTTTTTTTGTCAAGTCTTATTGGAGGTATTGTAAGGCTCCTAATGGAAATGTAAACATTGTTTCAGTCTTATTATAAAGAATTAGTTCCTTTTGTTAAATTTAACTATTGTTATAAATAATTTTTTTATTAAAATAGATATCATCATATTGAAAATAATATTATTCGAGATATTGTCGGATACTAAATATAAATATATCTTCTAACAAAATTTAAATCTAATTTGTTATATTATAAGGGATTAATCTCTTCTACTAAATTTAATGCCTGTTGATAAGAAATTTAATTAGCATAATACATGCACTGGAGTGGAATTGATAAGTGACCTAAAGAAAAGGAAATATTTTGTTTTTTTAATAGAAAATACTTTCTTTAAGTTATATGTTAATTATTTTTACGTTTTTTAAATTCATATGTAATGTTTTCGGCCTTTTTGAATATTTTGTAGCTATAAGTTGAACACGAAATCCAAACCAACTAATAATAATCTCATCCCTCCTTAATGGCCATCGAGTGCCCCTTCGTAGAGGAAAGTAGATTCCAAAATCACACATCCTCACTTTTTTTTTTTTCAGAGGCAGTTGAGAATAGAATTGGGCTTATAGGCTCAGAAGCAAAGATGGGCCGGGTGTTCAGTGGACCTTTGAAAATGTTTATTGCAGATTGATCCCCATATTGGAATCTGGGCCCTGTCATCACTACACCATAATATCCCACCCCCCCCCCCCGCCCCCCACCCACCCACAAAATTGGGCTTATAGGCTCAGAAGCAAAGATGGGCCGGGTGTTCAGTGGACCTTTGAAAATGTTTATTGCAGATTGATCCCCATATTGGAATCTGGGCCCTGTCATCACTACACCATAATATCCCACAACCCCCCCCCCCCGCCCCCCACCCACCCACAAAATGGCTACACCATAATTGGCATCTCATTGTTAAGGAGATTGGGTAATGATTAATTTGATAAGTCAAAGTTATCTATCATTCATAAGTTCAAATGAAGAAAATATAAGATATATAACTATTTAAAATAAGTTTTTTAGAGAGTATTATTTTATTGTGGTTCTACTCATAATATTTAGGAATAAGGGTGTTCATAATGTCTATGGCCGAGTGCGCCCGTCTGAGCCCGTAGAAAAATCATCTAACCCGACCCAAAAAAAGTTACCCAAAATATGTTTAGGCAGGGCAGAGTCGGGCCAAGTATTGGGTAGGGCAAGGCACTGGGTAAGGTATGTCGCCCTGTCCATTTGGCCCGGTCCTATATACATATTTTTTTAATTTTTCTCATATTTTTATTTCTTTTCTTAACTTATTCTATTTGTAATTTTACACTTTTTACTTTAATTGATAACTCTCATTACTTATTTTTAAAGTATTGAATATAACTCTTATATTTACGTAGATACTAAAGTTATTTCTATGCTTTACTTATCAAGTATTCGATTATTGGTATTGCAATAACACTACAAATATCTAACCCCTATATATTTCAATCTTTCTTTTTTATATATGCAATGGACTTCAAGACTTTAATTATTATCTTTTTGTTATCTTATTCTTAGTAGATTATAGATATTATTTAACTCTTAAAGACATAAATATGATATTATTTTATAAATTTATAATTGTAGATTTTTTGTCACAATATAAGCAGGACAACATGATTTAGGCATGCCCAGCCTGTCTATACCTAACCCACCCATGTCCAACCCAAAATAGTTAGGACTTTTACTGGACAGGACCGGGCATCGTGCTACAAAATGTAATCCATATTTTTTTCGGGCAGGGCACCGGGCAGGAGTTGCCATACCCAACCTTGCCCATGTACACCCCTACTTGGGAAGGTATCCTAACTCTTGGGTACCTAAATTTACGTCTGCAGGCAATTGACAGTTCTCCCTACTAGATATTAAAATTACCTAGGAAGAAGGGAGATTTTGCCCTGCCCTTAAATTATGGGTAAGTCCTATCTCTTTTCAAAAATTTTATATTAAAAAAGCGATAAATCAAAGTTTAAATCACAATTGGAATATGTGTCCCACGTTTAGTGCTCAAAAATACTCCAAACAGAATTTTCTACAATAGAATGATAAATATACTTAATAAGTTTAGGGTTTAAAAAATAAAAATAATTGGCACCTCATTATTCGTACGCAATGCATATTTTACTTTTGGAGTCAACCTTCTTTGACTTTTGAATTAATTAATTATTCCTCTTCCCATTTCTCCTTTTCACTTGGCGGTCATATACATATATATTACTTCCGCTCCTAATTATTGAGAGAAGTTGACAAACTTCATAATTCTTCACTAGTTGGCATTTTAAAACTCATTAAAAAAGTGGGATTTTCTAATTTTAGCTTTCACTGAAAGCTAGCGCTGCCCAATTATTCAAACATACTGACAACTTGTTGCAATTAAGAAGGGGCAAAATTGAAAAAAAAATTAATTACCATATCTTTGTCCTATATTTACTCCCTGCGATTTTAATTATAAAAGTTAGATAACGAGTTCTATTTAATCCTAATTATAAGATCCTAATCTATTTTATTTTTTAAAATTATAATATTTCTTTAAAGTATTCCCATATAATTATACATCAATGATAGTTTAAAATACATATAATTAAATAGGGTATTTTAAGAAAACTAATACATAATCATTATAACTAACTAACTTAACTAACTTCTTTAATCTACTTAAATTAGTTAAATATATCTCATATTAAGGATGGAAGGATATTTAGGACTTTATGGGGTTTTAAATGACACCTTTCTGCACGCAGCGGCACATTGTGTTCGACTTCAACCTGAATTTTCGTTTTGTACATTCAATAAGGTAGTTCTTCAAAATTCACTCGCTCATGCAAAAAGCCCTCTAATCAATGTATATTTTATTGTGCTCTTTAGTTAACGTACAGAAAACTATATCCATAGTTTTCTCTTCTCTCTTGATTACTACTATTTCCAGTATTAGAACTAGTTAATGTTAAGAAGGTGAAATGTCCACTCCTCTAAACTATAGAATTTTTAAGGTGAATGGAAAGGCTAGCATTTTCGCATGCATGCAGCATCAGCAGACCCAAAAGTAAGTACCAATACAATTACTATATATATCCAAACCCTGAAAAACAAATTTATATGCCCGCATCCAAATCCGAATCCATTATGTCGCTCTCCCTCAGCCACTCATTTTCTAACAATGTTTAAACAAAAATTACAGAAAAAAATGCCAATAAATTTTACAAACTATTTATTAATGTTTCTATATATATATATATATATATATATAGCATTATAAAATATAGCCCCTCCCCAACTATATAAATCCTATAGGCTACTCGGCAGTATAACAGAATTTTCTTCCCAGAGTGCTTGTAAGTCCTATAAAACATATACTAGCTTCCTACAACATAAGAATATCAGCGTACGAAAATATATAACCATGACAGGGCTGGTGAAAAAAGCAAAGCTTGGTACGTGAGCCAGCCAAGTGTTGTGCGAAGTTAGTGTGAAAAGAACACACTGAAGTGAAATTATCATCAGGCCACAAAATCTGGCAATAACTGGGCAGCAAACCTCTTTCTGTTCTGAATGTGATCAATGTTCTCATAACTTATGTTGGAATGAGACTGCGGCGGAGCGTTGATCGCGCAGAACTCGGTTCCATCAGCAGTCAAGTTCATGTTGTTCGACAGAAAGCCAGGGCTAGGAAGGTTATTATCAGTACTGTGGGGAAGTCCGAGAGTAAGCGACACGCCGTTTCCATGGAACCTGGGAGCCAATTGGTCAGAAGTCACGTTATACCTTCCCATCTCTTCCATGGTGAACCCCCCATATCCTCCTCCTCCTCCATGATCATTCCCATGGTTATTACTAATTATCATGCCAAAATTTGTAGTGTTGCCTTCTAATCTGTCTGTGTTGTGATCTCCGGGCTTCATTTCCATGTCCACGGAGAGGATACTACTCGGAGAATTGTTCATTACTTCTGAACTTCTTGGCTTTTTGGGACTCGTTCTTATTTGCATGTCATGATGATGATGATGAGAAGACGGTCCTGGGAATCCTGACGAAGAATGATGAGGATGATGAAGGTAGATTGTGGAATTTGAGATGTCGGTTGGAGCAATAGTAGTTGTTTGGTTATTGAAACTTTTATCTGGATTATTTGATTGGAAGCCTTTCACCTGATGATGATCTTGTGGCTGTGAATTATCCTTGTTAGTGCTTGTTGACCCCACCTCCTTATTATTATTTCCATCTTGCTCTTTCATTTCTTCCATGTACATTTCTTCCACCATGGGTTTCCATAGCCGAACTCGAGCATTTATGAACCAGTTTGACACCTACATATTCATTCACCCCACCACTTTTTGCGTTATATTCCAACTACCATTATGTGCATGTGAATCATAAAAAAACAAGATGTACCAAACAAAATGTTCGTGTCTTTATTGTTTTTGGAAATACACATATATCCACAAGCTTCCCAGTTTTCTCTATTCCAAAATTGGGCAATATTAACCCACCCTCCGGCCTCCAATAATGAGACGCCTATTGGTTTATATAACAGTTCTGAATATATATATATATATATATATATATATATATATAAGTACTCTTTATCTCTTTATCTAATTAGAGAATTGATGTTGGTCTTAAATATAAGATATATTTATTATATTTATCAATTATTTTAAATTATCTATATTAATATTTCCTCAACAATAATCAAATAAAGGAGAGAGAGATTTAAGGAAGATGATTATGATATTTTAAAAAAAATATGTTCTTATACATAAGTCATACCACTCTGATCTTATACACAAGTCACTTGTACTCTATTCTCACATACCAAAGAATGCATTAAATTAAAATATATTTTCACATTTGCCCCTTTTAAAGAAAGGGTATTAAAAAAAGTGTCATTTTTACCCTACAAGTTTCTTATATTTAATAGGGTAAAATTAAAAAAATGTTATTGATTACCCTAAAGTGACTCATATTTAGGAACAAATCTACATATGACTTATATATAAGAACAATGGTATATTAAGGACGGAGGAGTAGTATGGTATAGAAAAATGAAATCCATTATATATAGACATATTCATATACATACCTGGCTACGTGTAAGTCCAGTTTGTTTTGCAAGCATAACTTTATCGGAGTCCTTGGGATAGCTGCCGGCAGCCACAAAAATAAATATGATTTGTTAATATAATCTACTATATCAATGGGAGATAATCGTATCTGGAATGTTCTAGAATCAGGTTGGAGTTCGATTTTCTTACGGGTGAAGAAAATGCTCGAAAAGCCATGCACGAAGAATGGAAACGGCTCGTTCAGGCAAGCCTCTCTGGGGTCTCCAAGCATTATGCTGAATCATTCCCAGTTGCTGCAAAGCTCTTTGTTGGCGAAGATGATGATCCACAAACCTCAGCCTGGAACCTTCTAACTTAGCTCCCAAGCAATCATCTTCACCCAATGTCTTGCTCGTCGCTCTTATTTGCGAAGCGATCGCGTCCTTGAGACATCGGAATTGCTTCGAGATTGTTTTTAGGGCTAGAGATGTGTATGTTTTTGCTGCTCCATATCCAGCAGCTTGCTCGAAGGATGCTAGCACTATCTGCATTTGGTGGTGATACTGTCTATACCTTTGTTCCACCTGCAACAAGTTCAAAACAAAGCTGTCACTAGAAAGAAAAAATGGACCCATAGGTATCTATCTTATAAAGTGCCTTGTTATGCACACACACACACTTTGAACCTCATTCCCCAATCTCAATCAATAATAATAATACATATATGGGCACTGCTGTAGTTCTGAAATTCTGCAACTGACCCAAAAGGGGCCCAGACCCAAAATTATTCTCTGACACACTTACCAAATTCTCTCGTTATGTATTTTGCATTCATTATAATTTCAGGAGAGGATATGGTAAGAATTGATAACTGATCAGAAGACAGAAACTTATCACGCCTGTCAATTTCACAAACCCCTTTCTTTCAGTGTCACAATCTCAAATTACTGAAATTATAACTGACAAAACCAGACCCTAATTAAAGTACAATGAGAAGATCAAACTCAATTGCCGTATAATAGCTTCTATGGACGTTACATCTAAATCTCCGTAGCTTTAATTCTTTTCCCCTTTTTAACAGTGTAAAGTTAATTATTCTGGAAGTTGCATGTGTGTGTGTGTGTGTGTGTGTATAACGTACCTCATCAAATATGGTGACAAGCTTGGACTTCTTCATCTGAAGTTCTTGTCTCTGTGCTGTACTGAGTTCACCTCCTTGTTGCTTCCCATTTTCACTGTTTTCTCCTCCTCCTCCACCGTCACCGCCACTTAAACCGTCGCGATTCCAACCAGATGTTGATTCTTTATTCGCTTTCGTTTTCTCTTTTATAGCCCCCTCCTCTTGGTTGATTCCCTTAGTACCCACATTAACAACTTCATCCAAAATCTCCTGAGCTGCTCTCAAGTACTTGGATCCTAAAACAAAGCTCTGAACATTTGAAATTCCATTCGAGAGAGGATGATTACTTGGAACCAGAATCCGCACATCGTCGCAGCTCGAGGTTGGTATGGCAGCAGCTTGGGGTTGTCCCGGAACGTCAAACTCACCGGAAAGTGACTTATAAGATGTCTGTTGAGATGAGAGGCTCAGCGACAGACCCTGCTGATGAGTAGGCCTCCTGAAACTCATATAGGACGAAGCGTCTAGGGCGGCGGAGGTGGAGGGCCCCCCACCAGAACTGTTAGACGCGGTTGCCACGGCTGATGTTGGGTGAGGATCAATCATTGAACTCCAGAGGTTGTAGTGGACACGCGGAGGAGGAGCAGCCGCGGCCGAAGCGGTGAAGCCATGGAAGGTGGAGATTTCGTGTCCAAGAAAGGAGGGAGGGGTGGGATCATCGGGATTATGGTTGGAGGAGGAAGGAGGTGGCGCGTGGGAGAGGGTAGTGAGGTGGAGCGCGTTAGGGGGAGAATTGGGATTGAGCAGAAGCATGTTGGGCGTCGGTTGAGGGTGGGGGCTTGTATCGGAGTAGGGAACGTAGGGAGCGGTGCTGCTGGGGTTGAGAAGGTAAAGCGTGTGGAAGCCATCACCGCCGCCGGCAGCGGCGGCAGAAGCACCAGAAGATTGGATTTCTGAATTGCTACCATGAAAGAACGTCCCCATATCTCACTATCAATTCCCACAAAGAAAAAAGACGCTGTTATATATTATAATTAGTCTTCCCAAGCGTCTACGCAAACAAGACCAGGACAAATCAACTTGTTTTTCTGTGCTCTTTTCTGTCCGTCGACACCTGAATCAACCCATATGAACCTGAGTTTCAGTTAAGATGTTGAAAGTGAACGGAATCCGCCAATTGGGATACGAAACCCAGAAAATATCAGAGTAGAGTTAGATCAAGAGATTAGAAAGAAGAAGAGAGAAAATGAAAAGGATGGATGCAGAAACAAGCTGTGAGAGTGTCCGTACTTGGGCCAATAATGGATAAAGGGTAGAAAAAGGAAGAAGGAGAGAAGAACAAGAAGGAAGGAAGGAGGGTATAAAGCTGCTGTCTAAGGAGACGAAGTATCCATCATCACGAGAGAGCTGAGAAGACAAGAATTGGCAATTAAAAGCCTCCCTTTTGCTTTCACACACCCATTGGTTCTCTTCTCTGCAAATGCACTACCTCTCTCCTCCTCCTCCAATATTCAACTTTATAATTAATTTTTTTGAAATAACACATGTATATAAAAAGTAATAGTTATTTAATTAATTTAATTATATTAAAAATTAATTGAATTATTTAATATATTATACTTTTTCTAAAATATTATAATTATTTTTTTTAATTTCCTATTTTTCTATTTCTTTTATTTGATTATTATTCAAAAAATATAATAAATATAAACAATATATTTTATATTTATGATTAATATTAATTATATTACTATTAGAGCTAATATTACTGAAAGAGGAGTATTATGTTATATTTATTTAGCCGGGAAGTAATTTTCTTGTTTCGTTGTACACACTCTCACCGCCAATCGTAGCTCTCGCATATATATATATATATATATATATATATATATATATCCTACACACTATTCTGTGTTTGGTATATATGCACGCAAACAAATAGCATTGGGATCACAAAAAACGCCTTCCAAACACGCACTTATAGGAACCATCAAATTCCATTAAGAACGTAGAAATTAAGAACCAATTAACTTCTTGTTCAAAGTTGAAATCATCAGATTAATTAGGGATTAGAGAACAGGAAAGCAAAAGAAAAGTGGTAATTAAGTGGGGTCAGGCGTACATGACTCAAGAAAGCAAGACATGTACTAAGATTAAAATCTGACCTTCAATTTCATCATCACCCATACCTAACCATAACATCTTTCGTCTCTACGTAGTACGTACATAAACTTTTCTCCCTCGCTTTGACCTTTTTAATTTCCCTTTTTCCCTAATATGTAAAAAAGTCTCTATTTTATACTACCTTTTTCTATCTCTTTATTCTACAGTTCTTTATTTTAACATAGTTATCTTATTTGATCAAATTAACTTATTATCAAATCTAATTTAAAATAATTCTTTTAAAAATATTTTCTTCAACTACACATTCAAAATCAAAATTTTATGTTTAATCGGTCAAAGTCTATTCTATTTAGACTAATGCCAATTGGTTTTATTATGTGGTTCAATGCAAGGGTTAAGAAATAAAGCGTATGTATATGTATCAAGTGTATATGTATATATAGTAATGGATGACAATAGTGAAAGGAATAAACAGGCATGTAATAATCACTAATATCTGTTAATAGAAACTAAAGTATCTTTTTTTAGGAATTGATTTTTAACTTTCGAATGAAGAAGCTGTATGTATATGTATATGTATATGTATATGTATATGTATATGTATATGTATATGTATATGTATATGTATATGTATATGTATATGTATATGTATATGTATATGCAAACCCTCAATAATGAGGTGGGTAGAAGCACTATACAGACACCACTAAGACGGTAAACATGTGCCACACAAATTATATAAAAAATAATGCAAAAACATATCATAAACACCAAAGGTTGTCCCCACAAAACGTCGCCGTCGCTACATGAACCGGTCACACCCACCAATGAATTCTTATCTTTGCTTGGAAAGGTAAAATAGAAAGTTGGTTTCAATTAATTGCGATGGTTTAGGGCCACATCTAATTAATCACCTTGTCGGTCTCCCCAATAACATTATTGCTTTGGGTTTTGAATTCAGATTTTTCCATGTAATTAACCAAATTTAATTTATTTTCATGCACAAATAGTATAAAATTTGAAATAATCATCTTACAAGAAAAAGAGTAGGTGTGACATCTATTTAATAAAAAATAGTATAAAATCTTGAGTTGGTTTGGGCATGGACAAAACAGACCATTGGAGATACCAATGAGAAGAGATAAATAAGGCAATATAGAGTCTTTTGGAGAGACACAAAGAAAAATAAAAAAGAATTATTATAGATGAAATCATTAAATAAGATTTTTTGGTTAATAACTTATCTAAGAATTTAATTATTGATATAGTATAATAAATCATGCAATCTATATAACCGATATCATCTAATGGGATAAGGTTTATTTTTGTTGTTACAAATCAAATACTTAAAAGGTCATTACAATATGATGAGTAAGCTTGGGCATGCTACAATGGAGTATTAGTATTACTTGTTTTTTTAATAACTTGTTTAATTTTGATAACATGGTGATGATGATTAAACTTCAATAAATCAATAACTTAGCCATGAAGATAGTAGTAGTAATTCATAAGAAATGAATACACTTATCTCATATCATTATCCAGGTGACACTATTTAAAAAGATTTTTAACCCAAACTTTAGTTTAGAAAAATTTTAAAACAAACAGTCGTATTTGTCCAAAAGGGTTTTTGAATCAAATTATAGTTTAAAATTAAAGTTTTGGATAAACTATTGATACTAGTTTTTGAAATAGTAAAATAACTTATGAATTACTAATTACTATTTTACCCTTATTTTTTTCTTACACTTTCTCTCATCTCTCATATATCTTCTCCACTATCTCTCCTCTCTCCTCTCTCTATTTTTAATAAAATCATACATTTTAGTAATTTTTCAATTACAAAAGTTATTTTAGATAATAACTATTAAAATAGTCATTTATTCATAAATATTTTTTATAAGTTATTCTTTAAAAGCTTTTTTCTAAAAACTGTTCAAAAAAAAATTCATAAATTATTTTCTAAACTCTTATCTAAGCAAATCTTATAAAAGTGTGTGTGTATATATATATATTACTGTGCGTAAAAATTGTGTCCACTGCACCTTATTCATCAATGCCTTTTTACTGGAAAGCGACTTCTGAAAATCAGCAGCAAAATATACAATGTATAATCTCACATCATTCTATATATCATCAGTTGTCACGTCTCCCTAATAAAATATACACAAAACCCTTCCCTAACACTGGGTACCTAATTTTATATATTAATCACAAGCTGCGTGCTAAGGTAAGCAAAACTATATATAAAAAATGATTGATGGATATATATAATCACACACACACACACACATATATACACACAAAAACACTTGGAATTAAAGTGATATTTTATTTTTGTAACTTTATACTCAGTGCTAAAAACAAACGCTTAAAATAAGCTGCTAATTAAAGTGATTAGTGATTTTATCCATAAGGAGAAAAATATAAATTTAAATATTGAGAAGTATGCTTTTTAATAGAGGTAAAAACTCTTTATATTTTAAATTTTAAAAGGCATTACTCTTAAGTCCAAAGTGGCTCTATGATATCCTTCATCGTATGAAAAAACTGCACACTTAAAGTTGTCATTCTTGTTGCTGCAAAGAACGTTATTTGTAATTAAGATGCATATATGGAGTATAGACATAAGACAACAGACTAACGATAAGGAACTTGAGTCCAAGTCCAACTACTTATTAGGGGAAATTAAATAGTTTATGGTTATATGCTCTCAACACGAGCTAACTTGCAAAACGATCTTTTAAAGATAAATACACTCCTGAATCGTACAAATAATAATCATAATGCCTTTATATATATATATATATATATATATATATAGTGCACGTCTGGTTTAGCTTTTAAATAAACTCTTATAAAAAATAAGTTAAAAGCTCTTCTGAAGAAAAACTTATAGAAAAAAAAAGTGATTTTAAATAAAATAAATGTTTGGATGATTATTATCAAAATAAATTTTGTGATTTGTAAATTACCAGAAAGATTATGATGTGAATAAATAAATAAATAATATAGGTCATTGTTCATCTTGTTCCTCTTCTTCCTCTTCATTCTGGGTGACAGAGTCTTCACTTCCCGACTACTTCCTCTCCTTCTTCGCCTTCCTCCTCTCCTTCTTCCTCTTCCTCCTCTAAATTTGAACACGACGACAAACCAACAATAGACGATGGAAGGACCAGTGACACTTGACGAAGTAGTAATGGTGGAAGGACCAACGACACTTGACAGAGCAATAATGATGGAAGGACTAGCGATAGTCGACAGATGACTAGCAACAAACAATGAAGGGACTAGCGATGCTCGATGGAGGACCAATGACGCTCGACAGAGGATTAGCTACAGATGACAAACTAGCAACGAAAGGACCAACAACGCTCCACAAGCCACGGAGCAACAGAGTGAGAGTGAAAAGAGGAGAGAGGAGAATATAAAAAAAAGTATAGGCAAAATAGTCATTGGATAGCACATACACTCTTTTTCCCACTCAGAAGTTATTTTCTTCGGCTTATCTGAAACTATGATTTGAAAATATTATTTGCTCTATAAGCTCTTATAGACATTTGAAGGCTATTTGTTAAGCCTTTTTCAAACCTAGTTTGGAAATGATCCAAACGCACACAGTCATGCATAAATAAATAGGTAAAGTAGTATCTACCATATTGCTGTTATTTCTAGTTACATCTAACACCCTAATCTTATTTATTATACATTTAAATCTATAATATTATTTTTCTAATTCTTCCTAAACCCTAATTTTATATATAGTGTATTCAACACCCTAAACTATAAATAATATTAGAGTACTTGATATAACTGAAAAATAATATCATAGTGCGTTAGATGCACCAAGAAAATATCATCAAGATGTTGGACCCATCATAAATAAAATTAGGGAAATGGATGCTACTTTACCCTAAAGAAATAATACTCTTTTATCCATAATATAATACTTATTTAATTAATTTGATTAAATTAAAAAGTTAGTTAAATTAGTTAATATAGTATTTTTTTCTAAAATACCTTAATCATCTTCCTTAATTTTCTCCCTCCCTCTCTTACTTGATTATTATTCAGAACAAATTATTAGGGGTAATTGGGAGAAAATGGATAAATATAAGAAATTTATCTTATATTTAGGACTAAAATTAACTTTCTAATTATGTTATATATTAAGAATTGAAAGAGTATATATTATTTATTGGATTAGACATGAATACATCTTACACGCGCATATTAATAAAAAAAGATTGCAAAGTTTATATACTCGCTTGCTGTATTATTTATCAATGAAATCTTAATAATTACTTGTTTTAAATTATGATTGAAGATTTAAAAATTTAATCTAATTTTTCAATCATAATTTTATGATTTATAGAGTAAATATGTGAGATGATTTTTGTCTCAACTTATAAAAATATACTTATTAAAAGCAAATATAAAAACCTTACCGGATTCTGAGATGGCCGTACATCTTTCTATATATTGGAGTAGTCATTGTCCGTATGCAAAAAAGAAAAAAAAAAGTAATTTTCGTGCAAAAAAAAGATTTAACAATTAGATTGGGTATTGTTTATTAGCAGTAATGTTTACGGCTCATGAACTATATATTGATTAATTAAAATTTTGACATTAAAAGTGTCGACTAATGTCTTCTGAATTCAATAATACAGAAACTGAAAAATCTGTTATTTTTTTTACTGTTTTATGAAAGAAATAAAAGAAGAAACTACAAATATACTATTGAAATTTGAAAGTCAAAAAATCACAACGAAACTGATATTAGATTATATAAGCGTCAGCATGGGGGAAAAAGTAATGATTAATATATAACAAGACTCACAAAAAGGTATAGTTAGATTTTGAGTTCATTTATATGAAAACTTATAAGTCCTAATTAATTAAACTGGAATAGGTGGAGAGATGTGATTTCACTTCACATTACAACAATCAACTTGATTAACTTCATTTATCATATAAAACATCTAATCAGGAACCAAAACGACTCATTTAAGAAAAGGAATCTATAAGTAATTATTAAAAAGTGGATTACAGAAGATGATTGAAAAAGAGAGACTCATGGAGGCATATATATATCGCATAATTTAACTTAAGAACTTTCAACTTAAGATGCCCATGATGGGCACAAGGTACCTTTGTCTTTTTTCCCACTCGTTAAATATAATTTACCCATCACTCTCAAGCATCATCCCACCATTAGTGTTTCATTTATGATTGGATAAACTCATCATCAAACTTTGGTCTAAGTGGAAGGAATTTTAACCATTTAAACATGAAGTATTGAGTCATATAATGATATAATAAAAATATATCATTGATGCCTTCTTTGATACTCCTTTGGTCCTTAATATAAGACATATTTAACTAATTTAATTAGAATAAAAAATTAATTAAATTAATTAATATAGCATATTTTTTATAAAATACCATGATTATTTATTTTCATTAATTCATTCATTCACTCTCTTACTTGATTATTATCGAGGGAACACTAATAATGGTATTTTGGAAAAAATAGATAAATATAAGAAATATATCTTATATAGAAGAATAACATTAATTTTTTAATTAAGTCTTATATTAAGGACAGAATATTCAATTTGTAAAGTAGCAAGTTTCAAGTTTTTTCTCCAAAACACAAAAGTTCTATCTCCCTCCCTATTTTTTTATTATTCATACAATCAACTTTATCGCCTACATTTTTCTACGCATTGAGATAATTAAAGAGTTTCCAAGCCACCATTTATATATATATATATATATATATATATTATACGTATAACCTATAGCACATTGATAAGACACAGATTGTGTATGGTTTCTATAACATTTTGAGGGTTTTGTGACAATTTTACTATTCATTTTATACCTGCAATTGTGTTTGTGTGGAAATACATGGTTGTACTTGGCAATATGCTAATTTAAGGATAAAATGATAAATTAATTCTTTCAAACTGCCTATATGTTGTTCTTTAGTAACTAGTTGGACTTTTACAGTGAGCTTTGATGTTGAATTGCAGGTATTTTGGAGAAGAACTGAGGATTAATGTGAGAAGAAAAGATATCACAAGACAAAGAGAACCAAATCAAGGATGACAACCTCCATATACTTTAGTCGCGACCTCACCTCTTCTGAAAAATTTTCCTGCGTTCACATGTGCGACCAAAGAAGATAATCAATAAAGCTGCACGTTTTTTATTAGGTTAACCTGGATTTAAAAGGAGAGGGAAGTGGCAGGCAACTGGGAGGCTGATTTTTCACCTGATACAGCAAAGAAGCAGTACTCTAACATTCTCTCCACACTTTCTCCACAACCTACCCTCATATCTTCCATTATTCATCCTTCCATCACGTTTCTTTTTGCTTTCTTCATGGCATCACATATGAGCAGTGATTACAGTATAGCAGGAGTCATGAGAGGCTAAATCGTTAGTCTCTTGGTGATAGATTGCATATCTTGAGCTCATGGACTGCATTACACTGAGGAGTTTTCTATTTTGATCTCACGTTTTTCATATTTTAGAACTGCTAGATCTAGGGTTTTCATTGTATGGGTATGGATAGGATATCGATCAATTATTATGATATTAGATTTTGTAATTAAATTTGAATGATTTGGATGTTAGTTTAATATTAATATTTCGGTTTTGATTTCTAGATAATTCGATTTTTATCAATGATCTTTGCTAACTGATTCAATTGCTTGAAATCTATGATCATCGATGGATGATCATTCGAGGGCATCTTCATCATCTGATTTAATTACACGCTAAGTGATTTTTAAATAGCGCATTAATAATTTTTGAATTAACTTTGATCAAAGGAGTTTAAGGATTATTGATGCTTTAGACTCAATCAATCGATTGAGCTTTTATTTAAAACTTAGTGATTTTAAAATTTCCATATCATATTAAGAGCAATGATAGAAATATTTCTATCATCAAGAGTCTTTCTCAACATATTTCTTTATCAATCCACTTATTTTCTATCTTAATCAAAAATACAAAAAAAATTTACTTTACTGCACCCTTATTTTATTGCATCAAAAATCAACCAAACATAAACTCATTTTTACTTTCACTCAGGTTTTCAATGAATTTGTCATCAATCTGCTAGGGTTCCAATAAAAAAGGCTCCTTGAGAAGAATGATAGGGTTGTGCCTTATAATGCATTAATATGGTACAATTACTTTTATTTTAACAAGTCGAATGATGACAATCTGCGCTCCAAATCACACATTAAGATTTATCATCAATCCTTTATATAAAACATGTATATATTGATCATTATCAATTATATTCTCTACGAGATTTTATGTTTCAGAATCATTAAACAATTAGCTTAATGTCAAGGTTACTGTGAAAGTATCTCTATGGATAAATGTGTGTTTGGTTTGAAACAAAACTAGGATTTTAAAAAGGCTTCTGGCCTAAACTTTATTTTGGAGAAATTTTAAAACAAACAGTCATAAATATTCATAAGTGATTCTAGACTAAACCATAATTTAAAACTATTGTTTCAGATAAGCTCCTGGGAATAGCTTTTAGAACAGGAAAAATGACTTATGAACATTAAAAAAACTATTTTACCCCTACTTTTTTGACACACTCTCTCCTCTCTCCCTTTCCTCTCTCTTCTTGCCTCTTTCAACTTCTTCATTCTTACCTGCTTCCGTTGACACTCCTCTGTCTCCATCACATTTATCTTTGCTTCGCCTCTTCTCCATTTTCTCTGTCACTAGTTCTCTCCATCACCATTCTCTCTATCGTTGGTTCCCTCTGTTCTCTTCCTCGACACTCCTCTATCATGATAGTCACCGGAAGAAGGAAGAACCAGGAGAGCTCCGTCAGGGAAGAAGAGGAAGAAAAGTAGAGATGGCTTTATCACGAGTGAATAGAGGAAAAGGAAAGCAAATGGAACATTTTTCTGACTCCTTAAACAGTGATTTTTTTTTATTTTTTTCATCCCATACCTTTTCTAATAATTTACTAATGACAAAAGCTCTTCCGCTAATAACCATCTAAACAATCATTTATTCAAAATTATATTTTTAAGCTCTTCTCTATAAGAGCTTATCCAAAAATACTTTAATAGCACTTTTTTCTAGAGGTGCTAATGCTGGCTAGCCCGCAGTGGGTTGGGTTGGAGGCGAGCTGGTTTAAAGAGGCCCACCTCCAAGTGGGTTGGAATTATACTAACTCGAGCTTGCCAGATTTTGTTTTTTTTTAATTTTGTCCATTATGAATTTGTAACAATAACCTAAATAAAACTGTATACATATACATCACACAAGTTATTCATAAAAATAAAGAATTGAAAGATTACAAATATGAAATATATTAGTCTACATAATAGTTAACTAAAGTTTCATCTCTCAATATTAATTGGATTCGAACCATGATTTGAAACTGTCAAAATAATTATTTCTTTAGCTTTGTCACTGTCTACAGTCTACATAATAGTTAACTAAAGTTTCATCTCTCAATATTAATTGGATTCGAACCATGATTTGAAACTGTCAAAATAATTATTTCTTTAGCTTTGTCACCGTCTATAGATAAATCTATCACAAATAATAATAAAACAAAATGAATATATATAATAATATAAAGAAATGACTCAATGAGACAATCAGACAACGTTAGTATAAATTGTAATTATTATATTACTAATACCATCACCACTAGTACCACTTCCATTATTATCTAACGAGAAACCAAGCATCCAATTACAGGTACAAATAAGGGCCTTGACATTATCTGAAAGAAGACAACTTCTATACTTTGTGAGAACTCGTGAATCAATACTAAAAGATTATTCATTGGCCACTGCAGTGATTGGAATGCTAAGGATGTCAACTGCCATCTTTGAAAGACATAGAAAATAAGGAGAGTTATTCTTCCAATACTTTAAGACATTCATCTCTATAAACAAGTTAGGATCAAGTGTTGCTTCTTCCAAATAAAAGTCCAGTTCAGACTTTTCCAATGATTGAGTGTTTTTGCTGTTGCATTGAAGATAATACTACATCATATAAATAAAGAAAGTATTGGTAAAATATGAAGCAAAATAACATTTTAAGACATAGTAAACGAAGAGTTGCAAATTTACCCCAAAAGCTGTGGTGTTTAAATAATTATACTTTCTAGCACTAGTACTCGGATGAAGAGGATGTCGAACTATTGGCACATCTTGAGTGACCAGTAGCATCAAAAGAACTAGCAGAACCAGTAGCATCAAAAGAACCATAGTGGATTGAAGTTGATGATGATCCCACATTCAAACTTTTCTTTTTATACTCATCGAAAACACAATATAACTTATTCCTAATATATTCAAATTTTCATTATGATGTATGGGATCAAGTTGTGAATAAGAAAACCTTATGATATCAAACTTCATATGTGGATCAAGAATGATTATAATTGCAAGGATGACACTATAAGCACTCTAATATTTGTCATACTTAGCAAGCATTCAGTGAGCCATTTCTCGAAGCACAAGATCATCATTATGCACATATTCTTTTAGCAATAACTCAATCTCTAATATTTGAATGAAGTACATGTTAGAAGTTAGATATGATGACCCAAACATTAACTCTATTATTGCTGCAAATAGAGACAGCTGTAGATCTCCTTTGCTCTTGACCATTCTTCATTTGTTAATGCACGAGGAAAGTTGTCATCATGGATAGCTAATTTTGCAAATGCACATTGTTATGTAATTGCACTTTCAAGCATGGCATGTGTTGAATTCCATCTAGTTGCCACATCATGCCTTAAACCCATAGAAGTCTTAATAACAACTTGGTCAACATATTTCTTGAAATTAATTACCCTTACCTCTGATGCCCTTACATATATAATACTCTCCCTGATCTTTTGCACAACAATACTTACTACCTTCAACCCCTTTTGAATTATAAGATTAAAGATGGGACCACAACATCTCACATAGAAAAACTAATCATTGAATATCAAGGGATCATTCAAATTCAGCATGTCTTTCAAAATATTTTGCATATTATCATTTGCTGCAGCATTATCCACAGTAATAGAAAACACTTTTCTTTCAATCCCCCAGTCCTCCACAATTTTATTCAACTTGTTAGCCAATAGTGTGGAGGTTGAAAGTGTGTGAAAGCAAGTATTTTTCTATTAAGACTCCATTTGTCATCAACAAAATGACCAGTCATGCAAATATATCCCTCACCAGTTCTTGCAGTCCAACAATTAGTAGTTAAAATATCCTACCATGACTATGTGCTGTTGATTTTTTCACAATTTCCTTTTGTTTAAGATAAAGATTCCAAACATCTACCACATCAATCTTCCTAGATATAAACTTACAATCTAGATTCAAAAATTGACACATTTCCCTAACCCCTTCATATTCAACATAAGAATAGGGAAAATCATATAAAACAATACTCTTAACTAGAATTTTTTGAAATCTAGTACTATCAAAGTATCTACTTCTCACCTTCTTAGCTTGGTCTAGTATTATAGTACTAATGTCCCAAAATTTTGGGATTAACCGACATGATTCCATATGACGCCAAAGGGTTAAAGTGCCATATTGCTTACCCCCACTGTAAAAGCTTTTCCACAACCATTACATGTAGCTTTTTCTTTCCTATCTTGTTTTCCAATTCTAGTAAAATATCTCCAAACATCATATGTGCATTTTTTAGCCTTCTTTGCAACATTATCATCCATAGAATGTTCTTCATTTTGAGATTTTTTTTATTTGCTCCATCAGTAACATTAGTTTGAGTTTGAGCTTGCATTTGAACCTCATTTTGAACATTATTATCACACATCTAAAAAAAATCACAATAAAAGAATAATTTAGAAACCATTACCATAATACCACATATCTGCAAAATAAACAGAAAATGGAATGTGGGGTGTTGTCCCAAACAGAAAAAATTTAAAACAGAACCACAAACACTTAAGCCCAAATAGAACAAATTTCAAATAAATTTCATTTGCTCCAATACTAACATACCTTGAAGTAAAGCTAGAGAGTTTAGAAGGCGAGCCCTACTGACTACTGAGGAGACAGGCCAAGAAACTAAGAAAAGGATGTGAGTAACACGATGGTGAATGGGCTGAGGGCTGAGGAGAGGAGGCGACGGTGAGGGGTTGTTGGCTGAGGAGAGGAGACGACGATGAGGGCTAAAGGCGACGGTGAGGACTGAGGGCTGAGGAGAGGAGGCGACAACAAAGACTGAGGGATGAGGAGAGGAGGTGACGTCGAGGACTGAACTGAGGGCTGAGGAGAGGAAGCTCGATGCCGCTCGCTGAACTCTGAATTGTCGAGTGTCGACTACAGAAGGGAGGGGCAAGGGCCACTGAAATCTAAAAATTGAAGAATGGAAGAGTTAGAGAAGAGTAAAGTTGAATATGTATTTATTTTAAAAACTAAAAAAAATCAGGCTAACCTGCCAACTCGGCGGGTTAGCCCGCCTCAATTATGGGTTAGGCACCAAAATGGGTTAAGAATTTTCCAACCCAACCCCCAATTTTGGGCGGGTTGGGCTCGCAAATTCCCAACTCTACTTTTCTCTAAAAGCCTATGCAAATAGGCCTTAAGTTGCTCAACAACCATTCATATATATATATATATATATATATATATATATATATCTTTCATTTAAATATGCAATGGATTTTTTATATTGTAATGAAGCCAGCTACTAAACTTATTAATGGTAACAAAATCCTGATCTTATTATAGAGTTTCAATTTTTCTTTGAGGAAAATCATGTATATTTAGAGGGTTTATAATTTAAGTTGGAGTCTCTAGCTATTGGGCTTTACGAAATATCAGATAGTAATAAAGATAATTAATCAAATATATTAGAGTATAATCTGAATAGTGGTTCAGGGAGCTCAAAATCATAGGAATAGTAAAGGTAAAATACTGATTAAAATAGAACATTTAATTAATTCAGATATAATTTCTTTTTTCATGTTGAAGCGGACCCTCACCAAAACGCATCGCAACTTTTGGAAGTTGTGAAAACAGGAAAAGGCACACATGAGCAGTGAGGAATTGATAATGATTAGATTCCATTTATGACAAGTAAACCCAATTAATTAAAAGTTTATTAGTTATGTAAGATTATATATATGTACTTATTACTTTAAATATATAATTAAAAATGTTAGTGTGTGTAAAATCTAGAAAATGAGGAGCAAAAGAAAAGAGTGTGGGGGGATGTGATAGGTGGCAAAGTGAGCACTGAAGAATTTCACTTGGAAATTAAAAAGGAGATTATTAGGGGTAGCTCCATATAAATGAGTGCTTATCCGACCAACCTTATAGTGACATTTGCATGGTGGCCAAAATAATCATTGTGTTATATATTGGTCCACCAAAAGTTAATTTAAAAAAAAAAAAACCTCTTTTCTCTCTCTCTCTCTACCCCTCGCCATTAAAAAAAGGCTACATTATCTATCCCATCTCCTTGCTTTTTAAAAATCAAACCCCCGAGAACGATCCATCACACGTCACTCCCAACACTCCCATTATATATATATATATACTATCACCCCTACCACACTATGTGTTTTCTTATTAAGAGTATTCTTAGCCCGCAACTAAAAACTAATTCTTTTTAAGATATAAAGATCACATAAAATAAAACAAAAACCCTCAATAATAATGAACTGAATTTCTGGGTATTGGTGTCACTCAGTCTACCGTAGCTCTCCCATCAAAATTATACATGATTAAGTAGATTGAATAAAAACCCTAACTTGAACTAGGTTTAAATTGACTAATGGGTCACACTCAAAATATTTGAATTAGAAAACTAATTTAATAAATTATATATGTATAATAATTAAGATATCTAACAATAACATGTTTAAGAGATCTTAATTATTAATTCCTACCGCTTTAACTTATAGTACATTTATACTAGAAATACCACTCTTGCTTATTTATATCACATTCTTGTATATCAAGAAATATATTAAATTGATAAAAAAAATTATACTTATACTTATTGAAGAAAGGGTATTGAAAAAAAATTATTAATTATAAATAATTTTTTTATATTCAATATGAGGGTAAAATTGAAACAAAATGTCATTAGTTATTGAATAAATTACTTATATTTAGGAATAAAGTTTTTTACTCCAAATAACTTTTACAGAAGAAAAGATATTGTTATATCGGTACTCTCTGTAACATTTTGCAAGAGACGAATGAAAAGAGGGGGAGAGAGATTGGGTCCGACAGGAGCTGGTAATGAGCAGCTGGGCAAATAGACCACAAAGGAATAGTTGTTGTCTTGGCTCATTCATTGGCTACAAAGCGTGGGTCTCTCTGTGTGGTACCTCTATATATCTCATCCCAAACCCAATGCCCTGCCTAGCTAGCTAGCCCTACTCCTACCCACTCTTAACCACGCACCTAACCGCCCGTTTGCTTCGTTGCAAATCTGGTAATGGAAAAGGAAAATTGTGATTTTCCATCAACAAGTCACGTTTGGTTTACCACTTTGGCAGGAAAGTATTTCGTGGGAAGATGAAATTTTCCCTCATAAGCTAACCAATTTTCCAGTCGCAGGTGAGAAAATATGAAAGACAAATTTCCCCTCAAAAAGTGTAAATGCAAAGTCACACCTGAATTCTAGCGACTTCCCCTTTCACTTCCGTTCAAAGCTGAAGACCGGCGACTTCTCTTTCACTTCCGTTCACACCTGAACTCCGACGACTTCCCTTTTCACTTCCGTTCATTATCATCAAGGAATTTCGTCGAACTCTGAACTCCAGATTATCAACGAAGGAGGGAAGAAGAGGGTATGATTCCATACTCTTCCTAGAGGAATGATGGCTGGGACAATGAGTAAACGTTTTCGAGATCAAGCAAATTCAAACTCTCCCACTTCTGCTCTTTACTCTCTGTTTAGCACTTCAAAAATAGCGTGGTTTAACAAAATATAGTTGTACAGAAGTCACAACAGCTACAAGTGTAAAATCAAATTTCCTAATGCTAATGGAGCTCATTGACGCTAATGGCATGTTCAATGTTGCTGGGTTTAATGTGTTAGATTCTATATTTTTGGTGATGACAAATTGATTAAATACTCAATTCTAATTTAAATAGTTTATTCTGATTAAGTCATATATATATAATATCTATAAATATGATAAAATATATTTAAATATAAAATCTATATTTTATCATAAAAATATTTATATTATTTATTTTGAATTATATATTTTTATATTATGGGCCTATTTTGATATATTTTTAGAAAAGGGTTTATAAGGGAAAAAAAGCTTTTAGATAGCTTTTGAAAAAGAGTTTAAGGAAAAAAAGTGATTTTGAATAAATAAGTATGTGGATAGTTATTTCCATAATGACTTTTATTATTAATAAATTATCAAAAAGTGTATGAGATAAAAAATATATATTAAATTTGAAATCAGTTGTTCATGTAACCTTCTTCCACTACCGCTACCAAAGAGCAATACGGCAGTGACAGTGAGCAACGACCCAACAACGGTGAGCAGTGACTCTTGGCGAGGAAGACGACAAATATGGATAGTGACTGTGGAGGAGACTCATGGCGACGACTTGTGACAGCAACTCCTAGCGGTTACTCGTAGATAGCAACTCCTGGCAGCGACTTGTGGACAACGACTTTGGTGGCCAAAAAGTCAACTTCACGGAGCGAAGGAGAAGCAAAGAGAATGAGAAAAAGGAGAGAGAGGAAAAAAATAAGAGTAAAATAGTAATTGGGTAGTCCATAAACTCTTTTACTATTCTAAAAGCTACTCCTAGTAGCTTATCTAAAACTATAGTTTGGTCCAAAAATCTTTTTAAACAAATATAGCTGTTTATTTTAAAAAAAAAATCAAATCAAAGTTTGGGCCAAAAGCCTTCATAAAACCGTAGTTTGATGCCTTTCCAAACATGCATTATATCTAAAATCTATATATATTTTATCTAAATACAACATAATATATTTAAAATTAATATATATTTCTTATTCTCCCATCTTATAGTCACTCACCATCGTTCTCTCCTTAAAATTCGATTACAATTATAGAAGCTAGTATTCAAATTTTCTGATCAAGAGGAGAGAAAAAACTAAGTTCAATTTTGTAGTCTATTTTTTCTTAATAAGACATATATATTGTTATTTTTTAATAAAAAATTCTATAATATTTTTTGTCTTTTCTCTTTTTTATAGTAATCACTTGAATCAAAACTTTTTGTATATATTACTTCTTCTACTTGTATGTATAACATAAATAAATTCGAGGAATATCCTTTTGAATTGGTGTATATGTGGAACATGGTGGCTCCTTTATAGGAAGGTTATATCCTTTTTTGTATTTTTTTGCTTTGTTTAGTCTTTTTTAAAGTGGTTGCTATGTAATTTGTTACTTTTTTATGCATTTAAATATATAAATAATAAATTATTAAGTATGCAATTTCTTCTCATTACATGTTATTATCTCTGTAACTCTGTATGAGAAAGATGTTTACATGTTATGCTTTTAATATTATATAGGACAAGTCGCTATATAATTTCAATGGATAACATGAACAACAACACAATTGAATCTACTCATCCTCAAGAACCACAATATGAACAACAAATTAAGGAAAATAACAATAATACCTCTTAACAAGTAGTTTCAAGTGCTGACGAAGATTTTATGATCACAAAAAAGTGGAAAAAAACTTCAAAGGTATAGAAAGATTTTGAAGAAGTTGTACTTGATGATGATGTCAAGAAAGCAATGTATTTGTATTATAAGGAGAAGTTATGTACTTGTTAAAAGAGAGCTAGCACTAGCTATCTTAAGAGGCATTTAGATATTTGCTTGCAACAAAAGTTATTTGTCTCTCAACAAAAAAAAAATCACTATACAATTTCACCCATCAAATGAATCAACAATTAATCCATTTATTGGTCCTGGCATTAAATATTTCAATAAAAAAATGATAGAAATCATAGTTATTTCTATCATTGTGTATGAGCGTCTTTTTAGCATGGTAGAAAATGTAGTTTTGATATGAGAATTTGAATATGCAAATCTAGATTTTAGAAAATTCAGTCGTAAAATAGCAAGAAGTGATTGTCTCAAGTTATATAAGGCTGAAAAGAATGCTTTAAAAAATATATTGAAGAATGTGAGCAAGGTAAGTATTACGACAGACATGTGGAATTCAAGTCACCAAGTAGCTAAATATATAGTTATCACTAGCCATTTTCTTAATGCTACATAGAATCTTCATAAGAGAGTTTTGAGTTTCGTCAAAGTTCTTACTCCAATATGAGGAGTAGATATAGCAAATTTAATTTTCACTTGTTTGAGATCATGGGTATTGAGAATAAAATCTTCTCGATTTCTATTGACAATGCTAGTTACAATGACTCTTGCTTAAGAAATTTAAAGGAGAACTTGTCATTGACAATAAATTGGTGATTGGTAGGCAATTATTTAATGTTAGATGTTGCGCACATATTCTAAATTTGTTGGTACAAGATAGTCATAATAGTATTAAAGATATCATTTACAACATTCATAAAAGTATCAAATTTACAAATGCCTCATATGCACGGCTAAAATATTTGTGTAAAGTTGTAGAGTTAAAGGGTTTGAAAGAAAAGAAACTTATTTTTTATTATCCTACAAGATAGAACTCTACATTCTTGATATTGATGACTACAATGAAATTCAAGCACTCATTTTTAGCTTATCATGAAAAAAAGCCACATTATACTTATGCACGTGATCCTGGGCATTAGGAAAAGATTGAGAAGATTTGTCATCTCTTACAAGTTTTTAATGATATCACTCATGTTATCTCAGGTAGTGAATACCCTACTGCTAACTTATATCTCATTGCAGTTCATAGGGTGAAACAAGTTATTGATGATGAAATAGAATCTCCTAACTTATTCATGAATGCGATGGCAATACCTATGAAAGGAAATTTTGATAAATATTGGGGGAATGCAACTTGTTGATAGCTATTGTAAGTATTTTGGATCCAAAGATCAAATTAGATGCTATTGAGATAAGTTTCCCTTTGATATATAAACTGGAAAATAAAGCTAAGTAGAATGTGAAAAAGGTGAAAATGACATTAGAGGATTTATATATATGTTGAGTATATGGAACATATAAAGAAGACTCATCCTCTACATATGGTGAAGTCAATGGAGGCCACTACCTTGACAAATACTAGTGCACGACAAAAAAATAATAGAATGCAACGAATGTTGAACATGGTTCGACAAATATATTTAGTTCTTCCTACTAAATTAGAGTTAAAAATATATCTTAACGATGATCCTTATATTATTTCTCTTAATTCTTTTTCATCTTTCTATGCCTTAGAGTGGTGAAAAAATAATAGTACAAAGTTTAAAGTTTTATGTAGGTTAGCGTATGATCTATTGACTGTCCCTATCTGCTGTGGCATCAAAATCCACATTGTGTCGAGGAAAGAGTGATTAATAAATATCATGCGAGATTGAATGAATAATCTATTGAAGTTCTTTTGTATGGTGGGGATTGGTTTAGTCACAAATATGGATTGAAGAGAAAATAGAAGGTATAAATATAATATTTTATAATTGTTTATTTTTATATTTTATTCATGTTAGTTGGATTTTTTGTGGACGGGTTATTTATTTAAAATTAATTTTTCTATTGGGCAGGAACCATACGAAAATGTGGAGATTATATTGAAGCCTTAATAAAGTCATACTAATGTTATTGTGTTGTTCAATTTTAATTTCGTAGTAACATTTTCATTAATATGCAGATTGTTTTATTATTGTGTTTTAATGGGCTCATTTTTTTTAGACTGAAACTTTATATCTCATCTAATAACTATTTACAACTTATTAAAAAAATTATAATAATTATGTATATTCTGTAAATATGCTTTTAGCCTATTTAAAATATTTTATTTATAAATATGTAAACTTTGAAGCCTAATAAGAGCATATATTTATATAAATTTAATCAGCTAAAAGCCTACTTACAACCTTCAATACTTGAAATATGATACCCTTTTAGAGGCCTACATTGTAAATATGCATAGGAAAAAATTTAGGTGTGGTAGGCTTTCTACATGCTCAAGCCTAAACCTAAAAATAAGCATGTATACAAGCCAAGGTTCAGACTTTAAATACTTATTACAAGCTAAAGCCAGTTTAGCCAAAATCTGATTGACCTACTTTTATCCCTAAATAGAAATAATCCCTCAACAATTTTCACACAATTGGATTTCTTAACACGTTAGTTGCAACATAGTTTAAATTTGAAAAAAAAAGTTGCTGCACGATAATATATTGGAGAGAGATTTGTGGGATTAAACCAATGAAAATTGCTCACAAAATCCGCAAGTATCGCACCTGAAGATTTTGGGGATTGGATTTGTTGATTTTATTTATTTTACTTTATTTGTTTAATGTATTTTGAGCAGCTCAGTTTCATTATTTTGGGGTTTATAAACGTATCATTCGGGAGCAAATAAACTGCAGCATCTCTTCTGCTAGTTCATATCGTTAGTTTTGTTATTTATTTTTGTTTTTTATGTAATTATTGTTAATCATTTAATATTTATGTAAATTTTATATTTATATTTATTAAATTATAATTTTTATGAATTATTAATTATCATATGAGTAATTGAATTTTCAATATTTTTATTTTTAAATTAGAACATGAATTTATTATTAAATACTCATAAAGGTAATATGGTCATTTGTATGTCTTCCTAAGTAATTTTTTATCACTTTTAACCAACCAAACATAAAATTTCTCATTAAATCATTTGTTTCTGGTGCGAACTAAACATCCACTCAGTTAGTATTTTTCCATTCCATTCATTTCGGTTTCACCCCATTGAAACAAATAGGCTTTAAGTACTCCTGTAATCATTATGATAATGCACCAACTAACAGGATATTTTTGGTCTTTACTGTAAAGCACCAACAATTTTATTAATTACAATTTTTCTATTTTACCCTTGTCATTCATTTGTATTCAATATTTTGTGAATGATATTAGTCCAATATTGTTTTTTAAAGAGTGGTAAAATTAAAAAAAAATATAAATTTAGTACAAATTTAATTAGTTGACTTTAATTTCTTGGTACATGAGAAGTAGTCAGATGTACCTTATAATAAGTATCAGAAAGACTACATATATACTCTTTCCTTAAACCTCTCATTCATGAGTTCTAAATTCCTTGTACATTATCTCTAGTAACAATGGCCACGACAAGAATGATCCCCATTTTTGTCCATCTGCTCCCAATGGCCCATCTCTTCATTATTGTGCTATACGTACCAGTCTTGATATGATTAACATCAAATTGGTATTAAACGTAACCCAACCAATAATGCAGAGAAAGTGCCTTCTTTAAGCATGGAATCAAACAGTCTTCATCAAAGAAAGCTCTTAAGAAAGGTTCGCCACATAATAAAAAGAAACCCACTTTCTCTCCGTCCTTGGATTTTACCTATAAATCATGTCCTGTGTCTGACAGCAGCTTCTGTATCTGTTCACTTTTCCTCATTTGTGATTGGGAAGTTGGTACATTTCTTTTTAATGCAAATGAATATTGGAGCAACTAGAGCACTAGCACACTGGCAGAGAGAATCGATTTTATATCAAAGTTATTAACGAAAGGGTTAAAGAAAGTGTGCGGCCGGGAATATCTGAGTATGGTCAATTCGTACATTTCTCCACATGAACGTACCCTTTTGTTCTTAAACAGTGAAATGTCAGGGAAGCTAAATTGGCAAGCCATATTCCACTTCGCTTCTTGCATTCCCTCCAAAGTTCAAAGTGGAACAAATTGTCTTTTCAGCAAGTTTTGCTTATAATTGAGTGCCTAAAGCTGAAATGGGAAGATGCTCATCACTGCTCATGCATCGTCCCTCTTTTTCTTTTGCTTTGATTATCCAAAAAACAAAATACAAGAAGAACTTCGCAAGTGCTAATAAGTATACGTATTTATAGTTTATACACCCATGTACTGAGGGTAGTTTGATGATGAGAACAAGAATTTAAAAACTGCTGCGTTTAAATACTTTTTTCTTTAAATTAAAGTAGCAGACAATTATAAAGATGATTGAAGTCACAACCTTTCATTTATAAAGGAATTTATATATAAATATAAGAGTTACATAAAATATTTATTTTAATCTTAAATATAAAATCATAATCCATTTTGTTTAATTTTTTTGTCTAAAATATCTCTATTAATTACACATATATATTATTAAAGGGGTTCCCAATCAAAGAGTATTTTCAATACATAAATAACTAATTTAACTAATTTTTTAATATTAAAAAATTTAGTTATATAAGTTTTATATTAAAAATAGATGTAATGTTATATTACAAAGCATTCACATTACATTCAAATACTTGGATCTATGACCATTTCATGTTACACAGAAATAATATATATATAGACATATATATATAACCATTCACATGATGTCTTTATCTTAATGTGACTCAGAATCAATAAGTATTTCCAATACATATTATTAAAAATGATAGTTTATGGGAACTAAAATAAATTTATTATAAATAATTAATATAACTAATTTTTTTAATATATAAATTAATTATCTAATTTTTATATTAATAATTGGAGATACAAATACTAGATTACAAAGACATTCACATTACGTATTCAAATACTTGGATCTATCATTTCATGTTACATAGAAATGGAAAATAACTAACATAGAATTAGTCTAATATTGTAAAACTAATTTATGCTAAAAAAATTTAGTCTAATATTATAAGATTAATTGGTCTCGAGTTTAATTCTTAAAAAAAAATATGCTAAAAAGAATAGTCACAAAATTTAAAATTAGATATATAATAATGGCTAACTGCTCGTCAATTGTTTGCATGCTCCACTCTATATTGCAAGCTTAATTATTATGGATTGGTTCTGGTCAATCGAGAGTCACATCCCTTCCTCAAAAAATTCCCATGAAATATAAAATTAATAAAAACAATACAATCTTTTTCTTTATAAATTAGTAATTGTACTATAAATTGTTGGCCCAACGGAATTTAAACCATTGCTCCCCAACGCCCAACCCCCTTTAAGAGATTTTTTTTTTATTGTCTACTTAATTTATTAGAATTTTACTCTGACTATATCTGGATTCGATTCGTGTCGCATACCTAGTTATGGTGAGTGAATCTTCTAACAGAAATTTTTTATATATGCTAAGACTCAAACTCGAGAACTCACTTAAACGATATCGAACCGTTTATCACTCAAACTAATCCCCATTAGTTCCTCTAAGAGAATATAATTACAGAGAAGGACGCATCCCCTTTGAAAACTAACGTAAGAAAAAAAAGAGATCTGACATGGATTGATTTATGTTACAATATATTATCATGTCACATTGCCTACATATGACTACATAAGAGGAACGTATGCTAATTTATCAAAAATATAAAAATTAGTTGATTTTTTATAAAGATTAAAAAAATTAAATAAATAAGTTAATTATGATCAAATTTAATATCTCAATATGAATTCATATTATATACTCTTCATCTATTTAAATTAGTCTTATAACTCTTATATTAGGTATAGTTAACTGATTTATTTATATTCTTTAATCTATTTAAAAATAGTCAACTAACTCATATATTTAGAATTAGAGATAAATGCCTTATGCTTATATATTCACCATAATAATCACGAATCAAGTAAGTGCATAATCTCTTAAGTTAATCATCTGCCAAACACAGCAATTAGGTTGCTAATTCATGCCTCTTAAAATAATATCAAATACTACAGTTATATGAAAAAAAATAATCTTTTATCTTATAGTTTTGATTCAATTGTAATTCAATTTATATATTTTGACTTTGTGCAATTATATTCTTATAATTTTAACTCAATTGTAATTCAATTTTTAAACTTTAATTAACTACAACTCGATCTCTATAGTTTTAATCATTTTATACTTTAGTCCTTAAACTGTGTTAAGTATATAATTTTGTTTTCTAAAACACATATACTAATATTTTAGATAGTTAAACTATAAGGATTGAGTTGTATTAAATTAAAGTTTAGGAATTAAGTTACAACCGAACAAAAACTATATGGACCAAAAGATTAACTTTCACTCGTTACTCTCTTCGATTCTAAATATAAAAATTAGATAGAGAGTCAACTTTGGTCATAAATATAATATCATAATCTACTTTATCTCCTAAAATTTTAATTCTCCTCCAAAGTATCCCTAACTATACGATTACACATATTAAGAAAATTTATAGTAAGATTAGTTCAAATGCACATAACTAAATAGGGTATTTTAAGAAAATTAATATGCAATAATTATAAAAAACTAATTAAATAATTTTTTAATCTATCTAAATTAGTTAAATAAATCTTATATTTATATATATGAGTTAGTATATTGGAAAAAGTAATATAGTTTCAATAACTCAAGTGCTGTTACTTCATCATCGTTAATGGATTAACAATTTTACATATCGCTCATTTTATATTAACAATTGAACTAACCTCAGGTTCATGCCAAAAAAGAAAAGAACTAACCTTAGGTTGCGTAATGGATTAATAATAAGCATATATATGATGATGAGCGTATATTTGATTAGTAATAATTAAAATGATGCAAGATGTGTATAATAGTATTTTTTAATTTTTAATATAAGAGTTAATTAATTTTTTTTAGATAAATTAAAGAAGTTAAATAAATTAATTAATTATAAATAATAAAAAATTAATTAATAAATATATATTAATTAAAGAGTATATAATATAAATAATAGATTAGATTTATTTATAATTAATATTTTTATTTTTTATTTTTTTAAATTAATTAATTTTTATATTAAAAATAAAAGGAGCAGAACCATTAAGAAAATTGTAAACTAAACAAATGGATGAGGAAAAGGAAAGAGAAGGAAGAGGAAGGAACACGTTGAAATATTCGAGAGGAGAGGAGAGAGCGAGAGAGCGAGAGCGGTTAAGGCCTGGCCACGCTTTTAAACGCACTAATTGAAGGGCTAAGCTACTGTGGGCCCACCTTCACGTGCCCACTTTTTCGAAGTCGGTGGACTTTTGAATAAAACAATGCCACCATTGTACTCTTTTACACGTGTCGCCCATATAGGCTAAGTTTCCTCCATGTGGGGCCCACTTTAAGATTCGTCGTACTCACACCGCGTCGATCTCTTTAACCGTATTTTTGTTTTTCCGTCTGTACCATTGTTTTTTACTTTTCTTGTATGGTGATTTTTTAGCCTTTTCAATTTAAATTAAATATAGCTAATTAAGAGGGGAGGAGGGTATTGGCACAACAATGAGGTTGTTATTATGAGATTGTTGGCTTAAATGTTATAAATAATTTTTTTTATTGTAAAGATAAAGTTTTATACTCTTTCTATTTATAAAATAAATCATTTTAATTAATTTATATAAATTAAAAATAATAATTACTTTCTTTATTATGTTTTAAATTGAAATGTTTATCTTAGTTTTATTTTTGTAGACTAAAAATAATAAACAAAAATTAATACTTTTTCTCTAATCTCTGTCTGCCTTTTCAATGTCTAAAACACACTATCATTTAAACAAGTATTAATTACAAGAATAAAATTAATAACTAAGTATTAATTGTTATGGAAATTATTTATATTGTAGATTGGAAGGAATGCATATCTCAATTCTCATGATTTACCTAATAAAAGCTATTACATTGAGCCAAATTTTATAGATTATTAAGAGGTTTGTCCATATGTTTTTAAATTCCACAATTCATGTTTTTTTTATATTTTTAATATAAAAATTATTTAATTTTTTGAGTAGATTAAAAAATTAAATAAATTATTTAATTATGATTATATATAACCTATTAAAATAAATTTATATTATATATTTTTTAATATAATAAAATTAGTTAACTAACTCTTATATTAATTATAATTAACTAATTAATTTAATTTTATTAATCTATTAAAAAATTAATTAATTTTTATATTAAAAATTGGATATTATTGCATTTTTTTTTGAGATGTAAATATTGTAAAAGATCAAATCTAATTTATTTTGCTTGTCTAAGAGCAAAAGGGGGAAGTGTATTCGTGCCACCACCCCACATAAGGATGAAAGTTGTGTTAGAAGAAAGAGAAATTACCCCAAACAAATATGAGAAAGGAAGAAAACAAACTTATTAATCTTAAAACAATAGGAGACGATGTCACAATATTTTTTAAAATTGAAAAACTCTACAAAATGATTTTTTTTTTTTAAAAAAAAAGAGCTAATTAGGGTATAGTACTAATTTGATATGGTAGATTAAAACTCAGAGAAACGGTTAACAATTTCGGGTGTCCCATGATTTCAAAAGAATGTTATAGTTCTAAAGAAAGTCAGAATTTAATTATTTCAATCGATGACTAAGAATCAATCAAACGATTAGTGGGTCTTCGAACCCAATTCAATTATTGTTGACAAAAGAAAAAAAAAACACAATTCAATTATTTTTGTTACTGTTACTATTTTGTGGATATTTAATTATTTTTCCTGTTTGGGCCCCACAGATGTCCTCCTACCATTGGATGACGTGTCATTTCACTGTGGGTTTCTCTTCCTCGTATTACCGGACTGACACGTTACTTAAGGCCGTCTTTTACAGAAAATTCCGGGATCCAACTCTAGCCGGCCAGCATTTTTATGTTATTTAATTATAAGCCCTTTCAAAATATTAATATTAACATAAAATTATACTATTAAATATTCTTATAATCTTAAATATAAAATTTAATTAAAAAATTAATTTTAATTATATATATAATTTATTTTTATTTTTTAAATTATTATTAAATATTTTGTCAATAATAACTAAATAATTAAATAAAAAAGGATTAAAAAATAATTAAGATGTTTTAATAAAAATATATTATAATAGCTAAATTAAATAATTTTTTTAATTTAATTAAATTAATTAAATATATTTTATATTTAAGACTGGATGAATATTAACAAGAATGCCAAATGGCTAAATATATTTTTTAAAATTTTTATTTAAAAGTGTGTAAATTTTAAATAATTGTATAATCATCTACCTATTTATGTAATAGTTGCCTATTGTCCATTAATCAATTATCTTCTTTGTGAATGCAATAAGAAGCATTTTGATGCGATTGGAAGGTGATTGAAGAAGGAAGAGAAAATTTAAAAAAAAAAATGAGCATTTTGGGGTTCAAATAGTGATTTCAAGCATTCAAGTTCCAGACTAAAATCAAATCTTTGATTATTACAAGATTATGTTTGTGCATGGGTTTGGAGTTCAAATTGGGTCTACGATGAATCTGACTTGCTTGGGTTGTGAGAAGTATTTAAATGATGTTTAGATTGTAGAATCAAAATTGTTTTTATAGATTATTTAAACAGATTTAAATGGTAGAATAATGGGAATTTCTAATTTTGAACATTTGCTACCATCCCAACCATTTAATAACTTTTTTTAACAAAATCTTAATACTACCGTTAGTCTTTTTATATAAATTAAAGAAATATAATAAATTAATTAATAAATATTAATTTTTAGATATAAAACTATAAATGCAAAAAAGAGATAAAAATATCATATTCTTAATTAAGTATGGGTAGATTTAAAAAAATTTAACATCTTATGACAGATTTAATAACTTAGTTGTTGTTTTTTTTCTTGTGATTTAGTTGAAAGTCTTTTATAATATCGATGCGAGAGAATAGTTGATTAATTTTGATAAATTAAAGAGTATATAATATAATTTTTTTAATAAATTGGATTTGATATTAATCAACTGATTTATTTAATTTTTTTACTCTACCTAAAAAAGTTAAGTAGCTATTATATTAAGAACTAAATAAATTATTTATTTTGAAATAGAAAAACTAAAATATTTCATACTCTTTCTATGAGACATTTGTTAAACGAATTTAATGTTTTAGCTATTGTGACTTACTCTTCTGATCCTATTTATATAGTAGGAAAAAATGTTTTCATATGAATATTTTTACCCTTTATTTATTATTATATTAATTTTATTTTTATAGAGTATAATATATAGTAAATAGGGATAAAGTTAAACAATTATTAAATTTTATGGTATAGTTAATTATATTTAAAAAATTTATTAGCATGTGTGAAATATGTTAAAAATAGCTTATAAAAAAATAACTTAATTAGGGATCATCATATGCCAAACCAATTAATGACTCTTAGTCTATGCAATATAATAATCAATCTAGTTTGTTAGTATGATAAGTATTATTGTTTGACTTTTTTTACAATTTTTTTTTGACCTAAAAACTCTATAAAATCACTGCCCACGAAGTAATGAAGTGAAATGTCACATATTCTATTGTCATAGAGAAATGGTCACATAATAATAAAAAGATTTGTAGAGAAGTTAGGGTCCATGATAAGATGCTAATTTATTCTATGTTTGAGTTAGTTTAAGCATATTTATCTCTAACCGATTAATTAGGCAGTTGACTACAAAAAGCCAACCAATTAGATCATATCCAACTACTTCATTATTAAAGTTATAACCATAAGTGGTTGGATGAATTGGTTGGCTTTCATAGATTATGATTTTAAACTACTCCTTATAACAATAATCTAATTTATCAATAATGTATAATTAGATAATCAGGCTCTTGCGGTTATCGAGAGTTGTGGTTGACGCGTGGGTCATCAATGTCGGGTAATATTATCAAATGGTGATTAATTATATTAAAATGGTGATTAATGATGGCCTGAAGAAATTAAAGAGATTCTAGTAACTAACTAGCTACCTAGCGGTCCCCTTATTACTTATTTTTCTCGAGGAAATAAACCTTTCGTGTTTACTGTTTATTTTACTGTTTAATTTGTTACTCCTCCACTCCTTAACTAATGCCACTCTGTTTGTTTTTATATGTAAATTATTTAAAGGAAAAAAGTTAAATTTTAAATAAATATCTAGCCAGCCATCCACATCAATTATGAAAATTCTATTAATTATGTCTAAAAATCAAATTTATAAACCTTTTATTTAAAAAAATTTGATAATGATAAATATTTACTGTTCTTATAAAATTGTGTTGTTTTAGTGATAAATAATCGTACAACAACAAGAATTATTCTTTGAAGTGGAGTAATTATTTATTATATTTTATCAGTTACCTAATTTTTGTATATATTATTAATTAAAAGATTACATTCAATAATTTTATAATAATAAATAATGTTATTATTTTTTTAATTTTAAATATATATGATGTACATGATAAATTTAATTTCATTTAATAGTTAATTCATAAATTTGATCAAATGGTTTGATTCTGTCTATTAGGTTGTATATAAAGTCTACGGCCCGATATACTCACCTAAGTTTGCAATAAAAATGTCATGTTTAACCCAATAAATATAGGGTAGGGCTATACATCGGGATATAAAATACAACCCATGTATTTTTTGGGCTGGGTACAGGGCATAGGGCTACCCTGCCCTGTCCATGAGCACCATTTCTTTTATTTTTTTTTACTTTTTTCCTATATGTTAGTATGTTGTTACACTTTGAAGGGAGAATATGATAGCTATTGATAACTAAATTGTCATTTTAGAAATATAAGTAGTTAAGTATATAAGTGTATCTTTTAATATTTATAACTATATTAATTATTTTTTTTAACTTTGTTAATTATCATATGATTACATTATAAATTATAATTATTTTTTTTAAATGCTTCATCTTTGTCAATATTGGGGGGATTGATACAAAGTTACAATTACAAACTACTTAGACTTCAAGGTTTATTTTTTATATACAATATATCTCAAGATTTTAATTATTATCTTTATTGCCTTATTTTTAGTAGATTATGGATATTATTTAACTCTTGAAAATACATAAATATGATATTATTTTAGAAATTTATAATTGTAAATTTTTTTTATAATATGAATATGGCATCATGACTTAAGCATATCTAGCCTATTTCTATCTAGCTAAAAATTATTAAGGCTTTTATTTGATAGAGTTAAAGATTGTGTTATAAAATATAATTTATATTTTTTTTAAATAAAATAAGAGATTACCCTACTTAAGCATGCCATGCACACCTATACTGTCTATGGCATTCCCCCTTCAAAACCAGTCTAGACATCCCTACAGCTGTGCTTTGCCAATTCCCGATGAAATTAATATTTATATTCTACTTCGGGATTAAATTAATAGTTTATCCGGTCATTTTCATGTAATTGATATTTTTTTCAACATATAATTGATCATTTCTTATTTGTTAATTTTCAATATAATAACTAATCCATACTCAGTAAATACCACTTATAAGTGCGTATGTGTGTGTATGAGATCTAATTATTTTGAAATATTTTTTATGATATATTTATTTTTCAATATTCATAGTAAGCCAATTTGATCATAAAATGATATCGATTATTATAATAGAGAATTAATAATTAGTCATTATTAAAAACCTTATTAGCAAAAAGTAATCAGATATATAAAAATATAAAAGGAAAATAAAAGTTAGGGATTGAGTGAAAGTTGTGACAAGAGCCTAAAGAAACCCTAATTTAGAAATAGAGCAAGAGGGTGTGGCACTGAATGAATTAGACTTTCATCAGTTAACTTTCATCCCAAACCCTAATTAATATGCTAAAACAATTTCCAAGGACAATAATAGGGCTCTTAAGTTTGTATGACTGAGTAACACTAATTAAGTGCTGAACCACCAAGTGAATATGAAATATCTAAGGTTGAAGTAAAATGCGTTCACGTGCCACTGCGTGTGAATATGCAAACAACAGTGGGACCTGGCAATCGAATCAGATCGAAATCAATTGAATTGAAATTAATATGCAAATGCAAACAAGTTCCTCGTGTTGTCATCTTGTGTTTGTACTTGTCCTCTCAGACGAAGCATTGCCCTTGCATGCTCTGTTCACTTCACTTCAGCAATCATATTCAAAACTCTCCTCGAAAAATCATTAACACGCTAGAAGGAAAGGATGTAATAGAGATTTTTTGGTGATTACAATATTACTTCCTTCCTTGAGATTTTACAGGGATTCTCCCGACTTCTTTTAGGGCATCATCAAGCACAAAGATTATAGCTCCCCTCAGCTTTTCTTTCTCTTTTCGTCCTCTCGAGGTGTTCTAGCTCTATGATGCACAGCTTCTTTGTTGGAGCTCAAGTGACGAGAAAGTGAATCATAAGAAGGGGAAAAAAAACAAAGTGAAAGCAATTTTATGTCTGGAAACGTACAGTGAACCAATCATAGAGTGTTTTGGATTAATTATTACATTCATAGGCATCCAAGGCCAGCCACTACCAAATAGGAGAGAGCTTCCTTTTTCTTGATGAATACGATATAACCAATCCCCAGTGAATTAAAAAATTAAAATCAATAAAAAGGGACCGATCCTTGTTATTATGTAGTAAATAAAATCCATATACAGTCTAATAAAGCAAAAAGTGCAGACAATGAAAAGGAGGGAAAAATAGAAAAGAAAGAAAGAAAAACTATATAATTATCACTTGTCGCTTTACTTTGTTGTAGACATCGATCAGAGTGAATTATTAATTGATTTGAAACTACTGATACTTTTAAAATTATATTTTATAATAATATAATGGATATGCAGTGAGAGCAACAGGAGGAGAAAAGGCTGAAAACTCCGGGATATGTTTGGTACAATGGAGATGTAAATGGAATTAAAATCTTCTATTTTACTTATTTAGTATAATAAAAGATATTTTTATTTTTAATATTTTAGACTATTTTAATTTTATTAAAAGAAATACGATAATAGAAATAAAAGTAAAATATTTTAAATTATTTTACCTTAAATTATAAAATTCTCGGATAACTTTAATCTTTCTCGAGTTATAAAAAAAATAATTTAGATCATTTTACTTAAAATTATAAAAAAAATATACATAAATTATATCATAATTAATAAATTTTTAAAACTCATTTCCAACCTAATTCTATCCCACTTCTACTTCTATTTTTACTTTTATTAAAAACTTTTTTTATATTACTACGAAACTTACCCCTAGGGTTTGATTGAGAATAGCTTGGCTTGATGAATTATTTTTGTTAGAATCCATGTCATGTCAATGTGATGAGCGCATGTGTACTTATACAGAGTTTTGCACTAGGAATAGCCAATTCCAGTGTAGAATGAATCAGTGTGTGTGTGTCTATATATATATATATATATATATATATATATATATGACTGTTTCAGGTTGAAGTTGATGAGTGGAATTGCACATGAAGATTGTTAGGGATATATATATATATATATATATATATATATATATGGATGTCATTTTCAAGCAAGTAGCCCCAAGCATACACACACACACACACACACACATATATCACTTTGAAGTTTGAACAACAACAACAACAACACACTTCTCTTTAATTAATTAATTATTTATAGGGTTGTTGTCATTTAGAGAGATTTTCCACACACACCTGAACAGGTCTAGTCACAAAGTTGAATGTTCTGTGCCCATTACCATTATTTAATTATCCTACCATCAAATTGGACATGCAAGGATTCACTTATATATAAATAAAACAAATAAAAGCCGTAGGAGATTCCATTAATTGACCAGGCTATCATTTATTCATCACGTGTTCATATATATATATATATATATATATATATATTCGCAGGATGGGATTATGAAACTGGCCTTGGTTGGAACCCGTACATAACATTATATTGATGATGATTAGCGAATAATAATTAATAATGTATGATAGGTACCTAGCTACATGCAAATATTATTTAAATTATTATATATTTTATGAAAAGAGGGGTTTGGGAATGTGTATGATGACTTGAGTGACACTAAATTGGGTAAATAATCAAATGCATAACCGAGTGCAGATCCTGTCACATGTGCACTACTTGTGTTGTCTCTGCTTCTCAAAGTGTAGGCATACCCTTGATTCTCAACTAATACATTCTAGAATCTTCATCTACCCCATCCACACAACTAATTCAGTAATTAAATAACATCATTTCAATTATCCAAGTTTTTGGCTCAATGCCTTTTTTCTACATAGCTATCTGATTAAGTCAAATATAAGTATTATTAGATTTAATTGGAGGTAATACTCTTAAAAGTATTTTCTATAGTGTCTCGAGTTCCAATTTGAGACCTTTTACATAAACAAATAAAATTTCTTCTACTTAAGACTGAGGTCAGATTTTTTTTTTTGGGTACAATGCACTAAGGTCAGTTGGTTTCTAGCTCAATACCTATCTATACCATGGACGTTGACAACATGGGTCAGAAAGTGTTCCAAGGGGCTCCTCTAACTCGTGGGTCCAAACTCGTGAAGCTCTAGCCCGTATTTAACCCAATGGGCTCCCGTTCACGTTACTTTTAAAACATATGACACAAAGCTGGGTTGGGCTAGTAGTTGCTGCTTGTGGGCCTGCGGACCTGCCTTGTTGTAGGCTTAACAAAGTTCTTCTTATCAACAACAGGAATTAGTCTGAATGGTAAACGGCTTGATATCGCTTAAATGAGGTCTCAAGTTTGAGCCTTGGCATTGCAAAAAATCCCCTTTAGGAGATTCACCCACTATAAATAAGTGCGTGACGTGAGTCAAATTTGAATGTAGTCGAAGTAAAGTTTTGATGAACTGGATGGACAAAAAAAAAAAGTTTTTTCTTATCATATTTTTGGCATGGTTCCTTCTTTTCAAGGGAGCTTAATTTCTTGTACATGATGATGATTCGATTTTATTCGAGTAAAAATAGCTATATTATTTTATTTAAAAAAGGAAATTATATTGTGATTAGTTTGGAAATTATTTGGGAAAGGATTTTTTTATTAGACAGATGAAACTCTAGAGCCTAAGTTTGAAAAAAAGAAACAAAAAACAATAAGTTCTATAACACCATTGACTTCAACCTTTTGAAGTTGGTTTTCCCTTAAGGCTTGTTGTAAATTTTATACGTGAGCGTGTCAAAGAAATAATGTCATATTACTTGGGATTGTGGGGGTGCAGGTGTTGCCAACAATGCCCCGAACAAGAAACATGATGGAGGGATGTTATTGCTTGTATTTTTAAATGTTGAGCTGAGATATAATTAAATTTAAACAGTGGCGATGATAATTAATTAATTAATTAATTAAAGGCAGATATGTCGTGTATTATTAAACATGTGGATGGAAGCGTTAATAAGACGTAGTTATAGCAAAATGTGGATAACAAGAATAAGTGGGAAAACATTGATAGTGAAGGAGAACACATGGAGCATATTGGAGGTTTGATTCCAAGAAAATGTGAGCTGTTCAAGCCGTATCCCACTTTAACACGTTTATATTTATATATCTCCACATATATTGTCAATGTCAAAGAAAGAGTATATTATATTTATACAAACACATATATATATTTCTTTGTTTTTTTATACAAATTTTTTTATAAAAGAGTTTGGTTTACCTATAATTTAAGGGCAGGGCAAAATCTCTATTTCTCCTAAGCGATACTAGTGTCTGATAGGGCGAGCTGTCTATTACTCTCAGACGTAAATCTAGGCACCTAGGAGTTAGGATATCTCCCCAAATATCACGACTGAAATTATAATAAAATGGTACTCCCTATGGATCTAACACGTTCAAAATAATTGCATGTATCATCTGTATGTTTTTTTTGTACAATATTTTTTTAAAAGGGGTTGGCTTACCCACGATCTAAGGATAGGGTGAAATCTCCCTTCCTCTTAGATGATACTAATATCAGATAGGATGAACTGTCTATTATCTTCAGGTATAAATCTAGATAGTCAAGAACTAGTATATGTATTTAATAAAACCTTGAAGAACTCACGTTCATGAATAGTACAATATTTGCTCATATTAGGTTCTGTCACTTTTCTAAATTTTTCTTCACCTTATTCTTTTTGAATTTCTTTTTATACTTAGATTTCTTTTTAATTTATTTACGTCTTCAATTTCAAAATATTTCCCCTCTATATTGTACTCATTCAGTCCTAAATATAAGAATTAATTAATATTTTTAGATAAATTAATAAAATTAAATAAATCAGTTAATTGTTCCTAATGTAAAAGTTAGTAGACAAATTTAGATAGATTAAAGAGAATATAATATAAATTCATATGGAGAAGTTGAATTTGATCATAATTAAATAATTTTTTTAATTTTTTTAATTTCTATAAAAAAATTAATCACTCTTATATTTAGAAATGAAAGATTTATTATTTCATAACTATGGTTGTTGACTCCTATACATTACACAGGATAATTCTACTCTATGCCAACAAACAATTCCTCTTGCAATTCCATTATGGATAAGATTTTAGATTTTTCTTTTTTATTGTTTGCACTGGGACAAGATTCTAGTTCATAGACTTGTACATTAATTAGTATCCAATTCAGTGGCTATTTTCTTCTCAGACTAGTTCAAAAACCAGTCCTTTATTAGCCCTTTGTTGAACACTGCTTAATGAGAACTTTTATTTTCCTTCTATAATAAAAGGGTATGGTAAATAACTTTAAAAAAAAATCAAGTTTTAGAAATAAGCTACACTATACTAATACTAACAAAGATTAATTTAGTTAATAAAAAGTTAATTCATAATTCATAAGATCATCATTTTAAATTATGTTATCAATATAAAGAGGCTTTGTTGACGTGTATTTATATACTTTTTAAAATTTAAAATTTAAAAAATTTCATTTCACATAACAAATATATTTTTTAATATTTAAATTCATGTATATATTTTTATGGGTGAAATCGCTTACTACTTATAGTGCAAGGAATATAACCTTTATTTGATCGTTTACCTCATCAGTGGGGTGTGCTGTCGAGAGTAATGGTGACCTTTCTATCCCTTCATGGGATTCCATTGGGATTGCCTCTCAGTACTACTCGATCGAGACAAGACAACACACACACACACACACACACACACATATTCGCACCATAATTATTGTTATTATTATTTAGTTACATTAATTGAAGTATTTAGCATATTGATTAATCTAACTTAGAAAAATTGGTTTCGGTCCCCACTGTTGCTGCAAAAAGAGCGAAACGCTGCATGCTTCTATCTGCTTTGAAAAAAAATTAAAAGTTTGATGATGTGTGCAAATAGTTATGGCCAATGAAGCATCTTAAATTAATGATGAAGCTGTGAAAGTCAAACGAAGCATTCAGCAATAACAACAAAAGAAATAAAATAAATAAATAAATAATAAAGCTGCCTTCCTATGCTAACTTTGAAGTCGAACCATCCTTTTTGCTAAAACACAATCATGCACCATCATGTCACTATTCATTTTGCTTATCTAAAAGAAACTTTCATTTCATTTACCAAACTGTAATTCTTTCTTCTTTTTTGTTTCTTTCCCTTTCTTGCTATTCACTTCTTCTCCTCGATCCATTGTTCTTTTTAATCAAATATCGATTCCATTATCATGCATACTTGATTCTCAAACAGGAAAATAGATAGTGTTTTTTCGTACATAGTTTGGAATTGAGCAGCTTCTATGATAATGCCAACAGAAGAAACAACAAAAGAGGGAATACTATGTTCAGATTCTGTTCACACATTACTATTAATTCGAGCCTGAGATTAAAAAAGATAAGATCATGAATAATCGATTGCAATAATATTAAATTAATATTTTAACCTAATTATGTACGACCCTTGACGTGTGATATATATAATGGCAGTGGCAGATTCACTTTCGCCTCCATATCATTGCAAAGATTTTAGCTTCGAGTTTCTTAAACTCTTCTATATGGGACATATCATTGATGACCCTCATTTATAATAATATCGACAAAATTAATGATCAATTAAACAAGTGACTCAGCCTCGACGACGTTAACAGAGAATATTCTATATATAACCATGTATTGCTAAAGCGTGATCATCTTGAAAAGTCTGAGAATATTAATTTCTTTTTTAAGAAAAGTTGCCCTTCATATATAAACCAATCTTGATTCTCTTTATTCAGAAACAGTGTAAAATGATATTATGTACAGGGTTCAAAACAAGAGGGATGTATCCAAACAGGGATAAGCAAAATGAACGTGAGGAATATGGTGCAGATTTGAAAGATCTTGATGATGAATGTCGTCTATGTTGTTGCTCTTATCATGTATCAACAACAACAAATCTGTCTCATCCTTTTGTACAACCAGTCACAGTACATTTAACCTAATTATACAGTAGAATTCACTAATGTCAAATTATACATGTGACCACAAATATGGTGTTGATGTATATGATTTGATATCTTTGTAGATATGATTTAGTTTGTATTTATTATTTTTTATTATACCATACTGTTTTTCCCTGTATATATTGGTGTACTCATTTTTCTTTTGAATACATACAATCTTTTCTCCAATAATTTTCTCTCCCCCTTTCTATTTCTCACAAAAAAATACAATAAAGTCTCAAGATAATAATAAAAAATAGTGTTAATATTCAAGTTAAATATGTCAGATCAACCAATAAGTTGTTGGTTAATGTGGTAAGCTGTCCCACTCCTATAAAAAGAAAAATACGAATTCAAATTCTGAGGAGTGCACTTATTATGATAGGTGAAAATTTTCCACTAAATAAAAAAAAATATCAGATCATGTTGTTGCATGTCAAAAACATGAGATTAACTTTTTTTTCTACACAATGTGTAAATTACATAAATATATAGAAGCTTAGTTTTAGCAATAAAAAAAAAGAGAGAAGAAAAAGAAATAATTTGGAATAAGAAGAGGAATATATGGTTACCACATATTATTGGTCCTGTCATCAGACCACTCTTATCTTCCTCATGCTCTTCAAACAACACACAATTTGCTCTGTCTTATCCGTTTAGTACGATCTCTTATGCATATCCTTAATCACATGCATGATCAAAACACACCTATCTCTTTTCCATATCTTCCCATCAATTTCACTCATTCATGCTTATCTCTATTGCTTGCTAACGTTAATGCTCCAAATTATATTGCTTCTTAAAGTTTTCCTGATAATTGACATGACCTCCAAAAGAGCCTCATCACACAGTCTCCAATTCACTTGTTAACTCAACTGATATTACTTAACTAATTATATATATATATGCTAAAGCTGATGATATTCTTTCTTGGTTCTTTTATTTTTAATTTGATTATTTCTTGCTAACGTTAATGCTCCAATTTCCTTCATAAAACTTCTCTTGATAATTGACAAGACCTCCAAAAGAGCCTCATCACCTTCCCATTCACTTGTTAAATCAACTGAGATAACCAACTAATTATATGCCCAAAAAAAAACTGCTCAGTGCATAAGGCTCCTATTAGGTATAGTCTGAAGAGAGATAGATATATTCAGTCTTACCTCTACAATTAGAGAAACTATTTCTAATATTTGAACCTATAACTTTTAAGTCATATAACAATACAACCTTACCCCTATGTTAAAGTTCAACATCTTTAACTAATTATATATATGCAAAAGCTGATAATATTCTTTCTTAATAGGTTCTTTTATTTATAATTTGATATTGGGGAAGAGAATAGCTGTAATTTCATTTCATGATGGGTCATGAATTTATGTTTAAGGAAATAAAGGCAAAGTAAGTAGTGCTGATGATGCCCAAGTTTGCTTTCTCTTCGTCTCTTCTCACTACTAATGTCACTTTCTTTTTCTGCACTGTCAATGATTTTGTTGGTTTGTTGGTACAGATTCTTAAAGCAAGGGACAAAAAAACCAATCATGCCTTTCATTCATTCTATCCCTTTAAAATTTCTTATTATAATAGTAGTAAGCCGAGGGGAATGAGAAGAATATCGAATCATTAAATACATCCACACTACTGAAAAAAAAGCTTTTTAACAGTGGTTAAAAGTGAATTTTTATGTCAATTTTGTGAACGACATGAATCCTACCACCTCCTTTATATATCAACATTTTAATGTTACTTTTTAATCACCATGAAAGATGATATCATTAATGGCAATTTTTGCCTAAAATAGCTGTGAAATGTGATACATTTAATGACGGTTACAAAATAAACTACCGTTAATTGTTAGCTTTCCTCAGCCTATACTCACAATGCATACACCCACCTCTCATACTCATCAAAAATATCAGATTAGATATGAAAAAAAGATGTCAAAGATCTGGTGAAGAAATTAAAGATTCAGAAGTTTCTTCAATCAAAGCTCTTCAACCGTCTACCAATAAGGTTCATCTGCTATTACCTATTGTTAGTCACCACAGTCAACTTTACTAGAAGTATTAGATCAGATTTGGAAAAGAAATTGCATATCGATTTGGCAAAAAAAGTTGAGGATCTAGAAAATTTTTGATATTAAAACTCTTCAAGTTCCTTATGACAAGATGGTGAAAAGATTCAAACAAGTTTAAAAGTTGAAGGAGTGTAGAGAAAGATGGCGAATAGAAAAAAAACTTATAAGTCTTTAATACAAGAAAAATAATTTATATGATGTATTGCCGTTTATAAATAATAAATAAGAAAAAAAGCAAGAAAAAATGAGTAAATGACAAAATTAAATAATGACTTATAGTTTTTACAATAGAGAATGATAGGGATAGGCACCAAAAATATGAGAAAAACGGCAAAAATAACCTTCGTGCAAGTTGTGGTGGGGATAAAGAAATAAAGAAATGTGATCACAAATGACTATAAAAATATGAAAATAAAACTATAATTAAGTCAAGATTTTTAAATTTTTAAAAACTTTAAAAAAAGAGGTTTTTAATCCTTCTAATCACTTTGAACGGTGGACGGTTTTTAAAAAAACCATCGATAAAAGTCCTCCCAATAATTTTTAAAAACCGCATGAAAAATACTTATCATGTGATAAGTAGTAATTTTAGTCAAATCCAGAATATTTTAAATTCAAGTTGATTACTTTTAACTGTAACTTTTAAAAAACTGTCATAAGAAGAGTTTTAAAAATAAACTTATTTACAAAAATGTTATTACATTTTTTTACAGTATTTTTTGTATAACCGCTATAAAAAATATTTTTTCTCATAATGCCATTAATTAAAACGAAGAGATATGTTATATATACTTGAACGTAACATGTGTTTTGAATACTATATCCGTTAAGAATGTCTAAGACCATGTATAAGCGTAATGAAGGGTTTTGAATCCGTGAAAAGTCATGGTATTTTTCAACGTTGGTGCCGAAGAGATTCTAACAATAACTGCATTATTTATTAATTTTCTCTTCTTTCTGTTTGAAAGGATGAAAACCTTGTGGGTGTTGGGAAAAGGGCAAAGCAAGCTTGCATGATTAGGTGGATGACATCATCACATGGAAGCTATAAATGGTAGGATGATAAGTGGTCACCCGTTAAAAACGGAACGTAGGGTCTCCCTTCAGTAACCATATGTCGTACACCACATGCTCTGCGTCTCTTAACCTAATTACACTACTCTCCCACGATATATCCTTATCTTTCACATATTCCTTTCTTTCTTTCTTTCTTTTCTAATCACAGTAATCTCTCTCGGTGTACGTACCAACAATACCGGAGATTGGAACTTGGCTTTTGGTTCGCCTCACAGAGACACATCTCCCTCCTTCTCGTATGCCTCTTCAAGACTTGTTCAGTTCATCAAGCCTGTCTGTTTTATTATAAGCACAGGTACAACCATATCCAGGGTGGGTACGTTAAGGGGGTTTTGTTCCAGAAAAAAAAATTTACTTGTCGTATAAATCCAAGTAGCGTATATAAATATCATATTACTTTAAAGCTGGGTGTTGCTTTCGTTGCCGGAAATGCGGGAGAAAGAAGCTGTGCCGTCCTTTTCAAGCAGTGAAGAAACACACAAAATGACCCAAACAAAAAATAAAACTCGCCATTAACAATGAAACCCCAGGAGTACTAGTTCCTTCATATTATATCTCAACGTACACGAAAGGCCAGTATATATATATATATATATATATATATATATATAAAACTTTCCTCAGTAGCCGAAACAAATCAAGAGCCTCTCCCTCCATTGATACAGCTTTGCACAATTGAACGCAACCATCCAAAAGTAATCATTTGTTTATACAAGATTTTGTAGCTGCTCTCCTTTGTGCTGTTTCCCTTGAGAGTTGAGAACCTCTCATTATTCTCCTCCTTTTCTGGTGTGGTCTTTTATGACACCATTCATCACACCGCCCAAATCACCCCTTCTTTTTCTATTTATTTGGTTTAATACAATTTTTATTCCTTTAAATTTATTCAAATTTTAGTTTTAATCTCCCAAATTTTAAACTATAAATTTTAGTTTCTCAAAAAATAAAATAGTCCAAACACTACAAGAAAAAATACTTTTAACGATAATTAAAAATGGTCTTTCATGATAATTTTGTGAGTGATATGAATTTTATCACTATTGTAACTTGTAACTCAACCTCTTAACAGGGTTTTGTAACTACTTTTAAAAGTATCACCTTTCCAAGTAGTTTTAGGAAAAAGAAAAAGTAAGAAAAATGAGCAAATGATAAAGTTAATAGGTGACTTACAGCTTTCACAACAAAGAATGACAACAGAGATGACAGAGAACGATGACAGAGATGACATAAAATAAAGACGGAAAAAATAGAGAATGACGTTAACGACAAAGATAAACACTAAAAGTAGAAGAAAAGGGCTAAAAATGACCTTCATGTAAGTCTGTCATGGTGGACCAGAAATGGATATGAAAAAAGTGAAAGCGAAACTGTAATCAGTTTCAACTTTTAACAGGGTTTTTTATAAAACCATAGTTAAAAGTCCTCCCTAAATACTTTGAACAACGGTTTTAAAAATTCATCGCTAAAAGTACTTATCACGATAATTTTATGAAAAGCCGCCATGCTAAGTGGTTATTACACTGTGATAACTTTCAGTCCAATTAAGTTTTTTAAACTTGGTTGGACTACTTTTAATGACAATTTTTTCAAAAATCGCCGTTAAAAGTCTTTTTCATGGCAATTTTTTATAAAATCGCAATGAAAAGTGTGTTCATATGAAATTTATTTACGAAAATAATACTGCCTTTTGTTACGACATTTTTTTGTATAACCTCCGTGAATTACCGCCATGAAAAATATTTTTTCTAGTTCTAATTTTTTTAGTAAATTATAGGAACCAATATGAAATAAATTTAAATGATTTAAAATTTGAGGAACTAAAACTAAAATAAAGATAAATTTAAGGGACTAAATATTATATTGACCCTATTTATTTATGTTAGGGCCCCTAAAAATGTTCTATTTAAAGAAAATTGCTAAAAAAATTTCTCATTAAAAAATTTATTGTATAAAAAAATTTAAAATTTGTTTAAAGGCGTGATTGTAACATATCTTTATTGGATATAGAAAAATAAAAAAATATTTATATATATAACTTAATATGACTTACATCCACTCAACAAAATTTCCTTAGATTAACTTGATCAAAATATCAATATAAATTGAACAACCAAAACAAGCTTTCTGTGTTTGATTGATATAAATCTATAGTTGGAATTAGCTCATGTGCCTCCACTAATCAGAGCACAGATGCAGAGGGAGGGAAGAAGAAAGGGGTTGATGATTACTTGCTTCTCCGTCCATCCAATCTCAGGGACTGGTTTCTGGAAAGATCACAATTTTGTGTTGGGGATTGAAATTATTGGTTAATGCTTTGTTTGAGTAATCTCTACTCTACTCTTTCCCTTTTTTAATAACCCCATGAAATGAGAGCTTCACCGCCTTGTCTAACTGCATTCTCACTACATTTTTAATTAATTATTTTGTCATTTCAAGCTCATACTGTATGGGAAATATTTCTAATTATAAAAATAGTGAGATTTATTCCTTTTATAAAATATAAGTTATTCTAATAATTTCAACTAAAATAGAAAATTATAATGAATTAAAAATAAAGGAATTAGTACAGAAGTTTAGAGTATTTTTTTTATATATGTATTTATATTGATGAGAGTATAAGATGCCATTGTAAATAATTAAGCTTGTCTGGAATTATGTGGCCAAAAAATGAAGCTCGTTTGGAATTGTAGGAAGATGGGGAAATATCATTTAATAATAGTGGGGAGAGGGTCCAAAAAAGACAGAAGAAGCTTTGAAGAGGAATCTTTGATTTTCCAAGGCGATTCCCCGTAAAAATTTACTATACCCTCCCTACCCCAACTAGGGTGAATCAATGAAATAGTAGATAGATACTCTTGAAAACCACATTAGGCAAACTAAAAACTATTAATTAAAGATTATTATAATATTAAATATGTAATAAATTTATCAAACTTTTAAAATATTATATTAACTGTATTAATTAATTACATATCAAATTAAAAGTAAAATAAAAAAATATTAAGTACTCTAAATTTTATTCATTAATATAAGATATATTTTATTATTTTAATTAAATTAAAAAAATTAGTTAAGTTATTTAATATAATATATATTTTTTAAAATATTCTAATCATTTTTTTTAATTTCTTCACTCATTTTTTATTTAATTATTATTAAAGGAGTATTAATAAGGATAATTTAAGAAAATATTGATAAATATAGTAAATATGTCAATTTTTTAATTAAATTATTTATTAAAGAATGGAGGAGTATTAAACTGCATTTATATTTTAAACTATACTAAGTTAGGAAATGACTTATTTCATGAATTAATTAAATAATTATTATAAAACAAAAAAAGAAAGAGGGACAAACCTCTTAACCCCTTGCTAATTACTATGTTTAATAAGCACTTTGAAACCATAATTACCAGCCTCTTTTATATTGCTGGATAGCCAGCCTAGGCTGTCATCTTTGTATTCATCCACGATAGCCAAATTAACTGTGATATAATTTTGCTGGGTAAAAAAAATTGACTGTGATAATTAAAGTAATTAAAATAAATTGGCTCATAATTTATAAAATTTAAAATTTAAAATTTATTATTAATATAAATATTTTGTTAAAAGATTTTCCATAAAAGTTTTTATAATTTTTTTTTTAAATTTAGAAGTATATTTTAATTATGCTTAATTATTAAATATTTTTATTGCGAAAAACAATTTGAAACAAAGGATACAACATATGCAGTAGCAAGCGCCAGTAGGTAGGTAGGTAGGTAGGTAGGTAGAGGACAAGGGGTTCACAATCACCCAGGAAAGTGGATTAATGGGGTTGATTAGCAAAACAATACTCTTATTAGCTCCGTAATGATTTAATTAATTAAAATAAAAGAAGGGGACAGTGACTGGCATGTCAGCCAACCAGCGTCCTACCCCCTTCCTTTATTCAAAATTTCTCAGTGGGCCCCGCACAGGAGCACAACACAGCAAGCCCCCTATATATTTTAACTATTAATTACCGTATCGCTATCATTATCCTCACTAGCACAATCAAAATAATATATAACGTACGAGGGTATTTACTTTTTCATTTCTTTCTTAAAGGAAAAAGAATAAGATTTTTGTTGTATTCTATTAAAGAAAGGCATAAAAAATCGAGAAAGAAAGCGAAGTACGAGGGGAAAAAGTAACCCATTTTCCTATAAAATTGTAAAATTCAATTTGGCTTCAAATGCTATACGTCTATGGCTCATCCCATAGGAGGACCGTGCACACATTCTTGAAAACAACGTTGCCCATAATTTATTTAAACACATGAGTTTAATTTAATTTATAAAAAATAATTTAAAAATAATTTTAGATAATACATTTTAGAGAATAATTTTTTAAATAAAATAATTATAAAAAATAAATATTTAAATAATTATTATTAAATTATCAGAGCTAAAGATATGATAAAATTATTATTATATAGTTTATAAAGACAAAATAAAATTATTATTATATAGTTTAAAAATATTTTATTATATTAAAAAATTAATACTACAAAACATGAACAATATACTATATATATATATATATCAATAATAAATGAGAAAAATTCAAGATAAGTTTATGGGTAATTGAGAATATACCTAAGCCACCATTTGGGACAGCATATTTTTAGATAAGCGAGACAAATATTCCCATGATGAATAGCAATTATACTGTATGGTTTTATGTCCTCCAAAACCCTCTCTTGCTTAATTAACATGCAAAATGCCAGGTGTGTCTACTTGCTTTCAAAATTCATATGGAATTATAGATTATTAAATTTTAATTTAATCTCTTAAATTTATAAAATATATATGGAATTATGGATACTAAAGTATACCGTTGGTCTTACGTTCACTCTCCTTCATATTATTTGTAATCCTTGAATGTCGGGTTAATTAATGAGAAGTTGTAACTCAATGAAGGTAATTGGTAATTCTATTTAACAAAAAATGTTTAAAATATGGAGATTAAATATAATATTTTTATATTTTAAAAAAATAAATTATTGATATTAAAAATTGAAATGATCATCTTGCTTAGGTTTTGTTTTAAATTTGTTCCGATCTATAAAAGAGTTATATAATAAATAATATTTTAATTTTTTATATGTGTTTAATATTTTAATTTTATTTATAATATATTTTATTGATAATATTTTTAATTTTATATAATTTTATTAATACTTTTTTTAATTTTATATAATTTTATAAATAATCTTATTTCTCAAATACTAAAAATTATATCAAATTAAAAAAGTTATAAATAAAATATATCAAATTAAAAAAAATATAAATAAAATTACATCATAAATAAAATAAAATATTAAATATATATAAATTAATATAACAAAATATTAGATATTGTATAACCTTAATAAAATACAATTTGTTGGCGTTAAGCTTTGGAAAGAAATTGCCATGTCTTGAAAACACAGCCCCACTCAAATTTCAAGGTCACTTCAACTTTGTTTTTTGTGGAATGATATGTGCGTTTCCTTTTTCGGTTTCTGTATTTTTATTTTATTTTAAAAATCACATTTCAGCCTTCAACTCTTTTTTTTTATTCATCCTAGCCTTCCAAGTTTCTACAGCTAACCAAATTTCGTGGTATAATCAAATACTCCGACATGTGATTCTAAATTCTTAAGCAAAATATTTGTTTGAATTTGTTTCTAATAAATATATTTATGTAAGTCGAGAGAAAATTTATTTTGTAAATTATAAAATCAAAATTAAAAATTAAAATTAAAATTTCAAATTACTAATTCAATCAAATACTAAGTAAATAATTATTTTTCGATAAAAAAATTAAATAATTCTAAATACTCGATTATAAGGTGGCAATGGAGTTTCTTTTGGAACCGGCAACGGGAAATCATCTCATGCATAAAACTGCCGTGTAAGTACAGTTACCCTTCAAATTTTTTTATTTTACATATTTTAATAATATAAATTGTGTTGTTTGTTTGCAATATATTGAAAACTCAACTCCACCTATAAAATATTAAGGGTTTGTTTGAATTTATTTTTAATAAATATATTCACATAAATTGATATAAAACTCATTTTATATATTTACTTTGTAAAATTATAAAACTAGAATTAAAATATGGATTTAAATTTTATATTACTAATCTAAATATATAGTGTGTATTTAGATATATTTTTAGAAAAAAAAATTTATATAAAAAAAAACTTTTGGATAGCTTTTAGAGAAGAACTTATATAAAAAAAATAGTTCTAAATAAATAAGTATTTGTATAGTTATTTTTAGAATAATTTATTATATTAGTAAATTACTATAAATTGTATAACATAAAAAATAAATTCTATTCAGGTCTACTGTTCCTTCCTTCACATTGCAACGATGACGAGTCTAGCGATGGCGACCCAACGATGACAAACAACTCTCAGTGACAGTGAGCAGCTCCCACCGACAGCCAGCATCGACTCCCAATGAAAAAGACGACATATATAGGTAGCGAGCATTGACCCATAGACCCTGCGACCCAACTACGACTCGTGGACGACAACTTTTGGCTATGACTTGTGGATGACGATGAACAACATACTTCATCGAGTGAAGGAGAAGAAGAGAGAGGAGAGAGAATAGAAGAGAAGAAAGAGGGGGAAAATAAAGATAAAATAATAATTGAGTAGTCCATAAACTCTTTTACTGTTCTAAAAACTAGTTCTACTAGCTTATATGAAATCATAGTTTTACCCATAAATTTTTTTAAATAAATATGACTATTTATTTTAAAATTTTTTAAATCAAAATTTTACCCAAAAGACCTTCTAAAACTATAGTTTATATATAATCTAAACATGCCCATAATAAATTATATTGGACATAGTCAAAATTTGAGATGGAAAGTTTAGGTCTTTCTAAAGATGATTTCTATTCACTAAATCTATATTTTAAATAAATTAACCTGTAAAGTAAACTCATGTTTTGTATTCAAAATATATGTTATAATATGTTGATGATTAATAAGCAGAACTGCATCTTTTGTTTATAAATCTCATATTATATATTAAAAATATATTAATATCTACAATTTTCGCTAGCAGTAAATGTACGCATTGGTTAATTTTGTTATCTAAGTGAAATGCTTAATTTTAATTTTTTTACCAATATAAAATTAATCTAATAATATAAAATTTTTACATTTTAAATTCAATTTATAGATAAAATATTTATATTAAGAGAGATAATTATAAATTTTAAAATTAGATATTTAATAATATATATATATATATAAATAAAGAGTTTTCTTTGATAGAGTAAAGGGGCTACCCTTTTAAGTTTCATTAATAAAACAAATTAACGAAAGATGTTGCTTAAAACATGACAACTTATAGAGAAAATACAATAAAAATATCACTCAAATTTTAAAATTTTAAATTATGAATTCATATATAAATATTTTATTATTTTATTATTAAATATAGTCAATATCTATTAAATGATATGAAATAAAAACTGATTTAAAATTTTAAAATTTATATTTATCAATTTTTTTAAATTTTTTTATCTTTTTTTAATAATAATTAAATAAAATAAAAAATATATAAATTAAAAAAAATAATTATAATATTTTAAAATAAATATGACATATTAATTAATTTAATTAATATTATTAATTAAATTAAATTAATTAAATAATATTATATTAAAGATTAGAGGATAGAATGAAATAGTCAATTATGTAAAAATTTAATATAAGATTAAAATTTATATTTATATCCTTTAATTATTAAAAAATTACTAAATTGATAATCAGTTTAATATTATTATGGAAAATTTTAAAAAATATATTTTTAATTTTAAAATTTTAAAAATATTATTTTAACATATAAAATAATATATTGTTCATAAATACTAATATAAAATTTTAAAATTTATGAGAAAAGATGAAATTGATTGTAAAAATATTTTAAAAAAATATAAATAAAATTAATTATTATTTATGTAATATAATTGATAATTTTTATAATAAATTTAATTATTTTAATAAAAATATTTATTATTTTTTTTAATAATTTAGATAAAAATAAATATTTTGGTCAGTATAATATGATTAAAAATTTTTATATTAATTTTAATCATTTTAATAAAAATATTTATTATTATTTTTAATAATTTAGTTTTAAGTATTTACTTCTTCAAATAATTTTAAGAACACTTTTATGTTTTTACTTAAATTTTGAAATTTATACTAATTAATCTATCATTTTATATGTTAGATTTTTTTTTATAATTTTAGAATTGAAAAAATATATATTTTATTTTAAAATCTAAAAAAATGAAATAGTTAATTTTGTGAGCACGAGAAGGGGTCATAACATGGATGACGTGATCAGGAGAGGAAGCCGCAATAGCGGAAGACCAGTTGAGTAGACCACAATTCCGAGCTCTGGACACTGTTTCACAACCTGACAAAAGCAACCTCTGCCACTACTCTCTCTCTCTCTCGAGGCGCACTTCCTCTCTCCCCTTGTTTATTTATTTTTCGCAAAGACGAAGACCCAGAAGACGAGAGAATATCATACCTCATCAGAGAGCCTTCTCCAGATTGAAACACCTCCTACCTCACCAACCTACATCTCCCCTGCTTCAGATTTCCCATTTCAAAATCTCCTTCTTACTCTTTTCCCATTTCCCAGCTTCACCTCCTCGACAAGATGATTGCTCTCTACAAGCTTGAAGCTCGTGGCATAGTGTAGTGTGGCTCTCTCTCTCAAACCCCACCTTTCATTTTCCTGCTACCTCCCTCGCTTTTACTTTCCTTCCTTTTTTGCCCTTTACTTTCCTTTTCTCTCTCTGTCTGTCGGCATCTTCCTCTGCTGGAGGATGGCCTGCCGGATACTGATCGCCGGGAACTTGGATCCAGAGAGAAAGAGGTGTGGGGGCTTGAGGACTAAACAAGCGGGAAGAGGATCGTGCCGTGGCAGTTAGAACTCCCGACCTCTGACTCCTGGGGAAATGCATCGTTTCCGGCTTTGACCTCCCCCTTTTTCTGCTGTTATTCCATTTGTTCGGAAACTTTTTCGTTTTGAATCCCGTCGTTGAAACCATGGGCTTTTTGTTGAAACAAATTCTCAAGACTCTCTGCAGTCGGAATCAATGGTCTTACGCTGTCTTCTGGAAGATCGGCCGCCATAACCCCAAGTAAGTGGGATGGCTTATTGTTGAAAGATTAAAAAACAAAAAGAAGCTTTCAACGCGTTCTTTTTATCCGCCTGCGTGGAAATTTGTTCCTTGTGTCTTAAGAATTTTACATGCATCTCAGTTCGGTTTTGGGAAAAAAATTCCTTGTATCTCATTTGTAGTCTGCTGTGTATCTTGTTCCTATTTTGGAGTTTTATGCTTTGATAGCTTCTGTTTTGTCTTCAAGAATCTTGGTAATATATTTATATATATTTGCGTTGGGGTTTGACAGACCCACTATTTGATTGTTTTTCTGTGAAGTATGAAAGAATCTGTTGATTAAGAATTTGTCCTCTTCTTTTGATTCTATTCGGTCTTATTCTCTTATTCCATTAATGAAAAGCTTACCCTTTTCTTTTCAGATAAGATATTAGTCTGCTGGTCTATCTTTGTCCAGATGATATACGATGCATCAAGGAATATATTTTCAGTTTTATTGAGAAAAATTGTGCATGAAACACTATTTTCTGCTTTCGTTCTCCTCAACCATGAGGAATTTGTCAGAATATATTATTGTTGCTTATCATAGTCATATTTTTGCATTTAACTCTAGTACTCATAATAGAGCCACAATAGATGTTGACAAATTATTATACCTTAGTCTTCTATAATTTTCGTTCTTTATAATATCTATTATTTAGTTAACCCAATATATTTTTTCTTGGCAGGCTATTAATTTGGGAAGATTGCTATTATGAACCCTTGCCATGTCAATTTCCTAGGGTCATCGCTGGAACAGAGACTTCTAGTTTGCCTTTTGTGAGTGGGGAAGGCTTCTGGCTTTCTTCTGATTCTCCTTCTTCTCAGATAGGAACCCAAGAAGAGGACAGAGTCTGCGCTTTGATTAACAAAATGATGGCGAATATTTCGGTCAATGTCATGGGTGAAGGGTAGGTTTCACCTGTGTTCACCCTCTCATGATTCATGAGGTTCCTATAGTTGAAGTGCTTTTCTCGTCAGTCCCAAACATTTCAAGTTTTTATTTTGACTGTTATTCAGGATTATTGGGCGGGCTGCATTTAGAGGAAACCACCAGTGGATTAATTTGAACAATTTTAGAAGAGAAGCATGTCCGCTGGAGGTACGAAACTCATGATCTGCTTCCACCGTTGCTAAATAACAAAGTTCTATTCATACAAAGAGTGAATGAACACTTTTTTCTGTATAGTCTGATCATTATTGTTGCTCTCTGAAGTGTAATGGAAATTCATGTGAATTGAAAACTTATAACACTACGCATGGATGTATATGAATCTATTATAAAAACTAAGTGACATGAGGCCCTTGCACGAGAAAGAGTTTCTGGGAAAGCTTGGAGACTTGGAATGTGGGTACACATTAACTTCGTTTTGATGGTCTCATATATTGATGCGTTCTTTTCAGGTGTTCAATGAGGTGAATCTCCAGTTTTCAGCTGGAATGCAGGTTTTGTGACTTTCCTTATGCTCTGCAATTTGCTGTAAACTCTATTTTTCTGTCTTATAATCCCATATCATGGTGATTTGCAGACAGTAGTAGTTATTCCTGTGCTTCCCCATGGGGTTGTTCAACTTGGTTCTTTCTTGCCAGTAAGTCCTATTCTCAAGTTCTTTAACCGTATATGCATGTGATGCCAATGTCTTCAAGTATTCCATGTAGTTCATATAATTTGTGGATCAAGAATGACTTCTTTATATTGGGTATTAAAAAGTTTATTGTTTCAAATTTTGTCATTAAATCTTGCAGAGCTTTTCGTTATCATATGAGCTTTACCAGTTTATATCAGCTATTGTCCAGTTTTGAGATTTCTGATAACATGAAGCCAAATAAGTCACATGTTACCTGTTACTCCTAGGTTCTCAACTAATGTGACCATATTTTCCACTACAGATAATGGAGAACATGGGATTAGTGAATGAAGTAAAGAGCTTTACTATGCAATTGGGGTGTGTCCCTGGTGTTCTTCCATCTGAAGAGTTTTCAGAAAAAGCTTCTAGTGAAAGATTTGGTAATCCTGTTACTGTCGGGATGCCTGTATCTGTTGATCTGCCAGTAATTACCTCCAATACCACACCCTCAGTAACTTATGGCTTCAGCCAAGAAATCAGTTTGTCTTGCACTTCAAGCCCTATTGTTCAACCAGCTCATCCTCTTAAAGGAGAGATAAATAACCATCCAGGTTCTGTATTGACACATCAAACCCCTAACATTACTCATATATTATCCAATTACCACGATAATCTTTGTGAACCTTCATCAATACCAATGATGAACTTAAGTTTTGATGTCCAGCCTGAGAATTTACTTATGGAGGCAGAGGTGATGCCCTTGAATCTTGATTCATGTCTGCCACAATATTCTGCCTCATTGAATGCTAGATCTGCGTCCAATAAATTTACTGACTTTAGCCAATCCGGTCTGGGTGACTGCAGCATAAAAGTTAAGGAAATAGAAAATTTGTCTAGCTGTGGGAGTCAAAGTTATCTTAAATCAAATTTGACTGTATCAAATACATTGTCTCAACTGAAAAATAGTGGAGGCCATCTACTTGATCACAATCAGATTACTGTTAGTTGTTCTTCAATTCATGGTGGAACGAGCAGACTTTTGGGGCCAAATCTCGTCTCCAGCTCTGTTTCTAATCCTTCTAAAGCTGCCACTGCTGATTTTTGTGAAACCAGGAAAGCTAGGCCTGGGCTCCAAAATGATGGTTTAGCAAAAGGAGGGTGCTACTCTCCATCTAACTTGACCAGTCAATCTGGTACTAGTCCCATGCCTCTAGAAGGTTATGATCAGAACAATATTCCTGTAGATTTAAAGCATGCTTATGATAAATTGGCTCCAACAGGCCAAAGAATGGATGATGATCTGCTGCAGGCCATTCAGATCCCATCTCTTTATCTTTTGGAGCATCAGGTGTCTATGAACGATCACATCCCTACTTGTCTTCTACCTCCATCAAGCGATGACCTATTTGATGTTTTAGGTGTGAATCTTAAAAACAAACTACTGAATGAAAGCTGTAATAAGTTGCTTGGCAAAGAATCAAATGCTGGTGCTGAAATTCTGCAAAACAAGGCAACATTTTTGAGCATGCACAATAGAGATCCTGATGTTTATTTAATTAATGAAGCCATTTCAGATGGTGATGTCTTCTCTGAGAGGGGCGATGACCATCTCCTGGATGCTGTGGTCTCAAGGGCAAAGTCTATTGGGAAACAGGATTGTGATGATATGTCTTGCTGGACAACATTGACTAGGACTAGTAATGCTTCTGTTCCCTCTCCTGCTTTTAGGAAGGCTATGTGTAATCATACTCAGGGTGGATTCTTTGGTTTTCCTAAAGACGTGAGTAAAGCTGGTGCTGCAGAAACTAGTTCTCTTAGGTCTGGATGTAGCAAGGATGAGGCTCCGTCTATTTATGGGTCTCAACTTAGTTCATGGGTTGAGAATGCTACAAATGTGAAGCATGAAAATAGCGCCTCAACTGGATTCTCTAAGCGGCCTGATGAAGCCTGTAAGTCAAATCGTAAAAGGCATAAGCCTGGGGAGAACCCCAGACCTCGACCTAAAGATCGCCAAATGATTCAAGATCGTGTGAAAGAGCTACGGGAAATTGTTCCAAATGGAGTGAAAGTAAAGCCTCTCTCGCCTTTTCTCTCTAGTTTTTTCCTCTCCAAATATCATATTCAAAATACTGAATTTATTCTTAAATTCTTAATATGATGTTACAGTGTAGCATAGATGCACTTCTTGAACGAACAATCAAGCACATGCTTTTCTTGCAAAGTGTGACAACGCATGCTGACAAGCTAAAACAAACAGGGGAATCTAAGGTATGGAGTTTGGACACTATGCATCTATTTGCTTTCTATGTTAGGAAACTTATCTAGTCATGACACATAAAAATTTTCACTTTGGGCATTGTGTTAATATATTAAAATTTACCTTAGTGAACAGTATATTTAATATTGATTAGTCCTCTTGCCAAAATCCAAGTCATTGTAAAAGCATGCAGTGAAACAGTGGCTCGCGTAAAATATCATTCAGAACCTGTAGAAATACTACACAAAAACTTTGTCTACTTCCTTGATACTCTGAAGCACTATTAATAATAATAAAGAGCTGATATTATTTGTTCTAACAAATTATTGATAAGAAAAAAATGAAGATATTGATGTTTTTTTCTTCTTAAAATATGCAGATTATGAGTAAGGAAGGTGGACTGCTTTTAAAAGACAATTTTGAGGGAGGGGCCACTTGGGCATATGAGATTGGCTCACAATCAATGGTTTGCCCCATCATAGTAGAGGATCTGAATCCCCCTCGTCAGATGTTAGTGGAGGTAGTGTTTGGTTCTACAATAATCTATTATAAAATTCTCCTGGCGCTATTATAGTTCTGGATCCCTTCTGTAACCTGTATGGTTGATTAATATATACAGATGCTGTGTGAAGAACGAGGTTTCTTTTTGGAAATAGCTGACTTAATCAGAGGATTGGGGTTGACTATATTGAAGGGGGTGATGGAAACCCGAAATGACAAGATCTGGGCATGCTTTGCTGTAGAGGTAATAATACCCTAGAAAGGGACTTGCATTTTCTTATGGTCAGGACTGGACAATGAATTTTATTATTTATTCATTGGGCTATTTAGTTAACAGCAAGTTTTGCAGGCAAATCGCGATATAACAAGGATGGAGATATTCATGTCTCTGGTTCATCTTTTGGAGCAAACAGGGAAGGGAACTGCATCTTCATCGAACCCCATATATCACTCCTTCCCTCAAGCCACCCAGATAGCCGCAAGGGGCGGACCTAGTAGTGTGCAATGAACCACCTGCACTCTGTTTTCTTGGCCTGGATGTGTTGAGAGCGACTTCGCTTGCTGTGACTAACATCCAATCCAGTCTGAAGACTTCAGGCGGTCTTAACCTTGTCTAACTCCCATCTTCCCTCATTTTGGATGTGAATGTACCTCAAGATAAGTGGTATTCCCATGGTTGCTCGCTCCGGTGTCCGCCCTGATAACTCGATCCTCTGTTGGCTGTTTCCGCCAATAACTTGGATGCTTGTAGCCAATTTTTATGGTCAAAGTTAATGGTGGGTGTTATGTACGTGTATAGATATTGTAGGATTTGGAAGGGAATCATATGTTTACTAGCAAACACCAGGCACTTCTTGGCTGCTGGATTTCTTGGGTTGGTGTATTTTGATGTGTTTAGATTAAAAGCACTTGTTATAAATATCAAAACCAGTTGTGGCTTGTATCCTATAAAATACTAAACTCATGGTGCTGCTCGTGTCACTAAGCAATAGTGAACAACTTTCATTAGTTTTTGTACTTTGTATTTGAGCAACCTCAGTTTGATCACAATTACTATCGGCCTTTCTAAGATTAAGACCAAACTTTGTGCGCTTGCTAATCTTCAGATTTGTTCTCAGACATAGTTGCCTCGTGAGTGTGTTCAATTTATGGCTATTTTATTGTAGTTCTAGTCGTGATACTTGAGAAGGTATCTTAATTTTTAAGTGTTTAGGTTTATGTCTGAAAGTAATAGACAATTTATCTTACTTAATATTGATATTACTTAAAATAAAGGGAGGTTTTGCTCTATTTTTATATGTTTAATCCATTTTTTTAAAAAAATTATATAATATATATGTGTGTACGTACGCGAGCATGTATGTATGTATGTCTCTCACTGCACGCTCGTGCCCACATGTATTATGTGTACACGCTCACATGGTTATGTTGCATTTGAAATTTAAGCTTGAGCTCTACCCTAATATTGCGTATTATGTTGTCACTAAATAACATTTGATTATGATTCTGTTCTTGATATGTCAATTAAGATAATCAAATATTATCTTTAATATAAGAGTTAGAAATTAATTTGAGTAAATTAAAAAATTATGTTAATTATTTATAATAAAAATAATTTTATTTATTTAAAATGACATTTTTCATTATGATAATTCTGGAATGGAAATACTAATATTTTATAAAAAAATTATAAATTTGGGAGACAAAATATATTATAGTATTATATTTAGGACTAAATCTAATATTCAATTGTCTCTTATATTAATAACTATAGGGAATAGTTCAGTTAAATCAAAGGGAAAAAGGTGCTACTCTGATATTTATTATAAGTTTATTTTAATCAATTTCACATATCAATGAATGATTGTTAAATCATTAAATATGCCTTCAATTTATAAAATTTTTGAAGTTTAATTTTATTGTCTTCCTATATTTACTAATCATTCTTACCGCTTTTCCAATTTCTCTCTTTCCAATAAGAATTAAATAAAAGTAAAATTAAAAAATAATTATTAATAACTTTTAAGTAGATTTATATTTAAAATAAAAAATTTCTTTTATAAGTAGACTTATGTAAGGATCAGAGTGGTAATTTAGTTTGAGTTTACTTAGAGTGGGGCATATGGTGCCAACAAATTTACCGCAGTTAGTAAGAGTTGACCCATAAATCATTAGATCATGGAGTTAAATTTAGTAGTCTATTTGTAAATATTTTTTAAATTTGAAGGCATATGATGAGTTTTCCAGATTCTAACTCACCAATTTTTGTTTTTTAATTGAAAGAAAAGAGTGGTGCACATGGTGGCTCAAGAATCGGAGGGACAGGGTTTGTCTGGGGCTTATTTGCGGTGGTGGTTTGAACTTTGAGGACGCCACTAGGCTTGGTTCCACTAAGACAGCCCTTTAGGTCCTAAAAAACTAAGGAACGCATAATCTTGTAAAATTCAGTTGTCCCCCATAAGCAACTTTTGAAGCATAAGCTGAGTGCCATACTACAAACGGCGAAGTACATACCAAGTGAAATAAGAAGCAAAAAAGGAGGATTTGTGAGTGCTTGTCTTAATCATATAAATCCATCAAAGCCTTAAAGTAATTGATCTGTACTCCTAGTTTATTCAATTCTCTACTATTTAGTGCAAGTCAATATCACAACACTTCCCCATAAGTTTATTTATTTACTTTTGTTTAGAAATTGATGCTGCTTCCCCCTATTGCTGGAGCCACTAGTTGGCCCTCACAATTAACAACTTCACATCACTATTGAAAATAATACATGAAATAAGAGCTAGTGACCCCCACAATTCCATTTCTAACGTCTTTCTCTATTTATTATTGGGATCTTTCCGTATTCAGAAAAAAAAAAAGCGCAATTCAAATATGTATATTTAGTTGGCAATGATAAATTTAGGCTAGATTTAATTTAATTTTATTACTTTCATTTTTGTTCATTAATTTTTATTCTATTATAATCTCAAATTTGATCTTACATTTAAATCTTATTTTATTATACTTCCCCCTAATTAGTTAGTTGATTTTAATCCAAATATAAGATAAATTTCTTAAATTTATCAATTTGTTCCCAAATTATCTCTATTGATACTCTCTCAATGAGGGAGAAAATTAAGGAAGATGATTATAATATTTTAGAAAAAAAATGCTATAATAACTAATTTAACTGATTTTTTAATATAATTAAATTAATTAAATATATCATATATTTATGACAGTGTGAGTAATATACTCCTTTCAATCTTTAATATATACTTAACTAACATAGTATGTTAAGAAAATAAGATTAATTAGTTAATTATAAAATGTGTCCTGTGATCTATATAAAATACCCATGTGTAATATTATATTATATTATATACTAGTTTATAAGTTAGATAAATTAGTCTGAAAAAAATGATAAAAGAATATATTAGAATATTATATTTATAAGCAAATTCAACCTCCAAATTAGTTTTTATATTAAAGAACAAAGCTAGTAGTTCTTTTAACTATATGGTTGGTTAGTAACATAAAGTTGGTCTAGTGGTATAAGATTATGTTAAATTCATCTTAGTCTCGAGTTCACGTCTCAAAGGAGGTTTCTGTAACATCCCTATTTTTATTTTAGAATTTAAGTAGTATTAGGAGAAATTAATTTTTAGTAGATGAAATTTTAATTTAATTATATAAGTTAAAATAGTTTATTTAAAGTATAAAATAAAATATTATTTATATTAAAAGTAAGAAGAAGAAGAAAAAATAAGAAAAAGACAAGAAGAAGAAGAAGCATATCTAACTTCTAGGAATATATATATATATATATATGTATATATATATATATATTATAGCAACAAAAAAAAAGAAGAAGAAAGAAGACAGACGTGGTAGAAAGGAAAAAGTTAAATAAAAAAAAATGAAAAGGAAAAAGAAGAAAAACAAGAAGCAGCACAATTTCTTTAAAAATATATATAATATAATATAATATTAAAAAAATTACAGTGGGGCCCACACATATTTTTGATAAAATTCAAACACATTCCCAAACATAACCCGCGGCTTCTTCTTCTTCCTGCGCGACGTCCAGCTGCTCCAATATCTGCCTGAACGGATCTATTGTAGCTCCGGTTAATTCTCATTAAATCTTTTAACTATCATAATTATCCCTTAATTATTTTTCTATACTAAGAGAGCTCTTTAGAAATATAATTTTTATTAAGAACAAAGAATTTTGAGGATTAGGGTTTTGAACAAGTGTAGATTTTCAACAAATGAGAACCATATAATGGTAGAGGTAAGTGAATATTTGTATTTAATCGGTTTAAAATTTGTCTATTTACAATATTTAAGAGGTTTAGAGTTAAGGTTTAAATGTAGAGAGTAGAGATGATTTAATATGAAAATTTTATTGATTTAATTTGAGTTTAATGATTGGGTTATGTTTATTGGAGGTAAAATTGATATTTAATCGGTTTAGATTGTGGCTAGAGCTTGTAAATTAAAAATGGGTAGTTTTGTTGAAACCCTAGATTAGGTAAATTGGAAATTTTGATTAAATTGAATAATTATAGGTTAATTGATGGTGCAAATAAGTTATTAAAATTTAGGAATGATGTGACTTAATATTGAAATGAATATTTAGATATTGTAAGTGAGATTTGGAAATTAAAAGTAAAAAGTAGGAACTTTAAATTTATGTAATTAAATTGATTATTTGTTTACCAATTTGATTGGTGATGAAACTCAATGTTTAGTATATTGAATGGTAATTATAAATTAAGGGATTTGAGGATTTTGTATAATTGGAGGATTTAGTAGTTGATTTAAGTAAATTAAAGTTAGAGTTTGATTGAAAATTATGAATTGTGCTTTTGAGGTTGATTATGAAATGTGAACATTGAAAAATTTAGGTAAAACTTTAAGGTTGTAAATTTGGGAATTTTGGATTGTTTGAGGAGTTTGATGTTAAATGAGAATTTATATGAGTAGAATAAAGTTAAGACAATATAAGATTATCATTAGAATAAAAATTTGAGAAATCGCTTGAATTATAGTTATTTTTCTTTAGATTAAAGTGGGCAAATTATGGGATTTTATGATGGTTTGGTGAAAAATTTGAAGTTATAAAGTTATTGGATGATAGAGTTGTGATTGTGATAAATAAATTAAGTTATGGTATTGAGTTAAGAATTTATAAATAAAATAGAATTAGAAGATAAAACTAAATATTTATTTAGAAGTATATGTTATGTTCAATTAATAACTTATTGACACACATTTAACAAATGATGTAGATTGACTAGTGAACTGTGAATTAAGCACGGTGCTCCTCATTTATGGTACTTTTATTAGCTTTGGCGAGAGGTAACCACTTTCCACTCATTGTGTTTGCTAATATGATGTTTGTGAGTGATTTGATATATATAAATCTACTGATGATGATATGATTATATTGAGAAAATTTTATTGAAAATTTGTCTTGTGGGATTTGGAAAGTTTAAATAGAGATTAAAAACTTGTTATATCTTGAGATTGGAATTTGAAGAAAGTTATTATTTTGAGTAAAACTCTATTATGTCATTTATTGATGTTATTGATTATTGAACTATTGAGATTTTGATTATTATGAATATCTTGAGAATTATGCATTGGGGATTAGTGATGATGGAGTTGTATTTCTACCACGCGGTATAGCCTCCATTGGAGCTCGATGGTTGGCTTTTGTCCCACCAGTTTACTGAGGGACTTGCCCTACCAGTTTACCGAGGGGCTGCGACACCTCCACCAGTTTACCGAGGGGGAATGAACCCATGGTCTAGTCTTGTGCTCTGTGGATCTTGGCCAATCCATAACACTTGACCGGTTTGCTTTTTGAGTGGCCATTCATATGGTAGTTATCACTAGCCCATGGGTTCGGTCGGCAGGTATAAGGCGGTTCGGTTGGTTTGATGGGAGGAACTGTGTTGATATTTTGATTTGATCATATTATGATGTATTATTTTCTATCTCGTGTATTTTATTAACTGTCCCACCTGACACCTTACGAGTACATGTTAGTATGCATGATGAGTAGGATTGTTGGTTACTGAGACATTTGTCTCACCCCGTGGTTATTAACATTTTTCAGGTGATAGTTTTGCGCTATGACATCAGGGAAGGCTTTAGAGGCTTGAGTTGTGCTATATTGATTGTATAGCCTCTTCCTCTTGATTTATGTGTGAAATATTTATATATTGCCATAGTAAAGCTCATGTTGCATATCCTGATATGATGTGATATTTTATTTGGATTTGATGCTGGGAATGCGTGCTGGTAGTGGGTTTAAGGCCCTAGACTGCTGCTTGTGATTTGTTGATTGTGGATCCACTATTTAAAATGTGGGATATTGATAATTGATTTATGAATGAGGATTTTACCAGATCTTGGTTGTGAAGTGAGCTTATGTAATGTTATTTGTGAGTTTGATGCCCAAAGGCAAATTCGAGATGATTGTGAGGATAACTGTGATGATAGGATTAATAGAGTGTTTGAACTCTATAACCATGTTAGTGGGGTCGAATCCTTTCTAACATGGTTTTATATGCAATTATTGTGTAAAGTTTTTATATCCATGATAGTACATTTATATAAGTTTTACTCTTTTCTATCATGGATAACTTTTTTTAAAATAGTTGAACTCTTTTAACCATGATAGCGCTTGGGGGTAACTTTATCTTTTTCTATCATGGTTAATTATTTAGAAGTAAAGTTTTCTTTCTTTAGCCATGATAAATTTCAAATGGTTATTAAAATTTATTTCTATCATAGTTAGTTTGTAACTCATTTTGGTAAAAATGATTTAAGGTAATTAATTATTGTTATTTGAAGGAGAATTTTACAGTTTCTATGTCGGGAGGCGGACAACCACGAATCTCAAAATTAGATTAGTCGATTGCTTACTTATATACCTATTAATAAGATTTAAAAAAATATCCGATATTAGTTGATATTATAATACACCTATATGGACGGTTAGCAGAAGCTAACTTGAGTAAAGCTGAAGGCAAGAGACAAACAATCGAGGCAAATCTAGCTCTTAGACGAGCTAGGACACGAGTAGAGGCTATCAATATGATTTCGTAACAAGTTGGTGCATACGAATAAAATAATGTTGTTGATGATAAGAATGCAGTTATGTTGGATGGTTAGCAACTTCACCTATGCATGTTCAGTGATCAGTGTTTCCCCTTTGATTATTTCAGCAAGTACAACAGAACAACAACAAATCTGATGTGCGATCTATCATCATCTTTATGGCCACAGTTTGATTTGTGAAAAGCCGTACCAATTGAAAAGGATGGAGTCGAGTCCATGCTTTAGCCCCTGCATTTTCATTGAGCAAACCCAAGAAACAAATATTTGTTGGAATATCTTTAAAATAAAGAGACGTGCGTTTTTGAAACATCATATCTTTGTAAATTAAAAAATTTATACGAAGAGTTGTGTAACAATATTACCTCACCGAATATATTCAAACCGTATCTATTAGCATTCCACTTGTTCACACTCTTTCTGTAACTTTTTGTTCAAACTCCACCTCAGCCGATCAATGCATTTTCACTTTAATTAAGTTCTGTCGTCCAGCTTCCATACCACTCCCTCCCGACCCAGTTTTCACAGTACGATCGATGCAAAGAATCAAAACATAGTGGCAGACACATCCCATGGATAGGAATCAATAAATAATCTTCTGATTACGTATCTTTCTTTGCCTTATTGGTCTTTGATTATTCCCATCCCATGCTTTTAACTCCTTGTTTATCTCATTTGTCTAATACAGCTACCATTTGATACTACAGTTTATTCTACGATTTGAAAGACTCTGTCTGAAAGCTAAAGGAGGGTTGTAATGCAGAAAAGAACACGACAGAACAAACTTTCACTTTCACATTAGTACCCTTTTCTAAGAATATACCTTGTGGAGTGAGCTACTATTTGTTCTTGATTTTAAGTCCTATAATTTTAAAAGGTCAGAACCCCAAATCAAATAAAAGGTCGAGAACTGAACAAAACCATAATAATGAAGGGGTGAAAACCTGATGTCTGATCGAGAAATGTATACAGAATTGCAATATCACTGATAGTTTTCTTCTCTTATCAAAGAAATGAAGAAAGGGATTTCATTTTCAGTCACTTTAACAAAAAAAAAAAATCAATGACCAAACAATGAAACTCAAAATCGTCGTTTTCACTTTACATTCGTTTTCATCCTTCAATAGAAGCCACACGCAGAGTACTCGTGAAGATGCTGGGAAGTTACTTTTTAGGGGAGAGAGAGGAAAAAGACAACTGGTATAAGCAGGTTTGCAGATAAGTGGCTCTTCGAGTCTGAGAACGATGGTTCCTCAATCAAACAGCAGCTCGTATAACTTCTTTGAAATATGATCAGAAAAAAAAAAAGAGAACGTAAAAAAGGAAAATTTCAGATAAAAAATGGTTCTTTTCGGTTTCCAGCTATTTCAATTTGGTGGGTTTTAACAGCAGGGAGCCAGGGGCCTACAAAGCTCTGCTTCATCAAACAATTGCAAACAAGATACAGATAAGATCATAAGAAGAAGAAGATCTACTTGTATTATATAATGCACATAAGTCCAGATAAGTCTCTTTCATGGAAAGTTGTCCTTTACCTAAGCCAAATGCTTGTATCTGAGTTGGGAAAATGATAGTCAAGTCACATAATTATTTTGTGGATGATGTGAAGTGTTTTAATTGCTTGACGGGAAATTTCTGCTATAAACTTAAACTGACAATTCCACATGACATGATAGGAGATTGGAACTGCACTTAACCAAACTCAACACAAAGTTGAGTTCTTGAACGTGTTCAAATATGATCAATGTTATGACACCTTAATTTTTAGATGATCCCTTCTTACTGTTTCTCACTCTTCATCACGACAACAATAGTAACTTTATATCACTAGGTAGGATCGATTACATAGATCGCATGATATTATTGTGCTCTATTAAAAATTAAGTCCCTAGATAAGTTGTTAACAAATAAATCTCATTTAATAAAATTATTAAACATTATCTTCCTCTATTCCTTTTAATATGATTTCATATTACTTGATATACTCACAGGAGCATTCGAAGACCTTTGTACGTACATGTCCAAATTACCTCAGACGATTTTCTACAATTTTTCCCATCACATATTACACTCCAACTCTTCCTCTAGTGTTCATTATGAATATTATCTTTTTTTGTATTACACACATCCATCTCAATATACTCATATGAATTACCTTAATTTTATGCTCTTGTTACCCCTTTAAAGTCCAACATTTACTACCATAAAGTATTGCTAATTTTATGGCAGTACGATAGAAGTTTCCTTTTATCTTATTAGGTACTTTTCGATCGCAAATAACTCTAGTAAATTTTTTCCATTTAAACCACTCAGTTTGAATTCTATGATTAACATCCCCATTAATCTCACCATCTTGATTCCAAATATTTGAACTTTTTCACTTGTATAATTATTTGATTTCCCATCTTGGCCTTTCAAACTATTTCTAACTTGTCTCTTATCAAAATCCAATATATATATTTAGTCTCACTTTTACTCTGGCGAAAACCTTTTGACTCTAAGGTCCTTCTCTAAAACTCAAGTTTAGAGTTAATCTCTTCTCTCGACTAGTTATAAAAACTATATTATCAGCAAAAAATATACACTTAAGGATTTTTTTTTGAATAAGCTCAGTTAGAACGTATAAAACTAGATTAAACAAATAAATGCTTAAAAATAATTCTTGATATAGGTTAATCTTTATAAAAAAAGTCTTTTATCTCATCTCCAGGCATTCTTACAGTAGAAGAATTAATGAGTTAACATAAAAGAATCATGTCATAAACAACATATCTGTCTTATCACCTGCATTAATTCATGTGGCTCCAGCCTGAGATTTTTGCGTTCATGATTTGTTACACATTTACACCACAAGTGGCTCTAGTGTAGCCTTTAATTTAGCCTCCACGCAACATTATTGTCATCTTCGTGGCTTAGCCATCAATTTATTTATTATTCCTTCAAGTGTCAATGTCACTATTCTTAGTTTTGTCGCATACTCAAGCTCAAAACCTAATTTTAGTTTATTAACTTTCCTTTATAAAGAACTTAAAAATTATTCCTCAAATCTTCAGGTAGATGCTTTCCCCCTTGCATCTATCTATATCTATAAATAAATAGAAGCTCCCTACGAGGCCTTACTAAGCATTATCAACCACCACAGTGTTTTTTCCTCAGTGCAGGCGTTATTATTTTTGCTTCCCAGTTTCCACCTGAGTTTTTATGCACATGAGTTCTGGAAACCAGCTCACATCATCAGGGATAATGTCACGTGGATGGGAGAAGCTTAAGGCCACGCCTAAGGTCTTGAAGGAGAAATTTCTTAATATTTATAGGACAACCAAAGAGATAGGGCAAGATGACCCAAGAAGAATCATTCATGCCCTTAAAGTAGGACTTACACTCACTCTTGTGTCTCTTTTCTACTATTATCAGCCACTTTATGACAGTTTTGGCCTCTCTGCAATGTGGGCGGTTATGACCGTTGTTGTAGTCTTTGAGTACTCTGTAGGTAAGTGACTTCATTACTATTAAGCCAAAACTCATTGGCATGTTGAATACATGTTGAGATTCGTGTACTTTGTTGGTATGATTTGATATCTTTGACGATATGGTGACCCTTTTCAGGAGCCACGCTAGGAAAAGGTTTAAACAGGGGATTAGCAACACTACTTGCTGGTGCTTTAGGTGTTGGAGCACATTACTTGGCGGACTTATCTGGAAAGACAATAGAACCCATAATACTTAGCTTTTTTGTGTTTCTTCAAGGTGATTATAACAGTAACTAACTTACATTTAGCAGATAATAAGTTAATAACTTGATCGTTGAACTTGAAAATCTTGATGGGTTTTTGGGTGATGTTTTGTTATGCAGCTACAACAGCAACATTTATAAGATTCTTCCCCAAAATCAAAGCAAGATATGATTATGGGTTGCTCATATTCATCTTGACATTCTCATTGATATCGGTATCTGGTTTTCGAGAGGATGAAATAATAGAGATGGCACACAAGAGACTCTCCACAATTTTCATTGGTGGCTCGGCATGTGTCATGATCTCCATCTTCGTTTGCCCTGTGTGGGCCGGTGAAGAACTCCACAGCTTAATTTCCCTCAACTTGGAAAATCTTGCCACCTTCTTACAAGGTTACATATTATTCATTACTAAACTTGTACATAAAAAATACTCCAATCTGTTCAATGAAAACTGATAAAGCATCGTTTTTTTTTATTTGTTGCAGCGTTTGAAGAGGAATATTTTAGAGCATCTAAGGAAGACAAGACCGTCTTGCTGGAGGGGTACAAAACTGTCCTTGATTCGAAGAGTACCGAAGAGTCATTGGTGGGTAAACTAAGAGAAATACTTCCTCCGGTCCTTAATATAAGATGTAATTTGATGTGCAAATTGATCTGATATATACGTATTCACATTCATTGGTCAGGCTAATTTTGCAAGATGGGAACCAGGTCATGGGAGGTTCCAGTTTCGTCATCCGTGGGACAAGTACCTTAAAGTTGGAACGCTTACGCGACAATGTGCTTATCGAATGGAAGCTCTGAATGCTCAACTGAATTCTAACCTCCAAGTATGTATATAGACAGAGAGAGCTTAAGATTCTACTGAGTTCTTGGTAAAGTTTAACACTAACATTGGTTGGTTGCTACAATTTTTGCAGGCATCGCCGGAGATTAAAGGAATAATCCAGGAGGCGTGTTCGGCGATGAGTTCGGAATCGGCGAAAGCTCTGAAGGAGCTAGGAGTGGCAATGAGCACAATGGAGAAGCCATGCTTTGCGGATACACATATTTCCAACTCAAAATCTGCAGCTAAGAGCCTCAATTCATTGCTCAAATCAAGCTTATGGAAAGAAACGGATCTTTTATCAGTTCTTCCGGCAGCCACCGTGGCTTCCTTGCTATGTGACATTGTTTCCTGCACTGAGGAAATTGCAGATGCTGTGAATGAACTTCCCTCGCTTACGGTGTTGGAAACTGCAGCAGAAACAGCTAAACCCCAAAACAGAACACAGTCCACTCCACATGGTGATAATAACTCCCACGTGATGATTCTGGTTGAAGATTCAAATCCAACAAATTTACCAGAATCTAAATCATTGTCTGATAAACAGAAGACAAACAGAGTGTGATCTACATATATACGGGACTTCAGTTAACTGAAGTGAACTATCCTTAACATGAGATCATATAACTTACCATGTAACATGAAGTTATGTTACAGTCGGTTCATTTAATTACTATAATCGTGAGTATTTGAGTAGCTGATATGCGATTGTAAGCTCCTCTACAAATAAGTTCAATCCGTCATGTGGTTTTCTTGACCTTAAATAACGTTAATCTCATGTTCTGAATTTCAAAATCTTAGACTGCTCATTCTTGCTCTAATTCCCTTTGGTCTTTGTTGGTCTGTACTTTTATCCTTTTTGCTCAGAACTGCCAATATGAGCTAATTGCATAGAAAAATCTATGAAATGTCCAGATTTAGGTGGTAAACCAAAATTAACCTGGGCGAAATATATATAATTAAGGTCTAATTTTACTGTAAAAGTTATCAGGTAGGAGTAATGTTTGAGAATTTTTTTTTTCAAGTTTAATGTCACTTTATAAATGTTAAAAAATAGAACAAAAACGTCCAAACCATTAAAAAACTAATATGGACTATTAAAAATTTAATGTCGCTTCAAGTGGTGATATTGTTTAGTTTTTAACACTTTTAGGCAATATTGAAAATAACTTCTAGAGTAAAACTAGACCTTAACCAAAATATATATGAGGCATCCAAATTCAACTTGGCGAGTAAGAACGATACCATAATGTTGAAACATGAAAATGATTAATTGGCATAGACATTCTGCAGCAAAGGTCAACATACTAGAGGAAGGACATTAATCAGAACTCGTGCTTGCATCTTAATTGGGAATCAAGTGGTGGTTGTTTCATACTCCCTCCTGTTCTTAATATGAGTAGTTGACTAATTTAGATAATTAAACAAATTAAATAAATTAGTTAATTATATCCAATTAAAAACCTTTTAAAAATGAATTCATATTATATATTCCTTAATCTATTGAAAATAGTCAACTATTTTTTATATTAGTTATAATTAAATGATTTATTTAATTTTTTAATCTATCTAAATTAGTTAACTAATTCTCATATTAAAAATTAAAGAGAGTATTATATAGTAAATTGTCCGAATCACACACATGAATATAAGAATTTGCTGTTCAAACATAGTCCCACTTGGGGCAAAGATGATGGTCAAGCAAACATTTTAAATCTTGATCTCACAAAGCACTTATCATGATTTTCATTAAAGTAAACCAAATGAGGATTAGTTTTTAATTCTGTACGACACCTAAGTATGGTAATGAGTACGGCACATGCTCTGTAATTTTAGGGTGCAATCTTGCTATGTACTGGTTTTCTTTTTTATTTTAATGGCTGAAAAGAAAAGTAGAGGCATATTACTCGGTTAACAACCCATTGATTGAAAATCAGATTTGCTTTTAGCTTTTCTTTTCTTTTTTTCACTTCAGTTCTTGCAGTTCTAAAACAATATATAAATGCAACTTAAATAAATCAGGATTGGTTCAGATTTCCTAGTAACCACACAAGTTGAACATGCGCGAGCCACCATAAGTGGGATTGGAGTTGGTTTCCACCGTGATTTTCTGCATCAACCCATTAAAATAAGAAAGAAAGTTGTGAGCTTCCAGTGATTTGTTGGAGCATGTATCACTTTGTACATAAATAATCAACTACACTTATCATATAAAGAAGGTTTCCACTTTCTCATACTTAGCAATGATATATAATATGATTATTGGGAAGCAAGCAAGAAGAAGAAACACAGAAAAAGCTTCCAAGTTAATGCATCTGGCTTGAGATATTATTATAAGCAGCAAAAAAAATTGTAGACGAAACGTAGCTAATAGCATGATATTAGCACCAGAAGGTATTTTCCCTTCTTTAAATACAGTATAGTGGAGAGCCCTCAGTGAAGTGATGTGGGAAACCCAAAAACTAAAAAGAGTGGAGTTACCTATTTACTTGTTAATAACATTTAATCAATTAATTAGTAGTACTTAGTGCTTACAAATATCATAATTGCATGATTAACATCCTTGGGGAACCTTTATGCGCATGCACAATGAACAAGTGTTTAACTAAAACTTTACTGTAATGAACCTTAACGATGATAACTTATGACATTAATTTATGTTGTAGCTGAGCACATGTATCTTTTTTATTGGAGGCATTCGAGATATTGTTGGATATTAAATGTGTGTATTTCTCCTACTGTTAATTTGAATTTTTGTTCTTCATGTTTTGAGAGATTAACATTAGTTGATTTATTTACTTCTTTGTTTGGTAGGAAAGAGGGCGAACACCTAAAAAAACAAACTACCTGACCAAAGTTTGTGAGTGAGGTGATTGATAAAATAGTTAAATCATCTTTAGTTAGAGCATCAATAACACAGTTATGATCTCTTGTAATGTGTAGTAATTGCAATTTCCAGTTATAATCTAACATACTCTCTATTTGTAGAGAAACCAAACTACATGTATTAATATTGCATCTATTCAATAGCATGTCAATCACATTCTTTATGTCAGATTTAATAATAACTTTTTTAACCTTATATCTCAAATAAGTTTGAGGCTTTTGAAAGTTACCAACTCCTCAACTTCAAAACCATTGCATTGTTCTAGCACGAGTGAAATAAGCTATCCAAATTCTATATAACTCCACCACAACATGCTTTACTGTTAGATAAGGATATAGCTCTATTGACATTTAGTTTAACCTAATGAGGCTTGTCAAACATAATGTTTTTTTCAAAAGTGGTAAACCTAAACCAATAAGTTGGTGGGGCTTGTCAAACATAATTTCTATATTTGTGAATATCTGACCGGTGGATTTGTGACCATGATTGTAGGCTCCAAAGGAGTGTTTTACACACACACACACACAAGGGGCTCTCCTTGCGGAGACGGGAAAAATCTTTATATCTCGTTTAAGCCCAATTATCACATCTTGAGGCCCATCTTTATAGTCCAAGCCCATTTTATCCTTAACCCCATTAACCCAAAGCACTCATCTTACTCGGCCCAACCTCATACACCGCCAGCGCAAGCTCCTTCTGTCTTCCTTCTCCAACGTTTCGTCACGTTTTACTGCTGACTCCCTCCTCATCTAACATCTCCGACCTGCGTTCCCAGGGAAGCTCATGCCCTTGCTCTTTGCAGTCATGCCCTCCTCAATCTCGCCTCTTGTTTCAGGCTTGGAGTTGTTTTACATTCGTATTTGAATACGAACTTCTCTGTTTCTAAGGTAAAACATGTCAATATCGTTTTATGCTTCTCTTCTCGACGCTTGCTCCTCCACGAAGAAGTTGCAGAATCTTAAACTAATCCACGCGCGGACTGTTATTTTAGGCATTTCTAGGCATGATTTCATTCGCGTCAAACTTGTATCTTCCTATGCTTCTTGTGCCCAATTGCAGCAAGCCAATCTCCTCTTCTCCTTCACAAATCGCCGACCCACTTTTCTCTTTAACTCCCTCGTCAGAGCATATTCATCTCTCAATTTATTCTCTGAGTCCCTTTCCGTCTTCCGCCAAATGCTGTTTGCCCTGAAACCTTTTGATTGCCATACCTTACCGGCGGTCCTTAAATCTTGTTCAGGTTTGTCGGCTCTCCGGCTTGGTCGGCAAGTCCACGGAGCTATTGTTGTCAATGGGCTTACCCCAGATTTGGGCAATTCAACCGCATTGATAAGCATGTATGCTAAGTGTGGGGATTTAGTTGGAGCACGTAAGGTGTTTGATAGAATGCGTCAAAGGAGTGTAGTGACATGGTCAGCGATCATGTCGGGTTATGGAATTCACGGAAAATTTGATGAAGTATTTGAGTTGTTTGATAGAATGGTCGAGGAAGGAGAGAAGCCAGATAGTGTGACTTTTACTTCAGTTTTGACAGCATGTAGTCATGGGGGTTTGATAGAGAAGGGAAAGGAATATTTTCAGATGATGAAGAGGAGGTTTGAAGTGAAACCAGTGTTGCAACATTATACGTGCATGATAGATATGTTAGGGAGGAATGGTCAGGTGGAGGAAGCAGAGAAGTTGATCTTGAGAATGGAGACTGAGCCTGATGAAGCTTTGTTAAACTCATTGGTGGGGGCATGTAAACTTCATGGCAAGTTCGAGGTGGCTGAGAGAGTGGTGGAGAAGTTTTGTGCAAAGGAATTTAGTGTAGATAGTCAAAATCTCTGATCAGTCACTTGTATCTCATTTCGTATATAAAGGAATGATAAAATTGATAAATTTTTCTAACCTTATTAAATAAAGGGTATTGAAAAAATATCATTAATTATTGTACAAATTTCTTATATGCAATAGGACAAAAATAGAAAAAAATTATTAATTGCCCTACAAGTTATTTATATTTTAAAAAAAATCTTCTATAAATGATTTATATATACAAACAGAGTGATATATTTATTAATTGATTGCTTTAGAACCGTGAGGATGATTAAGAAGAGTTGCATTCTAGCAACAGCATCTTTTTCACTCAGCTATGAAATATTTAATATTTTGATCCCCACATTGCTAACAAGGCAAGCCATGATACTAACACTAAATGATGGATTTATGAATGTTTTAAGAGGGCTTCAATAAGTATGAACGAGGAGGGTATTTTGTAAAAGAATAGGAGTTAGGTCTACTGAAAAGGTTAGGATGTTATAACATGACGAATGAATGTTCAAATTCTTATTAAAAGATGTGTCTATATTTAATATCTAACAGTATATATAGTAATATTGCCTCTAATAAGAAAATACTTATGTTTAGGGTAAAAAATAAAGAGAAGGATCTTCCAATCCCTTAGCAGTGCCTTTTTAAGCCATGCTGAAAAGAGTAGTGTGTCAAATATCTGATGAAGCTGAAATACTTGAACACCAAACAAATAAAGCTCCACCGATTTAATGGTAACAGATAGATACATGTTCTGACTCATGCAAACAATCTCATCTTAATTAACAGCACTTGTAATATTCAAACTCTTTACAGAAACTTCATAAGACAAACTTGCAGTGAACAAAATTATCAACCTGGGGACATGACAGTGGACAGAGTTTTAAACAAATCTTTACAGAAACACACCATTCACAAATATCAACCTATTTAGGATCCAATCCCAAATCCTTTCTTGTTTTTCCCACAAACAAATCACCAGATTTGATGATGCCTGGGAATCTTCCAAGCACTGTCATGAAAGGGAACTGTGCAAGCCCATGTTTCCTTCCAAGTGAAACAATTGCTATAGCAGGCCGTGCATTATATTCTCCTAGTTTCTTATCTTTTCCTTCCCCTATCAATATTCTCAAATTCTTTGCAACCACTTGAGCATGCTCTGCTGCATTCGCTCCTTGTTTAAGCTCCTGCACCACATAGATTTTTCTTAGTCCGAAGAGTAGAAAAAAGAAACCCAAAAGCCCCAAAGCCCTTGAAGAAAGCTACTAAATTAGCACTTAATTTACCTTAACATCAGTAATATCTCCTATTGCAAAAATGTTATTCCGGCCCTTGACTCGTAAATTCTGATCAATCTGGATCCTTCCCTCAGAATCCAAGTGATCCTTTAACACAGTTTCTCTTAGCCATGTTGAGCCAAGTGGTTGCCCTATGCAAAGAAAATGAACATCTGCTTCAATGGTTTGTCCACCAGAAGTTTGGTATGCATTGTTTGAAACAGAGTCCAAATTCACTGATTGCTCTAGCTTCACTTCAACTTTCTTTGCTTTCAACCACTTCAAGGTCTTCCTAGAAGCCTTAGGCCCAATGAATTCCAGCAACCTTGTTCCTCTGTGCACCAGAGTCACCTTCTTCTCTGGGAAATCAACAGCAATCTCCCCAGCAAGTTCCACACCAGTCGGCCCCCCTCCAACTATCAGAATTGAACTTGCAGATTTTATCTTTTCATGCTCTGCCATTGGAAACATCCCTCACTAGTAAATCGTTATTCACACAAAGGTGTAGGCTTTTGTAGACTTGTAAAGGCTAAAAAATTACCTGCTTTGTAATATTCGATTCTTTCAGTCCTAGTTTTTGGAATAGGTCCTTTATGTCCAGTGGCAATAACAAGAAAGTCGTAGGGAATCTGAGAACCATCTTCAGTGAAGACTTCCGTTTCAGTTATATTGACGGCACTGGATGTAACGAGGTTGCCTTTTTTGAAGTAATCTCTATGGTTGACCACTATCCTCTCTGCAACAGATGGCTCAACCATGGCCCTCAAAGCTGCCCATGGAATCTCAAAATATTCCTTCCTGAGATCAGTATCACTCAATCAGAAAATTCCATGTATATATATGCAGGGGCCCATTCATCACTAAAAGTGTTAGAAGGTTGAATTAGTAAAGCCATTAGTGTTAATCACTTTATTACTAGATGACCTTAGAATTTTATATAAAAGGTCTAGGTTTGGAGTGTGAAAGGATGTGGAATGAGAGAGGGTAATTTGAGTATCTGTCATGAGTCTCTAAGAGTTTATGGTGAAGTGATCGCCCTTAGAAGGGTTGAGTAATTCTCTGTAGAGATCGATTGTTTGATGAATCAGATTCTTTCAATTCATTCTTCCTCAGTTTACATAAAGAACATCAAGTAATTCTAAAAGCAAACTACTTGAACATCAAGTTTAAATGATGGTAAGCTGTGAGAATAAATAAGAGAGCTTACGGATCAATGAGAGTGACGTCGACATGATTCTGAAGAGTTTTAGCAAGGATGGCACCGGCAACACCACCTCCGATGATGACAACTTTCTTCCCCATTTTGTTGATGCTTTTGTGTTTATTTGGCTGAATTTTTGCTGGGCTGATGGACTTATTCACAGACGGAAATAAGGCAACATAAATAGAGTTTCAAGGTGCTTGCATCATGGCGTGCTCAATGAAGTCACTGTATATTCAAAATTATAAATAAGAAATATAATTAACAACAAATTTTAGGCGTAGAATTTGAATATGTAGTCAAGTTGACACCATTTTTTGCATTAGTGCATCCTTCCAGTTTAACACCCTACAATAATAATTATTTATTAAAAGTGGAAATATTTAAAACAAATAAATAAAGATACCACGATAGTTCTGAGGATGCTTCCTTGACACCTGAAAAATCTCCAGCTGTCAGCATTGCATCAGCCCTTACTTGAGATTTCAGGTCAACGATCCTTAGCCAGGAAAGATTCAAATAAGACGGCCACTAGAAGTTTAAAAGAACCAAAAAAAAAAAAAATAAAAAAAAAGAAAGAATCCATCCAACTGAAGTTTTGTCTTTGATTATGTTAATAAATCATAAATGAGAATCCTACGTCTTTTAGTTTCAAGGATCATGTTATGTTGTCAATGAAGTGTGTTTGGTTTGTCCTAAATCTAAATTTTAAAGTTAAGTTCAGGCAAAACTTAATTTATAAAAAATTTTAAAATAAATAGCTATATTTGTTTAAAAGTATTTTTAGACTAAATTATGGGATAAGCTGATCAGAGTAACTTATAGAACAGTAAAAGAATTTATAGATTAACTAATTACTATATTACCCATACTTTTTCTTACATCATTTTTTATCTCTCTTCTACACTCTCTCTCTCCTCTCATCTCTCTTCTATACCCTCTCTCATTTCTCATATCTCTTCTACACCCTCTCTCATCTCTCATCTCTTATATTCTCTCTTATATATTTAATAATCATACCCTTTTTTTTATAATTTACCAATAATAAAAGTATTTCTGAAAATAACTATCTAAATACTTATTTATTTAAAATTATTTTTTTTTATAAACTCTTATCAAAAAATATTTTTCTAAAAGTTACCTAATTTTTTTTTCATAAGTCATTTTTTAAAATTTTATACCTATAGACCTATGTTAATAAATTCATAAATGAGAATCCTATGTCTTTTAGTTTCAAGGATCCTGTTATGCTGTCATTCTGCTCATTTTTCCTTTGAAACCAAGCAGAAGTTCTATTGCAGACTTGCAGTCTTATTTGTTTAATTAGTTTCTTTTGCGTGAAGGGTTTGTGTAAACATACGTTATAGATTATCCGTCTCTTTCATCGGTGGTTTGACTAATGGAAAAAAACTTGATTTTTTTTTTTCCTTTCTAGAGAACAGATTATATCTCCAACTTGTGTTTTGAATATAATAAGTAATGAATAAAGTTATTCTAGACTCCAGAGGGACGTCTGTGCTCTGGCTAACGTGTGTGTGATGGAAGATGGATCATGGAGGCTTCCAGTTCTTCAAGAAACGAACAAGCCACAACCTTAACATCCTCATCGTCATGGATTCCATCATCCTCGTTAATTTGTAGGTTTCAAGGTTAAACGAATTCGCATTATTTACAGAGTGCAATCTCCAACTACACCAACTTTGTTTTTTTAATGTAAGGTGCAAAGAAAAGTGAGAGGAAAATATGAGGGAGAGAATATTAGAAAGATTTTTTTAAGAATAATAAAAAAATTATTATTATTAATTTTTTTTCTTAATATTTTTTCCTGTCTAATTATGACTGACTAATAACTTACCCTTCTTTTCTTTTTTCCCCCAAAAAGATAACTTACCACTCTAAGTGTCGAAAGGCCACTCTATAGTTTCGAATCTCTGTTTTTTTTTATTTTAAGTTTAATCTTCTAAAACTAATTTTTTAATATCTCAACCAAATATATTTATGTCAAACTGATTTTTTTTATAAAAATATATCTAATATAAATTACATTATACATAGTTTTTTTTTATTTAGCAAGCATTCTGCTTGTAGGAAGGAATTAAATAAGCGCTACCAAAGGGTAGCCTTTGTGCCCCTGCACTGAAGAGTTAGTGTCATTTTTACACTAATTTCTCATTTATTCATTATATTAAGTTGTTAGCGACCTTTTAATCCTCGAGTGGGAAACAGATATCGATTAAGCAAAACCCATACGCATTTTAATATTTATTTACACTTATTATATATTAAAGTTTTGTTATTTTCTGGATATCATGTTTACCATTAAATAAAGCAGAAAATGCATATACTATTCCTTGCTTTATTTTGAGTTCTCTGCAAGCATTTTTTTTTCAACATAAAAAATAATATATATATTTGACTCAAATATCTCACTGTAGAACTTCAATTCATATATTATATTTTCTTAATCAACTTATTACCTAACTTTGAAAGCCGAGATATAATATCAAATTATTTTTAAACTATGAAATTTAAGCCAAATACATACGACGATAATACAAAAGCAACGAAATCAATAAGGAAACAGCCACACGGATGTAATCTTACTTTGATACAATGTCAATAAGAAAATACTTTGGTACAATATCAATAATAAAGCCTGCATGCCGCCTCTCACTCACAATCAAATCTTAAGAAAAGCCAGCAAGCCATTTATCAACATTGACATGATTCTATCTATCGTAGAAACAAATACATTCCTTTCCTTTAATCAAGAACATAATTAAAAAAAAAGGACAAATAATGCACAGTAAGAATGCAACGGAAGAGTGAAATCATTTTCATATACAAATAGCATTACCTATATTTACTCAAGTTTGTGTGACATTAGGTTCAAGACCCAAACGCTTCCTTGTTTTTCCAACGAACAAATCTCCAGACTTTATCAAGCCAGGAACTCTTCCACTGATTGTCAACAATGGAAACTGTGCCACCGCATCTTTCCTCCCAAGTGATACGATTGCCAATGCTGAATGAGGCTTGTAGGTTCTCATCCTGCATTCATTACCTCCCTCCATCAACAGCTTCAAGTTATTTATAACCATTTCAGCCTGCTTTTGTGCCAGAAACCCCTGCTTGATTTCCTGTTGTGCCGATTTCCATCAAAGAATTTCTGTTCAGGTTAACTTGCAAGAAAATTTCAAATGCCACGGATTCAAGTAATACAATGACAGAAATGTGTAAGAGATCATGCATGTATATACACAATATATCTGAGTCTCTGAAAAGTCAGCTGAATGATGCATTAAGTAGAAACCCTCACCTAGTTAAATTGTTACATGGAAGACTTTTCAGTTTCATTAAAAGCACCCATTACAAGATTACAACTAGGAAGCAATAAGTACTTAACTGGAATATTTGTAATATCTCCAATTGCAAAGATGTTTTTCCGACCCTTGACTCTCAAATGTTCATCTACCGTGATCCTTCCATCAACATCCAGGTCATTCTTCAACACAGTTTCCTTAAGCCATGCCGTACCAAGTGGCTTTGCTGTGCAAACAAAATGGCAATCTGCCTCAATGGTCTCTCCAAGTGAAGTTTGATATGTCTTGTTTCCATCTGCAATGGAATTCAGGTCGACTCTTTGCTCTAGCTTCACCTCAACTCCCTTTGATTCAAACCATTTTAGAGTTTTATCAGAAGCTTTTGGCCCAATGAATTCGATCAGCCTGGATCCCTTGTGCACTAGAGTAACCTTTTTATCAGGAAAATCAACAGCAATCTCTCCAGCCAGTTCAACACCAGTTGGACCACCTCCAACAATCAGAATGGTATTTGCAGATTTTATCTTCTGATTTTCTGCCAGTATAAAAGAAACCTGATGACTTGTTATCTGATTAGGTCAATACATTACATGGCTGAATCTATTATAAAAAAGAAAAAAGAAATTCACACGGCATAATGCCATAATCCCAGATGGTGCTTTGTGTTCTAAAATATCTTCCTGGCTGCACAACAGCACCATTGTTCAATGGCAACAAACATTTATGTTGTGACAGATTATTGCCTGCACATTTGCAAACGTTTCAATTTACAGATTTCTTTGTTCCTCCTCAAGTTAAGTTAAATTAAAATTTTACCTGACAAGTATTGATCAAGCCTATCCGTCCTACATTTGGCAACAGGATCTTTATGGCCTGTGGCTAGAACAAGATAGTCATAGGGAATCTGATGGCCATCAGAGGTCAATACTTCAGTTTCTGTAATACCGGCAGCACTGGATGTAACAATGTTGCCATTGGTAAAGTAATCTCTATGGTTGATCAGAGACCTCTCTGCAAAGGATGGTTCAACCATTGCCCTCAAGCTTGCCCATGGTATCTCAAAATATTCCTTCCTGAATTAAAATGTACTCAACAGCTTAATGAAAATGACAATCATGTTGAGAGAAAGTTCCATGAAAAGCTTGATGCATCACTTGATCATAAGTAGGACATGAAATGGCACAATTTCCCACCTAAGATAAAAGATTCCCATAGACTATTTAACGAAACTAAGTGAGAGTAGAACATGGGTTTCAAATCCAAACACTCCCTCAAAGAAACGTTCGATGCGGATAAGCCCGTCTCCATAGAAATTTACGAGGATGGAGTTAACCATAATAGATTAAAATAACACATCGAAGCAGAAAAGAAGAAATACAGAGGTGGAAATGAAGTAAAAGGAGAGCATACGGATCAATGAGAGTAAGATGAGCATTGAACTGGAGAGATTTAGCTACAACGGATCCAGCAATACCCCCTCCAACAACCACCACTCTCTTTCCGTCTTTCTTGTCCATCTTGAGTTCAGGAAGAACTTAGATTACCCGATGATGATGATGATTTCTCTGGTGACGGAATCAGATTAAGGGAAGCAAAGAGAACTAGTGAAGTTATTCCGCGTTCCAGAGGAAAAGCATCATCTATTAAACAACACCCAACTGGTGACGCCCAATTGCCAGACGGAAAATCAAAGAACATAGCAGATGGGAAAATATAGGTCTGGACTCTGGAGACGTCCACTTGTCGTTAGTAATGGGCCTTCTTCGGCACATTTTACTAAATTGGGCCAATGGCGGACCCTAAGTGAAATAATTATTATCCAATTTTTGTGTGTGATAAAAGACAATTTATTCAAATAAAAGATAGAACGATGTGTAACCAAAAAAAAAAAAAAAAAGATAGAACGATGCATATAAAAACTCTCACAAGAACAAGTTTAATTTTTATTATTTTTATAAAGGTTTTTTTAGTAAGTAATATCGTAAATTTTTTATAAATACCTTTTGAATCTTAAAGTTATGCCATAATTTTAGTAGAGACAAATATCAAATATATATAAATTTTTATTTTTATAAAAGTACAAAAAGATAGAACGATGCATATAAAAAAAACTCCCAATTGATTTCAGGTCAATGTTAAATTGGGGCACGAAGTCCAAAAACTGGACCACATTACAATAAAATTATGTGCTATTTACAATTGTTTTTTCTATACCAACCAGACCCGTGGAGCATGCTCTAGTTGACTCGAAAAGTCTTTCAATCGTTGATCTTTGTCAACTCTTATTCTTCTTGTATGTGGTCCTCAACTGCTCCATCTCCTACTTAAAGTGATAATACTATTCTTCAAATTGGTAATTTCAGTAAATCAGTATAAAATACAAATTTTACGGTAAGCCATATTTTTCTATAAAAATATAAATAATGAAGTACTCTTGTTAGAAATCAATGGAATGTATCTTTTACCCATTTTTAATATTACATGTATAAATTGTCGAATTGCACAACCATCATTAACGTACTTTGGTCAAGCTCCGAACCAAACAAGTTCAAAATTACGAACTCCAGTTACTCTTAATTCCTTATGTGAATTTACCAATTTGAGGTCATTCAAATTCATATTCAAAAACGCCGCTCGATTCAGATTCAAATTAACATATAAGGTGCATTCATGCATCGTAGGAAGCTAAGAAGACTAAACAAGAACAATGACAATTGCAAATTGCTCTGGTTTATTAGTTATACATTTGAACATCGACGACTTGAGACGAGATATATCGATTATCTCACTCACGTGAGAGAATATAAAGCAGATGAACAGAATTTTAATTCAACCGTAAATCACTCAAACAGCTATTTCAATTATAACTTCACTCTCACTTCATGTGTATTAAACATCAACACCGCAACTTTGTATCCTGCTGATGTGGGCACCGGCGAGACTGATATAAGCCGGACAGTTGACTTGGAGGTGGTACGTCCCGGAAACCCACGAACCCACCTTCCATTTAACGTCTCCTTCGATCACCACCTTGAGCATCACCGCCCCAGTATTCCGATCCTCACTCAGAGCGTCCACCGTGTATGTCGACACCGGCACGGCGATGCCGTACAAGTAGAGCGACCAGACGGTAATATCGTCATTGTGTTGGTATGAAGGAGGGAGGCTCACGATCCGTGACACCTGTTGCTCACGGTAGGAGATGTAGACATCGAGGGAGCGATAAAAAATGCCGATTCTGTCGTTGGGGTTGTGAGCAGAGAAAGTGGCTTGCATGGTGAGGTTAAGGGCGGAAAAAGGTTGTTCGGCGGTGGTGGAGGAGGAGAGGTTGAAGGTGTAAAGGGCGGCGTCCTGGAGGGTGAAACGGGGTTTGGTGGGTCTCAAGATGATCCACATTAAGAGGATGATGAAGAGGATGAGGCCGGCCAAGGCCAAGATTGCGAGGAGTATGCGGCGGATGAGCCACCGGCGGTAATCATCGTCGTGGCAGTAGTGGCGCTTAAACATGATGTCTTTAAGTGAATTCTCGAGGACTTGATAATGGAGGATGGGAGTTTCTGGTATTTATAGAAAACTTACTGGTTGGGGTGGTTTGTTCCGAGTGTGAAGAGTTGAAAAGTCATGCATGTATGCAACTAAGCAAGTGCCGCGAAGACTCAGACTTAGGGCATCAATCAATCAAAATATCAATATTGATAGTGACAAATAACAACTAAACTACGCACCATTTACTTCAGATTTTAAGGCATTGTTTGTGTGGTTTGGGTAGGTCAGGGTAGGAGAGTAGAGGGGTAAATACATTTGGTTAGAAAAAATAAAAGATAGTTACACAAATTTGTTTTTGTTAATGAAATAAAGGAAAATATAAGAGAGATTTAGGATGAGAGAAATGAGAATGATAAAAGCGAAATAGAGAGAAAGAGGGAATGATTCTCATTCATATTATTATCCCTAATGTGTATATATTTATAGGACACTAAAATTGAAGATTAATTTTAAAGAGTTATAAGTAAATAAAGAGGATAATTAAGCAATATAATTGTACAATTAGAGGTTATAGAGAATGAATATTAGAGACCATTCAAGTTGAAAGTTATAAACTATAATAACATTCAATATAAGGTGGAATCCTAAGAGACTGTGAACATCCACACATAATATAATATTTATAATATTCCCCATAGATGTTCATAGATAACTATTGTGCCTCATTAAAATTTTATTAGGAAAAATCTTGTGGGACAAAAATCTAGTGAAGTAAAAAGAATACACAATATATATTGAAGTAGCCTCATTAAAAACTTTATTAAGAAAACTCAGGAAGATAAAACCTTGGTTAAAGAAAAAAAATGCATAGTATGATCTTTACTCTACTTGATGACATCACTATTCATCCTTTCATATGAATAGAATGTATTATTTTCTCAACCAAATTATTTCAATGCATTTTGATTGTATTTTCCTTTTATCCAAACTACGCATAATGCATTGTCAAATTTTAAATATATTCTTCCAAAATATCTTCTAGATATTTTTGAATTATTAATATACTCTTCATCTGCCTTATGCAGAGTGAGAATAACAAAAAAATATTATGAAAATCACCATAATATATCTTACATTCATATGTTCAATTTATCCATAACAAAATAATCTTATATAATATTTCGTAGAGCTATTACATTAAATATCAATTTCATTATCCATTTTTGTACCTGCAATAACTAAATTTTGCTAATAAAATTAAAACATACAACACTAACACAATAGATAAATATTATAATATAATATGAGAGTTCTTATCCATTAAATTTAATATAGTTTTGTAGAGAAAATAATCATAGCGAAAATTCAAAAATTATTAAATCACTTAATATTCAATTCTAGACATTTTTCTTTATATGCTTTATAAATTTTAAATCCTTAAAAGATTATCATATAAGTTTCACTATCTAGTAATGTAAAATCCTCCTAAACTATAACTATTATTAATTATTTAGACATATTTTGTACCCAATATAATTTTAAAATAATATTATAAATGAATTTAGTTTATTTTAAGAGAACTAACTATGGTAGAAAAGAGTTTAACTAAAATTTAAATGAACTATACTATGGTTATAAAAGATTTTTCTTAAAATATAAATAAAGTAATATGATGTATAAGTATATAAAATAAATTATATTATGACAATTTACAAATATTCTATACATACCTGCAAAGGAGAAGGTTATGCAATTAATATAACTCTACTCAAGCCTATGAAGTTTTTCATGGGGTCTTAAGATGAGAATTTATTCTGAAAAATGTTAATAAATATAGGGTGAGACAAACGTTTCAATAACCATCAATCCTACTAATTATGCATACTAACATATTCTCATGAGGTGTCAAGTGGGATCTTACAAAGTATAATATACACAAAATAACATATTATTATAATAAAATTAAATGAATAATCCACCCAAATTCCCTCCTCAAACTAACTAAACCGCCTTATTCCCACTAACCGAACCCATAGGGTAATGATAAGTGACCACTCAAAGCTAACCGCTCAAGTGGTATGAATAGGCTAAAATCCACATAGCACATGACCGGACCATGGGTTCATTCCCCCTCGATAAACAGATAGGGGTGTTACAGCCTCTCGATAAACACGTGCCCTCTATAAACTAGCAGGATAAAAGCCAACTATCGAGCTTCAATATAGTCTATATCATGTGGTAGAAATATAACTCTATCTTCACCAATTCCCAATACATAATTCTCAAAGTAAACATATTAATCAAAATCTCAATAACTTAATAAATATCACAAATGAGTTTTTCTCAAGATAATAACTTTATTCAAGTTTCAATATTAAAATATAACAAATTTACAATTTCAACTTAAACTTCCTAAATTAAACTTTAAGTCCCCCAAGACTATTTTCAATAAAATAATCAAATAAGTTTTCTCAATATAATCATATAATTATCAATAGCTTTATATACATAAAATCACTCATAAACATTATATTAGTATACACAACGAGTATAAAGTGATTACTTTCTTTAGGTATAGGAAAGGGAATGAGAGCAATGACTAAAAAGAGAAGAGTCATCTCAATAATCTAGTATGAGGAATAACTCAGGGTTTTAACTCTATTTATAAAGCCATAATAATAATTTAAATTCAAATCCACATATAAATCTGAACTCAAATCCTAATAATTCTCTAACTAATAATAACAATTAAATCATAAAATCTTAAGTTAAGAAAAGCTATATATTATATTTTATTAAAAATAATAAAAATACTAAACCATAATAATTTAATTAGATAATATTTTTAAGTTATGGATAAATAACATTTTTAATTTTACTTAAATATAAGGATAAAAATTTGGATGCTAAAAGTAAACCATATGCATAAGCTATAACAATATCTATTAGACACATTTTATTTTTCACATACTGTCAAACTATTAATATATGTAAAAATTATTTTATTTACCACAAAATAATATTCCTTATCATATTTATCATTATCTTTTGTGAAAATCTTTATTTTCACATAAATATTTATATATTTCATAATAATTTTATAAGACTGCAGGTCCATAATTTTTACATATTAAAATAATATAATTATATTTTCATTATGTCTTTGTCATTTTACTTTTCCTTTTGACCAAACATATTTTTCTTTCTAGCTATTTCACATGACAGATCTATACGCGATATCCTCATTTTGATCACATGATATTATTATTAAAATTGTTGTTGATAACTTTATTTTTTCGGTTCAATTTTTTTTGTGTGACAACTTATAGAGCTATCTTTATTACTTTTCATGTACCTAAACTTCTTTTGATATTTTTACTAGTAGCTATGTCTTTATACTCTTCTAGAACACATTTATCCTCATTATGTTCATCTTAATACATGCTCCTATATTTTGAAGGTATTTATATTTGAAACCGATTTAGTCTTTCATGCTTCAAGCATGCCTCAATTTAATTTATATGAATTGGAGTATCTTCACCTAGAATATGAGATTTGATAATTCTCATAGTTAGTAGTTGCATTTGGCATATATTTTATAATATTCTATTAATGCAATATTTTGTAAACTTTTAGTTCATATTACTATATTTTAAGATCTATGTTTAATAGTAATAATACATTCTATGTGTTTTTCTTTTCCAGCTACTTAATTTCTCCCATCATATTGGGAAAGCTTTACGAATGACAATCAACTAATCATATAATGTAAGCCTCTTAAATATATTTATTTCCTTTATAAATATTCTTGTGTTTCATTTAGAGCCAAATAAGAAGAAGGAAGTTTTTACCTAATATTTATCTCAACTTTCTTTAAATATACATTTATATGCATTCTAGTGGATCAATAGAAATAAATATTGCATATTTGAAAAATAAAAAAAATATCTGGCTCCTAACTAAAAGCTAATTTAATTGAGAGAATTTTGTTACCTTGATGTATATTGTAATATATCAAATCAAATATGCCAACACTGAACTAAAAATCTTATTTTCATAAGTATTAATCTAGCAACTTATGAAGGCATTAATAAATAATTTTGTTGATATATAATCTCAGTAGCCACTAGCAACATTAAGAGAATATATATTTTTAGGATCACATTGTTGGGAAATTGTGCACTCAATATAATATTTATTCGAATAATCTTTCAAATTTTTAGTTGCAAACTCATAATAATTACACATATAACTATTTTATAGATACATATATTAAATTTATTGAATATTTATATGGTATGATATGCTAATTGAATGAGCCAATATATGAATTTAATATATTTTTACTATATAAATTACACATGTAACTCAATATTTTTACAAATAGTGTGAATTTAATATATGGTACCACATGTAATTTTTACTATCTTTATATTAGATATAAAGAATCTTTTAGTTCTTCAATGGATGTTAATACATAATTTTTAATATTTTTTACATCATCTATACGATTTAGGATGATCAAACAAGTCATGCTAACAATAAATATATTTGGATAAGTAAACTTCTAGTTTATTATAACTAACAATAAATTTAATTTTTATAATATATGACTGATTTATAATTTCAATAAGATATCTATTTTTGGGATCAATTGGACTTATATAAAGATATGAGTAGTATTTCATCTAATGTTAACTCACACTTGTATTCTAACTATCTCCCCTCAGGTGTGAGTCATATCAACATGTTTTCTTTTCATGTATTTCACTAGGAAGTCTAGATGCTTCCTACCTTATATACAATTATGGATCTAATGTAAATCTATGCGTCATAATTTTTATTATTAATCATCTCTTGAGAAAAATATGTATTAGTTCTTCATAAACTTTTTATTTTTTTTCACATAAGTTTTTCAGGAACTATCATATATATTATTACATCACTATATAATTTTAGTATTCATTAATAGCATGCTTCAACATATTCAAAGTACTATAATTATTTATGATATTTAGAGGGTACAATAGAATAAGACCCAACATATTATCGACATTATAATACAAAATAATAAATGATTATGATATTTATATATTTTTTAAATTGTCCCAACTATTTTAGCATACATAAATTTAAACTATTATCAATAATTGAATATCTAATATAAATAACTCCAGATATTACAAATCTCATAGCATAAATCAATAACTCACAGAATATACACGTAACAATAACTCACATGATACACACTATTTTTAATATTTGTTTGAATCAATAATCACTTTAATCATCAAATAAAGATAGTAAAAATTACATTGAGCCAATGGTAATTCATCTAAGATCCTCGCATGAGTAATGTTACACTATTATTAACTATATCTAATATAATTCAAAATATGCCGCTAACAAAAATAATTTTCACAATTTAAATATTCAGATTAGTAGGTAATAACTCTTTAGATTAAAATTTATAAAATAATAAATTCTATTCAAATGTAACATAAATATATGATTTTTCTTTCTCTCTCAAATGCATAAGAAAATCAAATTTAATTCTAACATATATGCCCAATAATTCATCACTTAATGAAAGTTGAAAACACCTCTCTTGAGATTAGGATAGAATACTAATAACAAATATAAGTATATAATTATATTTGAATCAATCAAATATTTATCAAAACTTATCAAACCCAAAAATATAGAAGATCATTTAAAGAAAATATTACTTTTTGAGAATAAAGTAAAAACTGAACATATCATTCTAAACTTTTTAATATTATTCAAGATATTATTTGTCACTTGTTTGCAATATTCAAAATATGTTATGTAGATGAATTCTTATATATTATATGAATGCTTAATTTTTTTCTTAAAAGGAAGGAAATTAGTCAAAGTAAAAAAAATATAAAACTTATAATAAAATTTATCATCAATAAATAACAATAAATTCAAAGTAATATAGAATAACATCATATAAATAAATAAACAAAATATTAGTACCATTAAAGCGGGTAAACCTGTCGCAACCAGTGGGTTGGGAGGGGGCGAGCTGCGCAAAATGCCAGCTTAAGCTCGCCCCTCTTAGTGGCAGGCTAGCCTGCCACCTTTTTTTTGTTTTACTTTTTTTAATATTTTTAAAAAATTATTTCTAAATTTTTAAAATACTAATAATTTTTTTTAATATTATATTAGTATAATTAAAAATGGGTTAGCGGGTTAGGGGCGGGCTAGCCCTTTGAGGTAGTTGAGCCCATTTTATCAGCTCTACAAAATATGTATAATATAGATCATCACACAAATAGCATAATATATTAATATCACAATATGACTAATAATTACCTTTTAATTAATTTGATATACTATTCTTAGAATTTAATTTTCTTAAAGTTTTATGTCTTTGACACAATAAATGACAAAAATATGGCTGAAACAAATAAAATATATTCAGTCACCTAGAACACAAATGCTAATAGAAAAACTATAGTTTCAACACTAACAAGTGTCACTTGATAACACAATTGGTCTTTTTGATTTCATAGAATTCTTGGAACACTTACACATATCACAATGCCAATCAAATATTTAAACAAATATATAATCACAATAAATCTAAACAATAATAATAGAAATTAATAATTAAACATCATGATCCTTTTAGGCTTAAGTTATTTTCTTTGATTTATCTTCTAGACTTATGATTATTCATTTTGATATTGATATTTTTCTCTACAACTTATTGTATTGAGAATATAATTACTTTTGACATTGTCTATAAAATCCCTTGATCCTTTCGGTATCATCACTATTTTTGACATTTAATTTTAATGAATTGATATATATTTATCCATATGACTTATGGTCACATTTTAATAATTGATTTTTATTCATATGACTTCTAATTATATTATGATATTTTTGTTTCTTTGTTTATATAACTTTTAGTCATCTTGTAATATTTGCTCAATAGTGGCTTCTGGCCCTCTAATTATAAAATTGAGATTATTGTGACTGCTAGTCATTTAATATATATATATATATATATATATATATATAATAGAAGATATAAACAAATCTATCAAAATATAAGTCAATATATATAGGAGGAGAGTATCGCAATATAAATAATTATACAACAATTTAAATAAAGACAAGAATAATACTATAAGCAATGAATTAAATAAATTCAAATTCCTAATTAAATATAAACAACAAATAAATCCATAATATATAAATCATATTATATAATCATATATAATACTATTATGTAACATATAACAAATGAAAAATGAGGTGAAATAAAAATAACGCATAAACATCTAATTAGATAACAAAACTAAAATGTATAGAAAAGAACAATAGTATAAATACATAAAAGAATAACATAATATGAACCAAGTGCATAGAAAATAAAAAGTTGCACATGATAATTGAGTAAAAAAATAATTAAATAGAGGAAAAGTAATATAGAGCGTTATTAGATATGGTATGAGAACAAATGAATTTACAAGAAGGTTTTATCTCAAATTTTTAGAGCTAATTTGTACTGATAACGTGTTATAGAAATAAAAGAAAATGCAAGAGATATTTGGGATGAGAGAATGAGAAGGATAAGAGAGAATTAGAGAGAAAGATGGTGTTATTCTTGTTCATATTATTATCCCCAATGTGTGTACATCATCTTCTATTTATAGGATACTAACATTAAACACTAATCCTAAAGAGTTACAAGTATATAAAGAAGGGAATTAATCAATATAATTGTACAATTAGATGTTATAGAAAATGAATATTAGAGACATTTCAATAAGTTATAATCTCATTCAATATGAGATAAAATTATAAGAGACTATAAACATATAACAGTTTTTTAGTACTCCCCTATAAAATTGGGAGTTTTAGAGGGATGAAAAACATTGTCACAGATCTTGACTAAATTATCTATGTGTATTTTTCAATATTCTAAGTTTACCTTTCAAGATATATCTTGTGGCATTTCATGGTCTATAAAAGAGATTATTGATAAAGAATAAAAATAGAAAAAAAGAGAGAATGATACACTACTATTATGAAATTATCTTCTACCATTTATGTTGTATAGGAAGAGTTCACTTAATTTTGAAGAGTGCCGCTTCCTAATTTATTGAGTGGTCGTAGAATATTTCTTAAGGATAGTATCGTCAGACGTGACTCAAACTATAAATATTTCACTATCAATCTTAAGAGATATTATTGCAAATTTTTAGAAGTCCAGAGGCATGGAGATGTTAAAAAGTGTACAACCGCTGATACAGTCATTTAAAGGTGGAAGAAGTTCGACAAGAAACGAGTACAGATACTTCAAGTTGGTCGACAGTCTCGTTGCTTAACATTGATGAATTTACAATCGACGAGAAAAAGAGGAGTCCTAAGGTTCTGGACAAACCCGATGATTCCAATATCAACGGTTACATCTGGCCATACTCCGTATACTTCAGCAAGCACATAATGAATCTGGCAAGACAACTTATTTTATGCTTGGGATGCAGAGTCGTGTTGATCCTACTGTGCAAGCCCCTCATGCCCTTTGCATTTGTCCAACAAGAGAATTGGCTATTCAGAATACGGAAGAGTGGATGAGGCATCGTCAACTTCCATCAGAACTGCAAGAACGTGTACGTCGGTTTGTCAAATACAAATGGCTAGCCAGTAGAGGTGGAGATGGAAAAAAAAAAACTATTTTGCGTTCTTTACCTTTGGACATTGAGGTATATGTCGTTTGGTCCCAATCTAATCAAGTGAAAGAGACGTTTTGTGTAACAGTACGTGAAACTAATTTCCTAACCTTCAATTATTAAATGATAGTTTATTATTTTATCATGCCAACGGTAATTCCTCAAATGGCATCAAGTGTCAATGCCAATTAATATCTATTACGGTTGATATCTCTGCTGGGCATATGAGTTTTTTCAAATAATATAGCATTTGGAAAATGGTTTATTTTTGTAAGTGACAAAATCTTCTGGAAAATTCTAATTAATTAGAATAGAAAGGATTATATGGTATGAAATTCTAATTTAATTAGAATTATTATTAAAAAGTTATTGAGATATAATTTAATATTTAAAAGTTTGAGAGTATTTAAGATTTGGAGTACCTTATAAGATTTGATTTGCAAAATTATGTGTCTGTTAGCCTCATTTTATAATTGTAAAGTTAATGAGTTGTAATTAAAAATTAATTAAGTTGAGGCTTTATTATTTGCTTTCGAAGTAAATTTTATGATTATCAAACTTTATGTGTGGCTTAAAATAAGCATTATGATAGAAGCATGAAAATTTAATCATTTTGGAGAGATAAATATGTTAGTATATCTTAGTATAAATATATATCATGCGAATACATATTGAATTTTTAATGTGGATGACATGTAATGTTCTACTACTTTAAATCTGATTTTGAAAGCATGTGTGGATTACATATGTTTTTAGGTGTTGAAACCATAAAGGAATATATTATCTTGAAAAGAATTTCAAATTTTAGTTTTAAGAACCATAATGTGATTATTCCTTAAGATGATAACACATTATTTGAGGATTTGTTTACTTAATCTGTTTATACACAGATAATGAGAATTTAGTACTAATTATTGTGATATATCATTTACTGTGTGGAGGATTGAACATACATACATAAAAATTTAATCTCATGAGAAAAATGAAATATTTGAGGGGTACAATAATTGTAAGTATCATGTATGGTGAATTCTCATTGTATTAAAATATACGATTGTTAAGTGATGATTTATCTTGAGTTTTTTACTCTGTAGATTGAGCAGATATATTTAATGTCCAATCAGTAAACACTGAGATGCTCTAATAAGTTTATTGAGATACCTTAAATGCACCATGAATTATGGTACACATTATTTATATTGGAAGGATACAAAAAATTGTGGAGTTATCTCAATCAATTTTGGTGAGGTATCAGATCCGTTAACAAAACCCCTGGGGAGAAAACGAATTATTAAGATATCGAGGGGAATAGGACTAAAGCCAGTTTGATAACAACAGTATGATAACCCAACCTTTGTGATTGGTGATCCCATGAAAAATGTTCAATAGGTAAAAAAAACAAGTTATTTGTTAGTTCTGCTAGCACTAAAATATTATTACTGGTCATTTCCTATGGTGTGCAAGAAAATGTTATATTACATAGAGGAGGTGAGTAAAGCTCTTAATAATTTGAAATCCCACGGGATGATGTATTATGTGCAGATACACTTAAAGAAGCCACCTATGCGAATGAAGGGTGTGGGATGCTCCTATGAGATAGTGGCAAAATATCTAGAGTATTCGTTAAAAATAGGACACGCATATGGCTAACAAGCAAAACTATGTGGTAAACAATGGAAATATGGGGGCATAATCTGGCTGTTAGTACCTATGGTATACACCTAAGAGGTGTTGGTTCATAGTCCATAGGACCACTGGCATCTCTATGTATATAATATTATCAGTCTAGGTCTAATTTATAGTCTAAAGGACCACTGGATACAATGATTATATTCATATATGTAACTAGCTAATAGTGTTTCTTTGACACATGTGGGTGATTGTTGAAAATATTTTAAATATTGTGAAAGGGTGTGTCAAAGAAAGAAATATCTTTCTGACATAACTCTTAGTTGTGAAAGGGTGTGTTGAAGAAAGAAGTGTCTTTCTAACATAATTCTTAGATCTAAGGGACATATGTCTATAAGACATCTCTTGGCCTTCCATATTCTATAAAAGGGGCTTCTTGATAAAGGATAAGAATAGAAAAAAAAAAGGTGAGAATGATACACCAATATTCTGAGATTATTTTTATCTTCTATCAGTTATGTTGCCATGTATTTTTATAGGAAGAGTTCGCTTAATCTTGGAGAGTGTCGCTTCCTAATTTACTGAGCGGTCACATAATATCTCTTAAGGACAGTGTTCTCAAATGCGACTCGAACTATAAACTTTATGTTTTTGCAAATTTTGCCAACAATTCGAAAGGGAAGGCAAACGAGTTCTTCCAATAGAAGAATTGGATGTTTCATACTCCAATTAGATTACACCAGGCACTGATTTCATGCACAAACTCTCAAAATCCTGCAAGGTTATAGCTTTGAGAAGATAACCCATGATCCCTCATGGAGGAACATAGCGGTGCGTCTTGTCCTTGGCATTACTTTTTCATTCATAAGAACTATTCAACATATTTGTAATATTTGTCTGTACCTTAGGTGATTATCTCTGATGCTAATGTCAGTGGAGAAGGAGCACATAAAATGATGTCTTTCATACGAAGTCAAAGGAGTCTCCAAGATTATAATCCAAATACAAGACATTGTTTATATGGGCTGGTACAAAATTCAGAGTTTGATTAGTTCATTCTGGTGAAAGCTTATAATATCTTCCTAGTTTATCTATTCATGTCGTTGGAAACTTGTAATGCAGGATGCTGATTTGATAATGTTAGCCAGGTCAACACATGAAACCACATTTTTCAATACTGAGAGATGGCATTGAATTTTGATACCTACAAGTGTATTTTATTGACAGACAACTCTTAGATCCATTTACTATCAAGTGTTGAAAAGTTCATACTTGTGGTTGGAACATATGAAGAGAAACTTCTTGCGAAAAGATCGAAATTAAGAGGGAAAACATTGAGAATATGAGAGAATATGAAGAGTCTATAAGTTTGAAATACCCAACTTTAAAACATCCATAAATTTTCGTTAATCTTAGATCCATATGTAAGGAATTGGAAGACACGCAGCGAAAATTAACATAAATTTTTTTTCATTCCTTGCCAGGATCTACCGTATGTGTTTAAGTCAAGTGGGAAGAAGCATTACCCTCAGTGTTCCTCAGCGACTTCCACAGCTTCTGGTCACGACGTTCACAGCTTCTCTCTGCGGCTCGTGCTCCCTTTCTGATCGCCAGAAGTCGACGACTCAGGTCGGCTTCCTCTACTGGTATCCACACGAACAGCGTTTCAACCACGAATGACGTGCTAGCGTCTCCTGTCCCTCCAGGGCTTTATCAAGAATTCGTCCTCTCCGTCTCTATTTTGGCAGTTTCTTATCTGCAAACCTTTTTACAGATTCCCCTTTGGCCTTTCTGTGTGCTATATATTTTAAAATGTAGCTCCTAAAATCATATATATGAGATGCTATGTGTTTTCCTCTATCGAATTGGATTTTGGAGTTAATCTTATATTAATTCCAAAATTAATACAATATCATATATTGTATAATTTGATAAGAAACTAATTAAATAAATAATATTTATATTAAATCCGTCCTACAGATTTAATTCACCTATTTATTTAACTTAAAATAAAGATAAGACTGAACTATATTTGATTTATTCTTATAAATCAAATTTGAGATATTATATCAATTTGAATTTTAAATTCAAACGTGATAGAGATTTAATTTATCCTTATAAATTAAATCTTATAAATATCTCTTATATGAGATATCTTATCAATTTGAATTTCAAATTCAAACGTGATAGAGATTTAATTTATCCTTATAAATTAAATCTTATAAATATCTCTTATATGAGATATCCTATCAATTTGAATTTTAAATTTAAACATGATAGAGATTTAATTTATCCTTATAAATTAAATCTCATATATCTCTTATATATAATGTATATATACGAATTTATATATATACGAATATAAATATAAATAAATATATACATCCACCTTGGATCATTCATTGAATCTGGACATGTCTTAGATTCAATGAATCTGGACATCATAGCTCGTGTTGGGCTATTTTGTGTGTGACCCTGTAGGCCCATATGAAGTTGGCAGTGGGCCATTTGCTATACTGGCCCACAAGTCGCAAGCGGTCTCTAGCAAGACATAACGACTACCCAAATCATATGAGGATTATTAAACGATGTAACCTTTTATACAACCATATCATGTCCCTTCTGTCACGCGATATTTTGGTCATGGATGAGGCATGGATAATGTCATCCTCTTATTCCTGACCGTTACTTTCTCGATCCCTGAGTAGTCTGACTATAGAAATGGAACTACCTTTCCATTACAGTATGGCCATACATTTCTCAGACTCACTCATCGAGGGCCACAGTAATATCTCTCTACGAATATGAGAGACAAATTCCATCTTGACCATTCATATTCCTCCGCATGAAAAACCATTAAGCCCGAACATAATCTTTATGATCACTCGGTCAAAAGTAATTTTTGACTAGGTCAAAGCTGAGCATTTGTCATGTAGGAATCTATGATGATCTCAGGTCAAAGGGCATAGTGGCATAGTTTGTATATGAGAGAAGCTTATGGCTTAACCCATGCAACTCTCTCCTAGCGGGTCGGTCCAACACCTTGTATTCTTACATGTGCCTATGACTTTGATTTATATCTCTATACATCTTTAAAGTCATACTGGTCTTATTTCATCTCTGCTCCCACATAGATGACCGACCAGAGACATTTAGGATAAGTTCATGAATTATCCAAGGATGGTCATAATAGTAAACATACAAATAATATAATAACACAATTAATAAATTCATAAATCAATAATGTTCATAAGACAATGATTGGCCCCCTAGGGCACGATTTCCAATACCATGTAGCTCACTTATTCTTATCCAGAAGCAAAGTTCTGAAGCATATATCGAAAGTAGTTTTGCATGTTACTGATTCTGAAGTAAGTTGGCAAGTCTTCCCTGAAAGAACGATTTAGCTAGTATTTACTACTGATGACAAAAATAATGTTCTGTATCTCGTGGGAAATTATATTTTGATCGGCAATGAAGGAGTAGCAGATTTTGTAGAACACAAAGGAGTTAAAAGATAAGTGTTTAATTGTTTCTTCTTTCCATACCAGTCCTAGCTGTTCTGCCCCTGAGAAGGTAACTCTGATATTTCCATGTTGATTTTTTTCCTATGGAAAATGAAACTTATTTTACTTCTAAGGTAGCGCTCATGCACTACCAGAATTGTATTCACAATTAATGACTGATGAGCTATCAAACATCATTGACTTTTATCCTCTTGGTAAGGTTTATGTTAGGAATATGAAGCATTCAAATTTTCCATGGTTTCTATTTTCTAAATCCATCATGGTTTTCGACCGAATTCCAGAAACCAATCAAACCCTTTTGGTTGGGAATGAAGGTAGAGGCTCTTATGGGATATAACTTTTTTATACGGTTGGCTTCGATGGGTCCCAAATGACACTTCTTTCACATACCTTTTGTATGTTTGTTTAGAAAGAGGTTTCCCCTCGGGGTAGAGGAAAATTCCCTAACTTTTGAAAAAATCTAAGGAAAAATATCTTTTATCTTCTTTCTCTGTAAAGAATTCTTCCCATAATTCAGAACCTAATCTTTCAAAAAAAAATTGTACAGTAATTTTGTGTTTACGTGCCAAAGTTTTATTACAAGAAAGCCAAAGTCTAATTCTTAATGAGTTGACTCGCGAACCCATAAGTAACTCATGAGTGCCTTCTAAGAAAGAAAATGAAAGAAGAACAACCACGCAAGTCATACTAGTTAGTTCTCATCTTTTAGAGACTATGAGTGTAATAGGAGCATCCGTTGACAAAAAGATCATCCTAAGAAGATCATCTCATGGCTATTGAGAATGAATCAAATTAGATGGTTCTATTTATCAATCTTTTTTACATATGTTCTGTAGGAGTAAGTCATAAAGATTGAAAAAAATTGATCATTCACAACCATTGATGAAGGGTTCCTTGAAAAGTTAAGGAAAGTTTGATTCAGAAGGAGAATAAGAGGCAAAAATTATAACAAAAATATCATTTGATTCATCAATCCTCAAAAAGAAATAAGCAAAGTTTCGTTGTTAAGGGCACGTTGGATCCTGCTCTTCGAGTCATAGACATATCATCTTTCTAATTTCTAAATAGCTACCTCGCTCCATTCACCTTAAGGCATCCATCTTCCTAACTCTCTCATCATCAATCTTGTCCCTCTGAAGCCTTGCTCTAACAGATTGTTAGAGGTATCAATCATTAAACCCTCCACACTTGAAAGAAAGAATACATCTTAGAGTAGTTAGGTGCAAGGTTAGAGGTGTTGGTATAACATAGTAGGAGGTGTTTACTTGATTGACCCACAAGTTGATTCCGAATGGTTGAGGGTCAGTCATAGGAGTTTTGTCCTCCCAAAGGGTATGATAAGGTAATGGGTAATTGAATATACCTATGCCCTAGTTAGGGTTTGAGGGAGGTTAGGTGGAAGGCTGGTTAGTGCCATTTACGATGATCTTAAAAAGCGTGAGCCGTTATTAAAATATTATAAAGTTGATGATTCCCACCAAGAATTTGATCGCTGGGTTGTGCTAATTCCATACTAATTAATACTAAGAATTATGTGTCTATCACTCCAACAATAGCACCGAAGATGGAATATAGAGTCCCTATATCCTTGTGGTTGGTGGAGAATAGCCATCGAGCCAGATTTATCATAAAAATTTTTGGATTTTGTTTCCTTCCTTATCAAAGAGAGGCCTATAGGGAGCGGAGCTTATTTCTTGAAATAGGGGGAGTGGGAGGGGAAGGAAGGGAAATTCTTTCTTAATATAGAAAGTTCCCTTTTGTTAAGTGCATCAAACCAAGAGTGGACATTATCATCTGCAAATGTTAGAAGTAGGTGTTAGCATTAGAGTATTAGTATTGGACTTGTGGCCTAAGGTCTAGATGTTCTGTATTGCAATAGGCCTTGTGTAATGTCTTAGTATAGGCATGTGTGTGTCTATATAAACATTTTAAGTATGGAAAATACATGTAGTTTCCCTACCATATGTGTCTTCAGTGACTAACATGGTACCAGAGTGGGTTGTATTGGGCAAGTCCATAACTGCACAAGGATAAAGGCTCAAGAAAAAGTCCACCATCCGGCTGAAAAAAAGAAGAAACAAGGTTCACCAGGCACCTACAATGTCAATAGCTAGGAATCAAAAACTCTTTGGGTGAATTGTCCTTTGGTATGATGACGGAATAAACCCAAAAAGAAAGGGTTCACCAAGTACCCATAGGGTCAATAGCGAGACCGAAGGACTTTGACATAGAAATGCTGAAATTTGTGGTGTAATTTGCGCATTGAAGGAAATTGCAAAGAATCTATATGCCTCATTGACAAGGCGCGGTTTGATTCAAGAAGGCAACAACTCAGATAAACAATCTTTAGAGTGATAGACTCCAAGAAAGAGTCAGATGCCTTATCTGTTGATAAGTTAAACTTCGCCCATCCTCTATTCCTCCCTTTGAAAGCCCAGACAACAAACATCATCCAACATGTACTCACAGGAAGCAAAAATTATATGGTGTGGTAGCGAGCCATAGGAATTGCCTTGAGAGGGAAACAGAAGATGGGCTTTATTGACAAGTCGTGCCTCAAAGAGGCGTAAGAAGAATCCCTCTAAGAGTAATGGGAACAATGTAATGTCATTCTCTCCTGGATCCTGAATTCCCTTTCAAAAGAATTGGCAAGAAGTGTTATTTTTTTACGAAGATGCATACCTGGTGTGGATTGACTTGAAGGAACATTTTGACAAGGTCATTGGTTCAAGGATTTTTTGTCTTCATTGAGAAATAGGTAAATTGCATAAAGAGTTAATTACAATCTCATGCTATTATTCTAAACTAGAGGAACTATGAGAAGAAAATCAATGCTATTTCACATCCCCTCGTGCATGTGTGATAGGTCAAAGGTATACTCCAATATGATTCAACAACAAAAATTACTCCAATTCCTAGTTAGGTTGAATGAATGCTTTACAACGGCAAGGAGTCAGATTATTATGATGAGTCCTTTTCCTTCTATGAACCAAGCTTTCACAATGATAACTGAAGATGAGGCACAGAAATCTATCGCCAATTCATCTAGAAATAGCCCTATTGAAGGAGTTGCTATGAATGTTAGAGGAAGAAGGCATGGAGGTAGAGGGCGTGGACATGAAGGCCTAATTATGGAGTGTGCCTACTACCACAAAGGGGCACACTAAACATATTTGCTAGGTAATTATGGGATATCTAATGGACTTCAAAGGAAACAAGAATAAGAGGAATCAAGACACAATAGTCCTGAAGTAGAAGCACTAGCTAACACTGATGGTGGAATAGCTATGCTAACTTTTACCAAAGAGCAGTATGATAGGCTCCTATACATCCTAAGAAGGGATTATGAAGGGACCATAAATACCTTAACCAGTATTACAATAGTTTTGGCTAAACACATTCATCATATGCACACACACATAGTATATGGGTACTTGACTCAGGAGCTACTAATCATATGTTAGGTGAGTTAACATTATTCTATAGCTATAAGGAAATTAATGGTTTCATAAAAACAATTCAAATACTAAATGGAGAAAGAATGCACGTCACTTATATAGGTAATATTATACTCATTGATAAAATCATGCTAACTAATGTCTTATATGCTTCACAATTAAAAATTCAATTTAATTTCATTCACTAGGTTAACTAGAGAGCAACATTGCATGGCAGTATTTTTCCCTGACCACTTAATCATACAGGACTTGTTCATGTTTTGTTGTTACATAATAGACTAAGACATGCACCTATGCCTATATTAAGATACTTGAACATTGTAAATGACAAGAACACGTCAATGAATAAAGTTTGTTATGCTGCATATAGTCAAAACAAACAAGACTCCCTTTTATATCTAGTTCCATTAAATCCATTTTTTGCTTTGAATTAATTCACATGGATGTGTGGGGACCATATAGAGTACCCCACATATCAAGGTCAACAATATTTCCTTACAATAGTTTAAGATTATTCTAGAGCTGTTTGGATTTTCTTGATAAAAACCAAATCAGGAAATGTTGTTTGTGTTACAAATTTTATTGCATATGTTTTGAATCAATTCTCAACAAATGTTAAAAAAGTAAGAAGTGACAATGGAATATAATTTATTAATAATAAACTTACAAAATACTTTGGGGAGAAGGGCATTTTGTATGAAACCACATATCCTTATGCCCCACAACAAAATGGGGTTGTAGAAAGAAAGCATAGAACCTTAATTTAAGTTGCTAGGAGTTTAATGATATAATCCGGAATTCCAATTGAATATTGGGGAGAATGTATAAAAATGGCAGCCCATGTGATTAAAAGATTCCCTTCCAAGATTATTGCATATTAAATGCCATATGAGAGGGTTTATGGGGAGAAACCAGATTATAGTAATTTAAGGGTCTTTGGATCTTTGGCTTATACAACAAATTTAAGAGTCACAGATATGTTTCTCCTTAGGACTATACCATATGTTTTCTTGGGCTATCCGAGAAGTCAAAAGGGATTTATGCTACTTAACCTAAAGACAAGAGAGATTTTGATTAGTCAACATGTCATTTTGTGAGGATCAATTTCCATTTAGGAAAATAGAACACACTAATCAAGGGGGAGTGAGCCACCAAGAATTTAGAAACTTTTTCATAGACCCTTCTATTTTTATCCCATAGAAATTCCTTTAGATGAGTCACAAAAGGGGATAGGACCACAAGTACAAGAAAATGACCAAACAAATATAGACAGTAAGCACATTCATTCTAACCAACAAAATCTAAGTAGTCAAGAAATGCATACAGCAAGACAACCTAGTAGTAGATTAGTTAGAGAAAGAAGACCACCTATATGGTCAAAATATTATGTATGTAATATAATTGCCTCTACAGATTCATTATGTAGTCAGACTAAATGTTTAAATCCTATTGAAGATTGTATCTCTTACTTTAACATTTTTGCTTCATACATGTGTTATTTGTGTCACATTGATTCTTTAGTTGAACTGTCAAGCTATAAGGAAGCAATAAAGGACGCTAAGTGGGTCGAACCAATAGAAATGAAAATAAAAGCATTAGAAAACAATGGGACCTAGAAAATTGTTCCACTCCCAAGAGGTAGGAAGGTTATATGTTGTAAATGGGTGTTTAAAATTAAATATGACTTAGAAGGGAAGATAGAAAAATTTAAGGCAATACTAGTTGCTAAAGGATATAGTCAAAAAAAGGGGATTGATTACCATGAAACATTTTCTCTTATAGTAAAAATGACAACCATTAGGATAATAATTAAATTTGATGTATTACATGATTGAAACTTATACCAGCATAATGCATTCTTGCAGGGTGATCTTGATGAAGAAATATACATGTATATACCTAAGCTTTTAATAGTAAGGGAGAGAACATGGATTGTAAACTTAAAAAATTATTGTATGGCTTGAAACAACGTAAACATGAATATTCACTCTTTTATAAGAAATATGAAAAAGACATAGTGTTTGTACTGGTTTATGTGGATGATTTGTTGATTATAGGTAGCTCAAATAAAAATAAAGGAAGTTAAGCAATATCTGCATGATAACTTTAAAATTAAGGATTTAGGGATAATGAAATATTTTTTAGGAATTGAAATGGCTAAATCTAAGAAAAGTATAGTGCTATCAAAAAGGAAATATGTATTGGATCTATTGGTTGATACAGGTATGAGTGAGTGCAAATCACTTGTAATTCCTATAGCTTAAAGTCTAAAATTATTGGCTTATGAAGAAGGAAGGGATAAGGAGTCTAATTTGTTGAGAGATCATGAGAAATATAGAAGACTGGTGGGTCAGTTAATATATTTAACTGCCACTCGTCCTGACATTTCATTTCCTGTGCAAGTTCTTAGTCAACACATGGCAAATCCCATGAAGATACATATGGTTGTAGCAATGAATATGGTTAGGTAGCTGAAGGGAACTCTAGGACTTGGTGTGCTAATTAGTGCTTCAGTAGACTTGGACCTTGAATGTTATTGTGATGCTAACTAGGGTGCATGTGGAATAACAAGAAGATCTGTAACAGGATACCTATTAAAGTTGGGAGGATCACTCATCAAATGAAAGACCAAGATACAAAGCACTGTGTCTTATTCTTCTACAAAAGCTGGGTACTGAGCACTTGTAGTAGCTATAGAAAAAATTGTGTGGCTAGTGTGATTGCTTAAAGAGATTAGAGCAGAACATCCTCAACCAGTAAGGATATATTGTGATAGTAAGGCGACAATTCATATATCATCAAACCTTGTATTTTATGAAAGAATAATGCATATAGAGATTGATTTTCATTTTGTATAAGAAAGGCTCCAAGATAAGTTAATCAAGTTGGTGTATACAAGGTCTGGAGATCAAGATGCATATATATTGACTAAGTTAGTAGGGAAGGATGTGCAATCTATAACATCCTCCTTTTCTTACATCTTAGGGACCATTCAGTAGCATTTGGAACCACTTCTAGGGCCATTGAAGTCGAATCATACAATCTGGAATTTTTACTCCCAGCGATTACTGTTCACTGTGTAAATTTCAGCAGAGTGACCTGACTTTGAAAAATTATAACTAATTCTATAAAAATCTAAATGGAGTGGTTCAAATTTCTACACGAAGCTAACATAATTCTATTTCAGGAAAAAATGACTCGTTAACCACGACTTGACCAGGTCAACGTTGGTCAATGTTCTGAAATCACTGTTCATCCAGCGTCCTGTCCCTGATTCCAGCATTCTGGTCCCAACTTTGATAAATCATATCTTTATGTGTAGACATCCAAATGAGACGTTCTATATATCAAATCAAAGCTTGACATGTATACTATTTACTGAAAAAATATCATATATTTATTCAATCATTTACTATTTATAATTACAGCTCAAATGTCACTGCATCCCCAAGAGTTATTGTTTACAGTGACAATTTCCAGCAATTATACATACATGAATCACACATCAATCATGCTAAGCAATTAACATCTCTTCATGTGTCTTTATCTCCTCCATCTTGAGAAGACCTGCTGTAATTGAATTGATATGGAAGGGGTGAGATTTCTGGGGAAATCTCAGTAGCAAACAACACTAAACAATGCATGCATTAATGTGAATACTTGTGCTTGCTTGTGAAAGTGTTAACATTGCATAATGTGCATGCTTCTATGTTACATATAAAATATAATTGGCCAAAGTAATCATAGGAACAGAGCTTCATACATAAGCACATATTCAACACAATTCAACAAAGCCATAGCACATCAAGTATAACATTCAATGCATACAAGTTTAGGATAAGTTTATTACCTGGCATATAGCCTTCCTCTAGCTTTTAGCCTTTGCTCTAAGATTTCTTCTTTTCATAGGTCAGAGCCTATACATAGCATAATAATATATTCATTATTATTCTATCAGTATAGCTCTATTTAATTCATGTATAGCTAGGGGTAATATTCTTACTCTGACATTCCCCTGGCTTTCTTTTTATCTATAGCTACCTTTATTAACAGAGATATTTTTCTATTCTAACCACTAAGAGCAATCCTATACTTTATTAGAGCATGGACTAGATAACTTTCTTGCCTCATTCCTAAGCTTTGCCTAGTCCCTCGGCTCCTTAGACTGCTCCTGGCTTCACCAGAACTCCTTCCTTCCTTTCTTTCCTTCCTCTCTTTCTCTCTTTCTCTCTTCCTCTCTTCTTTCTCTTCCTTTTCTTGCTAGATCCATGGTGTGCCTTGAAATGGGAGAGGAGTGGCCTATTTATAGGTGAGAGGAGGTGGAATGAATGGTCCAGATTGATTCATGATGAATGGCCCAGATTGCTTGCTTCCTCAAGAAGCTTTGTCTGCATCATCATGATGACATCACCCTCCTTGATGACTCACCACTCATGACATCATCTAGGACACCTCAAGGGTATATGTGGTGAAATGTGGGGCCCTTGGGACACCTCACCAGCTGACTCAGCCTTTCTAGAGAGTTCCAGAGTTTTTTCCCTGAATGGACGGTCGAGATCGTGCCACGTGTCCTCTTGCTTTTTCTCCTTTTTCTCTAATCATGCCATGTGTCCTTTGCTTTTCCTCTTTTACTATAATTATGCCATGTGGCACATTGTGGGCCCCATTTATGTACTCTCATGATTCCATATCACTTTACCCAGTTCTATCTTGGACCGGATCACTTTACTTTATTGAAAAAGTACTAAAACATTATTTTAATGCCTCTTGGGCCCACATTACTCTTAGGCTATGTTTTTGGGCCTTGGATTGTCATCTTGGGTTTCTAACCAAGCCCAAGCACTCTGGTGGCTTGGTTCCCAAGGAACATCCTTAGCAAATTACCATAATACCCTTAGTTCCTTTTTAGTACTTATAGGAGCACTGCTATATTTCTATACCTTACCAGAGTATCTCTTGACCCTGGTCAGCTATCCAGATACCCTTTCTTAACTATCTAACCTTAGTCAAATTATCACAATGCCCTTCGTCTGACTCTGACTCAATGACACAACACAGTGGCATACCTTTAGTGGCATTTTCGAAATTCTTCATTTTTCTCGGTCTTTATTAGCCCTGGCTCACATATTTATCTGTAAATATCATTGGGCCTATAAGGTACCATTCTGGACCCTCTGTATGATCCACTATCATCATGGGCTCAATTCTCGAGAAATTCCCCCAAAATCTATTTATCGGGTCTTTTAATCCACTGTAAATTCTGTAGTAAATTCTACAGAACTCCTTTTTGAGCTCTATCAGTTTCAGAAATTCTTATATTAATTATAGGAATTTACAGCCACATTTCATCTGATTCTGAAGTCTAGAGCATATCGTACTAATTTTCCTTTTCTTTAAAAATTAATATAAATCTCTCGAGACCTCATATCAGAACTCTGTGTTGTATCAAACTGATCAGCATAATCTTCTCTATTTACTGAGACCTCTGCTCAATAGGGTCTAGTAGTATTCCTTTTTCAGGCTATATACTGGGCTTCTAAGTCTAAAAATTGGGATATGACATAATCTAGACTACTTTACAAGTTGGGTGCAATAGATACATGAAGTCCCCAAATTGAGAGGGAGTGTTAGAAGTAGGTCTTAGTGATAAACCCATATTTATATATATATTCATATCATTTTGGCAGGTATTTTTATTATTATTTTAGTCCTTAATTATATTATTTGTGCATTATTTAAATTAATATATCTTACATTGAATTATTACTTAACAAGGGCATTATTGTCATATTTTTATTATTTTCTCAAAGTAATTATTTTTTAAAATAAAAAGTATTATATTATTATAATTTGTATTTCAGGTAATTAGGAGAAATTGAAATTTACAAATGACAACAAATGACCATAAATTCAAAAATTGCACTGTAGGTCCCATGGGTCAAACCTTGCGATTTAACCCATTAGATTTATTAATTCCTTTCTTCACCTCTTAAACACAGCGTCCATACCAGGGAACCAGGCGGTGAGAACCATTCACACCAGGAGACCCATTCACACAGCCATCAGCCAATGCCTCCATTCAATCACATACGCTACCATCATCATCGTGTTCCTTCATTAACCATCATCCATCACCACTTACGGTACACCCCAATTCACAGGTCGATACCCCTTTCCATACCCACGCTACACCATCGTCATCATAACATCACTCATAATATCCAACTCCCCAGGATTAAATTAGGAAGTAGCACTTTCTAGGATTAAATTAACTCTTTCTGTAAGGATACAAGGTTACATAATTGGTAGAAGTTTATATAACTCAACAAGACAAAATAAGGAGAAAGATCTCAAAAACAATTTGTTATTAATCAACAACCATGTGTTGTTAATCTTCAACAATCCTTTTTATAGACTGTTAAAAGACAAGAGGCATGCCTTTTAGACATATGTCCCTTCGATCAAAGAGTCATGTCAGAAAGACAATTCTTTCTTTGACACACACCCTTTCACAATATTTCCAAGAATCCCCCACATGTGTCAAAGAAACACCATTAGCTGAGTTATACACATTAATGTAATCATTATATCCAATGGTCGTATGGACATGAACCAGACCTATATCGACAATACTTGGTTCACAGATATGCCAGTGGTCCTATGGACTATGACCATCACCTCTTAGGCGTATACCAAAGGTATTAACAGTCAGATTATACCCCCACATTTTCACTGTTTACCGAGCAATTTTGCGCGTTAGGTAGCCATGCGCGTGTCCTAGTGTTTAACTAATGCTCTAGAGATTTTGCCACAATATCATAGGAGCAGCACATACTCCTCATTTGTATAAGTGATTTCTTTAAGTATATATGCAATGTATATGCCATTCCTTGGGATTTGAAATCAATAAGAGCTTTTGCGCATCATCCTTTACGCAATCTAATGGTTTCTCGCACACCATAGAAAAGGACCAGTAATAATATTTTAGTACTAACAGAACTAATAAAAGACTTGTTCTTACCCATTGAACCTTCTTCATGGGATTACCAATCGTAAAAGTTGTGTTGTTATTGCTGTCGTAATCAAACTGGCTTTAGTCCTATTTCCCTTAATGCCTCAACAATTTGTTTTCTCCTTAGAGATTTTGTTAATGGGTCCTATAGGTATATTTTTGACCTCACAGATAGATTGAGATTACTCCATAATTCTTTATTAAACATGCTTATTTACATAGTATCTCAAACGATTGCACCATTATTCTCTCAACAATATTTATTGTCATTTGGCAATTATAACTCATCGACACTAAATATTAGTTTACACCAAATTTTTTTGCTAAGAAGTTTTTAACAACTCAGCTTTCAGTTTCTGCTATCTCCAAAATAATAAACTTTGATTCATATAATATTTTATATTTATCACAATTAAAGATAAACCACCATTTAGCATCTGTGTATTTTAATATAACAGGAATCTATCGTATATGATACCAATATTTATGGTACTCCTCAAACATTTCATTTTGCTCATGAGATTGAATTTTTATGTATGTATGCTCAATCACCACACAACATACATCATGTCACACGAATTAATATTAATGATCAAATTTTGATAATTTGTGCACAAACAAATTGAGCAAACAACACCCCAAATAATGTGTTAGCATCATAAGGAATATTCACATGATGGTTACACAAATAATAAAAATTTAAAGCCTTTACAAAATTTGCATTCATCAATAAATAACAAGGCCTCCATTTAATCAATTTTTAATCACAACACATAATTTCATATTTATAAAATGAGGCTAGCAAGACAAGTAATTTTGTATAGATCTAATTTTTTTCTAACTCAAAATTTGTAAAACTCTCCAAATCTTAAGCACCCTCACACTTTTAGATCTCAAATTTTATCTTAATTATATTTAGCAAATAATAATTCTAACTAAATTAATTTAGAATTTTCAGAAGATTTTGTCACTACACAAAATAAATCATTTTCCAAAGGATAACCAATTGGTACCTTCAATCCCATATTCACGTAAACATAGAAAGAAACACTAAATGGACCAATCTCATTCTCCAACTCATTACAAGTCACATCCGTTCCTTCTTCACCCTTTTCATCAACTTCCATGCAATACATTAAAATATCCAAAACCAAATAGTATGGTCCAGAAACTCTACTCCAAAATTCATGACCGTTATTACATTTTTTTTTTAAATCGCCATGTCCCCACATTTAGAAATTTAAACAATAGATTTCAAAATCCAAACATATCAGTTTTGGATAACAGTTAAGTTGAAACCAAAAGCAAGTTTCAGAGCATGAGAATCATAGCATCTCATACCTGCTGGATTGAACGATGGTATACCGAATGGCTTGAAAGAATGACCTTGGCCCTATGATCCCTCAAGTACTTGACAGTGGGAACAGCAACTCAGATTCTAGTATCATCAGTGATGTTGGAGTTATCAGCCAAAGGGTCATTCATATCAACCCAATACCATCCCAGGACTTCCACTTGATTTCCATGTTAAAAATCTTCATCTTCTTCCACCGCTCTTTCACCAGATCAAGGCTCTTCCCTTTGCCTTCTCATCAAAGTCCAATTCTCATATAGAGATAAAGATAATAAGAAAATATCTCTCAAGACTGTTGATGAAATATGTAAAATAACAAAGTATATAGCTTAAGTTTCTTCCAATAACACTGTTTTTAAGAGATATTCTCAACCTCTCAGTAAATTAGGAAATGGTACTCCCCAAGATTAAATGAACTATTTTAATAAGGATACAGAGTTATAGAACTAGCAGAAAATTATAGAACTCAACAAGACAAAATATGTAAAAGAAGAAATATCTCAACATCAATCTATTATTATTCAAAAACTATATGTTATTAATCTTTCTTAAACACTCCTTTTTATAGACTATTGAAGGACACGAGATACACATTTTAAACATATATCCCTTAGATCCAAGAATAATGTCAGAAAAACACTTCTTTCTTTGACACAACCTTTTATAATTTCCAACCTTTCCTTCATGTTATTCATCTTGCTTTGAATGAATTTTTAGATTTTTAAGTTGACATGGAGGCAAAGTGGTTCGCGTGGCACATTTTATCTATCATTCTATTTTCACTTTTAGAGTCGTCAAAATATCTTTTGTCCATGTATGTAGTGAAATATGTTAATCATCGTTTATATGATAGGGCATCCCAAAACTTCTATTTATAGATGAAGCGGGGCTCTTGACTGAATAAAAAAACTTGAGAAGGAATTAACTGTAGGGTTTACTGATAAGTTTTCAAGAACATGAATTCATTCTTTTTAGAGATTAAAAAAAATGAACGTTTGTTTTAAACCTAGATGAAGGAATTAATATCCTCGAAACCCGATTCGTTTGTTGTGTTTTTCTCCAGAAGAAGAAGTAATCAGGAATTCAGTAGGTTCAAACCTATTGTTTGTTGCAAATACTAACAAGCTAGTAGCGAAAATTAGATCTTCGTTCCAAAATACAACAAATAAAGTTGAAGTCAGCACAAGGTTTTTGGATTGTCTTGTTAATGCTATATTAATTCATGAGAGATCCATTGGATCCCATTACTTGACTATTCTGATCATTATATTCTTGATAGTGATGAAATCGGGGGCTTCCTCAGACTCTGCACTGATAATGTTGAGGTTGATTTGTACTCTCAAAAAGATTGTGTCTCGTATGATCTCAAACCATGTCCTTTTGCCTTCTTTTTTAATACAAAATTCAGGTTCCATTTTTTTTTCATCGTCGATTGGTGTTACTTTGTTCTATATATGCGTATTATGAGCTACCTACAGGTGGTGGTAAACCTATTCCTGGTTTACTTCCTGGCTTTAACCTATCGAAAAAGGTGTATAAAAACTAGCAGTCGTATAATAATCAGCTGGTTTAACTGAAAGTTGGCACTTTTGTGATTAACTGTTATAAAATTATGCAGACAATCTCTGGAGATGATATTATGGAAAACACTCTAGCATGAATGGTATTAGCATCTTCTTTTACCACATTCCTTCATTCCTTCCTTCCTTATTTAATCCTCTCTTGATAATGCATGTAGGCGTCGATACGATGACAAGTTTAGAAGTGCAAACAACTACAATACATGGAAACCTAATGAAGGAAGTAGAAGAAGCATGGAGGTGAATGAGAAAGACGAGAGAAGACTATGGAGCTTTGAACTAGTGGAGGGGTAGGGGATGGCCGCCCTTCTGTCCACTATAATTCTCCTGTACCCCTTACATATTATATTTATTATATTGTATCACTCCTAGTTATTTTTTTAGTAGATTAAAGAATATAAAAAAAATCAGTTAATTGTGACTATATCTAAACCCTCTAGACGAATTTATATTATATATATCTTAATTAATTTAAATTAATCAACTAGCTTTTATATTAGTTATAATCCACTTATTCATTTAGTTTTCTTAATTTATTTAAAAAGGTTAATTAGCTCTTATATTAAGGATCGAAAAAGTAGTTTATTTGTGAAAAATTTGTTTAAGGTTCACTCTTATGGTCCCAAATTTTTTATTATGTCACTGCCCTCCATGTCTTGATTTTATTTTTTAGATTATATTACTAAATATCTAATTTTGGGGGGTTGTTGAGTGCTTTTCCTAACATATGCATAACATTAGGTTATATACTAGTTTATAAGGTATATAAATTAGCTTTAGAGAAATAATTAATATAAAAGAAAAACAAAAGATTAAAGTTTTGTATTTATGAATTCTAGCAATTTGTTACTGACCGCAGAAAACCTTGGTCTTCAACTTAATTGCTCAGTGAAAGAGATCAAAAGATAGTGAAATATGTATGCTTGAATGTGATTGTAATTGAACTCCTTTTGCACTAATATTAATTTTATATGCGAATCATGCTAAATTTAGAGAATCAAACTCTCTCATTCAAAGTTTCAATACATTAAATTTTCCAACCTAAACTTGAGACAAATATACAATTTTAAATGATCCCCTTTAACAATAGGTTTATCAACCATATTTAGGACATGTTTAGATAAGAGTTTAAAAAATAGCTTATGAAAAAAGAAGAGTTTTTAGACAACTTTTAGAAAATGGCTTCTGGAGAAGAGTATATGACAAAAATGTGGTTCTAAAAAAAATGAGTGTTTGAATAGTTATTAGAAAAATGACTTTTTTGATTAATAAATTACTTGAAAGGGTATGAAATAAAAAAAACTATTGCAGCCTTAGTTAACTCTTTCACTGTTCATCCTCTCATTTCTCTTCTTTATCTGACGACAGACGTAGGGTGATAATGCTGTCGATGGACGAAGGGTGACAACGGATGGAGGGCGACAACAGATGGAGGCGACAAATAGAGAGACGATGACCAAGTAGCTATGGTGACTAGAGGGAGGAGAAGGTGACTAGTGACGGTAGCAAGTAGTGAAGACGGAGTCTAAGCATCGACAGAGGCAAGCAAAGAAGATAGAGCCCAAGCAGCGATAATGGCGCTGAAGCTATTCTGAAGCGTCGAAAGGCAAAGAGAAGAAGGGGAGAGAGGGGGAAATGAAGGTAAAATAGTAGTTGGTAATCCATAAATTCTTTTACTTTTCTAAAAGCTATCCCTAGTAGCTTATCCAAAATCATGGTTTTAAACCATAGCTTGGTCCAAAAGCCATTTTAGACAAATATAATTGTTTGTTTTGAAATTTCTCTAAACTAAAGTTTGAGCCAGAACCCTTTTTAAAACCACAGTTTGTAGCAAATCCAAACAAGCCTATAGTATAAAAATCCTTATAGTTTTGCATCGTAAACTGTGGAGTTAGAAAAATAGTTATATACATAAAATTCTACATATTTTACCCATTTTTACAAAGTTTATAATCAAAAAAAAATTGGAGAATTAGTACGATTTTTATGGAGACTCAAGTTATTATTCCTAGGTTTGGGTATTTGAATATGTTTTCCTTAACCCTAAGAGGAAAATCTACAATTTTTTGTTGCATCGAGGAAGGTGGTTGGCTTACTTTGAAATGACAGCTTACATCCTCTATCCTTGTTAAAAAAAATTATTACTACATAGTTAATTGATTTTTTATATATATTAAATAAGTTTAATTAATTAATTAATTATGATTAAATTTAACTCTTTTAGTTATAATTAACTAATTTATTTGATTTTTTAACTTATTTAAAAAAGTTAACTAATTCTTTTACTAAATATTAGATAATACAAAATGAAGATAGCTATTGGCAAAAGAAATAGAGAAATAAATCGCATAAAAGAGACATATACTACAAGAAAAAGGGTTTTTGGCGACATCTTTTCAGCAGCAACAAAAGGAGTCGCCGCTAAAAATGACTTTCAGCGGCTACTTTTATTGTCACCGCAGAAGGTCAAAAATGAAAATTTTTTACTCCACTTTTCTGCGACGACACTAAATATCACTGCAAAAGATAGCAAAAAGTCTATACTTTCTGCGGCGATAGTTTTTTGTCACCGCAGAATGTATGATTCAGCGGTGACAAATATCACCGTTAAAAGTCATACATTCTTCCCACAACTCAAAGGACCATGAAGCAACTATATAATATATAAAATTAAATTATTATGATGTCTACGGAAGAAGGAAATGAAGCAAGGGTCTATGTATGAGAGAGATATTATAAATGTGTGTCAATGAGTGTGAGACTTAGTATCTGTGTATTAGAGATAATATGGGAGAGGAGATAGCAAGAGGGAGATGTGTGTGTGAGATCGGGAGAAAGAATAGACATAATATATATATATTTTTAATTACTATTGCATTTGGTCTTTGTTGCTGCATTTCATATAACAACCCAACTTTTATAAGAAGGATTTATAAGGGTATTTTTGAGTTTAAGAGTGTTTTTCTAAAATTTAAAAATTAAAATTTTAGAGAAATAATAAAGAAAATAATAATTATTAAAAATATTTTGAAGTTAAGAAAAATGAAGAAAGAAATCATAAAATGAGTATTTTGTTACTTAAAAATTATGAAACAATTTATTTTTCCAAAAGAGACCCAATTGATTGAATAGTTATTTTTTGGGAAATAAATGCCTATTTTCTTAAAAAATTTAAGAAAAATAGTTACAAATTATCATTTGTCCAAAACTTTTTATACAAATTGTCTAATAAGTTAAAGAAACTATTGGGGAAAATATTGTTATTTTATAAGTGGATCACTTTTTAAAAATTATTTGGTAAAAAGAAGACTTTCAACGGTGACCATTTTGTCATCGCTGAAAGTCCTTTCAGCGATGATAATAAAATGTCGCCGCTGAAAGCCTTTTTAGTGGCGACAAAAGTCACCGCTGAAAGTCTTTTCAGCGGTGACCTTTTATTGTCGACAATAAAGCCCAATTTATTTACCCAGTCGAGCGAGGTTGGGTTCACTTCACTTTGCTCCTCTTTTCTATTTTTGTGCCCTAGTAGAGCGTCGGTGTCCCTGATCACGAGCTCACGGCGGCAGTGTACTCCTGTGTCGTATCATAGCCTTTTATTTACCCAGTCGAGGTTAGGTTCACTTCACTTTGCTCCTTTTTTCTGTTTAGTGCTTCTATACCCTAGCAGAGCGTTGGCGTCCCTCATCACGAGCTCACAGTGGTGGTGCACTCATACGTCGTGCTCTGTATCACAGCCTCACAATCAGCTCTTGATAGTCGCTACCACGTCGTCTGGTGGTCTGGTGCTCTGATTGTCAGCATCTCACCCTATCCTAGAGTCCCAATTGCATCGGCTTTGTCTCCATCTCGTGGAAGTTACCGTGCGTCGTCGCCTTGTCTACTGAAATCGACGCCATGAATGGTGGATTTCAAAGAACACCTGGTTTCTTCTACTCTGTAATCGACGCAGCGAAGGTTTGAAATCATCCTCTGCTTTCTTATTTCTGTTTGAATTATAAATGCTAAATGGAAAGAAATTATCATGCTTCTCGCTGCTGGGAAATATCTCGTTGCTCTCTAATATTTCTGTTTGAATGCTAAATGCTAAATGGAAACAAATTATCATGCTTCTCGCTGCTCTCTAATATTTCTGTTTGAATGCTAAATGCTCGCTGCTAGGAAATATCTCGTTACTCTATAATATTTCTGTTTGAATGCTAAATGCTAAATGGAAATAAATTATCATGCTTCTATTTGAATGCTAAATGCTAAAGGGTTAATACCATTTTGTACGTATGTATTATCATGCTTCGGCGAAACACCTGTGGTCACTTCAGCCATATGGTATATGGCATCCACTCTTAATATGTTTCTTTGAACTTAGAGTCACTATTGGACATACTTGCATTGACATTGCACTTATTTTATGTGCCTTTTCACTCTGAAAAACAAGAAACTCATACATTGCCATTGCCCTTTTGTTCAACCACAAAAAAGTCATCTTTGTATCTGACATATATTTGACACTTAGCAGATACAATTCTCCAAATCATATATAAGTGGCCATGCTTCTTTACTCAAAACATGTCTTTCTATTTCCAGGGCTTGCCAACATTTTAGATTATACTCATTTTTGAGACTTTATTGTTATAGTTGTTCAAGTACCTTCATGCAAGTCCAATTAGTAGGAATGTAAGTTTCTGGGAGCCTTTCTTGCCAAACACTTAATACTGGAAGGGGATGGCCTTCAGTCTCTCAATAAAATTATTAAAGTAAGCATATGTAAATTTGAATGCCAAAAATTTTATTAACCCTTTATCTTTAGTATCTCAATAAAGGAAACTCCTAGTTGTTTAGGTACTAAAAGCAATACAAAAAGAGTTTGGAAAAGCACAATCATACTTAGTAATATTTAAAATATTGTGCTTACTTGCTACTTATGTGTAATAAGAAGCATGAAAGAATTGATGAAGCTGCAATAAGAAGCTTCTTTCCCCCATGGTATCTATCTCAACAAAGGAAACATTATACACATTATTATACATATGTGATTATACACATTATTATACACATGTGATTAATTCTTATCAGCAGACTCATACTAGTGTTTTGATTGGTTCAACAATTCATATGAATTTTAAATCATATTAATATATATACTATTTATATACTGATATGTTTGTTGGCTTTTGTTGTTGTATGTTTAGAGAATATAAATGGATAAAAGTTGGTTACATATTAGAGACAGAGGCAACCTATCATATATTAGAGGAGTATATGGTTTTCTAGAATGGGCATTTAGTCAACCTGACATGGTAAATCAAAGACTTTGCCCTTGTAAAAGATGCATGAATGTTATATTTAAAGTGAGAAGAGATATTAGGACATAATTATTGAGTAAGGGTTTCTGGAATAGTTATACGGTGTGGGAGTTGCATGGGAAAATTAGAAGATTTCAGACAGATTGTGGAACTTCTAGTAATAATATAGAAAATGCTACTAATAATAAAAACTTTGCAAGGATGGTATGCGATGCATATGGAGTTCCATGTGTGGATTATACAAATACTAGTCACTGTGACAGCGAAGAGCCTAATCTACAGGCTAAAAGGTTCTTTGACTTGTTAAAAGATGATAAAACTGAACTTTATCCAGGTTGTGTCAAGATGTCTAAATTTTCTTTCATTGTAAAGTTGCTTCAAATGAAATGCCTTAACCATTGGAGTAATAAATTTATAGATGTGTTGTTGGGCTTGTTAAAAGAAGTTCTCCCAGAGGGGGCTTTAGTGCCAAACTCATTCTATGAAGCTAAGAAGATAATTAATTCGTAATTTGGGTTTAGATTATCATAGAATTGATGCTTGTGAGAATGATTGCATATTGTATTGGGGGAGCACACAAATGCAGAATCATGTCCTAAGTGTAAGATGCCTAGATGGAATTTAAACAAACACAAAGGGAAAAAGGTTCCACATAAAGTCTTAAGGCATTTTCCCATAACATCAAGGCTACAAAGACTGTATATGTCAAGAGATACATCTAAAGAAATGAGGTGGTACAAGGAGAAATACTCAAATGATGAGGTATTTAGGCATCCAGCTGATTCTTTAGCTTGGAAACACTTTGACAACCAATACCCTAACTTCTCTGCTGATCCAAGAAGTGTTCAACTGGGTTTAGCAAGTGATGAATTTTAACCTTTCGGGAATATGAGTGCCAATCATAGTATCTGGCCTGTTGTCTTAGTGCCATATAACTTGCCACCATGGCTTTGTATGAAAAGCCCATACTTTATTATGACACTTCTTATTCCTGATCCAAAGTATTCAAGTAATGAAATAGATGTTTACCTCAACCAATTATTCAGGAGTTGAAGCAATTGTGGGAAGTAGGGGTACAGAAGTATGATGCGTATTGTTAATCAAATTTTATCATACATGCCGCAATATTGTGGACTATAAATGATTTTCCCGTATATGGAAACCTTTCAGGGTGATTAACTAAAGGTAAACTTGTATGTCCATATTGCCATAAAGATACGCATTATATTTTGATAAAGATCAAGTTGTCTTATATGGGGCATCGATGCTTTCTTACACAAAATCACTAATAGCATAAAAATAAGGTATCATTTGATGGTAAAGAAGAGCATATGGATCCACCAGTTCCATTGACTGGAGATGAAGTACTAAAGCAACTACAATACTTAAGTGATGTGTCATTTGGGAAGGGTACAAAATGAAAGCGTCATACACATAATAGTGCTTACAATTAGAGAAAAAGAAGTATTTTTTCCAATTGCCTTATTGGAAAAACTTGCTAATACGGCATAATCTTGATGTGATGCATATAGAAAGAAATGTTTCTCATAACATTGTGAGCACGGTGATGGATTTAGTTGGAAAGATGAAGAATACAATTAAAAGTAGGTACGACTTGATGGACTTAGGTATTAGGAGTGATATGCACTAAGTTGAAGATGGTAATAATGTTTCTATTCCTCTTGCTCCTTACACATTGTCTCCTGAGAACAAACAATCTCTTTTAAAATTCTTGGCTTACTTAAAAGTGCCTAATACTTTTTCATCTAATATTTCAAGATGTGTCAATATTCAAGAGCGAAAATTATTTGGTTTGAAGTGTCATGATCACCATGTGTTATTTCAAGAGATATTTCTAATTGTCATACATGGGTTATTACCTTTTAAGGTATGTGAACCAATTCTAGAGTTGGGAAGATTTTTCAAAAATCTTTGTTCAAAGTCTTTATCTTGTGAACTACTTAACAAACTCTAAAGTCAGATAATATTAACATTATGCAAGTTGGAGACGCTCTTCCCACTTGCTTTCTTTGATGTGATGGTTCGCTTGCCAATACACTTGGCAAGGGAGGCAAAAGTTGCTGGACTAGTTCAATATCGTTGGATGTATCCAATAGAAAGGTAACATTCGTCAATTGCATTGTGTATTTGTAATTCATAATTATAGAATGTTAATTAATTTTAATGTATTAGGTATTTGCGGACACTCAAATCATATGTTCGTAATAAAGCTCGTCCTGAAGGATCAATTACAGAAGGATACTTAGTAGATGAAAGTCTCACATTCTACTCAAGATATTTGAAAGATTTTTCTATAAAATTTAATGTGCCATGTAGGAATGATGATACCAGTGATGATATCAACCCTGAGTTTACAATATTTAAGAAACATGGTCAAGCTAGGGAACATTGTGAGTCAATTTTTCTTCCCTATGAAGAATACTGTCAAGCAAGAATGTATGTGCTACAAAATTGTGAACAAGTTTGGCCATTTATAGAGTAAGTTGCCTAACTTGAAGAGAAAATTTATTTGTCATATTACATTTTTTTTTCTTATTGCTATGACAATTTGTAGGGAATATATGATAGAGCTTAAAGCCTACAGATCAAGGAGTGAGCAAAGCCAATATGAGTTTCCTTAATAGTTTCGTTCACGAGTAAGTTCTAATATTTGTAGCCTTAGTATTTCTAGCAATTACATTTATATAAAATATCTAACACATGACTTTTGTCCTAAAAGGTGACATCATTGTCTACACAGAGCCATGTCAGTGATGAACTCATAAGTTTATCAATTGTTCTATTGACGATGGTGAATCGATATTCCATGTTCATAGGCAATGGATTTTGTTTTCACACAAAAGACCGTGCAACAGGAAAAAAAACCCCTAAAACAATGGTATTCTAGCTAAGGGTGATGACACTAATGCTGACAAAGAATATTATGGTGTGTTAGAGCATATTTATGAGTTGTCATACATAGGCAATAGAAAAGTATATTTGTTTAAGTGCCATTAGTAGGATGTGGCTCATTATGACAAAGGATATAAGGTTGATAAGTACGGGTTCATAAGTATCAATATGCGATACTCATTACAAACAAATGAACTATTTATTCTAGCATCTCAAGCTAAGCAAGTTTTCTATGTGGATAACATTGTTGTACCCAGTTGGCTCGTTGTTGTCAAAATAAACCCATGCAACTTGTTTAATGTACCAACTGATAATGATATTGATGATAGTGGGGTCCATGATCATATGGTTGATACATAACCTTATCAACAGTTAGTGGTAGACTTAAATATTTATCGTGCGAGTCCTACACAACTTGATGATATTATCATTAACTTATATGGAGAAAATGGACAAATGCAGACCTTAGCTCATGGAGAACCATAACAAATACATCAAAATAATGCCATTATTATTGGATTTAGTGATGAAGAGGATTTTCTTGACGACTTTGATAGTGATACTGAAGAAGAAAGTGACACAAAAATTGAAATAGAAGAAACAGATGAATCAGAAGACATTGATGGAAGTGATAGTGCGACGGAGGATTCAAATGAATGAAATTAATTGATATGGTACATTTTATCTACATTGATTATTGTTTGATTGATTGCTTTTTCCTAAATAAAAATATAAAATGCATATTTTTGTAGGATATGTCAGGATTAAAGAGTGATCGAGGTAGGAAAAGTCTTTCTATTACATCTAATGACAACACAAATAGTCGAGGTACATGCTCTACACCTCAATCAAGACATGTCATTTCACCTCTATTACTGCAACAGCAACTTCAGAAAATTCCTGTCAACTCTCCTCCTACTCCCCATACTCAAAATAGTAGTGCAGGTAAGTTTGTTTCAATTTTTTAATAATTGATTTACATCGCTTGTAACATTTAATTGTTCTAATTCAACTTCAATGATAGGCTCTTCTACTGCAATCAACAAGCGCAGAGGATTTTACAAGTCTATTAATGTGAATTTATGGACTGCATAAGGAGCAAAGATTCGAGTCAAATTTTTAAATTCCATGTTAAGAGCAATCGGTCTAGAAGCAAGATACTTTTCTAATTATTATGGTTTAACTCTTAGGACCACAGTCTCTTTTAGGGATGGTGGAGGTTGTTGGAATAATATTTTTAAAAAATATGGTCATGATATGATTTTAAAAATAAAGGTATTATTTATATCAAATTTGTATACTTATTTTAGTTTATTTATATTATTATATAAAGTGTTTATATGTATTTGTTTCAGGATAAATTTGAACCTGCTGATGAAATTACTGAAGAAAAATTTCATATAGCTATATCAATTATTTTACAAAATGCATTCAGAAATTGGAAGAATAAGCTGCACTCTCACTATAAGAAATATGAAACTGATGAGGATAGGTTAACTGATCCTCCTCAAACTATTAGTTTTCAAGATTGAGAGTAGTTATTAATATATTTTAAGTCTGACATGTTTAAGGTATCTCACTATCATTCTAAATAAATTATATATTTTTTTCAATTATTAAATTCTTATTAGTTACTAAATTTTGTTGTAGAACAAAAATGTAAGGAACACGATAAATCGAGAAAAACAAATGACTAAACATACTTGTGGTCCTTGATCATTTGCAGAGATTGAATATGCTACAGTAACTTTAATCTATCACCACTATAATTTAAATTTTCAATCATTTTCTTTAAATCTAATCTTTATATTTTCTTGTATGTTGTTATTTTGTAGAGAGATCCTACTACTGGATGACCTATCCCTCCTAACTAGCTATGGGAGATAATGCATACTAGGAAGATATTAAATGGACAAGTAGTATGGGCTAACCCACACTTTGAACAGCTTCATGTACGCATTGTTGTTTAATATCTTATTTTAATTTAGTTTTATTTTTAATCTAATAGTTTTATGTCTTTATTATAGAGTCGTATGCACAAACTTTTTCAACAACAAGAGTAAGATTTAGAGAGTGATGCTCGAATGACATCAGAGGAAATATTGGCGACAGTTCTTGGTGAGAGAGGTCAGGGTATGTAAGAGGGGAAGGGTATGGAGCGAAACCTTCAAGGAAGAGAAATCGCCCTCAATCTACTGATAGTTCAGTTGTGGAGAGTGTGTGTGCTCAATTGCAGGAAGACTTTGATAAAAAATTTCAAAAGGAGAGAGAAAAAATGGAGGCTGAACATGCAGTAGAACGTGCAAAAATGGAAGAAGAGCGTGAAAAGATGCAACAGGAGCGTGTGCAATTCGAGCAAAGACTAATGGAACAAATGGAGTCAAGAATACAAGCTCAATTTGCTGCCTTGATGCATAAAGGGCAACCACATACAGCTACTTCTAGTCATAGTATTGAACCTTCTATATAAAATTTATGTATAAACTAAACAATTTTATTTTAATTTTAAATATATTTAAGTAATTGAACTAATTTCATATTTTATATGATAATCAAAATATTTATTAATATTATTAGATTATGGTTTATTTAGTTATTTATCATTTATTATTTGTTATTAAATTATATTTTTTCATATTACAGAAATTATAGAAAAACATTTAAAAAAATAATATTAAGTTTTGGCAGCAACAGTTATGTCGCCACAGAATCATCTTTAAGCAGCGATATTTCTATCACCGCACAATCATCTTTAGGCGGCGACATTTCCGTCATCACATAATAAGCTTTAGGCGGCGACAATTCTATTGCCGCTAATTCAACTTTAGGTGGCGATATTAAATTGTCGCCGCCAATATATATAGACGACAGTCTCATAGGCGGCGACTTAACGGCGACAAAATGTCGTCACTATAAGGATTCAGCGGCGACTAATCAATTTTTTTGGAGTGGTAGAAAATGATATGTTATTCCGTGGGTTAGACGTCAGCTACTCTTCCAATAATCTTTTGATCGTTTTGTCTCTATTCATTTAGTACGGCATCCATGAAAGCATACATTAAGGTTTTAAATTATGTTTATCATCTTTTGATGAATATTTTTTGTTGGGTTTATAAAGATAAGTATTGACTCTAAAAGCGATAAATTATTAAATATCAAACTCTCCCTTCATGGGCGTAGGAGGAAGCACTATTACTTGAAAAACAAATAATAAATCCAAAAGAAGAATCTTATGATACCATAGAGTGCCTTCTCGATCGAGGATTGTTCACATACTGATGAATTCCTTGTCGGCCAGCTTAAAAGGTCAACTTAAATGGCTTCATAAAACTTTTTCGAAACCTCAGTCTACAATTCCACATCTTAATTCTCACTTTCTCAGACAAATTAACAAAAAGCCAGAGTCCCAAATCTCAGTCATCAGTAAATGTCTAAGAATAAAAGAAACCTCTTGAGAAGTGTTCTCAGGGCAAATGGAGGGTGTGGCAATTGTGGCTCATCACCAAAGTCCTTTGATGTACATGACCCTACCCCTAAACCTAAAATCTCCTCCCTTCCAAACCCTAATCCCACCATCTTAACCTCACTGTCCAATGTTCCCAATGAACATAGCGGCAGCGACGGCGGTGACCATGTGACTTGCACCTCATCCTCTGAGGATCAAAAGGGATCCGAGAATTCCATGAATGGGAAACTCAGCGGCAGCATCGTCGTGGAGATGAAGTCAGAAAACCCATATAAGGACTTCAGAGAATCCATGATCCAAATGATCATCGAGAGAGACATACATTCAACAAGTGAGCTTGAAGAGCTTCTCCAATGGTTTCTTAAGCTGAATTTGCCATGTTACCACCAACTCATCCTCGAGGCTTTCTCCGACATATGTCGACAGCCTTCAACTCCACGTGTCAATCGTGAAGCTCCATGAAGACATTTATCTCTGTCTTATATAAATCGCTTCCCATCCACGTCATCATCACCCGTCCATGTAATTATTATATATGTTGCATATGTCGGGTGAGAAAACAATAAAATCATTTTTTTTTCTTTGGAGATATATAGGAGTACGTTCTTGAACTTTGATCACGCGTGCGCTATATATAAAACTTTAACATGATAATTAACTAGTAGTTTATGAAGACGAGCGAGCATAGAATGGAGTTCGTTGTTTTCAGCAAAAACAATGGTTGATCAATATTGAAAGGAAGTTTGATTCCTATTCTTCACTTGTTTTGGCCGAAGATGGATTAGTTTTACTTCCATTTAATTGCGTGTCTTGTGTATGAACCTTCAGCGTGTCAAAAAAGATTTAGAATTTGTTTTTTTTTAATAAAAACAATTTGTATGTCGACGAAAGATATATAACAGGAGCATTATTATAAACTATTTAATTAATACATATTATATATATAATATAAAGATTTATAATTAAACGAATTGCTACCTGTCAATATACTATTGTTGGTGCTATTTACTTTAATTTGAGCCCACTTTATTTATTACACGATACATTAATTTACTTATATGTTAATCCAACATTTTTATTATGTTTTTAAATGGGAAAAATCATTTTTAAGAAAGTTATTCCATTTCATTGATGCTTGACAATATCCAAATCTATTAGCGGCCACTTGGCAAAAATAAATTAAATCATACTATTTTATCTATTATTAAAAATATTTAAACACTGAATATTACTCCCCTATTTATAGGGCTATCTCATATCGTTTCTAACATTTTTGTTGGGAAAGATTTTAGACAAGGATCATTATACCCCTAAAAGGAACAAGAATAAAGCCATTAACAAAACAAATAGAGATATTAAGAAGATAAATAAGGGTATTAACAAGACCCACATTTATCTTGTTAAAGCCATTGATCTTCTTGTTAATACTCCCATTGATCTTGTTAATTTCCTTATTTTCTTGTTCAATCACATATTCTTCTTATTAATGCATATTCATCTTATTAATCCCCTTATTTATCTTATAATTTTTCTTATTGTTCTTGTTAATTTCTCTATTTATCTTATTACATTTATTCGCCTTATCAATTTTCTTGTTATTCTTATTAAAGTCCATATTTTTTTTTGTTAATATCCCTATTTATCTTGTTAACTAGTCACTTTTATCTTTTGGCATCACAAATTAATTTCATTTCAGCCCCTAGACTGTAGTGATATTTCAGTTTTTTGGGGCTTTTGAAATAAATTTGCTACAATAGTTCTTGCATGAAAATTTCCCTTTTTTTAATTCTTTTTTTATTATTAGATTTTAGATTTAGAAGAATTATGTTTTTACTTTTTCTAGTTTAATTTTTTGTTTCATTTTTTATTTTAGATTTTAGATTTTGAACAATGATTTTGGATTTTTTCCAATAATTTTGAAAAATACATATTCTTTTATTTGTGGATTAGTTTGTTTTTTGTAATCTATTTATGGATTATTTTTAAAAAATATAACACTGGTTAATTAGTCTTGATGTTTATTACCTTTCCTGACTTTAAAAAAGTGCAGTGCCCTATGTACCTTTTGTTCTGAAAATAAGGGTTGTTGTTTTGAAATGGATGGCTAGTTACATCCTGGATTTCCAAAATTGATTCAAAAAGTTTAGAGAATATTGAACAAATTGGGAGCCATCCAAACTACCAATGATTATGATCTTCTGAAACCAATTCGAATGAGTTAATAAAAGAAGCTTATAATTAATAAACGCAACAGAACAAGTATACTAATATGATGACTGAATCTGAACAGGGGACATTGATTTCACCGTTAACCCACTGTTAGTTTTGGAAAATATTTTTTTCTGAAGAGGGGACATTGATTTCAGATGTGGGTTATTCTTCTCTGAACAGTGAACACCCCATATAATCCATGGACGCCTGCAAATGCTGTTCTTAGTGATTGTTCTCAAGGGAATCTGCACTTCTACTGTCCTCAATGGAACTCCATCATCTACACTCCTCCTCCTTCACCTTCTCTCACCGCCATCGGAGTTTGCCGCCACCGCCGGTGGCGATGACTCTTCTTCATTCCGACTCTCTCCCCTCATACTCTCTCATCATCTCCCTATTCTGCACAAGACGAACTCGAATCCACCTAAACGACAACAACTAATGGGTAAAAGAATATAACGAGTTGATGATTCAAGCCTCATATACTTCCGCTAATATCGACGACTTCAACGACGTCATTATCAGATCAATCACAGTCCGTAAGTACAAGAAGGGAGATGGATTAGTCGAAGGTTCGGATTGCTCTGTGTGTCTCAACGAACTCCAAGATTGCGAGAGCTTGAGATTATTGCCTAAATGCAATCATGTGTTTCATCTCCTCTGTATCGATACCTGGTTGAGATGGCATTCGATCGAGTTGTTATCTGTGTAGATCATCGTTATATCGAACGCATCTTCCTCTTCTTCTTCTGTTATTTTACTGAATCAGAGAGAGAATTCTCAGTTCCAGTTACAGGAAGCTTTGTGAAGTGAAAGTGCCGGCGTTGGAATACCAATACAAGAACGATACGATGATAGTAATTCAGGGTTCAGAATAGGAAATTCAGGTCGGTTTTGCAGGGGAATTGGAAGAGAAGAATAGGAGTGAATCGAATCAAAAAGATTGTTGTTGGTATAGTTGAGAAGTGAAGATGACGAAGATGATTTAGTCGATATTGGATCGTAGGAGGAAGAGGAAAGAGAAGAGAAAAAGACTAACGGTAGTTTAAATAGAAAATAGAAAGTTACCAGTAAGCGCCCAATTAAGGTGGAGGGTAAGTTTATTTTTAAAGATAAGAAGGAATGAATTTTTTTTGGGGTGACTATTACGATAGTTTTCTTATAACTATATCTAGATCCAATTAGCATCATATACCTAGTTATGATAAGTTAAATTCTAGATATCGTTTAAGTAATATTGAACTATTTACCTCTTGAACTAACTTTCGAATGAATGAATTTTGAGGACTTGTGCACTATAAATAGAAAATTAAATCTCTTTCTGGGTCTCTTCAAAAATGAAGACAGGTGGGTTAGGGGTGGAGCAATAGGCCCACAAAAAGAAACACACAATTGATCCACAAACAGGCCCATTTCTCCCTATCAAATTATAATACTAGACTACTAGTAAGTATTTCTGAATCCACTCTTACTCAACTTCTATATGCCTAAAAAATACCAGTAAGCGCCCAATCAAGGGGTTATTGTACCCTAACTTGGTCAATAAACCTTCCAATTGTAATTCTTTTTCCATGCTTAAATAAGTCCCTTTATCTGTATTTATAACTGCAAAATTGCTTCATAATTTACGTTACTCAAAAGAAACTGAAATAGTCAAATAATTAATCTCATGAATTAAATTGACTTGCCCATAAGCTGATTTCACTCATTTCTGAAGGCTGAAGCTATAATTGACAAATTAGCTTTTTTTATTTTAAATTCCAAAAGAATGGGTAATTACACCAATTTTCATTTCATAAAGGGTGAGATAAATTAAATAAATTAAATTTACTTTGTCATCTGCAGAGAACTGGCTCTAATCCATACAAGACCCCCGCATGCTTTTGGTGGCCTTCCTTCACAAAGTAAATATCTCTCATTTTCTGAAAGGCGTGCCACGTCAGCAAGCTGTCGGACCCGGCTTGGTGGCATTTCCCAACCGCCCGGTCCACATTGAGGGTCCGCGCCACCCGGTCCAACCCCCCGTACAGGCCCTTGCTACAGTACCGCATCATGTGCTTAACGTCATAAACATTGCTCCCGAAAAACACCCTCAACATCAGTAAGAAATCCTCCAACCCGTTCGGCAAGACCCGTCGGGTCAGTATCTTCATCAAATACCCGAAATCATAGGCACTATGGAACGTCACCCAACTCACTGAGTCATTGCACACTAGGCCAGAAGACATCATTAACTCGGCGAATCGAGCGGAGTCGATCCCGTCCATGGCGTTCCGTTCGAAGTCGATTCCCTGTTTTCGGAGCAAGGCGATGGAATCGGGAGCGTAAGCGTCACGCCCAACGTCGAAATCCCTAAAATTGAATTCCCAGATGTAGCGATTGGCGGATCCGAGTTGAGGAAGGTTGCCATGGGCGTCGGAGAGGGTGAGGCCGAGTTGGATGAGGTTCAAGGCATCGACGTTGGACTTGAGGAAGCGGTAGTGATCGGAAGGGTGGAGTTGACGGTGGCCGGCGGCGGGATGGATGTTGGGACGATAGATGACGCCGGGGAATTCGGTGTCCATGGAGATGAAATGGTAGCGATCAATGAGTTGGCGAATGAGGTGAAATTCGGAATCGAGATTGGAAGCCCATACTTGGCGGATCACAACGGGTTTGGAATCGGGATCTTGATCAAAGCCCATCAGGAGATGAAACAGAAATAGATTTTGTTGTTAATTGAGATGCAAGTGTTGAATTTGGAGGAGAACTGGGGGAGAGGAGTTGGATTTATGAGGAAGAGGTGGAAGTTACTCGGAAAGCTGAAGAAGAGAAGATGATGATTCATGTGGAAAGAGAGAGGGCGGGCGTCCAAGTCCAACGCGGCAGAAACTTGCACCGATCCAAGTTGGTGGCTGTAAGTCAAGTGGTGACTTGGTCCACGTCTATCACCTCATCGTAAGTCAAGTGTGAATGCTTTAATTTGTCTTTGTCTAACAATTTAATCATCTGCTTCTTTAATTCTATGGTATATAATTTTTCAAATATTTTTTTGTTATTCAATAAACAGTAATTTAAATATCCTCATGGCCATCTAAGAAGGAAACTAACGAGGCGAAAAAAACGAGGCGGCTGTGGTTTCGATTTAACTGATTTAAGTGCTAACATTTTCTATTTGTCTGTGCCCCAACAACTCTAAAAGACCAAGAGTTACCTGGTCAAGAAAATGAATATTTATATCTATTAAATAGTTGGATTTAAACTTAACAATACTAGATAAAAATAGTTTATTATTACTATCAAAATTAAACAATTTAGTAAATAATTAAGTCCTTAAATATGATGATTTTTTTATTATGGTTGTGGTGGTTACCTTTTTTTTGTATAAAAAAAATTATGTGAGTTTTGTACTAGTTTTCTACTAAGGTCAAGGCATAATTTTAGGATTCAGAGAGGACTTACAGGAGACTTACGAGATCGCAAATTAAAAGAGTCCTTACGATAATAGCGATAATCGAACTCGTATCCTTATAAAATATGAACCTATTATTTACTATCTATATCCCTTGTCATCGTGATGGTTACTGTTATTGTTATTTTGGGAGTTTAATGATGGACAACCCAAACAGTAATCTACCCGGGTGAAAATAGCGAAACGGGGCCTCAAGGTTTAGATGTGAGGAATGGAAATATTTGGGACATCTTAGAACTACAAAAATAATAAAGGGACTAGTTGAATCTTCACATCGGGTATTGCATTTGTTAAGATGAAAGTGACGTAATGGAAATAGGAATTCAGTCCCCGGCGGCTTTTGCTTTCTTCAACAATGGCAGTGGAATAATTATATGACATAAACAAAACTCCTGTTTTTATTGTGTTAATGATGTAGCCTTCAATAAAACAGCAGGATCACATATACGAGGGAAGTGATTCCAATTCCCACATGAAAGACCTGCCTTAGAAAAAGTAAATTGAGTTCAGATGGATGGTCCCACCACGTCCTAAAAGCCACTATCTGAATTGGATGCTATCTCCAAATTAGATTTTGTTTTGTTACGTCAGAAATGTGTGAAACTGAAACAGTCCTCAGAAGAGTGCCTCAAGAGTTCCCCGTTTTAAAGCTTTTGAGGGAAACATGCACAAAATTCAAAGGCTAATGCATTAGGAGGAGGGAACCCACGTAATATACCCTAAACTTACATAATGTGTTGCTCATAATTGAGATTCCCCAAAGCCATTAGGGACAAATATGGGGCTATCAAAGTTAAAACGAAGAGAAAACATAACAGCACTCGATTTGTCAGTGTACCAAAGAGGATGGTACTCTTGGATGGGCACTTTGAGGTTGCAAAACCAAGTCCAACAGCAGCACAACGCCTTGGTTTATCTACCTTTAATCTAATTCTTCATTCGTTGAGCTGTTCCCTGGAATGGAAGTGCCTGAGCAGGATCCTGGTGCGATATTGTTGCGTGAGCCTCTTGCGATATCAGTGAAGATTCATCTAATTTCATGATATCATTCTTCAGTATCTCAGCATGACAATCCACTTCATCCACCTCCTACATTCAATATTCAACACACACTTTATCAGACGTGGAATAAAAAGGGCAGCAAGGAGAGAGTGAGCGGCCGAATGTTGAGTCCACCGCCACATAGGACAGGTTGCGCGGATAGACATGGAAGAGTTGTAACGGTGGGCAGGCCAGGCTGCTAAATAGCCTTTGTTTTGTGAAAGTTCTCGAATAAATACAAATACATATGTTATGGATAATGATACAAGCATATATGTGGTCCTAAATTAGTGTATTGAATCGTTGCAGATGTTTGAGTCATTCGGAAGTATGTAATAATGCCACCATCTGTCATGCTGTCATGGCCATTGCTGTTTAATAAAACAAGTGAATAACTTGTCCCAAGCAATGACCATAGCCAAAACAAAACTGTCGTTTTTTCTAGGTATAGCACGATGCGAACATAGATATTGTAATCATGGATGGACCTTTTAAACCTTAGAAAAAAGTACTAGGAATTGAAAACAAAAGTGACAGAACCTATCTATGACATCACTTGTCGAAAACAAATTTAAAATTTTGATATCATGCCTGCATCCTCTTGCTTCAGCTGATCTCCTTCCAACAAACAAACTTATCTCGGCTTCACCGCCATCATCCTGCAACGGCATTGATTTTGACCTATAATTCTCTAATTCATCGCTTTTATCAAGTATCTGATCTCAGCGATTCACTCAATCTTTCATGATCTAACGTATCATAATTTTCCTCCATATTTACTCCAAAATCCTTATTGTGGAAGCAAATATTTCCCCACTGAACCCTTTCAAAAAGAGATTTCCTTCCTATACCATCAGTTGAAACTCTTTTGAGTTCTTCTCCTGCATCATTATCACAAGCATAACTCCATTTGAAGCTTCTCTTATTATTGTCCAAACTCAATTCAATGGAATGAAGATCACTATCATCCGATTCATCTCCTTGATTTACTCTATCTCCAACATCTGCGTCAACTTTTTTCTCTGTAGATTCAATTCCCCAACGGCTTCTATTCAAGTACGATCCAAGATCTTTGATTTTTTTCAACAGGTGAGAAATATCACTATTTTCACCTTTATTTTTGACAAAGGCTTCAAGCTCATTTCAAAGCTTTTCAAACACTGCATTTTTCTCCTCAAATTGATAACTAGCATCTGAAAGTTTCATCTGAACTCTTTCCTCGCCCAAAACATCGGCAAACTGAAGCATGTCTCGCTCCTTTTCGACCTCGTCTCGAACTTTAGCCGATTCTCTTTTTAATTCTTCTACCTTGGCTCTGTCTTCCTCAATGCCTTTAGCTAGGTCATCACAAATTTGCTCAAGAGTCTCCCTCGCCCTTCTCTCCTTTTCCATCTCTTCTGAAATTTTTAAATGGGAAGCTTTTACATCGGTCATTTCTTGAGCCATCTTCTTGTTCAACCTCTCAGTTTGCTTTCTTAGCTTCTTCTCCACTTCAATCTCTTCTGCCATGTGAGATATTGCATCACGACCCTTACCTTGTTCTCTTCTTTTCCAAGCAGCCTTTTCTTCTGCAAAATGCTTCAAGAGAAACTCTGTATCATTCTGTTTTGAACCCTGTTCTTCGATTACTGGATCGATTTGGTTGCAGACTTGATCGAGCTCGCTGCGTAGGGCTAAGATCAAAGGCAAAGTTGATGAATGATATTCGTAAAGGCATATCTGATTTAATGCCTTGAGAAGCTTCTTTGATGTAGATAGACCAGTTCTAGCTTTGTTCAGATTGTTCTTAACTCTAACTATGTCCTTATTATAAGCACTATTTCTTGGTTGATTTCCTACCTGAATTTCAACACAAATAATTAGATGCAATTTAATTTTCAATGTTCACTAATTAGTGATTAATCAGGTCTACATATTAGCATATAGCACTCTAGCTATTACTCAATGAAGGGTGGATATTACAATTATAAGCACAAGAGACTAAATAAAGGTGAATAGTGGCAGCTTCATCTTAAACTAAATAATATTCTATCCGATCATAAATATAAGAACTCATATGTAATACAATTTGTACTACAAACAAAGCCTAATACTATATACAAAATCTTATATTTAGGATAGAGAGAGTATACTAAAAGCCAAAATTTTGGTCGTTAAAAAGAGGAAAATGCTCCCTTGGGTGTAATTTAATTATTATGGAACATTATCCTATTACATTTATTCGTTAATATAATAGTCAGCTAATATTTTAGATAAATTAAAGAAGTCAAATAAATGAGTTAATTATAAACAACATAAGAAATAATTAACTAATTTAAATAGATTATGAAATATATAATATGAATTCATTTTAAAGGATTAAATTTGATTATAATATACCTTTGATCATAATATTCTAAGTTAAAATTTCTTTAATCTAACTAAAAAAAAGATATCTAACTCTTATATTAAATAATGGGAAGTATAAAATAAAACTTTTTTGTTAAAAGAAACAAATTAGTGCCATTAATCTATCTTCTTTTAGGATTAATAATAGAAATAATTAGTGCCAATAGTCTATCTTCCTTTAGCAGTAATAATAGTGAAAATTTTTGAAATCAGAATGAGGGCCTATTTGATTGGAAAATTAATCTTACCCCATTGAAATTGACACTGCTAAGATCATCAAAGCCTCCCAAGTAGTAATCAGCCAATTGAAGTTTATGAGATGCAACCGATTTTCTTCTTCTACTGCCCTCAACTTCAAACCCTTTGATTCTCTTCATTATCAATTTCAAAGCAGGTTAAATATCAATATTAAAGCACTCCAGACTCCAGAGATGGAACCACTGTTTAAAAGAATATATATATATATATATATATATATATATATATATAAACTTACCTCAGACTCAGAAATGGGACCACACGATGAATCTGACAAACATAGCTTCGATGAGTTCTCAGCTTTCTGCTTCCTTATCTCCTTCTTCTTGCTTCTCACTTTTTCTGCATCTAAATCCTTGTTCGCTCTGGAGGCAGGCAAATCATTGATTTCCCACAATGTAGCAGCAAGCTTCCTCGCAGACACTGAAAGTTCCTTCTCTTTGCCACTTATTACAGAAGAAGACAAAGGCTTTGTAAGTTGGGTCCCCATAGAAGGAGACTTTGTCCTAGTGTTCTTCATTGGCACGACAACTGCTCGGTTAAATCGGTATTTCCTGACCAAAGAAGACGAGGACGAGGACATAGCTGAAACTGTGAGTGAATTTCAGGGGACCGAACCCAATTTACTGAATTTGTGACATTTAGTTGGATGAAGAAACTGCACAAACGTCATGGAAGTCGAGAAACAGTTGCGGTCAGCATCATCATCTTTATTTTTCAGTGTTTTAGTAGGTGGAAACTGTTAGGCCTTGAATTTAGAAAAGAAAAAGTTGGTCATGAAGAAAGATCTTGTTCAGTCTTCAGCACCCTCCTAGCGTATTTGAATGTGTAAAGGGAATCAAGGGTGGTCGACCGAGGAAGAAAGTGGAAGCTGTCAAAAAATGGAAAGATACGTTAGAGATAAAAATGGAAGCTTTAGACTTGTCTTCACTTCGGAAATCTTGAGAGGAAAAGAAAGCAAAAGCAAGGGAAAGAAACAGTGAAGAGAGAGAGGCAGAGGAGGGAAGAAAAGAAAGGGACACACTCATCATCACCCCGTTAAGGCGTTAACATTTGATTTGTTATTTAAACGAACAATCCCTTAAAAAGAAGAGAAGAGATGACATGGCAAAGCACGTAACAGGCAGGTGCATGTCAATAGCGCCCTGCATTGGCTTCTCTCCCTTTTCTTACAAAATTTAGGTGAATTAAGTCTCTGCTATGGCCTCCTAGAGTTAACTCACTAGGTTATGCTATATATTTAAATTTTAAAAAAATTATAAAAATATTTATAAATAGTTTATTAACAAATTTTTTATATTAATAATAAAATTTATACTCATAATCTTATAAATTATAAGTTAATTCTATATCATTTTTTTATAATTTTTTATAAAATAGTTAGAATCACCCACAATTTAAGGATAACGTAAAATATCTTTTTTTAGATGATACTAATATTAGACATGTTGAGTCATTTATTACCTTCAGGGGTATTAGAATGTCTTTTTAAAAATTATAATTAAAACCATAATAAAATAATACTCTCAAATATTAAATATATTTTAAATAATTATATATTTTATATTTTTACTAGTTAAATCTATATACCTTGGGTCCATCGCTATTTTTTTTTTGTTTGACTCTCAAAATCTCGTTGTTGTAATCGGGGCACTGAGCGCTAAATCATACATAACAGCAATGTCTCGTCTACGCTTCATGATTTGATCACATAGTTAGTCTGGTTAAGAAGATAATCCCAAGACTGAAGTCAAATTAAGGCATATCGTATTAACTTCTAGTTGACACATCAAAACGCAGATAGGGAGGTGTGGACTCAAACGTTGGAAGCGCGAAACAGTAACTATGAATTAGTTGCCTAATCTCATTATTAATACTATTTTTAATTTTTAATAGAAGATCTATTTAATTAAATTTTTTATTTAATTAATTTTAATAGATTAAAAAATTTAATTTAATTAATTATTTATAATAATTATGGGTTAATATTTTAAAATATCCTATATAATCATATACATTTAAATTATTCTAAATAGAAATCATTTAATATGAGTAATTATATAATGATATTTTCAAAGAAAAATTATAATCTTATCAAATAAAATATATTAGAGTCTTATAATTAAAATTAAATAATTTTTTTTATTTAATTATTATATTTAAAATGAGAAAAATAATATTTTTATAATATGATATTCTCAACCATTTGGGGTCAATCAAAACCAGACACCAACATGTTAAGCAGAACTCATCGCTGGGTTTTGAAGCTTTTAACAAATAAGCTGAGCCCGCCCCACCCCCCCCCCCCCCCCAAAAAACCACCACCACCACTAACACCGCCCTTTCGTGCCGATTTGGTCAGCCTATTCCATGATTTTCTCTTTGGGAACATCCTCCTTTGATTTTCATGTGGCCATTATTATATATCCTCAGAAAAAGCACTTGCAGAATCAGATTTTAAAGTAGAAAGTTTAAGCAATTGTTTTTCCCGTAGATTAGACAGCATTGTCTGTTCTATAAAGCCTGCTGCTTTTTCCATCTCGTTTGTTCTAGAATCACCTTTAGTACATGCCGACAAGTATATCTAAAACTAGAGTTACACAGCTTCAAAATAAGAGCATACTTGGCAATTAGCATTCATTACTGATATGGGAAGATGATATATTGAGATGAGAAAAAAGGACAAGGAATGATTGGGGAGTCACATGTTGGGGGTGGTACAAGGAGGCCTTTAATTTAAAAACATGCTGACATGGCAAGCAGGAGATGCCAAAGAAGGGGTGATTATTGATGACTGATTGGGTTGCTTTGTGTGAGAGAAAATTGGCAGCACCGGAAAGAAACACAAAGAAAGAACTGTCTTTTCTTAAATATTTGGAGCATCCGTTAGTATAATTATAGAATTTCAACAAGTAACGAGAAGGAAGAGAAATTCAAAAGGGAACTGAAAACAGAAAGCATTCAAGTTAAGAAAAAAATTCTAAAGTCGGCGAATGAAGTTTAAAATGGATGCTTGGTCATAGATAGTATAGTACAAGGCCATGGTCCTCTGTACGTAGCAAGTCCCCACCTTTGTGACACATCCTGGCAATCTACCGGCTACTTCTTCAAAATTCTCCCCTTTCGGCCTTTTGTTTCCTTAAAATTTTAAGATTCTATCATGATCAAATCTAATAAAAAAGTGTTAATCTCTTAAAACACGATGAATTAAAGTTTAAATTTTTATTAAGAGAGGTATTACCTTTTAATATTTAACAAAATCTTAAATAAAATTATCTCTAATAAAAATATATACATATTTATTTAATGAATATTTTTTTTAACAAATAGAAAGTTGTTGATTCTATTTTACTTGTAATTTTATGCCAATAATACAAGTCTCTTTTATTGAAGAAAAAAAGAATGGCCTGTAGGTCTGCCATGAGCCATTAGACCAGTAAATATAATTTTTTGTATCTCTATTATTAGTTAGTTAATTTGTTTAAATATATTAAAAATTTAAATAAATTAATTAATTATAATTAATATAAGAATTAATTAATTAAAATAAATTAAAGAGTATTCCTTCTGTTAATATAAAAAATAATTAATATTAATTAGTTTCTCACTCTAATATCAACCTAATAATACACTTTCTCACTTCTGAGTTTAATCTTCTTCTTTATTATTCCATTCTGTTATCAAAGTGGGCCATGGGGTGGAATGAACTTGAAATCCTAACCCCTGATAGTGACATGCTCCTAATCCTACAGGGCAAGTGACGATAAATCTTTGACGATCAACCAGTTCAAAATATTTTGATTGGCAAACTAATTCTTATTTTAAATCATATCACTAACTAATGCCCCCCTTCCCTGAATGAGATGCGCCATTCCAATAATATGACAATTTAATTTAACATTATTATTTTTTTAATAAGATACTTTAAAAACCCCTCCCGACAGGGGGGGTGACCCACACACCCAACATAAGCGCATACACTAACATTTATCATCTAAATATATAGGACACATGGCCTTCTTTATAAGAGGAGGTATTTGATGCCATTGAGCTATAATACTCTTGACAATTTAATATCATTCTTAGATTTACGCCATTTAAATTAACTTTTAAAAAAGAGTTTATATGAAGGAAAGGTAATTTAAAATAATTTTTGGATAAATTCTTTTATAAAATAATTTATAAAAAATAATTTTAAATAAATGAGTATTTATATAGTTATTATAATAATTATTTTTATGATTGATAAATTATAAAAATAATATGAGATGAAAAAAAATAAAAATATTGTTTATCTCCCTTATCCCTCATAGTCAACCATGTGAAACAGGAGAAGTGGGATATGCAATGACAATTGATGGAAAAAGTAGCGACGACTGATAGAGTATTTTTCTCAAAACATGAACTACCAATAATGACCATCTCTCACCATTGATGACAAGCGACCCCAAATCTAGACGACAACGAGCGATAGCCATAGATGAAGGCAAAGTGACGACTGTGTATGAGACCCTGCAAGTGAAGACGGTGGAGGCGACGACACAATGATGACGAAAAAGAGAAGATAGAGTATCAGGAAAAAAATAAGGAAAAAATAATAATTAGAAAGCACATAAATTTTTTTTTTACGAATAAACTATTTACATGAGCTTATCTACAAACTATGATTTGATCTTTTAAGTCTTTTTAGCCGTCAATAAAACTATCTATTTTAAAAAAAATTAAAATTTAACCCAAAAATTCTTTTAAAATCTTAAATTTAGGCTAAACCAAACACATACTAATTAAATTTAAGGCCATTTGCTGTTAACTGATTAGAAATGTTTTTTCAAGATAAAAATAGAAATCCCTCCCCACTTTATTCTATATGCAAAAGCTAATAATTACACTTTTAATCACTCTGTGTAAATGATGATGTTCTTTTTCTTTCTTTTTAAATTGAGGGTAAGTACTAACAATTTAAAATATTTAAGAGCTTTCATTTTCATTTGGTGATGATGATATTCTTAATACAAGGTAAAGAAACACTTTAATCTCTCATTCCTATTTTGTTCTGAACTCTTTTTATCAAAATTATTTCTATTTAAAATATTGTCTTACATGAATTATAAGTAATTTTTTTAATAAAAATTTTAATTTTAATTTATTATAGGAATGATTTTTTTTATTAGTCAATCCTGTTAGTTACTATGGGACTTCTAATTCAGTTTAATTATTTTATTGTGCATTTAAGGTATGTCCTAACGAGTGTTGACGTGCTATGGGAATTAATACAATTGCCAGTGCATGCACTAAAAGTCGTTTTAGTTGTGCAAATTGACTTGGCTGAAGATCTTTTGCCAAAAAGGACCAAGAATTTTCATCAGCTGTTTAGCACGCCAAAAAATAACGTTTAGTCAAATAATAGTATTAATTATGATGGATACCCAAAAAACAAAATATTATCAATGATGATGAATTTGCGACTTGCCAGCATTCTGACCATAAATTTACACAGTAAAAATGAGGAACTCAGTATTGCTATCTTTTTTTTTTCTGATGTATTTGAATCTTAATGCTGATGATTGTTGAAACGCAATTTGTGTTGTCAGAAGAAGAAGAAGAAGAACCAGCATAAGAAAGCGAACATGGCGATGGCAACGAAAATCAAAACCATGTCAAGTGCCTGATCGCTCCTCTCTTTCTTCTCCCTCCTTTCTCTCTTGACGGAGGAGAACTCCTCAAACCTCGTCTTAGCTTCTTCTTCGTTCACCCTTTTCCTCTTCCCACTCTCAACCGCGCTCTGCAGGATCGCCATACTCTGCTTCCCGTTCACACTCCTTCCGTCGGTATCCTCCACCGTCAAGCTTACCTCCGTCACTCTCATCTCCCCGCCGACCTCCTCGCCGCACGTGCACGTCACCTTTATGTTGCATTGGACCCACTCCGACGACGGTCTTTCATCGCACGCGATCACCACCGCATAAACAAGCTCCATTTCTCCGGTCAACCAGTGACGCTGCACCGACACTGGCTTACGGCTCGACAAATTCGCTGCCCGATTCCGGGAGGGGTCGATCAGGATCCAGCTGAGGCTCAAGTTTTCCTCCAGGTGATTAATCCAATCCTCATCCTTGCGCGCGTATTTAAGCGGCGTCGGAATCGATTCTTTCGGGTCAAGTAGGTCGATCCACAGAGGGGAACACTCGAACCAGCTGGTGTGAGTTTGGGTCCGGTGGACCTTGGAGAAGATGGGCTTTTCAAGGTAATAAATATCCACAGCCGAAATCCATTCCGGGGAGGGGGTAAACGAACGATGGTAACGATTAGGCCGGGAATAACGATGGAGGGTGGGGAAGGAGTCAAGGAAAAGTGAACGATGACCGGCGGGGAAGTCGGAGATGACGTGGCGGAGACTGGGGTCAAGGAGGGAGGGCCACGAGGAGGTGCAGATTTGGCGCCAGAGAGAGTCGTGGAGGCAGAGGCGGCGGAACAGAGAGGAAGCAGAGGAAACAGAGGCGAGAGAAGGACCGTCGAGACGACTGAGGATGTGAGCATGAAAGAGGTCGGAATGAAGAGTTGTGAGCGGTGCGTCTGAAGAAGACGAAGCCATAGCTGTGCCTGTGAGGTGAGATGAGATGAGAAGGAATATGTATTGGGAAGGGCTTTTATAGATGGCTCATCCTACGTCTGGCGGCAGATCAAATCCTGTTTTGGATGACTCATACGCGCTACGCTACAGCGGAGTCAAAGGAAGGACTATTCTTTCTTTTTTCTCTTTTCTTTAATTACAATTAAAAAAGGCAGCTAGTATTTAAGTGAAATTATTATTATTATTATTATTATTCCGGATAAGTTCTTTTTTTTATGAACCAACCTATTAGTTTGGATAAGTTCAAGACTTCAAGGTTTGGCTAACAAATGATATTATTGAAGTTGATGTTGATATTGATATATAATACTTGGCCTCCTAACTAACTTGGCCTCCTAATTAACTTGGCATACACGGGTCTTCTTGTTGTGAATGATGAATGTTACCCGTGAACGTACGTGTTGATTTTCTTGCTCTATAATGGATGAGAATAGTAATGCCTGTAGTGAATGTTTTTTGAAATGTTATGGAGGTTCTAGGCTTGGCCAGCACAACGTAAGGTGTTGTTTTGAAATGGATAAAAAGAGTGTGAGAGTAGAAAGAGGTGAATGTGGAATGGTGTGAAGTGGACAGTAATTAAGGATAAAAGGTGACTAAGGTTTGGTTCCTCTAGGTAGATAAGACAATATCTAGTATTTCTAGTATCTCAAATAAAATTATTTTAAATAAAATAATATTTATATTTAAGAGAAAAAAAGAATAAAGAGCGGGAGAGGGAAGTCAATATTCCTTATACAGAAGGATTGTGATTAGAATCTCCGGAGGGAAAGGGATCTTGTAATTGAACATATCAAACGGGCACATTTGCCAGACATGAGTCTTTGACAGTGGGGGTGGGGGGCTTTCCGGCTCAGGCCGGTGATTTCATTTCCCTTACTAATTAACGTTGTTGGCTAATTAGATTGGCTGTTATGTTTTTTTTTTTTTGTGGGTTGGGGTGTGTCACGGGTGGGAACTTATTGGGCAGTGTTGTACATTATCTTTGTATTTTCCTCGTGTCCTATAATGACTGAGCAACCACCCCGTTAACATTTTGCTTTCCCCTACATGCGGCTATTTTGTCATGATGGACATGTTGAAAATATGACGGTCAATGTGGATAAATCCACGTGGAGTCTACGCGGGAAAGGCGAATACATATTGTTATTAGTTATATTTTGCGAGGCTTGGAAAAGGGAAGTTTAGTTATGAAAACGGAACAAGTGGCCAAGTGAGTGCGGGGTAGGTAGAGGAAACTCCAATGGCGTGTTAGGCAGTGGCCGGTAAGCCATTGGTTCCAACTTGAGAGTTTGAGACAACTTGCTTCTTAATTACTTGATCTTGTCACTTTCTGCTTCCTACATCCCTAATCCCCTTTCACACTCCAAACTTCCTCCCATCCCCCTTGTTTCTACCCTGCACTTCCCATACATTGAAGTCAGATTATACACCTATCACATAACCACTTTCCAGTTTGATCCTACAACATCTTCTACTTAGAACAGAAAGAAAAACTTTTGGAAAACCAAGAATTACTAAGAGGTTTCAGATAAAAAAATTAAATTGTTTAAAAATTCGAATAACAATTAAAAAGTTAAAAATAATATATTTTAATATAGAAATTGATATTTGTTAGTGATTAAATTTCTATTTTTAAATATAATAATAATTCTCACAAAGTAAAAAAAAAGTCATAGTTTTAACAAACGGTAGTCAAACAATCGTTTTTTTTTTCAGAAGCATTTTACCGCCATGCTTTGGAGGTGAAAAATCATAATCTTTCATATGACCAAAAAAAGAATTTTACTTTTTCACAAACTATTTTTTTAAATTATTTTTATTATTATTTTTAAAAGCTATTTTTTAAAAGTTAATCTAAAAAACATTAAAAATGATGCGGGTTGCCACTTGAGCAAAAATATTTTAATTAACAAAAAAGCTATTTTTATATACCGAATAATGTTACAATGTTGTGTTATGGCTTATAATTTTGTATATGCATAATTAGATTATACATTTTTTTTACTCCTTTTATAAGTTTTCAAGAATAAATTTTATATTCATAACCCTTTAAAGGGTATGATTGATTATACATTGTATTATATATTTTCTCTTTTTCAAAATAAATGTAAGAAAATCATTAAATAACGTAAATTATATTAAAATCTCATTTTTTTTTTCTAACTTGCTCAAGCTGCTTGGATTCCCACAACATGATACTCAGTTACTCATTCTTTCTTTTCTTTTTTCTTTTTTTGTATGGTTATATTATATATATATATATATATATATATAAACTCAATTAATATATAATTCCAATGGCCGCCTCAATGGAATAGCTAATGCTATCCCTTTCAATATCCATATAGCTGCTTAACTTCTCTTCCCCCCCCCCCTCCCCCTTAAGGATCACCTTCTCAATTTTCTTTTAGTTCAGCTCCCATCTTATTTTCTAATTGCTCCGCCTTTTTTTTAATTATTATTAAGGAAGCTACTAAATAGCATGTACTTTACTAAAACGCCCTTACATAAAAGCTATTGTTATTTTCTCACATTTATTCACACCATTAATTCTATATTTTTGGCAATGGGCGAATGGTCCCATGATCATTACCTGACCAGTCAAACATAACGATTTCCCAACTTTGACTGGCTGAGATTGGTGACACTTCGGAAAACTAAGTCAACCTTGCACATTTTTAATTCTTCTTCTTCTTCTTCTCTATTTTTTAAATATATGTATTATCTTAAAGTCAATTATATTTGATGCACTATTTAATACTAAATATTGACACATGTCTTAATAAATATTTAAATTTTAATTCAATACAAAAATTAGTAATTTCTGTTAAATCCAACCCCGGTTGATCATTTTGAATGCTTCTGATGGTAGTCAGCGCATTTTTTTTTTTTTTTTGGATCTGGTATAAGAGTTAGTTTTTAATGGGTCACTTGGTTTTTATTTTCAGGGGGCAAATCACAACTTGGACCTACCCAAACAAAATAGTAACTACTTGGGCTTCTCAAGGGAACGCAATGGACATTTGGGACTAAAAATCACATATGGGATATGGGCCTGGGCTTGAATGATACCTGTTTCAGCCCATTTAGACGACTGACTGACTTCCTTTCAAGTCCGTTCTGTATAAAATGATTCGTTAACAATCGCATGCGAGCTAGGGTTGCGCCTTCGTCAGTCTCTGGTACTTCCTCTACTCTGTCCTATGCTGAAACATTGTGGTTGGGAAACCTCACAAGTGACACAAAAACCGTTCGAAAACCCTTTCTATATTTGATAATTTCTGTTCGTCCGATCTCAAACATTGGGGTCTCTAATTGTCTTCTGTTTTTTTCGATTTCTGTGAAGCTTTAGGCTGTTTGTTCATGTTACATTCATGGTGTAGATATCTGGATTTTTTTTTAATTCGATGCAATTATACTTTCAGGAGTGAGATCTGCAGCCACCGCGGTGAAAAGGCGCAGCTTAGAAGATGAGGTATTTAGAACTTCAATTACCTCTCGTGGCATGTCTATTTTCATTTTTCTAGCTTGTCTATCTAGTCTTCAAACACGTTTTGTTCCAGTATCTTTCGGTTGCACCATCATGCTTACCTTCTGTTTCGAACGTTAATATTCGATAAATTCTCAAATTTGCATTGTCGAAATATTCTATTGTTTCGTTTTTGTGAGAAATTTCTAAGTTGACTATTTGCATTGCGGATTCCAAACTTTATTTTGAAATCCCTTTACATCGTACGTCATACGTTTTAACATGAGAAGCATAATAGCACTAAGAATTTTTCAATGTGAACTGTTGCCCCTGAATAGTTGGTTACCTTTTATGCTAGACGGAAAGATATAATGAATTTCAATTTTTCGCTTGACTGTGCAGTAAGCTTCAGAGTGATGCCCTGAGGGAAGCTATCTCTCAAATCATGACTGACTCCAAGAATGCAAATCGCAAATTTGTCGAGACCATTGAGCTCCAGATCGGGCTGAAGAACTATGATCCACAGAAGGATAAGCGTTTCAGTGGTTCTGTGAAGTTGCCCCACATCCCTCGCCCTAAGATGAAAATATGCATGCTTGGAGATGCCCAACATGTTGAAGAGGTATTGATTTCTTTTACTAAACAAAGTATTGAATCACTAATTAGGTACAGCAGTATTTGCTCTGAAATTTAGCAATACTTTTTATTCCTAATTTGTCTCATCAGAGTTTGAAAAGGATGATACATGGGATGCTTGTTTGATGCTTCTATAACTCAATTAGATCTTTGTTGTGTAATTGGATGCTGTAACCTTGCATAGTGGTGTATTTTTTACTCTATAGTCTATATGTTTGATATAACTAAAATACAATTATGTAGGCTGAAAAAATTGGTTTGGACTGGATGGATGTGGAAGCATTGAAGAAGCTAAACAAGAACAAGAAATTGGTTAAAAAGCTAGCCAAAAAATACCATGCCTTTTTAGCATCTGAAGCTGTCATTAAGCAGATTCCTCGTCTTTTGGGTCCAGGTCTCAACAAGGCAGGCAAGTCTTTTAATCTGGACTTGCTAAAATAAGTCTTGTGATTTTTTATCCTATGAACATCTGTATTATCCTATTAAAGTTCTAGTTTTTTGAATTGCGTTGATAGATTTCTTTTATTTCTTATCACTAATTCTATGTAATATTTGCATGTCAATATAGGGAAATTCCCCACACTTGTTACTCACCAAGAATCCCTGGAGTCAAAGGTTAATGAAACCAAGGCTATGGTGAAATTTCAGCTAAAGAAGGTTTTGTGCATGGGAGTTGCTGTGGGGAATGTTAGTATGGAGGAAAAGCAAATCTTTCAAAATGTGCAACTCAGCGTTAACTTCCTTGTCTCCTTGTTGAAAAAGAATTGGCAGAATGTGAGTCATCTTTCTTCATTTGCACGAACTAGGTTTCTGCTGATTTTAGTTGACCCATTACTTGTTTCCTTTATTCTCTGCATCGTATCTAATCGTCCAGATTAATCCCTATAATTTGCTGTCTGCTATGATAAACTGATTTCCGATTTGCAATCTGCAATGTGACGCATCTGTGTTTTATCATGAAGAATTACTTGCAAGTTAACAGTTACGTGGCATTAATCTCTAGGATTTTTTGAGCTTGTCCATGAACTTGAACCAATGCTTGTATCCGTCATCACATGAGTTGCTTTTTTATGTGGATTTCAGGTTCGGTGCTTGTATCTGAAGAGCACCATGGGGAAATCAAACCGTGTCTTTTGAGAGTTTTGCTTTTTGGAGTCTGCTGTGGCGCTGAAGATTTTTTTGTTATCTAGTTCAAGCCGATAGAGGGACAAGTAGTTGAATTTTAGTTCTTTTTCAAGAAATACTTCGTATTTGGATGATCGTTTTTTGATTAAATACTTGCGAATTTTTTGTGTTCCAAGGTCTTATAATTAATTTTTGGCAACATTGAGAACGTTAGGCGTGGTGTTTGAGGCATCTTTCACATCTTTGGTTCCATCTATGTAATGCTGATGAATTTATTTAAGCTATTTTGGCTTGACATCTAATATAATAACAACTAAATCGGGAAAATTACACAAAAAATCACTTCAATTCCAAAACCCCATATCAGTATTGTATCTTAGCATTAATAGTTATTGATTATATTTTAGATTCGATAAGTAAATAACAACGTTACTGATTTAAAATTTTAAAATTTAGATGGTATTTTTGTGATGTTTTCTCAAACAAGTCAATAATCTTACAGTGACTAGTGTATATTTTAGGTTAATGTCGACTTAGAAGTCTTAAAAGTGGTGTAAGGTTGTAATAGTTAATTGTGGCTGTTAGTTTGACTTATGTGGCACACTCAACATAGCCACCTCATCGTCGTCTAAGTCACATCTCCCTCTCTTTTCCTCACCATAATCTTCGTCTTCTTCCCCTTCATAGGCGTCGACCGAACCCTTCTATCCCACTTCCAAATTCGTAGTCCGTTTTCTTCTCTCCCACCATCAATTTCTTTAAGAGCTACGTCTGCGCCATGCCCGTGAATTGAAGATGAGGACTAGACGGGGAGGGCATAACGAAGAGGGGCCTTGGGTTTTTGGGGCTGATGATACCAGTAACTGAGAAATTCGAAATGAATCTTGATATTTCTTCTCAGGAATCATGCGAACCATCCTCATCGGTCTCTCCCTTAATGATGTCCCCAATTTGCTGGAAGAATATGGATGAGATGAACTAGACTTGAAGAAATTCGATCATGGGTATTCAGAAAGACGGTAAGATTCAACGTTGGAGGAAGAATCTTCGAAACGACAGCCACAACCCTTGCTAATGCCTGCTGTAATTCGATGTTTGGAGCAATGCTCTACGTGAGCTGGAATTTTGTCGCTGGTAATTCCATTGAGCACTTCATCTATCGGAATCCCGATTGCTTTGCCGTTCTTCTCGACCCTTCAAACCACGCTCTCTTCTTATCTCACTTCCTTTGTTCTCTAATTTCAAATCCTTTCTGGTTTCAGTGTTCAAAGGTTTAGCTTCCTCTCTTCACCCCAAGGTTGATTTCTTCTGGATTTATAAATTGGTTTTCTTGACTGGTTCTGTGGCTTTCTTTGTTTTTTTTTAAAGATTGATTTTGGGTGTTGATTTGGTGCTTCAATTTTGTTGATCTCACATTGGGGATTTGATATTGCTTCAATCAATTATTGTTTTGATTCAGATTTTGGGGATCTGAGGGTGCTTCAAAGTGGAGCTTCATGAGCAGGGCCATTGCACTGGGAACTAACATGATGATGATATTGTTTAACTGACATTCGTTTATTGGATTTTTTTTTCTTGTTGATTGTGCATGATTTTGAAGGTGAGAGGCTTTTTTCTGTTTTCTGTTTTCATTAACTATCGATTTAAATATATTTGGTTGTTTGAGCAATATAAAATACGTATTCATTAGCGTGATGTTAAACTAGCGATTTAAAATATATTGGTTATTTGAGCTATATAAAATATCCTGACCAAATATGAGATTTCTCTACGTACACACGGTCTATTAAATTGTTCTTTATAAATTATCACGATAATCAATTTATATTTTGATTTTTTTTCCTTTTAACAAATTGATCAGAATTGATTATTAGCACATTTGCAAGTTCCAAATCTTAACAGTCACTACCAAATTTGAACGCCGAACGCATTTTTGTTAGTGAAATAGTTTCGAATTCGATATACTTGTTTAAAAACCAAATGAAAATATTACATTTCTCTAAAACCGGACAGCATTTTTCGAGGGCGGTCGTTTTTAAGACATCGCAAGATAAAATCATTAGGAATAATGCCAAATTCATTTAACAAATTCAAAACGGTGGAACCCATACTCAAGAGGTACATGCTTCTAAGGACAAAAACGGGAATAAAATTTCCTAATTAACCGCAATCAGCGAGTCTGGCCAGAAAAATAAACTGCAAATAACGAGGCGAAAGCCGAAAAGAGGTGCTGATTTGCCGCCTATGCTTGTTTCTTAGCTGAAACCAAAAATGAGATTGATTATATATACTTGCATTGTGCAGCAGCGTTTTCTTGCATTTAGCAGCTCTATACAAGTCTCGAACCCAAAAAAGAAAAAACCAGGCTCAGCAACACTTGGCCCATGTTTTTTTTGGTTATGATCCATAATTGTTCCAGCGAGTCACCATAATTTGCAAAGTCAATTCAGTAATATGCTTTTACAGTCAAGGGAGGGTCCCACTATTCCCGGGCAAGTTGTGTCATTCTTCTTCCTTAAAACTATAGTGACATTCAGATAATAGCAGGAGCCAGATAATCATCAGCCATTGGGTTCAGCAATGAACCAAACTTGCAAATTAACGTGCCGGACTGAAACATCTGAAGCCTAGGACAAGATCGAAAGCCTGGCCTATCTATAGTAAATGTATGTAAACCCCAAAAATGATTTCTCCAGAAAGTTAAAAAACCTCCTGATAGTCACGATTGGTGAGCATTGAGCAGCGCTTTGTAGACCATGTCAAGGAATTGATTGTCCTAAAAGAGGAACAAAAGGATATGAGCACATGTCAAGTAGAATGCAAGAAAATATGACAAGCTCATTCCATAATATATACTCTTCGAGTACTAAATATGGACCTAATTAGCAAATTAATCTTAGTCTTAAATATAAAATATATTTCCTAAATTTACCAACTATTTCCCAAATTACCCCTATTGATATTTTCAACAATAATCAAGTAAGAGAAGGAAGAAGATAGTTAATAAAGATGATTAGGTTGCTTTAAGAAAACCATACTATAATAACTAATTTAACTAACTTCCTTAATCTAATAAAATTAGTTAAATATGTTATATATTTAGAACCGGAGGAATATATTCAAATATTCTTATTTAAGATAATAGTAGTCAGAAATTCAGGATATCATACACTTCTACAAGCAGGCAAACTCACCTGAACGAGCGCCAGAAGAGCATCTCGGACCTTTTCTCTGGTAATAATTGGACCATAGTCTGTATGGGGAACAGAAGTAGGAGTAAGAAACGGGGGTGGAGTTGGTGGTGGGAATGACTGTAGCAGTGGAGCACCATATGGGCGCTGTATGCTGAGAACAGTATGAGGCGAAGGGACAGCTGGTGTGGACAAAGACACAGGAGGGATCGTCATTGTTGAAGAAGGGGTAGGGACAAAAAATGAAGGCTTCACGAGATTGGTGGCTTGGTTGCTGCTGCAGCTGGAATAAGGAGTGTCATGGTGAAACATTAGAGATGTAGATGATAAATGAGAGGGCAACTGCAAGGAAGGAGCAATGGGAGTAGCTTCATTGACTGGCAGAGAAGTAGAAGGAATTGTAGCATAAGACTGGTAAGGTCGTGCGGTAATTGGAGCGTTTGAAGTATTCCCAATGGTCATAGCAGCCTGCAACAGTGAAGCAGAAGAACATATCCTAATCAAAACTGAGAACTAGATGTTCAACCACAAACTGTCCCAATAGGGCTGAATAATTCATATAAGGAGCCTATACAGGAAAGAAATCCACAAAAGTGTCTGGGTTCTAAGTTAAGGAAATGTATTCTCTTAACAAAGAAAAGCAAATAATTTGAGAGAGACGGGGGGAGAGGAAGAGACTAACGGATTTTGCAAACTATTATCTTAAAGTCTTTCGTACTACAGCTGAACCTTAAATCAGAAGCTGCAGTGAAAGATAAGAGTTCAAAATATCTGTAGTTTCTAATTAAATAACTAATCCAGAAGAGCAAGAAGTTTCCTGACAGATATTCATACAATTACCATGCATTAGTAAAATTATGAGAGCACCAAAGGAACATAACCATGAATGAGAATATCCATCTCCACTCCGTTGGCATCAAATCAACAGAAATACAAAGGAGGTCGGAACAAATGGATGAAAGGCAGCCATAAAAAATACGAGGCAAGTTTTCTATGATACATACACTGAAGAAATTCACAAAGGAAGGATCATCTGAAACATCAGCTGCATTCAAAGCGGTTGGTGGTGATGGCTCAAGAGGACCATCCATAACTGCCATAGTTGGCACGGCTTCCAGTTCATCAAATTCACTGAAAGAAGATGCCCAAATAACATACATTCTCAAGTTTCAAGTCCAAGATATGGGTGAATTACTAGTGTATGCTAATGCCATCAATGATAATGATGATGATGGAGATGAGGGGAAAACTTAGATCCAATTCTCAGGTATTTGCTATCAAATTCTCCAATTAAAATATGGTAGGTAAGTTTTCTATAGCCCAGCACATGAATTTGATTAACCAAATTTACAGGTTTTTGTCTAATACTAACCTTGTTCAAGTTAATACTGATGTATACCCATAGCAATTCTAGTCTAATTAGATAAAAGTAAACTGGCAGAAATTGACAAACTATAGAGACAAGATAGACATGTATATTTTGCAGTCACAGTGAAGGGGGGTAGGTATATTGATGTTTAGAAAAGATATGTTTGGGATAGAGGTTAGATTTAATAAATTTGCTTTGAACGCTAGGAAGTCAAGAAAGAGCGGAGCAGGGGGGATGGAAGGTCAAAGGGATTTTTTTTTTTTTTTCAAGCTTTTGTTTTCTAAACATGAATTAGACCACCTTCCCCACACCTTGGGGGAGGCACTGAGTGGTGGCATAGGTTCATCTGAAGCGCATATTACCTCTTTGTAGAAGAGACCTTTGACTTTTGAGGAACCTTGGAATAAGCATTAAGGATCCTGAAAAATATCCAAATATAAGTGAATAGCCAGGTTACATGAGAATTAAAGTTTGGGAGAATATTTAATAAAAATTTGACCAGATACAAATCAACAAATATTCTTGATAACATCACAAACTAATGCTATTATTAACAACAACAACAACAAGCCTTATCCCATTATTTAACAACTATGAAAATTTATTGTTCATATTATCTTTCCCCCTACCATTCACCAATATCCTCTGATAAAACTAGTAACTTCTGTTTCTTAGACAAAATGCCAAGTAGCACAGGTCATGGTTGCCCAGGATGAGGTTACCAGTCGCTAGCAAAAATTAATTTTCATCATTCATAGCTGTATAACATCGTAATCATTTAATTATAAAAAAAACATTGTAATCAATTCTGGAAATTATCTTAAGGCTAACATTCTCCATATATATTGCTGTATAACACTGCACCAGTGTCTCATTATGCATTAGAAAATATAACTCCATGTCAGCATAAATCTATAATTCACCAAAAGGAGCGAAAGAACAGACACCACAAATCAAATTAATAAACAGAACAATGATATCAACAATTTTCAACCCCCATTAATAGTTAGAAAATTGAAATTGGATGTAATATAAACACCTCATTTGGTCAATAACCTCTTAGTTGAACCAAATATTTTATTAGGAAATGGCAGAGACCAGAAGTAATTCCATCAGTGTTTGACTTTCAAGAGTAACAGAGAAGGGGGGAAAGGCATGCTCTTGTTCCGACAAGAAGGCACACATTCAATCTACAAGGACCTCAGAGAGATTGGGCATTTGAATGCATCCAAGTGTGAACAATACCTGTTAAAGAGATTTGCCACTTCTTCGCATTCTTGAGCATTATAGAACCATATACCATTCACTTCTTGATTAGCATTTCTATATAGCAGATATGGAACCTGAATTTCGTACTCAAAATCTCCCAAAAGATTCTCCACCAAGTTTTCTGCTTATGACAACACGAATCTCTTATTCAAGCATTATGCAAGAGTTGATTCCAAGTTGCACATAGGGAGAAGTAGCACAAGCATCATATATTTTACCATCGAAACAAAAGTCATTTTTGCAAACCACGCATTTATTGTTTTGCAATACTCATAACATAGGGTATACGAAGCCAATTGTTGAGTTCTACTAGCCAAAATCTAGCCCCTATTCCTATAACTTTGGCCAAAAGAAAAATCCTATTGCACAAATATCATACCTTACACAAGCATAAATAGAGCAACGGTTCGCAAGTTCAATCAGACAAGAACATGCCCAGTATAAGACACTAAGAACTCCAACTTTCTGACTACTAATGCAACAAGTTGAACTTTTTTCCGGTGAACGGGAGGCCATTGCATTTCACACACGCAAACGCACACGCACATAGATTTAGCATCAAATTGAAGCAAACACAGTCAAAGAAAAAATATTGTAATATATTATTTAACTGCCTATAGGTTAGTTTATAAACTGAATCCACTAGACACAATGCAGGAGCCATACCTACTAAGCAAAAATTAAATTTCAATAAGAATCCCAATTACTGTCATCATTTGAAGACACAGGTATTGTAGATTCTTACTGTCCCTAAAGAGTAATTACGCACTATGACTCATAGTGCACAATAACAAGTTGCGAAAAATAAAAAAAAAAATTGAACTTGCAATGTAGAAATGGCATGTACGGAAAGATAGCTAATTGACAAAGAACAAACAAATGCATATCGACTCACTAACCAGTATTACGACGATTCATCACAACAAATTGAAATCGAGGTTGTGTGTTCCTGAAATACGATAAAATTTACTATGAAGGGCATAAGTAATTAATAAACCATAGAGAAATACGAACAAAAAAAAAAAGCATGGGCAACATAACACAATACTCAGTTTTTCATACACCTTTTTAATTAAAGCTCATCAACGTTGGATAAGAAGAGAATAATAATAAATTATAAATAAACTAACCTCTTAACAACGAAGAGAGATCCTTCAACGTCCTTGCGCCTCTGCAAACCAATCAAATAGAAAGTGGAGGGAAAGAATTAAGAAAGGAATCGGATGGAGTGCAAGAACAAAATTCAAGAAATGCAGAGTTAAAAAGATGTGAAGTTGGCGAACCCATCGGCTGAGATCGATGTTAAACTCATAGAAAGTGACATGAGCAGCGGTAATGAGAATTTCCTCGACGAAGGGGTCGATTCTTTGCAGAACAGTGAGGTTGAGAAGCTTGGTACTCTGCTGGTCCAGATTCGGCATCAGCTTCCCGTTCTGAGACATTTTCGTATATCTCTACAACACAAACCCTAGAATTGGGAATTCAGAGACGTGGAAACTAAGGCAGAAAAGAGGCAGAGTGAAGCGATGCCGGTGAACGAATGCAGACTCGGCTTGTCATCGAGGTGCTGCATAGACGATGGCGACAATTATACATTCTTTTCTTGTTTTTTTTTTAATTTTATTTAATTCCTAAATTAAAAAATCGGAAGAAAAAATTTATTACCTCTTTCTCACAAATACAATTTTTAATAGGAGATTTTTCTCTAATTTTTTCTTCTATGCATCTCCATTCTTTAAATTTTAGTTAGTGAAAATTCTAAAAGAGTTCTTTGAATATATAAAATAATATATTAGTCATAAATAAATATTAATTTAAGATTTTATATTTATTGAAAAAGATAAAAATATCATAAAGTTATGAGCCTAAAATATAGTGACGAATTAATAATATGTATAATAATTTTAATTATTTTGATAATAAAATTAACTATTCATTTTAACAAGTTAATGTGTCAAATAATTAGATTAGATTCTAAGATATTGACTACTTTAATAATAAGATTAATAATATATGTAAGGATGTATAGATATTTACTAAACAAACAATAAAATTGATAATATATATAATAATTATAATTATTTTAAGTTTTGGGATAATTTTATTATTTTTATAAATATTAAAATTCATAATAATACTTATAACCAATTTGTCATTTTATCTGTTCGTACACTATTTTTAGAATTTTATAACTCAAATAGTTTGTCTTAGATTTTTCCCTTCTAGTTATTTAACTATTAGTTCCCTTGCAGATTAATAATTTTCTAAAAATATAAAATTAACAAATTGCATAATTAAAATTTTATTAATTTTTTCTATATCTGATCTTTAATTTTTTATATTGTTTTCTCTTAACAAAATATACATTAGGTTTATACTACATTTGATCATGAATATATAAGTTACAATTATATATTTAATATATATTTAAAAATTAGTTAAAATTCGGTTTGTTTATTGAATTGAATGTGTTACAAATTAATTTGTTTTATCCATCTTTTGTCTCTTAATAATTAATGACTTATTAGAAGGTTCCCTACTCAATAAATGAATATCTCACTCAATTTTTGCCAAACAAAATTGATCAAGAGTATTTGTTACAAAAACAGAGCATTTAATGTGATTTATACTTTGGACGCAAGATTTTCGCCAAAACAAAAAACAAAAAGACTTATGTTCACCAATAAAGGTGGTAGAATTTTTTTTTTTTTAATATCCAGCTGTATATTAGTCTTGTAACATGTATTTCATACCTATATCAATTAATCCATGTTCGAGATTATTAGTCTAAAATAATACTCGTATTAATTATAATATAAATCTAAAATATAATAATATACTTATGGTAATAGTAGTAACAGTTAAAAAGTTCTATAAGCCTTTTCTGTAAAATGATTTTAGAATTAATATAGAGTAAATCATCTATATATTTAATTAATAAAAAAATAAAATATACGACTATTTAAAATTATTTAAAACGTATATAATTTTTAAAAAAATATCATTTTATTTAATCATAATATTTAATAAAATATCTTAATTTTTAAATATTTAAATTTATATATAAATAATAACTCGTTCTATATAACATTAATTCCTACCAGAAAAAGAAAAACTTCACTTTCACATCATATATAAATCTAATCTCCTGAAAATTTAGTTACCCAACAAAATATCAATGAGTAAATCACTACCTCTGGCTACTTCCCTGAGCCCTCTCCCAAAACACCACTACTACTTTTATGCTATCAGAGTTACACGAAACAAATAATGAGTTACAACTGTTAGGTTTCCTTTCATGTGAGAATTAGAAATTAATCCCCCCGGGGGCTTGTTTGCTGGGGTTGTCATTTAATTTCTACCGTCACGCTAGCATAACGTCTTTAGTGAATGCTTAATCTTACGTTGAACAAATCAAAATCATAATTTTGATGAAGATGATAGCAAACACCGAATTAACTATTAAGCTAGAGGAATATGACGTTACTACAAGGAAATTTATTCAAGCGGAGTTTCAAAGAGGGTGAGAGTTCACTACAATGGAACTGTTGATCCGTTTATAAACAAGGGTGGCCAATTATTCGGTGGCCTTGCCTTTTCGTCTGCTGCTGCTGCCAGTTTCCAAGAGGTAACATACCACAGAATCAACATCGTCCGCAAATATGCTAAATGCCTCAATCACTTGCATATAGCTAAATCCCATCGATAGGACCATCTGCATGCTGCTGCTGATATCTGCCTCTTGCTCTTTTCCCACTTCCGTCTTGCCATCACTCCCAGATGATCCTGATATTCCCATTTTTCATACTTAGTCATCATAATAGAATAGACACAACACAGTGCATTTAACAAGAAAATTTTCCTTCATTTCTACTTCATATCAGCTTCAGATAAAGATTACTAACTTGCGCCAGAAGATGACGGCTCTGCCTTTGAGGTAGAGGATCCTGTGCGGCCAAGCTGTTCATTTGCAAGATACTCAGCCCGAGAAACTTCCATCACCGTACGTTCTATTTCCTTCTCTGTGAGCTCAAGATCAGAGTAAAACCGCCCCTCCGCTACAAGTGCCTGTTGAAAGAAATACCACCCAAGAAAATCATGTCATCAAAATCAAATTATGCAACCCCTAGTTCACCTCGTTAAAATTTGAAGTACTTACAATATCGATCTGCCGGTCTTGTTGAGCTTTAATAGCAGCCTTGACCTGATCTTTGTCAACATTAGTCTGCATTGTAAACCACAAGATGTAAATCATTAGCCAAAAGTTGATCAATGGAATAAGTAATGATAAGTCATTTCCCCAACTTCAAATAGGACATTTTTATAGAATTAGATTTAATGCCGAATACAGTTTTCCAATAACCTGAATTACTGATGTTTGATCGGGATATAATGTAGGGAAAAAAGAATACCAAAGAGAGTGACCATAACTAGTTATATTAAGAGTTTTTATCGAAAGAAATCATACACACCCCTCTAAGACAGCTGAATCCAAGTCCCGCACCAATTGTCAAGCGTCTTGGGTCAACAAGGGAGTTATAATGATTCCCTTGATGATAACTCAATCGTATTGGTGGCGTGTCAGTATTATAGCTTCCTTGCAATATATTAATAGGTTCTGCACAGAACAGTCGATGTTATGATATAGTATATACCACACTAATTACAACCAAAAAAATACTACTCCTTCCGTTATTAATATAAGATTTAATTGAGAAGTTGATCAACTTTTTCCCATAATACCCCTATTGATACTCCCTCAACAATAATCAAGTGAGAGATTGAGAGAAGGAGTTAAAGAAAATGATTAAGACATACTAAAAAAATATATCATATTAACTAACTTCCTTAATCTAATTAAATTAGTTAAATATATCTTATATTAAGAACAGGAGTATTAATGAGACATGAGCTTTACCAGTACTGTATGAGTATATATGAATAGGCCGATTATACATTTCATACATGGCTTGGATCTCAACGTTGTTTCCATACACCTGCCAAGCAGAGTAAACACATCATTATATGCAAACTCAGAAGAAACAACAAGGCTTGGACAACCTGACTTGGAGAGAAGAAACAATTAAATGTCAATTCTAGACAGGATTAGTTGAAATACCATTAAATTAAAGAATAAACAAATTAAACAACTCTAAGAATTAAGAATACTCTGATCTGTCAAAACAATTGAGGAGAGCCACCATCATGGCCCTGTAGAAGTGTCCAGAAAACAGAAGAATTTTCTTCTTCCATTAGATTGGTTGATTTCCTCTGAAGGGTATATTTCGTATAAACTACAGAGAGAGCAAGCAACCTAGAATTTAAGCTTCCGTAAAAAATGTGGAGAAGAACCAAAACAGAATGGTTCCACCGACTAAAAATTAATAGGGAAAACCTACTACTAAAATCCTCGTTACGACAAACCAATTAGGTCATTGATTTCTCCAAAAATGTGTGGTCTAAAATCCAGATAAAAACACAGTTTTGAGATCCACATGAACAAGATACTTTAACTAGGTAATCAAAGTAACGGCCACGCAAATTCATCTTCATAAATGATAAACCATCAGCCCCGTAATTTTTAGAAAGGTTAACTCTTCTAAAACTAAACACATCACATTGTATCTATCAAAGTATACCCCCCACCGCTTTGTATTGTTTCTTATAGGCCTATAATATGCCGCTTCTTTTTATTTTTGTTTACAGCTGTAGAGATATTATAAGAGATATTCTAAAATATATAAATATCCTATAATTAGTATATAGAATAAGATATAATATCATTTATTAATATCTAAAATTCTCCATTATGTATATATATACCTCTTCAGACTATCAATAAAATAGAAAGTATTTTTCCATCATATTTTCTCTCTGAATATGGTACGAGAGCTGGTTAATTAAAAACCCTAATTTTTGCTAATTTTTTCCTGGCATCTGTACTCCTTTCTGCCATCACTGAAGCCTCAGACTTTGCCCTCTCATTCCCAGCCTTTGACAACAACATGCGCAGGCCAGGCAGGAGTGGGGGTTCCAATCAGCCAACCCCTGGTGTTTCACCGTCAACCCTAGATCCGTCAGCACTCTGTTTTTCTGGCGCTACTCCAACATATTCCATCCAGGTTGTCTTTGCTTGGGCCGACTTGGTTTTTTTGACCTCGTGCTCACAGTTCCAAGGCTTCCGACATTGTCATGTATTTGGTTTCACAGCTAAGCAGTGACGGTTTCAATGATCTATGCCTCAGCTGTAGCATCTGACAGTTTCAAGGCTCTCTGCCGCTGCTGTAGCTTCTGTCCAGATTGTGGGTTTCATCGTTTGGTTTGTGTTCTTAAGTTTCCATATTGTGCTCTCTGCCTCTGCTGTAGCAAGTAGCATATTCGCAACGCAGCAGCAGTTTCTATAGTTACAACGGCTTGGTAACACATTTGCCTCTGTTTAGTAACTTATTTGCCCCTAGTGTGGCACTTTGTTCTTCCTTAGTTACCTCTGTTTTTGTTTGTTTGCTTACTAACATCTTTGATGATTACAACTAAGACTACCGCAATTTCTGAGGAGGTTCCAGTAATCACTAAGATCACTGAATACAAATTATCTGGATTGGAGTGAATTTATTTGTACCTATTTTCTAAGTATTGAGAAGAGGGATCACTTGACCAATAATCCCCCCAAAGAGAAAGATGTATCTTGCAAGTCATGGTTAAGGGATGATGCACGACTTCTCTTACAAATTCATAACTCTATTGAAAATGAGATCATGCCTTCTATTACTCATTGTAAATTTGTTAAAGAACTAATGGACTACTTGACACTATTGCACTCAGGCAAGAACAAGATCTCTCGAATATACGAGGTTTACAAATCTTTCCATCATGCTGAAATGCCAGATGATCGTCCCCTTATGACCTTCTTTATAGATTTTAAAGGATTGTATGAAGAGCTAAATGCCCTCATGCCTATTTCTAATGATAGGCAATGTGTCTCACCGAGAGCAAATGGCTACCATGAGTTTTCTTACTACGCTTCCACCTCGATATGCAGTTGCTCATTCTCAAATTTTATCTGGTCTCAGCTCCCCTCTCTTGAAGAAGCCTTCTCTCGTGTATTGAGAACTGAACAAACTTCTACAACAACCTCTCTTGTGCCTACTAGCACGTTGCTCAGTCAAAGGCAGAATGATAATCGTGGGCCACCTAATTGTCATGGTTCAACACCAGGGGATTCTAATCAGGAGTCAAAGGGCATGATTTGTTATTACTGTAAGGAATAGAGTCATACAAAGCGTACGTATCGTTAACTTAAAAACCCTTTTGGGCAAATGTATTCTCCATCGCTTGCTTTCTCACTAATCGCATGCCCTCCTCTATTCTTATGGTCACATTTCCTGCACCACTCTCCTTCTAAAACTTTGTTTCCCATTGCTCCTAAGATTTTTGGCTGTGTTTCGATCGCAATGTGTGTCCTACTGTCTCTAAATTAAATCCTAAGTCTCTTAAGTGTGTATTTCCTGGCTACTCTCCTGTTCAGAAGGATTATCAATGTTTCTCTCCTACTCTTAACCGTTATCTAATTTCTATAGATGTTACTTTTCAAGAATATATTGCATATTTTACTTCTAACACGTCTACTCCTCCTTCTCCATCTACTGAGGAGGATCCTCTTCTGGTGTATTATATCATCATCGGCACCAGCACCTAGTCAACCACATTTATCTTAAATTTATACTAGACGTTTGAAGAAAACCAATACTGTCATTGCGCAAGATTATGTAGATCCTGCAAAAAACATTACTCACCCAAAGCCTGACCCAATCTTTAACTCTGAGACACCTATTGTTCCAAATACAGATCTCTCACTTGATTTGCCCATTGCCCTCTGCAAAGGTAAATGTACTTATGTCTATTCTATTTCTTCTTTTATCTCATATAACCACCTGTCCTTTCTCGAGCCTTCGTTGCCTCTTTAAACACTATTTTCCATACCTCAATCCCTTCCTGAGGCCTTATCTCACCTTGGTTAGCGTACTACGATAGAGTAGGAGATGGCGCCCTTGTTCGTGCCGACACGTGGACCTTAGTGGATTTACCGGTTAGAAAGAATTCATTGGGTGCAAATGGGTGTTCCCCTAAAATTAAGGCTGATGGCACACTTAAACGCCTGAAGGCTCGCCTGGTTGCTAAAAGCTATGCTCAGAAATATGGTATTGACTGCCCTGAGACTTTTCCCCTGCGGCCAAGGTCTCCTCTATTTGTCTCTTCATCTCTCTGGCCGTTATTTCTGGTTAAGATCTCTCTTAACTGGATATAAAAAATGCCTTCTTAAATGGTGATTTACTTGAAGTATACATGGAGCAACCACTAGGTTTTGCTACTCAAGGGAAGCGTGGTAAGGTGTGTCGCCTTAAAAGATCTCTATACGGTTTAAAGAAAAGTCCTCAGACATCGTTTGATATGTTTAATACTGTTATGAAAGACTTTAATCCGTACTAGAGTAAGTGTGATCATTATGTGTTATATTAAAGAACAAGTGCTGGCATGATTCTATGAGGTGTGTATGTTAATAATATTGTGATTACGGGAAATGATGCCTCAAGGATCACATCATTCAAGTAATTCTTTAACTTCCAATTTCAGATGAAGGATTCGGATTCAGTAAAGTACTTCCTAGGAATTGAAGTCATGAGGAACAAGAACATTTTATTAACTCAGAGAAAATATGTTCTTGGTATGCAAAAAGAAAATGGAAAACTAAGAGTTGCCCCAACTAGCTTTCCTATGGTTCAGAATCATCTACTTGATGCTTATGGTAGTATACCGTGTGAAAATCCTGTTCAAGCCACTAAGAGCAAACTATTTGAGAACCCAGAGAGGTACAGGAGATTAATTGATAAATTGAATTATCTTATGGCAACCCATCCTGATATCACTTACCCAGTAAGTGCCCTTAACCAATTTATAGTCTCACCAATTGTCCGACAGTGGGAAGCCTTAGAACATGCGTTACATTACTTGAAGAGATTTCCAAGTCTCGGGATGTTGTACAATAATTATAGTCACATAGATATTGAGTGTGTTTGGGTGTATGGTTTGAAAAGCTCTTTTGGGCAAAACCTTGGTTTGGAGAAATTTTAAACAAACAGCCATATTTATCTAGAAGTGATTTTGGCCAAAACCATAGTTTTAAAAAAACTACTGAAACTAGCTTTTGAAACAGTAAAAAAGCTTATGGACTATCCAATTGCTATCTTACCCTTACTTTTTTACACCCTCTCATCTCTACCATCTCTCCTCACTCCTCTCTCATCTCTCTTCTCCACCCTAACTCCTCTCTCCTCTCTCTTCTCCACCCTAACTCCTCTCCCATCTCTCTTCTCCACCCTAACTCCTCTCTCTCCTCTCTCCTCTCTCCTCTCTCCTCTCTCCTCTCTCCTCTCTCCTACTTTTAATCAAATCATAACCTTTTTAGTAATTTACCAATATGAAAAGTGATTATACTACTAATCATCCAAACATCTCCATTTTTAAAATCTATGTTTCCTAAAATATATTCTCCAAAATCTATTTTTCTCATAATTTATTCTCCAAAAGCTAATCCAAACAGGCCGAGTGTTTTTGTGATGCCGATCATAGTGGATCAAAAGCCACAAAATGGTCTATTACAGGATACTGTGTGAGAAGCAAAAAATAAAATGTGGTATCATGATCAAGTGTAAAAGCAAAATATAGAGCTATGACACAATCTCTATGCATGATAGTCTAAATATATCAGCTACTAAGTTGGCCTTAAAATCTCATTACCAACAAAGTTGTGGTGTGATAATAAAACGATCCTACACATAGTTTTTAATTCGGTATTCCATGAACGTACAAAACATATTGAGGTTGACTATCATTTTATTCAAAATAAACTCAAGAAAAACTTCATCTCTACTGGACATGTCAGATCCAGTGATTAACTATGTGATCTCCTTATCAAAGCTCTTAATAGGGTTCGAGTTGAATATCTTTGTAATAAATTGAGCATGATTGATATATATACTCTAACTTGAGAGGGAGCTAGAGTTATTGTAATATATGTAAATATCCTATAATTAGTATACAAGATATAATATTATTTATTAATATTTAGGATTCTCTATTATGTATATATATACCCCTTCAGACTATCAAGGAATAAAGTAGAAAGTATTTTTCCAACATATTTTCTCTCTAAATAATAGCAATATATCTGCTTCTTCTATTTGTACAAATGTCAAATAGAATTCTTCCATCATTAATGAAACCCATCTTCCTATTTGAAACTATTGGTAAAAATTTCCGTCCTAAACCGCAGTAGAATCAGTACTAAACATTGCAAATAAAAATAAAATTGACCTGCAAGTTTCTTAAGCAATGCTCCACATTATACATAGCGAAGAATAGAAGGGAGGAGCTAAATCAATCAGATCAAAATGCAAAAATTAAGATAACTGCCAGTTTATGACATATATAGAACCAAGAAAAAATAGTCGCCCAAATCAAAGTTTAATATACCTTGTCTCTTCTCTTCCTTTTACAGTAAGACATAAACCCTTCAGTGATAAATTGAGAAAAGTGATCTCTTTCTCGCTCCTGATACAGAACCAGAAATAATTAAATTCAATAAAGCTGCCATCAAGATGGGTTAGAAACACGAAAAAGTGTAATGCAGGAAATGTGACCCGGTGCAACAATTGAAGGGAGTTCAGTGAGAATGAGAAAATCCGCATCTCTCCATAAAATTTAAAAGAAAACACTGCACATAAGTTTCTTGAATTAGATTTGTATCTAGTTCAATCTACTCCTACAAACTTTCCGAGTTTACCCACCATTGTTCATCATATTGTTACCATTTATTACACTACTTAACGCAGCCTAAGCTCTGATCTCGCCTTCTACAACCGAAAATATATAAGGTCACATCCTCTCTTATGCATTCAATGTTCTTGAAATCTTATTGCTTTATATATTTATATATAAATGAAATCTTATTGCTTTAGCCCGAAAAATAATTAAATAATTAATTTTTGTAATGTCTAGAAAGTCAAGCACACACATGGCACAAACTGAAACCTGAAAGCCAATAAAACCCTCAATGACCGGATGAGTGGGCAATAAACCCTACAACAAACCTTGTTAAATTACATACCATAATACTATAACCTTGGAACCCTAAAAATAAACCAATTGAAGGCGGCTCATATTTATAAATATGCGTGTGCATTACAAAGCCATCATACCATGTAATCCATGCACAGCTGTCTGGCCAAATCATACAATTCTGGATCCCCATACACCTGATCTGCAACTGCACGGAAAAGACAATTTCCATCCCCCACCATTCTTTTTACTTCATAACCTTTTGCCCTTCTGATATCAATTTCAAATTGTCGCTCTCTTTCCTGAATAGATGACAACATCATTTCAATATCAAACTATTTTTTAGTAAAATCTGTCAAACAACGATTAGATAATTATGGGACAGAGAAGATTTATTTACTTCTCAAGACGTATTATAATGAACTTACTATATCATCATATGACGATACAAAGCCTGGACTCTGTTCGTCAGCACTATTGTACCCCTCATTTTCATTATGAGATCTGGGAGAAGATGGACGGGACCCAGCAGGTGAAGTCCTAGCTGAAACAACATGTCGCCCAGATAGTCTTCTAGGTGATCCTATATGGACAGCATTTGAATTTCCTGACACATTTCTCCTTGAATTCAAGTTAGCAGCAGAAGGTCTCGGAGGTGGAACAGGAGGAGGTGGCGGATATGAACTACCAATTGCAGTCGGCGAAGAATCCTCCTTTGAGACCTCATTTTCTGATAAACTTCTCAGTCGGCTCAATCCTTTCATTAGTTCTCCAAGACCAGCAACCTCCTCTTTAACAGTCTTGTTTTCAGTTATTTCATCGCTTAAGGTGTCGGTCTGATCATTATGAAGACTTTCCATTAAGAAGTCATCACTTTGAGGCTTACTACCGTCAGTCCCAGGACACTCCGAAACCTGGTCATCAACAACTAGGTCCTGTACCTCCTCTCCACTATCCTCATCTCTCCCAGCTGAAGAAACGGGAGGAACTGTAACCTGTGGCTCTACTCGAGCTGATGAAGACCCAGGAGAGGAAGAAGAACGGCTTGGGCTTGAAGAAGAACTGCCTGAGGAACCCCGCGGAACCAAAATGCGAGTCATTATATTTGATTTTTCTTGTCTCCAACCAAACTGAGCCCAATTTAGCCACGAACTTAAAGACCCAAAACCCTACACATCAGTTTGTCGCGTGTTCTCGCCTTGGGCGCAGTAATCCCAATCCCTCGGCTGAATGACTTCTTCCAGCCCAGTGCGTTCAGCTCCTCGCAAAGCGATCTCTGCATTCCCCTAACAATTCTCATGAGACCCAGACCTCGAACTTTAAACAATAAAACCTTCTTAAGTAGTCGAAATTACCCAAAAATAGCGATAAGAAACAGGAAGCTTCACAAGCCTTATCTGCATAAAAACCATAAATTTCCCAAGAAATCAAGATAGAAGAACATTTTCCCATCAATCAAATCACATATATTACTCGATTAAAGGAGAACACGGAGGAGGAAAAAAGCTTAAAGAAAATTCTTTGAAAACATCACGCCAAAAAAGGAAATAAACAAAGAAACCCGGGTTCTTATTCCTTCTAATCCCGGTAACAGAACAAATTAAGACGGGGCAAGCAAACGAAATCGGATTAAGAAGGAAAAAAAGAATGGGGTCCGAAAATAATGAATCTCAGACAATCGATGATAGAACCAAAGAACACAATCCAAAACAAGAAAAAGGAAAGAGAAGCGAACATAAAGCAGGAACCTCTAAGATTGACTCTGTATGGAAAAAGAAAAACTCACCTGAAACAGAAAGGGAAGATGGAGGAAGCCGTAAATGCGTGATGAAGATGTGAAGCAAGGTTTGGACTAAGAGTGAGAGCAGGAAATGCGATAATTAGGGTTTTGGGAGAAGAGAGGAAGAAGTTGGGAAAGAAGGAAACTTAGAGGGTAAGGATAGAATTATAGGGAGAAACTTGGAGGGTAAGGATAGAATTATAGGGAGGGAAGAGAAGAGAGAGAGGAGGATTTAACGGTGGGGTAAGAGAGAGAGAGCCACGTGAGATGAAGAAATGGCCTGGCGACATGAGGACGAGCTTACAGGTGGCGAGGTTTCAAGTCACATGGAGCATTGGGGTCGGCCCGGCCGCTTAGTGGGAGCAATCCACCGTTCTCCTCCTCTTAAACATTGCGGCTTTATTTGTTTTAATTGAGGGAAAAGTATATTAAATTAATTTTAAAAAAATAAAAAAATTAATTAATAATATTTTTTATTTAATTTTAAAAAAATAAGAAAAAAATAGAGTTAATTAGAAATTAATAAATATATCATTATCTCTTTATTTAAATTTATTTATTCTTTATTTATAATATTTATATTAAAATTATTTTTTTATTTATGAATTTTAAAATTTTTTATCTCATTTATATAAATAATAAAATTAAAAAAATTAAAAAATATGATAAAATTTTAATATTATTTATTATTAATTTTATAATTATTATATATTTTAATATAATATATAAATAATTTATTATGTTTATTAAGTTTTAGCAATTAAAAAAAATTAGGTGTGAGAAAAATTAAAAAAAATTGAGGGTATAATTGGAATATTAAAAATTAATAAAGGGTAATTTGGTCATAATGAGGTCAAAAATTTATCTCCCCTCTAAAAACCCCCACTTTTAGAGGGAAGGGAATACTAAATAACAAAAAATCTCTCTTCTTCTCTCTTCCATTTTTGGAAGTTAAAAAAAAAGGAATAAAATTACTTAACATAGAAAAAATGAATATTGATCATTAAACTTTTTAATGATAAACAGTAATATTACTTTTGAATAAATATTTTTAGAATAATATTAATATAAAAAAACCTCCCTAACAAAATTGAATATTTATCGTTTATTTAGTTATTCATGAGAAATGATGAATCAGTTTTTTGTTGGGCTTGGTATATATTAATATTAATTCCTTTGAAGATAACGATCTGTTCTGCACCGGATATTATTTGTAGTAAAATTATGAACTAACTAAATGCTCACTTGATCGCAGATGCTCATTTAACTAAGTATATCATTATTCATACACACAAAGAAATCAAACCTTAATAAAACTCAACATTGCTCACTGAATTTACAATGACAACAGCACGATCACGACCACGATGAAGGTCGAATACAGAAACAAACAGAGCATGGCATAAGGGAACTCAGTATCTCTTGAGAGCCAGAGAGGAGACAAGGATGAGGCAGAGGAAGAGAAGAGCAGCAATGAAAGAAGCCACCACAGCCTCGCTCGCAACTTGACAGAAGTCTGTGAATTCCGAACATACCTCCATCCAATTCGCATCTTGGCTCCCATTATGTATCAAGTATGTTATCGCCGACGCCGCCGACGCACCCGCAGTCACTAACGCCATCATCACCTGCATCCATCCATGCATAATAGATATTGTTTCAACCTGTTCAATTGCTGATAACTGATTAATTAAATTACGAAGCTTACTGAGTCCAAGATTAGAAGTAGAAGCCTGGGTGGTACAGCGAGGGGTCGAACAATGCAGACGATTGAGAATGCCAGGGAGAGTACGAGGTATCCAGCTGCTGCTCCAGTTGCGACCACAAGAAATCTGCATGTAAATTGAATGATGAAATAAGAATGGGATGTAAGAATTGAAAGAGTAGGTAGTGGGTGAATAATTAAAGGAAGATTGAAGTTAATTACTGGAACATGCGAAACTCGTTCCACTGAGCGTGGAACTGAATGAACTGAGTGAAAAATGGAAGAAACTGCTCGTTATTGCCCATGAGGGCGGCGGCGCCCATGGTGGCTCCCATGGCTCCCAGTCGGAGGATGAAATCTACGATGGAAAGGCCCTTTTTCCATTTAACTAAAGGGAGAGGGGCGGCTTCGGGACGAGGAGGAGACGATGCAAATGAAACGGCTTTGCCTTTGGACTTGGATTCTGCAGAAGCTGAGTCCATTCCAGATATTTGCAGATAGTGATTTAGTTTGATGAAGAAAGCGTGATGAAATGGGCAGTGTCAAAGCTTGTGCTTTTATAGAGGCATTTACATAATGGGGTTGTTGGTTTCTCAAGCTGCTAAGAACTAAGGAGTTGTTTGGAAACTACTATCTGATGACTAGCTCCACCATGGCACTACTACGTCTTCAGATTCCTTGAACCAAAGCGACAGATTCACCAACTAAACTCGTGATTTATGGGATATGATTGTTTACTTATGTTGTAGCGCAGTACCTCGTAGTACATCTTGGTTTTGTGCTCACTAACCGCTATAGAGATTAACACGTTCAAACAGGGAGCCATCAGCTTCCAAATATGATCAATTCTTCGTTTATTTTTCTTTTTAGGTAAGTTTAGGATATTCATAATCAGAAATAAATAGTATTTATTTTTCGTTTAAACGGCTACTACCTTCATTTTCCCCCTTATTTAATTTAAATAGCAAAATGAATATGAAGCAAAATGGAGGGATAAAAATACACCCTCAAATATTAATTATAAGAGATAGTTAATTTTTTTTAGTAGATTAAAAAAATTAAATAATCAGTTAATTATAATTAAATTCAATCTCTCAAGATAAATTTATATTATACACTCATCAATCTATTTAAGTTAATTAATATGTTCTTATATTAGTTATAATTAAATAATTTATTTAGTTTTTTAATCTATCTAAAAATATTAATTATTATAATTTAAATTTGGATAAGAGGTAGTATATTTTATTGTAAATTGTAATTATAACTTGTTATATGTAATTGAAATTTAATTTTTTTCAATCGTCCCAAAAAAAGTTGAAACCGATCAATGTGACTATTAATATTTAAAAAAAAAACGATGACGATTAATGGGGTTGGTTCAGATTTTTAAATGGCCGAAACCAAGTTTGGCTACCATAGTTTGGGAATCAATTTTGGCCAAAATCTCAATTTAGAAAACTTTCACACGAACATCAATTTTTTGTCTAGAATTGATTTTGACAAAAATCTCGGTTTGAAAAAATTTGAATCAAACATCCATTTTTGTCCAGAATTAATTTTGGGCAAAATCTCAGTTTAAAACCATGGTTTTGAATAAACTATTGAAAATAGATTTTGGAACTGTAAAATAGCTTATAAATTATCCAATTACTATTTTACCCATAATTTTTTCTTATACTCTCTCTCATCTCTCATCTCTCTTTTATTCACATTATATCATCTTTCCTCTCTCTTCTCTACACTCTCTTCTCTCTCCTATTTCTTCTCTCTCCTCTCTCCTATTTATTCTCTACCCTCTCTCCTCTATCATACTTTAATCAAATTATACCCTTTTTAGTAATTTATTAATATAAAAAGTGATTCTACTATTAATCATCCAAACATCTCTATTTTCAAAATCTATTTTTTCCAGAATCTATTCTTCCCAAAATCTATTCTCCAGAATCTATTCTTCTCAAAATCTATTCTCCAGAATCTATTTTCTTCAAAATCTATTCTCCAAAAGCTAATCCAAATACACCCTTAAACTACAGATTTGTTCAAATTATAAAATATAAATGGTACAAGTTAGATGCTAATGGATGTGTTTGATAATATCCCAGTTGTCACAAAAAAAAAAACATTGATAATTTTACCGATGTTATTGTTTAGATAAAAATAATTATTCAAATATCAAATTTATACCAAACATTGAGACTTATCCTCAAATTTGATATATATATATATATATATATATATATATATATCACACAAGAGAACAACTTGCAGATGAGCCTGAATAAGATGAAACTGGTTATTACTCCTTTGAGTTTAACCGATGATGTTTTCCATTTACTATCCCATGTTTAGATAAGAGTTTAAAAAATAATTTATAAAAAAAAAGAATTTTTAAATACTTTTTAGAAAAAAAATTAAAAATAGTTTATGAAAAAAAATGGCTATGAATGAATGAGTATTTATATAGTTATTATCAGGAAAATCTTTATAATTGAAAAATTATCAGAAAGAATATAATTTTATTAAAAATAGTATAAATGAGAGATGATGGAAAAGAGAAGAGAGGGAGGAGAGAGGAGAGATGATATAAAAGGAGAAAAAAGACGAGAGATAATAGATGATATAAAAAAATAAAGGTAAAATAGTAATTGGATAGTCTATAAGTTCTTTTACTGTTCTAGAAACTAATCTCAGTAGCTTATATAAAACTATAGTTTGATCCAAAAACATTTTTAAACAATATACCTATTTGTTTTAAAAAAAATTAAAATCAAAATTTAGGTCAGAAGCCCTTTTAAAATTTTAGTTTGGGGGTTTTTTAAATTGGCACTATAAATACATTATGTTACCTTGGTCCAACATTGCATGAACCTTCCAAATCATATCATTAGAAAGACAACATCATCAAATTTCAACCTTAAAAGCTATTCCCAACATTTTTTTCCTTATCCATATCCTGGGTTACATCAACATGTGCAAGGCTGGGGAAGGAGATATCCCAAGACCTCTTCAGAATCACAATGTAAAATAATCAATTGGTGATGGAGATTGCAATATTGATGAGAATACTTTGGAAAAACGATATGGGGACGTGTCTGAAAGCAACATTAGTTAATAGAGGAGTTAAAGGTGAAAATGTGAAATACCTTCTTCACCAGCTAATCTTTAAATTTTGAGCAGAATTGTCCCTTAATGGTTTGGTCAACACCCCCCCCCCTAAATCGTCCAACCATAGTTTTTCTCCCCAAATTGCCCTTAACTTATTTGTTGCAGAGTTGGAATCTAAAGGGGAATTCTTGAAATTAGGGCATTTCATTATATTCATGTATTGCAACATAGGAAAAGGCAGGAAAGGCAGGGCTTTTCCTATGACAATCCAAAATTGTTACCCAACGAAGCTTGCAAAAAGGGTATTCATGGTTAGCAGAGGACTCTGCCATATTGTCTTGTAATCCAACTAAAGTCATGCGCTCAAGATGTTGCATGCTTTTCATAGATGGTAACAATAATGTTGTGGTGTTTGCAGCCGCCATCTTGATAAAGTCCGATTAATCTCACTCAAGGTTTCAATTTGGTCGAGCCGATCAATTTCTTGATACCTGTGGCAGTCTCCAAGGTGATGCTTTGATCCTCCAAAAATGGTAGTAACTCTAGCAGCTCCAAAAATGATTTCTCCATCGTATATGGGCTAAGGGAATGGCGGCAAGAAACGAGGACTTTATGTTGTAATAAGGATTTCCATTCTTTGAACATGCTTTCGATAAATGAGAACACTCGTAATCCCTTGAGGTTTGATATTACCTCCAAAGGAATGATTTCAAGACTGAAATGAACATACTCTAGGAGGAATATCCTCAAGCTCTTCAAATTTTTCATCTAAAGCAGTAATTTTTCTTTGATGTGCAATTCGGATAATTCAGATATTCCAAAGTGAGTTAGTTGACCTATTTCAGCCGGGATTGCCGAAATCCTCTCCATCCTTAGGCTTAAAACTTTCAAGTTGCGTAAGAATTGGGCATTTGCGAAATCTATTTTGAAGTCATTGCCCCACACAAATAGGGTCAAAAGATTTGGACAAATTGGAACATGCTGGTGGTCTACTTTTGCATACATTATTGAAATCCTTTCTACCATCATTGATCTTCCAGTATTATCAATTTGTGATGATCCTAGTGCTTCACCTTGCACTAGAACTTTGTTTTTCTCTTGATCTTGGTTACTAGCCAACCATAGTGCCATGCCTCGAACCACATCGTGCATCTTCACCCGAAGAAATTCTTCAACTTTAAACATGCTAGCTTTAACCTTTCCACTATATCTTCCCCATGATTATAGGCATCATGGATACTACTAAAATGCTCCTCGAAAAATCCTTCCCTAATCCAACAGAGAATCAGACGAGGGACGTAAACCGTCCGATCCTCCGAGAATAATGCACAATATAAGAAACACTTATTTTCTATGTCAGTAGGAAGGCAATCATAGCTGAACTTGAGAGTGTTGAATACTTCTTTCTCCATACCGGTGACCCCTGAAGGGAAACTTTGTAGCTCCCTTATAGCATGTTTCCAACACTGTGGACCTTTTTGGCTGGCCATAGCTCGTCCTACGGTTATCAGTGCAAGTGGTAATCCTTTGCATTCTTGCACAAGCTGTCGTGCTAGTCCAATGATACTTGGGTGAGAATTTAGAGTCACTGCACCCACTTTCATGCAAAACAATTCCAATGCTTCTTTCTCTGTCAAACATTCAACTTTGAACTTCTTCGCTTGCATTTGATCACTTACATTTTCAAGACTTGTTGTGAACAAAACTTTTGATTGATTGGCACCATTTGGTACTGGAACTCCAACACTTTGTAAATCTGATTCCTCCCATACATCATCTAACAGAAAAATGAACTTTTTCTGCTTCATGATCCTAAATATTTAATGGCTTTCTCATCTTTACTTTTGTTCTTCCATTTCGTTTCACCGATCCCACAATTTTGTCGAATGCCTTCCATAATTTGATCAATAGTATGATCCTTAGAAACAACTACCTTTATTACCAGCACAAAATCATGACTTCTCTTTACTAACTCATTATTGAGTTTCCTCATAAGGGTTGTTTTTCCAGAACCACCCATCCCATAAAACCAATAACACCGACATTTTCGTCTCCAATGCTATCCCATACCTTCTTTAACATTGAATCCGTGCCAACAGTGTTGGCGACCGGCATCTCATTCACAGGCTCACATGGCAGCTGATAAGCAATATTAGCATCATTATCGAATTTGTGTCCTCTAGCCATCAATTCTCCGACACGATCTAGTGTTTTAACAACATCTTTTCCTATGATGTAGCTTGAGAAACAATTCTTTGGACATAGGTTACCCAAACAGTTGAACTGGATAACATTAGCAGCTTGTTGCATAACATCATCCATTTCCTGCAGAAACATTTAAATAATAAGTCTTTCAGCTCAGGGCTATCTTTATTTCAGTGAAATTTCAAAACTTGAGAGTGTCCATATCCATAAAATAAGTATTTTCTCCGTTAAGATTACCTGTTCAAAAGCGTTTGCACTTTGCAGCCAACCATCGACTTCTCTGGTTCTTCGCATATGAACCAAACTCTCAGCTTGTTGGATTCTTGCATTTACATCGTGGCTTAGGCTTCGGAGCTCTGCCCATTGGCTCCTCAATGATCCCAGGTTGTCCTCCAAAAGACAAGTAAAAGCTGCATGTTTGGCAGTGATACGACATTAGCACTTTGATGCGTCCTAGATTGCTGTCGCTGCTTCCCTGCCTCTGATATTATTAGATCAATATGCGATTCAACTTCTTGTTCTGGTGTGTGGTTTAGGGTTTAGATCGATCACATGAGCCTTGGCTCAAGTGGCATGCCCCCCACCACCTCATTGAGGAGGTTGGGGGTTCAATCTCCAAGTGCCACAATATAGGGGAAGTGTGTGTGGTGTGTGTGAGTGGGGGTGTGAGTAGTCCTTCCTATAAGGAGAGTCTAGGAAGGTGTATAAAAAAAAAAAACTTTTTGTTTTCGAAAAGGAGGAGTAGGAAATCTCAAGCTTGCAGATGAGACAAAAGGAAAGCGATAAGATAAACCAAGACTCAGTTGACCTGGGATTCATTTCTATTGCCTCGAATGTTACACTTCAAAATTCAAATAATGCTAATTTCAGGTTTTTATTAGTAATTTTTAACAGAAGTTAGCTGCTTCATTTTATTTGAATTTTATTAAAATAAGTAATAATTAATCCGTAACTATATCTATGCATAACTGAACAGGGCAATTCCGTGTACAGGGTCACATCTATATATATATATATAGTGTCTATTTGAAAAACATAATAACCCTAATTTTAGAAAGCACTTATCATATAAAATTTAAAAAAAATTAAAATAAATAACTATATTAGTTAAAAAGTACTTTTAACTCAAATCATGATTTTATATAAACTATTCAAAATAACTTTTATAATAATAAAAGAATTTATAAATTATTCAATTATTATTTTATTTTTATTTTTTAGATATACTCTCTCGTCTCTCTCTCCACTCTTCTGTGTTGAGCATCTTCTTCTCTGTCTTTTAGTCGTTGTCCTCTACCCTTTTTTTTTCAATTGCCATCCTCTTCCTTTGTTACTTCAGTTTGTCACCATCAAAGAGGAGGAAGTTATTAGTTGCTAGTGGCTAGTCACCGGAAGGAGAGGAGGAAGAATATGATCTAAGGAGGGAAGAAAACACCAGAAGATAGAGAGGAGGAAGACACAAGAAGATGAAGAGGAAGAAGACACTGGTAGACGAAGAGAAAGAAGAAGAGGAGAAGATGAATAGTAAAAAAAGGAAAAGATAGGAACGAGTGAATAGCCTATTTTTTTTATCAAATATATTTTATAATAATTTATCAATTATAAAAATTATTTTAGTAATAACTATCTAAATACTCATTTATTCAGATTAATTTTTTTTCTATAAATTCTTCTCAAAGTCCTTTTTTAAAAAGCTATTCAAAATTTTTTTTTCTATAAGCAGTTTTTTTAAAATCTATCAAAACATGGCCATAATAATCAATGTGTGATAGCAGTGATCTCTTGACTGGTGAAACAAGGATGGTCAATTTGGCTTACAAAAGGCAAAAGAAACCCGAAAGGCTTTGTAAAGCTATACTTTGGCTGCAACCGAAAAGAAAAAACTATAATTTGGCTTAATACTAAATCTTTGTGGCATCAGATTATTAAAGAACAATTTGAAGATCCTTGTTTTTTTTTTCCTCATGGATTGTCAGCCGTTCTAGAGATGGATCTTTCAACCTCATGAATATCATCCTTTACAAGAAATGTTAATTTCCTCACAGTTATTTTCCTTCACCACTTAAAGGTACGGTAGCCAAAGATATCTTTGAGCTTTTGCATGACTCTTTGTCTCTCAGTTTTTATAGTAAATATTTCTTCTTTTAGTTTTAATTATAAGAATTAATTAATTTTTTTATAGATAAAGAAAGATAAAAAAATTAATTAATTATGATTAAATCTAACCCTTTAAAATAAATTTATATTATATATTCCTCAATCTATCTAAATTTATATTATAAGAATTAATTAATTTTTTTATAGATTAAGAAAGATAAAAAAATTAATTAATTATGATTAAATCTAACCCTTTAAGATGAATTTATATTATATATTCCTCAATCTACCTTAATTAGTTATAATTAACTAATCTAATTAATTTTTTTAATCTATTTAAAAAAATTAACTAACTCTTATAATTAAGATCGAAGATAATAGTAACTTTTAAAACAACAAAATGTGAACCTAAACTATGATAAATATTAAACTAAGACACAGTGTAGATTAGAAGTGATTTGTTCTTTGTAATTTTATTATATCTATGAGCTCCCCTTATTTTAATTAAAGAATTCTTTTAAGGTAAGCATAATTAGTTAGAAAAACCTTATGGATATATATATTTTTTTGATAATATAATTGAATACTATTACTAGATATTTTAATTTTGGGATACATAACTATCCCTTCTATAGTAACCGATTTATGGAGAATGATCGGTTGAAGGAGTGGGAAGAAATTGATATACCCTTCAAATTGAATAAAACTATAAAAGGCATATCTTTGATCTAATTGTAGATTAAATAACAAGCCTCCGTGCAAATCAGAATTATACTCTTCTCGTTCAAAAGAGAAATGATTCCTGTTTTTTATAAAGTAATAACCAAATACAATGAGTTATCTCTATCTTCCAGCTTCTAACGCTCACTCAAATAAGAAAGGAGGGCTAAACGACTAGAGGTCAAAGCCTTATGACAAAAAGTAGCTAAAGGCGTCAACAATATATAATACAAATACATCATACAATGATGAATGTATCTAATTCAAGGATTTAAGTCATAATTATCATAATCATCCAAAGTAGTAAACTGTTCCCATTCCCACAGATCTTCTTCCTCCTCCTCATTATTTACATTCCCGTTTGCAGAACTTGATCCTTGACCATCTGGAAGTCCATGCAAGCTCGATTCATCCACCCCTGTATTCTGATCATGTTCACCCGTTGAAGAAGAAGCTAAAGGGCGGCGATCAAATGCTCGAAAGCTTCCCGATATCACGTAAACTCGGCACAAGCTGAATTCCTGCCTCAACTGTGCAAACGAACAGGGGGGGGAAAACTAACTACTTGGCCTCTGATAGTAAACGAGGAAGACGAGAAAAAATTGAAAGGTTGGTCTTTGATTGTACCTTAGGAGTAGCGATGGAGGAGGATTGGGGAGAGAATTCAATGGCTCTGTATTCGGTCATCTTCCACTTGGTTTTCTTTCCGGAAGGAACTTTGCCTCTGTAAAAAACCATGGTTTTCTTCAACCCAATGACTCTGTTATCAGAAGAGTAAACGTACCCTGGAGAACCAGTGGCTTTCCAATACCCAGAAGCTGTGGTTCTGTTTGGCCTTCCTCCTCTGGCTTCCCTCTCTTGTATCGCCGAGAAGAAGAACCATTGCTCTGTATCTCCAGGACACATCTCTCCAGCAAGCTCTGCAACACATTCATTACACCAAACCAAACAACCAAATAGAGAAACTGAAGAGTTAAAGAGCATAGAAAAATACTGGGAAGCTGGGAGGGTTCAAAATCATAAATGCCAATGACAGGGATGACTCTGTTGATGTGGTCGCTGCTGCTTGGACCTTGAAGCTTGTTATGGAGGTAGAAAGACACGAGTTCTTCCTCTGTAGGGTAGAAGCGAAAACCAGGAGGAAGATCTTCCATTGAAAAGAGTTAAGTGTATTGTGTGGTGTGGGCATTGAGAATGAGCAGAGAGAAGTAAATAAAGGAGGAAGATATTCGCAGGGGGAAATGAGGAAGAAGAGATGGCCAGTTTGGATTGGTGGGAAACTTCCACGCGGTTAGGGTAGCAAGAAAGCATCTCCATGGCCTTCACTCGTCTTTATTATGCTTATCCAACAAAATCCCACCTTTGAATCAATCTTCCTCTCCTTAATTTAATCTTAGTGGCTGGGGCCTTTCTATTTTTTTATATAAAAAAATTAAATAAATTGAGTTTTGGACTCAACATCATGACACACGTTTATAGATTTAAAAAGTATTTATAGTCTATAAATTATACTTCCTCATATCTTAATTATAGGTAATTTTTTTAAATAAATCTAAAAATTTAAATAAATAAATTAATTATAATTAATATAAAAATTAATTTACTATTTTGGATATATTAAAATGTATATAATATAAATTCTTCTTGAATGATTGAATTTAATTCTAATTAATTTATTTATCTTCTTAGAGATATCTAAAAAAACTAATTAACTCTTATAATTAAGATAGAATAAAATATAACATAAACTTCTTAAGTCAATTCAAACGATGGGATCGCATTTAACTATTTTTAATATTTAATATCATAAATTAATTTTTGATGTATTTAGCATTATAAAATATATATTTTTAATAACACCCCATATTTTACAGTAATTTTTGTGGAACTTTTTTAAAATTATTTTTAGTGACAAAGAGCATTCTAAATTTAGAATATTAAATGCTATTACCAAAATATTTTATCGTTTTGTATATATTAAAAAATATTTTAAAATATTAAATACTATTATAAATATTTTAAGGTAATAGATATACTAAAAAATAATTTAAGATACTTTAAAGTACTTAATGCTATTTACCCTAATTTCAAAGCATAAAATTGCTTGTCTTGGGATAAGTTTTACGGATTTAAGGGCATACATATAGTCTTTTGTCCAAAAAAAAAAAAAGCAAAGGTCATATAGACGGCCAAGTAAGGAGAGGTGGGTGCATGTATTTTTTAGTGTTAAATACATTAGTGAGTATTACGAGAAAAAATAAGTGTTAAATATATTAAAAATTAATTTATAATATTAGTTGCTATTTAAAAAAAAAAATACTTTGAAGTTTAAACTACTGGATGCTAGTTGACCCTAATCTCAAAGTATAAAATCTCTGTTCTTGGGCTAAGTTTTAAGGACTTAAGGTCAACATGCCAACATATAGAATTCGTCCAAATAAATAAAGATCATATAGAGGCCAAGTAAAGAGAGGTGGGTCCCATGTATTTTTTGTCGTTGTCATAGTAAATTTTCTTTTATATAAATCAAGTAATTCCTTTAATTAATTATTTAGAGACTAATCTTACAAATATAGAGATTATTAAAGTAAACTTAATTTCTCTTAATAAATTTTTTTCTAAGCACATTATTACTTCAAACACATGATATTTTATTTAAATAAATTAGTTATCTACTAAATATATTAAATTTTATTGGTTCTCTTAGTAAAATTAAAAATACGAAGAAACCAAGGTGCACGTAATTATGGGGGCCAGCCCAACCCCATTGCTCAATTCCAAGTTGCCGCGAGAAATTGTGATATAGTCTGCGGTAAACCCTAAAATTTTAATTTTTAAAAAAAATTAATTTAAATTTTAATTTATTTTTTTTAAATAAACAGTCATATTTATATTTTTAAATTAAATTATAATTTAAAATTAAAATTTTAGATAAACTATTGAGACTAACTTCTAAAACAATAAAAGAGTTTCTAAACTATTTAATTATTATTTTATTTTTATTTTTTCTTATACTCTCTCTCATCTCTCCTCTCTCTTTTTCACTCTCTCTCCTCTCCCATATTTTTAATAAAATCATACCCTTTATAGTAATTTTCTAATTATAAAATTTTTTCTAGTAATAATTATCTAAAAATTTATTTATTTATAACTATTTTTTTTCTATAAATTCTTCTTTAAAAACTCTTTTTTAAATATGATTTAAAAATTATTTTTTTATATAAATATTTTTTAAACTCTTTTTAAAATAGTCCTTATAGGCGAATCTATTATGGGATCTGCTTTTGGATGAATTATTAAGTAAGTGAAAGGGGGGAAATTGAGTTAATTTTTTTTTAAAAAAATATTTTTGTCTTAAAATTTTTTCTAATTTTACTTGTAATACACCTTACCAGTCAATTTCATTTCTATTTTGTCATCTATAGTTGATAAAAGGAACTCAGGCACTCCACTAAAAAATTTAATGTGTCTAAGAAACTAGTTTCAATACTCATTATAATACTCATTGTAAGATATATACCGTTTAAATATTCAACAGTTTAAATTTAAAATATTTAACTAATAATTTTAAAATAAAAAAATATTAAGTTTAAGAAAATTGAAAGTTAAGATATTATTTTTATTCTAGATTCCTCACATATTAAAATAATAATTTTTTTTAAAAAAATTTTAATCTGATCATCAAAATTAGAAATGAACGGTAAACAAAGATAATAAGTTTTTAGTACTTATTAATCCACTCAACATCGAAACTCGTTCCACGTGTTTACAGTGTCATTTGGGTAAAAATAGTTGACAAAAATCGATTTCGTTTCTTTTTTACAATTTTTTTTTAAAAAAAATTAAATTTAGTCACAATTTTTAAAAAATTTTATAACAAAAAAAAATCTTTTGCTCTAAGATAGCTCACTCTATACGGGCTATTACTATGGGGTGAATATTTTTGGGCCATAGATTAATGGTTAGCTTCGGCATGCTCTTTAGAGCCTGCCCTAAGATTATTTTTCAACACAAACTAATTTAATCATTTTTAAAAGGGATGACCGATTGAAGGCAAAATGACCCACTAGTCAAAGCACGTGCAACATCGCACCTACAGACCACGTCCTTTTTTATATAAATTTATATATTATCTATTTAATTTTTAATATAAAAACTAAATAATTAATTTAAATAAATAAAAAATAATTATATTAATTATTTATAATAAATCTTATCTAATTTTTTTAAAATATTATTTCTCATCATGACTACTATTATATAGAAACTTCTTAATGTGTACAATCAAAAAAATATTTTAAAGAAAGAGTTATATATTTAGGGGATAAAGTAAATTAATATCTTATATTTAAGATATGATAGAGTATGTATAAAATTTATTTTAAAACAATAATTAAGTTTTAATATATAAAAAAATTGTTCCATTATATAAACAATAATAAATTATTATATAATTTTCAATGAAACATGTGGTTTAATCAATAAGATATTGGTTGAATGATAAATAACTTCACCTCTTCTAAAAAAAATATAAATTTAAATCTTAGAAAGATCACCAAGTGAAAAATATGAATAAGATTTAAATTTATATTTTATATTTTAAAAAAGACCAGTCTTATTTATTTATTATGAGAGATATTATAATCTTTTTATAATTTATATTGATTATAAAATAAAATTAATAAAATTATTTACTTTAAATATTATTCAATACCAAATATAATTTTAATGCATTATTCCTAATCATACTTCCACTCTCAATCCTTATCCTAGGCACAATCCCTTAAGATTCATACCTACCTACCAAACAGGGTAAAAATAACTAAGAGATAACCTTGATTAAATAAATTGAATTTATTAATAACTATAATTACTATTAATAGCTAATAATATATTTTAATTTTTTTTAAAAAAAATAGCAAAGACTTGGTTTATATGGTCTTCTCTCTCCTCCCAAACATAAAAAATAAGATATTTGACATTTGAGAGAGACATTGATTGTACTTTGAAATATGAGGTGGTGATCAAGTGAGAGAGACTCGAGGGTTGAGAATTATGACTCAAAATTCAACTGCTTTCATAACGCACCATCCAACTTATTGAATACTCAACACATTTTTTCTCTCTGCAAATCCACTACTATCTCCATTTAAGTCTCAATTATTTAATTTTTAAAAATAGAAAAAAAACTATTAAAATTTAATCCTGTAGATTATTTTAAAATAAAAAATATATAATTTTATAAAAGACTACATCTTGACTATTTATTTTATAACTTTATAATAAAAATATGATAAGGAGAAAAAAAATTAGGAGAAGATCTAAATCCTTATTTGACGCATTTATTATGAAAAATTAACAATTTTTTTTATATAGAGTCATACGAATTATAAAATACTAACAAGTGGATTGATATGTGGGTAGATGATAATTGTACTTCAGATTGTGAAATCTCCATCCAAATCAGAGAAATAAAATGCCCCTTTTTTTTGTGTGTGGCTTTTGGGGGCCTATGCATTTACTTATAAAGTCACAAAATTTGCAAATGGGTCAAATCTCAATCTTCAAACGCGCAATATCTGGAAGATGGCAAGATGCCATCTACTTGACGACACGGAACTGCATATTTTTAATTTTGTTCCTTTTTTTTAATAGAAATATGAAATTCGTATCTTTAAAGGAAGAAGAGTACAAAGGACAACCGACACCAAACTTCTCTGATAATAAAGATGGAAGTTGATGAAGGACACTAAACATTCTATCCATATTATTATGAGAGGATTTAGTTAGGTAGTCAATAGTGTTAAGTGTTTTCCTTGTGAGCATGTTTAACAACTACATATGAATCGCTACGAATAAGTAATCTGACATCATTAACAATATCATAAAAAAGATGAGAATGAATAACCGAATAACCTTATTAAAAAGGTCCCAAACCTAGCAGTTTGGTATGTTTGTAAGGAGGTCACATGTTCCATCTAAATCTTTATTCCTGCAAAAGGGGTATTTTCTAAACTTTGTAGGAATCGGTCAAGTTCCAATGTAACTATCAAATATATAGTGTTTTAAGCAAACACACACACACCCTAATACTACGTTTGTTATTTGTTATGACAGAATAGTTTTTGATAAAAATAGAATTAGGTTAAAAATAAATTTTAAAAATTTATTTGATATGGTAGGAATATAGAATTAATATATTTTTTTTATAATTTAAGATAAAATAATTTAAAATATTTTTTAATAACTTGTGAATAGTTAAAATTGTTTAAAAATTTTATAATTGAAGTAAGATATTTTAAAAAATTTATTTTCATTTCTATCATCTCAATTCACATCTTTTTTGATAAAATTAAAATAGTCTAAAATATTAAAAATGAAAGTAATTTCTATTATACTATCAGTGTATTTGGAAATACACAAAACCTATATTTTGGTAAAACCTAGGTTTTGAGAAATTTTAAAACAAACAGTTATATTTTTTTCAAACAGTCTTTTGGATTAAACTATGGTTTAAAATCAAGGTTTCAGATAAATTGGTCAGAATAACTTATAAAATAATAAAAGAGCTTATGAACTAATCAATTACTATATTACCCATATTTTTTCTTACATAATCTCTTCTACTTTTTCTTACACATTATTTCCTTTCTTTTCTTACACAATCTCCCCTCATTTAATACTCATATTTTTTTTGATAATTTATCAATAATAAAAGTACTTCTGAAAATAACTATCCAAATACTCATTTATTCAAAACTATTTTTTTTAATAAATTATTCTTCAAAAATCCTTTTCTATAAACTGCTAAAAAACTCTTATTTTTATAAGTTTATTTCTAAAATCCTATCTAAAGAGACTTTAAATAAGAAAAGTGTAAAAATGTACTCCTACTCCAATTCTACCAAACATACCATAATATTTTCTCCTTTAAAATTTTCATTAGTTTTCCTTCATTACTCCTTTACTCCCCTAATGACAAACGAAATTATTCCTATGTTTGACTTTGACTGCCATATGAAACTCATCCCCAAACAAAATTTCACTTTACAGTATTGTAGTGGCTGTTCTTTTTGGTTTTCTAAGTTTGAAAAACGAAACAAAAGAAAAGAAAGCAAAAATATGTTTCAGCTAAGGAAACTGGGAAAATGATACATAAAAGTTGGGGGCATATTTATTCTTCCAGTTTAGGAAATGCATTTCAAAAGATGTCCTCTGTTTTTTTTTTCTCTTTTTTTCTTTTTTACACTTACAGATATTTTTAGTGTGGCAAAACTTGTGATTGTTTAAGACAAGAAAATTTACTGACAGTATTTCCTTTTACTCTCTAGCAGCATTTATGAATGTCACCAGAGTCAGGCTTACTAGCAGTTTGGTAAGATAGATTTTTTTTTAATTGAAATAGAAATAGAATTAAGTTTAAAATAAATTTTAAAAATTTATTTAGTAGGATATAAATAAATATATAATTGATATATATATTTTATAACATAGGGTAAAATTATTCAAAATATTTTTTTAAATAATTTAAGATAAAATAATCTAAAATATTTCCTTTTTACTTCCATCATCTTATTTTTTAACTTTTTTTATAAAATTAAAATAATAAAAAATATTAAAATTAGAAGTAGAGGAAATTTCTATTATACCAAATAAAAAAAATAAAAGTCCACTTCCACTATACTAAAAATGTGTTAAAGTTTACTTTAGAGATCCAAATATAAAATTGGTAAAATAAATATAAATGTTTACCAAAAACATAAGTGAAGATATCAGCCATTGGTTAGAATATAAGCTACATCGCTCATCCCAATTGGGAAATAGTAGAGCTCTTGGTTATAACAGTGGCGACAAAGAACTTTTTTCATATAGCGGACCACAATATCATCATATTCAAATATTATTAAATTTAATAAAAAATATTTCTCTTAAAAAACATTTTTTATAGTCTTCTTCCACTAAGATCACCGCAAGTAAGAATATTATCCCAATAACTTGTAGTGTTACATTACAAAACAACCAATGAAAATTTTCTTTCTTAGAAATATTTTCTGTAGTCTTCTTCTAATAAGATCAACACCAATTGGTGGCTACTAAGAATATTATCCCAGCAGCTTGTAGTGTTACATTACGAAACAATTCTCCCAAACAACTTGAGAATCCGGCTCTTTTTCAACCTCTTTATTATTATTGTATGTGTTTAGATAGAAGTCGCATCTTTCCTTTCATTTTCTTAAATATCCTCAGTACATGCACATGCACATGATCTCATGTTTATCCGATTATATGAAATAAATATTCGATAGCAACATTTCTAATAATTTTAAACCAACAAAGATTCATACATAAAACACAACAAATTTTTGAAGCCAGAGAGAAAATAAAGAAGCATAATCTACAAACTAGTGCTTTATGGATTAGCACTACCATATCATTACCAGGAGATACACATACATGAACACGGCAGCACCCACCATATACGTGCCTGCTTTCAAACCGAAAAAACAAATTAACTTCCTTCTTCACAAGCTTAATTACTTAACAAGAGTAGAGCACTCATCAACTACCACATTTACTTATGTCGCACATATATCTATCAGTGTACTTATGGATAACAGAGAAAATCGGTCAAAAATCCCTATTTGAAAATTATATTAACTAGAAAGACCTGATATTTTTTTATACATTGATAGATAGAAAGCATTAGTTTTTAGAAGGATCTCATACACAGGTCTTTCTAACTGATAAAACTTTCAAAGAGGGTCTTCACCGATTTTCCACACACAAGCGTTTTGACGTTACTGGAATACATAATCAGGGTATTCCAATGATGGGGAAGAAAGGGACATAGTAGCTAGAAGGTGCCAAACCCCACTCTGGAGGGAGAGGAAGATCCACAGTTTTGGAGGAACCTAGCTCAGATTTTGTGCTGAAGCTCAGAGGAGTAGCTGTGGTGAACATGTTGGGTTCTTTAGCCTTCACAATTTGAGAGAACATGTTCTTCCTCGAAGCGTAAAGCTGCTCGGGTCCTCCCACAAGTTGTGCAACACACTTCCCTGACTCTGTAGCAAGTTTAACTTTAAAGGATCCATCATGTTCTGCGGTTGCCACCCCCAACTTCTTCACTTTATCACACTTCACTGAAACCTTAATCCCTGAAAAGTTGAAACCACATGGCATAATAAAAGGGTGAAATGTATGAATGAATTAGTACATCAGTAGATTATGAGACAAACCAGAGAAGTCGAAATTTTTGGTGCAGTGAAGGCAGGTGACCTTGGCCCTTAGTTCTTGGCATGTGGAAGGGTGAATTGTGGCTAGAGCTAATGCAAAGAGTAGAGCTGTGATAAGCTGAGAAAACGCCATGAGACTTAGCTTGCTGCTGCAGAGAGAAGAAGAAAGAAAGAGCAATGGCTGAGAGACGAGTTCCGAGTTTGAAGTCTGAAGAGAAGAAGGACAAGTTTGCAGCTTATAACGTGAGCGTAATAAATAAGGGGGCCCAAAGCTGACATTAGTAGTTGGTCTTCATAGATTGCAGTTAAAGTTTTGCTCAGTGAAACTTGTCAAATACCAGAAATATATGGGAAATTTCTATACTGTAATTCCATGTTTTATGTGGACATAAAACATGTTACAATAACGTGTAGAGAAGATGTTATCAGAAGTCATAACTGTAAAAACAAACAAATATTTATTATAATCTTAAATATAAGAATTAGCTAAAAAATTTATTTTAATTTTAAAGGCCTACTTAGATTGGTTTTTACAAAAAAAGTTTATAAAAAAATTTAAAAATAATTTTGGATAAGGTCTTATGGAGAAAAAATTATGAAAGAAATGATTATGAATAAATTAATATTTAGACAATTATTATCAGAATAATTTTTATGATTAATAAATTATTAGAAAATATATAATATAAAAACATAAATAAAGAAATAATTAATATATATTGTTCATCATTGCCAATGAGCATCCATATCTCCAGACAACACTGTCTATCTTCCTCTTCATCCCACATTTGCAAACATTAGAGATTCTCTTCATCTCACTGTTGCAAACTAGCAATGACAGAGAAGACCACTGGAGAAGACTAGAAGCGAAGACCAGAGACAGAGAATACTACAAAGAGAGATTTGAGCTTCTTCAACAGTTGATGCTGCAGAGATGCGTAGAGAGAGGCGATAATATATCAGAAAATTAGAGGTAAATAGTCTTTTTGACGCCTATAATCTATTTTTTTATCCATAAATTATTCCATAAATTTATCTAAAATCATAATTTAACCCAAAAGTACTTATGAACATTTATGGCTATTTGTATAAAAAAAATTTCAAACCATAGTTTGAAATAAAAAACCCTTATAAAATCATAGTTGGGATGCAATTCAAATACATACTAAATATAAAATCTTAATCAATTTTGTCTCCTCAAAATTATAATTTTACCCTTAAAATATCTTATATATTAAAAGGTTTCTAACAATGATATGATTAAATATGATATTTTAGGGAAACTAATACACAATCGCTACAAATAACTAACTTAACTAATTTTCTTAATATACCTAAATTAATTAAGTAAATATTATATTAAATATAAGATAGTCTTTTAATACCTATAAGCTAATTTTTCTATCCAAAAGTTATTCCTATAAATTTATCTGAAATCATATATTAACCAGAAGTACTTATGAATATTTAAGGCTATTTGTATAAAAAAATTTCAAACCATGGTTTGAATAAAAAAACTCCTATAAAATTATAGTTTAGATGAAATTTAAATACATAAAAAATATAAAATTTTAATCTATTTTATCTCCTTAAAATTATAATTTTATCCATAAAATATTTTTATATAATTGTATATATTAAGAGGTTTATAGCGATGATAATTAAAATGTATATGATTAAAAATAATATTTTAGAGAAACTAATATATAATCACTATAAATAATTAATTTAATTTTTTTAATATATATAAATTAATTAAGTAAATATTATATTAAAGATAAGATGTAATATTAATGGACTGAATTTTGGAGCTGTACCAAGTAGCTGGAAAATTCTTACGTGAACAAGGTATGTGTAGTAAGAGGAAGCAGATTTATGTGACGAGAGTATTAATGAAGCCTAAGTGAGAGATCATGAGTGATGACTGTGCCAACTCCCGACATTTGACAAAGATATATATATATATATATATATATATATTTAAAAAATATGCATATGGCATATTTAATATGAAATCATGTAATAAAGTTAGCGTATACAGTGGTATGGTTGAGAAGACAAGACCATAGAAACATAAGATTTATAAATGTGGTTGGTCTCACTCATCTCCCGTGAATTTAACTCTTACCATTCCAACTTCATTATTAACTGCGCTACCTGTTCGGACCTTCCTCCGGAGATGTTTTGAAATCATCCAAAAACCATAGCTAGTTCGGACCAAACATCTTGTAGCTGTGATGATGGAAAGACTGAGACTGGGTAAATATTTGATGATAAAAATCAAATCTTGGGTGTCTCCCAGAGAGATACCCGACACATCAACCAATTCACTTAAATGCGATTCTGAGAGGCACCGACCAAGTCCAAGTCTAGGCTCTACAAGGGGTCATATTCTGTACGTCATGGCATGATAAATACCCAACGCAACATCATAATTTCAATTTTGTTGAATTCGTTTCTTGGTTTAATTTCAGAGCAAAGGCCTCATCCCTAGTGTCAGCCTGCCATAACTAATGCCCTCTCCATCCCCATGAAATTGGGTCGTGGCGTTTCCTTTAATTTTGTTTTTTGAAATTTATTTAAAAAATTTTCAATCAATATTGTTATATTTTTATAGCAATTTTCATTCAAACGTAGTAGTAAGAATGGAGGTTTTCTCTGTGAGGAAATATATTATTTAAATAGAAAAAAATCTACTAAAGTAATTTGTGATATCAAATTCATACTATTATAAAACTAATAATATTTTATAGTAACAAATATTAGGTTTTTAAAGTACAATAAAACATAAACTTATGATAATTAAGATGAAGATATTGATATGAACATATTAGCATGTAAGAAAATATAATATTTATAATAAATATATACAACAACAACAACAATAAGTTTTATCCCATTAAATGGGGTCGGCTACATGGATCATACGACGTCATTGTGCTCTATCAAAAACTAAATTCTTAGATAGGTTATTGACCAGGAGATCCCGTTCAATGACCTCTTTGAGCGTTCTCTTTGGCCTTCCTCTACCCCTTTTAACCGGTGTCCATACTATTTGATTCACCCTCTTCACCGGCGCATCCCTTGACCTTCTTTGTACGTGTCCAAACCACCTAAGACGGTTCTCTACCATTTTCTCTTCAATAGGTGCCACTCCAACTCTTCCCCGTATATATTCATTACGAATCTTATCTTTTCTTGTATGCCCACACATCCATCTCAGCATCCTCATCTCAGCTACCCCAATTTTATACTCTTGCTATCCTTTTAAAGCCCAGCATTCACTTCCATAAAGCATTGCTGGTCTTATAGCAGTGCGATAAAACTTTCCTTTTACTTTATCTGGTACTTTCCGATCACATATAACCCCAAAAGCCTTTCTCCATTTAAACCACCCGGTCTGAATTCTATGATTAACATCCTCCAAAATTTCACCGTCCTTCTATATTATTGATCCCAAATATTTGAACTTATCTATTTGTGGAATAACTTGATTTCCCAATCTGACCTCCAAGTTACTTCTAACTTGTCTCTTATCAAAGTTACAATGCATATATTCCGTCTTACTTCTACTCAGACGAAAACCCTTCGACTCTAAAGTACTTCTCCATAACTCAAGTTTAAAATTAATCTCTTCTCTTGACTCCTCCACAAGAACTATATCGTCCGCAAAAAGCATGCACTTAGGGATTTCTTCTTGAATAGGCTTAGTTAAAACATCCACTACTAGATTAAATAAATAAGGACTCAAGGCTGATCCCTGATGTAGACCAATCCTTATGGAAAAATTCTTTGTTTCGCCCCCAGACGTTCTTACAGTAGTTGTTACCCCCTCATACATATCTTTTATTGCCTTGATATATGCCATACGTACACCTTTCTTTTCTAAAACTTTCCAAAGCACCTCTCTTGGCACTCGATCATATGCTTTTTCTAAGTCAATGAAGACCATATGCAAGTCTCTTCTTTTAATCCGGTACCTTTCCATTAACCCCCTTAATAAATAAATCGCCTCTATTATAGACCTACTTGGCATGAAACCACACTGATTCTCAGTAATATCAGTCTCTAATCCCAACCTGTGTTCAATTACCTTTTCCCACAACTTCATAGTGTGACTCATAAGCTTTATCCCCCTGTAGTTTGCACAATTTTGAATATCCTCTTTATTTTTATAAATAGGAACTAAAGTACTTTTCCTCCATTCATCCGGCATTTTCTTAGAACTTAATATCACATTAAAAAGTTTAGCAAGCCACACCACCCCCATTTCACCTAAACACTTCCAAACTTCAATAGGAATACCATCAGGTCCAATAGCTTTACCATTTTCCATTTTCTTAAGCGCCTCTTTAACCTCGCCAACACGTATCTTACGGTAAAATGCTAAATTTGGTTCAACTTCTCCTGTTAAATCCTCTAGCTCATAACTCGACCCTCCTCCCTCGTCATTAAATAATTTGTAAAAATAGGTCTCCCACCGTTCTTTAATATCACTATCTGCAACCAAAATATTGCTTTCTTCATCTTTAATACATCGTACTTGATCCAAATCCCTCGATTTCCTTTCCCTGTTTCTTGCAATCTTATAAATCTTTCGTTCTCCCGATTTTGTCCCTAACTCTTTATAAAATTCCTCAAACGCCTTAAAACGAGCTGCACTCACCGCCTTCTTAGTGTCCTTCTTAGCTAAATGATACTTTTCCCAATTTTCGGTATTATTACACAAGTGTATAGCTTTGAAACAGTTTCTCTTGGACTTAACTTTCGCTTGTACGTCCTCATTCCACCACCAAGTCTCTTTATCTTGTCGACCAAAACCTTTAGATTCTCCCAAAATTACTTTAACAACTGCTCGGACCTTCTCAGCCATTTCCTTCCACATCATATTAGCATTTTCCTGCGCCTCCCAAATCCTTTCATTTAACATAGTTCTCTTAAAAGTTTCTCTCTTCTCCCCTTTTAGCTGCCACCACTTGACTCTTGTGTTTAAAACCTGTCGCCGCTTTTCCTTCCTACACTTAATTCGCACGTCAAGGACCATTAACTTATGCTGGGTTGTCACTCCGTCCCCTGGAATCACTTTACAATTTGTACAAAGTCTTCTGTCATGACTCCTTACCAAAAAGAAATCGATCTGTGACCTGTGGACCCCACTATTGTATGTGATCAAGTGTTCCTCCCGCTTCTTAAAGCACGTGTTGACAATCTTAAGGTTGTAAGCTAAAGAAAACTCAAGGATAGATTGCCCTTCATTATTAATTTCTCCAAAACCAAAACCACCATGAGTCCCTGCATATTGCCCTGCTTCCTTACCAACATGACCATTAAGGTCCCCACCAATAAAAATCTTTTCAGTAAGTGGTATGCTCTGAATCAGCCCCTCCAAATCTTCCCAAAATTTTTCCTTAAGATGTGTTTCTGTTCCCACTTGGGGTACATAAGTACTAATAACGTTGATTATATCCCTACCAATAGTTATTCTTAAAGATATAATTCTATCATCAATCCTTTTAACATCCACCACATTCGTCTTCTACTCTTTATCCACAATGATACCAACACCATTCCTCGTACCTGTTTTACCTGTGTACCAAAATTTGAACTCATTGAATTCCCGAGATTTTTCTCCAACCCACTTAGTTTCCTGAAGGCACAAGATGTTAATCTTTCGCTTTATCATTTCGCCCACCACCTCCCACGCTTTTTCGGTCATAGTTCCAATATTCCAAGTACCAAATCTGATCTTTCTCTCCTGAACTAGCTTCTTTAGCCGCCTCCGTCCATAAGAGTGCGGTAGCCCTTGCTCATTTAACACTACATCCGGGCGACGATGCAGCGGCCCTTGCTCACTTCTCACTGTACTCGAGCCATACAACGCGTTACTTACAGGCAACGACCTAGTATTAGCACAATTTTTTCGTATGTCCATGTTCATAAGATTCGACGAGTTTTACGTTGGCTGTCGGGGCCTAACACAACCCTCCTCCTTTACCCGGGCTTGGGACCGGCTACATGCATAGGCGGAGTTTATAAATTAGAGTTGTGCCTAAAGAGAAGAAAATGTTAAAAAATTATCTGAGGTAATATGGGCATATACAAAAAAAAGTCATAAGATGGAGTGATATAAAAATAAGTAGAAGAAGAATAAAAAGAATGCTAAAAAAGGTTACTGAGCTGAACTTCTTAATTAATAATTTATTTAAAATTTTAATTTTTAATAAAATACAATAATTTTTATGGTCCATGTAGTATAATATATCTAGTGAGATAAAGTTGTTGTTATATTTACCCAATGAGACTAACGCATAATAAACAATTCTTATTACTAAAATTAAATTAGGGTCCACAAATTTCTTATATTATTAATCAAGTCATTTGTAGAATCGTTCATTTAAAAAGCAGACTGAATCCAAACAAAACTTGGAACTAGCCAAATCCAATAAGTAAGTTAATTACGAACAGTTGGATTCATTTACACCTCTACCAACTCATGACGGTGCTTTTTGGTAAAGGACTTCCCAACACTCAACAACAGCACATAAAAGTACAAAATGCAGTTTTCAAAATCACCACAACAACCTACTCCTCGCTAAAGCACTTAAATAAAGAACCATCTAAAGATGGCATTCTCTCTGGTACAAGCCTGGCATACCCAAACAGGAACCATCATTTACCAACAAGAGCTGTGACATGTAGAAAAAGTAGGGCGAATGGAAGGAAGCCAACAACATAGAAAAAGAAAGTAGGGTGATTGGAAAAATAGAGGCCCCAATAAAAGAAGAATCCACAAGAGTGAAGAGTGTGACATGTCATGTGAACAGTGTCCTAATTTTGGGGTATGTAACATGCTCAGAGTCAACTTTGTCCACTAGGCCACTTAACATACCATCTTACACATAATCCAAGAAATCATTCTTCAACAAAATTAACAACAAGGGTTGGGTTAGCAGAATAAGTTAATTACTCTTAATATAATAAATTAAGATTTAAATTTTATTAAAAAATACTTATTTTAATATTGATATAATAGGGAGAAAAAAAAGTCTTCAAAAGAATTCAGAAGGAAGCCAACAACAGTATCTTCCCCGAAATTGGAATTCTGTTTCTAATCAGACACCATTACAGGCCAAACATCTAAGTTAAGGAGAGTCGATGATACATACATAAAATAAAACATTCGGCCGCCGACTATGCCCCAAGCCTCCCTCTAATCCCGAAGAAGCAGAGCACAGTTGCCAACTTGGTTTTGGCATACGGAAGCAACGCACAAATCACGATCACGGAGTTACAAATTAAGGAATAACCTCTCGCAAGCGAAGTCTCAAAGTATCAGCTTTCTTCTGATTCTATTCCTCCTCATAAAGCACCCTCTGTTTTTAACCCTCAAAACCATTTCTTGCTTCAGCGAGAAAAAGAATAAAATAATGCAAGGAGAGCAGCAGAGAATAAACGACGTGGTTTCGAGGGGAGCTCAGATGTCCATCGCTGCTTCGTCCATGTTTCCTGGATTCAGGTTCTGTCCTACCGACGAAGAGTTGATTTCCTATTATCTCAGCAAGAAATTGGAAGGCCATGAAGAAAGCGTTCAAGTTGTTTCTGAGGTTGAGATTTGCAAATACGAGCCTTGGGATTTACCAGGTTCTTTCTCCTTCCTTACATCAAAATCTCTCTTTTATATCCTGGATTCCATTTATTTCCACTATAGATTGGCCCTATTGGGATTCAAAGACTGTTAATTGTTGATTTTGAACATAGCTAATACTGAAGGTAAACATGAAATGAAATTACAACACTAAAGCAGAGGAAGAGGTCGCATGTGCTTGTCGATATCTCTAGTCGCACTCTCATGGTTGTTCAATATTGTTCATAAACAAATAAAACAAGTACAATGAAATGAAGTTCACAGTTGTTTGTACTTAGTCCAGATCTAAATAATTAATTTGAATAAAAAAAAGTAATTAAACTAATTATTTATAATAAATCTATATCTACCTTAATAATATGTAGAATTAATAGAAATCTTTTAAAAAATATATAAAATATATTTATATCTTATTTTTAGAATTAAAATAAAAGTTATAGTTAACTATTATCTAAATATGCTCCGAATTCAGCAGATAAACGAACCTCGTTTCTATGTTGACTTATTAGTGGTGATTGATTTGTTAGCAGCCAAATCGTTTATTCAATCAGATAACGAGTGGTTCTTCTTCTCTCCTCGTGGAAAAAAGTACCCAAATGGATCACAAAGTAAGAGGGCAACCGAATGTGGGTATTGGAAGGCCACTGGAAAAGAGCGCAATGTAAAGTCAGGTTCTAATGTTATAGGCACTAAGCGAACTTTGGTATTCCATATGGGTCGTGCCCCAAAAGGGGAAAGAACAGAATGGATTATGCATGAGTACTGCAGCAACGACAAATCCCAGGTGACCAATTAACACATGTCAAATCCAGTTTTTTAAATTCCTTTCCTTTTACTATTAGAATGTGTTTGAGAAACGTATTTGTGGATGTTTTAGGATTCTTTAGTTGTGTGTCGGCTAAAGAGGAATACAGAGTTTCGTCAGAACGATGCTTCAAACAGAGCATCTTCAAGTCAACAGCAGGCCGTGAATTCTCATGAAAGCAACTGTGCTATCTCCGAAGCTGAGATAGATCAGAGAGGTGTGTGTGAACAAGATAAAGGGGTTGGATGCAGTTCAAAGCGCAGTAGCTCCAGTTACGATTCTCCATTAACGGAGCAAATTGATTCTGCCTCTGAATCCAATCAAAGAGCATTCAACTATGACGCTGCTGTCACAGAATCTACAAGTCACCAAAAGGTAAGTTTAAACAAGATTGATGAATGAGTTCTTACCCTTTTTAAACGTCTGGTAAACTGTGTTGAATATTGAATGTAGGAGGTGGATGAAGAGGATTGCTATGCTGAGATACTGAAGAATGATATAATCAAATTAGATGAATCTTCATTCCCGTCGCAAGAGGCTCACGAGGTAAGATCGCAGCAGGATCCTGCTCAGGAACTTCCATTCCAAGGCACAGCTCAACGAAGAATTAGATTAAAGGTAGATAAATCAAGGCGTCGTGCAGCTGCAGGACTTGGTTTTGCAAGCTCAAAGCGCCCATCCAAGAATACCACCACCCTCTTTGGTATATTGACAAATCGAGTGCTGTTATGTGTTTGCTTCGTTTTAACTTTGATAATCCTTTATTTGTCCTTTATGGGTTTGGGGAGTCTCAAACCAGTGAAAAGCTGCGAGAGATTTGATTTGCAAGTTTAGGGTATCTCACGTGGGGTTCCCTTCCTATAATGGATTAGCTAAGAATCATCTATAACTTTTTATTGAGGGAATTATCGATGAAAAGTTGAAAACCACAGCCGTATTTGCATGACCAGTGATGCACCTGATTTATAGGAGAATACAGGAGCAGAGCAAGAGGCGGAATGATTTCTAGTATTTACATGCAAGAAGCGGTAAAACATAATTAATTCCCGGGTGATAGCTTAAGTTTGAGCTTTCTCATAATTAAATATAGATTGATAACTTCCAATGACTGGTTTAAGAAAAAGAATTCAATTAAATAGCCAATCAAAGATGCATGAGTTCTATTTTTAATGCCTTGTGGTTTAAAGAAAAAGAGTATCATCTGAAAATAAAAATACATCGCCATTCACCAATAATGCATCATCATAAATCATCCAGAAGCACCTACAGAAGTTAGTCCAACTGATAAGTGATTCAATATCACTTAAACGAAGTTCGAGCCTTACTGTATGTAAAAAAATTCTATTGGGAGACTCACCCACCATAGCCAGGTGTTCATCGTGGGTCAGATCCGAATATAGTCAGGGCAAAACTCCGATAAACTAGATAGGCAACTAAAAAAATAAAATAAAAATAAATCATCCAGAAACAAGGCCATACATAGCATCATAAACCAATTTCAGGGCTGCATGCAGCTTCTCTCCATTATTGGCGCCAAAATCATGCCATAATTTTGATGGCACGCTTTCTTAGCAACTAATGCGCAGCATACCAGCTAAGTTAAATGCAGCATTTTGACTTTATTTTTAGTCAATTTGATTTTTACGTTGCTCATTCCAGTAGCATCTTGACGCATGGCTTCCGAATCTGTTCGAAATTCAGAGGTGACTGAGTGCCGTGCTTCTTGAATTCTTCCAGGTAGCCAAAATATCATAGTTATTGTTTCTTGCTTTCCTGTTTACTGATGCAGTTTGCAAATGACAGAGGCTGCAACTTCAATTAACAGCAAAATCAGGAGAAAATTATAGCAGCATCCTCAAAACCCAGGAAGAAAAATTAGAAGAACAAGTCAAGAGCAAAATAGCAGCTACTTTGATTAACAGAAAAGTCTCAAACAACACCCAGAGGGCCAGAACACAAGATCATTCATGAAAGGAAAGTAAAAGTGTAAAACAGATCAGGAACAATCATCCACAGACCTTTTAAAAGAAAATTGCAGCATCTCTGACAATTCAGAACCTCAAAACGCACTGCCAAAGGTCTCCGAAATGCATATGACTGAATTTGGAGAGTTGCCACTGCATATGGCTTCAATAAGGCGGCATTTATATCCGAAGGCAAGAGCCACATGTTAAGATTCCACCAGAAGGAGCAACAAACAGCTAACCTTTCGGTCAATTCCAAATTGTCCAAAATCACACGAGAATGCAACATTTAACTTAGTTGACACGCTGCATTATAGTTTTCAGAGACAAGCTATCAATGTAGCAAGTGAATGAAATGGATGGAAGGATGGAGCCGAAATGATGGCATGACACTGGCCAAAATGGAGAGAAGCCAGGCACAGGTGAATCGAGTAAACAGACTTCTCATTTTATAAAGTCGTTATCTTTTAATCGCAATAGAGAACGGAAAAAGCAGTAATTAAACCAATATAGAGTATGATAGAGCGCTAGAGCTATACCATATTTTATATATGCATGAGTTCTCTAATCTCAAGTGTTTTAAATAAACTGATATAAGGTGCATTGCATTTGCATATCAAACTAAGCCTTTGTTGGCGCCGCACAGTGCATCTATATTTTGATTTAATTTTGGAAAAATCGTATTGTAAGAGTATATTCTTGTCCAACAAAGGATCAAAACCAGAATGTGTCCAGTGAAAACGACGGGCCATACAAAATCACTCTCGTAAAATCAGGGAAATAAAACATTAATGAGCTCATAGATGACCGAATCTTTTCGTACTGAATGCTCCGCCATGCCTAGTTCTTTAAGAACAAGTTTTAATATCTAAAAAGACGTCAGAAAGAAAATTTAAAACAATAACTTGACTCATGGTAATAATGGAACGGCAATTGGCCACTAAAATACACTAGTTCAGAACAAATTCAGACTGATAATCTCAAATGTAGTTAAAAGAAGAAAATTCGAGGATAATGTTATCCAAGAATTACGAGTATCCAAATCCTTCAATCAAGAAAACCTGTTTGCCGCCAAACCGCATTCCTTACCTGGCGCAAATCCCTCCCTTTCAACGTCCTCCCCGCTCCTTCAAGAACCGAACTAGCGAGCATAGGCGACTGCGCATAATTTCTTGCCACGGTCAGATGCGGGGGGAGCATTTCCTCACCCTCATCGCCTTCGTCATCGTCGACCTCATCAAACTCCCGGCGTCTACTCCTCGCCATCATCATTGCTGGAGACATGACCGGCACATTCACTGGCGCCGACTGGGGGTACTTCACAGAGGACGATGAAGTACACGACGGAATTCGTTCCTGCGGCGGCTTCGGGATGGCAGGAATCGAACGGGAGGACGAGGTAGAGGTGGAAGACACAGATGCCTTATGGAATAGATGCGAAGTGTTTCGCGCATTAGAGGAAGGCTCATTTTCAGGCAGAGCAGCGAGAATGCCAAACGTGTCAAGGGTCCCAAGACCCTTATGGTTGTGATGAATGAGGTGGCGTGGGGTGGATGAGGCGGAGGAAGATGAAGGGGTAGAGGAGTGGTTAGGTTCAGCATAGTCTTCGTTCATGAAAACAACGACGTCTTCGGTGAGTTCGTCGCCGCCATTAGTCCTTCTGGAGGAGCTAGGGTTTTCAAGGAGCGGCGCATCGGTGGAAAAGCCGAGGAAGCGTTCCGTGGAGATGGGCTTGCGGTGGCGGGAGCGATTGGAATCGTAAAGATCCATAGCAGTTGGGAATGGAGCTGAAATGAAATTAGCGTACAAGACGAAGGCCGAAGTTGGAATAAGCTGGGAATCTCAGATACAGAAAGCTGGACAGGGGGGACTGGGCAGGTTTCCGCATCTTACGGGAAGTAGAAGCGTGCTGGGCGTGTGACTTTTACCCTCGTTTTTTTTATTATTATAACTTTTACCCTCATATTTATTAAATCCAACTGATACCAATTTATTATTTAGACTAGATGATCTTTAGGCCATGTTCTCACGTGCTCTTCTTGCGTCATTGTCCATGTGGTCTTTCGGCTTCTAGTTTTGACTCAATGACGAACCTGTCCTCGTCGTCCACAACTTCGTCTAGGTGTCACCGCAATTAGGGACCAAATTTGAGGGCATTTACGTCATCTAAAAGCCTACTCTAGCTTCGTCCTCCGGTCTGAAGTTCACCGCAAGTTGCAGATTGGGAATCTGATCCTGGAAGTGAAGCGGAGCAGGCATGGGCGAAAAGGTAAAATGGAGCTGGAGCTCGGCGATTATCGGAGCTGCTTCGGCGGTGGCTGCAACGGCGCTTGTATCGGCGAAGCCTAAGGACCCAACCTTCCACCTAATATCAATCAGCTTCACCTCTTTGAAGCTCAACCTTCCGTTCCTCGATGCCGATCTCATCCTCACCGTACACGTCACCAACCCCAACATCGCCCCAATCCACTACTCCTCTACCTCCATGTCCATCTATTACCAGGGTTCGCTTCTGGGCTCGGCCGAGGTGCAAGCCGGCTCGCAGCCGCCCCGCTCCTGCCAGTTGCTCCACCTCCCGGCTCGGCTTAACGGCATGGAACTGGCCCACCACGCCGCTCGCTTTGTGGCCGATGTCGCCAAGCGTGAAATGTTGCTCGACGCCGCCGTGGATATCAGTGGTTTTGCCAAGGTTCTTTGGTGGGAGCATAAGTTCAAGGTGCACGTGGATAGCCATGTCACCGTTGATCCATTGTTTCTTGATGTTATTAAACAGGAAAACAGCTCTGAGTTGGAGGTGTTTCCCGCATAGGCCTTCAATGTCTCTGGAACGCACGATGTGCAATAGCTGTAAAAGTGTAATGTAATTTGACATTTCAAGGCCTATTTTTCAATTACTCGTGAAAAAAGTCTCCTTCAGGAAATTAGTCGATTGCAAAACCCAAACGCTTCTCGTTTCAATTTCAAAGCACAAGAACAAAGAATACAAAGTTCAGTATAAAAACACATGGTATGTTGTAAAATGTAGATATTCCCATTTCTTGATCATATGGCAGGGTAAGAAGCTGCAACAGAACAAACCACAGCCACACACCATATTCGCTCCTACTTGGATTATTATGATTGAAGGATCAAAATGAAGCAGAAGTTTGAGGGTCACAATCTAGAAAAATGCCATCCTCATGGCGATGTTAGGAATATGAGTACTCTTAACAATAGTATATAGGATACTTTGTGAGAGAAAGAGTATATATATATATATATATATTAAAGCTTAGGTGTTGGTGGATCTGGTGTAAATTTGTTGGCTGGCATGAGCAGCTATGAGCCTAATTGATCATCTTGCCATCGAGTACTTAATTGCCCGACGAGCCAAGAATCCATTGATCTGAAAATGGTGAAGAGAAAGAACAAAGTTATAATAAAAATTATAGGCAAGCAATCAGCCAATCAGCTTTTCCACTACCATTACTACGTACATTGATAAACTGTGAACAGCTATGGCACAAGCCAAAATGGTGATGACAGATATTATGTAATCACTTGCAATACTGGTCTAAAACAATGTTTCGCAAGGAGATAATTTTGTATAATTTACTCAAGAAGGCAATCATAATAATTGAGGAAGGAAAAAAGTTTTGGCTACGTCAAAGGGAAAAAGGGAACGGACATAAAAGAACCAATGAAGTTCTAATTGGTTAGCTACAGAGATGCAGACTAGTGGTTTAACAACCCAAAAATGCAGCTTCTTTGTCATCTAAGGAAATAATAGCCAAGTGAATCAAAACAGAAGGGAATGCTTCATTCCTCGTTCTAACACTAAACTGGTACATTAAGCAAAACACAACTACCAGAAAGGATTGTTACCGGATGATCAAATAAACAAGTAAAATTACTGAACAAGGCATGGATAGAAGATTAATCCAGTACAGTTCCTTCTACCTGAGGAAAGCAAACTAAAGATGCCAACAATAATACTTTTCTGAGTCATGATCTCGGCCCAAATGGAAGCAACACAAACAAAGAGACGGTTGAAGATTTCAAACCAGGGAATATCACTCAATAACATTCCCTCAGACAATGTCATCGCATAAAAAAATTGAGAGCGTGAAGAGAAGGTAAAGAACGTACCCTCAATCTGTCACACAAGATGGATGGGTTAATTAACTTGTACTTTGGAACTTCCGAAAGAAGCTTGTCATAGGTTGCTTGATCAAACAATACCATGTTGTTCACCTTCTCCTTTTGCTTTCCCTTGCTCCACTTCTGCAGAGTGGTAACATTCAGACGCACATTCAATTAATCTTCGACAAGTTCAAGGCAAACTACAAAAGGCCATCAATGCCATCGGGAAAACAATGGTCTGATTCTTCAAAAGACCCTTACCTTCTTCTTTTGCTTTCCTCCTCCAGACTTGGCGGCCTTCGAAGATGGAGGAGCTTTACTATCTTTCTTGGGTGCCTACAAGTGATAAAGAACACAAAATTATGAGAAAAGATCTTTGAGAGAATTACGTATACACAGAAGTTTGGCCTCACCATTCGGCTTCAGAAGAATTCAGATGAAGCAGGGGAAACCGCGATAATCGATCTTTTGTTCTGCCGTCTGTTAAAAGCCAAATAGGATTTCGTGAGTTGCAACTCGCGCTAGTTCACAAGGGACAAGAATACCACCTCCGTAAAATTCCCCCAAACGTCCGTTACTCTGATCGCGTAGGTCCCACATAGTCTGAGCTTTTCTCTCTCATCATCGTCACCCCTCACCCTCCCTCTCTCAACCTCGCTCCTCTCATCGACACAAGCTTGCTCCAGCAATATAAGCAAGTTCTCTCTGTACAAATTGGTGAGGGCATTGAGAACACTCAGGCCACCAACGGAGAATGTAACGACGCAAGCACCAAACTACCAAAAGGGAAGATTTTGATTTCATGAGAGTTTTCTTCATCGGATTACGAATGGAATTGATATTCTTGGCACTGCCACGTAATTTATTTTTCTGAACCTTTGAGGGCCTATATATGGTTCTCTACGACCCCACCACCCTTCCTCCCCATGAATAACACCAGATCTTGAATTGCAGCAAAAGAAATGAAGAGGTGCAAATAGTTGAACTTAGAGAAAGGAGATAACAAGCAAAAACTAGCTAGGAAAGCCAAGCCTGGAAGCTTTAGTCTAAGGTACCGATGAATCACAAAATCGCTGATCAAACTGAACCCAAATAGAGCGCGAACTCACAGAGATTAAGAATTTAATCTGAAAGCTTCTAGTCGAATAAGTAAGATGGCCAAGAATCATTCGAAGACAGATCTACCCATGAACGGTTTCTAGAAATTTCCGTCAGAAGCATCAGAAGATTGAAATGGATAAGCATAGCAGAGATCCGTGAGTTAAAAAACGATCTTATCTTGAAAACTTGGATGTATTCCTCCATTTGCAACTGAGAGCTCCGTTAATGGGGAGGGGGAGGGGGAGAGGGGAGAGGGAAGTGGGGAGAGAAATAGGAGGGGTGACAAAAAAAAAACTAACGGACCGTTTGAGCTATTTAATGGAGGTGGTATTTTTGCTCTATTTATAACGTTTGAGTATATTTTTGCACCCAATAAAATTTAATGACGCCAGATTTTTATAACATATAAAGTTAAAAATAAGTTGGTGGTGAGAATTCTTTCAAAATAAAAATCAACTAAAGATGAATACGAATATAACTGAAAATACAATTAAAATAGGTTTATACATAATATATGAAAATACACAAATTTTATAATAGATACTATATCATATGCCCATAGCCCGCTATGCCCTATCCAGCCCGCAAGAAAAATGCCCTACCCAGCCCGATTTTTATCGGGCAGGGCCGGGCATCGGGCTGCAAAATACAGCCCATGTATTTTTCGGGCTGGGCACCGGGCATAGGGGCTGCCCTGCCCTGCCCATGAGCACCCCTTCTTTTATTTTTTTTATTTTTTCTCTATCTTAAAAGGGAGAATATGATAGCTACTGGTGACTATAAGGTAATTTTAGAAATATAAGTAGGTAAGTTGTATCTTTTAATATTTATAACTATACTAATTTTTTTAACTTTGTTAATTATCATATAATTACATTACAAATTATAATTATTTATTTTATTTTTTTAGATGCTTTATCTTTGTCAATATTAGGGAGATTGATACAAAGTTATAATTACAAACTACTTAAATTTCAACGCTTATTTTTTATATGCAATGGTTCTCAAGATTTTAATTATTATCTTTGTTCTCTTATTCTTAGTGAATTATAGATATTATTTAACTCTTAAAGACACATGAATATGGTATTATTTTAGAAATTCATAATTACAATTTTTTTTCACAATATGAGCATGGCATCACAATTTGGGCATGCCCAGCCCGCCCATGCCCAGCCCGCTCATACCCTGCCCAAATTTGTTCGGGCTTTTACCGGGCAGGGCCGGGCATCGGGTTGCAAAATACAATCCATGCATTTTTTGGACAGGGTACCAGGCAAGGAGCTGCCATGCACACCCCTAATCATAATATAGTTGATCAATTAAACGTTAATATATTTATATAATTTTTTATTTCCGTTGTATCAAAAAAAATATATTTATATAATTTTAGACCCAGCTTTTATTTGTGAATTTTTAAACTCTTTCGAGTCATTGTCCAGTTAGACTTAGAACCCTTGCAATATGCACAACAAATATATTATCCGCACAAAACAAGATAGTATCACAGTACAATTTACACTCTTTCCACTCATTGTCCAGTTAGAACCCTTGCAATATGCACAACAAATATATTATCCGCACAAGTAGGTGGATGTAAATATTTATCAAAAAAATATTAAATCAATGATTTCTTTTTTATTGTTATTTTGCTTTCTTAATTTTGTAAGACTCATTTTTTTATATAAAAAATTTATGTAAATTCAGTATAAATTTTCTATTAAGACTAAATTATAACTTAAGGATTCAGAGAACGTTTACAGGAGATTACGAGATTGCCTGTCCAACGAGTTCTCACAATAATAACAAAAATTAAACTCGTATCTTTATAAGATACAAACTCTCATTCCTTATCATTTATATTATGCCTATTTAGTTTCTTTGTAAACCTAAGTTTTTTAAAAAGGCTTCTGGCCTAAACCTTAATTTATAGAAATTTCAAAATAAATAAACATATTTGTTCATAAGTACTTTTAAATTAAATCATAATTTAAAATCATAGTTTCATATAAACTAGTAGAAATAGTTTTTGCAATAGTAAAAGAGCTTATATACTACTAAATTACTATTTTATCCCTATTTTTTAACACTATCTTTTTTCTCTCATCTCCCTTTTTGCAATCCCCATTTCTGCTGTCGCTGTGCTGGTAGGTTGTGATCCTTGTCATCAGAAAGAGAAAGAGAGGAGGCAGACGGTAGTCACTTGTTGACAATTCTCCTTCGTCATTGTTCGTCGATTTCACAGTGAAAGGAGATCGTTGTTGCATCTTCTTCTTCCTCTTCTTTAGGCCATCGTCGTCTATCTCTCTTTCCTGTAAGTCATCGATGTCCTCCTCTATTCATCATCGCTATAAGTCCTCCTATCGGTTCCAAAGATATGGCTAAAATGTGAGAAGAAGAGAGAGATATAAAGTAGTACGATACAAATAGAAAGAGTCTATGAGAGAGAAAGATAGAGTGAAGAGAGAGAAAAGAAGCTTTAATAGAAAGATGAGACATTGTAAAGAGAGAATAATTATTTTTTTATCTAATACTCTTTTAATAATTTATCAATTATAAATATTTTTTTAGTAATAATCATTTAAATATTTATTTATTTATAATTTTTTTAAAAAATATTTTTAAAATAATATCTAAAATTTCATTTTTAAAAGGGCGTTCTTGTTAGAAGACAAAGAAATAGGAAGGAATTTCTGCAACCTTCAATTTTTTTGTTTTTTCAAAAATTCTCCAACCTTCTAATGCGATTAGGCTTTTTGGTGAAATAGAACAAAAAGAAACCAGATCTTCCCACCGAAGCCATTCGTTACTTGAACCTTCCCCCATCGACCGGATCTAAACGGTGCCGAACTTAAACCCTTGAGCGCCTTCCCCCTACGCGACAAGAACTCTCGCATTTCTTTCTCTGAGCCTCTCGCCCCGTGGACTGAATCTGGTATCAATTTCTTCTATTCCAAATATTCTCGTCTTTCTCTACATTGACTTTCTGATTTCATTAATTGAATCGATTTTCACCTGAGAGTTTTCTTAGTTTTCATGTTATTTCAAAGAGCAAGAGATGGAGGATTTCACCTTCCTTATGTTTGCTCCTCCAAGTATCTTAAATTTTGATATGACGAGTAGATTTAGCATTCATCATCTCATTTTCAGAGCACAAATTTAAGATGGCGACGCGGATGGCTGCTAGATTTATGTCCAGAACCAGAAGGCTGTATAGCAGTGGTAGTGGCAAAATACTTAGTGAGGAGGAAAAAGCTGCAGAAAATGTTTACATTAAGGTAACCTTGAAATCTCCTAGAGTAATCTCGGTTCTGTATGTTCATTTTATCCCGATATGAACTTTTGCAAATGGATGATATTTGTATGAGAAAATTCGGAGTATTACTGTCGTGTCTTTATTGCAAGCTTTCAATCTGTTATTGAAGAAATTTTAACAGATAATAGTGTATCCAGAAGTTATTTTTATTGATTCTATCATTGCCGCCTGTCTCTTGCATATGATGCCGTGCCGCCCTGTTTTTTTCTTTTGCGCATTTTAGCATTCTTTTCGTATGTAGATTCACAAGTATCTTTGCATGGTTAGGATATGACATGGTGTTCCAGAGGTTGCAAGGATTCCAACGAGCCGAGCAAAGCTAACACCAGAATGTTTTTATTTGCAGTCAATAGGTTTAGTTTCTCTTCCAAAACCAATGCTTGTGAAAAACTATTGTTGATATGAATTGGTAATGAAAAATTGCTTTGGTGGTTCATACTTGCAATTCAGCATAGTAATATTTGAATTTGAATTTTAGGTATATTGAAATAAAAGATACTATTCTTTGCCAGTAGACTTTATTTGTCTATTATGTACATCGCCAGAGGATTTTTCTTTGTCAAGTCCTCCTGCCTTATGTTATTTTTTTGTGATCTTGCAGAAAACTGAGCAAGAGAAATTAGAGAAGCTTGCTCGCAAGGTATTGTCTCACTTCTCATATTATATAATGGATTTTTAATTGTTGATTTCATTGCTTTAAATGGTGTGATAATTAAATGTTTTCTGATTTCATCTGTTGAGATTATGTGGTTTTTAGATTGTTGCCTTTAGTCTGAGGTCCCTTGTCAAGTAGTTCATAAATATTTATTGTTAATGCTTGGTGACATGGAGTGATAAATGAGAAAAATGATCAGGGAGTTAGGTATGATGAAAAGGATGGTGTGTGCCTGGTAAGTCAAGGGAACATAAGGGAACAGACTTATCGTCAGATTTTTCTGCGGAAATTAACCGTAAACATGAGGCTGGGAACTTGTTTTTACTTCATTTAGTAGTGTAATTATACTATTTAAGTCACAAACTTTTATGCTTGGACTCTTAAACCTTACAGATTCTTGATCACGACTCCATGTATAACCTTTTTCACATCCATTCTACATTCGAAGTAGAGGATAAATTATTTTGATGATGTTGACTTTTCTTGACATTTTCCTACTCTATTCCAATGGAGGTCACTCCCCTAACAGGTTAAAATGTTTCATATCAATGAGTCACCTTTGGATTAATAGTTTTTATGTGTGCGCTTGCTTGATGTTATACTTTAAACTTATCTGTTAATATTTATTCTAAATCAGGGTCCTCAACCAGAGAATAAGGCGGCAGCAGGCTCTGGGGGTTCAGTAACTGATGCCAAACCCGACTTGGGCTCAGCAGGAACATCATCTGCCGAGAAAGTTTCAACTGACAATTACCGGAACTATGCAGTTGTCGCTGGTACCATTACAATTCTTGGTGCTTTGGGGTGGTACCTTAAAGGCACCGCGAAGAAGCCAGAAGCACAGGATTGAGGCTCACTTCGATGATTGCATTGGTGCGTGGTCCCATTAGTTTGGCAACGGTTGTAGCAGCTAGACAAATAAATAACCACACAATACCTGTGTTCTTGGTTCCAACATACAATTAATATGATTGGCTTCTTTCATGTTCTTAACATTTTGCTGATGATCTTTCTTGGATTCTCCGCACTTTGCTTGGGGATTGAGAAACATCAGATTTGTTTTGACTGAAATAGTTCCAATGGCGTGTGATCGATAATTTGTGTTACTCATTTTTGTCAGTGATAAAAGGTGTGCATAGGATACCTAAAGAAACAGTTCAGAGAGTGTTGGAAATTTTTACTCACCAACAAGGAGGGAGAAGGAAAAACATTATAAATCAATGTATAAAAACATATGGAATCAATATATTAATATGAATTTATAGAAAGTGCATTTATAATTTATAAATAGTACAATTTAATTTTTAAATGCTATACATGATCATGAATTTAAATATTTTAAATCTATATCATTTAAATTTGATTATGATGGCCAATATGTTATTGCAATGGTGAGAATGCGGTATTGCGGCCCCATTTTCTTCCTTTGTTGTGTTTAGGCTTGCCAACGAGAACATGCCCTGTCGCAATTTAATCTTTCCTTAATTTGATTCTGCTTAATAATTCTGTCCTTACTGATAGGGAGCCAAAGTGAATGGTAGTGTAATTTAAAGTGCTAAAATTTGCTGAGTTGGACGTCACATCTAATAAAATAAAATGATGATAGGGGTTAATTTTTTTTTAAAATGAGATCTGAAAAAAATGAAACACAAGGGGAGAGAGGAGACTGAGGGTTCAGGAAGAACATGAAGTGGACGAAAGTGAGAAGAGAAGCTGTGACTGAGAGAATTGAGAAGCGACGACGGAGTGCTGCGACTGAGATTGCATCGTCGCTTCGGCCAACGGTAGGAGTAATAGATAGGTTAGGTCATGAAGCTGCGCATAAATTAGATCTTACTGACAAATGGATATGGATGGACGCTGCTTTTGAACTTGCAAATTAAATTAAATATACATTAAAATTCTTCTTGTGAGGAGCAATAGTTAAATAAATATAAAATGATTCAAGTGATGTCGCACGTCGTTGCAGTTCCTGGATAGAGGCTTAAAAAGAACATTCTTAATGACAAATATATCCCATGTATTTGCTGAATATATTATAATCACCTATTATCTTGCATTAAAACCAGACTTGATGTTGAGGTGTATATAACATGATATGGCGCTTTTTTAATCTTTTTTTTATAATTTTTTAATAATATTAACTTAATCCTATTATTATATATTTTGATTTTAAAATTTATGTTTCTCTTTCCTAACATAAATATATTTTATTTAAAAAATATTTTTTTATAAAAAAAGTTAGATGAGTTCTACACCAGTTTTCTATAAAAGTCAGAATATAACTTTAATATTTTAAAAAATACTTACAGGATAATTATAAAATAGCCTATTAAAAAAATTATTATAATAGTAATAAAAATTAAACTCATATTTTTATAAAATATAAATATATTTTTTATTATCTATATCAATTCATTATATAATAAGTTTGGGTTTATGTTTTAGTTCCCATTTTTTTTGGATATGAAGCTTGGAAAAATGAGGTATTATTGGACTCAAGATGTAAGTACATCTCCTAATATTAATGTTAGGATATTCCTATTATTAATATTTTTTAATAATAATAAAATGAGATAATTAGAATATTTTAAATAAATATAATATATTAATTAATTTTTTAATATAATTAAATATTATATTGAGGATTGGAGGAGGATTTCTTACATGGATCACTAACCCAATCTGATTTGTTCTGAACTATTGTGGAAGCATATCAGTCGCTGCTGAAACCTATTATCTGTAGGTTGAATTAGTTAAGAATAAGATATGTTATTATTTAAAATATATTTAATTTTTAAAAAATATTATTTTATTATAATCTTAATAGTAATATTTAGAAGATATTTTAATTTTTTTAGTATTTATATTTATATTTAAGGATAATAAACTATTCGTTTTATTTTATATTAATATTATTTAAAAAAAATTATTAGAATATAAATAAATTTAATATTTTTTTAAAATTTTTGTATAATAACAAAATTGTGAAAGCATATCAAAATCTAATGAGGTTTGAATGCGAGCTCCAATTCGAATACGTGGGACCTATGTGTTTGCTACGTGGCATGCGGAAATTAATCTGTGTTCCACTATCCCGAAACGCATAAAAATCCCTGTGGGTAACCAAAGAATCTTCTTGAAAGGGGTATGATTCTGGGTCCTCCTAATTATAGCGTCTTCCATCTGATTCGGTCGATTTTATATCAAAAGAAGAAGAACTCCGCTCTTTCTCTCGTCTTGCGAGGCAGATAATAATCCATGGATTGAACATGAGAAGAAAATTACAGTCGGTGCTGGATTCATATCACGATGTTCATATATGGTCCCAGGTCAGATCCTTTATTAAATGCTCTTTATCTTCCATGAGTTTCTATCCCTTTCATCATCTTATCCTCATCACTATCATTCTGTGTTAACATCTTATTTCTAGATCACGCCACTCTTTTTCCTCGTCTTCATCATTCAATTTTTGTGCGTTGGAGAATCTGTTTACAAGACTCGATCAACTTAAAGTAAATAAAGGTAACCTGAGAGAGCTTTCAAGATGGGCATTTGGTCTAGTGGTATGATTCTCGCTTAGGGTGCGAGAGGTCCCGAGTTCAATTCTCGGAATGCCCCTAAATTGTAATTCATTTATGGTACTTATGTTCTTTTGCCGCCTTCACCAAATATTTTAATCCTTCCAATTTCAGCTAATGCCGCATTCTCTCTAATCCTTTGATTAAAGAATTTGAAACCTTAGTCATCAAACTGTTAAAGACTCCACTTTCCACTTTGCCTTCTTTACCCTCATCTCTTATACAATCAAAGTTTTCTTTTTCTGTGTTCTCTTCTTCCTCATCCATACTAACTACACCATCATCTTCTTCTTCCTCGTTGTGTTCTTCCAGAAACTCATCATCCGGCAGAACAAAGTGCAGCTTCAGCCTTTCATCTTCTCTATAAGCATAAAGAAACTCCCTTGTGGGTATTCTTATTTCTTTCAAAACAAATCTTCCATTGTCCCTGTAAGATTTAAACCAAACCCAAGGCTTTCCGGCGCTCCCTATGCATGAAATAGGAGGAGGGTATTCTAACCCCCTTACCCTTGACCTTCTGCATTCTCCATATGAATCTTCTGAACCTAAATTATTCTTCTTGGTACTCACTTTCTCGCTTTGAGTTTCCCAACAATAATAATCCATTTCAGCTTTCAAGTCTTCCATGTCATCTGAGCTTTCAAAACCAATGCCCTCTGTGCAAAAGTACAGACTCTCAGAATTAAAAGATGAAAAACTGTCGCTACTCTTGTGACGTATGATATAGTTTGATTCCGGGGTGCTCTGTTTTGAGTCAAAAACATCTTTTTGATGATCAGGCTTTTGAAAAAGGCCCGGTGATGGAAAATTAGAAACAGGGGCAGATGAAAAAGAAGGGGATGGTGGTGTAGGACTCTCACTGAAATGAAGCTCACCAAATAATTCAATAATCGAACATTCATCAATTGGTCTTGCAGGTCTAATTTTATTGAACGAGAGGGATTCAAGCAGAGTTGGACTTTGTGGCAATGAATCCTCGAAATCAAGACGCTCTGGGGTGCATGAAACAGAGGTTTGGTCTAATAATGATGGTGAAGTTGATGGAAGAAACGAAGATGAAGGTGACAACGGTCGAGGACTCTCTTTTGAAATGGAGTTCACCGAATAACTCAGTGAAGGAGGAATCAACAATGGGTTTTACGGTTCTAATATGGTTCAATGAGAGGGATTGCATAAGCGTTGGTTTTTGAGGCAATGGATTTTCAAAGAAATCTTGCAGGCTCGTACCAGAAGCCATGGGTTGAGCTTGATCTAAAAAAGTCGAGAGGAAGATGCTATTAAGTAGGAGGTTCTATTTTTTATCTTTTTAATTTTTAAATTTTGTTTTGGTATGATAGTTTTGGAAAATCAATGGGTGGTGACAGAGACTGGTGTGAATTTGGCAACCACGAATGTCTATAAATTTTAGCAAGCAGTTTGTTTTATCTTGAAAATACCATTACGCGTAAGAGATAGATAGATTCTGTCTTTCAAATTCTTGGTCCCCTCCCAACTCTATCTTTCGGAAAAGCATCTAATCCAGAAAAGAAGGAAATATTGAAGTTTATCTTCTTATTTTATTATTTGTTTTTATGCAATTCTTTTTATCAGATAAACTTTACATGAGTGGGTTTGCGAGGCTATCAAGACTAGAGCATGTCTCTGAGTTTAAATGAACGTTTATACGTATAGATTTCTTATAAAAAATCCTCACATTGCTAGCGAGATAATTTAAACTCATTGGTTTTATATAATTTATTATTTTATAATAATAAAAAATTATAGAAATACTAGTTAATATTTGTCAATAAAAATGTTTAAATATGAGAATTGAATATCTTGTCAATATTTATAATATTATTTCAATCCTTAATATAAAATTTAATTAAAAAATTAATATTATTTTTAAATATAAGGCATATTTTTTATATTTATTAATTATTTTTTAAATTATTTCTCTTGATACTCTATCAATAATAATTAAATAAAAAATGAGGGAGTGAATTAAGGAATATAATTATAGTATTTTAAAAAAATATATTATATTAATTAATTTAATTAATTTATATAATATAATTAAATAGATCATATATTAATTATTAGGAGAGTATTTAGCTTATATATAATTATGCCTTTAATTATTAATTAACTAATTATTATTTTGAGATCATGATTTAAATACACATAAATCAAGATAAAGTTTTTAACCTTCCATGTATATATATGCATTTAAAAAGATGAAAGGCACTAGAGCTAGATGAGGATCTAATTCACCGTTTCTTTTGGGAAGGAGAAGAGCCACATCTTTCTAACTTTCCAATCGTGTGAGGGCGCTTTACACTGTACAGGGCACATTTCCCCCTCTCCCTCCTTCATTATCACCATTCACCACTTGCTAATTGCTCATGTGGTTTCACACCATTCAATGGTGCACGCCACGTGGCGTACCTGTCCACTCATGTTTGAATTTAAGTTATGAGATTTCATACAATTCTGGTACTTTTCAATAAAAAGCAGAGTTTAGGTAGTAGTTAATCATCTAATGTTCAGATTATGGCAATCTAGTGTGGCATCCCAAGCACTAAAATAGTAATATGAGACTTTATGATACCCAGAACACAGATGAAGGAAGATCATTTAGGAATAAACTTTGAGCAAGAGTAAACACATACCTGATGCGACTTCATTACATGGTTAGAGTGATCACAGAACTATGCCTAAAATCAGACAAGTTAAGCAAACCCAAGAATACAAAGAAAAAACATAAGTGAACCAGTAAACAGTTTCCTTTTCCAACTTCGAACCCAATCCAACTAACAAATTACAGTGCCACATGGCAAAGTTGTGCTTCTTTCACCTCCAGGCTTCTGTCCTCTCTGATCTTGAATCCAACCGACTGAGACTGATAATTCCCCTCTTCTCAACAGGCACTTCTCCTCGTATTGTAGGTCTCTTCCCAGCCTTTCCTTTGGGAGAAAACTTACAATATAAACCTCCATCAAAAACTAGATGCTCAGAAGAAGTTAGCAAACTGCTAGATTCTTCTCCAGTTAGGTTAATGGTTTGGTGAGGAGAGTTAGGGGAACATTCATGGATAGTTTTCTCAGAAATGAAGTTTTCCTGAGCATCTTCACTTTCTTCATTAGCATCTCTCTGGCAGGATTGCAAATGGGCTATGGTGTCCGTTCTCATCCGAAGGCTCAATGAAATTGAGGAGGAGAGTCTGCCAACAAATTCTTTCTTTCTCGGAGGGTCTTTAGTACAAATGTCTTTAAGAAATTCATCACTTGGACTGCGTACATTAATGCAGTTAAAGGATCTGCCATCCGCAACCACAAAGTCAGAGTGCTATAACAAACTAGGAGTTAAACCTACCATCAGATAGACCAACCATCACATTGGCACCTTAGGTCTTAAAGGAATAAATACAATGACACTGCACTGCAAGGACTTTGACAGAGAATTTTATGAGCACTAGGCCTTTTACCGAACTATTTGAAGAAAATACACCCCCAAGAAAAAAGCTCTTCTGATTTTGCAAGATGTCCAAATGCAATTTCATAAAGCAGAAAAGATCATAATGGGGATTAATAAAGCATCCCTTTTCTTCCCTGAAGAATTAAAGATTGATTGGAACTCACCCGAGTCATGTTTGGCGCAAAAACCATGGCAATGTTGCGTGCATTCATCTTGTTCATATGTTCCTGCAGTACAACATCAGCCATCAGATTGATGGCCCAGTCCAAGAGGGCAGCTTCTAGGAGGTAGATGCCTCACTAGTTCAGCACATTTGTTGGAGTGGCTGAGGGATTTACTTGATAAAGAACACGAGAGTGAGGTAATTCCGTGTTATGTATTATCTGGGTTGAAGGATACATATATATACTCTAGACTGTATAATCAGAGGCGCGTAAATCATGGGATACATTTTAATAATACAATCTGATCCTATCCCCCCATATCCTCCTACAATCACATTTAATTCCTATAATCACTCTTCTTTAATTCTGAATATCTTCTACAACATTCCTTCTTTGTCTCATACTGCGTTAGCTGCTTGGGGGATAAAGAATCCAGAACACCCCGTGGCAGCTCTCGAAACCAAGCCTTCAAATATGCAAGAATATCAAACCAAATCATTACTTATTATTCAACACAATACACGTCTCCTACATGCCAAGACAAAAATAAAAAAACATATACTAAGATGCAAGTTGCAGCCTACAAACTGGATTTCCTGGCATGTACCTTGTGTCATTTCACAAACAAGATGGTTTTGTCACTTTTATTAAGTGTGACCAAAATGGGAGACTGTGTTGCCTACTAGCTTAGTCAGAGGAACAACAATGAAGGTGACATTTCTGACTAAGTAGTAATACCACTCCACTATTTAATTGGTCCCTAACATATTCCTCTTGACTATTTTCTCCATTGATTCTGAAAATCCCTTCTGCCTGCATGTGTAAATTCAACGGTTAAACCAAGCTAGAGCACATAAGGAGCATTCTATAAATGAGCAAGTTCGTATATAATTGGTGAACTTAAAAACAGGAGAAACTTCTTTGACTTGTTCATGCAAAGTGGGTCCACTAATTCAAGAGGAAAATATGAGAAAGAGAACAGAAGAAAAGTTGAGAGATATATAGATGAACAACCTGCAACCCTCCTTGAGCATATAAGCGTTTCTGCATTCGTAACAGAATTGTTGGCACAATTTTCCCTCTTGAGTCATATGATAACCGAATGGATTCCGTTGAAACTCCAAAAACAGTTGCACTACAAGTGAAAATTCAAAGGGAAAAAATCACATCAAACTAATTGAAAATATTACAAGTCATTTAAACAAGAAATGGCTGAATGTGATTGTAGAACATAATTAACTGCAATTTATCTGTATCTGATCATGAGAAGTTCAGAAATGTCTATGCATATCCGATTATCTCAAGTTCTCAACCACTAAATTTAAATTATTTATAGAGCTGGGAATGGCCTCCATGATGACAAAAAAATATAAACTTTTCCACAGTTCCTCCATTAAAACCAATAACCTAGTCTGAAGATCTCCATAGTATAATAAAACAGTAACTCGCAAAACGGTTGGAAAGTTAACCAGAATTCAGTTGCACACTTTCTAATATACACTAGTTAATAGGGGTGTGCATGGTTGGAAAGTTAACCAGAATTCAGTTGCACACTTTCTAATATACACTAGTTAATAGGGGTGTGCATTGGCAGGGTAGCCCTTGCCTAGTGCCCTGTCCAAAAAATATATGGGCTGCATTTTGTAGCCCGATGATCGGCCCTACTCGGTAAAAGCCCTAACAATTTTGGGCTGGGTATTAGCAGGCTGGGCATAGGTGGGCTGGGCATGCCCAAGTCGTGATATCATACTCATATTGTGAAAAAAATCTGTAATTATGAACTTTTAAAATAATATCATATTCATGTGTCTTTAAGAGTTAAATAATATCTATAATCCACTAAGAATAAAAGAACGAAGATAATAATTAAAATCTTGAGATCCATTACATATAAAAAATAAGCGTTGAAATCTAAATAGTTTGTAATTATAACTTTGTATCAATCTCCCCAATATTGATAAAGATAAAACATCTAAAAAAATAAAACAAATAATTATAATTTGTAATGTAATCATATAATAAATAACAAAGTTAAAAAAAGAAAAAAAAATTAGTATAGTTATAAATATTAAAAAATACAACTTACCTATTTAACTATTTAGATTTCTAAAATTACCTTATAGTCACAAGTAGCTATCATATTCTCCCTTCTAAGATAGAGAAAAAATAAAAAAAAAATAAAAGAAGGGATGCTCATGGATAGGGTAGCCCTTATGCCCAGTGCCCAGCCTAAAAAATGCATAGGCTGTATTTTGTAGCCTGATGTCTAGTCCTACCCTATATTTATCGGGTTAGGTAGGATATTTTTATTGCGAGTTGGATAGGGCATATCGGGCCGTAAGTTTTATACACAGTCTTACTAGTATAGAATCAGAAACCTCAGGGAAGAAAATTTAAAATTTACAACGGTGTATGCAAATAAATTAGTACTGCCTACATCTAAAACATGAACAGTGGCATCTAATTAATGAAGAGGTATCCACTAATAGTCTGTAATCTACAGTATTAAAAAGATAAGGAATTCATTAAATCAGAACGCAATAATAAAGAAACATGTACCTAGCACTAGGGGCCTTCTGGGCACTTCAGGTTCGAACTCGACAGGCAAACCCAAGAAACCATTGAATCTATCAAACGTGACATGTGCAACATGCCACACATTGGAAGGCCATCCGATTTCCTTCGCGCAAAGCTCCCTCCTACCACTCTGACAAGCAAGCAAGGATTTCCTGAAAATGGCCACAACAAGCGCCAAAACGGAAAGATGTTCCGTCCGGACGCTTGTCCCTCTCCTCCAACTCACAGTCCTTCGCCAGCGAACAACCCTCCACGGTAGCGAAGACGGCGACGGAGTTTCTTGGTCACAAATAATGAAAATGCCATCGCCGGGAGGGCTTGCGCCAGACGAAGAGGGAGAGCTTCTCGTTGAAATGGGATGAGGAATAGAGGACCTCGGTCATGGCTGGCAATAAAAGAGCCTTTCCTTGAAATAAACTAAACGAAATCTTAAAATAAAATATGAGATTCTGTGACTTAAGAAATCAACAAAGGGGAAGATTGGCTGAACAATTGGGAATTTACAGTGAGGAAAAGGAAAAAAGATTGATGGTGGGGTTCGATTGAAGAAAAGGGATAGAAGAAAGTGGGAGGTGATAATGATTAATTAAGTTTGCTTCTTGATTATACCCCGAGAAGAAGCAACGACGACGGTTAAATGCGTGTGTACGAGAAAGACGAACTCAGAAACAGAAGCATGATAGAAAGAAAGTGGTGCGAAAGGAAGAGAGGGAAGAAAGATGACAGTAATATATTTATAGGAAAGTTGTTGAGACATGCGAGAGATACTACCTGGTCAAAAGTCTGGGGCTGCATAATTCATTGCTCTCAATCGTCAAACCCATCTACAGCCAACCCAATTTATTTAAATAAGAGTTTAAAAAAAGATTTATTAAAAAATAATTTTTAGATAAATTTTAGAAGAATTTTTAAAAAAGAACTCATATAAAAAAATATTTTAAATAAATAAATATTTATATAGTTATTAATAGAAAGACTTTTATAATTAAAAAATTATTAAAAAATATATGATTTCATTAATTAAAAATATTATATAAGAGATGATATAAGAAAAAATAAGAGTAAATAAGTAATTGGGTAGTTTATAAACTCTTTTACTGTTTTAGAAGCTAGTCTCAGTAGCTTATCTAAAATCTTAATTTTAAACTATGGTTTAGTCTCCCTTTTGGATACGACTGTTTGTTTTAAAATTTCTCAAACTAAGGGCCTGTTTAGATAAGAGTTTAGAAAAAGACTTGTGAAAAAAAGGGTTTTTAGATAGCATTTGGAGAAGAGTTTATGGAAAAAAAGTAGTTCTGAATAAATGGGTATTTATATAGTTATTACCAGTAAGACTTTTGTAATTGAAAAATTACTATAAATGATATGATTTTATTAAGGAGAGAGGAGAGAGGAGAGAGGGTGGAGAAGAGAGGAGAGAGGGTGGAGAAGATAGGGGAGGGATAATGTAAGAAAAAGTAAGGGTAAAATAGTAATTAGGTAATCTATAATCTCTTTTACTGTTATAGAAGCTAGTCTCAGTAGCTTAGTTAAAACATTAGTTTTAAACCATGGTTTAGTCTAAAAGCCCTTTTGAATAAATATAGCTGTTTGTTTTAAAATTTTCCTAAATAAAGATTTTGCCCAAAAGAGCTTTTAAAACTATAGTTTTTGTGGTTTTCAAATACACACTAAGGTTTGGGTCAAAAATCTTTTTAAAATTTTGGTTTAAACTCCTTCTAAGTACACACCTTATAGTTTGTGTAGGAAACTGATGTTAGAGTTAGTATTAATGATTGAATATGTTGTATAAATATTTTACTCTTACTTTTATCTTGTGTGCATTAGAAGGGATACTGTAAGCATAGCGGTATAAATAGGGGTGTGGTGTTCAGAGTTTGTAAGACATTATTTTTCATTAATCATAAAGACGATTTTATTCATGCAGTGTGTTTGGATCTGAGTAAGAATACATGGGCTCAACATGGTACCAGATCCGTGACAATCAAGTCTTCGATCAAGAAAGGCCTAAGAACAAAACACATTAAATCCGTGTAGCACCGCAAGCCCTAGACAAGAGCCTTTTACACCAAAAGACTCCATGGGAAACGTCAAGTTAGATAGTGAGGCTATATAATTGAATAATCCCTTTTTCTTTACTTATCTTATACATAGGGGTAAACTATCATCTCTCACGTTCTCACTAGCATCAAGAATTACATGGTGTGGACCAAAGCCATGGAGATTGCATTGATAGAGAAGAGTAAGGTTGGATTCATTGACAGAAGCTACAAAAGGGAATCGCAGGAGGCACATCCCTAAGAGCAATGGGAGAGATGCAACTCAGTGGTCCTGTCATGGATCTTGAATTCGGTGTCAAAAGAACTCACCAATAGAATCATCTTCTTCTAGAGTGTATACCCTGTGTGGATCAATTTAAGGGAAAGATTCGCCAAGAAAACATGTTCAATAATCTTTTCCTTTCACAAAGAAATTAATCAGTTGAAACAAGGCCCTTCATATGTCAAAGCCTATTTTTCTAATCTAAGAGAACTTTGGGAGGAACAATCAGCCTTAGTTTTGATCCCCTCTTGTTCTTATGAGATGTCGAAGATTTATAGCGAGGCAAGCAAGCAGTAGAAGCTACTGCAATTTCTAATAGGCCTCAATGAAGGTTACAATCAAGCTAGAAGTCACATCCTCTTGATGAATCCCTTTCCAACTGTGAATGATGCCTATGGAATGGTGGTGGAGGATGAAGCCCATAAATTGATTATTGATAGCAAGAAGAACCTCCTCACTGAAAGAGTTGTGATGAGGGGGAGAGGCCGTGGCAGAGAAAGAGGACGTGGAGAGAATCCACTGGAATGCACCCATTGCCACAAGAAAGGGCATGTGCTTGAGAATTGTTTTCAGATAGGGGGATACCCACCCAACTTCAAAAGAAGACAGCCAAGAGAAGGAAATGAATCTTCAAGCGATCTAGAAGCTCACACCAATGTGGCAAGCACGATTGCACCAACATTTACTCAAGAATAGTATGAGAAAATTCTAGAGCTGTTGAAGAAAGATGTGAAGTCCATAGTTCATGCACTAATCGTTACATGTTTGACCACTCTAGAACACACTCATTGTCACATATTAATTGGATTTTAGACTCAAGCACCACAGCTCATATGGTAGGAAATTTAAAACTTTTAAACAATTATAGGAAATACAATAGGCCAATTAAATCTATAAAAATACCATATGGAAATCGTGTGGGTATTACATATGTTGGTTGTGTTAAAATCACTGATAAAATCACATTAATTGATGTTTTATATGCACCACAGTTGGAATTAAAATTGATATACATACCTAAATTAGCTAAAGAACATAAATACATTGCATTATTTTCCCCTAATTTTTGGATGTTGCAGGACCTTCAAGGTGGGAGGGTGAAGTTTACTGGTAAAATGTTTGCAGGATTATACATTCTTGGAATACCTAAACATTTGTCCCAAACAAATTCTTCCTCTGTGAACACAGTTCAAAATAATTGTAGTAAAGGAAAATTGTCTGATGTATGTCTATGGCACAAAAGATTAGGACATATCCCATTGTCCACTATGAGACACTTAAATCTTGTAGTTGCTAAAGATAGTGATAATAATAAATGTGATATTTACATTCGTCCAAATAGACAAAAATTCCTTTTACTACTAGATGTATTAAATCCCAAAGTATTGTTTTGAATTATTACATGTTGATGTGTGGGGTCCTTATCGGACACCAACACATCAAGAACATAGGCAATTTTTAACAATAGTAGATGATTACTCAGGAGGAACATGGAACTTTGATGAAATGCAAATCTAAAACCATGATGCATATAAAGCACTTCGTTGCACATGTATTAACTTAGTTTTCTATGAAAATCAAAAGAATTAGGAGTGACAATAGTATTGAGTTTACAAACTATGATTTAAAGTCTTATTTTCATGAAAATGACATTATGCATGAAACTAGTTATCCTTATACATTCGAATAAAATGGGGTAGTTGAAAGGAAGCATAGAAAATTAATGCAGATAATAAAAAGTTTAATTTTACAATTTGGTGTGCCAAATATTGAGTGAATGTGTGCTTATGGCAACATATTTGATTAATAAAATTCCTTCCAAAGTGATAAGATATAAGACACGCTATGAAATAATCTATGGACACACTAAATCTAGATAACCTTAGAGTATTTAGATCATTGGCATATGACATGGATCTAAGAGTCAACAATAAATTGGAAAGAAGATCCATCGCTTTTGTGTTTTAATGATACCCAAAACATAAAAAAGGTTTTTTACTCCTTAATCTGTAGGAGAAAACTATGTTTGTGAGTAGACATGTAAGCTTCATGGAGGATAGATTTCCCTTAAAAAATAGTGCATCTAATGATTAAGGGGAAGTGTGTAGAGATTTGAGAGAAATATTATGGTTTAAACCTCTATAATTCCCAATAGATAATAAAGGGATTGTAAATAATTCAAATGTGCACAATAGTAATACAGAGAGAGAGAGAGGCAGATCCTATTACTCAAGGGATTGATCATGATGATAGAGCTGTCTTAGATTCAAGACCTACTAGAAGTACTAGAGAGTGTCCCCCCCCAATATGGTCAAATAACTATGTATGTTCTGTTTTACTATCCAATATAAATGGTAAAAGAATAATAAATGTAAGTATCAAATTGCTGATTACGTCTCTTATAAGAATGTATATGATGATTTCAGTGTTTTTTATGCTCAATTGATTCTACAATAGAACCAACCAGTTATAAAGAGGCAAAGAAGAGTCATGAGTGGGTAAAGGCTATAAAACCTGAAATGAAATATAGGCTATCTGTTGAAGTTTGGTGAATCTTTGGTGATGTGGAAGACTAAGAAGTAGAGTAGAGTGTCAAAGTCTTCAACTAAGGCAAAGTACAGGGCTCTTAGCATGGCAATCTCTAAAATAATTTTGGGACTTGGGTTGTTAAGAAATCTATGTATATCACATGAGAAACCAGTGCAAGTTTTTTGTGATAGTCAGGCAGTAATCCACATTGCAGCAAACTCAGTGTTCCATGAAAGGACAAAACACATTGAAATGAATTGTCATTTTGTGAGAGAGAAGTAAGTAAGAGAAGAAAAAAATATATCCAGATGTGATAAATTGAAAAGTTTAAATATTGATCATTACATACCTCATGTAAGATATTCATTATCCTTATCTCAATGATCTTGTGCACAAACAAGGTAATTAAACAAGGTAAAATTGATGTATTAATTTTTTGAGTTTTGAACAATTTAAATGGCGTCATTTTCAATTGATATCAAACTCAATACAATTGATCAGAACAATAATAATTGACTTTAGAAAATATTCTATTTTGACTATTTTTTACAAACTAGTGTAACATACTATTCTTTACATTTTACGTACAGAAATCCCATCCCATCCACAAGCTAAGCGCCAAAAAGTATAAAAAAAAAAGGAGATGGACGAAAGGTGTGAAGTCTTTCAATCAAACGATTAAGCAGAGTCGTATGAGTTTTGTGAGTCATTTGAAGGGTGGTAGAAGCGTTGATGGTTACGTTGGTAGCGGAGATCAGAATGGAGATGATTGAAGCTTTCTTGTAAGTTCTCTACCTGCAGGGAAAGCTCTTCAACCAAGTTCTCTAACGTATCCATTATGTTCATTAATTCTTCTAGACATTTGAGGAGGTTTGTAAACGTCGAAGTAGGTATCAGGTCTAAGAGACTATGCTTATCCTTAAAATCATCAAGCGATTTTTTTTGTGAATGGGAAGGAGAAGAGCCTGAATAGTATGCCATTTTAATAAAGTTGAAAAGAGAGTAAGACAAAGACGATACAAGAGGAAACATATTGAGCAAAATGAATTGGAACAAAAAATCTAATGGAAGGGTATTTAAGATTGAGGAAAATATAGTTTATAAGAGGTATCTGGTGGCCTTTCCTGATGATGGCTAGAGACGTTGGGAACCAAAGAGGTAAGAAACGTATACTTTCTTTCTCCATATAGGACGTGAAGGCGGAAAGGTAGAACGATTGACTTATAATAGCGGTTATTCTAAAAATCGTCATTATAAGTTCTCGATATCACTTTTAACTGTGGTTGTATAAAAAACAATTCTAAAAATTTTCTAAAATACGGATTTACTTACTAATATGCCACCGCCTTTTTTTGCCCTGGGAACTTCTACAATAAATGGAATATACAAAATTGTAATCAATTTTAGTTCTATCATATCAAATTGGGTGGGTGAGATTAGAATTAGAGATTGATAGAAAAGCGATTGATAGAAAAGCAAGGATATGGGCTCGTGTGAGTAGGAAATAGAAAATATATATTTTAGTTCTATCATCAGCTATGGGTTCGAATTTAAGAGAAATCCTAGAGAATTTATGCTACCCTTAGATTGGGCTTTTTACTTTTAACTGCCATAAAATAGTGCTGTGATAAACAGTTTTTCTAGTAGTGCTCATATGTAAATTAATGTATCTGACAATGACTTGACCTAATTAACATATGTTTCTCTGTGTAGATCCTGAGTCAATTCATGCAAGAGTCCACCAAGACACGTGTGGCAGCAGCTATAGGAGTTGTGAGATACTTGAAAGGAAGTACAAGACTTGAGATTTTGATGAATTCAGAGGAAGACACTACATTGGAGTATTTCTATGACTCAGACTGGGCCTCTTGCAGCATCCCAAGACGTTTAGTTATAAGCTATCTGTTGAAGATTGGTGGATCTTTGGTGATGTGGAAGACTAAGAAGCAGAGTACAGTGTCAAAGTCTTCAACTAAAGTAAAGTACAGGGCTTTCAATATGGCAGTCTCTAAAATAATTTAGGGAATTGGGTTGTTAAGAAATATATGTATATCACACGAGAAACCAGTGCAAGTTTTTTGTGATAGTCAAGTAGTAATTCATATTACAACAAACTCAGTGTTCCATAAAAGGACAAAACACATTGAAGTGAATTGTCATTTTGTGAGAGAGAAGTAAGTAAGAGAAGAAAGAAATATATCCGGCATGTGAGATCCAAAAACCAACAAGTAGATCTTTTTTCTAAGGGAGTGGGAAAGGACATTCAAGCAAGTTTTTTATGCAAATTAGGGACTATCAATATTTTTTCGTCTCAAACTTAAAGGAGAGTGTAGGAAACTGACGTTAGAGTTAATATTACTGACTAAATAAATTGTATAAATATTTTTACTATTATTTTTACCGTATGTATATTAGGAGGGATACTGTAAGCATAACTGTATAAATAAGGATATTGATTTTTGGTCTTTCTAAACAATTAAAATTTTTAAGATCCTTTAAAATAAATATGTTTTTTCTTTAGGTCATTTATCCTAATTCTAAAAAAAAAAATGCAGACAATCTATGTTTTTTTTAAAAAAAAGAAGAATTATTATTTATTGTACAGATGGCATGCTGGAAATTCACAAAATAAATCTAACCGTGATTTTGGTTAGTCGGTTAGTCACCGTTTTTACCATTATCAGCTTCAGCGGCATCAAAATTTGTAAATTGTCATATTTCATAGAACGAACGGGAGAGGGCGTCTAGGGTTCGTTCCATTCGTCCGTTGCTTTCACTGAGCTCTCGGTTTAATGTGAAGTCGTAGCTCAAATATTTTCCGATCGGTTCCTTTACCGTCTGATTATCTCCGTCTTTTTTCTCGGTTTTGCTTCCAGTTCAGCTCTTCGCACTCTTTACCCACATTTCCTTCCTATCGCGGACTACTTCTTCAGGTACTATCTCCCTCCTCCCCCTACCCTGATGTAAATATGCATTCTTCACTCCGTGGCACGAGGATTCGGTCCTCATATATCTGAAAACTAGTATGTTGGAGAGAAAATTGATGAAAGATTGGAAATTTCAATGTAAAAAATAAAAGTAACTAATTTTGTGGACCAATTTTGTGACTTTGATGCTTTAAGATTGAGCTCCCTTGGTAATTTCTTGGATTTACCGCATCTCAAATATAGCTGGCCGAAACAATGGGCTGTAGTCGTTAAACTTTTTCTTTCTCTACATTATTGAGGTGGCAGTGGTGAATATTGTGTATCTTCGCCCGTCTCAAATGCTAAAAGCAATTGTATTATAACCTTTATCTGAACGACCAGAGTGTTAGGTGCCTTGTTCTTCAAAAAGTTGAAAACTTGAAATAACTGACGTGCTTTTATGTCCTTATATTTCCGAAACTCCCATGTACTGTTTAAGCACGCCTTAGCAACTAGCCGGAGTAGTTTATCTCAGTTATCTGTAAATTTATTGCAGGAAGGTGCTCCGATTGGTACGTTTAGTGTGGAACTGCTATTGTTTTTGAGATTGGACACTTGTGTGTCTTGATGATTCTCCTTTTTGTTCTGCCATCGCATTCCCTTAATGTCTAAACTCGACTCGACTCTAAAAATAATCTGGGCCTCTTATTTATAACTTTGGTTGTTCACCTTGCATATTATATATATATATATATATATATATATATATATATATCCTAATGTTAGTTCTGGTTTCATATTTACGTATGATGCTCCTGCAATTCTAGATTTTCTTGAGGGTCTGCATTTGTCTCCCTTTGACATTCTGATAATGAAGTCTTGAACTCAAAAACATGCTTTGGATTACAAGAGATTCATTTCTTTGTGCCACCTTCTTTATGTAGTGCTGCGAATCTCTTTTACTTGCCCTTCAGTGCTGCTAGTTATATTATCAATGCCCCTTTAGTAAAGTTCTTTCACAGTATGACCCTTGAGTCTCATCTCATTGCACAGTTCCGCTGAATTCATTTCACTGCAAGTCCTTTTTTGGCCTTTCTTTAGTTTCCTCCTTTCCATAAGTGTATAATTCTTCCCAGGAATTCTTCTGGCCTCTGTGCTTTCTTCACAGTTGCTTCACTAGCTTGTTTACTTAGTTCTATAAGATGCCACGAGGAAAGGCAAATTCTTCATCAGTTGCAAAGCCATCTGAACCTGAAAAGCCAACAGAGTCTGAGGAGAGGGTTGATCTCGATGAAGAAAATGATCCTGAGGAAACGATGGAAGAAGAAATTGAATATGAGGAAGTAGAAGAAGAAGAGGAAATGGAAGAGATAGAAGAGGAGGTAGAAGAAGAGGAGGAAGAGGAAGAAGTTGAAGAAGAAGAAGATGATGATGCTGATGCTGATCATGCCAATGACACTGATGCCATGCAAAACATTAGCAGTGACGAGGCGAAGGTGGAAGATGAGGATGAGAAGAAAAAGCATGCAGAACTTCTCTCTCTTCCTCCTCACGGGTCTGAAGTTTACATTGGTGGCATTCCTCCTGATGCCTCATGTGAGGATTTGAAGGCTTTTTGTGAGTCTATCGGGGAAGTTACAGAGGTAAGCTTATTAATAAATATTTTCCTTGTTTTATCTTGTATGCAAAACACCCTTTAACATGAGAGTTTGATGGAAACAGGTTAGGGTTATGAAAGGAAAAGATTCTGCTGAAAACAAGGGCTTTGGTTTTGTGACCTTCAAAAGTGTGGAATTGGCTTCTAAAGCCATTGAAGAGCTGAATAATAAACAATTTAAGGTAATACAATGTCATCACAACTAATTCTTCCTTGTCGAGGGAAAGCATGATGCAACTTATGCATTTCTAACATGCAGACACATAATGTGAAAAATGATCAGTTTTCTTGCCGTCTCCTGACTTTGTCAACTATCAATCTTCTCAGGGTAAAAAGATAAAATGTTCATCGTCTCAAGCAAAACACCGACTTTTCATTGGTAATGTTCCTAGAAGCTGGGGAGATGAGGATCTAAGGAAGGTTGTAACTGAGATTGGGCCTGGAGTTACAACTGTGGAACTAGTCAAGGTATAACATGCGTTGATGCTTTGCTTCTTCATTATGTATTGAGTAAGATCTAGGAATTTAAGGTTACAGTCATGATGGATCAAAATAATTTATTTGCTAAAATCACTCCAAAATCACATTCACTGATTTACAGACGGGCACATGCACACTTACTGGCTCATAGTGGCAGTATTTGGTTTTTATTCTTTAGATGACAATTCTTCATTTCAGGATATGAAGCACCCAACAAACAATCGTGGTTTTGCATTTGTCAACTATTATAATCATGCATGTGCTGAATATTCAAGGAAAAAGATGATGGATTCAAAATTCAAGCTAGGTAATAATTCTCCGACAGTGAGCTGGGCTGACCCTAAAAATGCTGATTCATCTTCTACATCTCAGGTTTTAAATCTCTTCTTTCATATTTCTTATTTATTTTAAGCTTAGTTGATACTGTTTTAACTGTGATTAATGTGACGGGAAACTAAGCAACATGATAAAAAGTTGGAACATTGATGGAGCCATTGATATTGTACATATCAGATATCAGTGTACATTTGCTGTTTTTTATAAGATTTTATAAGCCTCCTTTCAAAAGTCCTGCTTATTTTAATAAAAAATCAAGCAGATTATAATTTGTTGAGCTAAAACTATCACCTTTTAGGTTCTGTTCTTTGAAAATGACTGTTTGATTTTTCTTGTTTTGCTTTCACATTGTTTGATCTTCAATATCAAGTATTTACAATGGAAACTTAACCTCAGGTGAAATATTACTTCTAATATATTTTGGCCGCCAAACTTTCACTCTAATTCCTACCATGGCCTTTTACCTAGTGTCTGCAACAGTAGCTAGTATTTATTGGTTGGCTATTAGCGAATGTTGTTGCTGTTGGTGGCTAGTCTCATAATGTTGATAGCTTTCTTCATATGCACATTGATGCCTAGACAATTTGTTCTTGTATGAAACATACTTTTTGCCAAGAACATTTTTTCTAGGGAAATTGTCTCTTCCCTCCCTGTTAATCTCTTTGAAAGATGAAACGTATTGAATCTGTCATCCCCCAGGCCTCAGTTGCGAATCTGATTTGGTCATCATTCTGATAAGGACTTTTTTGATTATGTAGAGTGTGTTCGTATATATTTTTAGGTGATTTATTTCAGCATTTGACACTTGATTGCTTCATCAAAATTTATACCTGGCATGAATTGCTCTGCATAAATTTAGTGAGTTCTGAAGCATGTATGAGCAGGTGAGGGCAGTATATGTCAAGAACTTACCTAAGGATGTGACTGGAGATGAACTAAAGAAACTTTTTGAACACCATGGGAAGATTTCAAAGGTGGTTCTGCCACCAGCGAAGTCTGGGCAAGAAAAGAACAGAATTGGCTTTGTTCATTTTGTGGAGAAGTCAAGTGCTATGAAAGCACTTAAAAACACTGAAAGATATGAATTAAATGGTAAATTCTGAACTACTTTTTATCCCTATATGCATGTCTATAATTATAAGCATATTCTTCAATGTTGTTGATTATGCTTACTCTGAATACAGGTCAAGTTTTGGAGTGTTCTCTAGCAAAGCCACAGGTAGATAAGTCTGGAGGATCAAATACACCGAAAGCAGGATTGCTTCCTGGCTACCCTCCCCATGTTGGCTATAATTTGATTGGAGGTGCCTATGGCGGGCTAGGTGCTGGATATGGTGCTGCAGGTCTTGCACAGGTGGCACATGTGTGTTTTTTTCTTTCGTTCTTTATTTTTTGAGATACTTTTTCTGCTTGTTTGGAGAACATTCATTTAGTTGTCTTTAGTGTTCTCCTTAAGCCATCCCTTTTATCTTAAACAGTGAGGACGAGATTATAAATAGAATCTAAAGCTCTAAATGTCTCGGTCCTCCTTTTACTTTTAGGCCACAAGTGCAGTATCATTCAATTTTGAATAATATCATGCATGTGATTTGAGTTGAATTTTACATGCAAGATTAATCTGATGTCAAATAGTTGCACCCCTTGCAGCCCATGATACATGGAAGGGGTCCAGCTCCAGCTGGAATGTCCATGATGCCCATGCTTTTGCCTGATGGACGAATTGGATATGTCCTGTAAGTAGGATTGTACATTGTTTTGCTCTATCTGATACTTTTGGTGGTCTCTTTCATGTTCTTTAACACTTTAATTAAGAGAGAGAAACAACAAATTCAAAGTGTAATGCAAAACTGAATTTTTCAGCACACGGAGAGTTGCATGCAAAATACTAGTATGTTTGACATTCTGTGCATTTATTTTCTTACGTAGGCAACAACCAGGAATGCAGCCGCAGACCCCACCTGTACAACCGAGAGGTGGCAGAAATGGAGGGAGTGGCAGCAGGAACTTTGGCAGTTCAAGCAAGGGAAGGCACAACAATTCTAGTGGCCAAGGGCGCAGATATCGTCCATATTAGATGGTCTCTGAATTCCAAGTTTGCTTGTTGTCTTGACATCATTAATTTATCCAAATGTGCTATAACATTGTTTTTAACTAATACAATTTTGATAGGCTCTGTATTGATTCCGTAGGGTGTAAGGATCTAATATTTGGGCTTAGCTCTTTCTATGTTGATAGTTAATCCCATAATTCCGAACTTTGTTTTCTCAGTAGAAGGCTCGAAGCAGCTGTTTAATTATATATAGAATGTATATTGTTTATTAAGATATTCTTTGGATTCCCTCTATTGTGGAGATGTTCTGATGGAGAGAGAACAGATTGGGGGTAAAATATCGGATTCTTGTTCATCGTCACAATTAATTGATGTCATACTTGATCCATTAAGGAGAACTAGTTTGCTTAGATTTCCGCGAACAATTTAGATTTTAAATTTTGTACTTTTGTTGTGATTTAAAACTTTTTTTGAAATTATATAAATGGTCCAAAATAGATCTCCTTATTTAAAAATGAACTGAAGAACTGCATTTATTTTATTACCCCTCTAGATTGAGATGCATATGTATGATCCCTTGCAGGTAAAAATGTAACGGATTTCAAATGATAGGTATGCCATGTGAATCACTAACTGTTGGAAATTACATGTGAGATCAAACTCAACCTCCCATTTATATTAAAAAAGCTTTCATGTCACTAGGGCAATAATGTAATTTCCAAATTTTTGTTCAAAAATTGAACAGGATTTTTTTCCGGATAAAAAGCGTGTTCACAAATTTGGAGAAGCCGCTTCCATTTTCTTCAATCTGCCTTGTGCTGAGCGGGGGAGACGGGACTAGGGCGCAGCACAAAATGCTACAATTATTGGTGTATGTTATCCAAATTTTAAACCTTGAATAACAGTGCCAGTCATGACAATTGCAACTTCTCTTCGATGCTCTCCTCCAAACTTCTCATTTGTTGTCACCACCCTCGTCTTTATCAGATGACTCATCTTCTAACTTCCTTTTCTTTTTCTCATCCTTTTCCTTTGACGCACCCGCTTTCTTTCCATCATTCTTCTTTCTAAACTCTGGTCAAGAACGAAGAAAAATTGTAAGGTAGGCCATAAGTCATTGAGAATAAGATCCCTAATTTGCAACATTGAAGTTAGTATTTCAATAATGTACCCCCTCTTCTACTACCTACAGCAGATAATACATTTTCCAGTAATCTATATCATCTGCAAGTCATGCTCAGGTTAAGAGTACATTCACACAAAAAGGCCATGCAACCTCAACTGGAGCCAAATAAATGAAAATAAATCGACATCCTTGATTTCAATGGAAACCCATCACCCTCTTAAGAGATAATTTACCAAAACAAATCATACCAAAGCTTAGAAAATACCACGTCTTCTTCGTCCACAACAAGTATAGACAGATTTTGACAGCAAGGAATCGAGTAAGACATCACCATAGTGTGAAAAATCAAATGTTGTATGAAATTGAAATATCTTCATCAACATAACTGCGGACAGGAAATAAAGCAAGTTGATTTACCTTCAAGAGAAGCTTTTAGGGCCCGGAGAAACTCGGAATACTCAGTCTCTTCAAGAGCTTTAAATACATCATCGGCGCTTATTATCTGCCTCTTTGCTTCCTTGCATATGTCGTTTGCCCTGCTCATCGTTTTAAACCGTCTTATTATAAATGGTTTAGAACAAGGTAAAATATGGAATGTGTACAATCCTGATCAATGAAAGCATATATTGATACTTATGACACATATTGCTCAGTTAAACGTGTGAATTCTCCAAGCGACAAGGATAGTTCCATTATCAATCCTTTTGCAGTTATTCATCAACAATCAAATTTACCCGAAAAAAGAGTGTTCAAATTTAAATAGCTGAACTAGTCTTAAATTATAAATTTAAGAGCTTAATTAACTGCGATAAAAGTAAAACAACCGTACTTTATATAATTGACTAAACAGAAGACAAAGGGCTAATACGTTCCAGAAAGATGTGAATGCGAGGAAAAATTCCAACCCAAAATCCTACAGTCCCGCAAGAGGAAAGTAAACTGAGTTGAGACTTCAGGGAAGATAAAATTAGGGTTCGAAGATATTACTGACGTTGCGGAAAGGTAGTGGATAAAGATCCGCGAGCTTTCCGAGAAAGCGAGAAGAGCATCTTTGTGAATGGAAATGTCTCCCTTGGTGGAGCACCGTGAGAGCTCGTCTTTCACCACCCGGCGCACAATAGCCTTGGGTAGCTCCCCCGCCTCCTGCACCACCTTCTCTGTCTCTCCCATTCTCAGCGAAATATGGCGAACTACGACCTCGATTGACGATATTCGATCTCAACGCTCTATATATATCCGTAGTCTGGATTACCAACTTCTAGTTGTCTTTCCCGCCATTATCTGCCCTAAGACTGCAGGACAGGACAAAGATGTCCCTCTTGGTCTTCAATTTGGGCTTTTTATCCCCAAGTATGTTTAAGGCCCAGTTTAGCTATTTTTGCTAAAAACAATCACATAAGTTGGGTTTCATAGGCTCATAGAGTCAAACATTTTTTTTTTTTTAGTATAATGAGACAAATATATTTTTAAGATTAAAGAACATTTATAAATATATTTATAAATAACCAATTCTCATATCAATATTAATAGTAGAATTTAAATTTAAAATATTATAAATTATAAATTAATTCTTTATCAACGGAATATTTCTTTCAATTAAAAGATCTTTTATGTTTTTCCCCTTGTATAATTTCTATGGGACCAACTTTCTATTGTATCCTTATTTTTATCAAGTCAACGCTAATGAGATTGTGGCCTAATATTAGGCAAAAACTTTCTTCCCAATTAGTATAAAAAAAAACTTTGGGATCCGCTAAATATACGCAAAAAGGAAGAACAAGTAGTACAAAACATGGGGTAACAGTATTTTGTTTGGCGTTGCACAGCAATAGGGCCAACTCAGAAAAGAAAGGAACAAGAAGATCAAGTAGGGAAGCAGCTAGGCTGGCTGGCTAGGAATCTCATTTCTTGCTGAAAATGTATCTATCCGTCAATCTTATCCTTGTTTGGACCATGCTGATAAAAAGTTTGAATTTTGATGGCAATTGATAGACCAATCTGGGACAAGCCTCTGTTAATTTATTCTAGGAGGAACAAACATATTTAATTATAATATTAGTTAGTTTGGATAAGGTTAGTTATTAGAAGTTGTTTTCAGGTTAGTTATTAGTTATCTAAGTTGCAGTTTACTTTTCAGTTATTGTAAGCCCATAAGGCAAACCTATGTTATGTTTTTCATTCAGAATGGAATTAAGAATTATGCAGTAACTTCTCTCTCGAACTAGATGCTGGTTCTGGATCTCTCTCTTATCTCATTCCCTTTACTGCAAATTTCCCAAGTCCTATCACAATCAGAATGATTCAGTCCACAGCATAGTTTCAAAAGTCTTCACATCACTTCTAATTTGTATAATACCATTAGATAAAAAATGTTTAGGCACATTTGATTTGGGATTGTTCAGTTGAATGCTAATTTTAAATGGATATTTATTTATAAATTGCTTGATCTATTTATCTTTTTTAAATAAAAGTAATCTCTTTTTGCCTATGATCATCATTTATTAGTAATGCTATAGAAGAATTAATAGGGAATTACTTTGAGGTCTCAAGGAAATAATACAATCATCAAAAAGTCTTAAGTATCATAAATTTACTATCAATTCCTATGCTAGAACTTACTGTTAATTCTTCAGTTATCATTGAGATTTTTGAATAATTAAACCTCTTGTTTAGGACTTCAATGAGATTAGAGTGAGGTAGGAGTAGTTAGCATTTAGGATCAAAAGTGAAGCAAGTAAGAACAATCTTTCAAATAAGATGCAGGGACAATTTCCCTCACCTTTACCATCTTCCTTATGGAAAAAGAATGATATACCAAAAAAACCCCACATTTTCCTGTGATCTCTTTAACAGTCCCCTCTTATCACGATCCGGAAACATATCCAACATAAACTAATCCTAAAATTAAATACAGGAGAAAATTGACAGACAAAACCTGTGGAATAAGACAAACAAACAACTATGTATTAGCATTGGTGTTACTTGTTAGCTAATGAGATTATTAACAGCAAAATTAAATCGTATGTGTCTACTTACGTTGGACTTGGATATAATCATTTCTGGGAGATAACCCTGCACTCCTATGTTATAAACTGGAGTGCCATTAGGATAATAGAGACCATAGTTTCTCTCTGACGTGGGACCAGGTTTTAAATTCTCATTAAAAAGTGCAAAGACATAAATATCAATTGGCACTGAGGGATTAGCTGGAGTTCCTTGCTTCTGCTCCATTATTTTCACCAAGTTAGCATTATAGACTCCTGCATTTTCTGGGGTAGCACCAATTTCCTCAGGATCACCCTTGGAAGGCCAACCAGTTTCTGAAATTCTAACTTCAATATCAGTATAACCCAGAGCTTTGATTGCATAATACACAGCATCAATCTGAGCAAACAGCATATTATCATAATGCAATTTCGTATTTAGATCAGTCATGCCTGGATTTGGCTGAAACAGTACATAATTTAAAGGAATCTCATTTGGGTTATCCTTATATGCAAAAAAAGGATAAGCGTTAATGAGAAAAGGTGATTTGATCTGAGCTAGAAAGCTTAGAATGGGTTGAATATATTGTACCAGATCTTGCCTAAAAGTTCCAGAAGATGGAGGGTATGAACTGGATAAAATTTTATAAGAGTGAGCACTAGTGACACTAACTTGTTGATCTAGGCCAAGATTTACAAGGGCACTATGGACACTTTGCATTGCTGGGAGAAGGTTTGAGACTAGCTGAGTGTCGTTGCTGTCGAAGACTTCGTTTCCTACAGTAATGCAAGTGATTTTAGTGTGATAGAGGTAAGGTTGAATATGCTGTTGAATCCATGTTTGAGCTTTGACTGGATCTCTCATGCTCTGAAGATACTCATTTCCAAGCCCTATAACAAATTCCACATTGGAATTTGCGAAGGCAAGTAGAACATTGGGATCGGCATCGTAGAGTTTGATTCTGCTTACGTTCATAGATTTTATAAGATGAACAACACGAGATGGAGAAGGTAGATTGTTGGCTATCTTTCCGTAGTTAATTCCAAACCCAACGCCTTGGATTAGTACGAAAGAATCTGGAAACCAAACACAAACATAAATGAATCATTCTAAGGAACATGAAAAAAAATCTCCAATGGAAAATGTGATAACAGGAAATCCCAGTTTTACAAACACAACAAAAGCATATTATAATAAGGAAGAGAATCAGAGATGTTGATGGTTGAAATGGAACTGCATTCTGATTACTAACTCAAGAATGAATAGGATAAAAGCTGTTTGTCTATTTCCTGCACTTTTCCTGGGAATCAAACAGAATCATGCAGAAGGAGACAAGTGAAGAATAACAAACCTGAAACAGAGAGAAGAAGTAATAGAACTCTGAGAAAGAGAGAAAAGCTGGTGATTGCTGATCTGATCTTGTTAGCCATAGTAGCCAATTAAAACCACCAACCTAGCTTCCAAGTGGGGAAACCAACCAGCTAACAGAGCTTCTCCTCATGTGCGTGCATGTATAAATACAGCCACCCAAAGAGAGCTCTGTTTTCATTATAGAGCTTCACACTTTTCTGTGATTAATTTAATGAAGGGGTATTATTTTGGCTGCATTTATCAATGAGGTTAGCTGTCCCTTTTAGACCTTCAATTGAGAATTATCTCTGCACAGCCGGAGATATTTAATTCAACTCGCCTGGAAAATGGAAGTGCTTTTTTTTTTATTATTATTCAAAAGAGAGATCGTTGATACTTCATTTATATATTATTCAGTGTTCAGATTGGGCAGTATACAGATTTATCTGTATAATTAAAATTTGATTTGACTATTTTAAGATTACAATAGAAGCGTGGTAAGAAGAGAGAGAGAGAGAGAGAATGCCCACAAAAACAAAACTTCAAAAATGTCACCAGGGAAACAAATCGTTATACTATACCTTGTACCAAAATATAAGTGACTGTTTGTCAGTTAGGTTAAAAAATTAATTTTTAGTAAAATTTTAGTTTAAAAAAATTTAAAATAAATAGTTATTTTTTTTCAGAATTAATTTTAGCTAAAACTATAATTTAAAATTATAGTTTTGAATAAGTTACTGAAAATAATTTTTAGAACAGTTAAAGAGCTTATGGACTATCCAATTGCTATTTTATCCCTATTTTTTTATACTCTCTCTCATCTCTCATCTCTCATCTCTCTTCTTCACCATATCTCCAATTTCCTCTCCCTTCTCTACCCTCTCTCATATTTCTCCTCTCCTCTCTCCTCTCTCTCCTATTTATTATCTACCATCTCTCATCTCTCATACTTTAATCAAATCATATCATTTTTTATAATTTATCAATATAAAAAATAATTATACTACTAATCATCCAAACATCTCTATTTTTAAAATCTATTCTTCCTAAAAGCTATTCTCCAGAATCTATTCTTTCTAAAATATATTTTCTAAAAACTAATCAAAATACACCCTAAGACAATTTATTAAAATTAATTAAAAATATATATATTTTTAAATATATCTTTATTTATAGTGGTTAGATAAGAGAGTAATAATAAGCAAAATAATTAGAGATCATGAGACAAACTCAAAAGGAATATTATATTTTGAGATAAGTCAATTTAAAAAAAATGATTTTATATCTTGAGACGGAAGGAGTGTATAAAAGATAATCAAAAGAAAAATTACATTTAAATTTTATATAAGAAATTTAATTGTAGATAAATCTTAAAAAATATCAAATGACTATAAAGTTATATGAGATTTAAGATTAATTTTTTTGAATTATGAAATAATAGAACTAATCTTAAAAAAAATGACTCAATTGTTATTTTTTTTATCCAAACTATTATTTTTTTTGTCTTATAATTATCATTCATATTATTTAAATTGTTATTTTTTTTAGTTGAGTTATTATTTTTTTATAGAATTATTATTCTTATTACTTAAATTATTTTTTCTTATGGGTAATTCTATTATTCATAGTTGAAAAAAAAGTAATTTCAGATTCTATAATACTTTACAGTTATTTAATAATTTTCTAATATTTATCTCAATTAAATTTTTTATATAAAATTTAAATATAATTTTTCATAAATCAAATTTAGGATATACAACTAGAGATATGTCCATGAAATCTAAAATAAATCAACCACATTCTTTGTAACTTACAACTAATACTGTTTTGTTTGAGTTTGACATTCATTTTTCATTAATTTATTTCCTAATTTTTTTTTTGCATTTCAAAATTACATAAACCCTCTTTACAATAATATATATGATTTTTTAAATTATTACTCTTTATGAAACTTGAATTTAGAATATTTTTTTAATTACTATTCGTCAGAATATATATATATATATATATATATAATTGTATGCTGGATGGGAATAAAATATAATTTTAAGAAATGAGTCATATTGTTTAGATTTTGTAAATTGTATTACTTTGTATAAATTTCTTAATACGGTACTTAGTATAAATTTCATATCTTACAATATTGATTGAGATTATTGTAATTTTTTATTTTTAAAAAATTTTAAAAAATTATCTTATTATTTATTATGTAAAGAAATGGAGGAATACATGCCAAACTGGACAAAGCAAACTCCCTACGGGCAAACTGTCTCATTTGAAGTTTTTTTTAATTATATAATCAAAAAAATAAAAAAAAAATATTTAAAACTTTGACGAGTTTAATCTTTTTTTAAAAAAATTATTTATAAATTAAAAAAATTATTCAAAATAAATATCTTTGACTTAAAGGTTTAAATTTAGTATTCCCTAAGTTTATTTTTATTAAACTATCCATGCAACTCAAAAGTAAGTGGAAATATGCTTACATAATATTAAAACAAAACTTATCAAGTAAAAAAAAAACACTATTTTTCAATCATGATTATTGAAATTAGTTGTACGGTTTTTAATCTATTTTATTTTTTATATTTATAATTTTTTTAAATTATTTATATTATTTGCATATGTTAAAAAGACTTTTATTAACTGAAATAGTTTTTAATATCACAAATTATTAAATAAGATATTTAAGATAAGGAACAAAATTCTTTTATAAATAATTAATTTTAAGTATTTTTTTTAATTTTCATAAATTAATTATTTTTTTCTATATTTAAAATAAGAGAGAACATTTAATGGAAGGGGAATCTGAGTGGAGCCCACGTGTAGAGCACTGCCTTTTCTGAAAGTCGACCAACACCTGAGTGATGGCACGTGTCTTGAAATTATCAGTTTGCGGAATGCGGACCTCAATCCATTATTCGGATCTACGCAACACCAAGATCTTAACCAATCCTACTTATTAGTACCGTCATTTTTTCTTTAGTTTTTCTTTATTTTTTATACTTTTTTAAGCATTATTTATAAGGTAAAAATTAAATTTTTTTATTCTATTTATAAATCATATTATTTAATTTTTTATTTATTATTATATTAAATTTATTCTTATGACGTATAATATATATTATAATAAAAGTAAAATAGTACTTAATATTCTGATTTTATTTTTTATATAATATTAGTATCTTAATCTTATTTTTATAATATAATTTTATCCATAATTTTTTTAATTATGATAAATTGTATACTTAAGAAATAAAATTATAGGTGAAATTGCACTAAATTAAAAAGATTATAGGTAAAATTATATCATAAATAAAATTAAGACACTAGTTATATATGAGAAATAAGATTAAGATATTAGGTACTATTTTATCCTAATATTAAATAGATATAAAGTTATAAAGTTATTTAATTTTAAAGTAGAGTTAATGAAATTTGATTTTTCTTGCTCTATATAAAATATGATAAAAATAATTTATAAATAAGATTTTATGAGTATTATATAGGTATTAAAGACTCTCTCTGTTGAACTATACGCTTTAATTCCTTTAAAATATACTTATAATTAATATTTAATATGATAATATTTAAATAATATTATTTTCAAAAAAAATATAGAGGATGGCTAGTAAAAAAAATATATACAACTTTAAATACTTATTAGTAGGATCAATTTTTTTTTTGTTTAGTTTTCTTTTCGATTCCATCGACTCAGGGGCAGAGAGGATTTTTTTTAAATACTCAAATGGATTTTTTAATTATTTTTTTTACCTTATATAGGTGTTATGTATTTTTAATCAGTCTAAAATGTATATTAATTTTATTTTATATAGGTTTTTAAATTTGGATCTCTCTTATTTTTAAATCTGACCCCACTTCTGCATTAACTCACCAATTATTACACTACAATTCGATGAAGGCACATTATTTGATTCAAAGACAACATCAGAAACTTTTCTCCATTTTAATAACAGTAAAAGTAATACCAATATGATTGAATATAATAAAATGAACAAGTTTAGACGCCAATAAGATCCGCATAATGTAATTCTATCTATAAAGTAAAGAAAAAATTTATGTTTTATTTATAAGTTTTATTATTAAATTTTTTATATGAATATATAAATTTACTCTTTATTTATTATTATAGACTTTATTCTTATATAATTTGTATATTTAATAAGGGCAAGTTGAAAATTTATTAAATTTTAAAGCATAATAATCAGGTTTAACTTTTTTTATTATAGTAAAAGATATTAGAAATAATTTATAAATAGATTTAGAGAAGTATTTTTATATCGCTACTACTTAATGTAATTTGAACTTTGAAGGGTTAATGTTTATTTTTGTTCCAAAAATTTTTGAACTTGGTTGAATTTTTTTACTTTGACATTTAGAGTATTGAGCAAAAATCATATTGCGTCAACATCCGTAGGGACCATCGTAATGATTTGTCTTAATTAAATAGTCAGATTTCCCTTATCCGGATTAATTCTGAGTCAACTGTTCGACGCCAAGGGAAAGGACCCCAAAAGGCCCGTTCCCAATTCGTCCCGCAAAAACAAGAGCTATGAGTATCTGAAAGTCTTTTTAAATCAATATTGCTCCAAAAATATTAAAAAGAACAATATTGTCTTTTGGTCATTAGAAAAATTAATGATAAATATTAGTTTTTTTAACTAGTCAACACTAATTTTTTTAATAATCAAAACAATTTTAATCTTTTTTAATATTTTTGGGATGATATTGATATAAAAAAATTTAAATACTTATAATTCCTACTGGCAAATTTTCAAAACAAAATTGGACTTGACCCTAATCTAAATTATCGATTTTGTTGTCTACTCCATAGGCCACAAAATTGCATGATTGCGTGGTTGATAATTAATAATGATGCAAAATGAATAATGGCAGAACTATGATGAATTGAATAATTTATTCCACATTATTGACATCGTTAATAGCTTAACTACAATAATTAGTATATGGTGTCAAGTATAACATTTAGAGCAAATCGTATTGTTAACAAGGGGCACATGAAATTAAGCTTCTTTAGTATAGATTTTTTTTTATATATAAAAATTTTTAAAAAAAATTAAGTCCACTTATAATCTAATGATAAAATGAATTATATGATGAGAGAGTAACAACTTAAATTTAATTGAAATTATTAAACGTGGCTTCAGCAAAAAGCAAATAATTCCACTTTCGGCCGTTCCAGCTAAGCGCCGCCATTGTCGAACCTGACAATATGCAATTTCGATTGCATTAATAAAAAAGAAAACAAAGGTTTCATCTAAGAGGACAAACTTGAAATCCTTCACATTTTCATACCACTTTCTTCTTTTTCATTTGGTAATATTTTTTATTAAGTGCAGCCAAAAATGTGTCTTTAATGGCGGATTTTGACTGCCCTAAGATGAAAAGGGATCTGTATTTGAATAATCTACACTCCTTTACTTACCTTTTGATACTTGAAAGTGTTCAAGCATAACTCTAATACTTGCAGTGGGCATTGCTTTTATTCTAGCCCTGAATCTTCTATTTCTTTTAAGGTTGGGATATTTTTCTCTATAAGGACAAGAGGTTGGTCTTCACTGTTGTCAAAGAATCATATGTTATCGCAGCACTTCCATATAAAGGAGTTCTTATGGAAGATTCAGTCTACCTTGAGACTATAGTTTCTCATTAACGGTATATTTAATAAGATAGAAGATTTTTTAATAAAAATAAAAATTAAATTAAATTGACAATATATTTTTTTAAAAAAATTAATATGATAGAAATAAGTATAAAATTTATATATATATATATATATATATATTATAAATTAGGGATAAAATATTCTAAAATATTCTTTTATGACTTAAAAATAGTTAAAATTGTCTATAAATTTTATAATTCAGATAAAATAGTTCAAAAAATTTTACTTCTATTTCCATCATCTCAATTCTTAATTTTTTTAATAGAACTAAAATAATCTAAAATATTATAAATAAAAGTGATTTTCAAGAAGTGAAAATAAATTTTACTTCCAATTTTAAATCAATTTTACTTCCATTTTTCCACTCAGTTGCCTCCAACCAAACATCACGCAAGTGCTTGCGTATTTCACTTTTTTGAACTCCCAAGTCGGAACTAATCGACGCAGGCTTCAACACAATATTAACCATTAATTATGTCCAGAACGCCTTCATCTATATTCCTGATGATGTTTCTCATTTTTCTATCATAATTTGGCAGGAAATATTACCATTGCTTCATGATTTTTCTCTTATATATGCCAAAATGGTGCATTTATCTTCTTTTATTAGGCTTTTCAGTAAATCTACATGTACTTTAATATATTGTACTATGTAAAACTCTTATTTTCTTCATATCATTGACTTATCCCCAAAAAAACCCTGGTTAAAAATTATTATACACTTGCTATTCCCCACATGAACCTGGACAGGGAGTCAAATCTATTTGTTGAAGCCAGCTTTTCTCTAACCAAAGTCGAATATTTTGTAAAAGTAAGATCTTTTCAAAGATCTTGCTTAGGATATAATCAAAGGCAAGTACTGCTATCAATGTCCACTTGACGTGCCTGCTTCTGAAAAGTTCTATAATAACTAATAATAAGAATAACCCACCAAACTCCCCCTCTGGCTTTAGCAAATGTCAACTATGATTTGTTATCAAGTTTATATTTAATATTGGCTTTTATGATTATTATTGACTCAATGGTGCACTAGATTGTGGTAGTCCCTTGGATCTCGTTTGTAACCCCTACTTGTTAGGGTCTGTTTTTCTAATTCAAAAAACGTAAGATCTTAAAGCACAAGCCACACGAGTACGACATAACTAGTTAAAGAGAAACATCTGACTTACAGGTAAACTCAAGTGTTTACCATATTGATATTATCACAATGATTCCTAGGATATACACATTCATCATCCCAAATCACTGGTAATCCCAAAAGTCCAAGACCATTAACATGTCAGAAGCTTATTGCCAATATATTAAGCATTCCTAGTGCAAAAACAACTACACTCAAGTTGGAAAGCACAAAATGCAGTTTAACCTTGCCAACTCTGAACCTTCTGGCTAGAAGCTCTCAATAGAGATCGGTTTCCTCATGAGTTTCAATTACACAATCATAAGTTGGATAGGAGACACATAGCACAAAGCCTTGCTTCATTTGATTGTCATCAAGGAATGAGACATCCGACTGATCCACTGAACCAGAAAGAAGTTTGCCCGCACAGGTAGAGCATGCTCCAGTCCTCCATGAATAGGGGAGCTCAATTCCAGCACTCTCTGCTGAATCTAGGATGTAACTATCATTGGCCATTGGGGGCTCAAACTCGTTCTCTTTTCCATCCGGACCGATCACCTTAATCTTGTAGGAAGCCATTGCAGTTGCTCTAAATAAGGGGGTTGATTTCAAACCAAAAGTTCTAGAAACGCTCTCACAGATCCAAGATAGGAAGGGCATTTCACTAGGACACTAGTAAATCGATTGCAGCTCCTAGTTTGAAGCATGCAACGAGAGGGAACCTTCACAGTTGGTATGGTTGACATGATTTCCCTTGGAAATTGAATCAATATCACTAATTTGATCAGTTTTAAGAACCAACCACTGTCTAAGAATACATCAAACAGAAAGACGTCTAAGAATACAAATTGGTATACAATGAGTGTGAGTTCAGACTTAATACTGGAAATTGAAATCAGATTAGATTGAAGTGCATTCAGACTAATTTTGGAAGACACATAAGCTCACCCAACAGTTCAACATTCTTAGTATTTAACCAAGAGTAAAGAAAAAAAATTCTTATAGTATTATTGTTAGTTATGCCTAGCGCAACATTCATCTGCTGAGTGTCAAATAATTCATATAATTTATTCCATGCTGTCTTACAATATGGCACAGTTTAATAAACAGCAACTTTAAAGTTTATCTATGATTCATCTTTCTAAAGGTAATGTGTGGACACTGACACAAAACATGACACTAACACAATAAAATCTGAAATCCGTATGCAATTTAAAGAGACGTGTCATGTCAAATTACACAGTTCCTGTTTTTTATGGGTCCAAACCCATTAAAACTACCACCTCTGCCATTTTCTCCCTCCATTAAAGAGAAAAGGTGAGAGAAAGTATTTGCAGTTGTTTTTAGTATATGTCAAAGCAAAAAAAAAAAAAAAGTAGATGCCAAAGAAACTCTCTTGGATACAAAAATTTCTTATATTTATGAAAGAGAGCTTTCCTATTCCTATTCCCTTTCTCATTACCACTCTGTACCAACCAAGCCCTTATAGAAGAAATTTCAGTCAAACCTAACATGCATGTAGGTGACAATAGTTGGCAGTTTGGTTGCAAGTACTTTTGATCCAAAAGGCACTAACAGAAGGGCCTCTGGGCTAGCTATGTAAAGGGATTTAATCACAAGGAAAACTGCGAATTGTCTTTATGAAAAGAAGTATATACATTTATGCCTTTCATTATTTTACATTGAATGGAACCATTTCCATTCCTGCTCTAGAAGGCAATCGATTTTTGGAGCACTATGAGAAGAGCAAGCTAATGGCTCTCTACTCTTCACTCGAGGCTCCAAATTTATAACTACCAGACAAAACAGCCTTGCCAGTCCCTCTGTAGTAAGGAACTTCATTCGCTTGAAGTTCATCAAACTCAATAATCTACCGAATTTGATATTAACTAGGCATACAACAGAAAAGACATCGCATGAATTCTCAAAGAAAGACCCTGCAACTCTAGCAGCAGCACATCACAAGAAGAAATGAATACAGAGGTAAATTCAGCATGGACTAACTCTAAAGTCTGATTCTTTCTATTAAAAAATTTCTACAAGACCACACTCTGGCCTTGCAGTAGTTCGGTATGGGAGAAAAAGCATAAATCGTATACAACATAACACCTATCTCAAGCTAGAACAACTACAAATTAAAAGGCAGCGTTACAGAGCTCCGAACAGTAGAAGGAAAGTTAATACAGGAAAGATCTAACGAACGCAAGCATTTGAGAGAGAGAGAGATTTGGAGTGCTTACTGAGAAGAAGGGAAGCAACCGAATGATCAGAGTAAAAGGGGGAAAGTTGAGGAAGCTCTTGTTTGAGCGGGAGCAGAGAAAACAAAGTGGGATGGAGAACGAGGGAAGTGAGCATCAACTTAAAACCCTAATACGGAAGTAGGCAATGACACGAATATAAATTGTACTTGGGATGTAGAAAACGATGCCTTACCACCTTCGCGATTGCTGAAAGGCCAAGGGCCGAAAGAGCCTTCCAAACCCAGCTTCACATGAAAGTTAATAATGCCTCCGTATCCGAAGCCCAAAGCAACGGCCGCGTAACATTAGTTTTTCACCTATTCTAAGAAGGACAAAACTTAGGGCCAGTACCTTAGGTCTGTTAGGTCCAGTAAGCCAATAAATGGCTGCCACCTGGATCATCTTTACACTTCAACATTAAACAATGTTAAACCATTGTTAGCCTATCAAAATTTCTGGGTAAAAAATTAAGAAAAAAGAAACAAGAGAGGAGTTGCAGAAGGGTAGGGCGTTCTTGCGATTGAAACTCGCCTCAAAGGGATTGGTCGTGTGATGTGTTTCTTATCTCCAACTTTGATTGCCTGAATGTGGTAGTATAATGCCACTCCACATTTGGATAAAGAATCTTCAGTGGAATGATCAACGCCCTCAATTTACTCAATGAAAACCATTCTGGAGGTAGGGGAAAAATCAAGTTCGCAACAACCTACGAGAGTGTATAATCTTGTTCCATTGACTATCATCAGCTGTTACAAAAGCCATAGCTCCCGCAAAACTCAAAAACAGAGTAATCAGATTGCAGTGTTTGAAATCCAGATTGTTTAAGTGAGGTAAAAAGACAGAGATGGAATGTCAATATAAGTACGTAAAGAAGGCATGAGCAAGGAGAGGACATAGATACAGGCAACCTCAGGAGGGACACCAATCTCAAGCATGCCTTAGGTGTCGATCTAACCGGTAGCGAAACCTTCCCTTTAGCAAATCAACGGCTTCTCTCTATTTTTTCCATAGGTTTAACAGGGTTAAATGCTGAAGTGTAAAAAATAATCCAGGTGGAAATCCCTTATTGGCTTGCTGGACCTAATTGGCTGGACCTAAGTTTTGTTAAATTTATATTTTTTTTAATTCTTTACAATCACACGCACACATATATAATTATTAGTAGCTACATTATTTTATATAAGAATTAGTTGATATTTTTAAATAAATAAAAAATTAATTAATTAATTATAATTAATATAAAAATTAATTAATTAATTTAAATAAATTAATAGGTATATATTATAAATTTATTTTAATTTTTTTAATCTATCCTAAAAAATTAATAAACTTTTATATTAATAGATAAAATATAAAGGATCATGGTCTTTTCTGCAAAATTAAATAATGTTTCAAGACTAAATTATCTCATGATGATTGTAATTTATTTTTATTAATACTGAAACTTCGTTAGCGCTACCAAACATAACGAACCAGGTTTTTGTGGCCAAAAAACAAAAAAACGGAACCAGGTTACACCAGTCTTAACTGCCCTCATCAACAACCCCCTCCTGAATGTAAGGTGGTGGTTGATTAACGGTACAAAAATTGTCTACAAGATTATAAGAATGTTTAGCTAACATGTCTGCTCTAGTGTGTACTTCTCCAGCAACATGAATAATTTGAATTTGCCAGTTTCTATGGACCACCAGTCTAGCTTCATTCACTATAGATCTCTGAACGGACGAGCGCTATCATATCCCCTAGAAATAAGATTAACTGCTTCAATACAAGCAGAAAGGATACCAACTTTCTTGTCTCCTCTACTCCAACATATGTTTAAGCCATGGATGATACCTATCATTTTTGTAATGGCCGGGGGAACTGTCGTGAGTTTGCACATAAAACCACATATCTAATTGCCTTCATTTTCCCTAAGGACCCCCACCACATCCGTTGCTTCCGTTTTGCAAAACTGACCTGTCCACTTCCAATCTGATATCGGTCATCTCCAGAAGTATACTTACAGAATTCGCATTTAGACATAAAAGATCGTGATCCGAGCAAGCTCGAAACAGGCTAGCGTGGACATCCCGATAATCATTTGTGTCAATTTCCCCAAAGAGTCTTTTACGTCTGGCAACCCAAATATCCCAACAGATTTATCCATAAAGCTTGGGCCAAAGAACCTTCTTTGTACAATCTTTTCCCGCTTCATGAGTTGAATTCCACTTCACCCACTGTATGCCTTGCAACGAGGTAAACATATTCCACATCGACAGTGCAACAACTGATCGCCATCGTTCTATGGCATTGCTACAGTCTCTTAGCAGGTGCCTTGAGTCCTCATCCTGAATGCAATCGAACTGGCATCTGCCAGAAAGGTCAATTCTTTTCGAGCTCTAAGCTGCGCCGTATGTATGTGCTCTGTCATGTGAAAAGAGCCACATAAAAGATTTAATCTTCTCTGGAACCTGCCACCTCCAAAGCATCTTCCAAATGCTATCTGCACTCTGGTGTGTACCTGCAAAAAGAAAATGATATGCAGAACTAACAGAGAAACAACCATCAGAAGAAAGTGTCTAAAATAACTTATTATCCCCTTTCCCCTCATAGGTTGGGTGTGCGCAAATAATGTGATCAACAACGAGGGGATGGACCCTAACTTGCCACGATACCATTCCCCCCAAGGGGTCAAATAATGGCATTATCTCTTTTATCCTATTTATAATAAAATTATATTTTTTTAATTATAAAAATTCTTTAATAATAATTATTTAAATATTCATTTATTTATAATTAATTTTTTTATAAATTTTTCTCTAAAAATATTTTTCTAAAAATTGTTTATAAAGTCTTCTTCTAATTTTTTGACATCTTCATTCCCTCCCCGCAAAACACATTCTTGCGATTGTAAATTTTTAAAGTATAAATGTCAACTAATTGAAGTGAGCGCTGTAAATTTTTGTTGTACGTACTTATTTTTGCAGATAAAGTGCCTCCGTAATATAATTTTACGCATTTGTGGTCTTTGAAAATAAAATGTTTGTAAATTTGATATTTAGCCATAAATTTTCCAATTTTATTTTTATATTTTATATTAAACAGATTAAACGCTAAGTTTTTTGAATGAGGAGACAAAGGGAGTAAATCTTACGTCTTTTCTTTGAGAGGGTAAATTAGGAACCAGAAAAATAATATTTGTAGTGTTTATTTGGTAACTATTAAAATTATAATTTTAAAAGAGCTTTTGACACAAATTTTTGTTTGAGAAAATTTAAAATAAAAATAATTATATTTATTTAAAAGGATTTTTGGACTAAACTATAGTTTAAAATTAAAATTTTAGATAAACTACTGAAATTAGCTTTTGAAATAATAAAAGAGTTTATAAACTATCTAATTACTATTTTACTCTTATTTTTTATACCATCTTTGCTCACTCTTTTCTTTTCTTCAATATCTTTCCTATCTTTTTTTCACAATCTATTTTCTCTCTTCTCTATATTCTCTCCTCTCTTTTCTACTTTCTCTTCTCTTTCATCTCCCATATTTTTAATAAAATCATATTATTTTTATAATTTTTCAATTATAAAAATCATTTAGGCTTTGTTTAGTGGGAGGGTTTTTAGAAGGGAGTGGAGGGCAGGAAAAAGTGTATTTGGTTAAAAATAATAGAGGGGAGGGGAGGTTAGGGAAGCTCCCCTCCCCTCCCTTACCTCCTCTCCAAAATGGGGGGTTTTTAGAGGGGAGAAAATTTTTTACCCCTTTTTGACCAAATTGCTATTTATGTATTTTTAATATTCTAATTATACCCTCAAACTTTTTTTTCTTACACCTAATTTTTTTTAATTGCTAAAACTTAATAAGCATAATAAATTATTTATATATTATATTAAAATATATAATAATTATAAAATTAATAAGAAACAATGTTAAAATTTTATTATATTTTTTAATTTTTTTAATTTTATTATATATATAAATGAGATAAAAAAATTTAAGATTCATAAATTAAAAAAATAATAATTTTGATATGAATATTATAAATAAAGAGTAAATAAATTTAAATAAAGAGATAAGGGTATATTTGTCAATTTTTAATTAACTTATCTTCCCTCCCCTCCCCTCCCCTCCCCTTCTGAAATACACAAAAAATATCATTAATTAACCTCCCTTACCTTTTCCTACCCTCCCTTAAATTAACCTAACCTACCATTCTTTCAGGTGAACCAAACAATACTTTAGTAATAACTATTTAAATACTCATTTATTCATAACAATTTTTTTCTATAAACTCTTCTCTAAAAAAATTTTAAACTCTTATCCAGACATGTCCATAATATTAATTTTTTGTATAGGCACGACTATCCTCCTAATATTGATAATTTTGTTCTAGATATTATCAGTGATTAAATATGTACACATGTCTAATGTATATTGATAGTCTATTTCAATAGACCTAATTTCTATTGGTTACTCATAATATTACTTTGATTCAAAAAGTTGGTATTATTGCTAATAAATATTAATCTATTTGATAAGGAGTTGATTGATAATCTCCATAATTATGAAATTCAAATCTCATTATAAATATGGGGACCTTATTAATGGGCATCTGTAAGTTTTCTAAATCCAAAAGTTTGTCCTAGCGTTATTGAGCTCTAGGACTCTACTCATCTATTTTTTTTTTGTTAAAAAAGTTTGTTATTGTTTGTTACTGTTAACTAATTCCATCCCAATTTGGTGGTCAAAGAAAAAAAAAACTGATTCCATTGGGCCCTATAAATAAGAAAAAGCCATCTCAACGACCATCCCGAAAAATTTAGGTTTCTCCACTATTTTGGTTATTCCTTAGCTTAATTTAACGGTCAATAGTTCATTTATTTGGGCTATATACTAGCCCTAGAGTCTCGGGGTAATCATTGAGCTCATCTTTCAAACCCGAAAGTAAACATGCCGCTTGTTCATCACGAGGCTTGACGTAGACGCACCTTATTTCTTCGGCTGCGTAGCCCTTGTTCATCTCATCGTTTTTCCTCTTCTCTCTAAATCAAAATGTTTTCAACGATCGTAAACAATTATTATTGATGCCATTTCTGATTCAAGTCAGGTAACATGATCAGCAAATGCAGGTTATTACAAGTATGTCAAATAATCCTGCTTGCCTACGTCTTGAACTTCGAACAAGCTTGGATATCATCATATCTGCATTTTGCGATTGTTTCAACTTATTTCATTTTTCTACAATAATTTAATCATCTATAGCCAATTGTGCTGAGAGAGAATAAGAAACTGATCATATTGTATTAATACACACATCAATCCAAAATTTGCTGCACAATTGTTTTCTGCTTACGCTTCGATCTTCTGCTGCATGCTCCATGCATATGTCGAATTGTAAGGCTGATCGATGATCAGTTCCAACTGAATCCATTCAGGTCCAGTTGTTTGCAACTCGCTGCACCATCGTTATTTTCTTGGTGGGTGTTAAGGTCTAATCTTGGTGTAGCAAAGTACGGCAATCTACAATCTCCAGAAACTTTTTCGTCCACTGCTAATTCCATACCTTCTGTTCTATTATTGCTGCTTCGATACTGGAACTGATCATTATCTGATTCTCTCCCCATTATTATTCTCTCAGGATAGATGCTGCTTCCATTTCTCGTTTCTCCTTCAACTCCAATGCTCATTGTTAAGTTGCCAGCAGTAGTACTTCTTTCTAATATATTCTTGCCCAAACGGTTGAGAAAATTATTATTATTATTCTTTTTCACCTCAGCTGCTGCGTCCTTGTTTGGTTCCATGAAAGTGTGGCCGCCATTAAAAGGTCTCGTTAAGCAGATGCCAGCACCAATTGGAATATTTTCCTGATCCCTTTGAGATCCCTCGCAGGATGTGAGGCTACTGTCCCTGGAACAGTCATTGGGTTGGTTGGTTCTTGTTCTGTTGATCTCGGGGATATTAAATGTGTTTAATTCCTTCAACTCTGAAAAAGCAGAAGTCAGACATTGAGAAGATACTTTGGACACTAGTTCTGTGAGTTGAACTTTGGCAGCTTCAAGACCTACTATTCCTAAATTCTGTCTTCCAAGCGTTTCCTGAGCTTTCTCAAGCACAGCCTGCAGGTATTTCCCTTGTGCCTCTATTCGGAGCTGCAAGTGTCTCTGAACCTGCAAGTGTCACAATTTTACCCATTTAAAAAAATGGAGATGACAATATAATTAGCATATATATATATATATACGAATGTTTTTTTATGCATGTTCCGTTGTGGACACACCTCAAGTTGTTCATTTAGTCTTCTCTGCACCTCAATCTGAATCTGCAACGCCTCGCTTATATGTAAATCTCTGGAAAAAGAGCATTGCTTTTTAGTATGTATATATTTTGAGGGATAAGTTCTCCAAATGGAAGAGGAAGCATGTGAACATGGTAATTATAATTAAAAAATTACTTGTTATTATTGGCTTGCTGCTGCAGCCCAAGGGTTAGATTGTTCATATGATTGTGGGTTCCATTTGCTTCAGAAAGTCTTTCTCCACTAACGGCACTTGCATTTGTTGCTGGTATGAATAAGATAATCATATATGTTCTTTGTAAGCAAAAAGTTAAGTTGATCTTAAATCATTGATCACAATTACATCAGATGAAATTGGAAAATAATATTGTTCTCTTACTGATTTTGTGTTGTGTTGCATTGCTACTTTGTCCATGCAGATTCTTGCTCAGTCTGTACTTCTGGGGACAAAAAGGAAAGGATCAATAATTTCCGGGTACTTATTCGTTTCATACAAGTTAAAGGGGAAGTAAAGATATTGAGTTTATATATAAAATAATGCTAACATCAGATGCAAAATTTCATCTACGAACGTGGGGAAGGTAAAGAAATTTATAAGTCCTCCATGTTTGATATCTCTTAAATCCATCCTATTTGAAATTTTTTTAATTAAACTTAAAAAACAAGATGAGATGATCAAATATTGAGATCACTCATGACAAGAAGTGTATAACTATATATAGAGAGAGAACTAGACTGGGATATAAAAAGCTTGCAATATTGTCAAATAATTAAGCGATAGAGATATTAAAAGTGTATAATTATACAGGCTAGTTGACTAATGAAATTTACCTGAAGATGGCTCTTAAGATGATATAAAGTAAGCCCTGGAATCCCCATGAGTTTCATTACTGTTTTTGGAGTTGCTTCTGCAGCAGAAAACGTTACACTTCAAATCAGCAAATCTAAAGTTCTAGGTTTTAACTACGGGATTATGATCCACCAGTGTGGTTATGTAAAATACTCACTGTCAGCTCCTCCCAGCTGGTTAACTGCTTCAATAAATCTGGCATGGAGATCTGGTGTCCATTTCAACCTGGGTTTAGCATCAGTTGAAAGAACAAGTCCAGAATCTCCAGACCCATTTCCACTTTGCAGGAACAAATGCCTCTCAGAAGGAATAGGCATTCTGCTGGAAGAAGAAGAAGAAGAACGGATGTTCTTTGCGTGATTCTGCTGATTATGATACATAGATCCCACCTACAAAAGCCACGAGTAAGCTTTCCGGTATTCAAAAACAAACCAACTTATAATAATCCGTCTTGCCGGAGACCAATCATTTTGTGCTGTTCATTACCTGTTGGACTCTATTCTCCGAAGCTCTTGGATACCTCTGATGAGAGACGTGGAAGTTCGTAATTCTCTAGTTTCAAGTATTGTTTCTATCCCTAATAATGATGATCTTCTAAACTTCTTCTGACAACTTGTGATCCTTGTCTACTTTCTTCTCTACACATTTTTTTTATCGGCAGAAAGCGTGCTCAAGCTGGTATTTATATTGAGAGCTGGAGGGGGAGTTTATTATAGTGCATAGAATCTTTGATAGAACCGATGGAAAACCCAAATTAATGCTTTGTTTTGCGATAACTTGAAAAATAGATTTTGTTCCCTCCTTCTTTTGTTCAATATTGTGGGCCCAGTTTTCTAGTTCAAATTTCCATTCTTAGACAGTGGTGTACCTTTGGAGCCTCTTCAGCAATACAACTTTCTTAAACACCTATCCTTTTAAAAAAAATTAATTTGTTCTCCTGGTAAAAGTAAGAATCATATTCCAAAATTTGAAGGAGAGTTCTTTGTTTTTTCCTCTCAATTAGTTGTAAGGAATATGATATTCCTCTCGACTTGGAAACACCAAAGCCCATCATATATATATATCTTTTTCCTTCTTTTTGACATGAAAAATCCTGAGAGGTTATTAGAACCCTGATTTTTATCCTTCCTCAAGTTAAATATTTCTATAAGCTGCATGATGGAAGAGCCATGCATGAAAGTAAGTGTTGATTGGTTGTATATTATGGAGAACTCAAAAGAAATATTCCAATTGACTAGAGCATCTTTAAAGCCTGCAGTAAACCATACAAGAGAAAAAAAAATAAAAAGAAAAAGAAAATGAAAGAAGATGCTTCCAGTGGTGCTATATGGAAGAGGTAAGGAATAGAATAAGAATACGTTCTTTTATGTCTCCTTCAATAAGCTTGGTACTTATTCAGCACCCCCACCTTATAAAATAGAATGAAAATGGGCCCTAAACCTGTCATTCTTTGGCCCAAAAACTCAGGGCCCATCCCTCCCTTGGTATCTTTAAGCAAAGAGCTGGGACCTGATTAAAAAAAAGCCAGAACCCAGAATAGTACTTGCAGCTAAAAACAGGACAACAGCAGAGGACCACTTGACTTACACATTGGCTTATGTAGCAGATTCCCTCGTAAGAATCACTCAATACAATTTAATTTCCATGATCATCTTTCTTTCTCTGGTTCTTCTTATCCATGCGTGCTGTTCTTAAGCATATAAGCATTATGCATATAGGGGGCCTAAATAATTTATAATCATGATGTATAATTTTTTTATATATTTCATGGCCTGAGAGAATTCATGCATATACCTTTCTAAACCACAAGGTTTGGGGTTGTGGGGGGGTGGGGGGGGAGAGGAAATACAAATAATTCATCAGAATCTGATTCATTTTTATAAGACAATGCATGTGTCTACTCATGCAGAACCGAGTTATTCAATCTGAAAGATGCAGTTTGTACACCAAGGTTGAGCGGTGTAAGTAACACTAGCTGATTAAAATTCCGGGAATATCATCGTTTAAATGATCAACAGCTAAGTTAATTATACATATAAGTAATTAAAGAACTTTTTATAAGAGAGAAGCTGAAGTAGAGGCTTAACTATAGACCGTATCTGATAATATGTTGATATCCATTCATGAGGTGCTAAAGAGATCTTGCAAAGAAAAGCATTATATAGGCAAGTTCTTAGTAACCATGAAAATAAAATGGAACAAGGATTCCTTGAACAGTATCTTCATATCACTTCTCCCTTTTCTTGTTCTTGATTCTGATGTGCAGGAATATTTAATGCGGCCAGGAGAATCTGTTGGGGAGCCTTTTGCTAAAGTTAAAGGCTTTAAAGCTGAGCTCCCGAGTAGTGTTCTGGCATGTGGATTAGAATAATTTGAGCAAGAGGATTGATCTTGTACTCTTTAGTCTTCATATCGAATGTGCTCCCTTAGATGGACTTAATTATACCACTTGGCAGATCCTCTTGTCTATATCATGATATGAGAAACTTATCATGACAGCTAGAAGAGTATACTTTATATAAAAAAATAGGGTAGCCCAGTATACAAGGCTCTCACCAAATAAGGTACAGAGAGAGAGAGATATATACAGCCTTACTTCTAAGTCACATTATAGTAACCTTATCGTTGCGCCAAGACTCACATTCCTTTTGGTATTCTAGCAAGTGGATGTCTAATAATAGTTTGGAACTACTTCCTATCCTTAATATAAGAGCTAATTGATTTTTTTTATAGATTAAATAAGCCAAATAAATATGTTGATTATAACTACTAGTTGACTAATTTAAGTAGATTAAAGAATATATAATATAATTTATCTTGACCGTATTTAGTCATAATTAGTTGATTTATTTGGCTTCCTTAATTTACTAAAAAAAGTTAACTAACTCTTATATTAAGGATAAGAGGGAGTATTTCAAAATATGTCTAGCTTACTATATTAGTTCTCATAAAACATTTGTTGAAGCTGTTAATTTGTAACAAATTGAAACTCTTTCAGATATTAAAAGCCTCAAATAATGCACATATAACTCTGCATGTAAGCTTCAGAGGAGTAAAATTATGGAGAAGATAAAACAGAGGGTGAAATTAGAAGAGTTAACTTTTCATATCTCTTTTTAACTGGTATTATTATTGATCTCACCGTTTAAGGTTCTGTCTGTTGGAATCAATGTTGTCTGAATGTTTTCAAAAGTACTCATAATTAACCATACATAGAAAATTTTGTTGGTACAATTTCCTTAACCATATCACATTCTTTTTATGGCTCAACGCATGCTTTTGTGCTGTTTGTATACATAATCACTGAAAAATATAAAAATGTCATAAGCAAAACCTTGCAGAATAAATTTGAGAGTCTCGTGTGTTTTTCAGGGACTATCTTTCCTCTAATTTCAGTCTTCATCTTTTTCTAAGAATTAAGAAAGATGAAATCACGTCTATATTTTATTAATATGCTTTCATTTATAGAGGATAAATACCATGATTACATCAAGGTGCAAACTAACCAAAAAAAGAACAAGAAGAAGAAAAATATCACAAAGTAATAACTGGGATATTGGGACCTATACACCAAGACCTAAAACCTCTAGTTAATAACCTTAGGAAAATGAGATAAACTAAAGGGTGTGTAGGCTCCTGCCAAGTGGGGTCTAGGGATAGATAGATGTATGTAATCTTATCAAAGTACTTGACAATCTATGAAAAGAAAAGTACAAAGGCAACAACAATAAACTAAGAGGGTGTTGGTAAACTTTTTTAAAGTGATTTTAAGTATGTGAGAGGAGTTTAGCATAAAAGTACTTTTGAAACTATAGTTTGAGAGTTTAACAAATAGGCCCTAAGAGTAAGAACAGAAGAGAAGCTGCTAAATAAGACCTACTACCTCTTTTTTATTGTGGGAAGACTCATTCTATTTGTTTTGATGTGTCCTCTGATTATAATTGGTAGCACATTTTCTAAAAAATTAATTTCTTCCCTCTTTACCCTCCTTTGCCAAGTAGTCTTTTTGGTGCTCTCAAATTGAGCTTTTCCCTTCTATTTATGTTGGTCTTTGTACAGAACAATGGAGGTTAGCTTATGCGAGTAATATCCAATTGCCTTCACTATTAATATGGTTGATGTCCCACTTAGGACTTGGAACATAAACTTTTGTTCTTCTATGTACTTATATCTCCTTTTTTTTTTTGTACAGATGTTATCTTAACATGGATAGATTCACTTCTGAGTGGAAGAAGAAACTTTAAATGAGAAACACAGGACAAAATACGAGAATCAACTTGCATTCTATTAATTTTGGTGGTCAATCATGAGCTAAGCCATTTTCTAGCAATGCTATTGGTTGCGATTTTGTTGATCACGCAGCACAGATGATGGCATTGACTCAAATTCAAAGCAAGAAATGACCACGGAATGATATTCTTGATGGGAAAAGGCAAATAATAATAATAATAAAAATAAAGCGGGGAAGTGGAAAGTTTCAAAGGTCTGTGGAATGTGAATATCAGAATCTTAACTCAAACTAAAGTCCATAGATCATATTCTTAAGCAAAGAATTTGGTTATTCTTCTTCTCCGGAAGCCACAAAAAATGGATACCTAATTCCCCACTCAACTTTTTACTTAATGTAATCAGATGCCCTTTCAGCATTCAATATTACTGTCATATCCTTAATAACGGGATTGCTATCATTTCTGGGAATTTCATGGTTTATTGATTGTTTATGATAATAATATGGGGTTGTCTTCAACCTTTTTCCCTGTCATTCATCTGGGAAGTGACCTGGTTGACATTTGCACTGGTCTCCTAGTTGATTGGTTTTTTAGTTGTCCCCTCCCACTTGGATAATTCCAGTATCTTTTCCACTTCTTATTCTCACCCTTCTATGTCATTGGCTGTTCTAAGATCCATGGAAGGAGCGTTGAATATGGCATGGGATATGATGAACTCAATACATCAAACTCACCTTAATCTTGAAGATTGATGAAACTATTGTCATATGAGTTGTCAGTTAGCTCATTTTTTATAAAACTGTCCAAGTTTCCACATGTGATGCGATCAGTTTTATGAGAAAACAGTACTTAGGTTGATAATCTAATTCCATATTTAGATTTGAAACTTGTTTTTTTTCTTATAATGACCAGGTGAATGAGTAAGTTGGATTCCTTTTTTGGTTAAAAAAAATTAGGTAAGTTGAATTCTGGAAACTCATTAGGGTCAAAGGTATGCCTCAAGACTTAAAGAGTATTTATAGAGGTACTTACAAATCGCCTACAAACAAAATTCTTACATTAATAACAGGATTTGAACTCACCATCACATGAGTTATAGGTTGGATTTTGATTGGGTGATTTTAATAGACACATGTTATTGGAAAAATCAGCCCATGGAGATACAAGCAAGAGAAGAATATGATTCCATGAAGATACAGTTGTAGGTTATACTGGTTGGCTGCTTCTTACCCCCACCCAAAGGATTTGCATGTCTAATATGGAATGGTTAAGAAATTGAAAACTCGATTTTGGAAGGTGTTCGCTAAAAAGTTGAGAGAGAGGTGGATTCCTTCTATGGTTGTGTTATACCAGAGGGAAAACAAATATTAGAATGAATAATTTGAATATATGTATTACTTAATACATTTCAGGTATGCCATCTTCATATCTTTTTTCTGACGTGGTAATTTGTTACCATACATGTGAATTTTTTTTTGGTGTGACATATTTTGTCATATATTGTATAAGTATGAAAAATAAGCCATATTTTTAATAACATGTGAATATTATAACTTCCTATTATTTGTTTATATTATCTTTTAAATTTTATTACATATAGTGTTTGATGTTGATATATAAAATATTTCGTTGATGCTACGCTTCCACATTCTGCATGGTCAATTATACATAAACTTCATCTACCTAGCTTTTACCATTTTATAATGGCACGTTGTGAATCAAACAGCAATTGGTTTTCGCAGCCATCTTAACTGTGCTGTCATTCTAGGGACAATAGGCATCAGGAATGATTTTGCCTACTGTGTCCTTCGCTGGGGTATTAAGCAGTATTAGAGATATGATGAGTGCCACGTGGTCAGATTTGACTTGGTCAAATTAGTATGATTAGTTGTTAATCCTATACACGTGGCTTAAGGGTGAGTTAGTTAACCAGACCCATATAATGTACTTAGTTAACCAGACCCATATAATGTACTCTACTCTTATTGAATGAATTCGAATGCGTTATTATCTTCTAATTCTTGACCAAAATCCCTTAGGCTTAGTGGCACAAGATATATCCTTAGTGATACTGTACTTATACTAAAGGCATATTTGTTAGGATAAATTTTTTTTATAGAAGTAAAAATATAAATAGAGTTTAACTGAAAATAAATTTTAAAAATTTATTTAGTATATTAGAAATGAGTATAGAATTGATGTATATTTTTTTTTATATTTTTATGATAAAATAATCTAAAATATTTTTTATAACTTGAGAAATGTCAAAATTATCTAAAAATTTTATAATTTAAAAATAAAATAATCTAAAATATTTCACTTTCATTTCTTCTATATCATTTCCCAATTTATTTTATAGAGTTAAAATGGCATAAAATATTAAAAATAAAAGTTAACTACCATTATACTAAAAAAATAATTAATTTTATTTCTATTTCCTCACTTCCATTGTACCAAATATACCCTTAAGTCTGGGATCAATCCTTAGTCTCATCAGGCTATATACGGCTACCGTCCAAATTTAAAAAAAAAAACACTATTTAATTCATGGATTATGGAATTTGCAATGTTAACTTTGGCCAGGGGATCATTTAATGGAGTTTTACCTTTTCAAAAGTTAAATCTGTTGTATCCCAAAAAAAACACAGTTAAATCTGTTATTCACCTTCAAATGAATCAAGATTCCACTTTTTTTATACAAACATTTACACTTTGACTCGACATTGAGTACGATAAAAAGGCCCAAATGCTTCTAACAGTGAATATATATATATATATAGCATTTCAACGAATTCCTTTGCAACGCATTACCTGATAGCTAGGGAAATTAAAAAGCCTGGAAAACTAATTGAAATATCAATGTAGCATTTTAACAATCAAAACCAGCTCATGGTCAGAAACCATAAAGCTCAGGCCATGAGGAAGCCCATCTTAAATTTGGGGTCATTAAAAGGAACCTCCTTTTAAAATGAGCAGTCATTTCCTCTGCTGATGCTTGTGTCATGTGGCCAAGAAAGTACAGTGAAGTGCACTCTACAAATCTGTATCAACATGGCATTGTCTGAAAATTCATGGCAGAAACACACTCTATATCATGTTCGTGTAGATTTCATCTTCTCTACGGATAATTGATTTCCTGCTTCTTTTTAGGGCACTGTCCCAGATGCGACGAGCATATTCACTCCCTTTTAACCGCATGATCAATATGGCGAACAAACAATAACGAAGCTCGGAAACTGATTACACCCAATATTAGGAAGAACGCATAACACATGCATCCATTATAGCCAATAAAGAAAGATAGCTGCATGAAGCCACTCATATTGGATCTCATATAGAAGTAGATGCTATACAAGAACATAAAAATGGCCGTTGAGCCCCCACACAGCACAGATCTGCATCCACCAGAAAAGAGAGAAAAATGTCATTAAAAATATGCAGCAAAAGAACTTACACACTGAACCTGCAATAGTATTAATGAAATGGCCTTTGCCTCATTCAGAAAGGTGCCTGTTGATGTTTATCGATTTTACTTTTCTTGAATTTTTAATTTAAGAAAAAAGAAGAAAATCAGACAGCCAATAAATAATGAAAATATTTTCCTAGCGAGATACTGTCTAATAACATGCTTGCATCCAATCTAACCCTATCACCAAATAACAGTATCAATATTAAAGCAACCGAATCTTGATGGTCACGAAAAAGTTTTTATAGCCATACACGCCAGTCTGCAATCTAAACATTGAGGATTAATTATTTGTAGTGCCAGTCTGCAATCTAAACACAAATGCAGTTTCGAAAAATTTGAAATCTGAACTTCATTTAATTTAAGACTAGGATATCTTCATGGCATATAAAAAGGGAGAAGAGTAAGGGGAAGGGGAAGGAGAGCGGTTAATGGAAGCTAACGCTGGTGTTGTAGCACAACATACCTCCACCACCATTCATGGTCTTCCACGGATATTTGTATGTATGTCAAACCAATATTGACGAGTGCAGTGATCAGAATAACAGTAATGAAGGTGACAAACAAAATGCCAGGAAGAGTGTATATTTTGTAGCCCCACATACTTGCATACAACTGGTGTAATTGAAGGACAACAGCACCAAAAGGTACAAGACCCCCAATAAACATTAGACAGGGTGTTCTCCTATACCAAGCAAGCCATTGAATCTCCCTAGGATGTCTCCTTGAAGTAGAGGGGACTTGAAATTCAGGTCTAAACCGATATCCAATCACTCCACCAAGCGCAAGCAGTGGGATCACAAGAAATATAAATAAAATAAGAATCACGACAATAGAGCCAAATGGAAGGGCAGTTGTGGCCCCATAAGATAACGCAATGGTGTTGAGGACGGACGCTGTAACAAACACTGGTCCAGTGTACAGTAATCCTGATAGAATAACACTCTTTTCCTGGAAATGTAACCAAGTCAATGAATATTTGTTGAAAAGTAAAAATTAAAATTAAACATAAAGAACTATCATGTGGAAATTCATATAGAATTACCCATCCATTCTGAGCAAACTGGGCATGGAAAGATGATGCTGAGTACCCGGCAAGAGTAGAAGAAAGAACATACAGAAGGACAAGATAGTTTAGTAGTCTTCCACGATTGTAGGGATAGAGGGTGCCAACACATGCTAGAAACAGTAATATACAAACCCTGAGGGAAAGGGGAAAATAATTAAATTAAAATGGGGGACAAAATAGTGAACTTTTTCAGCTGTAAATTTTTTCGTATCATATAACATAAATGAACAGTAAAATGACTTGTTCGTTTATTAAAACCGAAAAGTCCACCACTCTGAACGCATTACACAAAAATCAATTTTGAAATGAAGCTTCTGTCAAGACAATCAATATTCATGATTTACATACCACTTCAATAGAACCTTTATGCACACTTTATAAATAGGAAATCATGAGGAAGATGTAATAAACTAGACCCTATGCTGCCAGATTAGGTTTGACGAACACCATCTAACAAAGGCTGCAAAGGTCCCAGTTAACATCAACTGGTCAATAGTGACTTCTTAACAAAATAAGGATTCAAAGTCTGCCTCCAGTTAGTTTACGAATTATATGGTAGGAAGAGCTAGTCATTGATTTAGCTGAGTCTGACAGCAAAATATATGCAGAGAATCAGAATAAGGCATGGCTGAACCACAAACATGAGCATAAAAGACGTTATTGATCATTCCAGTCAGAAAAAACATAACTAAGGTCAAAGGAAACCGCTATTGGCTTTCAGTATTGCACAGAATTTTAGGTTTGGATTGCTAATGGATTTATTGACAGCAGAATAAACAAAACCAGTTGTCATGCACCTGTACGCATTGTATTCATGATTATGCAATGAGGAACAAGTGATTTGAACATCAAAGTAGCTTACAAGATTAGCAATTGGGTACCCGTCCCCAGGACAGCAAAAAATAAGGATGAGTTGGGAGGTTGTCGAAACGCATCACCATGAATATACTTCCAACCAACCTCTTTATCATCTTCATGATTTGCAGTAGAAAATCTACATTGTCAACAAAATTAGGTTAACAAATAAAAGCAACCAGGCTAAAATTTCGCTTTCGTATAATTATGAACAAAGAAAACTACCTTTTCAAATCACTCTTCAGATGCCGCATATAAAGCACTGTAAGCAAGCCCATCAGTAGAAAAATGATGACAATTGAGCTGACAAATGAGAACCAATGAACTTTTTGATAAATAGGCAGCAGTGAAGTTCTTGAATATCTGTCCATCCTGTTCTCAAAATGTGTAGAAGTGGTGTTCCAGATAACTGAATAAGTGAACTTAACATCAACATCAGCATTTTCTGTTATGTCTACGGCAAGATTTGGATCACCAAACGCATTTATTTCTATGACTTGATTTCCATTGTAAAGGACATCAAACTGAACATGTTTAAAAAGGTAATACTTAGGGCCCTTGCCACCAACAGCCCAACTTTCCTCTTCAACTCTACCAATGAAACCCCATAACGGAAGATCATCAAGGTACATCTGGAAGTAAAATTCATCGATTATTGCCCGCTTGAACTTTGCAACTTCATCAATTGTAAGCTTCTTTTGACACAAGGTCTCACCAATTTTATGCTTCCGGAATTTCAACTGATATAAAGTGTTGCTCAAGCGATCACCATTCAAAACTTCTCCAAGGGATTCTTTCTTTCTAATTATTGGGTCTGTGAACACAAAAGTTAATATAAATTGCCTAGCTCCATGTTGCTCGAACAAAATGACTAATATGTTTTGAGCTTTAACACCGTGAAACTGATGGCTTATATTTTATTTTATTTTTTTGAAATGACAATCATGGCCTATTCACCTCTGACAGTGACTTTATCTAATAAGGTTCATAAACGCTTAAATAAGAAAAATCTCACGCCTCCGACTATGTGCTTCTGTATTCCCGAGATCATCAATCTACATGGATTCCCCAATAATAAGGAAGGTAAATGATAGAGATGACAGAATCAGACTGATGTTTTAGGCTATATCCTACTCACTGGCTTCTCTACTTTGTATAGCCAAGCTATATCTATATCTACACTAAACACCGAATCTTATTGATGCTTCAGCTAAGTGCATTGAGCATTGATCGATATAATTAATGTACTGACCTGGGCGGCAGAATGGCAGATCATAGTATTCGTATGTCTCACTGCAGGACAGCAGTTGCAATACAATAACAAATTAGGGGGAATCGAACCTCGAAGAAAAACAATCCGACATAAAATTAAAAAAATATAAAAAGGATTTCCCACACAACAAAATGAGGGTACCTGGGATTGTTGAGGGGACCCACTTTATTGACAAACAAAGGGATGGGATCGCCAACATTGTACCGGCGATCCGCCGGAGACGCTGCGACGGGAGGAGCCGATAAAACGAGGGCTGTACATAGGAGCAGAAGGCATAGGACTGGAAACACTTGAGTCATCGATGCTGATGCTGATGCTGATGCTGAAGCTGAAGAAGGAGAAACACACTCAGAACTGAAAACGAATCCCAGATTCAGTGTCGACGAAGTCAAACCCAAATCACACCATGACCGTGCAATCAGCCACGGCGAGTAACCTTTCTTCTTGCCGCCAAAACGGCAAACGACAGCTTGAGAAAGTAAACGACATAGGAGAACCCGCGCTGTCAAACTATTAAAAGTATGGTGGGGTAAAAACTAAAAAGGGCCCGACTAGTACTTTTCGTAAAGATAAGAAAGAGGAGATAACAGTGACAATCAATTATATTAATTAAATTAATTAATATTATATATTTTTTTAAAATATTATAATCATATTTTTTAATTTTTTTTCTTATTTTTATTTAATTATTATTAAGATAATATTAATATAAATAATTTAAAAAATAATAATAAATATAAAAAATATATTTTGTATATAAAATCAAAAATAACTCCCTAAATACATTACATTCCCAAATTGATTAACAGTCCAACTAATTACTTCTACATAGTAGGAGCCAATATTGAAGTGAACTTTTTTATATGTAAATAAAATTTAAGTGAGTTTAATCTTTAGATCTCAATAAGATTTAGTTACTCAAAAAAAATTTATAAAAATTACATATTATATATCATTGAGATAATTATATTAATAATATAATTTAAATTTATAGTCTTATACTATAACTAACTCCTTACAAATTAAAATAATAATTTTTTTCTTTTGGGTTAAAATTTTTTAGAAAGGGATTGGACTCACCCATAATCTAAGGGTAGGGCGAAGTCTTTTTCCCTCCTAGGTAATATTAATGTCGGGTAAGGTGAACTGTCTATTGCCCTAAAGTGTAAATCTAAATACCTAAAAGCTAGAATACCTTTCCAAATACTGTGACTGAAATTATAATAAAACGGTACTCTCTAGAGATTGAATATGTTTTAAATAGTCACATGTCTTATTCTTTTATCAGTTGAATCTATAAACTATTGGTCAAATTAAAATAATAATATTTGTTAGTAAGTGAACATTAAGAACTCTGTTCAAAGAGTCACAAACAGAGGAAGGCTTGTGCAGCAGCCCATATCCGTTGAGCCTCGTGCAATTGTGGTTTGGCCCAAAGGATCAATATTTTCAAACATATGGTGACATACCAACATAGCTTTGGTAACTAATGGGGATAATCTGAATAATAAGTAGTTATATATTATTTAAATAAAATTTTGAGTTTGAGTCTTGACATATACAAAAAATCCCTATTGAAAGATTCACCTACTATAGCCAGATACACGATACGGGTTGAATTTGAATATAATTGAGATAAAATTCTAGTGAATCGAGTGGGCAACAAAAAAAACATAGCTTTTGTATAGCTAGTATGAGTATTTTAAATATAATGATATGGATTTTAATTGGATTATGTATATAAAAAAATATTTTGTTAAGAAAGATAAAATACACTATGATAATCTCTATATTTAAAAAAAATAATCTTTAAATTATTTGTTAAAGATAATGTCTAGTCTTAAAAAGACATACAGTGATATGTTATGTGATGTGACCAAAAAAGAAAATAAATCATGTGACATATATAATTTTATAGTCAGACAACTTTTGTTTGTACTCTAAGGACTTATTTGGCTAAACTTTTAGAAAATAGTTTATAGAAGGAAAAAAAGACTTTTGGATAGTTTCTAGAAAAAAAGTTTCTTAAAAAGAACTTATAGAAAAAAATAATTATGAATAAATGAGTGTTTGTATGTTTATTATCAGAAGAATTTTTATTATTGGTAAATTACTAGAAATGTATGATTTTATTAAAAAAAATCTATTTTCTTTTTTTCTCCCTCTCTCTCTCCTATTGTTTTCCACTGATGAAGATAGCGATGAATATAGAACGTGACCTCAACCAGTGACAATGACCATTGACGAGGAGAGCAACAGACCTACGGTGACTAGTGCGCAGACGGAGCCCTGACGTCAACCTCTGCGACAACATTTTTGTGCACAGATGGGGGAGAAGACCCAATGATGATGGAGACCCTCCTCCATGAAGTCTACTTTTCTCTTTGGTGATAATGACACTACGGCTGAGCAATGGGCGGGGCAGGCTGGCCCAATGGTCAACCCGTGCCCCATCCCATTTAAGCCCGTATTAAACGGGTTGAGCTAAACTCGTTTGGGTTCCAATGGGCATGGGCAACCCGTTTATCAAAGATAAAAATATTTTTTTATTTAAACCCATTTGAAATTCTAATAACAATAAAAATAAAACAACAATAGTGCACATATGATATGATTGTTTATCCTAAAATCAAAAAATAAAATACTATAATAATAACTACAAATTTATAACCACACAGTCCACAATGCTCACATAATATAATCATTCATAATCTTAATTATTCAATTAGATTATGATTATACATCATCTACATTATATTTACTTATGATAGTTGTAGATATAACTGCCTCTACTTCTACAAAATAAATTTTAAAAAGTATATTCGTATGTAATAAAAATAAATTTAAATAAATATAATAAATTAATAAAAATATATATGTGCGGGCTATGGGCTGACAATTATTTTACTACTTGAACCCGTTTAAACCCGCCCGTTATGGGCCTATTTTGGGCGGGCTTATACGGGTAAAATAATAGGTGGTTAAGGGCTTTTTGCTCTCCCATAAATGATGCTCCTCTATCCCAACAATGGAGATAGCGACCATAGATGGAGGAAAAGAGGGCGATGGAAGCAGAGCTGAATCACATAGAATAAGAGAGAGAAAAGGGAGAATAGAAGAGAGGGGGTGTGGGAAAAAATATGGGATAAAATAGTAATTGGGTAGTTTATAATCTCTTTTACTGTTCCAGAAAGTAATCTTAATAACTTATATAAAACTTTAATTTTAAACTATAGTTTGATCTAAAAGTTATTTTAAATAAATATAACTGTTTATTTTAAAAAAATTTTAAATAAAAATTTGTGCCAAAGCCCGTTTTAAAATTTTAGTTTTCTTATTTATCAAACAGGCACTAATTATTAAGCTGTAAAGCAATGTATGTAACAGTGAGGAGAGATGTGAGCCACGAACAAGTTATTTGGGGGTAGTCTGGCGGCTTATAAATGGAGAGATTGAAAGCAAAACACAGAGATTCCACAAGGGGCAACTTCTTGTGCCCCCATTTCCATGTGGAAGCAAACATGACTAATTCTTGTAATTAATTACTTCTACCGTCTCTACCACCATCCTAATTAATTAAAGCAATCCTTGTAATTAATGGGTGCCACTCACTTATTTAACCCACATTAATTCCATTCCAATATTGGCAATTTCTTCATGTTTTCTTGCTTTTGGGTTTTATTATACCTACCTACATTGTTTTCATTAATTCCGTATTCCTCAAAATCTCACTGTTATATTTTAATTACTCTCTCTCCATTGACTTTTATAAGACACAATTAATTGGATCACGTGGATAAAAAAATTGGTTAAAATTGAGTAGAAACAAATAGACAGTAAATATGTGAAAAAGAGAACTTGTAGTTGAGAGGTGAAAATTAAGTTAAAGGTTAAAATTAAATACTACAATCGAGTTAGTTGGAGGGTTGGATATTTAATCATAAATATGATATTTTTATCAATTTTATATTTAATATTAATTATTTTTTTAAAATTAATTTATTTAATTTATAAATTGATATATAATCCTATATTATACATGAGTATTTTATAAATATCGTATCATATTTATTATAACTAACTTATTTATTTAATTTTTTAATATATATAAATTAGTTAAATATATATTATATTAAGAATAATATGAGCAGTTAGTCAGGGATAAAATAAAAAATTAACAATTTTTTTAAATAATTTATAAATATCTCTTATAAAAAAAACATATTATATGAAAAAATTATTTCTTATGGAAAAAAGTACAAAGAGAATAATAAATTAAATACATATTAAATTTATCATTTTGTCAAAATAACTTTAACCAATTTTATAGGACTAGCCTTAATATTGTATATTTTTAATTCATTTTTTAATGAGTCCTCGTGTAACTTAATATATTCTAATGCTCAATTGTACTGGACTCATCAAACGTTTTATTGGCAATCATGGACAACTATGTATGTATGTTTATACAAAAATTTTTAGTAGGAGTTAGAATCACTCATAATCTAAAGATAAAGTCTTTATTCTTTCTAAACAATACTAATATTAAATAAGATAAACTGTCAAATACTTTCAAATATAAAATTAAATACCTAATAGTTATGATATCTCCTTAAATATCGTGATTAGAACCATAATAAACTAGTACTCTCTAAAAATAGAACACACTTTAAATAGTAATATATCTCACTCTTATATCAATTAAACTCGCAAACCAACGGCTGATTTTAATCATATAATACCAAAACCTTTTCACCGAGAGAATATTGGTATGACAATATTTAAACTGATCGACCTCACTCACTATTGATGCAAAATTGGAAAATATTATGAAGAAAAATGAACTTACTTAATTACTACTTTCATATACTTCAATTGCTTAGACGGCAAGTAATGACTTAACATGGTTGAACATAATCTTCAAAGGAATAATTAATTCTAGGTTTTTGATTCCGACCAATCACCTCTCTCGTAATGCTTTGGGAACTATCGTCCCAGTTGATTACGCCTTAAGGGAATGAAATGCCTTCTTTTAATTTTTATGGACTCTCTTCCTTAAAACCTTCCCAACCACCATTCCCTTTCTCTTGGTGATGAACACTTTTTTTTTTTATAGTAAAATTCAAATGGCATATCCTAATCCAATAGCTAAAAATTAATTATTCTTAAAAATAAAAATTATCAAAATAAATTTTGTCACTTTTAACAAATATTTTTCTATATACATAAATTAATTCTAATATAAGATATTATGTCTAAATGATACAGCTATTCATCAACTATATCAAATTTTATTAGTAACTTCAGTGAATACCTTTTACAATACAAATGCATGTTAATCTCGTACAACATTCTATATATATATGTACGTATATATACATATTATCTAAATCCACACAACAACCTATGAAGGCTCTTATATATGTTAATCTGAACCAAATGACCTTTTTAAAAGTTTAATCATTGATCCTTTAGAACCATACAAGATAATCATAATGGTAGGAGGCATATATATCATTACCCATATATATATATATATAATTTCTGCTCTCTCTCTCCGTTCATTGTACTTGCGTAAAGGCCAGACGAATAATGGTACAAAAAACCTCAAGTTGTTTGTAAAAATATATAATACCTAATATTTTGACAAGCCTCTGACTCTGCGACAAATAAAAACCACATATTCATGATGACACATTGTACCATACACACACTCACACACATGTTGTTGTACCATACACACACTCACACACATGTTGTAGCTCTCTCTGCAAACACACACACACACACATGTTTGTAGCAGATATAAGCAGGAAAGAGAATTAAACGTGGCAGAGTTTTAGGTAATGACAAGGAGCAGATGTTGACTCATCAACAAAGGAGATGATACCAAACTCATCCATCTCTCAAAGCATATGGATTATATACACGAAGTGGGCGTGCTTGTGCTTGTGCACTATTATTCTAATCTTTTGATTCATCAAATGGGTTCATCAACACATACAAGCATATATATATATATATAATAACTTTAATACATATATATAATAATTTGATCTTAAACAAAACGTGTGGAGTGAAAATGTATTATCCCTTGCCTATAAAGAGATAAAAATAAGAGATCTTTAGATTGATTTTTTTTTTCATCTTTAATTGTCATGGTTATAAAAAATTTGTATATGATCGTCACACAAAATAAACAAATATATATATGACTTTTTGTCAGTGAAGTACATGCAGACATGAAGTCCTTTGGCCCCTCACCCCCATGAAAGAACCAATAAGAAAACTCAGACGGTTAGAGGGGAAGAGAGAGAGAGTGGAGTAGGAATAATTGATTCTAGTGGGTTCCTTCTCACTTCAAATTTTAATATTTTATTTCCTTTTTAATTTAATTCTTAAAAAAATTGATTCCCTGCTCCAAATTAGTTTGGACACACACACTCTCATATATATATATGTGTGTGTGTGTGTTTATTTGTCTTAATTTTACTTCATTTTTTATTTTTTTATTGACAAGAACTTTATATACCAAACAAAAATATGATATTTCATATTTCTCAATTGTATTATTCCACTCCATTACAACGAAATTATTATTATTATTAGGGTTAATATAATTTTTAAACTCTTAAATTTGTTCTCATTCTAATTTTGGATTTTTAAATTTTTTTCCTGTCCAAAATTGATTCCTATAGTTCAATAAAAATTTAGAGTATTTTACCACTTTAAAAACTAAAACCTGAAATTTGAGAGACTTAAAGCTAAAATTCATGTAAACTTAAAGATTAAAGATTTTATTGAACCTTATTATTATTATATTTAAGAGAAATTCAATTATCACATATCTGAAAGATTACTCCTACTAGTTTTATTTCTTCTGCTGCTTGTTACAAACCCCACAAGCACAGAGAGGCAGAGATGATAAGGCTGCTAGGAGAAGATCTTGGGCATCACTGAATGAATGAGAGTTATATATGTATATGAAATAATGAAATAAAAAGGAAGCCGGAGGGACTAACCAATAATCAGCTTTCTTCGCTGATAAGGAGAAAAGAAAGGAATAGAGACAAGCCATGGAGGATAAAAAAGAAATTTGAGAAAAGGACTCCACCCTCTTTGTAGCAACCTGAAAAGATACTACTTTGACAAGAAAGCTTCGATCTTTCTTTCTTTCCTCTGCTCCTCTCTGATTCTATTGCTTATATATCCTCACATTACCACACAAAAAACAGAGGTAATTAAATTCAACCACCACCATGAATTCTTTCTGGGTAAACAGTTTTTTCTGGTTCTTCTCTGTTTTTTTTTTGTGGTTCATTTAATTCTGCAAAATGCCAACTTTCTTTAGCTTTGGTTTCAGGAAAAAGAAAGAGAATGGTCTGAAGAGCTTTGCATGGCGACCCACAGAATGGGAGAAACTGGTTTATCTGACTCAGGGCCTTCAACTTCAAGTCACCATACTGCTCCTTATGGGCTTCTTCATGGGATTACTTCTCCTTCATCCGCCTTAATGTAAATTTTTTCCTGATAGTTTTCTCCTTTTTCCTTACATGATGACTTGGGTTTAATCCATCTTTTTGTTTGTTTTTTCTTAGAAATCAAGGATCTGGTTTTTACTTTGGAGGATTGGAAGAGGCAATTCTGCAAGGAGTGAAGATTAGGAATGAAGAAACCAAAGCATGTATGGTTAATGGTTCTCTTCTCTTCTCTTTCTTTCTTTCTTTTTGACGTTAAAAGCTAAATCCATGACTTGATTTTCTGATGGCTCTGTAACTGCTGAGAAGAGGATTAGGTTCATCCAAATTTTTGATATACTTGAAGAAAATCATCTTTTATAAATTTTGGTGATCCTCTTTGACACTCTGCTTTGGTGATTTCTTGCAGCTTTATTAACAGGCAAGCCTGCAACTACACTAGAAATGTTCCCTTCATGGCCCATGAGATTCCAGCACACCCCAAGAGATCAAGTAACTCACTTTCTTTTTGACCACAAATAAAAAAAACGGTTTCATTTTTTTCAGAAGTTGACATGTGAAAGTATTAAGCTTCATATTGTGCTGAAACAGGGTGGTTCAAAATCTGGAGGAGAGAGCACTGATGATTCAGGATCAGGACTGAATACTACTATTTCAAGTAAAGCAGAAGCACAGTTTGAACCAGAATCTGAATCTGCCATAAGTAAAAAAGCATCTTGCTCAGATTATCATCAGGCTTATCAGCAGCAGAAACTGCAGCAGCTACAGCAACTAGAACAGGAGATGGCAAGTGATATCTCAAGATGCCAAACACTGAATCAGAATCAGAATCAGAATCAGAATCAGAATCAGAATCAGAATCAATCAACTACTAAACCATTTCATCTGGCAAAGGTACTTACTTAATTATGACCATTCATTATTTTCCATAATCCATAATTAATCTCCCACTTATCTTCTTCAGTTCTTCCTCTGTAACCCCCAGAACCCGGAAAAAAAGTTGGCCCCATTAATATTATTAGTACTGCTTCTGTCCCTCTCTCTCTATATCTTCATAAAGGAGCAGCGCAGATCCCAATATCTCTCAGAAAATCAAAGGAAAACGGTGGTTTTCTGACTTCTGATATGATCCCTGAGAGAGAGAGAGAGAGATGAGTGCAGACGAAATTATAATTTGATTTTCTTTAAAAGGAGAAAAATAGAAAAGAAATAAGCAGAGAGAATCTTGTCAACACTCGTCAAATTTGTCATTATAAAAGTTGGAGTTATCCTTTTCATCCGTCCGGGTAAAGTCAGAGAGAACTTGTGTTTTTTCTGGAGTTTGAATTGAATCCTCAACCACATTAAACAATGGCATCAGATGATAATGATGATTTTGGCTACCCATATCATATCGATGATTATTGTTGCATGCCTCATCAAGAGGAATACCACAACGCAAATTCTGTGAGCACCCTTCATAACCCGTCAGCTTCCATATTCTGACTTTGAAATTTTATCTCTCTTTAATCCTTGCTCTGCTCAGTTCTAAGCTTCTGGGAACTTAGCTAAGGTTGTTGAACAGATCTCTGCGTTAAACACTTGAACGAGATCTGAGTCATTCTTTTCATTTTCTCACATCTCTTCCACTGAATAACGTTACTATATATATATATATATATATATATATATATTCCTCACTTTTTGAACTTCTCTGAAGAAATTGGGTTGTTTACGTGCGTTTTGCAGAGGAAAGGAGGGCGTTCTACATCAGAGAAGCAACTTGATCCAAAGGCATTTGTTGAATTATGACAATAAAAAAATTCAACTTTTTCTTTATTTATAAAAGAAAAAAGATCAACTAATGTTTGCTTGGTTGGTTTCAGACATTGAGGCGTCTAGCTCAAAACAGGGAGGCAGCAAGGAAAAGCCGTCTCAGAAAAAAGGTATCCCACAAATCCCGGTACTATAGAACTATAGTGAAAGCTAGCAAATGGAAAAAAACTGAGTTATGTTTCGTTTTGCATATATCCAAACAGGCTTACGTACAGCAGCTAGAGTCCAGTAGAATAAAGCTTTCCCAGCTGGAACAAGATCTTCAAAGAGCACGCTCTCAGGTTTTTGAAGAAAATCATCATCCATTAATTATTAATCCATGCATCAAATAATAATTGCAGAATTTGTATAAAATGTGGTTTTCTTTTTGTGTGGTTTTGTTTAATAGGGACTATTGATTGGCTGTGGTGGGGCTACTGCAAGCACTAATATAAGTTCCGGTGAGTTTAAATGTCCCTCTAATTTAATTTCCGAATTTCGTTTTTTTAATTCGTAAAGTTTTATATGAAACTGTTATATGTTGAGGAATAATAATCTAATAATTACCAAAAAAGGGAAAAAAATTCAGAACCCATTTCAGGAAATGTGCCAAAGTATGTGGGGGGAGAGATATTTTAAGGAAGATTACTGTGATAGATATTAGATAATATGATTGAGATGAGGATTTTAGAGTGCTGGCTTTTCTAAACATAATAAAGTAAGCTATTGTTTACTTTAATTTACTTTTCAGAGAATTATTGATTTCATACGGTACTGTTGCATTCCTCTTTTGGTAAAACAAATAACAAACTTTAAAGGTAGATGAAGAAAAAGCTTCCTCATCATTTCACCAATTAGGAAAAACCAAGTTCATAGGAACAGATAATACCACCATGATAATGATAAAAATACTAATATGCACTCACAGAATAATAATGCACTTTTCTTGGATAGGGGACCAAATAGAAACCATGAATATGACAATTTTATGGAGTATGGTACCGCATCAATTTCATAGAGGCCACGTGGCATTGCTTGCCAAATCAACAACACTAGTAGTGGAAGTACGTAATAATAATCTAAATCTTCATATATTCATGGGAACAATAATAAGTAAAACATAATAATAACTTACAAAGCAAAGAATTCATAATTTCTTAGTTCATAATTAGTAATAAAAAGATTATGAGCGATGGATATGTATAGGTGCAGCAATATTTGACATGGAATATGGGAGATGGTTGGAAGAAGACCAGCAGCAGATGGAGGAGCTGCGGCGGAGATTGGAGGCAGCGGTGCCGGACGATGAACTGAGAGTGATGGTGGAGAGTTATCTGAGACACTACGACGAGATCTTTGAACTGAAGGGAGTGGCGGCAAAATCAGACGTGTTTCACGTCATGAACGGAATGTGGACCACCCCTGCCGAGCGTTGCTTCCTCTGGATCGCCGGCTTCAGGCCCTCCGATCTCATCGGGGTACGTTACCTAAAAACTAAAACCTCTCTCTCTCTCTATATATATATAGGTAATGATTAATGAGTGGGTGTTATTGTGAACAGATGTTGATACAGCAGTTAGAGCCGGTGGCGGAGCAGCAAATACTGAGGATGTGTGAGCTGAGGCAGTCGACACAGGAATCGGAGGAGGCTCTGACTCAAGGGCTCGACCAGCTTCAGCATTCTCTCCTTCACACCGTCGTCGGAGGCCTCACCGTCGACGGCGTTCATCAGATGTTTCTGGCTATGACCAAGCTTTCGAATCTTGAAGCCTTTATACGCCAGGTACTCTATCTACCTTAAACCTAGCTATCTCTACTAGTAGCTACCTATTAGCTAGGGCTTCATATATATTTGACTTAAAAGGCAAAGCTTACTTAGCCTCAGGTGATATCTGTGTTGCCAATGGCCCGCCCACCCACACAGTTATCCATTACGTGCCCATCGTTCTTTCTTTTTCTAGACTCAGGTACTCTTGCAAGCTTACATATAAGATATTAACAAATAATCCTTCCTCAATTTATTTATTGATATAAGATTTAGCTAGTTTATATATATATATATATATTCATTTTGCCTAACTAGTCTACTAACTACTCGCGTTGAATATAGCTCTGATCTTTCCCCTCGCTTCATGAGTAGAAAAACATAGTTCACATGCGCTGGCACACAAAATTAAATTAGGTACACATTTATCCCAATTGTTATCTGCCTTTAGGTCTTTGATGATAATCATGGCTTGGCCAATTCCATGCATGTAATATAGTAATCTGTATTCCATCAACACATCCATCACGTACGTTTATCTATCCCTAACAACAAATTAAAGTGTGAATTTTGTCTGCTGACACGTCTCTTAAGAAGTATGGATATCATTAACACAAGTAATTATACTGATGACATATTGATTTTTTAAAGCTTTTCTGCTACATAGCATGCCTCTCTTCTCAGAATCCTTATTTAGATTGGCAAGAGTTGTTATTTGTTGGGGATGAAATAATATTTGCTTTGCTAGATTCTGGGTGTCGCTCAAAGATTGCAAGTTGCTTTCTTTTCTCAATTATAAATTAAATAAGTGTATTAATCAGAAGTTGGTATTGAAAGTGATGTGCTAAACTTGGACTTTTGTATCAAGGCGTTAAAGGTCAATTTCCCCAAAAATGATTACTAATTAATTATTTCTAGGATTATTCAAAAAAAATATTATTTCCAGTCTATAATGCATGAGAAACAGTCCAAAGTCATAGATAAGACAATGCCATCTGTTTCAACCCCTTTGAACTTAATTAAAACCAAATGGCGCTTAAAGAGCCCATGTGTAAGGTATATATATAGTTGGACTTTGCTTATACTTATATCCATAAAGAAACTAAAAGAAAATATCAATAATTATATAGTTGTTTAATGTCTAATATGGTTGACTACTTATAGATTAATTTGGTAAATTTTGAACTGACTGAATTATTATCCATGCATGTTGATGAATTGAAGGCTGATAATTTGAGACAGCAAACACTTCACCAATTGTGTCGACTCCTAACAGTTCGTCAAGCAGCAAAATCTTTTCTTGTGATTGGAGAATACTATGGTCGTCTTCGAGCTCTTGGTTCTCTTTGGGCATCCCGACCACGAGAGTAAGATCTCTCTCTCATTATATACTTTCTTTTTATTTTTTAATTATACTCTATCCTATTCTTAATATAAGAACTAATTAAATTTTTTTTAGATAAATTAAGAAAGTTAAATAAATTAATTAATTATATCTAAATTTATCCTTTAAGACAAATTTATATTGTATACTCTTTAATTTATAGTTGAATAACTTTTATATTAGTTATAGTTAATTGATTTAATTTATTTATTTTCTTTAATCTATTAAAAAAATCAATTAAATCTTATTTATTAAGTAGTAGTTTTGAAGAATAATATATAGAGTATAATATGTTATTGTGTATTGTATTATTGTAACAGGGCATTGATCAACGATGAGACATGCCACCAAATAGCAACGACCATGCCAATAGTTCAGTCTTTCCAGAATCATTTCTCCAGTTTCTGATAACATACGAAACCATTATTTTAATTAGCCTGAAAGTCGTGTTTGTTTCGAGTGAACATGTATTTCTATATATTTTGCTTCTTCTTCTTTTTAGCATTATATTGAATTCACCCTCTTCTATCCTTATATATATGTTTGTAAATGTAGCTAGATCGAGAATTTCATGTGCTTGACGAGGAAGAAGCTTCTTTTTGCTAAAAACAAGTACAGTTTAAACAACTAATCCATGAGGAGGAGGTGAGATTAATTATATATGTAGACAACTTATACGTATTTATATAAAATTAATGCCATCTCTCGTGTGTGTGCTTATTGCCTTCTTTTTCTTCTACTTTTTGCTTTCCTTTCGTATGAACCATACTTGTGCGCAGAGAGATCTAGAGAGAGAGGTGGCTACAACTTGCATGGCATTATACAAAGTGGTTGCACGTTAATTAGGGTTAAGTAGTTAATTACGATCTAATCGTTGGCTTGCAAATGCTGGATCTATCAAGATCTTGATTTACATATTTGTTTAACACAGATTTGTCTTCTTCTTCTTCTTCTTTTTTAAACTACTTAGATTGAGAGTTATATTTTGTCATATATATAAAACCTTAATACATTTTATATTTAAAATTTATCATTTTAGTAAGATCATATAATATTTATTATTATTTATTTATTTATTTAATTTATTAATTTATTTAAATTAATCGAAAGATCATAGGGAGTATTTTATGCTCATATTACTTTTGGATCCATTATGAATAATATAAAGGAATTTAAATAATTGGGAAGAATAGGGATATATATATATATAGGTCATGATCTGGGTGTTATATTAATCATTATTCCTTTTTTAAGAGAATATATATAATAATACAAGGACAACGCAACATGGCTTTGTGTATGTTTAATATTAGTTTAGTGCATAGGTCCCTTTAATTAGATCAGGTCAATATAAGAGTAATGCTGCTCTTGCATCACACATATACAATGCCTGCATGGGAGTTGATATATCTCAACGCTCCATCGGTTTCAAATGAACATATATATATATATATATATATATATTTGTGGCCACAATAATGTTTCTACTTTTTCAATATTGTTTATGTTTTTCTTAAGTAGGTCGCCTTTTCTTTCTCAGTTTCTTTGAAAATGACCCCAAACTAAAGAAGCATTACTCGTCGCTTGATTACACGTCTTTCTTAAAATTAATGTTATTAAAAGCCCTTCCTCATCGATGTGAAGAGTCTTTTTCTGCAATGTGTAGGATACCTCCCCTTAGACGATAGAGAGAGAGAGATGAATAATCCTTTCAAGTTTAATTACTTTTTTTATACTTATTAGAGTTGGTTATATTTCTCATAATCTTGAGTTTAAATTATAGAAAAAATATTTATATTAAAAATAATAATTATAAATCCTAAAATTAGATTAGTCAAATTCTCATATACCTGTTGGTAGAATTAAGTTTAATTATTTTTATTTCTAGTAAGATACCTGTTGATAGTATCAAGTTTATCTACTTCTGTAAGTGAGGGATAGAATAATGTAAATAACAAGATTATATACCACTGATAAAGAGTTGCATCTATTTAAATATTTGAATTTTTAAAAATATTTTTGTCAATAAATATTATAGTTGGCAACTTTTAGCAATTTTTCCTAATAAAACTGCATAAAATGTTTATTTTCCACTCTCTCTGTCTCTCTAAAGACGGTTCTGTCGGGATAGATTCTTCTTTAGACAGATATAAGGATTGGACAGTTTTATTCTGTTGTGCCCTTTCGAGGACTTGAGAGGACATTTTAAGGGTTTGGTAACTTTGCCCCCTAATGTTTTTTTTTTGGGGCTAATGGGTTTGTGAAATTTTCAAATAAGAATGTGGGTTTGGTTAGTGATTTTTTTTTTCAATAAAAATGTGGGCGGAATAAAGTTTGATAGCTAGAATCATGTAAGAGTATTTGATATATGTTATGAAAAGAGATTAATACTTTTATTAGTTCTTTATTTATTGAAAATATTTTTCACATATATTTAATAAAAAATTAATTTCCTTAATTTTTAAATTATTCCTTATGTTTATTTATAAAAAATAACGAAAATATTTTATTTAAAACATATATGTTAACTTTTATATATCCAAAAAGCTGTAAAAATATTCTGTGGTCATCACTTATCTAAATTGTCTAAATTGATTTTAAACAGTTCTGATATAATATAATTTAGTTTTTCTGTTTTAATAGATGCAAAATTTAAAATAAAGACAATTTTTTAGCTATCACTTTAGCTAAAAATAAATCTATCATTAAAAAAATTACAAATTAAAATTTTAAATCGAGACTATTTTAGTTTTAATTTAAACGGCTCTGATCTTATCACATGGTGAGCGCCAAATAAGAACCTAAAAAAAGCAAGAGCAACAAGAGATTAGAAGGTACTACTTAATGAAAGTTTTTTTTTTTTACTTAATTTTCATATGAAATGAATGCCACTAAATAGCCACAATTAGCCGCCCAATAAAAGCTCATACTTGGATAGGAATAGCAGACCAAAATGGAATCTGAGTTTTGTGGGGCCTATTTAGACCAAGAGAAAAAATACAAAGTGGAGGGAGTTTAGTGGAATATGCATTATTAAATGAATGAAATGCTACCAATCGCTTTCAATCTAGCAAGAATAGTTAATATCTCGCAACAGTGTTTAAGGAATTTATCGAGGGATTTGATGGAAGTAATAGTCTTAAAAAAGATTCCTACTAGCAACCCATTGCAGTCTCTTCTCTATTCAAATGTCATTGTGGAAGATCTGATTGTTAAGATTTTTTTAATAAATAATTTTATAAATCTTTTATAAATACTTTTTAAACTTTAAAATTATCTAGTTTTGATAAGGAACTGGTGCGGAACCACTTAAACTTTTCAATATAAAAAAATGTCATTGTGGAAGATCTTATGAATTTGACAAATTTTTTCACTAACTCTCGTTTATGTATTTTAGACAATATATTTCTTTCTTTTTGAACTCTAATGCCTATGTTCTATAAGACGTTGGTTTATATTGTGCTGTATCTTTTGACCTTTTATTTCTACATTGTTTTCTTTAAAAAAGGGTTTTAATTCTTACTAGGAAATTAGCATCGTTTAGGAACATGAAGATTTGAAACTAGCAACGTTTTGTAATTAATCAACAAAAAAAGAAATAATTGTTCTCATTTCCAGTTGCTAAGAAATTTGGCATAGCTAATATAAAGAACTTAGTAGCTACTGTGAGAAATTCCTAAAATACCCTAACTATTTCTTTTAATTCTCTCCCTCTCTTTCTTACTTAATTATTATGGAGAAAATATAATAGGGACAATTTAGAGGGAAATAGATAAATATGGAAGATATGTCTTCTAATTATAACTAAGATCAACTCCTCAATTATATCCTATATTAAAGATCGGACAAGTAATTTGGGAAAACAAAAACAAAAACTATTCAAATGTGAGATCTTCAGGATTCATACTGCTAGAATCATGAGCAGATTTTATAACAAAATAGACTCAAAAGATGAACATGACAAAATTTCATTGAATTTGTAACAGGAGACGAGACAGTAGAATGTAGATTAAGCAGAACAGAACAAATAAATTACCAGGAGTCTAGAAAAATGACTTTCAAGAGATGGCGAGTCAAAAAATAATCAATAAGTAATGAAATTTGAAACATTATTTTGCACACTGGCTTCTAAATGCCTGAACACTGCAGAAATATTATGACAAGAACCAGTGAAATAAGCACTGCCCTTTGGATGACTAGTTCGTTTTACATCCCTGTCACATTTTGTATCTATGTTACTCACAGCACCCGTGGATCTTTTCTTCTTTATTTTTTCATCCAACCCTTCATATCCAGCAGGTCTTCTCTTCAGTTCAAACAGAGCTCTCATTCTTCTTCCTTATGGCAGTTGCAGACGGAAATTAGATACACTTAGTCACATAGATCATTAAACTTTATATGTTTCCAGAAGTCAAGAAGGGGGAAAGAGAAAACTAAGCATCTGAGTTATATTAATGAATCTTACAGTATCTAACTAGCATTATTAATGCTTGCAAATGAAGATAATTTAAAGTCCGACTCATTTTTCTGAGCTTAAAGGCTCCAATTTGACTATGGATTCCTGCAATATTTTTTACCTGTTCCTGGTTGGCATAAATTAATTTCAGGACTCCAAATAAAATAAACTGAATCAAAAGCATGTGGAAGGAATCTACCAATGGAACATAAACTTCAACACCAAACGGCAAGATTATTTTGAAAAGAATTTTAATGTTAATCAGGGTTTAAAATGTTATCATTAAAAATGAAGTAAGTCACTAATTTCCAGTTCTGTAACTTGTGTTCATGAGGTTATAATTTTCAACTTTCCAAAAATAACAATGATGTAAGTCACTACTTTCCCAAAAAAGCATGCAGCTGGGTTTTATGTACAATATGATGAAATAATGAACAAAACTAGATGCAAAATACTGTTGCCTAGAGAAGAAGAGCGGAGCATAAGGAACTAAAACAAAGTTGAAGCATTTCAACAACATAAGACCGTAGAAGCACCTGAATGATGCAAAAGAAGCATAAGGAAGGCTTTCAATGTGTATTCACGATGTAGCAATCATCTGGATTTAGGACAAGTAGTAGAATCAACAAGGTTCCAAACCACGAGGAGTTCTTCCAAAGAAAAAAAAACAAGGGAGTTAACCTGTAGGATCCGTTAAAAAATGCCCGGGAAGAAATAAATTAGTTGAGAAGAGTAGGAGTAAAGCCAGCTTAAAATTGACAACAATGGTAACCCAAACTTTATAATTGGTGATCCTATTAACAAGGTTTGATAGATAAAAATAAGACGTTTGTTAATTCTATTAGCATTAAAATAAATATCTAGTCTCTTCCCATTGCTAAGATAAAGTGTTAGAATACATTTTTTGAGGGTTGAGTAAATACTCTTAATGATTTCATAATTTTACGGGATCATATATTTATTATAGATATATTTTATGAAATCGTCTATACAAATGAATAGTCAGGTCACTCCTATAAGATTATGGTAAAATCTCTAGAGTATTTGTTAAATAAATGATGCACATAGGGCTGTTTTAAAGTATAAAAATGCCATTAATAGCGAAAAAAATTGGGGATAATCTGAATAATAATGCCTCTAATATACACCAAGAGATGTTTGGTTTTAAGTCCATGGGACCACCAACATCTTTATGTGTTAAGTGTTATTAGTCTGGTTTTAAGTTTAAAATACCACAAGATATAATAGCTATATCAATTTGTGTAATTCAGCTAGGGCTTCCTTTAACATATGTGGCATATTGTTACAAATTTTGTGAGTGTGGCAAAGGAAGAAGTCTCATACTGTTGAAGATTTTGGGATGCCCAAATGTAGATCAAAATGTGAGTTTGAGCTAGCAAAAATGTTAAGAATACGAGTCTTTGAATTTGAATTGACAGTTGGAAATGACTATTGGAGTTTTAATGTTTGTTAATTGAATGACATGATATTTAAATGATTTTATTACTTTAATGTTTTGTTACTACTTTTTAATTTTCATAAAGAATGCATGAAACCAGTAGCCGAGAAGGAGCCTTTGGCAACAGAAGCGTCCCTTTCAGCGAAGGCTGTATTATTTTATTTTATTATTTTTAGTTGCTCACTTGGTTCACCAGAAGTTTGTCCTTATTACATTGAGATCTGACCCCGTCGCACGCTTGACTATAGTAGGTGAGCCTCCTAATAGGTATTTTTTACATATACTAAGGTTCAAATTCGAGATCTCGTTTAAGCGATATTGAACCACTTATCATTTAGACCAAATCCTATTAGTGCAAAGGCTGTATTATATATATATGTGTGTGTGTCTCCGAAATGAAATCTCCCTTAGAATTAAAAGGCCCGTGCATTCACCAGGCCGGGCACACTGTCCTCCTTAGAGCCTTTAACTTCTCTGTTCTTTCTTGTGCCATAGTTGCATGCTTCTTCCGCGCTATCTAAAGATCGCAAAGCAATATACACAAGATCAAAACATAAACATATTGCAACCGTATCATGTTTGGGTGCCACTTTTTGGTTTTTGATGATTAATGGCAAAGGGTTAAAGTGTAAATTTGCATTAGAAGATTTTGCTCAAGAACAATAGGCCTGTTTCTTTCTGTTTTTCAAAACATTTTTTTGTTTTTTTTAAAACAACTTGTCTGATAAGTCTATTTTTAATGTGTATCAGAGTATCCCCATCTGATAGGTCATAGACTAATCTCTTGAATATTGCAGAGGCCTAGTTATGGTAGCAACTCTCCCAAATATGCCAACTCTATTCCCATTCTCTAGGGATCGAACCCCGAGAGTGATGGTTAAGGGATAAAGACTCTCAACCATATGTGTCAACTTGCATTGTTAACTTATTTTCACCTAATTGTTTTCCAAAACAACAAACTGAAATATGTTTTTAAAAACAGAAAACTAAGAACTAAGTTTAAAATGTTTTGTAAAATTATTTTTTTTTTGTTTTTGTATTTTTCATTTTGAGAAAGTGACCCATTATTACAAAATAATTTCTTAATGTCACATGTTGTCAGTCTCAATGACATTACACAATCACCGATGACTGCCATTGATGATAACCACCATGAACGACCGCTACTGCTGTGGACCGCCACTCCTGATGATTGCCATCCCTATCAGTCCCCACCGATAGCCATTGCCATCGATGACCATCACTTCCATCAACACCCCACTAATGAACGCTATTACCAATGACTAGTGGTGACAGCTATCACCACCGCCAACTGACAATCGCCATTGCCATCAACCATTACTAGTGATCGCCCCTACCAACAACTGACGGCAATGGCAGCTGTCACTACCACCAATGACCTTCGCCGTCAACAACTTCTATCGATAGTTACTGACAACTGCTACTGATTATAATTTAAATTGATTGTAAGAACAATTATTTTTCTTTCATCTATGTCATATCTCAATCTTTCTACTCTTCGTCCATCATTATTACTTTGCCCACTTTATATCTCACATTCTTTTAATTTTCAAAGTTAGTTTTGAAATCAATTTTTTTAAACAAATTTTGATGTTTTATTGTTTTTCAAATAAAAGTTTTTAAAATAATTATCCAAACAAATTTTTTGTTTTTTTATTTCCAAAATTTGTTTTATAAAATAAAGCTATTTTGAGGAAAAAAACAAAGAATAGAAACAAACATGCTCAATGTTATTGTTCCAAAAGTTTTTTTTAGATTCAATATTACTACAGAAATTTTATAATGCATAACTTTACCCACTTGTTAAAAAACTACTGTTAACATTTAAAAATCTAGCATTGAACCTTAATATTTTTAATAATAAAGGGTAACATTGCTTAATTTTAAAATATTCGGGACAACCTTGAATTTAAAATAACTTTCGAGACAACATTACTCCGAAATAAAAAGGATAAATTACACTTTAGTGGTAATTTTAAATAAACTTCCAAAACAAACATTACTCTTGTTAGAACCGCTGTTAAATTATACTTTTATGATCGTTTTAAATCATGTCATTACAATAGTTTAAACATACAACTTATTTATAAATATACCATTACAGCACTTTTTATGTTAATTATCGTGAGTTAGCACCCTAATAAATATTTTTTTCTAGTAGGAATATGATGCCTCTCCTAAAACCAGAAATTTTATTAGATAAAATCAATCATGAATAGTCACGAGGTAATGCATAAATTCTAATTTTGGTTAGAAGAGTCTACTCACCTAAACTGAAGAATCTTTCCGATAGATATCGGCATAAACAAAGTTCTAACCCATAGTTCACAATCAACATTCGGATATCCTGTCATTCAAAAAAATGAGATACTCCAGCTTTTATAAGGAAGTCCTCTAGAGTCATTTCCCCAAATTTTTGTTGCCTTTTGACACTCTCGCCGCCACTAATTTCGTCTTTAGCTTCTTTATTTTGTTGTGGCCGGTGATCTTTACGGATCTCAGACCAAACCTCATCCACAGTTTTCTTGCAAATCGGAGGAGGAACATGTTGGAAGACTGATTCAAAGTCTGGTTCAACAGATTTCTGCAGAAAAATAGGAAATTGCAGTTCAGTTAGCAGAAAAATAGGGATTATGATATCAGTCTGTTAGTTTCTTGATTTTCAGCAAGTAAATGTTATTTATTTGTATTTTATTTTCTGCTTTATTGTTGCAGTAGAGTTCTATAAATTCAGTAGTAGTTATCTTTGTTCTGTACGCACCAGAAAGTTAATAAAGCAGGACATTACCTCTGCAATTCTTGTTCTCTCTTTTACTGCTTTTCCCTTGTTGTTTTCTTTACTGTGCAGCGCGTCTTCCCCTGTTAAACCATCAGATTAGTATCAGAGCTTGGTGCGGTCAAAGCTGGGAGTGATGGCAGGCAACAACAACGGAGCAGTTAGCATTTCTCAACCCTCCATGCCTATTTTCAAAGGTGAAAATTATGAGTTCTGGAGCATTAAAATGAGAACTCTGTTTAAGTCTCAAGAGCTGTGGGACTTAGCTGAAAATGGATACGATGAAAATGAAGAGGAGGCCAAAGTGAGAGAAGATAAGAAGAAAGACTCAAAGGCATTGTTTTTCATTCAGCAAGCAGTAGATGATTCCATCTTTTCTAAAATCGCAGCTGCTTCAACAGCAATGGAAGCATGGACAACTCTGCGAATTGCATTTCATGGTTCATCTACTGTGATTAGAGTGAAATTATAGACCCTACATCATGAATTTCAGAACCTGCGCATGAAGAATGAAGAAGCAGTACAAGAGTATATGACAAAGGTAGCAACAATTGTCAACTAGATGAGATCATTTGGAGAAGAAGTTTCAGAAAAAACAGTGATAACACATGTATTGAGAAGCCTCCCTACTAAATTTGATCATGTAGTTGCAGCTACTAAAGAATCTAAGGATCTGTCAGCTTTTTCATTTGATGAGTTGATGGGTTATTTACAATCTCATGAAGCTAGAATCAATAGAAAAGAAGAGAAGACTGAAGAGAAAGCATTTCAAGCAAAGGGTGAAGATGAAAAGTATGCTGGTAGAGGAAGAGGCAGAGGAGGATTTAGAAGAAAAAATTCCAACCGTGGCAGAGGTGGAGGCAGATCTGGTTACAGAGATAAAAGCAATATTCAATGTCATAATTGTAAGAAATATAGGCATATGAAAGCTGAGTGTTGGTACAAAGACAAGCAAGCAAACTTTGCATAAGCAACTGATAGTGAAAGCAAATTGTTCATGGCATATATTGATCAACCAACTGCAGAAGGTGAAATTTGGTTCATTGATAGTGGTTGATCAAATCACATGACAGGAAAACAATCCTCCTTCACTGAACTAGATGAAACCCAAAAGAAGACAGTAAGGCTTGGTGATGACAAGGAGATGAGAGTTGAAGGAAAAGGAACAGTAGCAATTAATGTTGCTCCAGGTAAAACTAAACTCTTGGAGAATGTTCAGCTTGTTAAAAATTTAGCACATAACTTGTTAAGCGTAGGACAGATAATGGAGAGTGGATATTCTATTCTATTTGACAATAGAGAATATGTTATAACTCATAAGGCAACTAATCAAGTGGTTGCAAGGATACCGATGGCCAAAAATAGAATGTTCCCATTTGATATCAAGGCTATGCAAGAGTACGTTCTAGTGGCTGGTGAGAAAGATGTCTCTGAGGTGTGGCACTTGCGCTATGAACACCTAAACATCAATGGGTTGCAGCTGTTAGAGAAGAGAGGTATGGTTAATGGCTTACCACAAATTTCTACAGTTGACATATGTGAAAGTTGTGTTTATGGTAAGCAATCAAGGAAGTCATTTCCTATTGGCAAGGCATAGAGAGCAACAAAATGTCTAGAACTTATTCAGATCTATGTGGCCCAATGAACACTGAATCATTAGGTGGCAGTTATTATTTTATACTCTTCATTGATGATTGCAGCAGGATGTGTTGGGTGTATTTCCTAAAATCAAAATCAGAAACATTTGAGATTTTTAGGAAATTTAAAGCAATGGTGGAGAAGCAAAGTGATGCAACTATTAAAGTACTTCGCACAGATAGAGGTGGAGAGTTTATCTCATCAGATTTCAATCGTTTTTGTGAAGAAAATGATATAAGGCGTGAGTTTACAGCACCTCACACACCAGAACAAAACGGTATAGCAGAACGCAAAAATAAAATAGTGGTAGAAATGGCGAGGTGCTTGCTAAAAGGGAAAGGACTACCAAATACGTTTTGGGCAGAAGCTGTAGCAACAGCAATGTACTTGCTGAATCTCTCTCCAACAAAAGCAGTACAAGATTGCACTCCCTATGAAGCATGGAAAGGGAGAAAACCTATTGTAAGCCATTTAAGAATATTTGGTTGTATTGCTTATGTTTTTATAAATTCTCAAAGTCATCATAAGCTTGATTGGAAGTCACGAAAATGTATTTTTATTGGCTACTGTATTGAGTCTAAGGCATATAAAATGTATGATCCTGTTGATGGAAAGATAGTTGTTAGTAGAAATGTGTTATTCAATAAAGATGCAGGCTGAAATTGGAATGAGAACAACATAGACAGCAATAAAAATTCACTTCAGATGCCATTAATTGATCAAGAAACAAATCCTATCTCAGCTAATATGCCTACTCCAGTCACTTCAACTGAGAACAGTCCAGTAACAACACCATCAAGAAGGGGCTCAAATTCAGCAAGTGAGTCCTCAGACGAGACACCGCCAAGAAAATTCAAATCATTGAGGGAGATTTATACAAATGATGAGTTTGCATTGATGGCCCCAGACCCCACAACATATGATGAGGCAGCAAAAAAAGAACTATGGCAGAAAGCTATGAAAGAAGAACTTACATCCATAGAAAAGAATGCCACATGGGAGCTGACTGATCTACCAAATGGAAAAAATATCATAGGCCTAAAATGGATTTTCAAGACAAAGTTCAATGCAGATGGAAGTATTCAAAAACACAAAGCACGGCTGGTGGCAAAAGGATAATCTCAACAATGAGGAATAGACTATGAAGAGACATTCTCACCAGTAGCATGATTTGAGACTGTGAGATTACTTCTAGCAATAGCAGCTTAACTCAAATGGAAAGTATATCAGTTGGATGTCAAATCAACATTTCTAAATGGAGAGCTAGAAGAAGATGTTTATGTAGAACAACCAGAAGGATTTGAGATTCAGAGTGAAGAAAAGAAAGTCTACAAGCTAAAGAAAGCACTTTATGGCTTAAAACAAACTCCTCAGACATGGTACAACAAGATTGATGCTTATTTCCAGCAGAACAAATTTTTCAGAAGTGAGAATGAGCCTACACTCTATGTAAAAAGGCAAGGTACATCAAATTTTATTATAGTCTGTTTGTATGTTGATGACATAATCTATATGGGCTCAAGTAAGTCATTGTTAGAGGAATTTAAAGCCAATATGCTAAGCAAGTTTGAAATGATAGATTTAGGCTTGTTGCATTATTATTTGGGATTAGAAATTGTGCAAGATGAAGGTGGATTTTTTGTGTCCCAAAAGAAATATGCTGCAGATTTGTTGAAAAGGTTTAACATATCAGATTGTAAGAAGAAGGTTACTCCCATGAATGTTAATCAAAAGTTGCAAGAAGATGATGGAGCCCCAAAAGCAAAACCAAATCAGTATAGAAGTCTGGTTGGTGGTTTGATATATCTAACACACACAAGGCCAGATATCTCATTTTCAATTGGTGCTGTGTCAAGGTACATGAGTAATCCTTCAATGAAGCATTATGGTGCAGCTAAGAGAATTCTGAGGTATATTGCTAGTACATTGAATTATGGAATCTGGTACACCAGTTCAGATTATTTCAAGTTAGTTGGCTTCAATGATAGTGACTGGGCAAGTTCTTTAGATGATCAAAAAAGCACTTCTGGAAACATTTTTGGCTTAGGTACAGGAGCAATCACATGGATGTCCAAGAAACAAGCCACTGTTGCACTGTCAACAGCAGAAGCTGAGTACATTGCAGCTACTGCAGGAGCTTGTCAATGTATTTGGCTTAGAAGAGTATTAGAAGATGCACAACAGAAGCAACATGAGGAAACTAAGCTCTATTGTGATAATAAATCAACTATTATCATGGCAAAGAACCCAGCATTTCATGGAAGAACAAAACATATAGAGCTGAGACACCATTTTATTCAAGAATTAGTAGCTAAAGGAGAAATTATTTTAAAGTTCTGCAACACTGAAAGTCAAGTGTCAGATAGCTTCACTAAAGCATTATCTAGTAAGAGACACATGTATCTCAGAAGCTTACTTGGTGTGTGCGACTTTGAATCAAGGGGAAGTGTTGGAAGACTGATTCAAATTCTAGTTCAATAGATTTCTGCAGAAAAATAGGAAGTTGCAGTTCAGTTAGCAAAAAAATAGGGATTATAATATCAGTCTGTTAGTTTCCTGATTTTCAGCAAGTAAATGTTATTTATTTGTATTTTATTTTCTGCTTTATTGTTGCAGTAGAGTTCTATAAATTCAGTAGTAGTTATCTTTGTTCTGTACGCACCAGAAAGTTAATAAAGCAGGACATTACCTCTGCAATTCTTGTTCTCTCTTTTACTGCTTTTCCCTTGCTGTTTTCTTCACTGTGCAGTGCGTCTTCCCTTGTTAAACCATCAGAACAGACGATGAGGCCAGTTGGGAGACAAGTGACTCTGGGTCGACCTGGTTATCGTCGGAATTCCAAATGTTGGCTAGGAATTCGTCCATGCTCATTGACCCCAACATCCTTCCGTTCTTGATTTGGATTTCGTCAAGTGTGAGAGAGAGTAATGAATTCGGATGACTGTTCGGCGAAGAATTTGAGGTTTCTTTTAACAGCGATTCATGCTGCAATTGCAGAAGAGGCAGAGATAGAGACGAAGGTGCCGACTGTTGGGTATGGCTCTTGTCGGAAGCGACTGTTTCTGTCTCGGAAGCTAGCATTATTGATTATTGAAACATGCACAAATTGAACTTCAATTCGATCGGCAACTGGAGATCAATTCTCAGTTTCTATCAAATTGCATCAACAAATAACAACATCATTATAAGAAATTTTAATGGAACATATATATATATATATATATATATATATGTAATTGATTAAATAGAAAAACAAAATCATCGCCTGATAGAGAATTAATTATAATCACTGATCTGTGAAGCTGATGCAATTGAAGTTAGCAGGGAAGTAACTATGATACTTGCATGTCGCATGCATCCACGTATGTGACTAAGATCTGCATGAAAAAGTACAGAAAAAATGGTAGAAAGAAAAGTAAAATGGAGGAAGAGATTCGAATTGTCATCCGATCGATGATGAAAGAAGAAGCAGAAAACTCACAAAAATACCTGAAATTGAACGGCGAGAGAATCTGAGAGAGAGAAGGACGGAACAAGAGAGGTACCAGAAGTAAGAAAGGGGGAGAGAGAGAAGAGAAGTAGAAAGATATAATGAACTTGCACTGTGACTTGAACTGCCATTGGCACCATCTTAAATAAAAGGTTTGTTTGGAAGTGAGGGAGGTATACGGTGGGGATTGCGTTTCTTTTTTTTTTTCTTCTGGAAATGAGTTTCCGTATTGCATATTTTGTCCTTCCATTAGCATAAATTCAATCTAGTCCTCATTTTTTTTCATCATCATAACTAGTTGTTCCAACTTAATCAAATACCAGAACGCAACTGAGGTAGTAGGGTCACTACCAATATAGTTTATACCATTGCTAGTTTTGAATTAATCTAATATATAATTTTCTAAAAAAATAGTCAAGATACCGAGTGCTCACGAAAAAAAAAAAGCTTTTAACACATAATTTCAAGTCTTGAATTCTTCAATTTCAATGCAAATTAGCAGTGTTGATGTAAAATAAGTAATAGATGAATCAAAAATTAATAAGCTTGTTATTAAAATTTGGATGAATATTATAAGTTGAGGAGAAAGTTAAAACAGTTAAAATATATAGATGGTTTATAATTGAATAAAGGGACTAAATTGTAAGTTTTATTTTATATAAAAAAATAAGTAACCATGATATTTATTGACACGTGGGGGGGCACAGGGGAACCTGGTATGCCAATTCCATGGTGGTAACTGTTCTTGGACAGTGGGTTTGATGGGGATGGGTGGCTCTATTTACTAGCCACCCAATAATCGATTTCATTTATGGAAGCAGTGAAAAAGTAAAATGCCCTTTACCCTTTTTCAGCTCAATTATATTATTATGAATTTAGCCTCCTAACCTTCTCTGTAAGTATATTGATACACAACTCTCCACACACATTTGTTGATATTTTATTGTAATATATCACTTTTCCTAAATTAATTTGAGGGAATCTACTCCACCTACCTGACAACCATCAAGTTAGAATTTTTAATAATGTTTAAAGAGAATGAAGTCTCTCTATTTGTACCACCATATATTGCTACCACAAAAAGTAGGGTGCAATTGGTCATTTCCATTGACTAAGAGGAAAATTAAGGATAAAGATGGGGGTAAAGAAACGAGGCTCACACTTATGTCTAATTCTTTATTTATTTATCTTTTTTTTCTCTTCATAAACCCGAATGTATGACCAATTATAGTCAATAAATTAAAAGAAGTCAACCGTCTTCATAATTTTAGAAACCATATGCCCATTGTGGCAACTTACATTGAAGTTGAATGCATTCTCAAGATTTTTAAAGAAAAACAAATTCCCTTTCAAGATCTAACATCACATTTAGGAAGTGTAAAAGTATCCTGTTTTATTCTATATATGATTCTCATTTAATATTATAAAAAGAAATACCTCATTGTAGTGCTTAAATTCTCCCATTCTTCTCATCCAATCACTGAAGCTGGTCTCAAGTGGCTAAGATTGTCAAATTTTAATTGTATCAGTCCAACGGAACCCAATGAAAAACTAAACATCTAAATTATTACCAATGATCTTTGCAAGAACAATAACCATTTTCAAAATGATGAAAACGGTTCTGGTCTCTGACAATAATTCTGCGGTTGTATATTTTGGAAACCAGCTTCATGAACGAATGACAGTCACAGCAAATCCTCAAGTTCTTCACTATATGAATGGGGATCCCGTCGGAGGTATTCAGCAGTCCAAAAGCAAGTGCCATCTTCTCACTGTGAAGAGCTAAATGGGATCCCTTTTTATCGTCTTCAAGATCCAGAAGAACTTCATTAAGGTCAGGCTCATACCCTTTCAATTTCAACTTTGAGACCACTTCCTTTATCATGAAGAGAATGTTTTGGTTGCTCTCCACATCCATTGCTTTCCCAATTAGGAATTCATGAACTTTACCATCCACAAAAATGGAGCTGCACCCGGGAATTTTTCGTACTCTTCTCTCTTTCATCACTGTTCTAACTCTAGCCACGTCATCCCACCATCCCAATTTGGCATACAGATTTGAGAGGAGAACATAACAACTTGAATCCTCTGGAGTCAAATCCATAGCTCGCGATGCAGCAATCTGACCGATTTCGATGTTATTATGCTTCATGCTGGCACTCAGAATGGCCTTCCAGATTAAAACATCAGGCTCCATGGGCATATCATATATGAGCTCAAGTGCTTCTTCTAAATGACCTGATCTACCGAGAAGGTCAACGATGCATCCATAGTGCTGAATCTTAGGAACGATCTTGTATTTCACCTGCATGGTTTCAAAATAGGATAAACCTTCATTCACTAGGCCTCCATGGTTGCAAGCACCTAGGAGCCCCAAGAAAGTAATATTGTCAGGCTTAAGTTCTTCCCTTTCCATCTCCAAGAAAAGCTCGATGGCTTCATGACCAAGCCCGTGGATAGAAAACCCAGAGATCATGGAATTCCAATCCCCAGTGTTTCTTTGATGAGATATGCTTCTAAATACATGGTAGGCATTTTCGATTTGGCCACATTTTGAATACATGTTTATGAGAGCTGATCCAATAAAACTAGAACAACGATCTATCTTACTGGTAGATATGTAAGTATGTATCCATTTTCCTTCCTCAGCAAAACCCAGATCAGCAATGGCTGAAAGGACACTGATAATAGCAGGGGCATCAGGTTGAAATCCTTCACTCAACATTTCTCTGAATAAATCTAAGCCTTTCATAGGGCGCTGATTAAGAACATGAGCTGAAATCATTGCCGTCCAAGTTACCAAATCCTTAACCTTCATTGTCGTAAAAATTTCCTCAGCGAGTTTATACATTCCTTGCTTTGCATACCCATCAATCATGGCGTTACATGAAACCAGATCCCGTTCGGGCATTCTCTCAAACAGTTCACGTGCAAGCTCAATCTCGCCCACCCTCAAATAACCCGTAATCAAGGAATTCCAAGAAATCAAGTCTCTCACAGGCATTCTATCAAACACCGATATCGCGAGTTCGATCTCACCGAGCTCCAACCACATACGAACCACAGAATTTGTCACATACGGATCAAACCATAGATGGGTCTTCAATATATGACCGAAAATTTGGTTCCCTTCTCTGAAAGCAGAGGATCTGCCACAAGCTCTGACTACAGAGGGAACAGAGAAATCGATTTCCCGCAAATCTTCTAAGCAGAATAGCATGTGGGCATAAAGCATTACAGACTGAAGAGGATTTGAACTTTCAGAAAAGCCCTTGATGAGAGGGCGAAAGAAGAGGCATGAAGTGGGGTTTTGAATTCGAAGAAGAATGGACAAAGCATAGTCGAGTTCACCGGTGCCAGAGCAAACAGAGATGAGTTTAGCGATGGAGAATGTGTGACTGACGAGGTTTGTTTTGATCATATAGGAATGAATTTGGCGTACTTGTTGCAGAGTTCTGCATTTCTCTAACAAGGTCACTGTGGGATTCCCGGGAACAGAAATACAGGTGGCTGTGCTTATCATGGTTGCGAATTTTTCCTGCGGGAATTCTAACGGTAGTGTTATTTCCCTTCTCTTAATGATTCTACCTTTTATTTTATTTTAGCTTATAAATTTTTATATAATTAAAAATATGATAAAACACAGAATGGGCTGTGTCCAGGCCCAATGCTCAATATCCAATTCCCAGATTCGTGTATCCAGCGACCAAAGCTTTTTTTTTTCTTTTGAAAAAAAACATTTTACCTTTCGGCGTCAAACCAAGAAATAAATCATTTTCTATTAGTAAATGATAGTTAGCACTAGGGGTTCTCACATACGGATTGGGATCAAGATAATTCTGTCCAATATCTCATTTTAATATAGTGCATAGGATATAAAATATGTCTTATATTTTATCCCATCTCAACTTTATCCCGGTCCCGATGGGTTCAAGACAGAACAGGAATTCTCAATCCTATTTTTTTTTAAAATATTATAATAAAATTATATCAATAAATCATTCTATATAAAATACCACGATAACTTTCTATAAATACCAACATTTCTCCCTAATATAAAATGATAACTTATCCCGATAAGAGGAAAAAAATGATAGTAAGGAATAATAAAAATATCTTGTATAAGAATATTTTTAAGTAAAAATATTTGTATAAGAGTGGCGATTAGCGAGACCTGTGACCGTGAGCAAATAAAGCGTAAAAGAAGAGAGACGGAGAGTTTGAGATGAGTAGACAGAGTGAGAAAGATAAAGAAATCTAATATATTTTTTTTATAAAAAAAATTGGGGTCGGGACAGGACGATAATCCTGAAGATCAGGTTGAGACCCGTCTCGACCCTTCCCAGTCCTTCTCGAGACGGGACTAATCCATCCCAAAATCACTGAGACCAGGTCGGGACACCCGAGACGGGACAGGGTTGGGCACCCCTAGTTAGCACATATAATAAAAAATAAACCCGTATCTTATAAGCACACAAGTTCGATTCCTATTGTTGTTGTGAAGGTTCTTTTGGTAGGCGATCTCATAAGTCCCGAATAAAATGTTATCTCATAAGTCCTAGAGACATCTAAACTTTTTTTTATAAAAAAATTATTTTATATTACTCAAAAATCAAGATGTATAATATTACACCCAATCTTTAATATAAAAATTACTTAATTAATTTAGATAAATTAAAAAAAATAAAATAAACTAGTTAATTATAATAAATATTATATGATATATCTAAAATATTCATATATAATATTATATTATATGTTAGTTTATATATTAGGTAAATTAGTTTGAGATAAAATGATAAATATATGAGATAAAAGTGAATTAATGTATTATATTTAGGATCAAATTTAACTCTTAAAATAACTCTTATATTAAATATCAGATAAAGTAGTATATCTATAATCATTATTCAACAATTTATTTTATTTTATTTTTACTTTTTAAAAAAATTGGTAAAAAGTCCTATTTACGAATTTTATTAATAAAAATGCTTGATATATTTTTATAGATATAAAGTACCATTACCTTAAAGGATTTCATACATAAAAAATACTGACAAATAATATGATCAATAATTGTTTTTGCCGATCTTCCTAATAAAATTTGTAAACAAGAATTTTTACCAACAAATAATATATATCTAATTTTATTCAATTTACTCTTCCATACATATTTTTTTTTGTTATTATATTATGTAACTTGTAAATAGAATAATTTATAAATTTTATTATTGATATTGATGCGTGTTATTTCAAGTAACAACATATTGGTTTGGACTGATTTGTGTAAGTTATTACAATTTCATTGTGACCAAATGGATACAAGCATCCTCATAAGTCATACTTTTAATATCCAAAATCTGACATCGATTTTCTCACATCAGAATAATTCCTTCCACGATCAAATGATTCTAACAAATGATCCTATTTTTTATACATGAAGAATAAGAATACAAAATAAAAGAAGATTATCTTTGGAACAAAATTCTAGCGGATGGTGTAATTTGCCGTTTCATTTCATATTTATTTTAACATTTTGATCAGACACACGCATGATTATTTAACATATGAACATTAATTTAATACACTTATATGTGAAAAACCAAGCTTTAGGCTAGACAAGCACCGGATCTTGTGCATTTTAGATGGACCCTCCAGTCTACTTTATTACCTTAAAAAGTTAATCCCTCCTCCCTAATTAAGCAAATATACCTATAAATGAGAGAAATAGCATTACCAAAAACAAAAAAGAAACACTGGTGATATCTAAAGGAAGTCCGAATTTCTCCTCCCCCTATTCTCTTTAGTAATATTTAATATTTTAAACTAATTTTAAATATATTTAGTATCTATAAGTATTTTTTTAATAATACATAGTATTTTTTAAAGTATTTTTTATACAATTTTATCCTCATCATATTGTCTCAGTAACAATATACATCTTAAACTTAGGATACTAAATGTAACTTAAGAAATACTTTAGGTATTGTATGTATAAAAAATTATTTTAAGAAATTAGTTATTACTAAAAAATATTTTAAGGTACTAAATGCATATAAAATTAGTTTATGTTAATAAGTGCTACTTAAAAAAATATTTAAGAATGCTGGATGTTGTTTAAACCATTTAAAAATGTCTTAAATTATATATTAATGGAAATTATAAAAAAATATTAACAAACTCATATTTTTATATATTTATTTATATATTTTTAGTAGATTTTTGTTATTATTTTAATTCTTAATTATGTTATTTATGTATTATTTAGATTAATATATCTTATATTAAATTAGTATTTAACAAGAGTATAATTATAATATTTTTAATATTTTTTAAAATAATTATTTTTATAATTAAATATATTATATTATTATGATTTATATTTTATATATTTGAGATAAATTAACATTTATAAATGATAATAAATAACCATAATTATAAAAATGTCACATAAAGACCTATAGGCCTAATTATATAATTTGCCCATTAGCTTTTCTTTCTTCTTCGCCATAATATAAGTCCGTCCACCCACACGAGAGGGCGAGCCGCGTACTCACCTCCATACCATTCAGCCGCCACCATCACCATCTAGACCTCACGCTGCCATTATCATTCCATCATTCTCATCCACGCCTCCATCTCCCTCCACCGTAGCCTCTCCATCCCGTCGGCTCAGCAGCAAGACGGATACAGACACACACCGTCTGCACAGGAGCCGTCATACCCACTCCTCGCATCTTCCTCCCCCTCCTTTCTGTCCTCCACCGTCGGCAGCAAGCACAGCAAGGCAGCAAGGACAGTGAACCAGAACAGCGAACAGTGACGGAGGAGCAGCGAGCACGTCGACCCAGCACGTGACCAGCGGCGGCAGCAGGCACGGACGGAACAGTGACGTTTAGCAACTCCATCCATCTCCAAATCCATAGCTGCACGTTCGTTGATGCTCGGTGAAGCAGATATGGCGTCCAGTGAGTAAAGCGTCCAAATCATTTCAGTGGTAAAGAGGTATGAGTTTGGGATGTACAAAGAGTGTTTTAAATTACTCTAATTTTTTATTTATTGATTATTTTATAATTTATGAGTATTAAGATAATTTTATAATTATTAAAAACTTTATAATAATATATTTATATTTATGGAGGATTATTGTAGTATTGGGGTTATTATAGTTGGATTACTATTTAGTATTTAATATTATACTAATTATAATTTAATTTTATTACTTTGTCTTGGGTTAAAATTTTATAATGAGATTTTAGTGAATATTTTGTATTTTTTTATTGTGGCTTGAATTATTAAATTATCGTATATTTTATTAGTTTAATTCTATTTTATAAATTATTAAGTTATGATTAGTTATTAGTTTTTAATATCTTTAATTATATTTTATTATTCTTATGGTAGTTAATAAATTGAGACTTTAAAAAAATATTTTGTGACAATTCGAGGTAAATCAGTTAGATTAAAAGTTTAATTATAATTTTTAATTTATTATTTTTAACTCTGATATATGTTAAAACTATAACTTATTTTTATCATTGTTAATCACTTGTACTTTGATTATATTCATACACTATCATCTCATATCACTTATTTTAAATTAAAAATATTAAAAATATTTTATTTAAATTTATTTTAATTTATGATATTTAGTTGTTAGTTAATCAATTTAAATCTAATTTTATAATTTAAGTTATATCTTATTTAGTTATTTAAAAATTTAATTTCACTTTTAGCTCTTAAAAAAAAGAGATTATATTAGCGTAATTTTTAATTTAATTTTTTAAATAACCAGAGCCAATATCATATTTAAATTGTTTCAAGCATCTAGCTAGGTTCTTACCTAGTTGGGATGACTTGCTTTTTTTAAAGGAGATGAATTTATTTTTCTAACTTTAAGGAATATGTCATTGCAGCATGTATGTATATGATGTGGTCCATGATGAGAATATGATGATAATGTATGAATTGAAGGACAATAATTCAGGATTTGAACTACCACCATGGAACAATATGTGTGTGTATATATATACATATAGAGAGTGAGAGACAAACATATACAGAATTGAAAAGACATTAACCACTTAAACATAGTTAGGTTTTATGTCGGTGGAGGAGATTTAATTATACTGATTTAGATTATCCTAAGTTCTAGCTGCACCCATGGCTAGGAATTTCACCTTTTGATACCCTTAATGCAAAAGCTAGCCCCCACAATATCTTAATTACTACATATGTGACATCATTAATTAGTTATCTCCTCTAGTTCTCCTTCTTTACCCTACAATTTCCGTCCAATAAAAATAAATGATATTTCCTTGGCTAAATGATACTCACTCATACATTTAATATAGATATAGTTGATTAATTTAATAAATTAATAATACAAATAAATCAGTTAAATATAATAAATATGGCATAATCTCTAATATTCATATGTAACATTGTATTATAATCAGTTTATAAATTAAGTAAATTAGTTTAAAAAATAATAAATATTATATTATAAAATAGATTAAAATTTTATATTTATAATTAAATTAAATTTTTAAATTAATTCTTATATTAAAATTAAAGGTAGTACTACACGTACAATAGAATGGGAATTCTTATATTTTGTATTTTATGTTTTATATTAGCTTATTTTAAGTAATTTTACATTATATATAATAAATATGTGAGAGATGTTTTATCTCTCAAAGTGTACAAATATTTTTTTTGGACTCACTCCAAACACCCGCTGATGAGAAAGATACTCCATTATCCCAATCATTGGAGTGTTTTTCAGCAAGGCTCCAAATTTAATTTTGCTTCCTTTGTTGGCTGACAACTTTGCTTGCAAGGGTGGCTTGAAGATCCATTGATAATGCTATAGAATTTTTGAAAATGGCAGTAGATGAAATTTCTGCATCTTTCGGCGCTTCAACTTCTGTTTCTTCCACGGGTTCCATTGATTTGGGTACTGAATTACCTTCATCCGGTACCACTTCGCAAAAGAACTCTAACTCGCCAATTTCATTTGGAGATCAAAGGTAAAAAAATTTAGAAACAGACAGGCAAGATTACTAAATCTAAAACAATGCACAAACTAATCCTAGAATTTGAAATGGATGTGTGGAAGCAGCAGCGTCACGATAAAGGTTCTTGTTTTCGCGGTCGTGAGACTTCACACTCGTATACTGAAGAACCCATAGGATGATGATATTTCCCATACAAACTTATTAAAAATTTATATATTAGTATTCACGCAAATTAGTGATTATTCAACAATAGAATCTGATTTTTTTTTAATAATATTAACTAGATCATATTATCAAGTATATTAATTTTAGAGTTTGTGATTATCCCTGTTAAAATAGGTGTCTCATGTAAAATTCAAACTCAGGACCTAGAAAGATTTAACAGAGTCTTATATTGCTAGACTAACTATATGGTAGTAGGATCTAAACTTTTTTAAATGAATTAAAGTCATGTTTATAATATTCTTGTATTATCCAAAATAATATTTATATATTAATTTATAAGTTAAGTATATTAGTTTATGAGTTAGGCAAAATATACTTTCTTAGGAATTAGATACATAATTGGTTAATCTTAATCCTATATATAATATCATAATATATTTTATCTTTAAGAATTTATCATTGTTCTCAAACTGCTATGCTTAATTTATAAACTAATATACTCCTTCGGTCTTTAATTAAATTAAGGAAGTTGGTTAAATAAGTTAATATAATATATTTTTTCTAAAATATCCTAATAATCTTTATTAATTTCCTCCATCAATTTCTTTTTGATTATTGTTAAAGGAATATCAATAACGGTAGTTTAGGAATACATTGATAAATATGAAAAATAAGTCTTATATTTAGGACTAAGATTAACTCTCCAATTAGATCATATATTAAATATTGGATGATTATAATATAATATTATACAAGGATATTTTAGGGACATCAAATAATATTTATTATAATTAAGTACTCATTTGGTTGTCAATATATGATTTAGTTAGAAAGTTGATATTGATAATAAATATAAAATATATTTTTTATATTTATTAACCTTTTTAAATTACCCCTATCCATACTCTCTCAACAATAATTAAGTAAGAGATGGAGGGAGGGAGTTAAAAATAATATAGATATTTTAAAAAAATTATGTCATATTAACAAATTTTTTAATCTAATTAAATTATTTAATAAGTCTTATATAAAATAAAAGAGTAATTTATTTAATATATTTAAATTAGTTAAAATAAATGATAAGAATAGAAGGAGTATGCCCGATTGAACCATGAATTCCTATTTTGTCTTTCGTGCAATATACACCAAGAAAGATACTCCAGTATCCTTATCACTGTAGTTTATTTATTATGAGAAGCCAAGCCATACGCATATATGGTTCAGTGAAATCATATAATTAAAGAACCCATAGGATGAGGATATTTCCCATACAGACTTGTTTTTTTTTTTAAAAAAAAAGTTAAATATAAGTATCCACACTAAATAGTGATTATTCAACAGTAGAATCTGCACTTTCTAAAGAATTACAATCATGTTTATAAAATTCTTGTATTATCGAAATTAAACAATATATACATGGGACATATAGTAAAACGGGACATTATAGTGTCAGAATTCGAAGACTCTGTTTTCAGTTTGACCAAACGTCTACTTCGATCCTCTTAGCCCTTCTTTTCAAACCTTCTTTTGTCGTTGTTTACAAATTTCTATTGCTTTTAGTTATGTGTGAATTCATGTACTGATCTTGAAGTTAGGGTTGAACAAGATATCCATAATTTGGTATATCTGTATATAACTATATTATTTTATTTATTTAAATTTATTTAAAATAAACTTATAATAGGTAGACTTAAACAAGTTTAAACAATAAAATATATAGATAAATTATAGACGGTCTATTTTTATTAATTTATTTTTTATTTATTGTATTATATTTATGTTTATTATATATTAATATATTTTTTTAAATTTATTTTGTAGATATAAATGTATAACTATCATAAGTAAATTTGATATACATGATATATAATCATAATTCAATTGAATAATAAAGATTATGAATGATTATATTATATAAATATTATGAACTGTATAATTATAAATTTATAGTTATTATTATAGTATTTTATTTTTTAATTTTATCATAAATAATCATATTATGTGTATACTGTTATTATTTTATTTTTATTTTTATTAGAATTTTAAATATTTTTAAATTAAAAAAATATTTTTATTTTAGATAAATAAATTATTTATACCCGTTACAAGTCAAATGAGTTTAATTTAATTAATTTAATATAGATTTAAATAGATTGAGTACGGATATACGTTAGCCTATCCCAAAAAAAATAAAATCAATCCGTGCTCCGCCCATCTCTAGTTCTCTACTTGAAGCTCAATTCTTGTAGTCCCTGTCGTTACGATGGAACTCCGAATATCCTGTGTTTAAATGTGGGGCACACATAGAAAGATTGATTAAATAATATTATATAGAGTCAAGTAATTTTTGTCATTAAATTTCTTCATTTTTGTTGGTTACTGCATCTATTATATATATATATATATATATATATATATATATATATAATCCTGTTAAAATGTTCTCTCTCTCGAAAATGAAGGCTTTAACCTCAAGTCACGTCACTTGAAGTTATAATTTAATAATACTATGCAACCCATTCCTAGCTATTTTATGGTAACAGAGTCTTTATTTTGTTTTCATTTTTTTTAAAATATTTCTAATATTTTACTTTAAAGATGGAGATTTCGGAAATTTGGTAAAAAAGTTATTGTTTTTTGAAGATTTCATTGGTAAAAATGATATAGATTCAAGTAGTACTTTCCATCAAATTTTTAGAGTATTGGTATTTTCTTTTTTTTTTATTTGATTTTAAGGGTATAATATCTTTTCAAGCTTAGAACACAAATGATTTTTCGTTCTTCTAATAAGTAAGCTTTTAAAATTTAAATTTATGTTCTTTTCTCATAGAATTGAGATCACTTATCACTTTAATTAACATCTTATTAATAGAATATATATTTTTTTATATAAAATATATCAGTTATTTATTTTTGACTAAAAAAATTTCAAAGAACTTCTTTTCTCCCGAGATTCTAAACAGTATAATATGACTTCTCTGCAACCAGTAGATCATGGGGGATTACTTTTTCGTCATGATATTCCTCTTTTTTTCTTAACTATAATTTCTGTCCTTATATCCTCGATTAGTAATATATATGTCTTATGAAACCTTAATTATAATAACTTGAAATGGGATCTCTCTGCTCTATAAATCTAGGGTTCCGATTTCACACTCTGCACACAGCCTTTGTGGAAATCTTCAACTTTAATTTGAAGCTCATAACACTTTCACTAGCTAGCTAGCTCAATTCTCTTGTTCTTATTATTTGAATCAATTATTGTTCATATGGCCCCCATGAAATTGATAACTTCAGATCCTCTAGCTGTTGGGAGAGTGATTGGAGATGTCGTTGATTTCTTCACTCCAACAGTAAAAATGACTGTCACTTACAACTCCAACAAGCAGGTTTACAACGGCCACGAGTTCTTTCCTTCTGCAGTAACCTCTAAACCCAAAGTTCAGGTTCATGGCGGCAATATGAGATCCTTCTTCACTTTGGTACTTTCCCATTCTGCCTAACTCAGTTTTCATAATCTTCGTCTAAGTCGTCATCATCATCATCTTCTTCTTCTTTCCATTCATACGCTATGAAATTTCGATAGGTCATGACGGATCCAGATGTTCCTGGCCCTGGTGATCCATACCTGAGAGAACACTTACACTGGTACGGCTTAAGAACATATATCTCTCGTACTTGTTCTTCATTATTCTATGAAGCGCATAAATCATGAATAATATTGTTTCACCGGTTTGGCACATTGATGACATATGCGTACGATATAGAACATCTTTTTTCTTCATAATTGGAATTCGAGCTTCGATATTCCAATATCCATCTTAACCACAAAGCTAATAATAAGTAATTTATGTGTGATGTGTTAAATTGCTGGAGTGGCTAGGAGCTAGTGACCAAATTTTCCCTCTGAATTTATGATCTCTTTCTTGTTATTATCTGGAGGAAAAGGCAAGTGCTTGGTCAATGAGATATGTGTGTGTATATATATATATATATATAAAGGAAAGGGTTTGATAATTTCTGATTATATTCACAGGATAGACACAGACATTCCAGGCACAACGGATACCTCATTTGGTAAGTGATTTTGGCCACTATTAGTTTCCACACACATATATAAACATGAAGATGAATGGCTGTGATTAAGCTTTTGTTGTTTCCGTAAAAAAAAATAATTATTAGCAGGGAAAGAGTTGTTGAAGTATGAAATGCCGAGGCCGAATATAGGGATACACAGGTATGTGTTTCTGCTATACAAGCAGAAACGGAGGCAGACAGTGATGAAGACACCGACTTCAAGAGACGGATTCAACGCGAGAAAATACGCCGACGACAACGAGCTTGGACCTCCGGTGGCTGCCGTGTTCTTCAATGCTCAGAGGGAAACTGCTCACAGAAGACGTTGATCTGTGTGTCACGACATGACATCATATATATATATATACCTAGCTAGTAATCAATGGCTTGTGTATTTGGGTTGTGCGTATGTGCGTGTAAATATAGCCATAATAAATTTATGGAATTGCCAAACCTGCAGGGCAACTTATCCCTAAATTAGTGTTGAACGTTTTATTAGGAAAGTGGTTTTTTCAGTTTGTGTTGAATTCTCTGTAACCCTTATGAAGTAACTGTTATATATAAGAAGCTATCTATGTCTTTATGGGTCAAGTTTTGTTTATAGGTTTAATGGTATCGGGAAGTACCCAGTTAGGGACACAAATAGAGTGAACAAACTTTGTGTGTGTTTGAAAATGTCAGGGCCATTACACCCTAAAAAATGAACCCAAATTATCCTTGTGTTTATAATCGAACCTGAGCTTATACACCCTCCAATTCCTTATCATATGCCACTTCTAACTACTTCTCCAATTCTATTTAGAAAATATTTTTTAGATATATTTATGTCACTTCATTATATTTTTCATATAAATGTACAATTTAGACTCTTTATTTATTATTATATTGAGTAAAGGTGCATTAGCCTATCAAATTAATTTTAGAGGAATGATTAGCATTTTAAAATATTTAAGGATATAATTAATACTTTAAACTAATTTTAGAAGGAAAATTAAAACTATAAAATATTTAAATTGGTGAAATTTTGTCTATTCGCTAACAAAAATACTAACTTTTATTTAATATATATAATATAAACTTTTTATTTTGACACATTATTGATTAAAAAGTCACATGTGTAATATTATTTTAATAAATTGCACAAAATAAACTATAAAATTTCTCACTTTTTATATATAAATTCTATATAATGTCAATTTTAAAGTTTATTCAGTACTCTTATTTGAACAATATGACATATATAGTTTTTTAAATAATAATTTGTTGAAATAAAAATCTTATATGATATATATTGGATATAAATTTATATTTATGTCAATAAAAAGGCATCATTGTATCAATTTAAATATTTTAATGTCCTAGTCATATTTTTAAAATTAGGTTAGGGTAACTTTTATTTATGTATATTTAATAGAGATAAAATTTTAAAGTTAAATTTTAAAATATAATTAATAAATTTTTTTTCTTAATTTATGTGAAACATATTTGAAGTGCCTTATAAATAAAATAAAAAAAATATTTATTATCACATATCAAGCAATAGAAGTTGAGTATTATCTTAAATTTGAAATATATATTTGTTAACTTTATCTCTTTTTTTAAAAAAATAGAGTCTGTTTACAAAATATTAAATATTAATTAATAATAAAAGTAAAATAAGGAAAAAATAATTAATAAGATTTGTGATGCCTTTTAATAAGAAAAAATATCTTTTAATTGGTGTTTGTAATGTAGAATAGTATTTATAATTTTCTTCTTTATATAAAAGACAAAAGAAACAATAAGATCATCGACTTGTATTTGTGTGACAAAACGGGATCGAAATTACCAGCAAGAGACAATCGAACAGGGAAATTATGTTAATATAGAAGAAAAGAGAAAAGACAGCCTAATTAGAAGCCTATATATATATATATATATATATATATATATATATGGCGTCCTCAATTATTCACAGAGATGGACCTGTCAACAAAGGAAAGCATAGCATTTCCCGTTACTTATTCGGATCAAAGATTTTATTCCTTCTGAATCATCATGGCTCACAAAGAAGGCCTTAGACACTTGATTCTTATATGTATTTGGAGCTTTCAATAAGATACGAGTCAGATCAAAATCTTGCTTTCTTTCACGGGGAAGTTCAAACGGCATTTCATGAAGTAGCTAGCTAGGTAGATATTTAGGCTCCTTTGGTTTACTTTCTAGACAAGTTTATAGAAAAAATTTAAAAAATAATTTTAAAAAATAGTTTTGAGAAGAGATTTTAAAAAAAAATGTTTAGATAATTATTATTTTTTATATATAAATTATTTAAAAAATATAGGATAAAATAATAGAAAAAAATAGAGATAAGATAATTATTATATAAATTAAAAGTATTTTTATTACTCATAAATTAATTTTATAAATTTGTCTGGAATTATAATTTATTTTAAAAAAAATAGATGTTTAATAGATATTTATTTAATTTTTAATAAAACTAAGCACTTTTGAAAAGAAGACCATTCAAACAGGCATGTAGCGTATGGCTTCCCTATAAAAAAATAAGAATAAAGAGGCTGGGTTTACGAGTCTTCTTCGTCAAATACCTATGATCAGCTATTGCACATAGAGCGTGGAAAATGAGTGCTCGTTACTATTCAAGAGGAGCCCTATAAAGGAAAGATGTCATGTTGTGAGCCCTTGATCTGGAAATATTGTACTTCATCTTTCTTCATTTTTTGCCTCTCCTTCTTATGTATATCTCCTAAGAACATTATCATATATCCATCATTCAACGCCAAATAATAGAGTATATCGGGCCTTGAAACAATAAAGAGTCTTCCACTCTTCCTATTATTTTAGACACAATAATATGTTAAACCATATATATATTGAAGAGGTAGAAAGAATTAGTCTCTCACAATATGCTTAGTCTCTCACAATATCATGAACTAATATTTAAATCTCTATTGGGTGATGTGCTGCATTTAGTGTCCAATATATTGTCTTGGATAAAATTACCTATATGAAGATACATGTGCCATAAGAAATTTGAATTGCTAGACACCATTTTAAGTTCATTTTTTATGGGCAAGAGGCCTCTAATGCCTCACTCTCTAATATTATCTAATTCCCCTTCAAATGTCCCAAACCTCCCAAATGATTTTTTTTTTTTTTGGATTATTATATTCTACATAAAATTAATGACATTTCTATATGTTACGGGTGAAAAATGGTGTATCTTTGAATAATTTTACAATTTTTCAAAGAAAAATACTCTATAATTATGCATTTATTATTGTTACTTTTTTGAAAATCCATAAAAAAAATTAAAGCTACACTTTTTTTTTTCTTTTAAGATATCAAAATGTCATGATCCAAAGAAAAAAGAAAAAAAATATTTGGAAGATTGTATTACAAAGGATATTAGAGACTACTACAAAAAAAAATTGACTTTCAGCGGTGAACAAAAACCTTTAGCGATATTTTTTGTTACCGCTAAGTCGCCGCCTATGAGACTGTCACCTATAAATATTAGCGGCCACAATTGAAAGCCACCGCTGAATGTTAACAATCAGTGGCGACATTAGGTCGCCACTGAAAGTTCAACAAAAAGTGTCAAATTGACCAAAGTCAAAATAACGGCGGCGACAAATATTGCCATTGAAATTGGAATCAGCAGAGACATAAAAAGTCATTGCATAAAGTGGAATCAGCGGCGACTTAATTTGTCACCGCCTAATGTGCAATTAGTGGTGACATAAATTGTCATCGCTTAAAGTGGAATCTACAGCGACAAAATTGTCGCCGATAAAAGTCTGTTTTTAAATTATTTTTCCTAATTTTTTAAATAAACCTATAATGTGGTAATAAATATAAAAATAAAATAATAAATAACTAAATTAACCAAAATCTAATAATATTAATGAATAATTTATATTATCCTTTAAAATATCATAATACATTAATTACTTAAACATATTTTAAAATAAAACAAAATTGTTTAGTTGAAACATAAATATTATACGGAAAGACCAATACTAAGAGTAGAAAAATTAGGCACCTCTGGTTACTCCCTCTGTATCAAGGCAACAAATTGACCTTATATCATTTGCTTCATTACTCTTTCGTCAAATTGTACACTCTCTTATTTCATCTTTGCACACTCTGATACACCCTCTGCTTCTAATTTTTTATCTTTTCTTTTAAATTTTTTATCAAATTCTTCCTGTAATTGAGTACACATACTTTGTACTAATGAATTAATTGATATTTTTTAATTATAATTTCCTAGCTACTTCGATTAATGATTAATCGACGATTTTACCTCCCTTCAAATTATAAGCCTAGAATATAAGCAAGACAGATTTCCCAAATCAATGCACTTTATACACCTAAATACTACTACTCAAATGTATTTTCATTGCATGGCTTAGACTTACCAAAACCCTAGATATTAGAAGGAACCAAATGAAGGAAATGTAACTACAATGCAATATATGTTTGTGCCAAGGAAAAAGCTGATACATAAGATTAGAAAAATTCACCATTAAAGAATTTCAAATGAAACTGAACACAATAAAACTAGCTAAACTTTGTCATAAATGTTGTCGTACTAGTTACAACACTCAAAGAAATATCTACAGCTTCTTAAAAACATAAGCAATCAAGCATTTATTTAGTCACTAACTATGTCAAACCTTTAAGGTGGATGTTTTTCCTTTGCAAAGGAAGGATAAAGCCAACCCCTGAAGCTTTAGAACCAACAAGAGTAAACAATCCACCAATTGGCTTACAACTTCTTTACTTGGTGTATATATTGCCTGAAATCTTATATGCTTCACATTGTACAATGGAATCTATAAGAAAGAGGAATCCATATTGGAATCCTTCACAGGAGTTTATTACAAATTCTTCCAATGTCACATCCTACTTTTTCCCTATCTGTATAATACTGATAGTGAAAAGATGTTTAGAAATGATTGTGATGATAAATAGAAAGGAAAAATAATGATTAAACAAATGTATAAAATGAGGGACTAAAATGAAAAGTTTAAAAGTTCCTTGGTGGAAAATGAAAGTAGAAATAAATTTTGGGCCATTAATTATAATTATGAAAAGTTGTGGCCTAAGGTGTAATTTTTAAAAATTTAAGGACAAAATGATAATTACGATAAAGTTGAGCTGGAAAAGGCCCAAAAATGCCAAGAATTATATTAGTTCCAAATTTTTCCAGTAAATAAAGAAAATTATTCTGATCAGTTTGACGCCCCACAGAATTTTGATTTGAAGTCCCAAAAAAATTATATTAATTTTTGAAAAAGAGAAAATTAATACAGTATCCTCTGGACCTTATAATAATATAAAATTTGGTAGTAAATTCCTATAATTAATATAAGAATTTATAAATCTAAAAGAGCTCAAAAAGGAGTTTTGTAAAATTTATTATGAAATTTACAGTATATTAAAAGACCTGATAAATATGTTTCGGGAGAATTTCTCAGGAGTTAAACCCATGAAGTGTTGGAAAATGTACCCTAGGGGCCAATCATTGTCTTATGAACATTATTGATTTATGAATTTATTAATTGTGTTATCATATTATTTACATGTTTACTATGATGACCATCCTTGGATAATTCATGATTTTATTCTAAATGTCTCTGGTCGGTCATCTATGCGGGAGCATAGATGAAATAAGACCAGTATGACTTTGAAGATATATAGAGATATAAATCAGAGTCATAAGCACATGTAAGAGTACAAGGTGTTGGACCGACCCGCTATGAGAGAATTGCATGGGTAACGTCATAAGTTTCTCTCATATACAAACCATGTCAATATGCCCTTTGACCTGAGATCATCATGGATTCCTACATGACAAACGCTCAGCTTTGACCTAGTCAAAAGTCACTTTTGTCCGAGTGATCATAAAGACTATGTTCGGGTTTAGTGGTTTTTCATGCGGAGGAATGTGAATGGTCAAGATGGAATTTGTCCCTCACATTCGTAAAGAGATATTACTGGGCCCCTCGATGAGTGAGTCTGAGAAATGTATGGCCATACTGTAATGGAAATGTAGTTCCATTTCTACGGTCAGACTACTCAGGATCGAGAAAGTAACGGTCAGGAATAGGAGGATGACATTATCCATGCCTCAACCATGACCAAAATATCGCGTGACAAAAGGGACATGATATGGTTGTATAAAAGGTTACATCGTTTAACGATCCTCATATGATTTGGGTAGTCGTTATGTCTTGCTAGAGACTGCTTACGACTTGTGGGCCAGTATAGCAAATGGCCCACTGCCAACTTCATATGGGCCTACAAGGTCGCATACAAAATAGCCCAACACGAGCTATGATGTCCAGATTCATTAAATCTAAGACATGTCCAGATTCAATGAAAGATCCAGGGTGGATGTATATATTTATTTTTATATTCGTATATATATATATTATATATATAAATTCGTATATATATATATTATATATATATATGAGATATATGAGATTTAATTTATAAGGATAAATTAAATCTCTATCACGTTTGAATTTAAAATTCAAATTGATAGGATATCTCATATAAGAGATATTTATAAGATTTAATTTATAAGGATAAATTAAATCCCTATCACATTTGAATTTGAAATTCAAATTGATAGGATATCTCAAATTTGATTTATGAGAATAAATCAAATATAGTTCAGTCTCATCTTTATTTAAAGTTAAATAAATAGGTAATTAAATCTGTGGGACGGATTTAATATTATTTATTTAATTAGTTTCTTATAAAATTATACAATATATGATATTGTATTAATTTAAGAATTAATATAAGATTAACTTCAAAATCCAATTTGGTAGAGTGAAAAACGCATAGCATCCTATATATCTGATTTTAGGAGCTGCATTTTGAGCAAGACACACAGAGAACACAGAAAGGCCAAAGGGGAATCTGTAAAAGGTTTGCAGATAAGAAACTGTCGAAATAGAGACGGAGAAGACGGATTCTTGAGAAAGCCTTAGAGGGACAAGAGACGCTCGCACGTCGTTCATGGTTGGAACGCTGTTCGTGTGGATACCAGTAGAGGAAACCGACCTGAGTACTCGACTTCTTGCGATCAGAAAGGGAGCAAGAGCCACAGAGAGAAGCTGTGAACGTCGTGACCAAAAGCTGTGGAAGTCGCTGAGGAACACTGAGGGTAATGCTTCTTTCGACTTGACTTAAACACATACGGTAGATCCTGGCAAGGAATGGAAAAATTTTTAAATTAATTTTGCTGCGTGTCTTCCAATTCCTTACATGAAGGTAGTAGACCATATAGAGGGCCCAAAATGGCATATTATAGGCTCAATAATTTTTCAAATAAGTATGTGGGTCAGTGCTAATAAAGACCGATAAAATATAAAATTATGAAAATACCACTGAGTATGTCACTGTATTGTGTCATTGAGTCAGAGTAAGACGAAGGGCATTTTGGTTATTTGACTAAGGTTAGACAGTCAACGAGAGTTTTTAAAATAGTTTACCAAGGTCAGGGAATACTTTGATGAGGCGTGAAAAGACAACAATGCCCTTTGAGAAATTAAAGTGAAATCGGACACCAATAAAGGGTTTTGAAGAAATGTAGAGAATTTTTATCAGGACTTCTGGGTCTTAAAAAATTATAAGATTTTGCAGGGGATTTATTTTATATTAGAATGAATTTTTAAAAATGTTAGAACCATTAAAAGAGGTGTTTAGCATTTCTTTCAAAATTAGGATATTTTAAAGATATTGGTATAAGGAAAATGCCTTGGGATTTGTGCCAATTAGCTATTGGACCCAAGGAAGGCCTAGGGTAGTCCAATATTTTGTCCTAGGGCAGCCCAATAAGTCCCAAAAGTTGTCTTGGATCCCAAGTCCAATAGTGAATTATTTATGAATTTTTGAAAAAAAAAAAGAAAAAGGAACAAAGTGAGAATTAAGTTGCACATGGTGGGACCCATACACCCTCACACATGGCATCCAATACAAGGGGGAGGAGAAGATATTTTTCATGTGATCTTATCTCAAGTTGGCTTGGTGGGCAAGTTTAATGTAAGAGCAATTATAAGCCATTAGATCAAATAGTTCCATGGAATTTGGCTATAAAATACCCACACAATTTTTGATGCAAACTGTGGAGCAAGAACCCTTGGGGAACCTCTTGCAAAATAAAAGCTCAAGCCAAGACAAAGAAGATTCAAGGTACCAAAGTTAAAGCAAGCTAGAGATTAAAGGTAAGTAATATATCCTAATTTATTTTCCTTTGATTTGGGGGCTTGAACTTAGGGTTTTCATGCAAGAAAGTTGAGTTTTCTCTAAGGTGTATATGCTGTCCAAAAACCTTAGATGAAAGGAGAAAGAAGAAATTAAAGTTAGAGATATGTTATTAAAGCTTAAACAAGGTAGTTAGGTGATTAGTTGTCGAATCAAGTTGATATTCTTGACTTTGCTATTGTTGAGACCTTTCACTCTATACTGTTCATGATAGAAGGAGATGAAATTTCAATGATCTAATGCTTCCATTGAATTTATATGATGATTTTGTGTAGGATTGGATATGTTTTGAACCTTGAAAACATTGGAATTGGAAGTTAGAATTCTTCTATGTTACTATTCACTCATATAAACAGTGATTAGAATTTCATGATTTTGATGTTTCCAATAGTTTTAAAATGAAAAGTTGTGTGGGATAAAGTAGACAAACAAGTATTGGAAATATTGGAATCAAAATGAGAATTTTTGAAAGAACTGTGTACATGTTTTCAGTTCTGTCCATCAGGCCACGAAGGAGCTATAATTTCATGATTCTAAGTTCATAAATAGATTTAGAAGATGAAATTATGCAGGGTAAAGTCAAGACATTAATATATTCAAAGGCCAAGTCCATTAGTTAAGATTAAGGAAAGTTAATGTAGTTAAATGAGCTCAATGTTCAAGAGAAAGTTATATTATAATTGATGAATGATTATGTGATGTTAAGATTTGATTGTGGACTCCAAAGAGGTAGCCACACATCCAAGAGAAGTAAGAAGAAAGAAGCAAAGTTAAAGTGAAATAAATCAAGCAAGTGAGGTAGTAAACTTATCATAAACTTGTATGTATTGAATATTATGCTTGGTTGTGCTATGACTTTATTGAATTGTGTTGCATATGTGCTTATGATTAAAGCTCTGTTTCTATGATTACTTTGGCCAATTGTATTTCATGTTACATGGAAGCATGCACATTACACAATGTTAACACTTTCACAAGCAAGCACAAGTATTTATATTAATGCATGTATTGTTTAGTATTATTTGCTACTAAGATTTCCCCAGAAATCTCACCCCCTCCATGTAATCCCAACCCTAGAAGGTTTATGAATGATGGAAGAGGATGATGAAGCATGAAGAGGAGTTAGGGATTTGATAGTATATATGTTATGTGAGAAATTGTTGTATGTAATATTGCTATATGACCAATATAAGTAGTAATGGTCATGATGTAATGAAAACTAGTAAATGATAGAATAAATATATAAAATTTTACAAAAATTTAGTTAACATTTCAAGATTTGTTTTGACACTAAGAATGCCTTTTTTTGATATTTGTACAAAGAGAACAGATTTTTCAAAGTAAGGGACCAGAATCTATTTTCAAAATTTTAGACCAAATGAATAGTAATCTTTGACTAATAAACTGTATTAATTGACTAAGCATTTGGTCTAGAAATTATTTTTTTCTTTAAATTTCAAGATGTTATCTTCACTTATCTTTTTAAACTACTTCATTTCAATTTTTTTAGAATTAATTATGATTTTTTGAAGTTTATCGCCTAATCTAGAATACCATATGAACAGTAACTCGAGAAGAGTACAATTCTAGATTTAGCTAATGGACTTCCAAGGTTTTATAAGTGGTTCTAAATGCTACTGTATGGTCCCTAAGATATATGAAAATAAGGATATTTCATCTAACTTTTGGCATGTTATGAAGCATCAATTGGACTAAACTTCAACCTAGTAAGTTTGATAGCCTTCAAAAAATTTGGAAGTAAAAGAGGAAGAAGCTTGTTGTAACTCACATTCTTCTTGTTTATGACACTCCAGTCTTGCAGAATAATGAGATTGCATAACATGATTCCTACATCAAAGATTATCTCTTTGCAATTGTTTTGCTAGTCAAAGTTCAGTAAGGCATCAGATGCAGTACAATAAGGATATAACTTAGTAGATTTGATCTCTTTATGGTAAGAGAAAATTAACTTTTGCAAAGAACCATCTATGTGAGGGCCACGAAGTTCTGTGATTCTTCGTATAAAGGAGAAAAATGTCTCATCTAAATTGTTCTTTTGTCCAAAGAAATTCCTATTTACCTTTGTAGTGGTTTTACGAGTTTCATTTTCTAATTTAAAACCATTCTATAACATCGACATAATAAAAGGATAACAGAGTTCTTACCATGGAGAAATTTTTCCAGCAATCCTGGACTTAACCTTGACCAAAACACATGAACATATATTAGACCTGTACAAATTGATCTAGCAAGATAATCGAGTGAAAGATTCAGTTATAATCAACAAATAATACAAAGTTCCCAACGAGAAGTTTTTAGATACATGCACAGGTTCAATCGAACATAGATGCTAAACCAGGCAATTCATGGGAAATTGGAAGCGCGACTGAAAACCCAACTTGAAAAATGCTGGAGGTTTAGAGTATAAAAAGGAGATGGAGATGAACCCAACTTCGTGAAACCATAAAGAATGTATCGAAAGAAAGTCAAAGAACAAATCGGATCGCTAACTCCTTAAAAGCAGAAAATTTTAAGAGATTGAGACCCATGTTAGAGTCACCTTAAAATGTTAACAAGCAGCAAGTGTTGTGCAGAAAGAGCAAGCTGAGATTTTGGTAGCTTTTGTATTTATGAATGGAGGTGTTTAGAGAATGATACTCAAAGTTTAACTTATCTCTTCCCTCAAAAATAAGGAATATACTATCGAGGTATCAAATCAAAACAAACTTGGTTTTAGGAAAAATTTGAACCTGCTGAGGAGGAGTAGGAGTGGCGTTCTGGCGACTAGAGAACCAAGGAAGCAGGGATGATGATTTAAGATGAGAGGGAGCAATGTGTCTGCACGAGAGCTGATGAAGAGAGGTGAGGGAAAAAATTTAGGGTGGTGAAGTTGAAATTTGGGAAATTTAGGGCGCGAGAGCTGAGAAGAGATAATGAATTTAAATATTTTAAAAATTAAATATTGACCTAATTGTCACTGCAGAAAGTCTTACTAGAATAAATTTAAGTTGTTAATTTTTTAAAAAAAACTGTTAAATCATTTAGGTTTCTTTTGAGAAAATAAACTCGTCCATAATTTTAAAAGTTTCCAAAATACCCATTTCATGATTTTTTTTTAATTTTATGAACCCAAAATATTTTTAATAATTATTCTTTCTTTTATTCTTTTTCTAAAATTTTACCTTTGAGATTTTTTAATTTCAGAAAAATACTCTTGACCTCAATAATACCTTATAAATCCCTATAAATTCCTTTTATCAAAATTTGGGATATTATATGAAACGTAGCAACAAAGGGCAGAGGTAAAAGTACGTACGTACGTACGTATGTAGGTATGTATGTATGTATGTATGTATGTATGTATGTATGTATGTATGTATGTATGTATGTATGTATGTATGTATGTATGTATGTATGTATGTATGTATGTATGTATGTATGTATGTATGTATGTATGTATGTATGTATGTATGTATGTATGTGTCACTTTCACTTCTTTCTTCCTATCTCTCATGCTTAATTACAATCTTTCCCCACTCTCTAACATATACTATATGTATATTTGTATTTCACTTTCCCTTCTTTCTTCCAATCTCTCTCATACACACATCTCCCTCTCTCTATCTTCTCCCCCACATTGTCTCTAACACACATACTTACTCTCATATTTATTGTCACACAATTATAATATTTATCTAATTCATACACCCTTGCTTTATCTCCTTCTTTTACACACACCACATTATTATCTATATAATATGTTCTTATTACAATAACAACATGTGAAATTCCTTTATTTATTCTTTGAAAGTGACATTATTCAATAATTTTATTCTATATATTATATAGTTACTTAAAACCCTTCAAAATGGGAAAATAATTATATGAAGACTTTTAGCGGCGATATTTGTCGCCGCTAAAGGTTAGAAAAATCGCCGCTGAATCTTACCTTCTGCGGCAACAATTAGTGTCACCACAGAAAGTCTTACTTTTAGTGGTGACCTTTTTTGTCGCCGCTGAAAAGTGTTATTCAAAACTTTTTTATTGTATGTATTGACCTTTTACAGTGACAATTTATATCGCAGTAGAAAGTCTTATTTTTAGTGGCGACAAAAATAGTCATTGCATAAAATCTTACTTTCAGCGGCGACCTTTTTATTGCTGTAGAAACTCAAGAATTTCAGCGACGACCAAAAAAGTTGGCACTGAAAAGTTGTTGCCAAAACTCTGTTTTTTTGTAGTGGAATGGGATATTAGAGGTCCCTTTGTCCAATTTTTATTTGTTAACATTCATAATTCATATGATGGGGATTTCAAAACTCAGATCTTTTAAACATGAAAATGATGGGAACAAAGGATCGGAGAGAGAGAAATTAAGGAGAAGCAAATTTCATACACTTGAGTCGCATTCATTTTTCTTGAGTTAGAGATATTTTAATTTGAAAATAATGTTGAAATTCACAGTTTATAATAAAGTATGTGACAGGCTAAAATGAAGGCTTTTATCCTTTGATCTTGACATGTTAACCTAATTTATTTCTTGACAACGAAAACTAAACAGAAAAAGAAACTATAGGAGAGGTAGAAGATGAAAAAGCATTTTGGAAGTGCCAGATTCTGTTTGTGCTTGAAAGATGGTGAAAAAGCCTATGAGGAATCTGCCTAGCTCTAAAAATCTCATTCCTCATGCGATCGCAATTATTGCTATATGTACGCTTTACAAATGTAATCCGAAAAGAAAATACGAAAAGTTACAGAGAATGAGATCCATTACTCCTTCCATTTTAAAATATAGTAATTAATACTTTAGAGTTTTGGATTTATTTTAGATTAAAATATACCTTTCCTCCTTTATTTTTATATTAAATTTCATTTTAGTCTTTAAATTTTAAAAATATAGTTTTAGTCCTTTAAATTTAACACTATTAATTACATTTAATATAAAATTTTGACTCATAGTGATGATTATGCAATTAAATGCTGACAAAGTATGTTTGCATTTTAATATTTTTAAATTGTATTATATTTTATAAGGGAAATCTATTTAAGTCTCACATAAAAGAATTTATCTTTATAAAATCTAACAAAATTATCAAATCATTGAAAGGTCCAATGAGACTTCAGTGGAAGAGATTCTAATTGAGAAATAAATATTTTGCCCCTATTCATTACAAATGACAAGTGAAATGATATATATGATAACTTTATATACTGTAATTGACATGTTAAATATCAATGAATGACAACTCATAATCTGAACATAATATTTAGGATAAAAATAGACTTAACATTTGTTACTGCCTAACTTGTCAATAGCATCACATAAAATTGTTATTTGCCAAGTGAAATGATACAAATCACAACTTTATGGGCTATAATTGACAAGTTAAGTATAATTGAATGACAACTCATATAACTTGTATATAATATTTTGAGAAAAATAAAATTATCAATCGCGCCATCGCACTTGTTATCACATAGAGTTATCATTTGTGCCAACTCACTTGTCATTTTTAGTAAACGAGAGTGATATGGTTATTTCACAATTAGAATCTATTCCCTAAAGTCATATGGGGACTAGTAAATAATTTGATAATTTTATGACACTTTATAAGGATAAATTCTCTTATGTGAAACTTGAGTGGGATTCTCCCTATTTTATATTAAAGAATTAAAATTTAAATATATTTTGTTAACACTTAATTACTGAGTTATTATTTTAAATTTATTGAGTTCACATATTTTCTTGATGAGGTTAACGGTATTAAATTTAAAGAAATACAAATTTATTTTTTAAACTTAAATGATTAAAATAAAATTTGACGTAAATACAAAGAATTAAATCGTATAATTTAACTTTTATTTTAAAACATGTCACTTTAATTAAATTTTCAATGAAGTATTGATTATTATTTTACCGTTTTATTCTTGATTGTTAAAAATAAAATTTAGCACAAAAAGGGAAGGCATGAATAACTTTAATTAATAAACAATACATACTATATATTAAAGGATAACTATTTTTCAAATGATTTTTTTTAAAAAAAAATCTCAATGGCATTGATAATAAACTAATCAATCAATTATTTCAAAATATGAAATCACAGAAAATTCAAACGAAAAAGGAAAGACTCATCAAGAATATATACACAAAAGTGAAATCTCTCAAACAAAACATAAGAATCAAATTGTATAATTTAACAACCTACAAATCACTAGAGTTTCTTTTTTCCTTGCCAACGAAAACTCACTAGAGATCTGCGTTTTCATCACATTTGGGGGAGAAATTGGTGTCAAAGGCCGTAGTTGTCGGTGGAAAAGAACTTTCGGTTTTCACACTGAGAAAAAACCAGTTTTTCATAGTTGGTGGTTAATTACTTGACGGATTCATAGCAATGATGAGAGATTTGAAAGTAATAATATAATTATTGTGGTCCCATTCATCAATGTATAAAGAAATGAATTACATTGTTTCTAACTTAATTATAAAAAGTATTAATGTTCAAATTCTTATTACAAGACACTTTTTTCTTTGTATTGCATGAAGTTTAAGATGAGTCACACAATTCATAATTTTTATAAATAAATACAGTTTCTTATAAAGTTTATATTGATAGAGTTTGGGAAAATTACATCAGGTCATAATGAAGATAAATTATCACTATTAGGTTCTATGAAGTTATTAAATTAATATGAAGACTCAAGAGACTTATGAGAAATTTATTAGAATTGTGAACAGATAAGTTTATCCCAACTCATCATTAGTGGTATATTCATTTGTCAATTGATAAGTTTATCCCAACTCATCATTAGTGGCATATTCATTTGTCAATTGAGGTACACTGATTTATTATTTGTAGCACTATAACTGTCTTACATGATTTTTTAATTATAACACACTAACTTATTATTAGTGGTACATTGACTTGTCAATTGACGTTTTAGGGTAAATTTATCTTTTTCACAATTTAAATAAATCTCTTGAGAATTCATATTAATTTGATGATTTCATAAGATCTGATAGTGATAATTTATCTTTCTTATATCCTTAGTGTAATTCCCCATATATGCTTTTTTCTTTGGGAAGTTTGTAAAATTCATAGTTAATAAAGTAAGGAGTTTTTTCCATCAAATTTTAAATTTGGATTAAATTGTATCCAGCACCCTGAAGTTTTTTAAATAACACTAAATATTCTAAAATAATTTTTAACACATCCAACATCCTAAAGTATTTTTCTAGTAGCACTTAGCATTCTAAAATTAAGATGTTTATTGCTATTGAAAAAATACTTTAAAAGCAGCATTGCAACAAAAATTGCTTTGGTAGATTATATTGTGTCCTACCGACAAATAAATATTTTAGGGTATTAAATATATAAAAAAAATTATTTTAGAGTACTGAGTACTGGAATAAACATATCTTGAGGTGCTGGATATAAATTAACCTTTCCAGTTTGTTGGACAGCGAATTATAATGCCTTGGTGGGTCTTGCCATTGAAATTATGAATGATTAATTAATCTGTGTGTTGGTTGGTACAATAGCATTCACAAATCCTAACGCCTCAAAACTACCGAGCGAGAAAGAAAGGTCAGTTAAATGGTCATTTGCTGTTGAGATTAGCAGCTTCTTAAATGACCTACCAAACCCAAAAACCACAACTATTATCACATCAAATGACCCTTCTCATTAAAGTCTATATATGATGTCAATTTGCACTACTACCTCCCAATATTTCAAGTTTTCAACTTCTCTTTCCTGGAAGAGTGGCGACTTTGAAAGGTTTCTAAGGTATATATAATATAATTTACGTGTGCAAGTTAATTGTAGTTTACGCTATTTTTTTTATAATATAAAAAAGTTTAGATGAGTTGAACTTGGGAGCACTAGGATATGTTTCCAAATTTAAAAAGCGTTTATAAATATATCTATAGATCACCCACTAATAAAATCATTACATAAGCAGTAGTTTACACTAATGACTTTAGTTATCTATCACTCAATTAATTCATGTCTAAGTTATAAAATTGGTCAACGAATAAATGAAACAAACCCTTGATAATAAAACTTTATTATTTTAACATTCAAAAAATTATTATTAGTTTTATAATTACCAAAAGATATTATTAGTTTTATAATTATTCTATTTTTCATAAATTAATTACCCCATAATATATACATTAAATATCCAATCTCCTCAATCAGGGTGCAGCTCTGGGAGAAGTGTAAAATGAAAATGAACTTAATTATTATGGAAACCATGAGGAGAAAAAACAAGAACGCCGATGTTGATTTTTATAGTTAGCATCATGATTATATTTGGGACCTCTTCATATATCTTTCAATCTTTTTTATGTACGTTTCTTTTTATTTTTGGTTTTAGTATAGGCAGCACGCTATTTAACTTGTCTCTCTTCTTTCCCACTCTATGGCTCCACCAATGACTAAGTCCTTCAATTACGGAGAGTTTTCATTTCCAGTCAAACACAACAACGTTAATAGCCTTACAACTTTACATGAATGCACTTGAAAAGTTGGCATGAAACAAATTATGCTTGAGTCCATTGAATTCTTTTGGGGGGTCACATATCCATAGACACACTAAAATTAGAAGCTAAGTCTTGTTTGTTATAGTATATAAACTATACCCTTTTATTTGGAATTCAATGTTTTCGGCCAAACAAAAACCAAGATTCATATATATTCATATTATGATGGCTATAAGAATAAAAAGTTGGCGTAATTTGACTAGCTAGTTTATTGCCTGGGGGAATTATATTTTTGTAAATATATTTCATCCCTGCCCAATTAGTTGAATTTCCCCATATATAGAACTTGTTAAAAGTATTAGTAAATGGCATTATTCAAATGGTAAATGCATTTACAAATGTTGTTATTCATGTTACAAGTGTAGTAATGGCGGCCGCCGGCGTTAGAACTCTGGTAGCATCCTCAGCGAGGGTGGTTGAAGTTCATTAAGATCAAGACATATCTCTAGGTACTCTTACAGAAATATACTTACCTATCACTCAATAAAATTTTCATATTGATAATATTATTTGAATTCATAACCTTATATGTTATGATTTAACTCCTTACCAATTGAAACAAATCTTTATTGGTGGTGGAATTCAAACATTTTGAGAATTAATAAAGAATGCTTTACATGCCCTGAATCTTGTAATCTCAGTTTGGGAAAATTAATGCTGCTCTAGAAACAGAAAGCACGATATGTGAATTGTTGTTCACAGTGGAAACTTATGTAACGGTTAAATATGTGGCACATCATTGGAGAATTTGGATTGACAATCAGATAACAGAGAGCTAGGCCTTCAATAATTGTATGTCCTTTTGTTTTTTTTTTTCAGGAGAGAATTCAATAATTGGACGTTGAATATGTGTCTTGATACAATGGATGTTGATGTATGGAATAAACTAGGTGCGTAACCCAGAGGAGAAAACAAGACAGCTGATGAATTAGTAAAATAACATCATGGAAAATGATAAACACAGGTGTTTATGGGACGATTGATGAACAAGATATAACGTTGAAAGTTGAAACGTTGGTTTTGTAATGGAGCCTGCTTTTTAACAAAGATGCACAAGAAAGCATCAATCACAAGTGGCACGATTTATCTTTACATTAAAGTGAATTCCTTCTTTACATATATATGGCCTTATTTGATTTATGTACATTGATTAGTGGTAGTTAATGTCACACTCACACACACGGTCATTATAAAGCCTTAATTAGAACACACCAAGTTTAATCTCAAAAAACTATATATATATATATATATATACACACAAAATAGATATATAATTAAACTGATTGGTAAATTAAGTCTTGATTGATGAGGATGAGTATTATTTATGATTGACGACCCCTACTGTTGAGGATATTTGCAAACATAAAAGCTCCGTGCTATATGATCAGGGTCATGGTGTCAGTCACACACACACACACATATTATGTGGGTACCACTGGATCATCATGCGGTAGAACGAGCAAAGCATAAATTTGAAAACATGATATTATCTGTCAGTCTGATATGCCACTTACGAATCAAAGTTAATATATCAACCGGCAAATCTATCAGTGACAAATCTATCAGTAAAAAATTAGCTCATAACTCACAAAATTATATGTTTAATTCTCACTATTGGTATGAAAACTTTGTTAGTTTAAAATATGTAAGTACCTCTATAAGAGTTTTTTACATCTATAAGCATATCCTTACCCTAATGAGTATTCAATTTTTATATAAACTAGGTATTTGTTTGGATTTTCTTTCCATACTCATGTTCACGTAAGTTGAAACAAACTTCCTCTCACATACTTATTTCATAAATCATAAAATCCCGATTAAATAAAAAGTCAGATTTAGGTTTCAAATACCAATCCAGACAGGCACTAAATACTTGATTGAAAGTTTAATTTATGGAAACATCTTGACATATCACATGCGTACAAATTTAAGTTTGATTTCAAAAGTGAGGGGTTTTGAAGGGGAATTAAAGCTGTTTCTCTTTGAATAATTTGAGATCCATGGGAAGCTTCTCGGAACGCGTACAAAGCTCAGCTGAAAATTGAAATTGAAGCTTGCCAGCCATCATCAATCAGGTGTTGTACAATTTTCCTGTTGATTAAATTATTGACTTAGAGGAATTAATTTAACTAACACGAAACGTACAACATTCCGTCTAATTAATTAGTCCTTATTAATTATTATTGTTTAAGAGAGTTTGTTCATCATTTCTAGGGTTATACTTTCCTCTGTTTAGGTATTGACCAAAATGCGTCTCTGTGTCGTTTGCATTCTCCTATTCGATTTCAGTTCCTTGAATGTCAATATGTGAGAAAAATCTGTGCATTATTATTGGGTCAACTTTCCATTCATATAAGTATGCTTAATTACTTTGCCATCGATTTTTACTTATTAGTTTTATACTTTTCTTTTTCTACTAATCAGTGATCAGTGAGTCTAATTTTTCACGCCATTTCCTCTCCCCCCCCCCCAAAAAAATTTAATTTATTATAGAGTTAATCAATATATAGATTAATTATATGTATTTAAATATTGAAAATGTCCTTTTATATAGGAAAGGGAAAGCTAATTATGACGAACCAAGCCATCTTTCATAAATCAAAGCCCTATAAGTGCCGTGCAGGTATAATTCTCTCACTAAGTCTGGATTAAGTGTGGCCCTTTTGAGGAGAGAATTTCTGTAACCCAACAAGAACTCCCCCCCCCCTCTTCTCTTCCCCTCTGATCTCAATCTGAATATGAATTTGAGGGAATATTACAGTGTACATGACAAGAGAGTGAACTTTCATACTCCAACTTTCTTTGAATGGCTCAAACCATCTTCATATCCTCCTCCTCCTCCTCCTTCATCATCATCTTCTGTGATTCATCATCAAGAGACTATTCAGTTTTTGCCAATTTTAACTGAAAAGCCCTCAAAAGATCAGGAAGGCTATAGGACTATTGGAGTAATTAAAGAGAAGAACGACCACGACGTAGATGAGCAAGTGACTGTGGCTTTGCACATAGGACTACCTAACACTCAATGTTTTGAGGATGATGATGATCAGAAAAATAAGAAAGTTTCAGATGTGAAGGAAGAAAAAGAAGTGGTGAATAATAAAAGCTTTCAAGGTTGCTCTAAGAATTCTAACACAGAGAGAAGGTTCTGGATACCAACTCCAGCACAGATCCTTGTTGGGCCGATGCAGTTTACTTGCTCAATTTGCAGCAAGACCTTCAATAGGTATAATAACTTGCAGGTTAGTTTTTTTGTTTTAAATCTCAATTTCTCATATCCCAAATTTTAATTTTGTAGTTTAAAATGAAATTTATACAAATACACATAGATATACTCAAATATCATCACCAATTGAGAGAGGGAAATGGAATTTTTTGTGTTTTATAATCAGTATAATTTATTCGATTAAATAATATACTGACCCAGATTTCATCGATTTGAAAATTATGGTAGTAAATTGGAAATAAGAATTTATTATAGGTGTTGCAAAATTCAGGGGCTAAGTATCCACATAAGTTTTAATCTTAGAGAGATCTCTTAGCTAGCTGTAGGTAGCAAAATTCATTGATTAAATAGGGAAAAAGAATTCGGCTCTATAATTTATGGCGCTATCAATTGCATAAGATTTTGTTATTTAAACGCCATCATTGTACATGGATTCGCCTGTTTTAGAAATGCTTTAAAAGAAATGAACAAACCGAAACTTTTAAAGAGATTGTAATAATGACTCTTGCAAATGATCATTCCAAGGGTTTTCCTTTCCTCTCTTTCAAAATACAAAAAAGGATCATCGTAAAGGAATGAATCATTGCCAGATAGATATATAATACTATAGGCTGCACACGATGGGAATCACATTAATATGTGTGTGTATGACCTTTTAGGATGCATATAATTGTTATTTTTTCAAAAAAGATGTGATATATATGAATCATAATGAGAGTTAGGGTAGCCTAAAATATTATTCACATCAAGTCACAAATTTGATCTGGCATGCACCATACTCTCGCCTATTGATATGCTACTCCACTCCTAAATATATGACATATTTAATTAATTTAATTAGATTAATTAAAGAAGTTAGTTAAATTTGTTACTATGACATTTTTTTTAAAAAATATACCCTAATTTTCTTCCTTAACTCTCCTTTCCTCCCTCTCTAATTTGATTATTATTAAGAAAATATTAATAGGGATTATTTGAAAAAAATTGATAAATATAAAAAATAAATCTTATATATAGAAAAAAATTAACTTTCCAATTAAGTCATATGTCAAGGATAGGAGGAGTGTATTAATTTTGTAGGGTCTGTAATTGAGCTCCATTATATCCAGATGCTATCTTCAATGAATTCATTAGTTTCTTATAGTAATTTGTGAGATTAGCAATGACCTTGTAGCCTAATGGTTCAAAGCTTTTATGTAATTAGGAGGTTGCGGACTTGATCATATTTATAACTTTAAACCATTAATTAGTGCCTACATGCCTCTTTAATTAAAAAAAAGTAATATTGTGAGCTTGTCACTTACATTTGAATCCCAACACTAATTAAAATCTCATTCTAGATGGGTAGAAATCATTATTAACATTAATAAATTTACTTATGCAGATGCATATGTGGGGTCATGGATCAGAGTATAGAAAAGGATCAGAATCTTTAAAAGGGACACAACCCGCAGCAATGTTGAGGCTGCCATGTTACTGTTGTGCACAAGGCTGCAAGAACAACATAAACCATCCAAGTGGCAAGCCTCTTAAGGACTTCAGAACGCTACAAACACACTTCAAGAGGAAGCATGGTTCTAAGCCTTTTGTCTGCAGAAAATGCGCCAAAACCTTTGCCGTTAAAGGAGATTGGAGGACTCACGAGAAGAGCTGTGGCAAGTTCTGGTATTGCACTTGTGGTTCTGATTTCAAGCACAAGAGATCTCTCAAAGATCATATCAGATCCTTTGGAAAAGGTCACTCCCCTTGTTTTGATGAAGATGATCACAAGGAATATTCCATCCCTAGTCCATCTGCCTCTGAAGAATCTTAAGTTATATATCCAGGGAGATACTACATTTCACTACCTTGAACATCCAAGTTTAATTATAAGATTAGCATTTATTTTGTCTCTCACTGAACACTTCAATTTTTCTACAATTTAATATTTATATGCTAATTTTGTGATTAAACTATAGTTCAAGGAATAAAATGTAATTTCCCCTCAAATATATATATCATTTAATTTCCTAACTACCAAGAAGATTGGAGAATATAAGATCGAGTTGTATATAGTGGCTTTAGTAATTATTTTCTTGCAGTGAGTTTAATCATTGGAGAAGTTTTTGCAGAGGTTTTTAAACAGATCATAGGATAAGAACCCTGGAATCCTTTGAAGATTGAGGATAAGTTAGTGTTGTACGTACATTCTAATTTTGCGACCCATGAAAAATTGGAAATTGTAATGAGCGGCCCAGAGCTTTTACAAATTATATTTTACCACTTCCCAAGCAATATCATTATCAATATTGAAAATCAGTGCATCAGTCTGTCTTTTTTCAACATTCTCTCTAAGCTACTACACGGATGGGTTTCTAGGTCGCTATTTAACGTTGTTATCAGCGCTTCCCTAATGTTTTTTGGCCATTTCCACCCCTGTTTGTCATCTCTATATTTATTGTTCGTTGTTCAATTTTCATTTTGTGCGTTGTTTTAGTCCATAAGCTCTCTATAATCCATTTCTCTCATTCCTAATGCTTTGGTTATCTTTTTTTTGGCAAGTTTGCTGACTGAAAACTTGAATAAACGAAATGTGTATCTTGATTTCAATCTTTAGATAATTTTGCATTGGGTATTTTAATGTTGTTATAGTTTGAAGATTGTTTAAGTTAAATTTGTGGTAAATAATGTTTGTATTTTATTGGAAACCTTAAATAGTTGCTATGCACAACTTGAAATGCTTGTTGAAGCATTCCTATTTTTTTATTTTGCAAGTTTGTATTGTTTTCATATTTTGAGTGATATATTTCAAATTTTTGGGTTTTTTTTGTACGAGTAATGTGGTAATTATTTGTCTAAGGAATTTATTTAGTTAGAAACTTTGGTTTAAGAGGAACTTGCATGTAAAGTTTCATGGCAAATGGAGTTTATTTTGAGTTACATTTTAAACTCAAAACTTTTACTCTAGAAAGTGATTATTTTGATTTGTTTTTGTATTAGCAATATGGATTACCTTTTAATTGTTGCAATTGACCTCTTATATTATTGCTTCTGGTTGTATTTACTTGCGTTGAAATTTTGGGATGCCTTACTTTCAGGGGAAATTTTGCCAAATTTTTTTAAATTAAATAAAGCAACCCCTTAAATTTTTAGTTGAGTATTAGATTGAGAGAATTTGATAGACTTTATGCTCATTAACTAAGTAGTAAGTACAATGGACTGCAATTGATGAAAGCTAAGAGAACAAGTGAGGAATATGAAAAATGGGTGGAAATGTTTCTCAAATTTGGTCAAACAAAAAAGCCTAGTAAAAGTAGATTGTATTGTTGCCCTTGTGTGAAATGCTTGAACAAGAGCCAACATGCTATTCCTGTTATTAGAGAGCACCTTATATGTTATGATGGGATAAATTTGATGTATATAAATTGGATATGGCATTGTGAACTTATAACGGCTCCGTTGTCTCAAAAGGATAAAGGCTTGAATTATTATTCGAGTGATAAAAGGGGCAATATGATTCTTGATATAGAGGCGGAGTAGTTTGTGTGATTCTCTCCTGCATATGAAAGCTTCCGAGGTGATGTAGAGATGCCTTTGTACCTGGGTGCTATGATAAGTATACACATTTATCAATGGTTTCTAAATTGATGAACTTAAAGGCAAAAAATGGGAGGACCAATAGTAGTTTCGTAGAATTGCTAGATGATACACTTCTAAGTGTGTGTTTGGTAGTCACGTTTAGGAATGGATTATGCTTCAAACCATGGTTTCACTGAATGAATGCCAAACAGTGTGTTTTTTTCAAAAATCGATTGTGCATCGCAAACCATGGTTTCAAAAAAAATTTATCATGCTGTAGCTTTTTTCCACAACAGTGTTGGCATGTTACCATTGGCAGCTTTTTTCTCTTTCGTGTTTCCTCTGTCCAGGTGAAGTTTTTCTACCCTCTTCTCTCCTGTGCTTCCGCCTTTGAACCAGCGCCGCTGCGCTTTCACCGTGCGCTTGTCTATAAGCCTTCCGTCCCGAGCAGGCTGTGCTTCCTCCCGACCAGGTGCTCTGCTTCTTCCGCCCTGCCTAGCTCGCCTCTAATTCCGTCCTACCTCTTCAGTGTGGGCTGTCCCGATCTGCTCTCATAAACCCATCTGAAGACATTGTCGGTGCCATGACTTGCCGTGTCGTTGCTTGGACTCGATCTCCAGCGACAGTTTTGCCCTTTGCGCTTTTGCTCCTCCCTCTACGCCGCTGCATTTCTGCTCCTCTTTGAAGCAACAAATCTGTATTAGAGGTCCAACATCGCTGTGCTCTCAGCAGTTACCCTCCCTGCATCTAGAGTTCTAGCATAGCTGTGCTCTCCTTAGCAGTTATCCTCCCTGCATCTTCACTCTCCAGGTTTTTTCGTCTTCTCCTTTGTGGTTCAATTCGTTCTGTTTTTGCTTCTTAATACAGATTTGTTGCTTCAAATATACTTGAAATCTGCTTCTTGTATTTTCTTTTAACAAATTTCTGCTTCAAAGATTTCTAGTTCAAAACTGCTGCTTTTGTGTGCGTCTGTGTGTGTTTCCCTTAGATCTTTGCTTCGTCCTGTTGTGTTTTTGTTTGTACTGGTTACCTAAAGATCATGTACATTTTCTATAATTTAAATTGTGTTGAAAGCTACCGCGAGATCAGTGCAACTTTAGTTTCCACTTTGTTTCCACTTTCATAAGTTGTTTGTTTGTTATATGGGGACATTGATCATTATAGATTGGAGAATAATGAATGACAGTGTTGGAGAATAATAACAGTGATGGTTCATTGCTATGCTTCAATTGAGTGTTTGTTTGGATATGCTTATAGTTTGAAATGATTTTGAACTGCAAGGGTGTGTGTTCTGTGCTGATGTTGTGGAAATCACATTTTTAAATTTTGGGGTTTCCTGAATACACAATTATATATAATGTGTGAATCTGTGAAGTGTTGTTATGTGCGTGCATTGATGCTGTTCATTAGAAGATTGTGAAAATTAATTATTTCACTTGTGTATAGTTCAATAGGGAAGGATAAATGTAAAGCTTGATGGGATGCCAGCACCACTAAGGTGTTCATTGACCTCTGTATTGAACAACTTCGCAAAGGTGATAGAAAGGGTACTGTGTATACAAAAAAAGCATGGGCCAACATTTGTGATGGGTTCACAGCAAGGACTGGGAAAGTATATGAGAAAATACAGTTTAAAAACAAGTATGACTCCCTACGAAAGGAATGGCAGATGTGGAACAAATTGATTAATGAGACAGGTGTAGGTTGGAATATGGAGCAGAATACAGTACAAGCGGAAGATGAGTGGTGGGAAAAGAAAAAATTAGTATGACAAGGATATTTTGATGATACGCTCTATTTTCAACCCGTATGACATATAATTGTCACTTATGATTGTTGTTATATGTGCAGGAAAATCCACAATATGAGAAATTTAGAACAAAAGGTCTCTCGTTCGGGGCGGAGTTAGATGAACTGTTCAGTAATATGGCAGCCACAGGGACAAATGCATGGGAACCATCATCCATGACACTTCCACCACAACAGACAATAGGATACGACAATGATGATAATATAGATATGGAAGAAGGGTCGGGAGATAGCGATGAAGTTTTGGAGGCTCCAACAGGCATAAGTGGGGATATCAATCGAATGACGTTCACTAAATCTCAAGGGACCAGTGGTGAAGATAGCGTGAGGGGGAAGCAGCCAATGTCTAGTAGCGGCTCATTAGGGGTTAAGAAGAGGAGTGGAGGGATGAAAAAGAAGAAGAAAGGACCTGCATCAGCTAGGATAGCATATGCACTAAGTGAAATTGTTGATTTAACTAAGGCAGAGGTCGAACATGCTCACAAAAAGGCAGATAAAGCATCTGCTAACATTCCCTCAATTACGGACGTCATGACACACCTAACCCAACTTGATGAAGTAATCGCTGATAATGATTGGTATGCACGATGCACAAAACGCTTGCTAGACCCCGCAGTGAGAGAAATGTATGCTTCACAAATGGGAATGAAGAAGCAATTGTTACTATTTTTATGGATCATATGTTATGGAGAATGAGACATTAATGTTATGACTATTTATGCATGCATGTTGTATGTATGGATATATTAATTTATGTACCCGTTATTGTATGTATGGACATATTTGGTAACAGATATCTAAGACATTGATTTCGCTATTTTTGTATTATTTTCTTTTCATTTTTCATTTTATGATAGTTATTTAATCACGATCACTTTATTCATTGACATTGAGAAATCTAAAATTAATTTTTCTGTGCATAGGTTAAACAAGTATGGGGGACGATAGTGAAAAATTGGCACAAGTTTGAAAGCGGCGAGTAAAGAGGATGAAACAAGTTGGCATTTTGGTTGGTAGTTATGCGACACAGTACTTGTCTAAACAACCAATACGCACTAGTGATCACACAGGTAGCAAATGGGTTGATGAAGTATTATACGGTCATTCGAAGCATTGTTTTGAATAGTTCAGAATGGAACCACATGTGTTCTTTGATCTTTGCATTGAATTGCAGCAACACGAGCTTAAACAAAGTCAGAATATTGGAATACATGAAAAGGTAGCGATCTTTTTAAATATTGTGGGATATGGGGAGACCAGTAGGATGATACAAGAAAGGTATCAGCACTCAGCAGAGATGATTCACAGACACTTTCATGATGTCTTGTTAGCTTGTTCAGGACTTGCAACGTCAATCATCAAACCTCAAGATTCAACGTTTCAAAATGTGCATAGCAAAATCAAACATGACCCTCGATATTGGTCATTTTTCAAGAATGCGATTGGAGCAATCGATGGCACACACACATTCATTGCATCGTCCATGCCAATGAACAAACAAAATATATTGGTAGAAAGGGATTCACGTTACAAAATGTAATGGCGGTTTGTGATTAGGACATGTGCTTTACCTTTGTCTTGGCTGGATGGGAAGGCAGTGCACATGATGCCCGTATATTCAATCATGCTTTGACAACTCCTTCCATGAACTTCCCTCATCCGCCTCAGGGTATGTTTATAATATATTCAATTGGTTTCTCTTTATCTGTGAATATAAATATTCAATCTAATAACTTGGAATACATGTAGGTAAATATTATTTGGTTGATGCTGGTTATCCAATGCCAATTGGATATCTAGACCCATACCGACGTGAGCGTTACCATCTCCCTGATTTTCGGCGGTCATCTAGATTGGTTAACCCTAATGAAGTGTTTAATTATGCTCATTCAAGTTTAAGATGCACAATAGAAAGAACGTTTGGGGTGTGGAAAAATAAGTTTGCCATATTACAACGCATGCACAGCTACGACTATCAAACACAAGTGAAGATTATTTGTGCAACAATGACAATACACAATTTCATTAGAAGAACCTATATTACTGACCCTGATTTCGCACCACAAGACCAAGATGATGATGATCCACTGCAAGATGATGATGGTGATGAGGACTATAACTCTTCACGGATACCTTTATCCATAACTTTCTCATCTGAAATGGCCCGTTGTCGTGATTTCATACGAGATCAACTTATTTATTATACACAAGACCAATAGTTATATATTGTACATTTCTTTGATGCCCCTGTAACATCAAAGTTATGAAATTTAATTTTCCCTAATTCGTCCAACATCAAATCTTCATGTTAATCAATTGTATTTATATGTTTCTTCTTTCTGTATACATATATTAATGTATATTATCAATTTTTAAATTTTCTACATAAATTTAATTAAAAATTACTATTTAAGTGAGGGAAAAATTAAAATGCATGTGAATATTGTAAATTTTTACCTTGCTCGGACAATAATGTATATATATTATTTTTTAATCACTTAAATAAAAAAAATTAAATTCAAATTTATTCTTTATGTAATTATCATATTAGTTTATGTCCTTTTTAGTAAATTGTCTATGGAAAAGTGATTATGCTACTAATCATCCAAACATCTCCAATTTTTAAATCACTTTTTCCCAGAATCTATTCTCTCCAAAATCTATTCTCCAGAATCTATTCTCTCCAAAATCTATTCTCTAAAAGCTAATACAAACACACCCTAATAGGTAATTCACTTCCCAAAGGTATCTACAAAACTAAGTTTTATGTCCGCTAGCTTTAGGGTTTAAGAAGATCCATGCTTGTCCTATTATTGCATATTGTATAGGAATTAATACGAAGGGTTAAGTGTCTGAAAAATGGCACTTCACAATACAAAGCGAAGAATAACATTGGTAGTAATAACGATGAGAGAATTGAATGACCTCTTCTAAAGGTGTTATGGTATCTTTCGATAATACTTTAATTTAAGCATTTATTTGCTAATGCTACAGACGCAAAAAAAACTTGAGCATTCTAATGAGAAAATAAATGACATGAAACTAACACCTGATCGACTCTGCTCAATGGAAGACAATAGACCAAATGTTTCCTAAATTTGGTTGAGCCAAGGAACTATTGACTTGGACTACATATGGTATCGGCTCTTACAGTAATTATAATCTCAACAGTAGCACATGTAGTGTATGGCTAGTTGTCCTAGTTACATACAACTTACCTCTTCGGTTGTATATGAAACGTAAGTATATCATATTATCATTGATGATCTTAAGTCCAAAATAACATAGAAATAATATGGATGCCTATTTGGCACCCTTGATTGAGGACTTGAAGAAGCTATAGGAGAAAAGTGTGAATGTATTTAATACATATAAGTAAGAGTCCTTTAAAATATGCGCTATGATTTTCATTAGGATAAATGACTTTTTTATGTATGAGAATTTGTTAGGATATAGTATTAAGAGGTATAAAGCGTATTCTATATGTGAAAAAGTCACACATACCTCTATCTTAAGTATGGAAGGAAGGTGATTTACCTTAATTATAGTAGGTTTCTTAATTGTTACCACCCTTACCACAAATTAAAGATAGCTTTCAATGGCGCACAAGAGTATGAAATGACTCCAAATCAATTAACTTGAGAGCAAGTTTACAGAGGAATGGGTACATAGATTTGTTTGAATTAAAGGAAATTAACTAACTTCAAAAGTTGATTGATGATGCTATAGTATCTCATGTATATAGTAGTTAGAGATTAGATGATCGACTACGTTAGAAAAGCAGCCAAAATGGTGATTTATATGCAAGTGCGTGTTCGAAAAAGAGATCGTGTTCCCTTTAAAATTTGGTAATCCTTGATCCAAATCCACGTGAGGAAGATTGAAAAAGGTAGATATCAGGTTTAGGTTTTGAAATTTCGACTCTTCTGAGGTTAGGCTTACTGACCAATGCCCAAAATTTTCCTTCAAGGAGGTGACTGTACTTTGATTGGCTATAGAGTAAAAGGGATCATCACCATATATGCTTTATTTAGCGGGCAAGGGAATGTTTAAGAGGAGATCGTGGAAATCAAAAGATCACAACCACTAGATTGAAAATTATATCTTCATCAATGGAGAAGAAAGAGAATGACATTAACAGTTGAGATAAGCATCAAAATTAAAGGGATAAGTCAAAAAATGACCTTCATCAAAATCTATGGTGATGAGAAAGAGAAATAAGATCATGAAATTGAAATTAATATTGAGTTCAAGGTTTTTAAAATTTTATGGAGATTTTTTATAGCGATTTTTATAAAAACGGCCATAAAAAGTCCCACATGAATACTTTTAACCTCATTTTTTATAAAAAAATCTCTATTAAAAGTCCCGCCTAATGAATTGCCGATAAAAGTTTTTAAAATTGAACTTATTTATGAAAATATCACCGCCTTTTTTTCCACAGTAGATTTTCTTATAACTGCCATAAAGTAGCGTTGTGATAAATAATTTTTCTAATAATGATTGTCCTATTTACAAGGAGGAGAGAGAAATAATATTTTATCTTATTTATAAGTTTCATATTTTTGTTTTTCATTTAGACAAAAAATTATTATTTTTTTCATATAAATATACAATTTTATCATTTATTTATTATTAGGTTAATTTTATTCTTATGAAGTATAATGTATACTCTTCTAGTCTTAAATATAAGAGTTAGTTGATTTTCTTAGAGAGATTAAAGAAGTTAAATAAATCAGTTAATTATAATTAAATATAACATCTTAATAGAAATTCATATTATATACTCTTTAATATACCAAAATTAGTCAATTAACTCTTATATTAGGTACAGTTAACTTATTTAGTTAGCTTGTTTAATTTATCTAAAAATCAACTAACTGTTATATTTAAGACTGGATGAGTATTAAATAGAGATAAAGTTAAAAAATTGTTAAATTTTAAGGTAGCTAGAGTTAATGAAGTTTAAAATTTTCCTTAATTTATATAAAATATGCTAAAAATAACTTATAAATATGACCAAATTATTAGTACAAAATACAATTTTTACGTTGGTATTTTATGTAGGTTAATATGTAAGATGACGTTAAAAAAAGACAATAATATTTTTATAAATAATTAAATATTTTTTACGTCAAATAAAGTTACGATCAATGTAAAATAAATAATCTATGTCGATTCAAATATGAAATGAAGTAGAAAAGAATGCTTTTTTTAAAAAATAATTTAAACACAATTTTTTTTTAAAAAAAAATGCTTTAACGTGGGTTATAGTAATAATCGACATTACTTATCTATAAAAAAAGCACATTCTTATTTATTATTTTTTATATATTTAATTTTTTTAGTACTTATTTTTTTAAGATATAGATTTTTTATATTCATTAATTATGATTATATTTTTTAAATAAAATAAAATAAATAATACTATATTGTTACTTTCCATGATTCTCTCCACCATCCTTTCTACAATTCTCTCCACGGTCATTTTCTTCTAGAAAAATAAAGCTTTCACTTATAGTGTGTTAGAAAAAAAAATTTAAATCAATTTATAAAAAAAATGGGTTTATAGACAGTTTATAGAAAAGAGTTTTTCTAAAAAAAATTATGAAAAAAAAATAATTTTAAATAAATGAGTGTTTGGATAGTTATTTGTAGAAGGAATTTTATGATTAGTAAATTACGAAAAATGGTATGAGTATTAAATGAGGAGAGACAAGAGATGAGGGGAGAGAGGAGAGAGAGTGTAAGAAAGAAAATAGAGAAAAAATAGGAGAGATGAGAGAGGGTATAAGAAAAAGTATGAGAGATAGTGTAAGAAAAAATAGAGGTAATATAGTAATTGGTTAGTTTATAAGCTCTTTTACTGTTCCATAAGCTGCTCTGACCAGCTTATCTGAAATCTTAATTTTAAATCATGATTTAGTCCAAAAACTCGTTTGAATAAATATGGCTGTTTAGTTAAAAAAATTTTCAAACTGAGATTTTAAGCTAAATTTAAATTTTAAACTTAGGTTTATTTAAAATACACTACCAAAACTGACGTAGAAATTTTTAAAAATTTTAAAATATACTACCAAAGCACATGGATCATCATCATGGCCCTTGACTATTTTTAATCCAACGTCTCATTTTCTCTCCTTGCTCTCCCGCCTCAACCGCTACTCTTCTCCTTTTCTTGCCTCATTTTTTTCTCCGTTCTCTTCGCCCACGCCGCCTAGGAGCCTGCTCACTCCAAAATTGTCATCACTAGATCTGATCTAGATCAAAGGTTTCGACTCTCTTGTTCAAATATAAGGTGTGGCAATCTCGCCTTCAGATCTCCGTATCCATCGTTTCTAGTTGCATCGATGTTTCTTCTTTAGATTTGGTTCATTTTGAGGTTCGACACTCTTAGATCGTCTCTGTCGAAAAGCTTTTGAATGCTTACTATTTGGATTGTCAAAAAACGCTTTTAGAGTGATTTGAATAAGAGGTTAAAAAATATTATAAATTTTTTTTAAATAAATAAATATTTAAACAGTTATTTTTAAAAATATTTTTATTATTAATAAATTATAAAAAATATATGATTATTAAATATATAAGAGATGAGATATAAGAAATAAGAGATGTGATAAGAGAGATGGTGTAGAAGAGAGATGAGAGAGGAGAAATAATATAAAGGAGATATAGTGTAGAAAAGAAAAGAGAGAGGAGAGGAGAAAATATGTAGAAGAGGGAGGATAAAGTATGTAAAAAAAAAGTAAGGATAATATAATAATTAATTAGTCTATAAGTTTTTCTATTATTATATAAATTACTCTGGCTAAATTATCTAAAATTTTAGTTTTAAATTATAATTTGACCAAAAATTCCTTTTGAATAAATATAATTATTTATTTTAAAAAAAATAAACTTAAATTTTATCTAAATTTATGTTTTAAAACTATACTTAATCTGATTGTATTTTAACATTTTAAATCTTGTTCTAGTGTTTTATATGATGCTTGTATGATTTTAACGATAAATCTGGTTATTCATTTTCGTTTTGATGTTTTTTTCTAATGAAAGATAGGACTGAAAAACGGTATATATTTTTTTTATAAAAACAGAAACATTCAAAGTCGGTTATAATTTAAATGACATAAATTCTAAAACAAACTACATGGGACAAAATTCTATGTCCCTCCTATAATCGATATAAAAAATCTTATTTATTAACCAATATAAAATGTATTTTCTGTAGTATTGAATGAGTAAATGTGAATAATTAGAAGAAATTCCACATGGAAGGATCACTGTATTTTATGTAGCCAGCAGCCTAGTGTATATATATCTGCACTCTGCACACGAAATGAAGCCAGTTCCCTCCTTATTAGAAATTTCGAATAAATACCGTCAAAACTAATAACATACCCAGCCTTCGAGAAGAAGCTTGACACTCTCCATACCAGTGTTACAATGTGTTTAAATTAATTTTTAGAGAATATTTTTTTTTTAAAAAATAATTTTAAAAATTAAATATATTTAAATAATTAATAATAGAATTATTTTTTTTATTAATAATTTACTAAAAATAATATAAATTTATATGATAATTATATAAAGAATAAATTTAATTTTAATTTTTTTATTTAAGTAATTAAAAAATAATATATATGTATGTGTTTGAGTAAGATAAAAATTTATAATAATTTTAATTTTTTTCACTAAAATAATATTTTTTAATTTTGTAGATAATTTAAAAAGAGAAATAAAGGAACGGAGGGAGAAAGAGAAATGGATAAAAGATAAGAGAAGTGTAAAAAAATTACTATTGACAAATGCCTGACAGATTTATATCACGGATGATAGAAAAAAGTTGGGCCAAATAGATTATGTGCCTGTTTGGAAAATAGGTAAATTTAGTTTTAGCTTAAAATTTAAGTTTAGAGAAATTTTAAAATAAACAGCTATATTTATTTAAACAGGTTTTTAAACTAAATTATGGTTTAAAACTAAAATTTTAGATAAACTGGTCAGAGTAACTTATAAAATAGTAAAAAAACTTATGAATTAACTAATTACTATATTATCCATACTTTTTCTTACACCCTATCTCCTACTTGTTCTTACACATTCTCTCCTTTCTTTTTTTATACCCTCTCTCATCTCATATTTTATCTCTCCTCATTTAATACTCATATCCTTTCTCATAATTTACTAATAATAAAAATACTTTTAAAAATAACTATCTAAACACTTATTTATTCAAAACCACTTTTTTCATAAACTCTTCTTCAAAAAATTTTTTCTATAAATTGTCTAAAAGTCTTTTTTTTTATAAGTCTATTTTTAAAATCCTATCTAAATAGATCCTATATTTAAATTATGATTTTATCTTTAAAACTATGGTTTAACATGTAAGAAGCAATTTTCTATATTTAAAATTTGTTTAAAAAAAGAATAGAAAAATTATTATTAGACTCTAAAATTAATTTTTTAACTCACATTTCAAACACACATTTAGCCCCAGACCAGACATCATGGGCCTCGTTACAACTTCCATCTTGTTTGGTTATTACTTTTGTGTTTTTTTTCGTCGATCGGTGTATGAACCGAATCCCGTTTCAACAATTTCGATAACGGATGCGTTTGTTTTCCAAGTATTCATTCCTATTCGCATGTCTATGTGTTAGTGGTGTTCATAAAGCTTATGACTCGGTATATCTATTTGAGCCCATAAAAAAATAGTTTTATCCAGTCCGATAAATATAGAGTAGGGCTGAACATCGAGCTGCAATATGCCGCCCATACTTTTTTTGGGCTGAGCACCAGGCAGGGGGTTGTCCTACCCTACCCTGCCCATGGGCATTTATTCTTTTATTTTTTTTATTTTTCTCCCTAAATACTACATTTAGAAGGGAGAATATGATAGTTACTGATAACTAAATGGTCATTTTAAAAATTTAAATAATTAAATAAATAAATTACGTCTTTTAATATTTAGAACTATATTGATTTTTTTCCTTTAATTTTACTAATCATAATATTATTATATTATAAATTATAATTATTTATTTTATTTTTTTAGATACTTCATCTTTGTCAATATTTAAAAAATTTATACAAAATTTCAATTACAAATTACTTAAACTTCAAAAAAAAATTTATATGCAATAAATTTCAATACTTTAATTATTATTTTTTTGTTATCTTATTTTTAGTAGATTATAGATATTATTTAACTTTTGAAAACATATGAATATGCTATTATTTTAGAAATTTATAATTACATATTATTTTTTCCAACATGAGCAGAGCATCATAACGGGTACGCCCAACCCGCCCATGCCCAGCCCAAAATAGTTAGGGCTTTTATCGGGCAGTGTTAGGCATCGAGCTGCAAAATGTAGCCCATACTTTTTTCGAACATGGCACCGGGCAAAGGAGTTATCCTGCCCAACTCTAGCCATGAACAACCCTATTCTATGTTAGCCTCTCTTGAACTCACTCATAAGGTAAACTAATTTTTTTTAATTAAGATGGATGTTACTTTTTTAAAATATCTTTAAATTATTTTTTGATAAAAAATAATTTTAATAGAAATATTTTATTATTTAGCATATATTTAACACAATAAAAAATAATTTTTTAATTTTTAATATATAATATATTTAATTAATTTAATTAAATTAAAAAATTAGTTAATATAATTTTTTTAAAATATTTTAATTATTATTCTTAATTTTCTCACTCTTTTTTTATTTAATTATTATATATAAATAATTTAAAAAATTAATAAAAATAAAAAAATAATTTTTATACCGGATGAGCATTATTTTATTTGAGAATCCGCTAGGAGACATAATATACCGAACATCGAAGCCCTTTACTGTTTACTTCTTAGCTTACAGTATTCAATATCTGCATCTTTGCCGATTGATGGATTACAAAACCAGTTCGCCAACCTTCAGCCGATTGGTATATATGCCCCAAGTCAGCGCTGTCAGTATTAAACCATAGAACCCATTACCCACACCTGTCGACCTTGTAGCACGGGAAATATACCCTCCTCGCCACGTGTCACTACCTCCTACGTCTCATGAGACGTGGCATGTTGTTTCAACTACACGGCAACCTGTTTCTTGGGAAACCTCCTTGTACGTGGCAGTTCGGAGCTGAACTCCCCCAAGCTTCGACCTCATGATCATCTGAGTTCTTCCACTAGTTTCCCATTGCTTATTTAGTCCACACCTTGTCTTCCTCCTCAATCTTAAACCTCTACTCCATTATTCCAGGTTTTAATTTGCTTGTTTTTCTTCACTTCTTGTTGTTGTTGCTCTTGCACTTGAAACAAGCTCCGAGATGAAGGTATATATACTATATTTCCTCTGTTTCTTTCTGCTCTGTTCTTCGTCCTAGTACGTAGTCTTGTTTGACGTTAAAAGTGATTTGGGGATTTGAAGGTTCATGAAACGAGGTCGCAAGCTCACGCACATGCAGCTGGCGATGAAGAGAAGGTGATCATGACGAGGAAGCAGAAAGCAGAGTCCAAGTTACACGAAACAGAGCATTCTCCAAAGAAGCCCAAGCATGAAGAAACTGCAGAAGAAGACGGCTACACCAACGGCAAATCCGTCGCTGATGTTGCAGCAGAATACGATGATTTTTGCAAAGCCATTAATGAGCACCTTTCTGTTGAACAAATCCGACAAGTTCTTGAAGCTAACGGTCTCGATTCTTCTGGCTCTGATCTTGAAATTACTCGAAGATGGTCAGAACATTCATTTACGGTTTTTTTTTATTCTCTTTCCATTATCTTACTCGTTTCTTAGTCATAAAAATTTTTATTTTGAAACATGCACAGCCAAGACGTGATGTTTTATGGGGCATTAGAGAAATGTCCTGTTTGCAATGGAACTTTGGAGTTCGATGGGAGACGTTATTCATGCAGAGGATTTTACAGCGAGTGGTCTAGTTGCACTTTCAGGACAAGAGATCCTCCAAGGAGAGAAGAAGCCATTAAACTACCAGATTCTGTGCAGAATTCTCCTATTTCAGATGTGATTCTTCATTATCCTGTCTTGTTCCTTATATAGATCCAATTGTTGTTGTCACTCGAAAACTCTGTCTTGATAAATCATTATAATTGTGCGTTTTTGCAGTTGTTGAAGAAATATCAAGACCCAATTCGAAGACCTCACAGGGATTTAGGATCAGCAGAGAAACCTTTCACTGGAATGATGATTTCTCTCATGGGTCGTCTCTCAAGGACACATGTAATCTTTGCCCTTCACGTCTGTTTTTTTTTTTTCAGTTTTTTATCTTACTACTGTTTCATGTTAGTGATTTAAAATTTGTTTTGGCTTTCATAGCATTATTGGAAAACAACTATTGAAAAGCACGGTGGAAAGGTGGCAAACTCTGTAATTGGTAATGCTCTATTTTTAAAGACCCCATTTTTAGTCCTTTTCAAACTGCTTTTGTATAACCATTGAATTATATTGATCAGGGTCAACTTGTTTGGTGGCTTCACCTGCTGAGCGAGAGCGCGGTGGAACATCCAAACTTGCAGAAGCCATGTGAGTGCTTTAACAACATTAGAGTTTCCAATACTGAAGTAATATATTAAGATAAGATTTCCTTGTTTATTACTTTATTTGAGAAAACATAAAACATTTCTTACTATTTATTGTAGGGAGAGAGGAATACCTGTGGTTAGGGAGGGTTGGTTGAGTGACAGCATAGAGAAACAAGAACCTCAACCTTTGGAAGCTTATGATCTTGTCTCTGATCTCTCGGTAGACGGCAAAGGGATACCGTGGGATAAACAAGATCCCGGAGAAGAATCTATTGAATCTCTTTCTGCAGAAGTACACAAGGCTCTCTTCCTAGTTCCTACTAATTATTATCTATTTCCATTATTTTGTGTAACAAAATTCATTTTCAATGCAGCTCAAGCTTTATGGGAAAAGAGGAGTCTATAAAGATACAAAACTGCAGGACCAAGGTGGAAAGATATTTGAAAAAGATGGCATATTGTATAACTGTGCCTTCTCTCTTTGTGACCAGGGACGAGGATGGAATGAGTAAATATCAAAGACCAATTCGATTTATTCATTCTTTCTATACTTCCTCTTAATTTCGCTTACAGGACAAGTAGCTAATCAGTAATTCACTTGGATCAGCTTCTGTGTTATGCAACTGATTATGGTGCCGGAGAATCGATTGCATTTATACTACAAGAAAGGGGGAGTTGGAGATGATCCGAACGCAGAGGAGCGACTAGAGGAGTTTCAGAACATGGGCAACGCAGTGAAAGAGTTTGTGAGGCTTTTCGAGGAGACAACGGGGAATGAGTTTGAAACTTGGGAAAAAGAGAAGAAATTCGAGAAGAAACCACTCAAGTTTTATCCCATTGACATGGTACTTAATGATTCTATCTCATAAATAATAATTGAATCTAAGCTTGTTCTTTCAGATGATAAACACAGTTCTCTGGTACTTCATAGGATGATGGAGTCGAAGTTAGACATGGAGCTCTCAGTCTTCGGCAGCTCGGGATAGCAGTAACACACTGTAGACTCGAGCCTTTGGTGGCAAATTTTATGAAAGTTTTGAGCAGCCAGGAGATATATAAGTATGCATTGATGGAGATGGCTTATGATTCCCCTGACCTTCCTTTGGGCATGGTTACAGATCTTCACCTGAAAAGATGTGAGTGGCAATCATTTCATTAGTTTCATTTCTTTTATGTCGATAACAATGTCTTGTTCCGGAACGATTGAAGATTGAATTGAATCAGGTGGGGAGGTTCTGGTTGAATTCATAGAGAAGGTGAAATCAATGGAAGATGGAGGGCCAAAAGCCGAGGCAGTTTGGTCGGATTTTAGCCAAAGATGGTTCACTCTTATGCATTCAACACGACCTTTCAATTTCAGAGATTTTCAGGAGATTGCAGATCATGTAAGGCAAAACCTAAGCATTCACCCTCAAAATTTTCAACCGCTTATGTTGAATCCTCAATTCGAGTTTGTCCTAATAATTTGCAGGCTGCGTCGGCATTAGAATGTGTTCGGGACATAACTGTGGCTTCTCACGTCATAGGAGATATGAGTGGTTCTACCATTGATGATCCATTATCAGACAGATACGAGAAATTGGGTTGCTCAATTTCTCCATTGGAGAAAAACTCGAGTGATTATGGCATGATAGTGAAATACTTGGAGAGAACTTACGAGCCTGTCCGAGTCGGTGACGTTGTAAGATTAAATACCCTTGTTTATTTTACAATGTATATGGATATGCCTTTATTTCTGTGGGGTTGTTAACTTGTTTATGAATTTCAGGATTATGGGGTCTCTGTAGAGAACATCTTTTTGATTGAATCCAAGGCCTGCACTTCCTATGAAGACATTGTAAAGCTTCCTAATAAAGTCCTCCTTTGGTGTGGTAAGATACGTTTCATGCTATGCGATCTTACAATTATTATATTAGAATACAAGAGTCTATAGTCCCTCATCGGTTAAAGGTATATAATATTAAACAAAAATCCTATAAAAAGTCATCAAAAATGTCTTTTGATAGAAAGACAACCTAATATGTACTTATATCTCAGAATTTTTAAATACAATGTTAGGTTCACGAAGTTCAAATCTTTTGAGGCACTTGAACAAGGGTTTCTTGCCAGCAATATGCTCTCTACCAGTTCCGGGCTATATGGTACTTACCTCATAAGCTCATTCAACTTCAATATATTGTCCAAAGTTAGCATTTCCTCATCGTTTGTACTGTCTTTTTTTCCTTTGTGACAGTTTGGGGAAGCCATTGTTTGTTCTGACGCTGCAGCTGAGGCTGCAAGATATGGTTTTACTGCTGTGGACAGACCAGAAGGCTTCTTGGTTCTGGCCATTGCTTCCCTAGGAAATGAAATTACAGAACTGAAAAACCCACCCGAGGTAATAATAATAACAACTTTGTTAACAGAATTTCTGGATTCTATCATAGTTTTGTATTTTATTGAGACAGGACACAAAATCTTTGAAAGAAAAGAAAAATGGAGTGAAGGGGTTGGGGAGGAAGAAAACAGATGAATCAGAGCACTTTGTTTGGAAAGATGACATTAAGGTTCCCTCAGGTCGATTAGTTGCCTCAGAGCACAAAGATAGTCCTTTGGAATACAACGAGTATGCTGTCTACAATCCTAAGCAGGTACAGAACATGCAACAAAGATAATTTGATAAGATTTGCCTTGAGATTATATACCTTTAACTTTTTTTATATTCTAATATTCTCTACCTCAAAAGAAATGAAAATCACTTTATTGGTGAAATTTCAGTGTCTTAGTTTGGTTCCTTTTCATGGCAGGTTCGTATAAGCTACTTAGTGGGAGTGAAATATGTAGAGAAAGGAATGGTGATGGACAGAGCAGAGTGATGAAGAAGGGACAGATTTGATGGAGAATCTTTTGTTAGTAATGAGGAATCAAGGTGGTGACATTTTGATGTGTTTATATATAATATAATGAAAAAATGAGAGATGGTATAGCAGTGGAACGTTGTGGTTTCTATGTTTCGATGTATATATTAGGTCAAAAAACACTAACTTGTGGCGTAAGTAAATGTTTCTGTGCTGCTCTTGCTTCTCAGCAGGAGTTCCCCTACATAATCCTAGACGATATTACGATATTATTATGGTTTAGTTGAATAGAAGGGACCTTTTTCTCTCCATTGAAATATGACTTCCAAGGGATTCAGTTAGAGAGTCATGATCAGAGAAAAAGGAGTATTTTACGTTTCTACCCCTCGATCGGTAATAATAGTAACAATAAAGACTTAATTATTAATTTTCGATCTATATTTTAAAGTTTAAATTTAATTCTTTTGTTTATTGTGTACTCCTAACTATTAATTTATTGTTATTTTTTGACAAAAAAAAAAAGGTCACATGGCATCTAATGTTATTAATTAATTTTATAAAAATCTCATAATGTTAAAAGAGTGTTACATGCAACTTGCTTAAGTATTTTGAAGAGTTTTATACTGTGTACATGGTGCCTAGTCATCCAGTAGGGTCAAGTTGTGTCAAGTGTCAGGTATATTGAAATACTAATAAGGTATGTTGTCATGTCTATTTAGCTCTATTTCATATATATATATATATATTGTATTTTTTTATTTTATTAATTATTTGCCTAAAAGTTCTTGAAAGCTTACTCCCTGCCCGTAGTAGTTATCATCACTACCCAAAGCTTGCTCCTCATCTGGAAGGTCCTGAAATTAATTCGGGTAAGCTCGAGTTTGATAAAAGAAGCAACAGAGATTTTGGAAACTGGGCTGCAAGCAATAAGTTAAGCGGTTTAAACGAGGTTTTAAATTTAAATTTTAATATATATAAAAAAAATTTGTTAGAAGATTTATTTATTATAATCAGGTGCGTGATACGGATTAAATTAAAATATAATTAGGATAAAGTTTTGATGAATTGGATAGTTAACTAAAAAAAAAGTAACACATATGCTACTAGTGGGGTTAGTCGAAGTGATAAGTGGTTCAGTATCGTTTAAACGAGTGATGTCTCAAGTTTGAGTTTTGACGTATACATAAAAATTTTGTTACGAGATTCATCTACTATAGCCAAATGCGCGATGTAGGTCAGATCTGAATGTAGTCGGAGTAAAATTTCAATAAATTAGGTGAATAATCAAAAATAAGTAACATATATACTATCAACAGGGTTAGTTTGAGTAGTAAGCAACTCAATATCGTTTAAATGAGATCTCGAGTTCGAGATTTAACGTATGTAGAAAATTTATATTGAGAGATTCACTCACTATAATTAGATATATGATATGAGTTAAATTTAGATATAATTAGGATAAAATTTTAATAAATTAGGTGGTAACCAAAAAAATAAGTTAACACATGATCCTAATAATGACATGGTGACAGATAGAGTAGGGACTAAGTCAGCAAATGTACAAGGTCAATCTGGGTATGATGCAAATGCATCCACGCCTTCCAAGGGATTGGGTCAATAGGGAAGGCTTCTTGCAAAAATTGTGGTAATTTGCTTGATGTAATCGACTGCAATCTGGATGCTGAGAACCATCCAACTGTTCCTCCGCCTGCCCTTTCAGAAATGATCACTACCCCTCTTTTTCTTTTTAATTTTATTATAAGATTATATTATAAATTATAATTATTTTTTTTATATATTTTATTTTTATATTTTAGAAAAATTGATGTAAAATTATAATAAAAACTATTTAAAATTTAAAATTTTTTATGTATATAATAAATTTTAAAATTTTAATTATTATTTTTTATTATTTTATTTTAATAAATTATAAATATTATTTAACTCTTAAAGATATAAATATAATATTATTTTAAAATTTTATAATTATAATTTTTTTTTAATATGAGTATAGCTATAAATTTACTCTAAATTAGCCCGTATATATCTATCTCAAAATAATTAAAATTTTTACAATATAATTTACTCTAAATTAGTCCGTATATATCTATCTTAAAATAATTAAAAGGTAGAGGCTCCCATCCTTACTTAAAACATGTCACATAGGATGTCATCCATTTTTTAATTAATGTGACGGGAAAGGTGTCTAAAGTTAAAAAAAAAATAAAAGATTGAGGGTTAAATTTAGATTCTAAAATACTAAAGAGTTATATGTAGTTGACTTAAAAGTAAAGTGCTTCTTTCTTTATGATTTAACCACAGTAAAATGTCAATGATGTATACTTAAAGGAGGAATCTTGAAACTGTCTGGAAGAAATGGTATAGGCTTCTGTCCATGAACCAGGTCTCTATAAAAAGCATACTCTGCTTCATAATCATGCAAATCAAACTCGGCCTTCTTGTTACTATGGTAATGGTGTTTAGCCGAAGCTTACTTTCCAAAACCAAACATGCCCACTCTCTCACATATCCCCAAAGCCATCATCAGAGCTTGCATCCCTGAAGAGTAGTGAAAGAAAACTCCGCCATGAACAGAGCTCCATTCCTCTAATCGCTCCCCTGTTTCCTCAACGAAACGTTTCAAAGAATAATACTTCACAATTCGAGCACAGAGCACACCGAACCTTGGATCAGTTACCACAAGTTGAGCCTCGTGAGACAAATTGCCGAGAATGGAATCAAGCAAATGAGCTGGTTGGCATATGTACATAACTATTGGAATGTGTGATCCATACGGGTGACAAAAGCATCCTCTGTTTCTCGTACATGAATGCCAAATGTTGCAGTTTACAAACGAAATGTTTGTTTCTGTCCCCACTTTTATCTCAAACCTCTCGATCCTCTCATTGTTCAACTGAATAACCGCTTCGTGGTTGTCAATCAGCTCGCCGTAGTCAGTCTTCATCAGTTTTCTTTGTAAGTTTTGTTTGGATAAATAAAATTATTTTCTTTTTAATTTTTTTTAATTAAAATTTTGACTAAAAATTCTTTTAAAAATTTTAATTCAGGGAAAAACCGATCACACACTTTGATGAAAATATAAAAACTAGTGAAAGGAATATCTTACATTTGATGACGACCACTCTTTAATAACACACAACAATTATCTTCACTTTCAATTTGACTGACAATGACAGCTAACCCCATTGAAACAGGTTTCTTCTAATTGTTACTTAACAAGGTATTTTGCTACTCTTATTTCCTTCTAATAAGACAGTAAAAACATAGATTTCTTTTTATATATATTCATAATTAAGTAAATAAAATTTCTTCCATTTAAATCAATATCCCTTAATAATATATGGAATCTTTTTGTTTCTTACCTTTAGAACAATAATGATGGTGGTTGGCCCTATGCCTACAAGTGTATGGCTTGACTCATATTTTCCTCCCCATTTTTGGTGGCAAAACAACAAATCTAACCAGATTTTTCAAATCAACAATTTAATTAGAATCAGATTCTGCAAATTCTATTGATCTTGGATAACCACGACGAGGATGAGCGGCTTCCATCACCTAGCTCCAAGATTCAATGACCCTCTTTCAATGCTTGCTTTTGTGTTCTCTTGTATCAAAATTGCCCATGCTTAGTCTAATTTTACCAATTCAAAAAAGCTATCCTATCGATCCTTCCTCTAAGTATCTATCACCTTTTCGTAAACCGACCTCCTTCGTCATTCCTTAGCGATCTTACCTTTTTCTTTTTATTTTGAAGCACTCAAGGATATTAAAAACTTTTATTTTATTTTTTTATAAAATAAAATTTAGATAAATTCAGTATCAATATTTTATAAAAACTAGAGTATATCCCTAAGATTCAGATAGCGCTTATTGACGATTTATAAAATCGTCTATCAAAAGAACCCTCACGACAATAACAATAATCAAACTCATATTCTTATAAAATATAAATATATTTTTTATTATATATATTAACTCTCATTAATTATAAACTTTTATCTAACTCTCCTTTCCCTTCCTTATTCGCCCAAATGCTTTCACAACTCCATAATCATCAATATTCCCAAAAACACGTCGCATTTACTAATTTCATGCTTCTTCATCATTTTATTTTTTCCCCCACACTCAATATTTCTCTAATTTTCAGTCAAAATATAATCAATAAATGAATTTTACAAATAAAAAATATAAGAGCCTAGTCCTCAATTTCGGCTCTTGTTCTATAATAATATTCCATCCCATAGAAATTCTTAGGTACACCCCGTGCACTAAAAATATGCCATATCACAATTATTTTAATCTTATTTGTCAGATGATGTGTCAATATTTAGATTTATATTAGCTTACAAATTTTAGTTCATAATTCAATAACTCCTCCCAAAGAAAGTGCACCGGTTCAAATTTAACATGTGATTGGAATCACTCAAAATTTAAATTTAAAATTTTTTTAAAATAAATAACTATATTTATTCAAATAAATTTTTAGAGTAAAATATAATTTAAAATTAAGATTTTAGATAAAATAGCCAGAGTAGCTTATAAAACAGTAAAAAAATTTATAAATTAATTAATTACTATATTACCTCTATTTTTTTACACCATCTATTTTCTCTCTTTTATTTTTTCTTACACTCTCTCATTTCTCTTTTCTTTTTTACACTATCTCTCATCTCTTCTCTTTCCTTATTTAATACTCATACCATTTTTTATAATTTATTAATAATAAAAATATTTTTAAAAATAACTATCTAAATATTTATTTATTTAAAAAATTTTTTTATAAGTTATCTTCTGAATTCTTACCTATAGACCTTTAATTTCACCTCTCATCTTATACCCAATTCTCTCTCCTCTTTTTCCCACCATGTTCTCTCTCCTATCCCCTGAACACTCTCTCTCTCTCTCCTCGGGGTCTCAAACTCCCACTTCTTATCATGATTCACACAGGTAGCTTTGCAAATCCTTTGCTAACTATGGTTTTTCCCTACCAAAATCACTCCTCCTTTTGTTTATCTGTAATATTGGGAGTTTCTAATTTCATTTGAAATTTATGCTCTGAACTAATGAAGTTTATTGGATGCTTTGTGATTGTTGGAAGATAATGCGACAATTAAAAATGTTTCCTTTTGGCAACGCTGGCTTTCAGAATGGTTTCACGAGGAAAAGAAATGATACTGAAAGTGGGGGAAATTCAGGAAAAATGCGGGAGAACATGATGACAGGGATATTAAATTTGAATAGTGTTCTTGCGAAAGAGTTATTGAATTATTAATTAAAATTCATAAATATAAATATAAATATTGAAAGATTAGCTCACAGAATAATTGATAAAAGAGCATAAATGAGTTGTGCACTGGGTTCACCTAAGAATTTCTCTCCATCCCACATATATTTCTTGTGATGTTGTTTTCATTTTAAATCCACGTGGCCACAATATTCTAGTGAAAATGAAAGTAATTTCCAAACACAAAGATAATGAATGACAACTGGAATTGGAAATATTACTAAATTCATTTACATGACGATGATAGCGATAAGGATCACGATTCCCCAACCCACCCACCACCACCGAACCCCAACCCGTAACATCCATCCCGACCCGAGCATCGGATCCGAATAACTTCCTCAAGCCCGTGACGTGGCTGTAACACCCTCGCCAGTTTTCAGATCTTCTCCAGCTTTACGCCCTTCACCACCGGATTCGCCTTCGCGATCTGCTCCCTACCCATCCCCTTGAAGTCGAACTCACATCCGTGCTGTTCCGGGTACCGGTGAGACCCACAAAATGTTGATCCGCACCTACACTTGAATCCTGTTAGCCCCACGCGCCTCCTGCAAGTCATGCACCGGCTCGGCTGAGCCGGTGGCTGCGCCGAAGATCCAGTCTTGACCTCGTCCGCTGTGCGTGGGGGATCGAACGCCGCAGAGGGCGACGAAGTTCCGTCAATCATTTCAGGCGAAGAAGACGATTGCGAGGTCGTCGAAGCCGGAGGAGCAAGGGATTGGTTGAGAACCAATTTGGCAGAGGAGGATTGCTGTTCCTTGAGCTGCAAATCTCGGTAGCACTTGGAACATAGGTTTTGCGTCGCCGGGCTACCAAAGAAGCCGCAGTTGTTAGCGCACAGGCGTTGAGCTTGGCATCGATGTTCTTCAGCCATTTTGTCGAACCGTCGTCTTCGTTCGAAACAATATCAATGATCTCCCAACCTGTGAAAAGAAACTATGTAAAACGACAATAAATAAAGCTTGAACGGTAAAACATCTCCGTGAAGAACAAGTTAGGGTTCAAAAGAATCGAATCTTTTTTTTTTTTTTCTCGTTGCCATGGGAAAGAGCCAAGGAAAAGGAATCTACGACGAAGAGACGAAACCAAAGAAATAAAAATAGAAAGAGAGAGAAGGAATACCAAGAGGAAGGAACTGAATCTGGAAAAGCACCGGGGTAGAAAGAGAGGGGGGAGGGAAGGGGTATTAAAACGGGAGAAGGAATCTACGATTTTCCGTCTGCGGTGTTAGGAGACAGATGGAAAATCGAAGATGAAGAGAGAGAAAGGAGTTAGAAGGAAATTGGGGCTTGGAAGGAAAACAAAAGGGACGGAAAAGGAATGTCCAATATTAGAAATGAGAAAGAAGGCTCCCCAAAAGAAAAGCACCTCCACACAAATAATCTTTTTCTACCCTCAATATATTTTATTTTTACTTTTATTTCATATGCAGCCCTTAAGAAAATTCCCTTCAATTTCTCTGCTTAAGAAACTAATAAATAATCTTTTTCTACCCTCAATATATTTTATTTTTACTTTTATTTCATGGCAAACGCTCTAGTAGTTCAAACTCCAAAGGATTTTGACATTCATGGGAAAAATTGATGCATATCTGTCCAATAATTAAAAAAAAATATAAAGGAAAGAAAGGAAAGAACAACGTGGATGAAGTAGGTCAAGTTTTTTAAAGTAAATAACAAATATTTATATAAAAATTTAAAAATTATAATTTACAAGCTTATATAAATTAACAAGTATATATATACATCAATTAATAATAATAAAATAACGAATGTAATTAGAAAATTTAATATAATAAATATAAATAATTTAATCTAAGTTTTTTTTACAAAAAAATAATTAAATTAGTGGTTTATTAGTATTATTATGCTATGCATCACCTTAAAATACCCCATGAAGAGAGCTTTAAAGGATAAAGAGATGATTATGAAATTAGCTAAAGATTTCTCTCATACATTGTAAGCATAAGGGAGTGGGAAAAGCTCAGTTCTACTAAGAGAAGAAATTACTTAATAGGGTTATCGATTGTATCTTGTATAAAAAAATTTAAAGTATCAAATTAGATATTTATTTTTAATTAAATTGAGTATTATAATATTTTAATAATAAAATTGATTGATTGATTGATTAAGATCAATTGATAACAAATATTAAATAAGAGAAATAAAAAAAATAAAAATCATTGAACTATGTCTATGGGTGTGTTTGGTAACACCCCAAACTTTGGTTTGAAAAGAGTTTTTGGCCCTAAATCTCAGTTTAGGGAAATTTTTAACCAAATAATAATTTTTGTTCAAACAGACTTTTATATTAAACTATGGTTTAAAATCAAGATTTCAGTTAAGCTGGTCAGAGCAGCTTATGGAATAGTAAAAGAGCTTATGAACTAATCAATTACTATATTACCCCTACTTTTTCTTACACCCTCTCTCCTACTTTTTCTTATACCCCCTCTCCTCTCTCCTACTTTTTCTCTTTTTTCTTTCTTACACCATCTCTCCTCTCTCCTCTTATCTCTTATCTCTCTCATTTAATACTCATATCATTTTTCATAATTTACCACTCATAAAATCCCTTCTACAAATAATTATCCAAATACTCATTTATCTAAAATCACTTTTTTTCTATAAATTCTTCTAAAAAAACCCTTTTCATAAACTATCTATAAATCTTTTTTTTATAAACTATTTTAAATTTTTTTTTTCTAAACACACACTATATCTTATATTTTATGCTACGCACTTCCTTGGATTGATGCATGTTGTCACAATGATATTGCTACAACAAATTCAAATATTATCAAACGTAATAAATATTTTGATTAATTAGAACCATTTCTTGTTATCATGAATTCAAATTTATAGAATACTTAAATGGCCCCCATTTATAATATAGTTAATCTTTCTATGATTTGCAGTTTTAATTGAAAATTTAATTCTCAATAATAACATATAATTTTAATTTTTTATCTTGAGATTAAATAGCCAGAAGTTATATATATATATTTAATTTTTTATCTTATTAAATGGTAATATAAAATATATTTTTTATATTTATTAATTTTTAAAAATTATATTTATTTATATTCTATCAATAAAAATTAAATAATAGAGAGTGTGACGGAGTCAAAAAAAATATGATTAGATATTTTAAAAAAAATATTATATTAAATTTTTTTTAATATAATTAAATTAATTAAATATATTATATATATTAGAAACAGGAGGATTAGAAAAATAAATTTTAAATATTTAAATGATAAATCATGAAATATAAATATAAATATAAAAGAAATTAACGAGAATATCAAAATATCATACTTTATGATGGACAAGACCTTCGAGTAATCAATAAGGAACTTCGAATGTTTGTGTCTCGTAAATAATACATCTTGTTCATTTTTAATATACCAAATACATGATATATACTAATATAACTTTACAACTTTAACAAAATCTACAAATTTTAAGATAATAGGAGATAATGGAAATAATAAGGGATAATGTGAGATAATGGAAATAATGAGGGATAATATAAGATATATAAACATATTATACTCATAACACTTGACTCTAGGTAAAATTTACTATAGGTTGAAGCCACTTAGGGGCGTAAAACTTAATAAAATTTAATTAATATAATATTTATGCTATATATCATGTGTGTTTTATATTTTATTATAGAATTATACAATATTTAAACATCTATCAATATCTATCAATCAATCAATTATTAATTATATTTTTAAAATTTTATAATACACCATTTTTAAAATATATATTTAAATCTATATAATTTAATATTTTTAATTTTTTTATCTATAAACTATAACTAATAATTTTAATTAATAATTTTATTTTAATTTTTTTAAAATTTTGAATATAATAATAATTAATTAATAATTTGATTAAGTAATTTTATAATATTTTAATTTTTTGCTTTAATTTTTAAAATCTTTTGATATATTAATTACTCAATAATGTTATTAACTAATTTTATATTATTTAAAATTTTTAATTATAATAATAATTTATAATAATTATAAATAATTAATTATAATTATTGTTTGCACACATACAAGAAAGCTCTAGTTTATTATAGTTGTTAGTAGGGGTGTTCATAGTGCCCGGTGGCCCGGTCCGCCCGCCAGAGCCCGGTAAAAAATCGCCCGGCCCGGCCCTAAAAAAAATGCCCAAAATATATTTGGGCAGGGCCGGGCCGGGCACCGGGCAGGGCATGCTGCCCTGCCCATTTGGCCCGGCCCTATATATATATATTTATTATTTTTTTAATTTTTTTCTTAACTTATTTTATTTGTAATTTTACACTTTTCACTTTAGCTGGTAACTCTCCTTGCTCATTTTTAAAATATTAAACATAACTTTTATATTTATGTAGATACCAAAGTTGCTCCTCTGCTTTACTTGCCAAGTATTCAATTTTTTGTGTTGCAATAACGCTACAAATATCCGACCTCTATATATTTTAATATTTCTTTTTTATATATGTAATAGACTTTGAAACTTTAATTACTATTTTTTTGATACCTTATTCTTAGTGAATTATATATATTATTTAACTCTTAAAAATATAAATATAATATTATTTTATAAGTTAATGATAGCAGATTTTTTTCTCACAATATGAGCAGGACATCATTATTTGGACATGCCCAGCCCGCATATGCCCAGCCCGAATTGGTTAGGGCTTTTACCGGGCAGGGCCGGGTATCGGGCTGTAAAATGCAACCCATAATTTTTTCGAACAAGACACCGGGTAGGGGGACTATCCTACCCAACCCAACCCATGCACACCCCTAGTTGTTAGTTATTAAGAAAATATTCCATGGTACAAAATCTAACTGCGCAAACACGATTTGGAATTAGGAAAGGTCCACACTCGGTAATTCGTATTCGCAAGGTTCCACACACGGAATCTTCTTGCGGTGTTGCCCTGCCTTACCTTACCCACCCTCCATCGAAGCGCGTTCTTTTGACTCTCAAAACTTCTCCATCATCCTTGCTTTTCTTCTTTTTCCCCTCCGATCCTTGTTAGTAATCCCAATAGAACCATTAATTTTTTCGGTGTTTCAGAGATCGATCGGAATTTCTCTTTATCTATTAACCTGATATGATTTGATCGCAGCTCTAGGGTTCTAGTTCGCCGGGAAATTTTTTATTCTTTTGGTTTTAATTCGTCTATGAGCAGAAGATGTATAGCAACTTTAAGGAGCAGGCAATAGAGTACGTGAAGCAAGCTGTGCAGGAAGATAACGCTGGTAATTATGCAAAAGCGTTTCCTTTGTATATGAATGCTTTGGAGTACTTCAAGACCCATCTGAAGTACGAGAAAAATCCTAAGATCAAAGAAGCGATTACCCAGAAATTCACCGACTATCTTCGGCGTGCTGAGGAGATTCGAGGTGTTCTTGATGATGGAGGGCCAGGCCCGGCGTCCAATGGTGATGCTGCCGTAGCTACGCGGCCTAAGACCAAACCGAAAGATGGGGAAGGGGATGGGGAGGATCCAGAGCAGTCAAAGCTCAGGGCTGGGCTTAATTCAGCGATCATTCGAGAGAAACCCAATGTAAAGTGGAACGATGTTGCTGGACTGGAGAGCGCCAAGCAAGCTTTGCAGGAGGCTGTTATTTTACCTGTGAAGTTCCCGCAATTTTTCACTGGTTAGTTTGCGTTGTTGCTGGTTATATTGGATCATTGATAATGCCAGTTGCAGTTTGCCCACCTCCATATTACCCTCCAATTAGAGAACCCATACTCTGCATTTGATCATCGTTTTTCTAATTGGTTAATAAGTTTATGAGTAAGGTTAATGAACTCTATCCTACAGTTCTGCTAGTAATATTATTGAACAACCAAATGATATCATGTTGTTATAAAGCCGGCGTTTGGTTTCATGCTCGTTTTGGTGGTTTTCAATGTGAAACCAAACACACAATAAGGTCATAGTTGGTACTTTTTAGAGTTCAAATTATAGAAGTATGAAACAAGTGTTTAGTATCTTTTTATCCTGACATTTTTTTTCCAGGTAAAAGACGACCCTGGAGAGCCTTCTTGTTGTATGGGCCACCTGGAACTGGGAAATCATATTTGGCCAAGGCTGTTGCAACTGAAGCTGACTCCACATTTTTTAGGTAGCATTAAATTTGATCTTGACTGATTTTAAGTTTATGACAGTTCATTCGATGATCTTACAGCTTGTATCAGTGTAGAATCCTTTTTGTGCTAGTATTCTGATGCTTCTGGCTTAAATTTACTTCGGTGGTTTCCGTTACAAATCTTGTAAGGTTGAATGTGAGAAGACTGCTAATTTCATAATGAATAATTTGATTATGTTGCTGCGTGTGACATATGCCTTGATGAATGATGCATATTAGGTACCTTCATCAGATCCATAAAAGGATGTTTACTTGTGAACACATTTTAACACGTCTCTTGATTTCTACCAGTGTTTCTTCATCAGACCTGGTTTCTAAGTGGATGGGTGAAAGCGAAAAGCTAGTTTCAAACCTTTTCCAAATGGCTCGAGAAAGTGCTCCTTCCATCATATTTGTTGATGAAATAGATTCTTTATGCGGTCAGCGTGGAGAAGGTAATGAGAGTGAAGCTTCAAGGAGAATCAAAACTGAACTTTTAGTGCAGATGCAGGTAATAGTTTTTGGTGGGGAGCTGTTGATGCTTGATAAACATGATAGCCTCCTTAGTAAATTGACTTTTAAATGGCATGATTGGGGATCCACAAGAAATTTTGATTCTGGTTTTTTGGGGTATGCGTGGGTTATGTGCGAAACTCAGTTGGAATCCTGCAATAAAAATAGAATTTATTCTCAATGCCATATCTGTTGACCTGATTGAGCCCTAACGTCTTATCATTCATTTACAAAGGCAGGTTTTATTAGGGTTTCATCTGGTTATCTGAACATAAATTTTAACATACATTGCAGGGTGTAGGAAACAATGATCAGAAAGTTCTTGTTCTTGCAGCAACGAATACACCATATGCTCTTGATCAGGTTATAAGAACATAAATTTGCTAATCTGATTTTATTTTAAAGACAATATGGTATATTTTTGGTATGGTATATTTTTGGCTAATCAGTTTGTAATTTCAGGCGATAAGGCGGCGTTTTGATAAGCGAATATACATACCACTACCAGATTTGAAGGCTCGCCAACATATGTTTAAGGCAAGTGCAATCGAAATGATGACACATATTATAGGATAGGATTTATTGGGCTGTGGAAATCTAGGAGTTGATTTTACTATGTTTATGTTGTGGTTTGATAAATTGAACAGGTGCATTTGGGCGATACTCCTCATAATTTGAGTGAAAGTGATTTTGAACATTTGGCTCGTAGGACAGAGGGGTTTTCAGGTTCAGATATAGCTGTCTGCGTAAGTTTGATTTGTAGATGAAATTCTTTATTTTAATTAGTTTTTATTTAGATGAATTTCAAGTAAAGGGTTGTCCCCTCTTATTTGCAGGTCAAGGATGTTTTATTTGAGCCAGTTAGGAAAACCCAAGATGCCATGTTTTTCTTCAAGAGTCCCGAGGGTATGTGGATACCTTGTGGACCAAAGCAACAGGGTGCAGTACAAATCACCATGCAGGATCTTGCTGCAAAAGGACTTGCGTCCAAGGTAGGGATGATGCTACTAATTTTGATTGATTATAGTAGGGATTCTGCTGCCTTTTTGGAATATGATAATCAGATAAGACAGAGTTGTGACGTCTTTCTAGTAGAATACAGTGTTCTGTACTTCTGCATGCATTTCATTCTGGTGGGAAGTGCTAAGTGTTTGAGTGTATATGTTGGCAGATCCTTCCACCACCTATTACAAGAACAGATTTTGACAAGGTGCTGGCAAGACAAAGGCCTACAGTAAGCAAAACTGACCTTGAGGTTCATGAGAGATTTACTAAAGAGTTTGGAGAAGAAGGTTGACAATATTATTACGTGTAATATGTTGAATGGATAAAATGAAATGCATCTTTTTTAAGTTTAATACGGAGATGAATTTATGAAGGTGAATACTATTTTATTTTCTCCCAAACTGTGAATGAGAACAGTGATCTGAAGTGATTCGATAAACAGTTTGAGTGTAGCTGGTCAATTGTGTTGCTTAGTTATTTTTTGTTGGTTCCAAGAAAATTAATATACACAAATTGTTAGTTCAGTTTTTTTATTTTTTTATGAAAAGGTTTTTATTTTTGGGATAATTTTATAACCTAAGGAAAGAAAGGTCATTAGATGATTAGATATCAAATAAGTAGTCTAATGATATAATATTTTAACAAATTTTCAAAAATGTATAACGAGACCATTTTTTTTTCTTATATCGTCTACTATAAACATCCTCTTATGTCCATACTATTTGAATTAGTCATAGGTTGTTACACCTATTGCTACGTATCTTCTAGATTGTGAAGACATTTTTATGTCATTTTATGTTAATGATTTGAACAAAAGATTAAGAAAGATCTTTAAGTTTTATAAAAAATAAATCTATATATAAAATGGTAATCCAAAAGCATTTTCTACATCTAAGCCCGATCAAAACAGAATATGCTAATTACTAAATATGAGCTACCGGTACCGGAAAAGGATACTGGCATGAACCATCAAGCTTAAGAAAATATCCTCAAGGTAAGATATTTTTTACTTCATATTCTTTAGATTTTGTACTAAGTACTGAGAAGGATCATCTCTACAAAACTTCTCATGATCTCAACCTTAAGTCAAAAGAAAACGCAAATTTAACTAGAGTTATTTAAATCTTGAGTATCAGGTTCTCGTAACTTCATAGTCTATAATTCAGATTCAGCTTCACATGATAGAGTCTTTCAAAGAAGCAAAGGTAAAGTTGAAATGAAGCTATGCAACACCAACTATGTAGGCATTCCAGGCGTCTTGTTGTGGAAAACTTGTTGCCTCTTCATACCTTATGTCCCTCCCCATCCCAAATCCCTCTGTTTTTGTGAACTCAGTGGTATCTGGCATTTGTCGAAGCCAAAAGTGAACCGACCGAAATCCAGCCTCTTCTAAGCAGTCCCTAATCTCAGGCAATGTCCACCTGGTAAGAACAGCTCCCTTGATATCATAAAACTTCCAGAAATATGATGATATACCAACAGAAATACAATTAAAGTTTTCACCTCAAGTGTTGGAAAGAGTTTTTCTTTTTCTTTTTTACATTTTTTTTAAGTAAAGAAAATACAGGCGTACAATAAATATAAACTTACAGCCTCCAGCTGTAGGAAAATGCATGGCGAATCTTTCTTTGTTGCTTCTTGAGATGGAAATGGAGGCTAATCCTTGTTTTCCTCTCAATAATATCAAAATCAGCTTGCTCCCATACATACTGCAGATTTTGATCACAAAGCGCACATTATAAAACAAGATGCTGGTGACTATTATATATTCAATGCCCTATTACCTATTTGTAACAAAATAAAAATCCCCTATTACCTATTGACCTATTTGATAGCAAAACATGAACAATTGCTTGCTCCAACTGCATCTATGATGCTCATCAATTGAAAAAGAAAATGTCCCTCTCAAATATGCCTAATCACATTTAGATAGCACTTAATATTTAAAAAACAGTAGAGAAGCAAGGAACTTAGCGAACAGCAAGAACCAAATTTGAGAAATCAGAGTTAACTGTTTTTAGTTATGGTAGCAACTTAAACTATTAATCATCAAGGATAGCTTTCTTTCTGGAGGATCCAAATGGGGTTCACTGTTTAAGAAGAGTCTAGACATTCATTTAAACCTGATTATCCCTCAAAGCCAGTTGTTTCATACACATTACGGTTAGCATATTCTATCTAATGCAGTTAACTGTTAATGTTTCACATTTATAGCAAGAAGAACAGTATACCGTAAAATTAGGAAATCGCCTCTGAAGCCTAAGCTTATGCTCTGAAGATGTACCCCCATATAAATCCATGACAAAGATTCCACCTTTAGTTGACAAAACATAGTGAGCCTGCCTAAAATACAAAACCAGATCCGCTCGTTTATGGAGGCAGCAGCAACTGTAGTTAAAAGCACACACAATATCTCTTGCAGGAAGTGAAACATTTCTTTTAATACACTTAGAATCTTGATCAGCAGAGCCTGCTTGACTTTCAGCTTCCAGAATTTTACTATTATCTGCTAGTGTAATGTTACTTATCAACTCCTGAGGATTGCTTATGATAAGTTTAGACTGATGAAGAGGTTGCAAGACATTCCCATGGAACAGGGATATTCTAGAAAACCCATCTGCTCCAACTTTTGGTATGTTGCTCTCAATGCACCATTGAAGTGCCTCAAGATCCAAATCCAATCCCACTGCAGTCCTTCTTGGATCACTACGGAGCCACTCAGTACTGACAAAAGTTAGAAGATCAGGATCAGGTAACTCAATTGTGGTTTGCATGAAATGTCAGAATATGACCAATAAATGGGGAAAGAAAAAAGACTAGGTCTTTAGAATCCAATTTAAAACAGTTTACATTTATTGTGTACTGAGCAATACAAAGCAATTAAAGAACTGAAAAGTCTAGAGGTTGTCACGGAGGTTAAAAAACTCCCATATCCTTGAATTAACCTGCACTTTTGCTCTCATAAATCATGAAATGGTAAACTGGGTATTATATTCAACATGCATCACATTTTGATTTATTATTTTCAGAAAAACTCCCACCAATCAAAAGATGTATTTATATTAACCTCAAGTTCCAAATAAGAAAGCTTTTAAATGGGAAAATCAATCAAAATAGGGTTCATACAAACCAATTATAAGAGACCACGAGACACAATGTACCTACCTAATAAGTGCGGTGCCACAGAAATCTTCTTGAAGATGCAGGGGCATCCTTCCACCAACGTACATGAGAAAGAATTTTTGCATATAACTTATGTCTCCTTTGGGAGACTGCATTAAAACATGATTCAATAAATGACAACACGAATCCTCTTTAGAAATAAAGTAAAAACCAACCAAATGTGTAAATTCTATCTAGAATCTCAATAAGCAAGCCAGCCCAATTAGCACCACAAGTTGGCCTACAAACGGTTCTCCTCAATGGACATAAAATTGCAATGCAAACTAAAGGGCATTCAGTCTTTTCCCCAAATTTTCTTAGCAACCAAACAGATAAATAACCAAAAAAAACAAAAACTTTCAGCTAGATGGTAGCTCAAACCTGTACAGATTGTTGGTAAAGAAGAAACTTGGAAGGCATGTCATCTGATGAGGTCTCGTCATTTACAGCTTCTTTTTCACCATTGTCATCATCATTATTTTCTTCTTCTTCTTCTTCATGCTCCTTCTCTTCTTCATCTGAGAGAGAAACCACTGGAGGCGAGGAAGAGGAAGAGTAGGGTTGGGTGAGTTGGTAGAGAGAGCTATCATCTTCTTCGTCTTGGCAATAATTAAAACCACCACGATGATGATTTCGTTGATGTTTATGCTTCTTCTCTCTTTTCCCCATTCTTCGCCTCTGTATGCACTCCCGCCGACACAGCAACAACTCACAACACCAAACTTTTCCACAACTGCAGCGAGCACCTAAGAGGAAGGGTCAAACTAGGGGTGTTCATAAAGCCCGCGGCCCGGTATGCCCACCCGAGCCCGCGAAAAAATAGCCCTGCCCAGCCCGATAAATATAGGGCAGGGCTGGGCATCGGGCTGCAAAATACAGCCCATACTTTTTTCGGGCTGGGCACCGGGTAGGGGGGTTGCCCTGCCCTGCCCTGCCCATGAGCGCCCATTTTTTTTATTTTTTTTTATTTTCTCCGTAGATGCTACATTTAGAAGGGAGAATATGATAGTTACTGGTGACTAAAGGGTCATTTTAGAAATATAAGTAGTTAAGTATGTAAGTTGCATCTTTTAATATTTATAACTACATTAATTTTTTTAACTTTATTAATCATAATATCATTACATTATAAATTATAATTATTTATTTTATTTTTTTAGATACTTCATCCTTGTCAACATTTAGGAAATTGATGTAAAGTTGTAATTATAAACTACTTAGACTTCAAGGTTTTTTTATATGCAATGAATTTCAAGACTTTAATTATTATCTTTTTATTACCTTATTTTTAGTGGATTATAGATATTATTTAACTCTTGAAAACATATGAATATGATATTATTTTAGAAGTTTATAATTGCAAATTTTTTTCACAACATGAGCATGGCATCACAACTTGGGCATGCCCAGCCCACCCACGCCCAGCTCGCCCATGCCCAGCCCAAAATAGTTAGGGCTTTTACCGGGCAGGGCCGGGCATCGGGCTGCAAAATGCAGCCCATGCTTTTTCTGGGCAGGGCACCGGGCAGGGGGGTCGCCCTGCCCAGCCCTGCCCATGAACACCCCTAGGTCAAACGTCGTATTTTGCACCTTTCTGATTTTTGCAATAACTTACCTAAAATATGAATATCCTTTGTTTATGATATCAAATCGTTACAAATCTTTCCCCATAAAAATTTAACCAAGTTTATTCATAACTTACAGTTGGTTTATGATGTTAGGGAGCGATTTGAAAATTTGTTATGGATTGAGTTTCAATGCTTGTCACTGACAGCACATTTAGAAGGTCCAAATCTATTATTGACTGCATAAATTTATGATTTTTTTTTATAAAAATTATTTTAATGATAGAGAATAAAAAATAAAAATAATATTTAAAATTTTTTAAAAAGATATATTTTATTATTTAAAAATTATCAGTAAAAAAAATTAAATTTATACCTTAAAACTGTATTTATTGTTTTATTTTAGTCCAATAAAATGTATTTAGATAGTATAAATTTTAATACATAAGTACGAATACCAAAACAGGGTCAACATATGTACTATAAACAGTATAAAGAGTAAAATATCCTGACTGCCACTCTCTTATATTTTAATTATTCGGACCTTTCTTCTATCTTAAAAGCATAAAGTTTAATCTAATCTCTTAACGCTATTAGGCATAGTTACAAAAACATGTTTTTGATTAAAATAAATATTACTTATTATTTTACAAATTCTAATAAATTCATAAATTATATTATTATGAATTCCTAAATTTTATTTACTATTTTACCTGATTCTAATAAAATTTATTTTCTTATTTTTTGCTAATAGTTCCTCCCCTTCTTTAATATATAATTTAATTAAAAAATTTTAAATAGAAAATTTATTTTATGTTTTTAATAATTTATTTTTAAATTATCTTTATTATATTCCTTCAACAATAATCAAATAAATTAAGTGAAAGAGGGATTGAGAGAGTTAAGAAAGATCATTAAAATATTTTAAAAATAAAACACCTCATATTAACTAAATAATCAAATTATTTAAATAAATCCTATATTAAATATTATAATAATATTTATTTAAAGTATATTCCTTAAGATTTAAAAGTGTAGTTTTAGTCGTTAAGACTATTAATTTTACTAACGAAAAATGTGACTCAACGAATATAAAAAATGATAATTATATAATTAAACGTTAATAAAATATATTTACATTTTAATCTATTTAATATAATATTATAGTCAATGTTTAATTATAAAATAATAATTTTTAATTCACTAAGTTAATATATTTTTAGTCAAATTAACGATATTAAATTTAAAAGATTAAAAATATAATTTTTAAATTTAAGGAATTAAAATAAAATTTAAAATAAATATATTAAAAGTTAATTAAGGTTTTTTAATAAATATATATATATTTGATTAAATGTGTTTATGAATGTTTTTAATAAAAAAAATATGTTTAAAAATTTTAAATTATAAATTTAAATGACGTGCATAATCTTTCTTTCTTTTGTTTGATGGAATACTACGCACAATATCCATAATGAAGCCTGGTGCAGTCAAAAAACACAATGCCGTCAGCGAGGTTCAATGCTCCTTCTTGATCCACTGTTCATATTTCCACGTCACTACTCGACGTTCACCTCCTCTTGTTGATCCAGCCAGTTTCAAATCTCGAACAAGAGTGTGAACCATCTGGATGAGCCTCGTTCCATCTGGCATCAAGAATTTTGATTATTACCTGGCAGTCCGTTTCCACAACCACCTTGCGCCATTACAGTTCCCACGTCCTCTTTAGCGCCCACACAAGACCGCCCAAACCTCCGCCCGAAGGCTGCTACCTCTGCCCATATTAAACATAAACCCCCGCACGAAACTTCCGTCATACTTATTCGCAATTCCTGCACAAAGCTGCTCGACTCCCTTCTACTCTGCATGCGTCGTCAACGTTGAACTTAATACATCCAATGTAGGGTGCCTGCCAAATTTCGTCATTAATCTTTTCCAGCTCCATCCGACAGAGCTGTGTTCCCCCCGCTCTACCTTTAAAAACACCCTCATGCCTGTTTAACCACACTTGTCTAGTCAATATAGCAAACCAGACGCCCCACGTTAACCCCCAAATACTTATTTGTTGAAGCAAGTTCCATATTTTCCAGCGCGCCGGATCATCAAACTGAAAGAATTGATCAAGCATCTGTTGCGGGCGCGGTTTTTTCCCAACAAGAGGAATGCGAGGCAACAGTCCTGTAAGGCATGTAAGATATCTTCCTCTTACGACCTCACCACAGAAAGCACAATTCGGACTTTGGTGCGTACCCCTAACCGTTCCAGCAGAGTTTGTCAACAATCTCCCTTTTGCATATAACCCACGAGAACGTCTTGCATCGTTGTAGGACATGAAGCTTCCACATCTTCCTCCACACCCCACGATTAGCACCATTGCTCACACTATTCATCATGTGATATACAGATTTTATCGAGAAAATTCCAGAACTTGAAAACTTCCATCTTGGCCTGTCACAATCATCCCCGAACACAATGGTAACACAGACTTATAGTGTTAACGATCGTGCGTGACAAGAAAGGAGCAAACTTCTGCCACTCCCAGTTCCCAGAGGCAGTCACATAAGCCTGTACTTTATCTTCTTTCACGCTTTCAGGGACGTTGCTTATAGCATAGTGCAGCAATTTCTCATGATTCGGGATCCAACAATCTTCTCAAAACTTAATTTTAGTGTGTGTTTGTTTTTTCTAAAAGAAGTGATTTTGGCCCCAAAGTGGCCTAGCGCAGCAATTTCTCATGATGCGGGATTGTGTGTTTGGTTTGTGGCAAAAGAAGTGATTTTGGACGCAAACAATAATTTGGATCTAAAATAGCTAAACACGTATCTCATTGCTAGAAGTACGCGGAAAAATTATAGTTTAGATATTTAAAATTATAGTTTTTAATAAAAAAATTTTATCAATTTTTTTTGTATATTATAAATATATAAAATGTCAATTTTACCCATTTTATATTTTTGTTATCTTTTTATTACTTTCATCTTATACCCTGTACTATGTGTAATTATTATTTTATCTCATACTATTTTTAGTAATTTATCTATTAAAAATTATTATAATAATAATTATCTAAATATTTATTTCTTAAAAATAAGTTTTCGTATAAAATTTATTCTTTAAAATTGTTTTAAAATTAATTTTCTCTCAAATTTATTCTTCAAGCTAATTCAAATACACCCTTGCCCCCATCTCCCAAACGCCAACCTAAACCCTTCATGATTACTCGTTAGGTCCCAAACGCCAACCTAAACCCTTCATGGTTACTCGTTAGGTCCCAACACCGGGTTTGTTTGACGCCTTTCCTGCCCGTGATTGGAGTATTTTAATGAGGTAAAGAGACAAAAAATATGTTCGACTAAACTCTCCCTTAATTTTATAATTTCGTGAGCAATTTTATTTTATTGCTTAAACATAATATTGAAAAAAAGGGAAATCCATTTTGTATTTTAATACAAAACAACCAAAGCCATCTCTGGAAGGAAATTCACGGTCTGCCAACGTTGCATAGAATCTTCTGAGTCACCCCAGGGGCAACTCCATGGAAGCGCGTCCCTTAGCACAATCTTTTCAGATTATTTGATTATATCCTTCCCATTAATCGGAAGATTCCACAGGGTTTTCAGCTGCCGATCGGAATTGTTGATTGCTTTTTTGAAACGAGTTTATTTCTGCCCTAGGGTTTTCATCAATCTGTAATTTTATTATAGTTCTGGTTTTGATTCGTCTATGCTCTTGGTCAGAGGCAGAAGATGTACAGCAACTTTAAGGAGCAAGCGATAGAATACGTTAAACAAGCTGTGCAGGAAGACAATGCTGGGAATTATGCAAAAGCGTTTCCTTTGTATATGAACGCTTTAGAGTATTTCAAGACCCATTTGAAGTATGAGAGAAATCCCAAGATTAAAGAAGCAATTACCCAGAAATTCACCGAGTATCTGCGGCGGGCTGAGGAGATCCGAGCTGTTCTTGACGACGGAGGGCCTGGCTCGGCGTCCAATGGGGATGCTGCAGTAGCTACACGGCCGAAGACAAAGCCGAAGGACGGGGAAGGTGATGGGGAAGATCCAGAGCAATCCAAGCTCAGGGCTGGGCTGAATTCAGCGATCATTAGGGAGAAACCTAATGTGAAGTGGAATGATGTTGCTGGGTTGGAAAGCGCGAAGCAAGCATTGCAGGAGGCGGTTATCTTGCCCGTCAAATTCCCGCAATTCTTTACCGGTTGGTTTTCGCAGTAGCTGAATTTTTTGGATCGTTGCTAATGCCAGTTGCAATGAAATATTTGCTTATCGTAATATTAATTACGAGTTAGAGAACGATATTATTCATTATTAGCTACTATCACCCAAACACTGCTTCTGATCGTTATTCTCCCTCAATAAGGCAGTTAATTAATCGTTTATGAATTTCTTCATGCTGGTAATGCTATTACAAAACTAGACAAATTGTATTATTTTTCATTAATCACTTTCCTTGCTTTTCATCCAAGAATTTCAATGCTTGTTTATAGTAAGCTATCAACTTTGCTGCTTTTTCTGATGCGTAAATCCAATTAAACATGGGGAAAATACTTGTTTCACATTATGGGACCGGGTTATGATATGCGCTTATTGTATGCTTTATTATTAATCCTTCTAAATCAATTATCAATTAATTATAACTAAATTTGACCTCTTAAGATAGATTTAAGATAGATTCATATTATATACTCCCCAGTAAATCCAAATTAGTCAATTAGTTTTAGTTATAATTAACTGATTTATTTAGTTTATTTAATTTATCTAAAAAAGTTAACTAGCTCTTATAATTTGGACTGAATGTACTATTATTTTTGCTCTTTTTTATTTATTATGGTCTCTCAGGTAAAAGACGGCCTTGGAGAGCATTTCTGTTGTATGGCCCACCTGGTACAGGGAAATCATATTTGGCTAAGGCTGTTGCAACTGAAGCTGACTCCACATTTTTCAGGTAATATTTATCTGACAAATTGTATTCTACTATTCACTTTTGTAGTCAGCTTCTGATGTTTGCCTGGGTAGTTGTTTCTTGATTCTATTTCATGGGCTGCACTGCTTGATTGATTGTGGAATGGGATTCTTCAGTTCATCCACAAAATAGAAATCTTTATAACGTGTTTATGAATGATGCATGTTACTTTTCTTTCTTGTCTTATATTTGTCCTTCGTCATGTTATCCCCTGTTTTTCCATATTATTCCAATGGTTCACAGCACTGCTTATTATACTTAATATTCAAACTGAGTCTGTTTTGCACATGTAGCTTATTGTCTGGCTGTCTTGCCCTTCTTCCCCCCTTCTTGTAATGTAATTTTCTTCTTGTTACAAATGTAGGTCAGTAAGTGGATTTGTGCTTGTCAGAGTTGTTAACATTTGATTTTTCATCAGTATTTCTTCATCAGACCTGGTTTCAAAGTGGATGGGTGAAAGTGAAAAGCTGGTATCAAACCTTTTCCAAATGGCCCGCGAAAGTGCCCCTGCCATCATATTTATTGATGAAATAGATTCTCTATGTGGTCAGCGTGGTGAAGGCAATGAGAGTGAAGCTTCTAGACGAATCAAAACTGAACTTCTAGTGCAGATGCAGGTAATTGGGTGATTATTGTGAACTGTTGCTAAGCATAACATTTATATACATGTTTCCTATTACCATTTGACATCTTGTATTTTTCTTGTCGCTTTGTTATATATGGATGGATTTAGTTATTTCCTTGGTATCTAATTGGAATTGTGTTTTTTTATACGTGTTACTAGGTTTTTCATTGTGTGAGTAAATTAACTTGAACGCTGGTTTTTGGTAATCCAGAGAGTTGCCTCCCTTGTTCAATTTTATCCTCTTATATCATTTTTCATGGCCAAAGTTCTCAATTTTTATCTTTTGCTGTATGCTTTGAAACTGAATATTATCATCTCAATGGTTATCATTTTTAATTTTCTATGCATGTTTGGGCAACCATAATTCTCATTATTTAGTGATATCTTGGGTGATTTTCTTTTCTGAATATAAATTTTTGTCACATGACTATTGTCTCTAAATCAAACTCGCTTAGGCTGTCAACCTTTAAGGCAACTGTTCTCTTCCTTTTCCCTTTTTCTTGTAATTTTAAACCTATAGTGGAATGGGTTCTTATCCATCGTAAGTTGTAGGGTGTTGGAAACAATGATCAGAAAGTTCTTGTACTTGCAGCAACAAACACGCCTTATGCTTTAGATCAGGTAAGATGACAATAAATCTGTTTACATGATCTTATATTGGGTCAATGAGACATTGTTTTGACTGATCAAATTATACTCTCAGGCAATAAGGCGGCGTTTTGACAAGCGTATATACATTCCACTACCAGATTTAAAGGCTCGTCAACACATGTTTAAGGCAAGGGCATTATACATGCTTATTTTTGTTGGGAGTTGAATAATTGGGCGGGAACTGTCAAACGGGTATGGCATATTTTCTTTGTGGTATTATATATATCATATATGGAACAGGTGCATTTAGGAGATACTCCTCATAACTTGAGTGAAAGTGATTTTGAGCACTTGGCTCGCCGGACAGAGGGGTTTTCAGGTTCAGATGTTTCTGTCTGTGTAAGTGTGACTTGTATGTGAAATACTTGGTTTGTGTGATCATTTTTACTAGATGAAACTCAAGTTATAGTTCCCCTTGTCAGGTCAAGGATGTTTTATTTGAGCCTGTTCGTAAAACCCAAGATGCCATGTTTTTCTTTAAGAATCCCGAGGGCATGTGGATCCCTTGTGGACCAAAGCAAGAGGGTGCAGTTCAAGTGACAATGCAGGATCTAGCCGCAAAAGGACTCGCTTCCAAGGTATGCGAGGGATTATTGATCATGAAAGAATAGGGATTCTTTCACCTTTTAAGGAAACGATTATTAAAGATGCACTGTAGTTATATTCTGTATGTGTTATATCTATCTAATTGAAGATAGAAAGTTCTTACTGCTGGAAAAATATTGGCAGATTCTTCCACCAGCTATTACAAGGACAGATTTTGATAAGGTGCTTGCTAGACAAAGGCCAACTGTAAGCAAAGCTGACCTTGAGGTTCATGAGAGATTCACGAAAGAGTTTGGAGAGGAGGGTTGATTCAGGTGGAATTTTATTCACTGGTTTTTGTTGTGATATATAGTTTACTTAGCACTTTGGTCTTTGATATTAATTTAGGTTTGGGGAATTTGAAATTTGCTTTTGTATGGAGATTAATCTAACGCGGGTGCTCTATATTGTTTCTTGGAAACTGTGTATTAAGTACAGGATTTGAGATTTTCAGAAAAATTATTTGTAAGTGATACTAATTACTTTCGTTGGGTAAGAAATATGTTGTTAGAATGCAACATTCTGTATGGACAAAAATTCCAAGAACTAATTCAACCTAAAAAAGGGGTGCAATTCAATTATGAATCTTCAGTTTCGTGCCCGAAATTGAGAGTTTAGATTTAATTAATCAACACTTACAATGAAGGAGATAAATTTTATCACTTTAAAATGGAGGGGGATCATGTAAGCTTGCAATAAAAATTGAATATTGTATCATCTGTGCTGCATGAAGTCTCTGTTTTCTTGCATAGGGAGGGGCAAAGGGGGGGAGAGAAAAAGCCGTGGGTCTGATGGAGAAAATTTTCCCAAGTTTTTACCAAAAGATGCATCGGCCCTTGAGAGCTGAAGGTATTAGTTTGTACTTATCCTCTCAGACATCCATTTATTGCTTCTCTACCCCACACTTTTTGAATAAAAAAGAAACGGAAAAGGCAGGTGACAGTATTGTTGAATCATTTCAAAACAATATACTATCCCCTCATTATTATAATTAATTCTTATTTATCAATTTTACTATTTTTTTATTTTTTCTTTTCATAATTCACATTTTTTAATAAGGATAAAAGTGAAAAATATTTTAATTTATGATATATTAAATGAGTTAATAAATATTTTATAATTCTTATAAATTAGTTAAATAGTTAAAATGATTTAATACTGTATGGGAAAAAGTATCTTGGGTATGTTGATTCTGTAGAAGGAAACTATAATTTCTTAGTCAGTACTAATTAGCTATTGAAAGTTCTCTTAGCTCACATTTAGCTCGTGTATTCTAAACCCTTACCAAACTTGAGTTTTGACTAAAGTAAAATAGATAAACTAATTCTTTAGAATATAGTAAATTAATATTTAAATTTATGTTATAACAAAAAAAAAAAAAACAGAGACGGCTTCTATCTATCTTATCTTTGCGATTAGTCTAGTTTTGTTTTGGGATTGCGGGCATCTTCCCAATTCCGAGGATTATCATTTCTTATTATCTTCCCAACTTGAGTTTTTTTTAAAAAAAATATGTCCTAATGAGAAATACCCCTCATTTTATTAGCTATTTTGGGTATTAGTCTTTGTACAGTTACATTTAATGAGCTTTCCCATATATTTTCTTATCCTTTTTGGTTATTATAGCTTTAGAGCTTCTTATGATTTTTCAAAATGTTTATTACTTTATAATCTTAGTAAAGTATTGATTATTTTTTTCACTATTTTACCCCTTCATTAAAATGAAAGAAAGTATTTAAGTCAGAGATAGTTTAGGAAAATACGTACTACTAAACTTTATTGCAACGTAAGTTAAATGATTTTCTCTGAAAGCCCCAAAATAACCATTTTTAATGACCCAGAAGCTGTGCAGTCACATCTGAAACTAGTTTTAACAAGAAGAACCAACCCACATTGTCATTGATGGATGAGGGTATATGTCCCTTAACAAGAACTTTTTTTTTTTTGTCATCAGTTTTAACAAGAACTGCATATATTATTATAATTTATGAGTTACGAACAAAATTGATATTATATTATTCTAGTTTTTGAACAATTTTTATGAAAGTACACCTATATAGAGTTAAAAAATGGGTTGGCTCATTTAAAAATAGGTTAGCCCATTAATATTGGAGGGCACAACCCACCCCAAAATGGGCTAGTATTTTATTAGCCTGAGTCCATCCTATTTTGGAGGTGAGCTAGCCCACAGCACGCCTTTTTCTAAAATTTTTAATATTTTTAAAAAATTATTTTTAAAATTTTAAAATATTAATAATTTTTTTAATATTATATTAATATAATAAAAAAATTGTTAATATTATACTCTTAAAAAAAATTATTTTTTATAAAAGAATCTCAAATTTTATAACTATAAATCTAAATAAACATTAACATAATATTAATTAATTATAATATGTCAACACATATCAATAAATAAATAATCATTTTTACTAGTATTCAATAATAAGAATATTCAAAATAATATTTAGATAAAATATATAATAATATTAATATTTTAAAAATAGGGCTGGCAGGCATATCTTATCCCAAAATTGACTGATAAAATATCAGCCTATTTTTCTAACTCTCCCTATGACTTTAACAAAGTTTTTGTTTTATTTAAATACGGGCAATCCGTATATGTCCCTGATCTCCCAACAGATAATAGTGATAGGGTAAGGAGGAGACCCTTTTTATTCTCCCACATATCATACGTGAATTAAGAATACTTTAAGAAAAAATAATTAATGTGATAAAAATTGGATAAAATATTACATTAAGAATTAAACCAAAATCTTTAACATGTTCCTATATTTAATATAAGAGAAGGTATTCCCTCCTATCTATTTTATCTATAAGTCATTTCTAGAAAAAAAAATTAGTTCATAATTAAATCTCTTAAAAAGTACTTAATATTTATTTGTTAATTTTATTCCTATAATTAATGTTTAATATAACTTATTGTATTGTTCTCTCTCTTTTAAAACCTTAATTAATATGTGTAAAATAAAAATAATTAAGACAAATTTAATGAGTCTTTTAAAACCTATTTAATGTGTAAAATAAAAATAATTAAGACAAATTTAATGAGTTAGCTATATTTTTTATTATTATAAATTAATTAGAATGATTTATATTGTAAGTTAGAGATACTTAATAAGAAAATTGTTTCTAGATGTTTGCCATTGGCCTTTAGTTATATGGTTGTACGTAACTACGAGTAATAAAGGAGTATTACATATGCACCGCTCGAAAAGATGGAAGAAATGCATAGGGAAGGGTGGAATAGGTTGGGTAACGAACCATTAATATCTTGTCATATTTTTACAAGAAATTCTAAAACGTAATAGAGAGCCCGTAATTACTTTCTTCTTTTTTTTTTAATTTTATATTTTCAAGGAATGTAGTGCTACTTCCTATCTTTATTATAATATCTACTTACTAGATATATATAGATTAAAAAATTAATTAAATTAAATATTTATAATAATTATATATTAATTTTTTTAAAATATCTTTATTTAATCATATATATTTAAACTATCATAATATAAACGTTCTTAATTAATATATGTAAATTATATAGGGATACTTTAAGAAAAAAAATAATTTTTTAAAGATCAAGTAAATTAAAATTTTATATTTATGATCAAAATAAACTTATCATCTAACTTTATATTTAAAATCAGATGGAGTATTATAAAAAAGTTAAAAATAATTATATTTATTATGAATTTTATGATTGTTAAATACTATCATACACACATATTCTATTTTATTTCTTTAATCCTATTTATAGGCAGAGGAAGAATTTTTTTTACTTATTTATAAATCATATCATTAATTTTTTTATATAAATATATAATTTTATTTTTAATTTATTATTATGCATGTTCTTATAGAATATAGTGTATATTAAATAGGGATAAAGTTAGATAATTTTTAAAGTTTAAGGCAATATTAATAAAGTTTAAAAAAAATTTAGTAAGTGATTTATAAATAGAACTAATAGAGAATTAAAAAACTTAAGTCTAATAAGATATTGCCAAGAGAGAATAAGGACATAGTGAGAAGATTAGAGTTTATAAAAGAAAAATAATTTTAAAAAAAATAAGTATTTAAATTATTATTATTAAAATAATTTTTATAATTAATAAATTATTAAAAAAATATAAAATAAAATGATAATTATATAAAATATAATTTTAAATTTATATTTTTTATTTGATATTAAAATAATAAATAATTTACATACATATTAATAAATCTATATTTTTATATATTTATTTATATATTTTGAGTATATTTTTATTATTATTTTATTTTTTAATTTTATTATTTGTGTAGGCTATTCACCATCATCTTCGGCCTCCATTCATTCTCCACCGACGCTGGCTCCTTTCACACACACTACTCAATTCCATTCATTCTCTACCGTCCTCCTCCTTCTTCGGCCGACTACACCCATGCCATTCATTATTCGACCAAGAGTCTTCAATGCAAAGCTGTCAACATAATTATTCCATCTTCGACTCCTCTTATCATTATTCATTCGTCTCCACTCCATCCACGTCCAAGTCGTTCCCTCCACAGCAGTCCGTCACCATCCATCATCATCCCCAAAGCCGGTGCCATACACCATCATCGTGAACTCCATCATCTTCTCGCCAGCCGTAATCATCAACCCTACTCTATTCATGCACTCCTCCATAACCGATATCACCTATAGTCATCTCCCTCCTCAAATCCGATTCCAAGCCCAGTACAGTGCAGTGACGAAGACAGTGGCGACGGTTCTAGTGGTAAAGCTGGTAATGCGGGCCAAAATATCTTCCAATTAATGCCCCAAGTAGAAAATTTCAAAAGCAAACATCATACTCAATATGCCTCAAAGCTGAGTTACCTCCTCCGGTCCCCAAGTCAGAACAACAAAGCAAGTAGCTAGGGTTTCAGGTAGAAGAATAAGGAGATGACAAGGCCTTGAGGACGAAGTGTTGGTGAAGGCCTTGAGGAGGGTCTGACTAGAGAGACCGAAGACCTCGTGCTTCTTGCCGTAGGGATCGATGGCGAAGAGCTTGACGATACAGTCGAATACCATTTTTAGAGCGGAGGAGACAACTTTGATGATGAGATATGAGACTGAGTGAGAGACAAAGGAGTCACATGGAACAAATTCAAATCCAGATTCAAAGCCAATAATGAATAAATCAATCTTACAAGATTTTGAGAAAAGACAATGCCCTAGGATTCTTACCTTCTTTAATATTTCCTGAAAAAAAAACCATGCAAGGCTGAGGATGGCAGGTATCTGACAGCGAGCTTGACCAGACCAAGTGTGGGATGCCAACTTAAGGCAAGCCGACAAGGGGAAACGAGACGAGTGAGAGATAGAGGAGAGGCAGAGTTACAGGGACATAGACTGAAGAAAAGCAGGAGAGGGGAGACGAGTCCGTCTTCACGCGGCACGAGTCAGAGAGGCAGAGTGTTTACATGAGATTTTAAAAAAGGGTTTACGAAAAAATAATTTTTAGATAATTTTTAAAAAAAATTAAAAAAATATTTTAAATAAATAAGTATTTAGATAATTATTTTTTAAAATATTTTTATTATTGATAATATAAATATTAAATGAAGAGAGATGAGAGATAGTATAAAAAAAAAAGAGAGGAAATAAGGTATAAAAAATAAAAGAAAGAAGAAATGGAGTGTAATAAAAAGTAAGAGTAATATAGTAATTAGTTAGTTTATAAATTTTTTTATTATTCAATAAGTTATTCTGATCAATTTATCTAAAATTTTATATCTAAAAATTAGTTTAAATAAATATAATTATTTATTTTAAAAAAATTTTAGATTTAAATTTTATTAAGAGTTAGATTTAAAATTTATTTTAAATCTAAGTATTGTGAAACACACATAGAGACATAGACTGAAGAAAAGCAGGCGAGGGCAGACGAGTCTGACTTCACACGGTGCTAGTAGAGGCAGAGTCATAGAGACATAGACTGAAGAAAAGCAGGCGAGGGAAGACAAGTCTGACTTCACGTAGCTTAAGGAAAGGCAGAGTCATAGAGACATAGACTGAAGAAAAGCAGGAGAGGGGAGACGAGTCCGACTTCACGCGGCGCCTAACCTAACCAAGTTAGGTGATGTTATATAAAATAATAATAATAATAAAATTAAAAAAAGGGTTAACCTGTGAACCTAACTCTAATAATAATAATAATAATAATAAAATTAAAAAAAGGGTTAACCTGTGAACCTAACTCTTGAGGGTGTGAGTCAAAAACATTCATACCAAAACGTTCCAATATTTTATCAACCCAACCCATAATTAAATATATACTATAAAGGAGAGAACACATACAAAAGTAAAATTGAAATGATTCTCGTTAATTATCCTTTTTTTTTTCTGGTTGTGTATGAATGAACAACGATTAGAGCGAAGAAGTATTTATGGCCCGACACATGTGTATTTACTAAAGCAATGGGAGAGATGTTAGTGGAACATCTAAGCTGGAACATGACCTTTGGTACCATTCTCCCTGTCATCATTATCAGCACTTGGAAGGAATCTTTCCTTGGTTGGGTCGAGGGTGTAAGGTATATAATCTGTTATATATTTTTTTAATTTAATTTAAGTATTATGGACTTTAAAAATAGTATTTCAGTTTATGCGAATAAGATTGTATAATTCTATCTCCATACACTACATGGGATAAGATTGAATATGAAATAGATTTTGTCACTCTTAATAAAATATTTTTTTATACGATATTATTTAAATTTAAAATATTATATTTAAAGAATATATAATTTTAAAATCAAGCTAAGAAAAAGAATAGAAGAGTAATGATTCTTCAAATGCAGATTTGTTGACATATAGCATGTTTGGAAAGAAAAAAAAATAAAAGACTTTTTGGATAAAATTTAAATTTAAAAAAAAATTAAAATAAATAGTCATATTTATCTAAAAGAACTTTTAGATTAAACCATAGTTTAAAACTAAAGTTTTAGATAAACTAGTGAGATTAACTTTTGGAACAATAAAAGAACTTATAGACTACCTAATTACTATTTTACTCTTTTTTTCTACCCTCTATCCTCTTTCCCTCTTCTCTCTTCCAGCCAGTATGATGTCTTCTATTCTTTGTTGTCGCCATCGCCGCTCAAGCTCGCTATCATCGTCTCTATATCACCTCCGTCAATGCATGAGTTACTGGATAGCGTTTAGTTTTCAATCTCATTGCCAGTAGAGGAAAGAAGATGATGATAGTGCTGCAATTGAAGAAGAAAAGGAAAGAAGAGAGCAAACAATTTGATTAAAAGAAGATAGTGAACAGTGATATAAACAGTATCATATGATTTAATTAATATTTTTTATCTTATATTATTTTTAGTAATTTATTAATAATAAAAGTCTTTCTACTAATAACTATCTAAATACTCATTTATTTAAAAATATTTTTTTAATAAATTCTTTTTTAAAAATTATTTTTTAAAAAAGATGTCTACTTTTTTTTTATAAATTTGTTTTTAAAAATTTATCTAAATATACCAAGTGAGGTTGATGGTGGCGGCGAGAGAAGGAGGGTTAGAGACAGATTTGTTTCACTTGGATCCTAAGATGATCAGCTGGCAGGATTATTTCTGCAACACTCATCTTCCTGGCATCGTCAAGTACATCTTCAACCGCCATATCATAATTAATTCAAGAGGATGTTGCTTATATATATATATTTGTATTATTTTCAATTAGATGAGAAAATTCAAATCAAATGTAGGACGATGGATGTGTTGGATGTGTTACTGCTAAATATTGACCATCTAATTAATAAAGTATTATTTTTTTAATATTTAATATAAAATATATTTAATTAATTTAATTATATTAATAAAATTAATTAAACTAGTTAATATGATATATTTTTTTAAAATATTATAAATATCTTTTTTAATTATCTTTTTTTATTTAATTATTATTGAGGAAGTGTCAATATAGATAATTTAAAAAAATTAGTAAATATATAAAATAGGTCTCATATTTAGAATAAATATTAACTCTATAATTATATTATATATTAAATATTAGAGGAGTATACCATATAAATAAATAAGTAATGCCCCTTTCTTCAATGTTTGAGTGCTTCAATAAATGAAAGGACCATGCCTTATGACTTCTTTCTGTGCACATAATCAAGCAAGGTTTTTAAGTAAAAATGACCCTCAAGTTTTAGAGAAATAATTACATACTCTAGAAGTATCACATCATATGAACTCTATCCAATTAAAATACAATAACCCAATATATTTTAGTCATAGTTGGCCAATGACTCATAAAAATAATTCACATTTTATTTTGTTTTAAGAAAAAATAAACTTTTTAATTTTGTTTAAATGAGTTTTTATTTTTTAAAAAAATTAAAATATTTATTTTTCTTAAAAATAAAATAAATCATATTTTTTTTAATAATTTATTGATTTATAATATTTTAATTAGATAGAGTTTAGATAATTTAATACTTTTATAGCATATAAGTATTTCTCTATTTTTTAACTTGAGGGATTAAGCAATGGAGAGTGAAATGGACTAATTCACTTGTCTAGTTCACTCCCTCCATTGCTAATTGAGATCAGAGTTCATAAAGCACAAGTTCCATGCTTAGACATGTCCAAGTCCATTTCATATAAGCCCAATAAGGCTTAAGAATATATATTCTTTAATTTATTAAAATTAATCAATTAATTCCTATATTAATTATGATTAACTAATTTATTTTTTTAATCTATTTAATAAAGTTACTAGCTCTTATATTAAAAAAAAATGAAGAGCACATTATGGAATATATACACCTATTGTCTTGTACTCTGTGTGGAAAATTCCATTTTCATCCTTCCTTGTTTTCTTACAAGTTATGCAATTCAATATTGAGTTTGTTTTTTCTTTTGTCGATAAATAAAATAAAAATAAATTTTAAAAGGAAGAGAGTAGATTAATTTATGCTTCAAAAATATTTTTAGTGTATTTCTTGTGTCTTTTTATGAGCCTTTTCTTTTTTTATATATATAAATTTTTTTAAAAAGGGGTTAGCTCACCTACAATTAAAAAAAAAGATAAAATTTCTATTTTTTTTAAATAATATTAATATCGATGAGTAGTGTCTTTTTATGAACTCCAATTGTATTTCTAGAAGAGATAAGTAAGAAGCACAGGTCATTATTGTCGAGAAATACAAAGTGATTTCGTATCTAGCTGTGGCCTTGATTGTAACTAAAATTTTAGATCCATTCTGAAACTAAAAAATTACGGATCATATAAAAGAGAAGGATTAGAATTTTTTTAGCAAAATCTTGAGAGAGAAATTTAATTACAAAAAAATATTAACCAGCATAAATTTATTGTCAATTATCACACAACAATTTATTATTATTAATTTCTCAATTATCATTAAAATTTTTAGATAATTAAATCTCTTTAATTAGACATACTTGGAAGTAAATGATCACTTGATTTTTTTTTTGTGAAAGAAAATGAACTTCATTTATCTCTAAAACAAAATTCAATCCTCTGAATATGGTTCTAAAAATATGTACACCTTCTGGTCCTTATACGCCCTTAATATACATGCCAAAAACTCCTCAATTATTCTTTAAATTAAAAATATATTTTTTGTTTTAAGTTTTGAAAAAGAAAGGCCTGGTCAGCGTAAAAAAAAAAAAATTGACCTGACTTCTTCATCATTTTTGGGGTGTGTTTTTCTTGACCAAATCAATTGATTTTCTCTCTGACAAATTAATCTCAATGAAATTGTACTAATCAAGTGCGGTTTTACTTATTAAGTTTATACTTATAAAAAATAATTATTTTATTTTAAAAATTAAGAAAAATAAATAAATAAGTTAATTATAATAAAATTAAACCCTCTAAAATAACCTTATATAATATACTATTTAATCTATCCAAATTAATTAAATAATTCTTATATTAACTATAATTAAAAAAATTAAATATAATAAAAAAATCAATTATTTTCTAGATTAAAAGATAAAAGGAGCAATTGATGTTTCTTGAAGAACCTGTATATGTAAGATAACCACGAAAGTAGCGAAGTCCTGTGGTCTGCCAGAAACCAAATGCAATAAGCAATATGTTTTCTTCAAGATTGGGTATACTCATGCCTGCAAGTTAATGAAAACCGATTTTTCTTAAATAATAATAATTAAAAAAGAGATCCCTTTGATTTCGGAGCATATATATGCTTTAATGTTCTCAAGAAATGGACTATTGAAGACTTTACCAGAAACAAGAAGAAGCTACAAACACCAGACGGCATGTGGATGATTTTCTTCAATAGACCAAGAAATTGACTTGAACCAACCCCTCTCATTTTTGTTTTTTTTTTAATTCTCATCATCATATCATCCTAATTCCTAACATGCATCACCTTTCTACAAAAGTTCAAGTGTTGAAGTATGTTATTGATTAATAGAGATGATTGATCCGGCGGGTAAATGCCAAGATTTATTACTGTTTACGTTTATTTCTTTGCATATTAATAGAGATATTGAAAAGCAGAAATAACTATAATAAATTATTATTTGAGCTGATAAGTAATTTCTACCTAAAATATAAATCCGAATCTTAATAAATTTCTTTATATTTGTTAGGAAAAGACAACATTTCTTTATATTTTAAATATTAAAATGTATTAATTTTAAGTTAAAGTAGCTTGAAGGTATCTCTTGAATAAAATCTTGAAATAGCATAAGAAGCTTTTTATTTTTTTGTCCATCCTATTCACTAGAACTTTGCCCCAATTATATCTAAATTTGACTCACGTCGCGCACCTAGTTATAGTAGGTGAGTCTTCTAACTAAGATTTTCTATATATGTCAAAGTTCAAAGTCAAGACCTCACTTAAATAATATTAAATTACTTATTACTCGAATCAATTCTGACTAGTAAATTGCAGAAGAAACCTAGGAATGTCTGAAGGTAGCTCAAATTTCGCACACATGTTAATTAAGATTGGATAGGTTTGGTAAGTTTGGGAAAACGATTACCCCCCTCTAGCATAAGTTTAGAAAGATTAAAATAAATAAATAAATAAATTATAATTAAATAAAAAAATTGATATAAATTTATATTATATATAATTTAATATACTTAAATTAATTAATTTTTATATTAATTATAATTAATTTATTTATTGATTTCATATATTTACTTAAAAATTAACTATTTTTTATAATTAGATAAAAAAAATATAAAATTATCAGTGGAATTAGCGGATAATTTTTTGATGGATTACCGACGGAATTACCAACAGAAAACTTTCCATCACTAATTTTACCGTTGCAAATTGATTAGCGACGGAATTTTAGTTTCGTTGCTAATTACTGACGGAATTATCGATGGAATTCCGTGGCGAATTATCCAGTCGCACTTCCGTGGCAGCTTAGCAACAGAATTTCCGTTGGTAAGTACTGATAGAACCAAAATCCGTCTCTAATCAAATTTGCAACGGTAAAATTAGTGATAGATTACCTATGGGAAATTTCCTTCAGAAATTCCGTCACTAGCGGATAAAGGTTTGGGAGAGACTTTCTTTGTAGTGTAAGTAATGAGCTGTTTTTTTTTTGTAGTGTATCTCAAGACATATATACCAGATTCATGCATTGCACAAAGAGAACTTACTCTCATTTGCTGGCTACAGCTTTCAACTTCATGCTTGCCCAAAAGCTGGGACGAAATCTATTTAAATTCCCAATGACTGCAATTAATCAAGATCTTTTGTTTCATTTGGCAAGCAATACTGGATGCGTCTATCCATGCATATGAGCTTTTGAATTGGTAAATTCAAATCAATATCTCTATGTATGTATGAATGATTAATATCTTAATAGGAAGCACTACTGCACTAGTTTAACATATACTGAATCAAATACAATTAATTACATCACATTTTAATTTGTTTGCCTCACGTAAATCAAAACAATGTTTTTCTACGTATCAATAATACAGTGTAGATTTAAGAATGACAGGGAGGGCTCATATCCTCTTATCGATAATATAAGATATATTAACTAAATTATTAAAATTAAAAAACAGTAGTTAATTAATTTATTAAATATATTTTATTTTTTTTAATTTTATCTATATTAAATGAAGTTGTGGAGAAGAGATAAAGATAAATGGAGCCACATTTAAATATTAATTATAAAAAAAATAAAATAAATATTAATTACTCTTAAATGGATTATATTATATATCAATAAAATGACATTTTAGAGGTGCAGGAGTATGTACAGTGAAGGACGCACAATTCAAAGCCTTGAGCAGGACAGATTCGGACCACCGACGACCTACCCCAATAAAAGATATTAGAAATTAGAGGCTAAGGTAGGTGAACACTGGACCAAGGAGGAAAAAGCTGACTGCTTGCTTCCCTCAGCGTGTTTTAATTCCACATATCATGACATTACTGGGTCCAACACATTCATTAATGTAATGAAACCTGTCATACATACGTACATTTATGTGCATTAATTTGTGTACCCATGGTTCTGCTACATTGGTCTCAATTTAATTAGTTGTAGGGTATGTTTTGAAAAAATCTAAAAATTTTAAAAAGTTTGTTTGCCTAAATTTTAATTTAAATTTTTTAAAATAAATAATTATATTTATTTAAAAAAAATTATATTCAATTATAATTTAAAATTAAAATTTTAAATAAATTATTGAGACTAATTTTTAGAATAATAAAATAATTTATAAATTATCTAATTATTATTTTACTTTTATTTTTTACACATCTCCCCTATCTCCTTATTTTTTTTATACCTTTCTCTTCTCCATTCTTCTATTTCTAATACCATACATTTTATAGTAATTTTTCTAAAATATATCTAAAAGTTTTTTTTTATATACCATTTTCCTAACTTTTATTCAAATCATAATTACATCATTTTCTTCATTAACGGGTTTGCATAGTGTTGGGAAGTGGAAAAAGCTACTTGGATGGAAAAAATACTCCATTCTTTTTATAAAACAACAATTTTTAGATATGATTTGTTATTTATAAAAAATATTTAGAGATTATCTCAAATTTTTATTGTTAGTTTTTTATTTTGTCTCCACTTAATTACTCATATTAAGATCATAGTGTTTATTATTAAGATAAATTGTCAAATAACCTCTTTTTCCTATTTCACCACACTCTCTTCCTATAAATAAGGTAATTTTGGAAAAGAGTTATATTTTTTTACATATTTATTATCTCTAATAATTTTTTTGATTAACTATATTTAGTTAATTGTTTCTTATAAAAAAGTACGGATAGAATAATATTTAGCATGGTATTATAGCCAACTAACTTTTTACTCAACAAACCCTTTAAAATTTCAAACTTTTTCCACCTTCAAGGCTTTTGGCATTTAATTTTTCTTTAGATTCGAATATTATAAAATTAACTTTTCAATATACTATATCCAAATGAGTTTATGTAAGTCACATGATTCATACAGATAATAAAATTCGGTTAATATTATAAAAAAATATAAAAATATATAAAAATTCTATAAACTTTGAATTAGTTATACATAACATCTCTAACTTTAAAAATTTAAATTAAATACTCTAATATTTTATAGTTTAATTATTAAACCCCTACTATTAAAATTACTGTTAAAGTTAACGGTTTTTATCATGTCATAACTTTTATATTTTTATTGTCATTTAAAAAATAATATTTACCACTTGGCATATAATTCTAATTTTTTAAATATTTTAAAAATACAAAATATTTAAATAAAACTTGACACTTCATATAATTTAAAATATTTTTAAATTCTTAAAAATATATAATACTTAAAAAGTATTTAAAATATTTATTTGATTATGTATTATGTAAATAAAAAAAATATAAATTAATTAAAATTATATATAAATTGTCAAATGTTATTTTTTAAATGATGTGGTATATAATAGAAGATATAAAAATTATTATATAATAAAAATTATTAATTTTAATAGTATATACTTAATAATCAAAACATAAAATAAATTATATAATTAACTTTTATCTAATTTTAATTTATAAAAATAAGTTAAAATAAAAGTCTATGGTATCAACATTAATTTAAACATGTCCTATAATATATGCCACTGCTTGAGGATGAAACAGCTTTAATGGAGTCAATAATAATAATAATAACAACACGAGAGCAATATAGCTGACAATACCAACCAAACATAGGAGCCAGTTATAGGTGGGGGTTATCTTGAAAGTGTAACATATTTGGAGGTACATGTATATGGCCGTATGAGTAGCTAGGTTAGGCTCAACTACCTTTTCCGAGACGACCCAAAAGCAGTTGATAAGTAGGAACGCTCTTCGATCTCCTGTGGCCAACTTATATATAAATAAGAACATTATTTAATGTAATATTACGTCACTACAAATCAAACAACTAGTATGAATATCTTGAGATGAATGATTTATAATTTGTAAATAACATGGCTCCTGGATTTTTTTTAATATTATATAATACTATTTAATTTAATAATATTGATAAATAAGGAGTTGTTACTACTGAAGCACCGAACCGAAACTGCATTCCTCGGTAGGCGAAATGTTCAGTAGCATTCACACCTCCGACTATTACGAGAGTTTGGGACCGAAATGGTTTTCTCTCTGCTTTTTGACAGATTGCGTGCATTGCATGTTATTCATAATTAATACTCGGGCCTTCTTATTTGACCTCTTCTCTCCGTGGCAATCCCAGATAAATATGTCATATACCCATTCTTGTTTCCCTCACAAGCTATACTTAGAATTCGAATTCAACTAAATCTCTAAACAACCCCCCCCCCCGGGTACTGCATTTATCAGTACAGAGGATAATCTCCAATGGAGTTAGAAAGCATACTTCAGTTCCTTCAGGACAAGACCATTTTAGTGACTGGTGCTACCGGCTTTCTCGCCAAAAGTACATATCTGAATCATATCTCTCTCATGCTTTGCTTTGATTTTACTGCTGGCTGCATGCAGTGTTCTCTGAAATATATACATATATATTGATTGGTCATATATCATGCTGTGTTGTCTTATATATATATATATATCCTTATAACTTGTTTGGTTTTGCAGTTTTTGTGGAGAAGATACTCAGGGTTCAGCCAAATGTCAAGAAATTATACCTTCTTTTGAGAGCTTCTGATAACATATCTGCCACACGACGCTTGAATGATGAGGTGATGCTGCCATCTTTCTTTTATTTTTTTTTTTATGCTCTTCCTAAGTTCATAATATATATATTACTCTTATATTAATTAATATAAAATATTTTTTTTAAAACACTATAATCATTTTCTTTAACTCCCTCCTTCCCTCCTTCTATTGTTTAATTATTATTGGCAGAATATTAATAGAGATAATTTTAAAAAAGTTAATAAATATAAAAAGTATATTTTATATCTAGAACCAATATTAATTCATTAATTATGTCTTATATTAAAGATCGGAGATAGTATTATATAAGTTTGTGGCTTTAGCTAGCTAATATGTGAGTGATGTGTTTTGCATATGCAGATCACAGGGAAGGAGTTGTTCAAATTGTTGAAGGGGAATCATGGCGCAGAGTTCAATTCCTTTATCTCAAAGAAGGTGACTCTTGTTCCTGGGGACATCTCTCTTGAGGACTTGAATCTCAAGGACTCCGTTCTAAGGGAAGAAATTTGCAGTCAAACAGATGCTATTGTAAACTTAGCTGCAACAACCAACTTTGATGAAAGGTAAGTGTGTGGGTGTAGTTGAGATCATAAATTAACTTCTCTATGACAAGACATTCTAGGTTTATGTCCATTGTTGTTTATTCATAAAAGCAGATACGATGTTGCATTGGGCTTAAATACCTTGGGAGCTAAGCATGTTTTGAGCTTCGCCAAACAATGTTCTAAACTGAAGGTGCTGGTCCACGTCTCAACAGGTTGGTATATATCTTCTCTAACTTGTTTGGCAAACCCACTTTTTCTCATCATTTTAGTTTTCATATGTGATGTCCCCTTCCCATCACATCAATGACATAAGAGAATGGACTATAATAATGTTTGTTTTGCGTGAATATATTATAATATTCATAGATATTTATTATGATGACAATAATATCTTGGCATATTCATTGAATTATATTGAAGCTTACGTATGTGGGGAGAGCGGAGGACTAATAGCAGAGGATCCTTATAAAATGGGGGAATCACTAAATGGAGCGTCTGGATTAAACATTGACGCTGAGAAGAAATTGGTACAAGAAACTCTGAAACAGCTTCAAGATGAGGGAGCCACAGAATATGAAATTAAAGTCGCCATGAAGGAGCTGGGTCTTAAAAGGTATATATATTGTAACAATAATTAACTATGTATATAAATAGGTTTTGTGACTTGATTAATTAATAGGTTTGGTTGTGACTGATATTAATTATTATCAGGGCAAATATATATGGATGGCCAAACACGTACGTGTTTACAAAGGCATTAGGAGAAATGCTTTTGGGAGAATTGAAGGGAAACCTACCTGTTGTCATTATACGTCCCACCATCGTAACAAGCACTTTCAAAGAACCTTTTCCTGGTTGGGTTGAAGGTGTAAGGTATATATCTTCACCACATTAACTGGATATTTGAGAATCTAATTAAATACATAACGAAACATAGCCCAAATTGTGCTTACCCTGGGACTTGAATTATTCATTACAGAACCATTGACAGTTTGATTGTTGCATATGGCAAAGGAAAACTAAGTTGTTTTCCGGCGGCAATTGATTCAGTTTTCGACGTGGTAAGACTCTGAACAATGACCCTTTCTTCTTTATATTTTATAGTTTTGATTGATATTAACAGATTAATGAAGCTGCAGATACCAGCTGACATGGTGGTGAATGCAATGTTAGTGGCAATGGTGGCTCATGCTAATGAGGCAGATGATAAAATATATCACGTGGGTTCCTCCATGAGAAATCCAGTAAGATACTCCAATCTCAGAGACTATGGCCTAAGATACTTCACATCAAGGCCACTGAGGAACAAGGACGGAAAGATTGTGAAAGTTGGCAATGTTACTATATTAAGCAGCATGGACAGCTTCCGCAAGTACATGTTTATTCGCTATATGCTTCTCTTGAAGGTATCTGTATACTTAATAGAAGATATAGTTTGTATTACAATTTGCACTACCAAATCATACGAAGTTGTTGAATCTAAGGAAAACTCGAATGATTGTAGGGGCTAGAGCTGGCGAATAAAGCATTTTGTCAGTATTTTCGGGGGAAGTATCTTGACCTAAACAGGAAGATTCAGATAGTGATGCGATTGGTTGATCTTTACAGGCCTTACTTGTTCTTCAATGGCGTGTACGCGAGTTAAATTATAATTAATTAGAAGCTACTTTCAATTACATATTGCTAATGTATTCATACTTAGAAACTTTGACAAATAATCGCTCATTAATTGGACTGCAGATTTGATAATATGAACACGGAGAAGTTGCAAGTGGCGGCGACGGAGAGTGGGGTAGAGATGGATATGTTCTATTTTGACTCAAAGATGATCGATTGGGAGGTTTATTTCATGAACATACACATCCCTGGCCTCATTAAGTACGTTCTCAAGTGAATCTGACACTTTCAAGTTTCAAGGGCAATGTCTCGTGTAACTCGTACTACTACATTTGCTTCTATTTAAGTGGCTTAAGTCTAAAACCCAGAGAGAGAGAGGGAGAGAATTAAGTCTGTGTGTGAGATTATAAATCTGTTGGTGTGTTATTAATTAATTAATTAATTATTCAGTCCAAGCCAGTAGTATAAGAAATAATACTATAGCTGCCAAGTGCCCATATCAGTAGTGTATGAAATTTCATTATAGTATGAAATATTTATTTTTTACACTCCTATTGCAACGGCTCTTGCTTCTTCTTTTTTAAGTTCCTACAGGGTTTCTGGGACTATGATCTTTTAACCTAGATTACATAGACAAAAGCAAATTACAAAATAGAGGACTAATATGAATTAACACTGACGAAATTATACGTCTATTAGAGTTTTAAAAAGGTCAAGATATTTAGTAATAATAATTGACATCTGTTATGAAATCAGTGAAAGCTAGCTATGACTCAACTGAATGAACCCATGCTCTCTGACCAAGCAAGCAAACAATCAAGTGCACAATTTAGGATCCCAAACGATAAGCGCTACTATTGAATCAGTAACAGCAGCAACAATAACAAATTTTATCCACTAAGTAGATTCGGATCAGGAGCTGAAAAAAAAAACACTATTCAGTGACATTATAAGTAGGAATGAACGTTGTGGGCGTATACAAAAGTCAGATAAATATGCAGAAGGAAGAGGTCACGTACACAGCCATAGAGCAGCAGCCACTTTCGGTGGCAACATCACACGAAAGCCCAATACCTACTTTCAGTCTACCATATCACCCACTGCTTAATGTCTTTGCTAAAATCAAATCCACAATGTGATTTGTTCATGGATGAAGCCTAATTCATAACATTGCAGTCCAATCAAGTGTTAAAATACCAGTAGTGGTCCAGTACCAATATAACAAATTAAAGGTCAAATATCTATGAGTGATATCTATATTTAATACCTGATAATATTTTAAATATGATTGTCTCTATACTAGGAGAACATCATCTATACCTAAACAAAAAGTGTCAATCCCAACAAATCAATGAGGACTTGAGGAGCTGTGTTTAGATAGGAGTATTATTTTCTTTTTGTAGAAACTATTCAATATTTCCTAATCAATATTTTAAAGACTAATATTTTTTGAGACATAAATATCACCAAAACCTCTCAACAAAACACTTTCCATGCTCTGCACATGATTCGAATTCAGAACATTATGTTTAAGGGATCTAGCCTAGATAAGAGTATTTTTTTTAGTTGTCCACCAAATTCACCGAAACTTTGCCTTGACTATATCTGGATCCGACCCACGTCGTACACCTGGCTATAGTAGGTGAGTCTCCCAACGAGAATTTTCTGCATATGCTAAGTCTCAAACTCGAGGTATCACTTAAGCGATATTAAGCCGCTTACCATTCGAACTAACCCCCATTAGTTAGATAAAAGTATTTTGATTTGAGGTGAGAGAGAGAGAGATGGGCTAAATGGCCTAAGGTTTAAGTATATCCATATAAAAACTTGGCCCATGACAACATTGTATGCAAGGACAATTGTTCAACCTAAGATCCAAGTGGCGAAACATAATTAAAGTTTCAAAGCCCAAATTTACTTTTAAACAGACCAAAATAAGTTTACAGAGGCTCAATTCATATGTCGAGGCCAGATTTAATTTGATCAAGAAGCCCACCATATAACCAAGGACATTATTAACCCACAAAATCATAATTATGTTGCCAGGAGTTTGTTGGTAAGTAGGTGATTTATAAATATATTTTTAAACACTCTATGAATTTAAAAGTAAATCTTAGAACCTAACTCACATAAATTTTTATATTATTAAAAAAATAAAATAATAGAAAAAAAACTCTTAAAAATAATAAATTCTAAATCGTGTCTAGTAACAATAATATATATAGTATTAACAACAATAATTATAGTATTAACAATACAAAACTCTATTTTAGTATTTACTATTTTTGGAAATCTTTTTCTGTCATTTTCCCTAAAAGAAGACATTATGAAATTAATTGTCTAATAATATAGAAAAATCAATTGGTGGGAGCATCTAGAATGCTTTTTATGGTGGAAAGTTACCTAAAAATTGGTCATCAAACATGGTGGAGAAAGTGGGCAGGGTATTTGTAAAATAAAGTGGAAGTCATGGATGCATATGTTGTAATTGCAGTAGACGACGACGTACGTCATCAAATTCAAAATGGAGCCTACAAAACAAAAGGACACAAAACGAACACATATATCTCAACCTCACAATCAACACACAGTCTTCGTTACATTACCTCCCTTTTTAGCCTTACTTTCCTATATTTCTTCAGTTCCCAAGCTACATTCACATTGTTCAGTTGACTTATTTCAATTTTCCCATACTACGTACAGACATGTTTCATTTCATCTGTCTTTTTTTTTTTCTGTCTTATTACATGTTTTCAATTTAGCTCCAAGCTCTGTTCTTTCAAGTTTAGCATTTGCATTTAAGAAAAATGTGGTAATTAAAGGACTTTTTGAACTCCCAAGTTTTGATTAGATCGAGGTTCGGTTTATTTTTTTAATCAACAATAATAGTATGAGATTAATCCCGGGCTCGTACATATCACCTCCTACTTTAACAACAATCACATTAATCCTAAACATTCTGGTTTCCCAAACATGTTTTTTTCACATTAATCCACATGTTGATATGAATCACACAGCAGTGTATTAGCTGGCTGTACATGTCCTTTCATGATCTTCTAACAATGATTTCGTGATACGCAAAAGAAATTTAATTTATATGATGGTGCTTCAGCTACGTACTGACGTATTTCCTCGCTGTTTTCTTTTTTTTTTTCCTACAAAAAAATTTAAATAAATTTAACACTAATTTTTTACTAAGACCAAGATATTACCCTAGAGTTTAAAAAATATTGACAAAAAACTTATGAGATTATATACTAAAGAAATTCTCGTCATTTTCTTTCTGTTATTAGTATATATATCTACATATATAGAAGCTTAACCAAAAAAAAAAAAGATAACTTGTATTTTCTTTTACAACTTTCTTCAAATATATTGAAATGCTAGTCTAGCTTCTCTGCCAATACTCTATATAAATCTCACTTATACTGAGAGAGATAACACACAAAATTTGCACATGATATGTCTTGTAGAAGAGTCAAATTCAAAAACTACATAGTCCTACACTGGACTAATATATATATACTCTTCAGGTGCTATATTTATAAGTAGAGAGAAAAAAAATTATTTTATTTATAAGTCGCGTAATCAAATTTTTTATATAAATGTATAATTTTACTATTTATTTATTATGTATAGACTTTTGTTCTCATTAAATACTGTATATATTCTATCCGATCCTATTTATAAACAACATTATCTTATATCAGTTTAGTTTTATATTTGAGCAACAATTTAGATTTGTCTAAAAAATTAATATATATTTTTTATTTGTATCCATAATTAATTATATATCTCTTTCATCTCTTTTTTTTATTTATTCTCTCACTCACCATCCTCATAACTAGGGTAGATTTGGGGAAAAATTACATCTTTAACATATTTATTGTTTTTAACTAATTTTAAATTACATATCATTTTACGTAACTTAGTAGTTATTGCTTATAAAAATGATCATAGGAGTATTAAATAAGGGTAAATTAAAAAAATATTAAATTTTAAAGTGAAAGTAATGAGGTTTAAGGTTTTTTTTGATTATGATAAATTGGAAATGCTTTATATATAGGACTAGAAGAGTATATATACAATTACACACTGCCACTAGTAGATAAAAGGTCTTAAACACTCCTTCACTTACACCATAACACAAGGAGACGATGTAAAAAATGTGAATGGTAGTATTTGTGTAAATATAGATAACTCTTTACCTTGCACACTCATATACACAGAATTAGGGGTGTCCAAATCTGTCCTGTCCTGGGTGTTCCAACCCAGTCCCAGTGATTTCAGGATGGGTCCGTCCCATTCTGAGAAAGACCGAGACAGGACAGAGGGAAGGTCAGGACGGGACAGGTCTCGGCCTGACCCTCGGGATTCCCGTCCCTTCCTGACCCCAATTTTTTTATAAAAAAAATATTACATTCCCTTATCTTTCTTACTTTGTCCAATCGTCCTAGGCTCTCTGTCTCTCTTCTCTCACGCTTTGCTTGCTCACAGTTATAGATCTCGCCAGTCATTACTCTCATACAAATATTTTTACTTATAAACATTCTTATACAGATATTTTTATTCTTTCTTACTATTATTTTTTTTCCTCTTATCTAGGTAAGTTATTATTTTATATTAGGGAAGAATGTTGGTATTTAGAGGAAGTTGCCGTGGTATTTTATATGGAATAATTTACTGAGATAATTTTATTATAATATTTTTTTAAAAAAATAGGATTGGGAATTCCCTTCCCGGTCCCTATAAATTCAGGGCGGGACGATGTTGTCCTGACCTGTACCATGAGCACCCCTACACAATATAAAAAAACTCTTTACTCTAGCTTTAATAGAACCTGGTCTATATTCTTACATTGGCTCTTTGTAGAGCCAATGTAAATATTACTCTTTATATTAGCTCATTACTTGAACCAATCTAGAACCTTCATACTTCATCAAAACATTTTCCCTCCATTTCCTTCCATCTTCCAACACTTCTAATTAGTGATAAGTTATCTATTGGAAATATCAATGTACGCATCATTTCACTCTAACATTTTTGACTATAAGTAAGCACGGTGGATATCTAAAGTCTCAAATCTCTCTCTTATTCTCTTTCTACATTTCCATATATGGCAAATAAAAGGCAGTGTCTACACTCGGGCTCCACCTCCTGTCAATCCACCTTTGCCCCGCCACTATCTCCATCACCACCACCACCACCACCACCACCACCACCACTACCTCAATGCCACTTGCCATTGACCCAACCACTAACAACGATTTGCTAGAGGCCATTATCTATCACCAGCTTTTAGTCATTGACCTGATGAAGGACTACATTTGCATCGCATATGATGTGAACACTTTGAGATGACCTTCTAGCCATATAGAGGCTAGGTTTGACAAGCTACTGAGGTAGGTGGACAGGCTGCCTAATGACGACGATGACCCAGCAAATGTAGTTGTGATAAACCTCACTCATTTGATGATGAGGAGGACTAATTTTAGGTTTTTTAAAGTTGTTAAGATTTTAAGTTTAAGTTTTTGTTTAATTAGGTTTTGGGTTTTCTAGTAAGTTTTAGTTTTTTAATTTATAAATATATATATGTGTGTGTATGTATTTTTGGTGTGGCCCACATTAATATATATAAAAATATATAAATTATAATTATTTTAGTCTCTTGATCTTTAATTTAAATATTAATTAATCTGGGCAAATAATAATAATACTAATATCATGACTAGGAAATATTATTAATTTTGGTTTAATTAAATTTTATATATACCAGTTTGTAGGTATGTTCAATGTAAATCTTATAACCAAACTTATAACCTTATAATTCTATATGGTGCCACTTCACTCCTCATTTTTCTGTGGTGTTAGTGCTTTCATTATCATGGGACTCTCTTGCTCTTTCCTTCTATCTCGATGGTGTCTTTCCCATAGATGATGTCGTGCTCCATCTTTTTTTGTAAATAGTAACCCTCCTTCCTTATTCTCTATCTTGTTTGCATTGTGTTCGTTCAAGTTGCTAGGGTTCAATCTTTGCTTGATCCTATATTTGTTTCTTTTGATCTTTGCTCGTGCTACGAGTTTGCTTGCATTGTGTTGTTTAGGTAGCTAGGGTTTGAACTAATGGTAAAAAATATAGTTTCCTTACTTTCGAATGGTGTTTTATCTTAAACTTATTATTTATCTGTTTATTTCATTTTCAGCTGTGAACCCCATACACAAATATGTATATATATATTATATACTTATCAGACCTTCCTCCTTTTATGTTTTTCCAAGATTTTTTGTTTGACTGCTTTATTTCCACGCCTTGAGAGGACTTAGACAATTGTTGAGTGTTGTATATCTAACAATAATAGTTTCAATCACGACAAATGCTTGCAAGTAATGCCCGATTCCTTTTGTGAGTATTACTAAAGTTGAAGACCATGACTCTTAGATTAGGTGCTATGTTCACTAAACTTAATCATTTTAATATTTTCTAGGGTTAAAAATAGAACATGATGATGCCATACCATTTGGTTCATATGGCTGGGGGAAGATTTTTATTTAATGAATATGAATATAAGTTAGTTGATCTCCAATTTACAAAAAAATGTATTCTATATGGTTAGTTATAATCGAGTGAGGTGTTCTTAGTTGACAAGAAACTAAATTGAAGGATAATATTAAGGTTCTATTTGGGAAAGTAAAAATAGTAATGATGAGTTGAGGAATGAGACCATTAAATTGGAGAATGAAAAATGTAGGGCTCAAAAGGCATAGAAGGAGAAATTTGTCGAGCTAATGAACCATTTTTCATTTTAAAATTTAGCAGGGGTTTGGATAAGTGAAAGGTATTTATAGGCAAAAGTTATCTCATTGATTTTAAAGGCTCTACTTAAGTACATATGTGTGTGTGTATATATATATATTTAAATTAGAAGCATTTAAAATGAATAAGGTAGGCTTTACCTGCATCGATACTTCAATAATTCAAATTGTCATTTATTTTTACTTTAAAAAGTCATTCATTTAGTTGTGCAATTTTTTCCTTATAAAACTCTTTAGCCCCACATTTTTCACCCTCTACCTTATTAGTAGTTTTCAATTTGATTTTTAGCCATGCAATACTATCTCACTCGATCATAAAATAATCATACAAAATACAGTTAATAAATTTGAAATCAAATATGTTATACTTAACTTCATTGAATAGGAATATTCCCCTAGTCATATGGATCAGGTTGTACGTTGGAGCCATATTCTATTTTTAGCATCAGAATGACTAAAATGTTAAATATTAGTGAATTTAGCACCTAATATGAGGTTGCATGTATTGATATTAGCTACGCTCACCAAAAGAACTGGCTATCAGCATCAAGCATATATCACCGATTAAATTACATATAAGAGATCCAACACTAAACAATAATATAAGTCCTTTGGAGGCTTTGAAGACAATAACAAGCAAGCAAACATATATATTGTGAAGAAACAATTGGCAGAATATTAAATGAGTATGTACAAGAATAATGATGGTCGGGAAGGAATTAGTACAAGATAATACAATTAATTTATAAGTGTATTTGTAATAAGTTTATTATATATCCTCTTATTAAATTGATGAGTTATTATTAATTACTTTGTATGTAAATTGAAACCTATATTATATTTTTAATTGCATTTTGAAACATTTGGGCTTAGCGTTAAATTTATTTGCTACATAATTAACTTGTAATCATGTTATTAGAATGTTTTAGATAGATAAAAATTATTAATTAAAAAAATACACATTCTTTAGACCGGTTATAACAATAACGGGTCTAAAGGATTAGTATTTTTTTATTAGATGCCCACTCTTTATACCGGTTATAAGTGCAACTAATATAAACTTTATACTAGACGTATATATAGTGTAAAAAATTCTGAACTTTTTATATCAGTTGTATATACATTGAACTTAAATTTGTTATTAAAACCTTATTTTAACCTGATTGTTTTTGCAGTAATGTACTAATGGAAACAAGATTAATTTAAACATGTTCATCATCATCTTGATCCATACCAAAAGCAAAAGTAAATGTGAATTCCTAAAAAAATTAGGCAACTAAATGGTGTGGGATAAAATGTAATTTGTCAGAAGAAAAAACTTTATAAAAAGTATTAATATTTAAATATAATGACAAATTTGAGTCAACGTACTAAATATTTTTAAAGCATAATTACTTTACAGTTTTTATTATGTACGAGTCTTTTGTTTATTTTGAATGGTATCACATTATGAAAAACAAAAAGAATGGCATAACATTATGGAATATAATATGTATGTATACACACATAGTGCCTATTTAGTTTCCTCAAAAATTAAGATTTTAAAAGTTTTTTTAGGTAAAATCTAGGTTTGGAGAAATTTTAAAACAAACAGTTATATTTGTTCAAATGAGTTTTTGGACTAAACTATGGTTTAAAACCAAAATTTTAGATAAATTGGTCAGATTAATTTATAGAACAGAAAACTACTTATGAACTAACAAATTACTATATTACCCATACTTTTTCTTACACTATCTCTCATACTTTTTCTTACATTCTCTCTCCTCTCTCCTCTTATCTCTTATCTCTCCTCATTTAATACTCATACTCTTTTTCATAATTTACTAATAACAAAAGTACTTTTAGAAATAACTATCCAAACACTCATTTATTCAAAATCACTTTTTTTCCATAATCTCTTCTCTAAAAACTCTTTTCTATAAATTGTTTAAAAGTTTCTTTTTTTTCATAAACCCGTTTTTAAAATCCTATTTAAACGGGCTCATAATACACAAGACATATGTCAGGTGTGAACTGTGAAGATTTTTAACGTACAAAATTGCCATTAAAATTTAAGGCCATTCTTCATAAGAAGAATCTAGCACGCGAATTTATTTACGAGGTCGTAATAAAAAAAAATTACGAGGTTGTAATAAATTTTCAAAAAATTGTAATGAAAACTTAATTTCTTATATTAATAGATAAAGAATAAAAAAAACCAAATCATATATCAGAAGTCGGATCCCCCAAATGAAAACGAGCAGTCGTTTCATTCAATCAAGACAGCTGGTGTGTGTTTGATTAATTATTTATTTATTAGAACTGAGTCAATGTTAGACTTTTTTAAGTTCATTAGTTTTACTTTCTCATACATATTTTTTTTTAATATTATAAATTGCTTTTATTTGGAGAGATCGTCTCGTCTCATCGGTTACGTCAGAGGGCATTCGTTGAGAACACAAGGCACGTGGTCGAAAACTGTGTGGCTATTTGAAAATAAACTTGGACCAATTAGTTCTAATTACTGTACATCCGCTATTTAATATAAATATTAATTAATATTTTTAAATAAATTAAAAAAATTTAAAATTAATTAATTACAATTAAATTTAATCTCTGATAAATTTATATAATATACTTCTTAATTTATATTAATTAATCAATTAATTTATATATTAATTATAATTAATTAATTAATTTATTTATTTTAAAATAATAAATTAAATATTATACTAAAAAATAAAAATAATATTAAGTCTCTTCATCATATATATAATACCCTATTAAACTCTAACTGTTTATTAGTTTTTTCATAAAATAATAATTATTATTGTGTATTAAATATATTAACTCAAATAAAAGGGACTAATCATTTATAATATAGTTAATCAAATTTAAATTTTATTAAAAGAACGGTCACAATTAGTATATAATATAATTAATTTTAATAAAAGAATATATGTATTTATATAAAAAATAATCATTATGGGCTTGTGAAAATTCTTGGTCCAATTAAAATAAAGAAAAAGGCAAGGAGTACTACTTGTCAAAAGGACTGCTTGAGATTTGTTAATTGGAAAAGTGATGAAAAACGTGATAAACATGATACGCTTTAAAAATATCGGCCCCAAAACTGAAATCGGCGTCCTCCACACTCCAACATGTCTGCCCAGCTCGCGGGCGCGCACGACTACGTTGCAAATCGTATATTTCTTTAATTTTATTTATAATTTCTTTAATTTTATTTATAATTTAATATAATTAAAAAATTTTAATTAATTAATCATATCTTAAAATTTAATAATTTTTAATTTTTTTAGTAAAACGTGACTTTCTAACTTTACTTATATTTAATATACACTAAGTCAAAATCTACATAATAATAAATAACTAATAAAATTATATATTTATATAAAAATTTAATAATATAATTTATAAATATAATAAAAAATATTTTTTTTATTTTATAAATAGAACTATATGAATAGATATTCCTCTACCCGTAATTTACTACTCCTTCTCACTCTAAATATAATTAAGATCTTTTATAGATTAAGATTTTAAATTTATTATTCATTATGAAATATAACCCTTTATGTAAAAGTAGGTGAAAATATAGAGGCTACTTATTCACTTTTTCTTATAAAATTAAATAAGTTTAAATTTAGAAAATAAATATAATTTTAAAAAAGTAAAATTATTAAATATTTTTAACTATATTTCCCCTCATTATTTAGAGTTAGAGGTAGTAATTTACTTGACCAATCAATCCTATGACGAAGCATGGACACGTCACTCAGCTGTGACTTTTAACAAGACATCCCCAAAACAAAGAAAAAAAGTCATTACCCCCTAAAAGTCCATACATGTGGGGTTTAACATTTCATGTGTGTTGTGTCGGGATTGGCTGAGAGAAAAATTCTGTGGTCAAACTTTTGGATTATATTCAAACTCTTTTAGTTTTAGTTTCTAGACAAAAAAAACAGTTATTCTAATGTTTATCAGCTTATATGTGTGTGTGTGTGTGTGTGTATAATTGCTTGGAATTGAATAAGTAAAAGGCAATAACGTCAACACGATGGAAAACCGAAGTCATTTTAAATGAAACGTCGGAATCAATGGGAATTGAGCTTGACAAAAAGAGTTATTCTTTAAATGTATCAAACTAAAATTTAAATCTCTATATTAAGATATAATTAAGTATCTATATTTAGCATTTGATTGAATATGTATCAAATAGAATTATCTCCAACCTTAAAATGTGAACAATAAAAAAAAAGTCAGCACCAAAATATAAAAATAGTCCCAAAATTCCCAGGATGTTAAGCATGATCTATTCGGCATATTTTATTATTGAAAAAAAATACCTTTAACGGTGATTTTACGAGCAATGTGAATTCTACTACTATTATAAGTCTACCATTTAACAGAAGTTTTAAACTAGCTATTAAATATTGATAAACTAACGACGGTTATATTGTAAACTGCCATTAATATATCAATTTCCTTCGGTAACAAAAATAATTTTTTGTATTTTTTTAAGTTTTACACATTAGCATTTTGTAAAACCGTCGTGGAAAGTTTTTTCAGGATTTAGTTTATTTTCTATTTTATACCATACTGTATTTAGTATAATTAAGACATACCAATTAATTTTAGGTATCAAAGTATAAAGTCGGCAATTCAAAAGTCTAAATGGTTATAGAATAATCTAAACTGGTAAATTTTCAATGAGCCAAAAATATGCTTAATCGAGTTTATAAAATAATAAGTAAATGTAAGAATAAAAAATATTAAATATAAAATGAATTAAGTAATCAAATGGATAATTATTACAAAAGAATAAACTAATGTTCTACTAGTTTGTATCCATCCAAATTTTTTCCCAATGATCATTCTTAACTACACATTTGTCATCTTCCAAATCAAACTCTGTTGTTATAGGTTAAACAGTTGTAAAAGGTAGGGTTTTATCGAGGTTAAACCTTAAGTTACTGTTATTACCAATCGATTTCCTTTTACCTTGAAACACAATGAAAAGATCTTTATTTATTGAATCGTTGACATAAAACACTTGAATTGTTTAATTTTCTAAGATGAATGACTCTTCTAGGTATCCAACTTTTTGAAGATCGATTGAAACAAATCTAAATTTATCATCTACTTGGATAACATTAATATTAACACATTTACATTTAAAGACTAACACTTTAAACCTGGAGTAACTAATATCTCAAATCTCTTCAATCACTCTATAATATGGCATGGATACTAATGTTCGTATCTTATCTTTTAAACTAACAAAATATATCACTTCGGCCACAACTATCACCCTACTATTCTGCATTGTACTTTTATCATATTGGACTTTTGTGTAAAAATAGTAGCAAATTATTTTATATAATTCCCAACACACAACCTAGAGCTGAGAATTTGGGTTGGGCACGCCATTTTATGGCAGTTGGTAACCCATTTTGGCGCGGGTCTTTTTAACTCGTACCCTCCAAGCCCGCCCACTGGGTTGGTGGGTTAGCCCATTTTTTTTTAATTTTTATTATTTGTATACACTTTATTAATTTTAGAGTCTTAACCATGTTAAAGTTTACATTATACTTAATTTATATTAACTTTATCTTATTGAGTCATTTCTTTATATATATATATTTTATTTTATTATTATTTTACTTGTGATAGATTTATCTACAGATAGTAATAAAACTAAAGAAATAAATATTTTGACAATTTCAGATCATGCTTTGAATTCAATTAATATTGATACATATAAATTATTTTTAAAAAAATATATATGAAAATATTTTTTTAAAAAAAAGATATATATAAATATTTTTTTTAAAAAGCCCGCCAACTTGCCATGGCGGGCTCAGGTTGGTATTATACCAACTAGCCTGAAAGTGGGCCGATTATTTTTTAAAATGAGGTTCAAACACAACCTCAAAATGAGGTTCTACAGCTAACATTTGTTTTGTCTCAAAATTATTGTTATCATTTAATACTTCTTGCTTGAACTATTCAATAAAAGACATGTTGTACTCATTAGCTAGTTGCATATTGCTCTTTCTTAGATTCATGTTCCTGACCATATTCTTGTGAGTATCTAAATATGGCAGAACTTCATCTTTATTACTTAAAATATAAAGATGTACTTATATCACCAATTTGTGAGACATGCACTTCACTTTGTCACCCCTAGTTCCCTTGATTTTTCTCCCATGGTCATACCAAGATTGAGGAAGGTTAACTGCCTTTACCCTCACAAGATATAAGTTACAAAATTCAACTGCCTCATCAGCTACATATCTTTCAACAATTAATGTCTCGAGTTGATAAAGATTTTAGAATGCCCTTTAAGTATTTTCATATATATCTCAAATAGGTATATCCACCTCAAACACACAAGGCCACAAAGTCTAGTCTTAAGTACCAGATGAGCAATCAAATGGACAATGGTGTCAAAAAATACTAGAGGAAAGTGCATCTCCAACTGGTAGAGGATAACATAACATTCGTTCTCTAATTCATCCAACTCTGCAGGATCATTCACTTTGCTACAAATAGCATTGAAGAACATACAAAGCCTAGTAATAGTTATTCTCACATCATCTTTCATAATTCCTCGAATAGCCACTAGTAGTAATTGTTGCATCAACAAGTGGCAATCGTGAGACTTCATACCCGTTATCTTTAAATCTTGCATTGATACAAGCTTCCTAAAATACGATGAATACCCTCTTGTCACATTAATACCATGCAAACACTCACATAGGCTTGTTCTTTTATATTTGGATAATGTGTGTGTCATTGGATACAAATAAACTCTCTTTATACTCTCTTTTTGTTGTGGATATAGATATTCTCTTATTCATAGTTTAGCTAAGTCTCATCCAGAATTGACCCTATCATTTTTCTTTCCAATGATATATAGGATAGTGCCAACAAGGCTCTTACACACATTTTTCTCTATGAAACAACCTTAATCCGATGTAGCCTTGGGGTTACTTCAAAAATTTAAACAAAGGATTGCGTATAGTGCAACCTCGGGTCGTTCTCTCTGAGGAGCCAAAATATGAAATTAAATTCCTAAGTAACTAAATGTAATACAACCTAAACTAGAAAATGGGATTTATTTCGATTGACTAATAACTAAATGCAATGAATTAAAAATAGATTTAAATAAAATATTTTTGGTATTTTTAGTTGAAAGAAAGGAATAATGAATGATAATAAGTGAATAGAATAAATTCAAAGTGATTAATAATAAAACAATCCTCCAATTCAATAACGCAGGCAATTATAGTTTCAACAGATATGAGAGTTTTAAATAATAAATTAAGAATTATAAATAAGTTTTTAATCCAACAACCGAGCCACCTCGAATTGTCATAAAATATTTTCCAAGTCCTAATTTATTAACTACCACCAGAATAATAAATTAAGACTAAAGATATTTAAACCAATGCTTAATTATAACTCAATAATTCATAAAAATAGAATTTAAGCTAACAAGAGACACAACGATACAATAATTCAAGCCACCTTAAAAAATCACAAAATATTCACGATAATCTCAATTCAATATCTGAGCCAGATCAAAGTCAATGAAATTAAAGTTAATTAAAGATTAATGTCAAATGTCAAGCAAAAATTCAATCACAATAATCCTCAATAAATATAAATAAATTATTCTAAATATTTTTAATAATTATAAAATTAATCCTAAGACCTAAGAGTTATAATATAATTATTGGGTAGAGAATTAGAGTAACTTATACTCCCCTTTAAGATCCCAAACTCAAGCCCTTGCCACTGAATTAGAGAATTAGGACGCTTAGCCACACATAATTGTCACAGACGACGCCGTCATATCCATGATCATCGTTGTTGCCTCCTGTTGCTGTCACTAAACGTTATTGCTGGTTGCTGCCTTATGTTCACTTCTCTATCCGTCACTGCCGCAAAGAAGATGTGGAGATGGTGGGTAAATGATGATGAGAGGACAAGTGACGAGAGAATTGGTGCTTTGAAGAGTCTGGGCGTGTGTGAGTGCTTTAGTTCTTTTCCTTTTTCAATTCCTTTCCTTGTGGCCGCTGTGTGTATATTTTGCTTTTCTTTCTTTTCAATTCCGCCTTGCATCCAACCACACACTTCTTTCTATGCAGGAAAGACTTTTTAAAAGCAAATTGAATAAAACAAAACTTAATGGGCCAAATCGTAGGTTTGGCCCATTAGGTCTTATTTTATAATTTTTAGTTTTATGGTCATTTGTTGTCATTTGTGAATTCCAATTTCTCCTAAATTCCTGAAATATAAAATCATAATAATGTAATATATTTTATTTCAAAAATAATTATTTAAGATAAATCATAAAAATATGACAATTACGCCTCTTTTAAGCACTAATTCAATATAAGGTATATTGATTCAATTAGTGCACAAACATACAATTAAGGACTAGATTAATGACAAAAATCCACTAAAATGATATGAATAAATCTATAAAAATATGGGTTTGTCACTCCACATGCATAACATCTTAACTATGTCTCACTTCACGACTTCACCAATATAGAAGGTCAAAGAAGATTGATTTCTTTTACGATATATTCCTTTCAAGTGCTTTCTTCTTATTACTTTTATCCAAGGTAACATGAACCCTTATAAAAGTTGATACACTTGTTCTCCAGTTAAAGGAACATGAGTCATTTCATATTCTTGTGAGCCATTAAGTGCCTTCTTCAACTTACAGAAAGGGTGATGTCGGCTAAGAAACTTTCTATGGGAAAGGTATACTATCTTCCTTACATACTTAAGTTGCATGTAGTTAGTGTCTTTTTCATATATGGGATACGCTTTATGCCCCTTAACATTATACCTGACAAATTTTCATATTTTGAGAAGCCATTTATCGTGGTGAAGATAATTGCAATGAGGTTTAAATGTCCCCTATTTGTATGCATCAAAGATATCAACATCATCCTCCCACAATTTTTTCAAATCATCAATCAAATATTCTAAATACATATCCATATCGTTTCCTGGCTATTTTGTCCCGAGATAATTAAATACAACATGATGTACTTTCATTTCATGCGTAATGAGGGAGGCAAGTTATAAATCACAAGGGGAACTTGTCAAACACTAAGTCTGCTATTAAGATTACCATACGACTTGATTATGTCCATACATAACCCAAGTTGAAGGTTTCTAGGCTCAGAACCAAATTCAAAAATTTCTTATTTGTTGTCTTTCAATGAAGAGAATCGGTTATGTGACGAAGTTGTCTATTGTTTATTTTTCTATTGGAATGTCATATCAAGTTCTTTGTATATGTGGTGTTAGCAAACAAAGCCTTAAACCGTGATATTATTGAAAAATATCACAACACCTTTGAATAAAGGCCTTTGGTAATATCATCACAATCATTACCGTCTTTCTTCACTTTATATCTTGAAGTGTCATATTTATGACATTTATTCAGCCATTCATACTCATTTTTGTACAATATGTAATCGTTAGGACATGAATGTATCTTCTTATGTGACAAACCCATCGGATACAATACTTTCTTTATCTCGTACATTGATTTTGGTATAGTATTACCTACAAGAAAGGTATTACTCAACAACTTAAGCAATTTTGTCAAATTAGAATCGGTCAAACTATTAATCGATTTTAAATTCATCAATCATAACACAAATTTTAATATTGTGTACTCATCTTTACTCCCCAAGTACAATGTCGTCTCAACATCACTTAGCAAATTTTCACATATATGAGAGAACTATGGAAATGATTCGGCTCCAATATCACAAAACATATCTAGAATTATATCCCTAAAGTTGTCATTCACAACTTCCTCAAGTAAATGAGTCCTCCTAATCTCACCACGTCATATCCAATTTGTATATTTTAACCTTATCCCATCACACATAAGACAATCTCTTATTGAAGTTTATAACAAACAAATTAAACAACAGAACAATTGACAAAAACACACATATTCAAAAAATTTGAAAAACGCACCCGCAAGTAAATAGGAACCAATATAACCAATTAAAATTATAAAAATTATGTTTTTAATATAAAGATTGAAATAGCAAGAAAAATGAGAAAAAGAACAAAGTTAAACGGTGACACTGATGATGTAGAACGACGACAGAGATGATAGAGAACGATGTTATTGATGGAGATATGACCAAAAATAGGAGGAAGATGCCAAAAAATGACGTCCGTGCAAGTCTGTCGTAGTTCAACAGAGAAACAAAACACACAAGGATGTGAAAAAGAGAAACTGAAACTATATTTCCTATGATGGCTTTTAAAATTTCATAAAAAATTAACATCAATTTTACATGAAAATTGCCGTTAAATGATTTCTTAACGACAGTTCCAATGCCGTTAAATAATACTTTAATGGAAAAGGGTTTAAAAATATAATTTATTTACAAATATGCTACCGCGTTATTTTTTTATGGCATTTTTTATGTTAATTACAATAAGTTAGCATTATGATAAGTGTTTTTTCTGTTAACGTTTTCTGCATGGGATTTAATTATTGTGTGGAGCAAATTGTTGCGGTCACTTATGGTATTAATAGTATGATAAACCATTACGGAAACTGAAGATGGAGAAGAATAGCAATGTGATGAGGATTTTGTTGAGTCCATGATTTTTTTGATATAGTTATCTGATTAGATTATATCCGAGTATTGTCGGGTCCAATTATAAGTAATTTTTTAAAAAGGGTTTTCTGCATTCACCTAGATTTGAATTTAAAACTTCATATTTAAGTGATTCATGTCCCTTCTACTTAGAGCAACGTTTGTTTGGTGAGTTTGATGATTTTCACGCACACATTAGAGATAGCTATGAGTGAACATGTTGAATTTGTGTTCCAGTCCAGTTTATGTCGAGTTCTATCAGCTAGTAGCAGCCATACAAGAGCAGATGTTGTCATGTGTGCGTACGACGTTGGATCTGAGACTGAGAGAGACAACTCCCACCGCCATAATATTTGAATTTTTTGAATTGAAATGCGCACATCATTCATCAATACACACCCCGGACAACAGGGACACTCCAACATTAATTCTTCTGCCAAATTATGTACCTTTTCCAACTCATATTCCTAACATTATGCCCCAGTATCTGCTACTAACGTGTTTAGATTAACGTTTTAAAGTTTTAATATAATTTTTTAATAGTGATTTTATAGTTTATAGAATAAGAACGTAAGACCAATTTTATCTTGACTTCCGTGAATATATTTATCAATTATAAATCTAAATTAGCACTGTAACTTCTTTTAATTTATGTCTCTATTTACCATAACCTCATGTATCTATTCTGTGCCGTTTGGGTTTCACTAAACTTTAGTTTTAAAAGAATTTTTAGCCTAAATTTTAATTTAAAAAAAAATTAAAACAAACAGTCATATTTATCTAAAAAGATTTTTAGACCAAACTATATTTTAAAATCATAGTTTTTGATAAGTTACTGGAAATAACTTTTGAAACAGTAAAAGAGTTTATGAACTACCCAATAACTATTTTACCATATTTTTCCCACACTCTCTCCTCTCCCCTTCCTCTACATGTGGACGCAAACTCTTCATCTTTAGCTCCTCCATCATTGCTTGGGGTCGTCATGCTACTTGGGCACCGTCGCAGATCTAGTCACCATTGTCAGGGGGTCTTCATGCTAGAGGAAAAAGATGCTTGTGGTGCTTCTATATTTGTCGTCAAAGTCGATGCCTCTCTTTTCTCTCCTCCATCCATCACCCTCGCCTCTATCCTCACTTTCGTCTGTCACCCTCGTCTCTGTCCGTCTTTCGGTCCTTTAGCATCAACTTCCATCCGTCCTCAGAGAAAGAAGAGGAATGAGGATGGACAATGACGGTGGGATGTGAGGCTCTGATGGTTTTTTATTTTATTTTCATTTCATATTTTTTATGGTAATTTACCTATCACAAAAGTCTTTATAGCAATAAACATCTAAATATTTATTTTTTCAAAGTAACTTTTTTTATATAAATTATTTTCTAGAAATTATTTTTTAAAAGTTGTCTAAAAATTATTTTTTTATAAGTCTTTTTTAAAAATCTATCCAAATGGCTTTATATATTTCATTAAAGTTTAAACTTACAAGTTACAACTTCACATTTAAGAAAGTTTTTAAGACACATGTTTAGTGCTATTTGAGTTATAAAGCCTTGACTTCTTTTATGTGCGGTTAAACTAGACTCCTGTCCATTTAAGAGAGATATGTCTTGTTACTTTCACCAGTACAGACATGAAAATGATCTCATCAAGGTTATATTGAGAAAATCAAATGAGTTAATTATTACTTCTTATATTCTTAATATAAAATCTAATTAAAGAGTTAATATTAGTTTTAATTAATAATACATATTTTTTATATTTATTATTTTTTTAAAATTATCATATTAATACTCCCTAAACAATAATCAAATAAGAGAGTGAGTGAGAGAATTAAAGAAAATAATTATGATATTTTTTAAAAAAAATATATCATATTAACTAATTTTTTTAATATAATTAAATTAATTAAATAAATTATATATTAAAAATATGAGAGTATATTTTTAGGCGTTTGCCATCATATATCAATTCACAAGCCTATATATTATATGTTCAATTTATAATTTTATTGGCTTTGGCTTCGTTGTAAAACATTTTGGCACATTTTAAAATACAAGAGGAGAGAGAAGAAGAAAAGGTTAAAGAAGCAAGCCGTTTGATTAGCCTTCCTGGAGATGAGGCCACTATATAGAGAGGATATGTCTAAACATGTTGACCCTTCAAATTAATTAACATTGAATCATTTTTATTTTTTATTGTCAGAAATTAAATTTGAATAAGAATATACTCCTCAAATTCTAAATATAAAATTTAGTTAATTAATTTGATTAGATTAAAGAACTTAGTAAGTTAGTTATTATACTATATTTTTCTTAAAATACTCTAATCATCTTTATTAACTCATGTCATTATTTTATTATTTAATTATTATTGAGAGAATATCAATATGAATAATTAGAAAGGGAGTTAATAAATTTAAAAAAATTATATTTAAAATTAAAATTAATTCTATATTTATGTCATATATTTTTTATTGAAAGAGTATCGTAGAATAAGAGAAACTTAGGCCATCCGATTTCATCTTAAAATCAGCACGGCATATTCCATCTGAATTCCAAATAAGGAATGTCATCCAAAATATATATATATACACACACACACAAATATATATATACATAAACACTATATTTATAATAATTTAAACTTGACATTTTTAACTTTATTTAATAGAAAATGATAACTCATCAAATTTAAGTAGTTACTGTCACACTATGCTATTAAACACTAACAAAATATGTTTACATTTGAATCTTTTAAAATCGTATTATAATTTTTATTAAAGAAATAAAATTTAAATATATTTTGTTAATATTTAATTATTTAATTATCATTTTAAATTTGTTGAGTCAGTATTATCTATTGATAAAGTTAATGATGTTAAATTTAAATGACTAAAAATATACTTTTTAAATTTAAAAAATAAAAATAAAATTTAATATAAATATAAATGATTAAATATATATATCAATTGAAAATAAAATAAAATTTATTTGGCCACAGGAAAGATCAGCGGGTAAGAAGCCTGGCAAACCAAAAAGTATATAAAGAAAATAATAGCACGTTACAAATGTCATTATGTAAAGTAAATGAATTAAAACGTTTAACATATTGTATTTCGGGAAGGGATATCAAAGAAGCCTCTTCATCCTCCAACAAAGTTCGTCAACTTTGCCATCTCAAAATGCGTGCGCCGTAGCTAGCAATTAAATATTCTTATATGCTTCCTAAATTAAATAACAATTTGAGATATAAGCCTACTAGATGCAGGCACATTGATAAATAATATATATTATAATGTAATTAAGTATTATTATTGGGTGTTCTGGGCGGTCGTACTTTTGACTAATAACATCATATTGCATACAACTCCAGTTGTAATAGAAGCAATAGATCTATCAAGAGAAAGGAAAAGGCTATAGAAGAAGAAGCCACTGACGATCAAATCTATGGATGGTGTGAGGAACTTGACGACTGAGGCAATCAGTCTATTAGATTTGTGAAAATGAGTGAGCAAGGAAGACGAACGATCGTAGGTAAGAGCTGGATAACTACCTACCCCTCAAGAAAGAAGATTAAGGGGCCATATGGGAATTTTCTTAAGCAGGAAAATCAGATCACGCCAATATGTGGGGAAGCCGATTTTCGATTAAACACGAGAAAATTTGCTACCGCCAGAATTTACTCTCTTGGAAAATAGGGCAGCCAAATGTCTATGGCTGAAAAATCTAAATCTTCTTTTTCCATCGATACATTTTGAGCGGGCCAAACCGCCCTAAAAAGAGAAAATCAAAGACGTGGGTATGATTAAACTTTTAAAAAAGACTTCTGAAAAAATAAATTTAAACAGATTTTGTAAAAAAGTTTTTGGAGAAGAGGTTATAAAAAAATAGTTTTAGATAAATAAGTATTTTGATAGTTATTTTTAGAATTATTTTTATTATTAATAAATTACTAAAAATGGTATGATTTAATTAAAAATAATAGAGAGGAGAGATGAAAGAAGAGAGAAGAGATAAAATGGAAAATAAAGATGAGAGAAGCGAGAGGGTGAAAAATATATAAAATATAGGAGAGAAGAGAGGGGTGAAAAGAGAGAGGAGATATGATGTGAGAAAAAGTAGGGATAAGATAGTAATTGAATAGTCTTTAAACTCTTTTACTATTTTAAAAGTTTTTCTCAGTATCTTATGTAAAATTTTAATTAAATTATAGTTTAGTCTAAAAATCTATTTGAATAAATATGACTGTTTATTTAAAAAAATTAAGTTAAAAACTCTTTTAAAATTTTAATTTTAATTAAAACTAAATAACCACTCAATATTAATTAACGGTGGGGGCGACAGAGGGCCCGCTTTAGTGACAGTTCTATTATTGGTTATGAGATTTTCTGAATCTCTGGCTTTCCTCGCACATGCCCTAATGTTTTGATGAGATTCTCATCCTCCAATTCATTGAGCTGATTTTTTTTTTTAAAAAAGCTATTCTGACTTTTCCATCGATCTAAAAATTAACTATTCAAATAAAAACAAACGGATTATTCAAATTTAAATGCAAGTTGTGGATAGAATCCACCTCTTACTGAATTCAAATTAAAACCATATCCTACCTCTTATTCAAATTCAAATTTAAACAGATCATTTCTAGTACTAATGTCATGTGGAACTTGAAGTTTTCCCTTAAAAGCCATATGCTTCTCACCGGAAACAAATATTATACTCATCTGATTTTTAGGAATGAATTAATTAAGAAATTAAAATTAATTTAAACTTTTTTATATATTTATATATATATTTTTTAAATTATTCATATAGATATTTTACGAACAATAATCAAATAAAAAATTAAAAAAATAATTAAAATATTTTTAAAAACATATGCTAAGAATCGGAGAAATACACGTATATAGTACATCTCACCAAAATCATTCCAAGAAAAGTGTTAGAAGACCTACACTAATTAAGCTATCATTCATGACTGTTCATTTGGTGGCTTGGATAAAAGAAAAGAATCTACAAATATTCGAGTAATTAGGTGTACATAATTGTCAGTCAACAGTACATAAGATCTCAGTTTGTCGTTTTTGTTTGGTCACTAATCTTCTTGGTCAAAAATTTCTGTCTAATACGTATAAGAACAGTAAAATTTATATTACTCCCAATAATATTGAACAGCACGTGAAGCCCCAATCACATGTAAATACAACCAAGACTTGGACGTGACAAGTGGCAACGTCCCAATGGTTATGATCGGGCATAAATTTTACATACACATGATTTTTTATTATTATTTTTATTTAAAATTAGAATAAGGAAATAAATAGATATACAAAAATGGAAATCCATTATGAGAAATGGTTATGGTATGTGGTAGAAGTCGCAACGAGAAAGGGACCGTTATGGTCAGCTGTGACCTGCTAACTAAAAAGGCCGACATCAGTCAGTCATATAATTGTGGTGTGTTCGGTATGGCTAGCCCAATGCGAAAATTGAGTTTTTCAATCGGTGATAAAGTCAATTTAAATCTAAAATAAATAAATGATATACCAAAAAAAAAATCTAAAATAAATGACAGAAATTAATTTGAATAGTAAACAGCTCAATATTATTTAAGTGAAATTTTGAATTTGAGCCTTAACATATATAAAAAATTCTCGTTGAGAGACTCATCCACTATAGCTAATTTCACGACGCAGGTCGGATCTAGATATAGTTAAGATAAAGTTCAAGTGAATAGGGTAGACAACAACAAAAAAGTCTAAAATAATATTTAGTATTATTATTTTTTATTATAATTATAAGAGTTAGTTGACTTTTTTAAATAGATATAAAAAATTAAATAAATCAATTAATTATAATTAATATAAAAATTAATTGATTAATTTAGGTAGACTGAAGTGTATATAATATAAATTTATTTTAATGAGTTATATTTAGTCATAATTAACTAATTTATTTAACTTTTTTAATCTTTTCTAAAAATTTAATTAGTTCTTATAATTTGAATGAATGGAATATATAATTTGGGAAACAATTGACTTTTTGGTCTTTAAAGTTGTAGTTTTTGGGTATTTTAAAACTTATTTTTATCAAAATTTATATTAAACTTAATTTTTTTTCTTTTTTATCAAAATTTATCTAAACATAAATCAAATTATATCAATTAATTTTTATTCAAATTAAAAGTCACTTTTAATTAACAAGTTGTTAATTGATATAATAAGAAACTTTATTTTATAAAGAAGAGAATAAAAATTTAAAACCTAAAAAATGTACTTGTAAATTGCTACTCCCTCACCTTTAATTGTCAATTATATTTTCTTCCCCAAATCACCCTAGAGAAAATAAACTATTTAATTTCTTCATTTGCCTTCCAAAATTACGTACACTATATATTCTAGTATATTATTACTCTTCCCCATCTTAGTCTTATTATTAATTTTTGTGCATTATTTTCTTTTTAAATATTCATATCGAGTCATGCATCTATGAAAGTATTTTTATTTCAGTGTCTATTATAGTACATATGTGATTTAATATACCAAATTACTGAATCTAGGCCTAATTTACCGAACGAAACTGGAAAAAATAAATTATTAATAAATAATACAATCACGTGGAGGGAAAATGGTCGCGACGTTCTGTGGCCACGATGCCTTTTCAATTTTGCGCACGCGTTTTTCATGAGCGTTTTTACATTTTCGCTGCGGCTTGTTGCTTGTCAACTCTCAAATTTCCACCTCTTTATTTGTTTTTTATTTTGCCCGCTGTTTCCTCTAATTTAATTATTCATGTCCCAACGTCAAGCTAATTTATTAAATATCATCCAACTATATATACAGCATCCCTTATGCCTCCCTTTCCCCCTCAACCTCACACAACACAGAATAATGGATCATCTTGAAGCTTCTTCTCCATCCGTCGAAACCATGTCCACCACTTTCTGCTTCTTGTTCTTCTCCTTCACTGCTCTCTTCTCTGTTTTTTCCTTTCTCATCTTCTTCCTCAGGATGAAGCCGTGCTGTAACTGTAATATCTGCCGGAGCTACCTCACCGTTAGTTGGGCTCGCGACTTCGGCAACCTCTGCGATTGGTACACTCACCTACTCAGGGACTCGCCCACCGGAACAATCCATGTCCACGTGCTCCGAAACACGATTACGTCTAACCCGGACAACGTCCAGCACATACTCAAGACCCGATTCGGTAACTACCCAAAAGGTAAGCCTTTCTCCACACTTCTCGGCGATCTTCTTGGCCAGGGAATCTTCAACGTCGATGGCGACTCATGGAAGTTTCAACGAAAAATGGCAAGTCTCGAGATAAGCAGAGTGGCGAATCGGTCCTATGCGCTGGACATGGTCACCGAAGAGATTCGAACGAGGTTAATTCCTCTCCTGGCTTCCGCCGCAGCCGGTGAGCGTGAGGGAGTTTTGGACTTGCAAGACATTTTCCGACAATTCTCCTTCGACAACATTTGTAAGTTCTCGTTCGGGTTCGACCCAGGATGTCTGCTTTCATCTCTTCCCTCGTCTAGTTTCGCCGACGCGTTTGACCTAGCGTCGAAGCTTTCCGCGGAGCGAGCAATGATGGCGTCGCCGGTGATATGGAAGATCAAACGGTTTTTCAATGTAGGATCTGAGAAAAAGCTAAAGGAAGCAATTCACATAGTGAACGATTTAGCGGAGGGGATGATAAAACAGTCTCGGGAAACAGGATTTTCATCGCGAAAGGATCTTCTTGCCAGATTCATGGGTTCAGTCAACGACGACAAGTATTTAAGAGACATTGTCGTGAGCTTCCTCTTGGCAGGCCGGGATACGGTTGCTGCAGCTTTGACCGGTTTTTTCACTTTACTGTCAAGTCACCCCCGGGTCGAGTCGTTGATTCTGGAAGAATTGGATCGGATCATGGATCCGGATCAGGAGGTCGCGAGCTTCGAACAATTGCGCAACATGCATTACCTGAACTCGGCAGTTCACGAGAGTATGAGGCTATTCCCACCGATTCATTTTGATTCAAAATTCGCGGTGGAGGACGATGTGTTACCGGACGGGACGTTTGTAAGCAAGGGGACAAGGGTGACATACCACCCGTATGCGATGGGTCGGATGGAGCGGATCTGGGGCTCCGACTGTCTGGAATTTAAGCCCGAGAGGTGGTTGCAAGATGGTTTTTTTGTGCAGGAGTGTCCATTTAAATACCCGGTTTTCCAAGCTGGTGTTAGGGTTTGTTTGGGAAAAGAATTAGCTCTTGTGGAGATGAAGTCTGTGGTTGTTGCGTTAGTCCGAAGGTTTAATATTCAATCAGTACTTGGCACAAATCAGGAGCCCCGCTTCGTTCCAGGTCTTACCGCCACCATGAGAGGCGGCCTTCCGGTTCAAGTTCAAGAAAGAAGACGGTGATGCTTATTTAATTAGGTAGATCCTTATTAAATCCGCTACTTCTTCGTCGTCCTACAAAATATTCCTGTTAATTAGTTAAAAAGACTTTGGAATTCACCAAATAGGACTAGTTAGTAGTTATCATGCAGTTTATTATAGCCAAATTTACATGACTTGAAGCAGTCAAATGTAAATATAATCTCATCGCCGAAATCAGTCATTTTTCTTTGTTCTTGCTATTATTTAAAGTGACGTAAATATATATATGCATGTACAGAATATCTTGTTCCCTTAGTAGTTAATTCTTAACTGGAATGGTTTAGGTAGTTTGTAGAAATTGCAATAATAAAATTTGCTTAAAAACATTAATTAAATTCGAGAGTATTTTTTATATAAGTGAGGTCACTTACTATCTCAATGATTTTATAACTTTGCTTTACGTATGAGAGGAAGTAAAGAAATTGAGCCAATCCAAGTACTCTAGATTTAGGTTAGCAACATGAAGGAATATTACCATATGCCATATATAATTACAGTGAGATCTATATTTCAATGATCCATATTTAAAATTTTTAACTAATATTTTGTTTGGAAAACTGATAGTTAAGATATTATTTTTTTTATTTTAGACTCTGTACATAATAAAATAATTTATCTTTTAAAAATAAAAAGTAAAAAATTAATCTAAACTATCTAAATTGGATCTAGACAGTGCATGGTAGTGATAATTGAGCTCTTGGTACTCGTAAGTGCAGTTGTCATAGAAGCTCAATCGGGTGAGAATCTGAACAGTTTTGCCGATAACACATGGCTGCCGAGAATAAGCAGGATTACCAAGTTCTTTTTGAATCCCTTGCAATGACATGTTTTTGCTTGGTGGTTGCAAAGGTAAATGAATGCCACCCACTATAATATGAAACCGATGATTAACACGTGTGTAAATTTAACCAAAGGATAAGAATGAAGGTTTTGCAAAAGTATCATATTTTGTTAATATTATATAAGGGCCCAAGAACGAAATAATTTTAACGATTCGCCTGATCATACCATACTTTGGATTTAATTAGCAGTTGTATTATTCAATTGCAAATAATAAATATAATTTAGTAATATCATAATTCCTGGCTCATATGGTTCATTCAGTTTAGTTTAAATTCATCTCTCCTAATATCCATATACAAGTGAATCATCCTCCTTTGCTTTAAAGGGGATTTATTTATAGCTAATTTGCAAAATAAAAGGTAGGTAGTTCACATTTTTACTCCCTCATTTTAATTATAATTATAAAAGTTAGTTAACCTTTTTTAAAATAGATTTAGAAAATTAAATAAATCAGTTAATTTTAATTAAATATAACCCTTAAATTCATATTATTATTTTTTAATCTACCTAAATTAATCAATTAATATTTATATCAGTTACAATTAACTGGTGTATTAGATTTTTTAAATTTATTTAAAAAATTAACTAATTTTTATAATTAGAAAAAGAGGTAGTGTTGTTTTTCTTTTAAAAAAAAATACATGAACAATGAATGGAACACTGAAATCATCATCCAGTACACTCCACCCTCTCACATCATTATCTCCTAATAAGTCAGTTTCATGGGGCAAAGCAGTCAATTCATTGAGAATGAGATGATATAAATGAAAAATAAAAGGAAAATAATGGATTACGAAAATGTTAGGGTCAATATAATGTATTTGTAGCATGGCGAAAGGACAATTGCATGCATGTTTAGATGTTCCCATCCAACAACCGAGAGGATGTAATTTGAAACACAAGAAAATGTGCTCTTTAAATATATTTTATAATTTATAAAATTATAAATTTAATGAGAATTTTATTGTAAACAATATATAAATATATCTATAAATATTTTATAAACTTAAAGGCATATTCTAATTCTGTTAAAATATCATTTTGCTTATTAATATCGAAAAAAGAAACTGGTAATCATCATATATCGCACTTCTCCTACAAAAAAGTGAGACAAAATCTAAATCCGCTTTAGAATAATATGGTTACATATAGCTTTATATATTCAACATTCTTCAAAAGCTGAGAGCTTCGTCTCTCTGAGATCTTGAATCCTATCTGTGATTTTAGTCATCGATGCTTATACTGTGCTTGTCGTTTCCGTCTACATATATCTGTAACAGCTTGTTCTTGCTCTCAGGTCAAATGTATTTCCGCTAGATACTCCTTCTAATTCTTAATATAATATTTATTTAATTAAATTAAGTAAGTTAATTAATATGATATTTTTCCCCCCTAAAATACCGTAATCATCTTCCTTAACGTATTCCCCATCTCTCTTACTTGATTATTGTTGAGGGATTATCAATAGGGATAATTTAAGAAAAAATTAATAAATATAGAGGATAAATTTTATATTTATGATCAAAATTAACTTTCTAATTATATCCTATATTAAAGAGGGAGGTGTATGTTTTGTTTTAATTAATTAAAACCCCATGAGTTTAATTTGGACCACATATTTCTGCTAGATATTCGTTACCTAATGCAGTAATAAATTAAATCTCAGCTTTTATACTATTATTAGATGACCTAGCTAGTTTTCAAGTCGGCCCACGAGCTGAGACTTACAGCATTAATTACTATAAACTTGGTACAGTGATAAATATATAATTCCCCTAAAACCCTGTCAATTGGGACGCACCATCATCGATAATTATGCATGAATTATTAACTAAAGGGCTGTAAAGAAATTAGAGTCGTGTTTTATTATAAAATCGAAGTGTGTGCTCCTTATGATGATCACAATCGAATCAAATCAATGTTTTTTTGTTGGGACAGAGAATCAAATCAAGATCATGGGTTAACAAATTATAAATATATATAGACACAAGACAAACGTGTGTGAATAATATTCAAAGAGCGAAAGTCGACGAGGATCGATGTTGATGCTCACAAAGATTCCTTATCTGCTGCAATAGTTTTTCTGGTATCAGCTTTAAGCACTGACTCGTCAGAAAGAGGAGAAGAAGAAGAAGATATAGTAAATGCCTTTGTGAAGCACAAGGTGTTTCTCGTGCTTTCAATTAGGTTCCCATTCCGAGTCACTCCACAATGATTATTCTCTGCCTTTTGATCTGTGTTTGTGATATTGTTTTTAAATCTTTTGAACTATTTCTCTCAGAACATGTGCAACAGTTCAAGGTATGCCCAGAACTTTACACCCTAGGGGGTAAGTTTCCTTTGTGTATGTTGTGTTTCACACAGAATCTGGCTAGAAAACTAATGGGAAAACTAATATGTCAATCCTTAAAGTTTTATTATATTTTGAATTAGGTTCTTGTAGTTTTTCTTCTTCTATTGAATACTTATATTTTGTTCTATTAAATTTGTGAGTCCTTCCGTTACAAATCTCTCAAACACCGTTTATGTGGGGACATGACATTGCAGATACTTTCTCTCTCTCCTCCCTTAAAAGCTCTGGGTTCTCTCTCCCTCTCTCTTTCATTCTCATTCTTCAGGACCAACCTTCCATGACGCTAAGAAAAGGTGTGAAATCTGGGAAATAAGAAATAATTAGCCATTGTCCAAACAAGCACATTCTGACAAATTTCTTTATACAGAAATCGACGTTCACCAACAATTTCAATTGTTGAAACAATAACATCCAAAACTACTGAGCAGATTTTTTTCCTTGGAATTTTCGTGCTGAAAATATTTCACTTGAACAGATTTTCAAAAAAAAAATTAGCACTCAATCATTACTTTGATTTTGCTTCACGAGTTGGAAATTGGACCCTTTCAACAGTTTTACCAATCTTCTTCTCCGAAAGAGATCCTAGGTCTTTAAGCGAGTGGGTGTTGAGAGGAATCTAATGTAGAGAACTTTATTCAAGGTTCTAGGGTCATCCACAGCTTTAATTGTATTGGTGCCTACATCGTCTTCCTTGTTAAAAACATCTGTTAAGATCAAGAATCGGCAGCATCACCGCCGGAATGCCGTAAAGGAGCCCTTCTTTTCTCGTCGAATGCCATGGTTGATCTAGAAGAATGAGGGAGAGCCTGGACCTTTAAATAGAGGAGAGAGTAAATATGTGTAATGTCATGTCCCCATATTAACGGTGTTTGAGAGATTTATAACGGAAGAACTCTTAAATTTAACAGAATATAATATAAGGATCAATAAAAAGAAAACAAACTATCGGAACCTAAGTTAAAATCTGATAAAATTTTAAGGACTGGCAGACACACCCTATAAAGCTATGTCGCATCATATCAGTGGAATTGTTGACATATATATAGATATAGAGAGAGAGAGAGAGTAATATCAAGCTAATTAATAAGGGAATCATGCATAGACGTGGGTTTGATTAAGTTCTTACAACTGATCAATACACCAAACCACAATCAGGTTTTCCCAAGATATATATGAACCACGAGTATATCTTTAAAATATATATTATTTTATAAGTTATTTCACACAAATTAAAAAAATCTTAAATTTTATTAGTTATACTTAAAATTTAATAACTTTATAAATTTATCCCTATTTAATATAAATTGTAACCTATCAATATAATTATAAATGAAAGGTATAATTATAAAAAAATTACTTATAAATAAGACAAAAGAGATATATAGTTTAGGGGCAAATTATAATTGTAAGTTAGGTTGTAAACTTGATTTGATGTATGATTAAGGATGGAAACAGATCAGGCGACCTGTCAGGGGCTTATGGCCTGGCCTGTTTAGAAAAATATACAGGTTCAGGCCTGTTTGAAAGCCTGTATTTTTTAAGAGGCCAGGCTCAGGCTTCTTACGAAGCCTGTTAGGCCTGTCAGGCGGCCTGAGCCTGTTAGTCAAAATTTATTTAATATTAAAGTATAATAAATGGGTGTTAAACCTACCACATGTTGAACACAATACAAGAGTCAAACCATTAAACTAATATATATTATTATACATTTTATTCTTGAATTTTATTTTAATAGGCCTGTTAGGGGGTTTATTATGAGGGCCTGTTACGAAAACCTGTTATGAAAACCTGTTAGGTAGCCCATTAGTATAATTAAAAAAATCAGACTTTTTAAATAGGCTTCAGGCCAGGCCAGACATTTATACAGGCCAGACTTAGACAAAAAAAATAGCTTATAACATGCCACAGGCCAGGCTCAGACCGAATTAGCACTTAACAGGCCAGGCCTGTTAAGGCCAAAGCCTGACCTGACCTGGCATGTTTCCATCCCTATGTATGATGTTTTAAGTTGATGAAGTTAAGGTACTACTACCTTAAGTGCTTAATATAATAATTAGTTAATATTTTAAATAAATTAAATTAATTAATTAATTATGACTAATATTAAAATTAGTTAACTAATTTAGATAAATTAAAAAGTATATAATATAAATTTATTTAAATAAATAAATTTTATTATAATTAATTAATTTATTTAATATTTTTAATATATCTAAAGTACTTGATTAGTCAAAGAATGGGAGTATATAATAAAGTGACGTGGTGTCTTCTTCTCATTACTCATTTATTAGTGTCACCATTACCATTTGTCTCACTTCTCACCTCCCTTTCGAACTTTGCTCCCTGTTCCTATTAATGGCGCATCTTGCTAATTTCATCAATAATTGAGTGAGTTGATAACTCAAAGGAAGGGATATTCGATTACAAATTTATATATATATATATATATATATATATATAACTTGGTAGGTGGATACAAAGATTTTTTTATATATATACAAAAATTTAAATAAATTTAATATTAGTCTCACAGTTAATATACAACCTTAAAATTTAAAGAATATTTATAAGAAATTTATAAAATTATTTATTAAAAAAATATTCATAACAACAGTAAAAATTAAATTAATATTCTTATACAAAATGAGTCACATTCTTTATCATCAATTATTAGGGTGGACACAAGATTATTTAAAAAAACAACTACACAAATCACAACAGTATATCTCGTGATCTGTTTATATAAAAAATTAGCCAATTAATAATTAATAACTAGCAGGTAACAGCGACTGAGAATGCACGCGTGCTTGTGCAATTCTCAAGAGAACTATCCCTCTTGCACTTGGAGTGTTTGCAAATAGGGGATTTGTTATTCTATAATAAATAAATAAATAATAATGTCTATTTTTAATATAAAAGATACATAAAAAATTAAATTTAATCATAAAAATAAAATTTTAATTTATTTTGTATTTAATATTTATAATTTTCTCTTAAATAAATTTACGTAACTTATAATATAAAATTTTATATGAATATTTTTAAAAAATCATATTATATTTATTTAATTTATTTAATATATTTAAATTAGTCAACTGAATATTATATTAAATATTAGAGAGAATAACAAATTCACATGTTTAGACAAAAAGGACAATAGAGAAAAGTAATTAAGATGATGCATATATATATAAAGTGCGAAAGTCATAAGTTCTTATTGTCATTTAATTGAATGTGCTTCTCTATTTTTTAATATAATAATTAATTAACTTATTTTATGAATTAAAAAGAATAAATAAATAAATAAATTATAAATAATATAAGAGTTAATTAATTAATTTAGGTAGACTAAAGAGTATATAATATAAATTTATTTTTAAAAAATTAAATTTGATGATAATTAATTTATTTTTTTAATTTATTAAATAAAATTAACTTATTATTATTTTAAAAATTAGAAGCATTAAACAAATTATAGGTACAAATTATGGGTCGGCGGAGAGTCGGGGAAGGAATAAATACCAACAATGCTGAGTGTTAATGTTAGGTGGAGGGCGTGAGACGGCAACTAAGTGTCACTTTCATTTTTCAACTTTGATATGTATCACCCCATCCACTTGAGTTTATATATTATACAATAGTGATTTCATTTCATCCTCAATATATTATACTTTCGGTGGAGCCCATAAAAACATCTATCAACTCTTGCCAATGCCTCCACCCTTTATTATTTCCATGTGTGTGATTGAAGTTTCCTATCAAATTAAAATGGCATACGAGCCACAAAAATATAATATCTAATTAAAGAATTGATCTTAATATTAAATATAAGATCTATTTTTTAAATTTATTAACTAATTTTTAAGTTATCTCTATTGATATTCTCTTGACAAAAATCAAATAAGATAACGAGGGAGGGAATTAAAGAAGATTATTATGATGTTTTAGAAAAAATATGTTATAATACCTAATTTAACTAATTTATTTAATATAATTAAATTAATTAAATATATCTTATATGTATGGTCGGAGGAGTAGGTAAGATAATTTTTTTCCTTTTTTCTTTTTTCTAGAAAAGGAAATCACTATTCATTTTATGTATACATATACCCATATGCAGGTTAATATTAGTAAATTAAAGTCAAAATAGAGGTAGGTGGATTTGAGAAGATTAATCTTTTGCTTAAATTATTTGAAGGTTTGGTAAATTGGGGAGTCCTATAGCTCTTAACATTTCAATGGTTTCTGTTTGCTGCAAGTTGTTTGGAGAGAAGTGTTAGTTGGGTCTTCTCTTATGGTTTGTTCTATCATTATATTTTTATTATACTTGTTGAATGTCTTGGTCATTGGTTATGGTTTCTTGGACTCAAATAAAGATGGTGGAGTGAGGGGGACTTAAGTTCAATTACATGCAATCTTTTTGCGATTTGAATGTTTTGGACTGCCATTTATGGCAGGTTCCATTCTTCCTTCTTTATCAAACCATTCTCAAGTTCTGGTAAATGTCGTTAGCTACCTTGTGAAGGCATGGCGCCAAGGCACCTTTGTTCTCATTGAGCTGAAGTCAGTTTGGGAATCGTGGGGACATGAATTTGAGGAAGATATGCTAATGCTTAATTTGAATGGCATTCTTTGGCTTTTTTTTCTCATACTTTATTGTTATTTATATGTTCAGATGTTAGCTTTCCATTCGTGTTCATGTAATGGTCTTGTTCTTTGGGTTTGTGTATGCTTATCTTGGACATTTTTTTTAGTACAAAATTTTTAAAAAGAAGTTAAATTCATCCAAGTTGTTGGACTTTTTCTCCCTTAAGGTATTGACTTCCTATTATTGTTTTTTGGTATGCTAACTCTCGTGCTTCGCAGTTCAAAGGCATGACGGTAAACCACGAAAGTATGGGTGTAGCTAGCTATTGACTTTTTTTATTGGGACAACTATTTTTAGAAAGGGGTTGTATTCATTTATAATTCAAGAGTATAGTGAAGTCTTTCTTCTTTTTAGATGATACTAATATTGAACAGGAAGAGCTGTCTATTATCCTTAAGTATAAACTGAAACACCTATAAATTAAGATGCCTCTCTAAACTTCGCGACTAGAATTACAATAAAATAATATATTTTAAAAATCAAGTTCTTTCTAAATAGTAATATGTCTTATTCATTTATTTATTAAACCCATATATGATAGGTAGCTATTGACTTTTTATTATAAAGACCAAAGCTCCAAAGGCAAGGTGAATGTTGGGCCTTCTAATGAATTAGGCATGCAAACATATAGACATAAAAAATGGGCTTAGCATTTGTTAGTTGGTCCAAAATATTAGTTATTGCAAAAAAAAAAAAGTTATTGCAAATTACTAATAGGGTTGATCTTAGTGGTAAGCGGTTTAATATTTTTTAAGTGAGATCTTGAGTTTGAACCTTAGCGTATATAAAAAATTCTCGTTGGAAGACTCACCTACCATAACTAGGTGCGCAATACAGGTCAGATCTAAATGTAGTCAGAGTAAAATTTCGGTGAACCGGGTGGATAAAAAAAAGTTATTGCGATAAAGAAAATAAAAAATGTTATAAAAAAACTAGGACTAAAATCTCTTTAAAAAGTTTACTTTCCTAGTCACTGTTTTTTTATAATAGATATCCTATCTTAAAAAATGTTATAAAAAATATATTAGTTCTAGTTGTCCACTTATAGGCTAGTATTATAACATTGCAATTCATCACTTTGCCTCCTTGTCCTATCATCAAAATGAGCGATTTAGTTTTAATTTTAAATATAATTTAATCTATTTAATATTTAATATTTATTATTTTTTAAAATTAATTAATTTATTTTATAAGTTAATATATAATCTAATGTATATATTAAATATTTTAAAAAAATTATGTCACATTTATTATAATTATCTAATTTATTTAATTTACTCAAATTAATTAATTAAATAATATATTAAAAATTAGAAAGAGTATTCAATAGAGCAAATTTAATTTATTAAGTTCTTTAACCCTCCATTATTAAAATTATAGATGATGTAAGTTAGGAATATAATCTGAATATATATAGTAAAATATTTTATATTATTCCTCTAGTATAAAATTGATATTAATTTTAAATATATAACATATTTTTATATTTATTAAATTTTTTTAAATTACCTCTATTAGTACCTTTTCAACAATAATATAGAGGGATATAGTTAAAAAAATTATTAATATATTTTTAAAATAAACATGCTATATTAATTAAGTTAATTAAATTAATTAAATATATTATATATTAAGTATCCAGTATTTATATAAAAATATAATTAATTTACCTATGCAACCAATTTATTTATTTTGGAGAAATATGATGTCAGCTTCGTCTTCCCGTCATCGAATCCTGGCATCGACACTGGCCACCACACTAGTCATTCCTCGCACGGTTTTGTTGGGATTAGATACTTTAATAAGGAAAAAACTTGATCATAATCCGTGTCATGTATGGTATACTATACCTGTTAACTCGCACAGCTCAAGGGTAGGTTGTATGCAAGCTGACTCCTCTGTCGTTGCCCTTTGCCAGCCATGAAAAATCGCTCTTCCAATGGCCACATGTAGTTGGCGAGGTAAAAAATGCCCGTCATCCTTGTTGTAGTTTTGATGCTGAGAATGGCGGGCGGGCATGTGCTGAACTTCTTAGTGCTTGTGAAAGGAAAGATAAAAAATTAGTAAGGAAACTCCTCAATCATGCTTTTTGTTTTTAATATCCAAAAGCATATTGATGGTTCAATAATATTGCAATTTGATGGTTGTAGAATGTCTAATTCTTAGAGAGAGATTAAACTAACATTAATGTGTATAAGATAAAGTACTGCAATTAAGTTATTTTGTTATTTTCCTTACTTAGACATTGTAGATTCTTGTCAAATTTTTCGTTTTATCGTGATCCAATTGCTTCCATGCTCTATATTGGACCAATAATGAATTTCTTATTTGAGGAGACTGTTGGAGATCCTTGTGCAGGTTAATATTATCACTTGAGTTCTAATTTAGACTTCAAAGGCTGACTTCAAATACTTTTAGGTTTAAGAGGTAGGAACTGATGAAAGGAACCCATTCTGGCATTTGGGTTTGGTTTATTAAACTGTAGGTTGTTTCAATCCTTTTTTTTTTTGCTAAGTATCAGTATCCTCCTATTAAAGGTAATTATATTTGAGGCACTATCTGACCTAGGTTTGGACATCTCTCCTGGTGCGTTTCAATCCTTTTCAACTCATTGATTTTGATTATTTTTTCTGTCCGAATGTCCAGTATTTCTTTTACATGCTCCATGTAATTTAGACATCCCCCCTTCTTTTTCTCTCCCACTTTTTGACCTATTAACAATTCTCAGAACACCCTTAATGGAAAGGGAAAGAGGAGGAAGGTGAAGGCCCACAGTGATCAGTGACTGTCAATTAATTGAGATATTGTTGTTTAAATTCACTCAAAAAGGAGTTGTGGCCATTTTGTCGAACATCAGCGCTTTAAAAATGAAGTTGTCTATGTTTCACTTGTGTTGGATACTTATATGATACCCAGCGGGAGGCAACAGATCTTGTCATGTCGTGCCTTTTTTACGTCTCATGTCCATGCCGTTAAATATGCTTTGGCAATTTATGTAGCTACTAGTGATGTGCTGCTCTTCTTTCTGCTGGCAATGCCTCTTGGACAGCATTGTTTATTACCTTATTTAATCTTTAAATTAAGAATAAGTAAGTCATTCGACTTTATATTGGCTTGTTGGTAAATTTACAAAGTTCTGTTTTCATTTACTAAGAAAAAGAGAAAATAGTAAAAAATTACCTGAAGTAGTATGGGCACATACAAAGAAGGTCATCTAATGCACTAGTGAGGAGAGTAGATCAAACAATATGAGGTCATGTGAAAAGGGACAAAGGAAGACTAAAGAGAATACTCAACGAGATTATTGAGTGGGACCTCTTGGTCAACAACTTATCCAATAACTTGGTTTATTGTAGAGTACAATAGCATTGTGCGATCTATGTAGCTAACCCTACTTAGTAGAATAAGGCTTGTTGTTGTTGATCTAAAACATTAATGGTTTTTCTTTAACTGCCTACCTTTCTAAAAACCATAGCATAATACAATTAGCTTTGTCTCGATTCATGCCATTAAAATAAGGAGTAAAAGTAACTGCCTTGCCATTTGGCATTGACAATGGCATTACTGATAATTTGAAAATTTTGTTGGTTAATTTCATAACAGCTCATGCTTAATTCATGAACCTCTAACAGAGTCCGTTTTGAATGACTTCTCATTAATATATCTGTTAGATTTTGTTTATATCTGCAACTAACTAGGCTTTCAAATCTTCCGACTGGGTCCTTAATTTTTCTTCTAGTTTTCTTCTTTTGGGCTGTTTCCTTTTTTTTGCTTTCAACAGAAAATGACTTTGCCAATTCTCAAAGGATTGCACCAGGACTATTTGGATTCATTGTTTGATGAGGTAGAAGATTCCTTGTAGAGTGTTTTGTATTGTGATCTATGCCGAACTGTTTGCCCAAGGATCTCTCTGCCGTTTCCACCGACCATCACCACCTTTAAAATTTTTGTAGTTTCTGATTTCTCCCTGATATTTCCTTTGATTGCCTTTTTTCTAAGGATTGCTCCAAGCCTAGTTGTATTCATTGTTTGATGAGGTAGAAGGTTCCTTGTTGAGTTGTTTTATTTTTTTTTATCCATGCTGATTTTTTTTCCAGGATTTCTCTTGGGTTTGTCATGGTTCTTTGCCTAATCTTTCCTTTGTTTGCCAATTCTCATAGGACCACACCAGGGCCATTTGAATTCTTTGTTTGATGATGTAGAGGATTCCTTGCTGAGAGGTTTTAATTTCGATCTATGTTGAATTGGTTGGATAAGGATCTCTCCAGAATTTTTCACCCTCTCTCTTCAAAACTATGATGTTTTCTCCTTAATATTTCATTGGACAGGATGAGATTAGGAACTCTCAGTAGATTCCTATACTCTTGCCTCTAAATTCTTGTAATATACTTTCTCCTTTGGAGAAATGATGTCAATATGGCAGACTCACTTATTTGAATTTCTTTTGCATTTAATTTGTACTAAGATATCATTCTTCTATCATGTAGTAGCTTTTTCTTTTCAAAAAGATGTTGGAAAAACAATGCTCTGACGTTTGGTTACTTTTTTTCTTCTGATTTTTTCTCTTCAGGGTATAGTGAATCATCAGTTTATTAGCATTCATTCTCAAAGGAGAATCGAGGAACCGGAATGTGTTGTGAAGCTCATTGAAGCATACTTCAAAGATGTAGAAGTGATCCTTTCAGATCTTTCCAATCACGCGTAATGATAATGCTCATTTCATGGATTTTCCATTCAAGCTGATCATGGAATTCGATTTTCTAACCAGTGTTTCTATTTCTACAGTGATGATGAGTCAAATGTTGACTTAACTACGTTGTCTTCCCTTGCCCGTGAAGTAGAGGATAAGAGCAAAAGGTAGCATGCAAAGTCTATCCATCCCAATTATCCTGCTGATTGTATTTAGACATGTAATACTCCTCCAGTCTTTAATATAAGACTTATTTTATAGTGTAATAAATTTTATGTTAAGGACCGGAGGAATACGTGCATATGCCAAAGATTATACTTGGTTTTGTGGCTTCTTATTAAGTATTTGGAGCTGCATCTTACATTTGTTGATTGTGTTACAGCATCGGGGCAGAGCTTGTTAAGCTTGCATGTACTGGTCTGATCGAAGCTTGCGATGAGAACCATAGAAGAAAGTAAATGCTCTATCTCAGTTATCTGACGTGCGATCTTGAGCATTGTTGATCTTGACTCTTGAGCTAACATTTGCTTTATTTTCCCTGTAAGAAAATGATGCAAGACTCTCTAAGCAATTAATACGAGAAACTATAGAATAGTTTGCAGATTCGAACAGGTTTTTCTTCGGAAGCATGTGCAACAAAGCATGAATTTGGTGGAATTGTCATAATTTAGTTTACTCTTTCAGTTATTGTATCTTGGTATAGATTCATGCCCTATTGAATGACACAAAGCTTCATTGCTTGCAAGATCTCTATTTGTTTGTAACATTTTGTTTTACCTTGTAAGGCTTTTTCGACGTCACCGGATATCCAGTTTTCTTGTAAAGCAATCTTGTCCTCCATACATTTCTTAAGCAATGTACTTTTGGAGCTCTTTCAATGTTAACTACATTCTTGTTTTATATTTCCCTCTATTTATGGAAACTTTGTTGTTCAGGTTTGATCGAAGCCTTATGTGGGTAACAAGTGAATTTAGTTGTACCCAGACCAAGTTGGAGCCCTACGTTCGGGTACCCTACATTCTTTTTCTGATGTTTTTAAACATATTTGGTAAAGAACATATATGCCTGAGCTTTATTTTTTGTGAAAAGAATAAATAATATTAATAAGCTAACACAATCTGAATGCAGATGGAGCGAAGGATCATCAGATACATGGAGTCAAGATCAGAATCTTCATCTTCTTCCTCGAGTTGAATTCTCTCCTTCGGTTAGATCAGAAGAACTCAACCGTGTGCCTCTCTAGAGGATGTTCTCATACAGTAAAATGATGCTTATGCTTCTTATTTTAATGTATTCCTTCCTTGTGTTTTCATTTGGATTGTAGTTCTCGGATGTCCAACTTTAGAATGATACTCTTTAATTATTTGTGATTTCCATCTTGTTGCCTCTGTTTCCTTTCATTGCAGAAAGTGGTTCAGAAGTTAAAATTTTCTGGTCTTAAAAAACGCATACAAGGCTGACATGTTAATCATTGACTGCGACCATGAAATTTTGTTACTTGTAAGTTAAAACTTTGAAGAACGAGGGTGGTTCTCTCGGAATCAAAGCCGTTGGTGGAAGGTTGAACATTACCCTCTCTTGAGATCTTACATGTGAAGTTATGAGTAACTGAAATTGCTGAGAGCACGTAGAAGGAAACACGTTAACTCCTTTAAACGCCCATAACACCCTAACTTGTTTTCTTTTCTTTCTTCTTTCTTGTAACTTGAACCGAAGATAACTCAAATGAATGAATAATCCAAGTCCCATTCATGTGAACAGTGAAGAACGATGTGGCAACCCAATAAGTGGCATTTTCATGTGTTCATTGCATAACTGATAGGGGAGGTTTATATGAGTTTTCAAAATAAAGGAATTTTGTATAATTAAAGTAAAACTGATGGGTATTAAGGTATTTTTCTCAATATTTAGCTGTTGGGTTGTCTACTCTTTTTTTTTTCTTTGTATAAATTTTTTTAAAAAAAAAGTTAGATTTACCTATAATCTAAAAATAAAATGAAGTCTTTTTTTACCATAGATAATATTAATATTAAGATAAGATAAATTGTTAATTATTTTTAGATATAAATTTATATACTTAAAAGTTATAATATTTTATTAAATATTATAATTAAAATTATAATAAAATAATATTTTAAATAATTAAATATATTTTAAATAATTATATATCTTATTTTGAGTTGTACGGACAATGACTGCTGATTCAAGCCGGAACCAACTTAACCCTATTAAGTACTCGCTTCCCATATATTGTAGGCCCACTTGATTTCAGATAGTGGCGCTAAAAAAAAAACCTGTTGGCGTTATCGTCGTTGCACATTACAGTCAAGAGAACGAGAACACTCGAAGTACCTTATCTTCTTTCCGCGCTCCTTTTGCCCCAGTCCGCGAAATGGCCGCCGTTGTGAACCACCCCCACCTACTTCCCAACCTCACCCGCTTCAAATGTACCATAACGGGGACCAGGACAAGGTTAGACACGCACGGGCTCTGCGTAAGCTCGGTGCGGTGCTCCTATGGAGTTTTGAGTGAGAATCGCTAAGTCACATTGAATAATATGAACGATTCCTTAGAAATCTGCCGAGTTCTGAATGGCATGTAGCAAACCAGCGGTGGCTGGGGCCGAATCCACCGAGACACCGCCGTCGAAGCATGCTACGATATGCCGAGGCTGGCTTATCCACCATCGACATGGCCGACGCTCTCCACGTGTCCTATCAACGTTTTGGGCCATCTCAGATAACTTCTTACATGTCTAATGGGCCCCAGGCTGCATCTCTATTTAATTACCGAAAAACCAAATATAAAATTTATTTATTTTTTTATAAAGGAGAAAATTAACGACGGAGAACACAGAGAGGTCGATTTAGGATAGAGTAGCTACACTGCAGAAGAAACTTGTAGACACTCGTGTTTGGAAATGGCAATGTTATTGAGTCAACCGTTGAGCAAATTCACTTTCGATCGCAATGATGTAGTAACTAGGAGGGGTATGACAGCACGAAAATGTAAGAATCTGAGGCCATTTCAATGTGTGCAAACAGAGGATAGCTGGCGCATTGTCGTCAAGAATGGGAAAGATTCATTGGAAATTTGCCGGGTTGTGAATGGGATGTGGCAAACGAGTGGTGGGTGGGGAAGAATTGATAGAGATAATGCTGTTGATGATATGCTTAAATATGCAGATGTTGGGCTCACCACTTTTGATATGGCTGATATATGTATGGAACTTGCACGATTAAACTTACTTTTAGTTGTCTCTTTGTTTGTATCCGTATGAACTTGCACAATTAATGAACAGCAATTTAAATTTTCTAAAGATGACTCTTAAATAGCGAACGAGTTAGGCAACCTATGTGATTGAGGGATATTGTTTGTTTTTTTTTCTTTCTTAACATAAACCACTTTTGGTATGTTTGCCAAAATAATGTGAATTGTGCAATTTATGGTTGACTTTTTTGAACTCTGCAGATGGACCTGCTGAAGACCTATATGGCATTTTCATCAATCGAGTTCGTCGTGAGCGCCCACCTGAATTCTTGGAAAAGGTCAGAGGGTGAGTTCTGAGTAATTATGTGACTGAATTACTTTTGCACTGATCGAAGCAAATTTCAAGTAGTTTACAAGCTTATCCACCAAATATACTTTGTAGAAACTTTCACATTTTTAAGGACATTAGGGAAGTTAATTTCTTTACCTGTTGTGTCATGTGATGCAGTCTCACCAAGTGGGTGCCACCGCCTGTTAGGATGACCAGTAGCTTTGTAAGGATAGCATTGATGTTTCACGAAGAAGAATGGATGTCGCTTCCTTGGACATGCTTCAGTTTCATTGGTAATTTTAGTCTTGGTGTCACTCTTGTGGTTGTTTGATGTTCTTCTGGTTGTACCGGGGTGAAACAGCTCTAATTCCTGTCAACATGTTAACTTTTTAATTGGTTTGAAACTTAAAGATTAATGATCAATATATTGAATAATATAATCAGCCTTGCTTTCCATTGCTTAGCAAACTGTTTATTCAGCTCGAGCGTGCTTCTTAAATGAGGGTTCGACCTAATTCTTCTGGATGAACTACTTTGGCAGTTAATTTTGATTCCTCTGGAGTTTTAATTTCTCTTGTTTAAAAAAAATTTACTCTCTGATTGATTTAGGTGGAATTACTCTAATCCTGGTTACCTAGATGCACTAAAGCACCTCACAAATTTAAAAGAAGGTTAGTGTTATTTCTGAATAATTGCATAGAATTCATATGCAAGTCCTAACTTCTTGATTTGATTGAACAACTTAACATAGTTATAAGCAGGTAAAATCAAGACTGTTGCCTTGACTAATTTCGATACTGAGAGACTGCAAATAATTCTTGAAAACGAGATTCCGGTTGTAAGCAATCGGGTAAATCCACGTGCTCTAGTTTTTGCTTGCCAAATATTTTTTATTAGCATTACTGATGTTTTCTTCTCAGTTGCTGAGTATTATTGGAACTTTTCTATCGTCAGATGGAACTTTCAATTGTTGACATGCGTCCCCAACAGAAAATGATAGAGCTTTGTCAGCTTACAGGAGTCAAACTTATAACGTCTCTCTCTCTCTCTCTATGTTTGTGCGTGTGTGTGTGTCCGTGTGACGTACTCAATCAAACTTGCACCCCCCGTTTCTTTTTCTTTGAAGTAGTCAATAGTTGATGTTCACCAGTATGAAGGGAATGTGGCTGGAAATTTCCGAATTCCTACAAGTCTGTATTTAAAATCTATTTGAATTTTACACTTCATGGCTGGGATAACAAGTCATTATGTTCTTTGTCCAGAGAGTACTACAAACCTCTGCCATTTTAGTAGTCATCACTAGTTAGCCAACAATCTCTTAGATTTCTTCCTGAATAGATCGTTTTCTGTTGCAGGTATGGGACTTTAATGGGTGGTCTATTGTCTGAGAAGTTCCTTGACACAAACATAACTCTTCCTTTTGCTGGTCCTGCACTAAACACTCCCTCCCTCCAGAAGTACAAAATGGTATGAATTTCTTGCATTCATTATCTATCATGAATTAGTTTAAGAAACTTAACCCTTTGAAGTTTCTTCCACGTCTGATTTCATTGTCTGATTTCAATGTCCGTAGTAATGAGACCGCTCTAGAGGTTTTGTTTGTTATAAAAAAGATTAGGTTGGTTTAGCATTGATCTTTTACTCATAACCATCATTTTAATTATTAAAAGAAATTAAACTAATCAATATAGTGAAGTTAACTTAAGTCTATTTATAAAGAAGTTAAATGGATACTAAAGTTTATAATTAATCTAATCAACCATAAATTAATAAATTAATTAAATAAATTATGAGACGAGATCTTAAATAGCTTCTTAATATAAATCCTAAATTACTGTTTATTATTGTAAGTGTTAATAATGATGATGATATGAATGAATTACAAGTGTATTACTTTAGAGATTATCTTATCTTCATTATCCATAGAATATCTAGAATTAATTAGTTAAATTGAAATATATTAGTTAACAACTCGCCAGCTAAATCTTAATCAAAGCTATAACTCACAGATATTGAATAAAAAAATATGAATCATTCAACTTAAAAGATAGAAGAAGATGAATTAAACAGATACAATTATACTCTGTTATATAATTACTCTAATTAACCACAACTATGTTCAATTAGTTTAAGAATGAGAATCAATCGGAGTTCAGTTATGTAGAAATAGGAAATTCAACCCAACTCCCTAATTATTAATCATCTACTAACTCTAATTGTATCAGTAATACCAGAATTAACAATATCAACTCAATACAATTAAGTTTGAATTAAAGACACAATAAACTCTCTGTTTCAGATCAAGGAATCTGGTTTAATATTATCTCCAAGAGAGCATAATAACCATATCATTCTATTGCTGTCAAGACTTCAACAGTAACAATAAATCTAACAGTAGTCAGAAGAATGTAGAAAGAGAAGATGAAGATAGAGGTGGAATGCTCCTCTATTTTTTCTATCCAGAATAGAGCAAAAGTGCATATAAAAGAGAGAGAATAGAGATAGAGTAAGATCTGGATGGAGTGGAAAGGAAATGAGAGTAATGGCATGTGTGAAAGCTGTGTGAAGTGATATGAATATATATAAGAGAAGTGTATGATGAGTGATGTGGTGTGAATGGAGTCAATAGCGGCTCGAATGAATGTGTGATGTAATATGTGTTACTTGCATGCCAATATGTGTTATGGATCTGTTAACTTCTTCCCTCTATGTGATTTTTGTTATAGTATATGTGTGATTTCTACTTGCTTATATTATTATCTCCTTAATTTTAATATATGTTTAATTTATTTACTTCTTTCCTCTAGCACATGTTTAAATCTCCTTTTGTTCATATGTTAATTTGGTTCATTCTTATTACCCTTCACTTAATATGTTAGTTAGTTACTGCATTGGCCAATAATAAAAATTTAAAAAAATATATTATTTATCTAATTAATCACTAGAACTATATCAATTAATTTTTATTTATTCTATTTTTATTATATTTATTAATTGCTTAACATATTAATAAATATAAACAAAAATTAATAATAAAATTTTTTTTAAATACATTAAAATTAATATAAATAAAAGTTTATTATTCATTAAGGCAAAGCTCATAGAATATTTATAAAAAATTTATAAAATTATTTATTAAAGAAATTTTTATAATCACAATAGAAATTGAGCTCCCGCTAGTATAAAATATTAATTTATTTATGTGCTAAATCTATTGTCATTCTGGAGTTAACTTGTCCGACGAACTCTTTAGGTTACCTCATAAAAGGGCAAGCCCATCCAGCTGATAAAGAACAATAAGTCTGTGCAAATAGCATAAGTAATACTTCGTTCATTGAAAAAATAAAAATAAAGTACTTGTTACTTTATATTTTTATCAAATTTTATTTTAATTTTTTCTAAATTTAAAAATATATTTTTAATTTTTTAAATATAATATCATTAATCTTATTAACAAAAAATGTTAATTGAGCATATTTAAAATAATGATTTAGTAATTAAATTTTAACAAAATATATCTAAATTTAAAATTTTTTAATATAAAATAAAATATAGTTTGGTTTAGTTTTGCAAAATATTTTGTTTTGTTTTACCCTTTTCACTCATGTATGCCTTAATCTTAACAACTTATGAGTTATGACCATTAGGCTTAGGTTCTAATATAATAGGTTTTAGCTATGTAAATATAAAATTTTAAGTTTAAATTTATATGAATATAAAAAGTATTTTTAAGAAAACAAATTATTTGTAGAAAAAAATTATATCTAAATATAAATTACTTATAGAATAATTATTAATTTTTTTTAATTTTATCTTTATTAAATATAAATAAATTGTATAGTAATTAATGTCCTTTTCTTTTTATACTCTTTTTTTAATAGGAACAATTATAAATTTATTTATCAATTTAATAAATTATTTAATACGCGAGTATGTGTTATAAGTAATATATATATATATATATATATATATATATATATATAGAAAAAGGTTACAGGGCTAAGAATTAAAGGACATCATTAATTGACTTTTATTTTTCAATTGAATTTTATATCATATATGTAGCCAACTCTTTCCTTTCTTTTTTTGTTATTTAGTTATAGGCAGCAAATTCTTCAGGCAAACTTTAATATTTTATTTTTCCCTACAGTATCTTATATTATTATTATTATTATTATTATTCACGAACCTCAACCTATAAGCAGGAAAGAACTGAAACGCAGTCAGGATAGCGAGGGAGGGGAGAGGCCATTGGCGAATGCTCTTAAGCTGAGCTGAAAGAGCAAGAATAGAGAGTCTCAAACCACAGACATTGACGAATATCCTTTTAAGCTGCAGTGCTGCACCAGGTATCTTCTTCTAGTGATCTGCTTCACGCCGTTTCTTTCTGATATCTCTCTCTTTCTCCATTTTCAGATGCTCGTTAACCTGCTTCCGCTGTATTGTCTCCGTTAAGACTCGTCGGTCTCTTATATTTCTATGAAATTTTGGTTGCTTGATTTCTTCTCTAATTGACTTTCATATGTTTGAGGAAATGCTTAGCTCAGAATTTGCATAGTCCATTGTATCATTTAATTATTTTGTTTCACTCTCTATTTTAGTTGCAGGATAAAGGCACCTCTTTTGAAGTTCTGCGCCAAAGACTTACCAGAAAGCAACCATGGATGGTACGTGAATTCAGGAGCTCTGTTATTGAATTTTACTTCGGTCTTCTAGTGATTACTGCTTCGGATAGGTTCCACATCTAGTTTGATGCTGATTTTGCATTTGATTTAAGGATTCTTCATCTTCACGAGTAGACGATACTTTTGATTTTCCTATTCGAGATGGTGTTCATGTGATGGATAGGTTCCGTCATGTAGGATAGGAATATCATGTAACTACGTAAAGTTTTAAATGTCTGAGCTGCACCACGTGAAGTTGGCATGTGTATGGGCACGCCCGTATATATGCTCAAAAAAATATACTATGCTCCAATTTTTATCAACTTCGTAAATGTTTTTCACTTTGTGAATTTTTCGGCATCTACTGAAATTCAGAATTCGATTTCTTTTTCCCCACTTTCTGAACATAATCTTGATTCTTGGGGAGTCTGTACGAATTTCATCAACTGAATTTGAGGCTTATGCCCCAACCAATATCCTTATGGACCTGACTAGGGAAACGTTAATACTTTCAATTGGTTTTCAATTTTTATTTTTGCATTGACTGAAGCATTAGATTCTTTAGTTGTGTTGACTTTATATTGAAGACATGTTTGTTGAAAACTCAAAACTGCTTTACCAACCCAAGCACAGCCTTTAATAGAATTACTTGATAATTTAACCTCACACGAGTAAAATGGCAATAGAATTTCATCCTTTGTTTTATAAAGGTTTAGTTTTTTACTATTAATGAACTGTTTATAAATATGTTTATACCCTTCCATGTGTAGAATTTCGTCCTGCTGTTTAGAAAGGTTTAGTTTTTGACAATTAATGAACTGTAACTGATTAATATGTGTATAACTTTCTGTGTGCTTCAGTTGATTCACAGTCAACTATGGAAGAGACAATATTGGTTGGTGACGATTTAATGCTGGGGCCTCCATCACCTCTAGTCCCACCGGAAATAGCCTCCCATGTGCTTGATGGTGTTGATTTGTGTGATGGAAGCCTGAGGAACCTATTTTTGTGTAAGTAATGATGTTTCCTTTGTTAGAAGGTGCAGCTCTTTCTATACAAAATTACTTCCAATGGTGTAAAACCCAGTTGCTGGTAGGGGTAAAACCAGGGAGGATGACTACATTGTTTCACTCCTGGTTGTTATGGAGCTGATTAGATACGTATAGATTATTTCTTTCCCAGCTCTGGTTGTACGGTTAAGCTGGGGTAGAAAACAGTGTAGGCTGTTATATATTTTTACTGATCAATTTAGTTTTTGAACATTTTCTAGGTGAAAGAAAATAATTCATTGAGAGAGAAAATAAGTACAAATACGAAAATTAGCAACCCCCCTAAAGCAGGAAAACATCTAATAAAGAAAAGATAAAAAGAGCAACCAGTCCCTGAGCATAATAGGCAAATTGACACAATTGAAAACCCCATGCAGAAACCCTCTGAGAGGCTAGTAATGGCCATGTCCAATACAAGTGTCAGAAGAAACTATTGAGCTAAAATTTGCATTTTGCTCTGTCTTTGTGCACTGGATGCCAACCAAGAATTTGACTCCCAAAGCACCTTATTCTTGGTAATAGCCCAAAATGTATACGTTCAATGCTCTCCAAATAGCCTGAACAAACAAATGTCTTAACGTCCTTAAGAGTTCAAGTATTTTAAGATCAATGTTAGTTAAGAGTATTTTTTTCTTGTCAGAAAATATTAATGAGATTTATTTAAATTTTGTAGGCTTGCAGATCAATGACATTGAACCATTCTGTCAAGATGAGATTGCTCTGTATCGCCAATGCGCTGAAAGGAGGGTGAGATAACTATGACAGATACACTTCACTGTCTCAATGGCCTCATCTAATTTTCTGTTTCAAGTCATTTGGGCTCTCTCTCTTATTTATCTCTTAACACATGTGAAATATTCCTCCAAGATTAGCATGTGAAGATGGAGATGTGGGGAATGCAATTTAGGCTATTAGATATATTTTCCTCCTCCAAATTAAGTAGATTTGTTGGATAAGTAGAATAAGGATATGTCTTCAAGATAGTAAACTTGCTGTCTCTCTCTTCCTTCCTCCTTGCTGCTACTGTTTCAAGTTTCAACTTGTTTATTTTCTCTTATGTAGCTCTTGACATGTTTGCGGTATTTTTTTCACTACTGACATTGGAAATAGAAGTGTAAAAGAAAATTAAGTTTGTCTGATATGCTGTTCCATTTTTTTTTTTTTCATTTGGTAAAAATTTGTGCAGGATAAGGATATAAGAAAACGTCTTCTCGATAGTGAATGTAAATTGGGTTCATCCATGCCTTTAGATGGTGCAAAGGAGAGGGCTGCTCAGCTTGAATCAGAAGTTACATCATTGGAAAGGTATATTCATATAGTATTTTACTAAAGAGATATAAACTAAGCTTATATTTATGAATAACTTGAGAAAGCTTTTGTTATTATTTAAAATAACAAAGTTATGGGGAATGGTCTCTGTTAACATTATGGTGGTGGTGGTGGTTGTTATTGTTTATTTGCTGATTGAAATGGTTTAACTTTTCACTGTAAATGCACTGTGCCATTTCTTCTTCTTTTTTTATGTGTATTGATTCCCAATTGGACCGCAGATTACTGTCATTACTTAACTGTAACTATGTATTTCTATTATTATTTTTTCTATTGAGGAGAACAAAGTACGTCATGAATTGACACAATCACTTTTTCTATTTTATTCTTTTTATGCAATACTATTCTAAGTACCAATCTGCTCCTCAATGTGTCACTCTGACATTAAAGTCTTTCAAGTTCAATTCATGGTTATACAATGCAAAAGTTTTTACTTATTGAACACTGTTATTTATTTGTGTGGTACAATTTATAGGCGCTTGATTCTTGCTAGTGGTGTGGAGGGTGTGGAAGGATTCCGCCAAAGATGGAGCTTACATGGTCGCCTTACTGATACCAAGTAATTTCTGTGAAGCATATAATGGATGGCAACATGATTTCTATAATTTTTATTCTCTCAAGCTTATTTTCAGTAGTTAAATTCTGATTGTTTTATATTCAGGTGTTTGGCCACTGATAATATGAAAATATTTTTCTATGCTTCCAAATACTTCACTGGTTAACTTCAATCTATGATTTTCATCCAGGAGAAGATTGGAATCTTTGAAAAAGTGCATAGATGGGAGAAAGAAGGATGAGCAGCCTACGAGTGGTTCAACTTCCAAAAGATGGTTCTTCTGGTGAAGCTGCAGGTATTGCCAACTTAATTAGTGCACTGAGATTTCCCTACCATGAATTTCTTTCGCCAGTTAAAGGGGGTTGCAATGTAAGGTGGCAATAGAGATATGTTGGGACATTTCGAAGATTTTAGAAATGATGTTGTTTAATTACTTTTATAGTTTTCTTTCTACCTTACTAAAGTATAGGTTTTTGAAATGTCATAACACATTGGTTAAACTCGGTCACGGTTTTCTCTTGGGAAGGCGCAAGTGTATATTAGATATGTTAATACATAATCATGTTACATTGTAGGTAATAGCAGATATTGTGCGATAAGATTAGATAATAGCAAATATTGTGGGATAGGATATTGTAGATAATAGCAGATATTATGGGATAGGATATATGCTGATTTGTAGGAATTTATGTAGATATGATAAGCTGATTCATTGTATTTATTATTCCTGATTCACATCCCTGATTTGCAGCATAATAGTTATTAGGACAGATTGTATTCTCACTGTATAAATACACATTGCATGTCTGAATAATATTCAAGACAGTAGAAACATTTTACAGACTTCCCTACTGTCATTTCCATTGCCATATCCTGCCATGTCACATAATATACATACCTCTATTTGACTAACCGAATAAAAGAACAACTCTCAAGAAACTGACTATTTGAGAGATGGTAACCAAGCATACAATCAAATTTTCACATCTGTTTTGCTTCTTTTCTAGAAACTGACTCTTGTTTGACGAATACATGCAGTAACGCTTGCCAATCAAATGTGTGAAGAGCTAGCTCAATTCTAGAATCCATGAGGTGCGTTCTTGAAGGAGTTGGAATTTTTAGCGAACAACTATGTTGTAGAAAACCTGCATCTTATTGTGATTCGTTTATGATTTGTTAAATACACAAGACTCAAATGAACATAGTCCAACATACAGAAATAGCAAAGGGGGAAGACACGTCTAAAAAAAGGGGGCATCAATCACACCGTGAATCACAACAAAGGGTAAAGACGTGTCTGTACTTTATAGTGATATAGGAAGAAAGTGCTTGTGATCATACCCATAATGCAATCACACCAATCATAAATGAATCACAAGAAGACAAGCATTTATGAACAAAATAATAGGATTAAACAAAAATAAAAACCAGAAGAAATGAAAGAGAAGCAAGATGTGTCTAGATCTTGATATACATATGCCTCAATCTCATTGGTATGAAAAACATCTAGACACATCACCCATGGTGGAAGGGACTCGTAAGAAAACCTTTTATTTAAAATGATGATAGATGATGAAGTGTCTCTACCTTTTTCACTTGCCTCTGTTCTCCAATTTCTTGTGTCCTTGCTGCCTCTTCATCCCCTCCTGCCTCGTCAATGCAATTTTTTTTTTTTATATTATTGATCAAGATACATTTTCCTAATCTAGACCCAATCATCATCAATGTCAATGAGTGATCTTTGTTTTTATTTCCTTTGTATTTTTTCTTTAATGACTCAAAATCCTATTTCCTAATTTGGAGGTCAATTATCATTAATGGGATCATATCGTCATCATTTAATTTTCTAATTTTTCCTCTAATGACTCGAATCACATTTCTTGATGTGGGGACCAATCATTATTAATGGTATTTTTATTTTAATTTATTTTTTATTATGATCCAAGACAATATTTCCCAATTGAAAGCAAATCATCATCAATGAGATTTCAAATCTTTTTATTATTATTTATTGCCAAAAGGATTTTTCAAATTTAAGATCAAAGAAAGAATTAAGAGGCATATTTTTTTTTTATTTATTAGTGGGGCCTGAACAAAATAGAGGGTTCACAAAAGGTTTTGATTTGAGTTAAGGTCTAATTTTAATTTGTCTCGAAAATTTTGACGTAAGAGTTATGGATATCTAAAAAGTTTTATTGAATCAATTTTATCCTTAAAATATTAAAAAAAGCCAATGATTAAAAAACTAATGATGAAATTGATCTAACAAACGTCAAAATGTATCTTTTGACTTTGACAGTGAATGAACTGTACCTGTTTAATATGTTTATAACTTTCTGTGTGCTTCAGTTGACTCGTAGCCAACTATGGAAGAGACAATATCGGATAGCGACGATATAATGAAGGGGCCTCCATCCCCTCTAGTTCCACCAGAAATAGCCTCCCATGCTCTATTTTAGTGTGGGTACTCATGTTTCCTTTGTTAGAACTTTCTATAGAAAATTACTCCCGTTGGTGTAACACCCATTTTCTAGATTATTTCCACTGGGGTAGAAAAGATTAGTGTAGGTTGTTATATATTTTACTTATCAATAATAATGTGTTCGAACATTTTCTAGGTTAAAGAAAATATAATTCATTGACCTAGAAAAGAAGTACAAGTACGAAGAATTAGCAATCATCCTAAAACAGGAAAAAAAATCTAATAAAGAATCTGAAGATCAATGTTAGTTATGAGTTTTTTTTGTCAGAAGATATTACTGAGATTTATTTAAATTTTGTAGGCTTGCAAATCTATGACATTGAACCATTCTGTCAAGATGAGATTGCTCTGTATCACCAATGCACTGAAAAGAGGGTGAGGTAACTGTGACAGATACACTTCGCTCTCTCAACGGCTTCATCTTCCATTTTCCTGTTTCAACTTTCAAGTCATGTGTAATATTACACCAACATTTGTACACGAAGATGGAGATGTTGGAATTGCAATTTAGGCTATTATATATATTTTCCTCCTCCAAATTTGGTAGATTTGTAGGATTAGTATAATAAGGAAATGTTGCTAATAAATATTGGTCTAATTGATAAAAATTTATCTCAAACTTATAAAGTTATAAATTTAAATCTGGTTGATCATATCATGACTTTGTTGAGCGTTCTGTAAGTATCTATGCAAGTGTTAAAAAAAAACAAAGCATGTCTTGAGTATGATGAGTGTAGGCAACTCAATTCATGTAAACTTTTTATGTGTATATATATAAAGAATAAGATGTCTTCAAGATAGTAAACTTGGTCTCTCTCTTCCTTCCTCCTTGCTGTTACTGTTTCAACTGATTTATTTTCTCTTTTATGTAGTTCTTGACATGTTTGCGGTATTTTTTCAATACTGGCATTGAAAATGGAGGTGTAAAAGGAACTTCAGTTCGTATAATATGCTGATCCATTTTTTTTCCCAATTTGGTAAAATTATATGCAGGATAAGGAGATAAAAAAAAAAACGTCTTCTAGATGGCGAATGTAAATTGGTTTCAACCATGCCTTTAGATTATGCCAAGAAGAGGGTTGCTCAGCTTGAATCAGAAGTTACATCATTGGAAAGGTATCTTCAAATGATATTTTAGTAAGTACTCCTTCGATCATTAGTATAAGATTTAATTGACTAATTTGGATAGATTAAAATAAATAATTTATTTATGATAAAATTTAAACCCTCAAACATATTATATATTTCTTAATTTACAAAAATTAGTTAACTCATTTTTATATTAATTATAATTAACTGAATTATTTAGTTTCCTTAATCTATCTAAAGTAATCAACTAACTCTTATATTAAAGAACGGAGGCCTTATTGAATACTATTATTTATGAGAGAATTACTATGAGACTCCAAATAAAAGAATTAATTATTAAAAATATCTGAAGTAGCATAAATTTATTGTCAATTCCTATACTAAAAATTATTATTATTAACTTCTTAGTTGTAATTAGAATTTTTGTACAAGTTCCTTGCGTAGGACTTTATTATAATTCCCTTTTATTTATCTTGCGTGTACAATTTATAGGCGCTTGATTCTTGATAGTGGTGTGGAGGGTGTGGAAGGATTCCGCCCAAGATGGAGCTTTTATGGTCGCCTTATTGATACCAAGTAATTTCTGGGAAGCACATCATGGCTGTCAAGATGATTTCTACAATTTTTATTCTCTAATGCTTATTCATGACAAGTTTCCATATTTTTCATAAGCTATAACTTATTACTCATTTGATCTTATTTATAAGTCACTTCTAACATATTTTACATAAATCAAGAAAAATTTTAAACCTCATTAATTATGTTATAAAATTCAATAACTTTCTAAACTTTGCCCCTATTTAATATACATTATACCATATAAAAATAAAATCAACATAATAATAAATGAAGGGTAAAATTGTATATTTATATGAAAATAAATCTTATAAACTAGACAAAAAAAATAGGACTAGAAGAGAAGTTAAGTAATATGAATAAATCATAGAATATGAAACCTTGATAATAATGCAAATCAAAGTTATCGGAATATGAAAAGGTTTGGAACATAAATTTATTGCTGTCAACCTTAGCCAAACATAGAATTGTCACTTGATAATAATGCTTATTTTCAGTAGTTAAGATCTGATGGTTTTATATTCAGGTGTTTGAACATTGATAGTATGCAAATATTATTAATGCTTCAAAGTGTGCTTCACAGATTAACTTTAACCTAAGAATTTCATACAGGAAAATATTGGAATCTTTGAAGGAGGGCATAGATGGCAGAAAGAAGTATGAACCTACGAGTGGTTCAACTTCCAAAAGATGGTTCGTCTGGTGAAGCTGCAGGCATTGCCCGCTTAATTAGTTCACCGAGATTTCCCTACCATGCATTTCTTTCACCATTTAAAGGGGACTGCAATGTAAGATAGCAATAATCATATGTTCGGACATTTCAAAGATGTTGGAAATGATTTTTTTTTTTAATTAACTTTCCAGTTTTCTTTGTACCTTACTAGAAAGTATAGGTTTTTGAAATGCCATAGCACACTGATTAATTTCATTCTCAGTTTTCTCTCGGGACGGATCCCATTTTTTGCATTGGCATGTCTCCTTTTATAAAATTATCTTTACCATTTTACTCTTAATTAATATACTCAGTCATTATCTTTTTCACATCTATTCTCTCATTTTTTTTCACTTTCACCTACTCACTTATAAATAAGGATATATTTAAAAATAAAGTATATTTCCTATATATTTATTACTTTTAATTAATTTTAACAGTTTTTTAACAACATAATTCAGTTTAAATAATCTTGTAAATAGGTCCAGAGGAAGTATCATATTAGAGATGTTAATACATGATATTTGATCGACATAATTTATATACATATTTTACATACCTCTATTGACTAACCGAATAAAATAACTCAAGAAACTCACAATTTGAGAGATGGTAACCAAGAATAAAATCGAATTTTCACTTATTTTTTTCTTCTAGCAAGTAGGGCTATCTCAATTCTAGAATCCATGAGGTGCATTCTTGAAGGAGTTGGAATTTTTGGCGAACAGCAATGTTGTAGAAAACCTGCATCTTATTGCGAAATTCAGTTCTATCTTCCTTGCACTTGTATGAACCAGCACAAGCACATTGCTCAGCTAAATGAGCAGCTTTCACCTGGTAGCATCTCACACACGCCAGATCTTGCAAGTGGTATAGTCGTTCTCTCTGTCGTACAATCTGAAGAAGTGCATTTTCCATCACCTCCCGATCATATGGCTGCCCACACTGCGGCACGCCACAATGCCACTCCTGACTTGATAAAGCTGAGTCGCGGCACAAATCCAAATCTCTGCAATCATTGCAGTAGCTGTCCAAAAGATTGGAAAAGCATGTTAATGATGGGAAGATGATACATCTGTAACGGTTTTGCCACCTCCAAGAATGAAACGCATTGGAGAAATGATTTTGATTCTTTCACACGTCTCATTAACCTCTTCTAATGAATTTTAAAGCAAGAACAATAACATTATCCAATGGGAATTTGATGCCTATTTCTCAGATTGGCGAACAAATAGCTGATAATATCCATATTCAACTAAGGCAAATTGCTACTTTACCTAACTCTCCACTAAATCATAATGATTCAAGTGTGAAGAAAAAACATGGGATACCTGTTACATGATTAATTTTTGGGTTAAGGTATAATTTTACCTTAAAAGTTTTCATGTCTAAACTGTGGGTTTTCGAAAATCAATATCAATCCAAAATTGTTAAAAAAGGAGCATATTGCCCTAGGTCATTAAAAATATTAATAGTTAACATTAGTTTTTTAACAGTTAAGGTGACTTTGCTCATATTTTTTAACACTTTCAGAACAATATTAATTTAATAAAAACTTCTGTATACCTACAGCTCCTATGCAAAAATTTCTAGGGAAAATTGAATCTTTAGATCCTGCAAGGATGTAGGGAACTTCTAACATAAATTACTAACCAATTAATGATACTAGTATATAACCTTGTTACCTGCAGATGACATTGGATAATATGAACGAATGACTCAGATCACGAAACTCAGCTTCTGGTGCAAACTCCCTGACACGAACAAATCTCAACAAATTCTTTCTCATGACCTACCAAGCAAAGGACAAACAGAACTATTACTTTGCTAACCATTGGGTACTATAGGAACAAGAAGATTTGCTGCCAAATAAGGTCACCCAGTTCAAATTATTTAGGCAAGAAATCGATATTCATGGTTATACACACTACTCTGCTCAATCCCTAATTATAATTTACTTTATAATATCTCTAATAAACAGAGGTTACAAGTTTCTTAGTAGCAGCAGCATCAACATTATTTTTTTGCCAACAATCATCCTCCCATTATTGGTCTATTATGCAACAGTTGACTGTGCAAATCAGGCACTGAGACCAAAATCACAATACAATAGTTAATTTATTTATTATTTCATGATCAGGTATTGTTCATTAGATATTACCAGAACATCATGCTGCACACTCTGGTCCAGGGCAAGGACGGCACAAACATGCTTGATAAATTCCAAGGCTGCATCCCCTTTGTGGAAATGAGCTGCAAGCTGAGGATTGCTGGACGATACATTCTGGTCGTTTTCTAGTCTTATCTCCTTCATATGATGCATAATATCGCCAACAATTCCCAGAAGTTTGTCTGTGAAGTAAGAGCTGATCTGCAGAATACAAAGCCAACCAAGTAATATGTGGAATCAAGAAGTCACACAGCGTTAATAAATTTCACGGTCATTTTTATACCTGTTCTTTAATATATTCTGTCACATGGGATTCAAATTTCTCTGCAGCTCCAATAGTGATTGATGGGGTGCAGGAGTCGCCATTTTGTGATGAAGCCGGTATTGCAGCTTGTCTTTGTATATAGTTCCAGGGAATGTACATGAATTGAGAAACAATGAAAACAAAGTGGTCCTGTAGAAAGCCAGAAGAATTCCAGACAACATAAGAATGAAAAAAACAATCAACTCCCATGTTAAAAGGATAACCAACTAATAAACTAATATCATGTTATAGGTTCTTTTCCTGTATTAACTTTTATATTGAAACCATAATTCATCCTATGAATGTACCTGGATTTTCTTCGGTAAGTATTCGGCAATGTTCCAACTCGATATAATGTCAACTTGAGATTCATCATTTACAACTTCATCAGACTTTGCTGGTATTCCCCCATAATTATACTAGAAAAGGTAAAGCAGAATAGAAAACCTTAGTGTAAGCATAAATTATATGCTGGTTTGAAGTAAACAAAGGAAAAGTGAAACGACGACGCAAAACTAGGTTCAGTCAAAGTTCATAAACAAAATAAGATTCTTCAACAAAAATATTATCTAATATTAATTTTTACAAGTAAAAGATGTGTTCATCATTTGGTCACCAATAGGCATTCCACATGTCAAATTGGCACATCCTAGCTCAGTAAATGTAATGCGTGATATGAAATATTAGACTAATAGAAGTAAAACATCTCAGCGATTAAAAAATCTGATAATAGATTCATCAAGCAAGAAAATTTTCTTTCCTTTTTAAAAGAACACTCAAGAATTTTCAGCACCATTTTGGCATAAGATTCAAAACGGCGCCCACAAGGCAGAAATAGATTAGAGTACACTAAAAATGTCAACATTACATGCGTTACTGAATTCTTTCTAATATTGGAAGATGTGGTAATTATGTAAATATAATTAGGGGATATTAGGAGATATAGGGAGAGATATTAGGAAGATTAAATCAAAGTATTTGTGGTATTTTAAAATATGAATTGTCCAATGATCATTGCTTTAGCATATGCCTCATATACATACACAGTGCTTGGGAATCAAAGGAGATACACCAAGATCAAAAAATCAAATCTCTAATAACTATTCCTAATTCCTAAATCAAATATGATATATTCCTAATAATAACAAAGATTTATCTATCCTAACATTAATAATCCAGATATTCAGAATATTCCCACACTTCCCTTCAAGTTGGATCATAGATATTGACCATGTCCAACTTGCTTACAAGTCACTCAAATATTTCTTCTGGTAGTCCCTTGGTGAGGATATCTGCGGTTTGTAACCTTGTAGGTATGTAGGTGAGGCACATACTCCCATCTTCTACCTTCTCACGAATAAAGTGTCCGTCTATTTCCACATGTTTAGTTCTGCTATGTTGAATAGGGTTCAAGGACATGTTTATGGTGGCCTTGTTGTCACGAAACAACTTCAATGGAGTATCTATCTTCAAGTGAGCTTCTTTTGCAACTCTTGTTAACCACAGACCCTCCATAATTCCTTGAGCAAGAGCTCACAATTCTGATTCTGCACTACTTTTGGCCACTACCTCCTGTTTCTAACTCTGTCAAGTGACAGGATTTCCCCACACAAATGTGCAGTAGCCTGCAGTTGATCGACTATCTTCTTGTGATCCTTCCTAATCAGCATCGGTGTAGATTTCTACTGATCTACTATTGCTCTTTCTAAAGAATAGACCACGGCCAAGAGTACCTTTTAGGTATTGCAATATCTTGTAGTCTAAGTCCATATGTTTCTTTCTTGGATCATGCATGTGTTGACTAGCCACACTTACTGCAAAGGCAATGTCAGGACGAGTGTGAGAGATAAATGAGTTTCCCAACTAGTTGTTAATATCTTCCTTTGTCTGTTCCCATTTTATCCCTTTCTCGTTTCTTCTGTTTTTTCACATCTTTGTCAGTTTCTACTCCAAATTTCTGTGTTTCACAATGCTGATAAGGACTTTACTCAGTTTACACCCGAGCATTCCTGTTTCTTTGAGTAGATCAAGAACATACTTTCTTTGAGATACATAGATACCATCCTTAGATCTTGCTACTTCCATACCGAGGAAGTATTTCAACTTACCAAGATCTTTGACCTCAAATTCACGATTCAATGCTATCTTGATTCAATCAATCTCCTTATTATCATTTCCTATAACAATAATATTATCCACATAGACAATGATAATAGTGATGAGGTTATTATGTTGGGATACAAACATTGTGTGATATGATAAACCTTGCTCATACCCTTCAACCTTGAGAACACTTGAAAATCTGTCGAACCAGGCATGTCGTGATTGTTTTAACCCATAGATGGATTTTCTCAGCTTACACACTTGGTGCTTTCTTCCTTCTTCAAAACCTGGTGGAAGTGTCATGTATACTTCCTCTTTCAAATTGCCATTGAGGAAAATATTCTTAATATCCAGTTGGTCTAGGGGCCAATCTAGATTTGCTGCTACCGAAAAGAGAACCCGTATAGTATTGAGTTTAGCTACAGGTGCAAAAGTTTCATTATAGTCAGTACCCTGTATTTGAATGAACCCCCGAGCAACTAGTCTAGCCTTCAACTTGTTTAAAGTACTATCAACATTATATTTTGGAGTGAACACCCACTTATAGCTCGCAGGTTTTATACCTGAAGGTATCTGCACTATCTCCCATGTCCCATTTTTCTCCTATGCTTGCATCTCTTCTAACACCCCTGTTTCCATTCTGGGATTGCCAATGCTTCATGTATATTGTTAGGGACCTTGATGCTGTCAAGATTAGTCACAAAAGCATGATAACTTGGGAGTAAGAGAGGCATAGGAAACACTTTTCGACAAGATGCTTTGTACATGTACGGGGTGGTTTCCTCAATGCAATGGTTTCCTCACCATGTTCAAGATCTACACCCGGTTTAGGAATTGGCGCTACCTCAAAGATATGATGGTTGTGGTCTCTATGATGTCGACGTGAGTATATTTTCCCCTATCTGTGTTGTTTAGAGTTGGCCGAAGGCTGTAGAGGTTCATGTCGTGTAGGTGAAGTGGGTACAATGGGTTCCACAAGTTGAGATTCTTTCCAACTCCCCCTTGAATCGAAGACCTGGGATAAAAGGACATGTGCTCATCAAAGGTGACATCTCGGGTAACGTACAGGTGTTTGGAGATGGGGTCAAAACATTTGTAACCCTTTTAAGAGGTGGAGTAACCCAAGAAGACACATTTTGTGGCACAGGGACTGAACTTGGAGGGAGGATGGTGAAGACGGACAAAAGCAGTGCAGCCAAGGACACGGAGTGGAAGAGAAGACTGTAAGTGAAAGACAACATGAGTTTTTTGGAATTCCTCAATTCGAGATATGAAAGAAAGAATGCGACTAGGAAGACGGTTAATAAGCTGGATAGCGGTTTGGATGGCATCCCCCCAATAAAACAAAGGAACATGACATTGGAATAAGAGAGCTCTAACAACCTCAAGAATGTGTTTATTTTTACGTTCTGCGACCCCATTTTGTTGAGGACTATGGGGACAGGTGCTGTTATAAACAATTCCTTTAGCGGACAAGAAGTGAAGAGAATTATTGAAGTATTCAGTGCCATTATCAGTGTAAAGGACTTGGATAGATGTACTGAATTGGTTGTGAACAAAATTATAGAATGTGATAAAGGCATTGGAAACCTCAGATTTATCTTTCAATAGAAAGACCAACACATACAGGTATGATCATCAATAAATGTGACAGTATTTAGACCTAGTTCGATTAGGAATTTTAGAAGGACCCTAAACATCACTATGAATAATGGAGAAAGGGGAAGGCGGTCTGTATGAAACATGAGGGAAAGAAACCCAGTGATGTTTAGCAAGAGCACAAGTATCACAACGAAAGGAACTTTTATTGATAGATAGCTAGGGAAACAACTTTTGCAAATAAGTAACACTAGGATGACCTAATCTTTTATGCCATAAAAGGTACGTCTCCTCATCAGAGGTGGGGTGTGTGAAGAGGTGTTGATCTTAGACCATAGTGCACTCACGGTAGATGTGTTGAGACAGTAAAGACCATCATATTCCTTAGCAGAATCAATCATCTTCCCCGATGTGAGATCCTGAAAATCACAATGAGTAGAGTAAAAATGAGCCGCGCAGTTTGTTTGGTCAATTTGCTAATGGAAAGCAGGTTACAAGCTAAATGAGGAACATGAAGTACTGATTCAAGGTGCAAAGAATCTGAAATAGTTACAAAACCGATGCCTGCTATGGGTGAAGGAGTACCTATAGTAGTAGTAATTTTCTTGTTGCCTGCCAAGGTATGATAGGTAACAAGCATCTTTGCATTTGATGTCATGTGATCAGAGGCCCCTATATCCACAATCTACTTTGATGGAAGAGATGTATGTAAAGCAATGGGAACCGTACCTTTATGGGCCATAGATGCAAATCCGTGGGGGTTTTGTTCAACTTGAATAGTTCTGAACATACATGCAATCTGATTGAGTTGCTCTTGACTGAAAGATGTGGATGGCTCAGATAGGGGTGTTGATTCAATGAAGGCCTGGGGAGCACGTGGCTTATTTTTATGAGGCTTCCAATCAACTGGCTTGCCATAGATATCCCAACATTTTTCACGAGTATGTCCTACCTTCTTGCAGTGTTCACAGGTGGGTCGAGGCTTACTAGAGGCATCAGGGTTGTTATGCTTGCTAACAAAGGCAGGAGACTCAAGAAGAGGTTGTTTAGATTTAACAGGCATAGTTTCCCTCCTGAATTCTTCTCTACATACCTCGGCATAAGTCTCCAGAAATGATGGTAATATGGTATTACTAAGGATTCTGGCCTTTACAACATCAAATTCAGCATTTAGACCAACAAGAAAAAGAAGTATCCTCCCCTTTTCAATCCTCCTCTGATTGCGAACGACATTTGTAGGAGTATCCCACTCATCGTCGTCAAGGAGATCCAGCTCTTGCATGAATGCAACGAGATCAAGACAATATTCATGCACTCCACGGGTCCCCTGAATGTAACGCCATGTACTGTGTTGCAGATTAAATAGACGTGAATGGCTTTTGTGACTAAATATGAGTCACGAACAGCGACCCAAATATCTCGTGCTGGTGGTAGATACATGAAGCTTCGTTTGACATTTGAAGACATGGAGTTGATAAGCCAGGAAGAGACCAAATGGTTATCGATGGTCCACTGTTGCATCTCAGGAGAAGCTTCATTCGCAGGTTTTGTCACATCATCGGCCAAATAAGCAAGTTTTCTGCGCTCACCGACTGCGTGTTTTATTGCCTGAGCCCAGTCTTGATAAATTGTCAAGGTGAGCTTATCGGATACAATGAAAACTGGAACACTTGATGCCCCATCGAAACCTGCACTTAACCCGAGGTGAGTGCCAAAAAAGTTCCTCTGGTCAGAGCCTGTAGATGACATGGCAGAATCTATAGTGAAGAGATAGTGGTACTGTAGTAGTAATGTTACATTTGACTTGCCCGACACAAGATGTTGTCGGGTCCTGGAAGAAAGTAGTAAGCACTACAGAGACCCGTCAGTTCACGCACACGATGCCGTTGGGAGGAATCACGACAGCTGCAAGCACACAACACTGGAGGAATCACAACGCCGCTGGAACTAATAGAAACTGGAACTAGAACTTTGGACGAAACTAGGTGTGGCCATCGCTGGACAGGACTGGAACTGACAAAGACTAGAACTTGGACGACACTAGGTTTAGCCGTCACTCGCTGGAACTTGGACGACGCTGGGCGTGGTCATCACTCGCTGGACGTGAAGTGTCACTAATCTCCGTTGGACTGGGTTGCTCTAGTCTGTGATGTCTGACGTTCTGGAAGCGATTGGGCTGCTGGACAGGAAGCGACTTTTCACTTCAAACAGAGAACACTCTGCGCAACTCGTCAGACACAGAGACTATGGTTGAAACTGACATAGAGCACGCTATTGCGCACAGAGGCAACTCGCCCGCAGGATAATAGAACAGAGGACGTTGGACAGAAAGCTTGTTGGACTGAGAGCTTTAATACCATGTGGTATTTTAAAATATGAATTGTCCGATGATCATTGCTTTGGCATATGCCTCATATATATACACAGTGTTTGGAAATCAGAGGATATACACCAAGATCAAAAAATCAAATCTCTAATAATTATTCCTAATTCGTAAATCAAATCTGATATATTCCTAATAATAACAAAGATTTCTCTATCCTAACATTAATAATCCAGATATTCAGAATATTCCCACAGTATTATAAGAGACGATCTCAGAATTCAAATTCCCTTGTCTTCTATTTAATCGTTTCTAGCCTATGAATGAAAGTATGGAAGTATTCAGGGACTCTGAAATACCACAGAAGAAAATGACCCTTGTATTCTTAAACTTACGTAATTCAGTTATACTACAAATTTTCAGCCCAAGCATTAGGTCCGGTCTATAAATATTATATTATAATCAACAGTACAACTTCACTCCAACATAACTTTTGAGCTGTGTTTAACATCAAGATTTTGAGAAAAATAAGTAAAACTGTGGAAATTTGAAGGATTGAGAGTAGAGGGAAAAGTCTCAAAATATTATTAATCCTTTAATGAATAATAATATAAATAGGCCTTTATATAGGCAAAAATATAAACTAATAAGTTAAATATAAAATCTATCATAATCCTAATATCTCAGATTTATTCTTCTAAGATATGATAATTTAATATTCAAATATGATCCTAAATAATATCTAAACTTAAATTTAGATAATTAATTAAATAACTAACCAAATATGATATTAATTAATTAATAATTAATTCTAAACTACAACATCTCAACAAAAACCGATCATCCCAAGACAACATAAGGCATCAACACTGTACACAGAATTCCTGAAATCAAAAGTCATGATAATAAAATATGCCTAGCAGGCCAGCACTAACTCACAAAGCACATCTGTTCAAACTAGCAAAGAAGTTCCTTGGTTATGTATAATTGCTCCATCAATAATGAATAATTTGTAAAAAGGAACGCAGAAAGTCTTGCCCCCCAAAACACAGATAGTGCAGGTTAAACAACAAAGGAAAAAAAGGCTGACCAAACCTGATCCATGAATAGCAACGAGTTCCAAAACTGAAGCGGTTCAAGTTCAATCCATTCAAATAAATCTCTACAGAATAGGCAATACCAAGAGTTAGCAAGGGTATGAACCAAGTGATTCTAATTACCAAGGGATTAGTGAGGATAAAAGAGATCATTTTTGCCCGACCACCAAGTGGTTATTCCACAAGAAAACATGGCTCATCAGGAAAAAGTTGTAAATGTTTCACTCTTGAATGAGGTTGTGGACCAAACTGTCCAACTTTTGTTTCCTTTACTCAGGCATTTTTGTTATCTCAGATAAAAAAATCTGATAATATCATAGATAACTTATAATTTCTATGGCATTGAGAAGACAAACCTAGATTGTAGAGTTCGTAACAAACTATCACAGTAGGCTTTGGCTGTAGACAAATCATATTTTCCCGTGTCTACAATTATTTTTGAGAAGTTTGCAAAAACAATTGATGCGCCCAATTTACGGAGCTCCGCCAACAATAATGCAAAAACCTTCTGCATGACCTATAAATATTGATGTAATTCACAGAAAAAAGAAATTAAAAGATTTTATCCATTTACATAATTCACAAATGACATGATTTAAACAGGCCAAAATTAAGGGGGGGAAACAATTAACCATAAGGAAAAGCTTTCCCATCTAAGAAAAATCTAAATGATTCAAGTCAATTTGCCAATGTGAATTTACTATCACATTTTGGTGGACAAAGTGAATGAATTTAGGGCAAAGAAAAGTAAAAATAAATAAAAATTCATCATGTGCTAGTGTTGCATGCATCGTACAGCATCTTTTAATGTACAATTGTTTTACCTTGTGGAGTAGTCGGTGAAGAGCTGGATCATGAAATTTTGATTGAGGGCTGAAATTTGAGAAGGAAATAGGTTATTAAGCCAAAAGGATGAGAATGGGAAATAAATAGATAAATTTGAACCTGCATAGCCATCGATATAGATGTTGCAATATTGCATCAGCATATACATTTCCAGAAGTAACTGCATCTGCAAGGCACCGTTGGATTAACTGCTTTAGGACTCGAAAAGCACGTGCACATGAGGTGGCCTCATCAATGCCATTCTGATCATTTATGCCAAATGGTCCAGAGTTTATGTCATGATCAAATCCTAACAAAGCACCTCCTTCCAACTCATTGACTTGGTTGCTTTTTAAAAGAGCATCTACGGCCAGGTGGTGAATCTGCAAAAAAAGTACATCCTCGTTAATTTTTAAAAACTCAGTTCAATTGGTGAAATCAAATAAAGATAGACGCCCAAACCTTTAGCTCTACTGTAACTTTTCTGTAAGCTCCAGGGTAGGTAAGAACAGGTTGGTGGACCTATTCCCAGAAGTCACAGCATTCAGTTTCAAAAGTATAACATATTTGCATGCTGAGAAATCAATTATCACTACTACAACAACAACTACTACTACTATTAATATTATAAATAGTACATGCTTCACAAATTGGGCCATAATAAAAGTTAAATATCGAAGACAGACCTCATCAGCGAAACATGTCTCTTCTTCATTAATTCCGCCTAAATCAGGAAGCCCATCATCAGATATCCAAAGTACCTATAAGAATGAACTTTGAACATGACTATACAAAATCATCTATTTCAGGTTAGAGGAAAGCATTATAATCGAAGACAAGGTAAGTTTCAGTTTGTAAATAAAACATAGGATAAACAACTTCGAAGGAAAATAACAACCTGTTGATTATCCCTCAATGCTCTAGAAAAGAAGATATCTGCTGTAAATATGAGCCAGTCAAGTTCAAAATTCCCTAATGGTACCTGTAACAGAGAAGTTAAGAAATACATTGACTACGTAGACAACAAAAAGATATGCGCTGCTAAAGATTTGAAATGCTTACATGAGCATATCTTGAGAGAGAGATTCTCTCATTTAGCCACTGGACCGAAGCAGCACACCGATGCATTCCAGTTTTTGCAGCAACTTGTTGCCATCCAAGAATCTAGAAGGAGCCAAAATCAACCCACATAATTTATATGCTAGGATTATGCCATGTGCAACAAGTACTATTATCTTGACCCTAATGTGCAGCCCAGACAATGAAGTAATAATGGTAATAAGCAAAATGATATACAGACACATAAAAAGAGTTAGTATATGCTAATACGCCTGAGAAGGATCCATTCTATGGAGCATTTTACCTGGTACTGACTATCACGTGCATTAGAAGGAATGTTCAGGCATGGAAAATCATCTAGAGCTCGAATAGCCAATTTCATTAGTTGGGGATTTGGACATTCAATGACAGCAACCATAGGCCCATGATGCTCATTCCTATAACCAAGAATATTAGAGGAGCAAAGTAGTCTAATCTAAATGAAGTGCCACAGCTAGATAAGATTTGATATCTGAAAAGCTTGTATAGAAATTTGAAAAAGAATAGGGTTGGAAAATCTGAAATTATGCCGTAAAGAGTCAACCAAGGAGCTTTAAGAAAATTTGAAATCTCAAGTAGTTAAAATTCTTAAGTCTCCTTCACTCGTTTGTGGGCTAATACAAATCAAGGTGAAAGCCGAGCCAACTGGCTCAACTGGAAAACTTGTCCTTGGTTTGTTCTAGAATATGGAGTGAACCCACTAAAAAGAAAACTTGTCAAAAACCAGCAAAAACAACTTAAAATTGATCAACCAGATTCACACAAACACCTGAAGAAGACAAGCATTTCAGTTTTCTATACATGAAAAGCCATAGGATGACCCTTTATCATACATGATGGTGTCAAGTATGGAGCCTCTTGGTTGGGGTCTGGTTCTAATCACATTCATAAATTATCTCGACAGGTTTACTCAACCCACCACTGCCATCAAATCATATAGCAGGAAACAAGGAGTAAAGGAAGAGAAAGGGGGGCATGTTGTTGAGCAGAAGATACAAGGGTATATACCTCAAATGGACAGAAGAAGATGGCAGAAGGGAGATTTGAGGGGAAAATAGTGGAAAGAGTTGGAAGAAGTATTGGAGTGAGGTTGGGAGAGAGCTAGCCTCTCAAAAGCCAGGACATGTCTTTTACTCTTCATTTTGTGTTGTGTCAAGTTCAAGAGTCTTGTGCTGTGTGGTTGTGATATGTGGGAAGCTTAGTAGTTATGATGCTTTATGATGTTGTATGAACTAAGAGAGAAGTGCTCTTTCGATTAGAGCTGTTGTCTCCATTTTTCTTATACCAATGCCAATGTCATTATGCACTATTTGTGTTGTTAAACATATTTTAGCAGGGGAATCCTATCTGAACTGAGTTAAGCTCTAAGAATAGGATGTCAATTAATCCACTACAGATTCAGAATCTTGCTTCTGCATATGTTTAATTTGAATATAGCCCTATGATGTATGTTCTCTTTTATACAGATCTATAATATTATAACCTATAAGGTCATAACTAGGTTCACCACTATTTATTGCATTAAGTAGACGGAGTATTTGGTCAACATAAAAGAATAACTCTCATGTATATAAAGAAAACTTATTTTGAGATTAGTTTCTTGAATGTTCTGATCACATTGGAAGCTTAAAAGGAAGGTTGTGACATTTGAAAATAAATAAAAAATGTATTTTCTTCCTTCAGAAAAAGAACCGTAAACTGAGATCAAAGTGAAATGAAACCTTTGATCATTTATCACTCTTTGCATCATCGTTTCAGCATCCTTGACATGCAAAACATAGTCCACCTGAAAGTAGCGCATACTTATAGTTGTAAACACAAAGTAGGATAAGTAAATAGATACTTGGAGAAATGTAGTTCATTAAACACCTAGAGGTAAGATCAACTGCAAGGACGAAGACTAAATATGGTAGGTGTGTTGCAGCTTACCTTAAATCTAATACCATTTCTGGGAGGTGTCTCAATAGACAAAGCTTCACAAGCATCACGGAATTGTCTTTCAAGAAATACCGGAGATAAGTCCTTGTTTTGATACGGATTAACTACCACAACAGAAATTGCTTTTGATGCAGGAAAATATCCAACATATATAGCCCGCCCCTCAGAGATGCTGATGTTAACCAAGAAAAATGAGAATTTCATAGATAAAGTGCAAAGCACAAGAAGGGCATGAAAAATATTCCCAAAGTACAGTATTATGCGATACAAATATGAAAAACCATCCTTTCTAGATAGTGGAGGGAAAAGAATAAATAGAAAACTTTCCAGAGAATAAGAGATCCAGCTATATATGACCAACATGCTACTAATATGAATAGCATACGTGCATAACTGGAGGACTTGTAACACAAAGGAGGCGACAACATTAATTCTCAAGAATTACTGGACCCACACAGACTGCCCAACTTCTTTTATTATTTGAATCACAATTGCTACAGTATTGCCCAGAAGATCCATCTCACCAAAATAATCTTACTACCCAATAGTTCACGGCTAAAAGTATTTTCACCATTAATGTGACATGACTACACATTGAGCATATTTATGCTCCTGTAAAGTAAGAGACACTAAAAGAATATGCTTTCTAATTTGGCATAAAAAACCAATCACCTTCGACTGCTTGATGCAAAACAAAACAATCATTATGGCACCAAAACGAATGGTGAATGTAACAGAATAATACCTGTCTATATTGGAGTACCACTTACCTCTGATACAAGTAAAAGAAGGATATGGATTGTTCAAGATAAGAGCATTCTGTGGTGGTCTTCATGTGCAATTCACTCAGATTCCAAGGTTCCTGAAGACTACGTTTTTTAGCAGTTTTGTCCACCTTGCATACACAACCAAGCTGGACTATGGCATTAAACTCCAGTGGCACTTTTGTTTCATATATTCCCTGACCACAAAATTGTATCCTTCAACTTTAATTTAATATAATTTTACCAATCATAAATAATTGGCATAATAAATAACATTAGCCAAGTACAAGAATTCCTTTCTCACTTTATGGTAATAATGGAGATAAAAGTGAAAACAAGCAACAAATTTTTTTTTTTGGTAGACAAAGCAACTACCCTAAATAACAAATGACATGCAACACAGAAAAATTCAACAAATTTTCTTTCTTTCAAATCCAACAACCAATTATATCGAGAACTGAAAATACAGCACATTACCAAAGAAATGAGGGGTAAAATGGCAATAATATCTACAGTAGTAAAAGGAAATATGCTTTTTGATGACAGCGAATATACAAACCTCAATGTCAGGATCTGCCAGAAGAGCTGCAAGCTTTCTGCTTGTTTCTTTAAATTGAACTTCATTAATTGTAACCTGTGAAATTCCCGCACCAATATTATGTCCTTCCAATAAGAAAAATACAAATAAACAAATAATAAAACCCATGAAAGCAAACAAAACGATAGGTACCTCATACAGGTTATAACTATGCCTTCCATGTGGAAGAGTCTTATTTACACGTTTACCCATAAACTGCTCAGTAATTGGTGACATAGAATTGAGGTAAAAGACCCTAGGAACAGAAACTGGAATCTTAAGCATAACCCCATCGACAACAACCCAAGCAAAAATGTGGTCCATCTGTGAACTGTGAATTAGTTGTATTATCTGGACAACAGGAAGATTAGGAAAAAGAATTAAAAAAGCATTCAAATCATATTTTGAAATTGACTACTTAATTCTGAAGTTTAACTCCCTCACCTGCCAATGGGACCGTGTCAGTACTACCTCGTGCCTTCTGAAATATGAATCAACATTACTTCTACCTTGGGCTTTATGATCTATCTTATTTGCCAGTTTTTCAAGACTGCTATTAGCACGGTCTGATTTCTTTGAATTCTCCAATCTGAGAAAATCAAACTTCTTTCTTAGTACCATACCAAGTCATAATACCTGAGGCTTCAAATGAGTTAAGAGTTCAAACCAAACTAATGGACATAGGATCTTTGTCCACTTCCAAACTTGAAACTTAATAATCGTAGGTCCTCAACAATGCCAATCATATAATATAAGCATTCACAAATGTTGCGCACCAGCTTACAACAATGATGTCAAGTTGAAAGAGGAAAATTATGTGTGACTATAGGAGGTTAGCTGAAAAATTCGTTGCAGGCCACCAAATTAATTAAAAGCCAAAAACAACATATCAAAATCATGAGTCATTGGTGAACAATGAAGGAAAAACTCAGACCAAGAGTAATCCTTTTAAACAGGATCTGTTACAAAAATTACTCAGAAACAAGGATCAGAACATTGTAGAAAATGTTATGGGTTTAAGTACCCTTGCTCAAGCAGGAATTGGTCTAGGAGAAGACTAGCAAAGTTCTGGGCCTGATATCATCTCTTAAGTTGGTTGCACCGAGAATTTTTATGGTACTAATATAACTAAGGGCATAATATAACAAAACACAATCATTTCCAATATTGCCAATTTTTTTACTCATTCAGCCAGCATAAGATTATCTTTGGAGACTCCCTCGAGAAAGACCCAATCCAAAGAATTTCCTAGATATTGATATACACAAACTTTTATATGTTCGTAGCAATGAAAATTTTTTACCTTTGCTTCTTTCTTCTTGCTATTATATCTTTCCACTTTCTCTTCTTTGACTGGAGCCATCCTTGGTAATCTACTGTTTTGTCAACATTTTCAGATGACAATCCATTGTGTCCTAACTGTGCTAGTGGCTGGCGCTCACTACCATGATCATTATGTTTTTGCTCAGAATCTTCTTTGTCATAATGCTTCACTGAGTGCTGTTCATTATTAGCTTCATAATGTCGTACAATTGGTCTAGGTCCACTAATATTATTCCTAGTCTTGTTACCAAAATCCTCCAAGTCACTAATAGCCTCTTCATTCATAACATGGCAGACATTATCAGAATTACTTTGCTTTTTAGAGAGTTCATCCCTGTTCATGCAATTAAAGACATCAACTAATTTTCGTTGGCGAAATTTATCCTGCTTCTCCCGAACCTTTTTGTGCAACCAATCAGGATGAACCACCCTAGGGACAGGATTTGCAACCTAAGGAATACAACTCCCTCTCAGCAAAAAGAAATTAAAAACAGAATTTTATAGTTGCAACATGCCAAAGTAACATTTTGATAAACCTTCTGCATTGCAGCAGGAATGGTGATAATTTTTTGAATTGCAGAGCTCAGCCGTTGCCTATAATAGGACCAATCAACTATGGATCGAATGCCAACATCAGCTGAGACCTTGCACCATTTTCGGACATAGAACTTCATTACCTCTGCAAATTGTGGGCATATAACTTGTTTATAATGTTCAAAGGAGTTTATGTTACCCAAAAACACAAGCAAAATTTACCCGCATCAGTTTCAAATATTGCCACAGGAACAGCACGCTCGCTTACAGGTGTTCCCTGCTCAGACAAATATTTTTCAGACAGTAATCACTAAGCAATAAACAAGTTTGAAGATGAAAATGCAATCATGAGGGAAAATAATTTAAAAATGAAATAAGAAATAATGCAAATACTCTAATGATATACAATGTTATGTACACGAATCCATGTCAAACTATTATAAACAAGCCGGATGTAACCTAAAAACTCACGTCCAACTAAATCCATTAGAGATAACTCTCAAACCATAAAAATACAGCTCTCTCTCTCTGAAAAAAACTGAGTAAATTAAACTCAACTGATTTCTTATGCAAGAGATTTCTTAATTTTAAATGACATATTCTTCTTGGTAATAGTGACCACCAACCCTCATCTGGTCCTCTCAAGAAATTTGTCAAATATTTTGAAGAAAGTCTTGCAGATTGAGTGGGAAAGTTAAAGGGCTAGTAGTTTAGTATTAATAAGGAGTCTTAAAGTTAAATTTAATTTAATACTGTCAACTGTCAAGGAGTGTTATATTTACCTTTTATCATTTGGAGTTTATTTTACAGTTAAACTCTTTCAGAATATTATAAATAAAGGAACAATAAAGAGGGTCATCATTTTTCTTCAGTACTTAAATTGTCCAACCATAATATGTAATAACTTCAAATATGTAAAAGTCCAACAGATTTCTTCCAAATGATTAATATTTTTTTATCATATTTTCATTATTAATGAAACGTATTATTGTGAAAGTTTACAGCAAACGCATTACATAAAGATGAAAATTTGTTGTTTCTGAAGGGAAAATGATTTTAGTTCATGCATTTTTGTCCTTAAAACATGAGTCACACCTTAGGTTCACATGCTACTATGTACTGACAGCGGAGGCCTTTATCTTTGACCATTGCATCACCAAGAAAGTCAGCAAGCCGTTTAGCAGTGGTAACAGCACAGGACTTCTGCTCACCATAATCAGCTAAAGACTTGCTCATGGTACTTGATTCTGATATATAATCAAGCAACTCACTATCTGCAATATCCCTTCCTTGGTTCTGTGAGACAACAGTCATGATAAGAATGTAGAAACTTATATCAGGATATTACCATCAGTGTCTACCTCAAACTAGTATAAAAAATTAGATAAAGGAAAACAAGAAAGCATATTGGGTAAACCAAGATCAAAGTTCCTAAACACATCAATTATGCTAGACACTAAAACATGAATCTGTAGTGTACATCAAGAAGATCAAGCCAGTGGTTTGCCACAGTAGCTACTGCTGAATAACATTGCTCTATGGTTGACCCATGGAGAAACTTGTCAAAAAGCTCTGCCTGAAAGAAAAAATAAATTTCAAATTAAAATAAATGAATTAAAGAAATCAACTCTAATATGCAGATTCTGAATTTGCTAGTTCAAGTTTCAATATAGAATCATCCTATGGTACAACAGAACCAAAAAGTATATCTAAAAGACGAAGCAAAAAACCTGTTCAGGTATGTCACAGATTTTATTTTCAAATTAACAAGATAAATATTAAGTCCAGAAACTTCAAAATAAGAGTCAAGCCCAAGTTGGATACCATGAACACCTGGAAAAGTTTTGGGACAAATCAAATCTTGGATGTGCTACAACGACTGTTTGTCCATGTTATGCTTCTTAGCAACGTGTATATAAATAATAAATAATTCAGAACAATCTTTTGATATATTATACACATAGAGTGCATAATCCACCAATTTCAAAACTTTTATTTCTACATTCATAGGAACGTATGTTTCTTAATACTCCCTTCGCCGATCCTAATTATTAGAACCAATTGACTTTTTTGGATAGATATAGGAAGCTAAATAAATCAATTAATCGTAACTAATGTAAGGGTTAATTGACTAGTTTAGGTAGATTGAATGGTATATATGAATTCATCTTGAGAAGTTAGATTTGACTATAACTGACTGATTTATTTAGCTTTCTAGATCTATCCATAAAAGCCAACTAGCTCTTATAATTACGACTGGAGATAGTAGCTGTTTTTCTAATTTTAAAGGGGGGAAATCTTAAGTGCTAGTTGCTAATAAGTAGAACCTCTCCCACTGTAAAAGATCTAAATACGTATATTTCCTTTTACACCAATAAATAAGCAATGACAATTATATCACTGAATGATGTCAGAGACATCACCTCATGTGTAATGTAATACATAGCCTCATAATTGTCAGAGCTTCTCGTATGGCTCTGAGCTTGCAGTTAATGGTCCTTATCAGTATACCTGGAAAACTTTTATTAGCTTCAGTTCACCTCTCCGCTTGATCTCAAAACCTTTCAGCTCTGCTAGCGTTCCGTCATCGTTAAAAACAGCATAACGCTTCTTAATTAGAATTCCTTCTTCTTTGGAAGCTGGAAGGATCATTGCCTATATCAAAGAATGCATACAAATTATATACATGTATGCAAACGCAAATCATTTAAATGTCTTAAAATACAGTTTTACAATACCTTGTATGGTCCATCAACTTCAAATTCAATAGAGCATTCACTGTGAGTTGTATAAGTTTTCCTTACTGGATCATTGAGTGTCTGTCAAAAAATTCAGATTTAGAAAGAATACACTCCATATATAAACCAAGTAATTGCACTCCACTAAGTACTAATTACAAAACTCAATCAGAAACACTTACAATTGATTGCAATTTAAATAATTCAGAAATAAAATATTAGACTGACCTGATACTGATCATTTGTATTATTCCTTGCCACATCAACGTTAAGCATGACACAAGGGTATGAAATAGTAAATTTCCTCTTTGAGTCTCTGAAATGTATAAAACATAAGTCAGCATTGTTAGACTTTAACAGAATTCTAAACAGACCAAAGCAAAGATATTCTAGTGTAGCCCATATTCATACTGTTAAAATAAATTAAATGGTGAATAAGATACGATGGCCTGCTCTAATCATATTATACAAATGACCAAATAAAGAACAGAGCATACTTTGTTTTAAAAGTGAAATTTTCTGGAAAAGATCCAGGAAGTGCACACCAAATACCATCCGTGTCTAATTCAAGTGGCTTTCCTATTTTCTCAACAAGCAAGCGGGCATTCTGAATTATTTTTGCACCAGTATATGTAACAACTCCGGCCATTTCCATGGAGTACCATCTTGCCCCCCTGTAAGATAAATAACAAGTTAAGAAGTATAGAAACAAATATCAGTAAGAAAAAACAAAGAAATTTCAAGAATGAATGGAGACCAATTCAATTTTTTTTCGGTTGATTTTTTTTTTTTTAATTCAACGTAATGTAACCAAAGATCATTTTACTTACTTGCGCATGACATATCCATAAAAGGAATTAAGAATACACTTGTGCGCAAGTTGCAATGAATCATAAAGCACAACCATGTCCTGGAGAGAAAATCACCATATTAACTCAACTCCATTAACAGCAACATTATTATTGTAGCAACTTGAGTAATATCGTGCAATAACCATCAAAGTTAAACAATACAATTCATACCTGTGCTTCTTGGATCTTAATAGAATTTCCACTGGCCTTGGCTTCAGACAACTTTCCCTTCCAAACCTTATTAAGGCCTTTGTATTCATATCTTCTATCCCGAAAACTAGAACCAGATTGAACAAAAGCAGAGCTTAGAGCAATAAACAGTGAAAAAGATAGTAAAAACCAATTTGAATGTTAAGTTTATGAACTGTAAAAAAATTATGTTCCAATTTCCATGGACTATAAACATAAGTGGGCCTACTTTCTGATAATTATTTTCTTACAAAGCATTATAATGGTAAAGTAAATATTCAAAATGGATATATCATAATGTTAACTCGCCTGCGAACAGTGTCAACATAAAATGGATTTTCACGCATGCAGATCCCTGCTTCACGAAGTTCAGTTACTGGTTTATCAAGTACCCGTTTGTATGCCTGTGAAAGCCACTTAGATTTAGCATGCCATTTATAACCTAAACAAGTTAAACAAAAGATTCATAACCTTCTGGCAGTATTTCTTTAGACGTTCTTTTAGCCTGGATTGCTGCTCTGACTTGGGCAGCTCAAGAAATGATGTAGCTGACTGCCTATCAGAACTTTCAACAAACTCTGACTCAATCTGCTTCTTTAAATGATAATGATCACTGAAATTGTTCAAATAAAGAGCCCAGTTAATCATTAGATTTTGTGGAGATATGCTTCTGCAATGAGATCTGCTGATTTTCACAGCAAACATATACCAAAAAGAAAAGCACACCTTTTCTTTGCCATGAAAATTTCTCCACGCCAAACCCACTCAAGTTTTCTAAGGCAAGTCTTTCCAGGACGGTTGAAATCACATGCAGTGCAGACCTCATCTGTAACTATTGAAGGTGGCTGCAATTACAAAGCAATCTTTAATCAGCATGAATCAGACAGCCATCCTTCCTTCGGGGGAGATTCATCAAGATAACAACTCTCAACAAGACAGGAAAACCAGAAAAGAAGTATCAAAAACAATATAATTGATACTTTGTCACAAATGCAGCCAAGCGAACTTAAAGAAGAGCATTGATGCAGAAAAGAATTCATATCAAAATTAATCAGACACATAAGAATAGTGTAAATGTGGATGAAGGAATGAGAGATAGGAAAGAATGCAAATGTTTTCATTTGCCTTCGTTACTCAATTTTTTCTATAATTTAATATCTCATCCTATGCATGTATATCCTGCGGCAAAGCAAACGTAGAACATAAACATAGATTTTTTAAAACAAAAAAATTTCTGACATATGACTTGAAAACTGTTTATTGATCATCATACCTGAAGCCGGTTTGTTAAGATTATGTTTGGATACATAGCAGCTACATCCAAATGATAAATGAGTGGGCATTCTTCACATATTGGCTTGTCTCGCAATTTTATAAGCTGCAAGTATAAGGAGAAACGAGTCAGAATTTTTCTAAGTGAATGCATATTGTAATTGTCACAGTTTGACACCATATTCAGAAAATATACATCTTGTAGCTGCAATGACATGAAATTTTTTTTAAAAAAACTTCATCGTGAATAAAATTAAAAAATATATCATAAAGATATAAACATGAAGATAGGAAAGTATTGAAGCAAAAAAAAATAAAAAAATTGGCCAGACAAGAATCATAACCAGTACCTTTTCCATGATAGCATTCTTAACTTCATCATAATTGGAGATGGAATCCAAGTCCATCTTACCCTCTACTCTTATAGCATATTGCAGGTCTCGATCAAGGTTGTTGATCAATTGCTGGAATCCAAACCATTCCAGGGTCAGTCAAGCATTTTTACAAATGTTCCAAATGTAATGGCATATTCATTTCTCAGAAACTCTGTCAAATCACAAATGCATCATATATATAGGACGTAGCCCCCTCCCCAACTTTTCTGAGGAGAAGATAAGGACTTAGCATTCTTAGTTAAAATGATTGCATGATCAGTAGTACTTGGAAATGGAATGACACACCTCATATGCTGAAGGTTCAAGGGTAAAACTAGTTGGAAGATCAGATCTAAAAACACCACTTTCAAGGCATTCCACATGGCCACCAATGTATGTCTCACTCTCAAGAAGGTGATTGTTGTAAAATTTCTCAGGATCAGACTGGTGTTTGTTAGGGCATATCACATTAGCCTTATATGCCTGTAAAAGATGCAAATATCATCATGAGTGAAAATAGAGATATTGAAGTAAATGATTTAGCACAAAGAATTTTAATTTCAATAACATATGCCTAAGAACTCACCTGGACCATGAGCAACATTTCACAGAGGGTCCCACTACCTTTACGCAAAACCTCATCTGGTGACATGGGTATAATTGTTGCCAGAGAAAAAATAAAGGGATGGACATAGGTTGTGTACAAGTAATAAGTTGCCACAGCATCAGAAACGGAATAAGAGGCCATCATCTGTAATAGCAATTCAAAATCAAAGAGAAAAGGGGAATCGATTAAGATATCTTGTGACTATTAAGAAGCTTAGCATGACAACTTCGAGAGAGAAAGTATAGAACATCCAAAGGAAAACTTTGGGGGAAGGGGTTGAATGCTCAACCAAAAACCAAGTGTATAACACTTCACTAGCCACATAAAACCGAGTGTTTCATCACCGACTTGGTGCACAATCATAAAGTTCATACCAGCAAATAGAAAAACCATTTACCAATTTTCAAAGAACAAAAATGTTTTATCTAATAGACCTCTACACACCTTGAATGTCCAATAAATTTATTAATTTAAATCACTCGTACCTGAGGGTCTTCCTTTGCAAAGCGAACCATGTCCTCAGGATTCACCTCTAGGGGATCATAACCCAACTTTGCTTTTGTAACAGCCTAAACAAAAATAAAGGAAAAGCCAGAGAGAAACGATAAACTCAGTTAAACTACAAGTTAATAAACACAAGGCATAAGATGTAAGAAAATCATTCAGTTTAGTGCTCAAAAACAAGTTATTCCAAATTTAACATACATTAAGTTATAAATATCCTTTTATATTAGAGTAATTATGTCGTTAAGGAATAGCAGGTAAAACAGTTGTAATCATATGCACATAGTGCATCCTCCTACAGATATGCACTCAGACTTCTAGAAAGACCTAGACAATATAAAACAGAAAGGAGAGTGGATAAAAAGATACATTGAAGCCTAAGACACAGATTGTATTCATCATCTGATTTTATGATAAAATTAAAAAAATTTGGTTAATTGTATTCATGACATATCCAACTGCTGGTTCAATGTCGAATTTGGTGCTTCCTGAAAAGGAAGTTGGCTCATTGAAAATATGAGCATTTGGAGGAGTTTGCCTCTTTCTGTCATGTTTATCATATTATAAGGGGAATAATCACATGTATAAAATTCAACCCATCTAATGAATTGTTTTACAAACTCTTAATTCTTTGCAGTTCTTTTACTTTTCCAAAATCTGATTCTATGAGCTTTAGAATCTAGCTACATAGTATTATTCGGGGAATATTTATATATTTACTGTACATAGCTTTTAACCTGACAATCTTAATAAAAATTCAGTTCTGAAATTAGATAATATTACATATCACATGTACACAGGAACTTAAAAACAGCACATTGAAAAATCTGTAAAATTTATATTTGAATATTATCATATATTCATAAGCAACTCTTACATTCATTCGGAAGACAGGGTTTTCTTTTTGAAGAAACAACACTTCACAATTAGTTCATCAGATTTTGTCTTGTTGGATGCAATAAGCAGAATAATAGTAAGAAAAATAGAGAAGTAAACCCAAATTGATGAAAAATGAATTAAGGAACAAAAAGTAGAACTTTGAACCTTCAGGCCTTGACTCCCCTGAGGAAGATAACTATCACGTTTAACCCAAGCAAAACAATCTAGATGGCAAGCAAATTTAGCGCGACATTCCCCTTGATCATTGTCACATTGAAAACCCAACTCCTGCAAGTTTAAATAACCAAAAAGATAAAGTAAAAGGAATGAGCATTATCAATCAAAAAAACGAGAAAGGAAATCATTAGAACTTGTAGAATGTTCTTCCAACTAAGGAATAAAGTTGAAACCAGGAGACATATGCCCTAAGAAATGCAGAGAAAAAGAATCATAAAACCACTTTTGCATATCAAACATATATTTTTCCCCATGCAATACATGGGGAACATAATAACTTAAAAGTTTCCCAAACACTACTCTCTTTTTTTACATTCAAATCCTATTAAAATATGTAGTGAAGTATTAAAAGAATAAAAACAAAGTTGCACAAAGTCTCAAAATTTGGATAAAGTTGAAAGAACAAAAAATGGTCAGATGGAGCCCGAAAGAAGCCACACAAGTTAGGACTTTCAAATAGTGTGACTTTCAAAAGATTTTAAATCTTATGTTGACGCCAACTTCAAGAACAGACCCTCCAAGTCAAGAAACAGTGTGCGTTCATTAATTGTTGATAAAAGAATGCTATTTATATAATCAGAGTAGAAAATAACAAAAGAATCTGTTTAGAGTCATTACACAATCTAGCAGATTGTTTTAATTTTTTCCTACTCCATATAAGTCAATTGTTCTAACAGAAATGAAATGGTTACCAACATACATCACGCATTTTGAACCCATGATGAGCTGCCCTTCTTTCCACAAATGGCCAATCAAAGAAGTCACCGTTATATGTAACATATATACTAGGTTTCACCTCTTGCATATGAGAAAACCACAATCTAAGAAGATCAACCTGCAAGTGATCCCATATTCTTAGCAAAAAGACAACAAACCTAAATAAATCAGAAATTATCACCACACAACAACCTAAGGAAACAGATTCTCATCAGGTAAGTAATACATATCTCTTTGTGGATTCACATTACCTCATTTTGAACATTTGTCACCTTAAAACATCCTTCAAACTCTGGTTTTGGAGTATACTCCAAATCCTCTATGTTGTCCCCAACACACTAAAAGTCAAAGCACAAAAAGAATTTGATTACTTAACAGCATCAACCTAAGACTAAAGCCTTACAATATAGGCAGTAAACTTTAGGATAAAAACTTGATTGATGCACAATAGTTAATTTATCTTTTTATCTAAAATAGAGATTTTGGATGATCCTTTAGGCCATGCTTCATACTTAATTGGCATTAACATGATTGTAGATCTCAAATTTACAATCAAGGGTTCATATTATATTCATTCAATAGCCTAACACAAATGACCAGACATCATGTGAACCTGAAAGAGGGTAATGGCCAAATACAATTGGGGGTCAGAATTCTAAATTCTATTGACCTCTTATGAAGAGAATGAGAAATCAAATGAATATCATTTTCATATACTTCTATTATGAGGCTTTTGATGAAAAGAGTCCCTACTAAACTAACAACCGGGAAGGAATACACAGTAAATAGCGTCAACCATTAACCATTGCTGTTACCTCTCTATTTATGATCAAATACCCTTGTCCATCTACCATGTATGAAATCATCATAATTAAGTCATAGTCAGCATCAGGGAACTTTAATGGAAGTTTTGTGGTCTCTATATCAAAAGCACAAATACGAACTTCAGCACGCTGCAGAAGATCTGTCCTCTTCTCAAGTGTAACCCCAGTATTGGACACACTAACATCATACCATTGGCCACATCGAATATCTGAGTGACATGTGATTCAGAGTATCATGATAGATATAGATTGGAAGATAGCATGTAAGAACAGTAAGATAATTATCAAAAGCAATAAGAAAGTATTAAAAGGTACCATTATCAATGGCAAAGCGAACATGATAAGGAACATCATATTCACGAAGATCAATTATATAATCTAAAAAATCTTGAGATTTTTGCTCCCTACAAAGCAAGAAGCAGGATAGCATCAGATTGAGTAATTAATTTTATATTCAAATTAAATGGACACTGCTATGGAAAGCATCAGGCCACCATAAGGAAATAAATGCAGCACTTCAATATCTTGTTCCATGAAACAAAACTAAATGTAGATGAAAAGCACCTACCTTCTTCCAGTTATTATGGATTCATAAGCTTCTGCTGCATCAGATTTTGCCTGATTTCTTTCAACAACATGCATCAGGTCACTCTTCACATTCATCAATTGTTGCACGGTATCAAAGGATAACTTTAAATAAGATTTTTGTAATCCAGACAAATGATTTTTCTGTTGAGAACACATTAAATAATCAAAATGAATTCACGAGATAAAAAAGCATAAACAGCCATATTGTTGTTGGATTAATGACAAAAGAAATAAAATGTTTAAAAAAATACAGGTATATAACAGTCTTATGCGTCAGTTCCATGGGGATACTATAAAACCTGCCAACATATGCAAGAAACTAATGCTGAATATATAATTCATAATAGTGATTCGACCTTCTCAAATTATGGAAGTACTTATCCAACAAGGAAAATAAGTACTACAAGAGTTTCTGGAAGCAGAATGGAGTATTTGTAAAGCACTAAAAGAGGATGATGCTCATCATGTATCAGCTAGAGCTAAAAAGATATAAAGATGCATATATTTCTTACAAGATCAAGGTCTTCCTTTTCTTTTATTTCAACATCTGCAATCTGACTTTCATAACGCCGTCTTAGATATGCTTCAACTTCCATCTCCATTTTATCCTATTGAAATCATATAGCCATCATTAAAACTTATATAAAGGTTGGTATCTTTAAATTAACACTGAAATAGAATAAATCAACAAAAGCACGTGCGCGCGCGCACATGATTGCATGGGCACACACGGGCATGCATATAAGCCCAAATGTGTTGTCTCCCCTGCTGTGTATGCATGTATTTGCATGCTTACCTTTGAAGCCACATAAAAATAAGGCTGAAATCTGTATTTTGACTTGAACGTAGAACCATCCTGTAGCAAACTCCAAACGGTTAACTACTTACCAAACAAGTTGCTAGTCTGGTATAAAACTAGTGAGAAGTTAATTTTCTGGAGAAGCACTCCAGCAGAATTTTATACCTGTGTAACAAAGTAAAGATCTACACAACTATGGACTTTGTGTGTATCTTCATCCTCCCAAGATGACTGCAACAAATGAAAAGCATATGTAAGTCCCTTGGAATCATACATGAAATGAATTTATATGCATTTTAAGGGACATTCGTTATGCAAGCAAAGAAGATCTGTATTTTATAATGGGCTTAAAAAACAAATGACTTGTTCTGATGGTATATTGATCTCACACAAATTGACTAGTAGTGGAAAGACACTCTCAAAAAATTAATTATACAAATGATGATGGTTAAAATTTGAATGTAATTGAGACCACATCTTGAGTAACAAGCAGCACAATCACTGGTAATGCCACAGGTGGTGGCAGCAAAAATGAGAAAAGTAGTCAGTACATAGTATATAAATAATGCAAGAAAGATATGGTGCAGTGGAGACAAACTAGAAGCAAAGTTGAAGACGACATTGGTAGTTCACCAGGAAATGCGAAGAATAGATTAATGTTGATTTCTGATCTGTCAACAGTTTCTTACGACAACAAGTTACTGTGAAGTTAATGACCACTTTGTAACCCGGAGCTATAATGACGGTACCATTCAATGCAGTCATGGTGGCGTAGTAAGTACAAAAACCAAAGTAAATAGTAATCACTAGCAATGAGGTTAAATTATCCTCTTTCATGAATACAATGCCATAACTTGTAAGTGTTATATAATTCCAGAGTGAAGCAGGAAAGCTCAATACAGAGGATGAGTTCATAATTAAATAATATATATATATATATATATATATATATATATATTGAGATGAGGCCATAGGAGTTGGAAATGGCTTACGGATGAAAAATTTAGCAACCATCCAAGTCGTTTTTCGCCTTCTGAGAAAAGATCGAACCCTAATTTAGACTCGAGTTCTTCTTCAGCGTTGCGGATTAGCTTGTGCTTCTTGGCTGTGCCTCTGCGGGAGTCTTTGCGGTCCCATCTTCGGCTTTCACCGTTCATTGTTAAGTATTAGATCAAAGATTTTCTGCCAGCAGGTTCTTCACGAACACAAATTATGCTAATTTTTCAGAGCTCCAGTGATCTATTAGGTTCAGGTGAAGAAAGTAAAAACAATGAGCGGCAGGTTAAGGTAGGAGCGATGATATTTTCCCGCGCTTTTCTTTTGCGGCCGATATAATGAAATTATGTGTGCTGCGATAGATTTTTAGAAGTGGGATTTTGAAAAAAGAGTTTTAAAAAAATTATAAAAAATGTAATTTTAGATAAATGAGTGTTTAGATAGTTATTATTAAAAAAATATTATAATTAAAAAATATATTTTTATTAAAAATATGAGAGATGATGGAAAAGATATGAGAGATGATAGAAAAGAGATAATAGAGAGGAGAGATAATCGAAAAGAGAAAATGGAGAAAAGAGATTGTAGAAAATATAGGAGGAAGAAGAGAGAGGGTATAAAAAAATAAAAATAAAATAATAATTGAGTAATTCATAAATTTTTTTATTATTTTAAAAGTTACTCCTATCAGTTTATCTAAAACTATAGTTTAATATAAAAATCTATTTACATAAATATAACAATTTATTTTTAAAAAAATTAAATTAAAATTTAAATTAAAAACTCTTTTAAAATTATAGTTTGGGATTTTAAACTAATCTCTCCCGCTTTTTTTTCCATATTTTAGTAAAAATTAGATTAGATTTAGATTTTAAAAATGTAATACTCCTCCATGTTTATTTAATTATTACTTAGGGTTTTTTCCTATCACAATCCCAATCTTAACCCCCTAATCCCACGTATCAAACATGAGTATGTGTTTCAAATTAAAATTTTTAAAATACTTTAACCTTAAATTTTAATTAAAAGAAATTTTAAAATAATCATATTTATTTAAAATTACTTATAAAATAAACTATTAGGATTAACTTCTAAAATAATAAAATAATTTATAGATTATTTATTAACTATTTTATCTATATTTTTTTATTCTTTTTTCTTTCTCTCTCCTCCCTTGATCTTTAGGTTTTATTTAGTTCAGCTGAAGGGAGGGGAGATTAGGTTAATTTAAGGGAGAGTAAGGAAATGTAGGGGAGGTTAATTAATGATATTTTTTGTTTGGTTCAGGAGGGGAGGGGAGTTAATTATAAATTGACAAATATACCCTTATCTTTTTATTTAAATTTATTTACTCTTTATTTACAATATTCATATCAAAATTATTATTTTTTTAAATTTATAAATCTTAAAATTTTTTATCTCATTTATATATATAATAAAATTAAAAAATATTAAAAAATATGATAAAATTTTAATATTGTTTCTTATTAATTTTATAATTATTATATATTTTAATATAATATATAAATAATTTATTATGTTTATTAAGTTTTATTATAATTATTATGCAATTAAAGAAAAAATTAGGTGTGAGAAAAATAAAAAAAAAGGTTTAAGGGTATAGTTGGAATATTAAAAAAAGTTTGAGGGTAATGTAGTCTAAAATGGGCAAAAAGTTTCTCTCCCCTCCAAAAACCCCCACTTTTGGAGGGGAGCTAAGGGAGGGGAGGGGAGCACATAAAGACAAAAAATCTCCTCTTCTCTCCCCTCAATTTTTCCCAACTAAACACACTTTCCTCTCCCCTCCCCTCCAAAACGCTCCAACCAAACAAACCGTTAGTCTTCTCCCTAGAGTCACTATCACCGTCCATTGAACTCTAGATTCAGATTTTCTCTAGCTTTATCGTGGTCTTTGCTTCAGCTCTATCATTGTCCTCTATGTTGCTGGGTAGCACAGGTTGCTAGGCCCCACTTCAAAGCTTCTATGTCTACAGTAATAATAGTCGTGGTCAAAAGTAAGATTGAGTAATAGATAGGGTGGACTAACCCTTCCTCACCCATTTATTTTTTTATAAGCATAGACTAACCTATGCCAGTGTCTCAACCCGTTTAAACCCGTTTTGACTCTAATGGGTATAGATAACCTGTTTATTAAAAATAAAAATATTTTTTTATTTAAACACATTTAAAATTATAATAACAATAAAAATAAAATAACAATAGTACACACATTATATGATTATTTATCCTAAAATCTGAAAATAAAATATCATAACAATAACTAGAAATTTATAACTACACAGTCCACAATTCTCATATAATATAATTATTCATAATTTTAATTATTCAATTGGATTATGATTATACATTATCTACATTATATTTAATTGTGATGATTGTAAATAGAACTATCTTTACCTCTATAAAATAAATTTAAAAAATTATATTAGTATATAATAAAAAAAATTAAATAAATATAATATAATAAATTAATAAAAAATATATAGGCAAGTTATGAGCTACCTAATGGTCAACCTGAAATTCGTCTATATATTTTACTATTTAAATTTATTTAAATTCACTTATTATAGATCTATTTTAGATAAATTTAAATAAATAAAATAATATGTTACAGACAAACACACTAGTTATGGTTCCTTACTCACCCTTAGGCGAAAGAACGAATGTCAAGCATCAAGGAAGACAAAAATAAAGAAGCAGCAGAGGCTAGACGAACAGTGGAAGAAGATAGGTGTAGAGATGAGAGTGGAAAAAGAGGAAAGGAAAAAGTAGAGGCGTGGTTTGTAGTCTGACGAGTGACGAGTAATGATTTTATTTTTAACTTATCTCATATTTTTTTAATAATTTATTAACTATAAAATTTATCTTAATAATAATTAATCAAATACTTATCTATTTAAAATTATTTTTTTTATAAACTATTTTCTAAAAATTATTAAAAAATTATTCTTTTTAAAAATCATTTTTCAAAATCCTATTTAAATATGCCCTTTATGTGTGATGGGAAAATGCATCTAATTCTCACGATTTTCCTCGCTGGGCTCAAATACATATATTACGTTGTGTCTAGTTATATATTAAATTGTTAATTTTTAAATAATATATTATTATAAATCAGTTTATATTCTTTAATTTATATGTAATTAAGATATTAAATTACTTTATATTAGTTTTAATATTTTTTTTAAAATATAAGTATCTTCTTATTAGAGATAATAATATTCGATAAACTATTAAGTATTAAGTATCAAGTATAAATATTTTTTTAATAGAAATTTAATTTCTTTTTGTTACAAAATCTTTAGAAATGGGTTGGGTTTACCTATGATCCAATAGTAGAGTAAAGTCTCCCTTCCCCCTAGACAATATTAATATCGGGTAGAACGAATAGTCTATTACTCTCAGGCATAAATCTAGACACCCAGGAGTTAGGATATCTCTCTAAATATTATGATTGAAACTATAATAAAGTAGTACTCTCTAGATATCAAACACGCTTTAAATAGATGTTTTAATTTTAATATTTTTTGGGTATAATTTTTTTTTTTTTGTTAATTCAGTTCACTAGAGCTTTACCTTGATTATATTTAGATATGATCCGCGTCATGTACCTGATTATGATAAATGAGTTTTTTAATAAGAATTTTTTATATATATTAAAATTTAAACTAAATATTTTATTTAAGCAATAACAATTCGTTTACCACTCATTAAGCTACTAGAGATTAGCTTCTTCGGCTGTAAAACCTTAGAAGAATAAGGCCCAAGTTCGGGCCCATTTGTTTTTATGACTTGATCCTTTTTGTCTAGCCCAGCTTGGACCCCATCTCTGTCTGACTCAAGATATTCGCCCGAAAACCCTACTGAACGGATAGGATTCGCTCAAAAACCCTAGTTATACATATACCCGTCCCCAAATTCTTGGCCACCCTCCTACGAAAAAAGAGCAGCTGCGCAACCCCCCATCACTTGAAGCAAGTATGTATTCTCTTTTAGCAGTCTCATGTCAATTTCTTGCTGATTTGCGCTTTAAAAAGATTCTGGTAATTTGTATTACTTACAATAGTTTGCGCTAATTTATATTCGAGCCAGAGATGAAGGTAATAGCTGCGTATTTGCTGGCTGTATTGGGAGGGAATTCAGCCCCTACCGCAGACAATCTGAAGCGCATCCTTAGCTCAGGTGAACAATCCTTTATTTTATTTTTGTTCTATCTTCTCTACATTACATTTGTTTCACCCTTATTCAAGTTCTGGAGTTGTTATCTATTCTACTTTTATTTTACTGTTGATTAATTGTTGCCTGGTGGTTGTAGTTAAGATTTGAACCATAGAACTCTTAACTTCGTCTGTAGTATTAGTCAATTGTTTAGTATACAAACAATATCACACTTTTTGAGGCGAATTGGCAGAGGAATAAGTTCCTGCATTTGTATAATTGAGTGGAATATGTGGCAGCGGCCATTAGAGTAAATGATTTCAAATACTATAATTATTTTCTAAAATTTTAACGAAGTTATTTAAGAGGCCACTCTTCAAAAATTTGCAAGTTGCCTGAAACAATCTAGTTGTAGCTCTGGCGAATTTAGATCTCTTTGAAGTTAATCTGCCCCTGGATTTGATAGAGAATGTGATAATGATACAAATGGGGGGAGGGGGTGCGTGGAGTACACTTACTTTCCATCCCATTTTTTTTTACCCTTCACAAGCTTCTAATTTTAGAAGATTAAGTTCCAAATAGTTTTATTACTACTACAACGTAAAACATACGTCATTTAGGTCCTTAGATGTAATTTTCCCCAGTTACGCACACACAAGTTTCACATTGTTAATTTTATGGAAAGAAATAATGTTTTATTGTTGGCTGGGTGGTCCTTTAAACTCTAACTGCAAAGCAAGTAACTTCTGAATTTACAGTTTTTTCAAAGTTTCAGTGAGTGACTTGCCAAAGAGGATGATAGGTTCTTCATGTTTGTTTTATGATTTACAGTTGGAGCTGAGATTGATGATGAAAGGATCGAGTTGCTTTTTTCTGAAGTCAATGGTAAAGACATCACGGAGCTAATTGCTAGCGGAAGAGAGAAGTTGGCTTCAGTACCCGGTGGCGGTGGTGCAGTTGCAGTTGCTGCTGCACCTGCAGCTGGTGCTGCTGCACCTGCTGCCGAGGCTAAGGAAGAAAAGAAGGTGGAAGAGAAGGAGGAGTCCGATGATGTAAGCTCTAAATTTGTGCATTTGATTTGGTTTTTTATTGATTACGCACTTCCCTGTCAATGATATATATTATTGATTTCCTTACTTCTGTGTTTTTCAAACTACAGGACATGGGTTTTAGTTTATTCGACTAAAAGGGCTTGACTGCTTCCTTCATCAGAGGGGTATGCCATTCTGGTCACGAGCTTAGTTCAACCTCAGTTTTTGTTATTGCAGGGGCATATTGAGTTAGGTTTTGCATATTCTGTTGAGACATTGTAATATCAAACAAGTTGACATTATTATCAATATTTTGAATTTATTATCTTGAGTATTGGTTGTTAAATTTGGTGTATTATACTCCTGAGATTGATAGAAAATGAAGTATATATCAGTAACCGATTACCAATTAAAGGTGTGTTTTTTAATGAACAAGAGCATACATTATTTAGCTACATGTGTTACATATATGTATGTGTTTAGTTAGTCACTAAATCTTTCAAGAGATTTTAGCCTAAATTTTGATTTAGAAAAATTTTAAAATAACAATTATATTTGTTTAAAAAATTTATACATCATATTATAGTTTAAAACTATCAATTTAAATAAGATTTTAAGAATAATTTTTAAAATAGTAAAAATTTATAAAATATTTAATTATTATTTTAGTCATAATTTTTTTCATCTTTCTTCTCTTCAGTCATCATCATAAAAATGGTTCATCTTTTGTCGATCATTGGAACCTGACTTTTGTCACTGTCATTTGTGTCTTATGGAGGTGGTTGTTTTCTGTGGTTTATAGGCTTATAGCATCATCGTTGAAGCTTCTTTTGCCATCGCTGAAGGTTTGACGTCGTTGAAGCTTTCGTACTAGGCAGCCCATTAACCCAATTAACTCCACTCCCTCCTTTCCTTTTTTTTTTTTTGGTACAAATTTTTTTGAAAAGGGGTTAGGCACACCCACGATCCAAGGACAGGACAAAGTCTCCCTTCCTCTTAGGCAATACCAATGTCGGGCAGGGCGAGCTATCTATTACCCTCAGGCGTAAACCTAAGCACCCAAGAGCTAGGATGCCTCCGTAAGCGCCGCGACTGGAATCACAATAAAGTAGTACTCCCCAGGGTTCGTACACACTCCAAATGGTAGTATGTCTCACTCCCTCCTTTCCTTCTTCACTTGCCCCTTGCCAAATCTGTTACCTCTCCTCCTCTAAGCCTTTTTTTTTGTCGTTTCTTTTGTATTTTCAATTTTTTTTTTCATTTTTGTTTTTGAAGAGTACCCATTAAATAGAAGATAGTTCCTTTTTTTAATTGGAACATTGTTGTATACTGGTTGTAATAGCATATTTTAATATTGTACAAATATTTTTATTCAAAAATTTCTATATGTAACTCATTTCTAATTGAAATGCCAATGTATGTTTGCTTTTCTTCTCAAGAGTATCATATTTCTAGTGCTATTTATAAATTATTTGTAATATATTTTATCAAAATTAGGAAAAATCTGAGATATTATTAACTCTCTCTTAAATTTAAAGAGTTAATTTATATATAGCCAAAACATATATACTTTTTTCTAATTTTAATTATAAGTCATTTTTAAAATATTTTTGTATTAATTATAATTTTTTATTTAACTAATAATATAATATTTTTTGAGACTATATACAACCTCAACCAATATTTTGTTATTGATGTATTAATTGCAATTTTAAATAGATCTATAAATTACAAATTTGCAATTTTCTCTTTTTCTCCTTTTTTTTTAATTGCTATTTTAATCTTATACCGCAACTGTCACGAAACTTAAATTTTCACTTTAGTAAGTGTCACGATTGATATGTAAATTTGAATAAAAAATAATCCTCTCAATCTTAAATATAAAAGTTAAATAAAAAATTATATTTTAATATTAAATATAATACCTTAATCTAATTTGTCTCTTAAAATTATAACTCTCTCCTTAAATTATCCCTATATTTAGTAGTTTAAAAGTACATGAATCAAATTAAATACCGTATTTTAGATTAACTAATACATAATATTACAATATCTTATTACAACAATATATTTAGCAAATATCCCAATTAGAAAGAAAAGGAACTGTCTTCTATTATAAGCTGGTTAATGGGTACTCTTCAGAAACAAAAATGAAAAAAATTGAAAAAAATAAAGCGACCAAAAAAAAAACAAGAAGAAGCTTAGAAGAGGAGAGAGGGCAAGTGAAGAAGGAAAGGAGGAAATGGAGTATGCAGATTGGGTTAATTGTATTTCCAGAGGAGAAATCCAAGTACGTGGGTGAATAGGGGAGAAAGTGAAGTTCGTTCTTAGTGACATCGATTTCACTTTTTTTAATTTTGTTTGTAAAAATTAAATATTATCAGTGTGGTTAGGGGTGTGTTTAGATTAACTTTTGGAAAATAAATTGTGGGAAGAATATATTTTAAAGAATAAATTTTATAAAAAATAAATTTTAGAAAAAAGGCGATTCTAAAAATTAGAGATATTTGGATGATTAATAGTAGAATCATTTTTCCATAAATAATTTATTAAAGAGGACATAAACTAATATCATAATTATATAAAGAATAAATTTAATTTAAAATTTTTTTATTTAAATGATTAAAAAATAATATTATACATATGTATTTCATCAAGATAAAAATTTATAATATTTATTTAAATTTTAATTTTTTTACATTAAAATAATATTTTTTAATTTAATTTGTGTTGATAATTTAAAAATTTATAACATTTATAAAAGTCTCCATTTAAAACATAACAATTTCTAGAATTTTGTTTTCACGAGAGATTTCTAGAACTTTTTTTTTTAGATTTTCCCATATTATTACAAGTTTATAGCCCCTTTTAAGATAAGAAAATATTTATCACATGCACGCATCCACATTCTGCCCTTTTTGTCTTTTCCCTTCAACAAGTTACAGTTCCCTATTTCCTCCCTTGTACTACTTGCTCAGTAGCTGCTGAATGCCCAATTAATAAAAACTATAGTTTCGAGTCTCAAAGTTGATTTTTTTAAAAAAAATAATATTTAACTTATATATGCTCAAACTATAATTTTATTAAAGAATCTATTTCTAAAATCTATTGTTAAATACACACTAGATTGTCTTTAAACCTACGTTTTAAATTTAAATTTAGATAAAATTTAAGTTTTAAATTTTTTTAAAATAGATAGCTATATTTATTCAAAAGGGTTTTTAGACTAAATTATAGTTTAAAATAAAAATTTTAGATAAACTGGTCAAAATAGCTTATAGAATAATAAAAGAGCTTATGGACTAATCAATTATCATAGTACCCATATTTTTTTATACCCTCTCTCATCTCTCTTCTACACCCTATATCATATATTTTCTATATCATCTCTCCTCTCTCATCTCTCTTTTACATTATTTTTCATCTCTCTTCTACACTATCTTTCCTCTCTTATTTCTCATCTCTCATATATTATTTCTCTTCTCTCCTATATTTAATAATTATACATTTTTTTATAATTTATTAATAATAAAAGTACTTTTAGAAATAATTACCTAAATACTTATTTATTTAAAATTATTTTTTTACATAAAATCTTTTTTTAGAAATCCTTTTTTAAAATCTATCTAAATTTTTTTTTTATAAATTATTTTCTAAAATATTATCCAGGCCTATGTGTAATAGGATGATGTGACAAGGAGAAGGCAAAGTGTGCTCAGGTTGAACGCCTTCCTTGTAAATTTAAAATTGTTCTTTTGGCCTTATAACTTTTAAGTATGGTACTTGGTAAATATTTTTCAATATATACAGTATGTTTATGGATTTTTTTTATAGAAATAGAAATAGAAATAGAAATAAAATTAAATTAAAAATTTATTTAATAGGATAAAAATAAATATAAATTTAATATATATATTTTTTTATAATTGAGGGTAAAATGATCCAAAAAAAATTTATAATTTGAAAATAGTTAAAGTTATTTATAAATTTTATAATTTTAAGTAAAATAATTTAAAATATGTTATTTTTATTTCCATTATTCTATTTTTTAATTTTTTATATAACTAAAATAATTTTAAATAATATAAAAAATAAAAATAACTTCTATTATAATTAATAAATAAATAAAGTAAAAAAATTTATTTTTAGTACATTTGGGTAATATTTTTCGCTATTTGTAGTATAACAGTAAAAACCGCGTTACTTAGCTCTGGCTTCATATCCTTTTTTGTGTTTGCCAAGCCCAACTTGCCATCCATGAGCAACGGTCGAGCTCCGCTTGGCATTTTGCTTCCTATCTAATTTCTTTTCAATTCGCGCAGTTACCTTGGTAATCTACACCATTAATCAGTATGCTTAATTGAATGTATTAACCATGCAAAACGTAGAACTTCAACATTTTTTGCACGCTTGTCTGTCCTGTTTGGCTTCGCTTTTTCTGTGGCCTGTGAATCAAAGATCCCGTATATCAATTTTTTTTTAACTGACTAGTAATAGATATATAATTTTAGGATTCATAACTGTTTTTTCTAATATAAATATTTTTTAAAAAATTGAGCTAAGATCCAAAGAAATCTAATAAAAGTTATTAATTTTATATTAATAATTTTATGTATCAATTGGTTTCAGGCAAAAAATTGTGTTCAATAAAACAAAAACCTCCGTTGCCCAGGCCCAACCCAAGAAAATATAGCCAGAAAGGCTATTTCAATAGCGGCATCCAAAATGCACCGGGAATCCCGGACAAATGCACAGGTCAAATCTTTTAGTATCTTTAACAAACAAACAGTCTTTATTTTCCGGGAAAATTAGTATAAGAAACTAAAGAAAGAATATAATAACCATAAAATTTTATAAGTAAATAACATGTAATGACAAATTTAAGTGTATGAATTGACAAAAGGTCTAGGATTGCTTATTTCTTCTCAGATTTTTTAGGGCTTGTTTGGATAAGTTTTTTTAAAATAACTAACAGAAAAAAAAAAGTTTATTAACAACTTTTAGAAAATAGTTTTTAAAGAATAACTAATGAAAAAAATGGTTCTAAATAAATAAATATTTAGATGATTATTACCAGAAAAAAATTATAATTGATAAATTACTAAAAAATATATGAGAAGGACAAGAAATTACTGATCTTATTTTGTGCACACCTTCATCTTCTTCTACCTATGCGATATACTATATACTTTTTTTAACATCTTCCATATTTTCTCTCTCTCCACGTCCAGCGTCTCAACACATCCACTATAGACTAGCTCCTCTGCGACAACTAGCTCCTCCTATGTCGACTGGCCAAGCAACGGTGACAACTACTAAAGACCAACAACGACAAACTCTATTCAGCAACTACAGAAGGACGGCAACAGAAGATTGGCTGTGAGTTGCAGAGGATGACGATAGAGAAGGCATTTGCTTGCAAATGACTAGATCGACAGTGGATAGAAGACGACAGGAGAGAGGGAAGAGAAGAGAGAGGAGAGAGAGAGATGAAATAGTGTGTGAAGAAAATATGGATAAAATATTAATTGGATAGTCCATAATCTATTTTACTATTTTAGAAGTTATTCTTAGTAACTTATACAAAACTTCAGTTTTAAACCATAGTTTAGTTCAAAAATCTATTTGAATAAATATAACTAGTTGTTTTAAAATTTTTCTAGGTCAAAGTTTAGGTCATATGCCATTTTAAAACCTAGGTTTTCTTGCAACTCAAACAAGCACTTAGTAATTGCATTTCTTTTATAGGACCTTATAGCATTTTTTTTTCTATAGTAGGAATGATGTTATTACTATTTATTGATGTCCTTGTTATATTCCAAATTCGAGTGCCTCATTTTTCAAACATCTTATTAAAGAAACTGAAAATAATAGGATTTTTCATGGCGAAGGCAATTTTGAAGTTAGTTTGAGGGTGACGGTGCAGGTGTCCTAAATGAAAGGTACAAATAATGGGTGGGCATATTGGTGGGAGCAGATGATGAGTAGTTCAGATTGAAGAGCAATAAAAAACAAAGTACAGTTGGTTGAAAGATGAGAGAAGAAGGAAAACGGTTAGGAAGGAGAAGTTAAGAGAGCGACGACGTCTCACAAAACTCAGAAGCTAGTGAGTACAAGAGAGTCCCACAATTACGTGGTACACCCTACTAATCACGTGGTGCCATGCATGTTCTTTGCATATAAATACGCCTCAACGACATGGCTCGTCCATCGTTTCCACGCGGGTGCCACCGCCTCTCAAAGTCAATTTCATTCGTTTATACCTTTCCTCGTCTTATCCCCTTATCTCCCTTGTCCCCCTCTTTGACCCTCTGCATTTGGATCTCACTCTCCGCCTCCATAAAATCTCCCACACAACACAACAAAATCGTTAACGTACATTGTGTGCAACTGCAAAACTTTTGTCCCACCAGGATTAGATATAATAAAAACAATTAGTTCTGCATAACATACTAAACCAATATTTAAATATCCACTAAAAGAAGTGTCTACTTTTATAGTCCGATATTGTTTAAAATAATATTATTTCTAATAAATATATATATATATTTAATATCTTTAACATAGAAATTGACGGTTAGGTTATAATATAATAAACTATTAATGTTCGAATATAACTGAGAGAAGTGTTCATATTCAGTACATGATAATGTTTATAATTTGATTATATCTAATAAGAGAAATATCTATATTTAGAGAAAAAAAAAGACAATTGTTAACGTAGATTGTGTGCAACTGCAACACTACATGTTAGATTTCACAAACTAATCGATATCCCTTTTCAAGGTGGCAATACTACCGGACACCATCATTTTAATTTGATGCCGTTAATTACACACAAACTGGCATGGATTATATGAATTTGATCTTAGTCATTTTTCTTTAATGTGTGACGATTGCTTGAACTTTGATGGAAGGACAAGGCAGAAATGTAAAGGAAGGGAAAATATTAAATTTTGTGCAACTGTCTTACTAGCTAACTTGCATTGTTCGTTATTATATATCAGTAATAATCAATAGGAGTCTGGGGACAACTCTCATCTGATACAGCTTCTTTAGTATAAGGTGGGGGCACAAATGGTGGAGGGGTACACCTCAACAATGCCCAGTTCACGCCTTGGAAAAAAGGGTGGCGCTTTATCGCCGACGAACCCATATTCGACCCCAACCGCCTCGTCGGGTCCTTCACCAATAACTGTGAGATAAGATCCCTCGCCGTGGCCGGCACGGCGGGTTCTTTTGGGAACTCGAGGGCTCGAGCCACGATGTTAGCTAGGGTTAGCTCGTTGTCCAGTCCCCTAAACGGCGTCACCCCGTAAAACAGTTCAAATATAAATATTCCCAACGTCCACCAGTCCACCGCGCTGCCGTGTCCCTCGCCAGACACTATCTCCGGCGCCAAGTACTCGTGGGTCCCAACGAATGACATGGACCGCACGTCAATGGGCTCGGCCACAAACTCAGGCCCATTACGCAGGTTTTGCTTCTTCTTGCGCTTGCGTTTTGAGTGCAAGCACGATACAGCGGGAACTATACAGTTCGGAAGTATGCATGAAGAGGAAGCAAAAGGAGGAGGATCAACGTGGAAATCCTTATTCTGTGGGACCGCAGAAGGAGCCGGGTTTTGTTCAGAAATGATCTGAGCCGTTGATGTGGAATCGTCGCCTTTTAACGATAGGTCAAAGTCGGTGAGCATGATATGACCGTCAGATCGAACTAACACGTTCTCCGGCTTGAGATCACGATACACTATCCCCAGCATATGAAGGTATTCTAGAGCTACCACCACCTCTGACGCATAAAAGCTGCAATAAGGCCATGAAAAAGAGTAAATGAATCTAATCTAGAACAATATAAAACATAAAAATAATTAAAAATATCATCTTATTCATAACACATCAATAATAAAAATACTCTTTTTTTTTAATTCTTCATGATGCTAAATAACTTTCGTCTTGGAGATCGAGAAGTATATGTTTAATATAAGCCCCGGAGAACACGGGATGTGAGTCAATGCGGGACTTCAATCCACGCACGTTGTGCAGATCGTTAAAACGACAACATTTGGGCTCTATATTGTGGCTGTTATGTTTTTGATTTTATCTACCACCATTTGGTATATTTTCTAAACCATATTATCATGTATTTAACCAATCAATTATTTTAATTTTATGATTCATGGCTATTCCTCATAATATAGATATATTTTATAGGAGAGCTAAAAAGATTTAGCAAGATCTTGTTAGCGTTGGTCTATATTGTAGCTTCTGCTAGGGGTGTGTATGGGTAGGGCAGGGCAATTCTTCGCCCGGTGCCCTGCCCAAAAAAAGCATGGGCTACATTTTGTAGCCCGATGCCTAAACTTAACAGATAAAAGCCCTAACGATTTTGGGCTGGATTTGTGAGGGCTGGGCATGGGCGGCTGAACATAACCAAGTCGGGGTATCATGTTCATGTTGTGAAAAAACTCTATAACTATAAACTTCTAAAATAATACAATATTCATATGTCTTCAAGAGTTAAATAATTTCTATAATCTACTAAGAATAAGACAACAAAAAGATAATAATTAAAGTCTTGAAATCCATTGCATATAATTTTTTTTTTTGAAATCTACGTAGTTTGTATCAATTTCTCTAATGTTGACAAAGATGAAGCGTATAAAAAAAATAAAATAAACAAGTATAATTTGTCATGTAATCATATGATGATTAGTAAAGTTAAAAAAAAAAGAAAAGATTAATATAGTTATAAATATTAAAATATACAACTTATCTACTTAACTACTCATATTAATAAAATGACCCTCTAGTCACCAATAGTTATCATATTATCCCTTCTAAGTGTAGTATATAGGGAAAAAAGTTAAAAAAATAAAAGAAATTGGGTGTTCATAGGTAGGGCAAGGTGAGCTTTATGCACACCCCTAGCATCCAAAAACGATTTTGTTGTTTCTAATTATTGGAGCAATAGTAGCGAGTCAACAAGGAGTCAAGGAGAGGGCTTCATTTCAGTATTTTTCACTTTTCACAAGCTGGGGTCCTTGACCCCCTTTTTCTATATTATCAACTGTTATTTGACAATTTTTCTATATCTTATTATTAAATATCTAAGTAATCAACTATTCTATTTTTAAGATTTGTGACTATCTCTCTTAACACAAATATTTTTCTTAGACTTAAATTTATGAACTAGAGAAATTTAATAGGACTTTACACTAATATACCATCTTTGTGCTGGTTTATATTGTAGCTTCTACCTCCTCTGGATCCAAAAAACGATTTTGTTGTTTTCTAATTATTGGAGAAGAAGTAGCGAGTCAACATGGAGTCATGGAGCTGGGTTTCATTTTTCAGTATTTTTAACTTTTCACTGCTTTTAATATGCAGAAAGAAAAAAAAGGAAGCACATGGAGCCTTTCAACCCCCAATTAAAATGATGATGCAGGTAAGATGAAAGCCAAAATGTCACCGTTTTGACGACATGCACACTGTGCGTGGATCAACGCCACGCAAAGGATCCACGTCCGATAAGACGGTACTTTGGGGGAAAAAAACACAAGTGTATCGTATAATCATTTATTCATAAAGAACAGTCACAAGCTGTGGTCTTTGTTTTTTGTGGCAGACAAACTGTGCTCTTTATAAATATAGAATCATAAGTAAAAGGGAGGGGAAGGTACACGTGTAATTCGGGGATTGGATAGGAATAATCATGGCCTACATTTGGAGAGAAGTCAATAATGCAGACGATTATTTTGTAGAGATCATGACACACACACACACGAGTCAAGGTGTTTATTTATAATTAAGAATATTGGCCATTAATAATTATGCCAACCAAAGGGGTCATGGGACCAAAAACAAGGATGTGTTAACCTTACATTATAGTTTAAGGGCAACATGACCTACTTTAATGATTCCCCAATCGATAGCAATCTCTTTATATGTTTTTTTTTCCAAAGTTGGATGCATTTTTAATTATATCACTAAAAATTTAAATTGTATCACTCTATTTTGTATTTCATAACAGGTGTACGTGGCTAATTATATGTTCTATATAATAATATATATATTGATTTTATGTTTTAATTATTTAAATGGAGAATGATAGTTAGGTTTGAAAAGAGATCATGAATGACACTTAAGTCCCTAACGAAATTTTCTGAAAAATAAGTTGTGAATAGCAATTCAAGTAATTATAAATTCAGGAGTCTCAATTATATATGATGCATTTAAGTTTCAAATCTAATTATCAGTTTGCAAGTGTTTGAATAAACATTTACAACTCATTTTTTTTTCAAAAAAAAATATTTGAGACCTAATTATCACTAATTCGACCTTATGTGGCTTGAAGGGCCTTGTTTAAAGGTATATACTTTTAAGCATATAAAAGGTTTGATCCAATCTTAAATATAAGAGTTAAATAAGATAATAATTACTTTAATTCTAAATATATGATCTCAATCTACTCTTTATAAGTTTTTTCCCAAAGTATTTAGTATTCATATGGATTACACATATTAAAGTAACTAAAAAATGAATAAGTAGTTCCTATACAGATGATTAAAGTGAAATATTTAGTGAAATCAAGACAAATTTATCTAATATTATATTAAAAACCAGAGGTAATAGGATTCTTTATTTAGATTTGATTTCTCTTTCTATCTAAAAGCCCGTTTGGTTTAATTTTTAGAAAAGAAATTATAAAAAAATTTGATTTAAAAGTAATCATGAACAATAGTTTCTAAATGAGAGCTTTGGAAGAAAAATATTCTAAAAAAAATAAGTATTTGGATTGGTATTATTAGAAAAAAATTTGTAAATAGATTATCAGAAAGAGTATAGAGAAAAATGATAAAGAAAAAAAGATAAAAATAGTGCCTAAAAATCTTTTTCTCTATCTAAAAGATAACCTCACAAGCTTATCTAAAATTATAATTTTAAAATATAGTTTAGTCTAATTTTTTTTAATTATTTAGTAGTTGTCAGTTTAATTTTTGACTTAAACTATAATTTAGGGAGTAGCTAAAGAGGACACTAAAAATATGTTTTTATGTCTACACTAATAACAAGTTTGTCTTTGTAGGACAAGAAACATTGTTATAGACTCTGAATTTGCCTAGTATAAAGTAATATCTATGGGGCAGTATTATTCTGAAAGAACAGACAACATGTCAATATCTCTGCCACGTACATATGTCCACGAAAAGCTATTTTCTAAAAAAAGCTATTTTCCATATAAAACGAGCAAGTAATGCCAATAATATGCCTGGGGAGAAAATGACTCTTCAACCAAAGATGGGATCCTTATTTCAAAATAATATCTCCTATTATATATCATGTTCTCTGACCGAGCATGATCTTAAAAACCCAGCTTTTACTTTTATGTTTGACCTTAGTTACCATTCATATCAAAGAGAAAAATATATTATAAAATCACACACAATATATATATATATATATATATATATATATATATGCCGTCCCTGGAATTTAATTTTCCTGAAGAGCCTCGAAGTAAAGAGACAAGCTATGAACATATATTTCCTTTGTATCTCACAAAGGAATTAACCAGGGAAAAGCAAGACTAAAGACTTGGTCACGTCAAAGAATTATAATTAAAAAATAGAAAAATAAAATAAAAAGAGCAGGACATGCATCTTCCAATAAGGGAACATTACGAAATTAACAACCACTTTAAATTTAAATACAACATAAAGCCAGAATTCCCGCAAAAATTTGTGGGATCAAATCATAAACTATTTGAATGGTTGGTTTCCCCTTGTGATCCCCCGAGTGTCATCCACAGATTCATAGCTCTCAAGGTATCCAAAAACCTACCAAACAGCTAACAAATTTTCTAATCTCTCACTATTAAGACTAGCTTAATTATGTTGTTAAATCATAAAATCTGCTAATCAACTTGGGAAACCAACAAGATACAATCATTCGACACTCAAGAAGCCTACCCTAGTGAATATCTGACCTAAGAAGGCTTCATGTTGACTTTTGACTTTATAAATCCTATTTAAAATACTGCCTATGCTAAATATGAGTAACTCAGATTCATCATATCACAAAGAATTAACTCTTCTCACTCATACTTTTGATTTTTAACATTAGTATTGATTTACTTACCTATAACATTTGTGGCCTTAATCAACGGTACGTCAACGGGCACATCCTATAATTATTTGCACCGCACGTGGTGGTTCAGTCCCAGGTGGTGGAATCAATCCAACAGTTACATAAGAGTTACAACTCACTGACGGCATTGGCCACGTTTAAAAATGTTACTGGTTCTAACCTTTGAAAGGCCATCTTAATTGGCTCATTCACCTCTCTGAACTAGATATTCGGCTGATAGGGAAGTAACCGTGTGGGTCATCACATAATTACCTTATCAATCCACTGCCTTAACTAACGTACTAGCTAAAGCCCATCAATGTGCATGCGTTTGTTATCCTGGATCCACTTACGACGTCGTTTCCGATCCTAACTACCAAATGTTCCGGAGATGTGTTCCAGTGCAAGCCTAACGGAAAAGGCAAACGGCTAAAGAGATGGCGATAACGAGTCGGCTCCACATCTGACAGGGCATCAGCTCCGGCCAGATGTTGGGGCGTGCCTAGTATCTATCGTTTTCATGGGCATGCTAATGGTTATTAACACCCACGAGATGGCGCGGAGGTAGGAACGCCCGTAACCGATCCATCTCCGCTGATTTCGTTCCAACCCGAGAAAACTCCGATGGCAGGATCGAGTTCGAAATAATTTTAAAAAAATATATATAAAGTGAAATTATTTCAGCGAAGTGTATGTGCTAAAGTGCGCACCTGACGGCGGATTCATGGAAGCGCTTGTTGGGCTTTCGTTGTCGGAGCACGTGCAAATCACCGCCGGGGCAGAACTCGGTTAAGAGGCAGATCCATCTCTGCGCGTCAATGGTCTCGTAGAGAGTGGGAAGAAACGGGTGGTCCAGCAATTCGAGAATTTCCCTTTCTGTCCTCGCCCTCCCTTCCTTGTTCCGACTAGCGAGCTCTTTCTTGTCCATCACTTTAGCTGCGAACAGCACGCAACCTTCCTCGCCGCCATTGCTGGTGTATTTGAGCTCTGCAAGGTAGACGGACCCTATATCGCCGGAGCCGAGCCGGTGGCTGAACCGGAGGTCTGAGGGGGCTACGCGGTGGCTCGGGGCCTCTGATCGGATCCGGTGGATGGCAGCCCAACAAGGGTCCGATGATGGCGCGTGGGGTTTAGTAGTGGAGGCGAGTGGGAGTGAAGCGAGGCGGGCAGAGGTTGAGTTAGTTAAGGTGGTTGATTCGGAGCCGGAGCTTGTGCTCCGTTTGATATCGGTGGCGGAGGTGGTGGAGGCGAAGCTGAGGCTATTGAGGTCGTCGGATAGTTCGTCGAGCCACGTCTCCATTGTGAATGACCGGAAGGGCGTCAGCGAGAGAGGAGAGATTATGGGGTTGGGGGGCTGCTTGGTTCAACTGTGAAGTGATGAGTTGAAACTTGGGAGAGGGAGCATTCTTTATTTTTAAAAGGTTGAGCAGCCTGAAAACGTGGCATACATAAATGTGGGGAAAACAACAACGATAAAATAAAATAAAAATAACGTGTGGGCTGAAAAAATGGGAAATTTAATGTGGTCGTTACTTTAATTAGCAAAATTTAATTCGTAAATTTAGCCTCTATATATGTCGTCCACCGAAAATGACAAATAAGAAAGTTCAAAGCATTTTGTTTCCCTGATGTACAAGACATTTTAGTGCCACAACAGAACACCGTAAAAATTTCACGCGGCTGACACAAGCCAGGTTGTATAACGTACGAGGTACTCTCTTTAGCATAAAATTAGATGGCTTTTTGAAGAAAAAAAATTAAAAAATTATTTAAAAATATTTATATTTATCTTCATTAAAATTAATTTTTTTAACTTATAAATTAATATATAATATAATAATATTTAATATATATTATAATTAAGTCATTTATTTAATTTTTTAATCTATTAAAAAAATTAATTGGGTTTTATAGTAAGGATATAAGAGTTAATTAATTTTTTAGTTAAATTAAGGAAACTAAATAAATAAGTTAATTATATCTAAATCTAAAATATCAAGATGAATTCATATTATATATTACATCTGGTCCTAATTATAAAAGCTATATAAGGGATTCACTTTAATCATAAATATAAAACCCTAATACATTTTGTTTCCTAAATTTATAATTTTTCTCTTAAAGTATTCCTATATAATTGCATATAGGTTAAGGAGTTTTTATAAAAGGATAGTTCTAGTGCACATGATAGTAGACGGTATTTTGGGAAAATCAATATATAATTATTACAAATAACTAATTTAATTAATTTCTTTAATCTACTCAAATTAGTTAAGTAAATCTTATATTAAAGACGAAAGGGAGTACTCCTTAATCTATCCAAATTAGTCAACTAACTATTATACTTCTTTCGATCATAATTATAAGAGCTAGTTAATTTTTTTAGGTAGATTAAATAAATCAAATAAATCGATTAATTATGATAAAATCTAACCCATTAAGATTAATTTATACTATATACTTCTCAATCTACTCAAATTAGTCCATTATATCTTATAATTACAACTGGATATAGTATTAGTTATCATTAATCAATTTATTTAGTATTATTAATTATCTAAACAATTAACTAATTTTTATATTAAGTAATTGTGATAGTATATTCATAAGAAATGGGCATGGTCATTGTACAACTTATGATGTATATTCTAGTAGCAGAAAGGTCTCTGCTAAAGAACAAAACGCAACATACTGTAATTATATGTGTGTGTGTGTGTGTGCATGCATGGTTTAACAAGTAGTACTAGTGATGAATTATTTAATCTCACAGTACCACTGGATGATTTAAGCAACTAAGGTGGACTAAGCGCAGACTATCACTAATCCAATTTTGTTTTGGTTCGCTTAGCAGTATTCGCTGTTATGTTGCTGTAGTAATTGATACGGACAAGCGAAGAGGGAGAAACAGCCAGTTGTCTAATGAATTTTGCATTGCTTGTTTTGTTCCTATGTCTTAAATGCCAACTACCGTGATGACTCCAAATTATTCAACAGTATGATAATCATCACCGTCCGTTAGTATAAGTGGAGACCGTAATGCAGGCACTCCACGTATTGCTAATCGTATCCACTTATTACGGTCAAGATGTTTCATATGATATGACGATGTAGTCATAACATTGGCATTTGCATACACTGGACCATAGTCTCCGGTTCCTACGTTATCATATCAAATGTTTGGAAGAGCCCTTTATGGAAGCACCAATTACTAGAAGCGATTTTTTATTTTCTTATTATATACAATTCTATTTGAGATATCCGATAGTAAAAATTTGAATATTGAACCTATTGGTACTAGAAGTCGATCTTGAAGGGAGAATATATCTTTCTACTTTGTGGGATATAAAAATTCAGGTGAACTGGTGGAAGCTCACTAATGATAGGGTATATCTCTAAGTTTAAAGATCACCTAGCAAAAATATTCTCATATAGATAATAATGTTTGAATTTACAACTTTATGTATCATAAATTGACTTATTACCAATTGTACCAATCATTGGCACGTTGCATATTTTTTTATGGTATAATCTAGATGATATATTTTAATCGATAGCTTAAAGATTAATTATTATGGTACTTAGAGATCACTGTTTCCCAACAAAGCCTGTTGCATCATTTTTATTCAGAGTCAGACCTAATGCATAGGTTTTGAGCCTTTTTTTTTTTATATAACAATTTTTAGAAAAATGTTAGGTTTATCCACAATCTAAAAGTATAGTGAAGTCTCATTTTCTCTTAAGTAATATTAATATTGGATAAGGCAAACTGTCTATTACTGTCAGATATAAATCTAAACACTCAAGAATTAGGATACCTCCTCAAGCGCTACGATTAGAACTATAATAAAGTAATACTCTCTAAAAAATCGAACACACTTTAAATAATTGTATACAAAGAAAGGAGACTTCATCCTAAAAGTAAAATTCTTAATTTATACCTAAAAGTAATAGATAACTCCCCTACCTAATATTAGTATCGTCTACAAAGAAATGAGACTTCATCCTAATCTTAGATCATGAGCGAATCTAACCCCTTTTTAAATATTTTTGTAACAAACAAAATATTAAAGTTTTATAACAAAAAATTTAAAGTTACAAGTCCATTTAGTTTAGCAATGAATAAATATAATTTCATATAATTGTAATTTTTAGAAGTTACATTAGTCAAAAGTAATATTGATTGATCATGATTTCTGTTTGGATAATTTTTTTTACAAGTGACTTTAATAATTTTAATTATGTTTAGATTTTTTTATTAAAATCACTTATAAATGTATAATTACCAAAAAAAAGATATAATTTTATAAAGTATTTAACATTTCATTATTATTGTTGTTGTTATTATTAAATATAATTCAATTAACTACATGAATATTTAAATATAATTTTATTTTAACATATCATTATTATAGGAAAGAAGCAGAAGGGTAAACATGAAAAAGTCTTATTGCTGAAACTCCATCGATATTATTCTAACTGTATAAGTTCATTTATACTAAAAAGTGTTGTAAGAGAATGAAATCATTAAAATTTAGAAAAATTACCCAAATAAGATAAGCGAATTTTATAATAAACTATTCTATAAATATTTGTATTTCTCTTTGTTTTAAAATAAATTTTTTAATTAAAAGTTAAAAAATGACAAAGCTAAGCTGTTTAATTTAAAAATAAATAAATAAAATTAGAGCAGCACGTGCCTCTGTACCCAATCCAAACGCCAGCCTTGACGCTGGATTAACGATGATGGGCCAAGATAATCAAGGGAATGAATCTCGGATGCCCATCAGAAAAATAATAAGGGTCGGGCATGCATCGGGTCGTGGAATAAACCAGACAAAATGTCTCGAGAGATCCTGATCCTTCTTCGGAACAACCCTAGGCTGTCCTCCTCCGATTTCACTCTGCCACAATCAGAGAGTCTTAGGTGTCTCGAGATCTTCGGCTTCATTCAGAGTATGCATCCTCTTATCTTCGTTACCAAGTTGCTTGAGTTTAACCAAGCGCTTTAACGGATATCATTTCTTCTCTGAAAATATCAATAAATGTTGTCATATTTCTCTAGGGTTAGTTGCTTTCAGTCGATTAATTTGACGGTACTTTGGAGATTTTCTCAGCTAAATAATCGAATACTCATTTCAATTTGGTTATATTTTTGTTGAATTTGATTTCTGGTTCTTGGGCTTTCCATCGTGCTTCCTTTAGTTTGATTAATTCTTTATCGGATTATGCCCTTTTGTCAAGTTGATCATTGTTTGCACATCTGTGTATATCTTACTTATTTCTCCTGCCAGTGCTCTATAGCAGCCGGACAGCCGGACCTCGTAACCTTGAATTATGGGTGGCCTATCCCTTGTCTTATTGCAGTTACAAATTTCTAATTATCTGATATAATTATGCTTGTTGTTTGTTCTGAATAAGGTATATCCATGGACCGACATCTATAAACTATGAAGTCAGGTGTAGTTGTCTGCCAAGGGTTAATTAGATGTAACATGACATTGGAGCTCGTAGCGTGAATATGGAGTTTATAGTTCTGCTTGTGTTATTTTTTACATTGATCATTGCCCGTTTTGATAAGTAGTTTGTCATTAACACCTGATATGATTTAAAGCATACATGTGAATGAACTTCAAATGCGCTTTTGATTTTTATTCCTAGAAGGATTGTTGATGAGGGTGCAGCAACATAGTCATGAATCATGCACATTAAATTTACTATTCAAGGTGTTTCTTGTATTAAACATCCTGCTAGTGTAGGAAACCTTGTTGCAGCGATTGTTCATTTGGTAAAAGGTATTTTTATTATTGCAAGTAACTAGTTTGTTTGATGCCAGAATAGTAGTAGCCTGCAGCACTATACATTTAAAGCTTTTGTAATATGCTGTGTTATTAATTATCCTCTTTTTTAATTATTTCTTTGGGTGTGATGTTGGAATTTCAAACAATGCCATATCAAGTTGAATAGCCTTTATGTTGAAATTCTGGATCAATGTGTAAGTTATTACTTCGGTGGCTTTTATGGTCCAAAATTATTGAACCATATGATAATTACTCATTCATTTCCGGCTGCATTTGGCAGTTCAAACATTTATTTAATTTGTTGTGTGCTAGAGAGTGAAGAAAGCTATGCATGATGCAAAATTTGCTTGTTTCCGTGTGTGTGGGGTTCTTCATGGAATGTAGAAATCATATTTTGGGATACCATTGTGTTACTGTTGTGCAGGATGACGGAACCACCCTTCAGACCACGTGAGCAACTTCTTGAGAAGCAAAGACATTTTCAGAACATACATAAGCACACCTACTTGAAAGGGCCATATGACAAGATCACCTCTGTCGCCATACCACTTGCATTGGCAGGAGCTTCACTCTATATGATTGTAAGTTTATAATTAGAATTTGATGCATGACCACTATTAGCCTTTGTCAAATATTGTTAATTATGAAATCTTTAATTTTGACTCTGTAGAAATATAACTTTTTAATACTATTTTTTTGACTGCTTTTGTTCAGGGACGAGGTATCTACAATATGTCGCTTGGAATAGGAAAGAAAGAATGAATGACTTGGTGATTTCTGCTGAGTGCTTGGCCTAGGCCTCAGACTAGTTCCTCAAATGAGACCTGTTTTTCTTTGCACACATGTTGGGTTTCTTACTAAATTTTGCCTTGTTGCAGACTTTGATCACTAATGGAAGTGTAAAACTTAAATTGATCCGTTTTTTTTAGTTAATTTGATGTTTTAATCAATTGACGGTTTAAATTGTGCAAAAAAAATTATATTACCATGCTATTTGTCGTTGGCATTTGTAGATAGTGATTTTATGATGAATGAACTGCATTCGTTCGTTTCAAAGCTTCTGGGGTATCAGCGGCCAATATGCGGGCTAGAGGTGGGAATTCGCGGGGCCTAACTCACCAACCTGTTATTTTATAGCGGGTTTGGTAACTTTTTTTCCTTTAAGCCTGCACTTGCGGCAGACTAACTGGTCAGGTTGGCAAGTTAGATCATTTTTATTTATTTAAATTATATTTTATTAATTTTAGAGTTTTAATTAAGTTAAATTTTACATTATATTTAATTTATACTAATTTTATCTTATTGAGTTATTTATATATATATTTTATTTTATTATTATTTTATTTGTAATAGATTTATCTACTGATAGTAATAAAGTTAAAGAAATAAATATTTTAATAATTTTAGATCATATTTTGAATTTAATTAATATTGATATATATAATTTTTTTTAAAATATATATGAAAATATTTTTTTAAAAAAAGATATATATAAATAATTTTTTTTAAAAAAAATAGCTGTCAATCCATCAGAGCTCAGGTTAGTATTTGGTATTATACAAATTTGCTTGGAAGCGGGTTAATTTATATCCGGTGAGTTGACTCATATTGTGGGCCACTAGTACTCTGACAGAGGTTCTCAAGCTTTTAGGAATAAAAAAAAAAATCCAGAATTTTTAATATCATCTGTTTGGTCCCTTCAAAAGGAAATAGAAGGAGTTATAGATTTTGTGACAATTATAGCGAGCGTTCAATTTATTGGGGTAGCACTTAGATTTTTTTTTATATAATGTGAACAATGTGCTTACGTTTCACTTCAAGGATTTGTAGAAATAACAAAATTTGATTGCGTGTAGAAAGTTCTCTTACCTTTCACCGCTGCTAAGAAAAATGAGAGATGTTGTCATGCAGAGATGAAGGAGAGTAAAGGAGAAAGGAGAAAGGAGAAAGGAGAAAGGAGGAATTGGTTAGGAAATCAGAGAATTATGCTATATATGGTACAAAGTGGGAATGATAACATATCAGCTGTCTCGAAAACCTGTTCTCTCAAGTATCATCATCAGGTGTATCATTAGTTATTAGCATACCGAATACACGAGTCTAACTTTCTCTTTCTCATATATTTTTTTTTGCTACAAAAATTGTTGAAAAATTGTTGAATTTTTTTATTATCTAAGAGCAGGGCAAAGCTTTTTTCTTTTTAGGCAATATTAATATTGAACAATGTGAACTATCAATTACTTTGATGCATAAATCCAAATATCTATAAGCTATGATGTTTCTCTAAACGTTACGATTGAAAATATAATAAAGCAAACTTCTCATAACTCTAAATGATTATGGGCTCGTTTGGATAAGATTTTAGAAATGAGCTTATAAAAAAAAGGGTTTTTGGGCAGCTTATAGAAAAGAGTTTTTGGAAAAGAGCTTATAAAAAAAGTGGTTTTGAATAAATAAGTGTTTGGATAGTTATTTCTAAAAGTACTTTTATTATTGATAAATTATGAAAAATGGTATAAGTATTAAATGAGAAGAGATGAGAGGAGAGAGGGTGTAAGGAAAGAAAAGAGAGATGGTGTAAGAAAAAGTAGGAGAGATGAGAGAGTGTATAAGAAAAGTAGAGGTAATATAGTGTGTTTGGAAAAAAATTTTCAAACTAGCTTATGAAAAAAACGGGATTATAGATAGCTTATGAAAAAGGGCTTTTCTAGAAAAACTTATAGAAAAAAAGTGATTTTGAATAAATGAGTGTTTGGATAGTTATTTGTAGAAGGGGTTTTATGAGTAGTAAATTACGAAAAAGGGTATGAGTATTAAATGAGGAAAAATAAGAGGAGAGAGGAGAGAGAGTGTAAGAAAGAAAAGAGAGAAAAAGTAGGAGAGAGGAGAGAGGGTGTAAGAAAAAGTAGGAGAGATGGTGTAAGAAAAAGTAAGGGTAATATAGTAATTGGTTAGTTCATAAGCTCTTTTACTGTTCCATAAGCTGCTTTGACCAGTTTATCTGAAACCTTGGTTTTAAACCATGGTTTAGTCTAAAAACCCGTTTGAACAAAAATTGTTGTTTGGTAAAAAATTTCCCCAAATCGAGGTTTGGGGCCAAAAGCCCTTTTTAAACCATGGTTTGGGGTGTTTCCAAACACACCCATAGTAATTGATTAGTTCATAAGCTCTTTTAGTGATCCATAAGCTACTCTGACCAGCTTATCTAAAATCTTAGTTTTAAACCATGATTTAATCTAAAAGTCTATTTGAACAAATATAGCTGTTTGTTTTAAAAATTCTTAAAACCTAGGTTTTGCCCAAACCCAAGTTTAAAACTTAGGTTTCGGCTTCATCCAAATAGGCCCTATGTTTTTACCTATTTATGAACCCATATATCTATCTCATTTCTGTTTTCAAGCAATATAGAAGACACTTTTTTTTGGAAAGGGGTTGGGCTCATCTACGATCTAAGGGTAGGGCGAAGTCTCTTTTTCTCCTAAGCGATATGAATGTCAGGCAGGGCGAATTGTCTATTACCTTTAGGTGTAAACCTAGACACCTAAAAGTTAGGATGTCTTCCTAACTATTGTGACTGAAACTATAATAAAATAATATTTCATAGGGATCGAAGACATTTTGTCTGTGGACTAGGCTATGGCTTAGCCCATTTCATCTGGTGACAAACTGGCTTTAGGCTTCAGCCCACATGTTTGACTTTCTGGGTATATTTTATTTTCGCTGTGCTACTTTTAGGTTTTTGATACAGGCATCATTGAAGTTGCTGGGGAGGATACAAACCAACCGAGTGAAGCGATTGAATTGTATCAAGAATGGAACTTTATATTGAAGTTGCTTGTGAGGATACAAACCAGCAAATGATGAATTGAATCAAATGCGTAGTTGCTGGCAATTATAACTACAAGCACATTCTTTGTTACCGAAAAAGAGGAATAGTTGAGAATAGCATCGAAGGAGTCAGCAGACACGAGAATCTTACTACCTGAGAACAACAAAACATGACCCACAACAAGCAATTATGAGAGCTGAGATTTTGGCGGCCATTGAAGTTCTCGCTCTCTCTGTTTTAGGCCAGTTTTTTATACCGGATGTGAGACCGTTTGATGAATTTAGTTGCAGGAGGAAAACACATTCAAACTCCAGGAAGCGGATTTATTGAAAAAAAAAAGAAAATATTTTATACTCTAAATTTTGAAAAGGATTACTCTTGATTATGTAAAAAACCAACTTGTGATTATCTAAACTTTAAAATATTTTTTCAGTAATTTTTTACATATCAATATTCTAAAATATTTTTTTAATAATACTCAATAAACTAAATTTATAGTGCTTATTGTGGTTGAGAAAAATACTTTTAAGGGAAAAATTATAAAAAAAAAGCTTTATAATTCATATATGTTGCTATTTGTGAGACAGCAGACATGGAGATAGAGTGCCGCTGTGTTTAACTTGCAGTATTTATTATTTATTGATAGTTAAATTTGAGAATTTGAATCTCTTTCTAAAGTTTGCTGTTATATCTCAATAACTTTACAGGTTAATGACACATAAATTTATTATAAATGAAAAATGATACGAGTTTAATTCTATTTATAATATCATATTATTAGTGTATAACCCTTTAATTAAAAGTTTGGTCTATATAAAGAAGATAAATTCTCTTTTTTGAAAATATTGAGAAAAAATTCTCTATTAAAAATTTTATTAATAAAAAAGACCTAATAAATTTTTATATATAGAAAAATGCCAATACTTTGCAATTCATATACACAAATAGTACTAATATTCTCATTGAAGTCATTCTCACCAAAAATATTTTTAATGGAAAATTTTATGTGTATATTTTTCGCTTTTTCTATCTAACAAAAAGTGAGTTTACTCCTAAAGCATTTAACAAACAAAACTAATTTTTTTTTAGCATTGCAAGAATTAGTTATTTTTTTAAATAGAAAAGTAATTATTTTAGGGAGTAGTACTAATCAGGGTGCCTAACCCACCATACCCTAATGGGGTAACAAATTCAATGCTCATTATCATCTACGGTGCCAAGCTAAATGCGTGCTAGCTTGTAAGTTGTAATCCATTTTGGGGTATTGAGATAATAATGGAGCCACCTCGTTTGGTGAGTTGTCAATTCAACAATTGAAGTTATTGAGTAAGGTTAATTCCAAGAGTACCATTTGCCATTTGGTGTAATGAAAGAAGTGCTCTTGGGATATGAGCTTCTAGAATTTGACTTGAAGCTGGCAAATGCTAAAAAAAAAAATATTTTAAAAAAATTCTAAACAAAATACTGTTTAAATTTTAAAATTCTAAATCAACAATTATTAAAAAATATATTATTATTTATTTTATAAGAATAATCAATAGTTTATAAAATATAATAAACAAACTGATTTAAAATTTTAAAATTCAATTAGTATTTTTTAAAGATTTTTCTAAATTTGGTTGATATAAAAGAAAATTATACAAACAAATGATTCACATTATCACCTAATATATAAAAAAAAAAGGTATGAGAAGGGCAGAACAAAAGCAAGAATTAAAAATAATTTTAAAAGAGAAATTAAAAAAAAAAACAAGTGTTGTTGTGCCATTGTATTTTGACAATGCGACGTGAAAATATATGTTATATATTTGCAAAGCTCCAACCTTTCAGAACTTTTAGGTAGTCATAAAATAAAAGATGAGGCAGGTAAGTAAAAAATTAGTTTTTTTTTTTTGGGTTTAAGAATTAAATCTTTTAGGCAGCCAAGGAAGACTGGGAATAACGAAGAAGAGTGTAAGAACAAAATGGGAAAATCGTCATTGCGGACGTCAAATTAATTAGGGATGGGATTATTAGTGTATTTGTTTATTCACTCAGTCAGTCGTCAATGCATTGACCATTCGTTTCAATATTCTAATAATTATAATCATTTTTTCCTTCCTCTTCTTCTTCCAATATCTCCAGTGCGCACTCGCAGGGCCATGTACCGTGTAATTGGAATTGTCAACTATTTTTTGTTATATAATTTTTTTTAAAAAATAGTTAAATTTATCCATAATCTAAAAATAAGATAAAATCTCATTTTTTTTTAGACAATACTAATATCGGGTAGGACGAACTATCTATTACTCTCAAATATAAATCTAAATATTTAAAAATTAGGATACCTTCCTAAATACTATGATTAAAATTATAATAAAATAATATTTTCTATAAATTAAATATATTTTAAATAATAGTATATTTTATTATTTTATTAATTAAGTATATAGAAAATAGGTTAAAGTGACGGAGCGGAATTTCTTCAGAATTGTCAACCTACATACCAAGAAATTTCGCTCCGTCACTTGAAAAGTGAAAAAAAAAGTTTACCCCTGTCCTTTTGCAGTCAAATAATTACTTTACAAGAAAGTTATATAAAATATTTATTTTTAATTTTAAATATAAAAATTTAATTTATTTATTCCTATCCTTTTTTGATACATGATTGAATTTTTGAAAATAAAAAATATTATCTAAATATAAAATTTAATTTATAATATAATTTATATTATAAACTGAGTATTATATTTATAACTTTATGAGTTTTTTTTTTGTCTCTATCTTTAAAAAATACCAATAATAAGTATTTTCCCACAAGATCTATGGAGATATATCAAGGTTTCAAATCCTCACGTGGGAAGAAAAAGAATCTTCATAATGTTTCGTAAACTTTTTGATCCTAAAATATTGTCAAACGAGTTAATAATAATCCACTATATATTGAACACGTGTTTAAGCGAATCAAAATAATTATCTTTTAAAAATTTAAATAAAAAATATTCAAGATAAGTCAGTAATAATTTTGACCTAAAATATTTAGTATAATAGTAGGCTAATTATATTATAAAATAAAAAAATATTTAAATTTTATCTTATTAAAAAAGACTTATAGAGATTATAAAATCTTGATCGGTATTAATAAGTTATTTAAATATTTAATAATATAATTTTTTTAAAAAAATATTGGATCACGGGGATTAAAGGATTATAAAAAGAAAGAGAGCAATAGAATAGTTTCGGACGTTGCCCTGTGGTCCACGATGGGTGCATGGCATGGCTTAATAGGATATTATATATTGTCTTTAAATAAATAGTACCATTAATTAATTCATTTGCTAATTATAATTAATGATTAATAAAGTTTCTGCAGATTCAACCAAACAAAGAAACCGTCCTCGTGGAATTCGCCCTGATGGCTATTAAAGCATCTTCCGTCTCGAAAATCATTTTGATCTTTTTTTTAAAAAACAATTTTAAAATATGGATGGATGTTGCCGTCATCCCTTCAATTAATTTCCTCCTAATTGCTTGTTGGATCTTCCTCCGCCATCTCTCTGGATAGGATATCCATAGCTGACTAAATACTTAAGATAGTAAAGTCATTTATCAACTCAATCAATGATTTGTTTGATTGCATTTTTCTTAAATACAATAGGCATCATTGAAAAGTCCCACTCCCTATTAGAAAAAAAAAAACAGAAAAGAAAAGTCCAACATAGTCAAATTTAATTGAGTGTGCAAAACATATATGAAATCTTAAAATATCAACGTTTAATAAATTATGATATCTTTATTTGTTAATATAAGAGTTAGTTAAATTTTTTAAGTAAATTAATAAAATTAAATAAATCTATTAATTATAATTAATATAAGAATTAGTTGATTAATTTAAAAAGATTAAATAGTATATAATATGAATTCTTTTTAAAATATTAAAATTAATTATAATTAATTAACTTATTTAATTTTTTTAATCTACATAAAAAATTCATATAAGTGTTAATGTTAAGGAATTGAGGGAGTACATTGAATAATTTTTGTTGGGAATGTTAGTTCATGTACATCTTAATCTTCCAATAGCCTTGGGGAGCAAGGTTTGTTGCTTCTGGCAAAACACGTTTTAAGTGATGTGATATCTTATAAAATATTCCACCTAATTTTTAATATAAAAATTAATTAATTAATTTAAATATATTTTATAAATTAATTAATTAATTAATATAAAAATAATATCGTCTACTTAAAATATCTATATATCACATTAGATTATATCTCATTTTATAAATTATATAAATTAATTAAAAATTTATAAATATAAAAAATAAAGTGAATTAAATTTTATTTATTAATTATTTTTTATATTAAAAACTAAAGATAGCAGTGGTATGACTTTCTCTAACTTTTTTTTGAGAGATTTTATTTTTGAGAAAATTAGTTAGTCTTAAAAAATCATTCAATGATACTTAGGGTTGTTTTTTTTTTTTTTTGTAAATATTGATTTAGAAAATTGCAAATACAAGTCAGGACCCTCAATTGTAAATCAGACATATTTAATCTTTTGAATTAGCTTATTTTTTGAAAAAGTTCTTTTAGAGAATTAACTCTATCTTCTAGAAACCATGAAAATTATGATACTTTCCCCTTTATTTATTTATTTTAAAAAAATTATAATACATGTCTTTCACGAAACCAAGAAAAAGAACCCCTTCTCATTAATTTATCTCATGAATGCAGATTTACGGAGTTAATCAACCAATGTAGTCCCAAAACAAAATATATAATACGAAGACTCGTATTTATTCATTAAATTACTTAGCCTTGTACTTTTATATTTGAACTTCCCCAAAATCTTAAAATTATGTTCCTAATTTTCCACCTTTATCTAAATTAAATATTGTTAGAAAAAATTTAAAAAAGTATTAAATTATTGATTACTCTTATAAAATAAATAACCATATATTTTTATAATAATTTTTTATTTTAAATTTTAAAATTAAAGTAGTATTCTTTTAAAATTTGTCTTAGTCAAAATATTTCACTCAACGCACCAGTTCGACCGGCGGCCATAGTGAACATCCTATTATTGGTCATTGGTGAAAGCAAACATAGAAACATTTTTCTGCAACGAACTTCTAGACACCTGGAAATTCCCGCGAACAAAATTCTCCTATTCACCATGACCATTCATGGAAAATATTATGGCAACATAATTGGAATATTAACGAAAATAATTATCTCTAATCTAATATTAAGAAAAACCAACATTTATTTTAAAAAAAATTAAAAAAGAGAAACAAAGCTTCAAGACTTCATAAAATGAAAGGGTAAATTGCATTCAACTCTCAAATATTTTTTTAAATAGTTCTTAGGTAATTTTTTTTCTGCATGTAGCACCTTATATTATTTTTTTTAAATTTTAATAATATTGAATATCTTAAAATATTTTTTTTATATATTTAATATTGTAAAGTATTTTTCACCAATACTCACTATCATATCCTAAATTAATTAGGTGTTCATTGCTATATAAAAAATACCGTAAAGATAAAATTGCACTAGATTTTTTTTTGGAATAATGATGGCTATTAAAAAATATTTTAAGATATTTGATGATACTAGAAAAATATTTTATGGTACTAAATACAATTTATGAAAAAAGAATATTAAAATAAAAATAATATCTATGATATAATATTAATAAAAAGTAAAAGTGTTATAAAATAAGAGAATATGAAGAAGTTAAAGAGGAGAAGAAATAACATACAATATATTGAAATGGGAAGCAAGAGATTATTTCTTATATGCTTGTATGCTCACTTGTACAAATGTCTTGTGCATAGCTACTATTTATAGGCCACGATTATTAAAGATTAAATATAAAGGAATAAAAATAAATATAATGGCATTAATACCAAGAAACTAGTCTCAACTTATTCATTAAGGATGTTATAGGTTTATGCCATGAAGGGAAGAATGAATCATAAGAGAAATTCTAAAAGGTATGAGTTATATGAATATCCATATATGCAAGAAATATTTGTAATACTCCCCATTAGATATTCATGATAGATATTGTGCCTCATTAAAATCTTACTAGGAAAACCTATTAGAGAAAAACCTATTGAAAGAAAAATAGTACACAATATTTATTTAGGTTGCCTTATTAAATTTTTTTTATGAAAAACCAGTGGAAAAACTTTAAAAAGAAAAGAATACCAGTATTTGTTTACTCCCTTGATGATATTGTCAATTTATGTCTTTGAATCTACGCATTTCAATACTATACACTAACTTCTCAAATGAATTAGTTGGTAGTGTCTTGGTAAATAAATCTACAAAGTTGTCACATGATCGAATTTGCTAAACATCTATATCACCATTCTTCATAAGATCATGAGTGAAAAAGATTTTTAGAGAAATATGTTTTGATCTACTCCTTTGATATATCCCCTTTTCAATTGAGCATGCATGCTGTATTATCTTCATATAATACTGTTATAATCTCTTGTTCTAGAAGTAGATTACTTATTATTTGGATAGGTTAGAATACTAATTTTAGCCAAACACATTCTCGACTTGCCTCATAAACTGCAATTGTTTCTGCATGATTTGATGAGGTAGCTAATAAAATTTACTTTATTGAATGCTAATATATAACTGTACCTCCACAAGTAAATAAATATCATGTTTGAGATCTACCTTTATGTGGATCTAATAAAAATCCTACATCTGTATAACCAATCAATTGTTGGGGAAGAACTAAATCTTGCCAATAAATTCATAACAAATGCAATATCATGTCGAGTTGAATTAACAAGATATATTAGTGCCCTTATAGCACTAAGATATAATATTTCTGGATTAAGAAGTTCTTCATTTTCCTCTTGAGGGCAAAAGTAATCTTTTTCTTTAACTAGTGATCTTACAACTATTGGAGTAATTAATAGATGCGTTTTATTCATATAAATTTTTTTTAATATAAATTGATTGATGAAGAAAAACTTCATTTGTTAAATACTCGATTTGTAAATCAAGACAAAACTTTATTTTTCAAGAGCTTTCATTTCAAATTATCTCCTTAAACAATCCATTGCTTTTTGAATCTTTTTAGAAGTTTCAATTATATTCAAGTCATCCGCATAAATAGTAATTATAATAAATTCTGATATATTCCTTTTTATAAAAGCACATGGGTTGATTGAGTCATTTTTATAGCCTGTTTTTTTAACAAATATTCACTTAGACGATTTTACCACATTCTTTCATATTGTTTTAATCCGTATGAGGATTTATGCAATTGAATTGCATAATTTTCTTGAGAATTCTTACATGCTTCAGGCAATTTAAATCCTTCAGGGATTTTTATATAAATTTCAGTATCTAAAGAACTCTATAAGTATAGTGTAACAACATTTATCAGACGCATTTCATGCATTGCTAGACTAATTAGATATCTTAAAGTAATTGTATCCACCACATGAGAATATATTTCCTCATAATCAATGCTAGGTCTTTGCAAAAAATCTTATGCCACAAATCGTGTTTTATATCTAACAACCTCATTTTTCTCATTTCATTTTTGCACAAAAACCCATCTATATTCAGCTGATTTAAAACTATTCGATACTTGGACTACAGGTCCAAAAACTTCACGTTTTAAAAGTGAATTTAATTATGTTTGAATTGCATATTTTCATTTTGACCAATCATTTCTATATCTACATTCTTTAATTGACCTAAGTTGAATATCCTCACTTTGATTAGTTATTTCAACAGCAACACTGTATGGAAAAAAATATCGTCGACAACTATATTTTCTTAATTTCTTATTTTTTCCGTAGTGACATAATTTATCCAGATATCTTCATTATTTTTAAGTACTTGAACATTTTTTGGAGTCTTTTAATTTGTTATGTTCTAAGTCTCTCATATAAGACCAACCTCTTCACTTGACAATCTTGATTGTTTACTCTTTTCTTTCTAGAATTTTTATCTTTGGAACCCATAGATCTACCATGCTTCAAGCGTGGTTTAATTTCATTTGCACTTGTTACTTGTCCTGCTGGGATATCAATTTTAATTAGGTCATTTTTAGTTAGAATATGAGATTTAGTAATTCTCTTGGGGTCAGTAAATGTATCTAACATTTGATTTGTAATATTTTACAAATGAATTATTTTTTCAATTTCAAGCTTACTTTGTCGTGTTCAAGGATCTGAATGAGACATCGATAATATTTTCCATATAATTTTTTTATCCAACTGCTTATTATCTCTCCCTAATTTAAAAAAATTTGTCTCATTAAAATGACAATCATTGAAATATGTAATAAACAAATGTCTCGTTAATGGTTCTAAATACTTAATTATAGAAGGAAATTCATAACCAATATATATTCTTAACATTCTATAGGTCACATCTTTGTGCGTTGTGGTGGAGTAATTGGGACAAATACCGCATATCTAAAAATTTTAAGATGAGAAATATTTATCTCCTGACCAAAAGCTAACTGTAATAAAGAGAATTTATGATAACTTGTTGGCCTAATGCGTATAATTGCTGCTACATGTAAAATTGTATGTTTTCCACTATTATTCCAATTGTCATGCAATAATTATTAAACATTTACGATGAAAAATCTCGCATTATCAAGACGAATTGTCTTAATTGCATATTTTAGAAACTGTGCTTTTAATCGAATTAATTGAGCAAGTAATCTAGCAAATGCTAAATTACGTGTAGATAACAAATACATATGTGACCATCTTGTAGATATATCTATTAAAACCATAAACTATCTAAATAATCTATATGGGGATGAATAGGTCCACATATATCCCCTTGGATACATCCTAGAAATGTAGGGGATTTTACCCCAACTTTTGTTAATGAAGAAGGTCTTGTGATTAATTTACCTTGAGAACAAGAAGCACATGAAAAATCTTTAAATTGAAGAATCTTTTGGCTTTTCAATGGATGTTCATGTGAAATTTCAATAATTCTTCACGTCATAGTTGATATGGGATAACTTAATCGATCATGATAAACAATGAATGTATTTTTATCAGTAAACTTCTAGTTTACTGTAACATTTGTTTCAACTATACTAATATTTATATAGTAAAAACTAGAAGATAATGCAAGTATTTTTTTCAATAACACATTTTTTTCCATGTCTAAAAATTGTAATATGTAGATATTCAATACTTTTCTCATTTATAGTCTTAATATGATACCCATTTCGGCGGATATCCTTAAAACTTAACAAATTTCTTTGAGATTTAGAGGAATATAAAGAACATTAATAACAAAATTTGTTCCTTGGGTAATATCATCATTGCTCTTCCAGAAGCCCTCAATTAGTTTTATATTACTTGCTATAATATTGATATTTGCATCATTCATTGTCAAATGAGAAAAATATTTTTTATCTTTGAGTATGGTATATGTTGTAGCACTATTTATAAGACATGTATCTTCATTCTTATACCTAATATGGTATGTATTGTAGCAATATCTATAAGACATGTATCTTCATTCTTATGCCTAATAAGAGATAGGAATATACATATTCTTCATAAAAAAAATAAATGTATCAAAATATATTATTAGCAATAATTCTCTTAAAACAATAAAATAAAAGTAAATATAAATAAAGTATAAAGCATGAACTAAATTAGGATAAAATATAGATAAAACATAAACTATATTTGTCTTTTTTTTTATTGTCAAATTTGTTTGTCTAATCATGATGCTCAAAGAAGTCAGCTACTTCTAAGTGTGCTATAATCAAAGTCATCATCTAGCTTATTGGTATCATCATTATTATATGCAAAGTTTGCCTCAACATCATCATCTTGAAAAATCATATTTATTTTTATGTTCTTTGAATTCTTTTTTATGGAGGCTTGACAAAGCTTTACTAGATGCTCAGGCATACGACAAGTACTCGACCAGTGCTCCTTCATTCCATACCTATAATATAGATTTTCTATAATTTTTAAGGGACCGCCCTTATCTTTTTTCTACCTTTCATTATGTTTATTCTTTTGGTGAATATTTGGATTATAATTACTTCCACAACCATGATGATGGTAATTGTCATGTCTCTTATCACAGCCATGGTCATAACCGCGACTGTGACCATGACCATGTGCGTGAAAATAAGTACGTTTAGTCACATTCATTTCAGGGAATAGAGCTTATCTAGTGGGATTGATCTCATATTTTTTGTATCAATAACTCATTATTTTGTTCAGCCACAAGAAGACATGAGATTAGTTTAAAATACTTTTTAAAATCTTTCTCACGGTATTGCTGCTGCAGGAGCACATTTGAAGTATGAAAGGTTAATTTTTTTTCTTAATAAGTCCTCATTTATTATTTTTTCACCACACAATTTCAATTGAAAATTTATTTTAAAAACAATTGAATTATATTCAGATATAGATTTAAAATCTTGTAGCCTCAAATGTAACAATTCATAACAAGTTTTAGGCAATATTACCATCTTTTTATGATCATATCATTCCTTTAAATTATTTCACAATTCTAACGAATCTTTCAGCTTAGGTATTCAGCATTTAGCCTTCATGTAAATGGTGGCAAAGAAAATTCATAACTTTACTCTTGTCTTGACTGTTTGCTTTATTTTCAAGTAAAATAGAATTCCCTATACCATTGGCATCTAGGTGAATTTCAGCATTTAAAACTCAAGATAGATAATTTTTTTCTAAGATATTAAGAGCAGTAAACTCGAGTTTGGTAAGATTAACCATAAATCAAACTAAAATAATAATAATAGCAATTAAAATTATGATAAAATTAATTAAAAAAATATGATAATAAAAACATAAATCAAATAAATATTATATATTCAACATAAATATAAATTTAATAAAAGAAATAAAATATAAATGGCATAAATAAATAAAATAAATAACTATAATATATATATATATATATAGTAACACATAAGCAATTAAATAAATAACATAAAATAATGTATAATAGAAACAACATAAATAAGTAATATAAATTAAATCAATATAAATAAATGTAACAAAATAAATCAAATAATATAAAGAAATATGTATAAATATAGATAATATAAATAATATGTTACAATATATAGAATTAAAAATAACATAAATCTAATATATAAATAGTAACATATTATAAATAATTCGTAATATAAATAAATGAATATTACATAACTATAATAAATATATAATAATGTTAAGAATAGAAAAAAAAGATAGATAAATCAATTGAAATATAAATTAATAAATATATAGGAAGGGAGAATTGGAAATTTAAACAACAAACCTATATAAATAGATAATCAATTATAACATTGTATCAAGATATCAAGAGAAGAAATATAATAACAAAATATTTTATATAAAAAATAAAATAGAATAAAGATAACCCATACACACATATATATAATATAATAACAAAAATTAAAGTGAATTAAAAAGAATAACATAATAAATAATAGTAGAATATATAACAAATGTATAGAAAATGAAATTTACCCATAATAATTATGTAAGAAGATAATCGAGTAATAAGGTAAAGAAAAATATTTTATACTACTAAAACATATTAACATAGCATGTGATAAAGAAAAGAAAACATATATGATAATTAGATAATGAGAAAACTAACAATATTTGTATATAATTGAATATGATAACATATGAATTGACAAAAAATTTATACTTTAAATTTTTCATAATAATGTCGTGCTGATAACGTGTTATAAAATAAGAGGAAATGAAGAAGTTAAAGAAGAGAAGAAATAATAAGACAATATATTGAAATAGGAAGCAAGAAGTATTCCTTATATGTTTATATGTTCATTTGTACAAATGTCTTGTGTATAACTACTATTTATAGGCCACGATTATTAAAGATTAAATATAAGGTTATAAAGGAATAAAAATAAATATAATGGTATTAACACTAAGAAACTCCTTTTAAATAATTCATTTAGAAAATTATATGTTTATGATATAAAAGGAAGAAAATTTTTTAAGAGAATCTCAAAAAGAATTATAAGAGATAAGAGTTATATAGATGTTTATGTATATACAAGAAATATTTGGATCAAAAAATTTATTTTACAGAAATATGAAAAAGAAAAAAAAACTACAGGCTCCCCAGAAATGAAAAAGAACGTTAAAATATGGACAGTCAAATACCCCATGTATCTTTTGAAAAGATCAAAGCTATTCATAAAACCATCAACGACGTAAATAAAACAGCCACCAGCAGCGGCAGAAACATCAACAAATGAGATAAGGCAAGCAATTGTTTATGCCCTAAAGTTAAAATCAGTCAAATAAAATAAAAAAAAACAACTAACTCATTTTATTTTTTAAATTGCAGGTTGGTTGAATATGTCAACCCAGCATGATGTTTGCTGAATGAACAGGATCCTGAGGTGTCATAAATACCAAAAGCAGTGAGAGATGCCATTCCTTCCAATTCAAGTTCTCCCTCTTGAACCTCTCTCATTGACCTCTCCACATCAAAATATATCTTTCATAACAAACAATGAAGGACTTGTGAATTTCTTCTAACTGCTTGGCCTAAGCCCGATCACTAGTTCTTCAAATGGGAGTTTTCTGTGTAAGGTGATCGGAGTCCAAATCGGTGCTCTATTTTTTTGTGGGTACTTTGGTGAGTTAGTCAGGTTATTTCAGGTACGCCTAAAACCCTTCTGTGTACTTTTTACGTCTCGGTTGTGCTAGTTCAAGTAGTCGTATTGATTTGTATCTAGCCGTTTAGTTCTGCATATATAATTCTTTCCAAGGTCGTCTCAGATGCGATTTGCTTCTTAATAAGTCAGTAAATCCTATATACACGAGTTTTAGTCTGTTTCAGTCAGTTTATGTTTGTTGCTTATTCAGTTGATGCAAGTTTTCTTGTGCTCTGTTCATCTTATCTATGTCGCTTTGCTTTGTCTGCTATAGAATACATAGAATGCATTTTTAAACCCTAGAAGTAAAGAACAGAACCGGAGAATCCTAATGGGCTTGAAAGCGAAACCGAGGAGCTTTATTCTTTGACATTGGATCATCGAAAATATTGAGATTTAGGCCGTGAAATTGTTATCAGAATATATAGGAGAATGAAACGAAGAAAATGACACCAATATCACTGGAAACGGAGGTTGGAGTCGCCGGAAAACTGTGAAAGGTGACTCGACCCGAACCACACTCCAACTGGGTCAGATGTGATCCGGCTGGAGGTTGAAGAAGACCCAAAACGATGCCTTGTTTGGGTGAGTAACGAGTCCGGAACAAAACGACACGAGTCCTCCCTCAATGAAACCTTGCGTTTAACGGGAGTTCGTGTAAAAAATTATGAAACGTTGCGTTGCAAGTTACACGAAAGAAAGGGAGCCACTGGACGAAGGTGTACTTTCTCCGAGTCAGCTCCAAACTTGTCTCTGTTTTCTTCTTCAAATTTCTACTTCTCTGTTTCTTCACAGATTCTCCTTCAAACGCTGAACTTATACCCCAGGATGAAGTTACTTTCTCCATTAATTTTCTCTTGAGAACGTCTTTTCTTTTCTTTCTTTAGTCTTTTGCTTGAGAATGCCTCTTTCTCATTTTTCAGACGTTCCATTATTGGAAATCATGGAAACTCTGCAATTTTGTTCTTGTCTTGTTATCCACAACCCTGCATAAAGAAACTACTTTTATACTGATAAAATGTTGTGCTCTTCACCACTGTAAATATTGATACGTCAATCATAAAGAAGGACGTATGTCTGTAATGATTTAATAGTGCATGTTGGTTTGAAAAAGATTAAAACTTTTGCATCAGATTCCCCTGTTTTTAAACTTTCGTCGCTTGTTTTGTGTTTGGGTTTCTGATGGGTGTTTCTTGGTCCATGAGGATCCACAAATTCGTAAATCTTCATTTTTTACCAAACCCGTCAAGACTTGATGCCATTATAGTTGAAGGTTCTGATTGTAACTTGCGGTATAGTCTCATCTTCTTTCTGCATTGATCTGCTTCTAATGGCGAATTCTTAAGAATATATGAGTCCGACTTGTCTTTGCCTTGACATTTAATTTGCTGTTATTATGCTATTTTTTTGTACAAATTGATCACCATCTTTCTCATATCCTCCAATCTTTTCTTTTTCTTCGTGTGCTTCAGTTTGTTTGGTCAAGGTCCAGTTTCTTCGTTCTTTTGTTAAAATCTTATAAAAAAATGCAGGTGGAACTGACTTGGAGCACTTTTAAAGGTGTCATTGATACATAGGATGAGACAAGGATAATAATAAGTAAAAAAAAAATTTAGGAATTGAGTATAGATAAAGGATTGAATTGTATGTTGAATTGCATGTAAGTTAAAGTTGACTAATAAAAAGATTAATTTGTTTGTACCAATTTTTTTTTAAATTTTCTGAAATTTAGGGAAAATTAAAGAGAAGGGCTTAAGGGGAATATTATTTATTGGTAATTATTTAGCAGGAACAAATATCAAAATATAAATTTAAAAACACTTAATTGGCCCTTTGCCAAAACTCCTCAAAAGATCCATTTAATAATACTTAGATTTTTGACAAAAAATTTAAAAATGAATTGTAAATGCTGATATGGTAAATTGTAAATTTAGGACTCTTAGTTATAAATAAGGTATTTAGATTCTAAATATAACTCTTAGTTTATAGATGTTTGAATTGATATTTATAACTATTTTTTTCCATATTTTAAAGAACTTAACTGTCATGGAATTATGTTTTGGGACTTAAATTATTATTTCTTTCCTTTCTTTTTTACCTTCTAGATACCATAAAAATTATGATACTTTTCTCTTCATTTTCCCATTTTTTTATTGTACAACAAAGAAAAACACACACGCCACATATCTCTCAATAATTTATATCGTGAATGCAGATTTTCGGAGTCTCTATATATCGTTTACGACTACCCAAAAAAGCCTCTAATTATTAATTAATCAACCCCTGTAGTCCCCAAACAAAAATATATACGAAGACTCGTCATTATTCTTAATTACTAGCCTTTTATATTTGAAGTCCCGCAAAAATCTAAAAATTCCTAATTTTCTTTCTTTTTCTCAATAATTTATTGTTTTAACCCAGCATGTTGTTTGCTGAATGAACAGGATCCTGAGATGTCATAAATACCAAAGCAGTGAGAGATACCATTCCTTCCAATTCAAGTTCTTCCTCCTAAACCTCTATCATTGACCTCTCTCCATATAAAAAATATATATTTCATTACAAATTTAAGTTCTTCTTCCTCTGGTTCTTTAGCTCTATAATAGTTGAAAGCTTAGTTAGCTTCAAGCTTGAGCAAAAATGGCTGCTGCCTTGACTGGAGGGAACCTGTCAAGGCAGTCCAGCAGCAGAAGCTGGAGGTCCGGCAGTATGAGAGAGATTTGGAATGAACCGAGCGCATTCCGGCGAGAATCCGGCAGGGAGGAGGACGATGAAGAAGAGTTGATGTGGGCTGCAATCGAGAGGCTGCCAACTTACGACAGATTGAGGAAGGGGATGCTTAAACAGCTAACTGAAAGTGGCAGAGTGATTCATGATGAAATTGATGTCACAAGACTTGGCCCTCGAGACAAGAAACTCCTATTGGAAAACGTTCTTAAGGGTGTTGAAGAAGACAACGAGAAGTTCCTCAAAAGGCTCAGGAACAGAATCGATATGTTAGAAATTCTGCATACATTTCTTGATTCCTGTTAATTTTTGTTTTCTTTTTTTGTTTCTTACGTAAACAAAGACTAAGTTGTTTCTTGTTTGTTCATGGTGAAACACAGGGTGGGAATAGAGATTCCCAAAATTGAAGTAAGATATGAACATTTGTCTATAGAAGGAGAGGCTTATCTTGGAACAAGAGCACTTCCAACTTTGATAAATTCCACCATGAACACAGTAGAGGTGCTAGAGAAAATAAGAAGCTTCAAATTCTTCTGCTTCTTATTATATATTTTCTTTTGGCTTTTCGTCTTTAACATTTCAATGATTTTTATGTTTCAAATCGTTCTTCTTAATAACAGGGGGTTCTAGGAAAAGTAGGACTCTCTCCATCAAAGAAAAGAGTCCTTAAGATACTCAACGATGTGAGCGGTATATTGAAACCATCAAGGTGATGAAGCTTCTGAAAATGAAGAATACTTGTCATTCTGTGCGAGTTTTATTTGTAGGCTTAAACAACTTTTCTGTTCTTCTGCAGGCTGACTTTGCTTCTTGGACCTCCTGGTGCCGGAAAAACAACTTTCTTAAGGGCGCTTGCAGGGAAGCTTGATAAGGATCTAAAGGTATGTTTTCTATATGTGCCTCTCATGTCTCCAGAAATGTTTTGATTAATTTATGTTAAATGTAATGACAAATAAATCTCATGAACAGATGACTGGGAGAATCACTTATTGTGGCCACGAGTTTCGGGAATTTATTCCTCAAAGAACGAGTGCTTATATCAGTCAACATGATCTTCATCATGGAGAGATGACAGTGAGAGAGACATTAGATTTCTCTGGCCGTTGTCTCGGAGTTGGAACCAGATATGATTTGCTCGCGGAGTTGTCCAGAAGAGAGAAAGAAGCCGGCATCAAACCCGACGCCGAGGTAGACGCCTTCATGAAAGCCGTATCTATGGCTGGCCAAGAAACTAGCTTGGTTACAGACTATGTTCTCAAGGTACGTTGCTGTGACATGAGGCTTGGTCTTGATAATTAGTCCACAAAGCTAACTTCTTACATCATCAAACAGATTCTAGGTTTGGATATCTGTGCTGATATCATGGTTGGAGATCAAATGACCAGAGGAATTTCTGGTGGACAAAAGAAGCGTGTGACTACTGGTAATGAAACTTGTAACAATAATTGCTAGTAGTAATGTGAGCTCACAATTTAGAGTTAGTTTAGCGGGGTTTCTATATTTCGAGTTTGAGTCTTAGAGAAGACACTTGTACTAGGAAGGATAGCTACGAATCTTGAAATTGAATTAGATGATTGCTCAAATACTTAGTAATATCATCCAAAAAAAGCTCCGGATATCAGTTGATAGTATTAAAAAAAGTGAGCTCACAATTTAATCAATGTTCTGACTTGCGTCTGTGTCATTTGAATGCAGGAGAAATGTTGGTTGGACCAGCAAAAGCATTTTTCATGGATGAGATATCAACAGGGCTAGACAGTTCTACAACTTTTCAAATAGTGAGGTTTATGAGGCAGATGGTTCATATAATGGACGTAACTATGGTCATATCTCTCTTGCAACCAGCACCCGAGACATTCGAACTTTTTGATGATGTGATTCTACTCTCAGATGGTCAGATTGTGTATCAAGGTCCACGGGACAATGTCGTCGAGTTTTTCCAGCATATGGGATTCAAATGTCCCGAAAGAAAAGGCGTTGCAGATTTTCTTCAAGAAGTGACCTCCAAGAAGGACCAAGAGCAATATTGGTTCAGAAGGAACCAACCTTATAGATATATCTCAGATTCAGAGTTTGCTCAGGCATTTAACTCATTCTCCATTGGAAGACAACAAGTAGAAGAGCTTAAAAGCCCTTATGATAAAGCTAAAACTCATCCTGCAGCTTTGGTGAAGGAAAGATATGGTCTTCCAAACATGGACTTATTTAAGGCATGCTTTTCAAGGGAATGGCTTCTGACAAAACGCAAAGGATTTCTTTACATATTCAAAACCGTACAGTTAACAGTCCTGGGTACGGTTGGCTTCACTGTGTTTTTTAGAACCAAAATGAAAACTGGTGAAATGAAAGATGGAGCAAAGTTCTGGGGAGCATTATTTTTCGGTCTAATGAACGTCATGTTCAACGGGTTTGCTGAGTTATCTATGACAGTTGAGAGACTACCTGTGTTCTTTAAGCAAAGGGATTTCTTGTTTTTTCCTGCTTGGGCATTTTCCCTTCCTATTGCAGTCCTTAGAATTCCCCTCTCCATTGGAGAATCTGTATTATGGATCGCTATTACATATTATACAATGGGGTTTGCGCCTGCTGCAAGTAGGTGAGTGCTCAATCAGAAACCATCAAATAAGGTCTAACTTTGTCTGAGAAGTTTTTGAGTAGGAGTTGTGGGTATCCAGAAATTTTTACTAGATCAATATTGTTTCAGAAGTATTAAAAAATAAGTAATATTACCCTTAGACATTAAAAATATTACTAGTCAATGTTAGTTTTCTAATTATTAGAACTACTTAGCTCATTTTTTAATACTTTCAAGGAGATATTGATCCAATAAAAACTTCAGGATATCCACAATTTCTACCCGAAAACTTATGGAGCAAAATTGGACCTTAACCCTAATAATAACTTAAATGTTGATTTAATTCCAATATCTCAATTTTCCATTACATTGCAGATTTTTCAAACAATTACTGGCGTACATTGGAATACATCAAATGGCTCTTTCTCTCTTCCGTTTCATTGGAGGTGCTAGTAGAACACAGGTTATTGCAAACACATTTGGAATGTTTGCCCTATTAGTTGTGTTTGTTCTAGGAGGTTACATCATTTCAAAAGGTTAGAGAATTATTTCTTTTCATACATGTTCAAATTAAAAAGAAGCTTCTGGGATTGTAGTTTTAAAATGTTGAAAAATGTTTCATCCTCTTGGTGAACAGATGACATACCAAATTGGCTGATTTGGGGCTACTACATCTCTCCTATGATGTATGGACAAAATTCTATTGCTATAAACGAGTTTCTCGATTCTAGATGGAGCACTGTAAGTTCTCCTGTGAACACTTCTATAGTATTAATAAATCTATTAGGTACTTACAAAAAAAAATCTATTAATACCTAATTGAAGCTAAATTTTTGTGACAGCCTGCCAACAACACAGGTGAACCCACAGTTGGGAAGTCACTTCTTAAATCTCGAGGCTTGTTTAGGACAGAATCATGGTATTGGATAAGTATTGGGGCACTTTTTGGATTTACCCTTCTTTTCAATGTGCTCTTCATTATTGCACTCACATTTCTAGATCGTAAGTAATTTATCATTGTGCAGAAAAAGTTGTTAGAATAAGGCAAATATGTCAAGGTTTTTCTAATCTTTTGTTTCCTACATGAACCAATTTCTTCAGCAATGGGCAGTAACAAACCTATGATTTCTGAAGATGATGAGACTGAAAGTGTTTCTCCACAACGATTAACATCAAATCCAGAAGGTAGGGAGATGTCAGAGAGAAATGGGAGCTCTAGAGGTTCTGCCATGACTGGTCAAAACAAGAGAGGAATGGTTTTGCCCTTTCAACCTCTTTCACTCACTTTCAACCATGTGAACTATTATGTGGATATGCCTGCAGTAAGTGTTATATTCTTTTTAATAGATATCTTTGCTATGAAATCTAAATGCTTTCAATAACTTTCGCTATGATATGTATATATGTTCTTTAGTTGCAGCTTCAACAATGTGTTTTTGTCTTCAGGAAATGAGGAGCCAAGGAGTTGAAGAGAACAGGTTGCACTTGTTGAAAGATGTGAGTGGTGCATTTAGGCCAGGAGTTTTAACGGCGCTAGTCGGAGTAAGTGGTGCCGGCAAGACCACCTTAATGGATGTATTAGCAGGAAGAAAGACGGGGGGATATATTGAGGGAGACATAAGCATTTCTGGGTATCCTAAGAACCAAGCAACATTTGCTCGAATTAGCGGCTACTGTGAACAGAATGACATTCATTCTCCACATGTTACTATCTATGAATCTCTTATGTATTCTGCCTGGCTACGCCTTTCCTCAGACGTTAACACGGAAACACGCAAGGTACTTTATTTGTTCATATTTGATAGCTATCACTGATAATCAGTGAAAGCTCTGACTGTAGCGTTTTACCTTTGGAATAGATGTTTGTGGATGAAGTTATGGAGCTGGTTGAACTGAACAACATAAAGAATGCTTTAGTAGGGCTTCCTGGAGTGAATGGTCTTTCTACTGAACAGAGGAAGAGGCTAACCATTGCAGTAGAATTAGTTGCAAATCCCTCAATCATCTTTATGGATGAACCTACTTCAGGACTCGACGCTAGAGCTGCGGCAATTGTTATGCGAACTGTAAGGAACACAGTCGATACAGGAAGAACTGTTGTTTGCACCATTCATCAACCAAGCATTGACATTTTTGAAGCTTTTGATGAGGTATAAGAGTCCAGGGTCCTACATCAATTAATTAGAGAAATTATTAAAAGTAAGGGAGATTCTATCAAATTGACTCAAGTCATTTTGATAAAAACACAGCCCTAATATATACCTATATCTCAACATTCTAAAAGATAAGTCTTTGACCAATATAAAGAAGTCTATCCACATTCATTTTGTGTTGTGTCTATTTCACCTTGCAGCTCTTTTTGTTGAAAAGAGGAGGACAAGTGACTTATGCTGGACCTCTCGGTCGGCAGTCTCACAAGCTTATTGAGTATTTTGAGGTTCGTCATTTCATACTCCTATATAACAATGAACAATTCAATTGCTAAACTTGCATATTGCATGAGTTTTAGTTACTTGGGGGAATTAACGGAGCTTCTTTAATAGGCTGTTCCTGATGTTCCAAAGATTAAAGAAGGTTACAATCCTGCTACTTGGATGTTGGAGGTTAGCACTACTGGAGTTGAAACTCAACTCGGTATTGATTTTGCTGAAATTTATGCCAACTCGGAGCTCTATAAGTAAGTATATATTCAACAGATCACATTAATCTTTATTCTTTTGAATGTATCTCAACTGTGAGTACCATACCAATTTTGTCAGGCAAAATCAAGAGCTCATAAAGCAGTTAAGCACACCAGCACCGGATTCTCAGGATCTATATTTCCCTACCAAATACTCTCAGAATTTCGTTACTCAATGTGTGGCTTGTTTCTGGAAACAACATTGGTCGTATTGGAGGAATTCTGAATATAATGCCATCCGATTCGCCATGACAATCATCATCGGCATTTTGTTCGGAATAATATTTTGGAACAAGGGAGACAAAGTGTAAGCAATACGCAAGAAATTCTATGTCAATTTCTGTTGTTCCTTGATCCGAATCCCCTTAACAATTCTGTTCATGATTTATATGCAGAGGAGAACAACAAGATCTGAATAACTTACTCGGAGCAATATATGCAGCGATTCTCTTCCTCGGTGCAGCCAATTGTTCTTCTGTGCAACCAGTTGTGTCGATAGAAAGAACCGTCTTCTACCGCGAAAGAGCCGCCGGGATGTATTCAGAATTACCCTACGCGTTAGCGCAGGTGAGAGGTCAATTCAGATTTTTTTTGTGGCAATCGCGATAAATGATGAATTAGCTTGATCGTGAATGGAAATTTAAGCTTTCGGTAATTACAATTTACAGGTAGCTGTTGAGATGATTTATACGGTATCTCAAAGCATAGTGTATGCTCTTATTCTTTATGCAATGATCGGATTCAAATGGGAGGCGGGCAAGTTCTTCTATTTCTATTACTTCATCTTCATGTGCCTCACCTACTTCTCCTTGTTTGGCATGATGGTCGTTGCCTTAACTCCTGGCCTCCAAATCGCTGCCATCCTAATGTCCTTCTTGTTTAATTTCTGGAACTTGTTCTCAGGATTTATGATCCCCAGGCCGGTATGCTCTTGTTCCCATATTCATCCTCTGTTCTGATAATTTGTTAATACTCCACCAAATACTCGATATAATAAATTTAATTAATTCTATGAGATTAAAATAATTAATTAAATTAATTAATATGATATATATTTTTAAAATAATATAATTATTTTTATTAACTCTCACCTTTTTTTATTTAATTATTGTTAAGAAAGTCTTAATAGAAATAATTTTAAAAAAATAATAAATATAAAAAATTAAATATTATATTTAAGATTAAAATTAATTTTTAATTAAATTGTATATTAAAGATAATAAAAATAATAAGTACTTTGCTAATAAGAATGCTGTCAAAATTACAAAGCTAACATAAATGAAATTAAGTTATAATCCTAGAGGAGGTTAAATATAATCTTTTCCTGTCCTAATTAAATAAATTGATTAAGATATTAGTTTTAATATTAAATATAATATTTTTAATATTTATTTTTTATTTAAATTAATTTATCTAATTTATAAATTAATACGTAATTAGTAGAAATGTTATTAATAGAATTGAATGTTGTAAAATGCAGATGATTCCAGTATGGTGGAGATGGTACTATTGGGGTTCTCCAATTGCTTGGACAATCTACGGTGTATTTGCATCTCAGTTTAGTGACATGGATACCCCAGTTAAGATACCTGGTCAAAACGATCAAGCACTAAGTGCCTACCTTGAAGAAAATCTGGGTTTCAAGCATGACTTTCTGGTACCATTGGTCTTTGGTCATATCGGTTGGGTCATCTTATTCGCTTTAGTGTTTGCCGGTTCCATTAAATACCTCAACTTTCTCAAGAGATGAGCATCTTCATGAATGTATCTTTGGTCTCTCTTCATCTGCCTTTCTATGTTTGTATTTATCTATACCCTCATATTCGTGTGGCTCCCCCCACCCTCTTCTCTCCATATTTTGTATATTTAAACACTACAAATGTTTTATTTATTAAATCATTGTAATATACATCTTATACTTTGTAATTTTAAATTGTTAAAAAAGAAAAGAAAAATAAATTTATTTTTTTTATATAACTATTTAATTGGATTGATATTGGTTTCAAGTATTATTATACTCAATTAAAGAATAATATTTTTAAATACGTTTTTTATATTTAAATAAATTTAAATTTAAAATCTCGTGTTTAAATTATTAAAAAAAATCTATTTAGATTAATGCTGACTTTTCCTTCGAACTAATTCGTGTGTTAGTAAAAGAAATGAGTTGATTACACGTGAATTGGTTTCTAATTATGTTTCCAATTCTCTCAATTTATTTTTTTAAAAGCAGTTTAAATCCATGTCAGAGTCTCTCTTGACAACATTGAACATGTAGAATTGGTTACATTTAATTAATATTAAACAAATCAATATTATAACTAGTTTAATGCAGGGGTCTAAGCAAATTTGTCGCCAAAGTTGACTAATTTCTTGTGGATCCTTGTGCTAATAATAATTTAAAACACTATGCAACAGAAACAGAAAAGCAGGTTCTATCTTGTAACCGTCCTCACCAAAAACAAAGAAAGTTTTAGCATCAGGCAGACACACGCGAACGCAGTGGGCCTAATCCAATCAAAATTCTATATTTAATAAATTATTAAAAATATAGGTATGTAAAATACTATTTTATTATAATTTTAATTACGTTATTTAAGAATATATCATAATTTTTAAGTGTATAAATTTATATTTAAAAATAATTAACAGTTTATTCTATTTAATATTAATATTATTTAAAAAAATAAAATTTTAATCTATCTTGACTTTTTTTTAAAAATATTATGTAACAAAAAAAAAAAGCAACTATCATTAGTGGTTAGAGATTAGGTCCTAAGCCGACACATTGTGAGCATATCTTATATGGACTTTCCCATGCCCTGTCCTACCAACATCCTTGGCTTTTTCTATATTACACAGAAATTTAAATTATATTAATATTTAATATAATATTTAATTAAAAGATTAAATTTAATTCTAAATATAAGACTTTAATCTATTTTATATTTATTATTTTTTTAAATTAATTTATAAAAATTATAAATTAATATAATATAATATTATACATAAATATTATGAGAAGATCATGTCATATCTATTATAATTAATTAATTAATTTTTTTAATTTATCTAAATTAATCTATTAATTTGTATATTAAATATTAGAAGGAGTAACTATTCAAGAGTTTTCGGGAATTTATTAAATTTTAGAGAGATTAGCTATATATTATATTAGTCTTTTGATTAAAGTAATTTAAATTAATTTGATAGTAATTTGATATTATATATACCTTTAATTCTTTTTCTAATTAGCCAATACAAGACTCTTTTTCAATATATTTTAATAGAACGTTAATGGAACAAAGTAAAGGTGGAAGGGAAATACTAGATAGTTTTATTTGGTGACTTTGTTGTAAAGCCAAGGTGTAAGGGAATACAACTTTTTGAGAATCTATGATGAATGAATTGTCATAAAAAGCAAAATAAGCTGAGCTGCTTCCAATCTCTCCTACTCTGTCTTGTTCCCTAAGGCTCCCCCCCCCATTCATGTGTTTGATCCCTTTAACTTGTGCCTCAAGCACCTTTCCATCTCCAAGAAACCACATTTAATTTTTTTATGATTCCCCCTCTTCACTTTCAACCTACTTTATCTACACGTATGGTCTTCTTCCATGAAACTAATAAATAGGAAATTGGCATGAATCTGATTCGCTGGAGTTACAGGTTGGGAATTGTGGCCTTTTTGAATTTATGTAATGTTACTGTAGATAGCTATACATGACAAAAACAATTCGTCCTCCTGCTGGGAAGCAGTAGTTAGCATAATTTGCCTATATACCAACTCAAGATAATAGCTACCTAACCAATGCACACCCTCTAGCATCATATTCTATACAAATTCATACTATATACTCCTCAAGTTCTATTTATAAAATAGAGATAAAATATTTATTTTGATCCTATTTATAGGATAGAGAGATCAATTTTTCATATAAAATATACTATTTTACTGTTCATTTATTATTATATTAATTTTATTTATATGAAGTATAATATTTATTAAATAAGGGTAAAATTAAAAAAATATTAAATTTTATAGTATATTTAATGAAGTTTAAGATTTTTTTTTTATATATGTGAAATATGTTGAAAATTTTTTATAAATAAGATCAAGGGAACATATAAAGAGTTAAAATTTAAACATTATAAATTACTCTCTATATATAATTTTATATAATATCATATAAAATTGGAAACAAAAAACTTGATGGTGTATGGCCATTGTTATCATCACAAGTCCAAGTTAGAGAATCCTTTAAATTTATAAATTATACTTTATTTATAAGTTTCCTAATATATAACTCATAACAATATAATAGTAGGCTCTGCCCTTGTCAATTTGAATTTTTGTGGGTAGCTCTCTTCTTGAACATCAGTGTCTTAATAAAATACTAATATTACCAGCATACATGTAAAAGGAAAATCCAAGCCCAAAAGATTAGTTAGTTTATTGGGTGGAAGAGACTTGAGACGCATAACATTAAATCAAGTTTAGTTTTAAGTAATTAACGGGGAGTTGATTTGAGTAGTAAGTAGTTCAATATCGTTTAAGTAAAGTCTTGAATTCAAGCATTGACGTATGTAGAAAATTCTTGTTGGAAGAGTCATCTACCATAGTTAGATGCGCGATGCAGGTCAAATCTAAATATAATCGGGGTAAAACTCTCATAAATTGGATGGACAACAAAAAAAAAAGTTTAGTTTTAAGTAAAGGTGTCAATTAAAGAAAATTGAGGAAAGTATTTTTGCTGGGGTAGAAAAATTTACCCTTTTTAACTACACAAGGATAAATGAATAGGCATTTCTGTCATTTTGGCTCATTATTATACGGATCTGTGTTAATAAAATAATCTGGCGGTTTCATAGCTTCAAAGCGAGTCTTGTTTATAACCACCGAAGAAGGTAAGGCAGAGAAAGAGCGCCATCATTCCGAAGGAAAAGAGAAAAAACGAGAGAAAACTTGTAAGCAAATAGCTGCAATTAATATGGCCACAGCAAAACAGCTATATGAACAGCAACAGCAGCAGCAACAATCAAATGTGCAGAGAGTGAAGAACTCAGGAATCATTAGCACAAACCAGAGCCCAATTCAAGATGACAAAGAAGAGGAGATGGCAAGATCAGCTCTGGCAATGTTCCGAGCCAAGGAAGAAGAAATCGAGAGGAAGAAAATGGAGGTAAGGGACAAGGTTCACGCTCATCTGGGTCGTGTCGAGGAACAAACAAAGCGATTGGCCGAGATTAGAGAAGTGAGTTCATGATACTTAACCAAACCCATACTTGCACATATGCTATTTGCTTTAATGTCTGTGTGAATCTATGAAACTTAAAGTTTACTACATTTTAAGGCATGTTCATTTGGTTTAGATGATTAGTCTGTTTTCAAAAGCAAATGATTTGACCCGAAACATAAATGAGCATGTTATTGAGGAACTGGGAATTGTGTTGTAGGAGCTTGAGGGAATTACAGATCCAATGAGAAAAGAAGTCACAGTGGTTCGAAAGAAGATAGACACGGTGAACAAAGAGTTAAAGCCACTGGGCCAAACATGCCAGAAAAAGGTGGGTGTTTTTTCCTGTTTACTTACCGTTTACTTGTTCTTATTTGCTTTTGTCATTTCTGAAACATTCATGCCAAATGAGCCATAGAAATAGTATTTACCGAACAAGAGGAAGGCAAACTGGAAAAGTAATGGCAATTTTTTTCTTTTTAATTACACAGCTTTTGATACAAAGCAATATAATTAATCAGGGCTTAATATCTCATGATTCGTCAAGTGGCCTCATTCGCTTTAATTGGCCCCATGTTGTCTTATAGGCCGAGAGACAAGTGGATATATGAGAGCATACCAGTAGTTGAGGTGATCATTCATAATAATTGTGTCAGAATTTCCACGTAGAAAAATATAGTTTAGTCTCAAAGGAAATTTCAAGTTAATCATAGAAGCTTCTTTCCCCTAATTATTTAACAAAGGGACAAGGTAGAGTTAGAAGGGTAGATATATGCAGCTTTATCTCTATAAAATAATAGATTATTTTTAAGATTTGAACTTGTAACATTTAGATTATAAAGCATTAATCTGACTGTAACATTAAAGCTCACCTTTCGAATTTCCACATCGAAAAAATATAGTCTAGTCTCAATTAAAAATTTCAAGTTACTTATACAAGTTTCTTTTCTCTAGTAGTATAAAAAAGCAGTCTATGCATAAGACTTCTATCACATAGAATTTAAAGAGGGATAGGTGGACATAACTTTACCCCTATAAAGAGAGGGATTATTTCCAAAATTTGAACCTTTAATCTCTAGATCATATAGTGGCAATCTTATAGCATTTTCTTTTGCCCTGACTATAAACAGAAGGAAAATATAACATGAAAGTTTTCTGAAACGTTTTTCTCTTTGTTGGGGGAGTGTACAGGAGAGAGAGTACAAAGAAGCCCTAGAAGCTTTCAATGAGAAGAACAGAGAGAAGGCTCAGCTTGTTTCCAAATTAATGGAGGTTAGGAGTAATACTTATTTCATTTCATTTTATTTTTGTTGCTCAAAGGCTTATTAGTTTAATCTACTTATTGCCTTTCTGTGATTTGATTTTTGATGCCATAGCTGGTGGCTGAAAGTGAGAAGCTGAGGATGAAGAAGCTGGAGGAACTAAGCAAGAACATAGAAACTCTGCACTAAGACGCTAATAAATAAATGTAACCCTTTAATTTGGATTGAGTGTGTTGTGACTAGAATCAATTTTCCCCTCAATTGAATGTTGATATGAATGTTATTATTATGTGACTTTTTATTTTTTGTTTTGTATTAATTTCACTGACTGAATTAGTGAAAGGATATATGAATTATATATAAATACTCCAAAAGTTCCAGTCATTGTATTGTGAGATGCAATGCATCAATCATCAAATTCAAATTCAATATTCTGAAAACTCTTGTACAACTAGATCCCTCCATCAAACTTACCTAATTCATCACATATTTACTTCTCAATTCTCATTTCAATTCTAGAAGGTCTTAATACCTCAATTTTTTTTTGAAGATAGTTGTTAGTGAATTCAAGGTTTATATTTATTAACATAATTAAAAAATAATATCAATTTTCAAATTTATCATATTGGCTCAAATCGTTGTTTAGGTTAGAAAATATCAATAGCATATTCCATGGAGCCAGGTAAATAGTTTCACTCGTGATTATGAATAAAGTTGTGGACTAAAATTTCGAGGGAAAAAAAATGAAATTTATGGCAAATATTAATATTATTTTATCTTGATTAATACTCTTCCTATCCTTAAGATATATATTTAATTAATTTGATAAAATTAAGGAAATTAATTAAATTATTTAATATATAATATTTTTTTAAAATATTATAATTATATTCTTGAACTCTCTCTCTTTTTTTTAATAGATTATTGTCATAGAAATATCAAATAAAGATAATTTAAAAAAGATTAATAAATATAAAAAATAGATTTTATATTTAAAATAAAGAATAACTTTTTAATTAGGTCTACGGAAGAGTATTAATATTAAGACAACAAATTTGGCAAATGGGTGGACTTTTTTAAAAAGGTGAATGGATTTCTATAATATTCTACCCTCTAGTTTTTAATATAAAATTTAATTAGAAAATTAATCTTAATTCTAAATATAAGACATCTTTCATATAATTATCTTATCTTTTTAAAGTATCCTTATTAATGTTTCTTCCACTATATTCAAGTAAAAAAATGTGTTAATAAATTAAAGATGATGATTATAGTATTTTAAAAAAAATATTAATTTAACTAATTTTTTTAATATTAGAATCAGAGTGAATATAATAAGATACTTTCGATATTTAATATAACATATATTTAACTAATTTTTTAATATAATTAAATTAGTTAAATATATGCTATATTAAATATCGAAGTATCTAAATATATGTTATATTAAATATCAAAAGTATCTTATTATATTCACTCTAATTCTAATTAAAAGAGTTAATTTACTTTTTGGGTAACTCTGGGAAGCCAAATAAACTAAATAATTATGATTAAATTTAATCTCTTAAAATATATTCAAATTATATATTCTTTAATATAGTCAAATAAGTCAATTAATTATTATATTAATTATAATTAATTGATTTATTTAACTTCATAAATTATCTAAAAAAATTAATTAACTTTTATAATTAGAACCGGAAATATAATATACTATTAAAACTAATAATCAAGATTTATTTGTAACTTGTTTTGCATACTAAGAATATCTATTTCATTGAGAAAAAAATACATTTCATTTCATGTCTTCGTTGATAGACATTATTTACTCCTTACTATGATGAGATTCAACTGTCTAATTTATTATGGATGGTTCATATGTAAATTTTTAATTTACCACTTTCTATAAATTTATTTTTAATAAAAATAACAGATGAAAATTTAGTTTTATTTTTTAATTTATTAAAAGAAAAATATTTTTTTGAAAAAAAATTGATGCTAAAAAATCATTCACTAAGAAGGCCCACGGTAAGCACTAAGCAGGCTATGGATCACTGCAACTCCAAAACCCTAGGCCCTATATCTGATATTCTGATTCCAGGCAGAAGTAATTTGAATTCGAGCCTTCGTAAACTCAACTATTTTTTAAAAATTTTTGTACTAAAAAAATATTTGGCTTTGACAATGGATATCGAAGGAACAAGCGACGATGGACGACTCCTAGGCGGTCGAAAATAAAGGTGGAAATTTGCCCAACCCACCCAAAACTGGTGGGTTGGGTTGGTTAAATGCCAACCCATTTGTGCCCAACCTGTAACTGAGGCGGGCTAACCCGTCGTATTTTTTTTAATATTTTATTAAAATTATATTTTCTATTTTTCCCCCATTTCACTTTCCATTTTTCGCCAGCCCTCGACTCGACCTCGACGCCTCGCTTCCTCAGCTCCTCTCCAGATTGCAGTTCTCCATTGACGCTGCGAGCCCGCGACTGCCTGCGCCTAGTCGCCCTTCAGCGGTTCAGCCCTTCACTCAGTTTTTCCTCGTCGTCCTTGCCGAGCTCCCTCTCGTCAGCCCTCAGTCCTCACCGTCGCTTCTGTTCCTCAGAGGCTTAGCCGTAGTCTTCGCCGTCGCCTCCTCTGCTCAACAGTTCAGCCCTAACCCTTGTCGTTGCTTGCTCTCCTCAGCCCTCAGTCCTCACTATCGCCTCCGCTCGTCAGAGGCTTAACTGTCGCCGTCACTGTCGCCTCCTTTGCTCAGCAACTCAGCCCTAACCCTCGTCATCGCCTCCCCTCCTCAGAGAGTTAACAGTCGCCTCCTCTGGTCAGCAGCTCAGTCCTAAGCCTCATTGTTGCCTCCTCTTGTCAACCCTCAGTTCTGGTCGTCGCCTCCCCTCCTCAGAGTCGTCGTCGTCGCCATCGTTTTCTCTGCTCAGCAGCTTAGTGCCTCAGTCGTAAGCGTCATCGTCGCCTCCTCTCCTTAGAGACTCAGTCGTCACCATCGTCTCCCCTCCTCAGAGACTCATCCATCGCTGTTGCCTCCTCTACTTCAAGGTATATTAATATTTGAGCAAACAAATTTGTCTGAATTCTAAAATTTGATCTGTTCGGGGCTTAGGTGTTTGGCTGTTTGTGGTTCTGTGATTCTGTTTGAATTTTGTTATGTTTGGGATAACACCCCACGTCGTGGCTCTGCTTTCTGTTTGTTTTGCTTCTGGCCTTCTGCAGATATGTGGTTCTGGTTTCTGAGTTATGGTTCTGTTTGTGGTTTTGCTTTCTGTTTGTTCTAGTTATGCATATGTGTGGTTCTGCTTCTACAGGCTTAGCCGCTTAGGTGTTTGATTGTTTGTGATTCTGTTTGAATTTTGTTATGTTTGGGATAACACCCCACATCGTTATTTTTTTGTAGATGTCTAATAATAATGTTCAGAATGAGATTCAAATGCAACCTAAAATGCTAACTGATGTAACTGATGGAGGAAATGAAAAAAAATCTAGCAATGAAGAACCTTCTGTGGATGATAATGTTGCAAAGAAGGCAAAAAAATGCATATATATGTTTGGAGATATTTTAGTAGAATTGGAAAACAAGATGGGAAAGAAAAAGCTACATGTAATGGTTATGGAAAAGCTTTTGCAGTGGGGGGTAAGCAATATGGCACTTCAACCCTTTGACGTCATGTGGAATCATGTCGGTCAATCCCAAAATTTCGGGACATTGGTACTATGATGCTAGACCAAGCTGGGAAGGTTACAAGTAGACACTTTGATAGTACTAGATTTTGAGAAATTCTAGCTAAGAGTATTGTTTTACATGTTTTTCCCTATTCTTATGTTGAATATGAAGGGGTTAGGGAAATGTGTCAATTTTTGAATTCAGATTGTAAGTTTATATCTAGGAAGACTGCTGTGGTAGATGTTTGGAAACTCTATCTTAAACAAAAGGAAATTGTGAAAAAATCAATAGCAAATAGTCCTAGTAGGATATATTTAACTACTGATTGTTGGACTGTAATAATTGGTGAGGGATATATTTGCGTGACTGGTCATTTTGTTGATGACAAATGGGGTCTCAATAGCAAAATACTTGCTTTCACACACTTGCAACCTCCACACTCTGGATCGGTGTTGGCTAACAAGCTGAATAAAGTTGTGGAGGATTGGGGGATTGAAAGAAAATTGTTTTCTATTACCGTGGACAATGCTGCAGCAAATGATAATATGCAAAATATTTTGAAAGACATGCTGAGTTTGAATGATCTCTTGATATACAATGGTGAGTTTTTCCATGTGAGATGTTATGCTCACATCTTGAATCTTATAGTTCAAGAGGAGTTGAAGGTAGTAAGTGTTGCTGTGCAAAAGATAAGGGAAAGTATTAGATATGTAAAGGCATCAGAGGCAAGGGTAATTAATTTCAAGAAATATGTTGACCAAGTTGGTATTAAGACTTCTATGGGTTTAAGGCACGATGTGGCAACTAGATGGAATTCAACCCATACCATGCTTGAGAGTGCAATTACATATCAACGTGCCTTTGCGAAATTAGCTATCCATGATGACAACTTTCCTTATTCATTAACAAATGAAGAATGGTCAAGAGCAAAAGAGATTTGCAGCTTCTTGTCTCCATTTGCAGCAATAACAGAGTTGATGTCTGGGTCATCATATCCAACTTCTAACATGTACTTTATTCAGATATCAAAGATTGAGTAATTGCTAAAAGAATATGTGCATAATGACGATCTTGTGCTTCAAGAAATGGCTCACCGAATGCTTGCTAAGTTTGACAAATATTGGAGTGCTTATAGTGTCATCCTTGCAATTGCAATCATTCTTGATCCACGGATGAAGTTTGATATCATAAAATTTTCTTATTCACAACTTGATCCTATACATCATAATGAAAAGATTGAATATATTAGGAATAAGTTATATTATGTTTTTGATGAGTATAAAAAGAAAAGCTTGAATGTGGGATCATCATCAACTTCAATCTACTCTACTTCTTTTGGTGCTACTAGTTCTGCTAATTCTACTAATATCACGCAAGATGCACCAATAGTTCAATCTCCTCTTCATCCGGGTACTGGTGCTAGAAAGTATAGTTATTTAAACACAACAGCTTTTGGGGTAAGTTTGCAACTCTTCATTTACTATATATGTCTTACAATGTTATGTTGATTCATGCTTTACTAATACTTTATTTATATGATATAGTATATTATCTTCAATTCAAGAGCAAAGACACTCAATCATTGGAAAAGTCTGAACTCGACTTTTATTTGGAAGAAGCAACTTTTGATCCTAACTTGTTCATAGAGATAAATGTCTTAGAGTATTGGAAGAATAATTCTCCTCATTTTCCATGTATTTTGAAGATGACAGCTGGCATTCTTAGCATTCCAATCACTACAGTTGCTAGTGAATAAGCTTTTAGTATTGATTCACGAGTTCTCACAAAGTATAGAAGTTGTCTTCTTTCAGATAATGTCGAGGCCCTTATTTGTACCCGTAATTAGATACTTGGTTTCCCCGTCTGATAACACTAGAATTGTTACTCGTGGTGATGGTATTGGTAATATAATAATTACATTATTACAATTTATACTAACATTGTTTTATTGTCTCATTACGTTATTTCTTTATATTATTATATATATAGTATACTCATTTTGTTTTATTGCTACTTGTAACAGATTTATCTATGGACAGTGACAAAGCTAAAGAAATAAATATTTTGACAACTTCAAATCATGGTTTAAATCCAATTAATATTTAGAGTTAAAACTTTAGTTAACTGTTATGTAAATTATAGAGTATAAACTAATATATTTTATATTTGTAATTTTTCAATTCTCTATTTTTATGAATAACTTATGTGATATATTTGTATTTGGATAAAATTTTATTTAAATTATAATTATAAATTTATGAAAAAAAAAGGAAATGAAAAAAAATTAATCTGACAGATTGGCGGGCGATCACGGGTTAAAATAACTCTAACTCGCATAAAAACCGGCCTATTTAGTAAGGCCGATCTAAACTCAGCCCGTTGAGATAAGCCGTATTGCCAGTCGGAAATTCCAACCCTAGCGATGGGAAGGTGGTAGTGACAATCGGTCCCACTGGATCCGCAAGTCCAAGCTCGCCATTGATCTTGCTTCCCACTTCCCGGTCGAAGCTATCAACGCTGATTCCATGCAGGTTTACAGAGGCCTGGATGTTCTCACCAATAAAGTTCCACTCTCGGACCAAAATGGTATATAAGTTTGTGCTTCTTCATAAGTTCTTGAATTCTTCGGGTTTCTGAAATTGAATTTTATGCTGTAGGGGTGCCTCACCATCTTCTGGGTACTATAAGCCCAAACGTGGAATTCACAGCTAAAGAATATCGAGATTCTGCTATCCCTGTAATTTTTTTTTTTTTTTGCTTCTCTGGGAACTTTTTTCCTTGAAACCCTTTTAAGTTGCCACAGTGGGTGCGAAGCTAGAGAACTGGGTGCTTTCTTCTTTTCTAAGAATTTTTTTGAAGTAGTATGGTGAGAAGTACTACGCTTATTTTGATTAGTAGTTGTTGGCAGTTTCTGATTTTAAAGGTTTCTGGTTTTTGTTTGGTACATTCCCATTGCCGGGCGCGTTTATGATTTTTTTTTGGTTTTAATTATCGTCCAATTAATGTTGCAACAAAAGAATTCCTTTGTCATTCTTAACATTTCTTTTCTTAATTTTCAGCTCATCAATGGCATATCTGCTCGCAACAACTTGCCTGTCATAGTTGGGGGTACGAACTATTTCATCCAGGTGGGAATTGTGACAAGTGCTGCTAGGAACTTTTGCCTACTTTTCGTTTTTAATGTTCTTCATTTCTGGAAAGTTTTATGATGTCCTTATGTTGCATTCTTTTTTCACACTGTTATATTTAGACAAAGGCGATGGGTTCTATATGTTACTTTTTTGGGTAATATTGTTTATTATCTTATTATTTAGGCTCTCGTGAGTCCATTCCTCCTAGATGAGTCAGTTGAAGATATGGATGAAACCTGCATGGACAATCTCTCTGGTAAATTGCAATTCACTGATCTAAAATGTTTGTTTAATTAGTCATTTATTTCATGTATGCTTATCACGTGTTTTATTTGCAGGTACTACTCCATTGGATGAGAGTTTAATCCCTGAAAAGGGCAGTTCAAACAATAATTATGATTTTCTTAGAGACATTGATCCAGTGGCAGCAAATAGAATGCATCCAAATAACCATAGAAAGGTGTCTGATTTAATTGTATTATTCATTATTCTTGAATATAAATAAAAGATCCTCCTATTTTGAGCATAAACTTTGTTTGGTGTTCTGAAACTTCATTAGAAGAACTATCCAGTTTGATTTGTTGCTGAATTTGTTATATGAATTGTTTAAATTGAGGCTGGTATGGTTACATGCATTTCTCATTCTATTTGCAGATTAGTCAATACCTTAATTTGTATGCTCGCACCGGAGTTCTTCCAAGCAAAGTTTTCCAGGGAAAAGCTGCAGAGGTTTGTTAGAAGGATATTTGTTTTCTGGTGTCTTATGGCAATGTATGTATTCTGTTTCTCTGTCTTTTTTTCTTATAACTAATTCTTATACACTACGTGGATTCCACAGAATCATTATCGGGTATGCTGTCTCATTGCCTTTAAATTTCAGTGTTTATTTTCAACAAATAATGATGTTATTGAGATAATTCCACGGATTATATTTTCATTTCTATGTTGTATGTTTCAGGCAAATCAGAGAATATATGGACTGCTCAAGTGGTAGAACCGGCGGCGAAGATCGTTAGATCTTTCCTTGGTAATAATAATGAGAGCTTGCCATAAAATAGCAGTGGGATGAAGATACTTCAAAGAGACCTCTGGACTCAATACATATGCAAGGTATTATGCTATGTTTTATAATCCGCGTCTGCTATGAAGACAAGTTGTCAAAGGTTTTGATTTTGACTTTGATGCTTTTCTTTGTTTCTTTATTTTGCTGGCCAGGCCTGTGGAGATAGGGTGCTTAGGGTGTGTTTGGATTAGCTTTTGGAGAATAGATTCTGGGAAGAATAGATTCTGGAGAGAATAGATTCTGCAAATAGAGATGTTTGGATGATTAATAGTAGAATCACTTTTTATATTAATAAATTACTAAAAAGTGTATGATTTGATTAAAGTATGAGAGAGGAGAGAGAGGGAGAGGAGAGAGAGGGAGAGGAGAGGAAAGGAGAGAGAGGGAGAGGAGAGGAGAGAGATGAGAGAGAGTATAAGAAAAAAGTAGGGGTAAAATAGTAATTAGATAATCTATAAGCTCTTTTACAGTTCCAAAATCCATTTTCAATAGCTTATTCAAAACTATGGTTTCAAATCGAGGTTTTGCCCAAAATCAATTCTGGACAAAAATGGCTGTTTGGCAAAAAATTTTGCAACCGAGGTTTTGTTTCAAAATCAATTCTGGACAAAAATTGATGTTTGTGTGAAATTTTTTCAAATTGAGGTTTTGCCCCAAAATTTATTCCTAAACGTGATGCCAAACACGCACTGAGTGGAGAAGGGAGGAAGGAGGGATTTTAATAATTCCTTATTTAATTTAAAAAATGACGAGAGGGAGTTAATAAAAATTTGATTATTTTAACTTTATAAAATTTAAATAGATTACTTCTCATAATATGCATCTATTTATTAATAAAAAAAATAAAAAATTTGGCATTGCTACATTGTTACTGTAGTCTCATCTCAAAATAAATTATATATATATATAACATAATTATATCAACAAAACTTGAAAAACAAAAAATAAAATAAAATAAAACTCAACGAGAAGTCAAATAAGTTACTAAATAAAATAAATATTTAATTGAAAAAATATATTTCATTGCACTGGAGGGAAAGACATAAAAGGTATAAAAGGTTTGGAAGGGAGGTTAGGAAAGAAAAAAATAGAAGAGTAAAGCCTCTCCCTTCTTTAAAAATATTTTATCTAAATAAAGGGAGGGGACTTTAAAATATTTTCAAGTAAAACGTTGGGAGGGGACCTCTCTTTTTTTTGCCTCCCCTCTAAAGACTTATACCAAATAAAGTGTCAATGAAATTATATCTTTTTTAGTTATCTTATTATCTCTCTTAATTATTATTAAAAAAATATCAATAGAAATAATTTAAAAAAAATTATAAATATAAAAAATAAATATTATATTTAAAATTAAGATTAACTTTTTAGTTAGATTCTATATTAAGTACTGAATATTAATTTTTAATATAAGAACTAGTTGAAATATTATATTTAATCCTAAATATGTGAGTTTAGTGTAAAAATATTTTTAAAAATATGGATTGGAATTTTTCCAAAGAAACCCTTTTAACAGTGTCTTTGGTTTGAGAGAAGGGAATGAAGGAAGGGAAGAGAAATGGTGGGGATATAAGATATAGAGGGAAGGGGAGGGGCAAGGAGGGAATGAAGGTATTTTAATAATCCCTTATTTAATTGATTGGAGAGGAGGGGAAAGAGGGATTTTAATTATTCTTTATTTGTTTTAGAAGGGAAGAGGAGATAATCAGAAATTGACTATTTTAACTTTATACAATTTAAATATATTATTTGTGATGGGCATTGTTTCTGTAATCGCATGTCTTAAAAAGTAAATTAATATTCTTCTAGTTATAAATATATAATATAATTAGTGAGTTAATTTTAATTTTAAATATAAAATATTTTTTAATTTATTAATTTTTTTAAATTATACCTATTGATATTCTTTTAAAAATAATTAAGTAAGAGAAAGAGGGAGAGAATTAAGGAAGATTATTAGAATATTTTAAAAAAATATATTATAATAACTAATTTAACTAACTCCTTAATCTAATTAAATTAGTTAAATATATCATATATTTAGTACTAAATATATATATATATATATAAAATAGAACTATATGAATAGAAACTTGAATATCTCAACAAAAAAAAAACTCAATGAGATAGAGTCAAATAAATTATAAGATAAAAGAAATATTTGATTAAAAACTATGTTATAGTGAGAAAGCACGAGAAAAAAATGTCATATAACATACATGGTTATAAATTATGAAGGATAAGAGAAAAATTATATAATTTTATTGAGGTTAATATTATAAGAAAAAATTTTCTTTCTCATCTAATCTCCAAAAAAAAAAAATCTTATTTTTAAAGGGAAAGTTAGGAAAAAAAAAAGGAGGAAACGAGTCACTCCTAATCCCCTTTCTTTATTTTCCCTCTAGAAGCCCTGTACCAAACAAAAGGTAACTGATCTCTGTGGCCAACGTTCCATTACAGTTAGTGGCTCATTTCCCCTTTCTCGCTCTCCCATGGAGCTCGTAGTTATTATTTTAGTGAAATTGCCCATAAATTTGAGTTTTCTGCATAAATAAAAAAATAATATAGGGGATTTCAACAGTTTTAGTATTAAGGAGGTTTTGGTGATTTTACTTTTTACATAATTATGACAAGTGATGACAATCGTAAGAATGGCGTGTTGAATAATTCCATATATATATATATATAAAGTAATTAAAATTGTTATTTTCGTCATCACATTTTATAAATATCATTCCTTTCAAAACTCATAAAATTTTGGCACATTTTTTCCATGTGTGATGTGTCAAAGAAACATGCTCATTACTTATTTTATTTCTATTTACTTTATTCAAGGTCATTTCATAACTCCGGCAAAAGAATCATTTCAGAACGTCATCCTAATCTTATATATATAGCATAGTTGAAAAAAATTAAGTAAAGAAAATAAATAAATTTTATACATGATCATATTTTTCGGAAAATTAGGAAAATTTTTCTATTATATTGTAAATTTTATTAAATTATCAGAAATTTATAAATTTTTTACACACTGATTTACCACACTCTAATTTATGTTTTTTCTCACCAAACAAAATTTTAATTGAGGATCTTTTTCCCCAATTTTTTCTATATTTTCTTGCTTTTCAAACATATAAAAATAAAAAATTTATTGGAGCAAGATATAATAGATAAATTTATAGTTAAAAAGGAATTGATTCATAACCATTAAAATTATAAATTTAAATTTTATTATTAATAGAACATTTTACTAACAAGTGATTTATAAATATTTTTTAAATTTAAAAATATACTTTAATTTTAATGAGTTCACATCAGCTAACATATCTAATTTTTTTTTCATACAAAAATATAATGGAAAAATAAAAGAATGATGGATCTAGTTGGATACTTGTTAAGCATCGAATCTAGGGCAGCAAGTGGAAGGACTGTTTCACGTGCGAGCTCGAGCAGAGCCATCCTGAGTCCCGACAAAGAGGTACTGATCCCTTAACCATATCAAAGGCGTGTTACACGATTTCCTTCTTCGGTTGTCTCCGTGTCCCAATCCCGATCCATTATTATATTATACTTAATATAATATTTAATTAATTAATTAAATTTAAAAAATTAAAATAAGAAATTTTTTAATATATTAATTATTTTTTTAACTCTATCCTTCTATTTTTTTTTCTTTTATTTTATTATTATTTATAAAATATCAATACAAATAATTTAAAAATATAAAAAATATATCACTAGAATTAATATCTATAATCCTATATTGAGAAGGACTGGAGTACCCTCCTCCTTCCCTCGTTACCAGCATGGACTCTGAGAATGATACGGAATCGACATTTCCTTCGCCTTCTTCTACATCGTCATCGCCGTCGTCTTGCAAGAGGAAAGCAGGAAGAATCAAGTTCAAGGAGACAAGCAGGCATCCCATTTACAGAGGAATCCGCAGAAGAAACGGCGACAAATGGGGCTGTGAAGTGCGTGAACCTAACCAAAAGTCTCGGATTTGGTTAGGCACTTACCCTACTCCTGAAATGGCCGCCACCGCCCATGACGCCGCCGTTCTCTCTCTCAGAGGCTCCTCTGCCCTCCTCAACTTCCCTGATTCCGCTCCTCTTCTTCCTCTCGCCACAACTTCTTCCCCTTCCGATATCAGAGCCGCCGCCGTCACAGCCGCGACTTTTCTCCGCCCATATCCTATTATCAGCCCGTCGTCTTCATCGTCTCCTCATGACAACACAAGTAAGAGAGTGTATGATTCTTCGATGATGAGCAGTGAGAGGAGCAAGAATAATATTGTGAAAAATGAAGAGTTCGTGGACGAGGAGGCACTTTATAATATGCCAGCACTGTTAGATAGCATGGCTGAGGGCCTTCTTCTTCCTCCGCCCTCCATGATTAGGGCATCGGACGACAATATTCCTTCTTCTCATGACGTCGACCTCAATTTATGGACACACTGATTCACTACACTCATCTTTCAAAAGGCCCTCTGGCTCCCATGCGTCACTCTGTGTGTGTGTGTATTCTCCATATTTTAGCGTTCCATTGAAGCTAAGTAAGGCCTAATTATATATGGCTATAAATCTCAAAGAAATAGTTGTGTCGATGCTGAAAGTAATTTATCTGCATTAATTGTAAGATGTTTAATTATAAATACCCCTCGTTATTTTTATAGCATATGGAGTAGCCTTTCTGATATGATTCAGATATTCTGAGGCTGTTTGGTAGGAGAGAAATGGAGGAGAGAAGAATTTTAACGAGTTTGATTTTAAAATAAAATAGAGAAACGAGCTTAAAAGCTTTTAATTAATCTTTTTTATTTTTTTTCTTGTTTAAATTTTATAAACCTACTTCTCGCACATATAGGGATGAGATGTAAAATATTTCAGATGAAAAGATGGAGACATAAAATTTAAAACTCTAGCTTTCTTTTCATATATATGTTATGGATTTACATTCTTTTTGTTAAAACAAATAAGCAAGGAATAAATAATAATTTAAATTTTTTCAAAAGCTTGTACTTGTTTTCTAACAATTTAAACTAAATTAAAAAGTGGAAAGGAAGATCAAACGATTTAAATAAAAAGTAATATTAAACGAATTAAAAAAAAGTAATATGATATATATAGCCCAATAAAATATTGACAAAGAGATTTAAAGAATGAGAAAATTAAAATGAAAGAGTATTAAAAATAACTGCACTGTTGTTAACTAATTATGAAAATGTAATCCCTATATAGTTTTATATTTTATATTGACTTTGATGATTGATAAATGATGTAGTTATATAATTTTATCAAATATAATTTATAGTATTTATATTATAAATTAGAATAATAGATCTTATATTGAATATTTGTCAGAAGTAGTATTATATATCCATATATAAATAGATTGGCATTATGGCAGCGCCCATGAACATTCTCGAAGCGTCTTACCTTGCTGCCTCATTGTATTGTTGCTAGAATTAAGTCCCTTGCCTACTCTTTGGTTTTGTTTATGCATATATGATGCATCAGTAAGTTGCATTTTAAAATTAATTAATTAATTAATGTCTGTATGGTTAATACTTTACTTATGGGATATAGATAAGGAACTGGAAGGTTGGAGTTATTGGGCAAAATGTCTGAACTTTAATACTTTACTGAAGAAAAACACAGGTAAAACAATATTATACGCGTTATATATATACCCTAAAATTTTAAGTTACAAATTGTGAGAAAGAAAGAAGGAGAATTATTAGAGAAAATATTGTGTGTATATTCACATGAGTTGAGTATATCAATATATATATATATAAGGGAAAATAGATCAATCTAATAAAAATAATAGATATATTATCAAACTAAATAAATACAAATCAAATCAAATCATATCAACAAAATATATCAATACCCCTTCAAACTCAAGATAGTTTGAGAGAAAGCAACTTGAGTGTTTGACAACTAAAAATTGAAAGCACTACTAGAAAAAAAAAAGACTTATAACAGTAGTTAAAAGTGTTATTTCACATCGGTTTTTGGAAGGCCATGAATTTTATCGCCGTTGTAAGTGTACATTTTAACAGTGGTGTTATAACCAATTTTAAAGGTAACCTTTCACAGCTGATTTCAAAAAATTGCTGTTAATTGCTTTTTTTTCTTACTTTCCTCGACCTCTACATACTATTAGACACCTCAGTTATTGGAAATCGTGCCCTAAGGGCCAATCATTATCTTATGAACATTATTGATTTATGAATTTATTGATTGTATTATCATATTATTTGCATGTTTACTGTGATGACCATCCTTGGATAATTTATGATCTTATCCTAAATGTACCTGGTCGGCATCTATGCGGGAGTAGAGATAAAATAAGACCAGTATGACTTTGAAAATGTATAGAAATATAAATTAAAGTCATAGGCACATGTAAGAGTACAAGGTGTTAGACCGACCCGCTATGAGAGAGCTGTATGGGTTACGTCATAAGATTCTCTCATATACAAACTATGTCACTATGCCTTTTGACCTGAGATCATCATGGATTCATACATGACAAATGCTCAGCTTTGACCTAGTCAAAAGTCACTTTTGACCGAGTGATCATAAAGACTATGTTCGAGTTTAGTGATTTTTCATGCGGAGGAATGTGAATAGTCAAGATTGAATTTGTCCCTCACATTCGTAGAGAGATATTATTGGGCCCCTCGATGAGTGAGTCTGAGAAATGTATGGTCATACTGTAATGGAAAGGTAGTTCCATTTCTATAGTCAGACTACTCAGGGATCGAGAAAGTAACGGTCAGGAATAGGAGGATGACATTATCCATGCCTCATCCATGACCAAAATATCGCATGACAGAAGGGACATGATCTGGTTGTATAAAAGGTTATATCGTTTAACGATCATTATATGATTTGGGTAGTCGTTATGTCTTACTAGAGACCGCTTGCGACTTGTGGGTCAATATAGCAAATGGCCCACTGCCAACTTCATATAGGCCTACAGGGTCACACACAAAATAGCCCAATATGAGCTATGATGTCCAGATTCAATGAATAATCCAGGGTGGATGTATATATTTATTTATATTTATATTCGTATATATACATTATATATAAGAGATATATGGGATTTAATTTATAAGGATAAATTAAATCTCTATTACGTTTGAATTTGAAATTCAAATTGATAGGATATCTCATATAAGATATATTTGTAAGATTTAATTTATAAGGATAAATTAAATCTTTATCACGTTTGAATTTGAAATTCAAATTGATAGGATATCTCATATAAGAGATATTTATAAGATATAATTTATAAGGATAAATTAAATATTTATCACGTTTAAATTTGAAATTCAAATTGATATGATATCTCAAATTTGATTTATAAGAATAAATCAAATATAGTTCAGTCTTATCTTTATTTTAAGTTAAATAAATAGGTGAATTAAATCTGTGGGACGGATTTAATATAAATATTATTTATTTAATTAGTTTCTTATCAAATTATACAATATATGATATTGTATTAATTTCAGAATTAATATAAGATTAACTCTAAAAATCCAATTCGATAAAGGAAAACGCATAGCATCCTATATATTTGATTTTAGGAGCTACATTTTAAAATATAGAACACAGAAAGGCCGAAGGAGAATCTGCAAAACGTTTACAGATAAGAAACTGCCAAAATAGAGACGGAGAGGACGAATTCTTAAGAAAGCCCTGGAGGGATAGGAGACGCTAGCACGTCGTTTGTGGTTGGAACGCTGTTCGTGTGGATACCAGTAGAGGAAGCTGACCTGAGTCATCGACTTCTTGCTATCGGAAAGGGAGCACGAGCCGCGGAGAGAAGCTGTGAACGTCGTGACCAGAAGCTGTGGAAGTCGCTGAGGAACACTGAGGGTAATGCTTATTTCCACTTGACTTAAACACATACGGTAGATCCTAGCAAGGAATGGAAAAAATTTCAAGTTAATTTCCGCTGCGTGTCTTCCAATTCCTTACAGGTCACACTCATCAAAAGCATCATACTAGATTTGGAGAGAAGAAATCAAATATCTGATGAATAAACTAAGATCCATAAGCTTCTTTCACTAAATCTATTCGAACTCCTTCTAATAAGGTCCATCTGCCAAAATTCACTGTTAGCCACCATGGTCAGTATAAAAAGTTCAAGATCTAACGAAAAAGTTAAAAATCTAGAGAAAAAGTTATAGATTTGGCGAAAATGTTAAAGATTTAAAAAGCTTTTGCTATTAAATCTCTTCAAACTCATAATATATTACAACTTATAAATAACAAATAAAGAAGAACTACAGTTAGCTTTTGTTATATGATGTATTATATTTTATAAATAATAAATAACTAAAAAAGCAAGAAAAATGAGCAAATGGAGATGTTAAATGGTGACTTATAACTTTCACGATTGAAAATAATAATAGAGAGATAGAGAATGACATTAACGATTGGAATATGTACCAAAACTAAGGAAAAATGCTAAAAAATGATATTCGTCAAAGTTTATAATGATGGAAAAGAGAAATGAGATCATAGATAATTATAAAAAGTGAAACTAAAATTAAAATTGGGTCTAGGATTTTTAAAATTTTATAGGGACTTTTTATAGTATTTTTTTAAAAAATCATGGGTAAAAATTATTAAAACATAGCTTATTTACTAAAATGTTAAAGCCCCTTATTTTATGATAATTTTTTTATAACTGTCATAAAAAGTACTTTGATAAATGATTTTTTTAATAGTAGTAAAGTGACTAGGATTGAAAGATTCAATGAACAAATAAGTTGGTTTGTGCTTTGTACAAATGGGAACAAGTCTAATGGAGCCTCGAATGTCGAGTGAAATGACAGGGAATCAAATCAACAATATATATGGAGTAATTTCTTTTTGGCCAATAAAATTATTAAAATTAAATTAATTTAGTGATATAAAATTCTATTAAATTATTTTATATTTTAAGTTTAAATCTTAAATAAAATATCTATATTGAAAATGACAATTACAATCTCTAAATCTAGATATCTAATAATATAATTTAGAGAATATTATAAAAAAAACACAATATGTTAACATGCAATGTGGATGTATTTCCCATTTTATGTACTAACATATATATAAAGTCAAAAATGCTAAACCCTCTAAATGAGATAGAGGCTAATAATTCAATTATATATTCAGTTTGTCTTCGTATAAACAATTGCATGAATAACGAGAAACAAGGAGCACGAGTCCTCCAAAATATCTAGAGTACCAACCACCTTCTAAAGTACCAACCACCTCGAACTTGTCTTGTTCCTTCCTTCCAGATAAGTTTAAATTGTGGAGAAGATTCCATAATATAAGATATAGCACAAATACTTCTTCCATTTCATTATATTTGTATTTTTTTCTGGAAAAAAATGTTTCATATATATTATGTCCTTTCTTAATGCCATGCAGCATATAGTATTATTGTCTCATGTTTTACTTCCGGGGTTAAATAATGTTTCTAGAGGCATTAAAACACAATTTGGAATAACTGAGGGGTAAATTTGGTAAAGTGTATTACATTTCTTAATCCATACGTAATAATTTGGATAAAAAAATAAGAGTAAAATAAAAAAGAAAAAGAATACTAGGAGGAATGGAAACTACATTCCATCCAAACTTTTTTTTTTTTGCCAACAAAGATGATCATCTATTCATAAAAGCAAAACCAAACATAGTCCGAAAATACAACCCAAACATAGTTCGATAAAACAATACAAAATAACATTAATCATATCTGAATTAAGAATAATTGATTCCCCATCTAACAAAAGTTACAACTGATCACGAGATCTCTACAATAAAGCTAATAATATAGGCGAACCTATGTGTTGTAAGTTGACGAGCCACAACCTGTAGGCCAAACGGTGTAGGTTGGATAACCCGACAGTTATTTTTATTAGTATTCCTATATGGACCAACTAAAATAGGTACATTTGTAAGATCATATATTTAATAGGTCAACTAACTTAAAAAAAAACATAAATCATACTATTTTTTTAAATGAATCAGAAATAAAATTTTAAATAATGATTTGTGTTATAATTAAAATATTTTTTGGAAAAAATAATGTTAAATACTAATATGATAAATATAACATAAATAAATCATTACCATTCATTTAATTTTTTGTGTCATTACTCAAAATAACATGTTTCTATATTTCAATAATTAATTAAGCTAAAAATAATTAAGATATATTAATTAATAAAATAATTTAAACAATATAAAAATATATATATTGCGAGTATACGGGCTAACCTGCCAACTCACAGGCTAGCTTGCCACAACTAAGGGATTTAATAATATGGGTTGAGACAACCCACACCTTATGGGTTGACATTTAGTCAACCCTATCTTGCTATTTTTATGCGGGTTAACAAGTTAAATCTATGGGTCTAACATATATTAACGACTCAATCTACCCACGATATAAAGGAGATATCTTCAAAGAATCTTTAGCTATTCAATCAGTCACTAAATTCACTTCCCTGTAGGTGGACACCACTTTAATTTCCATCCAAACTAAGGGAATTAATTGTCTTAATTTTAATAATAAATTATTAATTAAAAATGTCCTATAACAAGATTGTAGAGAGTAATATCTTTGGGCTCTAAAGCTTGATGTTTTTCTCAACGGTTTTTAGGGCTGATATAGTCCAAAATCGAAATACATATTATGGACATTATTATCCGAAGAGACATTATTATTGACATTTTTTGAACTGACCATACCCAATTAATTTCTATGGTACAGGGATTTATGTCATTGTCAAATTAAAGTTTAACATATTATGATATGTTTTTTCAGGGAATAGCCATACATTCACAAGAGATCTGACTCCAATAATGTGAACGTGCTTGTTTTCTTTATCTTTTAAGAGGAAAAAGAAAACATAACTAAGGAAATAACTAAGAAAAATTCTTTGATACATACATAAGCCAGTTGAAAAATAATTAATACTTATTTATTAGCTTTACATATGTAATTAATGTTTAAATGTGTCTTTTTATATTTTCTCTTATTTAAAACCTTATTTAGTATGAATAAAGTTGAAAAAAAATTAAATTTAAAACAGATTTAATGAGTTAAATGATATTTTTTTAACTCCGATAAAGTAATTTATATCATGGATTAGAGCAAAGAAAAATAGTATTTTCTGGTTTTAGAATATTAATCCTAATTTTTAAAAACACATAAATAAAAAATAAAAATTGTGGTATGTAAATAATGTTTTCTCTTTCTATTCCTATCCTTAATTAAATTTCTTACGAAGGAGAGTATTTTGATTTTTTTTTTTTTTGATTTTTTTTCAATTTTGGTAAAAGATGGGGGCAGAGCCCAATTCATTAACTATTTATCCAAACAAGTCTTGGGCAAGTGATGCCACCATTACATCTCTACAGGGTAGTACAGGTAATCCCTCCCTCAGGAGGTTCACATAACCGCTGTAGGCCAGACGGCCTCGACAAGCTCCAGTTCGCAATCCAATCTGCACTGAAGTTTCCTTCCCTGTATGAATGCTCAACTCGTATATCCCAGTTGCTATCCATCAGTCCCTGTACCTGTTTCAAAAACCTGTTCTTTATCCTATTATGTAGCAGCAAGTCATTCAACATATACACAATGACTAAAGAATCGGACTCAACAATTGTCTTTCTGATTCCTTTCTCTTTTAGTAACAAAAAACCAGACCACAAACCCCAAATTTCTGCAGTGATTGCTGCACAAACTCCAATATTATTCACAAAACCACCTATCCACTCCCCATCTTCATTTCTAAGTCTTTAAGACTCTCTCCAACCCTTCACAATGTGCATCTTTCATAGATTTAACATATGACCATATAACATTCGGATACATGTTCCTTTTATCAAACTCCTCATCAAATAATACTTTGTTTCTCCATAACCAAATAAACCAGCATGCCACACCAAATACCATGCACCATTCAGCTATATTAGTCACAAATCTTGCATTCCTCAGGTTACTAATCATCCAATCTTTAACATCCATGTTAAAAAAAATCATCACTATTAGTAACTGGTAGTATCTGCAGCCAGATTTGTTTCGTGTCAAGGCAGTCCCTTAGGACATGAATTGTGCTGTCCACATCTGTACAAAGTCTACAACAATTAGGAGCTCCGATGCCATCAACAGCAGCAACCCACAGAAAAGTTTGAATGCGTCGGTTTCCTTTCCATTTCCATATCAGCTTCCATAAAACATTCTCATTATTCCTGTTGAACTAAACTCCCCAGTTTTCCTTCCAACCCACTTTATTTGATCCTCACCCTCACCTACATTTGGCGGCAGACACGCTCTCACAATATCCACGTTGTCTTTGGTCAGGTATCTATTCAATAACTCAGTGTCCCATTCATTCCCTACCCACATAATCTGCTACACACTTGTCCATTTCATTCTGTTCAGGCTGTGTGACACACAAATCGATCAACAGTGTCCCATTACTCACCCATTTACTATTCCAACATTTCGCCTTGCTTCCATCATTTATCTCCCACCCTACATTCCTCACATGGTCAGACCACAACCTTCCCAAATTCTTCCAAAGAATAGAATCAGAATTCTCTGCAATGCAAGTTTCAGTCAAATTTGCATTTCTGCCATACCTGCTTATTAAAACACTTGAGCTCAATTTGCTTTGATACGCTATAACGTCCCACCCTCTTTTGCATAACAAAGCATCCTTCATCATCTTTAGATTTTTTTTTAACGCAAATCCTCCCAATTCTTTAGGACTACACATGGCCTTCCAACTAATTGTATGCATCTTCCTTTCTCCCACCTGAATTTCCTCAAATGAAATCCCTCTGCATTCTTTAAATTTCTTTACTTACCCCAATCTGAATGTCCTCATGGAGCATATTAAATATTGATATTTGTTGCGTCATTGACTACACAAGTGTTAGTCGTCCTGCAAAAGATAGACTGGTCGCCTTCCACCCACTCAACCTCCTTTGAACTTTATCAATCAAGTGCTAGAACTTTCACCTAGTCCTCCTCCCATAAGAGTTATGAGACCCCAATTATCTTCCCAGCTCATTTACCATGCTAAATCCACACAACTCAACTTGCTCCTTCCTCCTCTCTTCAGAAACATTCCTTGAGATCTCTTGACTATTAATTTTTTGACCCAACATACTTCCAAAAGCCTCCGAACACTTCAATACCACCTCCAGTTGCTTCTTATCTGCTTCTCAAAACAATAGGAGGTCATCTGCGAATAATAAATGAGATATTGGCACACTCTTCTTCCTCAACCTTATCGGCCTCCATCTTCCACATGCCACCTCATCCAGATATGTGTCAATTCATCCCCAAGACAAATAGGTATGGCGACAAGGGATCTCCCTGCCTCACACTTCTTGAAGGAGAGAATTTTTCAGACTTCATCCCATTCCACAATAGTTGCATTGAAACTGAATTGATGCGATCATATGATTTCTCCAAGTCTTTTTTTATAGCCACATAACCCTTGTTACCTCCTGTTCTTCCCATAAAGTGGGCAACTTCCTTGACCACAATTATACTTTCTTGATTACACCTTCCTGGTACAAAGCTTGTTTGGTATGGAGAAACAAGCCTTGGCATAAGGTGTTTCAGCCTATTCACAATTACTTTTGAAAGTATCTTATACACCACGTTGCATAGTGAAATTGGCCGTCAAATTACTCACTGTCTCCACCTTATCCACCTTCGGAATTAACACAATCAGAGTCTCGTTCATTTCCTTCAATTTGTTGGGATTATCCCACATTTGTTGTACTAATTCTTCCTCCTTTTCAATCCAAAATCCTTCAGCACTTTTTAGCATATGGATCTTACTCCTTCTTCTTCTGCTCATAGTCCTTAGGTGATAAAACTCGGTGTTATGATCACCATTATGCAACCATTCACTCCTCGACTTTTGGAACCAGTAGATCTTTCATTTCTTAGTACTTCTAATAACTCCTCCACTAGCCTAAATTCCAGAACCCCCAGATAAGCATTCGGCCTCTCATTCAAATTTTTCTAAATCCCTCTAATTCTGCCATCAGCCATCTTTTCTTTCCTTCAAGAAAACCAAACTCCTCTCTGTTCCATCTTCTGAACGTACCCTTTAGACATTGCAGAGATACATGAGCATCAGTTTCATTATTCCATTCCTTCCGTAGCAAATTTTTGAAGCCCCCATGTGCCATCCACATGGATTCAAACTTGAAAGGACGCAGATTCACAGGTGGGGGACTCCCTTTAAATTCGAACAGAATAGGGTGATGGTCTGAGTAGACCCGTGCATAATACAAATAAATGATGTGCCTAATTGAAGAAAAACATAAACAAATAGAGAAATATAAATGAATGATAAATAATAGTGCATAATTAATTAAATAATGAAAGGATATGTAATAAACAGATAGAAAATACATAAAAAGTAGAGAAATGCAATAAATAACAGTGCATAAATAATTAAATACCAAAAGGTAGGTAAATTTAAGGCAGATAAACACATCAATCATGAATTATAAAACAAATAAATCATGTGAAGAAATTACTAAATAAATAAACAGAGACAAAGAAATAATGATAAATTATTAATAAATAAAAGTGCCGGAAAAATTAATAAACAATTATAACTTAGAATGAAAAATATAAATAATAAAAACAAGTGGTATTGAAGTAACTTAGAAAGAAAAAATCATTAACAAATATATACTAAATTGAATAAATGATGTATCTAAATAAAAAATAAACAAAATATAGAGAAATACAAATAGATAATAAATTATTAAAAAATAAACAATAAACAATAGTGCATAAATAATTAAATAACTAAAAAACAGGTAATGAATAAACAATAATGATAAAATATAAATCAATCATGATTTACAACATAAATAAATAATGTGAAGATATAAATAAATAAATAGAGAATTAAAATTGATAAACCATCTACAAGTAAATAATAAATAATATTGCATAAATAATTAAATAACTAAAGAGCAGGTAAAAAAACACATAGTAAACAATAACCAATCAGTGGGATCAAACATAAACCAATATAACTTAAATATATATTTACTAAATTAAATACATGATGTGTCTAATTGAAGAAATAAATAAACAAAATGAGAAATACAAATGAATGATAAATTATTAATGAATAAATAATAAATAACAGTGCATAAATTATTAAATAACTAAACAACAGATAAATTTAGGACAAACAAATCAATCATAATTTAAAAAATAAATAATATGAAGAAATAAATAAATAGAGAACGATAAATTATTAATAAATAGACAATAAATAAAAGTGTATTACCCTGCAAAATAAACAAACAAGTATAATTTAAAAAATATTAATAAATATATAAAATTTACAAGGTTTGATGGTATAAAAGGTAAACAACACATTATGACCTTGCTAAAGCTGCGTATGCAAAATTCTTGATAATAAAATAATTGCATTTGCTTACACTAATTGGTTGTTGTCAGGATTTCTGCTGGCATGCATCAACGTCAAAAGGGACAAGAACCAACAGGCAAAACAAGATTATTCCCGTTAGCAAGCATTCAAAGAGGTGTACCTGCAAAACAAGATGCAAGATATATGATATCAGAAAGAAATCCGTTGAATTCAATCATTCATTCTCATGCATACATCTCTTAATCTTCTTCCACTCAAATGCTAAACACAGGTTAAAAGGACTTTTTATTGGGTGGTAAAGTAGGCTTTGTTAAAAAACAAGTGGGAAATATCTTCTTCCATGTAAAGAAAAGAAGAAAGGAAATCCCTAAAAAAAGTACTACTCCTAACCAAGGTATTCATACATAGGCCAAAATATTTATGAGCATCCACAGTAATGGAAGAATCAAACGGAGGGAGAAACTCACATTGATGAAGTCGAAATCACACCATTGGCATCGGTCTGGATCAGCCTTCGGTTTTTCAAGGTAGAAGGTTAGTGGGTTATTGTGTTGGCAGCAGTTGAGAGCAGGAAGACATGTATGTTTGAGAGACAGACGGAAGAACTGAAGCTGATGCAATGCAACAGACACTTTTTTTTAAAATAATAAATAATAATAATCAATTAAAAAATAAATTATGTAATTATTAACACACAATTTGTTTTTAAAAAAAAGTCATACTTGCAAAATTTCAAAAAAAGTAAAATAAAAATACTAATGAAAATTTCCAAATTATTTTCCTTTTCCTTTTCCTTTTTTATTTTCAACTTCTTTTTTCTTTTCCTTTTCTTTAAATCTTGAAAATAAGATAGAGCAATAAAAATCAAGAGCAAAAGAGGTTAAGAATAGAATTGGATCTCTAGATTGTAGAACTCAAATAAGCAACCTAGGAACTAAGTACACAATCCAAGTCATCAGCCATAAATAAAGAAACTCATATTAAGATGCAAAGCTTAACAAAACTGAATCCAAGAGAGGTAGCCACATAAGGATAAGAAATGTATCACTCAACTGCTTAGTATATGGATTCTTTTTCACTCAGTTCACTTGCTCAATCACCCTACCATAAAATACCATTATATTTAATATAAAAATACATAAATTTGTAAGAAGTTCATACTTTAAATTTTTACGTGTCATAAAAATAAAAGAAAATACAAGAGAGATTTGAGATGAGAGAAATGAGAATAGCTAAGAGAAAGAAAGGGTGATTATTATTCCATTCTTTCAAACTTATAATCATCTAGTACATGTTTACTATTTATAGGCGATAAGTCTTTAAATTATATTTTAAGAGTTACACAAATAATAAATCTACATAATTGTGACACATATAATATTTGAATGTTATGTGTATTAATTATAAAAAATTCTCAATATGCCATTCATTTATAAGTTACATAAATTTAGTATATAAATCTAAAAAAACAACTTAAAAAGTTATGAACATCTAAATTTAATATTGTGATATTGATATCAATTTTTTGTGAGTATATGTCATGTTATAGGCTACAAGTAAAACTAAATCCCCAATTTCCCACATACAGATAATAAAGTTATTATGCCATTAAGAAATTTAGCTAAATTTAAATATAAACTAAATTGAATAAATAATTAAACAAGTAATAAAGTAAATTTAAGATAGACAGACAAACAAACAAACAAACAAATCAATCATGATTTATAAATAGAAATAAACAAACAAATGGTATATTATTAACTAATAAACATGAAATAATAGTGTGTAGCTCAATAAAATAAATAAATAGAATTGAAGGCATCACTTTTTAATTTATTCCATGAGAAGCTCTCAAACTAAATTTTTAAAAGTAAATAATGAAACTAACAAGATTGAACCCATGCTAATGCCAGTGAGATTGAACACACTAGAGAGCTTTCGTGGCTAACAAGATTATCAAAGTGATTAATGAATATATGCAAAATTGAATAAATAATTAAATAACTAAATAGGGAGCAAACATACTTAGAAGAAAAACATAATTAATGAAACGGGTATTGAACCCATGACCAATTACCCCATAGGGAGTGGATTTGGGTAATCTGATGCGCATTGTTTGCTGCACTCCCAAATTTTTTTACCTAGTCCTTTTCATGATTAGATTTTATATAAAATAAGTAAAATTTTAATACCTTATGAACAAAAAATGATATTGTTTTTAATTTTTTATGATTTTTTAAAAAAATGGTGCAAATTTAGTACTATACTTTTTTTTTACAAATTAGAGTATTAAATATTTAAAAAATTATAAAAAGTTAAATGAATAAATAAACAAATAGAGAAATACGAATAAATGATGTGTTAATTGAAAACTAAATAAATAAATAGAGAAATACGAATGAATGGTAAATTATTAACGAATAAAGAAAAACAATAGCCCATATAAATAGCTAAGCGGTGGGTAGTAAATAGATAAATTTAAGACGGACAAAACAAATCAATCATGATTTACAAAAGAAATAAATAATGTGAAAAAATTAATAAATAAATAAATAGAGATAAACAAATGAATTATTTATAAATAATGTGAAGAAATTAACAAATAAATAAAAAGAGAGGGACAAATGAGTGATAAATTATTAACAAATAAATAATAAAAAAAATATATAGCGGGTAGGTATAAAAATATGTCTGGCCAGACTAGATTTTAGCTAAGCAAACTTTAGTATATAACAAGTGTTTAAAGCTTAAACTTATCTATCTATCTATCTATCTATATATGCTTAAATTTGAGTATGGAGAAGGCTTACCAAACCTAAAACCTTTTAGAGACTTATTTATAATGTAGGTCTTTAAAAATACCTTGTATTTTAAATTTTAAATGTTATAAGTAAACTTTGAGTTAACTAAAATATATATAAATATAAGTTTTTAATAGGTTTTAAAACCTTTATATTTATAAATGAAAGGTATTAAATGGGCTTTAAGCATATTTATATAATATTAAATAGGCTAAGCGTGCATATTTTAGGTTAGGCCTTAAAAAAGATTTGGTCTATTTAACTTAACAAGCCTTTAAATAAGAGGTCAAATTTTAATCAGATTAGGCCATATTCCTCTATTAAAGATTTGACTTATTTTTATCCTTAAATTATTAACTGACAAAATAAAAAAACAATTATAACTTATAATGAAAAATATAAATAACAAAACAAGTGGATTGAAGTAACTTAGAAAGAAAAACCCATTAACAATTAACAAGTATACACTAAATTAAAAAAGCATGATATGTCTAAATAAAAATAATAATAAATTTAACAAATAAATAATAATGCATAAATAATTAAATAACTAAATAGCAGATAGTAAACAAATAAATTTAAGATAGACAAACAAATCAATTGTGATTTAGAAAATATATAAATAAGGTGAAAAAATTAATAAATAAAGACAAACAAACAAATGATAAATTATTAATAAATAAACAATAAAAAAGTGCATAAACCAATATAACTTAGAAAGAAAATATGTCTAATTGAAGAAATAAATAAATAAATAAATAAATAAATAGAGAATTAAAAATGAATGATAAATTATCTACAAATAAGCAATAAATAAGATAAATTATTAATGAATAAACAATAAATAACAGTAACAGTTATAACTTATAATGAAATATCTAAATAACAAAACAAGTGGGATTGAAGTAACTTAAAGACAAAAAACCATTAGCAATTAATAAATATATACTAAATTGAAAAAATATATGTCTAAATAAATAAATAAAATATATATAAATACAAATGAATGATAAATTATTAACCAATAAACAATAGCGCATAAATAATTAAATATCAACAACTTGTTTAGATTTGTGTGGAGGGTCTCCTCCTTGGTTAAGATAAGTAGGCAAAATATTTGTTATGAATTAGATATGTTTACCGAAAATAGCCCAATCAATTAGCTAAAATATTTACCCTCTAGTTTAAAATTTAAATTTTAAAATATGTGTTTTTTTTATTAAGTTTCAATTTGGATCAGTCCAATCATTTAATGTAATTTTTATGTTTATCCCTAATTGTTGTTTTTCCATTTTCTCTCTCTAAAAGTAAAGGTATTTTAAGACAGAAAATAAATTATATTTCTCATATATTTATTGTCTTTTAGATTTTAACCAATTTTAAACAACTTTTTAAGTTATATATTTTTTTTAATTATTTAATAAATTTTATTATTAAATATTTAATTTTAAAATTTATAACTATCCTAGCTATCTCTCAGAGTATTTGAACTATCTCTCAGAGTATTTGAAGCTTGAGAGGAGTACTTTCTTAAATTCAGATATGTGATTTATATGTTTGAACCAACTCAATATTTTTGAAGTGCCCAATATAATTTTTCCCCTTTCAATTTTATTTATCCTTCATCCCTCCCTACTAATACTAAGAATGGCGTCACAAAAGTAGAAAAAACTGGAGAATTTTGAACGATTGATTAAAGCAATTATTCAGCTCATGATAGAAGCTTCAATGTGACATGTCGGAAAGATGGACCCCTTCACACGCCCCATTTTCACATTATTATTATTATTATTATTATTTGACTAAACGCCGCGTTCCAGACTGTGAGGACTGATACCCTTTTCTTTCTTCTTCAAAGGAAAAAAAAATCCAACAGTATACTCTGCTGATTAATGGTGACTATATGATTTATTGCCCCGACTTACTATTAAAATATTTTCTGGAAGATCCAATCATATATACCATATTTGGTCTCCAAATACAAATTCAAGCTTCCACTTTTTGTCTATACACGTAAGTATAATCCTAATAAAAATAATTATATTTAAAATATTATTAAAAATTAAATATAAATATCTCTCAATAAAAACTCAAATCTTAATAGGACCTTACCATCCGCTGCCCTTTTATACCAAAAAGGGTGGCATTTTGGGTGTAAAATAGAGAGATATTACATTTTTTAATAGTAAATATCTTAAAACAATTTTTGTCCTCCCAATACTTTAAATTTTTTTCTCAAAACCATTAAAGGTAAAATTGCAATTAAAATTTTAAAATACTGAGTACTACTAAAAAAAATATTTTAGAGTATTGAGAATACTAAAAATCATTTTAGAATATTGACTGCTACTACAAAAATATTTTAGGGTATTACTAAAAATTATTTTTAAATGTTGAAGGCTAAAAAAATATTTTAAGATAACAGATATTACTAAAAACATATTTTAAAATACTGGTGCTAGTTAAAAGGTGTAACACCCTCCATTTTACAGCCCAAATGTCACTTTTTGAGGTATAAGAGGCAGCATACAAAAGTTACCCCAATTTGAATTCATTACGCTTATAATAAACTAGTCATTTTTGTTAAATCCTAATCCTGTTAGTTTCTCAAGTTTTTCTTGACATATAATTAATAATTGCAATCCGAATATGTAGCAATGTTAGGGAGATCGGGCTATATATATATGCTGTATTCTCGTGATCAACATATTGGGTTCATAAACTGAAGTCAAAACTTGGGTTCAGATCCAAAATGCTCCTCAATCAGATACCTTAAAAGATAAGTGCACAACATGTGATCCAATGTATTTGATAGTGGAATCATGATTAATGAGCATATGGGCAAGGACATGGAGAAAAGTCCAGGGCTCTGCCTTATCATCATAATGTTTTCTGAGAGGCCAACTCATAAAACTCAAACTTCTATGCGAATATATATAACACACAAATAATTACGACCCCATTTCCTCTGTGCCAAGACAATTGCACGAGACAACTCTTTATGGTGCCATTCTCACAAGATGTTGCTCTCTGGTGGGTCTATGCCTCCAAGAAATTGTACCTTTTCAAAGATTCAGCCGTGGATGCTGTCTCCCCCAAAACAGCTTTTTCCTCTTTCATTATCTCCAAAAGGACGGTGACTACCACTGCTCTGGCTCAAGTCTCTCAACCTTCACGCTCACTTTATAAATTGAACTGCTAATCACAGGCTCCGGTTCATACTTCACCATCAAGAATCAGTCTCAGACATGGGAGGGGGAGAGTTCAAGCATTTAGTTGTTGTGAAGTTTAAGGAAGGTGTGGTCGTTGAAGATCTCATCAAAGGCATGGAGAAGATGGTGTCAGAGATTGACACTGTTAAGTCCTTTGAATGGTAAGAAGAAGCATCATCTCTGTGCTCTGTTTCTCTTTGTTTTTAGTATTTAGCAGGTTTTAATGTTTATGGTGCGAAACAGGGGACAGGACATTGAAAGCTTGGATGTTCTAAGACAAGGTTTCACGCATGCGTTTCTGATGACATTCAACCAGAAAGAAGAGTTCGCTGCGTTTCAGGGTCACCCAAATCATGTGGAGTTCTCAGCAACGTTTTCAGGTGCTATTGAGAAGATTGTGGTGCTGGATTTCCCAGCTACTCTGGCGAAACCACCAGCAGCTTGATTCATGATTCATAAAGATTTTATCTCTGACGCAATATATATGTATTTGTCTCTGTGTGATCTCTTGCTTTTGTCACGGGTTCGTTCCGTCGTCCCAAGTGGTTCTCTTGCCTCGGACTTGCAGTATGCGAGAGGCTTATGAACCATGAACTACTTCCCCCTTCTCTTTAATCAATATTTTGTCGTACTTGGTATTTGGTAATATTAATTCCTTCCTATATATATATACAACGTTGTTCAGGTGTATTAGCGCACATTCTAATTGCTAGCCTAGGTTCCTCACCCTGAGAATTTAATAAACAGAAAAGAAAAAAATAAGGGAGTAATGCATTGTTTGGTATGAAGAATTTAGAGGGGAGGGGAGGGGAGAGGAAGGAAGGGATTTTGTTCCCTTCCCCTTATTTCGCTCCATAAAATATTTAGGAGGGGAGAGAAAAAAATTTCGCTCCCCTTCCCCACTTTATCTCCCCTCCAAATTTGACAGAATTTAAAGGGGAATTATGAAATTATTATTTTATAATATTAATATACCCATATTTTTTTTAATATCCTAATATTATCCCTATATTATATTTTATTAAAATATTCTATAAGATAATATAAGATAAATTTATTTATATAAAAATATTTTTTCTCATTTTTCTTCCTGAACCAAACAAGGTAATATAAAAATCCTTCTCCTCCCCTCCCTTAATCTTAATCCAAACAAGTTAATGATAAAATCATTCTCCTTCCCTTTCTTCCCTTCTCCTCTATTAAAATTATTTCTCTTTCCTTCTCTCTATTGAGCCAAACATAGCCTAAGAGAGAATTTAGAAATAAAGTGATAATGTTAAGAGGTCATGATATTGATGCTCACAGTGTTTCTTATGAAGTAAACCTCAATTTGAAGTGTTTTTGGCTATGGAGGCTTTGTATGTTAATGGACAGTTTGTTTCTTCGTGTGTTTTACCTTATGGGTCTTCAATGAAACATTAGGAACTTTTGTATGAAATTTGAAAATGAAAATTAATTGGAAAAAAGAGAGGAGACAAGTAGATAATCACATTAGACTTAAATAAGCTAGGTTCCAGGGTAGATTATCCATTGTTGAAATTTTCATCTCAAATAGAATTGGAACTGATAGCATGAGTTTTTGGGAGAATCACACTCTAAAAATTAGTTTTTGGGTTTGTGCTCTCTTTTTAGACTTGTATTCATCAAAATAATTCTTTCATGACTAACTCAAGATGACCACATGTGGAAGGTTTTGACAGATAGGAATTCAGGGGAAACAGTGAGTCAAGTACCATAGAGTAGAGCTCAAGGAATGCATTGTTATGAATCCCATATTGAGGGGGGTGACCTGATAAAATACTAAGCCTTTTAACTCTAACAAAACTTTTGAGGTGTGTTCTTTTAAGAATTTGTGCTCGTTATAGACAGTTTTAAGGATTTTTTTTTTTTATAAAAAATTTTAAAAAGGGGTTGGGATTACCCACAATTTAAAAATAAAATATTTTTTTTTTAAATAATACTAATATTATACAAGTCCTAAGTTTTAAGGACATAATCCTTACAAAGTAAACCAATATTTATTGATAAGTAGAAGCTTTTTTGTTTTGGGCCATGAGTTTTGGAATTTTTTTCTCCTATACGTTGGCTTTAATCTTTTGCCATTAACTGAAATTTCTTTAGGCCCAGTCCACTTTGATCAAAGCCCAGAAACATTTGTTCTCAATCAGTTTGCTACTTACTATTTAGGGGGTGTTTATGAGTAGAGTTAAGTTGGATAACCCCTCTCTCTATTATCCTGTCTTAAAAAATTATGGGCTATATTTTATAGCTCGATGCCCAGCCCTACCTGATAAAAGCCCCAACTATTTTAGACTGGGCGTGGGTGGGCGTGAGCGAGTTGGGCATACTAAAGTTGTGATACCATGCTTATGTTGTGTAAAATAATATGCAATAATACCATATTCATATATATTTAAAAGTTAAATAATATATATAATCCACAAAAAATAAGGCAACAAAAATATAATAATTAAAGTATTGAAATTCATTGCATATAAAAAAATTTTAAAATCTAAGTAATTTGTAATTTTAATTTTATATCAATTTCTCAAATGTTAATAAGGATAAAATATCTAAAAAAATAAAATAAACAATTATAATTTATAATGTAATCATATTATGATTAGTAAAGTTAAAGAAAAATTAAAAATTAATATAATTATAAATATTAAAAGACGCAACTTATTTACTTAACTACTTATATTTTTAAAATAATCCTTTAATCACTAATAGCTATCATATTCTCCCTTACAAGTGTAATATATAGGGAGAAAATAAAAATAAATAAAAGAATGAGTATTCATAGGTAGGGTAGAGCAAGGTAACCCTCTACCAGGTGCCCATCCTAAAAAAATATGATCTACATTTTACAGCCCTATACCTAACCCTATTCTATATTTATCGGGTTGGGTATAGCTTTTTTTTCGTGAGTTTGAGTGGATATATTGGGCTATAGATTTTGTGAATACCCCTATTACTATTTATCACCAAAAGTAAATAATGCCTTTTTACCAAATCTTTGTATTATTTCTTAAACCAGTTTATCAAAACGATTTGGATTTGCATATAAGCAGAGACTGGAAGATGCAGCACTGAACATGAAATTATTAATTTGGATTACATCTGTAAAAAAGTTTTAAAAAAAATAAAGCAAAATAATATGAGCACTGTTTCTTCGATGGGCAAGTTAATGAAAAAGGAGAAAACACTGTCGTTTTCTTAGGTGCAGCTGAGGACAGTTTTGGCATGATCATCTTTTTAATTTTTTTTTATTATTATTTCTTAATATTCTTTTTTATAATTTTTGGTGCCAAGTGGTATGTGGTTCATCTTTGTCAATTGTCAAAATAATTGCACGGTCATAATGTTCACTTCTCAAGAATGACTATGAAAGATGCGGCATTGTGCTTGCCATTAGCTCCCAACTGCGAACACAGCACCGGCCGTTCATCTCGAGGACATCAAAGTTGCTTTCTTGATAAAAAAGATTAATAGTATGTTGTGATTAGAGGAAAATAGGAGTGGAGAAGAGGAGAAAGGGGTGAAAGTAAAATATTTTATTTTTTTAATTTAGTAAGATAGAAATTATTTTTATTTTTATTTTTATTTTTATTCTTTTATATTATTTTAGTTCTATCATAAAAGTTAGGAATTAATATAATAGAAGTAGAAATAAAAATTTTTAGATTATTTTACATGTAGTTATATAATTTTTAGACAACTTTAACCCTCTCAAGATATAAAAAAATATTTTAGATTATTTTATCTTAATTTATAAAAAATATATACATCAATTATATATTTACTTTTATCCTACCAAATACATTTTTAAAATTTATTTTCAACCTAATTCTACTTCAACTTTCATTCCCACTTATACTTTTACTTCTACTTCTATATAAAAATTCTTTTATCCTATCAAATATACCCTAAAGGTTAACCTACAATCCAACGTCTTCACATATCTAACTCTCTAACTCTGTGTTTTGTATATGAGCCTATTTAAGAAGCTCTTAAACCTAAATTTTAGAATGGCTTCTGACTTATAGATCAAACCACAGTTTAAAATTATAGTTTTAGATAAACTAGTCAAAGTAGCTTTTGAAACAGTAAAATAACTTATGGACTATCCAATTATTATTTTATCCTTACTTTTTCTTACATCCTCTCTTATCTCTCCTCTATCTTTTCTACTATCTCTCTTCTCTCCCCTCTCTTCTATCTTTTAGACTATCTCCCATCTCTCTTCTATCTTTTCCACTATCTCTCTTCTATCTTCTCCAACATATCTCCTCTCTCTTATCTATTTTTACCATCTCCCATCTCTCATACTTTTAATAAAATTATACTCTTTTTTATAATTTTTCAATTATAAAAATTATTTTAGTAATAACTATCCAAAACTCATTTATCCATAACCACTTTTTTTCATAAACTTTTTTCTAAAAATACTTTTTCAAAAACTACACAAAAACTTTTTTATTTTATAAGTCATTTTCTAAAAATCTATCCAAACACACACTATAGCGCATTTTCATATTCTAGTGTATCTAGAACCCTAAAATATTATTTATATCTTGATATTGGATGCACCAAAAATATTTTAGGGTGCTAGACACAAATAAAAAAAATAGTTCAACATGTTGGATGTACAAAAAAAAATTAATTTAAAGTGTTGGAGGCACCTAAAAAATTTTTAGGATGTTATATGTATTACAAAATATTTTATGGTTCTATATATATTTAAAAAATAACTTTAAACTGCCGGATACACTTTAACCCAAAAAATAATTAACCTGTGACTATTTCTCAAATGTGAAACAAATTTATCCATATATATATATTCCCCTCAATCCTAAATATAAGGGCATATTTGGTTTAGATTATAGATAAAAGTTTATGGAGAATAGATTATGAGAGAAAAGTGATTCTAAAAAAATAAGTGTTTAGATAATTATTATTAGAATATTTTTTTATAGATAAAATAATAAAGAAATAAGATAGGGACAACATAATTATTACATGGCCCAAAAGCAGTTTTTTCACTCAGAAGTTAGTACAATAAATTTATCTAAAATTATAGTCTTTTACTACCAAAATTATGGTTCAATCCAGAAGCATTTCTAGACATTTGATGACTATTTATTTAATTTTTGGCTTAAACTACACTTTTAAAACTATGGTTTGTATGCAAACCAAATATGCACTAAGAGTTAGATAAAGAGTTAACGTTGATCATAAATATAAAATATCAATTCACTTTCTTTTAAAATTATAATTTTTTTCTAAAGTATCCATATATAATTATATATATATATATATATATATATATATTAAGGAGGTTTCTGTTAATACTAGTTAAAAAATCACATGATTAAAAGGGTTATTTTAGATAAACCAACACACAATTATCATAAATAGCTAATTTTAATAAAATTTATTAATCTATTAAAATTAATTAAATAGATATTATATTAAGGATAAATAGTATCTACTCTATGATACTAAAACAAATTAACAAATCACATGCTCACTACCTATTTTAATGAAAAAATAATAGGATAAGCATTTTGAAACACTTGTAATTTACTTTAATTTTTAATTTAATACCTAAATATTTTTCTCTTATTATTAAATTATTTAATTTTACTCTATTGACGCAATTAACTTATATAAAAAAGCTAATAATATTAATAGAGCAAAGTTACAGTAGCTATTAAAATAAAATTAAATTATTTAATAAAAAACACATAAATATTAAATTAAAAAATTGAAGGGAACAAAATGTACTTCAATAATATTTTCCCAAGTTAATAATAAACAGATCTGTTTAAAGCATAATTTTGTTGTTGTTCTCTTTAGTCCAAGAAATAACAAAAAACATATAGCTAGCTATTAGTCTTGGTTAAAGAGATTTTATCTATTTTATTATAAAATATTAAATTTAAGTCTATATGAATATAAAAAATATTTTTAAAGAGCTTTTCTCATTTAAATATAATAATACTTAGAGTTAATATAGTCGGATAGTTATACAAAAAAATAATATTTTAAAGTAATGGAAGATGAATTGGTTGGATTAGGTTGACGGAAAAACCGAAGAAACAGAAGAAGAATCCAAATGATTACTTGGACGTTGTTGTTAAGCATCTCCATAATCAAAGGAATAGCAGCCCCAAATTCAAATCTCAACTACTCTTTTACATTGGTAGAACAAAGCAGGCCAATTTTATAGTATAAATAAGATGACGTAAAATGGAAGCGCCTGCATTCTCAAAGCGCCAAAGCATATCTTGCGGTAAATTATGTTATATATAAATATATCAAATGTGAAGGTCAAATCAGAAGTGGGTTTCTCACGTCCTTGCGTTAGTGGGACTTGGAAAGTGATTACTAACCTAACTTGAGTTTATTTGTGGAGGCGAAGGGGATAACCATTTAGGAGCAAGCGAAGACTAAACCATTCAATGGATTAGGAGGTATGCATGATCACACAAAATCCAAATAGAGTTTACATTCAAGTAATTTATGTTGCCGTCTTCATTCAAAATAAGTTACTATCTCCATCATATACAAGTTACATGGCTAACCAGTGATGATGCAATATCCATCAACGATTCCCCTTATATTCTAAGTTTGGTCGAATATATTTCCATAGGCTTAAAATAACATTAACCTTATCAATAGATATTAGTTCTCATAAAATATATTTTGATTATTAAAATATTTAAGTATAAAGCCTTTTGGATTGACTTTTAAAAAATAATTTATAAAAAAAAATTTGGTAAATTTTAAAAAAGGGATTCTAGATAATAATTTATTCTTCTTCATTTTTCCTCTCTTTTCTCCTGTTCTTTCCTAGCAAGAATAAGCAGCAACAACAGAGAGACCATCAAACTAGATATCTAATGATAAAAGAAGAAGCTGACAATGGAGTTGGACGACAGAGATAGACATTAGACAACAACTCAGCGACCTACTCTAACGACAAAGCTAGACGAAGGCAAGAGAGCGACCTAGATGATGAAGCTGGACAACATAGGGAGGAGAGAGAAAATAGCTTGAAGATGATGCTAGGATGCTGCGCAAAATTCTTGGGTAAAAGAGTAATGAGGTGGTGGATGGGACAACACATGGACCTCGGGTAGGGAGAGAAGAGATAGATTAAAAAAAATTTGGGTAAATCGGTATTTTGATGCCTATAAATTATTTTTTTTATTATACAAATTATTCCCATTAATTTATTTAAAATTATAGTTTTAAACAAACAGTTTAGCTTAAAAATACTTATAGACAAATAGAATTGTTTATTTTAAAAAAAATAAACTAAAATTTAAGTGAGAAATTCTTTTAAAATATTATTTTTCTTTTTATCCAAACATGACATAGGGTATTAAGCAAAAAAATTCACCTTAACTTAAAAAATAAAAATAAAATAAAAAAACTAGCCTTTATAGCCTGTTTGTGGTGGCTTACACGAGTGATCATATCAATAGAAAAACCTTTTTAACTAATATTAATGAAATGTGGTAGTTTATCAACGAATTAATATTCAAATTTTTACTAAAAAAAATACTCACATTTAATATTAAATATTATCTCAAATATAATATATCTAATAAGAGAATATTTATGTTTTAAAAAAATAATTTTTAAACAATTTTTAAAAAATGACTTATGAAAACAATTATAAAAAAATATTTTAAATAAATAAGTATTTAAATAGTTATTATCATAATAACTTTTATAATTAATAAATTATTATAAATTATATAAGATAAAAAAAAACTCCATCTTTTTCCTTTTTTTTTCCCTCTGTTCTCCTGTTCTTTCCTAGCAAGAAGAAGCAACATCAACAGAGAGACCATCGACGCAGGAGATCTAATGATGGAAGAAGAAGCTGACAATGGATCTGGACGACAAAGATAAGCAACGACTCAACAGCCCACCCTAACAATAGAGCTAAACGATGACAAAAGAGCAACCTAGACGATGGAGCTAGACGATGCAGGGAGAAAAGAGAAAATAGTTTGAAGATGACGATGGGATACTGCGCAAGGATCTCGAGCATAAGAGTAATAGGGGAAGGTGGATGGGACAACACATAAACCTCAAGCAGGTAAATAAGAGATAGATTAAGAAAAGTGTAGGTAAATTAGTATTTTGATACCCATAAGCTATATTTTCTGTTCTAAAAATTATTTCTATAAACTTATCTGAAACTATAATTTTAAACAAATAGTTTAGCCCAAAAATATTTATAGATAAATAGAGTTGTTTGTTTTAAAACAAATAAATTAAAATTTAAGTCAATTTTTTTTAAATATTAGTTTTCTTTTTATCCAAATATACAGGGTATTAAGCAAAAAAAATCACCTTAACTTAAAAAAAAAAAAAACTAGCCTTTATAGCCTTTTTGTAGTGGCCTACATGAGTGATCATATCGGTAGAAAAACCTTTTTAATTAATATTAGTGAAATGTGTTAATTTATCATAATATAATAAATTAATATTTAAATTTTTATTAAAAAAATACTCATATTTAATATTAAATATTATCTCAAATACGATATATCTAATATATCTAATAAGAGAATATTTATATTTAAAAAATATTTATATTATAATTATTTATATAAAATATTTTTCATATTTTTATAATTATTATTTAAAATTTAATAATTTAACAGTACTTATTTAAAAAAATGGATAAAAAAGTTCCTACTTAAAATTTTTATTAAGCAGAAAGTTCTCATACATTTTCGTACACAAAGAATGTACTCGAACTCAATTCTTACTCATCAATGAAATTTTATTTGTTACCATTTTTTCCTACTTGTTTTTAGTATTGTCTAAGAATAAATCTCTGTGGACTTCATTTCTGACAATATAAGTCCTGCTTCTGTAAGATTTTCTTTTCCTGTTCGTTTTTTCCATCTCCCTCTCATTTACATAAAGCGTACCTAAGGATTAATATATATAAGAATGTGGAGAAAGATGACAAGGAAAATAGGTTTGAAATTAACTATATATATAAACATGGCCAAAAAGAGAAGAAATAGTAATATAGATAAAAAAAAATAACGTGGATAAACATAAAATACGGCTCCAGATCCAAGAGTCATAAATCAAAAGGGAAGCAATGAGCATGCTGTTAAAGATAAAGAAAAGGAAAAATCAAAGGGGAAAAAAATAAAGAAAAGTATAGGGTTTTGGCGGTGTTTACAAGACAAATTACAAAAATTTAAGGAGTATTTAATTTTTTTAAAAAAAGTCCATATTAAATGTATTTAATGACTAGCTATAAATGATTTTCAACGTTGAATAGGAAGCTGAAATGATGGAGCATGCTTTAGATAGAAATTAATTAATACGTAAAACTCATGTAATTTTATATTATAAAAAACAAAATAGCAATAGTAAAATAAAGAAAAGATCTCTCCTATAAAGCATGTCTATATTTAATATATAATAATATTTTAAATATAATTATTTTTAATATAAAAATACATTCCTTATATATAATGTGAGGAAATACATATATTTCAACTAAACTATATCAATTTAATTTATATTACTTAAAGATTAGGTTAAAAAATTACTTAAATTGAGTATAAAAAATTATAATAATATTAATATCATTTTCAAGTTTGGCAACATGGGAAGCCTTGTAAAACACCCATCACCAATAGAATGGAAGAGGTTATTTTCTTTCTTTCATTTTTCCCCCTACTCATTCAAGAATACTGAGTGTGTATCTTTTTCTTTTTAGTTTGTAGAGAACTAAGGAGTCAATAAAATTTAAATATAAAAAAATAGACACAATACTTTAATTTTAACTTAATATTATGAGATTAATTATATGATATTTTGCCTTATCAGTCAAATTTAAACATTATTAGATCTTATAAAAAAAATTTCTATCAATATTTTTTTTAAAACATATATATTATCTTATTATAAATAATTATATTCAAAATATTGTTATATATTTAATGCCGGTATCTCTTTAAATAAGAATTTTAATTTTAATTTATCATGTTATGAGTGATTGACCATTTTTACTAGATCTTATTTCTATTAATTTTTCTATTAATATTAATTTTAATTTAAGTGTATATTTGATAAACTCCATGATCACTTAAAAAAGTTTTGTTTTTACATTCTATTAGATAAAATTTATGTCACGTATTTAGTATTTATTATATACAGTATAAAATTATTTAAACTAAACTAATTCAAGTAAAATTATTTAAACTAAACTAATTCAAGTATACACTAATCCTATATTTGGATGAAAAAAAATTAGGGAGATAAAAATATTAGGAAAAAAACTCTAAAAATAATTTTTTTATCATTTAAAATTGTTTTTCTAATATTTTTCTCTATATTTTTTTACTTTTTTCTCGATAAAAAAAAAGTTTTTTTTATTAACGGAAACAACCTTTGTCCGAGAAATCATGACGATTCATGAGATTGTGAAACTTTATTTGCCTATAAAGGCTAAAAGCAACTTAGTCATGCCAATCAAAGTCACCTAATGCCCTTTTACCAAATCTTCGTTGATTTCCTCTGTCATCATCCCAAAAAGTTCTCTTCTCCATTCTTTTTTCTTAATCTAAATCTATCCATTAATTTCACCCTTTTATTACCCATTAATACATACTTGCACGATCACTATCATGCTCATTAGAAATCAAAATCCCATGGCTTTATAACTCAATTAGCATAAAAAAAAGAGAGAGCTTACAAATCAAATTCTATTTATAATTTTAAGTTATTAATATCTATATTTTTAATTATAAAAAAAATTAAAATCTCATTACTTTATAACTTAATACCCATTTTACTCCTTAATACAAGATACCTCTAACTGATTCTCATATACTAATAAATAATAGTTAAATTATTATATTTGTGTTAAATTGATAATTTTTTCTAAATTTACTTCAGATATGTTTGTATTTTATATTATTTCACATATCTTTTTAATTAATAACAATGATAAAATAGAAAATTAATAGTAATTAATAAATTAGTTGGTGACTTATTTTTAGACCAAAATTATTTTAAATTGGTGCTTTATAATAAGAGCAAAAAGAACAATATAAAAAAAAGTATAAATAAAAAATTACGGGTCCATTCCAGTTGCAATCTTAAACTATTAGTATTATCTAATTCATGGAAAAACTCAAGCCCCTTCACTAGATGCAAGAAACTGTTTTTTTTTTTTTTTTTTTTGAAGTTCAGAAACATTGTGGTCACGAGGAAGAACATGGTAAAACATGACTCATAAATAAAAATAGCTCATTGGTCTGAGATAAATCTATAATATTTGCAACTCTAATATACTATTTGATTCTATCATCAAGGGAGAAAACTGGGAGAAATCATCAGAAAGAATGAGAAATTGAGGAAAGAAAAGGAGAGTTAAAAAGAACTAAATGATAAGATTCACAAATTTGAAGTCAAGTCCCCTTTTATGTGCTCTTACAGGCATAGATCAACAAAGAGAATTCAACTCCATCTTTCTCCTTCGGTGTCATCTTCTCTTCTAACCACAGTCTGCTATCCATTCCACTCCTTGTCCTGAACATGAACACTGCAGAACCAGAAACAGGATTGAAAAACCAGTCATGAACATCCCAAAGCAGATCCACGAGCAACCCATCAACGAAAATCGTCTGGTTCCCTCTGAAATTCCATTGCAGCCTCTTCACTCTAATCACCGTCTTCTTATCGATACACACTGACAAAACTGGACATTTCAACCCGTCTTTTTCTCCGCTGCATTTGATCATAATCTCGTGCCATGACCCTGTTTCACAGAACTGAGCCTTCGTCGTGTAAAGGGGATTTCCGGAGCAATGCTCTCGCCGTGAGATTAACGAGACTTTAGCTATGGAGGGATTAGCTTTCAGCTTCTTCGTCGTCACTGTTTCTTCTCCTACATCCCCAAGAATCAGGCCAATTTCTGAATCTATGAGAACTAGAATAGAATACCCATCAACTGGTTCGGGCCCAGATTCGTATTTAGCATTTGAAAGATCCCAGATGATTTCGATTTTCGATTCTTCAGATTCGAGAAATTTGCTTCCTTTCTTCTTCCTGAAGAATCGTGAATTCGTGTTGAGTCTGAATGCTGCTGCTGCTGCTGAAGAAGAAATTGTTGGGTCTCCGTCTCCGAAGCTCAAGCTAAATCCTTGATTCGAGTGGGTTCTACACCATGTGACTGTGATTATCAGCTGTTTCTGAGTGGAGAGGGTGATTTTGTAGACGCAGGAGACTGAATTCTGGGTTGAAGGTATGAGAGAGGGAGAGATGCAAGCATTTTTGGAATAGCTAGAACATGAAGACGAATGAGATACATCTACTGCGTTCTCGCTGAAACAAGAGACCAAGTCTCTCATTTTTTGCAGAAAACTCGTAAAGATCTGAACTTGTTGGAGAAATAATGGGTCCTTAAAGGTTCGTTTCGGTTGTATCAAGAGATGAAGAGTCCCAAGGTTGAAGAAGTAGACGATCGCTGCATTTGAATTTTGAAAGGGGAAGTATCAGAGAGAGAGAGAGAGATGCAGGGGAAGGCAATCATACTATTATGCATCTTACGGGAAGGGAAAAGACGGAATAGATGATTGAGGCAGAAACCAAGGGAGGGCCCTTTTTTTTTAATTCTGTTTTTTCTAAAAGAAGGATTGGTTTGCCAGTTAATAGCTTGAATTTTAAAAACCAAGAGAGAAAACAAGAAAGGAAAAGGGCTAAAAGGTTGGTACTGGGCTCCATTTCGGCACTGTTTTTCGCCATGATCATGCCTACTTTTATTTTTGTTTTCGGCCCTCGGGTTTAGTGATTCTTAAGATTCCTCATTGAGCTCACTAATGTTAATGTTATCAATAATCATGGTTTACTGTTTTAAAACATATTTAGAGCAACTTTCAAAATCATGATTTTAGCATAGATCATAATTTTAAAAATAGAGTAATCAAATATCCTAATTTTTTTTAAAAAAAATATTTTATGATTCAAAATTATAGTTTGATAGTAGAAATTCGTGGTTTAATTTTTAAAATAAAAAAATTAAAAAACTATTCTTTTTTTAAATTATTTTTATCATTTTTTAATTATTCTATAAAAATTAATTCTAAAATACTCTTAATTTTATTTCTTTCTGTTGATCAAGTAATTAACAAAAAGATTAACTAATTTATGACGAGGAATGGTGGGGGAACGGGCGATTCTATATTTATGAGATTATTATATGCTTGTTTGGGAACCCTCAAAATGATCACTTTTACATCTTACGAGAGAAAAGTCATTCCATATATTTATTTCGTAACATAAAATTATTTAAAATAAATTGATTTAAACACCAACTTAAGCGAACTCTATGTTATTTTGTTCCTTTGCCCGAGTGGTTGGATGAAGAAAATGGATAAACAAAAATAAAGAAAAAATAAATAAAGACTCCATATTTCTTTCTTTTTATCTATGTTCTTTTGGGATTTAAGAGATTGTGTAATACACTTATTACAAAAAATGAGCAGTTTGTTTACCAAGAAAAAAAACGATGAGTACAGTTTAGCTAACTTGAAGAATTGGCTAATCCTTGTTATTAAGTAATGGTGGGAGTTTAAAACTTAATCATAACAAAATATTTTGGATTTTAATAATAATAATAATAATAATAATAATAATCCATTTATTTATAGTTGCCCCACCATGATTCAAACTCATTGTTGGAATCATCACAACTCTATCATCATCAGCCTAAATTTTCAAACAGTTTGGTAAACCCACTTGAATGATGCCACGGATGTGATATGTGCTCTTCTTTTTTTAATACAAAAATTTAGGTGTCCATTCTCAGAGTTATAGTATAATTTTATAGTTAAAAAAATATTTATAAAAAACTTACATATTATCTATTATAAAAATTCTTATAATAGTATAAAAAATTAAATTTATATTATTGTAAAATATAAATATAATTTTTTTATTATCTATATTAATTCTTATTATTGGGTATGCTCTTTTTTTTAACTTAAAAAAGTATATAACCAAAAATAGTTCACTAACTTAATGTTGTGAAATTTAGAATCAATAAATGGTTTAACACATTTTAGAACTTATATATTTATGGTTAATGTGGATTTACCATAAGAAGTATTTTCTAATATATATTTAATATTTTAAAATATTTTTTAAATGTATATAGCATTCTAAAATATTTTTTTGCCTTGGTGTGATATTCACTAAAAAAGGTTTAAGGTGTTGAACACAATTAAAAATGCTTCAGTGTAATGGTGAATAAAAATATATTTTAAAGTATTAGACACAAATAAAAAATATTTTAAAATTTTAGATATACCGTAAAATATTTTAATATTCCAGATATACATAAAAAATATTTTAAGATATTAGATATATCTTAACCTTATATTTATTAGTCATCTAGACTTGAATTGGTTTTCATTGTTAAAATACTTAGCTTTGCATAAGGAGATAATGGGAAGAAAAAAAAAAGTTTTCAAATTAGTCAAATTTGCTTAACGGCTTCATATAGTTTCGTGAATGAAACAACTATCGAAATTTGGTTATATGTACCAAATAATTAAATATAACGATTGATGTACTATTAATGAAATAACATATCCAACTACCTTTGAAGTGACATGATGATTGAAAAATTCTTAAACAACAATCTCTCTGTATGTCTCTCGCAAATTAACATGTTAAACCATAGGGATATTATTTATGACATGTAAATTATATATATATATATAACGTGAATCCTCATTTTCTTTGTTAAACCATAGGGTTGTTTGATATGATAGATCTTGGGGAGGGGAAAAAATTGAGTTTGATTTTACAAAAGAATTAGAGAAATATATTTATAAAATTTTACTTTCACTTTTCTAATTTTTTTTTTAAATCTAACTCAAAAAAGTTTTCTCTCTCCTCCCTTTTAAATCCCTCATACCAATTAACCTTAGAAGAAAAAAAATGGAGAGTTAACATTTAATTATATATTTCTCTTCAATATAGAGCAACAAAGAACAAGGAAAACACTACACTTGAATAGGGATTTGGGATTTTCAATTGGATTTCTCAAATGTTGGCTTTTCCATAAAACAAGGGCTTAAAGTGATGGGAACCTGTGAAGATATTTCTTATTTTAGAAAAATAGATGATAATATCAATAGAGATTGGTAGGTAGTTTATAACTTATGTAGTTATAAGTTTAAATCATGTTATTAATTAATAATTTTATTAGTCGTTGATTTATAAATATTTTTATAAATATATCTTAATTTTAATAAGTTTGATCTAAGTCACATAAATATAGAAAAATAGATAAAATGGATGACAATGACAAAGGAAAATGAAGAAAATGTGAGTGAAGAGTGGACCTACAAAATAAATTAAGAGCAAAAGAGCCACCAACTCCTACTTCCCAACAAATGCTGGGCAATCAAAAGCAGGCCCTCATTATACAAAGTCATATGAAATGAAAGTGTTTTAGTGCTGCGAGAGAGAGGCCGTATTATTGAGTGCTTTTAATTATGTTACGTTCATTAGTACAAAAGGCATCATTTAGTGGTGGGAAAGGCAAAACACTAAGAATGAGCATTACTATAAAAATATTAGAACAAGTTCTGGCACATGAATTATTAAAGCTTTGTTCAACACTCCACAGTTGCCTTGCTTGCTTGCTGCTCTTTCTTTTATTTTTGTTTAACAAGGAAACTATAACAGAATCAAAGAACAGGGCGGCAGAGACAAGAACTTAAAAGGTTGTGAAGGGAGGGGACAGAGAGTTAGGAGAAGGAGCAGTCAACATTTGAAACCTGGAAGCAGAAAAAGAAGCAGGGAATTGAGAAGATGGTCTTAGGTTCAGAGAGGAAGAAGAAAGGGATACAAGAGGAATTAAAATGAGGAATCTGCGATAGACAAGCGGAACAAACATCAGAGACCAAAGAGAATAATTACACTTACAGTGTGAGGGTGGGACCCATTATTAGCGGTCCCATCCGCCTTATTGATATCCCCTTTTGCTTCCATTGCCATCATCATCAACTCCAAGCACGCCCTCTTAGGGTTTTTTTTTTTTTTTTAAAGGGAAAACAAGGTTGAAGTTACAAGTAAGATGTAAAAGTGATCTTCTATTTACAATAGAATTTGATACCACTAAATTCTAAAGTCATTAGTAGTACACAATCTTCAATATTGATCATACACGTCCAATTCCCTCTCCCCTCTTCTCTCTTCATTTATTTTTATGTCTCTCTTCATTTATTTTTATGTTATCAATTAGTCTAATATTTTTCTCTTTTTTTCTTTAATAACTATTGCAATTCATATTATTCATGATATTGTTAGTAAATAATCTATAAATATCTCTATAAATATTCTTTTAATACATATATTAATCCTAATAAATTTTAGAATCTAATTCACCTAATTTTTTACTTAAAAAAATAGATGATAATGATAAAAGATACCTAAAAAATATGAGAGTGAAGAGTAGACCAACAAAATAAATATGTGGAGTTTACACACTAAATTATAAGACTATTAACAATTCTTCTGCTTTATCATATGAACTCCAATAGCCTCTTTCACTTCTCTTTAACTACCATAACCTTTCATTCACTACTCATAACTACCAACTAATCTCTTAAAATGCCATAGATAGATTGTCCTTTTCGCAACCCGTTAGTCACGTCGGAATTCTTTCATCAAAATTGAAGTGGCCAAACATAATTACACTACGTACAGTCGCCATGGGAAAGCCAAGTTGACATCATCGTGCTGTGTGCTCAAATCAAATTATTGAATGAGTGCGATCAAAGTTACAACTTGATTCAAATCATACAATCATATTCACGTATCACAACTAACCTCAAATTATATTGTTTCATCGGTTAATTTGAAACAAGCAGGGAACAACCTTGAATAAAATGGGCAACCACAAGGCATGCTTGCTTTGAGTTTCAACAACAACACTGTTAACTTTAATTCCCCTCATATAAACATTTTCCATGTTAGTTTCATTCATTTGTACCTAAAGATGGAAATAGATTAGGTGGCAAGTAAATGGCCTATTTTTAACCTATTTAAAGATGAACTATTTTTTAACGTAGGTCTATTTCTGACGTGTTAGCCTATTAGAAGTTTTTAAAATTACAAATCATTTTAACAGGTTTTATGTCAGGACAAACTTTTAAATATGCTAGACTTAAACTAAAAAATAATAATCTATAATAGACTATATGTCAAGTTCAGATTGACTTGTTACAAGATAGATATGGCATGTTAATATAGTAAAATTTGACTTGACCTAATATGTTTATGCCCCTATTAGTAGTTAGCTACAAATGCAACTACTACCTTATCTTATCCTATCTTGCCTCATCCCCTTTTGCAAGTTCCTACCACTACACAGTCATTTATGGTGGAGACTTGCAGATGCTTAATACGATTCCAAGTCGAAATTTTGACTCCAATCCCCTCCTTATTTTCCATATTTGTATGTATCTTGAGAATCGTATTCTGAAGATGGGTTGGATCCCATTGGCATTAATCTAATTAAAAACGGCGTGAGAATATGACAAGTCAAGTGGTTAAAAGCATATAAGAGGAAGGAATTGTTGTGTGTTGGCAGCATGCAAGTCCGAGAAATTCTGTCTCCAACCAAACAACCTTTTTTAACTGACAAAATTTGGATAAATTCACGTTCAAACTTGTGTGTTGTCTTGTTACTTGGAACTTCAGGGAACAGCTCGTGAATAAAAGCTTCGAGGGGAATCCAAATGCTTAAACCTTCTTCCACAAGCAATATTAAAAAGTGCATGTTGTCATTAACAAGTTGCTGCTGAGAAAGAAAAAAAAAACAAGAAGACTCACAATAAACCTTATACTCACTCCGCTGTTTCTCAGGCGATACTTCATAGTTCATAATAATTAATGAGCCTCACAGATCAGTGCCCCTTGTTTTGAAATGATTTTTTTATCACGTCTTGAAAAAAAAACAATAATTCAATTAGTTATAAAACGTCTATAAAAAAATACTAGTAGACTATTAATTAATGCCAGGTCACATACTTAAACATATAAACATAGTTGCTAACAAAGTCGGCACAATTAATAGATAGATAGAATTTTTAAGCATAATGTCCTGGGTTCGAATCATGTTATATAAAAAATACTTTGTTAGAAAAGACAAAACCTATTTTGATAGTCTTTATATCTTAAAATCATTAATTTCTAACTATTGGTTGGGAAATACTGGTTGAACTCTACTAAAAAACATCATGGTAAGCATTTTCTTCGTATAAACATAGCTTGAGTTACACTCTTGTTAGTGATGACAAGCTTAGTGGCACCATGATTAAGGTAACAGTTTCTAACTTTTTAACTTCTGAAAAGAGGGAATTCAGAAACTAGCCATGTAGAAGTAAGTAGAATCAATATCGCTGTCAATTCAGTAAACTAATGAGAAGAGCCAGAAGAATAATTAGCTTTTTGGTCAGAATAAGATTAAAGGCATGTTTGGTTTGCATCTGCAAATCTCATACCATCATTATTCTCTTTCAAACTGCAAATTGGATCTTTCCTTTTTATATGAAATTAAATGTCGGTATGTGTTTCATTCTTCAACCAGCCCAGGAATGATAACAATTAGTTTCAGCTTTAAAAAAATGAGCGATAACATATATAAAGAGCAATAGAAAATCCAAAGACAAAGTCATGGTACTTAATTAAATTAAACACTCTCAAACCTTTTTTATATTTTATTTTAGGGTATGATGGCCAAGATCCATATGAAGCGGATCTTCCTCACACTGCCGACAGCTTCATTAAATGCAAACAATATTAAAATAATTTAGGGATTAAAAGTCAGGGACTGTGTGTGTATTGAGTTAATGAATGAATGGTTGTTCAAGGGACATTTGAAAAACATGTTTCAGGCTATAATGGGATTTTTAAGTTGCTTCTTGCGGTTTGGTTGGGGGAGATTTTCTAGTAACAGGAAATTGAATTAATTGATGAAAATGATGCTTAGAATTGATGTTTTCCTTCCCCCATTTTCTCACAAAACCATCATAAAGACAAAAACTATATTATCATGTGAGCACCCCAAACAACTCTCTTCGTTATAAATATTACATATTCATCCATTGACTTCTTCTGATGATAACCCTTTGTCATCTTATATCTGTCATTTTTTCTATTATATTACCATATATCTGAGCAATCAACTAATCTACATTAGGACTTCATGATCAGGATGTCTTCCCGTAAAGGTCGAGAATTCAACTTCAATTCTTCCACTTTATGATTTAGTTGATTCACGGGTAGACCAAGTATCCTTGGATGCCACTTACTTCTCATGAATTGGATGAAAAAAAACCTATACATAGTTAGTTACAAGAGATTTGGAAATACCAATATAAGACATAATGTGCTGGTTAGAATAGAATAGGCGAGGTTGTCACATTGAACTGCATGTTATTTCTTGTGCTGTTGTTTTCCTCCTTGCTGACTCGGATCTTAACAAAAAGCCAAAAAAATTGCGCATAATTAACTCAGACCAACCAAATAAACCAAGCCTAAATAAATCGAGTAAGTTTTTTATACCATATCTTTTTTTATGACCGGGAAAATTTTATTCTCTATTATGATTCGGTTCAGTCATTCTTATATCATGTTTGGTTAAACTAAGTTTTTTTATCTTCCAACCAAACCGAACCATGTAAGTTTTTTATTTTCCAACCAAACTGAACCATCCTCGCACACCTCTAATCAGTTAAACTTCACCTTAGAAGAAGCATATTAATCAATAAAGTCTACCAAGTTGGTAAATGGTAAACATGATGTCCAAAATTTAAATTAGGCTATGTGCATAAAAAATATTGTTATGAGAGATAAAATTCGTTTTGATAATCTCTACGCGTTGAGAATATTAATCTTGAGCTATCGGTTTGATGGACTCCACCTGGATTCTACTGGAAAAGAAATACAAAGAAGCATGTTAACCCGACCCAATAATGGGAGGATACTGTGCTTGGAATTTGAGCTGGACATCATGATTAAGCCCACAAGTTTCATTTTCAAAACCTTAAAGCCTGGCTTGAGAGTTTTTCAAAAAACAAAAAAGCCCAGTTCGAGGCACTAAAAAACTGGTCGACGAATTGGTTTTTTCATAGATATTTGTGCACGTGGGTAAGTTTTCTTTTTTCTTTTTATGAATAAGCCTCAACTAATTATCCCTCTTTAAAATTTACTGATGTCCTAAGAACTTGTGACAGTGACGGGAAGCTCTTTTTTTTTATATAAAATTTTTTGATAGAGTTAAGTATATCTACAATTTAAAAATAAAATAAAATTTTTTATTTTATTAAATAATACTAATATTGAGTAAAACGAAACATATATTATCTTTAGAAATAAATTAGATATTAAAAAATTAAAATATTTTTTTAAACACTTTGACTAAAATTATAACTGTAAGTTCTTATTCATACGTATCTATGAAAACCTTATGATTTTTTGTGCCTACAGAAAGCCATATGATTATTCATATTTTTTGAATCAATAAATTATACTACTACTAAATTTTAAAATAAGATATATTTAATTAATTTATGTAGATTAATAAAATGAGTTAAGTTATTTATTTATAAAAATTGTATATTTATTTTCTTAAAATATATTATGTAAACATGTGCCTTTGAAATAGTTTTGATAGAAATATTCTTATTAAGTATAATAATATAAGATATTTTAAGAGAAAAATTATAATTTTAAAAAATAAAATAAATTAACATTTTATATTTAAGATAAAAATAAATTTATTATTTAATTCTTATATTTAAAATTAAATAAGTACTTATTATGTATACACACAAGTAAATTGATAAATGACAAGAGGTTAAACAACTTTATACAACTTCCAATATTTGTTTTTGGTATTAGTAAGCCATTAGAAAAAAGGGGGATATCGAGCCCCGACGTGAACTAAAAAATGAAGACTGATGAAGGTAAATTAGCCTATATAATCCTTGTGTATTTTTTATTAGTATTTAATACATAATATTATTTATAATATATTTAACACCTTAATGATACTTTTATGATAGTTATAGTATTTTAATCTTACTTATAACATATCTAATATTATAAATTATAAATAAGGTTATTGTGTTATATATAATTGAAAAATAATATTAAGACACTGGATATACTTTAATTTTATTTATAGAGCATCTAGCATTTTAAATCATAAATATGATTAGGGTATTAGATATAATTGAAAAATAATATTAGAATATACTTGATGCATCATAAATAAAATTAGAATACTAAATATAATGAAATATAATATTAAGATACTAGATACTCTCTTTTGTTTAAAATGTAAGATTCAAATAATCATTTTAGGCAAATTAAAAATTTAATTAAAATAAATTAAAAATAATAATATGTAAGATTTTGACCAAACAAATGTAAGATATTTTCTAAAAATAATATATCCTAGAGTAACAAAAGAGGCCATAAATGGGAGATGAGGAAAAGAAGTATTAAATATATACAGTCAACATGGGTCAAAATTAGATAAAAAATATTAAATAATGAGATAAAGTTAAAATACACATTATAAAATAAATCAAATCTATTATAATTTTTGCAGTTTATATTTTTTTTATACTATAATTTTTAAAAAGGGGTTAAACTTATCCACGATCTAAAGATTTAACAAAGTCTATCTTTTTTTTAAATAATACTAATATTAAATAAGTCAAATTATCAATTACTATTAGACGTAAATTTAAACGCCTATAAATTAGAATATTTCTCAACATATTTTGATTAAAATAATAATAAAATAATACTATTAAAAGATCTATTAAAAGATCAAATACACTTTATAAAGTTATATTTTTTTTTAATTAAATTTAGATAATAGATTATAATTTATATTTTGAATGAAAGGGAATACTACTTTACCCAAATAAACTAATCAAAGGGAGCGAGGGGCAATCACTTTCATGCCCCAAACGGCTAGCTGGGGTATCAGACCGCAATCAGCGAGCCTCCAAAAATACTAGCCGTTGCGTTCTCCGCCTGCTTTCTTCTTCGCTTTTGTTTTTGTTTTTTCAATAATTAGAAAATAATTCAAATGGGGCAGATAATTTTGGCTTCAATGATGAGCCTGTGAGCGAGCCCCACTTCTACTCCATTGTCCACCTGTCCACAGTACCTTCCTGCCATCCCCCCTTACCTGCCCCTTCACTCATCTCATCTCATTTTTTTTATTTATTCTGTAAAAATAATAAGATATATATATATATATAAGGATATGTAAAAAAGGGATTAAATCCATTTTCAGTCCCTCCACGCCCCCTTCTTTCGTACCAATTTTATAAAATATAAAAAGTTTCTGCCTTGTATCTGTTGAAAGAATATAGGAAAAATTATTTAGAGGTTTATAGAAAAAATTTAATTATAAATTTTTTTTAATAATAAATAGGCAGTATAAAATATTGAGATCTCTATCATATAATTTATTATTACAGACTATTTAATTTTTATAAAATTTTACAATAATTAATTTTTTTATAGAGATCTCAGATAATATAATTAGGTAATCAATAAGTAAATCAAGCCCTAAAATTAAGGGAAAAAGTAGGAACATAATCCAGGGACAAAAAAGTTGGGGAAGTAATAGAGAGAGTGTGTGGATGGCAGGAAACAAGAGTGCCAACTTGCACACTAGATGGAGACATATTTGTTATTTTATTCATCTATCTTCTTCTTTTTTATGAGATAAAATTATTTATTATGTTTATTAAAAATTTGTTGATGTTCTGTTTTAGTTTTTTAAATGCCCTATACTCATCTCACTTTACAAACCTCTAGAGAATAATCTCGTTACGTAACTTGAAAATAAGCTGTCATAAGGGGATTATCCTTGTCAGTTAAACTCCAAACGCCTAAAAAGAGTGAAATAAATCAAAATAAACAGATGATGTAGTTGTGGCAAATGATTAAGTGAACAATATGCCATCGAATTAGCAGTTTACGGTTTCATATATATATATATATATATATATATATATATATATATATTGTATTTGAAAATTATTAAAATAAAAATTTTAAAAAGATTTTTGGCACAAATTAAATTTAAAAAAATTAAAATAAATATATATATATATTTATTTAAAAGAGTTCTTGAATCAAATTATGATTTAAAATTAAAATTTTAGATAAGCTACTAATATTAATTTTTACAATAATAAAATAGTTTATAAATTATTTAATTATTATTTTTTCTTACGTCATCTCTCCTCTTATCTATTCTCTCTTATATCTCTTTTCTATTATTTTTCATCCTTTTTCTTTCTACTATACCCTCTCTCTTCTCTTTTATTTTATCTCTACTATTTTTAATAAAATTATATTATTATTAATAATTTTTTAATTATAAAAATCCTTCTATTAATATAATTATTTAAATATTTATTTATTTAAAATTATTTTTTATAAGTTAATTTTTAAAAATTGTCTAAAATTTTTTATAAATTATTGTTTAAACTTTTATCTAAATATTTGATATAATATATATATGTATAATTGAATTGAAAAAAAAATTGTGGAGGCTATCAAATCAATCATTATCTATGCACATTCACGAAACCACAAAAAATTTATACCACGCAAAAGGCCTAAGATCCCAACACAGTAGAGGTGAGTAAAGTGCTACTAACTGGATGCATCACTATGTAAGTCAATATCATTTTATCCATTTAAATTTATTTTAAATAAACTTATAATAGAAGAATTTAATTAGACTTAAATAATAAAATGGGTAGTTTATAGCGCACCTATATATTATTTTTATTAATTTATTATATTATATTTATTTAAATTTATTTTTATTATATACTAATATATTATTTTAAATTTATTTTGTAGAATTAGAGATAATTCCGTCTATAACTATCTCAAGTAAATATGATGTAGATTATGCATAATCATAATCTAATTAAATAATAAATATTATAAATAATTATATTATGTGAGTATTGTAAATTATGTGATTATAAATTTATAGTTATTATTATAGCATTTTATTTTATGATTTTAGGATAAACAATCATATCATATATACACTGTTGTTGTTTTATTCTTATTAAAATTTTAAATATATTTAAATAAAAAAATATTTTCATCCTTAATAAATAGACTGTCTATACCTGTTATAGCCCAAATATATATTCTCATATATATATATATATATATATATATATATTGTATTTGGAAATTATTAAAATAAGAGTTTTAAAAAGACTTTTGATACAAATTTAATTTAATTTTTTAAAAATAAATAGATATATTTATTTAAAAATATTTTTAAATTAAACTATAATTTAAAATTAAAGTTTTGGATAAGTTACTAATATTAATTTCTAAAATATTAAAAAAATTTATAAATTATCTAATTATTATTTTACTATTATTTTTTCTTATGTCGTCTCTTATTTCTTCTCTCTATTTTCTACTATCTCTCATCTCTTATCTATTCTCTCTCATTTCTTTTCTCTATTATTTCTCATCCCTCTTCTCTTCACTTTCATCTTTACTATTTTTAATAAAATCATATCGTTAATAATAATTTTTTAATTATAAAAATTCTTTTAGTAATATAACTATTCAAATACTTATTTATTTAGAATTATTTTTTTTTATAAGATTTTTTAAAAAAATTGTCTAATTTTTTTTATCTAAATATGCCTATATATAGTATTCATATATGTATAATTAAATTGGAGAAAAATATCGTGGAGGCTATCAAATAAATCATTATCTATGCACATTCATGCAACCACCAAACATTTATACCGCGGAAAAGGCCTAAGGTCCCAGTAAGTAAAGTGCTCGTAACTTAGATACATTCGTACGTAATTTGGCGTCATTTTATCTATTTAAATCTGTTTAAAATAAGCCCATAATCAGACACAAATAATAAAATAGACAACTCATAGCCTACTCATATATTATTTTTATTAATTTATTATATTATATTTATTTAAATTTATTTTTATTATATACTAATATGTTTTTTAAAATTTATTTTGTAGAGGTAAGGGCAATTTCGTCTATAACTATCATAAATAAATCTATATAGACGATACATAATCATAATACAATTGAATAACGAATATTATAAATGATTATATTATGTGAGTATTGTAGACTGTATGGTTATAAACTTGTAGTTATTATTATAGTGTTTTATTTTTTGATTTTAAGATAAATAATCATATCATGTGTGCACTGTTGTTATTTTATTCTCATTGTTATTAGAAATTTAAATAGATTTAAATAAAAAAAATATTTTCATCTTTGATAAATGTGCTGCCTATACTCGTTGTTGCCCAGACAAGTTCAGTTCAATCCATTTGATATGAACTTAAACGAGATGAAGATACAGGTATGGGTTAACCCGTGCTCAGAAAAAATAAACAGACAGGGTAAAAACTAACCATCAGGTCAGCCTATTTCACTGGTTGCTCAATCCTACAACCCAGTCCGATTCAACATTAACTTGGGAAATCAACAAGAGTGAGGTTTAATATAGTGAGTTAAAATTGTGATAAATTAATATTTAAATTTTTGTTATAAAATATATTTATATTTAATATCCGATAATATTTTGAATATGTTATTTTTTTTATAGAAATTAGGCAATATACTATAATCGATAATTTAGAGACTAATTCTTTAGAAGCGTAAAGTTCATCTAAATAAGTTTTATCTCTCATAACAAAATATTTTTTTATACATATGCCCTAATTTAAATTTAAGGGATTATATTTAAATAACTTAGTCATCTACTATAATATAATTATTTTTAATAATATATATTTAATAAAAAAAGTACACTGAGAGAGCTTTTGTGTGAAAGAGGAATTGATAGTTTTTGTAAAGTAGAGCTTCATTGTATTTAACAAAAAATACTACCTATTATTCATAGATTTAATTAATAAAAAAATATGATATATAACTATTTCAAATACATTTAATTATTAAAAAATATTATTTTATTATAATTTTAGTTGTAAGAATATTTAAATTTATATTTTAGAGTAATACACAGCTCATTGTATCCTATATTAATATAGTATAAAAGGAAATAAGATGTTGTTCTAATTTTAGATAATAGATGAGCATAATTTTTTTAAAAAAAATCGAAAAAAAAAACAAAAATGCTAGAGTAGGGTTGCATTGATGTAGAGTAAAGTGGAGTGTTTAAGGAAGAAGTGGCAAGTGGACCGGGAATGAAAACGACGTTTCAACTAAAAGTTGCCGCCACATAGTTAGATTGGTTTGGTCCGCACTACTAGTTAGGCAACGGATCGGCATACAAATACTTCTAAAAATATTTATTTAATATTTATATATTTTTATATAATTTATTAATAATAAAAATATTTCTAAAAATAATTATTTAAATACTTATTTATTAAAAATTATATTTTTTTTTATAAATTCTTCTTTAGATTTTTTTTTATAAACTGTTTATAAATTTTTTTTATAAGTTAATTTATAAAATTTTATTTAAATACATGCTATATTTACAAGTGTCGAAGATACGTCGACCCTTAAAGTATTTTCTTGTCTACGTGCGTTATTTGAAAATATTTCGTGATATATTTAATATTTTAAATTAATTTTTAAATATATTAGTATTTTAAAATATTTTATAATTTATTTAATATATTTAAATATTTTTTAATATGCCCAGAACTTTATTAAAAAAAATATTAGACAGATTTTTTATGAGTTAATATCAAATTATAATTATTTTAAAAAAATATTTTAAAGATAAAATTTCTTTAAAAATATCATGATATACATAAAAAAATATTTTAAATTTTAAAGTATTAGATATATGATGTAATATTTTAGGATCCGATTTACAAATTAGGATTACAGCTTTAAAAATAAATTAATTTCCCATTTTCCCTTCTAAACCGCTACTTGGCGGCATGATTTAGTAGAAACATCAACGGGATTCTTCTTGTAAAATAAATATCTTCAATTAGATGATTCCATCGGGGATCAGCGGATGCTTTTTTTTTTCCTTGAACAGGAAATATCCCTCAAACAAGAAAATTGATAGATTTCTGTATATATTAAGCTTTGTTTGATTTGGGGGTTTTAGGAGGGAGGGAAGGAAAAAGTGTATTTGATTAAAAGAATGGAAGGGATGGAAGGGGAGATATTTTGTCATTTAGTACTCCCTTTCCCTCAAAAATTGGGGGTTTTTAGAGGGGAAATTTTTGTTTACACTTTTATAACAAAATTACCTTTATATATTTTTTAATATTTCAATTATATCCTTAAATATTTTTTTTTAATTTTTCTCACACCTAATTTTTTTAATTGTTAAAAATTAATAAAAATAATAAATTAATTATATATTATATTAAAATATATAATAATTATAAAATTAATAAAAAATAATATTAAAATTTTATCATATTTTTTAATTTTATTAATTTTATTATATATATAAATAAGATAAAAAAATTTAAGATTTATAAATTAAAAAAATAATAATTTTAATGTGAATATTATAAATAAAGAATAAATAAATTTAAATAAAGAGATAAGAGTATATTTATTAACTTTTAATTAACTCCTCTCCCCTTCTCTCCTCTTTTAAATCAAATAAAAAATATCATTAATTAATCTTTTTTATTTTTTTTACTTTCTTCTGAATTAATTTAACATACATTTCCCTTAGTTAAACCAAACAAATCCTAATGATCTGGATTGAGTAGCATTTTTACTCACTCCGCACTCTCGTTGCTGTACTCTTTTCGTTTCATCAGTTCTACATCTCCTTCTCAACTCCAAGACGCGATCGATCATTCTGTACAACTGCATGTGCTCGACCGCATTACCGACTAGTTCAGTGGAGCTTCATTTCTGTGGCTTTCATGTGCATTTCTGCAGGTCTTGACCCAGGTGATCAGATCTGCAGGCATACTGAAACTATACGCCGCTAGTGTATTTTGCTGTAAAATGTCGATTTGCGATCCCAATACCCGTCAGCGTCAGGGTCCGCAGCCTCCGGAGCCGGTTACAGGGGCAACGCCACCGTCTTCTTGGGCCAAGAAGACCGGCTTTAAGCCCAAGTTCTCCGGCGAGACCAATGCCAGCGATTCTGGTCAGATAACCTCGCAGCCGAAGCCAAGAGAGTCTCAAGCCAACCCGGATCGTGAAGCGAGTCGGGTGAGGTCATCGCCGGCCGTGAATGGTGAGGCTGGAGGTGAGAAGGTTGAGCCATCGTCAAATAAGGAACACACGGTGAAGTTCAGGGATCCTGACAAAGCGCCCAAGCGCTCGGTTCCCAGTACCAATGCGCAGGCACAAATAACGCCGGCGGACAACAAGTCGTCAAGGCCACGGAATTTGAGAAGGCACGAGCAAGTGATCGAGGTCTTGCCTCAGGCTGTGGATGAGAATGGGCTAGCGTCTAGGCGGTCGAGAATGAAATATGAGCTCCGAGATTCCCCTGGTCTTGGTAAGACGTGTTCGTCTTTCTTTTTCAATCGCTAACTGAATAACTAACTCATCACGACTTGAAATTATAATGGAATCACGAGATTATAACATTATCTCTCCCTAAGTTTGAGCGTTTGGACTATACTGATATTTTTTTCCCGGTTTTGTAGTTCCCATTGGTTTATACTGTTAGAAAATAAACATCTCTAAAGTACTATAATCAGTCCAGATTATATCATACTCAAATATAAACTTATATGAGATGCAGCGGAAGACTTAAAATTACCTCTTGCCATTAACTTGATTGATCTGAGGAGAACCGGAATCAAATGAGATACCTGTCAAAAGAGAACACTGTCAGATAAACAACAGGTTCTTCCAACTGGTGATTAGGCACAGTGATGGCAACTTGTTATTAGCCGTCACCAGTGGGGAACCTTCAGAAGCGAGCTGAGAATAGGTTTCGCTCTGGACTCAGAAAATGAGATCTCACACTCAAATGAATTGTGTTGTTAATTTCCACCATCAGGAAATTAACCTTAAATAAACTGAGTCAATAACCCTCCTGGACTGGGCCCAATGACTACGGGCCACACTCAGAAATATTTATTAATTATCCTAATTAATATCTAAATACGTTATAATAATAATAAATATCCAACATTCTCCCACTTGGCCCGTATACTCAATGTCATCACCCTGTCCAGGTAAACTGATGTCGCGCTACAAGAATCAAGGCGATAAGTCCCCTTTTATCGGGTATTACCTTCCAAGTATTACATGTAGCACCATCACATAATGGGTATCACAATATACATGAACTCAATATTCATAGGTTCATGTCTCAATGTTTATCAATTCAATAACACAAATGTATACAATCATAAATTGAAATGATAAACCACAAAATATAATTTCATTGCTCATACCTCCACTAATCAAAAGTAGGACGAAGTCCCATATGAGGCACATGTGTGACAAAGATATTTGGCTTCAACCCTTTCGTCAAAGGATCAGCCAACATGTCTAATGTACTGATACGTTCAACTGAAACTTGGCCATCTTGAACCCTCTCTCTCAAGCAAAGGAACTTAAGTTCAACAAACTTGCTGCGACTTTTATTCCTTTTGTTGTTCGCTATGGCCACCGCAGCTGTGTTATCACAGTACATTCTGATTGGCTTAGAGACTGAATCCACAATCTTAAGCCCAGCAATGAAATTCCTTATCCAAATAGCTTGTGAACTTGCTTCAAAACATGCGATGTACTCAGCATCACCGGTAGAAGGAGCTGTTTGAGTTTGCTTAGCGCTCCTCCACGATATAGCTCCTTCTGCCAATAGGAAGATGTAGCCAGATTTAGACTTGTTCGAGTCTACACATCCTCCAAGATCTGAATCTGAGTATCCAATCACGTCCAAACTGTCTGTTCTCCTGTATGTGAGCATGTAGTGTTTAGTGCCTTGTAGGTACCTAAACACCTTCTTTGCAGCTGTCCAATATGCTTCCCCAGGATTACTTTGGTATCTTCCCAACATACCCACAGCAAAAGCGATGTCAGGTCTTGTACAAACCTGCGCATACATCAAGCTTCCTACCGCTGAGGCATATGGGACCCTTTCCATCTGTTTTCTATCAAGCTCGGTTTCAGGACATTGACTTAGACTAAACTTGTCTCCTTTTTCAATAGGAGTCACGTTAGATGAACAGTTCTGCATCCTGAAACGTTCTAGAATTTTGACAACGTAAGCCTCTTGAGATAAGCCTACAAGACATTGGGTTCTATCTCTATGGATCTTTATGCCAATGACATAAGAAGCCTCACCCATGTCTTTCATGTCAAAGCTCTTGAACAGAAACTGTTTCACCTCACGTAATAGTCCCAGATCATTGGTAGCAAGTAGTATGTCATCCACATACAAAATCAAGAATATGATTTTACTCCCACTAGCCTTGTGGTATATACAATCATCCATGATGTTCTCAACGAAACCAAATGACGTGATCACTTCATGGAACTTCAAGTACCACTACTGTGAAGCCTGTTTCAAACCATATATTGATTTCTTCAGCTTGCACACCAATTGATCTTTACCTTCTGCAACAAAACCCGCAGGCTGTTTCATGTAGACTTCTTCCTCCAGTTCACCATTGAGGAAAGCAGTCTTAACATCCATCTGGTGCAACTCCAGATCAAAATGGGCAACCAACGCCATGATGATTCGGAATGAATCTTTCTTGGATACAGGTGAAAATGTTTCACTGTAATCGATTCCTTCCACTTGAGTGAATCCCTTTGCAACCAACCTAGCCTTGTACCTATCGATGTTACCTTGTGAGTCTCTCTTGGTTTTGTAAACCCATTTACAGCCAATGGCCTTAGACCCACTAGGCAACTCTACAAGTTCCCAAACATGGTTGTTTGCCATGGAATTCATTTCATCAATCATAGCATCATGCCACAACTTGGAGTTCACACTCCTCACAGCCTGAGTAAACGACAAAGGATCATTCTCAACACTTACATCACAGTCAACCTCAGCAGAATACACTACATAGTCATCAGGTAATGCCGATCTTCTCTCTCTAGTTGACCTCCTCAATTCAACCTCTTGGGTTGAACCAGGTTGCTGAACAATGACATCCTCTATCACAGCTTGTGGTGGTTCCACTTGTGTGATAGGTTGGCCATCAGGTATGTGTCCATTTTGTTCAGCACCGTCAACTTGAGCCACAGGGTCCACGTCACGTTCAATGTCAATCTCAACAGTGGGATAAACATTGACTATTGACATCCCCTCATGAATGATATCAGTGGTTCGCTCTATGTGATTATCTGATAGACAATCACTCCCACTAATCACATCATGCTCAAGAAACTTGGCATTCCTAGACTCTACAAACCTTGTAGAAGGTGGAGGACAATAAAATTTATAACCCTTAGACCTCTCCGCATAGCCTACAAAGTAAGCTCTGATGGTCTTAGGATCCAACTTCTTCTCCTGTGGATTATACACTCTTACTTCCGCAGGACAACCCCATACCTTGAAATGATTTAAACTGGGTTTCCATCCTTTCCAGATTTCAAAGGGTGTCTTGGACACTGTCTTTGTTGGAACCCTATTCAATATATATGTGGCTGTCTTGAGTGCTTCCTTCTACAGAGAAGATGGCAGTTTGGAGCTACTCATCATGCTCCTAACCATGTCCAGCAAGGTCCTATTTCTTTTCTCAGCTACACCATTCATATTAGGTGATCCAGGCATAGTGTATTGAGCCACTATACCTTGCTCTCAAAGAAATTCAGCAAATGGACCTGCTGCTTGTCCTTCACTAGTGTATCTGCCATAATACTCACCACCACGGTCTGATCTCACAATCTTGATTGGTTTCCCAATCTGTTTTTCTACTTCTACTTTATAATCCTTGAAAGCATCTAATGCTTCACTTTTATTATAAAGCATGTAGACATACATGTATCGTGAGTGATCATCAATAAAGGTGATAAAGTACTTTTGACCATGCGCAGTCAAATCAGGGCAACAAATATCCGTGTGTACAATTTCTAGCAACTCAGAACTTCTTCTAGCCCCCTTATGTGACTTATTGGTCTGCTTTCCCCTTATGCAGTCCACACAAGAATCAAACTCTGAATGGTTTAAAGACGGAAGAATTCCTTCTTTATTTAACCTTTTGATTCTGTCAACGGAGATATGTCTCAATCTCCTATGCCACAGGCTATAAGAATTCTCATCGATAACACTTCTCTTAGTACCATGCGTAACAGAAAGAGATTGAGGCGAATTAGAAACAATCTTGAACAAGCCATCAATCATAACCAAATTCGCAATCAAAACTGAATTCTTTGTCAAAGTCATACGTTTCTTAGAAAGAACTAGATGATAATCAAATGGAATGAGCTTTGACATAGAAATCAAATTCCTCTTGTAAGAGGGAACATTGAAAACATCATAGAGTTCCAAAACATTTTGATTTGAAAGATGAATGCGAAAGGTTCCAACGGCTTTCACAGGATCTCCTTTCCCACTGTCTGAAAGGACAGTTTCCTCATTAGGATGTGGAGACCTGCTTGACAGAAAGCCCTGCATGGTAGTCGAAATGTGGATCATCGAACCAGTGTCAATCCACCAAGTGTCATCATTAACGCTAGAAAAGTTAGACTCAAAAGTAACACACGATGAAAGCATACCTTTCATTTCCATAATATGTCGCCTCACACTGCCAATACCTGTAAGCCTCACAGCACATAGTTCAGACGTGATGGCACCACCCATCTGCTCATCTGTTAGCTTGAATTGCTTGTCTAAGGCTTCCAGGTATCCCTTAGCTGTGTCACATTTAGGGACTACTGCCCTAATGCTCCTAGAGATCCTTTGTCTTATAAGCAGAAGAGATGAGCAGTTACTCCGCTCCCACATATTATACCTTTCCTTTGCCTCTCTATCATTGGAGGCATCATCAGGTCTCAGAGGTTTATCAAACCTTAAGGCATAATCTAAGTCCAATAAACCAAGCTGCAACAAAACATCGTCTCTCCAGTCAACATAGTTAATGCTGTCATCTAATACTGTTTTATCACTAACATCATACATAATCCTGGGAGCAGCAATTGGATCTGCAAAATGAGAACAGACAAATACACAAATAAGCTCACATTAGTAATTTGAAGCAATCACAAGTCACTGTGCCATGTATGCATGCTTAGCTCAAATGCAGCATGCAAGCAATATAAATACGTATCACTAATATCTACCTGTGGGCAAAGATATTAGCATAACCAGGTATTTATCTCAAATTGTGGAATTAGAACGCATTCGTAATTTCCCAATGCCTATGGGCTAATTAGAAAATAACGAGGCCATTCTATCCCACCCTAATTAAATGTACAATTGTGAGATATCTACCTGTGGGCAAAGATAAATCACAGCTATACATTTAATTACAAATGATATTTTCAATCCAGATGTGATTAATGAATGCATACAACAAGTTCAATAAACAAGGATGCTGTGGCTACTCCTCAAAGAACTGCACGCTAATCACAAATATCATTCAAGTGCATTGAAAATCCAAATATGCACAATTTAATGGAGAAATTAATTCTCCCCCTAATTAAATGTACAATCATAATATATCTACCTGTGGGTAAAGATAAATCATAACTATACATTTAATTATTATTGATATTTTAAATCCATATGTGATTAATTAATGCACGCAACACAAACAAATGAGGATGCTGTGGCTACTCCTCACAAAACTGCATGCTCATCACAAATATCAATAACGTGCATATAAATCCAAATATGCACAACACAATGGAGCATTTAATAAATTAATATTAAAATTCTCCCACTATTTCATACACCCAAAAATGTCTAACAAATTAATTTCAACCCAAAAGGTTTTTACAAAAATTAAACCGTTAATTTAATTGCCAAGGGAGAAACAAAATAGACAATTAAATAACACAAAAATTAAAATTTATAAATACCTTTTCCTAAAATTAAAATAATAAAGAAATTAATTTAAACATTTACTGTGCATGAAATAGTAATTTTGATTTTATGAAAAAATCAAATTAATTGGCCAAAAATAATTTTCTGGAAATAAAACCAAGTGGCCCATACAAAAAAGTCCAAAAATAGGGCCCAAAATAATTTCCAGAAATAAAACCCAAAATCAGGCCCAAAAGGTATTTTTCCAGAAGCCCAAAAAAAATTTTAATTCTGGCAGCCTAAAACAGTACGGCCCAGAACCATGGAAACCCCTTTTTTGTAACAGAAAAGCCCAATATCCGTCGGCCCAGCAGGAAAGGGAGAAAAAAAAATATATAAAACTCCCTCGGCCCAAAAGCTCAGCCCAGAACACTGAAAATTTGATTTTTTTTTTTATAAAACAGCCCAGCAACAGCAACGCATAAGTGAAACGGTGTGTTTCACTGCAGGACAAAACGGCGCCGTTTTGCTTGGTCATTCAGCATGCCTTCTAGACCAGCAAAACGTCGTCGTCCTATCTGCTGAGTCGGGTTGACCTAACCCGACTCAGCGACCCAAGTGCCAGTCGACCCTCGCCGCGAAGCTGAACCTGCAAGACAGCGACGCCGGCGACGCTTTCCAGGCTTTTATGGCTGTTCATTCTTCGTGTGGCGGTTGAACAGACCACGACAGTAAGCTGTTCTCCCACGGGGTATCCGACGGCAGTCTCAGGCGATGGGTTTCCGATGGGTTTCACTCTCTCTCGCCGACAGTCTCAACAACAGCACTCCGCGGCGACTCGCCTCTCTCCAGCGACGAACACAATCTCAACGGCGGTGTCTCTCGCGACCTCTCTCTGTTCACGCCGTCGCAGATGGAAGCTCTGGCCGCAGAAGTACTCTCGCCAATCACCGTGGAGCTTTCGCCAGCGACTGTCCCTGTCGCTACAGTAACAACTCTCGTTCCCTCTCTCGCTCTCGCCGCCATTCAGAAGAGAAAGGGTTAAACAATAAAATTAAAATAAATATAATATTTAGATATCCCATATTTATCTCATGTACACAAAAGATCAATAAGCAAGGCAGAGGTGATCTCAAACTTGGCTCTGATACCACATGTTAGAAAATAAACATCTCTAAAGTACTATAATCAATCCAGATTATATCATACTCAAATATAAACTTATATGAGATGCAGCGGAAGACTTAAAATTACCTCTTGCCATTAACTTGATTGATCTGAGGAGAACCGGAATCAAATGAGATACCTGTCAAAAGAGAACACTGTCAGATAAACAACAGGTTCTTCCAACTGGTGATTAGGCACAGTGATGGCAACTTGTTATTAGCCGTCACCAGTGGGGAACCTTCAGAAGCGAGCTGAGAATAGGTTTCGCTCTGGACTCAGAAAATGAGATCTCACACTCAAATGAATTGTGTTGTTAATTTCCACCATCAGGAAATTAACCTTAAATAAACTGAGTCAATAACCCTCCTGGACTGGGCCCACACTCAGAAATATTTATTAATTATCCTAATTAATATCTAAATACGTTATAATAATAATAAATATCCAACATATACAGTATGCAGCATTACATTTCCATGTTAGGTTCGTTGATTGTCATTCCTCTTGTCATCGTTCCTGCCATGGGAGGCACTCAAGTGGGTGATTGTGATTAACTTTTTTTTCTTCATTTCATATCTCTTTTGTAGCCAGTAATTATGTGCATATTGTCGTCTGATTTGTTAGTGGCTATAGGAGGATACTTCTGCGGTGATATCTACAATGCTCTTCATGTCCGGGGTGACAACACTCTTGCATACTACTTTTGGGTCCAGGTTGCCCCTTGTACAGGGCCCGCCTTTTGTTTATCTGACTCCAGCTCTGGCAATAATCAACTCCCCGGAGTTTCAGGGATTGAATGGAAATGTAGGTGTTCCTTTTCAATTTGATGTTATCAAAATGACTTTTAATTGTGGTTTTCTCTAACCATATTGTTTGGCCTTGCAACACTTTCTGTCATAAGTTATATTGGTGCTTGTGGAAATTTGAAGGATTGAAAATAGAGGAAAAAAGCCTCAAAATATTATTAATCCTTGAATGAATAAGAATACAAATAGGCCTTTATATAGGCAAAAATATAAACTAATAAGATAAATCTAAAATCTATCATAATCCTAATATCTCAGATTTATTCTTCTAAGATATGATAATTTAATATTCAAATCTGATCCTGAATAATATCTAAATCTAAAGTTAGATAATTAATTAAACTAACAAAATATAATATTAATTAATTCTAAACTATAACATCTCAACACTCCCCCTCAAGCTGGATCTATAGCTTAAATATTTGTGATTCTCAACACTCCCCCTTAAGCTGGGAGGCAGCTTGGATGTGAGCAACATCATTATAAAAGAACCAGAACTTTGAATCTTTAAACCAGTAGTAACTACTGAACTGAAGTTGATTGGATCTTGAATCTGTATTTTAAGATAAAGTTACGAACTTGACGAAGAACTTCCATGTTAGAGGCTTAACAAGAATACTTGCAAGAAAAAAACTTGATGAAGAATTATATGTACTAATCCCATAACCTATGAGAATTTGTGGGAAAAGATCAAAGTTATCATCTTCCATCATATGTATTATTCAAGAGCAACATGCTCATAGAATCATGGTAACCCACTTGGGTTTACATACTAATCTAACCTCACGTGAGGGAGATGAACTAATCCCATAACCTATGAGATTTTGTGAGAAGAGACCCAAGTTATCCTCTTCTATTATAACCCACTTGGGTTTACACATTAATCTAACCTCACTTGAGGTAGATAAACTAATCCCATAACCTATGAGATTTTGTGGGAAGAGATCCAAGTTATCCTCTTCCATTGTAACCCACTTGGGTTTACACATTAATCTAACCTCAGTTGATATAGATAAACTAATCCCATAACCTATGAAATTTTGTTGGAAGAGACCCAAGTTATCCTCTTCCATTGTAACTCACTTGGGTTTACACACTAATCTTCACTTGAAGGTGTGCCTTCTCTTCAGGCTTGATATTTTTCTTTTTCTTCTGCAGGCTCTGATACCATGTGGAAATTTGAAGGACTGAAAGTAGAGGGAAAAAGCCTCAAAATATTATTAATCCTTGAATGAATAAGAATACAAATAGGCCTTTATATAGGCAAAAATATAAACTAATAAGATAAATCTAAAATCTATCATAATCCTAATATCTCAAATTTATTCTTCTAAGATATGATAATTTAATATTCAAATCTGATCCTGAATAATATCTAAATCTAAAGTTAGATAATTAATTAAACTAACAAAATATAATATTAATTAATTCTAAACTATAACATCTCAACACTCCCCCTCAAGCTGAATCTATAGCTTAAATATTTGTGATTCTCAACAGTGCTCTTTCACAGTTTCTAATGTATACCATCAATTTTCTGATTAACTATGACTTCCTTCTTAAATTGTAGAAATTCAAGCACATAATGAAAGAACTACAGGGTGCTATTATTATTGGATCAGCTTTGCAGGCTTTACTTGGATATACTGGATTTATGTCGCTTTTGGCACGGTATGAATTGTGTAGTTTTATTGCTCATCTATTTTTTTTAATACTAGTGCCAGCTTCATGTTTTTGCCAAACAGCACTTATCTTTGTCTACTGGAGCAACTTTTATGTAGTGCTAAAAGTTGAGAAGTCATCAAGTATAAAAGAATAAGATTGATGTGATTACAAGAAATATGGACAGACATGATTGTAAAGTTCTTAGTTGTGAATATACCCTGTAATTGATTAAATGTCAGAAAGAGTTCGTATGGAATAGTTCCTGAACTTTTGAGTGGGGATTTATGCGGTAGCTCTTGAAAATATCTTTTGGGAGACCACTTCAATTATCTGACGAAGAAATTTGTTTTTAGATTAATTTATTAGTGTTTGAAAATTTAAAGGAAATGTTGTATCATAAGAGTTCATTGAAATTGTTAACCAGCCTCATTTCATGTGAATTTTTCTTTTCAGGTTGATCAATCCCGTGGTTGTATGCTCAACTGTTGCTGCTGTTGGACTTTCATTTTTCAGCTATGGTTTTCCTGTACTTGGCAAATGTCTCGAGATTGGTGTAGTACACATATTAGTAATTATTGTTTTTTCTCTTGTAAGTCTGGAAATGGACCTTTAGCTTTTATCAACACTTCTAATTTCCAGCTTCTTAATGCCCTATCACATGTGAGGTCTTTTATATTGTAATGTTGTAAAATGCTAAAAAAATTGTTTTGTTTCTTCAGCATCTTCGCAAGATATCTATTCTTGGTCACCGTGTATTTCTAATATTTGCAGTAAGTGTGTTATTACTCCAAATTAGTTACTCTTTAGTACTTGACTTGTCTTCTTTGTTGTTGAAAATAATTCTCATAAGCTTGACATTTTTACGTCAACTTACTGCCAGGTTCCTTTGGGTGTGGCAATTACATGGGCAGCTGCTTTCATGTTGACTGAAGCAGGAGCTTATAGCTACAAAGGCTGTGATATAAACATACCTGCCTCTAATATGGTATCAGATCACTGCAGAAACCACGTCATGAGGATGAAGTATTGTCGAGTTGATACTTCTCATGCGTTGAAATCTACCCCCTGGTTTAGATTTCCTTATCCACTACAATGGGGAACTCCTGTCTTCCACTGGAAAGTGGCTGTTGTAATGTGTGTGGTATCCTTGATCTCATCAGTTGATTCGGTTGGTTCATTTTCTTTTCCTTTTATGTTTCCTGTGTTTTTATTTTATTCTACCTTGCTTGTGTTAATTCACTTTTGGTATCCGAATCGAAGCGATGGTTTCTTTGTTTTAGTTATCTACATATACTGTATTATTGAATCAATCTATATGTTTTCATTCCCCTTTGCTTTAAACTCTTCAGGTTGGCTCCTACCATGCATCTTCATTATTGGTAGCATCCAAACCTCCAACTCATGGAGTTCTTAGTCGAGGAATTGGTTTGGAGGGACTTTCTAGTTTATTGGCTGGCCTCTGGGGAACTGGAACTGGATTTACCACACTAACTGAAAATGTTCACACAATCGCTGTGACTGAAATGGGAAGCCGCAGGGCAGTTGAATTGGGCGCTTGCTTTCTGATAGTGTTGTCTCTTGTGGGTAAGTGTCTATCTTGTTTCGGTTTTTGCAGTCACCTTTTTTGATGTACGACTTTCTTTAACATTCTCCCCTGATGTTCCCCAATAATATTGAAATTTCTTCAAGTGATCTATGGAACTCTATCCAATTGTTTGCTGTAAGATGGTTCTGCTCTTGCAAGATTCAGCAAAGCTCATGGTGTTTGCCAGAATGATACTGAGAAATGAGTCCCTCTTAAGGATGGGGAAAGCATTTATTTGAATGACTTTTTCCGCTCAAATTGTTTGAACAAACACATTGATGATGCATTATTACAGGTAAGGTTGGAGGGTTGATTGCTTCAATTCCTCAAGTAATAGTCGCTGCTCTTTTGTGCTTTATGTGTGCAATGCTAACCGCGATGGGCTTGTCAAATCTGCGTTATAGTGAGGCTGGGAGCTCTCGCAATGTCATCATTATAGGGTTGTCATTGTTTCTCTCTCTTTCCATACCTGCCTACTTTCAACAATATGGCATCGCTCCAAATTCCAACTTGTCCGTGCCAAGTTATTTTCAACCCTACATTGTGGCTTCCCATGGCCCTTTTCATAGCAGATATGGAGGGGTATGTCTGTTGTTTTATACTGTAATGTCCTTTTTCTATAGCGAATTCGCATTGTTTGATTCTGATGATGTTAGATGGGATATTGATCTTTCATTTACAAAAAAAACAAAAAAGGAAAGAAAATTTACCTTGTGATCAAACTTCGCAAAATCTCCTTGACCTCGTACAAGACAGCTGAAAATGTGTTCTTATGTAAGGGTTGATATGAGAAGCTTCTTTTCCAAAGGTTAATTCCCTTCTACAAGGTACAAGATATGAATAAGGACTTGGTGAAACAGTGAAGTAGCCTTGTTCTCCTGATAGTTTTATTTTAGAACTTGAACTCTGGTTGATTAAAAGCCATTATACTTAGGGGCTGTTTGGTATCAAGGGATTTGGAGGGGAGGAAGATTTTTAGTTTGATTTAAAAAAATTGAAGTGGGGGCTTGTTATTAAAATTTCATAGCCCCCTCTCTAATTTTTTTAAATCCAACTTAAAAAATTCTCATTTCCTCCAAATTCCTCATACTAAATAGTATGAAGTTATGTAAAAAAAAGAAGAAGAAGACTAATGATAATGCTTAACATGTTGAGTAGGATTTTTTCATCAATAACTCATCTAAAAATTTAGTTTTTATAGAGTATAATAATATTATGATTTATAATAGTTATTCCTACTTAATGAGATAATACTTATTAAAACTGACGAAGTGAGTTAATATGTTGTGTTGGTAGTTGAACTATGTGGGGAATACGCTTTTATCCCAACACATGGTGGTAGCGTTTGTTGTGGCTGTGATTCTGGATAATACGGTACCTGGGAGTAAGCAAGAACGTGGGGTGTACGATTGGACTGAAGCCGAAGCTGCTAGAAGTGAGCCTTCTGTTGCCAAAGACTATGGATTGCCCTTCCGAGTTGGTAAGGTTTTCAGGTGGGTGAAATGGGTTGGCCTCTGAAACGTCATTTTTGTTGGCTCATCAAAATCACGTCCATCAATCGTCATCTTCATGAGATCAGTGACAAACATGGGTACACACACACACACACACACACACAGATATCATTCTGGTGTCTTTGTGAAATAGGTTTTGTGGTGTAGATATTTTGTGTCCGTTGAGATGGATTCAAGAGGGATATGATTCCAGGTGTCACTCGCTAGATTAACCGTGAATATAGTTTTCATTCCTTAAAAAATCTCCAGGTTGACTTTTTTTTTCCTGCTTGCTCTGTGGCTGGCTTGCATTAATCATCCTGGTTATGTGTATGTATATAATATTTATTATATTTTAAATTCAATTCTTTTGCTGTTTGATGCAACTTAGTCGTTGTCTTGGATTTAACTTCTTATCAGTAGCAAGACGAATTTCATTGTAATTGGTTTATTTTTAATAGAATTATTATTAGATTATATAAAAATAAACAATCAAATCCAAACTTTTAAAATTTAATCAAAACATTTATAAAATATTAAATTTGAATTACCTAAAGGATAAAGTGGTACTCTATTTTGATTTTATTTCTCATATACGATCAATATCTTAATCTTATTTGTGATATAATTTTATCAATAATCTTTTTAATTTAGTGTAATTTTATCTATAATCTTTTTAATTTAATATAATTTTTTATATTTGATAAATAATATTATGGATAAAATTGCACTAAAATAAAAAGAATATGGGTGAAATTGTACTAAATTAAAAAGATTATAGGTGAAATTATACTATAAATAATATTAAAATATTTGTCGTATATAAGAAATAAGATTAAGATATTAAATATTATTTTATCTTTATTTAAATACAAATGGCAGTATCATCCCATAAAAAAATAATTAAAATTTAAATTATGAAAAGTATTTATTGGGAGGTGAAAAGAAATAAAAGCAAATTTGTATGGAATTAATATTGATTAGCTTCCCTATATAATATGGAGTCTAGAAAATGTTGTTTTCCTACTTTTGAAAAGCACAATTCATTATAAATTTTATATTGAAGTCCACACTTTTTTCAATATTATTAGATATGAGATAGTTTGTGGACAAATTTGTATGTTAGCAGAACAATTGAAGTACATATTCTTTTATGGGTAATTTCTCTGAATTTTAGCCTTAATAGCTGCCTTGTGCAGGTTTAACAATAACATCCACACAAATAACAAAATACCCTTCTACTCCTATTTATAGATTATTTTTAATATATTTTATATAGATAAAAAAATTTAAATCCTATTAATTATACCTTAAAATTTAATAATTTTTTAATTATATCCCTATTTAGTATATATTACACCACATATAAATAATGTAAACATAATAATAAATGAACAATAAAATAATATATTCATATAATTTTTTTCTCTTTATTTTTATAAATATGATCAAAATAAATATTTTCTCTATGCCCTATAAATAAAATGAGAGGAGTAAAGTTGTACACCACATGCTTCTAAATTACTCATTAATTTCACCGAAAAGGATCACTAATAAGTTGCATCTGAAAAAAGTATTTGATTATTACTTTATATTGATGATTTGATACTCTAATCTGACTTTTCAGTTATGAAGTTATGGTTTATGAGGTAAAAGGAATTTTATCTTTAGCTTATATGAACATATGAATATAATCAAATCCAAACCACTAGCTTTTATTGTCAAACAAATAAAGTTTTATGCCTCAATGTAATTATTTAATGAGATAATTGGTTGAAATTACAAGTCTTAGGTGTATGGTAACTTCACCACAAAGAAGCATAAATAAGATTAAGAAAAATATAAATCTTAGGGTTAAAATCCAATTTTATTTTAAAAGTTGTGGGACAATATTGTCTTAAAAAAAATTTAGTTTAGTGTTGTCCCAAAAGTATTAAAAGTGGAATAAAATCGTCCTAACCAAAATAATGACTATTAAAAACTTAACATTGATTATTAAAATTTATAAAAGCCAAGTAAAGCAGGAAAAAAGGTCAAACTCTGTAGGGCTGACCTGTTTAGACCTAAAAATAGCTATGTTAAGTTCTAGATCTTGGCATTAAAATTGTAAACGGGTATATAAGGGTGTCCCTATAGGGCAAAGGACTCTTTTATATTTTATGTTTTAATTTTTTTACATTTACCAGTAACGCTTTAGCATAAAAAACATTTTGATATTTTTGCCACTGTAGAAGAGCCTGTCCATAGTGAAGCATAGTCAAATGTTGTTGATATTGATCATAGTGATGATGAAAATGATATTAATGTTGAATTTGCTCATGTTGAGTTGTTTCCCTACTTTGTAGATAATATTTGTCAAGGATTAGGATAACTGTTGCGTTTAATTTAGTTTTAAAATTTTAGATAATAGTTTAATCCTTTAATTTGCTTATATTTATGTTTTAAATCATGAATTTTTATATTTAATCTTTGTTATATAAAAAAATATAAATAAAAATAATTATCTTTAAGACATGTAGGGTTTGTCATGGGTCCTCATAATCTAAGGTCCGGCTTTAAAAAATGGGATATTCCTTAAAAATTGACCCTATAGTGTTGGCCTGGCCCTATAGGGCAGGGTGCCCATATTGGAGCTGGTCATAATTATTAACTCTACAATGATATTACTCACTTTTTAACGCTTTTGATGTGATATTAAATAAAAAAAAAACTCATGACAATATTACTCCTTATATGATAATTTTTAAAATAAAATTGGATCTTAATTCTAAATTTTAATTGCTTTTTATTGATGCTGATAAGAACGTTCGGGATGCTTCCCTACTGTCCATAGAGTGGATTTGGTAAAGAAGATTAGGATTAAGAGACAATGATTGTATTTATGGCTAACCCCAAATGCTCTGTGTGGTTGCTAATATGCTTCATCCTTCATGGTTGGTGAAGCATCTTGTTTGCCTTTTTTCCCCTCTCCAACGCTCAATTAGACGCGTCCACTTAATACAATCTTATCCATAAGATTTTTTATGGAGAGACTCTACTCTTTCATGTTCTAAATATGGATCAATCTTAACTCTCTCATCAAAACCCTTCAAGATTAGTTACCTTTTTAAATTGGAAAAAAAAAACCATTTCCCCCCATAATTAAAATCATCAATTTAAAATTACAAATAGAGAATCTCGTTTATGGAAAATAAAATAAATATCCCAAACCAACTAAAGTTGTTCTGATTTCATTGAGCTTATTGAGATCAAATATTTGAGTTAATTAGTTAGATTGTTGATGATTTGTAAATAATGGTATGTTTGGTAGGAGGGAAATAGGAATGAGGAGAATTTTTAATAAATTCAATTTAAAATAATTAGATAAGTGTGGCTAAATTTTTTTAATTAATTTTCTTTTACTTTTTAATATAATATTTTTTTTCTTTATTATTTCTTCTGTTTGTTTCTTTTTTTTATAAGAGGTACTTAAAATTTATCTTTTTTTTTATTTTAATTTAATTACACATATATTAATGTATTTAATTCTCACCTCTCTGCCATGCCACGTATTCTCTTCTCATCACATATTCTCTTCCTTCCACATAAAGGCATTTTCTAGTTATAGTTTTTATATATTTATTATCTTTAATTAATTTTAACTAATTTTTTATTAATATAATTCGATTAATTATTTCTTAAAAAAATAAATAAAATAAAATTTTATAACTCAATTTATCTATCTTTTTTTAAATCAAAGTCATTAAAATTTCTTATTCATTTTTTTCCTTTATATTTCTCTTGTATCAAATAGACCTAAAACAACTTCATTTGATATATATATATATATATATATATATATATATTGATTTGAAGTGCTATCATGCTATGCAACGTATGTCATTGGGTATCATTCAAAAACTAGCACGTGAGATTTGGGGTCTTGTTAAGGACAACAAGACTACACAAAATGCGATAAAGGACTCGTTGTTTGTTTTCCCCTTTTTCTTGTCCATGTGTAAAAAATTGTGTAGAATGGTATCAGATCCTTTCATTTAGAATATCCAACAATAATAAAAAGGCAAAAAAAATTAAAAAAAAAAAAACCCAGAGAGATAGAGCACATGCAGCTTCCCTTAAATCCCATTTGCAAGGCATGTGATGAAGGTGGTTCAGAACCTGTCGCCCATAAAAGCCAACTCAATCCCATTTTGTTTTATTCACTCCCTCCATTACGTACAGACTGCGAAAATTATTAAATAATTAATTATAAACATTAATTAATTAACTCGGGAATGGATTAACTGTGGGGTTATTAAGGATGCTTTGCAAAGTTGGTTTCTCCAGCTGGCGTGTGATACGTGTCCAAACGTAAACGCTCATCATCTTTTGGAAATTTTTCTGGTGAGAAGCACGTATGATGTTGGAAAAGCCTGCCCAAATTTAGGAAAAGAGGAACTATTATTATTATTATTATTATTATTTTTTTTTTTAATTAAATAAATGGATATCGCAATAAAGTACTCATCTGGTTCACTGTATAATACTCGCATCAGATTGAAGCAATATATTATTTAAATTTTATCGAATTAAAATATAACAATTTAATATATTTTAATTTTAATTAATTTAATAATTTATATAAAATAATTATATTTTATTTTTAAATTTTTTAAATAGATTATTAGCTGAATTATATTTTTTATTAGACATAATTTAAATAATGTGATACTCTTAAATTATATAAAAATTTCTCTTAATTTAACTACTTAACATAAATCAGAAATACTATTAATTAAAAGCTAGTCATAATATTGCATATGTAAATAATTTGTAAAGCTTTGATAAAAGTCGATATACATTAATAATAATGAATTATTTATTTATAAAATGTAATTATATAAAAGCGGAAAATAAAAAAATTTAAATACTTTAAACATAATTAATTAAACTTATATTTTATAACAGATCATTTTTTTTAAAAAAAAAAAAAAAGACTGACCGAGGAGTAGATGAGTATGGTAGGGCATAAGTTTCCTGACTCTCCTCAGAATTATTACAAGTTATTTATTTTGGCTGGGTTTCGTGTGATATTAATAGAACAGAGGAAAGTAAAACAAAACACACACACACACACACACGGGGGCGGGGTAGGTGTGGGATTGACCAAGCCACAAGTGGTGAGAGTTCTGAGGGGCCTGCTTCTCTTCTAGCGCTTGCTGCCATTTATATTTAATATCGCACGTTCCCTTCTTCAAGGAGAACACCAAGCTGAGCTCCGCTCACTTCCTGCCTTTCTATTTCCTCTTTCAACTTTGCTCCCACTATCTTCGATATGCATTCTCTCTCTCCCGCCTCTTCCCATTCTCTTCAGTTTCTGATCCCGGCTCGTCCCTCCGCCGCTCGCAACCTTACCTTCCCGGTTGTTGTCAAATGCAGCTTCGGCTTCGAATCTCCCAGCTTCTCCCATGGAGTCGGCTCCAACCGCGCCGATTGGCAGAGCTCCTGCTCCATTTTGGCTAGTAAGGTTGTCTCTCATCACCATCCTTCCCTTGACAGTAACGGTGCCCCCACCGTCAACGGCCACACAGACGCTCGCGCGGATCTCAGCCTGGTTCCCATCAATAACATTCCCGGTTCTGACAATAACAAGCCTCTTCCGCCCAAGCCTCTCACGATTTCCGACCTCTCGCCGGCTCCGATGCACGGCTCACAGCTTCGCGTAGCTTATCAGGGCGTTCCTGGAGCGTACTCTGAAGCTGCCGCCGGCAAGGCATATCCTAACTGCGAGGCCATTCCTTGCGATCAATTTGAGGTGGCTTTCCAGGCGGTCGAGCTCTGGATCGCCGATCGAGCAGTTCTCCCCGTGGAGAATTCTCTTGGAGGTTCAATCCACAGGAATTATGACCTCCTCCTCCGTCATCGTCTCCACATCGTCGGCGAGGTACAACTTCCGGTCCACCACTGCCTCCTTACTCTGCCTGGAGTCCAAAAAGAGTACCTAACCCGCGTGATTTCGCATCCCCAAGCCCTGGCTCAGTGCGAGCACACATTAACCGAACTCGGCCTCAACGTGGCACGTGAAGCCGTGGACGATACAGCCGGTGCCGCGGAATTCATCGCCACCAACAACCTCCGCGACACGGCGGCAATCGCGAGCGCACGTGCTGCGGAGCTGTACGGACTGCAAGTGTTGGCGGACGGGATCCAGGACGATCCGGGGAACGTGACCCGATTTGTGATGCTCGCCCGAGAACCGATAATTCCCCGTACGGATAGGCCGTTCAAGACGAGCATAGTGTTCGCGCACGACAAAGGGACATCGGTATTGTTCAAGGTGTTATCGGCGTTCGCATTTAGGAACATTAGCTTGACGAAGATCGAATCTAGGCCTCACCGGAACCGTCCGATCAGGCTAGTAGACGACGCCAATGTGGGCACTGCGAAGCACTTCGAGTACTTGTTCTACGTCGATTTTGAAGCTTCCATGGCTGAGGTTAGGGCCCAAAATGCGTTGGCAGAGGTGCAGGAGTTCACATCTTTCTTGAGGGTATTGGGTAGTTATCCCATGGACATGACTCCATTGAGTCCCTCCTGTTGCCCCCAAGATCTGCAAAGCCTCTAATACGACACCGTTTGGAGGGGGAAAAGACCCAAAAAAGAGAGAAGGAATGAAGATAATTTCAATTTCTCTGTACTGCATACAAACTTAGAATTATGGCGGTGTTATAGGTTTTTCTTTAATGCAGTTATGATGTGATGGTGAAATAGGGGGGAAGGAGTTAATATGGTTTTAATGGAATGAGAAGGCAAAGGAATTGATGCAGCCTCCTGGGGTTGGTGGGAGGGCGTGAACACTGTACAGAGACATTTGGTTTGTGATGTGATTCTAAAGTTTTGGTGAGCAACGAAAGTGGTAGCTAGCTACCCCAAATGCCATGGTGCTTCTTGTGTATACTTGAATTCAATTGAATGCCCCATTGGTTGGTTGTGTCCTGGGTATTGTAAGTATATACGTTGAGGCACCAATACGGTAGAATTGCATTTTATTTTGGCTTAATGTAGAGAGTATCATGTTTCTTTCTTTTCTTATTTTATACTAAGCTTAAATATCTTTCTATTTAATATATCATGTGTATGTCTAAAATGCAGTACCCTCTTTCTTTTTCAAATATAGTAATAATATTAACTTCCTTTCGGTTTAGACACTGCTTAGGACTTAGAGAAATTAATTAATTAATTAATTAATTAACCTTTTTAATCTATGTATTCGATCCGGTATCCGTGTGGAATTATTTTTAATAAATAGATAGGATTCTCTATTCAATAATTGGATCGTTGGGATTATTGTTACTTGTATCTGGGTGCAGTGTCTTCTTTATTGAATAAATTTTTAAAAAGATGTCAGACTCATCTACTATCTAAAGATAAAATGAAATCTCTATTTCTCTTAAATGATAATAATATATAGTAAAACAAACTATTAATTACACTTTGATATTAATTTAGCTATTTAAAAATTAATTTTTTTAAATATTATGATTAAAATTATAATAAAATAATATTTTTTTAAATATATTTTAAATAGTTGTAATTGGTGTCCATGTCATATACACATACATGTGGGCGCATCATGTTCACATTGAACAGTGATTCTTTCAGCATAGGGTGGCTAAATAAATATGTAATACCAGAACAATCTTTAGTTCAGGAGATATACGATCTCATTTTGTTTTTTCAAAAAAGAATATAAATTTAAATTTTAAAAAAATATTTATTAAAAAAAGGTAAAAATACTTTTAACTAAATTATATATAAAAAAAGGTTGAATGTAACATGTGCTCATTTTCCTCGTTGCCCCAACGCTGTCATCTGCCTCTTTTGTCATCACCCGAAAGCGTCGCTCCGCCTATATGTACAGGAAACACCTTTTTCCTTTGGTGAAAGCTACGCTTATTGCAAAACGATACCCTATTTTACTATATTTGTGTGCCGTCGCCAAACAAAAGATTTCTACGTGATTGTATTCATCATTAGAAATTGCCTAAAAAAAATAATAAAATTATATATTTTTTTATTCTTTAACATATAACATATTTAAATAATTTAATTATATTAAAAAATTAATTAATATATTATATTTTAAAATATTATAATTATATTCTTTAATTTTTTTATTTAATTATTATTGATAGAGTATTAATAAAGATAATTTAAAATAAATATTAATTTTTTAATTAAGTTATATATTAAAGATAAAATATATATATATATATATAATATATTGTTAAAAACTAATTAGAACCAAATGGGAGTTGAACTGCCTAAAGGCTCTTGATAATTTGGGAAGGATAGGGAGGCACCTCCACTCGATCTCTACGTAATGAGTAACTGAGGAAGATGGCAATGGGATCAAAATTGCTAGCTACAGAATTGGGTGCATCATTTCGAACTAGTGCAGTTACGCCATGTGGGCCCATTGGAGGCACCTCAATTTGCTTTCCCAAAAACGATCATGGAAGAGTTGGAAAAAGGCATTATTTATCCAAATATTTACTTCAATTTTTAATATAAAAATTAATTAAATAATTAAATTTTATTTTAATTATAAGATCTCATTCAATTTATTTTTTTCTCTAAATTTGTATTTTTTCCCCTAAATAACCTATTGATTTACATATATTTCCCCATGAGATTTTCATTAAATGTAGATAAGAGGTATCATGGTTGTAAAATTTTAATATGCATTAGTCAGTTATATAAATATTTAGTAATAATATCATTGAAAATGATTAATTATGTCATGAATTTTTTTTAATAGCTCCTTTAGAGCTCGTAACTCTTTGTATATTCCAAAAAATAAGAAACCAAAGTATGAAATTGTTGGGAGTGATAGGTAGTGAAAGTAATGCATTTTATAGATGACTTAGCTTAGGTTCAAAATATGAAGGCAATGTAGAAGGAAGGAATGGTCAGCAACCCCACTCAAGTAAGAGATTCAAGATTGATTGCTAAAAGGTACGACTCGAAATAGCAATTTATTTAAGGTCAAAACTTTAAAAATATTATAAAAATAAGAAAATAAGAGAGTAAAAAAATATAGTAATATAAGATTTTTGAGAAGAGAGCAAGAGATTATTTTTTATTTATATATGTATCTTTCCATCTTACATATACTTTATATATGGCTTCTATTCATAATGTAAATGTTATAATTAAATAAATAGTAACAGAATAATATTTATAATAAGAAACTCTTCAAAACAATTTATTGATAAAATTATAAAGTTAAGGGTATTAAGAGAAAAAGAATCCTATAAGTCCATAATATCAAATAATAATTTTATGTTTCAGATATTTGAACTATAAGTCTATAATTTTCAAGTCGAAATAATCTAATATATTCTCATTATGTTTTTATCTTTTTCTTTTTGGTTAACCACTTTTTTGTCTACTTCCCATGAAGCTCTACACACAATATCATCATTTAATGATATTATTATAAAAAATATTGTTAACAACTTTATCTTTTTGATTTTTTTTTCTATAAAATAACTTATGGACTTCTCTTTATTATATTTCAATTACTTGAGTCTCTTTTAAGATTTTTCTAAGTAGTTATATCTTGACACTCTTCTAGAATACCTACTTTCTTAATATGATCACATTAATTACATGCTTCAATATTTCTAGTATTATATTTAGAATTAATTAACCTTTCATACTTTAAACATGTCTCACTTTGATTTAATACTAATTAGAGCATTTTTAGCTTGAATATAGGATTTGATAATCCTTATTTAGGTCAATAATTATATCTGACAAATATTTTATAATATCTTATTAATACAATATTTGATAAACTTTTAGTTCATACTACTATATTTGATGATCTATATTTTATAGTAATTATGTATTCCTTATATTTTCCTTTCTATATACTCAATTTATCCCTCTCATGTTGAGAAAATTTTGTCAAATAACGATTAAATAATCATGTAGTATAAGTCTCCTAAATTCATTTATTTCCTTTAGAAATAATTTTTTTTCATTTATAGACAAATAAGAAGAATGAGGTTCTTACTCAATATTTATCTCAGTTTCCTTTTAATAGCCATCTATGTGTATTGTGATGAATCAATATAAATAAGTATTGTACATTTAAAAATGTCTAGCTCCTGATCAAAACCTAATTTTATTAGGAGAATTTTATTGGCTTAATATATACAAGTGTTATAATATATCAAATTAAATATGCCAACACTAAAATAGAAATCTTGTTATCATAATCATAAATCCAATTACTTATAGAGACATTAATAAATGATTATCATATTCTAAAAAGTGTGCACTTAAGCATAATGAATACTTGTATAATTACATGCTAATTAAATGGACCCATATATGAATTTAATATATTTTAAAAAATGTAAAGATTCATTCCAAATCATAATTAGTGATATTCTTATAATTAATTTTGTTTGAGAACAAGCAACACATGTTAATTCTTATGTTGTATATTCATGAATAATCTTCTATTTCTTTAATATATATCAATACATAATTTTTAATAATTTGTTATATCATTTATAATGATCAAACAAATTATGCTAACAATATATTTATTTGGATAAGTAAACTTCTAGTTTACTATAACCAACAATAAATTTAATATTTATAATATATGACTAATTTATAATCTCAACATGACATCTCTTTTTTTGGAGATCAATTGGACTTATAAAGATTTGAGTATAATTTCATGCAATGTTAGCACATACTTGTATTCTAACAATCTCCCCTCGAGTGTAAGTCACATTAACATATTTTTTCCTGTATTTCACTAGGAGTCTAGATATTTTCTATTTTATATACAATTATGGATCTAATGTAAATCTGAGTCATAATTTTTATTATCAATCATTCCGTAAGGAATATATGTATTAGTTCTTCAAGAACAATTTCAATTTTTTTGTCACATAACTTCTTTATAAATTGTCATATATTTTTACTTCACTATATAATTGGATTATTCATTAATAACATACTTCAACATATTTAAAGTATTATAATTATTTATGATGTTTATGAGGTATAGGGGAATAAAATCCAACATATCATCAACATTATAATACAAAATAATAAATAATTTTGATATTTATATTTTTCTTTCAAATTATCCCAACTATTTTAGTATACATAAATTTAATGTAATTGATCAATAATTGAGTATATAATATATATATATATATATATATATATATATAACTTGAGATATTACTAATCCTATAGGAAGTAAATCAATAGTCAATAACTCACAGAATACACACATAGCCAACAGCTCACAAAATACACACTATTTTTTTAATATTTATTTGTATCAATAATCACTTTAATAATCAAATAAAGAGAGTAAAAATTACTTTCTGCTAATGATAATTCATCCAAGATTCTCGCATGACACCAATATTAATTATATCCAATAGAATTTAAAATATACCGTTAACTAAAAACAATTTATAAAACTTAAATATTAAAATTAGCAGGTAATAATTCTTAATATTATAATCCATAAAATAATAAATTCTCTTTCAAATATAACATAAATATATGATTTTTCTTTTTCTCTCAAATGTCATAAGAAAACTAAATTTAATTATAATATATATGCCTAATAATTCATCATTTTAAAAATAAAAGTTAAAAATGCCTGTGTTGAGATTATAATAGGATACTAATAATAAATATAAGTACATAATTGTATTTGAATCAATCAAATATTTATCAAACTCATCAATCCCAAATATAAAAGATGCTTTGAAGTAAACTTTTGAGATACTATATATGACTTATTTGCAACATTCAAAATATGTTATGTAGAATAATGTTTACATATTGTATGAGTTCTTACATTTTTTTCTTAACAAAAAAATTAATTAAAATAAAAAAAATCAAATACTTAAAATTTATCATCAATAAATCATAATAAATTCAAACTAATATTGAATAACATTATACGAATAAAAAAATATAATATATATTATCCCTTTAATTTGTACACAAATAATATAATATGTTAATATAACAATATGACCAATAATTACTTTTTGGTCTATTTATTTTTATGTAAATCTTAATATTTGCATTAATATCATAATATCACATACTTATAATAATTTCTCTCACACAAATTAATCACAATAAATTTAAACAATAATAAAAATTAAATATCATATACAAATATCATATAATCCATATCCTTTTGGCTTATGTTATTTCCTTTTGGCATTTTATTCAAAAACTTATTACATTGGGAGTATAATTATTTTTTATCTTTTCTATAAAATCTCATGATTCTTTTGGTGTCATTATTAATTTTGATATTTAATTTAAATAAATTGATATATATTTATCCATATAAAATTCGGTTACATTTTAACATTTACCTTTTGTCTATATTGCTTCTAGCTATATTATAACATTTATTTTTTTTACCCATTTGACTTCTAGTCATATTATAACATTTTTCTTTTGTCTATATGATTTTTTGTCAAAATTATGGTTCAATAACGAAGATAAAATATTATAGGCTATCAATTGTCAATATCTCAAAAGTAATGTGATAGTTATTACTACTCTTATATATCTATTTCATGCTTTTAATAACACATCATCATCAATTTCTCTAAATATTATTGTCTTCAGGATCGTAACAAAAATCTTTCAAAGCAACAAAGCTATTTTGTATAATTTGATGTAAGAACATGGATCTTTATGGCTTTTATAAAAATTAGATCCAAATAATTAACCTTCAGGGCTTATATAATAATTATATCATCAAATTGTCATAATATTTGTCTTACGATACTAATTATTAAAATAAAAAGATAGTCTTTTACCAAAGAAATATATCAATAGTAACTTTTGTTTATCTAATCATAAAATTTAAAATATTATTACTACTCACCATTTAATAATATAAAATTATAATCTTTATGAAGAGAGAGAAGAGATATAGAAGAGTTAATGAATCTATTGAAACATAAATTAATATATACGTAGAGAGAGGTGAAAGAGAATTGGCAATATATAAATATAAATACATCAATTTAAATGAGGGCAAGAATAATATTAGAATAAAATAAATTCAATAAATTTAATATTATAATTAAATAATATAATAAATAAACTATAATCATATAAATATATCACAAATAAAAATAACATAAATTTGCTTATTGTGTGTTGCGATGAGGAAACCCATGACAATATGAATAATCAAGAAAAAAAATGACAATATGATTAAAACCCATATATCAAGCTATGTGTATAATATGCTAATCTATAAGAAGCTTATACCTCAAATTAAAATAAATAGAAAAAAATAATAGAATAAATAATATAAAAGAAATAACATAATATATTATACATAGTCTTTATTTATAGGCCTCTAACCTTTAAAATTAATATAAATATTATAATAAAATAAATAATAATATTTACAATAAGAAACTGCTATAACCAATTTATTAAAGATGTCATGAAGTTAATTATATTAAAAGAAAAAATACTAAAAATTAAGGGTTATGAATATTTATTATTTAATATTTATAATAAAAGATATTATAAGTATGAACATAAATAATTGCCTTTCTCTCTGCCTCCCTCTTCTTCTCTTGCTTTGCACCAACCAATTCCATCTTTTCATCACAACACAATCCTCGCCCCAATATTATTCTCTCTCTCTCCATTTTAATTTTATAATTTCTAAATTTTAAAAGTATAAAAGATAAATGTTTCTTTATTTGAAATGGTGGAATCCATGTATTTGAGGGAATCCACAAAATAAATCATATTATTTACGTATCATATGTGAATGATATAACTTATTACAAATTGATTAAAAATATTAGCGTAGAGTAGATACTATAATTCTAAATTTGAAGCCTAGATAAAATATCTCAACTCTTTGTAAAAAAAAAATCTTTTCTGGGTTCTGTGATCCAAACAAAAGAAAAAGAGTTAATTTCCATTCCACACATTTAAATATTTTTTTATCTTCGTCTAATATCTTAAATCATATTTTTAGATAAATCTAATATTTTATTGGATTTTATAACATAATTTTATTATTAAAATATTAATTTTTCTTATAAGAAAGTGTCTTTAAAGTATTTTTTTTATAATTTTAATTTTGATATTAATTCTCATTAAATCATTTAAATGAAAATACATATAGTATCTAAAAATAAATTTTTTAATAATAATTTTTTAGAGTGTTGTATATATTTAAAAATATTTTAAAATATTAGATGAATTAAAGTATACTTTATAGCATTAGATGTATTTAAAATAATAATATAAAATGCTATAAGTGGACACATCATAATCAAAGGAAAATATGAAACATTTTTAGGTAGTTGTGCATAACAAGTCATCTGGTGATAGAGTTCATGGTGTGTTTGGATTAACGGTAAAAAGGTGATTTTTTTTTAACTTTTACAAATATTAAATTAGATAAAAGTCAAATAATATAATATAATTTTTTGAATTGATTTTTATATTAGTTTGATAAAAAATTATTTAGATAAAACCTCAACACAGGAAAAATAAAATAAAGAAGCTATTAGTCAGAAGTCAAAAGTTAAAGTAACTGTATCCTATAAGTCTATTTCAACCTAAAAAGGATATAAAAAAAAGGGTAAACCAAACATTAATATTAATTAAGAAATAATTTATACTAGCCTAAACGCTCAACCAAACACACCCATATAGGTATGACACAATCGTATGAATAACAATACATAGGACGGACCTCTGTGAAATGTCGTGCTTTTTAGAATCTGTAGAGTAGTTTCACTCCAACATCGCATCGGCACGCGGGACTGAATTGATATCAATAATAGGAATCTGGCGTGAAAGAATTCCCCCACCCCACCCCAAATCACTATGTAAAATGGAAATTTAATCGCTTAAAAACTTCACAACAGACAAACTGTTTATTAGAGAAATGATAATAAATTTAAATTAAATTTTTTTAATGATTATATTTTCTCTTTAAATTTTTATAGCCAAATTTTTTATTTTTTTTAATGACATGATTGAAGAGATATTGTTATAAAAAATAATATAAAAATTTATTTAGTTCTTATATTTAAAATTAGAAAGAGTAAAATTAATTTGTTTGTGTCGAGTTTATAGATGAGACAATGGATGAATGAATATTTAACAAAAAAAGAATGAATATTTAAAATATTATGTGGATTCCACAAAAAAAAAAAAAAATAGAGAAAGGGGAGAGGGGTTTGGTGAAGAAGGGAAGGAAAAAGGAGGCGATGATGACCACAAATGTTTGAACCATGGGTGTGTCTTCTTCTTGTAGTAGGTATCATGTGCATTTGTTGTCCACCTCCCCTCTTTCTCTTCTTCTTTTGTTTTTGTAATTAATTAATTAATTCTATTATTTATTTATTTATTTATTTTCTACTCTCCTTTATTTTTGTTATTTAACCCTTAGGCTAAGCTTACCCCTTATACCTAATTGCCTTACTTTTTTTTTTTTTTATGAATTTTGTAACCATCACACTTTTTGTATCGATTTTAAATAAGTAGCAAAATGTAATATTACCAACTATTTTTCACTTAAACAATTATTCCACCCTTACAACTCCATCGTCTGCCTTCCACAGTTCCAGTACAATGCCCTCGTTCACATTCTTATTTTTCTTTGAAAAATATCTTATCTTTTTTAGACGCTTGCGGAGGATTCAAGTTTGATAAATATCAGACCTTTTTCTTATAAGGGATAAAAAAACAAAGGATAAAATATAAATTAAAATATTTTATGGAAAAGAAATATCTTTTAAAAAGTAAATTCAGGTAAATATAAATATATTTTTACCAAAATCAAGGGAGAAGTCATTAGACTAATAAATAGTTAATTGAGTTGATGACTAACTGAAAAGTGACTTCACCCTCATAAAAATAAGAATATAAATTTAAATATAAAAAGCTTACTTATTAAAAAGTTTGAAATGTTTTTGTGTTTTATCCCTCGAAAATATTATATCTCTTTGAGTAAATTAAAAAAAAAAAAAAACAGATAGAGAAGGCATTACGATTTTAGAGTTGGGTTGGGCCAGGTGCTCAGAGTGTTTGTTAGAAGAATAATTGGGCCCATGATGATGGCTTGGTCTGTGAAGTCAAGAAACGACAATCATACCTATCCTCCTATAGGTTTAATCAGTAAAAAAGTAAGACATATGAATATTTTAAATTTATTTGATTCTTATAGAGTATTACTTTATTATGATTCTAGCCATAATGTTTGGGGGTATCCTAGCTCATAAATACCTATATTTAACATTAGGATAATTGATAACTCGTCCTATTTGATATTGGTATCGCTTAAGAGTAAATGGGACTTCATCTATCTTTAGATTGTGGGTGAATCAAACTCAATAAATTTATGGGTGTAATTAGTGTTGAGTTTTTATTTTGTATAAAAAAATTTAAATGCGTTCAGTACTAACTTTTTACTAAGATTAAAACACGATCTTAGGATTCAAAGTACTTATAAAAAATTTATAATATTATTTATCGAATGAGATCTCATAATAATAAAAAGAAAATTATGTATTTCAACTCTTATTCACATCAATGTTGAGTGTTGAGTGTTGGGAGAGAGAGAGGAAGAAACAGGTAAAATTGAAACATCCAAAAGGGAAGCATAATCATGGCTACCTGTCACTTAATTGCATATCTCCAAATATCCAAAAGATAAATTTCGACAAAACTTGTACCACTTGCTTCGTACATAAATAATGGAGTCTCTGCCTCCCCTTTTGTCCTTCATATTTCTTTTAAACGAGCCAACATGAACCTCAATCATCACTCTCTTGTTGTTTTCACAACCTTGGTTTATTTTAACTAACTAATGACACTTACTATCTCCAACAGGTTTCCTGTATCACTTTATGGGTTACACTTCGTGATTGTCTTTGTAGTAAAATGATGACAAACCCATCAATAGAGAGGGATAGTCACAAATTCTAATATTAAATATATGATAATACGATATACTAAATAATATAAAACAATAATGATAAACCGGTGTACTTGCAGGCAACCATGAGAGTTGTATTGTATATTAACAATTAAATCTAAAGACATGAAAATTACTACATACAAAAAGTGGGCATGACATGGCATGATGAAGGCTACGTGAGTGAGTCTCCGATTAAAATTAAACACGGAAGCTTTCTAGATGCTCATCATTTTGATGAGTAGCTATAAACAGTATAGATTTAATTTTTTTATTATCTTTATTTCTTAAAAAATTATTTCAATAGGTATACAATTTAAAATAAAAATAATTTCTTAACTATATTTTTTTAAAAATATTTCTTATTTAAAAAATATCAATTAAAAAATAATCAAATCTAAACGTGCTTAAACGTGTCCCGATTAGACACGGCCCCACATGAGAACACACACAGACCAGTTTAACGAATGAGTTGCCGATGTGGAATATTCTACGATCCATTGCTCCAGTTTCAAATGCTTCTCTCAATGCTGCTCCTCCTTTGTTCTGTCCACTTCCTTCTCTTCAGATCTCTTTGATCCTTCTCCTCCTCCTTCTGAACTCGCCCCCATGCCTTCCTCTCATCCATGTTTCGATTCTCCCTCTGACCACACTCGATCGCCATGGCTATTCCAAGGCTCAAATGTGCTTCTTCATGATTCTTCGTCTCATTTCATCCCTCCCCCCTCTCATAATCCCACACCAGAGTCCTCTCCTACTTCCGTCATCGCTATTGATCTGAATCTGCGATTCTGCTCCGATGATGGTGAATTTCAATGCAATTCACATAACGGAATCCACTCCGATGGGAACGGAGTACAACAAACAGGCCTAGATGCTGCAAAGGCGAGTGTTCCAGTTGGACGGAGCGACGACGAAGTTCATAACGAGAAAACGAAGATCGAAGCAGAGATCAGAGAGGAAGAGGAAAAGGATAAGCGAGAAGATAACGAGGGACGCTTCCAAAATGAAAGCAACCGTTTGGGTTTGCTAACCGAAGCAGCCGGCTTAGTATCAGGAAAACAAGAGTCAGAGATTGAGGAAGTAAAGGAGAGTTGGATGGTTGTGAAATTGTATGGCGATGATGGTACGGAAGAGAAATCGCCGGTGGTGAGGGCCAAGAGGGGGAGGAGCCACGCGTTGCCGTACAGGTTCAGAGACTCCTTCATGAAACCGTTAAAACGCACGGGTCGTCCTCACAGACCGTCGTCCAACGCCACGGCTTCTAGAAAACGACTCAGTGGTACCTGAGCGACGCCGTTAAGCGTTATTTCCATCACAATCTTTCCTTATGATTTATCGTTGATGTTGAATTGTGGAATGAGAAAATCCAGCAACAAAACGGCATAGCGTATGTGTTAAGGTGATGCCCGCTGTGACAATATTTTATTGGTGATGAAATTTCATTTTAAACTTTTAAGTTTAAAAAATATATTTTTAATCTTTTAAATCTAATAATATTAATTTACTCATCATACTTAAATGATGACAATATAATTAAATTTTAACAAAACGTATTTGTATTTTAATTATTTTAAATGGTGTTATATCTTATATAAAAAATTAAAATTTAGATATGTTTTGTTAATATTTAATTGTTAATTTATTTTTTAAATTTATTGAATTATAACTTTTTTTAATAAGATTAACAATGTTAAATTTAGGAAATTAAAGTAAAATTTAACCCATATGCATATATAAAAGGACTAAATGCGTATTCTAACTAATTTTATTTTAGTATATTTTTTTGTAAGGTTTCCCATTTTTGGATTAAAACACATTAGAGCTGGGGCTAAGGCGTCAGGTGTGGTAGTGTTTAATTTAGAAGAATTTGGGAACATATTCCAAATATATTTGTCTTTTCTAAAAAGGATTGCGAGTCCAGTTATTATATTCATAGTTAATACTGCATTTCTTAATTTATGGTATTAATAGGAGTGTACATTGGAAGGGTAACCCTTACCTAATACTTTACCTAAAAAAAATATGGATTATATTTTATAACTCGATATCTGACTTTATTCGGTAAAAGCCAACTATTTTAGAATAGATATAAGCGAGTTGGACATAGGAGGGCTATGTATACCTAAATCATGATATCCTACTCATATTGTGAGAAAAAATATGTAATTATAAACTTATAAAATAATATTATATTTATGTCTTTAAGAGTTAAATAATATCCATAATTCACTAAGAATAAGGTAACAAAAAAGATAGTAATTAAAGTCTTGAAGTCCATTGCATATATAAAAAAGAAATATTGAAATATATAAGAGTTGAATATTTGTAGTGTTATTACAATACTAATAATCGAATACTTGATAAGTAAAGTATATGAATAACTTTAATATCTACGTAAATATAAGAGTTATGCTCAATACTTTAAAAATGAGTAATGAAAGTTATCAACTAAAGTAAAAAGTGTAAAATTATAAATAGAATAAATGTAGAAAAAAATAAAAAATATGTATATATAGAGCTAAGCTAAATAGACAGGGCGGTATAATATATTTTGGGTCAGATTAGACGATTTTTCCGAGTTTAGATAGATACACCAAACTAGCATTATGAACACTCCAAAGTATTAAGATGGATAGTTACTTGTGGTTCATGCCTTCATGAATTCAGCTTTAGATTATCACGTTAGGATATATATATATATATATATATATATATATATATATATATCTTTTTTATATCATTTAAATCAAAAGGTTGACTCATGTTTTTAAAACGAAAGGGTGCTGCTAGTAATAGTTGACCTGAATCATCATTTATTGTAGGTATTTGCACCGTTTTTAGTGATAAAAATTCAGAAGTAATATTTTTTCCTTGAGAACTTTTCCAATATTTAATAACACTAATCAAATGAATAATTTATTTTTGTAGTTTTAGCATATTCGCTAAACCAATCAAAAAATAAAATATATATATATATATATATGGAAAGCTTTTTCCCAAAAGATCAACTATAATGTAAAACGTTTAGATGAGAAAATTAGTATGGATCCACTGTGTTTTATTAAATTTAGAAGATAAGTTATACATGTCATGTCTCATAAATAAATATTCTTTTCATAAATATAAGTATTTTCTTATTGACCATCTATCAGGGTTTTAGCTCTTTGAAAATACTTTTAATAGTATAAAAGAGTTTTAGATATAAATAGAAATTAAATTATGTTAAAAATAAATTTTAAAAATTTATTTGGTAAGAATGAAATGAATAAGAAATTAATATATATTTTTTTATAATTTAAAATAAAATAGTTTAAAATATTTTTTTATAACTTAATAAGAGTTAAAATTATACAAGAATTTTATAATTAAGGTAAATAATTTAAAAATTTTTATTTTTACTTCTATCATTTCAATTTTTAATTTTTTTAAAGATTTGAAATGATTTAAAATATTAAAATAAAAATAGAAATAGAAATGATTTTTATCATATTACCAAACGAATAAAATACAAAATTTCAGTTCTATTTTTACTTTTAACTTATCAAACATGCCCTTAGTCTCTTGCCTTTTTGTTTTTTTAATGATATTAGCCGGTTAGCGTATTCTTAGGCCTATGCCCAAAGTGTTACAAAATTACCGAAGCAAGGGTCTGGCTAACAAGCTGAACTTCCCCGTGAGCGAGAATGAACTTGTGATACGCAATGCTTAATTGGACTCTTTAATTTTTTTTATATATTATTTTATTAAAAATAACCATATTCAAAATATTATTATATACTAAATATGAATACTCTTCTAATAAATATTCAAATCTTAATTTACACTAATTATTTCTGTTTGATCAACCCCTGTTATTTTAAATAAGTATACTAATACCTACTATTTATTCTCTCTGCAATTAATTACTAGATCTATATACTATTGGGCCATATAAAAAGGTTTGAATTCAATATTTATTAATTAGAATATCTCACATCATGCTCAAAATCAAAATACTTAATACTTGGTGCATTGTCCTAATGGCAAAGTAATCCACTTCCATAGAGGAAATGGTGGGTTTTATCACCACAAAGCCAGTTTAGGCCTCTTTTCAATTAAGAAAAAGGATAAAATTTAAATAAAATTACTTATATTTATTATGTCAAGTTCTCTAATTACATTTGTTATTTTGCTACTATTAATTGTTAAAATATATTTTTACATTTGTAAAATTCACTTATAAACACTTGTAAAAATTTGTATAAGATCTTATAATATAAATTAAGATTTATAAATTTTTATATGGATATTTATTATTTTATTATTATTAGTTATTAAAATATTTGCCTATTTGTAAAATTCACTTATAAACACTTGTAAAAATTTATATAAGATCTTATAATATAAATTAGTATTTATAATTTTTTATATAGACACTTGTTATTTTATTATTGTTAGTTGTTAAAATTAGTATTTATAAATTTTTATAAGGATGTTTATTATTTTCATATTGTTAGTCGTTAAATTTCGTATGTACACTTGTAAATTTACCCATGAACTTGATCTAATGATATAAGTAATTTAAATTAGGTTTTGTCATAACAAAATTGGCATTTCTCAGGCTTTAATATCTTTAGTAAATATGTCTTCTTGTAAATTCATAAATTTTGAAAATAAATTGTGTAATTAGAACACGTATTGGGAGAGGTAATATGCTCTATTCAAGCCCAAAATGACTCAGGATACCCTTGATTAAAATTACCAAAAAATGCAGTATTTATATATAAATTTTATATTTTATGTGGATACTGATAATTCATGATGGATAGAGTAATCTCTAAGAATTATAATACTAAACAGTGAAGGCCTAACAGTGTCAAAGAGTTGAGCAAATAACTAAAACCACTACCACGTTTACAAACTTTTAACATATTCCGAGTACTCATTTAGTCCAATGAAGGGCCTAACAATGCTGAAGAGTTGAGCGAATAACTCCATCTGACTCAAAAGCATAATATCATATCAACATCACACTCAGCATGATGCTTAATTAACAACATAACACCCATCTTGTCATTAATCAAGCATTTCCAGATTGATTACCTTTCCAATCTTGATTATTTCTTTGCCTTTTCTTCTTCATTGCCTGCTGGTTTGCTGTTTTGTAGTGAAATCTATATGGTAATGGTTTAGGAGCTCCTGTTTTCCTATCAGTTGCTCTCACACAAACATAACCTGTCAAATAGAAATCCCACCACCGTCACATTTAATTTCACCCATTATTTTCATAAGTTATTATAGCTCAACAAACTAACATCATTTCCATCATACCTCTCCAAAAGCATTCTTGAATTTCTTCCAATGATAAATCTGTTTTGTTTTCATACATATTAATAAAAATATCACATCTTTGGCTTGTCCTATATATAATTACAGTCAAATCTATATCATGCTTAGTTCTATACCTCTGAATATTGCGGATGTTGAAGTTCCAAAATATGTAATTCGAATTGGAAGATTCCATAGCCACTTTGTAGGAACATCGATTGGGTGTTCGATTGAATTGGCATCAGCAAATACCTGTAAAACATATTATAGATTAATGATGTTGGAATGCAATACAAAAGTTTAAGCTTGATGAAACGGATATTTAGATATCAGGTACCTATACTTTTCCTAATTTTTAATTTGATAGATATACCTTTTTTTAACTTAATTAAATACTTTAATTTTACTATGTTAACGCTGTCAGAGAGTTAACCCTTCAAGTTGTTTCCTAAGTTACACGGGCGAATAATTTTAAAATTAAAGGATTTAATTGAGATAGATAAAAAGCACAAATACCAAATTCAAAATTGAGAAAAAGTATAGTTTTTTCTTTTTCTTTTAGATGATTTACCTCATTAACTTGAAAGTAAGTTCCATTTAGTGGAAATCTCCCATTCCTTGCAGTCCGACAAGGTACCTGCTCAATTGAAATAGATTGTTATGTACTTCTTATTATTAAATTTAGAGTTCAAATCATACAATATCACACTAACCAAAATAGTTCCTGGTACGGTCTGGTTGTTTTCTTCCTTGATATTGTTGCAAGAGAAGCAATTGTTGTTTGAGCAACTGCACTGGTTCTGAGTTGTTTCACATGATGATTCTTTAAATTCCTCTAATTTTACCCAAACCAAAGAAATAAAATTTTACAAAAAAACTCGATGGAAAAATATAAATGCATTCAATTCTTTTAAATTATTAAAGTACACATTTGATTTCTTTTCACAATACTTCACCTGGAGTCCACATCACAAGAAGATAGTTTGAAGGATCATCAATTTCTCTCATTGGGAACTGCAAATAAAAATAAAGATTAAACAAAGATAACTATGTCACAAACTTTTCTTTTGTTCTAAAAGAATGCTTACTTACCTCAGCTAACAGAGGATGCATATCAGGAAGCACGTAACTTCATGAAAAATAGCACATCAGTGCAAAGGATTAGAAGACTATAGTATATACAAGAGTCTCAACAATTAAGAAATGCAAGTACTGGAGTGATAAACATTAATTATCAAATGTAACGCTATTGATTTAGATATTAAATTGGCAGGACAAACTTTGAACATCATAAAGCAACGTTACTAATATGATTCTAATTGCCTAACAATGCGTGATAGAGAAAAACTTACACCATGCGCTCAGTCCTTAAACGGCTTGCAATTTTCATCTTTGGCATAAATTTGGAAGCTGTGTTTGGATTAAAAGCAACCACTTCATTTGAATCCTCCATATCATTTGATTCAAAGTAATTTTTGGCTGCTCTCAGACGCTCTTTATTGAGATTTATTGTCATAAGTTCCTCATATTCATTATCACTCTTGCACCAGTCTTCTATATCATCTATTTCAATCTGCGTATTTTCAAGACTCGGTGATGTAGGACAATCAACGATAGGTTCACATTGCTTTGTGTTGCTGGTTGATGTGTCATTCACATTACAAACCATTAACTGATCACTGAAACCCTCCACATATTTAACAGCAACATTTGATCTCACTGAACTGTCCTTTGGCTTTCCATCAGCATTGTTTGCAGGTAGGGCAAATGTTGGACTACATATATACACAAAAACAAACACTCAGTTACATGTTATGTTTCAACACTCAATTTGCTAACACAACTAAATGAATTAGATCCCTATACGCAGTCATAGATCATGAGAAAAATCAAATAAAAGAATATGATTTGGTGGACTATATCTTATCAATATACTTGTCACTTCTTTACTTTTTTTATTTAGTCACGGTACCTCTATCCTTCCGAGGATTAGAGCACAAAATATTTTTACCTCCTCCAATAATTATGCTTCCAGTCAAGAGTTGCAATTATTGGGAGCGGTAAAAACTTTTTACACTTGAAGCTTTGAAAAGGTAGAAGTACCATTGACTAAATAAAAAAAAAGTGACAAGTATATTATGAGATATAATCTTTCTCAAAAAATGCACTGTATACCTATACTTCCGATTACTCTAACTATTTCCTCAAAATTTAAATAAAGGAAGATCAAATACAGTATATACCTTGCAGAAGCACTTGCAAAATGCTTACATTCTCCTCTCATTGGACAAGCTTTGCAATTTGGTTGTTTCTTGGTGCAAAGTACCTAAAAACATGATATTATAAGTTAAACTTTCTTTCTCTCAAGAAAAATGAACAATTAAGGACTAATCAAAGCTACAAGGAACAATGGCAAATACCTTTCCAAATGTGATGAGATGATAATGTAACATATACCTGTAAAGAGTAAAAAGGTTATCTAAAATATACTTATGATAAGTTATAACTATTTATAATTGAAACAGTAGATAATAATTATTGACCAAACAAAAAAGAAACAATAGATGATAATTACAATGTCGGCTGGTCAAGGGTGCATAATCGTGGCCAAAGATATTGCTGTACAACATCCATTATGGGATACCTATAAAAATAAAGATAGATAAATTTCCTTATTAATGATAAGTTTAATTTATAACAAAAAAAAATCAACAACATAAGCTAGCGGACCACGTACTGATCTAAAAGATGGAATTGAATTGATCCTGGTAAGGGCTCAAGAGGAACCCATCCCAATCGAACTGCTATTCTTCCAACATTCACATCCACCTTAGAAAAGCAATGTAAATACAGGATTCATTACTATAATCCCAAAATTCTTACCTTAAAAAACATTTACATATGTTTACATACTTACCGGGAAAGCCATCTGCTCAAGTGCTAAAAGTCTTATGCATTCCACACTTTTCAATCCCAACCCATATACTTTTAGAAGATACTCCCTATAACATAATGTAGAAAGTTTATTATTGTCCGTATAATTTCATATAAAATATGTTTGATTTAATAATAATGCATGCCATCATACAAAAGACTTACTTTACTAAGTTGGGTGGAGCATATCTTAACCATTCAAGATCAACATTTCCATGCATTTCTACCAGCTTATTGAGCAAAGCCTGTGGATATTAAAAGACAGGTATTTTCAGTAGCAATAATAGTAAAAATATCATAAGTTCAGAATTACTATCCATTTTGATTATAATGAACCTGTATTCTCTGAGCAATCATGTTGTGTTGGCCACGACCTTCAATAGCTTTAGCAACTTTGTTGACGTCTGCACATCTCACTGCTTCCCAATCAATCGAGTCATCATGATCGCTACTTCTTGGGGTGCAGTTATGTATATACATTCTTCTTAACGATTCCCAATATTGCTTGTCTTGTTCCTCTGCTTCTTGCTCTTCCTTCTTCCTTCTCTCTTCCTCTGATTGATCAACTTTTTTCTTGGTGGAAACAAGCTTTTTCTTCCCAAAAACTATACCAGGAGAGTATAGTTTTTTATTCCCCAAATTTAAACTATTATTTGTTGCACTGGCTATTGAGGAATCCTCATGTTTCAACAAAGGTACATTGTCTTTTCTTTCTTTGATGGCAAAGTCAGATGCAAGAGACATGTAAGCAGAGCTGTTGACAATAAAAATTGAAACCTAATTAAAAATATCAATACACTAAGAATATCAAATGAATACAAGCCATTAAACTTAACCTAGATAGATGATCTGAGACATTTTGAGTTAAGAATACTCCAATGACGGAATCTAAAACAGAACCTTTCCACCGTAAGAAAGACCTATCCCCTGAAAAGTTTATAATTTTGCCATTAATATACTTATTACCATAAAAATATCCATGATATTATTAATAAAAAAAGTATAATGCTTACCAAGAAATTCATGCATGCGAGCAATAAAAGCTTCAACTCTTCCAAAATAAATTGATCTTTCTTTCCTCCAATATTCTCCATTCTCTTCATTTTCATTGGGTGACTTTCCAGCCATAAGCAAATTCCATTCTTTTAAAGACTTTGAATCAAGATCAACTTTGACTTTTGTTCGTTGGCCTTCTTTCATTCCTTTATAGGAAACTAATCCACCATCTTGATTGTTGTAAGGAACTAACTCAGAGAGTGAACCTTCTTTCATTCCTTTGTAAGGAAGTAACTTCTTGCCTTGATTTTTGTAAGGAGGTACTTTCTTTTCTTTATTAATGTCCAAGGATCGGAATTTCATGATGAGAAATTTCATTTCCTTACTTGATATCTTTTTTTCTTTTGTTTTTGTTATTTTTCTTCTTATTTTTCCTTTCATTTCATCTTTCGCTTCATCCTCACCCATACTGTCTTCATCTAAGGGATACTGCACAAAATTGCTCATAGAACATAGAGCCTTACTTCCCTCTCTTATTTCCCATTTTTCAATTTCCTGCTTTGGGATTATGTCTATTGTAGAGTTGATTGGCTCCACTTTCTCTATTCTCTTCTTCTTTGTGGTCCTCTTTCTTTTTGTTTTCCACTTAAACTTGTCTACCAATCCTTGAATTTCCTCTTTTTCTCCTTCAACTCCTTGCTTGGACAAAGAAGTTGGATTGCAAATTAGAACATCAAATAAGTTGAGCCTTCTCCTACGATTACCTGATCGCTTTCGCTTTTTGTTACAATAAAATGGTAATTCCCTTTTCTGGATCATTTTCTTCCTTTGAATTTCTGATCGCTTTCGTATAGGAATATTGACTTTCATTCTCCTAATTCTAACAAGTAAAGGACAACCTAGGTCGGTTCTCTTTTGAGGTATTTTCTTTCTCAATATTTGTAAAGAATCACCTTTAAAACCTAATTCATCAAGCTCATTCTGCACATGTAGAGGTTGTTCAAAGTTTTCTTCAAGTTCAAATATTAAAGACCGCTTCGATGACTTCGTTTTGGGATATAAGGGAGTTTTCTCTGATATAACATGCTCCTTTAGAGTAGAAAGGAATTCATCATGAACTTCATACTTGTCTACATTGAGACTCGTCTCATAACAAAACACATCACATTTGCCTTCATCCTCTTTTGAAGTACTTTCTTTTGATTTCTTTGCTGACTTTGATTTTGGAGTTCTTTTATATTTACCTTTATCACCATTTACCATAGAAACACGCTTTCTCTTGGTCTTGCTTTCACGAGTAATTTTGGACTTTGTCTTCCGTTTTGTTTGGCCTATCACTTTAGGCCAATATACCTTCTTCTTAGGTGTTTCAAGATGATTTTTTCTATTGATCTTTCTTTTCTTGTCTTTTGAAGCAGGGGTAGAGATGCCAAAGATGGGTGAAGATTTAGTAAGTTTTTCATTAAGATCACAACCTACATTTAGATACAATTTCTTGGTGAAATAACCTTAACAAGAGTAAATTACCATATTGACAATCTACTTAACAGCATGAACATTAGATACCTTGGGGTAATGGGACAGCCTCAATTCCAATGGTTGCAGAATCTTGGGCATAGATTGGGTCTGCCATACCAGAAGATTCAGAAATATGAGAATCAACAAATTTATTATTAAGATCGCAACCTGCATTCAAACACAACTGTTTAGAAATTAAATAACCTTAACAAGAGTAAATTAGCATACAATCCAAATATCAGCATTACATACATTGGGGTAATAAATCAATAGAATTGTGAAAATTGAGTCCCAAAGGAATCGACTTTTCAGGTGTTGGGATGTTAAAGCTTGACAAAAGTCCAGCAAATTTATCATCAACATCACCACCTGCATTCAGACATAAATAAATTGCTCAGAAAAAGTGCTACTAACAAAAGAACAAAATAACTCATTTGCAAATTGATCCAAACTATTAACATCATTACTTTGGGATAATGGAGTCATGGTGTTTATGGTTGTTGCTGATGTTGTTGCAATCTCATCGTCTCCGCCCGGTGGAGTCAAAATGATTAAAGATTTGTCACAGACATAAGATGAGGGAGTGGACTTTGCAGGAGTACTTAGGAGCCATTGATTGTCACTTACATCTATCTTTCTTCTTCTATGATAGACATTTAGCGACGACATCCTTCATTTGAAAGAAAAAGGTCATAAAGCTATTTGTTTTTCTTTTATGAGATTTCACACAGAAAACAAATTAAGAAACACAACGGGAGATTCAATATGAATCTACTTAGGGTTTCGAGCAAAACCCAAAACTTCATATCAAAATTTAACCTGAAACTTTGGAAAAAATATGAAGAGTCGCAAACAGAAAATAATTTCAACCCTGCATAAATCTACTTAGAGCAAAACCCAAAACTTCATATCAAAATTTAACCTGAAACTTTGGAAAAAATATGAAGAGTCACAAACAGAAAATAATTTCAACCCTGGCTGTGTCTCAAAAATATCAATCTCCCACCATCACAATTAGAGAAATCATTGAAAACGGGTGAACTTAACTGAACCATGTAACAATACTGATGATGACACAAGAATTTATGAAATCGTACTTAAGACAATCGGATGAAGAAATTAAATGATACGGCTCAGCATTTGAAAAATGAATCTCAAACGTTTATATTCCAAACAAAAATATAAATGAGTTATATTTTGACCTGTTTTTCTGTTTTAATCAATTATCTTTTTTTTTAAAATAATTTTAATTTTTAATATTCAATTAAAAAATAAATTAACACCGAGAAAGAAAATTCAAAGAAACCGGGTCATACGGCTAAATCAGGAGTGCTTCATCTTGAGTAGCAATCAGTGTAAAATTAAAGGAACTGCAATAACATAAGAGGGTCCAAAAGATGAACGAAGCCTACCAGACGAAACTTGGGTCTCAAGGAAAAAATCACAGTTGAAAATCTATTCAAATACAAAAAATACATTGAAAAGCTAACGATGGAAAAATAAGCTCGTTAGCCTTCAGCGAAAACAGGCGATAGAAAGAAATTCTTGCAAAAGGAATATGATAAGAGTAGAGGGAATCCAAACACACGCAATGAATTGCTGAAATAATAATAGATTTTAAGAAGAAGAGAAATAGTGAAGAGATGAAGGGAAACATAATGAAGGTTCGCGATTATTCTCACCGACGATCGGCTTCTAACTCCATATTCCGTTACCAGTGGCGATGCCGGCCGTGGAGAAAGTTTCTGAGTGGTGAAACCCGAAGCCAACGATAGTCTCGGAACGTTAGAGAGAAAAGCAGCGGAGCTACTGAGAAAAATATTTCAGTTTAAATTTCCAAAAATGTACTATTTTATCTTAGGAACGGGCTATAATATATATATATATATATTAATTCAATGAAAAGGGGTAGCAGCAACGAATTGTATGCTTTTGTAAAATATTTTTGAGGTCAGAATGGAGTAGACCGTCGAGTAAATTCTCCTGAAGTAAATCTGATAAGCACTTTTTTTTTTTTTTTAAAAAAATAACATTTTATAATTGTCTGTCACGAATTATAGGTGACTCTGCCTGTTCCAATTTGCTAAAACTTTCCTTAGGTGGAGTTTTGAGAATAGAGATATTTAAACACATTGCCTTCTATATTATACTTTACTCTTTTAAGTTATTTTTAAATGTGAGATTACGGGTTCGATCTTCTATAAATATGATAAATACATAAGTTTGTTCAAATAAAAGATAACAAAAAAAAATCTTTTAAAATGTGAAAAAAAATCCCATTACATTTTCAAAGTTGTACAAATAATTTTTTACTATCATAGTATAATAGTCCCTAATTTTTAATATAAAAGCTTGCTGATTTTTTTAGATAAATTAAAAAAATTAATTATAAATAATATAAGAGCTAATTAACTAATTTAGATAAATTAAAGAGTATATACTATGAATTCATCTTGAATAATTAAATTTTGTCATAATTAATTAATTTATTTAATTTTTTTAATCTACCTAAAAAAGTTAACTAGCTCTTATAATAAAGATACGAGTAGTATCTTATTATTCATGCATTCTCTAAACTTATATTCAAGTTTTAAGTAACACTAAATTTAAAATCATGGGCAAATAAGCCAATTATAATATTATACTTTTTAATGAAATAATGAACAAATTAATTGTAAATGAGTTATTCGTATAGATTTAAAACTTCAGGAAAGACTGGCACTTCTCAAATTTTAAAGATTAAAATGTTATTCGCACGTGATTTAAAGTTAAAGAGATACATGCACGTATCATTATGTTATTTATACTTTTATTTACTTGTATATTTATATTCTAGATAATAAAAATGGAAGCAAGACCTATTAATTAAGTGAATTTTATTATGCTATTATTACTATTATTATTGTTAACTATTTTCTTCAATTATCAATGAGGATTCCATATCTTCTTTATATTCAAATAAGAATGATAGCTATCTATCAATTATTTATATCTGAATATAAATATAATATTTTTAATTTCATATAAGTACTTTGAACATATAATATGAAGAAATGATTTAGGAACACAAACATATATAATTAACTTATTTTTCCAAATGGGTAAAATTTAAATTTAATTAAATATAGATTTAAAAGTAATATTATAAGCTACACGTAAAATAAGTAATATATGGATAAAAATCTACTTATCTTTATCTGGTTTGGGTAAAGCATCTTAGAACGTATATATAGGTATATTTGTTATAACAGTATTCTCCTATTTTCTTGAGTATTACATAAAATAAACAATTTTTATATCATAAATTGATAAATGAAATAATAAAAATTGAATATATTTCAACTTTTTTGAATATACACCGTTTCCACATCAACCAAAATCAATTAGATACTAAAATATAATCTAATATTACACCCACCACGCAAGTATATTCGATATAAAAAGATAGTATTTATTGCTACTTCTAGATATGAACCATCTTTTATCATCCTTATAAAAATAGGAAGAAAAATTATATATTTAGATTTATATATTTAATATGTTTATTCCCAATTAAATCAATGCATGACAACTTTTTTATAAACTGTTATACAATAACAAGTTTTGTTATTAATATTTTAAAATTTACTTGATTTGGTTATATAAAAATATATTAAATATATAAATCTAATTATATAAATTTTCTCATGATAATAATAATATTTTTCATAATTTTCGTGATATTTAAAGTTTATTTATAAGTATCACTATAAATTAGAAAATAATGTTATAATTTTCTTAAAAAAATAAAAAATCTTGAAGTTTATTTATTGCATAATATTTGGAGGATGACTAATTAAATAGCAAGAAACGAGTAGTAAATAAATTAGTTTAATAATTAAGTACCTAAATGCACCCGTGTCTTGTGTAGATAATTTAAAATGATCTGATGTAATAAATTAAATTTAGTAATGTCATATAAACTCAACTAAATCGGATGGTGATAATCTATCAGCGTTACTCTCGATTATACTCCCTCTATTTCCTTTTATTTCATACAATTAATCAAATCTTATTGATAAAAAAATAATTAAAATTAGTTAAATTCAATAAATATATAAAAGATGAGATTTATTTTCTAAACATATCTTTATTTATAGAAAAGATAGATGGGAAAGAGATAAGAAAAAATATATTAAATCTTTATATATTTTTAAAGTGTATCTTATAAAAAGGAATATATTTATTTAAAAAATTGTATCCCATAAAAAGAAAAGAAAAAGTAAGAAATAAGGAGAAGAACAAGTACAATATAAAATATTTTCTCTTTAAAAAATTATAAATACAATATTTATCCTATGTTTAAATAGAAAAAAAAATTAGAGAAAAAAGAAACTATAAAGGCTCAATTGCATATGACAAACTTTTTGATAACTCATTGCCTACTAGTAAGAGTGTGTGTGTTGATAGAGATAAACATAAAAACATGTATAGAAAGGAGCTAATTGTTTTTTAATGATAGATTGAGTGAAGAAATAATCATATTGTAATTACAAATAAATAGTTACCATAGTTGTGTGTGTATGTGCGTGCATGCATGCATGCGTACGAGTCTGGAGTTTGACAGCTATCGTTTCACGTTTCACTTCTTGATTACTTGCCTTTAAGAGACAATGGGCAAGTCTGAAACCAAACATTCATCCACTTCATCTTATTCTTCTCTATGATTAACTCATCATAAAATAATCTCTCTCTCTCTCTCTCTTTTTATAATATTAATCAGATTTTATTATTAAGTATTTTAGTTTTATTCCTATTTTTTTCCATGTTTATTTTTTATTTTTTTATGATCCTTCTTTGTTTAAGAGGTTTCTTCCATGGAACTCCCTCGTTAAAAAAAAAACTCAGACAAATTTCTTTCATAAATTATTTAATTAAGATAAAATTTCAATTTTAATGAGAGTGAGTTGTTAATAAAATACAAAGGACATCATGCAATGAATCTAACAAACCTTATTTATAAAAAAGTAGCACTTACTGTTTTCTTCTGTTGAATACTTAAATTAGGCTTAGCCATGCATATTTATGATAAAATTGAATTTATGGTAATCATGATTACATTACCATGTAGGTTTGGTTACTCCTCAATTTGGTACTATGGGTTTACCATGATAATAATGATTACCAAAAATTTGATAATCCCCATTTATACCTCTCCCAATATGAATACTTATTAGTCTTTTTTTTTTGTTCCAGTCGTTCACCACTATTTCTTCATAGTGTACCAAACATATTGGTGGTATTAAACATTACATTATATTGCATCACACTACATTTAAATCTTTAAATTTTTAATATAAGATATAATTAGCGAGTTAATATGTAAATATTATTGTACATATGGATGTCCATTCTACCTCTTGGGATTTCTCTTAGGATTCCTTCTCACCTTTATGCTATAAAACTATAATTTTTTCAATGAATTACTTGAGAAGGGTTTCTTGTGGTTAATGTCATTTTATTCATCTTTAATCCTTTGTAACGTTATGTTTAGTCTTTAATGGTTGTAACATATAAATAGTGGCTATGTAAAAGGCATTTGGACAAGTGAATATACAAGTATATGAGAAATTCTCTCTTGTCCTTCCATTTCTCTCATTTCTAAATCTTGTCTTGTTATTTTTTCCACTATCTCATTTTCTTATTTTTATAACACATTATCAGCACGACATTGCTCTGAAAAATTTAAGATATGAACTCCTTATCAATTCATATACTATTATGTTCAATTATTCACAAAGGATATTAGTTTTCTCTTTATCTAATTATCATATATGTTTTATTTTCTATTATCATCATACTTAATTATTATGGGCAAATGTTATTATATATTTTACTGTTATTTATTATTCTTTCCTGTCCATTTTAATTTTTGTTGTTAGATATGTGTGTGTGGGTTATCTTTATTCTAATATAAAATATTGTGTTATTCTAATTTTTCTTCTTCTTTTGATATATTGATACAATATTATGATTGATTCTCTATTTATATATATTTACATATATGTGTTGTTTACATTTTCCCTTCTCCCTATATATTATTTATATTTCCAATTCTCCCTCCCTATATATTTATTAATTTATATTTCAATTGATTTATTTATCTTCTTTGTATTATTGGCATTATTATATATTTATTACAGTTATATAATATTCATTTATTTATATTACAAAATACTTATACTTTGTTATTATTTATATATTTAATTTATGTTATTTCTATTGTAGTATTATTTTCTCTATATTATTTATATTGTTTCCATTATTTTATTTTCTTATATGTTACTATTATTTATTTTATTTATTTTGTTTCTTTATTTATACCATTTATATTTTGTTATTTTTATCGAATTTATATTTATGTTGAATATATATTGTTTATTTGATTTATATTTATGTTTAATATATATTGTTTATTTGATTTATGTTTTTATTATCATATTTTTTTAATTAATTTTATCAAAATTCTAATTATTATTATTATTTTAGTTTGATCCATGTCTAATCTAACGAAACTCGAGTTTACTGCTCTTGATATATTGGGAAAAAATTATCTATCTTGGGTTTTAGATGCTAAAATCCATTTAGATGCCAAAGGTCTAGGGAATGATATTTTACCTAGAAATGAAGCAAGTAGTCAAGATAAGGTTAAGGCCATGATTTTTCTTCACCACCATGTACATGAAAGGCTAAAAGCTGAATACCTAACGGTAAAAGATCCGTTAGAATTGTGGAGTAATTTAAAAGAACGATATGATCACCAAAAGATGGTAATATTGCCCAAAACTCGTTATGAATGGTTGCATTTGACGCTGCAAGATTTTAAATCTGTATCTGAATATAATTCAGCTGTTTTTAAAATAAGTTCTCAACTGAAGTTGTGTGATGAGAAAATAACAGATGAGGACTTATTAGAAAAAACTTTTCAACCTTTCATGCTTCAAATGTGCTCCTGCAGCAGCAATACCGTGAAAAAAGTTTTAAAAGGTATTCTGAACTAATCTCATATCTTCTTGTGGCTGAACAAAATAATGAGTTGTTAATGAAAAATCATGAGATCCGTCCCACTGGATCAGCTCCATTCCCTGAAGCGAATGTGACTGAACGAACTGATTTTCATGCCCATGGTCGTGGTCGTGGTAGGAGACATGGCAATTATCGTCATCATGGTGGTGGAAGTAATTATAATTCAAATACCCACCAAAAGAAGAAATATAATGAAGGGCAAAAAAAAAAAAAGACAAGGGTGGTCCCTCAAAAACTGTGGAAAATTTATGTTATAGGTGTGGGATGAAAGGGCATTGGTCGCGTACCTGTCGTACGCCTGAGCATCTGGCAAAGCTTTATCAAGCCTCCATAAAAGAGAATTCAAAGAACATGGAAGTAAATATGACTTTCCAAGATGATGATGTTGAGGCAAATTTTACATACAAGAATGATGATACCAATGAGCTATATGATGATCTTGATGCTATGTCACACTTAGAAGTGGCTGATTTCTTTGAGAATCATGATTAGAGAAATAAATTTAGTTTATATTTTATCTTAATTTAGTTATGCTTTATTTATGTTTACTTTTACTTTCTTCTTTTAAGGGCATTATTGCTAATAATATATTTTGATACATTTATTTTCTTTTGATGAAGAATATGGATGTTCCTCTCTCTTTTATTGGGCACAAGAATGAAGATATATGTCTCATAGATAGTGCTACAACACATACCATACTCAAAGATAAAAAATATTTTTCTCATTTGACAATGAATGGTGCAAGCATCAATACTATAGCGGGTAATACAAAACTAATTGAAGGCTCTAGAAGAGCAATGATAATATTACCTAAAGGGACAAATTTTGTAATTAATGATGCTTTATATTCCTCTAAGTCTCAAAGAAATTTGTTAAGTTTTAAAGATATCCGCCAAAATGGGTATCATATTGAGACTATAGATGAGAAAAATATTGAATATCTATATATTACAATTGTTAGACATAGAGAAAAATGTGTTCTTGAAAAAGTACGTGCATTATCTTCTGATTTGTACTATACAAATATTGGTATAATTGAAACAAATGCTACAGTAAACCAGAAGTTTACTGATAAAAATACATTCATTATTTGGCATGACCGGTTAGGCCATCCCGGATCAACTATGATGCGAAGGATTATTGAAAATTCACATGGACATCCATTGAAGAGCCAGGAGATTCTTCAATTTAAAGATTTTTCATGTGTTGCTTGTTCTCAAGGCAAACTAATTACAAGACCTTCATTAACAAAAGTTGGAGTAGAATCCTCTGCATTTCTAGAACGTATCCAAGGGGATATATGTGGACCTATTTATCCACCATGTGGACCATTTAGATATTTTATGGTTTTAATAGATGCATCTACAAGATGGTCACATGTGTGTTTGTTATCTACACGTAATTTAGCATTTGCTAGATGACTTGCTCAAATAATTTGATTAAGAGCACAATTTCCAGAATATGCAATTAAGACAATTCGTCTTAATAATGCGAGTGAGTTTTCATCGCAAAAGTTTAATGATTATTGCATTGCAACTGGAATAACAGTGGAAAAATCTGTTGCTCATGTCCACACTCAAAATGGTTTAGCAGAATGACTTGAGAGCGATTTCTTGTGGTTAATGGCATTTTATTCATCTTTAATCCTTTGTAACCTTATGTTTAGTCTTTAATGGTTGTAGCCTATAAATAGTGGCTATGTAGAAGGCATTTGGACAAGTGAATATACAAGCATATAATGAATTCTCTCTTATTCTTCCATTTCTCTCATCTCAAAATTCTTGTCTTATTATTCTTTTTACTCTCTCACTTTCTTATTTTTATAACACGTTATCAGCACGACATTGCTCTGAAAAATTTAAGGTATAAACTCCTTATTAATTCATATATTATTATGTTCAATTATGTACAAAGGATATTAGTTTTCTCTTTATCTAATTATCATATATATTTTATTTTCTATTATCATCTTACTTAATTATTATAGGCAATTGTTATTTTTATATATTTGTTATATATTTTACTGTTATTTATTATTCTTTTATATCCATTTTAATTTTTGTTGTTAGATATGTGTGTGTGTGTGTGTGTTATCTTTAGTGTATTTTATTCTTATATAAAATATTGTGTTATTCTAATTTTTCTTCTTCTTTTGATATATTGATACAATATTATGATTAATTATCTATTTATATATATTTACATATATGTGTTATTTACATTTTTCCTTCTCTCTATATATTGTTTACATTTCCAATTCCCCCTCCCTATATATTTATTAATTTATATTTTAATTAATTAATTTATCTTCTCTGTATTCTTAGCATTATTATATATTTACTACAGTTATATAATATTCACTTATTTATATTAAGAAATACTTATACTATATTACTATTTATATATTTAATTTATGTTATTTCTAATTCTATGTATTGTAACATATTATTTATAGTGTTTTTATGTTATTTAATTTATTTTGTTACAATTATTTATATTTATTTAATTTATATTACTTATTTTATTTATGTTACTTCTATTGTAGTATTATTTTCTCTATATTATTTATGTTTTTTCCATTATTTTGTTTTGTTTATTTAATTGCTTATGTGTTACTATATATATTTTATAGTTATTTATTTTATTTATTTATTTTGTTTTTTTATTTATACCATTTATATTTTGTTACTTTTATTGAATTTATATTTATGTTGAATATATATTGTTTATTTATTTAAATTTTTATTATAATATTTTTCTAATAAATTTTATCAGAATTCTAATTGTTATTATTATTTTAGTTCCATCCATGGCTAATATGATGAAACTCGAGTTTACTGCTCTTGATATCTCAGGAAAAAAATTATCTGTCTTGGGTTTTAGATGGTGAAATACACTTAGCTGCCAAAGGTTTAGGGAATGCTATTTTACCTAGAAATGAAGCAAGCAATCAAGACAAGGCTAAGGCCATGATTTTCCTTCACTACCATTTACGTGAAGGGCTAAAAGCTGAATACCTAACGGTGAAAGATCCGTTAGAATTGTGGAACAATTTAAAAGAACAATATGATCACCAAAAGATGGTAATCTTGCCCAAAGCTCGTTATGAATGGCTGCATTTGAGGCTGCAAGACTTTAAATCTGTATCTGAATATAATTTAGCTATTTTTAAAATAAGTTCTCAACTGAAATTGTGTGGTAAGAAAATAACAGATAAGGACTTATTAGAAAAAACTTTTTTAACCTTTCATGCTTCAAATGTGCTCCTGCAGCAGCAATACCGTGAAAAAGGTTTTAAAAGGTATTCTGAACTAATCTCATGTCTTTTTGTGGCTGAACAAAATAATGAGTTGTTGATAAAAAATTAGGAGATCCGTCCCACTAGATCAGCTCCATTCTCTGAAGCGAATGTGACTGAACGCACTGATTTTATGCCCGTGGTCGTGGTCGCGGCCGTGGCCGTGGTAGGGGACGTGGCAATTATCGTCATCATAGTGGTGGAAGTAATTATAATCCAAATACCCACCAAAAGAAGAAATATAATGAAAGGCAGAAAAAAGACAAGGGTGGTCCCTCAAAAACTGTGGAAAATTTATGTTATAGGTGTGGGATGAAAGGGCATTGGTCGTGTACCTATCATACGCCTGAGCATCTAGCAAAGCTTTATCAAGCGTCCATAAAAGAGAATTCAAAGAACATGGAAGCAAATATGACTTTCCAAGATGATGATGTTGAGGCAAATTTTGCATACAAGAATGATGATACCAATGAGCTATATGATGACCTTGATGCTATGGCACATTTAGAAGTGGCTGATTTCTTTGAGAATCATGATTAGAGAAATAAATTTAGTTTATGTTTTATCTATATTTTATCTTAATTTAGTTATGCTTTATGCTTTATTTATGTTTACTTTTATTTTCTTCTTTTAAGAATATTAATTCTAATAATATATTTTGATACATTTATTTTCTTTTGATGAAGAATATGGATGTTCCTCTCTCTTTTATTGGGCACAAGAATGAAGATATATGTCTCATAGATAATGCTACAACACATACCATACTCAAAGATAAAAAGTATTTTTCTCATTTGAAATGAATGGTTCAAGCATCAATACTATAGCGGGTAATACAAAACTAATTGAAGGCTCCAGAAGAGCAATGATAATATTACCTAAAGGGACAAATTTTGTAATTAATGATGCTTTATATTCCTCTAAGTCTCAAAGAAATTTGTTAAGTTTTAAAGATATCTGCCAAAATGGGTATCATATTGAGACTATAGATGAGAAAAATATTGAATATCTATATATTATAATTGTTAGACATGGAGAAAAATGTGTTCTTGAAAAAGTACGTGCATTATCTTTTGATTTGTACTATACAAATATTGGTATAATTGAAACAAATGCTACAGTAAACCAGAAGTTTACTGATAAAAATACATTCAATATTTGGCATGACCGGTTAGGCCATCCCGGATCAACTATGATGCGAAGGATTATTGAAAATTCACATGGACATCCATTGAAGAGCCAGGAGATTCTTCAATTTAAAGATTTTTCATGTGTTGCTTGTTCTCAAGGCAAACTAATTACAAGACCTTCATTAACAAAAGTTGGAGTAGAATCCCCTGCATTTTTAGAACGTATCCAAGGGGATATATGTGGACCTATTCATCCACCATGTGGACCATTTAGATATTTTATGGTTTTAATAGATGCATCTATAAGATGGTCACATGTGTGCTTGTTATCCACACGTAATTTAGCATTTGCTAGATTACTTGCTCAAATAATTCGATTAAGAGCATAATTTCCATAATATGTAATTAAGACAATTCATCTTGATAATGTGAGTGAGTTTTCATCGTAAAAGTTTAATGATTATTGCATGGCAACTAGAATAACAGTAAAGAAATCTGTTGCCCATGTCCACACTCAAAATGGTTTAGCAGAATCATTAATTAAACGCCTCTAATTGATTGCTAGACCAATACTTCTGGGAATAAAACTTTCCATTTCAGCTTGGGGACATGCAATTTTACATGCATCAACAATTATACGCATCAGGCCAACAAGTTATCATAAATTCTCCCTATTATAATTGGCTTTTGGTCAGGAGCCAAATATTTCTCATCTTAGAATTTTTGGATGTGTGGTATTTGTCCCAATTGCTCCACCACAACGCACAAAGATAGGACCTCAGAGAAGGTTAGGGATATATGTTGGTTATGAATCTCCTTCTATAATCAAGTATTTAGAACTATTAACGGGAGATTTGTTTACAGCACGTTTCGATGATTGTCATCTTGATGAAACAAATTTTCCAACATTAGGGGGAGATAATAAGCGCTGGATAAAGAAATCACATGGAAAGCATTATCGTTATCTCATTTAGATCCTCAAACACAAATATGTGAGTTTGAAGTTCAAAAAATAATTTATTTGCAAAATATTGCAAATCAACTGCCAGATGCATTTACTGACCCCAAGAGAATTAGTAAATCTCATATTCCAGCTGAAAATACTCCAATTCGAATTGATATCCCAGCAGGACCAGTAGCAAGTGCAAATGAAAGTAAACCACATTTAAAGCGTGGTAGACCAATTGGTTCCAAAGATAAAAATTCTAGAAAGAAAAGAGTAAACAATCAAGATGGTCAAATTGAGGAGGCTGATCTTATAGGAGATACCCAGGACATAACAAATCAAAAGACCCCAGAAGAGGTCCAGGTACCTGAAAATAATGAAGAGATCTCGATAAGTTATGTCACTAAGGGAAAAAGGTGGAACCGAGAAAATATAGTCGTCGATGATATTTTTTCATATAGTGTTGCTGTTGAAATAACTAATCAAAGTGAGGATCTTAAACCTAGGTCAGTTGAAGAATGTAGACATAGAAATGATTGGCCAAAATGGAAAGACGCAATTCAATCAGAATTGAATTCACTTTCAAAACGTGAAGTTTTTGGACCTATAGTGCAAATACCAAATGGTGTTAAACCAGTTGGGTATAGATGGGGTTTTGTGCAAAAACGAAATTAGAAAAATGAGGTTGTTAGATATAAAGCACGACTTGTGGCACAAGGTTTTTCGCAAAGACCTGGCATTGATTATGAAGAAACATATTCTCCTATGGTGGATACAATTACTTTAAGATATCTAATTAGTCTGGCAGTGCATGAAAGACTTGATATGCGTCTAATGGATGTTGTTACATCATACTTATATGGTTCTTTAGATACTGAAATTTATATGAAAATCCCTAAAGGATTTAAATTGCCTGAAGCATGTAAGAATCCTCAAGAAAATTATGCAATTCGTTTACATAAATCCTTATACAGATTAAAACAATCTGGAAGAATGTGGTATAACCGTCTAAGTGAATATTTGTTGAAAATAGGCTATAAAAATGACTCAATTAGCCCATGTGTTTTTATAAAAAGGCATATATCAGAATTTGTTATAATTGCTATATATGTGGATGACTTGAATATAATTGGAACTCCTGAAGAGCTTTAAAAAGCAATGGATTGTTTAAAGAGAGAATTTGAAATGAAAGATCTTGGAAAAATAAAGTTTTGTCTCGGTTTACAAATCGAGTACTTAACAAATGGAGTTTTTCTTCATCAATCAGCTTATATTGAAAAAATATTAAAGCAATTTTATATGAATAAAGCTCATCCATTAACTACTCGAATGGTTGTGAGATCTCTAGTTAAAGAAAAAGATCCTTTTTGCCCTCAAGAGGAAAATGAAGAACTCCTTAGTCCAGAAGTACCATATCTTAGTGCTATAGGGGCACTAACATATCTTGCTAATTTGACATGACCTGATATTGCATTTGTTGTGAGTTTATTGGCAAGATTTAGTTCTTCTCTAACAAGAAGACATTGGAATGGAATTAAACATATATTTCGATACCTTCGAGGGACAATTGATATGGGATTATTTTATTCTAATGAATTCGGATCACAATTGATTGGTTATGCAGATGCATGATTTTTAGCAGATCCACGTAAAGGTAGATCTCAGACATGATATTTATTTACTTATGGAGATATAACTATATATTGGCATTCGATAAAGCAAACTTTATCAGCTACCTTATCAAATCATGCAGAAATATTGCAGTTCATGAGGCAAGTCGAGAATGTATTTGGGTAAGGTTAGTAATCCAACATATCCAAAGAATGAGTGGTCTACTTCCAGAACAAGAGATTCCAACAGTATTATATGAAGATAATACAGTATGCATAGCTCAATTGAAAGGAGGATATATCAAAGGAGATAGAACAAAGCATATTTCTTCAAAATTCTTTTTCACTCATGATCTTACGAAGAATGGTGATATAGATGTTCAGCAAATTCGATCATGTGACAACCTTGCAGATTTGTTTACCAAGACACTACCAACTAAGCCATTTGAGAAATTAGTGTATGGTATTGGAATGCATAGATTCAAAGACATAAATTGACAACGTCATTAGGGGGAGTAAACAAGTACTTGCTATAATCTTCATTTTAAGAATTTTGTTTTTCACTGGGTTTCCTGAAAAGGTTTTTGATAATGCAACCTAAATAAATATTGTGTACTCTTTTTCCTTCACTAGGTTTTTGTCCCAATGGGTTTTTTTTCTAGTAAAGTTTTAATGAGGCACAATATCTGTCATGGACATCCAAGGGGGAGTATTGTAAATATTATTGTACATGTGGATGTCCATTCTACCTCTTGGGGTTCCTTTTAGGATTCCTTCTTGCCTTTATGCCATAAAATTATAACTTTCTCAATGAATGACTTGAGAGGGGTTTCTTGTGGTTAATGGCATTTTATTCATCTTTAATCCTTTGTAACCTTATGCTTAGTCTTTAATGGTTGTGGCTTATAAATAGTGGCTATGTAGAAGGCATTTGGACAAGTGAATATACAAGTATATGAGAAATTCTCTCTTGTCCTTCCATTTCTCTCATCTCTAAATCTTGTTTTGTTATTCTTTCTATTATCTCACTTTCTTATTTTTATAACACATTTATAAAAAATATAGATTTATTAACAAATCCTGACATAATTTATATATAGTTAGATCTATTAAATATGATTTTTTGTTTGACTTTGTCTAATTGCCAACAGCCGAGTATGGATAAAATCATAAAATATTGCATTATTCTGCCAAAGGAAATTAATTAAAGAAACATTATGCAAATAATTTTCTAAATTCTTCTCAAGGAACGAGCTCGATCCCTCCTCTCATCAATAATTTTCATTGGGGAAGAAAGAGGGGTTCAAAATCAGATGAGTTGCACTTGATTATTTCAGCAATATAGGAGATATACTCACATCTAGTACCTATCCATGTCTTGAGCAAAATCACTATTAATAAGACGGGTATTCATGCATATGAAAAAACAATGGTAAAAACAAGCGATTAATGTATGTTGTCCTCAACTAACGGGGGTTGATCCAAGTGGTAAGCAATTTGATATTGCTTAAGCAAGGTCTCAAGTTCGAGCCTTGACGTATGCATAAAATTTCCGTTAGGAGACTCACCTACTATAGCTAGGTGCGCGACGCAAGTCAGATTTAGATGTAGTCAGGGCAAAACTCTAGTAAATCGGGTGGGCAAAAAAATAAAGTATATTGTCCTCACTGTTCGTGTAGGATTTATCCTTTATAGGCCAAACCCGTTACACATGCATGGAAGCATAAATAATATTAGCCATTTAAATTCTAAATTTGTGCAGTAGCTGCCTTATCTTTGTTTGACTCTTTTACATTCAAAAAAAGCTATTTTATAACTAGTTGAGTTGGATATAGTGAAACAGGCTAGATCCTCATACTGTGATAAATTAATGTTTAAATTCCTCTTTAAAAAATATTTATATTTATTGTCTCATAGTATCTTGAATAAAATTGTTTCCACCTTATACCATATACACTCCAAATTCAAATTCAAGGGTTGAAGTGAATGTGTCCTCAATATGAGCACCACACACGTCTCTTGGACTTATTAAGTTTGTCTTCGCATGCTCCTCTATATGCCAATTTTCCCCCTCCTTTATCAATAATTCAATACTCTTCTATATATGGGTCCCTCTCCATTCACATTTCCTCCAATATCACGGCTTCGCATTATTTTTTCAATAAAACTGAAACTTCATTAGGTGGTGGAAACTTCATTAAACGGTACGAACAAGAGTTATAATAGTTTTGACTGCGTCCATCAACAACCCCCTCGTCCTCCTGAATATAAAGTGGTGGTTGATCAAAGATACAAAAATTGCCTTCAAGATTATGAGAAAGCTTAGCTAACATGTCTGCTTTAGTGTTCACTTCTCTAGCAACATGAATAATTTGAATTTGCCAGTTTCTATGGACCAGAAGTCTAGCTTCATTCACTATATCTCTGAACGGATGAGAGCTATCACATCCCGAGAAATAAGATTAAGCGCTTCAATACAATCAGTCAGGACACCAACTTTCCTATAGCCTCTATTTCAGCATATGTTCAAGCCATGGATGATACCCTATCATTTCTGCAATGGCTGGGGGAAGTATCGTGAGTTTGCACATAAAACCACATGTCCAATTATCTTCATTTTCCCCAAGGACTCCACCACAGCCACTACTCCCTTTTTGCAAAACTGACCTATCCACTTCCAATCTAGTGAAGCCCTCACCTAGAGTTTGGTGATATCTGTCATCCCAAGAAGTACCCTTATAGAATTCACATTCAGATAAAATATATGCAATTTAAATGATATCTAACGCCACTTAATCTTCATTTTCAGCTAATTTAAATGATCCAACGTACAAAATATATGCATATAACTACGTAGTGGAAAATAATTAGTAAACTGTTTAGCAGCTCCTATATCAGCTAGATGCAATCAAAGAATAGTCCAGATCCATATCCCTTTTCTTTTGAATTTGAACGGCAAGCACTTAACCTAATGAAGCTGTGGATGGAACTCCAAAAATGGTGTCACTAAGGACAAATCTTGTACCACTAGACCAAATAGTCTTTGGCAGTCTAGAAGACACATTGATCATTAGCCTTTTTATGACTACCTATAATCTCAATCATTACATATTTACCATATCAACTATATTTGATTGAGTACGGAAAATATTAAAATGGCTATAAACGAATTTAGGCATTTGCATATAGCAGAAGTAAACCCACTAACATGTAAGGTAAAGAGTAGATTATACCAAAGCAAACAAAAGGATTAGTAATATTTAAATTACTGGAGCACTATGAAATAGCATAGTCATTAGGTATAATTGAAAAGTAAATATATGAAGGTAGATATAAATTGTCAACAATAACTCAAAACAAATTTTCATAATCAATAGGAAAACAAAAAGTATTATTTCAATAGGAAAACATACAAATGCTATGCATTGCAATTCATATTCAACCTATTCATGCCCATTGAATCAAGAACTTTTTTATATCAAAGATCAATGGATTTACCGAGGTTCCAGTGTGGGTGCAGGCTAGAAGTTTCGTTAGTTTATTCCACTACATGTTAGGAGGTAATCCACACTGTCAAACTGATCCTACGTGCTTGTTTGATCATCTTCATATATAAAGCCATGGGCATAATTTGAAGGTGTGGAACTTCTAGAGATATCACCACTTCTCGATGATTCTTTCACAGTTACAAAATTTCCATGATCGCTTATAGAAGCATCCAATGAAAAGCAAAGATCAAACTTAAAAACCTCGCTAAAGTAAGAAAATCATGTTAATAGAAAATGGATTCATGGTGCATCAAGCAAATTAATATTGTATAGCTTGCTATGCCATACACAAACAAAAACGCAAGGAAGAATTGAAGCCTATGAAATCTATGAAATAAGTCAAATAATTTCGAGAAGAGTATCTCTTGTTTGCATCTCTTCGCCGCCCCTAAATTTAGAAGATTTTCAAGGACATAATCACCTACCTCAAGGTCTATAAGCAATCGATAGAATACCCGCACAAGATACGAAAGAGCGAGTTAAAATATAAGAGATACGTTAGATTAGTCCACAGTGTCTCGTCATTTCTCAAGACGATTATTGGGTTTCGTTTATAAATGAAAAATTGAATGGTTGATTCAATAAAATGGTTTGATTTATTTGGTATGTTGATCAGGTTTGCAGAGCGAGGAGAGGCTAATAGAGCTTGGATCTAAAAACTTCTTTCTGGGCCCACGAAAGTGTAGTAGCGTGAGCTCGGAAGCTGCGGGAAGCAATGGTGGCAGTGTGACGACGCCGTTTGCATCTTGCTCCAGAGAGGTTGACAGTGACGAAAACTGGTTGGCCTGGATCAACTTCAAATTGATTTCATGCTGTGATTGCCACTCAGACGAACAACTGCGTAGCTATGTGTTTCCTTGATTCATTAAGCATATAGATTCGGTCATGTTAATTCAGTTCAAGGGGCCCAAAATTTATGTTTTCTTGGTTAGTGCTTGAGCAATTGAGCTCTAACTTTGTAGTACTTTTGATGCTTTAATTTGTATCTTGTCTTCATCCTGTACAAGCTATTTTTACTTCCTTCTACCTTCAATTTAAAGCAATCAATACGCCAAAATCAATAGATCCTGGAATCAGCCGCTCATGCAATCTTGTAGTTTATACTGTATCTTGTCTCGTACTGTGTAGAAATTCGGTTTCTATTTCTGTATGACTTTCTTTTCTCACATGAGAAGCCCTTGCCCCGGGGTATGTCTGCAGTTGTAGAGATGTAGTTTAAAAAAGTATTTTCAAGTCTCCAGATGCAGATGCTTGCATATATCAAAAACTTATTTAGTTATAAGTTTTTAATTAGGTGTTTTATAAAAAAAAGAAATATTTTTTTAAAAACAAAAAATTCAAAACAACTTTTACTGTTTTACTGTTTTATCATTTTTTTAAGTTTTAGTTGCGGTCATGCTCTACACCTGTCTGTTCTAAAATAAGTCTTTTATGTATTTTTTTTGTTTTTAAATGTTGGATTATTTTGTACTTATAGGAATTTAAATAAACTCACAAAAATAACAAATAAGCACATAAATAAATAACCGTATATATTCAGTTTATTCAACTTTCTTATTTAACATCACTTCTGGTGAACAAGAAGAAATAGGTTATAATTAATTATTAATAGTTATTATGGTTATAAATTTGACATATTATAAAATTAGTTAATGGATCATAGTTAATTAATATTATCGGACTCAAAATCTTTTAAAGATAAATGTAGTTTATGTTTATACGAATTATCATTAAAGATAGAAATTTAAAAGATCGTAAAATTAATTACTAAGATCACTGATTAATAATTATCATGGGGATTAATTCAGTTTATGATTATTATGAATTATCGGTTAAAAATTTGAAATATCCTATAATCATTAAATATGATTATTAATTAATTACTATTATAGTATTATGGGATTAAAATCTTTTAAAGATCAACATGTGATTATTCATTGCGGTTTATAGATAAAAGAATTAATGAGACTATTAATTAATTATCATCATGGATCTCAAAAAATTTTCAAATATCAAAGTGAGATTAAGTTTATGATTGATAATTTTCAAATATTATTTTAAAAGTTAATAATTACATATTTTTGTCCTACAATATGAGCAAGATATCACCATATGGGTTAGGGGTGTGCATGGGTAGGGTTGGGCTGGGCAGCCCACCTACCCGAAAAAAGTATAGGCTGCATTTTGTAACTCGATGCCCGGTCCTGCCCGATAAAAGCCCTAACTATTTCGGGCTGGGCATGGGCGGGTTGGGCATGCCCAAATTGTGATATTCTGCTCATATTGTGAGTAAAAAATCTGCAATCATGAACTTATAAAATAATATCATATTTATATCTTCAAGAGTTAAATAATATCTATAATTCACTAAGAATAAGATAACAAAAAGATAGTTCTTAAAGTCCATTGCATATATAAAAAAGAAATATTGAAATATATAGAGGTTAGATATTTGTAGCGTTATTACAATACCAATAATCGAATACTTGACAAGTAAAGCAGATGAGCAACTTTGGTATCTATATAAATATAAGAGTTATGTTTAATATTTTAAAAATGAGTAAGGAGAGTTGCCAGTTAAAGTGAAAAGTGTAAAATTACAAATAGAATAAGCAAAGAAAAGAAATAAGATTTTAAGAAAAAAATTAAAAAAATATTAAATATATATAGGGCCGGGCCAAATGGGCAGGGCAACATACCCTGCCCAGTGCCCTGCCTTGCCTTGCCCGAAATTTGGCCCAGTCTAGCCCTGTCCAAATACATTTTGGGCTACTTTTTTAGGGTCGGGCTAGGCGATTTTTTTGTGGGCTCGGGGGGCACACCGGGCCATAGGCATTGTGAACACCCCTAACATGGGTATAGAAGCCAGCCCTATCCAGCATGCCCATACCCAGCCAAAATAGTTAAGGTTTTTTTTAGGTAGGGTTATGTTTCAGGTTGCAAAATATAACACATTTTTTCTTCAGGCTAGGCACCAGGTCGAGGCTGCCATGCTTATCCCTACCAATGTAAATCCCTAATGTTAACATCAAGATAACTTTACAGTACATTTGGTAGGATGGAGAGTTTTTTATGAAAGTGAAAGTGAAAATGAAATTAAGCTAGAAATAGGTTTTAGAAGTTTATTTGGTAAGTTAAAAATGAGTATGGAATAGATGTATATTTAAAAAGAAAGAAAAATGGATGAAAGTAAAATAGAAAGACTTCTTTACCCTCATTGTTCTTGTCTCTCTTCCTCCTCTTCTACTCTTCTCTCAATCTCCCCATTCGTTGAAGCCGTCCAGAAGCTAATGTCGTAGGAAGAATAGTCGTTCACACCATTGTGGATGCTGAGCTACGCCTATGTCGGAGCATGCGAGGCGACAGTCACAGTCACCGGTGGCACAGAGGAACTGGTTACTGCCACAGTCAGGTACATGGATGGAGGTATGAGTGAGAGGAAGGAAAGTGAAGTAATCACAAGTGAGAATAGGGTGATCAATGTTTGAGGTATGGGGATGGCGTTAGCGAAGTAGCGAGAATGAAGAAGGAAGCCATGGCTAGTGAGGGGCAGCGTGGCGAGGAAGAAAAGGACATTTCATTCTGATTTTGGAAAGGGTAAAATTAAAATTGTATAGGAATTTTATAAGTTGGAATAAAATGGTATAAAATAATTCACTTCTATAGAACCCATCTCAATTCTTAACTTTTTGGATGGAACTAAAATGTGGCAAAATGTTGGAAGTAGAATTGAAAGTGAAACTAGGTTCTATGATACCAAATAAGGAAAATGCTTGATTCTATTTCTACTTCCTTTATTTGGTACAATAGAAGCCACATTTACTTTTGAAATTTTGGTCATTTCACTTCCATAAAAAAGTTGAGAAATGAGATTATGGAAGTATAAATAAAATATTTTAGATTATTTTATCTCAAATTATAAAATTTTTAGACAATTTTATCATTTTTAAATTATAAAAAAATATTTTAGACTATTTTATTCTAAGTTATAAAAAAATATATCAATTTTATACTCATTTATATTATATTAAATAAATTTTAAAGTTAATTTTTAGTATAATTATATCTTCACTTCTACTTGTATACAAGGCCCAATTAATTTGGGCTTAGGCTTACTTTTCCATGTAAAGGTAAAAAGTACGGACGATAATGGCTGATTTCATATGAAAAAACATGTGGAGGGGGAAAAAAAACAGAGAGGGAGGCGCGGGACAATAAAGGGGAGGGAGCTCTAAACTAAAACCCTAGTGTAGGCGGCAATTTGGTTATAAAAACCCCCGACTTCCATTTCGCTATCCGTTCTTTCTGTTTCGGCTCCCTTTAACTCTCAAAACCCTCATAGCACACCCTTTACGCGTCGTGCTTCCTTCTCAGTTCTTCTAATGGAGTTCTGGGGTATTATTTCGCTATTCTCTTGTTTCTCTTTTCGTTACTTGCTTATTTCTATGTTCTTGCTTCATTTATTTCCTTCGTTTCCTTCCTTGCATTTCGTTTATTTCGGTTATCATTCTTTCTATTGGTCCGTTGTTGTCTTTATTAAACGATATGCTCATATATCTCGGGTACGTCTTGCTGTGTTTGATGTTTGTACGAAACATTTTACCTGTCTGAAAGCCACAAGCTCCAAGTTTGATGTGAGAATAAGATTCTTATATTTATAGTGTCATCAAAAAACGACTAAAACGACATTTTATCATCCGTTTAGACTAGTCGTTTCGTTCTTCTGAGTTTAATATGATTTCTCGTTATTGAAGTGCTGTTTTGAACTTCTGTGAAATACAGGTGTTGAGGTTAAAGCTGGGGAGTCTGTTAAAGTTGATCCTCAAGAGTTTGATGCCTACATTCATCTTTCTCAGGTTAGAACTCTGTTGTCAATCAATTAGATATATTTGGTTGACGATGAAAGCTTCTGACATGTTGTTGCTCTTGCAGGCTGCCCTTGGTGAGACAAAGAAAGATAAGGGAGCTGAACATGTGGTTCTTTACTTAAAATTTGGTGACCAAAAGCTTGTTTTGGGAACCCTTTCTAAGGATAACTTTCCCCAGATATCGTTTGACTTAGTTTTGGAAAAGGAGTTTGAGCTCTCCCACAATTCAAAAAATGGCAGCGTCTTTTACTGTGGATATAAAGCTGAACTTCCTGATGAAGAATATCCTGTACCATTCATCACCTTTTATTTTTAAATTTATTTTAATTTTTATAGAGCCTTCTCTTAATATTTTAGCTTTCCAATTGTCATGTACTTCGTTTGTTAATTTCATTTGGTATCTTCTTTGCTGCTGAATTCTTTGCTACCTCTGCATTATAATCAGTGGGTGCTCAACGGACATCCAATTTAAAGGCTACCAAAATTAGAATTCTTTTTTCAACCGATATGACACTAAAGGTTATTCTAAAATATCAATGGCTTGACATGCAAGTACTATAATTTCTATTAATTTTCCTTTACCTATGATGTGTTTGCTGAGGCACGGGTGATGACTTCGATGATTTGTCTGGTGAGTAGTGTCGCTTTGTTGAATTCTTTAGTATTATTTTTACATAAACTTGTGAAGTTGGCCGCTCAAACATGTTCGTTTGTTTGACATGGACAGATAGTGAGGAGGATGTGGATCTCCCAGCGGATCTCTCAGTGATAGCCAAAGATAATGGTGTTTACTTGCTTTAAATTAGAAATTCTTGTTAGCTATATTTTATTAATCAGGGTGACTAATTGCTGTTTTCCTTTAGGAAAAGCTGATGCTAAGACTACCCTAGCTAAGATTGCAGCATCCAAAAAAAGTGATGCCAGTGCTAATGATTCCAAAAAGCAAGGCAAGGTTGATCCAAAGAATGAGGATGACGATTCTGAAGATGATGAATCTGATGAAGGCGGAGATTCTGATGAGGTATTACAAGTAGTGTGGGTTTAACTGGCATTTCGTTTTTTTCCTTTAGGCAGATGTCACATGGTTTTGCTACAAGCCTTCATGTACAAAAATGTTGGAAAGTGATACTTCAGGGACTTGATTATCTCCATTTCCTGTTCTTCTGGGCAAGTTAAACGCTGTTTTTGGTGTTCCAAGTTGTGTCCTTATTATTCTTTCTGGTGTTCAATTATTAATTTGAAGTTGTGCCCTGATTATTCTTGCTGAGGATTTCCTGACATTTGCCAATTTTGATCATCATAGGATATGCTGGATGGTGAAAGTGATAGTGATGACGAGAGTGATGATGAGGAGACTCCCGAGAAGGTAAAAGCATAGAGTGGTTATACTTGTAATGCCCATTTTGTTTTGATACAATAAAGCTTGCTGAAGAGTATAATTTTGTGTTCTGAAGCCGGATCTGAGTAAGAAGAGATCCAATGATTCTGCATTAAAAATTCCAGTTTCTGCCAAGAAAGCTAAAACTGGTACTCCTGAAAAGAAAGGTGAGGCTCTTATTTAGTTTTGGTTTTCTATTTGTGGATCGCTTATAAATGCTAATTTGGATCATTTTATGGTGTGTGATTTCAATGTTTTTTGATTATATAATTTGATTGATGATCCATATATTGTTATAGATGCTAAGAAAGGTGGCCATGCCGCAACTCCTCACCCAATGAAGAAGGGTGGAAAGACTCCTAACGGTGATGCCAAGGAGCCTAAGTCTGGTGGACACTTGTCCTGCAAACCTTGCAGCAAGTATGTTTTCTTGATCCCCAAGGTATCATATTGTGATTAGTTTCAGTTAGTTCTAATTTTTGCTGTGATTTGTGCAGGACTTTCAACTCTGGAAGTGGTCTTCAACAACATAAAAAGGCAAAGCACAGGGGTCAGTGAGAGCGAGTACCTACTGATTCATGTGGCATTTTTTGCCCTGATGCATTACCATGAGCATCCTAAAGACGTTATTCTGCATTTTGCAGCCTAAAAAGTAAAACCTATTAGGAAGTTTTAGTTTGAGAATTCTTAGAGCCAGTTAAGACCAGCTTGAAATTTTTGTTTGGCGTTGCGGAGAGCCTTCTACTTACAGCCTTGTCCTGTCTTAGTGATTCAGAATTTTGTTTGAGTTAATCTTGTGTAATGACAGCTTTTTTCATAATTGAGGGAATTACATATGGAATTAGTATTCGTGAAGCTTTTGAATGCATTTCTTGCAGTATTTGATAAAATTGGTAGTATAGCTTAAACATGTGGACGATATATGTCTCTTTCAAAAAGATGAGTGCAAATTATTTTTAATTATGCTTGAATCGCAAGATTTTTCTATTTTTGAAGAAAAATGGTTCTCTTGCCAATACGGTCTCTCCGCTGCCAGCATCTTCCACGCAAAAAAGAAGTTTGTAAATTCATTTATTTGGGAATATACGAGCATTCTCTGAAAATTTTGTTGGTCATATCATTAAATTCATGTCGAAGTAATAAATAGTAAGGGAGAATTTCATAAAGAGCTTCCGCAAGCAATGTATCATCGAAGGGGGTACAGACAATTCTGGGAAATTATGTTGAGCTTTCATAAATATTATGGAAAATGCTAAGGCTCAATTTTCCCAACGTATCCTATTGCCAAATATTGCAACAGAGCCATCTGATAATGAACACAGATTTGAGAAGAGCAATAATAATTGGCATACAATAAAAGCAAAAAATTCCCAACTTATGGAGCACAAGCCTTATCAATGCTATATTTATCATGACAACGGGAACTCTGAGCAAGTAAATACAGAAAGGCTGAACACGAACCATAACAGCTTTAAGGATTAGTGGGTGGAGGTAGCTTCTGCTACTTCTGTTGCAATTGACTCCCATGAAACTCACCGTCGTTTTGCAAATATCCCTTGTCCCTGTTGTTGATTTCTCCAGTATGCTCTTGCTCTTCCCTCTCTCAATTCTGGTTAATCACCGGACCATCATTCTTCTGCACTCCTCGACGTGGGCGACGATTCCTTCTATGCCTATCGTATTGAATACGTAACTTTCTTAGATATATACAAAATTCAAACGAATCTGTTAGCTGGTTTGCCCGAGAGGTTAAGGGGGAAGACTTAAGATCTTCTGCACATAAGTGCGCGTGGGTTCGAACCCCACAGCCAGCAATTTTCTGTCATTTTCGTAGGGATACAAAATGCTTCAAATTGCGTTTGCCGGGAGTCGAACCCGGGTCTATTGCTTGGAAGGCAATTATCCTAACCGTTGGACTACAAACGCTCAGTCGCAAATGTAATAAGGGTAGCATTTAAACAAGCGTACAGTTTATTTATTTATATTTTTGTACAAAGCACATAGTTTTATGTTTTGGTGACAGAAACGGGCAGAGTTTCAAGGGACAAAGTAGCCCTCGCATTCCATAGAATTGGGCTATGAATCCACTGTTGGTTTTAGGGGTGCGGATGGATAAAGCTTAATAGGATAAGCTCTGTTGACTAAAAAATATAGATTATATTTTATAGTTTGATCATCGATTCTATTTAGTAAAAATTTTAATTATTTTAGATTAGATATACTTAAGTTGTAATATCATAGGTATGTTGTGAAAAAAAATTGGAAATTATAAATTTTTAAAATAATATCATATTTATATTTCTTAAAGAGTTAAATAATATCCATAATTCACTAAAAATAAAGTAACAAAAAGATAATAATTAAATTTTTAAAATCTATTGTATATAAAAAAAGCCTTGAAATTTAAGTAGTTTATAATTGTAACTTTGCATCAATATCCCTAATATTGATAATGATGAAGTATCTAAAAAAACTAAAAAAATAATTATAATTTATAATGTAATCATATGATGATTAGTAAAATTAAAAAAAATTAATATAGTTAAAAATATTAAGAGATACAACTTACCTATTTAAGTACTCATATTTCTAAAATGATTATTTAGTCACTAGTAGTTATCATATTCTCCATTCCAAGTAAAGTATCTAGAGGAAAAAGTAAAAAAAAATAAAAGAAGGAATGCTCATGGACAAGGCAACCCCTCTACTCGGTGCCTAACTCAAAAAAAAAATATGGGTTATATTTTATAGCCCGATGCCTAGTCCTACCCTATATTTATTAGGTTGGACATGATATTTTTATTGCAGGCTTAAATAGGCATACCAGACAGTGGGTTTTATACGCAACCCTAATTTGTTTTCATCCATTAATAATATTTCTTCCCATTTCTCTCTCATTTGGGATTTTCTACTTGGAAAGAATGAACAGCAATTCTTTTTTTTTTTTTCAAAAAATTAAAACGCTCTTGAGTATCATGTGATATTTTTAATGATCAATTAATTATTGTTCAACTAGCTTGAAGTAGCTTGAAGAGGAAGCAATAATACAGCAAAAGGGACTACTACAGTTTAGTTTTGAATATTAAATGTTTGATGGACTTTGTCTTGGTGAAAGCTACTTACACAGTTAATCACTTGATTGCACTGTTTTAGAATTGCAAATTGGCAGATGGAAAAAAATATAGTGTTTTCATAACCGACACATGGCCAGCTCGCCATATCCAATTTTGGGAAATCACAAAACAAGATCAAACAAGCAAGAAAAAAAAATACAACTTCTTCGCACCCTTGAATTAATCAACTGATATATTACCATCCATAGTACAATTTTATCAAACGCCCTTTTTTCTCTTTAGGCCAATTATACTGAGGTCCTGAAAAAATAAATTATCACTTTAAAGTCCTATAAAATCATCTTATAAGGATTTGTGGGCAATTTATTAGAATTATAGAAAAGAAGGGGTTATATTGACTTGTCATTAGTTATATATTAACTTGTTAATTGAAACATTTTTATTTATTAAGATAAATTTATTTTTTTATAATTTTAATAAATCGCTCATTGATCTTTTGAAATTTCATATCAGTTTTATAGAATGTGATAATGATAATTTGTTTTCCCTCTTTACTTATGTGAGACTTATGTCTCAATATCTTCCTTCTTCATAGAAACAATATTGTTAGAATGCTGTCCTTACTATAAACAAAAGTACACATATTGCATTTGTGTGTCCATGTTACAACTCTGGCTCCTTCAATAAATACCTACCAAACCTCTGCCCGAACACAAGAAAATGGTAAAATCTGAAGAAACCCATTCGCATTATAGTTTTGCCATATTTCAACAATTAAACTACTCGTTTTCTACAGTTTCCTTGGTTGCTCTTTTTCTGGCAAGATATAACTTTTTGGTAAACTAGATGGGTACATATATTTTAGAGGGAGATTCATTTTTAACATGTTTATATTAAAAAAAAATAATTCCTGCCACTCGAACTTGATTTTTTCCAGGAAAAATCCCAAAATTTGAATCTTAAAAAGATATGATGTTGAAATTAGCCTTGTCACTTTATAGAAGAATGCAATTACTATTATTTTCACCTTAAACCAAATTACATTTTTCTGTCTTTTTTTAATGCCCCGTTGATCATATGATTGAAATTTACTTGGGTACTATAATATAATAATATGTGAGCCAATTGAAGAGATTGCATGATGTGGAGCAAACAACGTTGAAAGCCTTGCTCAGCAAATATCGTGTAAAGAAGAATGGTTATTGCTTCTTCCTTGACATTTTTTATTTTATTTTTTCAAAAATTGGGATTAAACTTACCTTGGAAGTTTGTAATGCATAAATAAATAAGGTAACGATTGTCATATTGTTTAAACAAGTGGATAGGTAAAATAATGGTTGGCCCTTCCGAAGATTTTAAGAAACTTAATGGAGGATAATGATTGCATGTTCATACACAATCTTCTCTTCTCATAAAATAAGCCACTAACTCATTAAAAGAAAAGGGTAAAATCAACACTATGATGTTATTTTCCACTACTATCTAACATTTTAGTTTTATTTATGATATATCTAATATCCTAGTATTATTTTCTAATAATATTCAATATTCTAATCTTATTTATAATACATTTAATACCTCTTGATGTTATTTTTCTTATGCATCTAGCACTTTTTGATATTATTTTCCACTGATATCCAACACCCCTTGATGTTAATGTTTTAGTTTCATCTGACACCTTAATCTTATTTATAGTTTATGTGCTGAATATATTAGAAATAAGATTAAAGTGCTAGAAATATTAGAAAAGTAACATGAGGATCCTAGATTTAACTGAAAAAATAGACAAAAAGTCACATTAGATCATGGAGCCTTGTGGTAGAAGCAACAAACCCCGAATGACAAATCATGATTTCTGCCATGACAGGTTACATATGATCAGTGGGCTATGCATGAAAGCTTTATTGCTTTTAATATTATTGATGATTGATGATGTTACCCTAAAGCGTTTACTTTTCTGTCAAAACCAAGAAACAGGGTTGTGGAACACAACTAGTGAAGGATTTATAATGGAACCTTTTTGGACGTTTTGCCACTCAAAAAAATGGTTTGGCAATAATACATAATACTGGCTGGTTGTAGTTAACAAGTTATGTTTGGCACTTTGGTTCTGACAGAAGAACAAAAGGCATATGCGGATTTGCACGTGATCTCTTACCTTAACTGGTTATTTTATTCCTGCTTGCAAGCTATGAAGTGTGAGAAAACAAAAATTAAAAGATGGCATCCTATGCTTTTTTACCTTTGAAGAAATTTTAAGCTCACGGAAAAAGAATAAACAATAACAATAAAAAGTTTTATCTCATTAGGCAGAATCGGTTATATAGATTGAACAATATTATTATTATATTCTATAAACTAATAAATCTTTGAATTGATTATTAACTAAAAAAATCTTACTCAATTATAAAGAGTTATTCTTTTTTATATTTATCTACTCATTTTCAGAGAACTCCATAATGCTTGATCTACTGTCTTTATTGACATATCTAATAGTTTTTTTTTTGTTTATATTCGAACCACCTCAAATGATTTTCAATCATTTTCTCTGCAATAAATGTCATTCCAACTCTTTCTTGTATCCACTGAAAAAGAAAAGAAAAAAGATAGATTCATTTGAGCAATTAAAAATTACAATAATTTCAACAACCTTATATCGCTAAGTAGGACTAGTTATATAGATTGTACAATATTATTGTATTCTATTAACTACTAAATATTTAAATAGATTATCAACTAAAAAGTCTCTTTCAATTTCATAGAGTGTTCTTCTCGATCTCCTTCTACCCCTTTTCAGAAGACTCTATATTACTTGATCAACTATTTTATCACCACTCCAACTGTTTCTTGTACCCATGGAAAAAGAAAATAAAAGAGATAGATCCCATTGAGCAATTAAAAATTGCAATTGTTTGACTTGTTGTGGAAAGGCTTGAATACTCAAATCAAAAGAGTGAAGGTATGGATGCGTGTGTTTAGGTAAAAATCATAACCCTGGATTATAGCCGTGAATTGAGGTTGAGGAAGATGATTTTTTGATATTGGAGAGTGGCAAGGAAGAAGAATATATTATCGACAAGCTTTCGTTCATTTAACTCACTTGCCACAAAGTACAACCGTAACAGAAGCAGCAATTGATTACATAAAATGACAAAATAAGATTCGTTCCTTGAGAAACGAAAAATAGCATGAATTACAATGTGCAGTTATCAACCCCACCAGATAACTGGGTGCAAACTAAGAAACTAACAAAGAGAAGGCCCATACAAAACTGCAAAATCTCACAAAAACAACCTATGATGACAATTAACATCATCAACTACCTTTTGCCTAGCACTGTAATGGAGAATCACATTTTTGGTAGATCTTTATCCTTGTCCTTATACAAGCTTTGTGTTATGGATATCTTATTGTGATAGGACTCCTCTCTGACTTTGATCTATCTGAAATCTTTGGAACAATGGGAAGAACTTCTCTTTCCCATCTTGAAAATGAATTAGGCTGATGATCATCCATTCCTGACGCGTTGCTCGAAGAAACTAATCCGCCCCTTGTACGTATTCTGAAGAACTAGAAATATATGGACACAATACAGGGGAAACCTAACTAACTTCAGATAATTTACGCTCTGAGAGCTTTAAACAATGGTGCCAACATAGCCAAATCCTACTATAGAGAAGGTTATGGTCTGAAGGAAGAGGTATATGAAGTAGTTGTGCTTTCCATTCACATAATCATAGCATCCACAGAAGAAGAGAAAGGCGGCAAATCCCAGCTCCAATAAATTTAATCTGTTCAAGTTCAACAACATTAGCGACTTAAATTAAATGTTAAATTTCTAACATTTAATATGAAATTCAAATGACAAAGCAACAAAAAACAGATTCTTGTCTTGGTTTTCCTTCTTTTGATTTTGTTTCTATATTAATATATAAATCAAATAATAATTTTAATTTGGGGTTCTCCAAATCTTCTATCATGTGCAAGTGACAGTAAATGTTCAGCTGAAGGGTGAGCATTGCCTATTGGCAACCATAAAAGAAAAGTTTTGAGGAAATAAGAATCTCCAAGTACTTTGCTGTCTATTGCTATTAAATAATCTACCTACTATATTCGAAGAATCTTATCTGCTATGCTGAAACAAAGTTAAAATAAGTCACTAAGCCCCTCCATTGCCAGAGTGTCACACTTCTTATTCCTCACAATCATTAAATTATTTGTTTAGTCATGGCCTCACACTCTCGAACCTATCTCCCTCATAATCGAAGTGTGATGATGAGAATAGAATTTATTTATGCCAGCAGTAGTTTTGAGCCAGATCCCTACCTCCAAGCAACTAATCATAAAAGCAGTGACATGGACATGTGAAATGAGAGCACAGAGAGAGACAAAGAACTTGAATTATAAGGCTGAGCAAGAGTAAATAGAATAATACTCGTCATGTCTTTAATATAAGACTTACTTTATAGTTCAATACAAGGTAGATTGGAGTGTCTCTAGGTGGTTTGCAAAGAGAACTGACCTTTCGCCAAATTTAAATGTAGGCTTTTTGGGTGCTTTGGCAACATTTGTCTTGTTGTTCTTGGCATTGACAGAGTCTCCAAGTTTCTCAGTGACAACCCACTCATTGACTCTTCCAGCTTCCAAGAGTCCTATGAAGGTTGCCTTAGTACGATGAAGAGACATGACATTCTCAAAAAGGATCCAGTAGAACAATAGGTGAATGGACCTGCCAATTTTCCAGATGGTTTTTTCAGAACATTAGAATGAAAAATAAGACCACATAACTTTAATATGACAAGTAAGAAGAAACTTATCAGACCTTGGAGTTCCTACTGAATTGAGGATGGTGATGATGCAAGGAATATAGACAGCTCCCCAAAGAGGAACTTGTACTTCTGGGACCAATATTGTGAGAGGAATCACCACACAGTAAAAGAAGAAGGTGACCATGTGGGCGATGATCTTCCGCACAAAGAAGAAGCTGTATATAACATACACTTTCTTCCAAAATCTGACATGCTGCAAGAAAAGTTCCCCCAAAAAGGGAAAAAAGTCAGCAGATTTCAGTATCCTAATAAAAATTCACTAAAGTAGGCGTGACAAGATCACAGTTTCACCACTGTGATGAATGTGTATTGGCTCTTTGCATATTCAAGTCAAGAGGGGAATTATGCATTTTATATATATATAATATAGGATTGTGAAGGGCTAACCTTGTTCCTTACAATCTCCATTACCATTTTGCGGAACAGATTAGCAGGACCACAAGACCATCTGTGCTGTTGGAATCGGAAGGCTCTCAAAGTACTGGGAAGCTCACTTTTCACCTACAGTTAGTGTTTGCAGATAAAAGATAACCATCATTAGTAGATGTGATATGGAAAAGCTGCATTCATGGAATTCAAGTGTGGGAAGAGTACCTGAAGATCTCCAAGGTAAACAAACTTCCAGCCCCTGAGACTGGCACGAACAGCAAGATCCATATCCTCCACTGTAGTTCTGTCTTTCCAACCTCCCGCTTCATTGATCGCGGCAATTCTCCAAACACCTGCTGTGCCTGCATTTACAATACGTGCAACAACGACTGAATCATCTGTAATTCTATTAATTACACATGTTTCTGCATCTAATCTGTTGGGAAGGGGAATCATTTGAATGTAATTAATTAATTACCGTTGAAACCGAAGAAAGCATGAGTGGCTGATCCAACTTCTTGCTCCACTGTGAAATGGTAATCCAAAGACATCTCTTGCATTCTTGTCAACATGCATTCATCCGCATTCACTTTTCAAGCAAATAAAATTATATTAAATTAAAGAGATAGGACGAAATATAATATGGAGTGAGTGTAGAGAAAGAGTGGAAGCAAATTAAAGAAAACGTAGAAAAAGGGAATGGTTGGCGGGAGAAATAACTACTGTAGAACCTAAAAGGTGGAATTAGGTTTTGTCGTCACGTGAGTCAAAATATAAAATGGCACGTGAGAGAAGCATGAGGGATGGGTGAAGTGTCGGCAAACCAGTGGGGGGTCCAACCTCAGAGGCACATGCCACTGCCCACAGTGCGGGACTTTCCCTATTATTATCATTTTGATTCCGTCATTATCCAAATTCTAAATCCTCGTTAAAATTTACACCCAGGCCACGTGGCCACTGGATTTTGTGGTGTGGGTGACTAATTACACTCCCCAGTCCCCTCCATTATTTCTATATTACAGATAAATAACTTTTTTTTCAATGTCAAAATGACAGTACTACCCCCACCACAACCATTGCCGTTTTGCTCGCTATGTAAGTGTTGGCAATGTAATGATATTTGTTTTGTGTGTGTATTTTAATTTTTCAATTTTCATCGGCTTGGTATAAGGGGTCAGGGCCCGTAAAGGAAAGAAGCTTGACAATCAGGGTGGTCCCACACGTGATTAATGGGGTTAAATTCGTGGGGCCCCCCCTCGGGCTAACTCTTTTATGGTCAGCCACTCGGCCCTCAGCTCAGCCGACGATTAAAGAAAAATTGAAAAGAAAAGGCCCCAAACAAAATAAATTGATTAATTAAAAATAAAATAATGGATATAGTAAGAAACTACCGACAAGGTATTATGAAAAGGAATTAAATTACCAAATCTCCAACGAGCTTGAACAAGCGCAATGTCGGAATTGCCCTCCAAGAAGGGGATTGCTCGCTTCAGAAAATCGGGCTCCGGTCGGAAATCGGCATCGAAAATGGCCACATATTCGCAGTGCTTCACATAGCTTCGTTTCAGGCCTTCTTTCAGAGCGCCAGCTTTATATCCCGTTCTGTTCTCTCTTATTTGATACACTATGTTGATTCCTTTGCTTGCCCATCTCTGGCATTCTCTCTCCACCATTTGCTGCCATCACCCAAATGCAATTCCCTTCTTTGTTAATTTCTTTAAGATTTACTAGTACGCGAACGAATGAATTCGATGTATGAATTGATTTATAGTTTATGCTGTTTTCTCGGAACTCAAAGGGAAAATGTAGAGTAAATTAAAAGGAACTATTATGAGAAGCACTGAAATGCAGGTGATAGGATCTAGATTGAGAGATTAAGGGCGTGTTGGGTTTAATTACCTTAATGGCGGGATCTGTGGAATCGTCGAGGACTTGGATCACGAGACGGTCGGAAGGCCATGAGAGTCCGCAAGCAGCTCCAATGGAGACCTTGTAAACCTGAGCCAATGCAGAAACACAAACATGAATCTTCAAAAGTTGCAGAATTCGAAGTATTCTCTTTCGCAAAAATCCGTGTACAACGACGTGAAATAGAAGGATTTGTAGAAACAAACAAAAACAAAAAAAAAAAAACAGAGAGGGAAAATCAGCGAAATGAGAGGTACCTCTTTTTCGTTAAACATAGGGATTTGAATGAGAACCACAGGGTAATGGGAGCTGCCGACTTCTTCATCGTCCTGGAAGGTCTCGAATCTGTAACGCTTTTCTGGTTTTTTCCAGAAAAGCTTAACGAGGACGATGACGATTCCCATGTAAACCCTCTCGGCGAAGAGCATGAGAGCCATTGCCAAGCAAATGCACACTCCAACATTAAGAAGAGGCACCAACAGTGGCGCTTTTATCACATCCCATATCATCTTGATCTGCCCGGCGATGTCATCTTGGACCGACACCGGTATCAAAATTTTGGTCTGAGCTTCGTCCATTTTAGCAGAGAGATGGTGAAGGAAAAAGGAAGATTAATGGCGGCGACAATGGATCAGTGAGCCGACGAGTTGGAAGAGAACGGGGCTGTTTTATTTTTGTTCTTTGAATGAAGATGCAGGGAGAAGGAGAAGTAAATGGGATATAGAAGGATTAATGGTGGGAAAAAAGGGGGGTAACAGATCTCTCTGCAATCCGGAAAGATGGAAGCAGAGAGCTCTGTGAGGAAGGCGAGTGAAGAACAGAGAGAAGCTCTGGCTATCTAGGCAGGGGTAAAGGGTGTGGGAGAGGAGGGATAAAGGGGTTGTTTTTATAGCGAGATTCATGGTGAAGTGATTTTCAATCTACATCGCAATTTTTTAATTTTAATTTTAATTTTTAATCTGTTACTACTACTTATTTGTTATTAATATTACTCTCTCTCTCTCTCTTGATTCTCATGTTTTGCTTGGTCTGTGGCCCTTCATTCGTTTAACTGTTCCTACTCCTACTCCTAATGTGACTAGTTCAATCTGGTCTGACTTCAATTCTAACCCTTCTTTTCTATTAAAAAAGAAAAAAGAAACGAAATTACGGTGGCAGGGCAAAAATGGTCATTTCACCACAGTTGTCGTTTTTGTTATTGTTATTGTTATTATTTTCTCAAAATAAGACGTGTGCACTGGAAGGCCATGGTTGGGGAGTTGAAATGATAGAAATACAATAACAACAGTGCGTGAGATATGAAGCAGATTAATGTAATTAGTAATTAGTAATTAGTAATTAGTAATTAGTAATTAGCAATTAGCAATTAGTAATTAGTAATTAGTAATTAGCAATTAGCAATTAGCAATTAGCAATTAGCAATTAGCAATTAGCAATTAGTAATTAGTAATTAGCAATTAGCAATTAGTAATTAGTAATTAGCAATTAGCAATTAGTAATTAGCAATTAGTAATTGGTAATTAGCAATTAGCAATTAGCAATTAGCAATTAGCAATTAGTAATTAGCAATTAGTAATTAGCAATTAGTAATTAGCAATTAGTAATTAGTAATTAGCAATTAGTAATTAGCTGTGAGTGCCATCTTAGGCTAACATGAGTAATCGTGCGTACAAGAGCGTTTTTTTTTTTTTTTTGCCTTAACCTCATTTACTATGTATAAGCATTTGAACTGGTTAACAGGGTTATTATTAATAATAAGGACATGATTTTGGCTGTAATTTGGATTAGTTACTTGGGGTGTTTTTAAGTATTTAACTAATTTATCAATTATTGAAATAGGATGCCTTTCTTTGTTGGGAAAATGGTGCACAACAATAACAAGTAAAAGCAACAATAATAAACATTTTTTTTTTCATGGAATAATAACTTGTGAGTTGTGATAAGTGGATAATAGAGAAGTATTCTCCCAATAGTAGATATAATGGGAATTGAAAAATAAAAATATTATAAGAGAACACATCATCTTAATTTTAAACCTTTATCAAATGTATAGAAAAAATATTTTATCACCAACAAATTAATACTCAATCCCATCTTAAATGCAAGGATTACATAATTAATTTATAAATATTAACAAAATTAAAATAAATATTTATAATAAATATGTACTATTGATTTATCTAAAATTAGAGATTTCTCTGTGTAGGAAAATGAGAAAAAATAAATTATAATTGATTAATTATTTATTATTATAAATGATTATTAATTATGATTAGATATTTAAAATATTATATAATTAGTTAATAATATTATTGACTAATTATTATCATTAGCCTCAAAAATTTTTAAAAATTAAAATAATTTATAATTATAATAAATATTTATTATTATTAAAAATTTAAAATATCATATAATCTGCTAATATGATTACTAATAATTATCATCATAAATATTAAAGTGAGGTTAGTGATTATAATTATTTATTATACATTATAAATAAATAGATTAAAAATATTAAGTCAAATCGAGTTAAACATATTTTTAACAGAATTAAATATTATAATTATAAGATTTTAAAAATAAAATTAATTGATGATTGATTGATACCTCGTTTAATTATTATTTTATTAATATTTTTTTAATATATATAATTGAGAAAAAATAAAAATTAAAAAAATAAAAATTTTATATTAAAAATTAAAGATTAAAAAAATAAAATTTTATATTAAAAATTAAAAATTATTTTTGTAAGTAATTCATATATTTAAAATTGGATGGGATGAGTACTACACAGATTTTGGTAAATGTATAACAATTGAACAAAATAAAATATGAGTTACGCAAAGAAAGAAAACATTGACATCACCTACCTTGTGAGTTCCAACTAGGGTCACGTGCCATATTTTAAGAGAAAAATAGGCCCCATCACATGCTCTTTATTCTTTCTTTATTGAAAACTCTCGAGCTCCACATGACTTTGTTCACAACACTCCCTTCTTCTAAGTTCTAACTACCATTAAATACTTAATTTTTTAGGAAAAAAATTATTTCTCTTAAATTCACAAGTCCACTCATCAAATTTATTTATTTATTTATTTATGCATAATTTTCATTTTAAAATAAAAACTAATCTATATAAAACTGAGTTGATTGTATGAATTTGAAAAATATTATCTGTTAATTCACTGTACAAAAAAGTCTTAGGAAATATGAATTGTTAATTCTCTGCGTCGCCTTGCCATGGAAGAGAAAAAGTTGCTTATTAACGTTCTTTTTGGTCTGCCGACACTCATTCACACACATATTTGCATACATAAGCACGGAAACACAACATAACGTCGGGCAATTAAGAACAACAATAATAAATTAATAATGTAATTATATATATATATATATATATATATATATTTTGCTCTATGGTATACTATTTATTTATTAAAAAATTATTATAAACTTTATTTTTAGGGTTATTTGTTAACTTGTTATTATTGGATTTAATCTTTCGTAAATTACGAAGCAACACCATTCCAATTCCATGATATGTTTTTGTAATTTAAAAATATGGGATGGTGATATCATTCGAAGTCTGATTTTTATTTTTTTGTGGGGTTTGATCTGAAACACTAATATTTTCCTAATAATTGGGACACAATATATGCGGGAGCACAGTCATACATAGAGATGATGTTTAAAGAGGGATCTTTTGCAGCACAAATAACATAATTCTGGAACAATATAAATGCGAAATGATAATTAAAATAATATATAATAATGAAATGGGGTTTAGGAGAATCCCCGAGTGTTCAGTTATTTAAATATATAATAATAGTTAATTACTTGTTAATAGTATAAGAAAAAGGAAATATGCTAATAAGTCGAGAAAAATAATATTCATGCTGGTATAATTGAATAGATAAGCGCATACACACACACACACACACACACTAAAATATATAAAACTCGCTGGTTAGTCACACACAACTTTTTTAATTTTTAAAAATTTAAATTCAAAATCTTAACATTTTATGTTTTAATTATCAAGCATATATTATTAAAATTATAATTATAATTAATAATTTTTACTATGTTATAATTTTTATATTTTTTTTATTATAGATCATGTTATTTTTTAAAAAATAACATCTAGTAATTGATATATAATTTAAAATTGTTTAAATATTTAAAATAAAATATTTAAATAATACTTAACACTTAGGATATAATTTAAAATATTTTTTAGATACTTAAAATATAAAAGACTTAAAAAATTTCTAAATATGTATTTAATCATGTATTTTTTAAATAAAATATAATATAAATTATTTAAAATTGTATATAAATTGTTAAGTATTATTTTTTAAATGATGTTGTATATAATAAAAAATATAAAAATTATGATATGATAAAAACTATTAATTTTAATAGTAGGAGTTTGATAATCAAAATATAAAATATTAAGAAAATTAATTTAAATTTTTAAATATTAGAAAGGTTATATAACTCACATAAAATTTAGGGTTATATATATATATATATATATATAAATGGGAAAATGGGAGTCCACAATTAGAGGCTGAATTATAGTGAAGTTGTGGGGAGATACGCATCAGTGGTGTGCGAAATCACTCCGCATGTAAAGGCATGAGATTATATCATCTCATTAATAATATAATTTTGCGTGATTAACTTAATTTGACTAATTAATAATCTTTGATTTGGGATGTGAAAGAGAGAGAAACTCACAAGTGAGAATTCCTTATTAACTTCACAATTACATTACTGCCCCAGAAAAACCTTTACAATTACAGATTGTAGCTAATTAATTATCTGATCTAAGGTGAGGCATCGCAGATAATAGTGTGTTAAGGACGTGGGGATTTTCAGACAAGCTTGTCTTGAACACTGTGCCTTTCTCTTTGTCAAACTCCGAGAGAGATTTACATTAACTCATTGATGCTTTCTTTAACATTAAATTAATTAATTAAATAAATGACAGATGTGAGATCGATGCGTACGATCAGCTCCATTACAAGTCAAAGTAGCTAGCATTGCGTAAACCCCACTAGCCACACTCACTCACTCCTACCATTCTATATTTTCTCTTGTAAACAAACTACTCATCAATCCTCTCACTATATATTCAATCACACTTTCAACATCTTCAAGATCAATACACGTGTCAGACAAGTAGCACTTCATATATATATATATATATATATATAGGCCTTTCTTTTTTCAACTTCAATTTGTGACACTATATATAGCATTCCAACATATATATAGTTCCATGATATTAAAGGCAACTGGTGAGAATATCTTTCCTAATTAATTATTATAGACTTATATTAAGGATTAAATAAAAAAAGTATATATTCTTTTAATAGTAATATATATACATGCACCAGACATTGAAAATACATATACATGCTTCTATCGTATTGTACAATCCAACCACTTTGTTGTTTGGGTACAAAAAGGTTTATATAATTATTGCAAAAATAATGACATGGCAATATATATATTTGTACAGAAAAATTTAAATAAGTTCGGTATCACTCATCTACCAAAATTAAGGTACAACCTTAATATTTAAAGAGTGTTTATAGAGAACTTATAAAATTGTCTAACAGATAACAATATATAATCTAAAGGTTAGAGTCATCCAGTTTGTGATCAGTCTAAGTCTTATGCAATTTTTTTTATATAAAGCTTTGGGCTATCCACCAGATATCCAATATTTTTATTGGATCATATTAATAAATATCTGAATAATTAATTTAGATCAATGCTTTATAACTAGAATATCTTTCTGTAAAGGTATATTTTTAACAATATGGGAGTTGAATCTCACTCCCCTATTTTCTGATCTAGTTAGACCATTATAGTACTAAATACCTTTGGGTATTGTGGGAGTGTTTACTTCCATGTTAATTTATGGAAGAGGATGGGGAAGGGTAATTAAATATAATAAAGCACAAGTTAATTACATTGTTTATTAGGGAAGGCCAAGTCAGAACATACACATAATAGTCTCCGGAAATTTGGACAACTCATTGATCATGTGAGCTATGATATGAACGAAGGAAGGGCATGAAAGTTAGCGCCCTGCAATAACGTTGATATTCCTATTTTTGGAGGGGCTTCAACATAATTAATCATTTCCCCATCTTAGTAAACCCCTTTGATTCAGGGGACATGTCTGTCACCTTGTCAAAACTCTACTTTCATCTTAACACTGCTAAGTGTCCATCATCATTGCTATTTCTATTATTATCTCTTTAGGAATATGCCATGAACAGATTGCTTTGATGCCTTTCCACATATAACAACAAGAGAACTACCTAATTCAGAGAATTTCACTGATGATCACAGTTTGAGCCTAACTACTAAACCTTCATGTGCACAAAGTTAGAAATTTGACCTACCCCACCTTACCTACCCCACATTATTCTTTTATTGGGTTGATGTTAAATTTTGTCCTGTAAGTATTTTTAGATCGATATTATAGTGTTAAAAAGTCCCTTAGCAGTTAAAAATATTAATAATTAATATTAATTTTTTAATAGTTAAGGCGATTTTACTCATTTTTAAATCTTTCGAGGTGATATTGGTTCAAAAACAAAACTTTTGGATCCCCATAATTTTTACGTGAAAATTTCTGAGACAAAATTGAACATTAATTATTCCTTTTATTTTTATAGAAAAAAAAATTATGTGAGTTGGATCTCAAGAGTTTACCAAGAGTATGTATCTAGACTCAAAGAGTACTTAGAGAAGTACTTACAAATCACTCACTAACAAGATCATCGTATTAACAGTAAAATTTGAACTTATAATCTTATGAGTTATAAGCCAATTTCTTATTCTTTAATATTTCATGTTTTGTTTCTTTTACTCTCATAGTGCAAGCAAAAAGGGAATCATATATCCTGCAAGAACTTGCTGTTGAAAGTAAAGTCTGAATAATTAGGGAATATTAAAACAAGCGAAATGAATGTGTCGAAGACAAATATCCAAAGTTAATTAGCCCTCAATTAAAGGATTGAGAAGATGATGATTGCTGCTAGTTAATTAGGTTAATTGGGTACATGATCTTTAAACCCTGAAAGTACACGCTTTTGCTTTTATTGGAATAAGTGGTAGTGATGACACCCTCCCTGAAAACAATAAAGCCACATGTCTATTTGTCCCCATCCTTTAGACATAAGCCACTTTCCTTTACTGAATCATTGATTTCTTGAACCTCATCATCCTCTTATTCAACCCACAGCTCTCTCTGTCTCTCTAATGCTTTCCATAATAAAATTCTGGGCAATTTTTCTAATCAATTTGGACCAATTCTCTCCTTTGAGAATAAAAGACAGAGATTTCTACTAACAAGAACACTACCGCTCTCTAGTCCTATATGTAAATCATTTGTCGGATAATTGATAATATTTTTTAAATTTTATCTCTATTATTAAATATAAATAACTTATAGGGTAATTAATAACATTATTTTCAATACATTTTCTTTAACAAAAGCAAATTTTTAGCAATTTAATATATTTCTTGATATGCCAAAATATGGTACAAATAACTTATATATAGAACCAGAGTAATACGTTCAATCCACAAAGTTTAGTTTAATTGGTAGATAGTTGAATCGTTTAAAGATTCATTTGGATAAGAGTTTAAAAAAGAGTTTACGAAAAAAAAAACTTTTAGGTAGCTTTTACAAAAGAGTTTATTGGAAAAAAAGTGATTCTGAATAAATGAGTGTTTAGATAGTTATTATTATAAGGACTTTTATAATTGAAAAATTACTAAATATTGTATGATTTTATTAAATATAGGAGAGAGGAGAGATGGTGTAAGAAAAAATAAGGGTAAAATAATAATTGGTTAGTCCATAAACTCTTTTACTGTTCCATAAGTTAGTCTCAATAGTTTATTTAAAATCTTAATTTTAAATCATAATTTAGTCCAAAAGCCCTTTTAGACAAATATAGCTATTTGTTTTAAAATTTTCTTAAAATAAGATTTTACCCAAAATGACTTTTAAAACTAAGGTTTAATATTTTATCAAACACACACTAAATATGATATTTTGGGTTTAAATCAATTTGTGTGTAAGGAAAAGACTTTTTTGTTGTTGCTAGAAGCAGTATTTTTTCATTCAAAGTATAACAAGATTACGAATACCAATCTAATTGAAATAGCTAGCCAACAAAAGATATCAACCTCAACCCTAAACTATAAGCACAGTCAATAATTAACACATCAAAAGACATGAGTATACACAGCAAAACAAATCCACACTTGTCCCTATAGACAAGCCTGTATAGTTTTGCCCTAAGATCCATGATAACGGCCAGAAGAGGTGGTTGTCCTCTGACTTGCTTATAAAGTGAGCCCAACTCTCCATGAGTCAATGCTAAATATTTCGGTGACCTTTATGTTCTAGGAGGATTACGTTCAACAAAGCCACATGTTAATGAGGTTCTGATTATGACAGTTTACCCAAAACACAATGATCAAAAGTTAGTCTTATAATATCTTTGAACTTGTCTCATTCATATTCATCTACCACTTTGTCCAAACCTTTTGTGTCTTGATCTCTTAAATGGTGGGAAGAAAACATGAATAAAGGAATCTATTCAAATCTTCCTGTTTCCGCCATTAACGGTTAACTAATTAACCAACTACCACCACTTATATGGACTTTAGATACCTGCAAAAGACGAATGGTGTATTCTCCACTGGCCCTTTTATACAAAGCTAATGGAAAATTGCAAACACTAATAATGAAATCTATTTGATCTTTCCTTTTCTTTTGGTCAAATAAAAAAGCAGCAAAATGGACAATCAAATCTGGTTACTTGCTCCTACAAAGAAAAATAATCTAACAAGGAATATTTCAGTATCTTCAGTTTTGGATGGAAAATGGGGCAATCGTAGTTCCTCAATCTCCTACCATTGATGGCTCATTCAAAGATACTCATTTCAATTTAGAAATGCTACTTGTTTTTATTATTAAGAGGTGATGGTGACTCTCTGAACATCATGCATGCACATAATATATATTAAGTGGTATATAAATAAATGTAAATAGTGAAAGTTTACCTTTAACTTTAAAAAAAAAATAGTGAATAGTGAAAAGTAAGCCAAGTCAAACTGTGTTTTCTATAAATCTAACCAAAATCTGGCTTGTTTCCTGGTTTTCCAAGAGAATGAAGAAGGGGAAGGCAAGGCTACATCAATCTCAAACAAACCCTAAATTTGTGACTTAAAGATATACTGTAACGTGGACCCACTTAGCCATCTTTTCTTTCTTGAGTAAACCCACGAAATCCTTCCAATTTAGCTTGTCTATTATATTAGTTTTCGATCCAATTTATTATTGCAAATTTAATGAAGTTAATTTTTGGTGCTTAGTACCAATAAAGCTTCAATCAATTCATAAATAATTAAATCCCTTAAATATAATATCTTAAATTTAAATTGAACCATGTGTATAAAAAAAATTATTTAGATAAATAAAATTATTTTGTTAAATTCTATATTTTTAAAAAGTTAGTCTTTAACTATGAATTTACTAAGAAAATAGGGTGAGAAGTCGGTAGGAGCCTCACCCCTCTAGTAGATTCTGCTTCGTACTTTTACGTGGGTGTGAAGTAAATTAGGTTTATTCACTTTATGCAAAGCCGTTTACTTTTTTCCTTTCTTTATCTTTCTCATTTGCTTTTCTTTTCTGGAAAGAATTCCTCTTTTTTTCGTCCTAATTATATTCTATTATTATAGTACTTAATATTCATGTAAAGTATTAGATGCACTGCAACAACTTCTCTTAATTTTTTTATTTACAAATTTAAATTTATAAAATACTCATCTCGTCCTTAATATATAACTTATTTAATTAAATTAATTAATATAATATATTTTTTCTAAAATATCATAATAATGTTCCTTAACTTCCTCCCTCTCTTCTCCTTTTATTTCACTATTATAGAGGGAGTATTAATAAGAATAATTTAAGACCAGAAGAGTATATACTTTTTTTTTTCAAAATTAAAAGCACTGCAGTATTTTTACTATCGTATTAAGAATAGATATCATTTTCATGTCTTAACTTAACATTAAGTGTTCTCATTTTCATATTAATATTAAAGCTAAACTTGTACAAAAAGAATTATTTATTGAGCAGATGTTCTGGACCAGCCTACGCTACTCTTCTTTGCGTTTGAGCTCGTGCAAATTGCAAGTGGCCAAACAAAATGGCATATATGTGTGTGTGTGTGTGTGTGTGTGTGTGTGCCAATTTCTGTAAAACAAAATTTAGGAAATGAATGCACGCTCATGAAAAACAGAGGTGATGGCCACCTAAATGGATTTGGTAGGAAATCTGTAGCAGATGCAAAACTGATGTTTCTAGCCAATGCGGGTTGGTAAAAGTGGTCCAAGGGCTTATTCTGCAACCTCCAGGTTGAGTTCAATCCCACTTACCCTTTATTTGGATGAAGAAAAAAATGAAAAGAAAATAGAAAAGAAAATTTTCAAAAATAGTAAAAGATTTATTACTTTTGAAAATTTTATCTCATAGTATTCTTTTTTTTTTAATTTTCTTCTCATTTAAATATAGACCATCCCTCCCATGTACCAAAAAACAAAAACCTATGTTTTTATCCCGACACAAAATCAAACTCTTTTTCTTTCTTTTTTTCCCTTTCAACATGTGGAAGATACTAGCTAAGGGAGAATATGTACAAGGTTCAGCACCTGAAGTATCTAAGCACTTCTGGCCAGAAGATGAAGAAGTATCTAAGCACTAGTAGGCATAGGCTAGAATATACAATTTCTACACTCATTATCAGCTTGCTAGGAATAACTACAACCCCTTCTCCAGATGCCAAAATAAGTACAAGCAATTTTTTCACTCAATGCAGCATGATTTACCAAGCTACTAACGTCTGATTCCACGTATCTAAGTGACACTGACAAGTCATCAACTTGGTACAGTATATAAAAACTAATAATTACAGCTTCTTCTACTTTTATTGTTACACAGGAAGCTTTAGCCTCGAGTCCTTTATAATTGGGAGTAGAGAAGAGAGAGGTAGGTAGGGATTCAATATTTGACTACTGAGTTGAAGAGGGTGAGCTTGACGCAACACTAAGGTTAATACCATGTGACCTAAAGGTCATAGGTTAAAATCCAGCCACCCTTTATTAAGTATAAGCTCATTGACTACCAATTATGGTTTTGAATGATGATCGACATAAGAACCACCCAATGTCTTGCGGAACGGGGGAGCTCAGCATCATGTCTCTGTAGTCAGATGCGGAGCCAAGATATCCACTTTATGACCTATAATTCAGCCTTAGATTGTTTTGGACATAAATAATATCTTCTCCTCTCTCTACTCCTGACCCAGAGGTACCATTATCTTGCCATATCTCTTCACACATTACAACACTTGAAACCTGACTTAGAACTTTTATCGCCAGTGTTTGCAAGTGAGGTACCTCAAAACCAAAGTTCTCCCACCATGCAACTGGGTCCATCTTGTCTCTACAATCCACAGCATCTTCCTCTTCCAATGATCCCTTTAGTCGCTGAACTAAGCTGCATTCTGAGGACTAGTCTGCCGGTACTTTCACTCTCGTATCTCTCTAACGTGGTTTTCCAACCCCTCATTATGATTTTATCCTTAGATTGACCTCTGCCAAAATATCTAGGGTTCAATATATAAGCTGCAGAATGAAGAGGAGAAAACAACATGTCCCATCTGTTCTCTATCAACTCTTCTAGTTGATTCAATGCACCGCTACCTATTCCCATGTTGTTCACGGCATCCAAAGCCTGGACACGCCACTCATGGACATCACCCATAAGACATCTATCAATATTAAGGGCAGAAAACAATCTAACAAAAGGTTCACATATTTGCAACAACATATGAGCCCTGTTCCAGAAATCTTCACCTAAAATGGCTGCTTCAATACTTCAGACATCCTCAGGAATACTAAGCTTCCACTGCTTCCACTCTTCCCCCACAACTACCTCTTGTAATTTTTGCTTTAGCTCAAGTATCTTCTGCACAGTGAAGTAGGAAGGAGCAAATTTATAAAACTGTGAGTTGGAGCACCCTTTCAAATTTTGAGTGAAGACACAGGGAGAGAAACTCTGAAATGAGACCGTACATTTATCAGTTTCCTTTGCACATAAGACAACAGGTCTTGCCCAATCCAATTCAGTAATTTCTTCCATCAAAATACAGACCGAACGTGAAGAGCAAGGAGACCAAAATATTTGGGGTAACTCTGGATGTATGTGAGATTCAGGACAAGTATTGGCATCAGCTAGATGTGAAATTATCTGAATCACATTTGTAGGGCCAACTTCCGCAATTGTGTTACTAAGGATAGAAGAAACAGAATTGCATAAAGCATCCGCATCGTCCACATTCATTGCTTTTAGAAATGAAAGTCCCCTAGGACTCGATATATTAACCTGAAAACTTCCCAGTGCACCATCTAGATGGCCAACACACAAAATCGTACATCCTGTGTGTGGCCAAGACTCCCTAACTAGAGCAACTGATTTATCTATCCTTTCTTTCTCTTTATTCAAAAAGGAACCAAACAACTCTTGTACTGATGGGGGCTCATAGCTAGGGCCAAAAACTGCAACTGCTTTTATCATCTCATTAAAGTAAGTGGAGTTGATAATATTTGCATTTAATCCATCAGCAAAAAAGAACCTTGCCAATATCTCATCTACATCTTCTTTGGTGATACAGGTAATATTATTAGAGCGAGAAGTCTGAATACGCTTGCTATGTTTTACAATCGCGGAAGCTCTTTTCTTTTTCTGAGCGATCCGCTCTTCCTCTAAGATCTGAAATGCTTCTCTCAAAGACCTATCTATAGCTGGGCAGCTTTTGACTCCAAGACCAGAAAAACCAAGAAGGTGGGCTCTAACACGTGAGTAAGATCCATTATATGGTAGATTGCAGTGATTGCATTTACATCTTTTTGTTCCGCTTCCGTTGTCAAAACCACCAAACACGCTGACATGCTTCCATCCCCATTTATCAGACTCAGATGGCATCCTTCCAATTCAAGGCGCTGCATGCCACAAAAACGAACATCTACCAAAATCAATTTCTCAAAAGTTGAAAATAATATTGTAAAATTCTTAACATGACATGGAAAAACAACTCAATAAGCATTAAGAAAGACAACATTGCATCGCTGTATTTTGTTAGCTATATTTACAACATCTTCACATCAGTTTCATCAGAACTCAGAAGTAATTTATTTGAGAAATTTCTACCAAATGCATCAGAATGCTGCTTCTGTTATTATATCAAGCCAAATCCCTTGAAGATAAAACATTTAATTTTCCTCTGTTGGTAGTTGTTTATACTGTATACGACAGTCATTTTAGTTACCATTTCTAACATGTTTCAGTTTTCATCTACTTTCAATTTATGCAGAAATAGCTAGCTAATTAAGCTGGCATGTCAGTGGAACTCTATCACGTCCAATATATGCTGAGCTTTTTCCATGCAACATCAACTCTTTACAGTGCCGTCCTGTTCTGAGTCTTCTGACAGTAATTTCATACTTTCACAAATAAATAAGAAGAAACTGAAACTGTTAGGCCAAAAAAAAGAACAACTGAAATTGATTAGTGAGAGAAGACCAAAACACATGCTAATGCAAGTTGGCTGTATTATTGATTCCGGTCAATTGTCCTCCACAATCTCCGGCAAAGTAAAGAAATCGCGCAAGATTTTGAGGGGGAAAAAAAACTAAATCCTAGCATCTTTAATTCTGAGAAATGATCATTTCATCTTAATTGAAAAATCAAACTCGCATAAATTACTCACAATACGCAAGGAACGTATACAGAGTTGATAACATCACGACACTCTCAAGAACAAAATCGTTGGCAGTATATAAAAACATTAACTTTGATGCTTCATTTGGATTTTTCAAATAGGAATGAGAATTCGAGAAATATACTTAATTCCAATGTGCTACTTAAAAGGAATCATTCAAATGGAAGACTCCGGCAATTCCAACTTCTTAGGCAAGAATTATGCAACTACTCCAGTTTATAGCAACCTTTAATGGGTTACTTGGCTTTCAAGTTAGATAATTTGAGGAAAAGAGATTCAAATTAGTGAGCTTTCAACAGGGCTTTTGCACTGCAGCCAAGCCATTCACTTCCATATCATAATCCCGTTGTGGTTCGGTGGGCCCCGATATTTCCCAAAATGTCGCCAAACAAAGCAAAGCCTAGGAAGAACATCTATATGACACCAGAATGAAAATGTATTCCACTGTAACTTTTCAATCACAGAAAGTAAGCGGAGACAATTCCACATCAAGAGTAATTCCAGAACCAAAATGAAAAAATGCTAGAGAGATACAGGAAATGGCGGCTTTACCTAGCGGCGAATTTCGCGCAGGCAAAACATATTAGTAAACCTCGCGTTTCTTAGGTACGGTTTCTGGTAAGGCATAATACTAGAAACACCAGAGGAGAGACCACAGAGCGATACGCGTTTCTTGATCTCCCGTTTTTTGTTTTTTAAACCCCGTCCGAGCGGCACCACATGTTTGTCTGCAGAGGTAAAATCACTGTAACTCCCATGCTAAAAGAATTAACTATTGAAAGGTCCAGAAAATCTTTAAATAATTATAAAGTCCCAAGGGATGGTTAGGGCCCTTGTTTATTTGAAACAAAAGCTGAAAGGAAAAAAGGCAATGCTCGCGCTCATTCTGAAAACGCTCGACCCTGTCTCTCACTCATCACTACTGGCTGTCTTCGCGGTTGTCGCCGGTACTTGTGTTGGCTATGCTCGTCGCTCCTCGTCGCGGCTCTCTATCACAGGTGTGAGATTCTTGGCGATTTGAAGGAATCAGGTTTTTTTCTCATTGTCGTCGACTGGTCGTGAATCATATCCAGAAGACAAGAAATTTTACTCGCCCCCTATTTAATCTATCAATGAGTAAGATCAGCCTGAGACCCATCTCTCTTACAAAAATAACACTGTTCTCTTTCATCTGGGATTTTGCCTTTGTGAAGCTCCTTATCTGGTTTGATGAATGCCGATTCTTTAATGAATGTTTGGATTTGCTCTGATATTTTTTTGTAAATACATATATAAATTTAAGTGCCTTGTCGCATATGTGTTTTTCCTTCGATTGGAACGAGTGAAATTCTTAGTGGGTTCTGTAATCAAAGTCTTTTGAATCATAAGGCTACTCAGCTATGGTTTGACCCCTTGACCCTTGAATTCTTCTCTCACTGTGGTTGACTGTTTTTTTTCTGATGCTTTTCCATTTTAACATTTTTGGTTCAATAGAGTGTCATCTCTAGTTTCTAACTCGTGCGTTGATGGGTGCAACAAAATTGTTATTACCATCAAGCCATATGCGACAAGGAATAACTCGTTTCTAATCTTAGCAATGTTCTCTAACATGGAATTGTTCTCTAACATAGATGCTTTCATAGAGCTGACAATTTGAATTTAATTGTTTCAGCAAGTGGATAATGATGAACCGGGACACTAGATGACTCCAGAAAAGGCAAGACAGGGGAAGATTGCCAACTACTTCCAAGATTTACAGGAATCCTAATCCATGAGACCAATGTTAAAGACATATGTATTATATACATGTCTTCAACATTGGTCTAAAGAGAACCCCTTTTATCTTATTTGTATGTTGGGGATGTGGATATGCTTGAATAACATTAGAGTCTAAGTAGTCCTTTGCCAATTGGCTTTTACAGGTTTCCAAATTAGCAGCTGCATTTGGATCAATTATAAAACTGTATATTAAAAAATTTAATATACAATATGCGAATGTTAGAGATGCATATCCACATCTCTGATCTGCAAATCTGAAGTTACATTTTTTGTCACAAAATGAGAATGGCCAGGATGATTTTCTTTATCAAATTAATTTTTTTTTTTTTTTTTGTGAAAGAAAGGGGCACATACACTGATTCGTCTTAGCACACCAGTTACTGCGAGGTCTTCTTGTAACATGTTCCAAACAGCACTAGGAGGAGTGTTCCAAGTGGTCCCTTTGTAGGAGTTCTCTGGCTTGTTCAAGAGGTGTCAGGTGACAAACCATGTTCGCTCTATAAATGAGAACATGGTTTGTAAATCTGGTTTTGACACTGGGAAAATGTTGCAATTGGGCTGAAATAATGTGTTTGACACGAGGTTCTTTGATAAAATTTTCTGAACAGTCATTTTAATAGACATATATAACTTTTTCATTGAGTCTTGTGCTGATTTAGAGTACACCAGATATACTTTTTGATAAATAATGCACAGCTACATATTTCTCATCAACATCAGAACCAGAGCAAGTTTCAAGCAGAGAATAGTCGAAGCTATTAAGAAGATGGAAAACATGAACTCGGACATGGCTATTATGCACTTTATAATGGAGATGCAAGGCCAGCTGGATGTGAAGTTATATATTCGGATGTAACTTAATTTGAATAAAATAGTGTCAATTAGTGCTCAGTCAGTGCTCTCGAGTATTATCTGCAGTTGAATTTTTTATATTATGAGTAATTCATTGGTTAAAACAGCTTGGGAGAAGTTATCTGACAAGAAAAAGGAAGAATGATCCTATTTGTAACTTATTTGACATGCTAGTACATTGTTTTTATGTATAGGCATTGGGTATTGACAATGACCTACTTTGTATTTCCTGTTACCAAATTGATCGTGAATTTTGATATCAAATTACATATAATTTGAAATCTGATTATATCATAACTCTATATTAGATTTAGCAGTAGGGAATTGACCAGTGATAGTGCCTATATTAAGATGTAAGAAGTATTGACAAGGGAGATGCTAGAATTGGCAACTCCCTCTATATCATTATATCACATTAATTTTTGACAATCTAACAAATATTATTAAACAGATATGAAATTATAAGTTAATTAACTAAAACTTAACATAAATAACATAACATATAAATTTATATTTGATTTTTTCAAGGTCTAAAGAAATATTTGTATGACAACTAAATTAACAACTATTACAACATGTATTAACAACTAATATCAATGTGCACCACACACTTATCATTGACAACTAAATTAACTATATTAATAACTATTTTAGTATATATTAACAATATGCACCTTACACTTGTTATTGACAAATAAACTAGTTATATTAACAATTATCACTGCATGTATTAACAACTAATTCTAACAAGCACTATACACTTGTCGTTGATAACTAAATTAGCTATATTAATCGCTATATGCATGTATTAATAACTAATGCTAATATATATCACCCACTTATTATTGACAATAAAACTAACTACATTAATAACTATAGCAGGATATATTAACAACTACACCAATCAGTGATGATAGCTTGGTAAATTTACAACTATCTTCTCTTACCCACAGATCTCATAGAATTTTATAATAGTTTGGACATTTTCTAGGACTTTTTACTAATAAAATGGCTTCCATGGACCTCTGGGTAATTATCAAACAACAAAAAAAAACATTAACGGGTCTGATTGGATGTATATTTTCTTGTTGGACCAATATGCTTAGGTAGTCCAAAAATAAGGATAAACATAAACAGTTTAAAATACTCTTTCCTGACCTTATAAGGTTTTATAAGAGTATGCGGTTGAATTTAATTATAAATATAAAATTTTAATTAATTTGATTATCTAAATTTATAATTTTTTTTAAAATAATTTTATTGATTACATATATGAAGGGAATTCCATCCAAATGTATTATGATGAAATATGATATTTTAAAACAATTAAATAATATTTATTACAAATAATTAATATAATTAATTTACTCAATTTACTTAAATTAATTATCTAACCTATATATCAACAAGCGGAGGGGGTAGTATACATGTATGCTTAGTCAATAAAAAATTTCACTTTATTTATCTTTTCAGTTTATTTTGTTTAGAAAAACTTGACTAGTGGGTTAATGATCAGCTAGAAGGTATTATTTCGTGAGTCCAAATGAATTCTTAGTTTATTATGAAAATAGGAGGTCTTCTATTCACTTGTGGAGGGAAGATTATATCCATGAAAATATTTCTATAGATTCAAAGAAAATTTCTTGATTTTTCAATTCTACATATAATATTTCAGTGAGTGAGTGATGATGCATTTTGCTTTACCATTTGTATATAGATATTGATCCCTATTAATTGAATTGCTAGTATGTTTGGAATGTCATTGACTATGCTAAAATCACTTTAGTCAACATGAAACGTAGAAATAATTATTAGGTAAGTTACATGTTTTATATTTAACGTAATATTCTCTTTAATTTTAAATATAAAAATTAGATAAAAAAAATATTTTAATTTTAAATATGAGACCCCAATTCATTTTATTTTTTAAAATTATATTTTTTTCTCTTAAAGTATGTTATATGATTATACATATTAAAATTTTTTTTATTAAAGATAGTTTAAATGCACATAATTAAAATGGGTACTTTAAGAAAATTAATATATAATCATTAAAAATAATAAATTTAAATAATTTTTTAATTTATTCAAATTAATTAAATAAATCGTATGAGGTAGACCCATTTTGGATGATTGTCAATGGTCATCGTCCCCACAAACATGTTTAGATAACGGTGAGCTTTCGTTGGCAACCGCAATTTACTTGGCATTGGAATATTTGGAGTGTTGAACCCTATTCCGGATTTTCTATAATTTCGTTTTTTTTCTAATTATAAATATCTCATATTGGTAACAATTTTATTCAAAACTATATCAGACTTCTAATAGAAATTTAAACATTAAATCACACGCTTATGAAGAATTAGCTCTTTTTAGTGTATATTTCTCAGTCAATTTCACTTTTAAACCTTCTAAGACAGGCTTCACTTTCTGGTTCACTCTAGTTGTAGCCTCTTCTGCCAAAACTTATCAATTATTTTCTGATGTATGATCATATTCAGCTAAGTTACAAAGAGTGAAACAGCTGAGTAGCTATAAACATGTCTTAGTTGACTCATTCAAATGGTCATCATGTGATGTATATAAAAGGCCTCAGCATCAATCATTTGCATTGTCATGTCTCAACAAGTAAAGCTGTAATGATATATTATACTTCATGAACTATATCTAGATCTACAATGCAAACTATATTAAATAAAAGACGCCAGCCAATATCCCGTTTCCATGTTCCAAGTTCCATCCGTTTTCCCTGCATCAAATTACTGACAGCATTGCCTTAGACATGAACCATATTGAACCCTACCAGCGACAAAAAGTACAAGAAAAATGAGTCACAGAAGTCTAGAAGTTATCATGAAACGAAACCAATCATCAGTTAGTTCAATCACTACTAGCAGTTGAACCTTAACATCATATAAAATAAAAAAAATAAAAAACTCCATAGCTCCCAAGCTTGAAAAGAGGCTATTTTATACCTGATCTTTTCATATATGGGGCTCGCTCATCCCCATATCTGTGGGCTCTTCATGGCCTGAGATGTGCTGAGAGTCCATGTTAATACCATTTGAAGAGGCAGAGAGCATATTCTGATTTGCAGGAACCACATCGTCCGCTATTCCATTGCTTGTTCCATGATTGAAGTTGTCGAATAGTCCATTAGTTGTCGGCACAGGCTCGTCCTGTTCACTTTCTACCATTTCATGATGACCAGGCATGTCTGGAAGAGAAGGAGACATAGTTGAATGTCTCCTTTGAATCTCCTTACTGATATTTGGTTTGAAACTGCCCATTATTAGCTGATGGATATATGCAGACAAATTCAGAGTTAGTCTAACTCATGCATGTATATATTAAATTATTATCACAAATTTCCAGGTGTTTGTTATCCCTCTTTCTGGGAGAGAAACAAGTCATGCATGTAATTGTTTTTAATAAATAATCTAGCACATGTTTTTCAACTTTATTGAAAACCGTAAAACCCAAAAAAAATTAACTAAATTATTGTTTTTAGCATCACAAAGCTGGGTCCACACTAGCTTAATGCGAATAGTATACATTCAATTCCTGCCTTGAAGTGAGTAGACAAGATTTTAACCGTCATTGTAAAATATTCGTCAACCATCTATTTATATCTTCTGCGTTATATATTGGTTATACACTTAACTAATTTATCTGATACCCCGGGGATTTTCGGAGTCTTTACATTAGTTGCAAGATTAAACGTTACTATTAACTCAGAATCACCTGGCAAATCAGTCAAGAGAACTAGAAGGAGCTCTATGAACCCTGTGCTTGAATTAATAATATTCACAGCCAAAGATGTTCAGGAGTGCTACAGTAACAATAATAAAGCTTATAATCTTAGAAAGGTTCTTACTTGAATAGGTCCAGCAGCTATCAATGAGCCCTCAACCCCACCACCAAAGACCCTGCCATCAGGTTTAGCCAGAGAAACGTTGAACATGCCAGTTCTGCGACGCGCAGCCACTGTATATGATCCAGTTAATGATAAAATCTCGAAGCGGCCCTGCATTTACCAAAATGAAAGACACAGCCAAAGAGCTACAATGAAAACAAATGACATTGTACATATATATATATGCCTTGAAATGTAGATTACAAACTGAAATTATACAACATGAAGTAAAAGGAACCCATGGGAAGAATCAAGCGATGAGAAAAATTAAAGAGTGCATAAGATGATATGGAACCTCAAATCTCCTAACAGCACCAGATTGGCGAATGATGACACTGGAAACTGCACCAGTAGCAGAAAGGACGCAGACAGCTCGAGGACCTTTCTGAGAAAATGATAATATTGTATTCACCACATCCTGTGAATAAAATAACCAAAACAAACAATTGGTCCTTGATTAGTAGGTAATTTTAAGCCCCATACTCAGATACCAGTTCTGTCACTATACCTCGCCGGTATTCACAGTGACAACATGAGGAGTGAAGCCTCCCCCAGCAGTGTCTGCAACAACTCCACCTTCACCGAAAACATGTTTCAGAAATGAGAAACTCATAAAAATGCCTAGCCTGCTATATATATTTATATACATATATATAAGTGTTTAAAGTGCTTCAATTAGCCATTTATCTAATCAGGAAATCATCAAAGAAGCTAGCATTTAAGTTGATTTTTTCTACTTAAGAAGCATCGAAACATGAAATGTACTACTGTAGTTGAAGTATTTTACACGAATATTAAATGATACGACTGGTTATTGTTATTGGATATTTTGATTTGAAGAAACTCACCAATGGATGCCAAAACTTGGAGTTTTCCTGAACCACGAGGCCTTCCTCTACTTCGCTTCACAGAGCTCCCGAATGAGTAACTGGGAAATCGTGACTGCGCAGACGCCGGGGAAAACGGATTCCCATTTATGCCGTACTTCCGAGGCCTCCCTCTTCGTTTCTTTACCTTTATTTCCGAACCCCCATCGTCGTTAGTTCCTCCTCCAACAGTTGGGGTAGAGTTCAGGGCTGGCTCAACTCCGACAGCTCCCACTACATTAGGCACGTCGTCGTCGCCGCCCTTCATCACCGGGTTCCCTGGTGTTTCGGTCGGAGAGTTGATGACCGTGATCGTTCGGTCCTCCATGAAAAACACCAGTTGAAGATATTTCCCAGAAAGGTCTCAGATATTGATATGAGCAAGAGACTTGAGGGAGAAAGTGACGATGGAGGAGTTCAAAGACGCAGCACTGTGCAAAAGGCGCCAGAAGAAATGGAAATTTTGTCTTTTACTCCCTTTTTAAGCTGAAACTGTCCTTTGCTCGCTTTCACAGACGCATTTGGGATTTTCAAAGCACAAATCGATGAAGAAAACTGATATGTATATACTTATTTTATTACTGTATTTTATGCCAATAATACCCCTATTTATTACACAATTATGATCAAAAGGATAAAAATAAAATGGTCACCGACCTTTTTTATTTTGTATTTTTTAAAAAAATAAATTTTATTAAATTAAAATACAACCAACAATTCAAATAATAAGTGATTTAAAAAAATTACATTATACTTTACTTTTTTTAAAAAAAATAAATCTCTTAATTTATAAAAATAAAAATTTACCTAAATAAACTAAAGGTATATTTTTAAAATAAATAAATAATATAAATTATTTTATATGAGTCATCAGCCAATTAAAATTAAAATAGATGAGTTATTGTATTTTAATTAAACGCTATGATATTTTTAAAATATATAAATATTTTTCTTTTATAAATATATATAATATGATATTTTTTTTGTTCTAATTTTGGTGAAAAGGAGAAACTATTAAATTTTGGGGAAAATTATAGTGAAAAATTAATTTCTATAATTAAAAAATAATTATTTAAAATATGTTAAGCGATTTTTCTTTTTTTCCAAAAAATTAAGATGCACGGGTAAGATAAAAATATTTTCTTTTATAAAAAAATTTATGTTAGTTAGACACTAATTCCTTATTAAAGTTAGAATATTTTCTTATGACTCAAATAGTATTTATAGAAAATTTATAAAAATACTAATTAAATAAGTAATAATAATAATAATAATTGAACTCATATTCTTATATAATATGGTCTATAAGCGTATGAGAATTGCTCCTAGAATGATTCTAGGCGGCTATATTTTGGCATCCAATTTGGCAGTGTATTTTAGGTGAAATTAAAGAATAATACTAGCTCCTACATTATTCAAAAGAAACTATCTCAAATTTTATTGCGTCTAGTTCAAGTAATATATATGCATTTAAATTTTGTTCCTTGATTAATTATATTACTCTTTTAAGTATTTAATATAAAAAATATTTAATTAATTTAAATAAATTAAAAAATTAAATTAATTAATTATAAAAAATATAATATGATCTCTCTCAAATAACTATATGTAACACTAGATTATACTCTTATAATCTTTAATATAAAACATAATTAGATAATTGATCTTGATACTAAATATAATAATTATTTTTTATATTTATAATTTTTTTAAATTAATCCTATAGATATTCTCTTAACAATAACTAAAAAGAGAGGGAGTGAGAGAATTATAGAAAATAATTAAAGTAATTTAAAAAAATATTTTATATTAATTAATTTAATTTATTTTAATTAAATTAATTAGATATGTTATATATTAATGATCTGAGTATATTAGTTTATAAATTAGATAAATAAATATAAAAATAATATAGATTAATATATTATATTTGAAAACAAAACTAATTTTATAGCTAGTTTTTATCTTTTGAATTAAAGGGAGTAGTAAATAATTTGTGTGTGTGTTTGTGTGTGTGTGTGTGTGTGTGTGTGTAAGGAAATGCTTTTTGAGCTTTAATATTTATCTGTGCTTTTACTTTTTAATCAAACTCCCTTTTTTTTTTTGTTGAAAAAAGAAGTAAATAAAACGATCATATAAAACACATAATGTCAGCTTAAACTTTGAATACAATTTTTATTTTCTTGGAAATTAGCCTCATTGTCATTTTGGTTTTATGCTACTCAATATTTATATTGCTTATAAATCAACTTCCTATTCAAGACCAACAGATTCAGTTCAATTTTTTTTTTAAAAAAAAAAAGAAAGACCAACAGAATAAATCATAATAATAGTGTCTTGAAATAGCATAAATTATTTGGTCCAAAAAAGAATAAATTACATTTATTTTGTGGGGGACCATTTAAAAGATACGGTTTTTTTATTTTATATTAATTGCCTTTATTAACGTTTATTCTAATTAAAATTATAATAGGTATACTATTTACTAAATATAAAAATATTTGAAAATGTCTTTGATTTGTTCAAATAATTAGTTGGAAATATACGTTATATCATATTTATAAGCTTTCCCAAAAAATTAAAATAATAAATTTAAAATTTTATTATTTTACATTAGATAAAATAAATCAACATTCTTAGAACATTTCAATTATATTTTCTCATATGGGTATATGATATCTGACTCAATTGGTAGTAACTCTTTAAAGACATTCATATGGATTTAAATTTAAAATATAATATTTAAATGGTCAAATTCCAATACATTAAATCTATTTCTTGAAAAAAGAAATGGTAGTAATTTAAGTATCTTAAAAAAATGATAAACCATTAATTTAATTTGACTGAGTTATACTTTTAAGGACAAAACTTTATCAAATTTCTTAAATTTTGTCAGGTGTCCTGTTTTATCCCATATCTTTATTTAACTAATTTATGTAATATCTATCATATTTTTATTATTTAATACTTTTATTTTTAATTATGATTTATTTCTATTTAAAAATATTTTTTATTTTATAGCCAAATTAATTTTAACCTTATAACGAACAATTGATAATCATTGCGAATATTATATATAAATAGGTCTGATATGAATTTAATATTCAGATATGTTTTAAAGCAATAAATATAGGTAGTTAATCCTGGAATATCTGTTTTTTTAAATGCGGGGAAATTATTTTCCCATTATGGAAGAAATATTACTGGCAGATAGATCCCTTAGCACAAAACAGAAATAGAGAATAATATTATTTAAATCAAGAAACAAACTAGTGGTTACGAAGGATGGTGTAATGCTTCCAGCGATACCATCAGACAGTTCTTTTTGACCGTTATAGAGTCATCACCTTCAGTCCTTCATGTAACGTTACTTTCCAATCATTCACAGAAAAGCAAAAACGGTCATATGAATATTTGGTGTCAATATTTAATATAAAAAATAATTAATTAATTTATAACTATTAAAAAATTAATTAAATTAATTATTTATAAAAATATATACGTTACCTTTCTTAGAATATATTTTTTAATTATATACATTATAATTACTCCTTAATAAAAACTCTTTTATCATATGGTATCAATACAAATAGTGAGACCATTAAATTGTTAGTTAGTATCTATTTGGATAACTTATAAACTAATATTTTAAAAAAGTTTATGGATCAAATTTTACTTTAGAGATATTTTAAAATAAATAATTATATTTATTTAAAATAACTTATAGATCCAACTATAATTTTGAATAAGTTATTAGGAATAGCTTCTAGAACAATAAAATATTTTATATACTACCTAATTATTATTTTACCTATATTTTTTCTGACTCTCTCTTCTCTCTCTTTATTATGTAGGGTCGAGGCCACTGGAGCTTACCATCACCGTTAGTTCTAGTCTGATGTTGTCAGCATTCTAGTCTGCTGCTAGAGTCGCTCTATTGTTAGAGTCATTGGATTCAACAACCCTTTTGTTGTCGTCATTAGAGTTGCTGGAGTCAACAACCCTTCTATTGCTGTCGCTAGAGTTGCTAGAGTTGTTGGTGTCTCCTGGAATTTCTGTTAAAGAGGAGGAATAAGAGTTATAGTAGGTTACTAGAATTTTTGACGAGTGAACAAAGTGTTTTTTATCTCATACTTTTTTTTAGTAATTTATCAATCAGAAAAATCTTTTTAATAATAACTATCCAAATACTCATTTATTCAGAATTATTTTTTTATTACCTCTTCTCTAAAAATCCTTTTTCAAAAGATATCTAAAAGTTTTTTTTATAAGTAATTTTTTAAAAGTCTACCCAAATGTCATAAGCACTCTTATCTCGTCAAGAGAAAAATATAAATATAAATTTTAAAAACCATACTTGTAAAATATGAAAATTCTTTACCCTATAAACTTTGAAAAGGATTATATTATAGCTTTGACCAAATAAAGATAAATAAAAATATTTTTAAAAAAATTATAAATTTAAGAGACTTGAGATATTATATTTAAAGTTAATATATTTTTTTATATCCCGTCCTCATGACAAGTTTTGGTTATCATTCATTTTTTTTTTTTTGGTTATCATGAGGATTATATTCACTACACAATCCTCTCCACCTTTGTCACTTGAATTAGCTGCAAATGGTCAACTACTCAATTTTTTTTGTTTATTATCTAAATATTCTAACTTTATAAAAAGTAAAATAAATGACCATTATGTCTTTCCATAAAATAGAAATAAACAATAGTAACTTCTACTGGATAATAACTGCAAAACTATATTCAGTAAGTTTTTGACAATAACATATATGACACATCCTAATTTTTGAAAAAAAGAAGTAGACAGAACACAATATAGTTGGTAAGATATTACTGCCTAGCAGTGAAATTGTCACGTTACATAAAGACAAGCCACCATAGTTACGATTGTTCGGAGCAAATTGCAATTTCACCATCCTCCACGTCAATCTGTGTCCATTTTCATATGTTCATAGACTGTGAAGTAATCAGATCTTTTTTTTTTTGGGCCATCTTTCCCCCAGCGGAAGGAACTCATGCACTCATACCCATAAAAGGTCAAACACGCAACCTCATACTTAAACAAGACGTAAGGAGGTGCTATGTATCAATTGAACTAAACATCTCCAACAATAAGATCTACTTAATATAATAAAATTGTCAATCAAGTAATCATACGATTGACTTCTTGACACTGAAAACCCAGAGCATTAAAATGCAGAATATGTACTCTCTCCATGATATATTATTGCAACTATAATTTTAAAATGACAAATCCAAAATGTTACAACTGGTTTTGTCCAAGGGAATATATATCTTACATGCTAATGAGCACCATAAACACGCCAATAAAACTGGGAAGGGAATGAAAAAAATTGAATTTGAAACCCTCACCCAAATGACACATCATTGCTAAATGGGAACAATACCTTTGTGCGTAACAAACTAGCTCCAAAAAACGCCGACCAACCCATAAATCCCCATCCAAACATTAAGCCGGTAACAAACTAGCTCGCTCTCAACTCCACCAGCCCTCACATTATGGTCTTGTTCATCAACTCAGTTTTATCTTGGAGGAAAAACAGGTGGGGATGGCTGTGTAAATCAAGTTTACAAGTGTGATGACCATACTCATGAATCTATCAGCTTCATATTGTCATAGAAGAGCAGCCAGCATCGCTCCAGGGTCGTTTGACGCTACAGGCGCTGGCGCTGGAGGCATGCTAACAGGTTGAGCCACCGGAGGCATTGGAGATGCTTGCATTGGTGCGCGGTTTGCTGGGGGCAAACTGACTAACAGTTCCTTGATGAACTCCTTCAACCTGCAAACCAAATATACAAGAATTATCTGTAAGACCAATGGAAAAGAATAATGTCACTCTGAAGCTTAATTTTCAATCACATACTCAAACGTTAGGGTAGGATCCCCTGAACCAACTGTCATCCGTAGCTGGGTTCTGTCTGCTGGGTCCGTTTCAATTCTCATCTGAGTATCATTTATTTAAATAAAAAGTTAAAACAATTATGTCATACGAGCTACTTTATAATCAAAACCAAAGACCAAGTTAGAGAAAATGATCATTTATGATCTCGTCACAAGTGAAAAACATTTTCATGTTCCCACCTTAATGATAGTTAAGATACTCTGGTTATAATATTCATTGTACTGTGATGCATGATATGTGTTCTGACATGTATACTTACTAAACAGAGCATTGCCCGTGTACTTTCTGAATAGAATGTTGTACTCGCAACAAGATTGTTTGGATTGGGATCCTAGAGCAAAGAGATAGCCGGAAAAATACTATTAATATATTATAAAAGGATTAACTGTGAAAATAAAAAAAGAAAGAAAAGACAGGCAATGAACATACAAGCCCTGGGCAAATTGTCAAACGGTAACTATTGAATAAATTCGCCATTTCAAGAAGCGGAAGTGGTTTGACACCTCTAACCTGTAAAATCAACAAAATAAGGCTATGATTGCATGACCAGAGTAAAAAGCCGGTCAATCAATGATAGATATCTGCCATTATTGAATTAACCCCAGTTGAAATCACTACCCAAATTTGCAGTACCAAAACTTCAAAGTTTGGCATAGATAACGCAATACATACCACTTCTTGAAGCTTCAAAGGTGGCCCAGAAAGTGATCTCCATTGAGGGAAAAACTCTTCAGAAGATACAGTGAGAGGCTGAAGAAACTTATTTAGGACAGCTGGAAGGCGAAGTTTGACATTGACCTACAAAAGTTCAGAGAGAAAATGTCACACACTAACCAAGAGTTCATAATTTTATAACAGTAAAGATAGCCACACCAGCAACAACTCAGTTGGATGATATCCAATTATTCAATTTAGGTAATACTTTCATGAAAAAATTGATCCATGATGGACTAAATGAGAGACATATTTCAAGATAAATTGTTTGCACAAGTAATATAAAAAATGAAATAGTTGAATTCCCCTTTCCTTTTTCCTCACACTTGCCTTGGCAGCACATGGACCATGTCAGTTGAGACCAGTAGAGGGGAAAATATCAATAATTTATTGCATGAGGAACTTAAAAATATGTTTATGCTTAAGTACCATATCGTTACCAAACTTGTAGGAGAAGTCAAGAACAGCCACATCCCTGCTCGGGTGAAGATTAATGACTTCAAGTGGGCATTGCACCTATGCCATTAAAAGAGAGATGAAAAAAAATTATAAACAAGACTAATGAAATGAGAAAGCAATAGATAATGGTAATAATACTTCACCTGTGCTCGGGGAGGTATAGTTTCTGGCACTAGTGAGAGCTCCATCTTCAAATGAGATGGAGGCAATATTATGGCTTGAACAGAGACAAGAGGAGAAGTATTCTTATTCCCTAAGAAAAGGACAAGACGCCCATGATGTGCTCTCCATTCTGCTTTAATGCCAATCTGTGCAAATGCATATAAAAAAGGTTAAGAACTCTACAGGAAAAAAATATTAAGCTAGAACCTATCTCTGAATACCTGAGATCTTAGTAAATAAATTTTGAGTGTAAAATAAAAATTACCACAAAAAATTGAAGGGAAACAAAGAAAGAAACCTGAATATAAGGATCCTCATAAAGAACACCACTATCCTTCAAGCACAAAGCATGAAATCTTTCTGCAATATTTCCAATTGGCTGCACAAATGAAGCGTGCAATTTGTTATATTCCCATGCATAGAAGTTATGATAGGTAAGAATATCTTTCTGATGTTCATGGAGCATGGAGTCTAGCAGAAAAGAGATGTGCTACAGTCTATAATAAAATTCTATTAATTCAAACAGAGAAAAACTTACGATATAGAGCTTAACTTGGATTATCCTGATACCCCATTAAATTTTTTAAAAAGAAGCGGTATGAAGATATGTAATTTGAACGAAAGTAGCTTCCAGAACAAGAACTTCTGTAATATCATTACATTGACGCATTGCATGAAACAAAAAGACTCCACATGTGTTGGTACTGAAGCAACGAAAGTACCTGCACAGAGTTTGCCTGCTCTCCTGCAGGTACTATGGCCGTGGCTTCAATTGCAGTACCTTCCAATCCTGAATTTGTGTTTGGCTGAGACTGGACACTGCTACTGGGAGGACCTTCAATAGCTAATGGACCCAAGATATCACTAAGGAGATCTGCAGTAGGAGGTTCAGAATCTACATTACTTGATGTCCCATTTTCCAGGGATAATTGTTGACCTGCTGAATCATGGTCCTGTTTAAAAAAAGATGAGTAAGCATCAACCTAAAGAGCAATAGGCATAAACATTTTCAATGTTCAAAAGACGATACCCTCGATCATTCTCGTGTTAATAGAAATGATACAGTAAAAATTTATACAAAAGGGGATGGTGGAGGCAGGTACAAACCACAGTACTGCTCATGCTGGGCATCTTCACAAGACCAAGTTGGTTTACAGGCAGAGTTCCATTTGCAGTATGTGGGTCAGTTACAACCAACGCATTTGATGTTTGAGCTTGCTGCTGGGCTCGCAATTTTATGGCACTTTGTTCCGCAGAATCAAGTTCAGTATCTTCAGCTTTTTTTATCAATGCAGACTGAATTTGAAGAAGAGTAATATTCCATGAGTGTTACCATTGATGGTTGATCAAGAATAATCTCAACCAGACTACCTCTGAATTAAAATTTCCAAAATACCTGTCGTTCAGGGAATTTAGGCATTTCAGCTAATATGTCCATCAGAGCTTCACCTTTACTGCTCAATGTAAGATATTCAACAGCTCTTTGCTGTATCTCAACATCAATGCAACTCCCGTATCTAAAAACATTAGTAGATGAGTTAGAAGAATCAATGACATCATGACACTGTAGAACAATTTATTATAAATTAATTGCAAATACAAGCCTCACTTGTTAAATATTGCCCATATCTGATTCTGAAGTTCTGGGTCTGGTGGTTGAGTGTGCATAAGAATTTTCGCATACGTTGAAAGAAGAATAGGAATAGATGGAATCCTGAAAATAAAGCATGCCTGTTAAGAGATCAAAGCTAAATGGAGCACAACTATACATGAATTGTGAGGTATTCATTAAATCTACTAACGATATAGAAGGAAGTTTCTCATGTATTATGCCAAATAATTCCTTCGGACTACACCCAGGTCTTCTAGCCAGAAGGTGTCCAAATTCTCCAATGATATACGCACTGACCTGTTCCAGTACATGAAAATGAGAGAACATTCAATATTATTTTACAAAAATCTAACCTCTTGCTGTGTCAGGCATGTGATTAAATAAATAACACAGGATTTGATAAAAATGATAATGAATCAAATCAAAATAAGATAAAACACACATTCACAGAAAAAAAAATATTCGGGCCCATTTGGATAGGCTTTTGGACAGTTTTTAGAAAAGGACTTCTGAAGAAGAGCTTATGGAAAAAATAATTCTGAATAAATGAGTGTTTGGATAGTTATTATCAGAAGGATTTTTGTGATTGGTGAATTACCAGAAAGAGTATAAGATGGAAAAAAACCTAGGTCACTGCCAACAGAAGACGACGGAGATGCAGAGTGAACTGCAGCATCCTAAAGCGATGGGAACAACGGCGATGCAGAGTGAGGGAACCACTGCTACAGTTCCATTGGAGATGGCAACTTCCTCTTCTCCAAGACCACCGCTCCAGATCTGAAGGGAGGCGAGGACAGAAGTCCTGCGACTTCCCTCTTCGCAACCCACAACCAGAAGAAGACGGAGGAGCAATGACGATGAAGCCCACACAATGTTCATGATGGAGGATAGCGAATGGCGGACGATAGAAGAAGAAGATATGCCACGCAGGAAGAGAGGGGAGAGAGAGAGAGAGAAAAATGGGGGTAAAATAGTAAATGATAGTCCATAAACTCTTTTACTGTTCTAAAAATTATTCTTAGTAGCTTATTCAAAATTATGGTTTTAAATCATGGTTTAGTCCATAAGCCCTTTTGGATAAATATGATTGTTTTAAAATTTTTCCAAACTAAAGTTTGGGCTAGAAGCTTTTTTATAACCTAGATTTGGGGCTTACCCAAATAGGGCCTTCATCACATATAATTGATTCCAAAAGTTTAACCTCATTTTTCCCTATTACAAACTTCTATCTTTTTAATCCTCAACTCTCCAGCACTAAACTCCTGCTTTAAGCAGTCTTAATCCTAGAAATTTTTTAAATTAATTACAAAGGAAATTCTTCAAAAGGAGATATGGATAGACATGCCATATTTCCAATAAGATGTCATAGCAAGTGCGCTTAAATAAAATTTCAATAACCGCAAGGCTGACTGACTGACTGACCGAGACCAAACCACAGAACCTAAAGTGAAACTTTCTTTGCTGTCTATGATCAAATGAGACTCTTCTATCAATGCTCTGAGGTTTTTTCCCTGAAACAATATAGCATCAGACTATAGTGTAAGCACACCCCCACCCCACTCCACACACCCCAGCCTCCAGGGAAGGGGGGATCTCCCATGATTAGTGTCACATTCTGGGCAGATAATTGAAACAACAAAAAGAAAAACTGTTTTCTCATACTGTCATCCTCATGAAACCATCTATGTAAATATGCTCTAATAAATATAGAAGCTTCGCATGCTACAGTTTAGAAATCATAATAATTAGTGAGTGTTTGCAGATAGATCTTATTTGGGCAGCCTGTTATGGAATGGGAGTCAACAAACCTTAACCATTGTCTCATGTATGGCTGGTTTGTCAAGATACTCTCGAGCTTTTGCTGCAGCATAAGGCTAATCAAACACATAAAAGTCCCAGTGAATGATATGTCAACTGCGAAGCAGAAATATAATAGCAACACACTGCAAGATCACCTGTAGGTCCTCATTGTTTGTGACAAATTGCACCACACGAAACCAGATGTCATCACTAACAAAATCTCCAGCTTTGTCAATCAATTGAAGAATGACATCAACATACCTTTAGAAAAGAGACAGAATGACATCAATATCCATGACTCTGAATGAGTCCACTTTAGCTGACTTTTACTAATACATCAATACTGGTCCATGCACAAATTTTGCATAGACAAAATTTCGACACTCGGTTTTAGAAAATGTTAAACACCAACATCTTCAAGTTCAGGTCTTCAAAAGGGACACAAATTGGTTCCAGTAATCTCTAAATTGGCCATATTTTTTTCTATAATTTGAAAAGAATCCTGATTTCTACATTTGATTGGCTACCAAAAGTTTTTAAATGTTATTCCAAGATAATTGTTTTTCCCAAGAAATTTAGTTTAACAGAGGAATTCTCAGCGTCCTCCAAAACAACGCAAGAGTAAACATGTTACAAAGAAAACAAAACGGCACTTCAAAACAAATCACAAAGTCCCACTGGAAATATTTCATTACCATGAAAGATCTGGAGCAAACTTCTCAGCAAGAATGGCAGCTTTAAGTGACAATTCCTCTCTCATTGCAAATTCAGCTGTGCTGAGATACTGCAACATAGTTGAAAATTTAAAACCAATCATTTTGTGATTTACATGTAATCAACGGGTTCATCATTTCTCTCTCTAAATGATGGGTGGAGGGATTACAAGATTCCCAAAATATCATGAACCTCACTGGACATAGATTCATACCTGCAAAAGTTCTTCAACTATATCCTTTGCATTTGAAACATCACACATGCCATAAAGTAAATCAAGAGCACGCCGCCGAATACTGAGCATAAATTAGAAATAATAGAGTTAAAAAAATTATATTTAGAACAAGGAATTAACTCAGTAAACAGTGAAAATTAGTAACAGTAATTGAAAAGATCACAGAGCCTTCTGTATGGACAACTGAATTAAATAGTCCAAGGAATGGTAAGAAAATGCCGTCAAAATTTTATCGTTATTACTACAATTTACATATGTATGAAATAAATTACCAAAAGAATCAATGAGAACCGGATTTGTCAAGCATATTTATTACTAGCATATGTAAAGGGCTAATGTCTTCAGAAAATAGGAGAGATCACATGTAACCTGATATCTGGATCTTTCAATGAGGTAATAATCTGAGCTTGATGCCTTTTTATGATATCTTGCACATCTGTAACCATCAACATTCTTGTCATATTCTCCTGCACCAGAATATTATGTGTTCATGAATTCTGATATTGCATTCTGGCAGTCAGTTTCGTTTCCTGAACTATGACCATATACCCACCTCCAAAAATAAGCAAAGAAAGGAAACAACTCAAGAAAGAAACGGTAATGAGTATAAAGCAAGAGGTCTCCACAACTTACCAAGCCAAGATATCTAATGTTTGGCTCCCGGACAGCAATAAATTTTCCAAGAAGAGCCACACATTGAGACATCATCTCTTTCTCAGCATCAAGATGCATCACCTGAGGCATCAGTGTAGTAAACAATAATCTGCCACGTTAAGAGTAGTAGTAATTGTAGGGATGCAGTACCATTAAGTGCACTGTACACCCACCCTACATGCACATGCAATCATGCTAAATTTTGCAGGCAATCATCCTTTTGATGGACTCTCTGACACATAGTCATTAAGTGCCATTTGCATGAATTGTGCATGCATCAACTCAATAAGCCATATTGTACTATTCGTGAACATGTTTATAATAGCATTGCAGCCATCATGAAACTTATACAAATCAAAAGAACTTGTAAATATAAATCATCATCTAGACAGGAAATGGCCTTAAAAGCAAGAAAGCACAGCAGTTAGTCTGGGCCTAATATGCTAGAATTTATGCCATTTTGGCCAACAAATTGAAAAAGAAAGGATCAAGATTCATACATAGTGCCAATTATAATGAGATCGTCAAGTAAGATTAACTTGTATTTGGCATTTTCAAAATAGAGTAACACAATTCCAACATACCAGAGCAAGTGCTTCAAAAAGAACAGCATGGGATGCATTGTTTTTGTTCACATTTTTCACAACATCTGTGCCCATCAGTATCCTTTGTAAGACCTGAAACAGTTGATTCAAGGCTCAGTAAGATTCATAAATTAAAAAAAAAATTGATATATTATTGAGATATGACATACCTCAAACAAAGATCTCCTTGTATTTGGATCTTCAATGGTAGGAAAATACTGAAGTGCTCTCATTGTTTTTACCTATATGAAGAAAATGTATAAACATTCAGGTGGACTAACTAGTCAAGATTACACTAACAAATGGCATAAAGCTAATCACTCTCAATTGATAAACTACTTCCTCATATTTTCATATCTTAGCAGAAAAAGGTATGTGATTTTCAGTGAACATGTATTACCAAACAAGATTTGGTTTCAGTTTATTGTATCAAGAAATCCCATACATCAAAAGAAATTTTCCCCCATCATTATGCCATGCCAATTTTTGTAAATGTACGACATCTAAGCTTATTTTCTATTTTGTATAGATTGAACCGCAAACCAATACAAAATTCAATAAGCATGATTTTTAAGGAACAATATGGGTAGAATATGCCAACTTAACTATGCTTTTATTCTCATAAATTACAATGGAAAAAGAAAAAATTCACACAATAGAGAAGTTTACAAACCTGAAGCCAGGGAGATGGGATACCATAGTAAGTATATTCTTGCGGAACATCCTGGTTCCTAGCAAGACGCTCTAGAACTTTGACACACTTTGGAAGACAACTCCAATATGCTTCATGGTTGTTAGATACTAATGCAACAAGAAGGCTCATAGAAGATGTCAAAACTCCAAGATCTCGTTCATCCATAAGTTGTGCCATCCGATCCGCCCTTAAATATAAATCAAAAGGAACTAATAAGAAACATTTGACGGTAAGTATCAATGAAGAAACACCTAGTACCAGAAAAGTGGGATTCTAATTTACCATCCATCTACATTGACAACATCTGGATTTTTCCTATACAAGCGTAGTAAACACAAAGCAGCTTTTTTTCTCACAAGCGGTCTGCAGCTGCTAGATATCTAGATCAGAGAATAAAGTCAACATCAATCATTTTCAAATCCTGTCGCTCAATAATTCTTTGTTTCTTACCAGCAACTTCTGTACATCAGGTGCTAAGGACTCGGCAAACTCTCTTCCACCTATATTCCCAACCTACATAATAATAGAATATGTAACATGGTGGCAGCAACTCAGGTTGAAAAGGTAATAGCTATAAATGTATAGTAGAAACCTTCGTATGATATCAATGAAAAGAAAAGAATCCAAGAAATCCGGTTTGCATAAAATATTGAAATAAGCACTACAACTTATATGTCATGGGGCTGGATGGAAGCTTGGAAAGTAAGGGAACAAACGCAAAGTTATGAGATCAAAAAATGCTCTGGCATGAAAAAAAAGAAAGAACAACAAAATTTAGAAGCTTGTCATTGCCTGTAAAACGAATGCATTTCATGTTCAGGCATGTAAAAGTACATACACCAACATGCATCAAGAAAGACTGGTAACAAGCAAAAAGCAAAGTTCTCCCCCGAGGGCTAAAGTTTTGTCTAGGTCCTCTTCATCAGTACATTATATAAGATTCCCAGAGAAACACTAACAACATAGTTGAATGATGTAATACAAATAAGAGAGCAAGAATTAAAAAAAGCTCAACATTTTTCCATCACCATACCATAGTCAATGCGAGGCACTGGAAAGTTTCATTGCGACCAATAATATCATTGCGCACAGTATTTATTGCTAGTCTCAAAAAGTCATGGTTCTCGTTGAGTAAAGACGATGTCACAATGTACCCAACCTGCAGTAATTATAGCAAAATTAGACTTGGCTTCTTTAGCCCCATATATTTCCCCTGCTAGGAGAACATGCACATGAACTTAAACGAACCCTCAGAAAACTAGAAGTATAAATCATAAAATATAGCAACAGACCACTATAGAAAAATTTCATAAAAGGAAAGTATTACCTGCTTTTCTGGATATTTTGGAGCAGATATTAGAGAAACGGCTTCCATATGACCAAATTCCACATCATACCCAAGCATATATATGTATAGCATTTTCCAAACATATTTCTTCTTTTCATACGGTGTCAAAACCTGAAGAAAGAACAAAAGGTATAAATTAAGCATTCATCCATAGCTAAGACTTCAAGTTGTTTCGTTTAACAACAAGCAACAACAGAAGATAGGTAACAAAGGCAGACTTGTACCAAGGCAAAAAAAAAAAAGTAACAAGAAGAAGATAGAGAAAAGGAAACAAATACATTAAATAATGCTAAAAAAATCTTCGATCCTCAGCTAATAGTTTCCAAAGCCAAAACACATGATTCCCCCAAGCCCAGGAAAATGGTAAAATGATGGGAATAGAGAGATAGAAGAAAAATATCCATCCTTTAAAAGACATATTGGAGCAAAAATGGTATAGAAAAGATAAGCAGACGTCTAAGACCAACTTAGTGACTAAAGATTTACAATGGCAACTACAAAAAGATAAGAGTAATGTCTGATCATGGATAAAAAAGGACGCAAATTGATTATCTCCATCAATCCTTTTCCACTGTATGCAAATATATGTATCAGTCACTAAGAACCCTAACATTTCTCATCTCAATCAATCATCTTCATTTATGGGAGAACATGTATGTGTCAATAGGTCATTCAGACACCTCTCTCATGTGCTTCAAAATCCATCATACCAGTAAAGTCAAATATGACTGATAAGGATGACAAGCTCATAAAACTAAGGACCAGATGGGATGGACAAATGTAAATAATTTGGATCTTCTGCATTTCATCCCTAACTACACAACATAAATTTGGAGAAACAAAGAGAGGAAAGTTAAAAAGATCTACCCACTCCTCTCTTCCCCTTTTAGTTTCTCTTGTATGGAATCCCCTTAATTACTGTAGGGGATCCAATTCTAGAGTAAATTGCAACAAAATTCAGTCCATCCAAGTTAGAGGTTGCATAACAGTATTCATCATCAAACATTTAGGCCAAAGTGACTTTTCAAGCTGAACGCCCAAAAATTATATACAAACTTAAACCCCATATAAGGCAATCTAAGCATCTCAATGCCAAGTCCCTAGTGTAGAATACAGTTTTAACCTACATTTGAGTTTACCAGTGTGCTAGAGAGTAAAGACAACCTAAATGGCTACTACGGCAATAGAATTAACATCATTCTATACCATTAATTAAAGTAAAACGCAAAACCCAAGAAACTTCCTATCTATAGTTGCAATATATTTATTATTTAACTTACCGATTCTGCTCAGCTTACACAACACTGACCATATAGTCCCAATGAAATCAAATTCGCAGTTCAGAAGAAACAAAATATCCTTAAATTAATTTAATTGAATTAAATTACATTCTTGCTATCAGTCTATGCTAGCAATAGTTCTCTAATAAAGCAAAACGTATGAACCCCATATCCGAATATATTGATGGAAACTCAAACATCAAAAGGTGATTACTAACAACAACAACAACAAACCTTATCCCACTAAGTGGCATAGGCTACACAAAAGGTGATTACCAAGAGTATCATAATGGCATCCCCAGCTAGAGGGCCACAAGAAGTCGAAATAATGGAACAGTGCAGTCAAGCAAGGGATAGAACTATAAAACATTTACATAAAGCTAGAATTTTAGCTCAAAATGATACGTTGCTGATCTGGCCAGTCCGAAGACTCCTTGCTAGACAGGTTTCAGGTTAGCATGACTGCCTTCAGGGCTTGATTGGGAGTTTTGAACAGAGAAGAATTGGGGAGACAACCCACTCCATTCACTCAACTTCTAACCAAAAAAAAGGGTAGTATCACAATTTCATCTATTTGAATATTACCGTGTCACTAATGGGTTTGGGCATGTTTACGGGATAAATTCCCAATATCCTCGTATGATGACTTTTTCCCAAAAGACAAATATAGAAAGATATAGACAAATAGTGCAGTTTAAAGATAGAAATTTGAAATAATAGAAAAACAAGGAAAAAAATGCAAACCATGCAATTTGGAGTGGTTTGAAAATTGAAGTGTGGGACAGGTTACAATTGTTTCCAAACAGCCGAAACAAACATAAACTCGATACCTTTTAAACAATTAATAATCAATGGTAAATGGTTAATAATTAAAGGATCACACCTCATCCCACATCACTTGTGGACCATCCTACCAGTCAAGCCATAATTTTTCATATAGTAAATAAAACACACTTCATGTGAATATCAGGAACCAGTAGGCATTTCTTCAAGTTATAGTTATTTCAGCAATGGTCATATTCAACTATTTATAACATAATCTTGAATGCATTAACTTAGTCTATGTCAATTTTGACTGTTGAACAACAAGAGACACGATCATAATGCTATTAATCCGTCCAAGCTTTTCTAGGCTTCTAGGTCCTCGGAGTGATATGCTATCAGCCATAAAAGACAATGCAAAATAAACTTGAAAGCTAAATAACCAGAACTCAACATCAATTTTGAAAACAAGCAGAAGGTCCTAACCCGCAATACTTATGACAGTTCAGTTTTCTAATTTGAACTATGCTAGTCAATATAAGACATAGAAGCGAAGGAACTTTTAGCTCCAATTAGCGCCAACCATGAATGCGGAAAAAATTGAAAATTCGAAATTCCTTATACTGTTACTCTTTCACGGAAATCAAAACCAAAATGAAATATCAACTCCCAATTTAAGCAAACAAACTAGAATGATTAAAGAGACTAACTTTGCAACATTACAGAGGGATGCTCGCTGGTAAGAAACAGCCCAAAAACGTGTAAACGCAGGTTAAACCCTAACCTTATCGTTTTTGAAGCGGGTTCGGATGTTTCCCAGCTCCTTGTCGACCCGGAGCCTTTCCTGCTCTTTGTTCTGACAATTGCGGATATCACTTATAAAGACGGAGAGACCTCTCATCCCCGACAACGCCATCTCCGTTTAGATCCAGCCGGAGAGAGCAACCCTCTGCGGCTGTGAAATTTCAGATCACAGGCACAGATGAGCTGGGAAATGGATCAGAGATAATGGCAAATTGCGTGAATCTTGGAGAAGATCAGCTCTATTTCAACAACGGGAATTCACAAAGAGATTTCAGTTAGAGAGAGAACGCAGGCAATGCTTGATCTAGAGCGAGAAATAGTTCAGAAGGAGGGAGAAGGTGGACTGAAGAAAAATTGAAAAAGCCGTCGGACAGTGCTGGGACGACCTTTATTTACCATTACCAATTTCCATCGTTCCATTTTCCGCCTAATACTGTTGAAATCATATTCTCATCTCTCTCTTTTTTTATTTCATTTAAATTAATACCATTCCTACATTTTTTCTGTTAAAAACTAACATGTTGGATAACACAGATTCATTTAAATTATTCTTTTGTATTATATTATTTAAATTTATTTATTTCTTCCTTTTATTTATGAGCTTTTTTTTTTAATTTTCTTATGCCAACCCTAAATCTTCAAGTTCAAGGGTATCTTATCTGGTCAACTTCGAATTATTACCCCTTTTCCAGCCAGATTGCCATACAATAGTTCCAGTTAATAAACTAAAGAGAGACCGGGGGAAGGGGGGGGGGGGGGGGGAGCGACAGTTTGAAACGATTAATCAACTGTTCTTATCTCAGATTCTAATTGTTAGTATAAATCTTAATTAAAAATTAATATTAATTTTAAATATAAAATATACTTTTTATATTTATTAATTTTTTTAAAATTATCTTTATTAATAGTTTCTCGATAATAATTAAGAAAAAGAAGAAAAAATTAAATTAAATAAAATAATTGAGGTATTTTAAAAATATAACATATTAATTAATTTAATTAATTTTTTAATATAATTAAATTCGTTAAATATATCATGTCAAGAAAATATTAAGAGTGGATGAATGAATTGATTTTAAAATTATTATTTTGATTTTTAAAACATTTTTAGTTAAAATAATTTTTTGTTGATTGTGTGTTTGTAATCACATTTTCACGTTTTGTAATAGAAAACTTCTCTCATATATTTATTTCTTACGGCTCAGAATAACACAAAATAAACTAATTCAAATGCATCAAATCACAAAGACAGTGACAATCACCATTATTTTGTTAGTTTGAATGTATTATATCACATTGATAAATAAATATTCCGCTGCCCCCTGATTCAAACACAAACGGATACTATTGTGCTAATTGTCTAGACACGGTGTATTTGCTACTTCCTTGAGCAAGTTTGAAAGCGAACAAAACACAACTCCAATACAGCGGAAATAACCTGTTATCCATTACCATAGTCCGTGGGTTCAACAGATAAAAGTATAAGATATATGACTATTTAGAATATATTCAATCCCTAGAAAATACTATTTTGTTATGGTTTCAATCGCGGCGCTTGAAAGAACATCTTAACTCTTAGATACATAGGTTAAGGAAGACTTTGTCCTGCCTTTAAATTGTAGGTGAGTTTAACCCCTTTCTAAAAATTCTTATACCAAAAAAAAAAAACTTGTTATCCAGATTGTTTTGTTCTGAAGCTTATTCTTTCCCCTTCCCATCTTAGGTTCTTAATCTTAAGAATTGCCGCATCATTCATATAGAATTTTATAGACACATGTTTAAAATGAGAACTCAATCCAAAAGGTACCATGTTGGATAGAAAATCCTTTAAATTTACAGAACATATTTTACTTGTAAAGCTTTTTAATATGGGACTTATAGCAATATATCTAATAGTGACTCACTCTACGACACTTCCCTCAGCTTATGGGATTAGCTCTTTCCATAAACATCAACTTTTAAAGAACTCTTGAACTTAGAAACCGATCTTATGAAACTTTTTAATATGAGACTCACAACGTAGAACTTTAGACAAAATGATTGGCACATTTTTTTTTTGGTATCTCTTTATATACGTATGAAGAAATTGCCACCTTCTGTGTCCAAAAATAAAAATTGTAACCTTGAGTATTTCGCAAAGGACTAGGTTCTCGGGAAGGTCCATTCATTTTGTGCGTGAAGTCTGATCAATGAGATAAATTTTGTTTACAGAGTCTTCATTGTTGGTTAAAGGACGATGGTTGTTCAGGGGAGAATTAATGGCAGCATTGAAACCAGTTACCTACTAGTTCAAAGATATTGACAATGCAAGGACAGAAGAAGACTTCAAAGAGCTTCATTATCTACTTTTAATATCTGATACAATTTGTTCTCTAACACGACATGTTATTGCAGACCAAAAGAAAAGAGAGAATGCTACCAGAGAAGGTAAATGTCCTACACTAATAATAATAATGACAGCAATGAAGACCAACGCTCAAAACAAATATTATTATGCAAACTTGGCTGGCAGATTTGAGGAAACAACTTCAAAACTCAAAGGAAGCTTTAGGAAGCATATACTTCATTTGGGTCAAGAATTGCGGTAAATAAGCGTGTATGGTTATTGCACCCCACTCCATTTGGCCCAGTCTACGAACTGCATACCACCGTATATGTTGTTGCCAAATCGCACGCATACCGTGAACATCATAGCGACGAGTGGAAGCTTCTTTGCCACAGGAGAAGCTTCCACAAGGCCTTCCAGTCCATTCACAATTTGATATCGAGTGTTAGATGACACGGCAAGGAACACACCTGATTGACAACAGAAACGGATTAACCAGATTTAAGAACATGGCACTAACTCCTATAACTGTGACATCACATCAGCTACACAACTAAGAGCTCCACAATGAATTCAAATTATAACAATACTCAAACATATACAAGATGTTGACTGAAAGACAAAATCTGAGATAACACAGTAACACATACCCCAGAGAGCAGCACTTTGAACAAGAGGAGGCACAGGTATGTCCTCTTCAGATTTCTTAAACTTCCTGTTTTATTTAAAACAAAGGCACTTATCAAACAGGAATAAATTTACATAAGGTTGAAATTGAAATTTCCTCCCCTGTTAAGTCCAGTTCTAAATTAAAACTTGAAGACATTTTGTCATTCAAATCCATAAGAGTTCAAACTACAATTACCATGTAATTTGCAAATGGTTGAGTCAGTAAGACAGATAATTACAGGATTCAGTCACACAGGTAGAAATTTACCTTTTGGCATTCATTATCATATTTGCAATTCCTTGACCAACTAGGCCACATCCAAACCCAACTGATCCATACAATGCACCCTGAGCACAGAATTGAAAAGGCATTCACAATTTTATAATCATTTATATGTCTATATATAACATAAAATTCATAGGAAGCCACACTATTCATGAAACATGAACAATGCAGCTCACCTCAAACTTTGTGCAAAGCACAAGACCCATATTCTAGTTGAAGTATATAGTAGAGTTAGTTGACTTTTTTTTATAAATTAAAGAAACTAAATAAATTATTTAATTATAATTAGTTAACTAATTTTGTTAGATTAAGGAGCATAAAATAAGAATTTGTCTAGGGTTAAATTTAGTCATAATTAACAGATTTATTTAGCTTACTTAATCTACCAAAAACAATCAACTATCTCTCATATTGAGCATCCAAGGGAGTACCTCATTAAAGCTCTTTTGTTATGATCAACAATCTCACACAAAATTAAATAGTTCTTTTGTTACTTAAGCTACCGGATGTGGTACCTTATAAAAGTATGTTGCAATGCGTTGCATCACTGAGAACTTGCAGCCTGGCCTTTCAGCTTCAAAAACACTGCATGTGAGAGGTAATTGAGCATCTTAAATTTAAAAGGATCTCGACAACAATATAAAAGTTTGTAATTATTGTGAAGCAAACCAACAATCACCCTACCGAATGCATCATCAACAGAGGAAAGAAATGCATCCTTATAGGGTCCTCAGAAATATTCTTCACTATTACTTTAACGCAAGGAGCCTCAGTTAAAGGCTCAAATTACTAACTTGCCACAGCTTCCATAATATGTACAAAAGAATAAATGAATCACTAACCTGCTAGGAAGGGCAGCGCAAGCATGTTGAATGCGTCCAAGCAAACCTCTGGACGTTGATGGCGTCCCAAGTCGAGCATAGGGTGCTAACATGCCAACTAAAGCAATGTCAACAACCACCCCAACCAGTAGATCGGCCGCATACAACTCAAATTCTGCCCAAAAATCCTTGCCTCTTTTCTGAACTTCGGCAAATGTTGCGCAACAAGAATCTATACCAATCTGCATATGGCAAATAAAAAATAATATGCTTTGCGTGTTTAACATTGAGTATATCTTCTTCCAGAATGCCACAACGATTTCTTCAGATAACGTCCTCTAAGTTGTGGGAAACAAACCTCTGTTCCAACTTTAAATAGAAAAGAAGGATCAGCTAGCATTCGGTTTCGAAGCATAGAACAATGCTTCATCAAAAAACCCAGTGGCCAAACCAAACCCTGCAATATGAAAGCCAAAATGATCGTGTAAGATGGTCAATGATTAACCCTCCCTCTTTGATACAAGCAAGCTGGAGCCTATACAGAAGAAATCCACATGGGGAAAAACCCAAAAGTAAACTTCAGCTTCATCAACTAGAGAGAATAAAAAAAGATCAAGAATTGACCTGTAACTCCAAGTAACGAAGAAGGAACATTTCCCGAATTCCTGTTGTCTTCGCTGCCTCCGCTATATCCAAAGGCAGCTTCACGCCCCGATCTTCTGCGACTTTCATAACATCCACAAACTTCAATAACGGCCCGAACTCTTCCTCATTTTCATCTCTACCACCGTCCTCATTACCGCCGCCGCCGCCAGTCCCCCCACTACCGTCACCAGAACCACCTCTATCCCCACCATGCCGATCAATTAAGGGTTCAGAGCCATTATCAAATTTGGACTCATCCAACCCAGTGATGGTCTTCGTCACGGCTTCTGATCCGACACATCGAATGCTGAAACCGCGTCTTTTGTCAGGTGAATTAATATAAAGAAATGAGGGCATGTGGCTCCTTTGACCCAAGTTTGTGATATTCAAACAACCACAGCTTTTGATTTCAAATGGAAGTTTGAAAGCATGTTGCCCAGCGTAAGCGCAGGCTTTTGAAAAGTTGTGGATGTTTGAGATATTGATGGTGGATGAACAAAACGCCATGTTTGTTACAGTGTTAATATGGCCGGAGTTTCGACAAATGACTATGATATCGGAGCTGAGATACACAAGTACCAAAAACGGCTGAGAGGGGGGATCGAAGTGGGAAGCCGAGACGGCGGGAGCTCTGCTTCGGGGTAGCCGCTCCTGTAATAAAAATTTTATATTTTTCAGTCACAGGTTAGGTTTTTTTTCCTCCAACGAAAATGGATCCAGAGACAAGGCAATTTATTGATTTAAAACATATACATATATCTTAAAAACATTTTTAAAAAATACATTCAAAATAAGAAGAAAAAGACTAAAAAGGCCATCCAAATTTAAAAAAAATAAAAAGAACATTTAAATTTTAAACATAAGTTACAATCTACACTTTTAAAATTAAAAAAGAAGACGACAAAATTATCATTCTTCTTTTCTCTCTCTCTATCTCCCTTCTTTCCATCCATCGTTCATCTTCTCTCTTATTTGTCTCTATCTAGTATTGATTTGTATATCAGAGTTTTTGACATCACTATTGTAGATCCGTCTTTAAAATAGAGAGAGTGTGGCTATTCGAAGAAAGGGAATGAGGGAATTAAAGCTCTAAGGTCATTGACGAAGATGATTGAAAAGTAGCGTGGGCCTCTGTTTTGCTTCTATTTCTAGTTCTGTGTCTCACGTCAACTCTATTTTGCTTTTGTGCCTGGTCTCCCTTGTGTTCAGCTTCTATTTTTGTTTTTATAATTAAAATTATTGCTCAATGGTAAATCTTATTAGAATAGTAGTGAATAATTAAAGTAACACTTCTAACTCAATTATTATTAAGAATAATAAATATTTTAATAAAAATAGTTAAAATAATTATCTAAATAATAAATTTTATTGTAAAAGTAATAAATTACCAAATTAATTATTTATAATTTAATTATTATTTAGAGTAATAAATATCTTAGTAAAAGTGGTCAAAATCATTACTCAAGTGGTAAATCCTATGACAGGAATAGTAAATGATCAAAGCAATTACTTGCAACTTAATTATTACCGAAAGTAGTAAATGTCTTAGCGAAAGTAATCAAAATCATTGCTCAAGTGATAAATCTCATTACAAGAGTAGTAAATTATCAAAATAATTATTTGCAATTCAATTGTTACTTAGAGTAATAAATATCTTAGCAAAAGTAATCAAAATTATTGTTCAAGTGGTAAATTCCATGACATGAGTAGTAAATAATTAAAGCAATTACTTTTAACTCAATTGTTAATGAGAGTAGTAAATATCTTAACGAAAGTGATCAAAATTATTGCTTAAGTGATAAATCTCATTGCAGAAGTAGTAAATTACCAAAACAATTATTTGCAATTCAATTGTTACTTAAAATAATAAATATCTTAGTGAAAATTGTCAAAATCATTACTCAAGTAGTAAATCTTATGACAAGAGTAGTAAATGACTAAAACAATTACTTACAACTCAATTATTACTGATAGTAGTAAATATTTTAGCGAAAGTGATCAAAATTATTGTTTAATTTGTAAATACTATTACAAGAGTAGTAAATAGCTAAAATAATTAATTGCAACTCAATTATTATTGAGAATAGTAGATATCTTAATAAAAATAGTCAAAATTATTACTCAAGTCCTAAATCTTATTATAGGAGTAGTAAATGACCAAGTAGCAATTTTATATTTTTTTTTCAAATTTTAAAAAGATAATTGAAACTTATATATAATCTATCATTCTTAAAATATATATACTCTTTTTATTCTTTTAAATTTTAGATTGTCTTTTCGTGTCTTTTTCCCTTAAAAATATTAAAATATTATTTATGTATAGCTTAAAATTTAAAAATATTATTCCCAATTTACCCTCAGTTATTAAAGAGAAAAAATAAATACTACTTTTTCTTTTTTCAATTAAAAGAGCATACACAAGTGATATGAGATTACATGGGGAATCAAATTTATAAGCTACCACTTATAGATCAGGGCGGCTTTCAATATTCCATTAAGATATTACCCTTTTTTAAGCATAACTGGATAGCAAGTAGAAGTGATAATACGGATTAATTCATTAGATATCTGGATAGCAAGCAGAAGTGATAATACGGATCAATTTATTAGATGTAGATTAGTCTGCCTCGGGTTAACTTAAAAATCGGCCTATTTCTAAGAGGATTAATATTATATCAATTTGAGCCCGTCATGGAGGGTTGGCAAATGCCAATTTTTATTTTCTTTAATTTTATATATATATCTTTTTAAAAAAATTATTTTCATATATATTTTTTTAAAATAATTTATATATATCAATATTAATTGGATTCAAAGCATGATCTGAAATTGTCAAAATATTTATTTCTTCAACATTATCACTATTCATAGATAAATCAGTCACAAGTAAAATAATAATAAAATAAAATTTATATATATAAAGAAATGATTCAATAAGATAAAGTTAGTATAAATAAAATGTATATAAATTTTAACTTGACTAAGACTCTCAAATTAATAAAACATAATATAAATAGTAAAAAATAATAAAATAAAAAAAGGGTTAACCTGCCAACCTGACGAGTTAATCCGCTACCAAACTTGTATCAAAATGAGTTACAAATTTAGCAATCTAATTTCCATAAAATGGTAGTTAGGACCCAATCTAAATTACTAACTCTAACGACAAGTCCTGTGCCATACAGGAGTAGTGGTCTAAAAAATATATGTTGTTTATTGGTTATCTCTTGTATTTAAAGAATTTTTTTCATAAATGTATTTGTAAGATTATATATTGATCTATAATTAGCATTCATAGGGATAGGTATTTTCATCTTGTTCTTTGTGCTATTACTGTTCGTAAACTTTTTCATATTCTATTATTGTATATGAATTCAAAATATATATTTTCATATTTTATTTCAAAAACTATCATAGTCTATAACATGATTACTAAGATATCACAAAAAAAGGAATTTAAACAAACAACATATGGATATTGGAAATGTAAGGATTAATCACAACTATCCACCATACTTCATTCTGGAAAAAGGATTTGAAATATGAAAATAATACTGATTAGGATGAGAAGATTGATACAACATGGAGGGAGGAAAAATCGCCTTCAACACAAGGCATTGGAGTGAACCAAAGAAGGTTACAAATGATAAAAAAAAAACAAAAAAAAGATCTTTACATCAAAGAAGCTACAACGACAATCAAGAATAAACATATTCTTTTGAAATAAAATAAGGACAAATAGCAAAAAGAAATAGCCTAAAAAATAAGATGCCTTAGTCTATTTAGAAAACACAAAATCAAAGGTTAATAATCATAAGAATATAGAAGGAAAAAGGAAAAATCTTACCATCGTTTGAATAGAAATTAAAACCTCACCTCATTATCTATCGTGAGTGGATTCAATTGGTGAATGAATATAATATATAATTATTTAAAGTATATTTAATTTCTAAAGAGTATCTTTTTATTATAGTTTCAATTACAGTACTTGATGAATTATTCTAACTTTTGGTATTTAAATTTATATTTGAGGATAATAAACAGTTTGCCCTACCCGATATTAATATTGTTTAATAGAAAGGGAGATTTTACCCTATCTTTAAATTGTGGGTGAGCCTAACTCTTTTTTAAAATTTTTCTTAAAAAAAATACCTCACCTCAATAACAACAACATAAGAGTCAAATCTTGAAAGAAAACAAAAAATCAAAGGCAAACAAAAAATCAAAGGCAAACAAAAAATATATAAGAACACGAGAAAAGAAAAGTATTATCATACTCCAAGGGTCTACCGCTAGGCATGATCAATCATTAATAAATGATGGCAATCAAGAACAAACAAAATACCTTGGGTAGATGTCTTAGTCTGTGAAGAAAAATCTTATCCCTTGTTTGAATAGAATTTGAAACAGCACCCTACCAACAACAACGTAGGTACTAATCAAATCTCTAAAGGAAAAAAAAAATCAAAGGCTATAAAAAATCTAGGAACTTTGAAGAAAAGAAAATGGCACTCACATCATGAAGTTCTGCAAGAACCTATAGGTAGGCTTATCAATCATTGACAATCACGGATAAATATAATCCTTCAAAACAAGGACAAAAAATAGCAAAAGAAAAATAACAAGCAGAATATCTTAGGGAGATGTTGGGTTTGTGGAGAAAACACAAAATCAAAAGTAAGAATTGTAAGAACATGGAAGGAAAAATCTCACCACCATTTGAATAGAAATCGAAACCTCATCCCCTCCAATAACACGACGTGATACTGAAGAAGTTATGCAACTTGAAAGCTAAAAGGACCAAAGAATAAATAATCATCGGTGATATGAGAATAATACAATTCCTGTGAATCTTCAGGTGTCAAAATGAGAAGCTTTCAACTTTTGAATATCAAGTGATTCAACATGTTATTTCCAAAAGCCATTGAAGGTCTCATGGTTTTCTAAAGTGGCTTTTTAATATCATCTCTAACTGATAAGGTCTGCTGATTTTCTAAGGTATGGTTTTGAAACGTCTCCAACTAATAAATAAAATTTAGTTAAAATACTGCATATATAACAAAATATATTAAAAAAATATAAAAACAACAAAATCTTTATTTAAACAAAAAGAAATAGTTTCTACAAGATCTCAAAAGATATTTTTATTAAAAAAGTTGCAGATATAACAAAATGTGACATAAAAACTGAATCAATTTGAAAAAAAAAAGTGGGAGAGATAAAAAATATTAAAAAATTAAATTTAAGAAGGTTATTTGAATCTGAATATTTTTATTTAAATATTTTTAAATTGAATTAGATTAAGACTTAAACAGTTTTTTTAAGCTAACAGATTATGAAGAGGGTGGCACATTTATGTAGACCAATTGACCAATCACATTGCTACTATTAAGGCGCATTAAATTTATCATTCACATTAAATATTAACAAAATTCAAGCCAAAAAAATTAGGGGAAAAAGAAATTACATGGACCAATCAAATTGTTCCTACCCTTTACATAAGTATATTAGATTAGATAGATGTTCCATTTCATCTACTCCCTTCAAATTTTAATACGAGAATTAGTTAATTTTTTTTATAAATTAAAAAATAAAATAAATCAGTTAATTATGATTAAATTAAATATCTCAAGATAAATTTATATTATATAATTCTTAGTCTATCCAAATTAGTTAATTAATTTTTATATTAGTTATAATTAATTTATTTATTAGTTTTCCTTAATTTATTAAGAAAATAACTAATTTTTATATTAAATATATGAGGAGTAATTTAAGGGAATAAAAAAATGACAGTTAACTCATTTAATGTCATAAATTAAGAAACTTTTTTCACTTTTACCCTTATTAAAGAATATAGAGAGAAAATACAAAGAATTTGCAAGATTGGAAATGTGTGTTAATTACAAGGATAAAATTGGTAAATAAGAATTAATTATACTACAAGTTATTTATATTTTGGAAAAGCTATCCTTCTATAAGCGACTTATATTGTGGACATAAGGGAATAATAATTAAATTTTTCATATAATTTAAATCCTAAAAGTCTTTTAAATTTGATCCTTTAAACAGTTTCTAATTTCTAAGGCATTATTTTCATTTTTCAACTAAATGAGGTTAAAAACAGTTGAATGAAAATATTATTTTGTCCTGAATCAAATCTCAGAAGAGCTATTTCCTGGGTGCAAGGAACATGTGCCCACATTTTACATGACTCTGACGTGTATGATCTTGCGCTTTCTATCAGCACGTGTAATTAACCACAACCTTAATATGAAAAAGAAAACTATTAAATTAAAATATCTTTAAATGACATGTTTTTTTAACATCTTTAAAATGTTACATGGTACAATGAATCAGCCTGGCGGGAATCTTAACTAGAACATCAACTGAAAATAAAAACCAGTATTATATTCATCCACTGAATTCATATACAAATAATTGTACAAAACATCATCCATTACTACTAATCTCATGGTATATTCCTTTGCCAGCGAAAATCTTCCTGCGCCAGCTTCCCTTCTTTGGTAAATTTACATGCTTGATCCTGTGCTTTCATAATAACAGTGCCACTCATTAACGAAAAGAAGACAACGACCAAAAAATATTTTCAGAACTTGAAAAATGAAGAGTCAAGCCAAACCAAATGATGAATTCTCCAGGCGCTATCGGGAAAGTATGCTGTTCTGTAATGTTGACTCTGAAACTTTAGACGAGGGAAAGAAATGGAAAATGTTCAGCGATGTAATTTTCTTGGGAAAAAAACAATGGACTAATTGAGGAAAACATTTTCCTTCCCTTTCCCTCGTACGGATATTATTAAAATACACATCACTGCTATGCATATATATAAAGAGGGACTCTGAATTTCTATGTACCAACTAAACCAAAGAAAAACTCTTTCTGTGTCTGACTTTGGATTGATGAGAATGCGGGGCCTCCTCAATGGATGCTCTTGGTGTGGATCCATTTCGGTTAAGAGATTCCGGTTGAGCGTCCGATGGTCGTGGAATGAGCTTACACCCTATTTTCCGAGCGACCAAACGAGGAGAATTGAGGGAACTATGTGATTTGGTGACACTTTTCATTTCCTGCTTTATTTTACCAAATTCTTCTTCCAGCTCGCCGACTCTAGATCTCATTCTTTCCATATCCACCTTTAACCCTTGATTTTCACGCACTAGAGTCACCCATCCGTCCCTTTGTACAAGTTGGCCAGCCATATCACCGGGGACGGTTATATGACCAGCGGGGGCGATTTCTGCGTCCAATGCATTAAGACAGCCGGCTAGTGTCGTTCTCAACTGCAGCTGCTCAAAGAACAAGACTTGAAGAACAACTCTGAGTGGTAACCTATCATTTTGGGATGCATGGGCACAAGCATGAATGGAGAGCTTCTGGTAATCAATGATGTTACACAGTTCTTCCTTCTCTTTATCTGAAAGCCACGGATGTGCCTGCAAAATATCATAACCAATCATCAAGTCACCAAACCATGGCCATTATAGAAGCCTGTTAGTTAAAAGACAAGCCCAAGAAAAATCAAACCTTGAAATATATGTCAAGTGCCCTGTAGAGTCCATCGTGCAGTGATCTTGATAACTTGGGAAGGGCCTCTGCGAGAGAGCGTATCTTTCCTGGTTTCAAATTCACATCAGAAGCAACTTCGGCGATATAGTTATCCATCAACTTTGCAACTTTACTTAATGATTCAGATGCGGATGATGCTTGAAGGTCAGTGGAAGATGGAGAAAAGGCGGTTATACTGGATTCTGAGTTGACGAAATGGCGCACGATTCGTATGATACAGTCTGTGTTATATAATGTATCAGAGTCAGAATAAGTAGGAATCAGAAGACTATCTAGAGTTGCCAGTTCCAACTGCATCCCTATTCTCCTCTCTAAAGAATCCTTGCAAGCTTGATCAACATTCAAAATCAGAGCCACACGAAGAAGTCCCAATAAGAAACGGCAAAATGAACTTCCCTTCTTTTCAGGAAGAAGTTTCTCGACGCTCTCCAACAGAACTCTCTGGTCGACAGCAGCAGGTGTCAAGCTGAAACTTGCAACTGTTCTTGTTTTACCACCTTGTCCGCCCTGCCACCGACCCAGACCCGGTAGGTACTTTCTACAGTAATGCATTATGGCCCCTGCCAGGCCTTCGGGTCTTATACCTCTTGTTTGCATTGTCTTAATAAGTCTCTCAAACAAGCTCACACTGAAATATGAGATGTCTTCAAACCACCAGTCAGAATCCGAGCACCGAATTTTCGCACCTGTATTTATGCCATTCCACAAAATACCTCCACCAGGGCTCTGTAAACTCCCGTACATCATCATGGGCCATCCAAACAAACTCAGATCTGTACAAACCATCATAGATAGAGCATTCAAACATTTTTCAACTAAATGGAGATTTTCGGCCCTCGGTAGAACAGGCTCAGAACTTTGAAGAGCCAAAATACAATCTTTCCAGTTGTGTAATACATTTTTATGGAAGAAACTCTCCGATTTTGAGACCAAGTTTCCTTCTCCATATTCATCTGTCATTTGGAGGTAGTCTGCAGCACAGTGAACCACCAATACATTTCTGGCAGTCAAATCTATGCGAATCCCATAACAGAACTTTACCACAATTAAGAAAGTGTCGGGGCCTCCAGGGAATTCTTCCAGCACCATACTCATGGTCTTCTGATTGGTATTCTTTGACTCTTCATATTCCTGAGCAACCTTTCCACATTTTGATACAAGAGGGAACTGCAATACCATGGAAATGTCTTGAACTCTGGTATAATAGAACAACTCGTAATTTTCATAGTCAAGCTATAACAATATCTACCATAAGATTAAGATGTGTTTGGATATGTACTCCAAGTATACAGTGCATTTATGCATAAGTCAATACAAACAAACATTTTTCCATGGAACGATGCCAAATAGATCATAAACTTGTAATATACTGCCTCTGACCTTTAATACATGATCTAGCTTTTAGTGCAAATTTCACTATAAATTAGATCTTGTATTAAGGACAAGAATGAGTATCATTTACTCAACTGAGGGCAGCGCCCATCATGTAGCAGCTATTAACTTTTGTAACAGTGTATCAGTGTATCAAGTAAATTAATCATGTTTGAAGTTACCATCTTTTATTAGCGAGGTCACACACAACTCACAAATTCAGCAAAACTTTTACTTCATTGCTAATTGGAAGTTTAATACTACTTCTGATCCAATTAAAATCTACTTAACTAATTTGAGTAGATTAAGGAAACTAATTAAGTTAATTATTTGTAATGATGTCAAGTGCATCTAAATTTAAACTACCTTTAATAGAAAATTTCTTAACATGTGTAAGCATATAATAATATTGTACAGGGGAAATTATAACCTTGAGAGATAAAGTGGATTGGAGTCTTATAATTAAGATCAAAGTAGACTCATCATCTAACTCTTATATTTAGGATCAGAAGGAGTATCTATTTAGTATTGGTATTCATAAATTTGCATAATAAAGTTATACCCCACACTAGATCCAATAATATTCAAGTAAACTTAATTAGCACCTTAAAAATATCAAATAAGCTGAAAAAGAAAAACCCATCATTATGATAGATTTTTCCCTTCCTCTTCTCAGCCCAAGCTAGCATGCAGGCATTTCAATATTAAAGGACCGCCTTATCATAAAAACTTAGTTTCAGCATGGTACGTAGAAAGGCATGGTCACACAGATAAACCAGGGGTATTGAAATGATGTTAGAGAAATGCACAGTTAGTCTTGTGAAATGTGTGATCTCAGCAACTAGCACTATTCCTAGTATTAGTCTTATCCAAACCCTTTATATTAAACATGGATTCTTAATCCTACTTAAAACTAAGATATAGAAAATCCAACTGCAAAAGCACATGACAAACCCCAAAACATAACGTTAAACCAGAACTCATTGATAGTGGTGGACGAAACTTCAAAGAGAACCAGAGAAATAAGAAGGAACATCTAACACCTCAAAAGCAAGCTATTTGATCTTTCTGGCCAAGATGATAAGATGCAGGCATTTCTGGGCAGAGACAGGGGCCAATACATGAAGAACAATTAATGATACAGGAGATTACCTTATGAAGATGGAAAGTAACTTCCCCGATTGAAACAGCGATATCGCTCGGCAATCCAGCATTGCAGTACCTACCAAACACCCAAAAATCATCGCAAATCCATCATTAAACCTTGCCCGATGAGTAGAATAAGTTATCATCCTAGTAATCCCACATAATAACCAGCTCCAACAAAACCAAAATGTAATTCATGCCCTGATTCGGATTTCAGAGGATCATGCACTTAAGCACCAAGAGGCCGTGAATTTCAGGACAAAATAAAAGAAAAGAGCTATCGGGAGAAGGGAATACCAGTCGTCGCCTTCACGTCGAAACCCAGAAACCTTCCCAGACGGAGCCATGATTAAGGGAAGGAAAGCCTCTCGTTTTCCACTCAGTTACTCTACCAACCCAAGAACATTTTGTAGGGAAGGACCTGAAATTGCTGCTTTTTCAATTCGGGGGAATTTAAAAAGATAAAGGGGAAAAGGATAAACAATTGAATTATGCGAAGGCACGGAAGGAAACAGAACAAGAATGGAAGTCCCAGAGTCAAATAAGGTCGTGCAGGAACAGTGGGTCTTTACAGCTAATCAGGAACACAGAGAAGTCCTTATTAATTAAAAAACGAACTGAGTGGGAATGGCCCAGTAAAACTCCCACCTTCAATCCCAAATTCCAAATAAAGCCCCTCAGCAAAAGGAAGAAAAATAAATGCAAATATTGAATAAAAATTAGCCTGATGAACAGAAAACGAAGCACAGATCACGACACAGAAGACGGTAGAATGAAGGAAAGGTCAAATATATGATACGGGAAGAGAAGCAAGAGCAAAGTAGAAAGAGACAAGGACGAACAGAGAGGAAAGAGCGCTCAGAGAACCGTCAGGTGGCTTAAGCCGGCTTATAGAAGAACATTGTCAATGACAGAGAAATACTGTGTGGAAATCATTTTTGTCCCCTCGTCGTCATAACGCTTTCTCTTTGTTTTTATTATTTTTTCTTATCTGGTAATTTTCAAAAAATAAAGTATTCTATTAACTCATTTGGATTGTGTGTGGAACATCCTTTGCCCGCAAGGATCGTGGTCCAGCGACAACACGCGCGTTTTCACGTTTGATTAATGAAGAAGAGTGCCCTTCACGGAGGGCTTGTGGTTCCGGCCACTTGGCTCCGCTGCTCTTATCGGAGATAGAGGTCAGGGAGGCACTCTTTTTATGACTTGTGTATTAATTAATTAATGAAATTAAATACTAGAGCATGAACATATTATTATTAGATTCATTCTTTTAATTTAAATATTTAAATACTGTCATCAAATGACTTGCAATAACTCCTTTTAAATATTGGATACACTCTAGTAACTTCTAAGTTAGATTCAATATCTCTATGCTATATAGATCTCAAAATATTACCAATTAAAATTGATAAATATAAAAAAATTTAATAATTTAAATAATAGATATTGATATTAAATCTTTATAAATACAAAAAAAGTATTTAGTATAATTATTTTTAGGTATATTTGATAGGATGAAAGATTTTTTTTATAAAAGTGAAAGTTATAATGGAATTAAATTAGAAATGAGTTTTAAAAGTTTGTTTAATAGGCTAGAAATGTATATGAAATTTATGTATATTTTTTATAATTTAGGATAAAATGATTTAAAATAATTTTTATAATTTAAGAAAGGTTAAAGTTGTCTAAAAATTTTATAATTTAGGATAAAATAGTTGAAAATATTTCACTTCCACTTCTATCATTTTATTTCCTAATTTTTATTTATATAAAATTAAAATAATCTAAAATATTAAAAATAAAAATATGTTATATAGTACTAAATAAAAAAATAAAATATTCCACGTTCATTTCTATTTCTCCACTTTTATTTCCACTTTTATTATATCAAACATATCATTTAATAGAGTTTAAAAATATTTGAATATGATCTAATTAAATAAGCATATAAAAAAAAGTATTAAAAGATTGATGGAAGTATTAGCTCATATAATTGAATGTGGATGCAGTATCTATTTTGTTTTCAGTATTTTTCTTAATTTTGAAAAAAGATATATGTAATTCGGACAACTAACGATTAAGGAAAATGCAGAGATACCAACTTCACCTAATCATGCATATTTTTTTTCTCATACTTAGAAGATCAGAACCTTGATGTTTTTTCCCCTTCATGAAGTGTATTCTTAATAATTTAATTATTGAAAGGAATATTTGTATCATAAGAAATTCAAGTGGGGTTGTCTAGTCCTATGTACAAACATAATCAAAAGATTTGGTGGGTATATTTCAACATGAACACAGATTTTAAGATACCAACTTCGTCAAGAAACGAATATGCTTGCCAAGCTCTGATTTTAATTTAGTAGGAGAGACGAGGGAGTTTGGTTTGAGAGACACTGTCTTCAATTTGACTTTGCCTACCCCAAATGAGACTTTAATTAATAGCACTCCCAAATTTAAAAATAAAATAACAATAAACCTATTAAACAAAATCAATTACATAAATCGCACAATATATTATACTCTATAAAAAAATAAATTATTGATAAAGAGATCTGTTTAATAATTTTATTAAATATTTTTTTAATTTTATTTTATCTTTTTAATAGAATTATACACTTCTTAATCCGCTATTCTTATCAGCGTATTTAATGATCTATTTTGTATATATTTAAATTATCTTAGATTATTCTCTATCATTTATTCCTTAATAGATCATATTTTAACTTTTTCTTTTATATTTATTATAAATTTTAAAAAAATAAAAATAAGAAGATGTATGTAATGCGGATTTAGCTATAAGAAAAGGGTTAAGTGAAGTTAGGTTGATGATTAAGTTAAGGTGGCTGGCATATTATATAGTTGTGGCAGGCGTTGCATGGAAAAGGGAAAGAAAAATTGACATAGACGCCACCGTAATCTCTTATCTCGATACCTAAAAAAAAAAATTACAGTAGTTATTTTCTCAGGCAATGTTACTTCTCATATATAATAATGCTCCAACATGGGCTGGGTAAAAAGATGCAATTAAAGTTTTATGCCTTTCTTGCTGCTTCCTTACTTTGCTCTTGGGATCACCCATATCCGGTTGAAATTAAAGTAGAAAGATAAAAGAAATGTTGGATATTTTAATTATTATTATATTATTAAATTAGTTATCTAATTAAAATATCTCGAGTGTGACCTATTATTTAATTTAAGCCTAATCTAGGTTATACTTTTACTCAATCTATTTAGTTATTAATAATCTTGATGGGAGGTAATTAAGCGATAACATTTTATGATAGAACAACACCTGAAAATTAAGCAATAACAAACTAAGGTAGAGTAACTATTAATTGGTATTTAATTTTTTTTAATAATATTATTAAGTATCTAAACAAATTGATTAATTTAGTTTTGAGTTTGTGATACTCCTGCTAAAAAAATTATGAAAAAAAAGTTTTTAAACAGCTTTTAAAAAAGGGTTTTTAGAGAAAAAATTATAGAAAAAAATAATTTTAAATAAATGGGTGTTTGAATAGTTATTATCATAAGAATTTTTGTAATTAAAAAATTATTAGAAATGATATAATTTTATTAAAAATAATAGAGAGGAGAGAGAGTGGAGAAGAAAATAGAGAGATGATGGAAAAGAGAGAGGAGAGATTGTGTAAGAAAAAATAAGAATAAAATAATAATTAGGTATTTTATAAACTCTTTTACTATTTTAGAAATTAGTCTCTATAGCTTATCCAAAATATTAGTTTTAAACTATAGTTTAGCCCAAAAGTACTTATAGACAAATATGACTGTTTGTTTTAAAATTTTTTTAAATCAAAATTTGGGCCAAAAAATCTTTTAAAACTTAAGTTATAAAGGTTTCCAAATATATCCTAAATCAAAGCATCGTCCTAAATCAAAGCATCTTTCAGCTGCTTTCTACAGTGTATCACATTGAGATTAATGGGGTATATTGTACATTCCTCCCTTACCCTTTGCTATTTATCTTCCATCTCAACCTAAATTTTAATATGCATCCAAACAACTTCACTTTGTAAAAGTTTGAATAAAAGCATGTACAAACATAAATCACAACATTTTGACTCTAGTTTCAATTTGTAAAAATTAATTTGGGCTCAACCTAAGTTAAAGTTTTACTCAATCTATTTAGTCCTTGCTAATTTTGAGAGGAGGTAATTAAGCCACAATAAGCTAAGGTAGAGCGACATTTGAAAATTTGTAATATTATTATTATAGGGTATAGTAATGGGCATGTTGTTAACTTGTTATAGTGTGCATGTGGCTGGCGCTTCAACCATCCCAACGGAGCTTTTTGGGTAAAAAGCACGGTAGATCAATTTTTTGGTGTTTGGCATAACGTTTTTTTTTTTAAAGGGGCTTTTGTTTTCAAAAACTACTTTAAAATTAAAGTAACTATTTTTATTTTTAGTCTGCGACTTTTAAATATTTTAACTTTTTTTATATTTAAATATTTTAAAATTAAATTTCAATATATTATCTAAACACATTTTCGTGGAACCCAACTTTTGTTTATAAAAACATATACAAATGTAAATTGTATTATACTCATTGATTTTTATACAAATTTTAGTCTATAAAAAAAATAAAATTACTCTAATGAGTGCTATCCCAAGCAAGCCTATAATTTTTTTTTATATAAAAAAAATTTAAGTAGATTCGATACCGATTCCTCACTAAAGTTAAGACAGATTTCTAGAGTTTAGAGAGTATTTATAAGGAATTTACAAGATCGCCTATTAAAGGAGTACGGGATTGCCTATAAAAAAAGTCCTTACCATGATAGCTAGAATCAAACTAATTATATCTTTATAAAATATAAATATATTTTTTACTATTTATATTAATTTTCTTTAGCCAAGTAAGTCTGTAATGTTTGGTGCTGACTCTGCAGCTTTATTTACTTTCATGGCTGAAGCTTGGGCCATGAAGAAAAGGCCTGGAATAAGCTAGGAGTATGGGATGGTCTAGTGGAGGCAATAAAGGGTAAACCTTGGGCACTAACCACTCATATGGTCTATTATATTTCAAGTCTTTGTATTTTACATTTTCTTTTATAAAACATTCGTTTTGCTACTTGTTTGTTGAGGCAACCCTTGAAAGACAAAGGCATCCCCTTGGGTGCTCCTACAAATTAATGGCACAGGACCACAAGCAACTATCAAGTGATAGCTGTTAATTAATTGAGATGGACTGTTAGGAATTAGAAGACACGCAGCGGAAATAAACTTTAAAAATTTTCCATTCCTTGCCAGGATCTGCCGTATGTGTTTAAGTCAAGTGGAAAGAATCATTACCCTTAGTGTTGCTCAGCGAATTTCACAGCTTCTCTACGTGGGTGGTGATCTCTTTCTGATCGCAAGAAATCGACGGAGTGTTCCTCAGCGACCTTCACAGATTCTCTCCGCGGACGGTGGTCTCTTTCCGATCACAAGAAGTCGACGCCTCAGGTCGGCTTTCTCTACTGGTATCCACACGAACAGCGTTCCAACCACGAACGACGTGCTAGCGTCTCCTGTCCCTCCAAGGCTTTCACAAGTCTCCGTCTCTATTTCAGCAGTTTCTTGTCTGCAAACCTTTTGCAGATTCCGTTCAGCCTTTTGTGTTCTGTGTTATTTTCAAACGTAGCTCCTCCAATCAGATATAGAGGATGCTATGCGTTTTTCCACTTAACCTAATTGGATTTTGGAGTTAATCTTATATTAATTCTGAATTGATACAATATCATATATTGTATAATTTTATAAGAAACTAATTAAATAAAATAATATTAAATCCGTCCCACAGATTTAATTACCTATTTATTTAACTTTAAATAAAGATGAGACTGAGTTATATTTGATTTATTCCCATAAATCAAATTTGAGATATCCTATCAATTTAAATTTCGAATTTCAAACGTGATAGAGATTTAATTTATCCTTATAAATTAAATCTTGTAAATATCTCTTATATGAGATATCCTATCAATTTGAATTTCGAATTTCAAACGTGATAGAGATTTAATTTATCCTTATAAATTAAATCTTATAAATATCTCTTATATGAGATATCCTATCAATTTGAATTTCGAATTCAAACGTGATAGGGATTTAATTTATCCTTATAAATTAAATCTTATAAATATCTCTTATATGAGATATCCTATCAATTTGAATTTCGAATTCAAACGTGATAGGGATTTAATTTATCCTTATAAATTAAATCTCATATATCTCATATATATAATATATATATATACGAATTTATATATATACGAATAAAAATAAATATATATACATTCACCTGGATCTTTCATTGAATATGGACATGTCTTAGATTCAATGAATCTGGACATCATAGCTCGTGTTGGGCTATTTTGTGTGCGACCCTGTAGGCCCATATGAAGTTGGCAGTGGGCCATTTGCTATACTAGCCCACAAGTCGCAAGCGGTCTCTAGCAAGACATAACAACTACCCAAATCATATGAGGATCGATAAACGATGTAACCTTTTATACAACCATATCATGTCCCTTCTGTCACGCGATATTTTGGTCATGGATGAGGCATGGATAATGTCATCCTCCTATTCCCGACCGTTACTTTCTCGATCCCTGAGTAGTCTGACTATAGAAATGGAACTACCTTTCCATTACAGTATGGCCATACATTTCTCAGACTCACTCATCGAGGGGCCCAGTAATATCTCTCCACGAATGTGAGGGACAAATTCCATCTTGACCATTCACATTCCTCCGCATGAAAAACCACTAAACCCGAACATAGTCTTTATGATCACTCGGTCAAAAGTGACTTTTGACTAGGTCAAAGCTGAGCGTTTTGTCATGTAGGAATCCATGATGATCTCAGGTCAAAGGGCATATTGACATGGTTTGTATATGAGAGAAGCTTATGACGTTACCCATGCAGTTCTCTCATAGCGGGTCGGTCCAACACCCTGTACTCTTACATGTGCTTATGACTTTGATTTATATCTCTATACATCTTCAAAGTCATACTGGTCTTATTTCATCTGTGCTCCCACATAGATGATCGACCAGGGACATTTAGGATAATATCATGAATTATCCAAGGATGGTCATCATAGTAAACATGCAAATAATATGATAACTCAATTAATAAATTCATAAATCAATAATGTTCATAAGACAATGATTGGCCCCTAGGGCACGATTTCTAACAGATTTCGCATAATGACACGTATCATATGATATTACAAAAAAAAAAAAAATCAGGCCCACTTGAGATTGAATTATTACTTTATTACTCTATAAAGACCAGAATAGAAGCCTCCACTTGGAGCCATCCCTACTCAAATAATAGAGAATCCTAAGAAGAAAACATGAGATGGAATCTGGAAAATTAAAACGCTTCCAAAACAGAAAGAAAGCTTCTGAGGCACATGAAAACAAAGGAAGAAAGTAACATACAACACAAAGTCCAGCGAGGCAGTTGCAGGGTCAATTCTTGGGTATAACCACAACAATTAATTTGTGAATGGTAGGGGACCCCAAATGCGATAAAATGAGATGGTTGCATGTAATTGGTCACAAGTAGTGATCGTATCAATTTGTCAGAATATAAGAGAGATCGTCTTAATTGTACTTTAATGAAATAATTAATATATAGTTATCAGCTAAAATAAAAAAATATAAAATTACAACTAAAGTAAATTAAAAAAATAAATATATATATATATATAGAGCTAAATGAGTAGGGCAGTATACTCTGCTCAGTATCTAGTCTGGCCCGACACTTAGCCCGACCCGACCCGGCTTAAATACATTTTGAGTAATTTTTTTAGGACCGGGCCAGGGCAATTTTTTTACGGGTTAGAGCAGACAGACCGAACCATAGATATTATGAACACCCCTAGATAAAGGTTGAAGGAATGAACATGAGAGTTCATCATAAATAAGGGATACTCTTCACCTCTTAAATATATAATATATTTAATTAATTAAAATTTTTAATTAAATTAATTATTATATTATATTTTTTTAAATACCCTAATTATTTTACTTAACTCACTCTTCATTCTCTTATTTAATTATTGTTAAAAAATATTAATTAGCATAATTTTAAAAAAATAATAAATTTAAAAAATAGTCTTATATTTATGATAAAATTAATTCAATAATTACATTATTTGTTTAAAATAAGAGGAATACTATTCAATGTCAATTTTGTTTTGATATTTACTAAAGGAAGAAGCTAGCAAATATGTTCCTTAATCCCTCTGCGATTCATCTTCAGTAGTGTTACATATGTGATCTACTCCTAACTCTAAGGGCCTGATTCGTCGAAGGGAAGAAGAAGAGAGGGGAGCATTGAATATTTCTTTATTTAGTTTGATTTAAAGGGAAGGGGAAATGTATTTTTAATAATCTTTTATTTAATTAAAAGAGGGAAGAGAAGAGAATTATATAATTAATTTATTATTATATATTTATTGTTACTAATAAATTTGTATATAAAAACTCAATTTTTTTACTAAATTTAAAGTTGTATAATAAAAAGAAAATTATAATAAAAAAATTAATTGAATATATTTAAAAATAGAGTTTCCCTATAAAATACTCAAATTTTATAATAAAACTCAAGTTTTACAGTTATAAAACTCGAGTTTTTTAACAAAACACGAGTTCTTACTAATAAAACTCAAGTTCTTATAACAAAATTTAAGTTTTGTTACTTCAACGACAATAATATATTATTTCAAAAATTCAAATTCTTTTAGTTAAAATTGAGTTTAACGAATTAGAGACATTGTATAATTTGAGTTTTTATCTAAAATTTGAGTCGTATCAAATGAAATTTGGAGTGTTATTTTAAAACTCGATTTTAATAAAATGATAACTCTATTTTTTACTAAAAATATATATAAATTAAATTGATAATATGGTTGTATTTTAAAACTAAATTGTTAAATATGTCTTTTTAAACTTAAAGCTTTTAAAATATTCTTCATCTACTTTGCTATAATATGGTTGTGTTTTAAAATTAAGTTGTTAAATATATCTTTTTAAGCTCTGAGCTCTCAAAATATTCTTCGTCTACTTCGCTATTTATATACACCTAATGATTATTCAAATTCTCATGTGCATGAACAACTCCACAACCTCAAATGAAGTATTTCATTTTTCGTATTTGTACTATGCATAGAAATCACGCCTATTCTATATTTTAATATCATTTTATAAATTCAACATCTAATAAAAAACTCACTAGTTAGTAAAGGTAAGAATAGGAGGATATTGGAAGTTTATGTATGGAGTCAACAAAAATTGTTGCTAATTAATTAGCGAATATTACATTGTAGCCTTACGAATTTAATCTTCTATATAAAGATAAATGAAAAGGGAAATTGCACGTAGATCATGGCAGATAATTAAATGATGTCAAGTAACAATAGATAGATAAGTAAAATTGAATAGGTTGAGGTAGCTGGCTAGAGGTTCACAAGGGTGACGCACCCTGAATAGGTTGAGGTAGTTGGCTAGAGGTCTATAGTGGTGACGTATTTAGGTGCACTTCATAGCCACACTAGAGGTAATGGTAGCCTAGCTAGAGCTTTGCTCATCGCGTACACACAATATGAAGGGCCATCCTCTATTGCCTTCTGACACCAGATTTAGATGGTGACGATACCCCTCATGACTCACCAATATGGGAAGTCCTCTCGCCTCTTCTTCCATCTGTTTCTCCAGCGATTACACTATTGCATACCTGAATGGTTACGCATTCTCTTAGTACAAGTTTATGAGATTCCTTCCTTATCTTATTATCTTCTTGCCATCAGGCCTATTATCACCAAACATGGTACTCCTTGCATGTCAAAGTGCCTCACCAACTTCTTCATCTCCAAGTCTCCATACGGAAAGTCGACAGCAATTCTAGTGGCATAGGTGACGGCACCAAAATTGCCATAATAAATCCAATCGACAAGTCAACAGCAACACTAGTGTGGGCACGCAAGAGAAACTTTGGATAAAGATAAAAGGTGTGTGAAGGCGAGATATAATTGTTTTAAAATTTAGCATCTTTCCGGAAAACCCCCAATTTAGAGGGATGCAAAAATAAGGGGTAAGAAGGGAAGAGCGCTAAAAATTTAGCTCCCTTCCCCACAAAAATTTGGTTCATTTTTTTCCCTTCCCTACCCTTCCTTCAAACCGAACAACTCCTTAAACAGCCATTTAAAAAATCTCAAACTATAATTTTAGAAGTGGTTTTACGCTAATTAACGGATATTGATCCTAGTAGAATAGGCTTTAACTATTTAAACATAAGGGTTTAAATTTAAATCTATATAAATATAGAAAATACTCTTAAAAAATTACTCTTAATTACATCTAACAATATTTAAAGCTAATTTAGTGACATAACACTTTTATGCTAAACTCCTATCAGATGCTTACCTAAAATCATTTCTAATAAAAACTAATTCAATTCCAGCGCAGATACTAAGTATGTATGTTAAAAAGTAGGAATCAACAAGAACAAGCGGCATTTTCAATTCCAAGTAGCAAGATTTTTCTAGAAATATGACCTACAAAAGTCACATCTCTGTAATCATTAACAGGAATGTAGAAGTCTCCGAGCCAACTGGCCTTTTTTTTTTCCCCCTTTTGACAACGAACCGATTGACCTCTAATGGCAATAATACAATAATAAATAATACGACGACAGGAACGTGTATTAATTATAAAAAAGACCACCACCCTAATTAAAGTTTAGAAAACGACGGAATTAGTTTGATTAGTTGTCCCTCGTCAAATACAATCATTCATTTAAGTATTATTTGATTGGAGGGTTTTATAAGAGAAAAGAGATATAAAGGTGTTTAGTTAAAAAAAATAGAAAAAATGATAAGCTTAAAATTTTGTATTCTTGTATTCCCCTCCCCACTCTTTTAACCTTTTAAATTTGGGAGTTTTTGGAGGGCCCAAAAGTATTATGTATCATCCTGACTAAATTGTCCTTGCCAACTTTTCAATATTTCAATTTTGTCCATTCTCACTAAAAATACCCTTCTTCGGTAAAAACAAGGTCGATGCTGAAGGAGCTGGAATCTATGGCAGCCAATCCCGTAATGATTTTGACAGAGACGACGTTGAACAAGTGAGCACCCAAAATTCCTCCTATTTTAAACTTTTGATTTGCTCTATCCGATTTCGTGTTACTGTGCAAACTTCCCATGCTGAAGATGAAGGCTGAGAATCCGCTCAAAGGTCCCGCTGAAGTGAATGAAACGGGTTCAGTTAAGGAAGCTGATAAAAGGAATAGCCAAAGTTAAGCCGCAAGTTCCCTGTATTTGTATCCAAATAATACGCGAGTTCATTGGTGTTGTAATGCAGAAGCTGAACTTGAACACGGAGAGAAAGAGACAAGGCTGAACTACATGCAAAGGCTGAATTGTTATCAATAATAATTGTTATATAAATATTATAAATAAATAACAAATGAAATTTAAATAAAAAGATAAGAGTATATTTGTTAATTTTTAATTAACTCCCCTTCCCTCCCCTTTTAAACCAAATAAAAAATATCATCTCTTCTCCCCTACCTTCACACCTAAAACATCCCCTACCCTTCCATACCCTCCATTAAATTAACTTAATATATCCCCTTTGTTGTTGATCCAACCATAGCCTTAGTTGAACACCACGCCATAGATTAAGTGATTAAGTGCATGTTTGGGTATCATGGTTACAAAATCAATTTTAGGCAAAACCTCAATTTGGGAATATTTCACACAAACAGCTATTTTTGTCCAGAATTAATTTTGGCCAAAATCATGATTTGAAACCATGATTTTGAATAATCTACTGAAAATAGCTTTTAGAATAGTAAAAGAGCTTATGGACTATCCAATTACTATTTTACCTCTACTTTTTCTTATACCCTCTCTCATCTCTCCTCTCTCTTTTTCATCTCATCTACTTTTTCCTCTCTATTCTCTACCCTCTCTCCTATTTATTCTCTACTATCTCTCCTCTCTCATACTTTAATCAAATCATACCCTTTTTGATAATTTATCAATATAAAAAATAATTCTATTACTAATCATCCAAACATTTCTATTCCCAAAATCTATTGCCCCCAAAATTTATTCTCCAAAATCTATTCTTCCTAAAATCTATTATCTAAAAACTAGTCCAAACAGGCCTAACATCTGAGGATGGTGGACGTGGAAAAATTCCAAGTAATCAAAGACCTCCCAATCCCATGTGCTGAGGGCTGAATAAACACAACTATCCTCCTAAACCTAGCCACTTCTCCTAAACCTAATTTCATTAATTAAATATCTTTTTGATACAAGGAACTAGGAAGGAGATTGAAACAAAACAGAAAAAATTAGATGAGGGCATCATACCCAGTCCAGCATCGTGCTAGAAGGCTGTTGAAGCGCACCACACTTGCCTTTTTTTCTGGTAATTATTTTGTTTTCAATTTTTAAAACACAAATTACCAAACAGTATTCCTCAAGTCGCCATTTTTTAGAACCATATAAATGTTAACAATAAGCCTTTTAAGAACATGATGAAAACTTGATTAGAGTTGCATTTGGTGGGAACACCAAGCCCGTATCAGAAAATTCTGGGAGAAGTTATTATTCTCTGCTATTTGAAAGTTTTTGAGGCACACTCTCTTCACTGTGTAATAAGTACTCTGCTAGGAACCAAACTTCCAGATTATGACCCCAAATATTAAGAATTAAGAAACGCAAACTATATCTCAATAAGTTAATAATACAATAATTTTAGAACACAAATGCCTTGGAGGGGCAAGCAAAGTAATAGGTTATCTGAACATGGGGGGCAATCGAATCTGGGGGACTGGCAGAGCCCTAAAAAATAATAATAATCATAACAATTCTCGTAAAAAGACCAAGTCTAGTAGCCCAAAGCTCTACATGAAAATTACTTAGTGGTGGTAACAAGGATTGCCTCAACAGATTTCTGTCCTTTGTATAAATTTGCAATAGGCAGGGGAGGCTAATGTAATCAAGGGGGGGGAATTAACGTATATGCAAAATGAACCTTTTAAATGTATGTAAAAGTCGAGTTGATTGGCGATAACGAGCAGGCAGAGAATACCCAAATCTGGGGCTTAACATGCAGCTGGCTTTGCCATAACTTTTTTAATAGCTTCAGCATATGTCCTGTGCTGATAGGTGAGGGTTGATTCAAGAAGGTCCCAAAGCGAGGTCTTAGGATTCCAGCCTGAGAGAGAAGGCAACATCCCATTAATAGAGGGAAAGAGATAACTTGATAATATTTTAAGGCCTAATAAGAGGAAGAGACGAGAAACCTACCAAGTTGTTTGTTGATTATGGTCATGTCAGGAATTCTCTTGTCACTATCATCATATCCCTCGCCATAGAATTCTTTAGAGCTCACATCAATTGTGGGTTTTTCCAAGGGTGGTTCTCCACTTACACTTGTGTAGACCTGCAGAATCCAAGAATGGTAACTTTTTATCCTCACAGAAGAGAAGCTTAAATTCTAATGACAGAATCAAATAGTTAAATCCAATCCTTTCACCTGAGTCATTATCTCAGCAAGCTGCCTGACTGTAACCTCATTGTTTGGGTTACCCACATTAAAGATGTGCCCATTGGCCCTGGCAGGATTTTCCTATTACAAGGTCATAACGTTCAGTGGACCAGTCTAGAGATATACTTCAATAATCGCAATTTGTACTTTTTTGTTAAGGAAAACTACAATAAAGACCAAATAAGAGAGCATACAATCATCAATAAGACAGCCTCAATAGCATCTTTGATGTAAACAAAAGTTCTTTGGGATTGACCACCGTCCACAAGTTTGAGAGGCTCCCGTCGCAGAAGACACTGCAGAAAAGGAATAAAATAAATTTAAAACAGGTAATCAAAAACTCAAAATTTAAGGTAAAAATAAGTGTGGTCAAACAAGTCTAAAAGGAGACTGACATTGCTAAAGCAAGCAAGAACCCTGGGAACACCCTCACTTGGACCATCAATACCAGGAATGAAATCCATTCGAGGTCCAATCCAGTTAAAAGGCCTCACAATAGTGAACTCTAAGCCATTCTCAGCACCCTCAGCTGCAATAATGACATATCAGTTAGGCAAACCAAGATTTGAAAAATGAAAAACTGATGACAGAAAAAGTGAAAATAAAAAATCAACTCACCATAAATTAACCTCTCAATCAATTGCTTGGCACAGGCATAAGACCATCTTTGCTTCTCAATTGAACCAAATATGCATGGAGAAGTATCTTCTTTAAGAACATAGTATGAAGGATCCTACACCATAAGAAGTGATAGTTCTCAGCTCATAACAAGAAGCAAGAAAAGAACGAAAGATGACAAGAGCAAACCCTCAAGTTCCCCCCCCCCCCCCAAAGCCCAACCAAAAAACAAAAAGTCCTCTTCCGCTTCTATATCACCAAAGCACTCCTTTGCAACCAAAAGAAAGAGAGCCAGAGCCAGACACGACAGTTAATTGAACATTGAACAAGTCCATCATTTCTTAAATGCCTCATGAAATATACCAAACACTCCTGAAGAAACCAAATGCTACAAATTAAGAAGGCTCAACGCAATGGTGAAGTTCATTAATCAACGTCACCCAAGAGTCAACCAAAGTTATATTCGGATTTGTTCAGAACATCAATCCACACATTGAAACGTCTTTATTTGGTTATATATCCACTACCATTGACAACACAAAGGGGCATCACCACCCCACAGTGCATTTGTAGTGATTAATTTCCAACTCAACCGGACACTTTTCTGACTGATGCACCAGGCCACTTTTTTTTTAAAAAACATGACCTAAACATAACACCTCTCCAATACCATGAATACACAAAAATAAAAACTAAACAACACAGCTTCGCCCAACTCAGGAAAACTCCAGACAATCAGAAAGGTTTTGGACAGAAAATATTTATTGGAACGTAATCAAACAGGCTCTTGCTTAAACCCCAGGCCTGGGTAGGACTACCACCGACAGATTCCAAGTAACAGGATACATGCGATCAAACGGTTCAAATCCTACAAAAAGTGCAACTATCGTTCATATTGCACAGATCTAAAATAGCTTCAAACACGGGGTGAAATTCGGAAAACGAAAGCTTACCTTACGAAGAGGGCTATCTTTTGGGAGAAAGCTTCCAATCGTTTTCCCATACACTTCACATGTAGAGAAATGGATGAGGCGCTTGTTATTTTCCGAACAGTACTTCACCTGAAAGTCACACAAATCCCGTCCACATCAAAATACATGTCCATTTCATTAAACTTTGCATCTCATCACAGTAAGAAGCAAAGATTCGTCGGTGGATAGTAGAATAACAATGAGGGAAAAGTCCAGGTAAAGAATGCTTACCACAGGAAGCGCATCAATGAAATTGCTGTAAATAGTGTCCAACGGACGAGTGTTGTAATCCGCGGGAGTGCAAATTGCAGCCAGATTTATAGTCTACAAAAAAAGAATCCCAAAATTCAAGTATAAATCCAAGAAAGCCGATCAAACGACCAGATGAGAGAACAAGGAAGAGTACCAGATCTGCCATCTTGATGAGACCCTCCAGCCTGGAATCTTGTTTGATGTTGAGGCGGTGGAACTGGATGCGCCCAGCCCAGGGGAGCGTGTCAGGCTCCAAGAGGTGCTTGATTTTGTCATTGTAGACATCCAATGCGAGGACCTTGTGGGGTGTCTCAGCCATGAGCTTCTCGCAGAGGTGGGACCCAATGAACCCACCGGCACCGATCATGCAAATTGTGATTGGCTTAATGGGGTTGCCATCAAGATCTACTCTCGCAGACGAAGCCATTGCCTTGAATTCAAGAGTGGGCGCTTCTTCTTCTTGTGGCGGGAGTGAGTGAAAAGAACCGGGCGGTAAAGGCTAACGTATGCGGAGGAGAACCGCCGCAGTGCAGAGAGAATGGTGGCGAGAAAGAATTTCGGGAGGGAACAAAGATGGAATGGAGAATGGGGTCAAGTATCCATCCATTTATATAAGGGAAGATCGAAAGAAGACGCAAGGAGATGTTTTCCAGAGCCTCACTGAGCATAAGCTCCATACCACGCGCAGGTATGGACTTGTAACTACTCGCTCGGCTTGCCTCCCACGTGCTACCGTTGACGTGGCATATGCTTTAATTTTTCACATATCATCTAATCAAAACAAATGAAACATAATAACTCTTCTAAAATAATTTATATTTTATTCTATTTTTTTAAAAAATATATTTTTTAATATATAAATAAATAATAATAATAATTAAAAAAAATAAAATTAAAATATAATATATTTTTATATAAGTTATTATCTATTTAAAATTAAAATTAATTAAATTGTTATATTTTAATTAAATAAAATTTAAATAATTTAATAATACTAAAAATATATAAGTATTTCACATAATTTTTCTTTTCAGTTTTTCTCACTCTCGCTAGAGGATCTGAATGGCTCCCCATCTTAAAATAGATTTTAGTCTAAGACTCTTATTATTTTAAGACTAATTGTTTTAATTTAATATTTTAATCTTAATTTTTCATTTTCGTTTAGTTATTTAATTCAATAATATAATTTTTTAATTAATATAATATAAATATAGTGAGTTATAATATCTAGTATAATTTTAAATAAATATACTACCTCTAATCTTAATTATAAAAAATAATTAATTTTTTATATAAATCTATAGAATAAAATAAATTAATTAATTGTAATTAATATAAGAATTAATTGATTGATTTGAATAGATTAAAGAATATATAATATAAATTTAAATTTAGTTATAATTAATTAATTAATTTAATTTTTTAAATTTATCTAAAAAATTAATTAATTTTTATAATTAGTTTCTGAAGTAACTGACAAGGGTAAAAAGCAACAGCCAAATAAGGGTGGCTAAGGCGTGACTTTATTTTCATTATAAAATTATGAAAGAGATTTAGGCTTTATTTAGTTCATGTATATTAGATTAATTTAAAGAAATATAAGAAAAGATATAAAAGGTTAATAAATTATATTTTTTATTTGATTCATAAGAGGAGGGGAGGGGAGAAAAAGGGAGAGAAATTAATTAAAAGTTGATAAATATACTCTTATCTCTTTATTTAAATTTATTTATTTTTTATTTATAATATTCATATCAAAATTATTATTTTTTAATTTATAAATCTTAAATTTTTTTATCTCATTTATATATATAATAAAATTAAAAATAAAAAAATATGTTAAAAATTTAATATTAGTTATTATTAATTTTATAATTATTATATATTTTAATATAATATATAAATAATTTATTATACTTATTAAGTTTTATTATAATTTATTATAATTATTATACAATTAAAGAAAAAATTAGATGTAAAAAAAATAAAAAAAAAAGATTTGAGGACATAATTAGAATATTAAAAAAAATTTGAGGGTATTTTAATCAAAAAAGGAATAAAAGTTTCTCACCCTTCCAAAAACCCCCACTTTTGGAGGGGAAGTGAGGAAGGGAAGGGGATCACAAAAAGATAAAAAATATTCTCTCTCCTCCCCTCTATCTTTTCCAACCAAATATATTTTTTCCTTCCCTTTCTTTCTTTTCCCTCTAAAACCCTTCAACCAAATAAACCTTATATAAAATTGTAACGCTGATAATAATTGACTTAAGAGTCTAAAAGGCTGTTTAGACCTTTTGTGTAAGGAGTGGAAATGTTTTTTTTTAAGAAAAAAAATTGATGATCTGGTGTTGTTTGCGAATAACAGAGCAGTGACAGCTGAAGAAGAATATATATTTATGTGATTGGTCGTTCTTAAATACTACAATATTTTTTTTGGCCCGCAGTCCAGTGACACAGCCTCTAATCCTTGGACAACAGGTCATAGGTTCGACTGCTGTGGTGATGTGTATAAGTGTGGATTTAAATGTTAATATTTTACTCATTTAATTTTACCCTTATTTAAAAAAATATTATAAAAAAATTATCAAATAATTAACTAGTCCTACAAAATTTATTTAGGGATAATATTAATTTATACAATTACTAATTAATTTTTATTAATTTTAAAATGACAAATAACAACTAAAATTATAAGGGATGATGACTTAAAATAACACAAACAACAACTAAAAATTATTATCTTGTATTTTTAATTATTATTTATGCTATTTTAAATTATCACAGTATATTCTCAATTATTTTAGTGTCATTTTAAATTATTATTATGTTTTCAATAACTTATCATTTATATATAAAAGTGATTTAATAATTATAAAAATTAAATTTATTTTTTTAAAATCTCTTAAGACTATTCAATCATTTAGTAATTTTATAATAAATTTTTTTCTACAAGATCTCTATATAATTCTCCCTAAAAAAAAAATACTATTATGATATTCAATATATATTCACAACATTCCACGCTAATGATGATGGACCTATTTGGTAAAGGTAAAAACCATAATTTTAAAAGTTATTTTAGATAAAATTTAGATTTAATTTTTTTAAAACATAAATAATTATATTTATTCAAACAGATTTTTGAACTAAATTATAATTTAAAACCAAAGTTTTAAATAAGCTAGTCAGAGTAGCTTATAGAACAATAAAAGAGTTTATGAACTAACCAATTACTATATTACTTATACTTTTTCTTACACAATCTCTCCTATTTTTTCTTATACCCTCTCTCATCTCTCCTATTTTTTTTACACGCTCTCTTTTCTTTTCTTACACTATCTATCATCTCTCCTCTTATATCTTATATCTCATCATTTAATACTCATATCATTTTTTATAATTTAATAATAATAAAAGTACTTTTAGAAATAACTATCCAAACACTCATTTATTTAAAACTAATTTTTTTCATAAGTTCTTTTTCAAAAGCCCTTTTTCTATATACTACCTAAAAATCCTTTTTTTTATAAATCTGTTTTTAAAATTTTATCCAAACATAAACTATATGTATATTTTAATAAAAGAAAATTGCCGATGAAGCGTAGAATATAATTTACTCTTTCCGAAGCTGGATGCTTTCTTTCAAATTAAATTGGAAAGTTGGGAGAATTAATTTTTAACAATAGGCTAGAAAATATAGCATGAACTTTATTAAAAATATTTTAACCCTAAGAAAATGTTATAAGCATTTATTTGGTTTTCAAAATATAAAAAAAGTGGAAATAAAAGCAGCATGCTTCAAACTTCATATTTCTAACAAAGCTTTTGCCATTCTCAAAATAATAAACATAAAATGCCTTCAGTTGAAAATTATTATAATCAAATTTTCATGATTTTCATAATCAAATTTAAATAAGTTAGGACTTTTTTAGCCCATCCCATCTACAGGGTCGGTTGATTGGTGCATTTTCTTTTTCATTTTCAAATCCTTTTCAATTTTTATATTAAATTATAAATTTTTATATATATCAAATTTAAGTTTGATTCTAATATGTGGCTTAAACTAGGGTAGTTTATGCAATCTGCCACAAAATATGCTAGCAAACTCACCCCATTCAGTCCCCTCACCTTTTTTTTAATATTTTTAAAAAATCATTTTTAAAATTTTAAAATATTAATTAAAATTTTTTAATATCATATTAGTATAATCAAAAAATTATTAATGATATACTCTTAAAAAATTTTCTTTTTTATAAATTTTTTTATAACTATAAATCAAAATAAATATTAACATAATATTAATAAATTATAATATGTCAATACATATTAATAAATAAATAATAATTTTTATTGGGGGAGTATTTAAAATTATATTTAAATAAAATAAATAATAATATTGATATTTTTTTTAAAAATTTGCTGATAAGTTAGTTGGGATAGGCTATATAGTCCTCCTCTTTTATGGTAAAATAGGCTTAACATGTTGTTTTACTAGTTCTACTTTCAATATAAAAGAAAGGTTATATATTTAACAAATAGTATAAAATAAAATAAAATATTCATTAGGAAAAAAATTAAGTAAACTCTCTTTTTTTAAATGGTTAAAAAAATTCTCCCCATGCTAAACCGGTTTTGTTAATTATATTTTGCAAGTTAAAAACATTGTGGGAGTTGTTATATGATTGCTCCCTGCCCTCATTAATTAAGTAATGGCTTTATGGAAAGCATGTAGATCATATGCATATTTTGATAAAACATTAGATGCCACTAATTGAACTTTTGAGTTTGAAGGATCACTATTCTTATAATCTTTGCAAATGAGACTAGTAGTCTTTTTCATAAATAGTAAAATCTAATCTCATTTTTTGTCGACATCAAAACTATAAAACTTCATTACTCAGAAGAAAATCATACACTTAGTTCAGTATCAACCACACAAAAGCAACAGTAAACCTAGGAAACCTAAACCGAAATAGAGATAATAATTATGTAAAAATTGTAACTTTTTTTTTTCCAAAAATACCTTCATCTATAGAAAATGTGAGGGAGAGAGAATGAGTGGAAAAAGACATGGGAGAAAATAAGTGAAAAAAGATACAAGAGAAATATATAATTAATTGAGGATAAAAAATAAAAAAAATATTAAATGTTTAAACATAGTCAAAGTGTATCTTATAAAGAGAAATATGACTATTTAAGAATCGTACTCCCTCATGTCTAATATATAAGAAGTTATTAACTAATTCACACAAACTAATAAATCATAATTAAGTTATTTAATATATTTTGAATTTTGATAAAATTTTCCTAGTAATTTTTAAATATATATTTATTATTTGTCATATCTCTCTTCTACAAAGGAAAGGGTAAAAGAGGAAATGAAACAAAAGCTATAAACTTGTTAGCCATTATTATGCGTGTTTAGATAGATTTTAAAAAGAGGGTTTATGAAAAAAGGGTTTTTTGGTAGCTTTTGAAAAAAGGTTTATAGAAAATAGTTTAAGAAAAAAAATGATTTTAGATAAATGAGTGTTTTGGATAGCTATTAATAAAAGGACTTTTGTAATTGAAAATTATAAAAATGATATAATTTTATTAAAAATATAAGAGAGAATAGAAATAGTGTAAAAGATAGAAGATAGATGAGAGAGAAAATATGAGGGATAGTTGAAAAGATAGAAGAGATAGTAGAAAAAGATAGAGGAGAGAGGATAGATAGTGTAAAGAAAAGTAAAGGTAAAATAGTAATTTGGTAGTTTATAAACTCTTTAACTATTCTAAAAGTTATTCTGACTAACTTATCTAAAACTATAGTTTTAAATTATGGTTTAATCTATAATACTTTTTAGATAAATATAATTATTTATTTTTAAAAAAATTAAATTAAAATTTAAACCAGAAACTTATTTAAAACTTAAATTTGGGGGTTACCCAAAAAAACCCTATAACATCAACTAAGATCTTTGCCAGGGCATAAGAGAGTTACAACACCTAATCTTTCTGAGCACTTTCTCCACTAGGATGCATCAGCAAACCATTCTAAGACCAAAATACATCTACATGCTATGAATTGAGAGCCACACAAAGCTTTGTCAAGACTAACAATGTACATTGGATTTTGAAAAATAAATATTCAAATAAAATAGTTGTTTAGTATATAAGAGTTACAAAAGAAAATTCATAGCTATTGCTTAAATTGCAGTAATTCTTATTTCTCACACCCTCTCTAATTGCGTGAGATTATCTTGTGCTTTTTTTCTCAAACATTATTCTTGTTATCTAATTAGTTGGAACTTGCAAGCATGATAATTTTTCTAAAAATTGCCAGTGCGTGAGCATCCAACACATGCGGGCGCGTGTAAGAAAACGTGAAGATAGCTAATGAGCTGTAACATCCTTTGTGGTTCAGCTCCTTGTTCAAGTCATGTGTTTTTGAGAGAATTTTAGAAAACGATTTATAAAAAATATATTTTATATAGTTTTTTAAAAAAATAATAAAAAAAATTATGTAAATAAATGAGTATTTAAATAATTATTATTAAATAAATTTTTATAATTAAAAAATTATTAAAAATTATATAATTTTATTAAAATTATGATAAATGATATATGGTAAAAAAGAGAGAGAAGAGAAAGAGAGTGTAGAGAAGATAAAATAGAGAAAATAGATAACAGAAAAGATATAAAAGAGGAGAGATAGTTGTAAAGATAGAAGAGAGATGAGAGAAAAATATAATAGAAAAGATAAAAGAGAGAGGAAAGAGAGTGTAAGAAAAAATAAGGATAAAATATTAATTGAGTAGTCTATAAGTTCTTTTACTGTTTCAAAAACTACTATGATCAACTATCTGAAACTATAGTTTGGTCCAGAAATATTTTTAGACAAATATATTTATTTATTTTAAAATTTGTCTAAATTGAGATTTAGACAAAAAACTCTTTTAAAATTTAAGTTTAGGGATTTTCTAAATAGACCCATATAACTATAGTATATTCAACTTATAAAAAATATTATTTTATTATAATTTTAGTAATTATAATATTTAAAAAGATATTTTATTTTTAGATATATAAATTTATATTTAAAAATAATTAATATATTATTTTATTTAATATTAATATCATTAAAAAATATTATTTTATTAAATATATAAATCTAATAGTCTTTTAAAAAAATTTATTAAAAAAAAGTCTAGTGAGCTGTATATTGTTGATGCTCACATGCTAGCTTCTTTCCCCTATTATTATCATCCTCTCTCCATTATTTTCAATAATTAAACTATTAATAATTAACTAATACTTAATTTACTGGCATTATTATTTAATATTTCTCACATAAGAGTCCTATATAAGCTTTAACGGCGCCCATATGGAGTGATTGTTAAAAACGAAAGGGAGAATTACATATAGGTTAACAAATTCTATAAAATTATTAAATAATTAAATAATATTATAGAAATTAGGAGTAATAAATTCAATTTTTATAATTATTAAATTATCTTTATATATAATTGGCAAGTTAATAAAAGAGTAATAATAATTTAAAGTAGCACAGTGACAATTAGAGGTCAATTTAAAATAATATAAATAATAATTAAAAATATGTGATAATAACTTTTAGTTATCATTTATATTATTTTAAATTATTATTATTTATAATTTTAATTATTATTTATTATTTTAAGTTATTATTGTGTGTTTAAAAATTATTATTTATATATAAAGATAATTTAACAATTGCATGTATCAAATTTATTATTTTAAATTTTTTGAGACTATTTAATTATTTAATAATTTTATGAGATTTTTTTGTAATAATATACGGGCACATCTTTGGAATTCTCCCAAAACGAAATTAGCTGGACCATATATTCACGCGCTTACCTAGAAGAATATCATTATCTTCTAGGTAATCTTCTAGCTGGACCACATCTTCATATTATCCATTATCTATAGATTTAACTGGTAAAAAGATAAGATATATTATCATTTAGAGTGTGTTTAAACCTTAAGGAATATTATTTTATTGTGGTTTTAGTCGCAGCGCTTGGGGAGGTATTCTAACTCTTGGGTATTTAGGTTTACGCCTGAGGGTAATAGACAGCTCGCCCTATCCAATATTGATATCGCTTAAGAGGAAAGGAGATTTCATTCTACTCTTAGATCGTGGGTGAGCTCAACCCTTTTCTAAAAATTTCTTCACCAATCATTATCTTCATATTTTGGAAGTTAGGAAGAAAAATATCGTAATATCTCAGAAGATTACAAAAAGTCCTTACTCATGGCCGTTAATTTTCTTGGCTGGAAACAGAAAATCACAGTCCACAAAAATTCCCTTACAGTTTGATTAAAGTTATGGATCCTAATGACGCACCAATTACACGTGTTTTATGATATAAGCATTTTTTTTAAGAAAACGTTTCAAGTAATTTTTATTGGGATAGAAGACGTGTGCGGTGGAAAATTTTGTTTCTAGAATCATATATCAGTTCTGACACTTACACTGATGGTCGTTTTTTTTTTCCAACACACTGATATTATTATTTAGAAAAAAATAATTTCCATATACTTGATACACGATACCAAATAAAGTCATTTATATCATATTATGCTTTTCTCAAAATTGTCACTTATGTTTTTGTTCTAAGAATTTTTTAAAAAATATTAGACTTACCCACAATTTAAATTCTAGGTAAAATCTTCTTTCCTATTAGACAATACTAATATCAAATAAGATAAATTGTTTATTATTTTTAAGAATAAATCTAGTCATTTAAGAATTAGGATGTCTCCCCAATTATTATTATTATAATTATAATAAAATAATATTTATCAGAAATTAAATATATTATAAATAATTATATATTTTATTTTTTTGTTAATTGAACCTATAACCAATAGGTTTAAAATTGTCACTTGTATGTCCGTTTCCTCCAAAAAAAGAGATCCAATTTCTAATAGAAGAGATCTACTGATTTCTAATAGTAACTTTTCTGTATTAATTAGAAAAAATGATTAATCCTACACAAGTTTCTGCTTCCTCAAACAATGGTCATTTGGAGTTACGTTAACATCCTACCTAAATTTTCTCATGTTTTTGTTTTCGACCCTCCCTACGATTGTTGATTATCTTGTTAATCTCTTCCCATATCCTCTTGTTACAGTACTATGCAGTATACTCTTTTATTTATCAATAACATTTTGCCTTAAAAAAAATGAAGGACACAGTTATTTCTTTTGGGCAAAATTAATGAAAATCAAACGCATTTGAAATATATATATATATTTCAAATATTGACTGTTAATATTTTATTAATAATATTGACTAACGTTAATATTGACTGTTAATATTTAAAACTAACGTTAAAAACTAACGTTAATATTGACTGTTAATATTTTATTAATAATATTGACTGTTAAAAACTAACGTTAATATTGACTGTTAATATTTTATTAATAATAAATAATTATTTACCAATAACATTTTACCTTAAAAAAATGAAGGACATAATTATTTCTTTTAGGCAAAATTAAGGAAAATCAATACAAATAACTAGGGATATTCATAGGCAGGGTTGGATAGAGTAATCCTCTACTCGATGCTCTACCCAAAAAAAGTATGGGTTATATTTTGTAGCCCGGTACCTAACCCTACCCGATAAATGCTCTAACTATTTTGGGTTTGGTATAGTCGGGTTAGACGTAGAAGGGCTGGGCATGTTTAAGTTATGATGCCATACTCATTTTATAGAAAACAATTTGCGATTATAAACTTCTAAAATAATACCATATTCATATGTCTTCAAGAGTTAAATAACATCTATAATCTACTAAAAATAAGGCAACAAAAAGATAATAATTTAAGTATTAAAATTTATTACATATAAAAAAAGTTTTGAAATATGAGTAATTTGTAATTGTAACTTTGTATCAATTTTTCAAATATTAACAAAGATGAAGCATCTAAAAAAAATAAAATAAACAATTATAAATTATAATATAATCATATTATGATTAGTAAAGTTAAAGAAAAAGAAAAAATCTATATAGTTATAAATATTAAAAGGTATAACTTACTTAATTAAATACTTATATTTCTAAAATGACTATTTAATCATCAGTAGTTATCATATTCTCCCTTATAAGTATAGCATCTAGGGAGAAAAGTAAAAAAAAGAAAATAGAAAAATGAATGCTCATGGATAGGGTATAGTAGGACTATCCCCTATCTGATATCTACTCGAAAAAAGTATGGATTATATTTTATAACTCAATGATTGACCCTATTTTATATTTATCAAGCTGGGTGAGATTTGATGAACACTCCTACAAATAATACGTTTGAAATATATGATCCATACTTTTAAAAGGTTATAGTATAAATTTGTTTTAAAATTTTTTATTAAAAAATAATAGGTTAGAGTATATATTTGGAAAAAAAAACAACCCAGGAGGATTAAGACGTGTAGATGCTAACCTCATCAATAGGAGCAGATGGATGGTGTGTCGGACCAACAAACTCTTCTTGTTGACGTTTATCCTCTTCGATAACTAAACTAGACCGGACCGCCATCACCGTCGGCTGTTCCCTCCAATATCCAAGAATTGATTACAGCTTTCACGGCGGTCGGGGTAGTGAGATATGTCATATGCTGTTTCTGACCTACAGTTATATAACGAAAATTTATATTATATTTGTTATAAGGAAGTTTGTATTTCCTCTCTATATTTTTTATGTGATTTTTAATCATCTATTGTTCCTTGTTTATATATCCTTTTATATATATATATATATATATATATATATAATATTTAATTAATTTAATTAGATTAAAAAAATTAAAAATTATTTATTTTGATATTTTTTTAAAATACTTTCATTATATTTTTTAACTCTTTCATATTTTCTCTTACATGATTAATACTAAAAGAGTGTCAATAAGATTAATTTAGTAAAAAAATTATAAATATAAAAAATATATTTAAGATAAAAATCAACTCCTTTAAATCTTATATTAAAAATTAGAGAAATATATTATTATTAAAAAAATATTTTTTTATATTGAAATATTTTACTTACCATATGAACATATAGAAATTCAGAATTTTTTTGACGAGTTTAATAATTGTTTTTTGGAACAAGTAATAATTTGGAAACATTTTGCAGACCGTAAGGAGGAGTTGATCATAAAATTAGGGGAAAATAATATATAGGTTCAATGGAAGCAATTGAATGACAAAAAAATCCCACCAAATGCTATAATTCATTTTAAATCTCATAGAACCTCACATAAATTTTTTCTAATTATAAAAAGACTTAAATAGCCTTGTGAAATAAAAAAATATTAAAGAAGAAATGAGAGTTGACGTGCTTTGCTATGAAATAAAAGAACATTATGGTGTTGGCTTGCTTTGTTATGAAATAAGAGAACAGTACGCTGTGTTCGTAGGTGGATTTACTCATCATCGTGGTTGGGGTTGTTAGGACAGCTGATGGGGTTGTTAGTTGCAGGTGTTGGGGTTGTTATTTCAGGCGTTGGGGTTGTTATTGCATGTGCTAGGGTTATAAGTTGTAGTTGATGGGGTTGTTAGTGTAGGGGCTAGGGTTGTTAGTGTAGCTGATGGTATTGTTAGTTGCAGCTGATGGGGTTCTTAGTACAGGTGATATGATTGTTAGTTGCAGGGACTGGGGTTCTTAGTTACAGATACTGGGGTTGTTATTTCAGGCGTTGGAGTTGTTAATTCAGGTGTTGGGGTTGTTAGTTGCAGCTAATGGGGTTGTTAATGCAGCTGATGAGGTTCTTAGTTGCAGGGCGTGGGATTGTTAGTTGCAGGTGTTGGGGTTATTATTTCAGGTAGTAGGGTTGTTATTGTAGGTACTGGGGTTATAAGTACAGCTGATGGGGTTCTTAGTGTAGGTGATGGGTTCTTAGTTGTAGGGGCTGAAGTTGTTAGTTGCAGGGGCTGGGGTTGTTATTTTAGGCGATGGGGTTGTTATTTCAGGTGCTGGGGTTATAAGTGCAGCTGATGGGGTTCTTAGTGCAGGTGATGGGGTTCTTAATGCAAGTGATGGGGTTCATTGTCAATTAGTATAGTTGTTGTATGTGCTGTTGTAAGAAAGTTGTTATTTTAGGTGGTGCAGTTGTCATTTCTTTACCACGGGGTTGTCATTTAGTATTGGTGTAATTGTTATACATTGAATACGTAGTTGTCACTTTGCAGTGCAGTTGTTGTCTGTGCTGTCGTCGGGAAGTTGTTATTATAGGTGGTGCAGTTGTTATTCTTTCACTATGGGGTTGTCATTTCTTATTAGTTCAGTTGTTAATATTCCCCAATATATTATTGAGTTTAATGCATTTGTTGAACCTGACATGAAATACAATACCTACTTATTCAACATGACAATATTCTTTCCGCAACAACTTAAAAACTTGACATTTCTTCGAAAGTATTCAATTACATATATTGTTTGTAAATTTCACAGTCCAAAAGGCTTGGGTTAGTAAGTTTTTCCTTCTCATATCTAGGCTCTTTGCCACATGCATGAGCCAACATCTTCCCTATGAAATGTGCAGAAAATATGTGTCTTCTGACAGAACAAGTCATTTCCTTTTTCATCTTGAACTAATGTCTTCGCCACCATGGTCATCACCTGTGAATAGAAATAGAAAATGATCAAACCACCATTACATTGCACATGGATCAAAGTTGAATGAACCAAGAAGATAAAGTGTTTGATATCTGATCTAACATAAGGTTATGTATTGTGATTTCAAAAACACATATCAAATAAGTCAAAGTATAAAGTGTTTGATTAAAATCATCTCTCTTATAAATAAGACAACACTAACACCATAATAAAAACAATAATAATGGCAGCAATAATAAAACTAATAATATCAGGAGTCAAATTTATGGTAGAAAAAAAATTAAAAGTATGACAAAACTATTAAATGGTCCATAATTAATGTGAGAAATGATTAGAGGTCATGATGTTCTTTCGAAAGGATCGAATTGGTGGCCATCCCACACCCTGTGCCCTGTTGCAAAAGATTCACGTTTCACATTATTTATCCTAATGTTTATCATATATGTACAATCAAACATTAGTGTTGTTCAGTAAGACAAAAAAGAAATAAGATTCAGTTCCACAAAGAGGAAGATTTGAATTTGACGCCACTAACTTTAAATTTCCATAGATAGTAATAACATCTATGATAAAGAAATAAAAAAATGAACAAAAAAGACGAACTAGAAATCAAAAAGAAAAGGAATACACACAACAGAGATATGATATGAAATCCCTTGTTTTTGTTTTAGAAAATACATAAAATCAATAAAAATGACATGAAGGAATGCTCTTAACACTGAAAATAATTTTCAAGTGATGCTCACAGTTCCAAAATATCTCTAATTTTATGTTTAGAAAACTTTATCATGATTTCATCATCTAATATAACAAACAGATTTTCACCTTCTTCTTGAGAACCAAAACCAAATGATGATGACATGAAAAATAACAGAAAAAAGGTGAAGCTTACTTAGCTACAGGAGAAGAACTTCCATGTTCATTTATAGCAGAAACAGTAACCTGAGGTTTATTCTTCTCTTGAACTATTCTACCATCTTTAGTGTTTTTTTGTTCAGGATTTGCAGAAGCTTATGCAGAAATGAGAGGAGGCTTCACAATATTCCCTTCTCCTCTTGGAGAGAACAAATAAGCTCCTTTTCCTAAATCAGCTTCAGACGCAATAATTTTGTCACTCACAGAGAAACCCTATTTCCTATCAATGGCGTCAGAAAAAACCCTTTTAGCTCCATCCACGTTGTTGTTCTTCAAAAGGGAAGAAGAAGAGCATAACCCATTATTAGCACTAGGATCAGTATTATTATGATTACTTTACAAATCCTTGTCAAAAAGAGAAATCCTACTTCCAGATTTCCTCTCAGGAGGAGAAGAATAACTACTAGGAAGGCTAAGCCTGAGCTCTGAAGCGTAAGAAACTCAAAAACCCTTCAACATTTCTCTCTCTCTTCTTTCTCTCTGCATCACTGTAGCTACAGGCTTCCTCATCACACTTTCTCTTATTCTTTCACACTAGAGCACGCCAAGTCTATACTACTATTTACTATTTTTTTTTATTTGAGAATGATAGTTATATCTTTTTATAATTGAAAAAAATTTATTTGAGGTCCCATAGGATTTGAAATGAATTATAGCATTTAGTGAGACTTTTTTATCATTCAATTGCTTCCATGGGACCCATATGTCATTTTTTCTAAAATTAAAAAAAATAAAATTATATGTAAGTTTTTATAATTAATGGCTTGACTAAAAAAATAAATTGACACCAATTGATTTTACAAAGAAGTAAGTAATCCGTCTTGGCACGCGTCAAGCTTATATCAACATTTGGAAAATGATAACTCCACAGCTCCACGATTGAAGCGTCTGAAGTTGAATTTCTTCAGCCAATTCTTTCTCTTTTCCCTCCCTCCTTCTGAACCTGTTTTCATGAATCTGTTAATGATAAATGAAAATATAATGACTGTCAAAATAAGTAATAAATCTTCGTTTCGCTTTTCTGTTCACGCAACACTGCTACGGCCTTCCATTCTCACCAGCATTTTCCATGATCATCGCAACCATAGCCACAACAGAATATGGCTTTCACTTGTTCCCGCTTGTTTCTTTCTCGCTCTTCACCCTCCAACTACTCCATCCTCTCCGATCTTATCCTAGCTCGTTCTGGTGACATGGTATGTCCTACATCTTCTGCTTTAGTCCCCCCGAAGCAACATCTCCGTTGAGCCTCCATTTCCTCTCACAATCAAAGCTTTTGACGCCCAGAATCCAAGTCCAATAATCCGCCAAATCCACGGGGGAGGAGCAGCGGACTTCGGCGGAAACTGCCTTATCTTATTCCAGTGAAGCCAGGAATGACGAGACAAATGACGCTCAGAGATCGGCCGCCACCAAGTCAGGCGATTTTTTCCCTCTTGGAATTCGAGAACCAGTTTATGAGGTTTGTTGTTAGTTATCACCAACCATCAGTTTTTCTTTCTCAATTCCGGAATTATAGTTAGCATTAAGTAACAATTTGGGTGAATTGATAGAGGTCGCATGCAACGAGTTATTTATATACTTCCAAATTTCAAGGATTCTACTTTTTGGTTTACTCTTAATATTTTTTAGTGTATTTTGAAAACAAGACAAGAGAGATGTGTCTAGCTGTTTTTCTAGCTCCATTTGATTTCTTTACGTGACTTTTTTTGGCCCCTTTCAATTTTCCATGTGTGAAGGTTTTGGAGGTAAAGTCTAATGGAACGGTATTAACTAGAACAATCAACAGAAGACAGCTATTGAAATCAAGTGGTATAGAATTCTATGGTTGAACTTGGAAACTACCATGCTATTTAAATGGTGTTTTAATCATGTTAAAGTCTCTCTTGCTTAGCTTTATAGAAATTGCATTACAGAAAATTGTACATGTCTCTATGTAATTGCAATTACCATACCTTTGACTGTTCCTTTACAATGTGTATAGGTGATGTTATGGAATTCACTAGACCCTCCAAATCATAATTTGTATTCCCCTATTTTTAATATAAGAGCGATATAACTAATTTATATATATTAAAAAATTTAATTAAATTAGTTATTTATAAAAAATATATGTTAGTTTCCTGAGAATACCATTTATAATCATGTGCAATATAACTACCTTTTTATGGAAACCAACTTATTATGTACAATCAATCAATAGAGACACTTTGAGAGAGAGAAAATTATAAATTTAGGAGACGGTAAATTGAGGTTTTGTATTTAAAACCAAAGTATACCCCTTATATTTAGGATCAAAGGTATTTTATATAACCTAATTGTACTGCTCTGTTTTGTGAGTATTCTATTGTCAGGTCTTCGTCCATGAGATGTTCGAAGTGTGGATCCATCATTGTTTATGACAAATACAATGCCTTCTTTGTTGGTATACTTTTGCACTGTTTATATCTTAGTAATAATGCAACTTACTATCGAAATTATTATACATATTAACACATTGATTTATTGATGTTCAGTTCCTTTAATTAATTTTCTGTTAAAACTTTTATAATGTGATGTACTGAGTATTAATTCCGGCATTATGCTATGTTTTTTATCACTACAATCGTTAATGTGATGGAAAGTAGTAAGTACACGAGTCACTTGGAAGTTAGTACTAAGGGAAAGGTTCAGTTATTTTTGAAAAGTTGAATTATTAGCTGATAATGAATTATTTCAGAAAGTCGGCTTCTAATTTTTTATTTCTTGCTCAATTATAGCATAAAGTCATACCCAAATTACTCTCTCCTCTATTTTGAAAAAAATTAAAATCGCCTTCTTTCTTCGAAATCAAAGGATGCAATTCATTGATTTCCCCTAGCGCCAAGATAGGTTACAATTACACTTTCTTTTGGCCAAAACAAAATTACACTTATTTTGACTAAAATACCTATATATATTACCTACATAATATAATGTATTATTAACATGTATAAAAGTCAATTTCTTAAAAAAAAAATTATGGTTTTCAAATAAAAATTAATAATGAAAAAAATTTCAAAAATATTTTGTAATGTTATGTTTTTAGTAAAAAAAATTGTGAGTATCCTTAGGGTTGTTTTCATCATGTCTTTTAAGTGAGGTTTGTATATATTTACATAATGTAGGGGAGGGAAGGGGTGTGCAATATGCCCATGGCTCAGTGCGCCCACTTAGGCTCGGCTAAAAAATGCCCTGTCCAACCTGATAAAAAATAGCCCCAAAAAATAGGTAATTTCAGGCAGGGCTAATATTCGGGACCCGGTGATTAAAGCCAAGTGTTTGTCATGAAAGTAATACTTCACATACATACTTTTCAAAATTCAAGGTTTGATTATGTAATATTTGAAACATACCCATTTCCAGAAAAGTCAAAGCGAAAAGAACTAATCCTAGCTTTTTTAGAGCAGAAGCAATGTTCACCAAGATATTGTGTTCCTGAAAATGAGAAAACTTAACTAACCAATCGGTATGAGTTGGGGCTGATCAGGTTTACATTCAATTTCAATGACCACACATCTCCACAATAATAATGAACAGGGGATTTCTGTATCAATAAAAGCTACCTTTGAGGCACCTAGTTCATTATTTCAAAATCTTCTACCAGAATTGCAAAACATCGTCATCATTTTCCCAAGTTGATGGCCCGTTTTTATGGTATTATACTTTTCAAATGCTACTTTTGATATTTGCCCATTTGTTATAAATTGAAACAAGTGACATTATAAAGAAAAAGAAGTGATAGATAAAGATAACATGCTCAATGGGGATCTTCAAGCAGCCTTTGTTTTTTCCATTTCCATTAATAGAGCACTAGTTTTCCAGTAGAGGGTTTTAAACTAAACCCAGTTGATATGGTTAGCTTACAAAGAAAGCAGCAATTAAATGTGCAGCTACTGATCAGTTTGATCTGAAAACTTTAATTAATATTTTGTTGTCACCTTATTTTTAGTTGATTATAAATATTTTTTAAATCTTTAAGACATAAATATGGTATTATTTTAGAAATTTATTATTGCATATTTTTTTCCTATAATATGAGCAGAACATCACTATTTGGACATGCTCAACCCGTCCATACCCAGCCCGATATCCTTAGAGCTTTTACCGAACAGGGCTAGGCACCGGGCTGCAAAATACAACCCATGTATTTTCTGGACAGGGTACTAGGCAGGGGGGCTGCCCTGCCCATGCACACCCATAGGGAAGGGTTTTGCATTGTGAGCATCTCATGAGGTAGTAGCAAGAAATTTTACCTAAATTATAATATAAAAATTTGTTTTTGAAGGATTACTCCACTAATGAGTTTGTCTTTAAAACATCTAGTAAATTGACTACCCTTTTGATCTCTCTTATTTAGCAAATTTCTTCTTCTTGTATTAGGTCCGTGAGCATGCTATTCTTCTAAATTTGGGCTCATTACGAGAAATAGCAATGCAAGAGCGTGTGCTTATTTTTAACTATAACTGGTAATGTTAGCCTTTTGAAATATCCTTTTAATTATCATATGCTACTTCACAATCATTATTTATGTATATAAGAATGCTCACCTGCATCCTTTGATGCTTAACAGTAAAGGAGTGAAAGCTTTTTTAGAGTCATTACTGCCTTGGTTAAACCCTAAGAACAACAACGGAGGACTATCCATGCCATTTGAGCTTGAGGTTTGTTTGAATACAAAAGTACTAGAGTTGCTATCAATTTCTGATGCAAGCTTCTTCACTTCAATGTTATTATGTATTTTGGCATAGTGATAAGTGCTGAATCTGTAACTCTCAGGTTGTTGATGTTGGAAATCGTGCCCTAGGGGCCAATCATTGTCTTATGAATATTATTGATTTATGAATTTATTAATTGAGTTATCATATTATTTGCATGTTTACTATGATGATCATCCTTGGATAATTCATGATATTATCCTAAATGTCCCTGGTCGATCATCTATGCGGGAGCACAGATGAAATAAGACCAGTATGACTTTGAAGATGTATAGAGATATAAATCAAAGTCATAAGCACATGTAAGAGTACAAGGTGCTGGACCGACCCTCTATGAGAGAACTGCATGGGTAACGTCATAAGCTTCTCTCATATACAAACCATGTCAATACGCCCTTTGACCTGAGATCATCATGGATTCCTACATGACAAAACGCTCAACTTTGACCTAGTCAAAAGTCACTTTTGACCGAGTGATCATAAAGACTATGTTCGGCCTTAGTGGTTTTTCATGCGGAGGAATGTGAATGGTCAAGATGGAATTTGTCCCTCACATTCGTAGAGAGATATTACTGGGCCCCTTGATGAGTGAGTCTGAGAAATGTATGGCCATACTGTAATGGAAATGTAGTTCCATTTCTATAGTCAGACTACTCAGGGATCGAGAAAGTAACGGTCAGGAATAGGAGGATAACATTATCCATGCCTCATCCATGACCAAAATATCACGTGACAGAAGGGACATGATATGGTTGTATAAAAGGTTACATCGTTTATCGATCCTCATATGATTTGGGTAGTCGTTATGTCTTGCTAGAGACCGCTTGCGACTTGTGGGCTAGTATAGCAAATGACCCACTGCCAACTTCATATGGGCCTACAGGGTCGCACACAAAATAGCCCAACACGAGCTATGATGTCCAGATTCATTGAATCTAAGACATGTCCAGATTCAATGAATGATCCAGGATAGATGTATATATATTTATTTATATTTATATTCGTATATATATATAAATTCGTATATATACATTATATGTATATATGAGATTTAATTTATAAGGATAAATTAAATCTCTATCACGTTTGAAATTCGAAATTCAAATTGATAGGATATCTCAAATTTGATTTATGAGAATAAATCAAAAATAGTTCAGTCTCATCTTTATTTAAAATTAAATAAATGGGTAATTAAATCTGTGGGACGGATTTGATATTATTTATTTAATTAGTTTCTTATAAAATTATACAATATATGATATTGTATTAATTTTAGAATTAATATAAGATTAACTCCAAAATCCAATTCGGTTGACAGAGAAAAACGCATATCATCCTATATATCTGATTTTAGGAGCTGCGTTTTGCACAGAGAAACATATAGAACATAGAAAGGCCGAAGGGGACTCTGCAAAAGGTTTGCAGATAAGAAACTGCCGAAATAGAGACGGAGAGGACGAACTCTTGAGAAAGCCCTGGAGGGACAAGAGACGCTAGTACGTCGTTCGTGGTTGGAACGCTGTTCGTGTGGATACCAGTAGAGGAAGCCGACCTGAGTCGTCGACTTCTTGTGATCAAAAGGGAGCACGAGCCGCAGAGAGAAGCTGTGAACGTCGTGACCGAAAGCTGTGGAAGTCGCTGAGGCACACTAAGGGTAATACTTCTTCCCACTTGACTTAAACACATACGGTAGATCCTGGCAAGGAATGGAAAAATTTTTAAATTAATTTCTGTTGCGTGTCTTCCAATTAATTATAGTGGTATCAGAGCCATGCCGTTTTGTGTTTAAGTTAGGCTTGATTGTTGATTCATATGATATGTGTTAGTCGTAGCCGATCATATAATATGCGTTTCATATATGACATATAAGGAATCCGTCTTATGTATGACATATAAGGAATCTAAAAGGGAACTGAAATCGGTGGTGATATGTTTTGATTTGATCAATTAACATAGAAGGGGTCCAAGAAAACCGAATACAGATTCGTGATTATTTACATAGCAAAATTTTTTTTCTCGGGGCAGACCCCGCCCGCTAACCGGCTAGCGGGACCGCCGTGGCTACCTGTTCGTAGCGTAATATGACCATAGAATATGCTATTTTGTGAATGTTTTAAGATTTGAAACATCAATTGCCTTGCAATTAAATCTGAATGTTGATTCTTGAATGCTTAGGTATGGTGAACAGTATAGCTCTAGATTACAAGTGTTGTAATTTTTAAATACGACCTGCGTGTCGTGCTTTCCTATATATTTACTCTCAATGTACCTTCTCTTCTCATCTCACTCCCCTCGAATGTTAAAAGAGGTTTCTATATGTAATTTTCCTTTTCTTACTAGAGAGCTCCTCTCATTGGCTTGAGGGGACTTAGGATAGGTGAGCCATATTGTATCACGTTTAAATTATGCATCTTATGATTATATCAGCACATGCATATTAATTGTATGAGATACAAACTGAGAAGCATGCATTCTCATAAACTAAACAGTTAAATTAAGCCCTCTAAATAAAATCTTAAGTCATAATGCCGTCAATTTATGAACACTTGTCAAAACCTCAATCGCTCAATTGTGGACTCCGCCAAAGTGGGTGCTTTTGAGTCATCTTGGGGAGATAAGTAAAGAGTAATGGTGCTACTCTCATATGTTCATTATTGTTTGACTTAATTGAGATTAACAAAACGGTTTTGCATCTCAAGGCATTAGATGGGATTAGAATATGCCAGATCATATGATGATAGGATCCCATGAACACCTAAGAGTTACATTTGATGTAATTGGTAAAGGTGTTACCTACCTAAATAACTTAATTTAAGCGTCCTGCCAAAGCGGACTTAAGTTTGAGCCAAATATGGATCTTAGCCCACTAACTATTGCATTGAGGGTTGTTTATTTAGTGGGAGATTACTAATTACATTGCATATTTTAATTGTAGAATCATGACGACTAGTAATATTGCTACATTATCGCTGCGATCTGTCCTTGAGAAGGACAAACTCAATGGGACAAACTTTCTTGACTGGTTTAGGAACTTGAGAATTGTTCTCAAGCAGGAAAGAAAGGCGCATGTCCTAGATCAACCCATTTCTGAGGAGCCAGTCGCCAATGCTCCTAGAGCTCAGAGAGATGCTTACATGAAGCATAAGGAAGACTCTGTCGATGTGGGATGCTTGATGCTAGCCACCATGGTTCCGGAGCTCCAAAGAGATCTGGAACACATGGAAGCTTATGAGATGATTGTGCATCTCAAGGAAATGTTCCAGCAACAGGCAAGGCAAGAGAGGTATGAGACCACTAAGGCCTTACATTCCTACAAGATGGCTGAAGGTGCATCAGTCAGTACTCATGTCTTAAAGATGAAAGGGTACATTGATCACCTTGAGAGGCTTGGATTTCCCATGAGCCAGGAGTTAGCTACGGATTTGATCTTGAACTCACTCCCGGAAAGTTATGACCAGTTTGTCATGAACTACAACATGAACAACATGGAGAAATCTATTTCTGAACTGCATGGGATGCTTAAAACTGCTGAGCCAAGTCTTAAGAAGAAGCCCAGTAGTGTTTTGATGGTTCAGAAAGGAAAGGGTACTAAAAAGAAAGGCAAAGGCAAGGGGAAGGGTCATGGCTCATTAGGTAAGACCAAAGAGTCAGGCAAGCCCGAAACCAAGCCTACACCAAAGAAGGCAAACCCTCCGAAGGAAGGAGTCTGCTTCTTCTGCAATGAACCCGATCATTGGAAGAGGAATTGCAAACTCTACCTCGAAGATCTGAAAAAGAACAAGAAGGATAGCGGGGCTATCGCTTCAGGTATTTATGTTATAGACATTCATCTTTCTACTTCCACCTCATGGGTATTAGATACTGCATGTGGTTCTTACATTTGTACAAATGTGCAGGGACTAAAGGATAGTAGGAAGCTGAAAAAGGGCGAGGTTGACCTACGAGTTGGAAACAGAGCAAGGGTTGCTGCGTTAGCTGTAGGCACTTATGAATTAGTTCTGCCCACTGGGATTTTGTTAGTTTTGAACAATTGCTATTATGTTCCTGCTTTAAGTAGTAACATTGTTTCACTTTCTTATTTGGATAAGGAAGGTTTCACTTCCATTGCTGGGAATAGTAGATGTTCTATTTATCGTAATGATGTTTTCTATGCTCATGGTGATTTGCATGTTGATCATTACATATTAAATTTAGAACAACCCAATCATGGAAATATCTATAACATAACCGCCAAAAGGGTCAAACGAAACAATTTGAATCCCACATACCTCTGGCACTGTCGTCTGGGCCACATAAATGAGAAACGCATTTCCAAACTCCATCAAGATGGATTTCTAAACTCATTTGATTTTGAATCATATGACACTTGCGAGTCTTGCTTGTTAGGAAAGATGACAAAGTCACCTTTCACTGGGCACAGTGAGAGGGCCACTGATTTATTGGGCCTCATACATACAGATGTGTGTGGACCGATGAACACAAATGCTAGAGGAGGTTATTCATACTTCATAACATTTATAGATGATTTCAGCAGATATGGGTACATCTATCTGATGAAACATAAATCTGAATCTTCTGAAAAGTTCAAAATATTTCAAAAAGAAGTACAAAACTAGCTTGGCAAAACAATTAAAGCCCTTCGATCTGATCGGGGTGGTGAATATTTGAGCCAAGAGTTCATAGATCATCTTAGGAGTTCTGGGATAGTCTCACAATTGACTCCTCCAGGGACACCACAATGGAATGGCGTTTCTAAACGGAGGAATCGAACACTATTAGATATGGTTCGATCCATGATGAGTCAAACAGATCTTCCGCCCTCCTTTTGGGGTCATGCCCTAGAGACAGCTGGGTTCACACTCAATCGTGTTCCATCAAAGGCAATTGAAAAGACTCCGTATGAGATATAGACTGGGAAGACGCCTAGTTTGTCTTTCCTCAAGATTTGGGGATGCGAGGTCTATGTTAAGCAACAAACCTCAGACAAATTAACGCCCAAATCCTCAAAGTGCCTTTTTGTGGGATATCCTAAGGAAACCAAGGGATATTACGTCTACAACCCTGCTGATAACAAAGTGTTTGTTGTCAGAAATGGTATCTTTCTTGAAAGAGAATTTATCTCTAAAAGAACCAGTGGGAGTAAGGTACACCTCGAAGAAGTTCGAGAGCCACAAGACACCATAGAACTGCAGATGGAAAATAGAGAAGACTCACAACAAGTTGTTGAGACTCCTCAAGTCACGCAAGGTCCACGTAAATCTAATAGGACACAACTTTAGCTTCAGAGATATGGATTTCTGATTTCTGATAGTCGTGAAGTGTTGCTCATTGAGCATAATGAGCCGACTACCTATCGAGAAGCTATAGTGGGACCAAACTCTGAGAAGTGGCTTAATGCCATGAAGTCTGAAATGCAATCCATGTACGACAATAAGGTTTGGACCTTAGTCGACCCGCCTGAAGGTGTAAAAACCGTCGGGTGCAAGTGGGTTTTTAAGGAGAAAACTAACATAGATGGCAATGTAAATGTCTTCAAGGCACGACTGGTTGCAAAAGGATTTACTCAAACTCATGGTGTGGACTATGATGAGACCTTTTCCCCAGTTGCCATGGCCAAATCAATCAGAATCCTCTTTGCCATAGCAGCATATTATGACTATGAAATATGGCAGATGGACGTCAAGACAGCCTTCCTTAATGGAAAGCTCCTTGAGGATGTGTACATGACACAACCTGAAGGGTTTGTGCGTTCCGAGGACTCTGGCAAAGTGTGCAAGCTTCAAAGGTCCATTTATGGACTGAAGCAAGCCTCTCGGAGTTGGAATCAACGTTTTGATGAAGTAGTCAAAGAGTTTGGATTTCTTCAAAACATTGATGAACCTTGTGTGTACAAGAAGGTTAGTGGGAGCACAGTTGTATTTTTGGTACTCTATGTCGATGACATCCTACTTATTGGGAATGACATTCCTACCTTACAGATTGTCAAGTCTTGGTTAGGAAAGTCTTTCTCGATGAAAGACTTGGGTGAAGCCACCTACATCCTAGGAATCAGGATCTATAGAGATAGATCTAAAAGACTTCTAGGACTCAGTCAGAGTACATACATAGATAAAATACTGCATAGGTTCAGTATGCACGAATCAAAGAGGGGTTTCATACCAATGTCTCATGGTATTCACCTCAGCAAAGATCTATGTCCTAGTACATCTGATCAGCGAGGTCGCATGAGTAAAGTTCCATATGCCTCGGCCATAGGATCTATCATGTACGCCATGTTATGTACTCGTCCGGATGTCTCGTTTGCCTTGAGTATGACTAGCAGATATCAACAGGACCCTAGTGAGGGCCATTGGACTGCTGTCAAGAATATCCTTAAGTACTTAAGAAGGACTAAGGACTTATTCTTAGTCTATGGTGGATTGGATGACGAACTCTGTGTAACTGGTTACACAGAAGCCAGTTTCCAAACTGACCAGGACGACCAAAAATCGCAGTCTGGATATATATTCCTCCTCAATAATGGAGCAGTAAGCTGGAAGAGCTCTAAGCAGGGCACTGTAGCAGATTCTGCGACAGAAGCTGAATATATAGCAGCATCTGATGCAGCTAAGGAAGCCGTTTGGATCAGGAAGTTCATCACAGAACTAGGGGTGATACCTACCATCTCAGATCCAATAACTTTGCTCTGTGACAATAGCGGTGCTATTGCACAGGCCAAAGAGCCTAGGTCACATCAAAGGACCAAGCATATACTCAGGCAATTTTATCTCATCAGAGAAATCAATGATAGAGGTGATATAAAAATATGCAAAGTAGCAGGAGAAGATAATGTTGCTGATCCTCTAACAAAGCCGCTTGTGCAGGCAAAGCATGAGCGTCATGTCAGGTCAATGGGAATTAGTCAAATTAATGATTGTACCTAGTGCAAGTGGGAGATTTTTGGAAATCGTGCCCTAGGGGCCAATTATTGTCTTATGAATATTATTGATTTATGAATTTATTAATTGAGTTATCATATTATTTGCATGTTTACTATAATGATCATCCTTGGATAATTCATGATATTATCCTAAATGTCCCTGGTCGATCATCTATGCAGGAGCACAGATAAAATAAGACCAGTATGACTTTGAAGATGTATAGAGATATAAATCAAAGTCATAAGCACATGTAAGAGTACAAGGTGCTGGACCGACCCTCTATGAGAGAACTGTATGGGTAACGTCATAAGCTTCTCTCATATACAAACCATGTCAATACGCCCTTTGACCTGAGATCATCATGGATTCCTACATGACAAAACGCTCAGCTTTGACCTAGTCAAAAGTCACTTTTGACCGAGTGATCATAAAGACTATGTTCGGCCTTAGTGGTTTTTCATGCGGAGGAATGTGAATGGTCAAGATAGAATTTGTCCCTCACATTCGTAGAGAGATATTACTGGGCCCCTTGATGAGTGAGTCTGAGAAATGTATGGCCATACTGTAATGGAAAGGTAGTTCCATTTCTATAGTCAGACTACTCAGGGATCGAGAAAGTAACGGTCAGGAATAGGAGGATGACATTATCCATGCCTCATCCATGACCAAAATATCGCGTGACAGAAGGGACATGATATGGTTGTATAAAAGGTTACATCGTTTATCGATCCTCATATGATTTGGGTAGTCGTTATGTCTTGCTAGAGACCGCTTGCGACTTGTGGGCTAGTATAGCAAATGGCCCACTGCCAACTTCATATGGGCCTACAGGGTCGCACATAAAATAGCCCAACACGAGCTATGATGTCCAGATTCATTGAATCTAAGACATGTCCAGATTCAATGAATGATCCAGGATAGATGTATATATATTTATTTATATTTATATTCATATATATATATATATAAATTCGTATATATACATTATATGTATATATGAGATTTAATTTATAAGGATAAATTAAATCTCTATCACGTTTGAAATTCGAAATTCAAATTGATAGGATATCTCATATAAGAGATATTTATAAGATTTAATTTATAAGGATAAATTAAATCTCTATCATGTTTGAAATTCGAAATTCAAATTGATAGGATATCTCATATAAGAGATATTTATAAGATTTAATTTATAAGGATAAATTAAATCTCTATCATGTTTGAAATTCGAAATTCAAATTGATAGGATATCTCATATAAGAGATATGTATAAGATTTAATTTATAAGGATAAATTAAATCTCTATCACATTTGAAATTCAAAATTCAAATTGATAGGATATCTCAAATTTGATTTATGAGAATAAATTAAAAATAGTTCAGTCTCATCTTTATTTAAAATTAAATAAATGGGTAATTAAATCTGTGGGACGGATTTGATATTATTTATTTAATTAGTTTCTTATAAAATTATACAATATATGATATTGTATTAATTTTGGAATTAATATAAGATTAACTCCAAAATCCAATTCGGTTGACAGAGAAAAACGCATATCATCCTATATATCTGATTTTAGGAGCTGCGTTTTGCACAGAGAAACATATAGAACATAGAAAGGCCGAAGGGGACTCTGCAAAAGGTTTGCAGATAAGAAACTGCCGAAATAGAGACGGAGAGGACGAACTCTTGAGAAAGCCCTGGAGGGACAAGAGACGCTAGTACGTCGTTCGTGGTTGGAACGCTGTTCGTGTGGATACCAGTAGAGGAAACCGACCTGAGTCGTCGACTTCTTATGATCAAAAAGGAGCACGAGCCGCAGAGAGAAGCTGTGAACGTCGTGACCAAAAGCTATGGAAGTCGCTGAGGCACACTAAGGGTAATACTTCTTCCCACTTGACTTAAACACATACGGTAGATCCTGGCAAGGAATGAAAAAATTTTTAAATTAATTTCCGTTGCGTGTCTTCCAATTTCTTACAGTTGAAGCAGCATTTCTTTCAAGAATACAACATTTAGAGCACAACTAAGGCACTTAGAACCTCGTGTGAGTATGTGAACATAGTAACTGTATATCTATGATGATCCCCTACTCTCATTTAACTTCCTGACTAAAAATAACTAGTTTATGTTTCCTAGGTCCAAGCTCTTCTTGAGGTCTTGCCAAAACTATTAACTGGTGAAGGTTTTGGGCGTACCTGGAATCTTTTGTTTGACTCACTTAATACCCACACGAGACCAGAGCACTTTAGAAGGCTCACAGTCACGTTTGCACAACAAATGCACCGAAGGAGGAAGAAAAACAGAGAATGCGTAGAGAGGAAAGGAGAGGAACGCAGGAGAGTGTGTTTCTTTCTCTCAAAAGCCAGCCTTCTGATATTGTGAATGGAATAATAAAAATGCAAACACCCTTGTGCTGCCTTATTCACACCTGAGAGAGATGCATGCGTGGGGAGTGGGATCTCCATAACTCCCACATCCCTTGTTTTTCTATTTTCAAATATGAAACTGCTTCTTCCAACAAAGTACCTTATGGACTTGGGTCTAATCTACTAAGGGTGGACTGGCCCATTTTCTAACATCTCTCACTCACACTTAGTGGATTAGATATCATGGGTCCAATCTCATTCTCTTCCTTTTTTCATACTAGGTAATTTGCCGTGACCGTATAGGCATGACATCTCCTTTCAGGTGTTTGTACTAGAAATCCCTTTTTCAAAGACCAGCACAAAGCAACCATTGAGTGCAGCTCGATCAGAATAAGTTATAGTGCTTTTGAATGTCCTAGATTTGCCCATATAAATTTTTCTTATGGCTAATCTAATTCCTCTTGAGTCAGTATATAACTCAGATAGCCTCCACTTATGTATAGTATCCACACTTATGAAATTAACAAAATAATATCACAAGGGACCGATCACAGACACTAGCATGGATGTGTATATTCTGGCAATCTTTCTTTCACCCATATATCATTTTGATATGAATCAACTGTTTTCCTAGCATAATACCTTTGGTTCATATATGATTTGACCATAGGACATATACAAAAGTAGCAATCGCTAAAACATACCTCCATAATATTGTCAAAGTCAAAGGACATTAATGAAAGGATTATACCTTTCTGGAACTCACACAACAATAAAGGAGGGATTGATTCACTTGCTTTTCATTTGAGGTTCTTTAGCACATGTGGTATGAATCACATGTTACCGTGTTTCTCTTATCCTTAAAGAATGTACGTCATTTTGATTCTATCAATCACCCCGTATAGATTTAAGTTTAGACACTCATAGTATTTAAATCCAAACTCTTCAATTCTATTCACATAATATGACGTCAATTTTGAAGAATTTGTTATCTGGCAACAGGTTTTATGGATGTGGGTATCTATTGTTTGATTTATACCCTTACTCATAGATCTCATCTTGACTTACTACACTTTTTAAGTAAATGTGACACTTATTATGTTTCTTCTCTACCATATCAGCACTCTTGCTGCTTTACTAATGAACACATGTCTCATCTTTGAACACTTTTATAGCATTAAAGGCGGTTGCTCATGTGAGAGAGCTACCCTTTTCAACCTGTACGACATACTAGATATTGTATACTTTTACCCAGACATATAAGTAATAATAAATGACATGATATTATTAATAAAAAAATAAAAGTATTACATACAGTGTGCAACTTTACATTTTTAACATGCCAATGGCTTTTACACGTTTCTCGAATGTTTCTTTGCCTATTGGCTTAGTCAGGGGATCTGCAACCATACATTTGGTTGAAATGTATTGTACAATTACAATTTTCTATGCTATATAAACCCTCACAAAGTTATACTTTATATCAATGTGTTTGGTATTGCTGTGATACTTAGGGTCTTTAGTGTAGGCTCTAGTTGCATTATTGTCACAGTGTATCAACACCGGATTTGTACTCTCATTCCTAAATCCTAGGTGCTCGATAAGTCTCTTCAGCCAAATAGCCTCTTGCGCTACTGCAGTGTATGCCACAAACTCAGCTTCCATAGAGTGTAAAGCAATGCACGTATGCTTCTTGCTACTCCAACATATAGCGCCGTTGTTAAGCAAGAAGGTGTATCCAGAAGTCGAACTTCGTTCTTCTTCGTCACCGCCTACATCAGCATCAAAATATCCGATTAGGCGCAGATTTCTTCCTTGATAACACAACACATAGTCAGTTGTGCCATTTAAGTATGTCAATATCCTTTTCACCGCTTTTTAGTGTTTCTCACCAGGGTTGGACTGGAATCTGCTAACCAGCCCTACTGCATACAAATATCTGGTCTTGTACACATCATTGCACATATCAAGCTACTAACGGCACTGGCATATAAAACTTTTTCCATTTGCTTTTTATCTAATTCAATTTTAGGACACATGTCAGAACTCAAGGCTACTCCAGTGGCCACAGGGATATCCATGAGTTTGCATTCACTCATATTGAATCGCTCAAGTATCTTCTTGATATAATTCTCTTGTGAAAAAGTAATGATTCTCTTGGAACGATTCCTTCAAATCTTAACTCCATGTATGTATTTTGTTTCACCCACGTCTTTCATATCAAAATTTGATGAAAGTCATTCTTTAATAGCTATCACTGAGTCAAGACTATTTTTGGCTAAGAGTATATTGTTTACGTAAACACAGTGGTCTTCCTCTATCATTTGGAAGTTATATGAGGTAATTGCCTTATGAAACATCAAGTACCACTGTCTGGATGACTGTTTTAATCTATAAATGGATCTTTTGAATTTATACTTCTTATGCTCAAACCCTTTTTCAGTGAAACCTATTGGTTATTCTATATAGATTTTTTCATCCAAATCACCATTCAGAAATACGATTTTTACATCTATCTGATGTAACTCTAAGTTTAAATTGTTTACTATGTCCAGAATAAGTCGTATTGAATTAAAGCGCACAACAGATGAAAAAGTATCCTCATAATCTATACCTTCCTATTGTGTATATCCCTTTGCAACTAATCAAGTTTTAAATTTGTCAATTGATCTGTCTACATTTCTCTTGATTTTGAGAACCCACTTGTTCCCAATGGCTTTACGCCCTTTTGGCAGATCAATAATTCCCAAATTTGGTTTTCATCATTGAGTCAATTTCCTCTTTCATTGGTTTCTTCCATTCCTCCTTTGTAGGACCTGCTAAGTCCTCATAAACAGTGCGGGGTTCATCATCCCTTTTTGGAGTAACTAAAAGTACTTCGCATTCTATTTGGAAACGTCTCTTTAGAATACTTTTCCTGTTACTCTTTCTGGTAGGAGCAATTTGCTTATCTTTTCTCATTTGTCTCAGTCTTTGTATTGACCGTTCTTGGCTCCCACTCAGATTGACATACCTAGACGATTTTGGTCTGTCAATTTGTTTGGCACTGTCCTATTCTTAAGTCTCATAAAGAGATACAGTGTGGTCAACATCTCCTCTACTGGGAAACTCCATCTCAATAAATACATCATCTCTTGATTCTATTTCAGTCACTGTTCTATCTTCAATTTCACTTATGAATACATATCCTTTTGAGGGTTCAGAGTACCTTATAAAAATATATTTCTTCCCTCTAGGACCCAGTTTCTCATGTATATGAGAATTGTCATGGATATATGTCGTCGAGCCCCAAGGTCTAAGGATGCTTAGATCTGGCTGATAGTTAGTCCATAACTCATAGGGTGTGGAAACGACTGACTTTGAGGGCACACAGTTAAGTATGAAGGTTACCATTAATAAAGCATCACCCCAATGTGAAATTGTAAGGTTTTCCTGAGCCATCATAGACCTAACCATGTCTAGAAGAGTTCTGTTTCTTCTTTCGGCAACCCCATTCTGTTGAGGTGTGCCAAGGATAGTTAGTTGCCTAATAATCCATTTTTCTTCACAGAGCTGTTTGAATTGATCTAAAAGGTATTCACGACCTTGATCAGTACGTAACGTCTTGATTCTATTGTCCATTTAATTCTCTACTTCATTCATGTATCGTCTAAAGCACTCTAGTGCATCGGACTTATGTGAAATCAAATAGACATAACCATATCGTAAAAAATCATCAATAAAGGTAATGAGATACCAAGCTCTGTGTCTTGCCCTCACACTCATTGGACCGCAAATATCATAATGGATTAATTACAATAGGTTTTTGGCTCATATTCCCTTACCGAATGGTTTTCTGGTAGCCTTGCCAACTAGACAGTTTTCGCATAATGACATATCCATGTTAGGGATTACCCCCAACAAGTCTTCTTTAGCCAGTTTAATAATTCTATTTTGATTAATATGTCCTAGTCTAGCATGCGAAATATTCATATCAGAATTATTTGAAGTAATAGCAATGCAATCATGAACATTAAAATCACTAACAAGATCCAAAATAAAAAACTTTTGAAATCAAAACGTTGAACCATAAAATATTGAGTTGCTACAAATGTCTGCAACTTTACCATGAAAGTTTACATTAAATCTAAAGTCTAATAAGCAAATCACAGAAATTAAATTCTGTCAGATGTTAAGAGCATGAAGCACATCATGCAGTATCAAGGTCTTTCCACTACGCAAAACAAGTTTGAAGGTGCCAATATCTCGAACCTCAATCCTTGCATTATTGCCAACGAAAAGTCACTTGCTTTGAAATGACAATCGACGGTATTCCATAAAAGATCATCCATCTCGACTTATGTGGTATGTGGAGCCTGGGTCAATAATCCAAGAAAAAGAAATAGGTTCTGTCAGAAAAACAGTGCTAAAAATAAATTAGACATGTGAATTCACATAATTCACTGTTACCTTTCCGCTCTCGGTTTGTTTAGAATAGTCACGTGTGAAATGTCCCATATTCTAGTATGCAAAGCATTTGACCTTATTTAAGTCTAACTTTTTCTTGCCTCCTTTATTTCCCTTCTTCTTATACTGTTGCTTGCCCTTATTGGGTGGAGGACCGCCTTTCTTCCCATTTTTCTAAAATTGGCTTTGATTGGGAAGGACTAACACCTTCAGCCAAATAGGCTTGTCTAGTGGCCTTATAAGCCTCCAGACGTTCATCCTCTAACTCCAAATACTTAGCTACATCATTGAAAGTAATGATATTTTTATTATGGGTCAAATTAACTTTCATGTGCTCCCAACCTGCACTTGTTGTTCATCAGATAGATTATGTCCAGCTTCCTTCAGTTCACAAATCATTGTGGATATCTCTCGTAAATGTTGCCTCATAGGATTATTTGGTTTTAACTTATAGGTATCGAATTTAATCGTTAACCTTTTAAACTTAGTCGTGGACACTCCCCCAAACTTATCCTTTAAAGCAATTCACATTGCTTGTGTTGTTCTGTGTGTCTCAAACTCACACATTAAATCATCAGCCATTACACTCAGCAGGGTGATTCTTGCGATGCTATTCTTCCTTTTCCAGGACAAGTAAGCTTCCTGGTCTCTCCTGTACTGGGTTGTATTTCCAACCTCAGGCTCTACCATGGCTATTGTTAATGGCTCAATAACATCCTGTTCTTCCAGAATATATTGGACATTTCGGTATCAAATATCCCAATTGTCCCCGTTGAGTTTTTCCCCTTGTTCAATTCAGCAATAATATTCTTTGATGCCATTGTTCAATATCGATTCTGTGATAAACCTTTCCCACATTAATTTATTAAACCATATAACATTTAAGTGATATATATAGCACATATAAAGTATACAATGTCACGTACTTTTATTATTTTTTATCAGAAAATAATAATATCACTAGACCCATGATCAGGAGAATACGTTTGTACTTCCCATCACACAAATACTAGCAACGCCATCATTTTCTATCAAAATTAATATAAGCACTATTCTCATTAAATATTACTTTTCAGAATACTCATCATCTAAAAAAGCTCCCACTTATAAAAGGTATACATGAATCATAACTAAAATAAAGAAATAAAATGAAATATATTTTTCTTGCATACAAGACATGTATCAAATGACAAGTCTTTATAAAGAAAGAGTAATAAATGATGTCCTACACAAAATAAAGCAATAGAAATGAAAATACAAATTTACATTATTTGATATGAGTTTTACAATATTCTAACATCGCTTTTCTTAGCTTCTTAAACTCACAAGGCTGCTTTATAAGGTTAGATACAAATTCTATTATTCTAAGCCAATATATTTTGCTTATGCGTCATGTTTTGGGCTTGCGTCTAACTTTTGTTGCTCTTATATATTCCATTATAACTTTCAAGTAGAATTTAGTATAATACTTATCTGTCATGCATTCAATGTATTTTCCAATCATGCCATTAACGCCTTTTATGTTTGTTACTTTGGCTGTATCTTTTTCAGCTATGTTCATGGCCAACATAGGGGTTAGAGGTTGATTCACTTCTTCTCCATCCTCAACTTGAGATTCACTGTTAAGAGTAGGCACCATCTTGAAGTTTAAATCTGAAGACATCATTAAAGGCTGTAGAGGAAGTGGTTTGATGGGGAATAAAGTTTTCGATCACGGTCTGGAATTATCTCTTGTTCTGGATCCTCCTCAGGTTCCCCCTCGGGGTCCTCTTAAAGGTTTTTCTTTAGGTTATTGACATCATCTAATAATGAGATGTCATCATTTAAAGTATATCTTAGAGGTTCAATGCTAGATGAAGTCATTCTTTTACCTAAATAATAAAAAATATTAATTATCATAATTCTCTGAAATTTTTAAACACTAAAAAATATCAAAAAATACATTGAATATTTATAAATAGGTCCAGAATTACCCCCAAAATTAGGTAAATTATATGTCAAAATAAAGATCTTGATTTTAAGAACTTTTAGGAATAAACCACACCTCAATCGGAGGTCCCACGCTCCCTCACGAGCCCCAAGAAGAAAAAATTCAGAAAAAAATAAAAAACTGAATGAAGCCCACTCTCGGCCTCTGGCACGTGCAATTTGGTGCTACCACGTGGCTACTGCCACGTGTCAGCCACTAGATTTCCCTTTTTTAATTAAAAAATGATTTTTTTTATTCCATTTTTTTTTTGGAATGGGCTCCTTTCAGCAAAAAAAAAAATTTACTGGGCTGGACGCAGCCCAGTCTGATGAACAGTGCCTGTTAAGGGTTTTTTTTACGAATGAACAGTATTATCCCTGACCTCTAGCCGGGTTTGCATAGACCTAACTAGAAACCGTTTTTTGCCCATTACTTCTCTGTCCGACATCCGATTTCGTCGTTCTTGGTGTCATTTTTTTTGTTTTTTAGTGCTCTACGCAATGGAACTAATTTCAAGGCCTAAAAAACTCTGTTTTCTAATGACCCAATTTCAAAACGAAAGTGCTCAGTTACAGTTTACGTTGAAAATGTTTCTTTTTATGGTTTAAATGCATGCTCTATGCATATTATCACTAAATAAACATTTTAAAACATATATATGCAACATAACAGTGCATAACCAGAAAATTAAAAAATCACAGAGAAGCAAGCGGAAGCATATAACTTGGCTCTAATGCCACTGAAGGTTTTGTGCGTACCTAGAATCCTTTGTTTAACTCACTTAATACCCACACGAGACCAGAGCACTTTAGAAGGCTCACAGTCACGTTTGCACAACAAATGCACCGAAGGAGGAAGAAAAACAGAGAATGCACAGAGAGGAAAAGAGAGGAACAAAGGAGAGGGTGTATCTTTCTCTCCAAAGCCAGCCTTCTGTTATTGTGAATGGAATAATAAAAATGCAACCACCCTTGTGCTGCCTTATTCACACCCAAGAGAGATGCATGCGTGGGGAGTGGGATCTTCATAACTCCCACATCCCTTGTTTTTCTATTTCAAATATGAAACTGCTCCCTCTAATAAAGTTCCTCATGGACTTGGACCTAATCCACTAAGGGTGGATTGGCCCATTTTCTAACAACTGGCAATATATTGGAGGAACTTCGTATCAGCAAACAAACTTTGGTATTTTATTCGTATTTTTCTTTCAACTAGTTACCTGTCTTCAGTTGTACTGGTAATGCACCAGGGGCTGCAGTCATCATTTGCTACTGCTTCCGTGCCAAATTGCTAGGTTGAGTTGGGTTCAAGGGCAGGAGCTCTCAGACAAATGCTGCTTGACCTTCTGGAGGACCTTCTTGAAATACAACTTATATGTATTGTCGGAAGAAACTGCACACTTAAGAAAGGACACGACAATGTAGAATGCTCTGTGGCCTCAGAAAAGCAGATTGCTGAGGTTAAGAGTTTTAAAGGTCTTTTTTCCAGTTGCTGTCATAATATGGATCTGACTCTATAGGTAATTAAGTTGATAGCAATGTCTGAATTTCATTTCTTTCTCATTACATACATGTAGAGGAAGATGAGGAAATTGAGATGCTTTTGGAAAATTACCTTCAAAGGTTATTCTCTATCTTATTCTGAGCATTACATTTCATAATTGATTTGTATGTTTATGTGCTCTTAGGATTTCAAATTTGCAGATGTGAATCTTGCCATGGCCAAGCTGAAAGGCTTCTAGATTGCGCAAAAGAAACGGAAGATTCTATATCTGTCAGTTTAAGGTTTGATATCATCTCTTTCTCGGTATCACAATCCTCCCCTTTCTGGAGAATTGCTAAATTGTTGCAGCTGAAATTTAATCTCGGCTGCCTCATCATGATTATTTACAGCTGACTGAAAAGTAATTCCTGACATATGAAAGATCACTTAGTTTCATGATGAAGCCACTATTATGCTAGCAGAAGATACCGTAATGTTTGTACTCCCTCCGTTCATAATTATAATTATAGGATAAAATTTTTAGGGTGGGTGTCCTTATTTATAATTATAAGATAATTTACAGAAATTGAGGAGTAATTAATATTTTTTTCCTATTGCCCCTACTTTAATTTCTAAAGCATTTAAAGCTAATCAAACACTGAGCATTTATTATAGGCAGAATTCAAAATATGGAAAAAAAAAAGTTTTAAGACATAAATTAGTTATGTTAGTTTAATTGGTATATGTGAATTAGTTAATTACTTAATTTTGTTCTATAATTAGGAATGAGGGAGTGCTTTGTATTTATCTCAGTCATTGCCCAATTTTGGATTTAGCATTATGGCACAGTTAAACAAGAGAAGACCGATCAAGAGGTTAAAAATGCATTAAGAAGTACCCAACAATCACCAATGGACAAAATCTTGTGTTGCTGCTATGATGTTTCAAAATCAGAGAACCACTCAGATTTCCTTTGTGAAACAGTACCAGACAAAGTTTCTTCAGAGCACATGCATAAAGCTTAGCTTTAAAAAAAAAAATTGATAAAATACTTTATTATCTAAGGAAAAAAACTTTATTTACTTATAAAAAAGACTTTATTTATGTCGAACTATATGAGTTATTTGCTATCAATCTTGTTTGTTTTAATGAAAGTAACTTCTTTCATCAGCTCAAGGAGGCTTGAGGTTAGCAGAGTGGAACTACTTCTCCAGGTTGGAGCATTCTGTTTGGCAGTTGGTGCCCTTATAACAGGTATAGTTTTTTTTCCCCTAACCATCTTATGTTGTAAAAAGTTTAATTTGTCAATGCGGTATTAAATGGAATGGAATGTTAGCAAATGTATACAAAAAAAGAAAAGAAAGAATGTTAGCAAAAGAAAGAAAGAATGTTAGCAAAGGTGAGAAATTATCTTGAATCCTTTTTTTCATTGCCGTGAATAGTTGTCACGGGCAATGAACTGTCAGTTGCTAAGGGGGGGCATTTTTTCATTACCTGATCTTTAAGTTAATATCTTATATAATCTCTAAATTTCAGGTATTTTGGCTTGAAGAACGTGTGGTTTTTGGATTTTTTTGAGTTGTTATTGGATGCTTTATTACATTCATGGTATGTTTTGACCATTCTTGTTAGAGGTAGGAAATTAGGGTTGTAAAAATGACAATATATTTGGATTTGATGCAGTTTGCATTTTGGCTGACAGCAGCTGGGATTATAGTCGGTGCAGTTGTATCCTCTTCTTTCTCATGTATTCCTATCTCAAGGCAAGGAAAATATTGTGACCCCAAGAGACTTCAAAATTAGGTAAAAAAAGCTTTTCACCTTTTTCGCTCTGTACTGCCATATGATATTTATTATTTTTAATTTCATGAACTTGAGGACGTGGCAGGGAATCGTGGTTCTTTTAATTGTATTATTAAAATAATTCCTTTAACAAAACTAAGCCATTTTTATCGTCACAGTTGTTTCTTAGCCGTCAGATTCTGAAATGCATTTGATCATATTACAAGTGAGAACCAAATATTAAGAAATTCAGCACCCAACGTGACTTGTGACCGTAGATTGTGCGTATTGTTTTCAAGCTGAAACGTATGAACAATTTTTTTGTGCTTCTGCAAGGTCACAGTGGCTATGAAGATGAGATCTTGTGAGTCTCTGGAAACTCGTCGAGAAATAATCCATACATTTGTTTCCCTATATTTCGTTGGGTTTGTATGTGCAAGAACATACTTCTACTAGAAACCAAATATTTCTCGACCAAATATTAGAAACCAAGAACACCGTTGTTAAGTCATCTGATATAGGAATGAAGGACCAACTCATTCAAATCTACAATTTAACTCCTCAAATGCAGCATTTCTTCTGAAAGACAATAAGCTAACCTAGGAAGAAATTTCAAACAAACTATCGGAGAAATACTTGTACAGCATTGTGCGCTTGATCCATTATAGATTTAATCAAGTGGTATTTCAGTTCAGGCATCCCGAAATCTGGGTTTCGTGGCAGACATTCAGCAGCCCTCGCTCCATTAATGACTTCCCGCACGAAGACCTTGAGATATGACCGGTGTCACGCAAAGGACAATTTCCATATAAAATATATCGGAGAGCGGAAACAAACCAGGTTGCTTGTAGAACCTAGACTTAATTTGTATATAATTTTATAACTTGACAGATTGGGACTTTTTGAGGGGCTTTGGGGTTCCATCAATTGCTATATTGCCCACACCAACTTCCACAGCTTCCTGCTCAACTTTATCCCGCTTGGTTTCTTCAGACACTCCCCCCTCAATGGCCTCAGGTTGCTCAGTAGTTGTAGAGGGCTGAAGAATCCGAGGACCAGCACTGAACCAGGTATGACTAAGACACTGAGCAGCTGTTGGCCTATTTTCAGGGACAAAATCAAGTATGGGAACGAGGAAGTTTGCCATGTCTTTTGCGTCTTGCTCACTGAAATTATACTTCTCCACAAGCACCTTATTAAGAGGCCAGAACCGCAACCGACGAATGTGCCTTAGATCACCATATCTATTGAAAAATTCCCGGGAATAGCGGCCACCTAGTGCGATCTGAGTAAAATATTTGTTCAGTTTCAGCAAAAAGGGAACAAAGTTATATGAATTTATAATTTTCATTTCAGTAAGGGGCATAATATCCCCACAATCCTACCTTGCGAGGCATCATTCCAAGAAGTTCCATCATCAATGCCAGGTGATCCTGTAAAGTAAAATAAATTATTACTGACGGAATTCATTGATTGAATCACTGAGGTTGAAGCTCTCAAAGAAACATATCACATTCTTGGACCTTTTGTTGATCTACCTTTGTTTTAGGTTAGACAACAGTTTTCAAACAAGGTAATCGTGATAGCACAAATTTGAAGACAACTAACAATTGTAGTCTTAGTTGTAGTCCAAAACGTGTGTACTTACCTCATCCCTATCATAGTTGTCACCACTGTGAGGGTCAAAAAGAACATCACCAGTGGCCAGCTCAAAGCAAATGCAAGCAAAAGACCACAAATCCGCTGGAGTTGAGTATTTAGATCCAAGAATAACCTCAGGACACCTATACTGCCTTGTTTGAATATCGTTTGTGAATTGTTTATAAGTCCAACAAGCATTTCCGAAATCAACCAGCTTGCACTTTAGGTCAACAGCTGCAAGCAGCTTTCTTCTCATGGAACGGCTACTTTTCCTCTGAGTCTGACTTCCTTGCGGAACATCCTTAGTCTCGACTACCTTTGTTGGTTCATCTTTACTCACTGAACTACTGGGTTTATCTTCAACATATCCAGCATTTGATTTTAGATGATTCCTAGAATCTTCTTGATCATGATCTTTAGAACCCTCAGCCTCCTCAATAATTTCATCCTCAACTTTAGCCATTCTATGCATTTTCTCTTTTTGGTTTTTGGTAAGATTTCCATTTGAACTTGCATTATCTTTTGTGACCTCATTATTGGATACAAAATTATCCTTGGTGCTAGGAAGGATGCGTGCGGCACCTGACTTCCTGTGATCCTTAGACGGATCTATCATAGACAGAAGCAAGACATTCTCTGGCTTCAAATCTGTATGTATTATGGAAAGCTCTCGGTGCAAGTAATCCAAGCCCACCAAAATATGGTAGCAAATTTCTTTAACCATGGGGAGAGGAACCCCTCTATAATCACTATACTTGATAAGTGTCAGAAGATTGTCACCCAGGAATTCAAATACCATACATACATGCTGACCATTTGGACCAGAATGCTTGAAGTGATCCAAAAGCTTTACAACACATTTCTTGTCATCTGGGTCCCCTTCTGCAATCTGTTTAAGAATCTTTATTTCATCCATGGCAGCTTCAGTATAGTGCTGAGCACTCTTTTGAATTTTTAAGGCCACATAACGCTACAAACAAAGATTTTTCCCATAGGAGAGATAAACATTAGAATTAAGTACATGTGTTATTTAACGTTCTCAAAAATGAAAGAATAACAGTCATGAAGATAGCGGACGTCCATTTACAGGAAATTTAGTGACGCGCAATAGATGTTTACCAAGGATCTAGCAAATAAAAAATAGCAACTTACTAGGCAACCAAATAGAACCAGAGAGAATAATAATCAATGCGAAAACAAAACCAAAACATTGAGCAGTTGACTGTGAGTGAACCGTTCTGAAACCAACCATCTGACCAACATAGAACAACTTAAACATTATACTCAAATCACCAAAGAAAGGCATTTGATTATGGTGAGTCCTGCCAGAGGGAAGAGAAACTAGAACACCTAATACAATGGGAGATAAGCTTTCCCCAAAATTCGTTCATTTTCGCTCAGAATTCAACTAATGCTCAAAACCATTGCCTACTTTTGTCAGTATAGGAAACAACGAGAATGCCACGTACCGATCTCTGGACGTCCCAAGCAAGCCAGACAGTAGAAAAATGACCCCAACCAAGCTTGGCCCGCACCACGTAACACCCATTATTGAAAGTATCCCCAATTCGAACCGCATGGTAACCTCCTCGCCTGTAATCCTCAGTTCCTTCATCCTCTGAACTGTAATCACTGTTTTCATCCTTATCGCCGTTGCGGTCCTCCGCCATGAAAGGACCCAAATGCAGAAGAAAGCAGATCCTAGGCAATCGAGAAAGTAATAAGCAGGAACTTCATATACAATGCGTATCGGTTTTTCGGGGAGGAAGATTGAATTGATTGAGGAGAAATAAGGAGCAGCTTCTCAGTGTGAGGGTGGTGGTGGTGGTGAAAATGGGAAATTAGGGTTTTTGAGGGCGTGTCGCCGGGAAAATTAAGAAACGAATGCTAGGGGCAGGGGACGAGAGTGACGGCTCAACGTAATTTTTCCCACGACCGTGGAAAAAATACACGTTGTCATCGTCGTTCGTGTTATCCTGAACTTTTTTTTATATAAAAATTAAAAAAAAATAAATTCACTCATATCCTAAAAATTGAACGAATTATCTATTATTTTTAAATTTAAAATTAAATATTTAAAAATTATGATATTTCTTTAAATATTATGACTGGAATTATAATAAAATAATATTCTCTAGAAATTAAATACGCTATAAATAGTCACACGTCTTACACTTTCACCACCTCAACCCACTGCCTAGGCTTCCATCCAATGGTTAGTTTTTCCAGTGGAGCCAAGTCCCCATCTTCAAATTCTAATAATTTGGATCCACTCAAATATTGTTTTCTAAAATTAGGGATGAATAATTAGCCTATAACCCGTAAATCCACATGTAATCCAGTATCATTTTATCAATTTAAACTCGCCCAAAATAAACCCGTAACAGGCGGGCTTAAACGGGCTCAAACAGTAAATTATATGGACGGGCTACAAGCTATCCAATATTTTTTTATTAATTTATTATATTATATTTATTTGAATTTATTTTTATTACATACTAATATACTTTTGTAAATTTATTTTGTAGAGGTAGGGGTAATTATATCTACAACCATCACAAGTAAATATAATGTTGATAATGTATAATCATAATCTAATTGAATAATTAAAATTATAAATAATTATATTATGTAAGCATTGTAGACTGTGTGATATAAATTTGTAGTTATTATTATGATATTTTATTTTTTAATTTTAGGATGAACAATCATATCATATGTATACTATTTTTATTTTATTTTTATTATTATTAGAATTTTAAATAGGTTTAAATAAAAAAAATATTTTTATTTTTGATAAACAGACTGCCTATACACATTGGAACCCAAACGGATTCAGCCCAACCCGTTTAATACGGGCTTAAACGAGTTGAGGCACAGGCATGGGCTAGCCCGTGCCCATAAAAAAATAAATGGATGGGGTACAGGCTAACTATCGGGCTAATCTACCCCACCCATTACTCAGCCCAATCTAAAGTTGATGAAATAGTGAAATTTTCTTATTTTCTTAGACAAGCAGTAAATTATTACAACTATTTTTAAAGAAAACAGAAAAGCATATTATTGGAGACTTTAGGGGGAAGAGGATATAAGCTAGTCTATTTTATATTTTTATTACAAATGGATAACTTAATTAAACATGTATGGTCCTTTGCCAAAAGGAAATTAAAAATTTATGAGTAGGTCCAAGTCATTTTTACCCAATCAAATTAATATTTTAAATAAATATTGGGGAAAAATCAATGACACTATTATTAAAAATGAATTTTTAACTTTTTTAAATAAAAATTTTATGATTAATATTGTTGATTGGAGTAGTAAACAATTTTATCATATAAAGAGGATAATAAGAGTTTGAATACCAATAAGCTTTAACTTCAACACTCCCTGCCCAATAAAAATTAGACTTAAGTCCAATTCAATGTGATTTGGGGATACTCTAGATTTGCGTAAAAAATGGAAACTTTATGATAAATATAAAGAAATTTTTTTAATGCTGAAATATAAAGAATTTGATTGATGTAAAATTCTTATCATGGCAACCAAAATATTGGGCCAATGTCAATAAGCCCAATATCAAAGAAAGAAGTTTATATATGGGCCGGCCCACCACCACACTATTAAATACGCTGTGACAAGACGAGTTAGGACTCTTCGTCCTGGTGAGTCTTTGTGGTGCAAGTTGCTAGGCATCAAGTTCAGTACTCTCTGACATATTTACTGTATATTTAACTAGTGAAGTAGTAAGATATATGATTATTTAGAGTATGTTTGATCCTTAGAGAGTATCACTTTATTGAAATTCTAGTCACGGCACTTGGGGATGCATTCTAGCTTCTAGGTGCCTATATTTACGCCTAAGAGTAATAGACAGTTTACCCTGCCCCGATATTGATACTATCTAGGAGAAAGGGAGATTTTGCCCTACCTTTGAATCATAGGTGAGCCCAATCTCTTTCTAAAAATTATTGTACTAAAAAAAAAGAGTTTGGTACCCTTTGAAAGATTGAATATTGAATTGATCAACAATTGGATGTCATGGCTAGGGAATTTAAGTTTAATGAAGGAGCTAATCTATCATGGTGAATTAATATTTGAATCCTTTTTAGAAGAGATATTTATATTTAGTGTTAAATAATGTCTCGAATAGGATTATCTCTAATATAAGAATATCTATGCTTAACAAAATAAAACTGAATGTCATAAACAATAAAAATAAGAAATCCATAGGGTAGCACAAAAAGCTAGTAACATGTGATATGGTGAACTAATATTTAAATTTTTATTGAAAGATGTATCTATATTTAATATTTGACAATGTCTCGAACACAATTGTATTAAATATAATGATACATATACTTTAACAAAATAAATTATAAAAATAAGAAGGCAAGTCTTATGTGGCTTCTTATCTTATCTTTTCTTTTTTTTTTTTGTATTATTATTATTATTTGGATAAAGGGGTTCTTTATCTTTAAAGATGGAGAGATGCCAACAAAGTTCTATCAGGCTCCTCTCTACCAAAAGATACAAAAGAGGCAAGCAAAACAACAAATATATGGTGGAGTCTTACAAAGATGTCCCACCCAACCTCACTCACAATATTTTTTTAAATAAAGAAAAAAGATATTTTGTTACATATAAAAGAATCGCAAATTGATTTATAGCTTACATGACCCGGAAATTTAAATTTGTAATCATGTTTAAGGGGAAAATTTATGCAAATGGGCAAAATCAAAATATTTGAAAGTAAAGTGGAAAAAAAAGGAACTCATGGAGCTATGCGTGTTCAGAATTGAAATTATTCCCACCAAATCAAGCAATCTGTGTTGAGTTGATTAGGACTAAGAATTTTATGAGAAATACAACCGAATCTGGTTATTGTATACAATACACTAATAGCAGTCACCAATGTTTTATACTTATAAATCATAATATTTAGATTAAATTCCTTATAATATGTCAAAATTTTTAATTATACATAGTTATATCTACTATTTTTGAAATATTATCATTTAATTATAAACCTATATGAAAAAAAAATAATTTACATAATCATGTGTGATTGGAGAACTTAACATAATAAATATAAATAATTTGACTTTAAGTTTTATCCATTTATAAATTTACAAGGAACTCCAAGAATAATAAAAATTTAAAGAAATTTCCCTACTCCCTTTAATTTGTGAAAGTTTTTAGCACACGTTGTTATCTGTTACTTGAAATTTTGCCCCTATGCCATTTTTATTATTATTATTATTATTATTAAAAAACATATCATGCATGAATGCATGCATTGATATTTTTATTTTTTTGCCCCTATGACCTTCCACCTTTATGGAATACTCCTTTAATTTAGATAATTAATTTGTAAAAAATAAAAATAATAATTTAGTTATTTAAAAAATGTGTGTTATTTGTATTCGCATGAGAAAACACCCTTTTAATGATTTTTTTAATTTATTTAAAAATATAATTAATTTTTATATTAAAAACTATAGAAGAATCGATCAAAATATTTGTTATATTAAATCAATTATCCAATGCTAATTTGAAGGAGCATATATAGCTACCATGCATGGCTGCAATGTTTTCAGTCGAATAGCATAAGATAAAGTTATTGAGTAATTGATTGGAATAGCCTAATTTAAGAGATTATGGTTCTAGAGAATCAAATAGAGATGCATGCGTGGCAATTGAGGAATATCTGGAAAGCACGTTGCTTGCAAGAAAAGTTGTGCATGGGGTTGGTAGGGGATGAAGAGAGATGGGTATATCTTCTGCACAAGTCATATGCTTTTTACTCATTCAACGGAACACTCCATCACTTTGAGATTTGATAAAACATATAATTTTCTCATTAGTTAAACTATGAAGCTAATCATCACATGTTTCAATTAATTAATTGATTATTTTTTAAATTACCCTTAATAATATTAATATTTTAACAATAATTAAATAAGAGAGGGAATTAATAAAAATAATTATGATACTTTAAAAAAAATATTATAATAACTAACTTTTTAATTTAATTAAATTATTTAAATATGTTTTATATTTAGGACTGAAATAGAATCATATTAACTAATTTAATTAATTTTTTTAATATAATTAAATTAGTTAAATTAAATTTGTGAAAGTTAAAATAGATTAGCTAATTGCTGGGTTCATTCAATTTGTCAAAGGGACCCGCGTTAGCGTTCTTTGAATTTGGTTTAAGTATGACTCTAGAGATCGTTTGAACCTAACGTTGTGATAAGGAGATTAATTATAAATGCTTTTTTTTTTACTTTGATATTATTTGCCATCTTAGAAGTCCATTATCAGTATTAATTATCATTAATCAATAAACCAAGTCGGGTAGTGTTGTCGGTCAATAGCAAGTTTTAGTTAATTAATCGATTTTGTAGACTTTGATTTTGACAACAACGCCATGTTTGATGTCGTGAGATGCAGCTATCTTCTAGAAGATATTAGAAATGCTCATGAATCTTTGTGGATTGCCCACATCAATCATGCGTTTACTTTCAGCCTCCCATTACTTAAGTTGATCCACATGCATTCTTTGACCACCAAGTTCTGATTCTTACTTAATAGAATAGAAGAATTTTTAATAAAAATACAAATAAAAATAAAAATAAAAGTAAAAATAGAATTAAAAAGAAGAAGTGAAAATTGATCTATATTTTATTTTATAACTTATAGTAAAATAATCTAAAATATTTTTTTATAAATTAAGAAGGATTAAAGTTGTTTAGAAAGTTTATACTTAGGGTAAAACTATTTAAAATATTTTACTTTCACTTCTCTCATCTCATTTCTTAACTTTTTTTTGATGAAATTAAAATAATCTAAAATATTATAAGTAGAAGTGAAAATAAAAGTAATTTCTATTGTATCAAATAAAGAAAATGCTTAATTCTATTTTTTCACTTCCACTTCCATACTACTAAATATGCCCTTAATATGAGTTAGCTTGATGTTTATATTTGATTCTTTTTTTATATATAGTATGTTATATTTGATTCTAAATATGATATTTAAAATATTTTACTTTTATTTCCCTCATCTCATTTCTTAACTTTTTTAATAAAATTAAAATGACCCAAAATGTTATAAATAGAAGTAACTTCTATTGTATCAAGCAAGGGAAATGTTTAATTCTATTTTTTCACTTCTACTTCCATACTACCAAACATGCCCTTAATATGAGTTAGCTTGATGGTTATATTTGAATCTTTTTTTATATAGTATGTTATATTTGCTTCTAAATAGGAGATTTTTAATCCATTTTATATATAATTATCATTTTAAAACTAATTTATTTAACATAAATTTATATAATCTAATTTTATGTATAAATACTTTAGAAAATTATGTGGCATTTATTATAATTAATTAATTTATTTTATTTCTTTAATCTAATTACATTAATTAATTATATTTTATATTACAAATTAGAGAGTATTTACAAAATTACTACTATATTTTTATCATAAATATTAAAGTTAGTTGGAAGATTTAATTTTATTTTAGATGTAAGGCTAATTTATTTATATATTTTATTTTTATTATTTTTTAAACTATTTTTATAGTAGTAGCATAGTTATATGTCTGCCTAAAATAGTTATAGTTCATGCAACTATTTTTCATGATCAAACTTCTGAAAGAGCTTTCTCCCCAACTCACTAGGAGTTCATAATAAAGTTCTTGGCGGCCCCCCCGCGGGCGCAGATATTTCTTTTTTCCTTTTTGATTTTCTTTTAAGAAATCAGTCAACAGATGAATGTACAAATAATAATGATAACCAACGAAGTTATATTTAAAATTTTAAAAAAAAACAAAGAAAGAAAAACGATAATTGAGATTAAAGAAAACTGAGGTTTTCATGGATAAGGACTATGGAGAGACGTACAAGTAAGATAAGGTGTGTGAAGAGGATGAGGCTGAAGAAGAGGCAACCTAACAGCCGTACTTGTCCCCTAAGCCTCCTCTTCCGCAAACCACAATGGCTGTGCTCCTCTGTTTTTTTTTTTTAATATTATTATTTATTTAATCAAGATCATCCCTAAATTATTTTAAATTCCAATTAATCTATTTCAAGAATTAAAGTGAAGAGTTTTTTTTTATTTCTTCCAATATATAGGATTTCCATAATTTAAATTTATATTCTTTATTTTACAAAAATAGATCACTTATCGCTTCTCCTTTTTCCCCTCTCTAGCTCTTTCATTGTCTTCTCACATTCTTTATTTAATACTATCCTTTTTTCCCAGGGTCAAAAAATTCTAAAACAAATTAATTTTACGTAGATAAAAAATAATTATATATTTCCTATTATTAATAATATTTTCACATTACTGGTAAATTTTGAATGCACATTCTTATAAAATGGTAATTGGTATTTTTACTGACTAGATTAATATTTATTAATAAGAATATTCATGAACTCATATTATAATTATTTCTAAAAAAATCAGTTAAGTAAATCCCTTTTATATATCAGACTTAGTTTCTGCTAACAACCTCAGTTTTTTCTTAATTGTCTACTTGTTGAATATCAATGGATAAAAAATATTGTTTACTTTACACTTTGATAAGAAATTTCAACGAAATTTAAAAAAAAAACTTAAAACAACTTTTTCTTTAAAAAAATGAAAGGGAAAAAAGATGGTGGATACTTTTTAAAGCCGGCCATGAAAAGTGATGTTTGGAATAATTAAAGGCATAATATGCCATGGCACATTGCAAAAGTCGAAAGTCGAAACCACTTCTTCTTTCCTTGCCTTAATTAGCTTTCATGTTTGGCACGGTTCTTACATTAAAGGCTCATGTAGATAGAATTTTAGAAATAAGTTTATAAAAAATAAAAACTTTTGAATAATTTATAAAAAATATTTTTTATAGAAGAGTTTATAAAAAAAATAGTTTTAAATAAATGAGTATTTGGATAGTTATTTCTAAAAATATTTTTATTATTAATAAATTATGAAAAAGGGTATGGATATTAAATGAGAAAAGATAAGATATAAGAGGAGATATGAGAGATGTTGTAAGAAAAAAAAGATAGAGAGTATAAGAAAAAATAGGAGAGATGAGAGAGGGTATAAGAAAAAGTAAGAGAGATGGTATAAGAAAAAATAGGAGTAATATAATAATTGATTAATTTATAAACTTTTACTGTTCTATAAACTATTTTAGCTAGCTTATCTGAAACTTTAATTTTAAACCATGGTTTAGTTAAAAGCCCGTTTGAACAAATATAACTATTTATTTTAAAATTTTCTTAAACTAAAATTTTATCCAAAAAAACTTTTAAAATCACGTTTCTATAGTTTTCAAACAGTATATAACACTCATGTTATTTTCATACGGAATTCCCTTCCCATAGGTAATATATTTCTTATAAAAATTAAATAAAAAATTTATTTTAATTTTAAATATAATATTTTAATTTATTTTATCACATTAAATTATATTTTTTATTAAAAATATTGCTATATCATTATACATATTAAAATAGTTTAAATATATATAATTAAAGTGATAGTTTAAGAAAATTAATACAGAATCATTATAAATAATTAATTTAATTAATTTTTTTAATTTATTTAAATTAATTGAATATATCTTATATTAAGGATAAGATATAATAATTATTGTATATTATAATTTTAATTCACTAATCCCAATTTGGCTTGGCAATTAACTAATCTTCCAAGTTTTTGGTATATACATAATCCTAAAAGAATGACTATCAATTAACTCTCTAAGAAACATAACATGTTCGGTTACCAAAACTATAAATACAATACTCTTTTAATTATTAATATATAATCTATTTAATTAATTTTATTAAATTATTTAAATTAATCAATATAATATATCTATTTTAAAATATTTTAATCATCTTTTTTTACTCTTTTATTTTTTATTTAATTATAACTGAGAAATATCAATAAATATAATTTTAAAAAAAATATAAAAGTTATGTACTATTTTTAGAATTAAGATTAACTTTTTAATCAAATTATATATAAAGGATATAACTTAATTAATAAAGTTATATAATATCTTATTTTTCATATACGTCAAGTATTATAGTCTTATTTATTATATAATTTTATCTATAATTTTTTTAATTTGATATAATTTTACACATAATCTTATTTTTTAAATATCCATAATTATATCAAATTAAAAAATTATAAATAAAATTATATTAAATTAAAAATATTATATATAAAATTATACTATAAATAAAATAATGATATTAAATATATTTAAAAATAAAATTAAAATATTATGTGTTATATAAGTGTCAATTAATATAAGGTGACATTTGTGCAAGAGCAAGAAATTGTTTAAAAATGGGATGACACTTATGTCCTTAAAATAATATGTACTAAAAAGTAATTTCAATAAAAGAAAAGGGCTCATGACAATGACATGCTAGGGCCCACCGCGAACGGGCCGAAAGGAAGTGGAGGGAAGGACGGAAGGTGTAGGGAGCGGCAGTTTTAACTGCCGTCGTTAAAAGGATGAATAGGATTGCAGGGCGCTGCATATAAAATGGCTGTTGTCGTACGTACCAATTGTACTTTAGAGTAACTTAAAAAAGCCAATCAATTAGTAAGTGACACGTGTCATAAAACAATGAAAAGTTATTTTGACCAATATTTTCATGACTTAATTGACTAATTATTTATTAAAAAAATTAGGAAAAATCTCCATTAAAATTTTCTTGTTAAGAACAACCTATTAAGTTTATATATATAAAGTATTAATATTCTGTAAATTTTTCACTCACAATATATTAATATCTTAATTTAGATTATTCTTACCAAAAAATTTTAAATGACACTTTGTCTCAATTTTCTCTATTTGTTAAACTTTCTTAAGGTTAAAAATAGGTTTATTTTTAATTTGAATTAATATGAACATATATAATAATATGCTTATATACTACTATTTTGTTCTTATATATGAGTCAACCTCATTTTTTGCATATTTAAAAATATATTAAATTGATAAAAAATTTATATTTATTTTTATTAAAAAAAGGTAATAGTAAAAAAAGAGTTATTCATGACCTTAAAATTCTTATATTCAATAGAAATAAAATTTAAAAAATTATTAATTATTTTATAAATAATTTATATTTAAACACAATTTTTTTCTACAAATAACTTTATATATAAGAATGTAGTGATATTGTTTAGTTTTGTTGTGCTCAGTTTCTTAGTGCTTTTTGGTTTTGAATTGTTGTGTTGTGTCCCAATACTTGGTCCAAGACAAAGAGAGGACGTCTCCTGCACAATTTTAACATCCACTTTTAATGTGAATGAACATTAGTAAATATAGTAAAAAATATATTTATATTTTATAAAAATATAAATTTAATTTTTATTACTGTTATAAGCATTTTTTTAATAAGTAATCTCATAAATTCTTTATAAATACTTTTTAAATTTTAGAGTTATGTTCTAATTTTGATAGAGGATCAATGTTAAATTTATTTAATTTTTTTTTGTATTAAAAAACCCACTTTTATTTATTTTAGGTTAATTCATTATTAATCATGAATGAGATTTATTCTGACGCTCTTTATGCTTTCTGGAATTTTTCCCAATTATTGCCGTTATTATTTATTTATATAAAGAAAATCTATAGGGCTATTATGAATTTAAATTTTTTTGTATTAAAAAACCCACTTTTACTTATTTTATGTTAATTCATTACTAATAATGAATGAGATTTATTCTGACGCTCTTTATGCTTTTCTGGAATTTCCCCCCCAATTATTGCTGTTATTATTTATTTATATAAAGAAATTCTATAGGGCTATTATGAATTTAATTTTTTTTGTATTAAAAAACCCACTTTTACTTATTTTAGGTTAATTAATTATTAATCATGAATGAGATTTATCCTGACGCTCTTTATGCTTTTCTGGATTTTTCTCGCTCCAATTATTGCTGTTATTATTTATTTATATAAAGAATACCACCATTGCTAGGCACAAGGGCTCTGGTGATCAGAAAATAATTGGGAAAAGGATGATATGAGAATGAATGACTATTTTTTAGTTAAAAAAATAATAACTTTAATTATATAAAATGACGATAAAAACTTAAATAATTACAAGTCATAACTACTATTTTGAAATTCTTAAAACCTTAAAATAGAAGTTGTCATTGTTTAAGATTTTATTTTCATCTTATATAATTAAATTTATTATTTTTAAAAGTAAAATAGTCGTTCATCTCTAAGTTACTTTTTTATCAAATAATTTTCTAGTCGCGGTATTAGTGGCTGTTAGAGTTTTGATTGCTGGCAATGAAGAGATTTTTTTACACAAAGACGATAAGATAATTTGACAAAAAAAATCCATTTCATAAAGTTATTTAAAATTTTTACTATTATTATAAATGCCATTAAATTATTTAAAAAATTTACTATTATTATAAATGCCCTTCAACTCTGTGGAATCATTTTAAGATTTGCTTATTTCAAATTTCAATAATCTTTACATATATCTTTTTTTTTAATAACTCAAGCGAAAGATAATTTCTAAAGATAATAATAATAACTAAGGGTAAAAAAATAATAATTGAGATATTTTTTTAAATATAATTTAATTATTTTATAATTCAAAAAATATGAATCATAGGTACTGTTTATCATTATTTGATAATTTTTTAAATTTTTTTGTAATTAGATTTTTTATATGGGACTTAAATATATATTTTTTATTTAAGATTAACTTATTTTAAATTTCAATAGTTTTTACGTATATCTTTTTCCTATATACAACGAGAACAATTTTAGTGTGAACGTTAAAAATGAGGAATAAAAGCAGATCTTTCGGTTGAATGTATCTCAACACACATTGGAATCGTTGGGGCACATGTTCCCGTTGGGGCACCTTCTGAGTTCTGAAGGCACTCCCACCTACCCCTTATTTTCAGAGGGGTCAAAATTTTCTTTTAAAAAATATCAAAAAATATAAAATTATACCATTTTATAATTATAAAATATTAAAATATTCCTCATTTTATCTGAAAAAACAAGTTCTTCCTAGTTCCTACAACATTTTATAAGAGGAGATCGAATAAAAGAACACACACAAAGTAAGCTTATCCTTCCCAACAATCCATATTTATTGAAAAAAATGCTCAATTAATTGTGATTACAGATTTACCTCCTCTCACTTTTACGCCATTCGATTTTCTTAATTAAAAATAAAATGAAATTGCAAGCAAAATGCGATGTAAAATTTACTACGAGAAAGAAATTGTTTGTTCACCTTCTTTCAATTATTTTTATTTACGCAGGGCCTGTTTAGTTTAATTTTAAAAAATTATAGAAAAAAATATTTTTAAAGAAACAAAATAATTCTGAGAGAAATAAGTATTTTATTAATTATTATCAGAATATTTTTTTATAGTAAATTACAAGAAATGATATAGGATAAAATGATAGGAAAAAAGATAAAAATAAAATAGTCATTATATATCCTAAAAAAATACTTGAGCTACCAATAATTTATTTCTATAAATTTATCTGAAATTATAATTTTAAACTATATTTTTATTCTTATTTTTTTAAATATTTAATAATTATTTATCTAATTTTTAATTTATTTAAAAATATTTATAAAACTATAATTTTGACTTTATCTAAACATGAATATATGAAAATTTTAACTTTGGGGATACTTGTAAGGAGAAGACTAAGATGTTTTTATCAAATATTTTATGTGATTTTTTTTTGTTACAATTCTATGTGATTTCTCTTTTTGACCAAAAAGGAAACAGGCATACAGGGGAAAGATTAACTGGGGGAATGTTCAATAAAACAAAAAACGCGTCCGGGGTACGCACATGCGTATGTAAAATGCTGTTTACCAAATACGAACAAGTTCTCAACTACCTTTAGTTTTTCTTCCTTTTTTTTTATAAAAATAATTATAAATTTCTAATGCAATCAAATATAGGAAATATTACGCTCATGTGCCCCGATATTAAAATCAAACCATGGAATATTACCTCAACATTTTTATATTGTAGCCGTGGCCAACAAATATGGCAGTTGGCTTCATTATAACGAACTTTTCCATAATATTTTCTTTTTGGAGGGAAGTTCGATAATCCTTTTATTTCTCGATGAGAGAATAACATCTTCCACTTCGTCAATTCAAACAAAAGATTTGTCAATGGGCTATATAGCCAATTGTCATGAGTTCACCAAAAGCTTAATTCATCCTAATTAGTAATTCTCCAGTTAAATATTCTGATTTTTTTTAAAAATCGTGTAGAATACTTTATCAAAGAATATAATAATAACAATAACAATAATAATTATAAAAGTCGCATTTTTTTTAATTTCTTTTTAAATTTTTTATAGTTAGAATGGTTAAAATTCTGGGCAAGAAATCTAACGTAAGTCACACAAAAAAATCATCTAAATCCAGGGTAAGTTATGTCGTATCCATTGATTTTGTGCATGAATTTATAAATAATAATAAATTATTGAATGCAAAATTAATCCATAGTCATTACGTTGGTTAAAAGAAATACTGGAAAAAAAATCTATATCACTTCAAATCAATCATAATATCAGTAGTCAAATTTCTTTTTCTTTTTTTGCTTAGAGATTAAAAAGAAAAAAGAAAAAAGATGGTGGGGAAGTTACGTAATTTAGAGGAATTGGAGGGGCTGAGAGTAATTAGCTAGAAAAATGTCCATATAATAATAATAATAGACATACTAGTAACTTTACGTAATCCATTGTTGAAACTTCTGTTATCGGCTGTTGTCTTGGAAGTTTCCCCTCATATTCAAATAACAAATAGCCACCTCTTCTCTCTGCAATCGAGATGATGATGATGATGAATCACAAATCTTGTTTTCTCAGTCATTCCTCTATTCTTCTCTTCCTTGTTATATTGTAGTTCTGCTTTTGAATTGCCTTTTTTTCCTGTTTATTTTCCTGTTTACTTGCTTTCCCTTCTTCTAAGGGAGGCTAAATTGTAACTTACCGACAAAAATGGCGGCCGCTTTTCTCTTCACTGTTGCTCTGCTATTGGCGGCAACCGTAGCTCTTGGATTTCCGGCGTCTCTGACTCTGGAGAGGGCTTTTCCGTCCAATCACGGAGTGGAGTTGAATCAGCTGAGAGCTCAGGACAGCCTCAGGCATCGGAGAATGTTGCAGTCTTCAAACGGTGTGGTCGATTTCTCAGTTTCAGGAACTTTCGATCCCTTCCAAGTCGGGTAATTCCGTCGACTCTCTCCTTAGCTTTTGAATTGTGTTTTCTTTATCCTTTCTTGTTTCCAATTCTGCATCTCATGCTTCGTTGTATTTCTCCGATGATTTCGAGTGCTTGAATCACTTTCAAAACCTTTTCAGAATTGGATTGTAATCAGAATAGTGACTTCAGATTTCTGCGTCAAGTTTTTCCTTTTGATTGGTTTTTCTTACGACGTCTCAGATTTATTACTTTTTGGCTTTCCTTGATTCCTGATTCCTGTTGTTAAGTTAAAGCCAAATATTGGTTGGGTTGGCTCTTTGACTTCTTTCCAGCTCTTAATTTTTTGTTTAATTCTGCTGGGACAGCTTCATTTCATAAAATTTCTCTTTTCATTCTTATTAGGTCGATCCAAATTTAACGGGTATCAGTTTTCTTTCAGGCTTTACTATACCAAAGTGCAGTTAGGCTCTCCTCCAACAGAATTCTATGTGCAGATTGACACTGGAAGTGATGTTCTATGGGTTGGTTGCGGCTCCTGCAATGGATGCCCCCAGACAAGCGGCCTCCAAGTAAAATTTGCTTTTCCTAATTTATAAATTCAAGATCAAGTTTGGGAAACGATGAGATTGAATATACTGATGGGATTTTTCCATATCATTGCCAAATATTGTTACAGATTCAACTCAATTTTTTTGAGCCTAGGAGTTCATCAACAGCTTCACTGATCTCTTGTTCTGACCAAAGATGCAGAGCCGGAGTTCAATCATCAGATGCTAGCTGTGCCAGCCAGAACAACCAGTGTGCTTACACATTCCAATACGGAGATGGAAGCGGGACATCGGGCTATTATGTGTCTGATTTGATGCATTTTAATACCATTTTTGAGGGTTCTGTGACTTCAAATTCGTCAGCTCCTGTAGTTTTCGGGTGAGCTATCACAAAGCTTGAAATAGAAGAAAACAGTATCTCTTCTATTATTTAATTTTTTTCTTTGTCTTTGATGGTTTGAACATAAAAATCATTTCCTTGTATGGTTTGTTATGGAGCAGGTGTAGCATCCAGCAGACTGGTGACTTGACAAAGTCTGATAGAGCTGTTGATGGGATATTCGGGTTCGGACAACAGGAGATGTCTGTAATTTCCCAGCTTGCCTCACAAGGCATGGCGCCAAGAGTGTTCTCCCACTGCCTGAAAGGAGATAACAGTGGTGGGGGCATTTTGGTTCTTGGTGAGATTGTGGAGCCAAATATAGTTTATACTCCACTTATTCCATCGCAGTACGTTCTAACCTGTTACATTTTATTTTCTTATGTATCAATTTGCGATTTTAGCAACGGTTTTCATGAGATTTCAGTATGACCTTCTTCCTTTTGATGATAAATTTTGCTTATAAATCCAAATACTTGATCAATTCCCTTAGTTTTCTGGATGACATAGAACCAGGGAGTTATTCTGTACACTGAATAGAAGTTTTTGTCTTGATAGATGGAAAATATTATACACTGAAAGTCATTTAGTGTTCTGGATATCATTTATTCCTCTAGTAAATTGAAATGAAGTTTCAATCACCTTTTGTTCTTGAAAGTTGGACGGAGTTTGCAAAGTTTAATATTAAATTTAGTCAGTGGGAGATTGGCTCTTATTTATCTTTTACTCAGGAATGGATTAAACCTCAACAATTCTGAAAATAGCCTTTAGGTCATGATCTGATACAAGGGAATGAATTAGAACCTCCGCCATAAAGAATTCCTACTTGAAATAGTTGCTGTTGTCGTATAGCTTGATAATCAAGCCAAACTGAACTTTTGCTGTAGTTGCATAATTTTTAACCACCTCAGTGTGTCAACCATTGCTCAGAGAATTCTTGAAATTTTATGATAACAAGTCAGGCACAATTTTAGGTATTAGGATAGAGTCAAAGATTAATATCCTTTTACCAAATATGTGCATTGTTAACTGTGTCCTTAAATATTATACAGAGATCAAATAGGAATTTGCGTATTTATTCGTTACACAGAAATGGCGTTTGTACTAAAATGACTCGAGAATCTTCTCCAGGAAAAGCATTATGACTAACTGCTTCTTTGGCTAATATTTCAGGCCTCATTACAATTTAAATCTTCAGAGCATTGCAGTCAAAGGCCAAATATTATCAATTGATTCATCTGTTTTTGCAACTTCAAGCAACCGAGGTACCATTGTTGATTCTGGAACAACTTTAGCATACCTTGCAGAAGAGGCTTATGATCCCTTTGTCAGTGCGGTGAGTTTCATTTAGGTAAATTTTTTGTGATTTAGTTTATCAATGCTAGAAATAGCTTTGCTGCTTCATGAATCAACTTGTCATGCTTTTTACTTAGGCGGAAGTTTTGGCAATATTTGATATCAAAAATGCTATTTTTGTTTCACGTAGGTTACAGCTACAGTTCCACAATCGATACGAACTGTTCTTTCCCGGGGAAACCAATGCTACTTAATCACCACCAGGTTGAACATGCAACACATCATCTTTTTTACCTGATTTTTTTTTCCATGGCAGTTTGTCAAAATAGATGATCCTGACGCTTTCTTTGTTTATTCTATGTTCAGCATCTCTGATATTTTTCCTCTAGTAAGTCTGAACTTTGCCGGTGGCGCGTCTATGATTTTAAGACCACAGGACTACCTCATACAGCAAACTTCAATTGTAAGTATTCGGGTTTACTTTTCTAGTAGGGACTAGTCTGGCATAGACAATTTGCAAACACAATTAATTCAAATTTGAGCGAGTTGCATTTGCCTGTGGATTAAGAATTTGTATATTTAATGATTTGATTCTTTTCTTTACTTCCTCTGGCTTCCTCTAAAAAGTTGAATTTGGATATCACTTTAAACAGTGTCTAAAAAGTGCTTCATGTGCCTCTCTGCAAGGCAATGGCCTTGCAGTACATTGCAGCGGTGCCTTTTGCACTTTCTATATGCATAAAAGTATATCTTGTGTTTTGCTTGCTTTCATCTTGGGATATAATGAGAAAAACCCCATTTTGCTTCTAGTTCTTTCAACGTCACATCAATCTAAAATCTGATACCTTGCTATTCAGAGCCTGCTTCTTGTTGGGTATCCCAACATTACTGGCAGCTTTGGCCAACTCTTTTTCTTATCTTATTCCCTCTATATTTGTAATAAACGTCATCTCCATAAGTGCAATGGTTAATTTTATGTTACAGGGTGGTGCAGCAATGTGGTGTATTGGCTTTCAGAAAATTCAGGGTCAAGGGATAACAATATTAGGAGGTAAAATGCCACTACAGAACTTAGCGCCCAACATATATATGTTGTTTTGGTTTATGAGATCTTACAAGGATACAAAAATGAAATGCAGCTCAAAAGCTATGTATGTTGTTTTGGTTTATGAGATCTTACAAGTATACAAAAATGAAATGCAGCTCAAAAGCTATGGCTAAAATTATAATTGAAAAGTTGAAATTGTTGCATTGGTTTGTTTAATGCGACATAAGGTTTAGCGTGAAACTATGAAACCTCCCCTTCTTCTTATTATTTGTTTGCTCTGATATTTGTGGGCGTAACCCGTGAAGAGATCAAATCAGCCTGAGCGTGAATAATTGTTTATCATCTGAAATACATTCCAATATCTTCTCTTTCAAGATTTAGATGCTGAAAACATTTTCCACTTGTGATTTTGCAGATCTTGTATTAAAAGACAAAATTTTTGTTTATGATCTAGCTGGTCAACGCATTGGATGGGCTAACTATGATTGTAAGTTTCAGCTTCACTTCCAGACTGCCGCATTCTGGATGGCATCTTGGAAAACGACATAGTAGCTCGGTTACTTAATATAGAATTAGTTAATTTTTTAAAATAAATTGAAGAAATTAAATAAATCAATTAATTATGATTAAATTTAATACTCAAAACAAATTCATATAATATATTATTTAGTCTACCCAAATTAGTCAATTAACTCTTATATTAATTATAATTAATTTATTTATTTAGTTTCTTTAATATATTAAAAAATCAATTAACTCTTATATTAAATAACAAAAGTAATATATAATAAATATATAATCTTATATAATTTCAAGACCCTCCCAGCTCCCAAATAATTTAGTTTCCATCCCCATGCGTCAACTCAGTAATCATTCTAGGGATAGGGAGGATAAGTTCATTTTAAAGAACTCTAACCTATCTTTTAGTATAAGCTTTGCCCATTTTCTTAAACAAACGAATGACATTGGATTAGATGTCATGATGACTTGGACTGCATTTTAAAAAGGTTGCTTCAGGTTCAAGCTATGATTTCTCTTTATAACAATATATTCTGAGTTTTTGCAATTTGAATTTATCACTTTTTAGGTTCTATGTCGGTTAATGTCTCAGCATCAACTGGCACTGGCAGAAGTGAGTATGTGAATGCAGGAGAGCTAAGTGACAGCACTTCTTTACGGGAAGGGATAAAGGGGGGAATCTTGGCTTTGTTGATACACTTAACTCTGATACGCTGCAGTGTATTTTTGTAGCATATCTTGTGGGATGATTGTATTCACAATAATTATTCTTTTTTCTTTTTCTCTGTATATTATTCTCTTGCCGGTTACATAATTGTGGCAATCGGCAAGACCACGTGTATTATTTTGATTGTGGCTTCTAATTTGTATAATTTCATGCTATTCGTGTTGGGAGATATAGACAGAAAAAGTTATACAAAAGAATGAGAGGATAGATGAGTATATATATATATATATATATATATATATATATAAGTACATATTTTCATATATTTGTTACTTTTTTCCCTCTGTTTTCCCCAGCAAAATAGTTCTTGTTTGCACTCTAGGGGGCTATGGTTAACTATTCCCTCTTTTCCGCCTGAAATCAGGGTATGGATTAGGGTTTTTATTTAAGTTTTTTTTTAACCTTTTTGTAGCATTCTAAACTAACTCCACTAGGCTTTTCACGGAACAAAGCTATACCCTGCTTTTTCAACCTTTTCCGATTTTTTTTTTTTGAGAAAAAGACAAAATGATATTAAGAGCAGCTTTACAAAAAAACTAAATCATATAGGACGTGTAACATTAACAAAAGTTTTTGAACAGAGGCACAGGATAGAACATGAACTACATGAACCGCAGAAGAAAGAAAAGCTTTGATCAAAGAGATATTTTCTTTTCAAGGTATTGAAGACATTGTACTACTTAGTCAGTAACAAAGTCAATGAATCTAATGCTCTTTTTCAATAAGTTTGTGTTTCCTTAAAAAAAATTGATAACAAGTCAATGTATTGGAAAGAAATCTATTCTATATGTGATATTTTATATTATTAACGCTCATATTATTTATTAAATTAATTTTTATATAATATAGAGGTTAATATAAATTATATTTTTTATTTAAAGTCAATATATATATGACTTAACTCTATAAATGTAAGAAAGAAGAGTAGTATAAAAAAACCTGATTAATAATTTTTAGAAAGTAAAAATAGATAATAATAAAAATAAAATAAAATAAAAATAACAATATATAAGAATATTACTAATAAAATGAGCGCTCTTAAGAATTGATATGTAGGTATTATCATTCAATAATGTATTAAAGTTATAATAATTGTATGTGCTAAGTCAGATCATGCAGTATATAAGACAACCACCAGGATCATAATCAAGCAATCCATAATTATATATAAATATAGCATATAATTGTATCAAGAATAATTATTAAATATCCACTTAGCATGTGATAAATTAAATAATAAATGATATATTCCTTTAATATAGATATTCAACCTAACTCTATCTAACTAAACATGAGAACCCAATATAAATAATTATAAGAATAAACTAAAAATATTAAATAAAGAATATCAAATCATAAATTGAAATAATAAATCATAAAAGTTTGATCACGCAGTTGTCTCAACTGAGACCCTAAATCTAATATATAAAAATCTTAAAACATAAATCTAAAAAATCATACACTTGCATAAAGGAAAAAAATTAACTCATCAAATTATTTAACTCCTATTCTAAAATATAGGAACTCAAATCACTATATCTCTCCTCAAGAACTTAGAAAGAAAATGATAAAATTGTAAAAAATATAAAGATAATTATGATGAAGGTGATTAGTGTAGTGAATAGAGGAGCCTTGGGGTTTTTTATATAGATTTTAGGAATAAGTCATGTTGATGTGAGTCTTTTCATTGATTAACTCTAAAAGATAATGATAATATCTATTTATCTTTAGTATCATTTTAAGCTATCATTTTTTATAATATCTCATGTGATAATCTTTTTTAATTCAAATATCATATAAATAATTTAAATATAAAATAATAAAATAAAATAATTAATAAGAAAATAAAAAAAGATAACACCGATTATTTTTTTATTAAATTCAAATATTAAATATTTAAAAAATTATCTTTAAATTATAAATTAATATAATATAACATAATACTAATATTATGTAATATTATATTAAACGAATGAATTAATATAATAAAATATAATATTAATATAATATAATTGGAGATTTTTTATTTTTTAATTAGATATTATAATTTTGTTATTTAATTTAATAATTTTTTAATTAATTTTTTTATATATAATTGTGTAATAATTGATGTGGATTATAGTAATCATTTATTTATAATTTTTAATTTTTTGAAATATATAAAAATAAAATACTTTTATACAAATCAATTTAATCAAGAAAAATAATAAAATTAATAAAACACAAAAAAATAATATTTTTAACTATTTAATTTATATAATTAATTAAATCATAAAATAACCATAATATACTATTATAATATTTATTAAATATGATAAATTTTTTAAAATATATAAAAATAATATGATAAAATAAAAATTTATTAACATATATGTATATTTTTTTCAATTTTTAATCATATTTTTTTATTTTTTAAATTTTAATTTATTAATATTATTAATTTCTATAAATTTACTCTATTAATATTATTAGCTTTATATATTATATAGAAACTAACTAAATGTCTATATAGAATAAAACTAAATAATTTAATAAAAAGAAAATATAACAAGCATATCAAATTAAAAAAGATAAAAGTACATCAAATCTTAGACTAATTTTAACTATGTAATTAATATTTTAAAATATTTAAAGTATAATTAATATTTTAAAATATTTTTTGTAATATAATTAGCACCCACAATGAGATTTTCGTCTAAATCCTCCATGTAAGCTTCTTCTTGTATCATTATTTAAATTTTGACATGTATTATTAATTTTTCTTAAAAAAAATCCAGCAAATCACACACATCTGCGATTTGTGTTCTGGGTTTCACAAGTTTCATACCAATCGAGAAGAGGACCATAGCGTGCGAAGCAAATGCTCTGCTTCAGACTTCCCAACCCCAGATCCCGCCAGCACACTGAACGACCCAGAAACATTCCCAATCGAGAAGAGAAGAAGATTTGAAAATCTCAGAGAAAGAAGAAGGCAAAGTTCAGGGCTTTCCAAGGCAGAGCCACCAAATTTTAAAATTGGATGGAAGAGAACAAAAGAGATCAAACTAAAAAAAGCAATAGGGTACGTGATTGCAGATTTCTTGGAGAAGCTTGACGGTCTGATGGTGAAGGAGTTTGGGTCCACATAGCTTCTGGCAAAAGCAGGGGAGATAGTTGCAGAGAGAGCAAGAGAGGAAGCAGAGGTTCTGAGAGATGAAGGGAAGGTGGAAGACAGAAGGGTGTCTGAGCTTTTCTGGAGAAATCGCAGCACGCACTTGCGTGATTAGCTGGACCTTTTTTTTTGAAAAAAAGATAATATCAGATGTGGAAATTTAAATAATGATGTGTAAAAAAAGAAAAGAAAGGGTTTAGACAGAAATATTTGTAGAAACCTATTTATAATATAAACCTTTAAAAATACTTAGATTTCAAAGCCTGGAAGATATAGATAAGTTTTTAAATTTACTAAAAGCCTATATAATAAAAGATTACAGGCTATATATAAGTAATATATAATTAAATAAGTTAGACTTAAAGGTTAAGCTTTTAAAAGAAAAGCATAGCGTATTTTTTAATTAAGTTTAGAGGTGGGAAGTCTGCCCTAAAAAGAGCCCACGGGTTAATCTAAGGGTTAGATGATGGTAGTCACTTTTTTTTAATTTTTTAATTTTTTTTTAAAAAATATTTTTAAAATTTTAAAATATTAATAAAAAATTTATAATATTATATTAGTATAATAAAAAAATTATTAATATTATATTTTTAAAAATTTTTAATTGTTATAAAAAATATTAAATTTTATAACTATAAATCTAAATAAATATTAATTAATTAATTATAATATTTTAACACATATTAATAAATAAATAAATAATTATTTTTATTAGTATTAGATAATAAAAATATTTAAAATAATATTTAAATAAAATAAATAATAATATTAATAATTAAAAAAAAGTTAATGGCAACTATCCTAAAAATAAGTTGGTAAAACATTAACCAAGTCTGAACCTATTTTATGAACTTTAATTAAGTTAAGCTTTAGCATACTCCAACCAAATTAGAACGTAAATTCCTATTAAAGGCCCAGCTTGTTTGTAGTGAGTTAGGCACTTTGGCAGCGTGAGCCTTCTTTTATCCGCACAGAGTGATTATAGATTATCTTGTTATTTGTGCCAAAAAAGTTAGTATATATTATAAATATCGAACTTATTCCTCGAGTTTAATTAATATTTTTTAAAAAATAATTTTATAATTTTTTTATAAATATTTTTTAATCTTTATATCCTAATTTTAATAAAAAAATAAATACAAGGCTCATTTAAACTTTTTTTATACTAAAAAATCTTGTTATTTGTTTAACTTTGTTACTCAAATGGTGTTTTTAAATAAGCTTCATGTTGTTTAGCAAAAATAAGTTTTATTTTCAACTAAACAGATTCTATTATGAGTTATATTAATTACTTTTCAACTTTCAAGAAGTTTAAATCCATGCTAACAGACTAATTTATGAAATTTGAATATTTAAGATAAACAGTACCAAAGATGAATCATAATTACTCAATCCTGAAGAGGGGCCCACCTAAGCTGACAGCATATAACTTGTAAAAAAGCATGAGATACAATAATTTTTTTTTATAAAAAAAATTAGATTTACCGTAATCTAAAATAGGATAAAATCTTTTATTTTTAAATAATATTAATATTAGATAAAATAAATAGTCTATTACTTTTTAACATAAATTTAGACACTAAAAAAATATATCTTTTTAAATATTATAATAAAAAAATATTTTTTTAAAAAAATTAAACATACTCTAAATAATCATATTTTATATATTTCCCCATTCTGCATCTATTCAATAATTAAAATAGCTGTATAGCATCTCCTCAATAATTAAAGGAGCTGTATATAATTACAAAAGGCATGAGTTGTCTTCTGCATCATAATCAACCCAAAATTACTAAACTAAACCAGACTTCTGTAACTTATCAAAAGCATGAGTTGATCCACAGATCTCAAAATCTACCCAAATTACAAAACTGAACCAGCTTTAGCAGTAAAACATAACATCCTTGACATTGGGCTTGATTTCCGGAAGAGTTACCAACACGTTAGTGCTCCTACTTCCACTCCCAGAATCCAAATCCGATGTCTCGCCTTCAATGTAGTAGCGAGCACGGAAAGCAGCCAAATGGGCATAATAAGCAGGAGGAACTGCGACAAACAATCTTCCATGAGTAGAAATATAATTTGGCATGTATATATCCATCTAAGAACTAAAGCAGAGCATTAAAAGAAATAACCCAATCCCTTTTTTTTATAAAAATAATACCTATGGACACCGATCTAGTGCACCTTGCATACCTGAAAAGAAAAGAATGTAATAAAGTAATTAAATTCATTACCCTTTAACCGACCCTAATGCAAAAAAGGGGAAGATTTATTAAAGTTAGAATTGAAAATTACGTGTAACACAAGTTATTTGTCAAAGTCTGCAACTCATCAGCCTTGAAGTTGTTTTCATCAAACAATACATGATAATGTGTAGGTCGGCTAGTTCCCTGTTTCATAACATGAGAAGCGTTATCTAACCTGAAAACTCTATTTAATGTCAACTTTTGAACAATCTATAGTTAATCGGTGCAGTTTTGATCAATTAACATCACCTTAATGCCAGCATGACTGTTGAGATAAAAGTCAAATTCTCTGGGATGACAAATACGAGTATCAACAACGGTGCCTTAATAAACAAACCACACCCAATCAGTAACCTGAATCCAAACTAAAAGCCACATGGCTTAATAAAACATAGCAAATAAAAGAAAAATCTAACACCTGGCAAAATATTTCCACTTCTATCAGTTTGATCACGACTGTTATGATCAACAGGGAAGAATCGAGTGTGATGTCTTTTCTGTACCACCAAGAAGGTTACTCTTGGCATATATCCTTCCTGTAAGGAGGCACAAGCCTGATACACAACACAAAATTAAGAATTTTGGTAAGTTAATTAAATAGCTCAGGTATATAAAAGAGTGCTTCATGCATTCATGTATAAGCAAAGCAATTTTTTTCCCCTTACTGAACAATATGCCTTGAGTACTTGTTCATTAAGATGATGCCCTATAACTAATGCTCTATTTTTATAAGATTAATCCCAATTCTTAACAACTTCAATCCGAATTCAAATCAGCTTATGCCCATACCTTTCTTATTGCTTCCATTTCATGAAGTAGAACCTGATTAAATTGGCCTTCACTAACTCCATCTCTTTCAAAGCCAAAATTAAAATTTAAAAAAGAAATATAATTAAATAAGGGGGCACAAATTTTAATATAAATACTATATTGAAAGTATGCATATCTGAACCCAAATCTACCTGTAGAATATAATCCTGTCGGGCTTAAATTTGGTTGATTTATAGAATGCAACAAGTAGCTCTCTGCCCCAAAAAAAATACAGAGACAACCAATCAGTAACCCTAACAGATGTGGCAGTAAAAATGTGCATATTATTATTACCCTCTACCTAATCATTCCACCGTGTACAACTCCCTTCTCAGGATCCTGAGACGTTTTATAGAGATCGAGTATAATTTCTTCACGGTGCGCTTGGGCAGAAACAATTCCACGGTACTTAGTGACCTCAGGCCAATCCATGGATGCTACAACCTGTACATTTTACTCGATAATCAAACAAAATATTTATTGTGTATACAAAATTTATCATATGGTATGAGAAAACTTACCGCGGCTATAGAAGGGCACGAGTCCTCCCCTGGCTGAGGATGTGTTACATCCGCACCAAATATTATAGTAGGGCGATCAGTCACATGAGGAATTCTCCTCTGAATTGCATCCATCAACACCGTATTGCGACCCCCAACCTATATATCAACAATTAAATTTCAACACTTAGAAATAATAAAAATTAGTTACTGATTAAGCTGCTTGTTACATATTAGATAAAACATACCTTAACATTGATCTTGAGAGCCAAATTTTCAAGATATTGCTTCTGTAGCCTTGCAGCTTCCTTGGGCTGAGAGCATTGAGACACTATTCCCAATTCTGTTTCACAGATGCGTTTTATCTTGGCTGCAAGAACCACGTGACATGTTAAAAAGCAATAGACCAAACCAAATTGTAAATTTCCATTATAATTTAGATTTCAACGCTCACCATAAGAACCTTTGATGTCAGGTAAGATTATAATCAACAACTGAAGTTTCCCATCAGATTTCTTGTAAACATCTCTAAGAACTCCCTCTATTTGACCAGGAAGAGATGACCTTATAGGAAGCAAAGGTGTTCGATTAAAAACCTAACAAATTGCAATCAGGTAAAAAAAATTGTTAGTGAATTGGGACAAGAGATAGTCAAGCAATGGGCTAATATATATAAAATAAAACTTACCATTCCCTTACTGGTGCACATATTTACCAACTCATTACAGAATTGATGTGGCAAATCTCTGCTCACTCGTGTAGAAAAGTTCAGACAAGTCCAGTATTGCACATTTCCGCCATTAATCATTTTCTAGAAAATTGACAGAAAAGATTAGTGTAACGAAATAACCAAAAAAAAATTCATCCGTTTAGAAATCAGACACATTAATTCCATTTAATTATACATATCATAGCATTACCTTTAGATTATAGACAATGAACCGCATAAAAGTTGTCTATTGATGATGAAAAGGAATAAAATTCTATAAATTCAATAATTCCAGAAAATAAACAATCAGGAATCAGGCAAGATTTTACACAACATTGGTAGAAACAAATAAACACTTCACCTTGTTTATCATATTCCACTGACCCCTCATGGGTTCAACAACTGGTTCCTTCCCAGCTTCATGATATTTAAGCTGCGATTATTAAAAACAAAAAAAAAGATTAAAGAAGGAAAAAAAAGGAACATAATTTTCCAACACATCTATGAAGCATATAACCATCATTACCCTTGGAGGAGGCAAAACACGTGCATTACACAATGCCAATTCTTCGCTCACTTTAATTCCAAATTCATGGACAATCTTGTCTCTATTAAAATTGTTACGTCTGGCCATCTGCAATGCAGTAATGTTAAATATTGAATCCAAAAACCTACAGCAATGCTCAAATACACATTATAATTGTACCTCTCTAATGTCCTTCTCCCTATCATAAGGTCGTTGACAGGTTGCTCTCAAAAGTGCAGTTACCTGCCTCTCATTCAGTTTCTTTGAGTACCTTTGCCCAGCAGCTATCTTGCAAAGCTAGGGCGTAGCAGAAAAACTTGTTAAACAAGGTTGAATTCTAACATAGAATCGGTGAGGCAGGATACAGAAGGAAGAAAATTGAAGAGAAAAACCTCCATAGGCATATAAATAGGTTTTGTGTCATTCCCAGCTTGGAGGGCAGGAAGAGACAAATACTTCAGCTCAACATTGTATTTCTCACGAAAATATTGAACAACAGTTGTTCTTGTTCTATTGTCATCAAGAGTAAACCTAAGAAATACCAAAATACAAATTCAAGACTGGATTAAGCAATCCAAACTCATGCACTCATACAAATATAAACAAACTTCATTCAAATGTAACAAGCATCTCTATTCTCTTGATATAAACTCGCTCACGCAAAATGCAATTTTCTTATTTCAGAGATGGCAAATGAGACAAAATTAAACTTTGTGGCTTGCTTCCAATTTATGAACTCAACTATCAGTTTAACAACACTGATAAAGTATATAGTGAAAACAATAAAAAACTAAAATACAAGAAGCTTACGTCAACTCGCCCAGTGGTTCCTTCGAGACACCAGTAATTTTGTAACTTCTGGTACACTGACCATTAGTAAATTCTACCTTTACTCCTCTCAATACTTTCTTAATCTGATTGTACCAGAATAAGACATATAAGAGTATTAATTACAATTTACACATCAATCTTAGTATGGAACCTCTATCCTCATTACTCTTAAATCAGCATCATAGAAATACCTTAATTCTATCTTGGTCAGATAGACGCCTTGAAAAATTAAAATTGTAATGTTTTGCAATGAACTCAGTCACAAAAACGTTTTCATAAAACGCCCTTGCTGATACATCTACAACATAATAATCATCACAACTGGTCAAAGACAGAAAACAAACTTAAAATCTGAAAACAATTCCTTAATGATTAAAGAATATCACAAACATAGAATGGATCAGAACCAAGATTAAGTGAAAGTCCCATTTGAGTCGGGCGAAGGCTTTGATAATATCCTCTCCAGTATTCTATTCCATCACCAAGCTCGCCAGTTTGACCCAAACTTGGTGAGAAAAAAGATCTCCCGACAACAGTATACCTACAGGCAAAAAGTTCACAAAGTAACTTCATTGATTAAAAGCAACCCACTGTCACTAGAATGCACATAAGACAAGACAGAACAAAACTAAAGCACTCACTTTGCAGATGGCGATGCCCTCAGCACAACATCAAGGGCTTGAATAGTTTCTTGTGGATTGTCCAGCTGTTGACACCTTAGAAACTGCTGCAGATGATGAAGATCAGCCTTAGAAGCATAACGAATAGTGATCTTAAACTCGCGCTCACGTTTCTTCCTGTATTTCAAAGAGGAATTAGCCATTGAACACACAATATGTCCCTTAAGACGGTTTTTTTTTTATGAAAAAAAGTTAATCAATCAATTGAAGAAACATACTTTGTTGAAGCAGAAGAACTTCCATGTTCATCGCTGTCGACCAGCTTGACCACAAATTCCTTTGACAAGAAGGGCAAAGGGCCCGCCGTGAAGAGACTCTTCCGGCCATCATAAGCTGGTATTCGTTTGTTGAGATGTGACTCTCGGTACAACTGGACTAGTTGATTCATCACATTCCTACTGATCTGTTTGGAGGTAATTTCTGGAGATATGGATACCTAATGCCAAAATCCAATCGTCAGCTCCTTCAAAGAGGTACAAGGAACAGAACATTTCCAGTAACTAAAGGAAAATTGTAATAAAACGCAGCTATAACCGGCCATGATGAAATGCGAATAAGCTAATGAACACAAACAAAAAAACAGAACAGATGTGTATTATTCAGGGTACTAGAAAAAGTAAAAGCCAGGCAATGAGCAAAAACAATCAACGAAATATTTAATTCTTTTAAAACAATAGGGGTTGGTTTTACTAACATCATAGTGATGAAGATCTCTATCAGCAACATCAACGAGAAAGTGATTCGCACGAACTTGAATTTTTTTCCCCATTCTACCAAAATCAGGTCGGTCGGCAAATCTCATGGCCTTTGACGACGAAGGCGCCGTAGACTGCAACGTCATCTGGGCCAACAAATCACTCGGAGGAGCATCTGTAGTAATGGCCGAAGTCGGAGGAGCAGACGCTACCGATGAAGAGGGAGCACCACGCCCGAGTCCCCCCTGTGACCCGCCTCGAGCAACATTTTGACCCGGGGCAGATTGGGATGGAGCTGGAGACGGTTGAAGCGGCCGAACTTCAGGTTGCTTTCTGCTACCGCGGCGAGGCATTGTGGTGCAGGACTGGAATCACCAGAAAGCTGTGGGAGAGAGTGCGTGATTTTGATCAAGATCGGCAGGAGGGAATAGTGGAGAGAATAGGTAGTTTCAAACTGCAGGAAGACGAGGAAGACAAGTAAAAAAACCAGAGTGAGGACTGCAGTTTATATGAACAGCAAAGGAAATAAAGCCCAACTCATCCACCACGTGGAAAGTGGAAAGAATGAAACGAGGGAAGTGGCAATATCAAATACCTAGGACTTTACTTTTGGATCGCCTCGCCTGAATGGGCAGGCGAGAGGGATGTTTTTGTAGAAGCTTCTCATTCTTCCGGTGGAAATGACAGCTATTATATAATTTTATATTGTAGGATAGAGAATAATAAATAATAAAAAGATATCATGAAGAGTTAAATCAGAATTTTATTCATTAATTGAATAAAAATAAAATAATAAATAATATCTTAATTTTATTTTTTACTTTCTATTAATATTTTAATTTTATATATAGTATAATTTTATCTATAATAATTTAATTTTATTTTATTTATAATTTTATTTTTAAATAATAAAAATTATATTAAATTAAAAAGATTAGAGATAAAATTATATTATAAATAAAATTAAAATATTAACTATATGAAGAAAATAAAATTAAAATATTAGATATTATTTTATTTAAAAAATAATATAAATAACACTCGCTAACTAAAACGTGCATTTGAGAGCAATAAATTGCACGGTGGGCATTGATAATACGTTTTGAGAGATGCGGGAACCGAATCATGAAAGGTGTCCGCCAAATCCTAATTCTGTTTTTATTTTTTTGGAAAGAAAATCCCAATTCAATTATTCCGTTTTTTAACTTGCCTGGTAAAGTGATTATGTAGAAATAAATTATCGAGTTGTATTGTGTCTTGTTTCTCAAGTGTTTAAAAGAACATGAGATAAATAAAAACAAAGGATCAAGAATATTTATATTATATTTATACAGTTGGGGGGATTCGCGAGGAAGCAAGCAGACAGAGGACAGGGCAGGTAACGGCAAAAAGGTCAAAGTCTGCAACAGAGCGACTCAGAGAGTGGCGGGAAGAGGAAGCGCGTGAAAGGTGTGAGAGAGAAGAAAAAGCATAGAAGGAGCCGCTGCTGCAGATGATTTCCAAGGACGCATGTCAGCATTCTACTCCCAACTACGCGTTTTATTCCTTTCTTGCCCCCCTAAACCCAATCTTCACATTTCTCTATTTATTATTTTTATTCGACCCCCTATTAATTATTTATTTATAATAACTATAATTAAAACACGAAGTTCCCTCCCATCATCCACGTCCATCTCCAGCCAATCAGCTTATTTTCCCCTCCGAAACTTCCTTCATATCTTCCCCCAAGCCCCGAGTCGATCGCCCCAACTTTATTCTGCGCTTGTTTGTAGTTTTCAATAATACAATAGCTCTTTTAATTTTTATAAGTATAATTTTAATTTTCATATTTTTAAAATTATCAAATTATATATATATTAAAACTAATTTATTTTCCATTCATTTTTACATTTAAATATGTTTTTTAATTGTATTTTACTTTAATTTATAAATATTAATGCAAACAAGCCCATAAATCAGGCTTTTTTCCGATTCTCCCACTTGGGCTTTCTTTTTGTTTCTGCCTTGCAGAGAATGCTTTCTTTTTGATTCTGCCTTGCAGAGAATGCTTTCTTTTTTATCTTGGAATTCATCCTCTCTCCCACATCACTACCCCATTGGCCCTCTTTTTGGGATTGCGACATGCAACAGACTCGTACGGACGACCTTTTCCCATCCTTAACTTCCAATTCTTTTCACATTCAAACCATCGTAGTACCTCTGTTACTTGTTTGTTCCCTTGTCTATTTACTGTTTCGTCTTTCTTCCATAAAGATGTCCCATCCTTCTCTTAGCTTTTACACTGTTTTGGTAACCTCCCTCTGTGCTTCCTCGTAATCCCATTAAATAATACTACTTCTGTCTTTACACAAAGCTATTTAATTAAATTAAAAAAATTAATTAAATTAATTATTATATTATATATTTAAAGATATTGTAATTATCTTTTCTAATTTTTTCTATTTCTCTCTTATTTAATTATTATTAAAAATATTAATAAAATTAATTTTCAAAAATATAGATAAATATAAAAAAATATTTTTTATATTTAACATGAAGATTAATTTCTTAATTATATTATATATTAACTTTTAGAGCTGGATCTTAAACATTAATACAGATAAAAAATTAAAAAAAAGGGTAATCTTCACATCAAATGGAGTGGTTTGGTCAAAGCGATAAAAAGCCAAATAACAAAGGACCCACTCATGGGACATTGACTTGACTAACAAGGCAAATTTGACTCCATGAAGAACCCGAGGACTAAGAAACTTCTCGGGAAAAGATTTGTCTGTTTTTTTTAATTTAAAAACAAAAAGAAATTGACACAGGCAGTATTATTATATGTGTATTTGTAAATTTTTAAAATCAAAATTTTGAAAAGAGACATAAATTTTGTTTTTTTAAATAAATAATTATATTTATTCAATAAATTTTTTTAAATAAAATTATAGTTTAAAATTAAAATTTTAGATAAGTTATTAAAATTAATTTATATAATAATAAAAGATCTTATATATTACTTAATTATTATTTTATTTTTATTTTTTTTATACTCTCTCTTATTTTTTTTATTTTTATTCATTTTCTCTCCTCTATTCTTTTTTCTCTATTTTCTCTCCTCTCTATTTTCTCTTCTCTACTCACTCTCATCTCTCATATTTTTAATAAAATTATATTATTTCTATTAATTTTTTAATTATAAATTTTTTTTAATAAAAATTATCTAAACACTCATTTATTTAAAATATTTTTTTTATAAACTATTTTTTAAATTTTTTAAATTTTTTTTAAATTTATTTTTGAACTTTTATCTAAACATGTTTAGGTTGAATAATAGAATTTATGAAACGGAATCTTATCGTTATAGATGAATAAGAGCAAGTACTGTTCAAAACATGTAAATGTGAGCTTTGTTTATAATTATGAAAAACAGTGTTCAGTGTGACATCTAACTTAATCATGTCTATCATCATCTGTCACATTGCTGCCTCGTAAGCACATTAAAGAAACCTACACTAATTGACTTGACTACACAACGTGGCCTTCCTAAGCTTGTTTCGTAGAAGCCGAGGAGTATATAAGCGGGGGTATATCTAATTATTTATTAAATTACTACAAACGTCAGATTTATTTTAATTAAAGAACGCGTTATTTATTATTTTTCTTCGTAGAGTCTATGATTTTATATTGGTAAGTGCCCCGTAGTCCCCATAAGCTTGTTGCGTAAGACTTGTACGACATGTTTGGTACACGTCATGGATTTGATAAAATATTAATACCACCTGTACTTTATTTTAGTATATTAAATTAATAAAATTTTTAATATTGTCTTTATTAAAAAAATATATTAAAAAAAGTTATTACTTACTCTACAAGTTTTCTGTATTTATTAAGGGTTAAATTAAAATATTATTAATTATCTTATAATTAGTTTATATTTATGATCAAAACTTTTTTTTCATTTTATATATGTGGGTGTAACAGGTGGTATATACAGGGTATGTTATATATATATATATATATTTAATTAAAAACAATTATATTTAAATCATAGTGAGACATTAAATGTGTATAGCTATATGAGAATATTGGTACTTATATTATTACTTGAAACAAATGAGTCATTTCTACAATACTTATTTTTTTTTTTACACAAATTTTTAAAAAAAAACTAAGCTCACTTCTAATTTAAAGGTAAAACAAAATCTTTTTTTTTCTTAGACGATATTAATGTCGGATAGGGCGAATCGTCTATTACTAAATCTAAATATTTAGGAGTTAAGATATCTTTCTAAATATTACAACTATATTCATAATAAAATAATATTTTTTAAAAAATAAATACATTATAAATAATCACTGGTTAAAGTGGTACTATACCTAATTTTAAGTGTATTTTATATATTCTATTGCTGTAAAAATGCCCAGCCCAATCCCTATTATATCAGCATTTCCAAAAGGCCATCGTTTCTTATGGGCATTGGATAACTGAAGAAACCCAGATCCATAAGAATAGTGAGATTTACAAGTCCCTACCTCCCCACCAAAAAACAAAAAATAATGCTACTATTTTTTCCTTTATGATTTGTACGGTTCCGTGTATTTTTTGGAGTTTGAAAAATATAATATCATACTGTTATTGAGTTATGAAAGTATAGCTCTTTATAAAAAAAGTATAACTGGTTAAAAATTTCATATTGCATTTAGACATTTCACTATAATGATTGTTTTTCCTTAAATAACCATATGCCCAGTAAAAGAAAAAGAGGGAATTACACTCTGACATTACTATTAGATCACATAAAATTATTAAATTAATATAAAATTTTAAGGGATATGTGAGTAATTTATTAAAATTATAAAAAGATAAATTTACCTCTGTTTATAAATTGACATGTCAAGATATCACTAATAACAATCCAAGGTATGTTAATTGACAACAATGTCCCAATAATGACAAATTATGACAAGTCATGATGCCATCAAACTAACAACAAAAGAGATTATCTTGATTGATTAGTCAATTTGCTTCTAACAATAAGTCAATGTATCATAATTGATAAATCAAAGTATAATAAATCTCAATGTCACCAATAAAAAGTCATGACGTCTTAATTGACAAATTAACAATTCACTCACTAATAATAAGTCAAAATAAACTTGTTATTTCATAATTTCAATAAATTTTCTATAAGTCATTTAAGACTTTATATTAATTTAATAATTTTATAAGATTTAATGTTGATATTTTGTCTTCCTTAGGACGACCAAGGTGAAAGAGAAGATGATGTAATTCTTCCATACAATTATTTCTTGTAATAATTAACGCAGCAAGTATATTATATAAATAAATGACATGTTTGGTCAATAAGAGAGAGCATATTGCACTCTTACTGGGAAAATTAAATAGGCTTAATGTCCCCAAAAGACACGTGCATAAAATAACAGAGGCAAGGCAGTGTTTGTTTATTTATATATTTTTGGTGATGACAAAGGTAGTGTTTGGGATGGTAGGTGGCATTATAGCATATACCCACATACACATCTTCGTTAGTGCGTGCTTGCTGCAAGGAAGCATAACTACCTCCAGTCCCCCCTCCCAAACACTAACATATATATATATATATATATATATATATATATATATGAATTGTTGAATGCATCTTCAGGTTGATTCCGCGTAAGAAAGACACAACTCTAAATAACTATTATAGTTATTTTGCCACTCACTGTGCCACCTACTATATATTTTCTTCACCCATGACGTCTTCAGTATATCTCACTTTTGTTCCTTAATTATACTACTCTCAATCATTTCCTTCAACACTTAACACATTATTTTCATTTTCATTATCTAGTGATTAACATCGATCCCCTTCTTCATTCTCTGATCAGATTTGTCAGAGCTAATGATGAACTTGCTTATCTAGTAATGCAAGTGTATCTGCTTGGTACTCGGCGATCCAGCCTCTAATTGTTCTGATCTCTGTCTTCCTCTGCTTCACCAACCATTCAGGATCGCTTGGTTTAGCTTCGAGTATGTCCAGGCAATGAGATCCTGCCATTTTTTCCTCATAAATATTATCCGTGCATGTTAATAAAGTACTCCCTCCAATCATAAATACAAAAACAAAACCTAATACAATCGAACGGATAGATGAAAATAATATTAAAAAGTGTCTATATATATATATATATGGTCATTGGGGTGAAGGAGTACCGTTGACCGTGGATAGAGCAATGATACTATCTGATATATCATCCAAAACCCTGCGATGCGTTCAAAGAAGACAAATATAAAGAGTTACTAATTGAAATTAAAGAAGACCAATTGGCGGGAGGAAATTACAGAAAAAGAAAAATGGTGTAATGATGAAATTTATTTTATTGTGGCAAGTTGTACCCGCCGGAACTGTACGGATCTCTCAATCCATTGGAGAAGATAATGTTGCTGGCAAATCTATGGAGGATCAGCTTCAAGTCCTGGATATTAATTCCACGACGACATATGACAAAGCATTGTGTAATTAATTAAGTGAAAAAGAATTAATTAAAGCGAACGTCATTATTGAAAGTATGAACTTACAGGACCCCCATAATAAGTTGTCACCCAATGAGGTCGTGGACGAACACCATACAAGCTCTTGCATTCATCCACAAAGCTCTTCATATCGAAAGGTTCCGGTGGGAACATTGTATCGTCCCTATCATGACCGATCGGCATCACCATCTCGCTACAACTCTGTTAATTGTATATATACACGTCAAGTAATAATTTCATTCATTAATTCCCTTAAAAAAAATTTAAGCATGAACTCATTATCCTTAATATAAGAGCTAATTAATTTTTTTGAGTAGATTGAAAAAACTAAATAAATCAATTAATTATAATTAAATATAAATCCTCAAGATATATTCATATTATATACTTCTTAATCTATTTAAATTATTCAATTAGTTCTTAAATTAGTTATAATTAATTATTTGATTTATCAAAAAAAATTTAATCTATCTAAAAAAAAGTCAGTAGATGATTTGGGGCCGGATTATGTTTGCTCTAACCTGCCATCTCCATCCAATGTTAGTTTCGGTGGGATGATTGAATTGATTGGTGTCATAGCAGGACTTGTTTCGGTTATAAGCCACAAGACCTTCAAATATTTGGCCAAGAGTATCTGTCTTCTTTGCTGCTGCATCAATGGCTTCACACATCACATTAACTGGGTAATCTGGAGGATCATTATACTGAGCTGCCTCAGTATATATTGAATCCAAGTAATCCTTCAGCTCAAAACTGTGTCTCAGTTTGCTGAAATAACATTTAAAAAATAACTTTAGTAAGAGAAAGAGTGAGAAAACATGTTCATATATTCTGATAAATAACGCCATCGTGAATCTATGGTGGAGAAGACAATTATGATGAACCTGCAAGTTTTAAATGTGTTGCTGAGAACTGAAAGACCGTTAGGCATCTTAGCCACCCTGTCGATCTCAGACCATGATTTTCTTATAGTTTGGTAGCAGCTCTCACTAGCTTCCTGCACCACTCTTCATAATATTAATATCATATATATATATTTATATATATTTTATCTTGTATATTATAATAAAATAATGAAGTCAATTAATTACTTTAAAATCCTTGGTGACAATATAATAATATCCAGCTTGTGGGGCGACGCCATTGAAGTAAAGAATGGGTGCTGATGAAGCCAAAGCAGCCAGAGCAATGTGGGGATACTTTAGCCTGAACCACGAGGCAAGCACTGCATAATAAGAAACAGAAAATCTTAACCAGATGAATACATACATACATACATATATATATATATATATATATATATAATTTCTTGTTGTTTCTTAATATAAAAACTAATTAATTTTTTTAAGTAGATTAAAAATATTTTTTTTTTAAATTTATTTAAAAAAGTCAACTAGACTTATGTTAAAGGAATATATACACACACGTGTACAATTAATAGTTGAAGAAAGAGCAAGTTGTGTGTGGTGGCCTACTTCCACCATAGGATCCTCCGATAACGATGATGGGAGAAGTGTGAGCAGACAAACGTTCCTTTATGTGTAAAAGAACAGCAGCATAATCTGCTAGAGCTTGGGCTGAGTTGAAATAGCCTCGAGTATTTGCTTTCTTCATTGCTTTCTTCATGGAACCGAATGGGATGGATTTCCCGTAGAATCTATGCTGCTCTCAGAAACAATATTATATCTATGAATCATTTTTAAAGAACACAAATCAGTTGAACTTAACTGTTTATTATGAGATGATGTCACATACCTCAATATAAACAATAAGAGCATTGAATTGAGGGGCGTTTTCTCTGAGAAATCCGACAACATTTATACCCTCGTCGACAGGCTCTTCTGCACCAAGGTATGCAAAAATGGGTGCGCTTGAGTTAGGTCCAGCCCAGAACTTCGAATTTATGAGATACCTTTGTTGAAAAGTGGCGTAGCTGTCAGGCCTGTAGTTGAAGTGATCCAGTCTTTGGGTGTAGTAGAATGTCTCCACTTCTTCCTCAACCGAATTCGGGGAAGACGAAGTTTGTGGTTGAAGACGTTGTTTGTGGATTTTCCTTGAAACTCCTAACCTTGGTTTGATGTTGAGAGCATCAACACAAAGGAAGAAGATCAGGAAGAACCAGAAAAACCGTTGGAACGAGCATATAACAAGGTTAGCCATGGCAAAATATTGGAGAGAAAAAACGTCTCAACTAATTAAGGTTGAAGGTAGCCTCTAGCTAAGCCCATGCTTATATACATACAAAAAGAGGGATTAACCACCAACGGATTGGTCAAGTATGGCAGGGATTGTTAGTTGTAACAACTCACAGGATATTACGGTCATTTACATAACCCTAAGTAAATTTATTGAAAATAAATAAAATATTAAATAATCATTAAAAAAAATAATGGTAAAGAAAGTTAACTAAATCCAATTAATTTAAAATTTTAAAAATATTCTAAAAGATAAAATAATATCAAATACACTTATGTTATTTTTAAAATGTATCTAATTAGTATCTTAATTTTATTTACGGTACATCAAATACCCTGATGTTATGTTTCTCAATTTGTTTAGGTGCTCATCAATTTGATAAATACTCAAAGCTTATTAAATTTAGACTGTCCTGATTTAATTTTTTTTCCTCATCTTTAATTATAAAAAATTATTTTAATGGGTATAGAATCTAAAATAAAGATATATCTTAAGTATCATTTTAAAAAATATATTTTTTATTTAAAAATGTTAATTAAAAAAAATTAAATCTAACTGTTCAAATCTGATAAATTTTAAATGCCCATTTAGAGTGATAATCTCCCACCATTAGGTTGTTAGATGCTAGTGAAAAACAACATCACTACTTTACCTTGAAAAGGATTATGCCAAGAAGGTGCCAATCCACTTTAATATAAAATAGTGAAATAGGATTATATAGCTATGAAGCTAGCACTTGCAAGATGCACGATGGGCAATTCGCGTGGTTTTCGGTTTTAATTAGAATAAAGGGTTAATTTTTTTAATATATAATTAGTATCTTACTTTTATTTGCGTTATAATTTTATTTATATATTTTTTAATTTAATATAATTTAATATATAATTTTTTTAATTTATTATAATTCTTAATATTTAAAAAATAAAATTATAAATAAAATTATATTAAATTAAAAAATTATAAATAAAATTAAGATATTAGTCCTATATAAAAAATAAATCAGAGTATAGTTGTTACTTTATCTTATAATAAATGATTTTTTTTTAAAGTAGTGAAAGTGTGTTGCAGTTTTAGAAAGCAAAGAAATGAAAGATGAGGTGATGCGATCATGATGAATTCGATTATATAACAACTAGGGGTATTCACGGGATAGGACGGGACTGGGACAACCCTGTTCCGGTCCGGTCCCATCCCATGGGTATCCCGATCCCTTTTGGGACCGGGACAGGTTCGGGAATTCTCGAACCCCTTTTTTTAAAAAAAAAATTCCATAATTTATTCCATAGAAAATAATGCAACAACTTCCTCTGAATACTACTATTACTTCCTAATGTAAAATTAAAATGACAAACATTCAAAGAAACAACTTAATAAAGATATAACAATATCATATAAAATTAAAATATTCCAAGGAATTAAACAAAGTAAGAAAGAAAGAAACACTCAAATACCAAAGACGTGCTACTTCTTCAATTCTTCCACTTCACTTAAAAGAGTTATTGCTTCGTCTGCAAAGAAACAAAAAGAGGTAGAAGATAATTAAGAAATAAAATAAGGGTAAACAAATAAAATCATATATGAAATTAAAAAAATAATATGATATAACTAATACCATTTTCTGCTGCTAAAGTTTTATTGAAGTTGTCGATATCATAGTATTTTATTTTGAATGTAGATGGAGATAACCAATTTTGGGCACAGATTAACGCTTCAACCATCTTAGAGGATAATAAACTTCTAAAGTCATCAATAACACGTCCCCCTGTACTGAATGCTGATTTTGAGGACACGGTAGAGACAGGCATGGCTAACACATCACGTGCAATCAATTAAATGACTTTATATTTACTAGCATTCAATCTCCACCAATCCAAAAGATGAAACGTAGGATTATGATAGTCAGCTAACTCAGCCTGCAGATATCTCTCTAACTCTGCATACTTATTTGTTTGACTCTCAAAGTCAGTATGGGCAATGAACCTTTGAATTGCACAAGAACCCTCCGCATCATCAACATCAAAAGACTCTAGGTCCAAGACATCCGTGTCACAAGAAGCTTGAGTTGGTAGTTGACTCTGACTTTGACTTCCACTTTGAGTTTGAAGCTGAGATGCATCATGTGCATCTGAATAATGATCATACAAGTGATACAAGACTGCGAAGACCTTTTTGGACATGGCGTCACGATGTGTAGGATCAGAAAACATAGCCTCAAAAGCAAACTTCAGAAACTTCATTTTATACCTGGGGTCAAGCACTACTGCAACCACCAATAAAGGATTTAAGTTTTCAAACTTACCCCAATACTTGTCGTATTTGCCTTGCATACCCTTAGCCATGTGACACAACAAAGAATTTGGATTGTTTGCCCTTTTCTTCAAAAGAACAGCCACATTAATGATTTGTTGGAAGGCCAAACTTGAGGTCACATGAAGTGATCCTGAAAACTTCAAAGTGACATTGTAGAACACCTTTAAGAATGTAACAAACTCCTGAGCTTCCTTGAATGACTTAGTAGTAGGGGGCCCAATTAATTTTTTATCCTTAAAGCTTTTTTGGTACTCTGTATCCAATTCCTCCATCCTTACAAACACGCTACTGAATTTAATAGCATTCTCCAACATTACGTAAGTTGAATTTCACCTAGTTGGACAATCCATTTTCAATAGACTCTTTGAATTAATCTTCATTTTCTCCACAAGCTTTTTGAATTTTTGAAACCTTGCAGGAGAAGATCTTACATATTTAACTGCATTTCGAATGGATTCAATGGAGTCATCCATTTCTTTCACACCATCTGACACAATTAGATTTATGATACAAGCACAACACCTCAAGTGCAAGAAGTCCCCATCACAGACAAGACTATTTCAATGTCTGAAAACCCACTTCAAAGTTGATAATGCATTGTCATTGGAAGAAGCATTATCAACTGTGATGGTAAAAACTTTATCAATGCCCCATGACAATAAACATTTCTCAATTTCTTCTGCAATTGTATCACCTTTATGGTCTTCAACTACGCAGAAATTCAAGATTCATTTTTGCAAATGCCAATCTTCATCGATCCAATGAGCAGTGAGACACATATAGTTGGCATTCTGGTTAGAAGTCCATGTATCAGTAGTGAGGGAAACTCGAACTTTTGTTCTTCTGAAATAACTTTTTTAAGTTGTTTGCTTCTTCAAGATACACCTTTAAGCAGTCCCTAGTAACTGTTGACCTTGATGGTATTTAAAAGTGAGGTTCTACCTCACTCATTATCTGTCTAAAACCTTCACCTTCAACAGTTTGAAAGGGCATTTCATCCAATATGATATACTTTGCAACGGCTCGTCTACATCGCTCTTGATTAAATAAATGATGACCAATAGTTTTAGAAGAGCCTACTGCAGAGAACATAGCTTGCCTTATCTTATTTATTCTGTTTGAATTTAGAGGGCACCTATCCAAATGTTTTCGCAATCCACTTGTCCCGTGGGTGACAGGATTGCAAGCAATCTTTGCTGGACAGTACTTGCACTTGACTTTGTGATTTCTATTATTTTCATCCAAAGGAATCTTATCAAAATGCTCTCAAACAATTGATTTGAGTCTTTTTGTTGGTTTCTCATCTTCATCAACATCTTCTGCTTCTCCCTCTGTCTCTTGTACTTCAACTACAGCTTCATGTTCAGCATCTTCAATTTGTTCTAAGTTCTCTTCAATTGTAGGTGTAGTTGCCATCCTCCTGTAAAATAGAAAAAAAATTGTAGTAGTTATTAATAAAAGTAAACCAAACTTAAGCCAAACTTATGCCATGAGGAAAATCAAATTCAAGCGCACTTCCTTTGAAAATTTATTTCAGATCAGAGATAAGCAAGTATTTAGTATCCTTGTGATTCATTCAAGTTTATACTGTTATTTTATGCAAAATTCATTTTCTCAGTTGCCCTGGAATTCTGATTTGTGGAATTAATGTCTTGCATTGGCCTATTATGTTCCTGAAAAGTAAATCATGCAGGCTTGAACCAGACAAAGATTATGGAGAAGCAGTTTGTGATATACTGCTCCATATATCTTAGTTTCCCCTTTAGATATAAATTTTCTTTCTTAAAGGGTTCTATCACAGTCAAAAGGTTGATATACTGTTTTTTTTGTATAGCACAGCTGTGTCAAAATGTTGCGTGTTGGGCTTACCAGACAAAGATTATGGAGAAGCAGTTTGTGCAATTATTGCGACAGAGGCTAAGACTAAGAAAAAGAGAGAGGTGGTTAGATATGGCAAAGGCTGTGAACTGAACATAATTTGGATGATCTAGGGGAACCATGCATATGAAGTCCTAAACCAAAATAGAATAAAGAGAAGACAACAATATTATAATCAAGAGAAGACATCATGTAGAAACCAAACAGCCACATGCATGTATCCATAATCGCACCAAAAAATCAGGCAAATACTCACAAATGTTTAACTCAAATCAGATAAATAATCATCAAAATAGGCAAATAGCTACAGAAATTGAAGCCTAAAGGGGATTTGAAAGTGATTAACCTACCTCAAGCTTGGAATTTGAAAGCCTAAACAGAATTTGGAAATTGGAAGTTAATCGACAAGACGACGGTGGACGAGTGGAGTCCTAGGCTACTGGAGACAGCAAGGATTAACTCGGAGAAGTGACCGACGCCGTGAGGAGCAGGCGAATAGCAGCGATGTCTGGAAAACACTAAAAGGATTTTCAATTTGCCAGCACAGGAGACCTAACTTGTGATGGTTCCGTCTACCACGTGCCTGGTGAAGCCGTCGAGCGCGACAAGCAGTGAAGTGAGTTGAGACCGTCACCGTCACTGACTCAGAAGCTGAGATTGAGTGCAAGAGGCGAGACTCAAGAGGAGACGCCCAGAGTGACAAGCTGAGTTGAGACTGAGAGCAGAACAACGAAGGAAGGGAAAGTTGAGCTAACTAAATAATTTTTTTTTAAAGTATGTATACAGTGTCAGGATGGGACGGGACGTCCCGATGGCCTGACCGAGACCCGTCCCGTCCCGAACATACTCTTATACCGACCCGAATAATTCCCTTCCCGATCATAGATGAGACAGGACAGACCCGTCCCATAGCCCTTGGTCCCGGTTCGGGACATTTTGCCCACCCCTAATAACAACTTTAAACTGTAGCCGGGATTAATTAGTTATTTAGTCAAACGTACGGTATCAAAAAGGCTGGAGCCAATACGTTGTGTGCACATCGTGGTTTAGTTTCGTATATAATATCTGTAACCTATTAAATTAAGGAGAACTGACAGGAAAAAGATTTTAAAAATAATAATAAAATTCAATACCAACAATAAATTAAATATTACTAACATAATATTCTATTTTAGTATTTATAATTTTTTAGAGTTTTTTTGTTATTTTTCTTTAAATTAAATTAAATCAAAAGCCAGCGTGTGGCAAAAATAAAATATAATAGGTTCTGATTTTGTTACATATATTTATATACATTGGTATAAAATTTACATTAATTTATAGTCTAATTTAGCGAAAGTTTGTGTAGTATAATTCTATGATATATTTTTATACCATAAAGATGTAATCTCAAATATAATCTTCATGTTGACTGACTTGGCTGAAGCTCAATTCAATTTATCCATCTTCTTCTTCTGTTTTTTTTTTTACAAAAAGGAAAAAAAGAACAACAAAGCCATGACTATATCACTTTAAACATAATATTTTAAGTTCGAATTAGGTCATAAGTAATCTGTACACCTCGAAAGAAATAATTTCTAATTATTAGTTGGGATATATTGCTTGAAGTCTAAAAAAATGAAAAAGAAGAAAGAAATAGCTTTAGATATATTACATAACAATGAAATTCTTTTGAGAAAGGAAAAATGATTTTTTTTTGAAAAATGATAATTATAAATCAAGTCCTTTGACAATAATAGTTTCAGAAATAACAATACTTTACGTGAGAATGACAACTTAAAATTATACTTTCACATTTTTTCAGTCTTTTTTTATTTTTATTTTTTGAAAAACTACACCCAAAAAATTCTTTTAAAAATTATTGTCAACTCCAATGGCTTTAAATGCGAAATTATTATTATAGAAAAAACTCTAAAAATAATAAATATTAAAGTAAGATATTATATTGATAATCTTTAATTTATTATTAGTTAGTAATGTTTAATCTTTTGTTCATAATAGACATGATTTAAAATGTATTGTTTTTTAGAATTTTTTCTGTTATTTTTCCATTATTATATCAATGCCGTAAAAAATCAAGAAAATAAATAAATAGATAAGAAGAGAACCCCTATATGCATTTTCCCCCCTAGTTAACCTCTTTTTCCTGTTGTATTATATTATTATTATCGAAGATCCAAAGCTAATGAACTGACCTAATTGAGGATGTTTTGGTTCTTAAAGCTTACTGCTGGTTGTGCACTTGAAGATTTTTGTAATGGTTTATCATCAAATTTTCTTGTGAAAACAGGGTAAAAAATGGATACCGTCATTCTATAATTAAATGTTTGGGTAAAGATGCAAAAGATACCGATGAAGTTTTACCCAATGAGCATCCAACACTATATGATTTTTTTTTGGGTACAATAGTGTAAAAATGCCTAATTCTATTAGTTAACCATTAGTTAACCAGATGGTGACTATATTAAAGTTTTAATGGGTGAGATTATGATGCTAGTTCATAGAGATTGACACATCATTTTCACTCAGGTTACCTGAGTTCATATTCCCATTGCAAATCAGTTAGCTAAACTTGCCTATAGGATAGAAGGTAATTTTTGTACCTTTAATCAACCCCCATCTTTAGAAGTTGTTGAGAAAAAATAGATGATAGGGGTTTCTTGTTGTAGTCTTGAGTCTTGAGTTATTGAATTTCAGTATTTAAAAAAAAAAAACAATCTAGAAACCACGTGGGAATGGCATTTTAATTTTATAACAAAAGTTGAAGGAGCTGATTTTATGGAGTAAAAGTAAGTGAGCTTTCTAATTTGTCAACTCACGGATTAATATATATATATGTGTGTGTGTGTGTGTGTGTTTTGTATAAAAATTTTTGAAAAGGGGTTGGACTCACCCAAAATCCAAAGGTAGGGCGAAGTCTCCTTTACTCCTAAGCGATACCAATGTTGGGCAGGGTAAACCATCTATTACCCTTAGGCGTAAATATAGGCACCCAAGAGTTAAGATGTCTCCCCAAGTGCCGCAACTAGAACTATAACAAAATAGTACTCTCCAAGGATCGAACACACTCTAAATAGTCATATATCTTATATCTTTACCAGTTGAACTTATAGACGATGGGTATGTATATATGTTTTTAGAATAATTGCTGGTGGTTGATTCTGAGGTGTGAACAAACAATGGAAGAGGGCCCAAAATAAGCCTACGGATAAATATATATAATTATAGGTTAAGTGCTTTTGGGAATTAATTTTGGCCAAAATCTCAGTTTGGAAAAATTTAAAACAAACATCAATTTTTGTCTAGAATTAATTTTGACTAAAACCTCAGTTTGAAAAAATTTGAACTAAACAGTTATTTTTGTCCAGAATTGATTTTGGGTAAAACCTCGGTTTGAAACTATGGTTTTGAATAAGCTACTGAAAATAGATTTTGGAACTGTAAAAGAGCTTATAGATTATCCAATTACTATTTTACCTCTACTTTTTTCTTATACTCTATCTCCTCTCTCATATCTCTTCTTCACACTATCTCCTCTTTCTTCTCTCTTCTTTACACTCTCTCCTCTCTCCTATTTCTTCTCTATCCTCTCTACTCTCTCCTATTTATTCTCTATCCTCTCTCTTCTCTCATACTTTAATCAAATAATACTCTTTTTGGTAATTTATTAATATAAAAAATGATTCTACTACTAATCATTCAAACATCTTTATTTTTAAAATCTATTCTTTTCAAAATCTATTCTCTATAATATATTCTTCCCATAATCTATTCTTCAAAATATTTTTTTTTTCAAAATCTATTCTCCAAAAACTAATCCAAACATATCTAAGTAGAAGTTGGAGGGTTATGATTACGAATTAATCAAAGTGGCCACTTAGATATGTATGCGGTGAAAAGTTCAGCCTATATATTCCTATTTCGAAATTAATTAATAACGTTGGATTAGGCTATGGCTTCAGCTGACTTTTCCCATTAATTTCATCGAATGCATTTACGCAACTGTTCTCTATGGTAATGATGAACACATGCATTTTCTTGCTACTTTCTGGTAAACAAGCATGAATGAACGCAACTTTTAAAATTTGTGGGAGATATTTTCAAGTTCATACTCCTTTCAATTCACACTCACTTTTAGAAAATTTCTTTAATATATAATATAAATTACTTAAAGAATAATTAATACGTATTTATTAATTCTATCCCTATAATTAATATTTAAATGTACCCCTTCTAGTTCTTGTTAGAGGGCCTTTTAACTAATTATCATAACAATGAATGATTGTTGAGTAATAAAAGTTCTCCTAATAAATTGGTAAATTTCTTTCAACCTTTCCCCTCTTTAAATGATGTGATTTAATTTTTTAATTTTAAACCTTAAGTAATAACACGGATAAAATTGAAAAAATATAATTAAAGAATTTATTAATAGTTTATATTTAGGACTAAAAATTGCTTCTAGAAGATACCCTATAATAAAGTCTAGATGGGTAGCTCCTTGTATGGAATCACGAGTGGGAACGCTCTACCATATTCCATATTATAAGCCTCCAAAAGTATCAGCCTAGGAGTGGGAACGCTCTATCCATATTCCACCGTTTCATTCATTCACTTGTTTTATTCCATTCTTATCCATATTATACCGTTGACCTACAAACTGATGGGTAAAGTCCCTAACAAGATAAAAGCATAGTATCATATTGACATAAGGCTAATAATACTTTATAGTAGCAAATTTTGGACTTTAAATGAATAACATGAACATAAATTTAGGGTAATTAAGATGATGTTATTGAGATAGATATATGAGAACATAAGAAAAAAAATAAAATTCATAGTAAATATATATGTAAAAGAGTTGGAGTGATATCTATTAAAAAGAAAATTATAGAGAATACGAGTTAGATTAAGTAGTATAGAGCCTTATAAAAATAATAGAGAAAAATAAAAGATAATGCTCAACAAGCTAATGTTATTGAGCGAGATATATTGGTCAATAATTTATCTAAAAATTTAATTTTTAGTAGAACAAAATAATATCTTATAACCGATTCTATCTAGTAGGATAAGATTTATTGTTATTGACATACAAACTCCTGTAATATTCTGGGTTCTTTCCTTGCCACGTGCTAAGATTTAACAAACCTGTAACTTGAATCTTCCTCTTCACATTTTGATTCAAAGTGCCTTCATCCGTAGATAAATTTAGAAACGCAAATTTCAGATATTTTCGTTTACCTACCGACAATTTTAAAACGTGAGCAAATCCTCTACCATGTGACTATGACTGTGAGGTGCCTTGCAACTTGGGGTGTAATATATTGAGGGAATTACAATGAGATCTTAAATAAATGATTTAATTATCTAAAAGTAATAATAGCAACTGAAGAACTAACAATAACAAGTTCTAATATAAGAATTGACAATAAATTTATGTTATTTAAGACTTTGTAGTAGCTAAATTCTTTCATTAATTACCCTACAAGTTTCTTATATTTAATGTGGAAAAAATTAAAAAAATGTCATTAATTACCATATAAATAACTTATATTGGGTATATTATATATTCTATTGCTATAGAAGTGCTTGAGATACCATTGAGAATTTAATCTAGTAGAAGGGATAAATCATTTATAACATAATAAATTAAAATTTAAATCCCTATTATGAGAAATGCTTGTATTATTTAGTATTATTTAATATCTTGAATACGTTTATTTTTAATAGAAGAATATCTATATTGAAGAAAAATAATTGCTCGGAGTTGAAGGCCTAAATATATTTTATGATCTGGCAAAATCAGCCCAACAAGCCCTATTATATCAGCATTTCCAAAAGGCCTTGTAATCCTCATTAATGAATGTCCCTTTCGTAAAGAGCCTCTACTCTTCCTCGGTTGCTAACTCTATTTTGAAAACCCCAATCTCTTTCTTTAGACAAGATCATCTCTTAATCTAGAAAAGTAATGCTTATGGTATGTACACAGTCAAGGATGGTTTTAGGAAATGTCTTCTATCTTCTCTTTCACTTGAAGGATCCAAAGATCCTTTTTGGAAATTCCTATGGTCGTTTTCTCTTCCCTACAAGCAACTCCTTCTGATATGGAAGCTGTTACATAATTGTCTTCGATCCGGAGACACTCTCAAACACCATCATTATATGCCGGTTAAAGTCATGTACCCTTTTGAATGTAACACTGAAGAATCCATGGAAAACATATTTTTGCTTTGCCCGTATGTTTGTGTTATATGGTTTGGATGCTTCTCTATCAAGGTGATGGATTTTAACTTCCAATTAATATTTCAAACTTGGCTTAAAGCTATCCTTGTGCAACTCCATAATGATGGCCAGGAAGATATGCTAAAAGGTATTATTACACTAATTAATGTCATACGGCATAAGTTGAACATTTCTCTAGATGGTGGGAAAACATACGGCCACCTCAAGCTGTCATTCGGGAAATTTTGGGTTCAATGTCTTTTTCATCATTAGCCTTCTCTGGTATTAAGGATCACCATTGCGGTGTTGTTGCAAAGGTTACAGTATCACTCTTGCAGCTGGGCTGTAATTTGTTTTAAAAGGAAGCAGAACAAGCACAAGCAGACTACTTGCCTTGTCACAATATGTTTTGATGGATCTCCTCTGCTAACAACGATTATTCGAACAAAGAAGTTTGCTAGTCCTCAGTTTTTCACTGTTCTATGCTTACGAAGCGCACTATCTTGGATCCATAACTACAGGTCTCATCATATGACATCTCAAGAAACGCTTCAACTAATACGTATTGCCAAAAGATACATTTCTCAGGACCAATCATGGCGCTCAAATGAACCTGAAATATGGCAAGACATCCGGTTTCTAGTTCTTCTTACTAAAAATTGATGTTTTCACCGCACATCCATCCTTTATGTATCATTTTACCAATACCTGTATAGTTCTACCTTCTTCTGTCACTTGTAAAACACTATAATTATTTATGTTTATTATTCCTTTTTGTAAAAAATATTCAAAAGAGCAGGAAGATTTACAAGTCCCTACCTTCCTACTCAAAAAAATAATCCTGCTATTTTTTTTTAATTTTGTACGGTTCCGCATATTCCTTTTGGAGTTTGAAAAATATCTCATACTATGGAAGTATAATTCGTTATAAAAAGAAGTATACATTAGGAGAGAAAAGGTCTTTAACACCACCTCTTTTACATCGCAATATGTGGGGATGACATAAAAAATATGATTAGTGACATTTATTTAAATATATACAACTTTTTTTACACTCGACACACCTTAATATAATATAAAAAAACTCTTTATACATTCTTTACTAAAACAAGGTCGATATTTTTACATCTACCTTTTTAGATAAACTGATATAGAATCTTCTTACTTCATAGAATGTTTTTCCTTAAAGTCCTTGTGTCTATTAAGAGTGATCAATCGCGTCTCTCTTAAAAATCTCAACACATCATTTCACTTTGATATTTTTTACTATAAGTAGGCACTATAGAAATCTAAAGTATCAAATCTCTCTTATTCTTTTTCTCCAATTGCCATGACAAAAAATAGACAGCGTTTATAGTTAGGCTCCACCTCCTATCAGCCCATCCTTCCCTTGCTATCGTCTTCATCACCATCACCACCACTGTCATCACCATCGCCATTGCCTGCCATTGACCCAACCACCAATGATGACTTGCTATAGGCCATTGTCTACCTCTAGATTTTTGTTGTTAAATTGATTAAGGATTGCGTTCACGTCGTTGATGATGTGAACACTTTGAGATGGACTTCCAGTTGATAGAGGCTAAGGTTGACAAGATCTTAAAGCATGTGATAAGCTGCCTAATGACGACAATAACCCCAACAAAATGATGACTATGATAAACTTTTGAGTGCCACAACTTTCCCCTCTAGCTCTAATGATGAGGAGGAAATAGTTTTAAATTTTTTGAAGTAGTTAGGTTTTTTAGTTTAATTTATTGTTTAAGTAGATTTTTATTTATTAAATTTTAACTTTTTAATTTAAAAATATATATGTATTTTCGGCGTGGCCTCCCATAGGCCAAATTAATATATGTAAAAATCTATAAATTATTATTATTATTTTAGTCTCTTGCTTCAAATAATAAAAATACGCGTTAAAAATCTATTTTATCCTAAAAATTTATATGTTTGAACTTTACTACTAGATATTTTTTATGAATCAATATCTCTATAAAAATATAAAAAATAGTACAATATTATCCTCACAGTTACTATGGTTAATTTTGACAGTTAGTTTGACTTATATAGCACACTAAGCAATGTCACATCATCGTTTCGCCACCTCATCATCCATTTCACTTCCTCCCTCTCCCCTCATCACACCATCCACTTGGTCTTCTTCTTCCTTCAGTCACCATCTTCGAAACCATTTCTCTCCCTCTTTAACTTGCCTCCCCTCAAGTTACAACTCAGATCTGGGTCCTCTTCCATTTTTCCATCATCAACGTCGTCGTCAAGACTATCTTCGTCTTTAGATCGTGGAGTTCCAAATCTCTTAAAGCACCAGCGGCGGCCTTCTTCTTCGACCTCACCAGCAACAATGGCGACTTCTTCAAACTCACTCATGGGAGGAATTTCAGCGAAGATTAGATTTTCACCATGTCTTTATTTTCTTTTCACTCCTTTGAATAGGACCTTGCGTTTTCTTGAATCTTTCTGTCAATCCAATGGAACCCAGCTTTGGGTTTCAAGTTCTCTTCTTTATATATGAACAACCCATGCCGTTGTTGTGTTTCACTAGAATCTCTATCCCTCCCTGTGTCTTCCTCTCTGGTTCGAATCCTTGTTCTTTGCAATTTCTTCCTTCGGTTCAATCATGCAGGTATACGACAAAGCAACTATTGAAATAACGATGAGGGGCTATAAACAAATTTAAGACAAACCAGAATGAGACCCGACAGAACATGTCTTTTATAACCATAAGTATGGAAAAGTCGGATGATCAGTATAGGACCTTAAGAGAACATGTTTCCTACAACCCTAATCATAAAGATACCACAAGGTTGATTAATCTCTTCGCAGTCATATTATTCTCACAAGAATACAATGATGTAAGCAAAATCACAAATGAGAATTAAAATTCTCCAAGAACAAAGCTCTTATTTATTCAATTATTCTCTAGTCTCAAAGGAGTACATCTTGATGCATTTATAATAAAATAAAAGACTCTTAACTAAACCTAATGGATAATCTAAGCTTATAAGTCCAAAATAGGATATTAGAGCTAAAAACACTAAGTAAATAAAATACCTCAAAGATAGGTGCGGAAATACAATAAAAATAGGAAAAATCAAATGAACTTCTAGAATATTCTAACTTATTAGTCAAGATAGAATAATCTAGATTACAACCTAGAAAGATCCCATCATTAATAAGAAGGATCTTATTTGACCCTCATCTAACTAAAGCAATATAAAAGGTAAGTGTTTGCGTTCCAGAAGGAATCAATACAAAATAGAAAACTAATAGCAAATAGAATCTTGATTACTGCCATATTTGAGTATCCTTGATGCTTCTTGGTAGTAAATACCCTACTAATAACTTATATCTGGCTGAAGTTCAAATGGTGAAACAAGTTATTGATATTACAATAGAGTCTCCTAATTTGTTCATGAATATGCTAGCAATACCTATGAAAGGGAAATTTGATAAATATTGGGGGGGGGGGGGAATGCAACTTGTTAATTACTATTGCAAGTATTTTGGATCTAAGGATCAAATTAGATACTATTAAGATAAATTTTCCCTTAATATATAAACCAGAAGATGAGGCTAAGTGTAATGTGAAAAAAGTGAAAAGGGTGTTAGAGGATTTATATGTTGAGTATATAGAGTTATATATCCTCTTCATATAGTGAAATGAATATTGATGCCATTAACTTGACAAATACTAGTGCACGAACAAAAAATAAGGGAATGCAACAAATGTTGAACATGGTTTCAAAGGCATTTAGTTCCCCATACTAAATCAAAGTTAAAAACTTATCTTGACGATGATCCTTATATTACTTCTTTTAAATCTTCTTCATCTTTTTGTGCTTTAGAGTGGTGAAAAAATAATAGTATAAAGTTTAAAGTTTTATTTATAATGGCATATGATATGTTAGCTGTCCCTATCTCAACTGTGACATTAGAATCTACGTCTAGTGCTAGGGAAGAGTGATTAATGAATATCGTATGAGATTGAATAAAAATCTATTATTAAAGTTTTTTTTTGTGGTGGGGATTGGTTTTGTCACAAATATAGGTTGAAGAGAAAACAAAACGTATAAATATAATATTTTGTAATTGTTTATTTTTATATTTCATGCATGTTAGTTGAATTTTTTGTGGATTGATTATTTATTTAAAATTAATTTTTTATTAGGCAGGAACCATATGAAGATGAAGAGATTATATTGAAGCCTTGATACAATGATGCGGATGTTGCTGTAATGTGGCGTTTGATTTTGATTTCATAATGACATTTTTGTTAATATGTAAATTGTTTTATTGTCGTGTTTTAATGGGTTCATTTTTTTAGAGACTAAAATTTTAGATCCTATCTAATAACTATTTACAATTTATTAAAAATTAAATTTTATATTAATTATGTATATACTTTAAATAGGCTAAAATCATATTTAAAATATTTTTTTTGTAAATATATAGGCTTTGAAGCCTTTCACCCACGTAGTAAATGGGCATCTAAGAAGGTTTTAGGTCTAGTAGACTTTTTTCAGGTCTGAGTCTAAAAATAACTTGTATAAAGGATCAAACTTTAAACATCTATTATATGCTCAAATCTATTTAACTAAAACTTTAGCCCGTTTCTATCCCTAATCCCATCTAACCTGACTGATTACCTATGTTACATCTGGGTTGCACTAGTTATGGACAGGTTGTTTCGAGTTACTTTTACCCCAATTTATGCATTAAACTAGACTGGACAAGTGATTAGTTCACTAGTTTATAGTCTGAACCTGCTGGATCAGTCTAATTTTTAATAACATGTAAAGCAGTGCCGTAGAATATTGCTATGTAGCTGGTTGATACAAGATCCACGATGGCCGATCCGATTATATGACAACTTCAAACTGTAGCCATGATTAATTAGTTATGATTAATTAGTTATTTAGTCACACGTACGATATCAAAAAAATTGGAGCCAATACGTTGTTTCCACATCGTGCTTTAGTTTCATATATATATATAGGCCCATTTGAATAAAAATTTAAAAAATAATTTATAAAAAAAAAGATTTTGTGGCAGCTTTTAAAAAATAATTTTTAAAGAAGAGTTTATGAAAAAAAATAGTTCTGAATAAATGAGTGTTTAGATAGTTATTTCTAAAAGTACTTTTATTATTGGTAAATTATGAAAAATAATATGAGTATTAAATGAGGAGAGATAAGAGAAAGAGGAGAGACGATGTAAGAAAAAAAAGGATAAATGGTATAATAAAAAGTAGGAGAGAGGAGAGACGTTGTAAGAAAAAGTAGGGGTAATATAGTAATTGGCTAGTTCATAAGCTTTTTTACTGTTCCATAAGCTACTCTGACCAGCTTATCTAAAACTTTGGTTTTAAACTATAGTTTAGTCCAAAAACTCGTTTGAACAAATATAACTGTTTGTTTTAAAATTTCTCAAAATTAAGGTGCACCCAGCACCCCAAACTAATTATAGTGGTGCAATTACTACCCTAAACTATTTAAGGGTGCAATTGGCGCCCTAAAGTAATTTTTGGTATAATCAACACCTTCCACTAACTTTCGTTAATTTCTCCGTGAAAAATCGTCCACATAAACTTTTTTTATTTTCCACCTCATTATTTGATTTTCAACTTTATAATTAATTTTTGTAAAAATAAATTCAACAAATTCACACATTCAGTTTTTGCTTTATTAGGGTTGAGATTGAGGAACAGAGCATAAGAAGAGGGAAGGCGATTTGCTCCATCCAACCCTATAAATGGCTTACACCCAACTTTTCACCCAACCTTAAAACCATGAAATAATGAACATATCAATATATATTAAAAAAAATCATGACTCAAAATATATCTTATTAAATTACATGACATCAATCTCACCTTAGAAGTATTAAAACACAAATACATTCTACTAAATACTCTTGTTCCATTATCCAAAGCTTCCTTGCTCACTTCCATACTCACATCTAAACCTGGATTTGAGGTTCTCAACTCATTGCAGTAAGCTTCTAAATTATTGAACTCATCCTTGTAGCTTCCCCCCATTTCCTCCATTATCAACTTCTTTGCTCTCTTGCATTTATGGATGCTCATGTGCAACTTTAATTCAGTTCCCACATCTTTTTTCATGTCACTTATTTTGTAATGTGGTCTCTCTTGAATCTTGTTTTTGAAGTACTCGGCTAACCATTTTGCACTAGCTCTTGGGTTCTTATAAATCCTAAGACATCTATGCTCACAACACAAAGTTTTCACTACTAATCCAGGTTTAGCCCCCTCTCTTGAAACATACAAAACAAAAGGACAACCTTTTTGACATATAGCCCTAATCTTATGCTTCTTACTTTTAGCTATTTTTACCTTAACCCCATTCATTATTGCATATTTGTTGATAGCCCTCTTCATTTCTTCATGGTTGGCAAATGTCATACTCAACATAAAGAAGGGTCCCTTTTCTAATTCATCACGGTCAATTTGCTTCTCCTCATCCACATATTTTTCATTTGTTGAATCTTCCTCATCATAGTCACTTTGTTCTTCAATTGCAGTATCACTTCCACTTTTAGAATATGTATTTTCCAAAAAAAAAAGTTCAAAACCAAGTGAATTTAAGGTACTCCCATATATATAAGAAAGTGATTTCAAATCTAAAAGATACGCCCACATGAATCAAATCTGAAATAGAATTTCTACTTGGTTTCAAAGGGAAAATGAAAAGAAAAATTACTAGACACACAGTTCTTTTTCATCCCTAACTCCGTGTCATCGAAATCGGCAAGCTCCATGACATGTTCGGGCACCTCCACGTCATGTTCATGTACTACCTCATTGCTGGCCAGATCCACATCATCTTCATCCTAATCCACATCGTCTCCCAAATTCCCATCTAATGCCATTCTCACTGAACACCTTCGTCTTTTTAGATGGAGCAAATCGCCTTCCCTCTTCTTATGCTCTGTTCCTCAATCTCAACCCTAAAAAAGCAGAAACTGAATGTGTGAATTTGTTAAATTTATTTTTACAAAAATTAATTATAAAGCTGAAAAACAAATAATGAGGTGGAAAATAAAAAAAAGTTTATGTGGACAATTTTTAACAGAGAGATTAATGGAAGTTAGTGGAGGGTGTTGATTACACCAAAAAAATTACTTTAGGGTGCCAATTGCACCCTTAAATAGTTTAGAGTGGTAATTGCACTACTATAATTAGTTTGGGGTGTTGGGTGCACCTTAACCCTAGTTATTTCTAGAAGTACTTTTATTATTGGTAAATTACAAAAAATTGTATGAGTATTAAATGACGAGAAATAAGATATGAGAGGAAGAGGAGAGATGATGTAAAAAAAGAAAGGATAAATGGTATAAGAAAAAGTAGGAGAGATGAGAGAGGGTATAAGAAAAAATATGAGAGAAGAGAGAGAATGTAAGAAAAAGTAGGGGTAATATAGTAATTGGTTAGTTCATAAGCTCTTTTACTCTTCCATAAGCTACTTTGACTAGCTTATCTGAAACTTTAGTTTTAAACTATAGTTTAGTCCAAAAATCCGTTTGAACAAATATAACTATTTGTTTTAAAATTTCTCAAAATCTAAATTTTGCACAAATATAAGTTTAAGATGTTCTCAAATACACAAACCAATTTAAATTAAATGGAGGCAGAGCGTGTGGCAAAATAAAATAGAGTAGGTTCTGATTTTGTTAATAAACACATCGATACCAATATACATGAAATTATACTATTAACAACTTTTTGATATAACTATTTGATTGAATTATATTAAAATATTATTAACATTAATTAGGATAATTTTTTTAAAGATATTTTCTGTATTTATATAAATATAAATTTAACATTTTATGCTTAAATAGCAAAAGTTTCTTTCCCTTAAACTAACTGCTATTGATATACTATTCACAACTTTAACATTGCGTCATTCTATTAAAAATGTATGAAAATTTAGCGTTAAAAGTGAAGAGAAAAGTTGGTTTATTATAATTCAATATTTTATTTCAAACAAGTATAACTCTTTAATTAGAAAGAGCCTTGAGTTGGTCCAAATTGGCGATAACGTATTTTAATCCCATAAAGACGTATGCTCGAATATAATCTTGCGAGATATGTTGATTGATGACCTTGATGAAGCTCAATTCAATTTATCTATCTTTTTTTTAATCTATTAAGATAGCCTTATTTAGCCTGTAGGGTTAATTAAAAACACATTGCATGTAGGGTTCATTTCTTGTCTATTTATTTATTTTCTTTATTTTTTATGGCATTGCATACAATAATTTAGTTGTGATAATAATTTTGCATTTAAACCCATTTGAGATTACCATACTTTTCAAAAGAATTTTTTGGGCAAAAGTTTTTCCAAAGAATTTCATTGATATGTAAAGCCATTTCTTTCCATAGCCAGGTGCGCGATACAGATCGAATCTGAATATATTTGAAAAATTTTGGTGAACTGGGTGGACAACAAACAAAAACCATTTCTTTCTACTTCTTTTTTGTGTTTAATCATTAAAACCATTAATTTTTTTAATCTATTTAGTTTTTTGTGGTCTTGGTATTGATATGGAACTCATGATTTGATGGGGGAGATCTAGAAACCATGTGGGAATGGTATTTTAATTTATAACAAAAATTGAAGGAGCTGATTTTATGGAGTAAAAAGTAAGTGAGCTTTCTAATTTGTCAACTAATGGATTAATATATATATATATATATATATATATATATATATATATATATATATATGTCTTTGGAATAATTGATGGTGGTTGATTCTGAGGTGTGAACAGACAACAGAAAAGGGACCAAAATAAGCCTATAGACAAACAGATATAATCATAGGTTAATGCAGAAAACATCTTTTTTAAGAGAATTATTCCTAATTAGATTTACAATGATTGAATTAGACCTAGTTAAATAACTATATAAAAAACTAAAGAATTAGGAGGGTTATGATTATGAATTAATCAAAGTGGACTTATATATATATGGGGTGAAAAGTTTAGCCTATATATTTTAATTAATCACTTTGGATTAGGCTCGTATGCTTAAGCTGACTTTTCCCATTAATTTCATCCAATGCATTTATAAATTTAACTGTTGTATATGGTAATGATGAACATATTCTCTTGGTATTTGCTGGGAAACAAGCATGAATGAAAGCAACTTTTAAAATTTGTGGAAGATATTTTCTGGTTCATATTCCCTCCCTTCTCCATTCAACAATAGAAGTCACTTTTAGTGGGCTTATTTATTAATTTTGTCCCCATAATTAATGTTTAAATATGGCTTCTTATATTTTCTCTTTCTTTTAAAACCTTATTTAATATGAGTAAAGTTAAAAAAATTATCACCAAAATAAAGTTAAAAAAATGAATTTAAAATAGATTTAGTAAGTAACTACTCTATCTTATCCATATTATATGACTATTTGTACTATGATTTTTTTGTCTTTTTTGTAAAAGCCTTTGATAGTTTCAATGATAATTAAATATTTTTCTATATATATATATATTTATATTTAATAAGGGTAATGGAATGAGATAGTAGAAATTAATATAATAGAATTTAGTATAATTAATAAGTATAATATTAATAATTACTTAAATTTTAAGATAAATTTAATAATTAATAATTTTAACTATTTTTATTGATACGTGTGAATTAGTTAATTTTTTTTGATAATATAATAGTTAAAAAGTCCCTATAATATGGACTATAAGGAGTACTATTTTTTTATTATATTAAATTAGTTAAAATGATTTATATTAAGAATTAGATAATAGAGGATGTATGATTGGCTTGGTGTCCAAGTAAAGTGGATAAGAGAATGAGAATATGGGAATGTTGTTGTCGTTTATGTGCTTTTGTGTGAATCACATGGAAACCATAATCCCGAGGAGCAAGGAAGCATCATCCTCTGGTGCGCTTAAAAGCCATTATCAGCCTCCAAAAATATCAACCCAATGACTGGGAACGCTCTGTCCATATTCCACAGTTTCATTCATTCACTTCTTTTACTCCATTCTTATCCATATATATACTCCTATATTATTTAATATAAAATTTAATTAAAAAATTAATCTTTAAATATAAGATATATTTTTTATATTATTTATTTTTTTTAAATTATCCCTATTGATACTCTAAAAATATCAATTCTTAATATTTAAAAAATAAGATTATGTGTAAAATTGTACCAAATTAAAAATATTATAAATAAAATTATACCACAAATAAGATTATAATACTTAATACATATAAAAAATAAGGTCAAGATATTTAATATTATATAACCCTTAACTAAATTAACTAACTTCTTTAATATAATTAAATTAGTTAAAAATATTTTATATAAATGATTAAAGAGGTATATACCATTGGCCTACAAACTACGAACACTATTAATGATTTCATAATTCTCTGAGATGTTGTATTAATTGCATGTACACTTAATAAAATTACTTATAAGAATGTAGAGTAGGTTTATTTTTATGAAATTGTGACAAAATCTGTAAAATATTCGTTAAATATAGGATGTGCACATGGTCATTTGAACATACAAAAATACCATTAATATAAAGAAATATTGGGGTATAATTTGACTCTTAATACTTTTAGTATACACCTAAGAGTTATTGGTTCATAGAAGCATTTTTTATTGGCATCCTTATGTACTAAGTGTTATTGGTTTATGTCTTGTTCATAGTCAAATGAAGATACAATTATTTTACTCATGTGTGTAAGGCTTCCTTTGACACGTGGGGGATTAATGTAAATTGTGTGTGGGTCAAAGGAAGACATCTCAAAGTGTTCAAGATTTGGGGACGCCTAAGTATTCTCATCAAAATATGACCTTTGAGCTTTTATATGTTTTAATTGACTGACTTTAATAATATTTAAATAATTTTATTATATTAAACCATCATCAATAGTGTCTATATTTTTTAATATAAGACTCTATTAATTTTTTATATAGACTAAAAAAATTAAATAAAAATTAATTATAACTAATATTAGAGTTAGTTGATTAATTTTAAAAAAATTAAAGAGTATATGATATAAATTTATTTTAAAAAGATAGATTTAGTCATAATTAACTGACTTATTTTATTTTTTTAATTTATTTAAAAAAGATAAATGGCTGTTATATTAAAAAATAGAAGGAGAACATGTTTTGTAACTACTATTTTAATTATCATAAAAACTTTCTTTAATAATCATTATAACTCGCCAACGGTCACATGTTTTATGTTTATAAAAGGTAATATATGAGGCAGTGCCCCTGCTTTATATAAGAAGAGTTGGTTTAATCTTGATGATCTTTGTTTAATAATCATTAATTGCAGGTATATGTTTCATATGCTTGTTCTTTGTTATGTGTGTTATCTATTTGGTTTCATTTTGTTACTCTAGTTTTTGTTTTGTTCAGCCTCTTTTATACACACGAGTTATGGTGGGTTATGTGGAGGCAACAGGCTCTTTATGGGTGGCTTGCTTTGTGCCCAGCTAACACCCAGCCACAGTTCTATACACGTTGCAGATTCCACGTCGTGAAGCCCCGGTTTACTCTTTGATCTCGTGGTGGCGTGTCTCTTCGATTTAGAACAATCCCTCATCTGAAGAAGATACATGGCTGCCAGGGTTATCATTCACATTCTGCATGGCACTTCCTTTTTTTTATTATTATATATATTTTTTAAAAAAGTTAGACTTACCTACAATCTAAAAACAGGGCGAAATCTCTCATTCTTCCTAAGTGATATCAATGTCGGGCAAGATGAGCCGTTTATTACTTTTAGAAATAAACATAAGCACATAAGAGCTATGATACATCTTTAAATACCACGATTAAAATTATAATAAAATGATACTTCTTAAAAATTAAACACACTCTAAATAATTATATATCTTATTTATTTGTGAGTTGAACCTACGAAAAGTTACATGGCACTTCCTCATCTGGGGCACGATGGATGATGGGTGTAGGCTCTTCAATGCAGAGATACTTCTGACTTGGGCTTGTAGGAAAGCCCATTTCTACTTTATGTTGTTTTTAGTTTGTATGCTTCATATTGGGCCCTCTTGTTTTGACATTCCATCAGCGTAGAGCGCCCAATGTACCAAACAAATGTAGAGGGCCCAATTTTACCATGTATCATTTTGCCTAGTTTTATTAAAGTTGTCTTATACTAATAATTCAGCTAATGAAATGGTGAGACATACAATTATTTAGAGCGTATTTAATTTCTGAAGAGTATTATTTTGTTGTAGTTCCAAAAATTTTTGTATAAAAAAAAGTTGTCTTATCATAAAAAAAATACAGGGGATTTTTTCTAATTTTGACTTTTAATCCTTTAAAATTTAATAATGTAAAAAAAAAAAAATACCTGAGCCATTAACAGACCACACGTCTAAATTAGATAGTTATATCACGATTTTCCAGATACAAAGTTAAATTAAAAGCCACCTATTCAAAGACAACAAGAAGAAATACCCCTCCCATCAGTAAATCATTGACAATTATTGTTGATTTTACGTATACTAAGAGCATTTTTCGTTAAAATAATACAATTTTAATGCATCATTTCTGGCGCCAATCAGATTCTGTGGCAAATTTAGTAGACTTTGAGGGCGCGAAGATCCGCATAGTACTGTGTGATCCACCTAGTAATAATCTCCACCTCTTCCTTTCGTTGTTTCACTAGCCATTCTGGATCACTTGGCATTGCGTTCAGGATATCCAAGCAATGAGATCCTGAAGAAAAATCAACGTTTCCGGATCAAAAGGTTCCCTACTGTCTCTTTTTCTCTGTCTTTCTCTTGATGCTTTATACAAGATTCTGTTTGATTAGGTCGAAAGAAAATGATAGAAAATTAGAGATCCTTGAATATGATGTAATTAATTAAGAGATTACCGTTTACTGTATGGACGGCAACGATACTGTCCGATATGCTGTCCAGAACCCTGAAAAAATACACAAGATTCGCACAATGCTGTTTTTACCAGTAGTTCTAAGCATCAAGATAGTAAAGTTTTTGGATTTTTGGTTACTAACCCTCCGCTACTATATGGATCTCTTAGCCCATTTGAGAAAATGATGTTGCTCCCAAACCTTTGAAGGACCAACTTGATATCCTGTGCCAACAGTCAACAAAAATTAGAGAAGCTTTCAGTTAATTCGGTTAACAAAGGGAACAGCATAAGAACTTACATGGCCTCCATAGTAAGTAGTGACCCAATGTGGCCGAGGTGCGACACCATATGCCTTCTTGCAATCCCTCACATAGCTCTTGAGATTGAAAGTGCTTGGTTGAAACATTGTATCATTGTCACGCCCTATAGGAATCACCATCTCACTACAAGTCTATAAGTGAACACCAGTCTCGTATCATTTTTAAGGCTAATGTAAATATTCATGCATATGATTTCTTATTCATCATAACTAAATTAGTCATTCCAAATGTAACTTCAAATGGTAAAAGAGTGGAAACATTAGAATAGAGGTCTTATAGGTTTAAAATAAACCAAAAGCACTCATAGCAGCAACTAACTGAGTTGCAAGACTCACTTTAATTTAGTACTACCTCTAGTTGTTAATATAAGAGCTAGTGAACTTTTTTAGATAGATTAAGGAAGTCAAATAAATCAGTTAATTATAATTAATACAATAACTAGTTAACTCATCTAAGTACATTAAGGAGTCTTGAGGGATTGAATTTGATCATAATTAACTAATTTATTTATCTTTCTTAATCTATCTAAAAAAATCAATTAGCTCTTGTATTAACGACCGAAGGGAGTAAAAATTATCTTAACCTTGGCTATTGTGTGTGGTTTACAGATTTAGCCTTAGGGGTTTACTTTTTCAGGAAGTTTATTTTTATTAGTTGAAATTCAAGTTTTTGTGGGAATGAGCATATTTGGGAAGTTTCTGCATTTCGTTGGTTATACTTAAATTGTGTTATCTTATTGAATGCCGTTGCTAAATTAGGCAGTTAAGTATTTGGAAGGGAAAGCCTATGAAAAAAGTTGTGATAGCTTAAGTAAGCAAAAGAACCTGCCATCTCCAACCAACAGCAGTCTCAGTTACATTAATCGGGCCATTGACTTTACATGTAGCATTGCCTCTATACTCTACTACACCTGCAAATATCTTACTGAGAATATCAGTTCCAAAAGTGTCCCCATCGATGCCGCCACAGACCACGGTAACCGGATACCTTGGTGGTTGATTATATTGAGCTGCTGTATCATACATCGTCTCTAGGTAGTCTTTCAACTCAGAAGATGAGTTCAGAGGACTGCAAAAATGTTCCAGTTCAATAATTAATGAGGGGGTAGTGAGTTAATGGACCAAAAGCTTGAGAATAATAATGACACTGTTTGTACTGGCAAGTGTTGAATCTCTGACTAAGGATGGAAAGGCCGTCTGCCTCAGAAGCTACTCTGTCGATTTCAGACCAGGACTTGAGTATAGTTTCATAGCATGTTTCGCTTGCTTCCTGCACAGATACATATCAAATCATCATCGAAGCTTCTTTTTATTAGAATATAAAGAAGTCCAACATTGATTAATGAAAGAGATGATTGAAAGTATATAATGTCAAGGGAAATTCCATCAAGTTGATTTTAAATCATTCTGATAGAAAGACAATCTTAATATATACTTATAATCTCAAAATTTAATAACATGGTATCAGAACATGATATATTACTCGAAAATCTCTTGTGACAACAGAATGGTAACCATTTGATGGTGTGATATTATTAAAATAGAGAATTGGAGCTGATGAAGCGAGTGCACCAAGAGCAACATGCGGATATTTGAGTCTAAACCATGAAGCAAGCACTGCAGAACGAGAATTTATTATAACTCAGAAGCAGATAATGGCAGTATATTTATGTATGTGGAAAACTGTTAAAGATTACTTGAGGAGCTTACTTCCACCATATGATCCTCCAATAACAATCACTGGGGACTTCTGTGCCTTCAGTTTCTTCTTTATATGTATGAGTACTGCTGCATAATCTGCAATAGCTTGAGCAGAGTTGAAATACCCTCTAGTTGTTGCATTCTTCAATCCTGCTTCAAAGGATCCAAATGGCACCGATTTCCCATAGTACCGGTGCTGATCCAAGAAGGAAAAACGAAAAAAACAAAAATCGGTATATGCAACAACTTCGAATCTTTGGATTATTAAATAACAGTTAAAATGTAGTACTTCTATATAAACTATGAGAGCCTTAAAGGAAGGGGCGTTGTCATTAAGAAATCCAATGACCTTAAGGTCATTATCTATGGGTTCTTCTGCACCAAGGTAAGCAAATATGGGAGCACTGGAATTGGCTCCACCCCAATACTTGAAATTGATCAGATATCTTTGTGGAAATGTTGTGTAGCTATCTGGCCTATAGTTGAAGTGATCAAGTGTCTGTTTGAAATATAAAGTTTTCAATTCCTCTGTATCTGTATCTTCTGCCGTCATCAGGGTTGCAGAATCGTGTAAGGGTATGTCCCCAACAGGGGAGAGCCTTGGAATTATTGAAGATTGTGTTGCCGTCAAATAGGATGAAAATATGAAAGGGATGAGAAGAAGGCATTGAATTGACAAGGAGTGTTCCATTGCAATTAAGGAGCAGAACGGCTCCTTCTTGTGTTTTGTTTCTATGTCAGATATGAATATGAAGTTAAGAACACGTCTTTATATAAGGATGGAATTCTCAGAGTTGATCATGCTTTATGTCAGAGTTGATGTTATTAATGCAGCTAGTCTTCGTTGTGATGTATTTGCTGTGATATTTTGCAAGACGAAAGTCTCTATCTTCTAGAAAATAATTAGAGAGAGATTAATATTTGACGTATCTTCTGTTACTTTTGTTTTGTTGAGATTTACAGTTTTTGTTTTGTTACAGATTTAATTCAGATCAATATAACAAAAAAAGAAATGAAAATCTAGATTTAAATGCTGAAAAATTAATAAAAATTCAAAGATTAATAACTAAGATTGTTAGAGTAATTAAAGGTGAAGAAAAATTAAACAGTATTAATCATCTGTTTCATTTTTTGTGTGACTATCAGTTTTATCCATTTAGCTATTAGAATTACTCTGTTCTATTCCAATTTAAATAATCTGATGTGATGAACTCATTCTATTTTAAGAGTTCTAAGAATAACTTGTAAATATAGGGTGATAATAAGGTTAAATTTAAAAAATGTTATCCATTAAAGACATATTTACTTATTTAACTATTATTTTTTGATATATTATAACGAGTTAAAATAGATTTATAATAAAAACTAAAGTGGTAGGGCATATGTACATTTTTATCATTATTATATATTATTATTACAATTAATATGTTTGTCAAGAACAATGAACATGAAAAATATCATGGTCCAATAAAAAGGAGTGCCTTTAAATTTTTTTCCTTTTAAGTATAGGCCTCCTTTTAATATAGACAATTTTATTCAAACTACAAAATTAAATACGAGCATCTTTTTTAATAGAAATTTGAATTTTAGTTGGACACATTGTGAGAAACTAGTCTCCTTATTATACCTAACTCTATTAGTAAATTAATTAAAACTGAGTGACGAGTCAATTTTGTGATGGTGAGATGAGGTACGATGAATGGACAGAGTTCATCATTCTGGTGCCCATGCTCAGCATTCACTAAGGTCCTTCTTTTGGGGTTCAAACCACAACCATACCATTCTAAATGCCCTTATTCCATTCTTCAATAAGTGTATGGAAAACGATGACCACAATTTATGTGGTGGAATCTGCAAAAATCGCCCTTCATCATAATGAGATGAGATAACTATTTGGCATATGAAAAGTAAGGAAAAACTAATATGGAGATCTTTATAATTTTCCTCAATTTTGAATTAGGTCCTTAAACTTTTTTCTCTTTTTATTGAGTCTTTTTAACTTTCTACTGTTAGATCAGTTAGTGCTTACCGTTACTGGTGAATAAGATCAAACACCGTTAAAATTTCCATTAGCAAGCACAGCAGAACGTCTGAAGCATCTTTTCTATCCGTAATGTCTTCCTCTATTTCTTCCACCATAACTCAAGCTCTCAAACAAGCTCCCCCACTCACTCATAGTGAATTAGGGGTGGACGATTCTTGTGGGGTTTTGATGTATAAATGCCTTCCAAAGAAGTACCCTTTGGTTCACAAGGGAAAAATATTACTCTCTGCAGGAGTCCCTCACGTCGTTTTTCATTCACTTCACTTCAAACAATATTTGGAAAGGTTTGTCTTTGTTTTACTATGGGTACGAGTTCAACTTCAACTCTTCATGGGATCATTACATATCATCGAACTCTTCATACACTTGACTGCAAATAATTTGAAATTTTTGACACATTGAACCTCTACGTTTTTGACAAATCTTTGATTGAAACTTGACTTGGAGGTTGATGGTACAGCTGGGAATGTGACACCTTTGGAGCATCTAATTTTAACAGCAATAATCGCAGTTTCGTTTGTTGAGCCTCTCTTCTCTTGCTCCGTACGATCTGCAAGAAACATTACTCTGTAAAATAATAAGCCTTACTACTCTTAAGAGACGCGACATGGCCAAAGAGGTGAGAAGGAGAGGTGGGAACAGGAAAATAGTGGAGAAAGAGAGAATGTTGAGGAATGAGTGCGCAAGGGAGGCCTGGTTTGCGAGCTTGAATTACGGTGGAAGAAACAGAGGAAGACGTTTCAGATAGAAAAGATCCTTCAGACGTTCTGCTGTGCTTGCTAACGGAAATTTAACGGTGTTTGATTTTATTTAACGGTAAGGATTAACAGGACCAAATAAAAAGATAAAACAATTGATAGCCCTAATTCAAAAACTAAGAAAAACTACAAGAATCCCCAGATTAGTTTTTTCTTTCCCCGAAAAGTGATAGTGATAACATATTGTTCGAACATATTTAGATGTAATAAAGACATATGCGAACATTCCTGTTGTGCATTTGACATAAATCAATTAATATATTAACATATTACAATAAACATAAGGGAGAATTGCAGTGGAAGATAATTAATTACAATTTTTTTTTAAAATTATTAAACAATTAAATAGTTTTAAAAAATTTGAGGGTAAAATATTTAAATTATAAAAAATCACAATTGCTCCTAAAAATATTTGATAGGTGAGAGGGTTTGTAATTCATTACAGCATGGCCAATTACGCCTTTTTATAATTTAAATATATTATCCCTATATATTAATACTATTTAATTGTTTGATAATTTTTAAAAAAATTATATTTAATTATTTTTTATGGACCTCACTACAATTTTTCCTAAAAAGGAAAGTAATCCTAACTGTATAATTAATACCTTTTATTTATCTTTTTCTAAAAAAAAATCGTTGAGCATTCAAAGAAACAGATGTCATCAATCCCTTTTGACCAAATTAATTAGTGTGAGAAAAGCGGATAAAATTGATTAATAATATTCCTTTAATCACTCCCCGAGTAATTAAAGGACTCTTTTTTGGGAGAACTACAATTGTCTCATGAAAAAAAAAATTGCAAAAACAGCTTGTCAAATCACCAAGACTGTAAAGTTTTAAAGGACTTATAATCAATTTTTTTGAAGTGTAAAATAATAAAAATATTCTTTTTATTTTTTCCCTCAACCCCAATTGTAATTTTTTAATGTTTAAATTGTTATTTTTTCACCTACTGCATATTGATATTCTTTCACTTGAGAGTTATCATTTATTTGTTTTTGAGTTTTCATTCATTTGTCTTTGAGTTGTTATTCCTCCCTCTCCCTCTACACAAGAGCTCCATAATGATTGCGCCGAGCACGATAGAAGACGGCAACAACTCTAGCAAGGGTGACAAAAGACGGCCTTCATCATCCCTCCACCTTCTTTAGCATTTGCTCGCTCCATCTTCTTCTCCTTTAATCTCATCTTCTCATAGTGTTATTGCCGACAGTGATCTCAAATCTACAAGCTTGGATCTAAGAGAGAGAGAGAGAGTGCGACGTGAATCTAAGAGGGCAAGAACAATGTAAATCTGAGAAGGAAGAGCACGCTAGTTGGATCTGAGAGGGTAAAGTGACGCGATCTGAGACCCAGTTCTATTGCAAGCTATAGACCCCTCTACGCTTCTCCTTCCCTCTTCGACGACGAGCTGTTTTGAGTTAGCTACACTTTTTCACCCGTAAGAGGGAGAGGGCAATGTAAATATAAGAAGGAAGAGCACGCTAGTTGGATAAGAGATGGTAGAGTGACGCGATCCAAGACCTAGTTCCATTGCAAGAGACATACCCCTCTACGCTTCTCCTTCCCTCTTTGACGATGAGCTGTTTCGAGTTAGCTACACTTCTTCACCAAAAGAGATCACGTCACAGGACTGCTATGACGGTGACTTCATCTTCTCCAACGTCATTGTGGAGCACTTAGGCAGAGGGAGAGGGAGGTTGTTAATGGGGGACCAAAAAAAATAAGTAGACAAAAAATAACAAAACTAATAGATGAAGAAATGACAAATGAGTGCAAAAATAACAAATTAAAGACAAAGGAATGACAACTTCTGAGAGAAAGTATAACAATTGGCAATGAAAAAAAAATAACAACTCGAATATTAAGGAATAAAAAATGGGGATGAGAAAAAAATAAAGGCAATTATGTCATTTCACAATTTAAAAAAAATTAATCATAAATCCCTTAAGCCTTCACAATCATTAGATAATTTGATAGAACTTTTCTGTAATTAGATTCCTTCCAAAACTTCATTGCAATTTTTCCTTCTTTTTTTTGTGATGTAATTAAAGGGCTCATCATGTTTAAAGCATAAGATTGAGAATTGATTGCACACCACGTAAAATAAAACTTTTAAAATCAACGGCAATTTTAACTTTCATTACATATCGTTTCTAATAGTAGAAAATTAAAAACAATGTAGATATATCACTAATATAGTTCCATCTCTCTATTCATAGGCCCTGCCACTAGGGGTAGAAATAGGCCAAACTTGGCCTCACCTATTTTAAAAAATGCACAGGCTCAAGCCCTTATAGAAGTTTGTTTTACTTAATAGGTTAGGCTCAGGCTCTATATGAAGCATGTTAAGCCTATTAAGCCTGTCAGAAGACATGAGCCTGTTGTTTAAAATAAATATAATATAATAATATAATAGGTGGGTGTCAAACCCCCCACTTATTGGATAGTACTCAATAATTAGATCACTAGACTAAATATTATTATTGTAAGTTTTATTCTTAACTTTTAATTTTATTCTCAACAATATAATCAAATATGCAAACCCTAATTTCCCTTATGCCACTTCATTGCATTTGTAGGTTTACAGGAGTTCAAAGCTTCTCACAGCTTGTGGCACATCCAGAGTTCCAACCTCCAACCTTCGCTAGTTCGTTGTCGGTGTCCCTACTGTCATCGTTGCCTGCCGCATCTCCACCTTCACTATTATGTCCCCACTGTGACGGAGGAGTGACAGCAAGCTAGAGAGAGACAGAGTGACGCGAAGCTGAGAGATCAGAAAGAGAGTGAGAGTTGTCACCAGAGGAGGTGAGGTTTGAAATCGAGTTTACAGCACTGTTGATTGACAAAGGTGAGCTCTCTAACTCTGTTCTAGCCTCCGATTATTTCTATATTCTGATTTTGCAGAATGGGTTACCCATTAAGGGGAGAGTTTTTGATAGCTTTTGGTTGATTTTGTGAGAATGGGTTACCAATTTAAATCTTTACTATTTTTTTTAAGCATCCAATGGCTTTCGTAGAATGGGATACCAGACAGAATGGGTTACCAATGTTGCTCTTTGTTTGAAACACGTTCTTGTGAAATTTCTACTTTTCTTTGTGAACTTCTGAATATGTTTTAGTTCTTTTGTTCATGGTGTGAGGAGGATATGTTATTGTTACTGTTCCATATGTTTAATTTCCATGATTTTTTCTATTTATATATTACTGAGTTAATGAAAAATTTAGCAATAACAGTGTTTTGATTGTCAATATGAATGAGGTAGTTAAGTGTAAATGGTCATTTTTGTGGATACTAACTTTTGTTGGATGTTTGTTATCTTTGAATGTCTGTCAATTTTTTCATACTTGTAAACTAGACTTCTACTGCCTGCAAAGTGCAGTTTTTATTTGATGGATCTGTATCTCATGAATAATCTTTCTTAAACATATTTGGCTAATTGTTACTGCTTTTCTTATTCCATTTGGAGAGACCATTTTAAAATTCTCATATTTCAATATTCTTTATAACAAACTATTGGAAACATTTGGATTTGTAAACACTTACATATGTTTACTGTGTAACAAACAATTAAGCTAATGTCATAGATTTATTGTGTACATGAACTATTGCATATGTTTTACACTATCATATATCAGTTTCTAACTAATGTAGTAACTTGTTAATTGATTGTATGTTTTATGACTCAGATTTAATTAATGTTATCTCCAATTGAGTGTGAAACAATATCATCAACTTCAGTTCATTCTAATGCAGTTGAGGTTAACCAACTAGCACGGATATAGTCTACTCTATAAATTGATGGTGATGATTGAGGTGGAATTCTACAAATAGGATGATATCCACTGGTTTGAAGTTCAATGTTGTCTTCCCCGATTATAAGGAAAGAAAGCCATATTACAAGCATGCACCAATAGAAGAGGATTGGCATAAGGTTGAGAAGATTTATAAAATTTTAGAAGCATTTGATATAGCCACTCATATCATCTCAGCCAGTGATTATCCTACTGCAAATTTGTACCTTCCTAAAGTTTGGAGAGTGAAATAAGAAATTGATAATACCATAGAAGATGAAGATTTATTCGTAAGAGAAATAGTGGAGGCAATGAAAGAAAAATTTAACAAATGTTGGGGGTAATGTAAATATAGTAATGGCAATAATAAGTGTTTTTGATCCTAGGTGCAAATTATATAGTTTAAATTATTGCTTTTCTTTGATTTATAAGCTTGATTATGTGGTTCTGACAATATAGACAAAGTAGTAAAGGTTTTGGAATCTATGTATGATGAGTATGTTGCCAACTATAAAGAAAAGACAAATGCATTAAATAAAGTTGATGTTGGCAACAACTCTTCTGCCAATGCACCTTGTTCTTCTAAAGTTTCTGGATTTGATTATTTCATGAGTATTGTTTGTGAAAAGTAAGCACTTCTCCTAATGAAATTAAAATTAGAAGTTTATCTTGAAGAGGTTGTTTATATTCCTGAGGGTAGTTCTAACTCTTTCAATGCCTTAAAATGGTGAAAAACTAATACTCTTAAGTTTAAGATTAAGATTTTATCCAAAATGACTACTGATATATTAGCCATTTCAATCTCAACTATGGTATCAGAGTTCACTTTCAGTGCTAGATGTTCAATCTCAAATTTTGTATTGTAAAAATAATACCATTTCTTTTAATTATTATTTGTTCAATTATTTATGATCTAATAATATACATTTGATTTTTTCTTTTCAAGATGTTCGAGCCACAGGAAGAATTATGTTGAAGATTTCATGATATGTGGCTAATAATTTTACTTTGATTTAACTTAGATTGTTGTATTTGTACTCTTATAATGACTATTATTTTATTTGTTTAGTATTGTCTTGATAGTTGATTATATATTTTTCAATTTTAGACTGATTAATATTATGAAAAGCTTATTTGTAATTATTTAAAATAAAATTTACACATAACATTGTTAAGGGACGTGTTAAGTAGGCCTATTATGGGGCCTATTACGAAGGTATGTTAGAAAGGCCTATTAGTATAATTATAAAATAAACTCTTTCAACAAACTTTAGGCCAGGCTAGACATGTTTATAGGCCAAGTTTAGACCAAAAAATTAACCTACAACATGCTACAAGCTAGATTGTTACCTAACAGGCTTAACCTGACATGTTTTCACCCCTACCTGCCACTTTCAACCTGTAATGACTAGAAAACAACTTGTTCACCCATGAGTTCAATTGACAAAAGGGTAAAATATACGATTATTTAGAACATATTCGATCCCTAGAAAGTACCACTTTATTGTTATTCCAGTCACGGCGCTTAAAGAGATATCCTAACTCTAGGTGCCTAAATTTACACCTAAAGATAATTGACAGCTCGCCCCTACCTAACATTGATATCAACTAGTAGAAAGGAAGACTTCTCCCTACCTTTAGATCATAGGTGAGCCCAACCCATTCTAAAAATTATTTATCAAAAAAATAAGCTTGCAAGTTGAAAGACAGATCAAATCAACCAATGTTAAAGGCATCGGGCATTTCAGCTCACAAGAAAAATGCAATTTTTAAACTATAAAATTAAAAAAGAATACGTATGATCTATATTGATGATAGATTGAGAACAAAATTGAAACAAGAACGAGGGAGAAACCACACGTGTACAATCTACAGGCAACCCTCAACAAAAATGGAACCATGCATGCACAAGCTGTGGGGAAAGACAGACACTGAACGAAAAACTCAACTAGCAGCAGTAGTACACAATATACAACGCATACGAGGGCTGCCGGACTTTTTTTTTTCTTCCTCATCGCCATCATCATCCACATAATCATTGTAAACACCATATGTTTCTGCCCCTTGAGGAGGTTCTTCAATCTCTTCTTTGTTACTATTACTGTAGGTAGAATCCATGAGACAAGTTGTGTGATACGCATGACAGCAAAAGAAAACAATGACAGATAAATTCTGTATAGAAAAGGGGTCAAAACATATACAACATCTTCCCCCTCCCTCAGTCTTTGACTTCGCTTTCATGGTTCTCAGAATTGACGACTTCTCAACCGCCTGAGAAGCATAAGCATCATTCCTTTTAGGTCGTGGCTCATCTCCTTCGTTACTTAGATAAATTCCATGCCTTGCCTCATTGGAACATTTAACCAAAAGATTAACGATGTCCGCCTGTTTCAATGACAGCAAGTCATCAAGATATTTTCTCGATAGCACTATCGATATTCAAAATTTTTCCTTATAAAAGGGTGGGTGGGGGAAGCACCTTAAGGATATCATTGCATCCATGTCTAAGAGATGTCTCGGTTCTGTAATCAGTAATAATTTTAACCAGCCGATCCCTGAGCCTGTAAGAGAGACCGATAGAGAAATGCCAGTTAGTGAAGAACATACGGATCCATAATATAGCTATCATCGGAAGCCAAAACAATCAGATCAATCAATTGCAAATTAAAATATAACAATTGACATGCAGATCTAAGACTAGAACGAGAGACATGGACATCTGCTTACTCAATTTCTAACCCAGATAATCACTCTTCCTTCCTTGAATATGTTATATATGTAATAGATGATACAAAATCCTGTCAGGTCATACTTGTTAATGCGCGACAACATACTTCAGACAGACACTTAGGCAGAGAGCACAACAGGGAAGTCAAAATGATTCTTCTATATATTGATATGGTATGCTACATATATACACATAACGTTTCCCAAATAATGTGGGATTTACAGTATAAAATCAGGCAATAAATCATAATTGAATCAACTAATTAATCTCCTAATTAATGCCTATGATCTCTCTTATTTACCTCTAATATCTCTTACACTCCCCCTCAAGTTAGAGTCTAACTTACCAATTAGACATTCAAATTTATCCCCGAGTCAACCCCTTTGTAAGTACATCTGTTGTCTGTTCTCTTGAAGGAATATATTTGAGATCATTCTGCATCAATCTTTTCTTATATAAAATGTCTATTTATCTCCACATGTTTTGTTCTGTTATGTTGGACTAAATTATATGGCATATTGATTGCTGTCATATTATCATAGTACAGTCTAATAGGTGGTGCTATTAGCATTCTCAATCTTTCCAGTACCCATTTTACCCATAGACCTTGACAGATTACAAGAGCTATATCTCTTAACTCAACTTCAGTGTTGCTTTTAGCAACCACACTTTATTTTTTACTACACCATGTGACTAAATTCCTCCAGACATAAGTAGCATAACCTGAGGTGAATTTCTTATCATCCTGATCACCTGCCCAATCAGCAACAGTTAACATCTCCACATTTCTTTTGTTGGATCTTTTAAACAGGAGACCCAGCACGGGGAAGCCCTTTAAGTATCTGAGAATCCTATAGACTTCATTCAAGTGTTTTTGCTTAGGATCATGAAAATGTTAGCTCACCACACTAACAGAATAAGCAATGTCTGGTCGAGTGTATGACAGGTAGATTAATTTTTCAACCATACGTTGGTATCTTCCCATATCAACAACTTTCTGGATGTCTTCACAATCACTAATTTTGTCAGTCCTTATAGGAGTATTTCTTGGTCTTCACCCCAACATGCATGTTTCTACTAGGAGATCCAGTATATATTTCTTCTGCGAGATATTAATTCCCTTCACAGATCAAGCAACATCCATACCCAGAAAATATTTTATCTCTCCTAAATCTTTAACCTAGAATTCTCTAATCAGTGCCCTTTTTATTCTACCGATCTCTGTTGGATTATCACCTGTGAGAATAATGTCATCTACATATACTGCCAAAACCCTAATCTTCCCTTCTTAGTGTATGAAGAATAAGGTGTAGTCACTCTGTCCCTGCATGTAGCCTTGAACTTTCAATACCTTGACAAACCTACCAAACCATGCTCGAGGAGATTGTTTTAAACCATAAAATGACTTCCTCAGTCTACACACCTAGTTGGCCTTCATTCCGGGGAATCCTAAAGGCATTTTCATATATACTTCTTCCTTTAGTTCCCCATTAAAGAATGCATTTTTAACATTCACCTGGTGCAGAGGCCAGTCTAGGTTTGTAGCAAGAGAAAATAGGAATATGATGGTGTTCATTTTGGCAACTGGAGCAATCGTCTTGGAGTAATCTATACCATATACTTGAGTGAAGCCTTTCGCTACTAACCTAGCTTTATATTTATCAAGACTTTCATCAGCACAATATTTAGGGGTAAATACCCCATTTACAATCTACTGCTTTCTTGCCTTTAGGTAGTTCAACCACTTCCCACGTTTTGTTACTTTCAAGGGCCTTCATTTCTTCCATTACTGTCTTTCTCCATTTAGGACTGGCAAGAGCTTTATTTATATTTTTCGATATCCTGATATGATCAAGGTAAGATATGAAAGCAAAGTATTTCGATGATAAAGCCTTATAAGAGACAAATCTCTCTATAGGATGTCTAGTGCATGATCGATGTTGCTTTCTTATTACTATTGGGATATCAAGGTCGTCATTTTGCTTTTCATGGTCAGGACTGCTCCTGATTCAAACTCTTGGAGTGTGTCAGGTACTTGGGTGTGTTACCTGTTATTTTCATATTACGACGGGTATAGACTTGACCTTATTTGTTAGTGTCTCCCCTTGAGCTAGTGTCCTCATGTACTGATTTTTCAAGGACATAGATTCGATCAGGTTCATGTTGAGGGTATGTGAATTTAGTGTATGCCTGAGTAGAAGCTAAAGTTCACTCCAAATCTCCCCCTGAACTGAGGATGAGGTATAAAATAGAACATTTTCATGAAAAGTGACATCACAAGTGACATAAAGGAGTTTAGAGACTGGATCAAAATATTTGTATCCTTTTTGGTTCCTAGCAGGCCCTAGGTAAACACATTTGATAGCTTTGGGATCTGAGCTAGGGTATGGTGTTGGTGAATAAGGGTAGTACATCCAAAGACACGTAGTAGTAAGGTATTCTCAAGATAAGGTAAGTTAAAATGATGATGAAGAACCTGAAGAGATGTTTGGAAGGACAAAAGTTTGTAGGGTATCCAGATGATTAGGAAGGTAACTATTAGAATAGTGTCATCCTAGTAGTCGGTAGGAATAATACTACTAAAAGGAAGGGCCTTAGCCGTTGCTAGGATGTGTCTATTTTTTATTTCAACGATACCATTCTGTTAGGAGCTGAGGCAAGAACTCCTATGAGTGATACTGTGTTGTTTAAAAAATATAGCTAACTGGTGATTGAAATACTCTGTACTATTATTGGTGTGGAAAGTTTGAATTTTGGTGTTGAATTGTGTATGAATCTTATTATAGAAGTCAATGAATGTTTGGCAGACCTCAGTTTTATCCTTTGAGAGAAAAACCCAACTGACACGGGTAGGATCATCAATAAGGGTCATGAACCATTTAGAGCGAGTAAGGTTTTAAACACGAGACATGCCCCATAGTCACTGTGAATAACTGAAAATGGCTTAGTGGATGATATGAAATACTGGGAAAAGACGTGCGACGATGTTTTGCAAGTTAAAATGAATCACAATAAAGTTCAGTCTTTATTTGAACAGATTGAGGGGAACATCTTGCGCATATTGAAAATTTGGATATCCTAATCTTTTGTGCCATAATTCCAGTTCACTAGTTCGAGGGATAAACACTTTATTACAAGATAAAGTACTGCTTTATGACAATCATTAAGATAATATAATTCATCAAACTCCTTAGCAATACCAATAGTTGTCCTCGTGAATAGATCTTGAAAAATACAATGAATAGCAAAGTGTAGCAGAAACATTAATGGTACCGCGACTAGCTACAAGGGAATCAGAAGCATCAGCAATTTTAACCGTGACGTAGGACGTAACAGGAGATAAGTTGAAAATAATAAGATATCTGTTAAAGATATTCAGTTTAATGAGAGAGATTATAGGGATTGAGAAGTTTAATGAGAGAGATTCAGTTTAATGAGAGAGATTATAGGGATTGGAAAGGAGAGATTATAGGAGATATTGTTGTGATTGTATCAATCCCGGATTACATGCTGTAAATCACACCCAAGTCGGGATACCATATGTGTATATATGTAACAGAGTAGCAAAGTAATAGATAGAAAGAAAATTACACAGAACCTTGAGTTATCTGTCTTTCTTCTCACTATTATCAACATGGATTCACACATGGTATCAGAGCCAGCAGCCAGTCCTATACATCCTGTCGCCGCTGAATCCGACGACACCGTCTCGTCCAACGGTGGGTCACGTCATCACTCAACCAAAGTTGCCGGCCTTGAAGGATCGGCTATTTTCATCATGCCAGAACGTCTTACCGGCGACAACTACCTTGATTGGAGCCAGTCCATGCTCCTTGCTCTTGATGGAAGGGACCGACTTGAATTTATCCACCACGATCAGCCAGCCACCAGCAACGTCGCCACTTTTTGACGATGGAAATCTGACAACGCCTTGGTTGCCTCGTGGCTCCTCAACTCGATGCTCCCTGCTGTCCGACGTAACTTCATGTTTCTCACTTCCGCCAGCGCCATATGGATCGCCGTGAAAGCATACGGCAAACGACCCAGCGCCTCTTTATTGTTTGATCTACGGGCACGACTATGGACAATCAAGCAAGGTCCCCGTCCACTTAATATCTACTACCTTGAGAAGTCGTCACTATGGCAGGAATTAGATATGCTACAGCATCGCACCTGGAAGGACTCCGACGATGCAACTAAATATCGTCGGGCCTTAGAGGAAGAGAGGCTATTCGAATTCTTAGTTGGTCTTGAGGCCACTTATGATGATGCTCGTGGACGCCTTCTCAGCCGTGTCTCGCTACCTTCCATTGCCGAGGCGTTTCCTCTAATGCGCGATGAAGAATCTCGTCGCTCCGTCATGCTTACCGACCATGGAGCCTCTCGGCCACCGTCCACTGACGCCTCAGCTCTTGCCTCTCGGGTTACTGATTTTGGGTCTAGGAGAGAACGCCCAAGGTGTGAACATTGCAAGAAAATGGGCCACACCAAGGACACCTGCTGGGATCTTTACGGCAAGCCTTTGGATTGGAAGCTTAAGTCTCGCAGACCGAAGGGGCACCTAGCTGAAACATCCAATTCAGAGTAGATGGGCTTAGCTTCAGCATCAGCAGGCCCAATTCACGGAGTCATGTCTTCAGGTCCACTGCACAGCACATATCCATTTCCTGTAGGCCCAATGCATGCTGGAGTCACGCCCTCAAGCGTTCCCTTTCCCAGCACCAGCCCATTTCCTGCAGGCCCAATGAACATTGGCCCATCTCATGCACCAGATCCACTAGGTCTTATTTTAGAAAGGTTGTCTGCTCTTGAGAATCAGACCCGGCCATAGCAACCCAAAGCTAGTATGGTTCAAAGAGGTAATTTCTTTAAGGCCCTTGCTACCATCAAAGGTAAGGCTAAAGGTCCTTATTGGATAATTGACTCAGGTGCTTCTGATCATATGACTAATGATGTTTCATTGTTCTCAACTTATACACCTGCCAAATCCCGTCTCACAGTTAAAATTGCTGATGCATCTGATTCTCTAGTGGCTGGTAGTGGTACAATTAATGTCTCAGCTACACTCACACTCCACGATGTTCTACATGTTCCTAAGCTAAAGTGCAACTTATTATCTGTGAGCCAATTAAATAAACAAGAACGATGTCACACTGATTTCTTTTCCACTCATTGTGTCTTCCAGGATCTGCTCACGGGGACGACGATTGGTATTGCTAAAGAACTTGATGGACTCTATTACCTGAATTATTGTCATCATCCAGCAATATCTGCATGTAATAAGGTGTCTCTCCCTAGAACTAGTGACATGGAGTTATGACACAAAAGATTAGGGCATCCTAATTTTCATTATATGTGTAAGATGTTCCCATCTATTTGCCCAAATAAAAATTTTGAATTTTATTGACTCATGTGAACTGGCGAAACACCATCGTGCTTCTTTTCCAAGCATCTCCTATCATCCATCCAAACCTTTTTTCATTATCCATAGTGATCTGTGGGGTCCATCCCGTATTCCAAATCGTTCCAACTCAAAATGGTTCATGACCCTCATTGATGACCATACCTGTGTCAGTTGGGTTTTCCTCTTAAAAGATAAAACCGAAGTTTGCCAAACGTTTATTGATTTTTATCATATGATCCATACACAATTTGACACAAAAATTCAGACCCTTCATACAGACAATGGCACCGAATACTTTAATCAGCCACTCTCTACCTTCCTAAAAACCCAAGGCATTATCCATAAAAACTCTTGCCCTCATAGCCCTCAACAAAATGGGATTGCTGAACGAAAAAATAGACATATCCTAGAAACTGCTCGTGCTCTTCTTTTTAGCAGTAATGTTCCTACCTACTATTGGGATGATGCTATTCTCACCGCTACCTTCCTAATCAATCGAATGCCCTGCAAACCATTGTCCTTTCAAACACCCCTCCAAGTTCTCTTCCACCATTTCAACAAACCCTACCTTGCCAATACCCTACCTTTGAGAGTATTTGGATGTACCACCTTTGTTCACCTACATCATTCCCTCAAACTTCACCCCAAAGCTGTCAAATGCATTTACCTAGGGCCTGCTGGGAACCAAAAGGGTTACAAATGTTTTGATCCTACCTCTAAGCGTCTCTACATTACTTGTGATGTCACTTTCCATGAAAATGTACCCTTTTATACCTCGGTTCAGGGGGAGCATTGGAGAGAACCTCCGGCCACTCAAGTATCTGAATCCATATTCCCTCAATATGAACCTGATTGCATCTATATCCTTGAAGAGCCAGTACATGAAGAACTAAGTAAGGATGACACTAGTTCAGGGAAAGATACTAACAGGTGGGGTCAAGTCTACACTCGTAGAGACATAGACATAACAGGTAATATTCCTCAAGTAATTGACACAACCCAAGAGTGTGAACCAAGAGCAGATCCTCACCATGGGAACCAGATGTTTAATACAGACCTTGATCTTCCAATTGCAGTCAGAAAACAACAAAGGTCTTGTACTAGACACCCTATAGAAAGGTTTGTCTCTTATCAAGCTTTATCATCAAAACATTGTGCCTTTGTATCTCATCTTGATCAGATAAGGATACCAGAAAGTATAGATGAGGCCCTTGATAGCCCTGAATGGAGGAAAGCTGTAATGACAGAAATGGAGGCATTAGAGAACAATAAAACATGGGAAGAAATTGAGCTACCCCAGGGTAAGAAAGCAGTAGGCTGCAAATGGGTATTCACTCCAAAATATTGCGCTGATGGAACTCTGGATAAATATAAAGCAAGATTAGTGGCTAAAGGTTTCACCCAGGTTTATGGCATGGACTACACCGAGACATTTGCACTAGTGGCCAAACTCAACACCATCAGGATTATATTCTCCCTCGTTGCTAACCTTGACTAGCCTCTACACCAGATGGATGTCAAGAATGCATTTTTAAATGGGGAATTAAAGGAAGAAGTATACATGAAAATACCCCCTGGATTCCCCGGAAGAAAGGAAAACCAAGTGTGCAGACTGAGAAAGTCATTGTATGGTTTAAAACAATCTCCTCGAGCCTGGTTTGAGAGGTTTACCAAGGTACTCAAAGCACAAGATTACATACAGGGACAAAGTGACCACACCCTATTCTTCAGACACTTGCATGGAAAAGTTGTGATATTGGCAGTTTATGTCGATGACATTGTCCTCACAGGTGATGATCCAGCAGAAGTTGACAGGATCAAGGAGGCACTGAACAAAGAATTCCAGGTTAAAGACCTAGGAAAAATGAAGTATTTTTTGGGTATGGAAGTAGCAAGATCTGCAGAAGGAATCAGTATCTCACAAAGAAAGTACATCCTAGATCTTTTAAAAGAAACCGGTATGCTTGGCTGCAAACCAAGTGATACTCCTATACGGGCCGACAAAATAAGAGACACTGAAGACCTAGGAAAGGCTGTGGATATGAGGAGATATCAGCGCATGGTGGGAAAATTGATTTATCTATCTCACACTCGACCAGATATTGCTTATGCAGTCAGTGTAGTTAGCCAACATTCTCATGACCCCAAACAGAAACACCTGAATGAAGTTTACAGGATCCTTAGATACTTGAAGGGCTCCCCTGAGCTAGGTCTCTTGTTCAAGAAATCTGACAAAAGAGATGTTGAGATGTTAACAGATGCTGACTGGGCAGGTGACCAAGATGATAGAAGATCAACATCAAGATATGTCAACCATGTTTGGGGAAATCTAGTCACATGGCGTAGCAAAAAACAGAGTGTGGTTGCTTGAAGCAGTGCTGAAGCAGAGTTTAGAGCTATAGCTCTTGGAATCTGTGAAGGTCTATGGGTAAAGCGAGTACTAGAAGAATTAAGAATGCCAATGAAGCTACCTATCATACTACAATCAAATAACATGGCAGCCATCAACATGTCACATAATCCAATCCAACATGACAGAACTAAACATGTAGAGATTGATAGACATTTCATACGAGAAAAGATCGATGCAGGGACAATTGACCTCAAATATATCCCTTCAAAAGAACAGACAGCAGACGTGCTCACAAAAGGGTTGCCCCGAGATAAATTCGAATATTTAATTGACAAGTTGGACATGATAAATATCTATGCTCCAACTTGAGGGGGAGTGTTAAAGATATTCAGTTTAATGAGAGAGATTATAGGGATTGAGAAGTTTAATGAGAGAGATTCAGTTTAATGAGAGAGATTATAGGGATTGGAAAGGAGAGATTATAGGAGATATTGTTGTGATTGTATCAATCCCGGATTACATGCTGTAAATCACACCCAAGTCGGGATACCATATGTGTATATATGTAACAGAGTAGCAAAGTAATAGATAGAAAGAAAATTACACAGAACCTTGAGTTATGTCTTTCTTCTCACTATTATCAACATGGATTCACACAATATCATTAGTCATATGATCAGAAATACCGGAGTTTACTATCTAACAAGGTCATGTACTCTTATCTTTAATGGTAACAAGGGCTCTAAAGAAATTCCTTTACAAGACTGATTCTCAAGGGCAGTGAGGTGATCAGAAATACCGGAGTTTACTATCTAACAAGGTCATGTACTCTTATCTTTAATGGTAACAAGGGCTCTAAAGAAATTCCTTTACAAGACTGATTCTCAAGGGCAGTGAGGCTCTCCAAGATAAGGGTTAATGGATCTTGGGTTGAAGAGCCATGGATTAGGCCTGTAGAACCTGAGCCCACGAGAAGAGAGCCATGCACTGGACCTGTATCCCCTGAGCCCACTTAAGTTGAGAAGCTTTGTATTGGGCCAACAATCACGGAGCCCACTTTATCTGGATTGGGGTTCACTCTACAATATGGCCTTTAGGCCTTCACTATCTAGGCCTCCAATCTGGTAGCTTGCAGTAGAGGCCCCAGAGTCTTACAGTGGTCGCATGTGGGACGTTCTCTTCTAGAGTCAGCCACCTGAGCAGTGAGGGCTCGGTGGCAACTGGGCGAGGAGCAACGGGGTCAGGTAACATCACTTGGCGGTGAGACTCCTTATCCCTCAGGAAGGCGAATGATTCAGGGACTGACGGAAGAAAAGCTCGGCTGAGGAGACAGCCATAGACATCATTGTAGACGGAATTAAGGTTGACCAAGAATTCGAACAGGCGTTCCTCCTCCAAAGCCCATTGATATTCAGCAGCGTCTTTAGGGTTCCTCTATACCTAGTGCTGAAGTAAATCAAGATCATGCCACAACACAGTCATCTCGAGGTAGTAGGCATTGAGGGGACGAGGACCTTGTTTGATAGATCAAAGGTGAGCTCGCAGATCAAATAGCAAGTAGGCATTCAATCACTTCCCGTAAGCCTTTTTCACAATGACTCAGATTGCCTTTTCGGAGGAAAGGAATATAACTTTTCTAGACAGCAAGGAGCATGGCATTGAGAAGCCAAGAGGCAACCAGAGAGTTGTCGGATTTCCACTGACGATAGACACTGTCATCGTCGACAGGGGGTTGGTCACGGTGAATCAAATCAAGCTAATCCCTTCCATCGAGTGCAAGAAGCATTGACTGGCTCCATTCCATGTAATTATCATCGGTAAGATGATCTGGGACAATGAGAATGGCTGAACCTTCCAGACCAGCTACTTTGGTTGGGTTGACTCGAGATCCTCCGTCAGTCTGGAAGGTGGCAGCAGACTCAATGACAAAAGATATTTCATCCCGTTCTGATACCATGTGCGAAGACATACTTTAGACAATGCTGAGAACAAACACTTAGGCGGAGAGCACAACAGGAAAGTCAAAATGATTCTTCTGTGTTTGTATTGATCTGATATGCTACATATATACACACAACAGTTCCTGAATAATGAGGGATTTACAGCATAGAATCAAGCATATAATCAGGCAATAAATCATAATTGAACCAACTAATTAATCTCCTAATTAATGCCTATGATCTCTTATTTATTTCTAATATCTCCTACAGTTACTCACCGAGGTATTTCCATTCCATTGGGAACCTTATTCACAATGTAAAGGGGATCGAGATTTCCAACAGTGTGCTCTAATAGTATGCCCACCTGTCAGTTACAAGTCAAGGTTAGACTAAGAGAACAGGAGCAGGTATATAGAGCAAGGCGAATATACACATCTTCTATTCCCACTTTAGTTGCCAACACATACCATTTCAGGTTTGTGAAGACATTGCTTGATCAGCTCCTCCCAGAGTTCATCGTCATGCTGCATAGTGACGAACTCTACAGCCTGTGCAAAATTGTAATGCTTAACTAATTAGGATTCACAAAAAAAATACATAAAATCCTTGAACTTATTCAGGATTTGGACGTTGGTCAAACCCAAGAACCACTTTAAATTAGCAAAAATGAGTTACCTCCTCTATATCCCCTAAATCATTAATAACGACAGCCAGGGCTTGCTTTGGGTTTCCCATCCTTCCTAGGATGAATACTTGCTCCCTCAACAAATTTCTTTTGACACAAATTTCATAAGCCTGAAATACAGTATTATGACTTTGATTCACAAGAATAAATACAACAAAATTTCAAAATTGATAATTGATTGATCTCCCACCTTCTCAAGTTTATAGTGTTGACTACTACGAAGAAATGGAAGTAGCATCTTTGGATCATAGTCTGCATAAAGTTCTACCTATGCAGGTAACAAAAATTTATATTAGTGACATAAACTACATGCACAAAATTCAAATAAGTGTTTATGTTTAGTTGCTGAAGACAGTTATAGCACAATAGAGACAAGTTTAAGGTAAATCTGAGAAGAACAAAGCACCAAGTTCACTAACATCTCCACAATGAAGCAGCTGGACCACATCAAAGTAAAGACAGGACATCCCCAGAGATTATTTGATGTTTGCAAACGTAAATCGTAGAAATAGTTAAAGGTCACTAAGAAGAAGTGTTTTCATGCAATGAAGGGAACATGGCAAAAGAAACTATCAGAGAGCGATTAGCACATGGAAAGAAAAAGTCTTCCATTTCCATTGGAAAAAAAAACAGAATATGGAATATATATTATGCCCGTTATAGTTATTCCATGGTAACTATCTTTCTTCTATTATTTGTTTATTCAGAAGTGCACATTTCTATATTACAAAATCACCTCTTTCTATTTTCTTTTCCACCATATTCCATTCTGCCCATAGGACAACCCCTTATTGTTAAGGTCACATGGGGACTACTGTTATGAAAATTTACTAATTGTTTTACTGTGGTAAATGGAAACACTTACGGTAACTCATTAGTCTATAAATAGTAGAACCGTACTTGATTCTGTAGAGATTGAATGACATTTCAGTAAGAGCATTACTCATCAGATTTCTTTTCAGTTCTTCTTTCCCTCTGTCCTCTCTTCCCGAGCTTCTTTGATTCTTTTCTTCCCTCCTTCCCTATTCTTCTGTCACATCTTATCAAGAACCGTAACGGTGGTATCAAAGCCTTCTTTCCTCTGACCAGTTTGTTGATGGTGGAGACCTGACTGCAAGAAAGGTTAAGAACGATGGATGCTAGAATGCAGACTGTTGAGCAACGACTACAGAATGTTGATGAGCTTTAGGAGACAGTGCTAGGATTCCGAGACAAGATGCAGAATATGGGACGTACTTTTCGGCAGGATGTGCAAGTTCTGACGCAAGAATTGCGTAATATTATGCAATGCAATCCCAACAGGAATGGGCAGCAGCAGAACAATGGCGACACCGATGGCCGCCGCCGACGACATCGCCTTCCAAGAATGGAATTTCCAAGGTATGACGGCAAGAATATACATTCTTGGATCTTGAAATGCGAGTGCTTCTTCCGACTCGAAAATACCCCGGAGGAGGTGAAGGTAGACACAGCTGCACTGAACCTCGACGGCGATTCTTTTGAATGGCAGTTGGCTGTCGAGCGACGGTGGGGGGACAATCGTCTCACGTGGCCTGAATATGTTGAGTCGTTGAAGAGAACTTGTGGACCCCCCTATTAGAAGCCCATGACTGAACTAACACACCTCCGACAGACGGCGTCCTTGGCGGAATTCAATGTGCGCTTCGACACGGTCGCTGCCAAACTTGACTTGTCGGAGGCATATCTGGTGGATGTATATGTGGGGGCCTTGAAACAGGAGATAGCTGACTCGGTCTTAATGTTTGACCCACAGACTTTGGTGGAAGCCCGGCAGTTGGCACGGGTGCAAGAAATAGCCTTGAATCATCGTGCAGGTAAGGGGGTGAACGACAGAGCAGGGAGGTCAATGGTGGGCCCCACAACATCTGCAGTAAGGGAGAACTCATACAATAATGCGCTTTTGAATGGTGGGACCGACCAGCAAGTCAAATCAACCCCAGTAACAATCAAAGATATAGCATCGACCTCCAAGAACCCTACACGTTATGTTAGGCCCCTCAAGATGTTAACAGCCGAAGAGGAAGCCGAGCACAGAGCGAAAAACTTGTGTTTTTACTGTCATGAACCGTTCTCCCTTGACCATCGCTGTACTTCGAGGCAGAGAATGCAGCTACATTTTATTGCATTTGATGAAGGGTGAAGAACCCCAGGGAGGTTGACGTTGACGGGGTCGACGGCGTTGTTCCGTTGATTTCTTTACATGCGATTAATGGAGATGATACAGGGAAAACTATGAAAATCGCAGCTAGCATAGGGACGAGAAATATCTATGTCTTGATAGATAATATGAGCACCCATGACTTCCTTGATTTGGGCTTAGCAAGAAGGTTAGGATGAAAGAAGCAGAGTACGGATCTTTCTACTATGCAGGTGGCTGGGGGGCGTCAACTGACGGTTTATGGACTCTGGGAAGGGTTCAAATGGAGGATGCAAGGCTTAGAATTTGAGTGTACCCTCAAGATTATAGATCTACATACTTATGATATTGTACTTGGTTTAGAGTGGTTGAAGTCCATCAGGAATGCCTACTGGGAGTATGACCAGATGGTTATGCATTTCTGGTACAAGGGGAAATTATGCAGATTGCAAGCTGCTGGACCGAGGACCTTAGATGTAAGGCCTGTAACTAGGTTGATTGGGTATTTTGGGGGTGACCAGCGGATGTTTCTGGTGCAGCTCCTGCAACCTCCATGAGAGGATCAGTTTCAGTGTCTAGTGATACAGGGTGAAGGTGAGGGTGTGCTGGAAGAAGTGCAAACAACGTTAGCGGACTATGATCATGTGTTTAGGGAGCCCAAGGAGCTACTACCGTTAAGACCAGGCCATAATCATTCTATAGTAATGAGAGAGGGAACTAATCCCATAAATCTTAAGCCTTATAGATATTCTGCTGAACAAAAGGATGTAATTGAACAACAGATTAGAGAGTTACTGTAGCATGGAGTGCTTCAAAAGAGTTCTTCACCTTTTTCTGCTCGTATTGTATTGGTTAAAAAGAAGGATGGGACCTGGAGGATGTGCATTGATTATAGAGAGTTGAACAAATGCACAATCAAAAATCAGTACCCTATTCCACTAGTGGAAGATCTGCTGGATGAGTTGCACAGGGCCAGGTGGTTTAGTAAGTTGGATTTGAGGGCTGGGTATCACCAGATAAGAATGATTCCTGAAGATTGTCATAAGACAGCATTTAAAACCCTCAGGTCATTATGAATGGTTGGTTATGCCCTTTGGGTTAACCAATGCTCCAGCTACTTTCCAAAGGGCTATGAATGATATTTTTAGGCCTTTCCTTCACAAATTCGTATTAGTATTTTTTGATGATATTCTTATTTACAGTTCTTCTATAGCTGAGCATATTCATCATTTGGAGACTGTCTTGGGAGTTTTGCGTGCTCAGCAATATTTTGTTAAGAAAAGTAAGTGTACTTTCGCTGCTCAAAATGTTGAGTATTTAGGGCATATAATTAAAGCTGGCAAGGTATCAACCGATCCCAAAAAAATTCAGGCAGTTGTGGAATGGCCAGAACCTAAGAATGTGAAGCAGCTGAGAGGGTTCCTTGGGTTGGCAGAGTATTATAGAAGGTTTATTAAGGGATTTGGAGAGCTAGCTCGTCCTTTGACTTTACTCACACGAAAGGATTCCTTCCAATGGTCAGAAATGGCCCGCAGTTCATTTCAGAAATTAAAGGATATATTAGTTTCAGCACCTGTGCTTGCTTTGCCAGATTTCTCTAAGAAGTTTGTGGTAGAAACTAATACGTGTGGAGCAGGGGTAGGGGCTGTCCTTATGCAAGAAGGTCAACCTCTTGCTTTTTTCAGCAAGGCTTTAGCTCCTCAACATGTGAAGCTGTCTATATATAAAGAGGAATTGTTAGCAGTGGTGTTGGCGGTTGAAAATTGGCATCAATATCTGGAGAGGGCCAGGTTCAGTATCAAAACAGATCAGCAGAGCTTAAAGTTTTTGCTGGGACAGAAACTTAAAACACCTTTTCAGATGTACTGGGTAGCTAAATTGATGGGATATGGTTATGAGATACAATATAAAAGGGGGAGTGACAATTCTGCAGCTGATAGTTTATCAAGGTTGCATGGTTCACAGATTTTGCAGATTACCCTTGACACTGCCTCTCCAGAATTATTAGGATCGATTAAAGGCTCTTGGGAGGCTGATTCTATGATAGCAGCAGTATTGACAGAGACTAGGCAACAAAATGAGGGGGTCTTGGGAAAATTTACTTGGGATGGATCAATCTTGCGTAAATATGGTAAAATTGTGATTGGTAATATTGCTGCTACAAAGCAAAAAGTTTTGGAATGGCTCCATTCTAGTCCTTAAGGAGGCCATTCAGGGATTAATGCCACTTATCAGAAGATCCGTAGTTTATTTTGGTGGAAGAACCTTCAAAAGGAAGTGGAAGAGTATGTGAAAGGGTGTGATACATGTGCTAGGTGTAAGTATGAGACTGTAGCTTCTCCAGGATTACTGCAGCCCCTTCCTATTCCAAGTAAGGTTTGGGAAAGCATGTCTATAGATTTTATTGAGGGGCTACCTAAATCTAATGGAAAGGAGGTGATTTGGGTTATAATTGATAGGATGAGTAAATATGCTCACTTCCTCAACTTGTCTCATCCTTTTTCGGCTTTCTCTCTTGCTCAGATTTTCCTTGATCAAATATACAAACTTCATGGGGCGCCGGTAAAATTATAAGTGATCGAGATCCTATTTTTGTGAGCAATTTTTGGAAGGAGTTTATCAAGGTTTTGAAAATTGAACAGAAAATGTCATCTGCCTACCATCTCCAAAGTGATGAGCAAACTGAAGTTTTGAATCGATGTTTAGAATCTTATTTAAGAGGTATGTGTTGGAAGAATCCTAAGGAATGGAACCAGTGGGTGTCTTTGGCTGAATGTTGGTATAATACAACCTTTCATACGTCCACTCAAGCAACTCCATATGAATCACTGTGTGGTCAGAAACCCCCAATTTACTCTCCTTACATTCCTAGGACAGCTGTTATTGAAGCAGTAGATAGGAGTTTTGAAGCTAGGGAAAGGATGTTAGCAGCTTTAAAGTATCATTTGCATAAGGCTGTCAACACGATGAAGCAAAAGGCGGACGCTAAATGGTCAGATCGGGAATTCCAGTTAGGCCAATGGGTTTTTTTAAAATTACAACCCTATAGACAAATTTTCGCAGCAACTAGAAGTGCTCAGAAACTAGCTCCTAGGTTTTATGGGCCATATAAGGTGATAGAAAAGATTGGGCCTGTAGCTTACAGATTGGAGTTGCCTACTGAATCCAGAATTCATCCTATATTTCATGTATTCTTGTTGAAGCTCTGTCCTGATCCCCAGGTGAAGCAAAGACATCCCCTATTGACTTTCCTTCTGTCCCTAGTTCTCAATACCCTGAGAAAATATTGGCTACTAGAATGGGGAGGAAGAAGAAGCGCATTATTACTGAGGTGTTGGTACAATGGAAGGGGTATCCAGAAGAAGAAACTTCCTGGATTTCTCTCTATGATTTGCAACAACAATATCCTGATTTTCTAGTTTCCAACCCTTGAGAACAAGGGTTGTTTTGGGGGGGGTATTGTTATGAAAATTTACTAATTGTTTTATTGTGATAAATGGAAACACTTACGGTAACTCATTAGTCTATAAATAGTAGAACCGTACTTGATTTTGTAGAGATTGAATGACATTTCAGTAAGAGCATTACTCATCAGATTTCTTTTCAGTTCTTCTTTCCCTCTGTCCTCTCTTCCTGAGCTTCTTTGATTCTTTTCTTCCCTCCTTCCCTATTCTTCTGTCACATCTTATCAAGAACCGTAACAGACACCTTATATTTACTAGATCTAGATCTGGGTAGCATGTACATGATTTTTTCTTTTTACCATCACATGACTGAATGTCTAAGATTATTATTGTTAAGTTCAACATTAAATCATTAATAAAAATTATTTAGTAAGGTAATGGTTACTAAATTTCCTTCTCAAACGTTTTATATAGCTCTCCGTGAACTTGGGAACTGGTTGCTCGATTAGGATAGCAGTATAATTTCTGAAAGGCAAGCAATGCAGCAGCACATTGCGTTGAGAAGGCAGTAGTTGTGCATAATGGCTTTCATCTATAGTCAATGAAGATATTGCATTCAACTACACATTTAAGAATCCAAATCAAAGGCTGGAAAGTCCAAAAGAAAAAAGCAAAAGCTACCTGCATATCATGAAAGTCCTTCCCAGCATGTGGGTTTACTTCAAATAATGAATGGAGATATAAATATAAGAAATATCTGTAGTCACACTTATTATCAGCATAGAGAAGTTGCTTCACAACTTCAGCTGGGCTGATTGAGTCCCGGTGTTGGATTAACAGATATACAGCACGCTTGCAATCAAGAATCATCAATTGGACAACCTGAACAGCCATAGATTAGACAGTGTGCAGTGATCATGTAAAGAAAACTAGTGCAAAAGGAGGAGCAACTCATGCTGCTACAAGAAAAAATCAACAATTGTTCTCCTTCCAGAAGAACTGAGAACTGTAAGAGTGTTGGAATCTAATATCAGCCAATTATGAATATCTTAGACAACTCTCCGTTGGTTAATTTATTGGTTCGTATGCATTCAATAAATCCAAGAAATATGGCCGCCTAAATGACTAGATCTTAAGTTACTACACAGGGCTCTTCAAGTACAAATGCTTAAAATTAAATGCAATGAAGAGAAATGGAATATGAATCTTCACAAATAATAAAACATATATAGAAAACAGAGAATATTCTAAAATAAAATTCCAATTTCACAAATCACACCATACCTTTTCCCGAACTGCATCATGTAGATTATGCTTATCAATGAAGTCAAACACTTCTGGTTTTATAAGCTGAAAATTTCAACCAACACAGAATAGATTAAAAGACCTTAGTCCCTGAGAAATTTATGATATTCAAGCATTTTATTGCTCATTGGACACAGGAAAAACAGACCAACGCCACCTACATCAGCATACAATGAAAATGCCTTCTCATATTGCCCATCAATTGCATATAACTCTGCCAATGCCTGCACACAATTTAAAAAAGGGAACAATTCAATGGCAATATAAACAGATGTTATCTGATTCAAAAGCATATATAATTTATCAAACTAACCTCCTTCAGCGAATCAGTCATAGATGAAGTATTAATCTGAGGTTCTATGGCTGAAATAACAGGCAATGCAGAATAAATTACAGGTCGCCAGGATTTTACAGTGGAGAGGAGACTCTTGTGATAGGATGGATTTGTAGCCAATGCAACAAGAGCAACCTGTTGGACAAATAGCAGAATAAATAATATTTGACGCCAAGTCAGTTCATCATAGATGCTTCTAAGAATTAATTGTAACATCGATTAATTCACCTCATAGGCAGTATCACGCAGTCTGGGATTCTCTATAGGCATATAAGGAACCAGAACAGGAAGTTGACGAAGATGAGCAAAGTGGAAAACCCATCTGTTGGATGAAGTCTAGTGTCAGTCAATGAAAACGAATTATAGCAGTATAGACCGAGTTATTCAGGCAAGAAAAAACAAAGTATAAACTGAGTTATAATGGCATGTTGTACCTCTCCCATGCTGAAGCTGATCCACGAAGCAACTTAGGACACAGAGAAGCTGCCTCAGCATATTTCATTTCCACGATCAGATGATCAAGATACTTAGAACCCACCTATAGAGGTAGTTCCAAAGATTACTACTAATATAACGACTTAAGAGATTAGAATCACAACCCATCATGCTCAAACACTGATCAAATTAATTTTCTCCAACATGCATAGGCATAGGGGATATGCCGATTAAGATTTATATAATACAAGCACACAAATTATGGAAGGGAAAATTAATCCCTCAGTCCTTATAGTTTCCATGAGTTTTGAATCAGGTCCTTGCATTTTTTCCTTTTTATCAAGTCCTTCAAGTTTACACCGTTAGCTCCGGTAGTCCCTTATGTTTACAACGTTTAACAAAAGCTAACAGTGTTAAAAAATCTGTTAAGCAACAATGAAGTGGCAGATAATTAGGCATATTTTTATATGTGGAAAAATAAAGCCATATCTGAAAATAATATCAGAAAATAAAGCCAAATCAAAGTCTCTGTTTTTCGCCAACATCTTTCTTCCCAGCCTCTGTAACCCAGGAATTATGAAAGCCAAGTTCAAATCTTTATCTTTATCAGAGAAAACAAAACCCAGATGCATAAACCCTTTTAGCTCCTTAAACTCAAGATCAGATAGGTTCTTCCTTCCCTTCTTGTTCCTCCTTTCGATATCTCGCTTCTTCTTATTAGGCAAATCTTCAAGATGGAGAGTCATCTGTTTTGGGGCCTCGGTTTCTGGGTCTATGTCTGTGATTTCTTTTCCTGATAGAATGGGTTGAAGTTTCGAAGGAACACAAAGAACAAGGAGGAGATTTTGATTTGGCTTTATTTTATGAATTTATTCAGATGTGGCTTTATTTTTCCACATGGATGTTTAATAAGTTCCACATGTAAAAATATGCCTAATTATCTGCCACATCATTGTTGCTTAAGGGATTTTTTAACACCATTAGCTTTTATTAAATGGTTTTAAACATCAAGGACTAACGGAGCTAACGGTGTAAACTTAAAGGAGCTAATAAAAAGGAAAAAGAATGCAAGGACCTGATTCAAAAACTCATGGAAACTATAAGGACCGGGGGATTAATTTTTCCCACTATGGAAAGTTGAAAGTTGAAAGTTTTCTCAAAGAACAAAAATACAAATAGTTAGCAATTAGCAGTACATGATTAACAAAAACAAGTGACTCCATATTCATGCATAGTGTTTGTTTGATTTTCTGTTACAAATGGCTATAGCAACTTTCGAGAAACAGCTACTCTTACATACCTTTTGTCAAAACATGGATCAATGAGTTTCCAAACACACATATTCATGGTTTACAATTGTACGGTACACACTTTTTTACCTTTATGAGCATACACATCTGACTTTAATAATAATTGGAAAATGAAGGAGCCACATCAATTTAATTTAAGTTCAAGTACCTCATCAAGAAGTTCACTCCGTCCTTGACCAGATTCAACCACAGCCAAAGCCTTTTCATGCCAACCATGTTGAACAAGCCAGGTAATATGATCTTCCGCATCTCTGTTTAAAAAGTCATAACATAAAGCTAACATTTCAGATATGTCTCGAAAGTTTCCTTCATAATTTCTGAGCAAAAAACTAAACTGAAATCCAGATTTTATTTGTTTTCATTAAATTTTTCCAGTCCCTTGAGGCCAATGAAGAAAATACTTATTCATAAATGGCAAAGTCGCAGTCTTGAGAGCAATAAGTTAAAGGGGGGAATATGAAAAAAGAGACACTTATTTTCCTACCAAATGGAATATAACAAATATCTAGAGAGATCCGGCAAAGAGAAGGGAGTTGATGATTTTGTGTATGCACTTTGAGGCATCTAATTTTCTTGTTGTTGTCCCCTTAATCTTCTCTTTTCCTATGGTATCTGTAGAGATATTGTAGCGATATTATAGGATATGTAATATCCTGTAATTAGTACGTAATATTCTGTATTTAGTATAGAGGATACGATATGATATTATAGCATTAATAACTAGGGTTACCTATTGTATATAAATAGCCCTCAGTACATCAATAATATTCAAGCATTCTACAAATCCTCTCTCTGAATCAACATGGTATCAGAGCTTTAAAGTTTAGATGCACGTCGGGCTATTTTTGGCGTCAGTTTCCTGCTGTTCTTTGGTCTCTGTTTCCAACAGCACTGTTCACCGCCGCTGTGCCACACTTTCCGACGTCAGACCACGACACGCGCCAGCCAGGGAAAGTCGCATAGTCCCGATCGACGTTTCCCCAAAATTTTGTGGCCGTCTGAGCAGCGCGTGAGCGTCACGCACCACCGTCAGTTTCGCCGAAAATTTCACGCGCAGGCCATCTCCGGTGACCTTTTCCGACGGCGATTCACTCCTTTGGGCTCGACTCGTCTTCCTTAGCATACCCCTGAAGTTTCGTGCCCTGGTTTTGACTGTCACATACTTGGTCTTCCGTCTCTGATCCGTATTTTCTGGCGGCAGATTCTTTGTTTCTGATTCCAGATCAGTTTGTTCATTGTGGTGATTTTATTTGACCCCTGGAGTGGTCTTTCTCTACTGGTTTGAACACATTTGTTCTTATGAGGCTCCCAGTGAAGCAACGGTAATCCAGTTCTTTTGACTAATCGTTGTTTGGTTGATTTTATTAACACTAATCTGTTTTGGATGGCTGCAACTAAGTCTACAACAGTTTCTGAGATGGTTCCAATAGTCACTAAGATTGCGGAATACAAGTTAACCTGGAAAAATTACCTAAATTGGAGTAAATCTATTCGTATTTACTTCCGAAATATTGAGAAGGAAGATCGCTTGACCGATGACCCTCCGGAAGAGAAAGATCCCTCTCGCAAGTCATGGTTAAGGGATGATGCACGGCTTCTCTTACAAATTCGTAATTCTATTGACAGTGAGATCATGCCATCTATTACTCACTGTGAATTTGTTAAGGAAATAATGGACTACTTGGCATTCTTATACTCTGGCAAGAATAATATTTCTCGAATATATGAGGTTTGCAGGTCTTTCCATCACGTAGAGATGTCGGATGATCGTCCTCTTACAGCCTTCTTTATGGATTTCAAAGGAATGTATGAAGAACTCAATGTCCTCATGCCTATTTCTGATGAGAGAAAGGTCAATGTGTCTCACCGAGAGCATATGGCTACCATGAGTTTTCTTGCTGCACTTCCGTCTCGATATGCGGCTGCTCGTTCTCAAATTTTATTTGGGGCTCATCTCCCTTCTTTTGAAGAAGCCTTCTCTCGTGTATTGAGAATTGAACAAATCTCTTCACCAGCTTCTACTGTGCCTACTAGCACCTTGCTCAGTCGTGGTCAGAATAATACTCATGGGTCACTTAATCCTCTTGGTTCTACACCAGGGAGTTCTAATCAGGAGTCAAAATATGTGATTTGTTACTACTGTAAGGAACCTGGTCATACGAAATGTACGTGTCGTAAACTCCAGAACAAACAGAATTGACAAAATTCTGCACATGTGGCCACGACTGCTAATGACACGGTTACCATTTCTGCTACTGAATATGCTCAATTGAAGTCTAGCAATCCTCCTGCTAGTGCTGCTATTGCAACAGGTAATGAGGCTACTGCCCTTGTCTCTTCTTCCTCCAAATGGATCATAGACTCTGGTGCTACTGACCACATGGCAGGCAACCGCTATCTCTTCTCTACTTACAATTCTTATGCCAACCCTTCTAACATTACCATTGCGGACGGTTCTCAATCCCGTGTCCTTGGTTCAGGCACAGTTAAACCTACCTCTTCTATTCATTTGGAGTCTGTGCTTAATGTCCCTAACCTTACTTTTAACATTTTATCTCCTAGTAAACTTACTCGTCAATTAAACTGTTGGGTCTCACTTTTCCCTGATCATTGCTTGATACAGGATCTTTTGACGAAGAAGATTATTGGTAGAGGTTATGAATCTGGCGGTCATTACTTCCTTGATGATCAGGGGTCGCGTACGGTAGCTTGTGCGGGTGGTATCACTCCTTTTGAAGTACATTGTCGTTTGGGTCATTTATCTTTATCATCGTTGAAAAAGGTTTATCCTCAGTTTCAGCATTTGTTGTCCTTAGAATGTGAGTCATGTCAGTTTGCAAAACATCACCGTCTTCCTTTAGTTTCTCGAGTCAATAAACGAGTTTCGTCTCCTTTTGAGTTAGTACACTCTGATGTTTGGAGTTCATGTCCAGTTGAATCCAAAGTTGGTTTCAAATACTTTGTTACATTTGTGGATGATTATTCCCGTACTACTTGGTTATATTTAATGAAAAATCGTTCTGAGTTGTTCTCTCATTTTTGTGCCTTTACTGCTGAAATTAAGAATCAATTCAATATGTCTATTCAAACTTTGCGCAGTGATAATACTAAAGAATATTTCTCTGAATCATTTTGCTCTTTTATGCTTCAACATGGCATTCTCCATCAATCCTCTTATGTGGATACACTAGCTCAAAATGGAATTGCTAAAAGAAAAAATCGTCACCTTTTAGAAGTAGCCCGTGCCCTTCTATTTCAAATGAAAGTTCCTAAATCTTTTTGGGCCGATGCGGTCTCCACTGCGTGTTTTCTTATTAATCGCATGCCTTCCTCTGTTCTTGATGGTCACATTCCCTACACCACTCTCTTCCCTTCAAAACCTTTGTTTCCCATTGCCCCTAAGATTTTTGGATACGTGTGTTTTGTTCGAGATGTGCGTCTGAGTGTCTCTAAATTGGATCCTAAGTCTCTGAAGTGTGTCTTCCTTAGTTACTCTCGTGTTCAGAAAGGTTATAGATATTTCTCTCCGTCTCTTAATCGTTACATGGTCTCTGTTGATGTTACTTTTCAGGAATATGTTCCTTATTTTGCTTCTACCACTTCAGCTCATGTTTCTTTACCTGTGGAGGAGGATACTCTTCTGGTATACTCTGTTCTCCCTCACCATCACCAGCGCCAACTACCGTACTGGCACCTGGTCAACCACCTTTGTCTCGGGTTTATACCAGACGTTTGAAGGACACAATTACTGCTGTTACGCCAGATTCTACCCTGCCATTATCTACTTCTTCATCAGATCCTGCCACGAGTATTCCTCCTTCTGAGCCTGATTCGGTCCCTACCTCTGAGACCCCTCCTGTTCTTGATCCAGCTCCAGATCCCTCCCTCGATCTGCTTATTGCTCTTCGCAAAGGTAAACGCACTTGTACCTATCATATTTCTTCATTTGTTTCATATGACCACCTCTCCTCTTCTTCTCGTGCTTTCGTTGCCTCTTTAGACACTATTTCCATCCCTCAATCCCTTTTTGAGGCCTTTCCCACCCGGGTTGGCGTGCTGCTATGGAAGAGGAGATGGCGGCCCTTGATCGTGCAGGTACGTGATCCTTGGTTGATTTACCTGCAGGAAAGAAAGCCATTAGGTGTAAATGGGTGTTGACCCCTAAAACTAAGGCTGATGGCACTCTTGAACGTCTTAAAGCTCGTCTTGTTGCTAAAGGTTATGCTCAGAAGTATGGTGTTGACTATTCTGAGACTTTTTCTCCCGTGGCCAAGCTCTCCTCTGTTCGTCTCTTTATCTCTCTGGCTGCTACTTATGGTTGGGATCTCTCTCAGTTGGATATCAAAATGCCTTCTTACATGGTGATCTTCTTGAAGAAGTGTATATGGAGCAACCACCTGGGTTTGTTGCTCAAGGGGAGTATGGTAAAGTGTGTCATCTTAAGAGATCTTTATACGGGTTGAAGCAAAGCCCTCGGGCATGGTTTGAAAGATTTAGTACTGTTGTGAAAGACTTTGACTTGTGCCAGAGTAAGTGTGATCATTCGGTATTCTATCAAAGAACAAGTGCTGGCATAATCCTACTGGTTATGTATGTCGATGACATTGTGATTACAAGGAGCGATACCGGGGATTTCATCACTCAAATCCTTCCTTAACTCCCATTTTCAGACGAAGGATCTGGGTTCATTAAAGTACTTCTTGGGAATTGAAGTTATGAGGAACAGGAAGGGCATCTTATTGACTCAGAGAAAATACATTCTTGATATGCTGAAAGAAACTGGTAAACTTGGAGCTGCCCCAACTAGCTTTCTTATGGTTTATAATCCGCTGCTTGATGCTGATGGTAATATACAATATGAAAATCCCGTTGAAACTGCTAAGAGCAAGTTGTTCGAGAACCCAGAGAGGTACAGAAGATTAATTGGAAAATTAAATTATCTTACAGTTACCCGCCCTGATATCACTTATCCAGTGAGTGTTCTTTGCCAATTTATGGTCTCTCCAACTATTCGACAGTGGGAAACCTTAGAACATGTGTTACATTATTTGAAGGGATCTCCAGGTCGTGGGATATTGTACAAGAGTTATGGCCATATAGATATTGAGTGCTTTTGTGATGCTGATCATGGTGGATCAAAGGCCACAAGACGGTCTACTACCGGCTACTGTGTCTTCGTCGGAGGAAATTTGGTATCTTAGAGAAGCAAGAAACAAAATGTAGTGTCACGGTCGAGTGCAAAAGCGGAATACAGGGCCATGGCACAATCTGTATGTGAGATAGTCTGGATATATCAGTTAATGAAGGAAGTGGGCCTTAAAACCTCGTTACCAGCAACACTGTGGTGTGACAATAAAGCAGCCCTACACATAGCTTCTAATTCGGTATTCCATTAACGTACGAAACATATTGAGATCGACTGTCATTTTATTCGAGACAAACTCAAGGAAAATTTCATCTCTACAAGACATGTCCGATCCAGTGATCAACTAGGCGACCTCCTCACCAAAGCTCTTAATGGGGCTCGGATTGAATATCTTTGTAACAAGTTGGGTATGATTGACATCTATACTCCAACTTGAGGGGGAGTGTAGAGATATTGTAGCGATATTATATGATATGTAATATCCTATAATTAGTACGTAATATTCTGTATTTAGTATAGAGGATACGATATGATATTATAGCATTAATGACTACGGTTACCTATTGTATATAAATAGCCCTCAGCACATCAATAATATTCAAGCATTCTACAAATCCTTTCTCTCTGAATCAACAGTATCAAACCATCCAGTATCCAAAAGTTACATCAGACTCCTATTAATCTGAGTTGAGCCAAGAAGAACCACAAGAGCAGGAAAGCGGGCATATAAATTATAACTTTCTTTAGTCATTATAACATGGAGTAACAAAATTTCTTCCTTAAATTACAATTCTAAATTTCTAATATATGTGAAGCAAAATTATAACACAATTACAGATAAAACAGGCAAATAGTGATCATACAAATCAACACATCAAATCATAGCCTTAGGTCATTCCTCCACGCCTATAAGATAGGTGGCATGCAAAGGGCACATCATTAGTATGTAAAAGAGCACATAATGAAAGATTACATTATGTAGGAGAATCTCCAAAAGTCCAAAAGGATAAAACTGATGCATTATTCATTCCGTAATGACTAGCTTTAGTAAGGCTAGCCTATTTAAAAAGAAAAGGTTACGTTAAAATAACATAAAAAATATCCGAATATCTTTAATCAAATATTTAAATATTTGATTCAAGATAAACTGAAATAATCTAGGATAAGCTAATTTAAATCTTCAAAATCCTAATTAACATTGACTCAACAATAAAAAAAATCCTAACTGAGATATTTATAAATAATATCTCTTTATTATTTTGTAAACGAAAATAAACTAATAACTCTTACAATATACTAACAAACTAATCATTAACTTCATCCACAATCCCATGATATTTGGTACTCTATCACATTATGTTAGTCAGACAGATAATTTCCGACACGAGTTATCTGGTTATAATTCTTACATAAATGCATCAGTCCCTACAATAAGTATAATAAGTTAAAGAAGTAAACATTAACCTTGGTTTTGCAATGACAACATCCTTTGGCGACACAATGTAGTAATGAGGCTCATCACCTGCAGCCCACTGACCACCAGCAGAACTGCTACCTAAATTTGAATTAAAAGAGTTACTACTATTATAACCGCTGTTATTGCTGCTGCTGCTACTATTATTATGCAAAACCACTTCATTCACATAATACAGACCATAAACAATGCAAATCAAATGTTAACCTGAGAAGGGAGTGTGAGAAAGGGAATAGTCCTTTGCCTTGTAATGTTCAAAGCCATGTACTGGTAGAGCATCTGTTGAAAGTTCATCATTATTCCATGTCACCACACGTACTTCTGGTCTTTGAGCATTGCCCTGTCAAAAATTACGTTTATTCACCTTAAGAACACAGCAAACTTTCAAATTTGATGAAGATGATGGTGTCATAATTACTTCACAGTTCTGGCCTATTATGATATTTGATTATCATTTTAGGTACTTCCGTAGTTAAATGTAATGGAGATTATGCAGTTAGCTCCAGATAAGCTCTCCATTCCAGAACAAATTATGCTAGCTAAGAGTATTACCAAAGAATATGATGACAAAATTCCTGAGCCATACCACAATAGAGAATGTAATAGCAGGCAGAATCTATATATAATTGACTAGTTTTTAAGAAGCAACATTATGTTACCATGGTAATGAAACTTATTTAGAAGTATGAGGCAATCTTAAAATTCCAATGAGAAAGATCATGATTTAATCCTTTACAATGAAAAATCTAGACTTCTGTTGTGTCCCAGTAATATGGAACAGGACTATAACCACTGTAAATTTAAAAATTTGGAGATAGCTTCAAGTCTTTCATCTTAGTGATCTTAGGAAAACATAAACAAAGAACACTAGCTGCAGCTTGAAAAGGAAAGCGAAGATCGAGATAGTATAAGTAGAAGGTGAAATGTCTATATGAAAGTTGAATGAATTTTATTTCATTGAATGCAAAGAGTATGACATACCTGCCTTGAAGGAGCAGTGCTACTAAAATCCCTTTCTCCATCCTTTTCTACAGGAATATAAGCTAGAACAACCAAAGCATCACCAAAGGGTGCAATTCCTGATATGAAATAGGCGGTTTGGAAAGATGCCACAATATCCACCTGGTTCATACCAGACAAGGAAGCTTGCCTGTTCGTTCCATTGGCTATTTTATGGTGATGTGCTCTTATTGATGCAATTTTGACAGATGTACCCCACCCAATAACCAAGAGGGTGTCATCCTGTGTGTGATTGATGGACATCAGGCTTCAGTTTTATCAAGAGATAATACAACATGACTTGTACGATGATCATGCAGCCGTTCAAATAAATAAAACAAGCCTTAAATGTACTCAGCCTGCCAGAAGGACAAGCCCCAATAGCATGCATGTCTACTTAGAGATTTGACAAACCTGCCAAACCAGGTGAGGAGGCAATAGCTCAGGGCGGGGACTGTTGCGTGGTCTTTCAATAAAAGTTATACGCTCGTCATTGGCAGTGTCATAAACCTTCACTCCTGCATCATTTGCCCAAGCAACAAGACTTGTTCTCCATTTCACTGCATGTATTGGACCTTGACCAGAGTGCAGAACCTGCTTTTTTTTTTTTTTTGAGGCGTTATTTACATAGTTAATAAATAATGAATTGAAGGACTAGTGATCAATTGTATGCCAAGGGTAAGAAGAACCCCAAACCTGATCACGATAGCCTAACCATTTCTTTGAATTAAGAAATAAATGGCCTGCTAAACCACCAGCGACGAATCTCCTAGATGTTTTTCTTGAATAATCTGGTTCAAGTGCAATTGCCTTCAACGGGCGATGATACTCAAATTTTAGTTTCTCATCCGTGAAAAGGCTGTTTATTACAACCGATCCGTCATCAGAACAGCTCCCAATATATTCACCTTCTACGTCAAAGCAAAGGTCGTTAACAACTGCAGCATGAGCCGAGAATTCTTTCACCTGCAATAGGGAAACTCGATTAGAGAGATTTTACAAACAATACGAAGGTACGTCTGCTATTGGCTTTGGCATTCCAGAAGCTACAAGCAATCCTCCATCCATGACACTGCATGAGATAAATGATGCGTACAGCGTAGCCTCTAAGGACCCTGAGACTGATTGTACAAAAGATGATAACCATAATTCTTGACAATCACTTGAAGAAACAGACACTTCAAACAAGTGCTTATTCATTCTAAATGCTAGGAAAAGGAACCATTTTGAGGCTGGTAACACAAGGTTCACAACCTAACTCTCATGATGCCAAGCACTCGCTATAAAACATAGAAAAAAGTTCCAGAAAGAATGAAAAAAAAAAACGGAAATATAGTAGAAAAGTTCCAACGTTAACACGAATGCTCGAATTATAAATAAATAGTGCAACACCAGGCGAAATTGGATCCAAAAGACCCATCGTCCACTATAAAATGACGAAATAAAGTGTAAGAGTGTTAAGCCACCTGATTCCCAAGAAAATCTAGGATGTGAACGGTGCCAGCATGGGTGCCAAGAGCGATCATACGCTCGGCAACCACAATACAGGACCCCGCATCACTCGCTAGCAAGGAAGGTATGCTGCCTCCTAATCTCTGGTACTTAAGCCTAGGCTCCTCTTCTCTTTCTTCTTCCCCCTCTTCCTCCTCTTCCTCTTCTTCTTCGTCCTCCTCTTCTCGCTCGTCATCTCCTTCGACGCCGTTGTCAGACGGAATCGACGCCATTCTAAATCGTGACTCTAATCCGAGTTCAGTTGAGTGGGAACGATTGAAGGAAGGAGTTGATCTGTGTGGTCAGGTAAGAAGTTCAATTTTACCAGGGTATGTTTTTTTCGTGAAGATGAAGAAGATGATGGATGTGTTGGCGTCAAGGATTGTACGGCTTTAGATGAATAAATGATATTAATTTGCTACGCGACAACAGCAAAACGTGCTGAGTAATGCGGGGTGGCACCTCCCGGTCTCATACTTGTATCATGTGGCTGTTTGGAAACATTTTAAAAGGGAGTTAGTTAAAAAACAATTAAAATAAATAATTATATTTATTTAAAAAAATTATAATTTAAAATTAAAAATTTGAATAAATTATTTAGATTAATTTTATAAAATAAATAAAAAATTTATAAATTATTTAATTCTTATTTTACTTTTATTTTTTATATCATCTCTCCCCTTTCATCTCTACCTCCTCTTCTCTCTCTCATCTCTCATCTCTCATCTCTCTCCTCTCTCCTCTATTATCTTTCTTATTTACTCTCTTATTTTTTTCTACATCTTCCCTCTTTTATTTTTTCTCTTATATCTCATATATATTCTCTATTCTCTCCTTTTTTATTTCTTTTATTTTTAATAAAATTATAACATTCTTAATAATTTTTTAATTATAAAATTTTTTTATAAGAAATATTCAAACACTCATATATTTATAATTATTATTTTATATAAATTATTGTCTAAAAAATTTTAAAATATTTTCTAAACATACCCTAGAAATAATATATCCATCTAATGTTTTATTTTCTAGTCTATACAGTACACAATTTTTTAAAAAAAACAAATTTATATGATTTCATCTTTATATAAAATTATTATTTATTTTTTGCACTCTCTTGATTAATTAAAAGTATATTTTGGCAAAATAATAATTAAAATATTTTTAGATATAAAAATATATTAATTATTATATAAATTTTACAAAATATATAGATAAGATACTAAAATCTTCTAAAAACTGCTATATAACAAATAAAAACTTAATCCATATACATAAATAAACATGACATTGTACACATTAATTAACTAATCCGAATATGTAACATCTCCCTGGCTCTGGAAACTATTAAAATAGAAGGGAAAATATATTTTTTTATTCAATGAGTTTTCGTTAATAAAAAAATAATTTATGTATTTTTTATTTAATTAAAAATAATTATTTTCAAGTTAGCGTGTCAACTCTTCTAATAACTACACTTTTTAAAATTTAAATTTATATATTTTTTTATCTTTTATTATCTTGATTAATAACCTTAAAACAAATTAATATATAATTTTCTTTTTCTCCAGGGTTCGCTAACCTAAGTAAAGACATAAAACTGATAATGGCATAGAAAATTATAAAACTTATTATATGTTGGGATGATTACGTTGATGGATAAAATTTAATTTATTGTATGACAATTTTTAATTCATCTTCAACTTAAGAAAATGGTTACTCTCTACTTCTCATATAATAAATATATAAGATATATTTAATTAATTTAATTAAATTAAAATATTAATATAATATATATTTTTTAAAAAAAATTAATTATCTTACCTCCTTATTTTACTTAATTATTATTGAGAGAATATTAATATAGATAATTTAAAAAAAATTAATAAATATAAAAAATATATCTTATATTTAAAATTAAAAATAATTTTTTAATTAGAATATATTAAGTGTTGGGTACTTTTTTTTTTGGTCAGATGTAAAATTTTCCTTTTTTTTTTTTTTATGTAAAATACCCTCATCGTTTTTCCCTGTTGGTATAAATGTGTACACGTGTAATCTTATTTTGGGCCAAAAGAGGGGACCAGCCTCAAAGACTTGTAATTTAAAGTGAGACTTTAGTAAAGGCCCATTATTGGTATGGGCCCAGACCTGAAGGTCTTGCTCTGAGAGTTCCTTCCTTGGGAACGGACCCACATATTTTATAGGCTGATAAGAACGCGTTTCTCGCGGGAATTGTGTCACCGTGAAAATTATTCATAGGTCCCAACTAAAAAAATTAAATAATAGAGAAATTCTAAAAATTTCATAGGTCCATATTTTTTATAGGCTGATAAGAAAAAGTCATAGCGGGTAGTATAACTTGGATAAAGTTTTGCTACATATGATTGAATTAGATAATAATTGATTATAGTAGAAATGATTTTAGCTGTTTAAACATAACGTGTTAAGTTTAAGTTAGTATAAATGCAAAAAATGTATTTAGGAGAACTATCTCAAATTGTACTGACAATGCTTGAAACAAACCTAGTCAAACAATAATATAAAAATAATGAATCAATGAATTAAGGAGAAGCAGGTGGTCGTGGTGTGTAATAGCAGCCGCCACAATTAAGGCCATAGAATTAGGTGCCTGCATGCATGCATGCAGAGAATCCATACTCAAACACGTCACTGCAAATTAATGCATTGGTGTCAAGGAAGATTAATGAACCAGCACAAGAATCCAATAGAAATGAAGGTTTTTCGTATGACTTCACGAAGCCTTTATTGCTGATCTTTTTGTCACTCGCACATTTTTAGGTCAAGAATTCCCTTTCTTTCTTCCCCCCTACGCAGTTCAGAAAATATACAGAAACAATACACAACAGCCATTGACCAAATCGAGGTTAATCTTGCATTTCCCTTTCTTTAATTCTGAGGGTTACTGAATAATATCTTACTCGAGCTTCGAATTGTTGACCTATGCTTCAACTACCTTGGTTACACAAATCTCATCCAGCTTTGACCATGTTACATATGTTTTGTATTTTCTTTAATATAAAAAATAGTTGAATTTTTTAAATATATCAAAAAATAAAATAAATTAATTAATTATGACTAAATTCAATCTCTTAAAACGAATTATATTATATATTTTTTAATTTATTTTAATTAGTCAACTATCTCTTATATTAATTATAATTAATTAATTTAATTAAAGACTAGAGGTAATATTAATTATACCACACAGCATCACTAAACATATTCAAAGGGAATCTGAAAAAAGCAAGCCCTTTTTCACTCCAGTGAGCTTTACTATATATCATGGTAGCAATAATGAATGCTTTTACAGTTTAATTCCTTTTGGTTAGTCTCTGATATTTATAGGAGAATCCCGATGCTATAACATTGTTAATTGATCTGTCTATTATGTTATAAAATATAGAGGGAATAGAATGAATAAACAGAATTAATGAGTCAAAAGCAAAAAGTAGTCTAAAAAAAACAAGTGGGCTTAATTAACCACAATAGTTAGCTACATATCTAAAAGAATATATGTATGTATGTATGTATGTATGTATGTATGTATGTATGTATGTATGTATGTATGTATGTATGTATGTATGTATGTATGTATGTATGTATGTATGTATGTATGTATGTATGTATGTATGCATGCATGCATGCATGTATGTATGTATGATGTATGTAAGCCAAATGTGAAAGATGTCGAGAGGAAGTTCTCTTACTTGTCCATTGGTCTTACATGGTTACATGCACTCCCTTTTCTAGCAGCTCGTCAAATTAGCTCAAATAACCTAACTAAAATATGCCAATTAGAAGAAGAAGAAAAATGGCGGCTAGGCTTTATATATGTCTCTGCAACACCGATTCAAATGTCACCGATGGAGTGTCAAGAGTAAAAAGGAAATCATCATGGAATCTGAGATGTTGGACATTTGATGGCAGAATCCTAGTTTGAAGTTTGAAGGATTCTTACCCACGGATAGAGACATTGTTATAAGTTTCACACTGGGAGTTTCCTAAATGAAATGAGTTTATAAATATAAAGTTCTCACTCTTAATAGGGTTACGTTTTTTCTTTGAACTTGTATGTGTTCATAACAAAGGTGGTTTTATTGAAAGGCTACCACAGAGAATTATAATTGGCAGAAGGCCAAGTGAGCCGTCGGGGAAGTTGGTTCTTAAAAGGGATGTATTATTATAAGTCCTATACTGTGGAGCTTTACAAATGAAGTGTGATATATAAATTCAAGACATATATATATATATATATATATATATATCTAGCTCTTTCTAGCTCACCCCTGTGTCTGCTACTGCATATTCTTCATTCATTCTAAAGCTTATATACCTAGATTCTTAGAATATGCATGTGATACTGATCACATGGTCTTTGTCAACACATTCGCTTATTGGTGAGAACATCATGCCATCTCTTTAGTCTACAGCATTGATCTTAGAATCATTATTACTTTGCATGAATTCAGGAGGAGTTATCATATTTTTGGACTTATCAGCTTTTTTTAATCAACCCAAAGGATAGCCTGCAAGAGCTATATCTTGTTCAAGGAGACACGACATGAAAAAAAAAAAGGAATATTTCAATCAATCTTATCAAAAGATTTATTAATTTTTATCAGCATATTATTAAGTCACCAGAACAACGATCCGTGACAGTAAGTTCATTAGTGTTCTCTCTGTTTGTTCCTTGCCGTCAAGCTTATTATATAGCAGCCGATTTGCTTGTCTTTTAAGTGGAAGCAGCCGGTGAATCCGAGAGAGCACCGGCCATAGTCAAGGCCATGCAAGGCTGATCGCTAGCTTCCTATATTCTCATTTAATATTATCAAGTTAACTTTATTTCAATAAGATATAATATATATTAAATAAAAAAATTAAAAAGTTATTGAATTTTATAATATAATAAATAATATTTAATTTTTTTATCTATATAAAAAATATTAAAAATAATTTATAAATAGAACTAAAAAAATATATATTAGCCATTGACTTCCTATATGGCCTGCACCAAGAATCCAAAAGAAGGTTTCTGGTATGACTTCACGAACCCTTTTGTCTTTCCGTTACTTCCACGGTTAGAGCGGTGTTCTTTCTTTCCCCGAGAAATGTGGAAGCCCTTCCCACCTACGTACACATACATTTTTTAAAACTATTTCAAAGAAAGTGTCACATTACTTTTTTTTCCCCCAGAAAACGTCATAATTTTGTTTAATTCATAATTTACTACTGATAATTAAAATTTAAAATTTTCTGTACATAACCTACGCAAAGATTTTATGTGCTTATTACAAGTACCTCGTCAATTCTTTGGTTTCATAAAATCAACCTCGAAACTATCAAACACAGCATCTGACTGCAATTGCCATCTGTCATGACCTCAGTTACCAGCTGATCATGGATTTTTAACTTTGAGAGATTTGATTCCTAGACCGTGAAATAAAACTTTACGTCACATTATATTCTTGGGTATAATCCTCAGCTTTTCCTTCATCTCTCCATTTAACAACTTCACAATCTCTTCATCTCCACCACTTCTTAATGAAGACAAATATTTGGAGTAGCTTTTCTTTCCACTTCCTCGAAGTAAACTCATCCACATTATATTCCTGATAAGGATACTCACTCATCCTCCCCAGAATCTAACAGAAAATTGTAGATATCCTACAATCTAACAAAGTTATTACTTCTTCCCCAACATAAATAATACTCATTGGGTTATTAATGCAGCTTAATTAAAAAATTAATTTTAATTTTAAATATAAGACATGTTACATTTAGTCTTTTTTATAAGAGATCTCTAACTAATTCATACATACCAATAAAAATAATTAAAATTATAAGAAAATCCATTAAAAATAACACTTCAATTCTAAAATTTTAAAAATGTCACTTTAATAAGCAAAATGGCATATTAGCAAGATGGTAGGAATATAAAATTTTAATATTTAGCTAAAAGATAAAACTGCCCCTAAGAGGTTTTTAAATAAAGGAAAATGCATACCTTTACTCTGAGTAATAATATTAACTACACCTCCAACTATTTTTACTACTTTAGTAATATTATTTACAACTACTTATAATCACCTCAAAATTTTTAGGGAGAATTCAATTAGGAGATCATTATTTAAGTCATTTCCTACACTTGTAAAGATATTGATAATAGCTAACTTTGGTAATGCCATTGATAAGTCATTATTTTGTATTATTTAAACTATTTATTACACTTACAATGATATTGACAATACCTCTAATTATTTTAACAACTTTAATAACACTGTTTACAACTATTTTTTTTATTACTTTAGGACTTCAATTGGAGGCATTATTTAAGCTATTTACTATACATGTAATGATATGGACAATACCTTTGTCTATTTTTACAATTAAGTAATGCCATTGACAACTTTCTCTTTGTATTAAAGTCATTTACTAGATTTGCAACAATATTAATAATGCCTCTAACTATTTTAACAACTTTGATAGTATTATTTATAACTTTTTTTTATCACTTTAGGAACTACAATGATATTGACAAGTCATTTTCACAATTTTAATAATGCCATTAACAACTCATTTTTTTAACATTATTTAAGTCCTTTAGACTATATTTAGTTCAACAAAAAGGAGGGTATATTAAGTTAATTTAAGTTAAGGTAGAGAAGGGTAGGAAATGTTTTGGGTGTGAAAGTAGAAGAGGAGAAATTATATTTTTTGTTTGGTTCAAAAGGGGAAGGGAGGGGGGTTAATTAAAAGTTGACAAACATATATTTATCTCTTTATTTAAATTTATTTTTTTATTTATAATATTTATATAATTATTATTATTGATAACAATTCAGCCTTTACATGCAGTTCAGTCTTGTCTCTTTCTCTTTGTGTGCAAGTTCAGCCTCTGCATTACAACACCAATGAACTTGCCTATTTCATTCACTTCAGCGGACCTTTGAGCGGATTCTCAGCCTACATCTTCAGCATGGGAAGTTTGCACAGTAACGCGAAATCGGATAGAGCGGATCAAAAGTTTAAAATAGGAGGAATTTTGGGTGCTCACTTGTTCAACGTTGTCTCTGTCGAAATCATCGCGGGATTGCTGCCATATATTCCAGCTCCTTTAGCATCGACGCTATTTTTACCGAAGAAGGGTATTTTCAGTGGACAAAATTAGACTATTGAAAAGTTGGCAAGGACAATTTAATCAGGATAATACATAATATTTCTTAACTTTCCAAAAACCCCCCAAATTTGGAGGGGCTAAAGAGTGGATTATAAAAAGATAAAATTTTAATTTATCATCTTCTCTATTTTTTTCAACTAAATACATTTATACCTCTCCTTCTCTACCCTCCTTTCCAAACTTTCCAACCAAACAATGCCTTACTATATTACAACTATATTGACAACACCTCCAACTATTTTAATAACTTTAAAAACACTATTAACAACCAATTGTTTTGAAATTTCTAAACTTGGCGAATTCAAATATGGGATTCAATTTTAAGTTATAAGTATTCAACCATTGCATCAATTCCATACCATGAAATCAAAACCCCAATTCATCTACCATATAACTAACATCTCAAATCAAATTTCCATCAACATCCATTGGGGCAAAGATGACGTGTGAAGGAAGAGAGAAGAGGCTGAAGGTTGGAAGGGAGAACAAAAGCTAAACATAATGTTTAACTCACAGAGAGAAGAGAAAGAGGGAGCACAAACAAAAAACAGCAACTGAGGGGGTAAAACTGTGAGTTTGAGAGCACAAAGAGAGAGCTTTCCAATGATGACTATGGAGGCTGAAGGGCGATTGATGAAGATGGGACTAAAGGGCAAAGATGCGACTTGAAGACGAAGACCGAAGGGCAAAATTGTGACCTAAAGAAGCAGTTCGAGATCCACAGTGAGTTTGCGATACGCCGATACTCTTGAATATGGAGCTACAAGCTGAGAGGAATGGTGAGAAAAGAGGGAAAGAAAAGGAGAAAAAGAAAGGACATATACAAATTGGGATTATCAATTTGTCCTTTTATATTCAAAAAATATTTTTATGAGATTTTCCCTAAAAATCTTAAATTTATTATAAAGTTTAATTGATTTATAATATTATCCATATTAATTACAATTAATTTCAATAAATTCAAACATCATATTAATTTTTACTTTCTTTAACTATTGTTATTAAATATAGATATATATATAGAGAGAAAATATTTAATGTTCATTGAAGCTATTATAACATCTTATATAAATAATTAAAAATTTATTATAGAAGACTTTTTATAAATAGAATTAAAAAGAGTATTTTATATATTTATTAATTTTTTTTAAATTATCTCTATTAATATTCTATTAATAATAATTAAGTAAGGTATAGGGAAGGAAAGAAGATAATTATAATATTTTAATAAAAATATATTATATTAATTAATTTTTTTAATTTAATTAAATTAATTAAATATATTTTATATTAAAAATACGAGAGGAGTATAATTGTAATGATAATACTACAAAGCTAGTTTGGTTTTAGGGATAAAATGTAGAGCAGAGAAATTACAGTACCACACTGTTGCTATAAAAACTCGGCGTCAAGCTCACGCCATGAATTGGTTGCGTTAACAAATAGACCATCCTCAAGTTGCTTCTTGTTCCTCCGAGCTCTGCTGTTCTCTAAAATGGGTTTTGTTAGATAATTCAGAAACTATTATATATAGAAGAACCAGATTATTATGCTTTTCTCTCTTAAGAAGATGGAAACTGTTAGATCTTCGAAACCCGTTATCATCAAGTCGTGAGACCTTTTTGAGAAGAGGACCCCATGAGAACTGCAACGTCGTCGTCCATTAATGAAACACTGAAAATACAGAGTCTCAAAACATAATGTTAAAGCAGAGTATTATTAATTCAAGCACATACCACAAAATCTTCTGGTCAGATCCAACTATTCCCTAATGCCACACCTTCATAAAGATCTAGCCTTTAAGAATTATTTTAACAGAATCATCATCCCATTCATAAAAATCTAAAGGGGTTATTAGTTTAGTAACTCCAAGCTTGATGAACAATTTTCAGGCTTCAATGGCTTTAGAGCAGATAATCCAAGCGTAACTGCGAACTTTCCACCGTAAGATTCTCCGACAATGTAGAGAAGACTGTTTTGGAGGCTTTGATTCTCATTGAATATCTTAATCAGTAAATTCGTCAAATCAGTGGCTGCTTCTTTATCTGTTTTCATGAGGAGTTCGTTATGCTCCACATAACTGTACCCAGTTCCCACTGGATTATCCTTCAACGATTTGATTAGAAAAGGTATTATATTAACTATAAAATCAGTTGATTGAATGAACAGTTTTTTTCAGTTAATTACCATAAACAAGAGATCTCCTTTTCGCAACCATGTCGAATTTCTTGGCTTCAACTTGATATCTAAAGGACCAACCTCTTCAAAGTTTCCATACCCAATTCCAGAAGCACCCTATTTCAACATTCACAAAAGCTCAGAAATTTTGGGAGAAAATAAGCATGAACAATTTTATAACATAACGACAGATTCTGGGTTAGTCACGGGTCCTCCCTGCAACCAGAGAATGATTGGCCATGGCTTGGAGGGATTTTCTACTCTGTAAGGACTTTTGTAAAGTCACCAGAACATGTGGTCTTCTGTGATAACAATCCAAGGAACAATTACAGCATTCTCATGAAAATGATCGAGAATGAATGAAGTTGCAGATTATAGAATTATATAAAACATATTTCCGCATTCTGGGTCTGGCTTCAACATATCCCCATTCCTCTGATCCCTCATCATGGCTTCTCAAAGCTGTCACGGTTGTTGTTCCAAGAAATTGCAGTCCAAAGATAAGACAAGCGAGGATGATAAGAGCACACAGCTTTTCCATTATGCTGAATAGACCTGCAGGGCTGAATAAATGTATTAGTGAATGACAAGTAATTTTTAAGCTCTCTCCTTTTGAATGGGCTAGAGTTGAGTTATATTTGACTATAAATTAAATAGAAACAAATTATTTGAAAGATAAATAAACTAATAGTCAATGATAAAATATAAAGACAGCACCTCAATTTAGATTTTTGAGGGATTCAAATTTATATAGGGGTGGCCCCAAGGAAGATTAACTTAAGAATGCTATTTCTACTATCCTTAATCTAAAAATTAGTTAATTTTAAATAGATTAAAAAAATTAAATAAATCAATTAATTATTATTAAATTCAATTTTTTTAAAAATTTTATATTATATATTATTTAATATATATAAATTTATTAATTAATTTTTATATTAATTATAATTTATTTATTTAATTTAATTTTTTTTAAAAAAATAATTTTTATATTAAGAATTAGAATAATAGTTTTTTCTAAATGTATATTTAGAAGGAACAAAAACATACTAAGAATATGCAACACTCTCATTCCTTGAGTCTGGTCATTATCGTGTATGTACGTATATAATGTCACTAGCGAGGGAAGAATAAAGGTGATAATTACTCATATGCCATAAAATACAGACTTAATCACTCAAAAGTCTATAAAGATGTAAAATTATCATTATATATTTTTCAATTATTGTTATAATTTTTAAATGATTAAATCCCTTCTTTATAACTTCATAATAATTCCATCAAAACAAAAAGATAATAGAGGCTAATAGTTGTTTTTTATAACCTATTAATAAATTTTAGGATTTGTCACTGTATCTATTCTTTAAATATAGTTATCTCATATAAAAATTAAATTTGACATTTAGAAAAGTTATGATCTTATACTATTAAATATGATCTTATACTACTAAATCTATTCTATATTAATATCAAGGGTTAATAGTTGTTTGTTTCACTGTTATTGCGTTAGTTTGAGTGGATAGTCCTGCAATTGGCAGAGATAAAGACAGAAAGTTCATAAAGACAGGATCACGTGCGTAAAAGGAGATTGCGATTGAGACGAGATAACAAAAGCAATGCTAAAGAGAATTAGTTCATTGTAGGTGTATGGTTTATGGTACTGTATGAAAAGTTTAAGATTTATTATATTAATTTTCACAAATTTTGTGGTTGCAATCTAAGATAGATAACAACAAAGATCTGATCTCCTTTTGCTGTTTCCTTTTCCATAATAAATCTGTATACTCCTGCATCAATATCAACCTTTACTATTTGCTCCCATCTATCAACATCTGCTTTTAATTTATTGCTGCCACCAATGGTTTTCAACTAAATATCACACATGTATTAACTGCAGAATTTATCTCCCAGAATAATGCTGCATTTAGTTTTCTACAGCTTAAAAATACAAAGAAGAAAAGCATGGGAGTTAAGAATACACTGGAAATGGTTATTTGAAATCTTGCTGTGTTCTTGGCGTTGTTTTTTGTTTGCTTGTTGAATCTTTTCTTTGTCTTTGTTGTGAGCTTTCCTGATTTAACTTTAGTTATTTTGTGGTGAATTTGTGATAGAGCCCACCATATTCAATGCCAAACAGGGTTGATCAGAGGGTACCTGCAGCAGAAACCAGCAGCAAACAAATAGTAAGACAAAACGAAGAACAAAACATTGACTTGTTATTTTCTGATTCTCCAAGGACACAGAGGATTGAAGTGGAAAATTTTGCCATGTAGTCCACAACTAAATGGAATCTCTTAGCCGAAAAAATAAATCATGGGATCTACACGTGTTTGGCTTTTCATAGCAGCTCAATTGGAGGACCGTGGCATGCTTCTTTTCTTTTTAATTAAGGGTATTCTCAAGTCACATTTAACTTTGAGATTAATTTCTTTTGAGGATTAGAGTCTAAAGAATTATTATCTATCCAAATAAGTACGTTTTTATATTCTCCTTATAAGATGAAGTTACTTGACACTTTAAGCTTGTTAGTTTGTCAGTGAAGGTAACATGTTTTTGTTAATTACCTTGTCAGTTTTTCTAGGGAGAAAGAAAAAAAAGGAGGAATTTAGTTTCACTAATGTAAGAAATCAAAATACAAGAAACATGATACTCCCTCATATTCTTAATATAAGAGCTAGTTAACGAGTTAGATTTTATCATAAATATAAGACTTTAATATATTTTATTTTTTAAATTTATAATTTTTTTCTTAAGATATCCCTATTAATTGAGAAATTTTTATTTAAAGATAATTATGATAAAATATAATATTTTAAAAAAATTAAATTATATTTATTATAAATAACTAATATAACTAATTTCTCTAATATATTTAAATTAATTATTTAATTCTTATAATAAAAATTAGATATACTAAAACCTATGCATTTGTGAACAACAGAGCCAGCAGCATGTATACTTACAAAATGGCCAGCACCAAGAATCCAATAAAAGGACAAGTTTTTGTATGATTTGACAAAGCCTTTGGTGCTTCTCTTATTTCCACAGTAAAGGGGCGTTCTGTCTTTGTTCAAGAAGTATTGAAGCCCTTCCCACCTACAGCAGTGGCGTGAAACTATATTACTCGTATATGTTAATTAGAAATAATAACAGGTTTTGGGCATAAATTGAATTATGGAGAGAAAGGGAATTACTTGAGTCTCCCGAGCCAAGCTTCAGTTCCTTTAGTGGCACAAATCAGGTCAACCTATGATAATTGTCACAGTCAGATTATATGACTATAATAAAACAAAAAATACAAAAATAGTGAAAAGAAAGATTTTCATTTGATTGAACATAAAGGTAAAAACAAAATCCTCACAGTGCAGGTTTGGTTTGCCGCTACAAAATACTTTGTCCCAAACCATAATCACCTAAACAATTGTTTGAAGTGTCAAAAATATTTTTAAATTAAATTATAATTTTAAGGGTCTAAAATAATAGTTTTAAATAATTTTATAAAACTAATTTTTAAGTAAGATAAAATATTTTTAGACTATATAATAATTATTTTATTTCTATCTTTTTTTCTCTATCATTTTACCACATGCCCTTTCTAGTAATTTACCTATAAAAAAATAATTTTAATAATAACTATCTAAATACTTATTTCTTCATAATCAATAGCCCTTTTAGTTTAGCTTATAGAGAAAAATTTATAGAAAAAAAGTGATTTTAAAGAAATAGTATTTAAATAATTATTACCATAATAATTTTTATAAGTAAATTATCAAAAATTGTATGAAGTAAAATGATAGAGAAAAAATATAAAGATAAAATTATCATTATATAGCCTAAAGGCTCTTTTTTTAATCCAGAAGTTAATCTATAAGTTTATTTAAAACTATAATTTTATACTCCTAAAATTATATTTTACTCTAAAAATTATTTTAAACATTGGATTACTATTTGTTTAATTTTTTGGTCAAACCAAATTACTTTTTAAACTATAGTGTTAAATTAAACCAAATAGGCTAAATCACCTTTTTTGATAAAAATTTTTTCATAAGCTAAACTAAATGAGCTCACAATCATCAACTTCAAAAAAAAAAAAAAAACTCTCGTTTGATTGTTTGAGCTCAAAATTATTTTAAAGATAGAGAAGTTGCACACTATTTAAGGTGGACCATTACATGGTATATCTAAATCAACAATACTTTACCAGCATTAATTCCCATAATTTAATAATAGTCACATATAGGGTTGAGTAATGGACAGGCTAGGTTAGTCCGATAGTCAACCTGTGTCCCGTCTATTTATTTTTTTATGGGCACGGGCTAATCCATACCCGTACCTCAGCCTGTTTAAACCCGTATTAAACGGGTTGGGTTGAATCCGTTTAGATTCTAATGGGCATCGGCAACCCATTTATAAAAAATAAAAATATTTTTTTATTTAAACTCATTTAAAGTTTTAATAACAATGAAAATAAAATAACAATATTACACACATGATATAATTATTCATCCTAAAATTAGAAAATAAAATATTATAATAATAGCTACAAATTTATAACCACACAGTCTACAATGCTTATATAATGTAATTATTTATAATCTTAATTATTCAATTGGATTATGATTATACATAATCTACATTATATTTACTTGTAATAGTTGTAGATATAATTACCCATACTTCTACAAAATAAATTTTAAAAAGTATATTAGTATGTAATAAAAATAAATTTAAATAAATATAATATAATAATTAATAAAAAATATATGGGTGAGTTGTGGGCTGACTATTAGCCCGTCCATATAATTTACTATTTGAACCCGTTTAAATTCACTCGTTACAGGCCTATTTTAGACAAATTTAAATGGGCTCAAATAATATCAGTTATGAGCGGACTCACATGCTCTAAGCTCATTGCTCACTCCTAGCCACATAGTGTTGAGTGGGGGTAAAAAATCTTACTTGTCCATTGTACACAGTCACATTGACTCCCCTGGCTAGCAATTCATCTACCTGAGAAACTTCAACTAAAAGATGTCATATCTCAAGAAAAAAGGGAAAGTCTAGAGGAAATTATTATAAAGTACTAAATAAGATATTTAATTATTTAAAAATTTAATAATAATTAAAAAAATTGTATAAAAAATAATAATAATTTTACATTGTTTATTTATCATTGAAATTTCTTAGTTATTAAGTTGATTCATTAGGATCTTGTATTAATTCTTTTAAAAAAATTTATAATTAAACCCAGAAACTAAAATGCTCAGGTGTAACAATTTTCTGTAATATTGTTTAACCAAATTCTCTTAATTAGAGTAAATTGACGGTTAAGTGATCAGAGTTCCCATATTTATATCTTCTTACCTCATTAATTCTTGGCTTCATAAAATCGCCTTCCATGTATGTGAAAACATCGCCAGATTGCCCTCCCCATCTGCCTACATATAGATTTATGAGTTTCTTCAAAAAGTAAATCAAATTACATGATACCCTCTTGTCATTAATTTATAATATAATTAAAAAATTAATTTTAATTTTAAATATAAAATATATTTTATATATTTATTAATTTTTTTTTAAAATTATCATTGATAATTTCTCGACAACAATTAAATAAGAGAAAGAATGGAGAAATTAAGAAAGATGATTAGAGTAATTTAAAAAAAATATGTTATATTAATTATTTTTTTTAATTTAATTAAAAATAAGAAGAATTTCATATTAATGTCAATAAGTTTAAAAAGTTGAAGTCAGAAAACAGCAATATTTAGGAATTAGACTTACGTGATATTCTCAGGAATTATCTTCAACTTCTTCTTGATGACACCATTTAGTAAGGTATCAAGATCATCATCCCCGCCTGGAGATGCCCTCCTTAAGGTAAGATATTTAGAATACTGCCTCATTGCTATTTCTCTTGCTAATCCGAACTTCATTGCTGATAATGTTGCCGAATCACTTCCAGAATCAACCAGAAAATTATAAAAGTCCTGAAATTACCCAAAAACAAACCCAATACATTAAGTAATAGAGTAATCACTAAAAAGGTAAGCAACAAGAAAACTGAAAACTTTACCACGTTGTTGCTGCTAGAGCTAATGACAGACTCGAGTTCGCTCCACGAGTTCGTTGCAGCGACGAATTCGCCATCTTCTATTTGCTGCTTGATCCTCTGAGCTATACTGTTATCTAAAATGGTCTTGTTAGATATAACTGACACGTTGATCAAATCTGTCCCACAAGATGGAAGAGAAATTGAGACACAACAACAACTTACCTATTTGATTTCTGCATACCTTTGTCGTCGAGGCGAGAGACATCTTTCAGAAGAGGACCCCATGAGAACTGCGATGTGGGATTAGGTGAAAGTTGAAAAACAAGATATTAAGTATATATTATATTAGTTTTCTATCAAAATAGTTTAAGCTAATAAGTGAGAACAATTCCAGTAGTTACCACAAAATCTTCAGGGGAGATCCAACTGTCACCTAATGTCACTCCTGTGTATCAATTAGTTATTTAGTTAATCTCATTCATGTAAAACTGAACAAAGGGATAAAAATTATTCGTATTACCTCCAAGAATAAACTTTAATTTCTTGGCTTCAATGGCCTTGAGAGCGGATAAAGCAAGAGTAACAGCAAATTTCCCACCATAAGACTCTGCTACTATGTACAGAGGACTCTGTTGAAGGCTTTCATTATTATTGAATATCTCAATCAACAAGGTAGTCAAATCAGTGGCAGCTTCATTATCTGTTTTCACAAACAATTTTTGATCCTCCACGTAACTGTACCCAGTTCCAACTGGATTGTCCTATGTTTAAACACATAAAGCATTGATTACAGAGAATCAAGGAATCGCCACAAAAAAAAACACAGGATCTGAAATTATACCACAAACAAGAGATCTGCTTTTCTCAACCAAGTTGAATTCCGAGGCTTCAAATCGGTGTCCAACGGCCCGACCTCCTCGAAATTTCCAATACCAACTCCTGAAGCACCCTGTTCAAAGCTTACAGTTCTCAGATTTTCTGGCCTCTTCTTCTTGTTGTTGTTTGTTCTGTTTGTAGCTAATTAAAGTAATATACTTACAGGTCCTCCCTGCAACCAAAGGACGATTGGCCATGGCTTTGAGGGATCTTCAATTCTATAGGGACTTCTGTAGAGCCACCAGAACATGTGTGCTTCTGTGATAAGATAAAGAGATCCCAAAGTGAAAAACAGAGTAATTGAACTGTTACGACAACAAATATGCAATTTTGCAGCTATGCAATGGATTTGGCTTACTGGGTCTGACTTGTACGTATCCCCATTCTTCTGATCCGTCTTGGGCTTTAAAGGTTATCGCTGGTCCTCCTTGAGAGAGCAGAGGAAGACACAGAAGAGTGACAAGAAGAACAACACAGAGCTTTTCCATTTGAAGAAAGGGAGGAAATAACAGAGAATCAGTGAAATGAAGGGCAATGAAGAGGATAGAGAATTAAAAGAAGTAAGTCAAGTGTTGGCATTTTGTGAAATGAAAAGAACAAAAAGAAGAAAGAATAATAATAAGAGTCTGAATTAAGCAGAAGGAGAAAATAAAGGGTCAAATAATGGGCTTATCATTTACAGGTATGAGTAATCTTGACGGCAAGGTAGTCTTTCTAAGAGGCTCAGAAAGTACAGAGTTAAAAGGAAAGTGTGGAATTAAAAAGGGAAAATTGCATTAAACGCCCATATAAAACATTTAATTAGAAAAAAATTTAAAAAATAATTAAATTACTGTAAAATCTCATAGTTTTTAAGATTATTTTTTTAAATTATAAAATAAAAAAACTACCTTTAAAAAAATATTTCAATTTTCTTTTTTATCCTTCTAATTATTATTTATTCCTTTCAAAATTATCATTCATATTATTTAAGTTATTATTATTTTTTGTTTGAATTTTTATTTTTTTCAATAGGTTTTATTATTCATATTAATTAAGTTATTTTTTACTATGATAGTTTTATTATTTTACAATTAAAAAAAATTAATCATAAATCCTATAAGACTTCATAATAATTTGTTAGTTTCTCATAATTTTTTAAAATTATATTTTTTATGTGAAATTTAAATATATTTTTTAATTAAAAACCCCTAAAAGCATATGTAGTTGCTTTCTTTACGTTACATAAACCAACTTGTAGTTTCTTTCTTCTTCTTTAGGGAAAAACAATGCTTTCTTTCGAGTACAAAGTGACAGACAATACAAGGAAAAAGCTTGAGAAATGCTCTGATAGGCTGTTTTTTCACCAACAGTGTTGAAATTAACGATCAAGTCTGCAATCATCAAACATATCGTATAAAAGTTATTGGATGCTTAATTACTTCTTTTGTTTTGATATAAAACCTAAAGAATTAATTTTAATATTAAATTTTAAATATATTTATTTTTTAAAATTATTTTTATTAATATTCATTCAATAATAATTAAATAAAAAATATAAAAATAAATTAAGAAAGTATTAAATTTTTTAAAAAATATATGTTATATTAACAAATTTAATTAATTTATTACTATAATAAAATTAATTAAATATATTTTATATTAAAAATAAATATTTTTTAAAAAAATCATATAAAATCTCATTTGTCATGCAATTAGGATTGGGGAGACTATTACTCCCTAATTTTTTTTTGGTACAATAAATTTTAGAAAGGGGTTAGACTCACCCTCAATTTAAGGGTAGGATGAACTCTTCTTTTCTCTTAGGTGATACCAATATTAGAAAGGGCGAGTCGTCTATTACCTTTAAGCGTGAATCTAAATATTTAAGAGTTAAGATGTCTCCTTAAGTATCACAATTAAAACTATAATAAAATACTACTTCTTAAAATTTAAATATATTTTAAATAATAATATATCTTATCTCTTTGTCAGTTAAACTCCAAGACTATGGGTTATTATATGGAGACTTACAATACTATTGTTCATGATGTATGTTTGTCATCATTAGCAGTTTTTAGTGTCAAATATAAAATGATTATATAAATGTGGTGGAATAATTAAATAATCTGTTGAGTAATGATATTCGATAAATGGGGATATTATTGAAAACCTGAACACCAAAACAGAGGGCAGATGGCAGGGTGTCAGAGATGCTTTGTGTACCGATTGTTTGGTTCTGTTGATAAGAGTAGGAGTGGTCTTTATCGCACAGAGTGGATATGATATGGCCTACTAATTCATACATATGGGAGTGCTAACCCTTATCCCTCCCTCCACTTTCTATTGGCAAGTTGGCGTGCGTCCCGTGAAAGTAGGTGAGTTTTACAGGTTTAGTTCAACTGACAAAGGGAGTTATAAAACCAATTTAACCATAGGTCTACAATTCGAATGGTATAGTTTGCCATCCAAAAGAGTGCTCACTCATTTTGATTTAGATTAATATAAATCTTAATAAAGTCTTCAATTACTAGACAAACCTAAAATAGCTGCTTATAAAAAAAGTAGGTAAAATTTACGTGAGATTTGCTTATATAGGAGTTTAAAAAATAATTTATAAAAATAAAAAATTTTAGACAATTTTTAAAAAATATTTTTAGATAAGAGTTTATAGAAAAAATAATTTTAAATAAATAAATATTTAGATAATTATTACTAAAAAAATTTATACTCTTATTAAAAATAGAAGAGATGTGAAAAAAGAGAGAAAAAAGATGAGAAAGCGTGGAGAAAAGTGAAAAGAGATGAGAGAGTATAAAAAAAATAAGGATAAAATAATAATTAGTTAGTTATAAATTTTTTTATTATTCCATAAGTTAACTTCAGTAGTTTATTTACAATCTTAATTTTAAATTATATTTTAGTTTAAAAATTATTTTAAATAAATATAATTTTTTATCTTAAAATTTAACTAAAAAAAATCATTTAAAATTTTAATTTAAGGTTTCTTAAATAAATACGGTTGCATTTATATTTTCTTGAATCCAGAGAATTCAACTTTTTGGTAAAGAGTTTAACTCAAATTTAATCCTTTTTAGATCTGCGGCATTTTATAGTCTGCATGAGAATGTTGTTATGAAAAGGAAAAAAAATTAAATGACACTCAGGGCCTATTTTGATAAAATTTTAAAAAATAATTTATAAAAAAATTTAAATAATTTTTATAAAAAGACTTTTAAAGAGTTTATAAAAAAATAATTTTAAATAAATATTTGAATAGTTATTTTTAAGAGTAATTTTATTATTAATAAATTATAAAAAAATATATAATTATTAAATATATGAGAGATGGGAGATAAAAGATAAGATATGAGAGATGATAGAGGGTCGAGAAGAGATATGATAGAGGGTGTAAAAGAGATATAAAAAAGGAGAGAGGGTGTAAAAAAGAAATAAGAGAAGAAAGAGAGTATGTGTAGAAAAGAAAAGAGAGATAGTGTAGAAGAAATATGAGAGATGGTATAAGAAAAAGTAATAACAATATAATAATTAGTTAGTCTATAAATTTTTTTATTATTTTATAAATTACTCTGACTAACTTATATAAAATCTTAATTTTAAATTATAATTTAATTTATTTTTTTAAAAATAAATATATTCATTTGTTTTAAAAAAAATTAAAAATTAAAAATTATTTAAATTTAAATTTAAAATTTAGATTTAGATTTAGATTTAGTGGCAATTCAAACACACAGTCAATCTGCAATTTCTTCAATTAATATGCTCTGCAATGTAAGGCTCTGCAGTTGGTCCTCGTATGGCAAAATTCTGACATTTATTTGACTTTTCACTGCAAAATTTACGGTCTTACAAAAACAGATCCTAACTAATAATTGGTCGTAAATCATTAACAGCTGCATAATTGTCTAGTTGCCTGCAAAAGCTAACAGGCTATGATCATCAAGTTTAGATAACGTGAGGGATGGAGATCAATTTTGTATGAATTTAATTAATATATTTTTCTTATATATGTTTGTATGGCGTGCCTTATTGGTTAAAAGTCTAATAGCCAATAATTTTTAATATAAAAATTAATTAATTAATTTAAATAAAATAAAATAAAATTAATTAATTAATTATAATTAATATAAAAATTAATTGATTGATTTAAATAAATTAAATAGTATATAATATAAATTTATTTATAAAAATTTGATTTAGTCATAATCATAATTTATTTAATTTTATTAATTTAATTAAATTAATTAACTAATTTTTATATTTAAAAATAAATAAAATATAATTAAGTCGGAACTAGGGATATGGTTAAGGTAGGGGAAGGTGGGGACAAAAAAGTAGTTAACAATGAAGAACTTAACCAGAGAGGTATTTGGTGTATTAAATTATGATAATTAAGGTTCTTAGGGTTGGGGGAGATTGGGAGCATTTGTTTATAATTGATTTGCTGTCACCGTCAGTCTTGCTCTCTCTATCACATGGTTCACGAGCCCAAGACAAAAGAGGGGAAATAATAACAATAATAATAAAGAATGGGATCAATTATATACTCTTCGCATCCTAACGGTAATACCTAATTAACGAGTAAGTTGTAGTGTTAAATATAAAATATTAATATAATTTATTTTTTATATTTATTATTTTTAAAAATTAATTTATTTAACTTATAAATTAATATATAATTTAATATTATATAAAAATATTTTACGTATATTAGGATACATTTATTATAATTTAATAATTTATTTAATTTTATTAATCTCTCTAAATTAGGTAAATAACACATGTATTAAGGATTATAGGGGTATATAATAAGCTTATTTATTTTAAGTTTAAATTCATACGCCAAACTAAAATTCCTTCTTTTAGGGATAAACAGATAGCAAGAGCCCTTTTATGTTTCTTCTTTCTATATTTGGGTATATGAAAAGTGCTTCATTTATTTTCTGAATACAATTATCTTTTTATTAATGATAATTATATTTAAAATATTATCAGAAACTAACCTCATATTTGCATAGGAAGAAAATTATAAAGGAAATAATATTATGAGGGAAAACTCCTAAAAAAAGTAATTTTTTTTACCATTTAATTTTTTTTTCATAATATTTTCTTTCCTCTATTTTCCTCTCACTTTTCTCTCCATCTAAACATAGTATAAATGTGAGCACATCTTTCAATAGTTATTTGAACATTAGTTCTCTAAGTTATGAGGTGTTTAGTTAATTTCAGTACATCTGACCATGTTAGTAAAAGTGCTTATGTTATGTGATTGGGGTATGCATGAAGTTTGTTGCCCAATAAGCCCACTCGGGCCTAAGAAAAAATCCTTGCCTAACCTTAAAAATGTTGGATCACGTTAGTATTGAATTATAAAATACAGTTCATTTTTTGTTTAGATTAGGCACCTAGCAAGGAGCTACTAGGTCTATATCAGAATTTGTTTTTGGGCCATTGATATTGAGATGGGTTGTTACACACTGGAATCCACAAACAAATGGGCCTTACACCTATCTTTTCACTTCCTTTTTGTTGGGTTAATATTTAGGGCCCACCTATCATTCGTGAGTTCAACTGATAAAAATGTGAGATATACAACTATTTAGAATATGTTCGATCTCTAGGGAGTACTATTTTGTTGTAGTTCTAGTCATGAAGTTTGGCGAGACATATTAATTTCTGAGTGTCCAAATTTATATATGAGGGTAATAGACAGTTCGCCATGCTTAATATTGGTATCACTTATAAGGAAGAGAGAATTTGTTCTACTATTATATCGTGGGTGAATCTAACTTTTTTTTTTAAAATTTTTTATAGCAAAAAAACGTAACTAGGGACCCTGTGGCATTTGCATTAAAAAGATAGTGTAAATCCTTTTATAAAATATAACAAGTGTTGGGGAAAAACAAAAAACACAGGAAGTAACCAAAACCAAAATAGAAGTAAATATACCAATAAAGATTGAATTTAACGAAAGCTATTACTCTGTTATAATATAGTGAAAAATTCTCATGAGGTGTCTATATTTAATATCTAATAATATTTTGAATATAATTCTAATAGTAGTTTAGGTTAAAAAAAGAAGCAAATGTAAAAATGTTTATGAATGTTGGTTCTTCTTAATACTTTTTTAGGTTAAAGTATATATTTAATTATTTTTATTTATATTAAATTTTATTTTAATCCCCTAAATTTAACGTCGTTAACTTCACTAATAAAAAACGCTAACTTAAATATACTGAGTAAGCAAATATAAATATTGACTCAAAATTTAAATGGCTATACATTAATTTTTAATTTTAAATATATTTAAGAGGAATAGCTACATAGCAATTCTATATTTTTGTATTTGCATAAAGCTAAGTTTAGTTCTAAATTTAAAAATAATTATATTAAAAAATTAAAATTAAAATTTGGAGATGTTGATTCAATGTTTTCCGTTAGTAAATTTGGCAACGTTAAGTTTAAGGAACTAAGGGTATACTTTTTAAATTTAATTTATTAAAATAAAACTTAATACAAATTAAATATAAAATACTGAACATATACTTTTAGTTATTTTTTTATTTTCTTTTTAAACTTTTCGGAAGCTGAATCCAAATCCATTCTATTGATATTACAAATATTCATATCACCTCTAATAAAAATAAAGAAACATATTATTTATTCTTTCGATTTTTAATATAAAAATTAATTGATTAATTTAAATAAATTAAAAAAGTCAAATAACTAATTTAAATAAATTAATAAATATATAATATAAATTTATTTTAAAAGATTTATATTTACACTAATACAAAATAATACTTTTTGCGTCGTTTAACAATGAACTTAAGCTACTGCATAAGGGATGTAGTATGGAGTCGCGAAAGATAGGACTTAAAAGACATATGTTATAAAGCAACTGACACCTTAAGTGATAAATTAGTCAAATAATTTTTATAAAATCAAATAAATATTAATTATTTTTTATATTTTAATATATGATATAATTATGAAGTTGATCTATATTCTAAATATAATATATTTTTTTATATTTATTTTTTAAATTATCATTATTGATACTCCTTTAATAATAATTAAGTAAGAGAGGGAATAATAGAGTTAAAAAAATAATAAGAATATCTTAAAAAAATATTAATTTAAATAGTTTATTTAATTTAATTAAATTAATTAAATTTTATCAGTATGTTTTGAACGTCCCAAAACTTAAATTTTAAATTTAAATTTAGGCAAAACTTAGGTTTTAAAAACTTTTAAAACAAACAGTTATATTTGTTCAAAATAACTTTTAGATCAAACTATGATTTAAAACTAAAATTTCAGATAAGCTGGTCAGAATAACTTATAGAACAATAAAAGAATTTATGTACTAACCAATTACTATATTACCTTTACTTTTTTTATACTCTATCTCCTCTTTCTTCTACATCATTTCTCCTCTCTCCTTTTTTTCTATACCCTCTCTCATATCTTTTTTATACTATCTTTCCTCTCTCATCTCTCCCCTTTCCTATATTTAATAATCATACCATTTTTCGTAATTTACCAATAATAAAAGTATTTTTAAAAATAACTATCTAAACATTTATTTATTTAAAACTAATTTTTTTATAAGTTCTTCTCAAAAAACTATTTTTTAAAAGCTACCCAAAAGTTATTTTTTATTCATAAACTATTTTCTAAAATCTTATCCAAATAGACTCTATATTAAACATCGAGGAGTAGCATGTTTCTAAGTATATTTTCTTAATTAAATATGGAAACTCACGTTATAATAACTTAGATACTAGCACAACTTATGTTCTTACCAAAAAAAAAAACTAGAAATCCAATTTTTTTCTTCCCAAACCCCAACTCACCCATGGCATGACTCATCTACATATCTTTTTGCCATCTATCATCCACATATTACTGTAATTAAATGTAATTTGATGACAGTTGATTTATTGTCATTTCTTATATTCTGTTTAAACTGAACTCACACACTTAATTTTTCATTAATTATATACTGTAACTTTTCTATTTCGTATTGATTTTAGATTTTGTTGTATTCTTGTTTTATGTAAACTTATGCACACTCTCATCACCAAAAAGAAAATTACGTACACTCAATGAATAGAAATAATAGATAAGGCAAAGTGTACTTCTCTTCTCGTCTGTAACTGGCTGCTATTAATTAGTATATGTTGTAAAACTAATAATAATATTATGAGGACAGAAAATATGAAGATAAAAATATGAGATAAGTATCTTCTATTTTTTACTTACAATATAATACAAATGACATGCCTTATTTATAGGCATAGTCTTACATGAGAAGTTGAAAAGGAAGAGTCTAATGATTAATGGAGGAGTAATAAACTAGTGAAAGTTGAAGAGGAAGAGTCTAGTGATTAATGGAGGAGTAATGACCTAGTAAAAATTGTAGAGAAAGATGGATATGGACATACATATTCTAATATTCATAACATCCCCTTGGATGTCCATTATTTAAGAATGTGTCTCATTAAAAAACTTCAACTAGAAAAAATCATGTGGGATAAAAACCTAATAAAAGAAAAAGAGTACACATTTAATTGATACACTCACTGTGCTGCCTCATTAAAAACCTTACTAGGAAAACCTAATAGGATAAAACCTCAGTCAAGGGAAAAAGAGTATAACATGTATCTACTCCCCCTTTTTGCAACGTCAATTGATATCTTTAAATCTGTGAAGTCTGATATCATGTATAAGCTTCTCAAATATTGTTGCTGGAAGCGATTTGGTGAACAAATCTGTTAGATTTTCCTTAGAATGGATTTGCTGGATATTAATCTCACCATTCTTATAAAGATTATGTGTGAAAAAGAATTTTAGAGAAATATATTTTGTCATATCTCCTTTAATATAACATTATTTTAGTTGTGTAATACATGCAGTATTATTTTTATATAGGATTGTTGGGATCATTTTACTAGATGACAATCCACAAGTAGTACGTATATGATGTATTATCAATCTTAACTATACACATTCTCGACTTACTTCATGTATCGCTAGTATTTCTGCATGATTAGATGATGTGGCTGATATGGTTTGTTTCATTGATCGCCATGAAATAACTATACCATTACATCTGAACAAATGGCCTGTTTGTGATCTACCAACATGTAGATCAGATTGAAATCTAGCATCGGCATAGTCGACAAAGTCAGTCTTGTATTCATTCGAAGAAAATAATCCCATATCCATAGTACCCTTCAAACAATGAAGAATGTGCTTAACCCTATTCTAATGTCTTCGTGTTAGTAAAGAACTATATCTTGCTAGTAGTTAACAACAAATGATATATCTGATCGTGTATGACTAGCAAGATACATAAGCGCACAAATTACACTAAGGTAAGGTACTTATGGGCCAAGTAGTTCTTCATCACTTTCTTGATATCTAAAGGGATCTTTTGTAGTCGGCAGAACCTGCAAAAGAGCAACCAATCTGAGTCGCGTCCAAGGACACTGTCCTTAAGAGTTATTCCGCGACAACCAACAAGATGAAGTGGTACTCCCCAGGATTAAACGGATTCTTCCTGTGGAAACAAGGAAACAGAATCTAGCGGAAGGAAATAAACTCAGAGAGAAATGGGAAGAGAGCACGAGCGTTTTTCACATCTATCTGCAACATCCTTGTGCACTGCTTTTATAAGGATGAAGAAGTACAGAAGCATCGGTTGCGTCCGTAAGAGATATCCTTTAGACCGAACCAGTGTGATACTGGTTGGATTGTAAGGTCGCATCTTTTCGGTGCAACGGTTACATTCTCAACAGCCATAATACCAACGTTCATAAAAGAAAATAATGGTTGGTCTTTCAAATTCATTTAGGCTGTAGGAATTTATACACTTTCTGTCTAAGCATATTAAAATATTTCTGGATAAGCCAAAATATTTTTCACAAAAAGTGTCCAATATCACGCTCTATCTTGCGCGCATGGGGGGGGGGGAAATCGCCAGTTTTTAACTGAGTTTCCCATTGATGGCCCATTGTCGTGCGCGCGAGTCCACCTCTCCTCTAGGCCCATTTACTAGCCCACAATTGTAACTTATTATTTATACTCTTGAGCCTTCATTCACTCAAGCAATGTGGGACTTCTAGTTTCTATGACACACCCACTTTTTCACAACAATCCCCCACATGTGTCAAAGAAACTCCACTCTCTGAGTTACACTTGGATATAATCATTGTATCTAGTGGTCCTTTGGACTATGAACCAGACCTAGACTGATAATACTTGGTATACAGAGATGCCAGTGGTCCTATGGACTATGAACCAGCACCTCTTGGGTGTATATCAGAGGTACTAACAATCAGATTATACCCCCACATTTCCACTGTTTACCGAGCGGTTTTGCGCGTTAGACGGCCATGCGCGTGTCCTGGTTTTTAACGAATGCTCTAGAGATTTCGCCATAATCTCATAGGAGCGGCCCACACTCCTCATTCGTATAGGTGATTTCTTTAAGTGTATCTGCACATAATACACCATCCTGTGGGATTTGAAATCATTAAGAGCTTTTGCTCATCCTCCTCTATGCAATCTAGCACTTTCTTGTACACCATAGAAAAAGACCAGTAATAATATTTTGGTGCTAGCAGAACTAACAAACGACTTGTTCTTACCCACTAAACCTTCTTCATGGGATCACCAATCACAAAGGTTGGGTTGCCATCGCTGTCGTTATCAAACTGGCTTTAGTCCTATTCCCCTCGATGTCTCAACAATTTATTTTCTCCCTAGGGGTTTTGTTAACGGATCCGCAAGATTTACTTGTGACTTTACATAATCGATTGAGATCACCCCGTCTTTGAGCAGTTGCTTTATAATATTGTGTCTCAATCGAATGTGCCTATTTTTACCATTGAAGGTTTTATTTTTAGCCGTAGCTATCGCATATTGGTTATCACAGTGTAAAGATATTGATGGTGTGGGCTTATCACCCAATGGAATACTTGCTAAGAAGTTTTTCAACCACTCAGCCTCAGTTCCAGCCAATTCCATAGCAATAAATTCAGAATCCCTTGAGGATTTAGTTAGAATTGTTTGCTTGGATGATTTCCATGTGACTGCACCACCACCAAAAATAAACACATAACCACTAGTGGATTTTGACTCTTCTAAATCCGAGATCCAGTTTGCATCACTGTATCCTTCTAATACAGCGGGATATCCACTATAATGTATACCATAATTCATGGTGCCTCTAAGGTATCTCAATAACCTTATTAGAGCATCCCAATGTTCACTGCTTGGACAGTGAGTATATTTGCTCAATCTACACACAGCATATGCTATGTCAGGTCTGGTATAATTCATCAAATGCAACAGACTTCCAATGATCTGTGCATATTTATATTGAGCCACTGGGTCTTCTAAGTTTTTCTTTAGGTGCACACTTGAATCATAAGGAGAACTCATTGGAGTTTCATCATATTGTTCAAACTTTCTCAGAATTTTCTCAACATAATGTTCTTGAGAAAGTAAGATACCTCTTTCATTCCTTATGATTTGCACACCCAAGATTAACTTTGCTTCACCCAAATCTTTCATATCAAAATTTGAAGCAAGAAAACCCTTTGTTTCAAGTACAATATTCATACTAGTACCAAAAATAAGCATATCATCCACATATAGGCATATAATCACACAATCATTATTTATAACTTTTGTATAAACACATCTTTCTACTTCTATAGTAGATAAACCACCATTTGTTAGAACTTGATCTAACTTTTCATGCCATTGTTTAGGTGCCTGTTTTAAATCATATAAAGATTTAATTAATTTACAAACTTTATTTTCTTGCCCAGGAACAATGCACCCTTCAGGTTGTGCCATATAAATTTCTTCTTCTAAATCACCATTCAAAAATGCAGTCTTAACATCAATTTGGTGAATATAAAGCTTATGAATTGAAGCTAAAGCAATAAGGACTCTTATAGAAGAAATTCTTGTCACTGGAGAAAATGTATCAAAATAATCAATATTTTCCTTTTGAGTATATCCCTTGGCTTTGTATTTTTCTACAGACCCATCAGGAAAATATTTTTTCTTAAGAACCCATTTACATCCAATAGGTTTTGCTCCTGGAGGCAAGTCTACCCAAACCCATGTTTTATTTTTATTTAAAGAATCAATCTCTGATTTAATATCTTCTTTCCAAGAATCTGCATCTGGAGATGAAATAGCTTCATAAAAATCTCTAGGTTCTCCTTCAACTAAATAAGTGAAAAAATCATCTCCAAAAGAAGTTTCTTTCCTTTGCCTTTTACTTTTTCTTAAACTTTCACCCAAAACTTCATTTGAAATTTGTTTAGGAGAGGAATAAGAAACTCTTTCAATTCTTGTTGAAGTATGCTTATCTTTCAAAGGAAAAACTTTTTCAAAGAACTCTGCATCTTTAGTTTCAATAATTGTATTTTCATCCAAAACATCACTTTTCAAAATCAGAAAGCGATAACAGCACTTTGTTGAGCATAACCAATAAACATACAATCAGAAGTTTTAGAACCAATTTTTCTCTTTTTATGATCAGGTAATAAAACTTTTGCAAGATACCCCCACACTCTCAAATATGTCATATTTGGTTTATAACCTTTCCATAATTCATAAGGGGTTCTCTTTGTTTTTTTATGGGGTAATCTATTTTGTAAAAAACATGCAGTTAATATAGCTTCCCCCACAAGTTATCAGGTGCTCCAGAACTTACAAGTAAGGCATTCATCATTTCTTTTAAAGTTCTATTTTTCCTTTCTGCTATTCCATTAGATTCAGGGGAATAAGGAGGAGTTACTTCATGAATTATGCCTTTTTTTTCACAAAAATCATCTAATAACAAATATTCTCCTCCTCTATCTGATCTAATTCTTTTTATCTTTCTACTTAATTGATTTTCTACCTGGGCTTTATATAAAATAAATTTATTATAAGCCTCATCTTTATTTCTCAATAAATACACTTTAGTATATCTAGAGAAATCATCAATAAAAGTAATATAATATCTTTTACCACCTCTAATTTTTGTTTGTTTTAGATCTCCTAAATCTGTGTGGATTAAAGATAATAATTTAGTTTCTCTTTGTGTAGATAAGTGTGTTCTCTTAGTCAACTTAGTTTGTACACAAATCTCACATTTACTTATCATATCATTCTTAATTTCAGGAATTAATTCAAGTTTCTGTAATCTTTCCATGTAAGATTTATTAACATGACCTAATCTAGCATGCCAAATATCAAAAGACTCAATCAAGTAAGCAGAAGAAGATGCATTATTATTCTCATCAACACTCAGTACAAATAGTCCTTGATTACAATAACCCTTCCCAATCAGAACATTGTTCTTAGTCATAATGATCTTATCAGATTCAAATGACACTTTGACCCCAGCTTTTCCCAATATAGCCACAGAAATTAAATTTGCTCTGGCTTCAGGAACATACAGGACATCTTGCAACACTAAGGTCTTCCCTGATGTGAGTTTTATAACCACTTTTCCTTTTCCATGAACTTTTGCAGATTGCGAATCAGCAAGATACACGTGGTCTTCTCCTTCTTCAAAGGAGGAATATAACTCTTTATTTGCACATATGTGCCTGGTAGCCCCAGAGTCTACCACCTATTTGTTCACATCAGATACAAGAAAAACTTGAGAAATCATTGCAATGATAATATCATTATCACTACCATCATCTCCTTCAACCAAATTTATATTTGGTTTAGGAGGATTACCACTTCTCATCTTATCAGCCCTCTTCCTGCATTCAAATGCATGATGTCCTGGTTTATTACAGACAAAACATTTGCCTTTCTTCTTGAATTTGGGGTCAGCATTCTTGGGTTTGTAATCTGACTGTTTTTTCTGGTGTTTCTTATTATTGTGTTTAGAGTCGTACCTCTTGTTGTCCGATTTTGTTTCTACCAAGTTTGCCTTAGCAGTCATCTCTTTCTCCTTTGCTGCTTGAATCGTTCTCCGGTTGGTATCTTCAATGATAATATGAGTGATTAAATCCGTTAACGACAATTGCTTCTGCTTGTGTTTCAATTGTTGCTTGTAGTTGTTCCACTACTCTGGCAACTTTTCAATTAGGATTCCAGCAACAAATTCATCAGGTAGATTGATGTGTTCAGCTTTGAGATCTTCAATCAATTTGTGATATTCATTGATCTGACTCTTGATATCGTTGTTGTCCACCATCTCCCATCTATAATAATTTCCAACTACAAACTTCTATTTTCCATCATTCTCCGCAGTATATTTCATAATCAAGGTGTTCCAGATTTTATTTGCTTCCTTGTAGACACTATAAATATCGAACAGATCATTAGATAAAGTATTGATCAGTGTGTGTCTACATACTTTGTTGGCATATGTCCAAACATCTTTTCGGGCTTGTTCAGCATCTGGAGATGGTTCAGATTCCCTGAGTGCTGTTGCTACTCCATGCATATCAAGAATAGTATACACCCACTCTTGCCAACGTCTGAAGTTCTTGCCATCAAACACCTCTATTTTTGAAGTGTCAGGGAATGGACGAGGTGCAGGGATGGAAACATGAGGAATGGCACTGTTATGTCGGCCACCTGCATTGTTGTTGTTGTCCCCGGTAGGATTTAAAGCACTGGAAGAGTCCATCGTGTAGAATAACTCTTAAGATTGTAGTCGACATAACCTGCAAAAGAGCAACCAATCCGAGTCGCGTCCAAGGACACTGTCCTTAAGAGTTATTCCGCGACAACCGGCAAGATGAAGCGGTACTCCCCAGGATTAAACGGATTCTTCCTGTGGAACAAGGAAACAGAATCTAGCGGAAGGAAATAAACTCAGAGAGAAATGGGAAGAGAGCACGAGCGTTTTTCACATCTATCTGCAACATCCTTGTGCACTGCTTTTATAAGGATGAAGAAGTACAGAAGCATCGGTTGCGTCCGTAAGAGATGTCCTTTGGACCGAACCAGTGTGATACTGGTTGGATTGTAAGGTCGCATCTTTTCGGTGCAACGGTTACATTCTTAACAGCCATAATACCAACGTTCATAAAAGAAAATAACGGTTGGTCTTTCAAATTCATTTAGGCTGTAGGAATTTATACATTTTCTGTCTAGGCATATTAAAATATTTCTGGATAAGCCAAAATATTTTTCACAAAAAGTGCCCAATATCACGCTCTATCTTGCGCGCATGGGGGGGGAAATCGCCAGTTTTTAACTGAGTTTCCCATTGATGGCCCATTGTCGTGCGCGCGAGTCCATCTCTCTTCTAGGCCCATTTACTAGCCCATAATTGTAACTTATTATTTATACTCTTGAGCCTTCATTCACTCAAGCAATGTGGGACTTCTAGTTTCTATGACACACCCACTTTTTCACAACATCTTTATCTTTCTCTAAAGATCTTATAATCATCGGAGTGCATAATGGATGTCATTTATCCAAAATGTTTTAAGATTTTTCTCGTGTAAGTTTCTTGACACTCGAAGATTCAATTTTTCAGATGTTCAATTTGTAGTCCAAGGCTAAATTTTGTTCTTCCCAGGTCCTTCATTTCAAACTCTTTCTTTAAGCAATTCACCACTTTGGAATCTCTTCAGGAGTTTCAATAATATTTATGTCATCGAGATAAATAGCAATTATAGCAAATTCATTTTTAAATCTTGTTATAAAAATGCATGGACAAATCTTATCATTCTTATATCCTTCTTTCAATAGATAGTCATTAAGTCGATCATACCATATGCGCCCTGATTGCTTCAATCCATATAAAGACTTATTTAACTTAATTGAGTGCCGTTCTCGAGAACTTGAATTGTATGCTTTCGGCAACTCAAATCCTTCAGGAAGATTCATATAAATGTCATTGTCAAGTGAGCCATACAAATAGGCTATAACAACATCCATTAAACACAAATCGAGGCCTTCATTTACTGCCAGACTAATTAGATATCGAAAAGTAATTGCATCCACCACTGGTGAGCATGTTTCTATGAAATCAATACCAAGTCTTTGTGTAAATCCTTGAGCAAAAAGTCATGCTTTGTATCTTACTACTTTGCCATTTTTATTTCTTTATGTTACAAAAATCCATTTATATCTAACTGGTTTTACATCTTTAGGTGTAAGAACCACAGGGCCAAAAACTTTTTATTTTTCTAATAATTTTTTCTGCCTCAATTGCGTCTTTCCATTTTGGCCAATCATCTCTTTGTTTGCATTCTCTAATAGACATTGGCTCATGATCCTCATAATCATTTATTACATCAAGCGCTACATTATATGCAAAAAAATTATCAACGTTGACTTTATTTCGATCCTATCGTATTCTATTACCAATATAATTTATTGAGATATCATTATTTTCACATATTTCAGGTACTTGAGTTTCTCTCAGAATTGAGATAATAGTGTTGTCAAAGGACTCTTTTGGAGTTACTAAATTTTGTTGAATATCCTCGACCTGGCCATCTATATTTGTAGCTCTTTTTCTTTTTTGAGGATTTTTATCTTTGAAACCGATGGGTCTGCCACACTTCAAGTATGCTTTTGATCTATTTGTATCAGTGGATTATCCAATAGGGATATCAATTCTGATAGGAGCATTTACAGCTGGAACATGTAACTTGATCACTTTCTTGGAGTCAGTGAATGCGTTTAGCAATTGATTGGCTAGACTTTATAAATGGATTATCTTTTGAACTTCTAGCTCATATTGTTTTGTACGAGGATCAAGATGAGACAATGGTAATTCATTCCAACTAATTTTATTTTCTAGCTGCTTATTTTCTCTACCTAATGTTGAAAAAATTTGATTAGTCAAAATGACAATCAGCAAATTGAGCCGTAAATAAATATCTTGTTATTTGCTCTAAATATTTTATTATAGAAGGAGATTCATATCCAAAATATATTCCCATCCTTCTTTGAGGACCAATTTTAGTGCATTGTGGTGGAGTAATTGGAACATATAACGCACATCCAAAAGTCCTTATATGAGAAATATTCGGTTCCTGACCAAAAATTATTTGTAAATGGGAGACCTTAAAATAACTAGTTGACCTGATACGAATTAACATCGCTGCATGCAAAATTGCATGTCAAGTAGATATTGGGAGATTGGATTTTATAAGTAATGGTCTTACAATCAACTGCAAATGTTTAATTAATGATTATGTAAGTCCATTTTGTGTATGAACATATGGTACAATATGTTCAACATCGATCCCCAAAGACATACAATATTCATTGAAAGCTTGTGAAGTAAATTCACCAGCATTATTTAGACGTATTTTCTTAATGGAATAATTTGGAGAATGCACTCTCAATCTAATTAGTTAAGCAAGTAATCTCACAAACTCCAGGTTATGAGAAGATAATAAGTAAACATGCTACCATCTTGTTGATACATCAATTAGAACCATAAAATATATAAATGGTCAACATGGTGGGTGTATCAGCCCACAAATATCTCCCTGTATACGTTCTAGAAATGTGAGAGACTCACTTTCTATTTTTATCGATGATGGTTTAATAATTAGTTTCCCTTCAGAATATGCATCACATGAGAAAATATGGGATTGTGGAATTGATTGTCTTCTCAACGAATATCCACATGAATTCTCAATTATTTTTCACATCATTATTGTCCCAGGATGGCCTAACCAGTCATGCCAAATATTAAATTTATTCTCATTTACAAACTTCTGGTTTGCAATAGCATGTGTTTCAATTGTACTAATAAATGTGTAGTACATTTCAGATGAAAAAGCACAGAATTTTTTTAGTGTGCATTTTTTACCAAAAATCATATATGTGATAACAAGATATTCCTAATTTTCTCTATTTGTTGTTTCAATATGGTATCTATTTCTGCGGATATCTTTGAAACTCAACAAATTCCTATTAGATTTGGAGGAATAAAATGCACTATCAATGTATAATTGTATTCCTCCAAGTAACATATATTAGCTCTTCCAAATCCCTCAATTATCTTTATACTTTCAGATATGGTCTGGACATTGGCTTTTTGCATCACTAAAGAAGAAAAATATTTTACATTTCTGAATATTGTATGAGTTGTTGCACTATCAATGGACACAAATCTTCTTTATTAATGTCAATGAACCTGTTTTTTTTATTGAGAGAATTATAAACTTTATTACAGCAAAAGGAAAACACACATAATCTTAAAAGTTTAGCTTATTTTTTGGACACTCCTATCACCAATTAAGTGATCAATTCTTCCGTTAGGATCGACAAAGAAATTAGCAATATCTAAATAAGTCACATCCATGTTGCCATAATCAGAATCGCTTTCTTCCCCAGCAAAATTTGTTTATATCTTTGGCTCTTTGCCTTTATTTTTATTTTTTCTTTTGAGCGATTCGTGGTATAATTCAACCAAATATCTTGGTGTAATATTTTTTATGATATTGTTGCTGTAATAGCATATTAGATGCATGAATATGGAGAATATTCTTTCTAACATGTCATTATCAGTAATTTTCTCTCCACATAATTTTAGTTGAGAACTAATTCTAAATAATGCAAAATTATACTCACTGACTGATTTAAAATTTTGCAAACATAAATGCATCTAGTCATAATGAGCTTTTGGAAGAATCACAGTTTTCTGGTGGTCATACATTTTTGTTATGTTATTCCAAAGAACAAGTTAGTCTTTGACAGTTAAACACTCAGTTTTTAGTCCTTCATCCAGGTGGTAGTGGAGAAAGATCATGGCTTTAGATTTATTTTTTTTAGATTCTTGTTTGCCATCCTTGATAGTGTCTCTTAAACCCATGTCATCTAGATGGATTTCTATATCTAGTATCCAGGATAGATAATTTGTTCCAATAATGTCAAGAGCCACAAACTCAAGTTTTGTAAGATTCGACATGATGATAATATCATAAAATGGAACAGAAGTTAAATGGAGATTGAGATTAAGAAAGTTGAGTAATTAGAAAATAATCAAACATAAAACTATAATTCAGCATGGAAGTAATATAGAAACTTACTTTCTGATAATAAACCTTATAATAATGTCAATTTCTAGAGCAGTCGTGCTGATAATGTGTTGTAAAACTAGTAATAAGATTATGAGACGAGAAAAGATGAAGATAAGAAAATGCGATAAGCATCTTCTATTCTTCACTTAATATAATACAAATAACATGCCCTATTTATAGGTATAGTTTTACATAAGAAGTTGAAGAGGAAGAGTCTAGTGATTAATAAAAGAGTAATAAACTAGTGGAAGTTGAAGAGGAAGAGTATAGTGATTAATGGAGGAGTAATAACCTAGTGAAAATTGAAGAGGAAGAGTCTATTAATTAATGGAAGAGTAATGACTTAATGAAAGTTGTAGAGAAAGATGAATATGGATATCCATATTCTAATATTCATAACAGTATAATATAAATTATATTTTGATAATTTTTATAAAAAAATTAGTTTAACATAAATTTATTTAGATGATATATTAAAAGTCTGTTTTAAAATATTTAAATAAAAATAAAAATTACAAGAAAAAAAATACTTAAGTTTTAATCTAAAAACTCGCTTGCACAAAAGTTATTCCAAACGTTATTCTTTTTTTGTATGCTTTTAAAAGTCATTTTTGAAGACCCATAAATGATCTCAAACATAGCCCATACTTCCATCCTCTCATTGTAAATTGCTGCTACTATTTAATTTATATTCGTTAATAATATATTTAATTGCATATAACTTTATAATCTTGAAGAGCTGATGATGATTAGTATGAAGGGAGATCGAATGGTTAGAAGTTTCCCAACGTAAGTACTCTTCGTATTGCCTTGTTGGAATTTTGCCATTGGCTTGGTCTGTACGTACACACATGCACACAACAAATACATTAAACGGTTAATATAATGTTTATTCCTTCATTTTTATTTTATTTTTTTATTTGATCAAGTATATAATCCATTTCCAGGCTTAGAGTGCAAATATTATTTGTCTCTCCAATAGGTGTGTTTCTTATAATTTGGATTTGTATTTTCCTCCTTACATGGTGAAACCACTTACTACATTAACTAACAATTTGTCTTTATTTTAATTTTGGTTCGTATGGTTTACCTTTATTTTGATTCTGGTCTCTCAAAGTTCTTTTCTTGGTCCCTATATTATAATAAAATCATAAACTCTTTTACTCTTTGAGGGACCAAAATCTATAATTTAAAATTATAAGAACTAAAATTAAAATAAGCGCAAACTATAAAGATCAAACATTGTATTAAGCCTACTTCAAAATTTACTTCTACCATCAGGTAAATATTACTCCACTGGTTATTGATATAAGATCTAATCGAAGAGTTAATCTTAATATAAAATATAAGACATATTTCTCATATATATTTACTTTATCCTAAATTACTTCTATTGATATTCTCTCAATAATAATCGAGTAAGACATGGAGGAAATGAATTAAAAAATTATTAAGATATTTTAAAAAAATATGTTATATTAATTAACTTAACTACTCAACTCATTAATCTTATAAAATTAATTAAATATATTTTATATTAAGTATTGAGAGACTATTATAGAGAACTTGTTGGCAAAAGAATATTATTATTGAGAAGTTATTGGAGTGTGTAATTGAAACTGAAATGGTCATTTATTTTTTTTTAAATTATATCTATTGATACTCTTTTAACCATAATTAAATAAGATATGAAGATAATGAATTAAAGAAGATGATTATAATATTAAAAAATATATTATATTAACTGATTTAGTTATTTAACTTTTTTAATCTTATTAAATAAGTTAAATATATTTTATATGAAAAGCGAGAGTATTAAATAAAACTTATTGGCAAAAGAATATTATTATTGAGAAGTTATTAGAGTGTGAAATTGAAACTCAAAGGGCTAGATTGCATTAAAGTTATCCATTGGTTGAGAAATTAGAGGCACTGAACTAAAAGGTGTGCTTCTTCATGCGATGACGTTTTACAGTGCCATGAAACTGAAATTCCCTCTCCATGCACGCCTCCGAACACTTCCTTATTATCATCTTCCTCTTAGGAATCCGATGCCTCTCACTCCCCCCCCCCCCCCCCCAAAAGCCGGGTCTGTTTCATGTTATCTGTCTCTCTCTATGCAAAAACAAAAAACAAACATTAATTCATTATTCTCCAATAATCACACTAACCAGTAGTAAAAAGAAGATACCCAGTAACTAGAAAGATGAATTCTACACTAAACCCTACATTTATTTGAAGTGGTGGACAAGAATCTTCTAGATAGTATTTATCAAGCACTGAAAGAAAGTTGGATAAAAATGCAGTGGTAATTATTGTTCTACAATTAATATATATATATCATTAATGTGTAACTGAATTAAAATATAATAATACAAATAAATGAGTAGGGCCATAGATGCAACATAAGCACCCCGTATAATTCCTACAAGCTCCTCGAGGATCACACAGATTCTCGTCCACTTACAAGCTTCTCTCTATACATATAACTGACACTTCTTCCTTCTCAGTGCGTTTCAAACCCAAAACAGATGTCAGAAAGCTAGAGAGACATCTGAAGCAACAGCGGCGCCTCCGACGGTTTCCTTGTATTTCTCCCGCTCTCTTCTCTTCTCTCTGAGATATCTCTGTTATTTATACCCTTGTGTTGATGTATTTGTAGTTGAATTGTCCTTCAGGTAATCAGCAATGTCTGGGTCCGATTCTAAAGAGAAGCAACAGCCGGAAGTTCTAGAAGCTGATCAGTTCTTAAGTGGGATGGCGAAGCTGAAGATCAAAGAACCAGCAGAGTTGAACGATTTGGACGACGAGCTCTGCAAAACTCCGACGGCACCGGAAAACCAAATACGTGTTGTAAGCTGTCCACCTGCACCCAGAAAGAAAAGACCAGCTCCTTCATCGGCTCCTCATAAGCGGCTCTACACAGTGAGGTACATCATAGTGAGTCAAGAGGAGATAGACGCTTTCTTCCTAGATTGTAAGGAGCCTTCCAGGGGTATCAAGAGGCGCAGAATCAACTAAACATGTTGGAAGTTTCCGTCTTTCTGTTGATTCTGTGTTTAGTTCTGGACTTGGTTTCGCTGTTGTTGTTGTCGGTCGGTCATATGATATGTATTAGTTATTATCCATGTTTGTTGTTTCTTAGGATTTTCGTAGTTCTGTGCTTGGTTGTTTAATTTTTCTTGTGTCATGTCTTCTGTATTTGTCTCAGTAATTAGTTCGCTAGCTATGTAACAGCTCCTATGCCTATGAAGTTGCTGAGTTATATATATATATATATATATATATATATATATATGTGCGTATTCTGGTTTTCTTCGATTTCCTCTTTCCGCAGGAAATTAAAGTTGAAAGGACTTTTTTTCTTCATTCAGAATGACTAGTTTGCATGCATTTCATGAAAGAAGCTAATCTATAATTCCACAGAGAGAGAGAGAGAGAGAAACATGCGCAATACACTGGAGTTCTTCTGGACAAGAAGAATATTCAGTGATCAGTTTCATTTTATCGCGACCTGCCGCTGTACCGAGTCTGTGGTGTGATCAGTGAGAAAATTGTGCAGGTCCCACAAGTCAATGGGTCCCAGAGAATACCTCAGTCTCTCTCTCTCTCATCCCTCAAGGTTAGAATCCATGATAGAGAGTGTGATCAACAACAACATGCCTTATCCCATTAAATGGGGTCGGCTACATAGATCATACGACGCCATTGTGCTCTATCGAAAACTAAATCCTTAGATAGGTTATTGACCAGGAGATCCCGTTCAATGACCTCTTTGAGCGTTCTCTTTGGCCTTCCTCTACCCCTTTTAACCGGTGTCCATACTATTTGATCCACCCTCTTCACCGGCGCATCCCTTGGCCTTCTTTGTACGTGTCCAAACCACCTAAGACGGTTCTCTACCATTTTCTCTTCAATAGGTGCTACTCTAACTCTTTCCCGTATATGTTCATTACGAATCTTATCTTTTCTTGTATGCCCACACATCCATCTCAGCATCCTCATCTCAGCTACCCCAACTTTATACTCTTGCTATCCTTTTAAAACCCAGCATTCACTTTCATAAAGTATTGCTGGAATAGTTTTGTCGTCCTTTCTCAGAAAAGAAACAACATCTAAGCGTTAGCATCAATGGTGGGGGTTCCTTATTTATAGCAAGTGTCGTATAGCAATTGTTCCCTCCAGTTTGATATCTGCAAATGAATAAAATTAAACTAGAATTAATGAGGGGGGTTCCTTATTTATGATTCAGCATTTCAGCATCCATGTTTCTAGTAAATCAAGATCATTTGTCGTATCAGGCGGCTCGCAACCAAATGGTTGATTTAATTTAGTTCCCACGTTCCCACTCGCAACTCCATGCGAGAGTACTACAAACCCCTCGGACATTGCGTTTTGCATCAGAAGACGATTTCTTAGTTCAAAAGCTCGAACAAGGTTCCATTCTTTCAATCAGAATTCTCAAATGCTCTAGTGTTGTGTTCATGTTTAAGTCTAATAAAAAGGTGATTATGAAATCCTTTTATCTATAATTTTTTTAAATTTCGATCAATCGTGATTTCAACTTCTCACTGCTTTTTAGCATAAATGACAAGGGATTGTTTATGCATTTAAAATAATCTAAACGGAGTTTCAGCAATTTTCCTATTTACCCTCCTACTTCCTTATCAATATCATGATAATAATTCTTATTAAAATAAAATATCTAATAATACTTTAGGATCTTTAATATAAAATATAATTAGAAAATTTATCTTGATTTTAAATATAAAATATATTTTTTATATTTATTAATTCTTTTTAAGTTACTTATATTAATATTTTATCAATAATAATAAAATTAGAGAGGGAGAGTTAATTAAAAAAGATGATTAAGGTATTTTAAAAAAATATGATATATTAACTAATTTAATTAATTTATTTAATATAATTAAACTAGTTAAATATATTATATATTAAGAACTAAAATAATAATAATTAATTGTAATTATAAAAATGTTAAATACTTCAGAAAAGTCATATCCTTTTTGTAATTATACATTCATAATTATTTTAATAAACAAAATTCAACATAATTAACATTCTTAAAGTCACTTATGAAAAATTGTTCAAACAAAAATTACAATTAACCCATATCACTTCCAGTGTTACTTTATAAAAAATCACAATCATTTAAAATCGCATTGTCCCCGGCTACTCCAAACAAATACACAAAAAAGTGCTGTTTCCAAATATCAAAACTGGGGATTTCTTTTTCCTTTTTTCTATTATAAAAGAGATGCTGGGTTTCTAATTTCAACAATTGATCGCTTAAATTTCATAAATTAAAAATTGGATAATAAAATCAATTAGTACTTAATTAAACTCAATTAGCCTCAAATTAATATTAAAAAGATCTAAATTAAGAGAAAAAATGTAAAAAAAATAAAATTTGTCAGAGATCAAATATAAGAAGTTTAATATCAAGTAAGATTATATATATTGGCACGCTTTGGGATCCATAAAATCAAAAAATAAAATAGAAATTAAAGAGTGAACATGAAAGAAGATTATATATATATATATATATATATATATTGATTAGGATGATACGAACACCATTAATACGGCGGATTTCTATTAAATTAAAAAAAAAACTTTGTATATTTGACAGACAAAAACTTATTAGGACAAGATTTAACGGGAAATGAAATGTATTTAATGGTGGGCAGCTTTTGTATGAATGGATTTAGAAAAATAATTATACAATGGGTCCATTAATGAATTTCCCATGCAGAACTTACCATTCAGATACTAACCACGTATACGCTCATTTCATTGGCACTTGGACACGTCAACCTTGTAGTTCCCTGAGATACACAGCCCTTTTACCGAGATGCTACTTTAGTTTTCCATGTTTGTACCATGGCTTCATCATGGAAGAGTATCTCAAAAGGCCGTAAATTTATTAGTAGTTTTTAAAATTTTGTCAATCAAATTTTCTTTCCCATTTAATAAGATAAAAATATTTTTTTATGAAAATAAAAATAAAAAAAAATTTAAAAATTTATTTAGTATGATAAAAAAAGGTATAAAATTGATATATATATATTTTATAATTTAGAGTAAGATGATATAAAATATTTTTTATAATTTAAGAAAAGTTTAAGTTATTCATATATTTTATAATTAGGGTAAAATTATTTTAAAAAAAATTATTTTCATTTTTATTATTTTAATCGTCATTTTTTTTATAGAACTAAAATAACTTAAAATATAAAAAATAAAAATAATTTTTATCATATTAAATAAGAAAAATAAAAAATTTTATTTTCAATTCCCACCTATTAAACATGCCATAAGTGTCGGAAGTGGGTGGTAGGGATTTTAGAGAGAGGGAGAAAGAGGCTAACTCAAGACAAAATAGATTTCCTCTCGTTAAAATGGTTGGGATTAATATATTATTTTTTACTTTAAAAGATTCTGAAATTAAAATAAAAATAATTTTTAATTATCATTTCCCTTTTAAAAAATTAATCATTTAGTTTAAAAATTTAAAAACTTCAAATGCCAATCTAAATTACATTGAGGCAATTCAAATCTTGTATCAATTGGGCGTTCAATGATAAGCTTGCACATGCTCTTTTTTTTTTTTGTTCTTTCTACATCTAATATTTTAAACTCATTTTAAAAGAATAATTAGTATATAAAATAAATTAATTTAAAAAGTGTGACTAATACTCTAAAATATTTAAAGATATAATTAACACATTGAACTAGTTTTAGAGATATAATTAGTACTCTAGAATATTTAAATTAATACAATTTTATTCATTCACTAACAAAATTACTAACTTTCTCCTTATACGTGTCACATAAACATTTTATTTCTTCATGTTATTACTTAAAATGCTACATATATAATATTATTTTAATAAATTGTACTAAATAAACCATAAAATTCCTCAATCTTCATATAAATTATATACAATGTTAATTTTAAGGTTTATTCAGTACTCTTATTTAAACAATATCACATATATGACCTTTTAAATAATAATGTGTTGAAATAAAAAACTCACATGGCATAGATCTGATAGAAATTTATATTTTTATAAGTAAAATAATATAATTGTACTAATTTAAATACTTTAGGGTAATGATCACACCTCTAAAATTAATTCAGGACACTAATTGTACCCTTAAATACTTTAAAATGCTGGTCGCATCTTTAAAATTAATTTATTGTGCTAATTATACCCTTAAATACTTTAAAATACTAATCACATCTCAAAAATTAACTCAATATACTAATTATACCTTTAAATATTTTAAAATATTTATTACTCCTCCAAAATTAATTTAAAGTGTTGAATATACCTTAATTTTTTTTTTAATTTCAAACACGTTTCAATCAATGTATACAATCTTTTGATCCGTTGAAGTGAAAGGATGTTTGAGGTGAGACCATACCAAAATACGCCCCCATTAATCCCAAATATTTCACTAATTTAATGCGACTTCGAAAATTCTACTGCATAGTAAATTAATGAAAATACTGCGTACTGAATTAATAAAATATATTCAAATAATTCAAATATTTACTACGTATGGCCTATGAGGAATTGGCCATCAAATGCTTTTTTCTCTGATAATTTAATTAAAGGGTGAGCTTTGTAGAAGTCATATATTTAAATCTTAAAAACAATCTCTTCACTTGTGCATTCATCCATCCCTTCTAAGACGATGCTTGAACTAATTAATTATTTCAAGATTAATTTATGTAATAAGGTGAATATGCTCCTTTCCTCCGAAACTATTTGACGGGTGAAAAGGGCTTATCAATATTAGCGGTCTTGCTAGGCTGCCCAACAAAAGGAAAATTTTTTATAATATAAAGTTCCGCAGGTTCTTTCCTGATGAGGTATATATTATTTGTCAGGCAACATCAACTAACAAACCTGCCACACACACACACACTCTTTAAAAAAGGAAGGCATTCCAAGATAATAATAGTTACGTGGCCCCTGACGATTCAGTTTAACTGATAATACTACAACTCTACAAGCCCAACATCACACTGTATGCATACTCTTCCTTGTTTCAGCAAACACAATGAATATAAACTTGACTAAACCATGCTTTCTGAAGTATTTTTATACTAAACTTTTCTTACGTATTTATCTAAAATCATTTCAAAAAAGCTAATTCAAACACCCTCAAATTGACCAAGATCACGGAATCAGAGGGGCCAAGGGTCTCATCCCTCTTAAACAATATGGTACAGAAGGAAACTTTATAAACATCATATTTTTTTCATTCATTTGAGTCATGGGGGGAAAATGCTATAGTGTGTTCCGTCTGTGCACTCTGCATAAATACAGATATCACGAAATTTGAAAGGAAAAAATTATACCTGGAAAATGTCCAGGATCTACTACCGGTCAGGTTCCTGTATTTTGTTAAAAGTGTGACCATTATTTTCACGTCAAAGTTATAGTATGGAATAAGCACGTATCACCTCCACAACAGGCGCTTGACACATTGGACACTTTCTCCTACTTTGGAACAACTCATTGGCACATTTTGAACATGTGCACATGTGCCCGCATCTGCAAGAAAAGCATAATAGTATTTTAAGTGACAATAATCAGGAATAGACCGGCCGATGTGCCATCAATGTGTCAAAGGGATGCTGGATCATACCTGTACAACAAAGAATCAATATTGCTCTCACAGCAAACACAGCATAGTCCTTTTCTCACACATTCCCATTTAGACTTGTCATCAGGTGAATCATGGTCAACCATATCTGTCATCCATATAATTAATTTTCTCAGTAACCTTCAACCGAAGACCCAGAAAGCCCAAATGAAAAGGCCAGGGAGATCAATATAGAATGTTAAGGGTCAAAAAAAAAAAAAAATTCAAACCTGATGAACCAGCTGAGCGATTTAGGGCTGCAGAAACCTCCTGTCTTATTGAGCGCTGCAACTCAAGCTGCATATCCATACAGGCCTCCAGCATTCTCTGCATATTATTCATTCTTTGCTGTAGCCTAGCCATGTCAATTCTCAAGTCATTGATAATCTCCCACTCCTGACAAAGCCAGAGAATCAAATAACATAAATATAATGTTTGGCCAAAAAAACATAAATATAATGGGATAAAAACTCAAAAGTCCAAGCCATGAACAATTTTCAGCCAAGGAGAAGTAAAAATGTTGTATTAAACATGAAACTTCGGACCAGTGCCCAAGGATCAGTTTTCATAATATTAGAATACATGCACAATTTTTCTGTTACTCACCAAAGAAAATGAATGCCCAATTCCTAGACGCTGATTATTCATGTCAGCTCGTGACCAATTGTCATGACGTGAATGTCGTTCCCAGAGAGGTTGAGGAGGTGTTGGCGATGAGGGTTGGTCAAGTGGACTGTTGATAGTATCCTCCTGACCAACAATCTGACCCCTACGTGGCTGCTCCAGGTCCTGTTCAACTGAGGCAGAAGAAGGGGTTGTTTCTTGCAGCTCCCACTCAACGTGAGCATGACCTTGCCTTTCAACATATGATTGTATCAACTGGTCAAGACTTTCACGAAAACTGCTGCGAAGGAGGTTAGAAACACTTCTCCTACAAAATGAAAGAACACTTGTTCTAGTTTGGGTGTTTTGTTTCATAAACGGACACCATTAGCTATCCTATCATATTTACATACCTATTTAGCAGTTCCCTGAGTTCCACACTGTTCACATTGTCATCATCTGGAAAGTAAAAGCCATGAATTCTACCAACTGGAGCAACTTCATGATCAGAAGGTCCACCCAACCAATTTTCCACAGCCTCCTGAAAGCCACCATCTTCTTGCCAAATTTCAGGGGCTTCGGGTAGATGAGAGTTTTCCCCATCTTCATTGCCCAAAATGTCTTGGGGCCATTCATTGGCTGTACCACTGGGATGATTATCATCCAGGCTTTCCTCTGTTCCATTTCTCAGGTGCCCATCATTTCCTTCATTTTCAATAAGTTCTTCCTGTTGTTGTTCTTCTGCAGCAGAACTATTTTCATTATCTACCATAGTGGCTTCCATAACATCACACTGAGTTGATGAAACATTATCATCATTGCTTATAACACTGGGCTCAAATTCTTCAGGATATGCCTCACTAGAACCCTGCATACTGCAATGGTCAGTAGCTTCATTCTGATAATTTTGTTGCAGAAGTCTATCAGAGGTATCTTCAACTGTCATCCCAGCAACATATAGCCCGGTATCATCTCTTCTTTCCATCCCAACACTGGATGATGATTGACAATCTCTTGACTCATTTTCCAAAAGCTGTGACGACCTTCCTTCTATATAAGCAGTGGAGTCTTGACAATCTAAATTTTCTGTGATAGTTTCTTGTGTAAAATTCTGACCATCTAAGATCCCAGCCCCATTGCTACCTCCCATGGTAGGTTCAGACAGTTCAAAATGTACAATTGAGACCGAATGTAAACTGCTGGAGTCAGCTTGTTCATTTGAATTATTATCAATGCCACTGTTAGATGAGGTATCTGATAGAGTGCAAGTTACTTGACAGCCACCAGAATTGTCCTTCCCAGAGAAAAACCCTTCCCTGTTTGAAAAACAAGTTGACAATTTCGATATGAAGCACAAACAAAACATTACAGACATTACAAATCAGAATAAAGTTTCTCCTTGAATTACTAGCTCAAAGAACTACTTACCTTAGACCTGATACAGTCTGTTTTTGCCTCAGTAAGCCTAATTCACTTTCAGCTATGGAAGTGGACCGGTTAACATCAATTGATCTGTCATTTCTCAAGAACCTGCCCCTGAGCAATGCCTGTAAGAAATTTAACATCCACTCATCAACTGCAAATTGAGATTCATCATTTAAAAATAAAGTTTGTCTTTAAATCCTTTGTAACAGGACTCAGGTTCACCGAGCTTCAAAACTCTTCTTTGGATTGCCTAAACTGCTTCAACTTAAAATGATTTATGTCCCGAGAATATTTTTAATTGCACCATAGATATAAAAACAACTTTCAATTTTCCCTTTGTCTATATAATACATATCTAAACATAAGTTAAAGTTGCTACACTAGCAAAGACATTATTTCACATTTAATTTAACATGATTTTTATTATAAAACCAAGATGATTACCTAAAACAGTTAAAAGATGAATAGAGAAATAAATATCTTTTATCCAGTTCACAAAAACAGAGTTCCAAGCTTGATGCTCATGCTGTGCAGGCAACGAGAAGGAATACCTTGAAAATCATATAAATTAATTAATAATTAGAAAGGGGCAAACCTGAATGCGGTTGCGGTGGGGGAACTGAGATACAGCTCTATGGTCCAATAATTCCTGAACTTCTCTTTGTCTTTCCCCCTGGGCCTTCTTAAGCATATCAAGCAGAACCTGTCTGCCACATAATTTACGAATACCCCTTCGCAAATGCTCAGTCTGACCCTCACTCTGATTAACAACAAATCCATCACGAACTCGTTCTATTTGGGTACCAAATTCAGCTGATTGTTCTTCCCTGTTGTCCCCAGAAGAAATAACTCTCTGCTGGCTACTTGATTGTACCAACTCCCTTATGATTCTCACCCTCTCCTGCTCAGTTTCACCAAGCCATTCTGATCTTGAACTGCTATTACCTTGGGGACTATTTGTGGCTTGATCCCCAGCACCACTCTTCATCCATTCCCTGAAAATTTGCCTCACCCTTTCCCTTTCAACTTGTCCAAGATCAGAAGAATTATCACAAGTAGAATTGTTTAATTCCTCCTGCTCATCAGGAGATTCATGCTGACTCTGTGACTGTGACCATGTTTGACAATCATTCTCGCCCAAAATTGAATCTTCTACGACAAGACTCTCTCCTATCTCATGGCTACCTGGCATACTTGCCTGTGAGAGATCAGCAATGAACTCGTCACTCCTTTGCTGAAGTAATCCATCACCAGGTCTTCCTCGGACTTGACCCACCACATGCTCATCCTCAATCTCTCGCCACATTTGCAAGATTGAAGAAGATCGGGTGCTTCCACTCCCTCCATCTCCTCGCCTCATAGGTGATTGAGAATGGGAATCCCTAAGAAAAGAAGAGTCAAGCACAGACAGATTATGTAGTCCAGCAATAGCCATTTCTAATTTATCCTTTTAGGGAGTAAACAGATCTTTTCAACCCATCAGAGTCCAGTGCACAAAATTGGCATAGTTAGGACGGGAAGAATCAAATGAGTCCTTCTAGAAACTGGTCGCTTCATATCTGCAAGGATTTGACTCCATTGCATTTGCTATTAGAATCCCAGTCCTAGTTATCACCCTTATCAATCTCAGCCCCATCATCAAGAAAGGAATTACGAAGATTGGACTATCAAATGGAAGGAGTTACAGCTACCTAAACCGCAGCCTGTAAAAGAAAGAAAGAGTAAATTACATCAATTTTTTTTAATTAAAAAAGAGATAAATTTGAAATAATGAAGTGACTTAAAAGAAGTCACGAATTTCTATACCATAACAGAAACTCGCCAAATAGTAAGACTGAAATCAACAAACTCAACAAACGGCAGACTATGTTATTCGATCCGTAGCGCTGTCTAAGAATTTCCCATGAAATCAGGCCTCAGATTCTTAATTTGGCTAAACTTATACTCGATAAGATCAGGTGAACTGAACAAAATATAGATATTTGACCCTCTGCACTGAAGGAGCTGGAGTTGCTTAGTTCGTCTCCAGAACAATGAATTTGAAAACTCGTTTCTCACCATTTTTCTCACCTTTCTCAAAATCCCGCCAGAGAAAGGGAAATAAAAACCACGCAGAATCCAAATTAGGATACTGACTGCTCAATTTTCCAATAGAAAAATGGCAATGGAAAACATATCAGAATCCACAATCAGCCATAGGACTCGAAACAGAGGACTTAAGCATCCGATTTCATAAACATTGAAGAACAAAAACGTACCAGTGAAGTTCTGATTTTGATTTCAAGGTAAAGGAAACGAAACCCTAGCTCTGAAGAAATTCTCAGAGAGAGAGAATGACAACGTAAATGGAAGCATGAGAGGAAGAGAAGGAAAGGAGGGAGAGCGCCGAATTACAAATAAAATAAATAAATAGGGACATGTCATTTGGTATCTGACTTTTCATACAAACTGCCGTAACACTAACGTCTAAATTTTCTCGCTTCGGCTATCATTCAACGACACGTGGCGGTTATCCTCTCTCTGCTTTTACTTAATATTGGATACTAATGACGAAATTTCCTAGTCTTCAATTCAACGGGAAGTTTGCGATTAGTCATGAGCATTCAACGCAGTCGTATATTCGGAGTCAATTTTCCCCCCACACTAAACAGTACCGTTGAAATTGGATCCCCACCTGCAAAAATGTATAGTTTCTTAGATTTTTAAAACGTTATGTTAATGTTTATTTTTGTCGTACTAATATGGTAAACAAAAGAAAATTTTTATGTATTTTTTTACTTTTTATTTATTATTATATTAACTTTATTTTTATGAATAGGCCTAAAGTTAAAAAATTATTAAATTTTATAGTAGAAGTGATAGAATCATGGGAGTATTTTACTTAAAATATAAGATTTAAATAGATAATTTGTATTAGTTCTAACTATAATACATGTTTCATATATTTATTAATTTTTTTTAAATTATCCTTTTTGATACTCTCTCGACAGTAATTAAATAAGAAATGGAGGAATAGAGTTAAGAAAGATAATTATAGTATTTAAAAAAATATGTAATATTAATTAATTTATTTAATTTAATTTAATTAATTAAATATATTTTTATATTAAATACTGAAGTAGTAATTGGTTTAGGAGTAGAAATGAGATGTAAACTGTCATAAGTAACTTTTTTCCATGATTTGTAAAACAGGAATAAAGATGTCGTCAATGATGATGAAGAGAGGAAAAAATCATGGTTTTGGAGATTAGAGTGGTTATTAAATGGCTGTAATCACGGGATCAATATTCTTTAGATAATCTCATCCGATGATGCAACAGCAACTTGGCCTCTTTTTTTTTTTTTTTATTGACAAGAATGAAGAATGAACATAAGAATAACCAAAAGGGAGGCAACTAATTAATCATCGTTGAGCACTTGAGAACCTGTAAAATTGGTGTCTTGATCAGCCTCTTAAATACTTTTAAAGTGGGTGTGACCTGTGACTAATTTAAGTAAACCTACATATAGGAAAGTATAATCATCATGAAGTTCCTAAAAGCTTGCCTCCTCCACATGCTCACTTTTCTGTACTCATATAGATAACTCGCTTTAGCTATTCATTTGTTTTGTTACGTTGCATTTTAGCTCCTCAAATCTATGGATAAACAGTGTGGATTTCGATTCATGAGCTCCCATTTTAAAAGGGGGGGAAAACAAAGAAAACTTGTATAAAGATACCCATACCCATGAATATGTCTTCCTAAAGCTACTCAAACCTAATCATCAGCTTGCTTTATTTTAACCAACATATTTAACTTTATGACTTTATTATCTTGTGATGAATTTCAGTGTTCTTGGAGCAAAAGCAATCCCCCAAATTCAAATCCTGTTTGGCTCAATTTCTGTATCCCCCATTACCAAACTTCTCGCCCCTGATATATACTCCTCTTTTGCCTTTTTCTTCTCTCTCTTTTTAAATCATATCCTCCCTTCTAGTTCGGCTGTGTTCATAGAGTGCAGAAAGAGAAAAGGAAGGAACTTTAAATTCTATCATGGTCGTGTTTCTTGGCCAAGAATGAAAAGCTCAACGAACGAGTTGGGACAACTCAAGCGCAACTAATTGTGTTCACAGGCTCATTAATTTCCTTAATATTCCACTGACGTGGTTGATGATGTTAATTGAAGGGTGGAGTTATCAACATTGATGAATATAAATTAAAAGTTGACAGACACCATCCTTGTACGTACACTCGGATCCAGAAGTTCCAAGTGATGAGGGGTCTTCTGAAGCTACCGTACAAAGGGCAGGTGATGATACAATAATATAAGTGCAGAGTAATAACGGTCCCATGTCTTCTTCTAATCTGTTTGCCATTTATTGTCTTCTGTGTGAGGCATTTCTTCGAACATCTTGCATGCACATCCCGAAAGTTGCGGAACTAGTCCCGTTCTTCTGTCTCTCTCTCTCTCCTCTTTAAACAAATCGCCATTATATTACTCGTTTAAATATTCCGTGGCTATTTTTTTAGTTCTGAAACACTACCATTGCGGATCAGTTCGTGGAGATTAATGAGTATACCAAGAAAAAGTAACGGATTGGTGACCGTAGGGGAATAACAAATGGTTGCGCCAAAAGGCTAGTAATGGAGAAATAAATGAGGAAAAGGAGAGAGATGAGATGGTGTTAAATGCGCTAGGTATTGCCTTTCAATTCATCTATGATAAGCTGTTTTCTCTGAATTCAGCTGTCCTCCATCGCAATTTTCCGCAATCTCGTGTTTCACATATGCAATTTGGGAAACTTCTACTTTACAGTAATTTTGTTTGGTACAAAATTTGTGGGAAGAAATTAGATTTACCCATAATCTAATAATAGGGCGAAATCTTCTTTATTCCTAGACGATACTAATATTGAGCAGGACGAGCTATTAATTACTCTCAGATATAAATTTAAGAGTTAAAATATCTCTTCAAACACAATGAGTATAACCACAATAAATTGATATTCCTTATGAATTGAATATATTTTAAATGATTGTATATCTCAATTATTTGCCAGTTAAATCCACAGATAATAACTAATTTTATATCCACACATCTCACCCATACTATAAGGTCTAGGCCTCTTAGAATTATAAGTTAGAATTATAATTTTATAAGTTAATTCATTATCAATTCCATAAATTTTTGTTTAATATATTTATTGCTTTGCATAAATATATTGGTCCATATATAAGCAAATTGGATATAACCTAATAGATCTAGATTTGATTTAACAATTTCAGCCAAAGAAGAAAGGGTCTGATTTTACAATAAGTCGACTAATGAAACAGTGCTTTTATTCTTTGAGAGTATCGAATTACACACGTTTTGCACATGGTATGACCCCCCGTGTTACGTTGTGGTCCATATGGACCATAGCCAACTATCAATTGCCACTTTCTAAGGTTATTTTCCAATTTTGTCCATTTTTATCCTTTTTTTGTTCTTTTGCTAAGTGTAGTCATATGTATCCTTATATTAAAAATAATCATATCCAATATATTATTAGATATTAAATATAATGATTTAAATATTGATTCATGAAAGACTAGTTTTTCTACTATATCCAACACATATTAATTGCCCTTTCTAACCCTTTATAACAATAAAACCATAATTAATAATTTCGCTGGACTGATTTTGTTGATATATACAATAGTAAGTGCAACCAGTGTTCTTTGCAACTTGATCATGCGTGGGGTTGTTGTATTTAAAATGCGCCAACCACGCATGACCTTATAATAATATATATATATATATGCATTACTCTATTATTATATATAAATAACATATATCTCGTTTTCGCATACTAAATAATATATTAAATTAATAATATTTTTTTATATTTATCCTCATAAAAAAAGGCATTGGAAAAAAAAGTTATTATACTTACTCTTTTAATTCTATTTATAGGGTAGAGAGATAATTTTTTTATATAAATATATAATTTTATTCTTTATTTATTTATGTTAACAATATTTTTATTGAGTATAATGCATATTAAATATGGATAAAATTTTAAAATTATTGAATTTTATAGTATAATTAATAGAGTTTAAAATTTTCTTTAACCTGTGTGAAATATACTGCAAATGACTTATAAATAAAATAAGAAGAATATCTCATAAGTTTCTTGTGTTCAATAGGAGGAGTAAAATTGAAAGAATGTTATCAATTATTTGATGAATAATTTTTTTTTAAAAAAATAACTTTCATATAGGAACAAAGTGGTATATATATATAATATTGGAGAGATATAAGAAAAGAATGCTCGAGGAGGCACAAGATACGAGTTTTGGCTGTGCAATTGGAGTGGAATTTCATGTCTCAAAGGTGGTGAGAGTTGTGAACGAGAAGCGATATATATTTTTTAATTTTACAGTTGCCTAACCAAAAAAAAGAAAAAAAGAAACAGTAATTGTAAGACGAAACAGTATTGTCAATATGGTTGGGAACAATCGAGAGGGAGGAATAAACATTATAAGGAGATGCCAAAGCGTCATTTTCATCTGCTTGAATATTAGTTTTGCTTTTCTTGCCAACGATCGATGGATGCTTCTTCCTTCTCGTCATTACTTGAAAGCTTGGTATTATCTAAAGGGATTTAGGTGCCACGCACTTCATGCCAACTACCTACTACACTACACCAATGCACTTCCCACAAGCCACCTTCTAAATTAAATGTCATTATTAAATATTTGTTTTCTTCACATTTTTTTTTTACTTTTGGCACCCTTCTGATTTAGATTTCGACAAGACATCATATGCGCATCACATCACAACAATAAATGGATTTTTTAATATAAAATTTTTTAAAAAATAGTTAAACTCACCTATAATCTAACGATCGGGCGAAATTTCCCCTTTTTTCAGGCGATACCCGTATCGGTTTATTACCCTTAAATATAAACCTAAACATTTAGGAGTTAGGATGCCTTTCTAAATATTGCGACTAGAATCACAATAAAGTAACACTTTCCAGAGATCAAATACACTCTAAATAATTATATATCTCACTCATTTATTAATTGAATTCATCTACCCGGATACAATAAATAGACTTCATCTACAACTATTTGAAGCATTTTCATTTTCATTAAAAAGCCCAAAACACGTACGTAAGAAGGCTTGCATCTGCACATTTGAGTTCATCAAACCTCATTCAACAATTGGCCCAAACCACGAATGAAAAACCAAATCCCCGTCAACTATACAAATTGAATATGAACATAAAACAATGAGTTATCGTCTAATTTTGTCCTTAAAATAGGTAGGAGCAATGTTTACACTGAAACATTTTATGAGTTAAAAAAAGAAGTAAAATCATTATAACTGTTAAAAAACTAATGTTAAGCGTTTGTATTCTTAATAGCAAGGGCAATATTACTTTAATTTTAGTATTTCTAAAATGACATTAAATTTAAAATACTTCTAGAGTAATATTACTCATAAGTGATAATTTTCAAGTAAAATTAGACATTAAACCTGAAACAATTCACAAGATCAACTCTAATACAACAGGACAATGGTGAGAGTCATCAGAGAGGCTAAACAGCATATAAATACAGAAATATCCAAACCAAAAGAGACGAACTTGCTCATTGGGCAAGTTGCTTGCTTAGAGTTCTACGCCGCAGAGGGTTCTCTCGAAATTCTTGGACCCAGAAAAGTGAACCAACACAGGTGAACAAGAAATTTTCATGGTACGATCCTTTGACTTCCACAACCCTACCTTGAACCGAATCCTTGCCTTGATCCACAGGTCAAGTTCAATATCCCCTGAACGTTTCTCCAACTTAAGGTCTTTAGGCAAAGACCCATACAAGGCCACAGTTTTAGCAGTTAGTCTCACTCGCAGGTTCGTCACATTCTGGTGACGTTGAAAGAATGGTTGAACTGCATTTGTGGCCAGTGTCTGATCCTCGTACACAACAGACATCTCCATAGTATCATAGTAAATCGAAACCCTGGAATTGGGATTATAAGCTCTTATGTTAAGATCGAAGTTGGCGTAGAGATGATTAGCATCTGTTAAGTTGAAATTATGAATTGAAGAATCTTCCACACTGAACTCAAAACGTTTGGGCTTCACAACCAACCAACTTATCAGCACTACTATTCCTGCAAGCACTATGAGTGCCAATATGGCTATGGCCATATAACGAAGAAGGCTTGATCTTCTTGTTCTGGCTGCTGCTTCTTGGCCCTGTGATTGTGGAAGGGCCATTTCAAAAGGCTGCTTCTGATTCTGGGGATTAGAATACAGTAGGGGAAGGAATGTTTGGAGGAGGAAGAAGCGAGATGTAAATATATTGGGGTGAATCAATGAAGGACAACATCTGAGATTCTTGGGGCCATACCTTAACCAATTTTTTAATAGAACACTTCTTCTCTTTTAGAATTTCGTGGATGAAACTCAAGACATCTTGGAATTCATCAGGTCATAGGATTGTTCTTTCCTTCTATGTTACGAGCCTAACAGCTGTTGTCGGCAATAAAGTGAAAAGCAGTGTTCAGGGCAGGCTAGCTTATTATGGTAGTGTGAGACTTTAGTATTTTAACTTTATGGATTGCACGAATATATTGGCTCAATCTTTGGAATTTGATAGAAGGAAAGATGGATAAGCCGAATTCCAACGTGGGTTTGGAATAACAACGTATTATTTTGGTTATTGTGTTATGCATGGGTTAGTTTAGTTAGCTTTGCCTCCAAGGTATTCCAGGAACCTCTTCGTAAGCTGATGCATTACTTGCATGCAGAACTTGTGAAGAATGGAACAGAATGCGGACAAAAATCTCAGAATTGAAGGGTTTTTTTTTCTTTCCATTTTACGAATAAACACAAAATGGATATGTGAATGAAGTTCCAAAAGCTTTTGTCCATGTGCAGGATGATTCTTTTCTTTGCATCCAAGCTATTCCATTTCCAAGTTTTCAATCTTTAATTGGTGTCATTTTCATTAAACGTATGCGGAAGAATAGCTTCCCCAAAAGGAACGGGCCAAGTTCATCAAGTTGAAGATTTTGCTAGAAGTGGCCCAGAACTTAATCAAGCCACACGCCCTTTATTTAAATCCCACATATATGCAACTAGGAGTTCAAAGTCTTAAAAAAACGTCAGAAAATCATATTCCTCTAATATTTAATATACACTTTATTTAATTATATTAAGAAAATTAATTAAATTAATAAATATAATATATATTTTTAAATTATGTTTTTTAATTCTCTATCTCCCATCTTTATTTAAGAAAAAGTTGATAAGTATAAGAAATAAATTTTATATTTAGAATTAAGATTAATTTTTTAATTAAATTTTATAATGATGATTTAAAGAGTATTTAAACACGAAATGAAACGATTAAGAGAGAGAGCATGTGGGTTGAGGGAAAGGATTGATAATAATAATAATAATAATAATAAAGAAGGAGAAAAAGGCGATAAAAAGAAAAACGGGGGAAGTGAAAGGAAAGTGACACAGGCTGTGGAGCAGAGAAGGTGGTCCCCGCATATCCTGTGGAAGATACCGTTTCTTGTGTTCACAAACTTTCCTGAGAAAGAAACCCACTCTTGCCCTTCTCTCTCTCCCCCTTATAAACCCTTCATCCCCTTTCAACAGTCTCACTTCCTTCTTCATGGTAACTTGAATCTTCTTTCAATTACTCTGCCTCCCACCACCTATCTATCTGTCTGGTGGGAGCTCTCTCTCTCTCTCTTGTCTGTGTTTCAGAGAGACAATAATGGAGATGCCTCTCTCTCTCATCTCCTTCGTTTTCTCTCACAGGGCAACTTCAGTATCCTTTGGCATTTTACTTGAACCCTCTATTCCTTCGCGGGTTCTCTCTTTTCATCCACTATGGCTTTCTTCGCTCTATCTACTTCTGCATGCAGTTGCATACTTAGCTATGATGGTATCAACACCACTATGGAATGATCTTGTTCTCTGTTTTTGTAATTTTCCTGTTTAGATTCCATTTTCTATCGCCATCTATATTACTCCAAATAATTAACATGCATTTTAATTTTATCCGGATGCCATTGTACTTGTGCTGGTACTGATACAAATACACCACTTTACCTTGTTTGCCAATCCACGGCAGATATATATTATATTCACAGAAGAATATTTGTTGGATGCGTTTTGGCTTGTGGGCTAGCATATATCTTCTCTGCTTTCTAGTGGTTAATAAGTGGGTTTTAAATAGTGGAACAATCTTGTGAATGAAACATTGCAAAAATGCTTTCTGCGGATTCAATATATTCAAACCAAATCAGATATATCCTGGTGAATTAAGCTTCTGGCTTCTTCCATCATAGATAGAACAAAAACACCATAGTCCTCCTCAGGTCCATTTCAGCTTTTAACCACTCTGGTTTTGGCACTAAATCTTGCCCCTCTTGCTGACCCTATATTGCATTTCAAGCTCAACTTTTTGGCAGGCAAATCTTGTACTACAGACATATATTCCTGTTTTAAAATATAATAATACTTCCTCTGGCCTCCTAAATATAAAACATAGCTTGATTAATTGAAATTGATTAAAAAAATTAAAAAAATTAATTAATTATAATAAATGTGATATAAAGTCTATTTAGATAAAACTAAAACTTAAGGTTTGGACAAAATTTAGATTTTAAAAAATTTTAAAAATAAACAATTATATTTGTTCAAACAGATTTTTAAATTAAACTATAGTTTAAAATTAAGGTTTCAGATAAGTTGGTTAGAGTAACTTATAGAATAGTAAAAGAGTTTATGAATTAACCAATTACTATATTATCTCTACTTTTTCTTACACTATGTGCGTGTTTGGAAGGCATCCAAACCTTGGTTTAAAACCAAGGTTTGGCTCAAAACCTAGGTTTGGAGAAATTTTAAAACAAACAGTCATATTTGTTCAAACGGGCTTTTGGACTAAACTATGGTTTAAAACTAAAGTTTCAGATAAGCTGGTCAGAGTAGCTTCTGAAACAGTAAACCACGTTTGAACTAACCAATTACTATATTACCCCTACTTTTTCTTACACCCTCTCTCCTACTTTTTCTTACACCCTCTCTCCTCTCTCCTCTTATCTCTTATCTCTCCTCATTTAATACTCATACCCTTTTTTGTAATTTACCACTCACAAAACCCCTTCTACAAATAACTATCCAAACACTCATTTATTCAAAACCACTTTTTTTTCATAATCTCTTCTTCAAAAGCCCTTTTCTATAAGCTGTTCAAAAGCCCTTTTTTTTCATAAGCCCGTTTTTAAAATCCTATCCAAACGGGCCCTATCTCTCATACTTTTTCTTATATCCCATCTCTTTTTTTCTTACACCCTCTCTCATCTCTTATCTCTCCTCATTTAATATTTATATTTTTTTCGTAATTTACTAATAATAAAAGTACTTTTAGAAATAACTATTCAAATACTCATTTCTTTAAAACTATTTTTTTTTCATAAATTTTTCTCCAAAAGCCATTTCTTATAAGATGCCCAAAAACTATTTTTTTTCATAAGTCCGTTTCCAAAATCTTATCTAAACTGGCCCATAATCTTCTCAAAGTCTTATATATAATTTAATATTATATATTAGTTTATAATTTAGGTAAATTAATATAAAAAAATAATAAACATTATATATAAAATATATTAAAATTTTATATTTAAGATAAAATAAAACTCTCTAATTTAGACTGGAGGTAGTACCATAAACAATCAACAACAATATAAACTAGAATGGGAAGTAATCTGCTAACTGGGGACGATCTTGAATTTTTTCTTGTCTAGAGATAACAAAAGTTTGCAAAGGAATTAGATCTTGCTCTCTCACTATTAAGACTAGCTCTTATGTCTCACTCTTGAATAATTGAATGTGCATGTCTTGTCTGATACGAAGTTCCACGCCTGTTAAGTTAACCATGTGACTTCAGATATGAAAATATTCCACCTACTTCTTCATTTTAATTTCTTTCACCCTCAGATTTATCAAGAGGCAACAAGCGATTGAAGGAAATTTGTGTTAGAATTAGTGTCATGGTGTAGAGTTTAGATTGAAAAGGATTGTGTTGTAAGAAAATATAAATATTGTGTGTCAAAGAAACAAAGTACTGCATTGTTTGGGAGAGTAAAAGCTCAAGTCCATATATAACATGTTATGTTGAGCTAATAAATAGTTTTAGAAGAGTAGTTGGGTCTCACACAGGACAACGGCCACTATAGAGAATTCAATTGAAATTTAGCGATTTTTCCTTATGCACAAATCTGAACATTGAGCCTTTGATTGTTACATATATTCGATGTATCTTTTCTGGTTTCGTAGCATCATCTGACAGCTTATTCGAATTCTTAAACGGGCACCTTTTAAGGCATGCCTTGTGCCCATTTGTGTTTATAAAAAGGGTGCTCAACAATTTCCAAGTTCTCGAGCATTCCTTCTTCCTCTATTATGCCTTGTTGAGTTCTGGTATCTTCCCCTATTATATTCACCTTACAATCATAGGAGGAGTCTGTTTAAGCCACTTTCTTCTTTACCGGTGGTTGCAAAAGAAATTTTGAAGATAATATCGTTAGATGTGACTCGGATCATTAACATATTGTTATGTCAAAATTGAAATAATTAACGGGCTAGCTAATTCAGCATTTAGTCAGTTGAAATGGACAAGAAAGACAAAAAGCACTGTTCTAGACAACGATACTATGGATGTGAGGAGAATCTATACCAGCAAAGGACTGGGAAACTTTAGGCCCTCTTCAACCCAGCAATGATTGAACAGTTGAAGTAACATAGGCAAGGGTCAACATAATGAGTGCTATGTTTGGTGAAAATAATTGATGTTGTGGAACGAAGTCTTCAAATACAAATATCTGTGCGTTGTTTTCCCTATTTTTTCTCTCCACAATATTACCAAACATAGCCTAGGATATCTATCCACACAGCACAAGCTAAAAAGCTACAAGTTTTATGATTGATTAAGGTGCTCCGGCATCAAATTTTCTCTCTCTCTTGGGAAAGGTGCCTAAACCTTCTCATTGCCCACTGCGGCTGGTTTCCGATAACGAGCTTCCCCTCCGCTACCCACTGCAATGGAGGCTAAAAGAGGGTCCTCAACATCACGACAAGTGAGGTAGGGAGTGTTCAAGTTTTCATAATGGAGCAACATGTTGATGTCGATCTGGTTGAAAAAACTTGAACGCATGCCGCTTGCTGAGGAGAATCGCCCCACCAAAAAGGTGAAGATACAAGATAAGGAAGACACACCACTAACCATGGAGATAGAGATTTAGCAAGTCTGTCACGTCATTGAACAAGACCGAACTAGTGTGCAGAAGTAACTCTTTCAAGAGGAAGAACTAGAAGCAATGGACGAACACGAAACCATTGCCGTGCCCAAACCGCCCTCGCCGTCGTTCAAAGAAGAGCTTCTGAATGGTAACTCTGGTACAGAAGGACCTCCGAAAAACCCCAAGGAGGAGCTGTTACTTGAAGGCATCATACCCACCATCAACTTCTCGCAACGAGTTAGACATCATGACTGAATGCAAGTGATATGCAGTAGTTGTCAAGATACTTGGCCATTACATTAGACAAGACACATTGCATGCCAAGATCATGAAAATGTGGAACCCTAGTGGGGGGAATATTGAAGCTGACTATCATAAGGCTTTGCTGGGAGGACCTTCTGTTGTCTAAGGCCATTACCTAACGGTTTCATCCTTGGGAGCTGACCTTTTCACCTCTAAACGTGGAGATCAAACAAATGTATGGACGGGTTCGACTTCCGGGCTTGCCCTATCGCTATTACTACAAAAGTATGCTGAGAGCTATAGATGAAGCGATTGGAGAGGTCCTCAGGATTGACGACAACACCGAAGGGGTTGAGAAAGCTAGGTTCGCTAGATTGGCCGTCAAGATTGACTTGTCCAACCCACTTGTATCGATGATTGAGTTAGACGGTATTACACAATTTGTGGAATATGAGGGTTTGCCTACCCTATGGGCCTGTTTGGAACGGCATAAAACTATAGTTTTACAAGTTTTTTTAATAAAATTTAAATTTAAAAATAAAATAAAATAATTATATTTATTTAACTAAATTTTTAGATTAAATAATAATTTAAAATTAAAATTTTAGATAAACTGATGAGAGTAACTTATGGAATAGTAAAAGAGTTTATAAACTAATTATTATATTACTTATATTTTTTTATATTCTCTCTCGTACTTTTCTACACCATATCCCTTTTCCTATTTTTTTTACATTTATTTTTTTTTCTTACACCATCTCTCATCTTTTATCTCTCCTTAATACTTATATTTTCTTTTATAATTTATTAATAATAAAAATATTTTTAAAAATAATTATCTAACTACTTATTTATTTAAAATTATTTTTTAAAGTTTTTTTAATTTTTGTTTTAAGTTATCTAAATTTTTTTATATAAGTTGGTTTTTAAAATCGTATCGCAATACACATTTTATCACTGTAGCATATATGACTACCTTCAGCAAAGAGAACCGACCACACCTTCCACCGACCTATTGAATCTAGGTCGGGATAATGCCAGCTCTGTGTCAAGACGCGAGAGGAACAACTTTTTGGCTCTTGGATGAAGGCACCGTCTCGACCCTGGCTTGTTAGCAGGAACATCAGAAAGAAGGTAGGTGACAGTTTCCAAAATGATGGAGGAGGAAATAGCTTCGGAGTACTAGACTGAAAGACATGAAGAAGGAAATAAGGGGTCAGCAATTAATGAAGACAAAAACATGCCTGTCCCATCTAAAGCGGCAAAAAGTCAGGTGAAAAAGGCATGGGTTCAGAGCGACAAGAAGGACTCACAGCCACATATTGCCCCCCCTATAGCCCCTAATGAAACACTCACCTGCATATAGGGAGGCGCAGCTCCCAACATCCCTTGATGCTGACAAAAACACGGTTGTGGCTATGGTGGAACCAAGACAGGCTTTTGAGCCCATTAAGCATCAAGCCCAGAATCACAATGGACATGCTACACCAATAGTCTTAGCAACTAATCGGCAAGTCAAAGAGAACCTCTCCCCTAACCCAACGAGTAAGAGCTAATCTATGTATGGTTTCAAGATACAATCGAAACTCAAGGTAAAAAACCTCAAGCCCAAATTCAGAGACGTCATTGAGACACCGTCTGAATAGCTCACCAAGGCCTTAGCTGAGAAACTAGGGGCATCTATAGTGCCTGATGATGATATTGTCTTTGATGAAGTGACTGAAGTAGGATTCGAAGCGGATGAGATGTCTGACTTCTCCGAGATGGAGCACTAATCACCATTTTAATGGATATCTCGTTCTTTGCGGGGATCTGCCAAGTAGCAGCATCCAATAGGTTTGGTAGAACCTTATGATCCTCCTTCATGGATATAGACTTGACATTGTCACCCCTCGTGGAGCCACGTATCTTAGGGTAAAAGTCAGACCAAGTAATTCGTTTGACTGGATATATCCTAATTCACACAGGATAGAACCTCAAGGATTCTCAGGTGGGATTTGGATACTACAGAAAGATTCAGTTAAGGTGTAAGTTCTTGTCAACCATAAACAATTTATTCACACCGGGTTCAGCGAGACAAATGGGAATTGCAGTTGCCTTTACACAGCCATCTACGGTAACCCTAATCGCGCTCTACGAGAACGACTGTGGAAAGACCTTCTTCGCTTGCCAACAAATATCTTGGATCCCTGGCTGCTAGCTGGAGATTTCAATGCAACACTCGCCACAGATGATCGCAAAGTGGGAGCTATGAGGGATCAAGGTGGATGCAATGCTTTCAATGACTTTATACGAGTAAATCCGGGTCGAAGTATACTTGGCAAAGGGGGTTTGTTTGTTCAACTAGATAGGGCCTTATTCACTAATATTGGTTATTAGCCCAACCCAACACTAATGTAATGAACTTGCCGAAGCTCCGAACAGATCGCCGTCCACTTCTTATTAAACCCAACAAGGGGACAAGTGTTAGGAAATGCCCATTCAAATTTTTGGCGGCTTGGGCCCTTAACCCAGAGTTTAACGACCTGGTGAGTAATGTGTGAAAACAAGAACAGGGACTTGGGATGAATATAAGACACTTTACTGAGGTGGCCCAATATTGGAACAAACGTCTTTGGGGAAGTGGGCTTTCAAAAATGAACTCTCAGAGCACGATTGGGAGGAGTTCAACAAAGACTTGAAAATGACCTTTACCCTATGTCATTAGATTTAACTAATAAAAGAGTAAAATATATAGTCATTAGAACTTGTTCGATTATTAAATAATAGTATTTTATTATAATTTTAATTATGATATTTGGGGAGATATTTTAACTTCTGGGTATTTAGATTTACGCATGAGGGTAATAGATTGCTCGTCTTGTCCAATATTAGTATCGCCTAAGAGCAAGGAAGATTTCACACTATCCTTATATCGTGGGTCAGCCAAACACTTTTCTAAAAAATTTTATAATAAAAAAAACATGAAAATGACCCCTTTTCTCTGAGGTTGCTCGACCTTGAGCCAACCCTAATTGAGGAGTATGAGTAGGGATGGAAACAGGCCAAGCCAGACCAGGCTTTGGCCTTAACAGGCCTGACCTGTTAAGTGCCAATTCGGCCTGAGCCTAGCCTGTGGCCTGTTATAGGCTATTTTTTTTGTCTAAGCCTGGCCTGTATAAATGCCTGGTCTGGCCTGAAGCCTGTTTAAAAAGCCTGATTTTTTTAATTATACTAATAGACTACCTAACAGGCCCTCATAACAAGCTTTCGTAACAGGCCCTCACAACAGGCCTCCTAACAGGCCTGTTAAAATAAAATTCAAGAATAAAATGTATAATAATATATATTAGTTTAATGGTTTGACTCTTATATTGTGTTCAATATGTGGTAGGTTTAACACCCATTTATTACACTTTAATTTAAATAAATTTTGACTAACAGGTCCAGGCAGCCTGACAGGCCTAATAGACTTCGTAAGAAGCCTGAGCCTGGCCTCTTAAGAAAAATAGGCTTTCAAATAGGCCTGAGCCTGTGTATTTTTCTAAACAGGCCAGGCCTAATGCAGGCCAGGCCAGAATCCCTAAGTATGAGTCAGTGTCTCAAAAGAAGAAATTTTATGGTTGCAAAAATCGTGGACCAAGGGGATCAAGGACGGAAACAGAAATATGCAATTCTATCACATAAAACACCTAGTTTGTTGGCGACGAAATCGTGTAACAATGCAAAAAGATGACGGCAGAGTATGGGAATCAGACCAGATAAAGTTTTGTGAAATAGCTACTTTGCATTAACAGAACCTGTACCCTCTTAACCCAACGAGGTACCATGAGTATGCAGGTATGTTTCCAGCACTTCCGGATACTCTGCTTAAATCTCTTGACTGCCGTCCCACAAGAACAGAGGTGAAGAATGCAATTTTCAAAATGCACCCCCTCAAATCCCCTGGTGCGGATGGGCTCCATGTCTCCTTATCCCATTGGGGAATGGTAAGAGAGTCAATCTATAAAGAAATACATGGTATCTTTACAGTGGGAAAAATTGATCCTAGTTTCAACAGAACAATAATTGCCTTAATACCTAAGGTGGATCAACCCTAGTCGATCAGAGAATTATGGCCAATAAGTCTCTATACCATAGTTTACAAGCTCGTCACAGATTATTGCCAACAGGTTAAGATCTACTATGCCAATTATCGCCTCGCCCTGCCAAACAAGCATACATTCAATGAGAAAGAAGATTGGGAAAAAAGGTTGGATGGCCATCAAAGTCGAACTAGAAAAGGCTTTCGATAGGCTATGATGGGATTTCATAGAAGACATACTAAGAGATGCGAAAGTTCCAGAAAACCTCACAAGGCTTGTCATCTAATGCATTGCATCAGCAACTACTAAAGTCTTGTGGAAAGATCGACCTTCTATTCCTTTTCGACCCTAGCGAGGGATTCGGCAAGGTGAGCCATTCTCACCTTACATCTTTGTACTCTGTATGGAGCACCTGGCACAATCTATTAATGTGGAAGTTGCAAGAAAGAGCTGGAAGCCTAAAAGAATGGGAAGGGATGAGCCACCTCTCCTCATTTATTCTTTGTCGATGACTTGTTACTATTCGATGAAGCTACTCAAATTCAAGTTGATATCGTTGAGGGGCTTCTTGGAAGCTTCTGTATTACATCAGGGCACCGAGTCAGTAGCAGCAAAACAAGGGTATTCATTTCAAAGAATGTCAGAGCGCATGAGGCGAATTCCATCTGCGAAAGCCTGGGATTTCAAAAAAGGGACCAACTTAGCAAGTATTTAGTAGTTCCCCTCTTATACAACTGAGTTACAGAAGAGACCTGCAGATATATAGAGGACCAGGTTCATCAAAAGTTGGCTAGATGGAAAGCCTGATCATTATGCCTTGCCGGGAGAATTACTCTGGCACAATCAGTATTGACTGCTATTCCATTCTATGCCACGCAATCAACTAGGATGCCGCATAGAACTTGCATGAAGCTATAATCACATACCAGAAATTTCATCAGGGGGACAATAGATAATCACAAAGGCATCCATCTAGTCACAAGTGGGACACACTATGTCAACCTAAAAAGAGTGGTTGATGTGGGATCAAAGACATTGAGGTACAAAACTCCACTTTCCTAATGAAGCTCGCAATGGCTATAACCACGAGGACAGATCTATTTTGGGTACAGATTCTTAGGGCGAAGTATGGATGGAAGGAAGGCATGAGCCCACCACTAGGACAAAAGAATACTTCGTACTTTTGGAAACACTTGGTCCCATTGTGGGAAGAGCTCAAGCTAGGTTTAAAATGGAGCATCGGGGACGGGAGACAGGAAGTATATTTGGTGCCACGGAAGCTAATAACCAAGATGCTAATGCTGAGTGAGTGCCTCGTATTCATCAAATGCAGGGTCGAACATTTCACAACCTTCATCATCTCTAATCTTTTGCGGTGGTGGACAGCCGTCGAGATAGTGATGAAGACGATGTTGCATCACCATAAAATATGCTTGTTGTTTCCAGATAAAAAAATTGTCATCCAATTAGATTGTGATTTTCTTATTTGAAAATCCTCTGTTATTGGTTAAAGCAGAGATTGGCATCATCAATGACGTAGACGCGTTTCCGTTTGATCCAGATGAAATTGACATGATTTGTAAAATGATCGATCCAAATATCTGGAGATCTCGCTACTCTGATGTCTTAGTATTCTCCAGACGTAGCAGACAATGAGTCTGGCTCTGATACTATAACAGAGAACAGTGCATAAAAGGGGATTATGAATCTTATTGATAACAGTGATGAAATACAATATTTACTGTGATCGGCTCTTAGTGTATGACAGTTCCTTTTAACAGATCTTAACCATTGATGAATTAATACTCTAATAAGTTCCGTTTTTGGTTGGACAGCTGGGTAGGAGATCCGGTGCTATTGTGCAACCTCTCCTACGCGCCAATAGATGATAGCGATCTCAAACGGCTAGTAATTCAATATACCGATGGCAATGGATCATGGAAATGCGAGGACTTCACTCATCTCCTTCCTTGGAAAATACTACATTGCATGGCAACCTTGACAGCACCCACGGGCCACGAAGAACCACCTCTCTGCCAATGGAAGTTTGCAAATCAAACTGAGTTCAAGGTGCAGTCAACTTAGTAGTTACTTAATGAGCATAGATGGAATCGAACTATCCAACTTGGAGCTTAGCGTGGAAATGGCCAGGGCCGCAAAAAGTAAGAACCTTTCTTTGGCTTGTTTTAAGTGACTTTTTACTTACTAATGTGGAACGAGTTAGGAGGCACATGACTAGCCATGAATACTGTGAGTTTTGCCATCAAGGGGCTGAAGATCTCAATCACGTGTTCAGAGCCTGCTCCTTTCCTCAATCAAGGTCGTTCATAGTTCCTGCATCTCAACTGGCCACTTTCCTTCAGCGGCCTTCTAATGTTTGTTAGAAGTTAACCTTAGAACATTGAAGAGCAGCCCCTCTTGGGGCACCCGTTTTGGAATAATGTGTTAGAAACTATGGTGTGCTCGAAACAAACGCCTATTCGCACAGGAAAGCACGCAACCTCATCGGATTGCTAATGAGGCCTTAGCTTTTACTTCTCATGACATGAGGGCTACGATTCCTTTACAAATGTAACCAAAGTTTGATTTCCGATTTTTGAGCCCTGTTATTTCTTTCACAAGGGCTGTTCTAAATAGTTAATACATACATCTTTCACTCAAAAAGAGCTACAAGTTTCTGTTTTCTTATGGGTACAGAGGAAAATGTGAAGAGAAGCTCCCATGTTGCTTTCTAACAGTGAAGCCTTCTTAATTAGGCTTGCCTCCATGCTCGTTTAGTTTGAATGAGTTTTCCAATTGTGGGTTTGGTTTCCATATAAGTAGCATCAGGGGACAAGATTTTGGGAGGATGTTCTGTATGATACTCATGGCTAAGATAAAGAAGAGGGAGAACTTTTTTTTTTTGCTCACTAACTCCACATAATTATTTGGATTGACATTTGATTTTGATGTACTTTCGGCTTGATTGTGGAGATTTTAGTGCGGTTTCCATTGAACACTTTTTTTTTATATAAAAATTTTTAAAAAAGAATTAGTATTACCTATAATCTAATGGCAGGATGAAATTTCTCTTCTTTATAGATGATACCAATATCGAGTATAACGAACTGTTTATTACCCTCATATTTATGAGTTAAGACACCTCCCTAAACGTTGTTATTTGAACCATAATAAAATAATATTATTTTAATATTAAACACGCTCCAGATAATCATATGTCTCACCTTTTATGTATATATTTTTCTTTTGGTGGATCAAAAGCACATTTTTCTCTCTCCTCTTTTGGGCATTAGAAAATTAAAATAGGAAAATATATGATATTTCTGAGACACGTGTCATAATTTTGTTTTACGTTAAATTCACTTATTAATTATCACATTGTTTTTCAATCATAGGCACGGATTGAATCAAAATTTTTAAATTTATTACAATTAAAATTGCAACTCACATATATTGTGATTAGAAGCCCTAAAAATCCAACCTGAATTAGAGTTGATATTAAAATTCATGAAATATTGGTTGATAGAAAAAAAAATTAATTTTATAATTATTTTATTAAATTGTGTTTTATATATTTGCATAAAACAAAACATTGTTCATGATTATGAATTTTTATTTATATTAGTATCATATAATGAAATTATACTCTTATATCCTTAATATATGACATATTTAATCAATTTGATTATATTAAAGATATTAATTAGTATAATATATTTTTTTAAAACACACTAATAATTTTTTTTAATTCCTTTACTTTCTTTTTTACTTGATTATAGTTGAATATTGTTGGAGTATTAGTATAGTTAATTTAAAAAAAAGATAAATATAAAAAATAGACTTTATATTTAATATTAAAATTAATTTTTTAGTTAGATCATATATTAAACACACACAAAAATATTAAGTGTGACTTGTGTGGATTACATGAAAAAGGGGAAAATATTATTTTGTTGTTAGTTACTTGGTAGTCTAGTGCTAGAGAGCTCTTCTAAAAGTGAAAATGTCACGGTTCCATCTCGTTTGAAACAACATATATTGTGGATATATGTTATATGTTAGTATTTATATTTTCTTTTGGTTAACACATGACTAACTAAAAATTTATAATTTATTATTTAAGAATATGCAACTTGTTCTAATTATAATTTTTTGGTAATAATTATGATTATAAACTTTTTTTAGTATAAAAATTTTTAGAAGATGGTTGGGTTTACCTACGATCTAAGGGTAGAGAGAAGTCAAACATAGATACTCATGAGCTAAGATGATGCCTCCCTTAGTGTCGCGATTAGAACTATAATAAAATGATACTATCTAAAGATTGAATACCAATGTTGCGATTGAAAAAAGGTTGGATTCACCTACAATTTAAAGGTAGGGTAAAGTTTCCCTTCCTTTTATGTGATATTAATGTCGGGTAGGACGAGCTGTCAATTACCTTCAAGCGTTAATCTAGACATCTAAAGCTAGGATATATCTCCAAGTGCCGTGATTAGAATCACAATAAATTGTTACTCTTTAAAGATTAAACACATTCTAAATAATCACATATCTCACTCAACCTACTAACAAAAAACACTCCACGTATTATATTTTTGTCAAAGATATTCATATGATCAAACATGGGTCTTTGTGCACCCAACATTGCAACTGTTTTTGGAGATCCAGTTCAAGATCAACAATTTTGTTCGCATCAGCCCATGGGCTATGGATAGCCGAATAAAATATTACCGTTGTGTTTGATGATCAGCGGTAGGCGCGGCCTCCCTCAGCTTGTAGAAAATTCTCAGGGCGGGAAGTTTCAAAATTTGAAACTCCACATTTTAGCCGTTAATTTCTTATTTCTATTTTTCTATTAATTAATTAATTTCTTATAAAAGAATACACCACACGATATATATATGTATATTATCCATCCGAAATTCCAAAATAACAAAGTCGAAGCAGAGTTTTCTTTTCTGATCTACGATACCCTTTGCTTCCTCTTTTCCATTCCACATTTCCAGTGTCATTGGTAATTGAATTTATCTCCGTTTCCTTCTGAATTATCATGCATCTGCTTTCTTTTCTGAGAGTTTACTTAGTTATTTTGCCTAAAATATGTTTATATTTGCAGATTGAATCGGAAAATCCTATTTTTCTCGTGCCAGAGTAAGCTTTAACAGCGACAGATGGGTCAGATCCAGTACTCTGAGAAATACTTCGATGATACTAATGAGTACAGGTATCGATTTCCTTCATCGCCATCTACTTTTCGCTATTCAATTCGCGTTTCTTTTGAAAACTTATAGAGTCATCACCTTTTTTTTTTGGTCTTTTAGGCATGTGGTTCTGCCTCCTGAAGTGGCCAAAATGCTTCCCAAGAATCGGCTTCTCTCTGAAGTAAGTATTCAGGGTTCTGTTTTCTACGTCAATTCCTGCTTTAGTTGCTTGTTTACGATTCATAGGCTGCGTGGGTTAGTGTAGAAAAGAAGAGGTATCTGCATAGTTTTAGCGTGTTCTTGGTTGTTGAGTCAATCTAAAGGGTTGATATCTGAGCCCCGCTCCGAAACCCAACTGAAGATTAATGCTTAGGCAGTTGATTAGGGTGCGCTGAAGTTAATTATTGGCTGGTATTGCTGAAAATAAAAGAAGAAAGAAAACAAATGGAATAATGTGTGAAAGAGTGAAAGAAAATAAGCTGCCCTGTTTGAACAGAATTGAATAAATGAATGTTCTTAGTTAATGTTCAAGTATACGGGCTTTGAAGTCAGAAAACTATTGCCGCTGTTTTTATTCACTCTCAGTGGTATTAAGAGGAATTTGTTCGGATATTTGCCTGCTTAAGTATTCATAGTCTTTGATCTGTGGTCTTCAACAACTGGAAATTAATTGGTTATAAGCTTAAATGAAGTTATATTGGTTTTATGATTCAGAATGAGTGGCGTGCAATTGGGGTTCAACAAAGCCGTGGTTGGGTTCATTATGCAATTCATCGTCCTGAGCCACACATAATGCTTTTCAGGAGGCCTCTCAACTATCAGCAGCAACAGGAAAATCAGGCCCAGCAAAGCATGCTTGTCAAGTGAATTGACTTTTAAAGTAACAAATATGAAAGTAAAGGTCGAAATTATATTAGGTTTCTACTGGGCAATGGATGTTATGGAACAGTGTCACTGTCGTAAAATTCTCCTTCGTGGAGAATTCTGATATAGATATCAGTTTTCAGCTGTACTTATTGGATATTTGTTGGTCTACCTCTGGTGTGCTATTTGTTTTGTCTTTGATGGAGTAATAGAGTAATAGTCACTGAATGCTTTCTTATTATTATCGTCCTTTTCTTTTATCATATTAATGGTTTGTGTTGAATAATTTTCTCGTTTGCCCTTTTCTTTTATTTTTTTTTATTTGAATTGTTCGAGCAAGTAGTTTTTAACGAGAAAGAATTATCTCTGAAGATTAAATTCAGAGATAAAAAATCTTCTGAATTTATGTTACGTGCATAATAAATTTGATCGTATTTTTAATAATTAATTTGTGAATTTAGTTTTTTAATATAATTTTATATCAAAATAAGATGTCTAACTATGTTGTAATATCGTAGGTTTTTATTTAGAGTTTGTTTTTAAATATTAAAAAAAAATGAGTAGAGAGGTTTCTTTATTTTGCATTTTTGCTTGTCCTAACGGCGACTATAATATGAAAATATGTTCACCATATTTAATGGACATTTTTTCTTGTTCTTTTTTTTTTTTCTTCTAAAGGAGAAAATTATATACTATTATTTAAGCAAGAGATTATTCCGCATTTAAAAATATTCTGGGAGAGGATTCCCTCCTCTTCATTTTTCATCCTTTTCTCTATATTTTTGTTTAACTTTTAGATCAATATTTCAAAGGTTTAAATTTAATTTTTTACACATTTTTTTATTTAAACGTCAAATTATAAATATATTTAATCAAATTCTTATTGCTAAAATTTGATCAAACAATTCAAAATTATCGAAGAACGGAGAGAAAACAGAGAAACAATTATCTGGGCTGATGGGCCCAACAAAAATACCCACTTATTGAAATCAGCCCACCCAGCTTTCACATTTGAGGCAGACTGCGAAACACCAGAAACACCATCTTCCACAACCCCATGAAGGCCTGAACCCAACGGTGGCAAGAGCCAAGAGATTGGATATTTCCTATGGAGGAAGATTACACACAACCACGCTTGGTCGAACCATTTTTCTTCGTTGACGTTGCATGCCATACTTGGTCGAGCCCGCCGTCGGACGCCGTCCGCCGTTGTCAGCCCTGCGTGTTTGTTGATTTGTTCTCTGGCAATTATTGGAGAGGTTTAAAACCTAGGGCTCTGTCTACTCTCAAAATCCGGTGAGATTGATTTGTCCAATCTGGCTTTAAATCTAGATTGAATTTGTTCCCCGCCTCATATGTTCCCTCCGGGTTTGAGTTAATTTTTGTTCTTAAACTTTGATTACTAGTTTTTGCTTTAATGGTGTGTAATCGGCCATTATACTTCTGCCCTCTCCATTCTGATTACTAGCCACTCATATGCTTTGTATTGTTTTGTTTCGCAATTTTGGATTTGTTGTGTATTGGCATTCTGTTTATTAATCTCTTTATAGTATCAGCAATTTAGAAAATTCTTGAGGTATTTGTGATGCATGATCTGGTAAATGACAGCTCTAGTTGTGTCTGGCAATTTATAAAGCTTGAGTTTAAATTGTCATTCTTCAGCGCCTTGTAGGATTTTCCCGAATCAATTGGCTTACTAGGGCATCGTCGTCAAAGCATTATATCGGCAATGCATATTTGAAAGATTTCTCTCAGTGTACCATAGGTCCGCCTATGATTCCAGGCATCCCTTATGTGGCTGCTATCATTCTCTCCTTGTAGTCTTATCTCTTATGTTTTAGTCATTGGATTTTGAGGTTGTCGGGTTATTCAGCTGCCAAGTGCTATTTGATGCCTGTGGTGGCTTCATTTTGTTGATTTGATCTTTTGGATTTTTTTTAGTTACCGGCCTATTGTATTATGGACCCCATCTCTCTTGTTTCTTACACCTCATAGTTTTTAATATAAGAATTAATTAAAAATTAGATTTGTTTATAAATATAAAAACTCAATCTATTTTGTTCTCCAAAGTTGGATTTGTCATAAGTGGGGTTTCCATCTAAAACTAATTATGATAAAAGATGATATTTTAAAAAAATCAAACTATATTTGTTATAAATAACTTTCTTAATCTACTAAAATGAATTATTTAACTCTTTCCAAATTTATCCCATGAACTATTTGTACGCAATCTAAATCCCCTTCATACAGACATTTGAGTTGTGAGGGTATGTGATTGCCAAAATACAATATGACACTCATGTTTGATCAAGTTTATTAATTTGGATTTTTTTCACTTCATTTTCCATTGTGATCCGTAGAAATAATTAATCCAAGATTGTGATTTTTCTTTGTCATAATATCACCAGCACATACCTGATGCATGCTTTTGTTACAAAATCCATTTGGTTTAACTTGAAACCAGAAAATTATGTTATAAGATGCCATGACACGTTCTTTGTTTTTTTTACCAGGCAACATTTATAACCATATTTCTTACATCCATGACTCGAGCACGCAATGTCATGGTTGCTACTGGTTTAGTTGCTTTCGCTGCAGCTGGCTTGGCATTTCCCTTCTACATGGCGTAAGTTAATTGATATTGTAGTGTTCTTTTCCGCTCTGCATTCCTTTGCATGCACGAAAGTTAACGGTACAATTGAACTTGAATTATCCAGGTCGTCACGGCAGCCAGTTATTGATCCCTCGAAGCCATTACCCCCACAAGCAACTTTTCGAGGCCCCTACATAAACACTGGTTCGCGTGACGTTGGGCCTGATCATCAAACTTATTCGAAGAAATAAAGCAGTTTGTGAATGGACCATTCTGAGTTTGCGAGTACACTTAGCTTGTTTGTGCCTAGCGTTCAGAATCAATTTTCTGCAGTTTGATGAAGCCTGGACATGGCTTATTGCTGCATCCTGAACGAATCTTGAATATGCTTGGGAAAATCACTTTCATGGTTACACATGGTTCATGGTTCTGGAGTGTTAGAATCAACCTTGTTCTGAGGAAAAATGTTAGAATCAACTGGAATGTGAAAGTTCCTTATTGTAAGAGCTGATGAGAGAGAATTTCTACTGCCGCCAAATAATGGAGTAAAATATATTTACTACAATATTCATTGCAATTAGTTTCATGATTACATATGATTTTGGAGTGTGTTAGAAACTTATAATCAATAATCTTCCCAGGAAGAATGTTAGAATAAAGTAGAACGTGTTTTTTTCCCTTTTATTTTGATCGCCTAGGAATGGGAATGAAATTTTGAATGGGATATCTATTCGTATTCCTATCAATATATTTATACCACGCATGGAAGGCATTTGTGCTAGGTCTATCCATGGAGCCTGTGGCGTTAAGATCTGCTGTCAATTGAGATTCTGACTGGCATTGTCGTCACAATGCATGAGCCAAAATAGCCATGCTAGTTTGAAAAAAAAATAGAGGCAAGTGAGCAAAATATGATTTTATGTTTTTATTTAAAAAATTTAAATAAATAAGCCCTCATAAATAATTCTAATAAAGATATGATCGATATAAAAAAATTAATTATATTAGCATTTTTCTTGATCGTATAAATAGAAGTGTTATAAAATTATAATTTTAAAAGGATTTTTAGTTCAAACTTTAGTTTAAAAAAATTTTAACAAATAATTATATTGGTCTAAAGACGCATTTGGATAAAACTATAGTTTAAAACTAATATTTTAGATAAGTTAATGAGATTAGTTTCTCGAACAGTAAAAGAGTTTATATACTACCTAATTATTATTTTACTTTTATTTTTTTATTACACTCTCTCTCATATCTCTTCTCTCTTCTACACTCTCTCTCCTCTCTCTCCTCTCCACCCCTTTCTCTCTCTCTTATTTCTTTTCTACCATCTCTCCCCTCTCATATTTTTAATACAATCTTAACCTTTTTAATAATTTTTTAATTATAAAAATATTTCTAATAATAACTATCCAAACATTCATTTATTTAGAATCATTTTTTCTATAAGTTGTTCTCCAAAAATTATTTTATGAACACTATTCAAAAAACTCTTTTTTCATAAATTATTTTTTAAATTCTTATTTAAATATGTCCTTAATTATCGGGGTATTAGCTTGTTATAGTGCTCATTTTTCGTTTCTCTTGAGGTAAAACATGTTAAAAAATTGAATATTGATTATTAGTGTGTTTGGAAAGAAAGAAAATTAAGATTTTAAAAAAGTTTTTAGCCTAAACTTTAATTTAAAAAAAAATTAAAAGAAATAATCATATTTATCCAAAAAAATTAAATGCGCCCCCATATATTTCTCAAACGAAGTCACACAGTGGTGTTTGCTTTGTATAAGAATAGTGATACAAGACTAGTAAATACTTTAATATTATAAATAAAATTTTAAATTTAAATCTTAATATATATAAAAAATCTCTATTAGAAGACCTACTCACTATAACTAAATATGTGACACAAATCAAATTCAAATATAATTAGATAAAATTTCGATAAATCGGATGGGAAAAAATAGTCAAACCAAGACAAGATTAAAAAATTAATAATATAATTAAAATATTCTAAAATTTGAAATAATATAGGATTAATATTTAAATAAAAAAAATTTAACTCTAAATTTTTTATATGAATTATAAATTTTATAATAATAAATATAAATATTTTATTTAACTCTTAATTAATTAATATTAAATATAAATTTTTCCATAACCTTATCCACTACGAGGTAATGGGTCAAGCCAATAGCCCACAGGTTTGGCTAGATGTAGCATGAGTTATATAGTATTTAATATTTTAATTTTATTTTTTATATGTTTTAATATTCTAATATTATTTAAAGTATAATTTTATTTATAATTTTTTTAATTTGATATAATTTTACTTATAATCTTTTTAATTTGATGTAATTCTTAGTACTTAAAAAATAATATTATGTGTAAAACTGTACTAAATTAAAAAGATTATGAGTAAAATTATACTAAATTAAAAATATTATAAATAAAATTGTATTATAAATAAAATTAATGTACTAGATATATATTAAAAATAAGATTAAAATATTATGTGTTATATAATCCTTTGTCTAATTGGATTGTTGGATGTATTATAGTTAGACGGTATTTCAGTTGAATAAAAAAATAAACATAATATGTAACAAAAAAAACATAATATAGATAATATTGTTTATTAGTTAAGGTGCTTGAAGTTTTTTTAGTGAGAAAATTGTATTTAAGTTTCAATTAAAATATTTAATTGTAGAAAAATCTAAGAAATTTATCAAAAGACTATGAAATCCTATAAGACCTGTGTAATTTTTTTGAATTGTAAAATTACAGATTTTTTTTTTAGAATAAACAATTCAAATAATATAAATGACAACTCAATTAAAAAAATAATAATTTAAGTAAGAAAAAAATAACTCAAGTAATAAGAATAATAATTCCTGAATAAAAGAATAATAATTGGGGGCAAAAGAATAACAACCAAGATATTTTTTTCTAAGGGTAGTTTCATCATTTTATAATTTGAAAAAAAAAATTAATCTTAAGTCCCATAGAATTTTAAAATAATTTGATAATTTTTTAAAACTTCTCTACAGATTATATTCATTACATGTGATTTAAATGCAATTTTATCATTATTTTTTTCATTTGTATCCAGCTTTCTAAAATATTTTATAATATATCTAATACTTTAAAATATTTTTTAAATACATCTAATATTTTAAAATATTTTTTTTATTATGTGAAACACTTTAAAATATTTTTTAATTATATCTAGTCTAAGACATAAAAATATATTTAAGGGATGCACCTCAAAAATTACCTTGTGGGTGGATGCACAACAAAATATAAAGCATTGGGGTGTAATGGGTGCGGATTAACCCTTATTTATTAGTGGTAAATACTATGTAACAAAATTTATATGATTGATAAATGCATGGTATATCTTTTGCTTGGAGCCCTATGCTATTGCCACCTGCCAGCAAAATGTATCGCCGTTTGTGGTATACTTGGCAGCAAAATAATCAAACTTCGAATGCTCTTCAAAGTTGTGGATGACATCTTTCTTTCAGCCGAACCGATTACTGACTTTTCACACAGGAAATGTTCAAATTTATCACCTTCATTAACAAGGAGCGAACTTTGATTTTGATCAAAGATTTTATTGACAATAAATAATTGGCCCAATTTCTTCTGCAATTACTCTTTCTTTTTTAACTCTCTGAAGTATTACTGGTGGGTTACTGCGGAAATAAAGCCAAAGACTGAGAAGAAAACCGGTTATAGAATGCAAATAGCGATGAACAATCATTTTTGTCTGGAAAGGGCTCGCGAGACCCACCGCAATATAGGTAGAAGCATTTCAGACTCGCACGCAAAGTTCTCAAGAGTTCCCACTTCTCTTGTATTCTCCTGTTACAGCTTCATCTCTCTTTCTCTCTATAAATTTGCTTTTGCTGAGCTTCCCTTACAGTGAATTGCTCTTGAACTTCTCTTAAACCTCCGTCCATGGCTCTGTTACACCCTACCTTGGCTACTATCGACACAGTATCATCAGCGAGAAACAAAACTCTGCAGGCTTTTCCTCTTTATACCTATACCAATCCGCAAGCTTTCACCAGAAAACATAGATTGAATGGACCCAGAAACCTGTCTTTACGCGTTGCCGCGCCACCAAGCATTGAGCCTGAGAAATCAATTCCAGAAACAGAGAAGGACGAAACTGAGAATGAATTTACTGATGAGAGCTCTTCTTCAAAGTTTTTTTGGAGGGATCACTGGTACCCGGTTTCTTTAATTGAAGATCTGGACCCTCGATTGCCTACCCCATTTCAGCTTCTAGGTCGCGAGATCGTACTGTGGTATGACAAATCCAAATCCGAGTGGGTTGCTTTCGACGACAAATGCCCCCATCGTCTTGCCCCTTTATCTGTAATACACGCTCTCTTCTTTGTCCTACTTTAACTGCCCTTCCTTCAATTAATTTTAATCTGAAACTTAATATTTCAGGCTTATAATATCGCTTTCCCATGAAAATAAACGGTTTGATATCTGTAGGAAGGACGGATTGATGAAGATGGCAACTTACAGTGCTCCTATCATGGCTGGTCCTTTGATGGATGTGGATCTTGTGTTAGGATCCCTCAGGCGTCATCGGAAGGTCCTGAAGCTCGTGCTGTTCGATCACCTAGAGCATGTGTCACAAAGTTCCCTACCATGGTTTCTCAGGGTCTGCTCTTTGTTTGGCCGGATGAGAATGGTTGGGAAAAAGCCAGCGCCGCTAAGCCCTCATTGTAATTGATTCAATATTTTATTACTTTAATGAATTAAATATACATTGAACTGTGTAAGTTCATTAAACTATGTATGTTTGGACAGTTTGAGGTGTTGTCGAGTGTTTTTTTTTTTTTTTTACTTTTAAATAATGAGTATTTAATTGACCTGCATGCTGTTATGGTTTTGTTTAGGTTGCCTGATGACTTTGAAAAACCAGAGTTTGCCACCGTGAACATTCAACGTGATCTGTTCTATGGCTATGATACTCTCATGGAGAATGTCTCTGACCCTTCTCACATTGATTTTGCTCATCATAAAGTAAGAAAACTATCTTTGAACCTGAGGACTCGATTTTAAATACTATATTCTTAATTATTAGACATTTTATTGTTCACATCGTTGCCGTGGAGTATATCGAGCGTAAGAAAAGTTACTGGGGACAGTTGTTTCATTAGCTTTTGCTTCGTTCATTGACATCTTCACATGATTAATAGCATATGTAGAATCTTCGAAGTTAATCTGTATATGTAAGGAAAATAAATTTCTCCATGTATAACATTTTGATTGATCACGGCAAAACTTGGTCCTCATGCCACGTATGTTCATCAACAATCCAACTAGACTCCTGTGACAAATTGTGTTATAGGTTTTTCTGAATTTCATTCTATAGTTACTAAGTGCTAATCGGTCTATGAGATCATAATAAACCGCCAGTTTATGATTTTAGGATGTGCCTAAGTGCCTTTGGTAACCTTCCGTTATTTATCTCTAAAGCCGGTACACCTGCTCTGGGTATTGATGCCCCTTGTTGTGGAAATGTTTCTTTATCTCTTTGCTCATGAAACATGACCAGCATACTAGTACATCTTGTGTTAAATTAGGGTAGCGCTTGAATAGGCAGTTGTTTGTGAGAGTTGGATTTATTTGATTTAGTTTAATAACTGTTACATCGCGAGCACCAAATGAATTGCAGGTTACAGGAAGGAGAGATAGGGCAAAGCCTTTACCGTTCAAGTTGGCGGATAGTGGCCCATGGGGCTTTGCTGGAGCTAATGATGGGAACCCACGAATCAGTTCCAAATTTGTTGCCCCATGTTATTATATGAACAAGTAAGCCTAAGGATTTAGTAATGGAAGTAAATTTTGCCTGCGTTTCATTTTATTTTTCGTTCACATGAGCCATCTTCGTTATCTTGAGTTTAAACAAGATGATATGGAAGAATCATGTGCAGTTGAGTTCTGTTAATGTTTCAATCCAAAGTTTGGGTTAGCTTGCTTTGTGTATCAAGTCACAAGCATCTTGACTCACATTTAAAACAAAAAATGAGTAGTGAGTATCAAAGCATCCTCAATATGTGAATGAATTCTGTATTTAACCTAATCCATACCATTCTGGGATAATAGTGTATTTTTGGTTCAGTATGAGGTGGATGAATTCCTAGATTAGTTGTGTACTTTGAATTATGCCTGAAAGTGAATTCATAGAGTTGGTAGACATATAATAGTGTAGTTGAAGGCAGTTGTGACTTGCTGTTTCTTGTTTCATGTACTATTAAGATGACTTTCCAATAAGAATTACTTTATGTTGGTATACTATCATTTTTGTTTTTCCACATTTCATTGCTTTTACATCTTAATATACTTGTATTATTTTTGCAGAATAGAGATTAATAACAAGCTCCCAATAGTTGGTGAACAAAAATGGGTAATATGGATATGTTCTTTCAATGTGCCCATGGCACCTGGTAAGACTCGCTCCATAGTTTGCAGTGCTCGAAACTTTTTCCAGTTGACAGTGCCTGGACCTGCATGGTGGCAAGTAAGAATTCCATGTTCAAATCTGTCATTTTGTTTTCCTTGATTAATGGTCCAGAGCTTCTTAACCTGGTCATTTACTTTTTTCTTATAATTGTTTCAGGTGGTTCCTAGATGGTTTGAACATTGGACCTCAAACAAGGTATATGATGGAGACATGATTGTTCTTCAAGGCCAAGAGAAAATATTTCTCGCGGAGACCAAAGAGGGGTCCGGTGATGTTAACAAGCTGTACACAAAGCTCACCTTCACACCAACACAGGCAGATCGCTTTGTCTTGGCATTTCGAAATTGGCTCAGGCGACATGGAAATAGCCAACCTGAATGGTATGGCCTGAGCAGCCAGCAGCCATTGCCATCAACAGTTTTAACAAAACGGCAGGTGTGGAACCTGAACATGTGCTCTATCTGAAATTGCATCACCTCTTTCCACGAACCAAGAATAAAATCCTTTTTGAACAAAAGTTTAGTTACATCCAACATTCTGTTTTTCCAATAAGACTAAGTATCATAAAGTAATTTATGATTTATCTAACACCCTAAAGTATTTTTCTAATAACACTTAGTATATTAAGTTTACGATGTCCATTGCTATTGAGAAAAATATTTTAAGAGTAAAATTGCGCAAACAATACTTTAGAATACTAATTGCTGTTAGAAAAAATACTTTAGGTTGTTGAATAAGTGTCATTGGGGAAATATTTTAGAGTGTTAGATGCATCTTAACCTATAAACAAAAGCATTGTTGCATCCTCAGGTCTCTTGTTAAAAGCACACAGATGTTCATGGTGTGAATTGATTGGCTCAATTGTCCAAGGGGGTTTGAGCATCAATGGTGTTCTGAATAAAGCATTATTGTTGTGCAGATGTTGGATAGATTTGAACAGCACACTCTCAAGTGTTCATCATGTAAAGGAGCTTATACAGCATTCCAGACGTTCCAGAAGATTCTGATTGGTGCCACAGTTGTTTTTGGTGCAACTTCAGGAATCCCTTCAGAGGCATATCTCCGTATAGTTCTGGCCGGACTTGCACTCGCTAGCGCTGGCTTGGCCCTTGCCTTAAACGAACTCCAAAAGAATTTTGTATTTGTTGATTACGTGCATGCTGATATTGATTAAACACAGCACATAGCTCTCATAAGAATCCTGCTGAAACAAAGCCTTTACAAATGGGCTCTAAATGAAGTTTAAAGCTCAACAAACAGATGTAATACTGAGATATTTGTACTTGTGTGTATATATACGGATGAACACAGCAAAATCTTAATCACCAACCTTTATCTTTTTCTTTATTGTCAATTCTTAAATGAACCAATAGAGAGTATATGTTCTTCAAAATGATTTAGCGTGTTGGGTTTATATAAGAAAGTGTGATTTTGAAACTAAATTATAGTTTGAGTCTAAAAGAGTGCGGAATACCCATTTTAGGGCTACAATTGATTATGCCCAAAATTATGTTTCTCTCATTTGAAATCATGTTGTTTCTTAGTCAATTTTACATCCATTTTTAGATATTTTTATGAGAAATGTCAGATTTTATTTTTGAGTTTTATCATCTTGTTATTTCTCTTCTCTCTTTTAATATATAATTATCATTTTATCTCATATCTTTTCTAATAATTTATCTATAAAAAAATTTATTTCTATAATAATTATCTAAATATTTATTTCTATAAAATCGCTTTTCATACAAAATTTATTTTATAAAATATATTCTCTAAATTACTTTATAATCAATTTTCTATAAAATATATTCTCTATAACCTACACTAAACATTAATATACAATTTTAATGATATTACTTATACTTTTTTATATAAGATGGTTAAAAATAATTTATATTGAAAAGAAAAGATAATTTATACATATAAATATTCATTCGTTGTAAATGCAATACAGGGCGTTATAAACATATATTCATGCCACTTTGGAGAAGCAAAAATGCCTTGGAACGTAGAGGAAAAAAGACAATTTTTTTTTTTATGAATTTTAAAATTTTAAATAAAATAAATAAATTTATAAATAATAAATTAATCATAAATACTAATTTATTCTTTAAAATTATTATATAAATAACAAAATTACTCATCTTTCTTTCTTTCTCTTTCTTCCCTCTTCTTTATATATGCTTCTTCTTTTTCTCCCGTCGCCATTCAGACCCTTCTTGTTCCTTCCCTTTCTCAACCCAATCTCCCTCCCATCGCCATCGCTCTCTACAAGCTTCTTCCTTCCCCCTGCCATCGCAGTCCCATTTCGATGGGAAGAAGAGCCAGGAAAGCCCAGGTCTCGTACTGCTCTTGTCCCCTTCAACAACGACCACAACCCCACTTGTGATCTTCCTCCAAAGTCCTTGGATTTGCCTCCAAGACTGCTTTTTGAAGCCAAGTTTACCAAATTACTCTCAACCACTTCCGTCTTGGAGCGCTCTTGTGCCAGCAGCGACAGATTTCGCTCTCCTCCTTCTTTTAGCCTGGGTGGTTCTTTCAGTGATAAGAAGGGTAGGCTTGGAACTCTGGTTCTGAACAGAGGACGATTCCAAGAGAAAGGAGGAAGAGGATGGTTTGGGCACATTTTTGTTGACAACAAGGGCGAACACACTTTTGTCATTTGAATACATATAATGCAATTGCTATCTCAGTTTGATTGACGTAAGTAACTAGTCACTGTTAAAAATATTATTACTAATAATAAAAATTATGATTGAAGGGTATTAGTTTTACTTATTTATAAAATTATAAATTATATTACAATAATAATTCACCTAAATAATTACTTGTACCTAAGTCATTAAATATTTTATCTAATATAGTTAAAATTATTAAAAAAAAAGTATAAATCTTGATAGACGAATAATAAACTCAAGTAATTATTTATATCTAAATTATTTAGTGAAGTAATAAATGTCTTATCTAATATGACCAAAATTATTATAAAAGTTATATATCCTATTACACAAATAGTAATTTATCCATATAATTATTTAAACTAAATTGTTAAACAAAATAGTAAATGTCTTATATAATTAAAGTGGTAACAATCATTACAAAAATTGTAAATCTTATTACTCTAGTAATAATTTACTAATGTAATTACTTATAACTAAATTGTTATATATAGTAATAAATGTCTTATATAAAATTATTAAAATTATTACAAAAATTATAAATCATATTGCATGAGTACAAATTGACTTAAATAATTAATTGTAACCAATTTATTCAACAAAATAGTAAATGTCTTATCAAATATAATTAAAATTATTATAAAAAATTATAAATCATATTAGATGAGTAGTAATTAACCCAAGTAATCACTTATGACAAAATTGTTCACTGGAATAGTAAATATTTTATTAAATGTGGTCAAAATTATTATAAAATTTATAAATTCCATTAAACGAGTAGTAATTGATCCAAGTAATTATTTGTAACTAAGTTGTTCAACAGAGTTATAAATGTATTATTTAATGTGGTCAAAATTATTATAAAAGTTATAAATCCTATTAAACAAGTAATAATTAGTTCAAATAATTACTTGTAATCAAATTGTTCATGGAAGTAGTAAATGTGTTATCTCATGTGGTTAAAATTATTATAAAAATATATTAGACGAGTAATAATTGACTTAAATAATTATTTATACCTAAATTATTTACCAAATAGTAAATATCTTATCCCGTAAAAATTATTATAAAAGTTATATATACCATTAGAATTGGAATGTTGATATTGTTTTCCAAATTTCAATGTTGCCATTTGCCACTGTATCCTTGCTCGATGTAACCTTGTTTTCTTGCATTTACGTTTTTGAACTTGTTTCGTGGGATCAAAGTGAAGAAGGCTTTTGAATCTTGTTGTTCTAGGGATTGTTCTCTGCGGTAACAAACAAATATTATTGTCTGTAGTTTTCAACAATCAGAAAAATCAAGGGCAGTGGTCGGTGGATAAATGGTGCAAAATACTTAAAGGGAATTATGAAGAACAGACTAATAGTAGAGAATTATTATTGATTCACTTTGACACCATGATTGCGTAAGAGGATGTTTCGGGTTTTGGTTTCCTCTTTGATTACAGAGATGGGATAGGTCACATGAGAAGAAGACCTACGGCTTCCACAGTAAAAAAAACGAATCCTAAGTCTTGCAGCAGCATTGTGTGTGTGTGTGTGTGTTTTTTTTTTTTGTAACTGTGAAAGAAACTGGTCCTCTCTGCCACCCACTTCCAATAACTAAGCTGTCATCCTCTTTCATTGTACAGATTAGGCAGTAGATAACTTCGACACGGCATTTCAGAAATGATTTTGACCTCAGAGATAAATAATATCTAGTGCTTAAGCCCATACCCTCCACCTTTCTTCTGTTTCTTCATCCGCCAAGGAACCACCACCTACTTCAAGCTCTCTGTGATTGTTGCCTGCATAATTGAAAACAAACCACACATTGCTTCATCTTCGCCATTTTATTTAAACCCCCATTGAAAAAGAATAATTTTTTTTACTGCTTTTGATAAAAGTTTCTTGCTTTATCCACAAAAAAAGAAATAGAGGACGCCATCTTTGGCAGCAAAATCTAGATTTTCACAGTGAAATCAGCAAATCCCTTGAGAAGCAACTGGCCTCTAATAGCTTTCTCGATCTACTTAAAACAAGTGGGGTTGTTGTTGAAGGGGACAAGAGAAGTACAAGGCCTGGGCTTTCCTGGCTCTTCTTCCCATTGAAATGGGACTACGATGGCAGCGGGAAGGAAGAAGCTTGGAGAGAGCGGCGGCGATGGGAGGGAGATTGGGTTGAGAAAGGGAAGGAAGAAGAAGGGTCTGAATGGCAGCGGAAGAAAAGGGAGAAGAGCATGTAAGGAAGACGGAAGAGGAGAAAAAGAAAAAGAATAATTTCTTTTTTTTTTTTTTTAATATTTTTAAAGGATAGATTGATATTTGTGAATAATTTATATTTTTATAAATTTATATATTCTATTTAAAATTTTAAAATTTATAAAGTATTTTTCTACCTTTTTTTAAAGCATAGTGTGCATGTATTTAATATATTTGCTTAGCCCTAAGTTTGTGATGGTGTATATTGTCGTTGAAAGGATTCTTTTAAGGAGAGATTGTATTCTGATTTTAGTAGGAGATTGATATTCAATTTATCTAAATTTTTTTAATAATAAATCTATTTATTTATTTTTATTAGTAGCATAACTTCTCCATAGGAAAGCCCCACACACGCCCTTTCTATCTCTACTTTAACCTTAACTGGTTTAGATTCCTGGTGCCACACTAGGCCAGTAGGCCATTAGACCATTGACATAATATATATTTCTTGGTCCAATAAAAAAGATCCAATTATTTATTTATTTATTGTAAGTTTGTATGGTAATGCACAATGTGTTGGACGAATTATTTATTTTTCAACTAAGTGAAAGCAATGAACACTTATTTTTTTTATAAAAAGGTTTAAGTAAATTTAGTGTCAGTATCCTACTGAAATTAAGATATAAATTCAGGATTAAAATAACATTTATAAAAAATTTACGAGATTGCCTACTAAAAAAATTATCACAACAGTAACAGTTAGAATTGAACTCGTATTCTTTTAAAATACGAGCTAATTTTTTATTATCTATATCAATTCCGATTGATAAAAAATAATGAACACTAAATATAATACTATCCCTAAACTAGAGTAGTTAGTGGACCCTAATAGGGTAATTTTTTTTAATAGAAGATCAAATTCCTTTGGACCTAATAGGTTATTTCTTTTATCCTTAATATAAAATATAATTTTGATCATAAATATAAAATATATTTTTTATATTTATCTATTTATTTTAAATTATTCCTATTGATATTACCTAAATAATAATCAAGTTAAAGAGAGAGGGAATGAATTAAAGAAGATTATTAGGATATTTTAGAAAAAAAAATATTATATTAACTAATTTTTTAATCTAATTAAATTAGTTAAATATATTATATTAATAATAAAATAAATAGTTTAGTTGAGCTTCACCAAGCATAGATATTTGGAAGCTCACGAAAATTTGTGTTAAAGCCTCCTCTCCCATGTTATCGTTATGTATGTGGTGTTATTTGTGAATGCATGAATTGTGCAGGTTCAGTGACGCATTGTGGCCCTACGTTTCCCATTAATACGTGCCACTAATTACCATTTATATTTTCTGTAGGCATGCAAAGCAGGCCCAATCATGCATCAAATATTGTACCAAACTGCTTGCATGCACTTTCCTCAACTCGAATCATTTGGTTTTCAAGCGTTCCCTAGACCAGTGGGCAGTGAGTGTGCTTCTCGTGCCACCTATCCTGCATGCATTGACGTAGAGTACACATTATTACTCTGATACTATATCATTTATACCTTATTATTATGGTATACTAAAAAATATAATAAATTGATAGAATTTTAGAAAAATTATATTTAAGTCTCATGAAATGAATATAATTACATATAAATTATGAGAAATCATTAAATGACTGAAGTCCCACGATACCTATGATTACTTTTTTCAAATTGTAAAATAATAAAACTACTCTTAAAAAAAAATATTTCAATTGTTATTTTTTTATGCCCCAATTATTATTCATTCTTTTGGAAGTTATTATTCATATTGCTGAAGTTGTTATTTTTTTTCTTTTTACTTGAGGTGTTATTTTCCTTCATAGAGTTCTCACTCCTATTGCTTAAATTTTTTTTGAGGCAATTATATCATTTTACAATTCAAAAAAATTAACTATAAATTCCATAGGACTCCACAATCATTTGATGATCTTCCAGAACTTATCTACAATTATATTCATTGCATGGGACTTTAGTACAATTTTTCCTAAAAATTTTTACTTTTACCTATATTATAAAAAGAAAGGGTTTTAAGAAGAGTCATTAATTATCTTACAAATAATATATATTCAGTAGGGATAAAATTTTTAAAAAAATAGTCATTAATTATCCTATAAAATACATATTTAGTACTAGACTTTCTTCCTATAAGTGACTATATATAAGACCAAAGTGTTACATATATAGTGTTCAACATAGAATGCTGCAACTTTTCAATTACTAGCCTTTAATTTGCCTAATTAATGATACTAAACTAGTCTTACATTTACAACTCATCAGCCTATCCGACCTTCGATCACTTAGGATTAAAACTTCTAAATACTACTGTGTTTTTAGTTGTTATTCATATACTCCCTCCAGTCCTATCCTCAAATAAATGTTTTGGTTTGTTCAGAAATAAGTATTTAAGAAATATATTTTTTTCAACTATAGCCTTATTAATAAAAAGGATAAGTGAAAGAGGATAAATAAGAGAGATAAGTGAAAGAGGATAAATAAGAGAGATAACGAAAGAGAGTGTGGCATATGAGAGAGAATAAATATCCTCTCATTATGCATCGTTTGGTTCTCCAACGTCTTCAAAATAAGAAGTCTCAGCCGCAAACAAAGTAAATTCAAGTCTCGTAAAGCATTTTCCCTTCCCTCCTTTGCTTTTGCTTTTGTTTGAAGCATCATTCTCTCTCCCTCTCGTAAATACAAGTCTCGGACACCTTTTTAATTAATGCAAGACACATTGGCCAAAAAATAGATGCAATACATTCAGTCAATAAGGGGGTAAAATTGGAAAAAAATATAATGAATGCGCAGACAAACCCCAAATGAAACTCTTAAATGACCCTTTCATAAAGGACTGGAGAGAGTATACAGTAGTCGGGGTTATACGATTCTTGTTGGTTGTCAAGTTCAATATGGAATTATAAGTCATTGCTGACCTTTGCTCCTTTAAGGCTTTCTTCTGTATCCTCTGCTCGAAAATGAACCAGTTAACTTGGAGGAGGAAAACAAACAATCTATATCAAAGCTCTTCTTAATCTTTACAGACCTGGAAAGTGCAGATATATATATATATATCTAGAATGACTGTCAATGTAGAAAGCAGAGAAAATTACGTACGTAAATGCTGGAGTCGAGAAAGAAATGGCAAAAAGGGAGCAATGAGGGAAATTGCTAAAAGAGATTCAACAACAAAAATCTGTTGGGACTAATGTGTCAGCAAAGAGTATTGGATAATGATCCGTCTACAACAAACATAATTTTAGTTGTGATGATAGATGATCACTAATCAGTTCGATCATCGTACTTAGTAGACCATTAGAGTTGATAGTTCACTTGATTATATTGTTTCGAAAGTTAAGGGCATTCTCTTGTATAATTACTCTGCCAAACCATTGAAGACTCGACAAACTTATTCCCATTTAACTAAGTTTTGATCTAGTAGTACGTAAGATTCTGCTACTTTAGGTCTTAAGTTCGATTTAAAGTGGAGATACTTATGTTAGGAGAAAATAACAGTCACAAACCTCAAAACTAAATAATCTAGTAATAGTATAAAGTAAATAGTATAAAAAACACTCATTACCATTTAAGCTTTCTTTCAATCATATCTTATATACTTCTTCGTATATATAGGATTTAATTAAAGAGTTAATATTAATCTTAAATATAAGATATATTTTTTATATTAATTAAATTTTTCCTATATTACTTCTATTGATACTTCTTCAATAATAACCAACTAAGAGAGAGGGAGAGAGAGGGAATTAAGGAACATGATATAAGTGTTTAAGAAAAAATACCTCATATTAACTAATTTATCTAACATTTTTATTTTAATTAAATTAATTAAATAAGTCATACATTAAGCACCAGGAGGAGTATTTCAGTAGTTTATACCTCAGTAGCTAACTGTTCTTGGGGGGAAAATACTGTATTAACATTACACGATGCTATAAATCTCAAATCCCTATAAAAGTCAAATTACAAGACAATTTTGAGCTTTCATATATAAAAGTGCACATGGCTAACTATATAATACGCAGTTTTTATTTATCCAACACACTAAGTATATAGAACAGTTAAACTTGGAGAAGAAGACCTTGTTGATCAATGATATCAAACATATCATCTTGATGAACTACCATCTTCCTGCAGTTGCAATTTTCTAGAATACGACAAGCCCCCGCCGACAGCTGGAGCATGGCCAACGAACAAAGCAACATGGCCCATGAGCTTGTCTTTCCTTGAAAACGTTGTACCACACGAACACTGCCATTTGAGATCCCCACAGTGCTTCTCATGTGTTCTCAGATCAGACAGCACCGAGAACTGCTTCAAATTGCACCTCTTACACACGTACATCTTCGGACAATGACTTCTCTTGTAGTGATTCTTCACACATATCATTGACTTCAACGGTTGAAACTTTGCATGTTTCTGATTCCACCTACATCCTTCTTGTGGACATGAATATTTCTTAGGCCTAAACGTAGTGCTGCTCATCGAACATTCTTTATCTCTATTCTTCTTCATCGGATTGCTCAAAGCCGCACTTGTCTTGTACTCATCCCCATGAGCTCTCATATGCATCCTCAAATTCGCATCTCGTTTAAACCCTTTCCCACAAATCTGACAGTAATGCGTGTACTTTGCCAACAAATCAGAAGCATCCAATTCAATAATCATGTCTTCGTTCTTTGATTCATTGGTTTCATCTCCTTGACACAATTCTCTCTTCGTTTCAATAATTCCAACACTCGGATCATCATCCTTGAGATTATTATCATAGCTTTCACCACCAAACCAGCCCAAGCTTTGATCATTAGGACTAGAGAAGATACCTTGCGGCCCTCTGTGTTGAGCTATGTTATTTGTAACACTAGTTGTATAATTGCCAAAGTTGGATTCAGTGCAATGATGAGTACCTGGTGGCGGCGGCGGCGGCGGCGGTGGTGGAGAGAAATTAAGGACCATGTGTTGGCACGTGAGCGTCATGGAAGAGGCAGTGACTATGAACTCCTGGATTATAGAATTCATACTGGCTAACGTTGTACATGTTGAGTCTGGTAGGATCTGATCCGAGGAGAGAAGAATACCTGCCAGATTCTGCAAATGAGTAAGCTTGTCTTTGAGGACAGAGAGATTGAGCATGAGCGAGCTTGACTGAGAAGGAGCTGATTCAACCAGATTATCATCAGCAGCAGGAGGAAACATATTGTGCAGGCCTTGATGAGAGAGATTTGAGAAACCAGACGCTGTGATGGCTCTTGAAATCATTTTCCTAATCTCTCTCTTGAATTTCAGATGTTTCTGCAGCTGTAATTCAATTTGGATTCTCGAGTACAAAGAGACGCAGGAGAGACGATTCTTCAATATTTATAAGAAAGGTTGAAACCAATGGGGAATACAGATAGATATGCAGAGATTAGAGATAGAACAATCATAAGTCAACTGTGTGAACTAACAGGAAATCCTTCCCCACTTACGACCTCCCTTGCATGTACCCAAAAAGATTATGAAAAAGAAAATAATTGAATACGAAAGAGTTGATTCATTTATATATGTATGTTGAGTGTAGGTAGCTTCATTGGACGACCGATTACACGTTGAATATTTTAAATTGCTTTCGTCTTCTTGTTCGCTTCTTTCTCATCTCCTGTATATATAAAAGAAGGGTAAAAAGAAAGGGTAAAGGACTAACATTCTAAACTAATTTTATAAAAATAATTAATATTTTAAAATATTTAAAGATTCAATTAATATTTTAAATTAATTTTAAAAGTATAACTAATATTTAAAAATATTTAAAAATATAATCAACACCCTAAACTAATTTTAGAAGCACAATTAATATTATAAAATATTTAAATTGATATAATTTTACATACTTGCTAATAAAATATTATATTTTGTTTGATACATGTTACATAAATTATTAAAAAGCTACATATTTAATATTATATTAAATAAACTATAAAATTTCTCAATCTTCACATATGAATTCTGTATAATATTAATTTTAAAATTTATTCAATATATTTATTTAAATAATATAACACGTGTGACTTTTTAAATAATAATGTGTTGAAATAAAAATTATATGTGATATAGATCAAACATAAATTTGTATTTATATAAATAAAATAATAAAATTATACCAATTTAAATATTTTAAAGTGTTAGTCACACCATTAAAATTAGTTTAGAGTATTAATTATACTTTTAAATACTTTTTAATATTAATCACACCTCCAAAATTAATTCAGTATACTAATTATATCATTAAATATTTTAAAATATTAATTATACATCTCAAATTAGTTTGTGATACTAAATATACTTTTATCTTACAAGAAATCATTTTTGTCTTTTCCATTTCCTGCCCACCATTCAGTTTTTAAGTCTTTAAAATTCAAGAGTCAATCTATTGGCAATTTTATTTGACATGTTCAGAAATAAGATGGCGTCATCGTAGCTTGCCTTGAGAAACTCTGTTTTTTTCCCTAACATTATATATTTTTTTATTAAACATAATCATATTTAATATATTGTCAGGCATTAGACGTCTTTTTTAATAACAATTTAAATTTTAATTCTTTATTTTTTTTATTTGATCAAATTCCATTTAGTAGAACTCTAGGATTTTCAATATGCAACAATAACCCAACTTAATTATAACCACGGCCTGCGCAGCCAGAAACCACCCGTAAGACCTTGGGGCCTCTAATAATATTCCTCTTTCTAATGTTTTATCATTTTTTTTTTAATATCTTAACTTCCCAAATATTTTTTTCCCTATAATCATTAGAATCTAAAATGAGTTAAATTTTAATATCTTATAGATATGAAATGATCTATTTTTAAATTTTTTAAAAAATAATAAAAAATATACAATTTTGAAGTATTTTTTTAAAAAAATTTAAAACTATATCATTTTAAATCTATAAGATATCAAAACATCACTTATTTTATATAGAATCTAATGAACAAAAGAAAAAAAATATTTTAAAAGTTGGGGTATCACAAAAAACATATATTAGCTAGATGGAGGCACATTAGAGACCCAAAAACACAATATACAGATTATAATGGCGGTGCGAAATTCGGCTTGACTAGAATTTCAAGAGTGAAACAATCTGGGTTTCCTTTGACTATTAAACAGCAGGTACGCCATAATAATATTCAAAATGATCTCTTAGCACATATTAGCACTCTTAACTAACGTAACTATATATACCATGTTTATAATTAATATATATAATTATAGAAAGGAAGAAAAAGTGATTGGGAAAGAAAAGAGCGCGCGCGCGCGTGTATCAGCATCGCAATCTAATTTGACTTTCAAGATGGTCTTTTTGTGGAGGTTCATGAATATGAGCTTTTGCTAAAATACATTAGCTCATATATACTAATTAGTAGTAAGGGTATATATGGGTAACGTTGAGCCCCTTTATCTAGTGTTATATCTAAAAAAAATATAGGCTATATTTTACAATCCAATGCCCGACCTTACCTAATAAAAGTCCTAAGAATTTTGGGTTGGGCATGAACAGGTTGGGCATGCCTAAGTCGTGATGCCATGCTCATCTTATGAAAAAAATCTACAATTATGAACTTCTAAAATAATGCCATATTCATGTGTCTTCAACAGTTAAATAATATCAATAATTCACTAAGAATAAGGCAACATAGATAATAATTAAAATATTGAGATATATTATATATAAAAAATAAGCGTTGAAGTCTAAATAGTTTGTAATTGTAACTTTGCATCAATTTCCCAAATATTGACAAAGATAAAGTATCTAAAAAAATAAAATAAACAATTATAATTTGTAATATAATCATGTAATAATTAACAAAGTTAAAAAAATTAGTATAATTATAAATATTAAAATAAATAACTTACCTACTTAAGTACTCATATTTTTAAAATGACCTTCTAGTCACTAGTAGCTATCATATTCTCCCTTTCAAGATAAAGAAAAAAATAAAAAAAAGAAAGAAATTGTGCTTATGGGTAGGAAAGAGCAGCCCCTATGCCCAGTGTCCAACCTGAAAAATGCATGGGATGTATTTTACAGCTCGATGCCCAGCTCTGACCTATATTTATCGGGTTAGACAAGGTATTTTTATTGTGAGTTCGAATGGGTATATCAAGTCACGGGCTTTATGCACATATATACTAATTAGATTTGCATTATTTATTTATTTGGTAACAGCTGAGCATTATTAATTATTATCATAAAAAGAATATAGTTTCCATGTGTGTGCGGGATGAGGGAGTCACGTGCGACGCTTTTCACTTATAATCTCTTCAAGCTCAAACTCCACCAATAAAAATGGGTTCCATAGCTAAAAAATTAGCTCATAATTTATAAAATTATAAATTTAAATTTTACTGTTAATATAAAAAAATTTATAATGAACAATTTATATATATTTTTATAAGTGTTTTTTAAATCTATAGACATGTATGTCTTCCTAAACTTATAGATTAAACTTTCAATTATATAAAAAAAAAAATCTCTTCAAGCTCTATCCATACCTCCACCAGTATGTTCTTCCATCATCCTTATTGTTAGAAAATTGAGTTAATAAGATAATTAGTATTAATCACTTAATTGTTAGGTGACCTTAATTATATATATATATATCTATAAAGAGATCTAGTAGTCTATAGGTTTATATGTAAGATAGTGAGATATTCACCCTAGTGAGTAAGAGGATAACTTGAAGTCTCTTATAATAAAATCTCATAAATTGAGATTAGTTCATCTCTATCAAATAATAGTAAATTAGTATATAAACTCAAATAATATTATGATTCTATGAGCATGTTACTCTTAAATAACACATGAATCTTTATCTCTCTTCTCATTATTTCTCTCTACTAAATTAACAAAATGTTTATGCTTTTCTATATATTCATCATATATGTTTGATACAATAAAATCAAACTGTGATCTTATTATATATAAAGAGAGATACTCACATAATTAACTTACGGAGATCATACATTTTCGTCAAGTTGTCTAATTAGTTTCCGTTTAAAAATCACGTAAGTCATTGATTAAGTATACGAGTATTGACAATGTAAGGGTTTTCAAAATCAAACTATACCCAATGAAGTTTTAGTTTTATTTTTTCATTAGTTTTACCATGATGATTAATTCTTACAGTTTGATGGAATGCTAATTTTGGTTTCTAGAATTTCAAATTGTTGTTTTTTGCCCCTATAATTTTCTCTCTCCAAAATGTTAGTCTTTATAATTTTATAAAGACTTAAATATGAGTTTAATAACATTAAAAAACTGTTAAATATAGGAACTAAGAAAAAAATTGTTAAAAGTATAAAGAATAAAATTTGTTAAAATTATAAATAAAAAAGGGAACTTAAATTTAATCAATTTTATTGATATTAACCCTTTTAATTATTTACCTCAATCTTGATTGGTTTGAATCAAATAAAAAACCCTCCAAGTACATTAGTTTCTATACTTCTCTTAAATTTGCTTGGTTCATTCTTCAGTGCAAATCTTATTAGAAACTAAATCAAGATTGTGAATACTCTTATTAAAATATATGCAATTTTTTTGTAAAAAAGACAATAAAAAACTTCTAAAATTTAAAATGATAAGAATGGCCTTTAAATTTCAAAAAGAATAGATTGAGCCCCATGTCTAATTTTTATAAATTTAGGCAAAAGATAAAATTATACTTTAATCATTTATTACTTATACAATGAGATTTATAACTTGAGCAAATGTTTTAAAAATTTCAGTTGAGTCATTTACTACCATATACCAACATAGTTTTATATAATTGCTTTAAGGTTTACAACTCTTGCAATAATATTTATAACATGAGCAATGTTTTTAAAAATTTCCTTTAAGACATTAACAATTCTGTAATAACATACTTGCAAGTAATATTATAACTTTTGCAATAGAATTTACAATATAAGTAATAGTTTTGATAACTCCTCTTAAAATATTTATAGCTATCTGTAACAATATACTTGCAAGTAATTATTTTTGGATTTCCAACTCTTGCAATGAGATTTACGATTTGAGCAATAATTTTGATAACTTCCCCTAAGATATTTATAACTCTTTGTAACAATATACTTTTAAATAATTACTTTCGAGTTAGTAGCTCCTACAATAGTATTTATCACATGAGCAATGGTTTTAACAACTTTTTCTAGGATATTAACAACTCTGTAACAACGTACTTGTAAATAATTATTTTTGGGTGTACAACTCCTACAATGAGATTTAAAATATGAGCAATAGTTTTAATAACTTCCCTTAAGATATTTATAAGTCTCTAACAATGTACTTATAAGTAATTATTTTCGGGTTTGTAACTCTTACAATGAGATTTACGACTTGAGCAATGACGTTAACAACTTGAGCAATGTGATTTATTACTCATCATCACCCAAAGCTGTCATCATTCATCTCCTGTTCACCAATCCTTCACCCTTCTCTTTCGTTGATAGAGAGCACAAAAGCAACAGGAAAAATTGCCAGTAGAGCAGGACAATCAACAGTTCAACGAGAAAGAAAAATCACTTTCATGGCCACCCATGGTTGAACTATGCCATTGCTTCTGTTCACGTCTATTATGCCTCTGTGTCATTTTGGTACTGTTCATCATTGCTATTATTGTGCTTGGACATCACTGCTGGTATTGGCTCGCTACACTATTGTTGTCTCTGTCTGTCCCTATGCTATGCTGTCATCGTTGTCCTGCTCTGTCTGCATTTCTTCCTGCTACTTCTGTGCTTGCCGTCAATAGAAGAGAAGGTTAGAGGACATGTGAACATGAGATGAATGATGACGGCTTGGGATGATGATGAGTAGTAAATCCGATTGCTCAAGTTGTTAAAATCATTACTTAAGTTGTGAATCCCATTATATGAGTAATAACCAAATGACAATTTCTTCTTTTGTCTTAAATTTGTAAATGACAGATTAGAGAAAGGCCCAATATATAATTTTTAAAATTCAGAGGTTATTTTTATCCTTTTAAATTTTAAGAGGTTTTTTATTATCTTTTTCCCATTTTGTTTAGAATAAGATGATAAATTGTGGCACCATCCTGCATGTAAAAAGTATAAAAAAAAAGAGTTGTGTATATATATACAAAAGACATAATAAATGACTTGAGAATATTGTTTCTACTACATCTTTAATATAATATCTATTTAACTATTTTATATAGATTAAAAAAATTAATTAAATTAGTTATTTATAATGATTGTGTGTTGATTTTTCTAAAATACTTCCTTTCATGATGTGTATTTTAAATTATTATTGATAGAAATTCCTTTAATATGTGTAATCATATGGAATACTTTAGAAAAAAATTATAATTTTAAGAGATAAAATATATTAGGGTTTTATAGTTATGACCAAATCAAACTCTTCATCTATTTTTTATAATTATAATTAGGATTAAAAGAAGTATCTTTTACCTTGAGCTTCATATCCCTTCCCGTCAAAAGAACACACGAGAGTGTCAATTAATATTAGGATGCATTTTATGTTAATGACTAAATTATTAATTATTCCTTCAGTCTTTAATATATAATATAATTAGAAAATTGATATTAATTATAAATATAAATTTTATTTTAAATATTTATTAAATTGTCTATATTAATACTTTTTCAACAATAATCAAATATAAGATGAGGAGAAAATTAAAAAAGATGATTATGATATTTTAAAAAAATAAATTATATTAATTAATTTAATTAATTTCATCAATTTAATTAAATTAATTAAATATATTTTATTTATATTAACTACAGTAGGAGGAGGAGGAGGAGCATTATAAAATCATTGTCAAGGGCCTAAGCAGTAAGCATGCATTCAGATGTGCGCCGCTTGATCTATGCCTTTCTCCTAAAAGAGTTCAAAACTTCAAATAATTTGCATCACCCAATGGGGACTACATTTTTCCCTATTATAACAATCATCATTTGTGAGTTTAATTAGTAAATAAATAAGATATATAATTATTTAAAATATATTTAATTTTTAAAATATATTATTTTATTGTGATTTTAGTTACATCGATTAAATTTAAGATTGAGGGTAATAGACGACTCTCTCTGCCCAATATTAATATTACTTAGAAGAAAATAAAATTTTCTTTTACCTTTAGATTGTAGGTGAGCCTAACATTTTCTAAAAATTTTATACCTAAAAAAATCAATAATTTATTATTTATAATGTTAAGACTGCAACATCTAGTTATTTATATGCTTGTTAATTCATTATAAAAATGGATCTGGAGAGGCTGATGATAATCTTAAATAAATAAATAAAAAAGCTCATAATCTCATAGTAGTTTCATAACTATTCTCATATATACTTCATATGCTCCGTGGCACTACAAATAAAAAATTCCCTTAGGACAAAAAAATATGCTTAATACTTTCATAAAAAATCTTTTATCATATCACTAGTTTTTTGAGCAAATTATCATATTACTATTACTAATTCATTTATTTACGAATTTTATGTGAACGACTCACAATGACCATCTCGTTGTGGTAGTTTAAGAGTTGAATAAACGACGTGTCGCTAATCAGGCTGGGCGCGCTGAAGGGAAGATAAGACTAGGGAGCGAAGTGAGGGAGACACACGGTAAGTTGAGCTCTGGGTGCAGCGGACAACAATGGCATCCGTAGTGTCTAATCTCTCGTGGAGTTCTTCGTCTCTGTTGCAGAGCCTCGGTGAAACATTGAACGAAGGCACTAAATTTCCCAACAACACGAAGCTCTTTGTGGTTTTTGCTCAAAAGAAGGCGAAGAAAACCCGAAAGGTAGTGGGGATACTGTTCAGGATAATTTGGACTATCATTTATGTTTTTCAAGTTTTTAATCACCTTATTTGGTTACTCTCGAAACTGTAAAGGGGAAATGAAAGCTGGGTCTTCCATAGAAGTAGGAGATGTTGGGAACGCAAGCTAGGCAGTTGCTTCTGTTCTTGATTATTATTAATTCATTTGTAGCCTAGTCTGGATTCTTTGAATAATTATTGCAATTTACTTCCCGCGTAATGATGGGCTGCTGCTTCTTCCATCTTGCTCTTGTGTTATTTGTGAGGTCAGATAATCTTGAAGGAAGACGTTCCTGATCTTGGAAAGCAAGGGCAACTTCTTGATGTGAGGGCTGGGTTTTTCAGAAATTATCTGCTACCCACTGGAAAGGCCCAGATTGTTACTCCTTTGCTGCTCAAGTAATGTCTAATCAAACTATGCAAGACCTCCTGATGGCCTATTTTAACATCATTTGTCTTTTTGAATATTTACAGCTTTACTTATGCTTGTCAATGTGCCTTTTAAAAAATAAAATAAAATTCAGTGTATATAGAACGTTCGAGGATAGTTCCTTGTAATTCCAACAATAGGATCAACTAGAACTTTTCAGGAAATATAACGATGCCCACTATCTCGTATACAAGGGAATCTGTCGTAGGCAGTTGATGTGGTAACATATGAATATAGATAAGCTATTTAGTTGTACCATAAAAATAGACGTTCTATCTATAATCACTTCTGAAAATATATTTCATCTTGTTGGATAAGTCAATAATGACCAAGTCTAGATATTTTTCTTAGTCGTTTGTTTTCTGTTTTAGTTATTTTGATTAGCTGGTCATGGGTATTGTATGATTCAGATCAATAGGAATCTAGTTTTGACTCCAATTTAGCCTCTTTGTTTGCTTTTTACTGAATGTGTAATTTCCTATTAATAGACTGCGGTCTATCAAATAAAATACTTCCAATCTGTCGTCTCTTGCACTTGTCTTGGCTTCCCTTTTTCAGTTTCTTTTCCTTTACCTCTAATTTTGTAACAGTGCAGGTAAAGGGAAAAATTGAAACATGGAAGCATGAAGTCACGAACAATAGCAATAAATTCTGGAATGGTACTATTTTATTCCAAGAACTGTTGACCATTCTAACAGGAGATTCATTACTAACAACTAGATACGTTGCCAACAATAAGTAGATTTGGTCAATATTGACTTATCCAATAGTTACACTTTTATAGTGAAAAACCTTGTATTTGGTTTAATAGTACAAGCTGCAACTCTTAAACTGGATTCAGCATGTTGCAAACGCTAAGTTCTTTTCTCAGCTTGGCAAATGAAGCAAATGTAAGGAGCTTGGTGAAAATGTTAGCAACTTGATCTTTACTCTTTCACTAGATCACATCATTCGTTTTCCTCCTTTTAAGAGATTTCTCAAGAAATGAAACTTCTACACACACGCATTTTCTTCCATGCAAAATTGGATATTTTAAACGTTTTATTGCCGAGGTTGGTCCTTGTTGTGTGAGCTATACCTCTGAAAGTAACGCATCTTCTATATTTGAGTGAAAAAGAATACATATTTACTAGAGACCTTAGTTAGAATAACTGCACCTGTTGCAATCATCAATATAAAATATCAAATCTTTAGCAAGTTGTATTATTCATAATTCATGAGTGGTGAATATTATTTCAGACTTTGTATGATGCACAGGGAAACTTGTCTAGTTTATCTATTTTACATCAATGTGGCTTTAGTGTTATGGTTGAGCTTAGGTATGTTTCCAGAAAATATAGGACACTGTGACATTGGAACTTCTGCAATGTACACTCATTGAGACGTGGGATTGTACTTGTGCCCTTTTGCTGAAAATAGCTACATTTCTTGTTTGATAATAGTTGATACTTCTTAATTGGAAATTCACAATCCAACCATTTCTTCTTGGCAAGTCTTATAGGCAAGTTATGGTGACTGAACAGTTAAATTTCCAGTCTGCCTTAGTCGGGATGCAACATATCTTTTGTGGTTAGATTTTTCTGTGTAATGAATGATGCAGTCAGTGTTTAAAAATGATAGCAGGAAAGCATTGTGTGCAACGGTTTTGGGATAATTTTTCCTTGAATTGTCTTATATCTCACTTTTATTAACTTCTTCCCAGGGAAATGAAGATGGAGGAGGAAAGAATTGAGGCTGAGAAGAGACGGGTAATTTGTCCTATTCCTCATATCATTAGAACATTTTGTGGTTTTGCATTGCAAAGCTTGCCATTATTGACTTGGAGTAGGATGTAAGGAATGCTATGCTATTAAGTTTAACGAAGAACCGTTTCATCAAGTGCTGAAACTGAGTTTCCTATGACAAATTGCTGAACATGAAGTCTCTTCATCATCATCCGTCCTTTTTTCCTTTTATTTTTGGTCTGATTTTTGAGCAACATATTTTATTTTCTTCAAAAGTTTGTACGATAGTTGTTTCTCCAACTTTGTTTTCATAGACGCCACATGTTATCTAAGTTCATTGTCATTGTTCTGCAGGTAAAAGAAGAGGCACAACAACTTGCTTTAATTTTTGAAACTGTCGGAGCTTTTAAGGTGAAGCGTAAAGGTGGTAAAGGAAAACAAATTTTTGGAAGGTGAGCTTTGACCAGTGCCATGCTAAGCAGTTAACTTATGCCCTCAAATTCAAAACTACTTTTGATAATTATGGTTTTTTTTTCCTTAGTGTTACAGCTCAAGATCTTGTTGATATAATCAAGGCACAGCTTCAGAGGTATGACAGACTTCTCAATATATAACTCCTTCTGAAAATTTTGCACAAATTATCTGGAAAAAAAAAACAGAAGGAGAGAGATTCAAACTGAATGTGCCTGTTGTTTTATTAGTGACTCCTTTGCCTTGAAGTGATGTCCCTTGAGCACATATGACTGGCCGTCTGGCCATAAACTTCTAACTGGCTCAGCGTCCACATGCTAAACGAACATCCTAGTTCTTGGAAATTTATTCTTGTCCCGAGGTGTTGAGGGTAGTTGATAGTTCTATGTTCAATACTTCACCTGTCTTGATCCTGTAGTAGATGATACTCCAGTATATTTTTCTTTGATAATATGAAGTGATCTTTGTGTTTTGTTATCTGTTTAATTCATTCTTTTTTTCTATTTTATGTCGATACTCTTCAGGGAGGTAGAGAAGAAAATTGTTTCTCTTCCAGAGATCCGGGAAACAGGAGAGTATATTGCAGAGTTAAAGCTACATCCTGAAGTTACAGCTAGAGTTCGGGTGAATGTTTTTGCTAACTAAGCACAGGCCTGTTCTGAAATTTCATCCGCTGGTGCAAGCTTCCTGCTTCAGCCTAAGGTACTGATCATCCGTTGTTAGTAAAATATCTCTCATGAACATGGTTGCAGTATCAGAATAATTGGCGCATGGAAATGAATAAGTAATGTTTGTTTGAGTGGAGGAAAATCTCCCCAGCTAGTTCTTAATATGTTAATTGAACATTATGTTGAGTTGCAGTGCATGCAATGAAAATAAAAAAATACGTCGGAGTCCAATAATTTTTTCATTGTGGTGTCTCATGCAGATTCTGATTGTTTCGGATATGCATATTGAAGGGCAACAAATTTGCTGAAACTGACTCATTAAGCTCGTGTATTCTACCAGTGGTTGTTTATTGTGTTTTTCATGTAAATTTCCTTTTCTAGAGTTTTAAATGAAAAAAATGCTATTAAAGATATTGCGAGCACACAGAATAGAAACATGATTGAGCAGGGCATCTTGTTATAGTCTTGAAATTAATGAAGCAAACTTAAAGTAGGAAATGACAAATAGTGAATCTGGCCGAAGTATAAACTCCAAACTATAATTTTAAAAGCACTTTTATGCTAAAGTTTTTATATATTTATTTAAAATCACTTCTAAAAAGTTAATCCAAACACCCCCTAAATCTATTGTTGGTCCAACTCCAACCAACGAGGGAAGGGCGAAGAAGAGAATTTACAAGGCGCTTTCCAAGTTCTAACACCCCGTTATTGATTGATACCTAACATTGGGTGTTAAATGACTTGATTCAGGAAAGTTTATTTGTCGTTAAAGAGTTCTCTGAAATAATACAAATACTGTTTTACAGTTCAGTCCCTAACATGTAATAAGGAACTTGTTGGGTGGTCAACTAATTAGTGGTTGTGCATCTTTTGCAGAATTAGTAGGAATTCGGTTCATGAACGGATAATGAAGAAATTAAACTGTTTGCGAATGACAGTGGGATCCATTCGTCAGATTTAAATAAACGTGGCCTGTTTAGTCCAACAAATCCATTACTAGCTGAAGCAAAAATTTATTTATATGCATATGATATCGCTGTTTCTCACTGATCAGCCAAATAAAGATTCCACGAGTGGATATAAAGAACTACAAAGGACCCTCTGTCTGCCCAGTTATTGATTGTGGTTGGCTTGAAATCAGACCCTCTGTACCTGACTACGGACTCAGTTGACCAATCCCAGTTATCCACGGCTATAAAATTGGGTATTTTGGGATAAGAACATTAAAAAAACATGGGCATATATCTACAGAGGTAACAAATAGCACCAGGTTGTTGTCGGGTCATGCACCAGTTTAAACAATACTGCCATGTGTTGAAATATAATATAAATAATACCTTCATTCCTGAGATTTAGTTAATAAAAAAATTAAAAAAATAAAATAAATTATTTTAAAATAGTTTATTTATTATTTTTTAAAACTAATTTACATGTCTTATAAATTAATATATAATATAAAGATATTTAACATAAAGTTTACAAATTAGTTGAATTTTTTTAATAAATTAAATAAATTAGTTAATTATAATTAAATATAACCCCTCAAAATAAATTTATATTATATACTCATTAATTTATCCCAATTATTCATAACTTTTATATTATTTATAATTAACTAATTTATTTAGTTTCTTTAACCTATATAAAAAAGTCAACTAATTATTATATAAAAGACCAGATGTAGTACTTACTTAATTTTTTTAATTTTTTTAAATTAATTAATTAAATCTTATATTAAATATTTGAGAGTATATAATAAATAACTAACAAAGCCTGACACAATTGTTAGATAATTAAGTTTCTTAAACATAATGTCTTGAGTTCAAATTAAGCTACATGCATAGAAAATATTTTGTTGGAAGAGGCAAAACCCAATTCAGTGATATCTTTACTGCGAGATGATTAGTTTTTAGCTATCAGGTAGGATACCCTATAGTCTACATAAAAAGAAAAAAGAAAACTAATATAATACGTCGCCTGTCCAATATTTGTTAGCATTGTATTTGCCATGGAAAAGCCAACCAAACTCAAACCGGTGAAGTAGATTTTAGGTAGCCATACTCCACCAAAAGTAAGAACTACCACTCAATAGAAGAAAAATGAGGGATCCACACATTAATTGATCCGCAATCTCATACCAAACCCATAATAATAGATAAGGTTAGGTTCTGCTTAATTTTGGAGCCAAACTCTGGATTTTGATCAATAGAAGGATTAGTAATTCCTTGGTGGGATCGAAATTTGTTCAACCCCATTTGCCCAAATAGAAAGGCTGGCCAATGCCTACTTTTATTATGGCTCATAATAATTCATAAAAACTGAGAGATAATAAATAGGACAAGAAGCCACATAGTAAACCAACTCGCTATTTGTCCCTATCAACAAAACGTGACCAGTTTTAGCACTACACACTCTCCAAGCAAGAAAGGATAACAACTACATGCTCTGTTTTTATTTGCTAGTGTGGTTTCGGCTTCACCAGTAATTAAAACTAAAGGCTATTATTCGTACAGAACTTCCAGCTGTTTGAGTTTAAATATTACGCCAAAGCCTCTAATCTAATCTACTTTCTCATGTTTCTGTTGAAGTAATCTCTCAATAAAACCTTCCTCTTCCTTTTCCTCTTAACGGACTCTCCCATATGCCTTTGTCTCTTTTCCTCATTACTAATTTGGTTTCTTTGGCCATTTCGACCCGACAAAAGCTTATTCTTAATCTAATCTTCTTGGTTTTGCCTTCATTTTTATAGATTGATGGATTAACTGTCATCTATGTTGCAGCAAAAAGTGTTATCAATGTTTTTGTTTGATAGGTTACAAAATCTTCGATTTGGCATTGCTACAGAGTCCAATTCTTTACCAAGACAGTTAAATCTAGCAAAAATGGCTAATTCCTCATAATATAATGAATCAAAATTCAAATCTTTATTAAAAGAGGTACTCATATTTAGTATCTGACATACTCTTAATAGGATTGCCTCCTATAATAGGTTACCTATACTTAGAAAAAAAAACAAAGAAAGAGTCCAAGCCTTTGTCATCAGCCAATAATTTCCTGGATCAATTTAGTTCATCTATTGTTAGATTATGTAAATTTAACTGAGCAATTGATATGGAACTAAATCATATTTAAGTAAAATCCTATTAAATCAGATCAATAATTCGGTTGAATTTATGTCAACTTAATAAACAATGGAACTAAATTGATTGGTGGGGTGATTATTGGGAAGGATAAAGTAGAAAGAGGGACGCTTTCAAATGTTTAGACAAAAATTGTGAATTATATAAAACGGAAGAAAAAAAGAGACAGTGAAAGTCTCAAGTTAGAGTTGGCGTAAGTATACAACTTTTTTAATAGAGTTATTAATATTAATTAGATCTAATAATATTTGAATTTGACACAACGGTATAAGATATCATATAGCTACTTCTCTAATCCTATTTATAAGTGACTTTTAACATGTTTTACATAGACCATGAAAAATCTTAAATTCTATTAACTCTGCCTTAAAATTTAATAATTTTTTAACTTTATATATATTTAATATACATTATACCATGAACAATAAAGTTAACACAATAATAAGTGAATGGTAAAATTGTATATTAATTTATATGAAAATTTTAATGATGTAACTTATAAATATGATCAAAGAACTCCTTTTCTCTCTGCCCTATAAATAAAGAACGAGAGGAGTATATCAAAAGACAGAGTGAGATGGGTCTTATGATGTAATAAACTAATTAAGGTTTAAATCTCTATAAGAAGAGATCTATACATTTAGTACTTGATAATATTTTTACTAAATATCATAGGAGGATACATGTGCTTGTTTATGGAGAGAGGGGTGTGTGAAGGAAAATACAGTATTATATTGAGCGAAAGATGGAAGGAGGGGATGAGAGTTTAAAAGTGGGGTGGAAATGAGATTAATTAATAAAAAAGAGAAGAGTAAGCTAAGCATAATTGTAGAAGCAGAGAGAATAATAACACCAAAGGGAACCTCCCCCCTACTACATGTGCTCTTGTATTGTATTGTATTGTCAACCAAAGGGAACCTCACGCAATGTCTGTGCCCACATGCTTTGCTTACCAGCATTCACCATAACCACCACCACCACCACCCCATTTAGCTACCCCTATTCTACTTCCCTTAATTACTTCCACCTAAATTAATTACGTCTCATCTCACTCTTCATGCATGCCCCGTTATAACTGAGGAAGAAGCGCTTCCAAGCAAGTTGATTATATATAGAGAGAGAGAGAGAGAGAGAGAGTATGGGTGATGTGTCCTCCAGTGGACCCTACTACGTATTAATCTTAATCCATATATATGCAAATGTCTGTGGCCTCAGGCTTTGCAGTATCTTTCTTGGAAGCATCAACTTTGTATGGCTCCAGCTCCTCCCAGATAATCCCTATGCTCTCCTCTTCCTTCTCATGGGGATAATACCAACGCTTTCATACTTATAAACAAGCTAACAAAATCCAATACTTGCAAAGTAACACTGAGTAGACGAGTGTCATAAGTATCCATAGGTGTTGCTTCTAGTAGAAAGAGTTTTGACGGTCAAGGTCTCGAATTTGAATGTATATGAATATAAAAAATGTCATTGAGAGAGTTATAATCAAATTGAACCGAATAATATTCGAATATAATTCAATTAAATAACTATATTAAAAAAAGAGGAGTGCCATCAGTCATACTGGTTCATCAGCAAAGGGAATATAATATATATATATATATATATATATATCATCATCATCAGAAAAAGGGATATAAAGCATGCATATAGAGGTAGAGAGAGAGAGAGAGAGCCATATATAGAAAATGAAAGATAAATACAGGTGGGTTGGCATGCAGTGGCATTTATCGACTAAGGAGAGTGGGAATGATAATGCTGTATTCTGTGCATTTAATGGAATAGTGTAAGCCTGAGAGTGTGGCTGATGCCAGAAAGAGACACCCAAAGCGTGAGAGTTACATCTGTTTAGCTTTTTTATAATAATAATAATAATGAAAAGCACCAAAAAGGAACCTAATCCACGACTTTTGGTTGTGGTGCTGCTTCTCCCAAACCCTAGCTAGGCCCCTCAAACTCCATCCATGCACACCCAATATTATTATTATTAATATTAATTAATTATATAAACTAAATAACGAAAAGAAAAGATGCCCTATCACTACTCGCTCACTTTTCGTGAATCAAAGGCAACCATCAACACTAGCCCCTGACTTACTCAAAGTATTCCCCCATATGTTCAACCAACGACTACTACATTGTCAAAATGGGAATTATTATTATTATTATTAATTATCATTTTAATATAAAACCAAAGAATTCATAATTATCAATATTTGTAAATTAAAAATAACGCTAATAATAATTCACATTCATCCATCATTCTCCCCACCCCCCAATTAACAATAATCACTTGATTTTTCCTTCTCTTCCCTCTCCCTCGCCTAATAATGGCAGCCAACCAATGACGCAGCAGACAGCACCAATGGTTTCTCTTTTGTCGTCAACTCAAACTTGGAATCCCGCTGATAATGATGATCCTCTTCCGGCGCCGGCAGGTTTAGATCCAAAGCTAGAAATTTTGGCTTCACTTCCACCTCAGCCACCACCGTCCTAGTGTTGCCGGCGACTCCGTCATAACTCGCCTGAGGTGCCGCACCCACGGTTGATGTGGATGCCCTGTGCCTCTTCATGTGGCCTCCCAATGCCTGCCCTGACGTGAATTCCGACCCGCATATTGAACACTCGTGAATCTTGGCCTTGTTGATGGACACAACCCCATTTATGTTATTTCCTAATTGAAGAGAAATTTGAGGGCTGGTTTTAATCGGAGCTTCTTCAATCTCATAACTTTTGATAAGTGGTTTTGGCGGCAGTTTCTTCTCCTCTAACGTCAGCTTAGGCTTTTTGTGGCTGGCCCTGTGCCCACCCAACGCTTGAAAAGAAGGAAAACTTCGGTTACACGTTTTGCACTCATACATAAACAAACCAACTTTGGCGGCACCGGCTGCGGTGACGGTGGGTATCTCGGCTAATCTCCGGCTGCCTCCCGGTAATTCTGTTCTGGTGGCTTGAGATTGAGGAGGTCGGTGCTTGAGATTATGGGAATCCCCACTCTGAGCCAAGAGAATTAAACAGTTGGCCATGTCTTCCTCTTCCTCAGTGCTCTCGTCATAATTATTATGAGTGGTCGTGGTGGACGAAACGGAACCGTAATCTCCACTGGCGCTGAGGTGTTCCCCGGAGACGCTCGATGAGCTAGAGGTCATGGTGGCGGCGACGACAGCACAAGGCGAGAGGGGCCTGTTCCTCTTGGTACGCTTGCCTTTGGCGATGTGCGTGACGGCGGTGGCGTGATTATCCGACAGCCCCAGAAACTCTAATTCCTCCGGGCCTTCCATGTTAACTAGCTTACACAGAGACGAAACAGATATATATGTGTGAGTGTGTTTGCAGAGAGAGAGAGAAAGAGAGAGAAGGGAGATGTGAGAAGAAAAGGTGAAGAGCGAAGACTTATATATATATGTGGGGGAGAGGGGTCCAGCAAGGAAGAAGAAGCCGTCTGCTCCTCTTTTGTTATATATAACAGCTAACTCTGAATAACTCAGTCATCCCAAAATCTTCCTTGCGTTTCCTACCTTCGAAGTGTCACTCACAAGCAAACTCCCTCACGCGCTCTCACTCTTACCTCTCCCTCACGCTTCCATCGCAACCGCACTTTTCCCTCTCTCTCTGCTTAAGTAATTAATTCACTCGTAACTGAACATGCTTTGTGTTTATTTACTATTCTGTAATTTCAGGATGATGATTATAAGGATTAATTTAAGAGGTGCATGCGAGTGAGCAAAGATTAGCGTGGTATTACAAAGAAAGAAAATTAGGTGAGGATTAGGGATGGAAATTAGTGGCAGATCAGATCAGATGTGGTAACTGCTAAAGTAGAAAAGTGTAGACAAAGTTTTAAAACTAAAAAGGAGTTCAAGAAAGGTTGGTGTTAACGTTATGAGATCTGAGTCGGTTTCACTCTTTATTTTCTCCTCCCTTAATTAATAATAAAAATAAAAATTCTCAGAACGTAGAATAATTAAGCCAACCAGAAGGGGAGACGTGGATAAAAATTTACTTAACCCACGTTAAAAGCATGTCAATCACTTCATTTTCCTGTTTATTAAAGAAATGTATAGTAATCCCGTTTGAGTGATAAGAGATATTCTGGGTGCCTTTCAAGCAAACCCCTTTAATCTTTATGGGAAAAATATATGCTTTATACCAACTAGGATTTGCCTTGTTGGCAGATACTTGACCAGCCCCTTAGCCATCTAATATCAAGTTCGATCACTGGGACATTTCATGGATCTCTTTTAAGTGAGGTTAAATTAGTCTGTTACTCCAATACTTAGTAAAAGTGTGGAATACATGTGGTTCCATGGAAATCAAAACAAAATATAAACTTTATAGGTTGTGTTTGTTTTTATTAACGTTAATGGTGTGTGTACTCTTAAAATAGCAAATGAGGCAGTAAGCGAGGAGTCCAAGGAGAAAAGAAAGGGACAAATGTGGAATGTCAAATATAGAAGTCGGTTAAGGAGAGAGTATGCGTAGATTACAAGTAGGTGACATCATGAAATAAGCACTTTAATTAATTAATTAGGACGACGCTAATTCTTATACTGCAGGCTAAGCTAGCTGCTTAATTAATTATGTGTGTGTGTGTGTGTGTATGTATGTATGTATGTATGTATGTATGTATGTATGTATGTATGTATGTATGTATGTATGTATGTATGTATGTATACTCATCATCTGCAGCTTGCAGCTCATCTGTCATCATAATTAATTATTGCTAAACTACTATGCTAATCATTTCACATCTCTCAATAATATTGCAACTTATGAAAATTAATTTACAACTAATCACATCATCATCGCTTGCTTTGTTTTAGCTTCTAAACAAGTCTAATTTGCTTTTGTTCATTGGTTGCCCCTGGTGCCAGAATAATGCACCGCTCTCCTCCTTAATGGTGATATAATTACCAATCATCAAATTAGAGGTTTTGTAGTAATCCCTGTAAATAAATCCGATTATCATGACAAAATCACAATTAGGTTGCCCTAAGGGCCGACCCACCTCGTGATGCTATATTACATCTACTGAGAACCTTACCTCTAATGTCAGATCGTTCAATCTATTCTGATGGTACTACATGTGTATTGTTTTGATATTATTAGCAGATATTACATATGCGAGCAAGAGTGGAAACACATGTAAATACTCTTTCGATACTTAATATAAGATTTAATTAATTAATTTAAATAAATTAAAGAAATTAATAAATAAATTAATTATAATTAATATGAAAACTAGTTGACTAATTTGGATAAATTAAATAGTATATAATATAATAAAAATTTGTCTTAAAATATTAGATTTGATCATAATTACTTAATTTATTTTGCTTTCTTAATCTACCAAAAAAAAGTCAATTAACTCTTATATATTATTTATGTTTCTTAATGTAAGAGCCAATTGACTTGAGCATAGTTGTTTTTGGTAATCATTTCATTTGTATATCCATAGGATTATTCTATAATTTATTTAAACTTGAAAATTCTTCAGATCGCTCCATTTAGATTAGTACTGTTGGCTGTAGTTTATCTACTAATACGTCGACTGTAATCTTTACGTTTACAGATGGTCAACCAAATGTGATGGTATCGTGCCCTCCTTAATTAATTTGTTGGTCCAAATTAGTCAATTACTCTTTAGACCCTATGAATTTATTGCATTTTATTATTGAGTTCTATAATCAGATGAAGATCGACACAGTTGGCTGGGAAAATTAAAGATATATATATAATTAAAAAAGAACTTGGATGGGAAACCAAACAAGTTGTCATTGAAACTTACTCTGGTTCACGTTTTAGTTTTAGAATCTTCCTATATGCCAATCTGTGCACGCTAACCTCATATTCCTTCCGTAGCTATGTAACGCTTACTAAAGAACCAAACAAAAAACAAAATCAATGGCTCAAGATCGTCCTTATCCAATTTGGCCTGTGTTTGGCCCTTTAATTACAACTAACTAGGTTTATGTCCAAGAGAAACTCTTCAACTTCATCGGAAACTCTTCAATGCCAAGGGGTCTGATCAAACGGATAAAAAATATGATAAATTTAAATTTAAATTTAGTATTATATTTAGTACTTAACAGTATCGAATAAAATTATTTCTAATAGAAAAATATATATGCTTAAAAATATGATAATTGAATTAACCTACGGATAACCAAGTTTAAAAAATGGAATTGAGACTTGAGATAAGGGGATTATTAATTAGTGGTGGCAATTGGATTGTTTGAGGAAAGTGATCATCGTGAGTACAATTAGGGATTGGTTACTTATAATAATGAATTATATTGGTATGTGTATGTGGTAGCAGTCATATAATTAAGGTTGTACCATACCTAACCCGACAGTTTGTTTTTCAATCTCTTGATGTGTTGTATCCATCTGTCACTAACCAGAGAAACAAAATTAAACATAAAATGAGCATTACCGTACCCCTTATGGGTCAATCATGCATGCATATAAAATACTCCACCCGTTATTTTAACGTAAGATCCACTTAATTAGGGGTTAAAAAAGTTATTAATTTAATTAAAGTATATGTTAAATATTATTAAATTATATATCAATTTATAAGTTAAGTAAATTAATTTAAAAATAAAACGATATATATATAAATATTTTAAAATAATTTATTTAGTTTATTTAATCTTTTTAAATTAATCAGGTATTATATTAAGAAATGGATGGATGCAGTAAAAACTTGAGCAAATTAGGGGAAACCAAACAAGTGACATTGAAGAAAAGTTTGGTCCCAACGCATTAAGGCAACATTTTAATTGTGGGACAAGTAAGTGGAAAGGTTCAATGAACAGTGAAGTTTTTCTTTTTTAAAATTTTGGCAGAATGTATAAAAAGTGGAAGAAGAGATTATGGATATGAAGATTCTTAGCGTAGGAAATAACAAAATGTGGTGAACAAGAACATGTTGTGTTGTGTGAGGCACGTAATGTTGTTGATAAGGATCCCATTTGCCCTGCGCCATATCGCCAATTCGTTGCTACATAACTGCTTTCTCTCCTTTTCTCTCTATTTTAGTATTATTATGTATATATATATATATATATCTTTAAATTTCAATTCCATGCTATATATATTGGGAAAAAATTTAGTCAGCCGATTCAGTTACTAAATATTTATAATTATTATTATCAATTTAATTATAATATCTTATAAAATAGTAAATTATTTAAGTTGCCGATTACCTTATTTTTATTGCCATCCATATATTTAGTTAGTCAAAGAATCTTTAGCTCAAATGGTATCCATCTTTGTGAGTTGTGATGCTCACATGGTTTGAGCGAGCCGGTTGGTCAAATAAAAAAGAAAAAGAAACAACAAGTAATTACTGAAAACACTACTAGCTAGCTAGAGAGAATTAATGGAGGATGGCACTGGGAAATATATAAAGATAGTGGAGTAGCTAGCAAGTGGACACAGAGAGGAGAGGAGCTTCTGAACCACTCATCAGAAATAAACAAGTTGGTTGGATCTCTCTCCATCTAACCTATCAGTATCACCTTTCAAAGGAATATATATATATATATATATATATATATATATAATAAAAACGCTTTTGTTATCCTTAGTTTTTGGTTGGCCCTCAGTCATCCAACTGCCCCTTCCTAACCATAACTTTCATGTTATCCATATCGATCTCGCACCACTCAAGACAGTGACACACACACAGAGTTCTTCTTTCTTTCTTTCTTTCTTTCTTCTCTCTCTCTCTCTCTCACAGATTCACATAAAAGAAACTAATTCAAATTAAAAACCACCCTGTTGTCTCGTGAGTTACAGAAGGTTCTGCAGGCAGCCGATGACTTTTGAAGCTGCTTAATGGAAACAGTTATCATCGATCTCCTTCCTGACAGAGAATCATATATGTGGTGCTACTGAAGTTTTTGAGAATATATTTGTTTTGGTTGGAATGGAGATGAGGAGCATGCGTGGGTATGAATTATACGCAAGACAAGAGGGAGGTATACTCTTATTAGCGTGTCATGTGAAAAAGAAGCAGAGAAAAGACTGTGTCTTGCACCGCCCATTAAGGCAGAGGCAAGAGGCATGAAACCTAACTTTGCTGCTAGCTTTTCATTCAAGCCAAATAGCCCTCGCTATAACTCAATTATCCCATAAATATGGTGTAACAAAGAGCATAGATATGAATAGTTTTCTTTTCTTTTTCTTAAAAGGCCGCAATCTCTCCATCACACACACAAACAAACAAAGAAAATGCAAATCCACTAATGAATGGAATAACATATATAAGACGCAAACAGGTGAGGTTTTTGATATTGAGTACTAGCTTAGTTCTTAATATAAAGTTAATTGACTCTTTTTTTTATTAAATTAAGAAAATTAAATAAATTAATTAATTATAACTAATATAAATATTAGTTGGCTCATTTAAGTAAATTAAGAAGTATATATAATATGAATTTATCTTAAAAAGTTTAATTTTATTATAATTAATTAATTTATTTAGTTTCCTTAATCTATCCAAAAAAATCAAGTAGCTCTTATATTAAAGATTAAAAGTAGTATTAATTAATACTCTATCTTCTCTTTAATATGAGACCTAATTGACTAATTTGAGTAAATTAATAATATTAAATAAATTAATTAATCATAATATATATAACATGATCTTCTTAAAATATTTATATATAATATTAGATTAATATATCAGTGTATAGGTTAGATAAATTAATTTAAAAAAATTATAAATATTATATATATAATATATTAATGTCTTATATTTATTTATTTTTAATTAGTTCTTATATGGAAGTAGTAGTAAGTAGAGGTGTGGTGATAACTTGTGTTGGTAAGGTTACGTTGGAGAGCCAGTCATAATTGAGACAAAGGTGGTCACGGGTGGGCTGTAAGGCTCCCTCTCAATGACCATGACTTATTGCCCTCTCTCTCTACCGTACACTTAACTTTTCACTCTCACCTTTTTCATTTATCAAGCTTACCTCGTGATTAATTAAATCCCTCCCTCCTTTTCCCATCCCCCAAACCACCACTTCCCACTTCATCCATCCTCTTCGAGTGTAACAGAGGAACATACAAAGCCATTACATTTACATGAGGTGAGATTTTGTTATGCTCTGTTTGGTATAAAGATTTTGATCTATCAGCGTTACGTGATCCTCATCACGAGCTTACTCATTTTAGGGTTAAAAACGAGCCATGCATGAATTGCTGTCAAGTGGAAACAGTACGTAACAGCCTGGTAAGTTTTCCCAGTCGCAAGTTGTTCTCATTTGAAGCTCAACTGCTAACTAGAAAAGGGCTTCTCTCTTGTAAAAGCACTGCTGAATCATATCTAAGTATAATAGGTAGTTAATTTTTTTAAAAAAATTAAAAAAATTAAATAAATTAATTAATTATAATAATATAATAGTTAGTTAACTAATTTAGGCATATTGATAAATATATAATATAAATTTATTTTAAAAGATTAGATTTAATTATAATTTATTTATTTATTTAATTTTTATAATATATTTAAAAAAATAATTAATTTTTATAATTATGACGAGAGTTAGTATAATTGAGAACACACAAATGTTTTAACTACACTTTCCACGCCACTTTTTCTTCTTCTTTTCTTGCTGGCTTGCGTGCATGCGATCTAAAACTAATCGTCATTATATATATAGTCATAATGTTACATGTACTTGCACAAAATTAAATTAAAGTTATTTTAATCATCGCATGCTCCTTCGTGTTCTTCTTGTTTTTTTTTAATTGTTGCCCCTACTAAATTTGGTACTTTTATAAGGTGCCACGATAAATTCATAATGAACATATGGCAATAAAATAAATAAACTTCACACTGGACAAATATGAATTTTTTTTTAATACAAAATTTTTGTAAGTTGTATCCCTAGAGCTCATTAGGACCAAGATATATCTCTAAATTCAAAAAAAAATATTTATAGAGATATTTATAAATTACCTACTAATAAAATATTCACATTATCTACAGGATTTCAACTCATGACTTTATGAGTAATGGGTCAATTTTTCATTTATTTTATTTTTATGAAATTAAAGCCTGCTACCTTTCTATTTTATTTTATTTTTCATTTTTTGAGGTCAAATCAAGGAATCAAATTGCACAGGGTGCTAAGCAACTCAATATCACTTAAATAAGATATCGAGTTCGAGTTTTAGCGTATATAGAAAATTCTCATTGGGAGACTCATCTACCATAGTCAGGTGCACAATGTGGATTGAATTCAGATATAATTAAGATAAAACTCTGGTAAATCGGGTAGGTAACTAAAAAATATTACATGGAGCTTTGTTCCAAAAAAATATTGCATGGAGCTTCACAACGGAGGCCCATGCTAGACAAAGAGCCAGGCCACAAGACTAAGTATTGCATATCACTAACTCCTTTTTAAAATTCTTGGACAAAAAAAAAAACTAACGGGGGTTGGTCCGAGTGGTAAGCGACTCGGTATCGCTTAAGCGAGGTCTTGAGTTCGAGCCTTGGCGTATGCAGAAAATCCCCGTTGGGAGACTTACCCACCATAGCCAGGTGCGCGACGCGGGTCAGATCCGGATGTAGTAGGGGCAAAGCTCTGATTAACCGGGTGGGCAACCAAAAAAAAAATTCTTGGACAAAAACAAAAGGTATTGCATATCATATTTTTAACATTTTAAGGCCTAGAGAGCCAGCCCACTGGACTAAGTATTACATATTATAATGAATGGGTTGAGTCTAACAAAAGATCTAATCACTTGAATATATGATTATTTTTAATAGAAAAATATATGTACTTAGCAAAAAAAAACAAAATATTGCATATTATTTTTAAAATGTAACAAAAATACTAACAAAAGTTGCCCTTACAGTGTGAAGATGCACCCAAATACCTATGCCCTAGCAAGAGAAAAAAACGCTGGCAAATCAGGAATGCAGAACCATGTTTCACAAATGCTCTCAGTGTTTAGGCAGCGTCCTGGTTCAAATGCTCCAGCATAACAAAGCAATGGTTCTGTAAATGGCCTATGAACTATGGAGCCATAGTTTATGCCACAAACGCTACGTAGGGATTTAATTATTAGGATTTAAACTTTAGATCCATTCAAAGACAAAGACAGCCAACAAGGACTGCATGATTAGTCAATTTTATTGCAGAGGATGCACATAAAGCATTATAACAATCTGACAACAGACCAATACATGTTAAGGGATTCAACTTCACACTCAGCTTCATGAGCACATCATGTCCCATACAGTCTACAATACATGCACGTTTGGCTAAAGTAAGCAAACAAAGGATAAAATGCCGCCACCGCTTCTAGCACAATTTTGCATTAAAATCAAATCGGAGTCAAACCGATCACGCCTACAAACAAGCAAGTATATTGCCAGATCAATTCATAGTTCATAACATATAACGATAACAATTTACTGACAAAAAGAACTCGAGTATTCAAGCTTCTCAGGCATTAGGCCAAAATTATGCTAACTTATTTTGCTGTTCATTTTGTCTGACGAAATTGTTTTAGTTTAACAGAACGATTCAGCTTAGAACAGCAAAACCAAAAACGAAGAAGATGACAAGGCTTCTATTTGAACGGGCTAATTGAAGAATTTGAAAAATGATAAAACAGCATGAATTCATATCTTTCTTACCACATGCCAATCTTCCACCAGCATTTCCAGTGGTCAAACTAAGTTCATGTCCACCTACAAAAGTAGAAGTAAATGTAGATGACTAATCAAGTGTTTGATAAACAGGGGTATAGATTCTTTGTTCCTCCTTCTTATATTTGTATGGTTTAACTATACATTTTTATTCCAAAAGAAAAAGCTTCAGTTATGATTAACTCATTACAACTATTACAAGAGTAAGATGCAGATTTGATTCACAAACAATAATTCTCATCCCTTTAACTTGCTAGAACAGCAGCATAAATTTATTTATACCAAAAGCTTATGATAGCAATGTGAGACTAAAATATTGTCAAGAAGGTGAAAAACCAATTGCATTTTCATATGTTCTTCCTACCCCTTGATCAATACATTCATTACCCGTTAATCTACTTCTTTCTATGATGACAGTAAGAGCTGGAGCTTCCAACAATAATTTTCTCCATTGCAGGATTTGTAAGCCAGAGATTAAAAAAAAAAAAAAAGGGAAAACTAACCTTTCCCAAGGTCATCTTCAAGCTCATGAACCACAAAGGCTCTTCCAACTACGGAATTGGGGCCACTAAGTGGTATCTGCATGTTTCAGGCACATAATTAGCTACAACCGAGGAGGAATACAGCAGCTCCTAAGATTATGATTTGGAACTCAATCACACACATTAAGACCAAGCGTTGTAGAACATTTAAGAAGACATATATTAAAATAGAAAGAGCACCTGATTATCTGTGATTGTTGCCTCTGCAATTCCTGTAATGCAAAGGAGATAAAATAGTGCATATACAGGTTAGTAAGAATAGTATGAATTCAAAATAGAAGAGAAGAAAAAGAAGATAAAATTGTATCTACCATCAGCATTAGCAACTATGTTTCCCAGGTCACCCGCATGACGGTTTTCATCCTCAGGAGCACCATGTGTCATGTTATTGGGATTAAAATGTGCTCCTATATATATGTCATTAGAGAAGCAGAAATTATGACTTCATTGGTAAAAAACTGCGAGCGTAAGAGTAAAAAAAAAGGTTAAGCTTTACCAGTTGATATACATCCATTTGTGGTATCACCATACTCATGCTGCAAGAGAAGCAAGTAGCACAGTTTAGGAGGGTATTCTTAACAGAGCTAAATTTGCAAAATCAGAAAAGACTCACTAGATGAAAACCATGGGAACCTGGAGTAAGCCCAGTAACTCGAACATTAACGGTTGTTGGGCCTGCACAGTACACATCACACAGAAAGTTAAAAAATGCTGCTCCATTTGGGAGCTCTCAGCTTCAGAAGGAAACAATGGTGAAGTATTGGAACAGATCAACACTAAAATTTGGACAGCACAACATAATCTATGTAGAAATACTTGATTTAGCAGATTTGACAGTCCTCATTTGGAACAGCGAACGAACCTAAAGAACAGGATTACTTGAATCACGTATTTGACGATTACAATTGTTCACCAAGCCGTCAGTTTCAGAATGAAATGTATATAAAGGAACTGCCACTAATACAACATAGTACTTAGTTCCAATCCTTTCTTAATTCTTTTTGGCTGCATTTACTTCATTCTATCCTCCACAGTACCGATTTGTAGAGTGTGTTAACATGCTTTCTAGTTTTTCTATATCAAAACAGAGGAATTGTCTAGCCAAAATCTTCCATGAATAACTAAGGAGTTAGCAATAGCATTTCAAGTCCTGCATCTTGCTGATTAAGGAATAACAAAAAAAACTGTAAATTTATAAAACACTGCTTCGAATCGAGCTAGTATTAGCAAAAGGCAATGAAAGGGAAACTCAAAAGAGAAGAGAACAAACCATCGCCTTCCTGGGTCAACGTTACAACACCTTCGACAGCAGCATTGCCTTTGAGGACAGCGACGCCTTTCTTGGCGGCGGCGACCACGACAAGAGGCTTAGAGGGGGCGGCTGCAAGGACTAGGGAGTGAGGAGATGCCTTGAGCTTGAGGGAGACGCCATGGAAGAGAGATTGAAGAGATGGGTTATGATTTTCGAACAGGGAAAGTTGAGGTTGTAGTGGCGAAGCCGACAGAACAGTGAGGGCCGCCACGGCAGGCAATGCAGCTTGCATTGGCAAGAGCTCAGAAAGAGAGTGAAGAGGCGAAGAGATAATGTGTTGGCAGTCTCGAGGCTCAATGGTGGCTATGCAATGAAATTCCGATGTGGTCGACCTATGGACGCTCTAGTCCTCCCTGTTTGTCGTGGTTGGTCAAATTTATGGGAATACCCTCGACTTTTCTATATTTCATTTGGGGTTTTGACTTTTCACTTTTATTCCCACTTCAACCCACACTGACTAAATTGTTTCAGAGGAGTCTGATTAAAATTAGGATATATATATTTTATATATTCTAAAAATATTATTTATTTAAATTTTATCTAATTAAAATATAATAATTTAATATATTTTAATTTTAATCATACTCTTATAAAACAATTTATATTATATTTTATTTATTTTAAAAAATAAATTTTTTAATTTAGTTTATATGAGATTTTATGAGTGATCAGTTAAATTATTTTATTTTGATATAATTCATTAGTTAAATTATTATATTTTAATTAGAATTTAGATGACATGTTACTCTTAGAATATATAAATATTTTTTAAAGTGAAGTATCTACTTTTAAACTTGTCCTTCATTTGTCAATCAATTTATCAAGGTGTAATACATATAATAAATATCAATATATAGTTAGTCTAACAATATAATATCCTATTAAATTCTTTTAGATTTAAAATTTAATTATTAAATGAGATACATATACTAAGAAAGTATTTGTTTTGTGCATCAAGTACCTTTAAATATTTTTTTACTAGTAACCTAAAATATTTTTTTAATGCATCTAGTATTAAGGCGTAAAAAATACTTTAAAATATTAGACATATTTAAAATAATGCTTTATGATATTATATGCACTACAAAATATTTTATAACATTAGATATACCTAAAAAATATTTCAAAATATTGGATTCACCTTAACATGTAATCAATATCAATGAATAAAAAAAGACTTTACTTCATCCAATTCTAAATATACAATAACAATAAACCTTATCATATTAGATAGGTCAGCTACATGGATAACATAAAATTATTATATTTTATCAAAAATTAAATTTTTGGATAAATTATTGATTAAGAGATCCTATTCAACAATTTTGTTAAGTATTCTTTTTAGTCTTCATGTACCTCTTTTTAGAGGAATCTATATTGCTTGATCTACTCTTCTCACACGTGCATCCGATAGTTTTCTTTGTATATACCCAAACTGCTTCAAATAATTTTCTACCATTTTCTTCTTAATAGGGGTCACTCTAAATTTTTCCCATATATATTCATTACAAATAATATCTTTTCTTGTATACCCTAAATAATATCTAATTATCTCAATAGGTCATAAATAATATCTAATTATCTTGTATCTCTTTTATTAATGATTTATTTTCTATAATATTCACATTTATTGATAAAATTTTATTTATGTAGACTAAATTCTAATAATTAAATTTATGCAGATATTTTTTATTAATATAAAATATATAATTTTTATGATGTTATTATTTGTTTTATTATTTTTTATTTCTGTTTAATTTAATGGAAACAAATAATGTAAAAAATGTTTTATATCTAAAACTTACTTTTTTATTTGAATTCATTTTGCATAACAAAAAAATCATATTTTATTCTAAGATCCACATTATTTTTCCATAAAAATTAATTTTAAATTATAATAAAAATAATATTTTATAAAAGTTTATAGTTGAATGTATTTTAGTTAATTTTTTTCAGCCAAACGTATTTCACTTCTAAATAATCTAACAATTTTTTCAATAATATTCTTTTTTCAGTCTAATATTAAAAAAATAATTTACTCATACAAATATTTATTTTACTCTAATAAAAAATATTTTGTTCTTTAAAAATATAAATGTTTCCCCTCAATAAAAGAAATATTATTTTTTAAACAATTATAACTTTATTTTGCTCAAAAGAACAACCATAACTTGTCATATAGTGGAATTTAATAATTTTTATTAAACCCATAATTAATTGTATATTGTTGATTGACCATATATTATATATCTAGAAAGCTTAGAAAATCGAATTGGTTTTTTTAACACCCTTTCTTTGTTGAAGACTTGGTTTTTCTTAAAATTTATAATGACCGAATTTGTTTTTTACGTCGTTTATTGAGAATTTAGTTTTTTTAAATCGTTTTTATGTTATAATTATAAATGATCTGAAATAGAAAAGTTACTTGAATTTTAAATGTTATTTATAAATCATTTAGAAAATAAAAACCCATAGGTTTTTATATTATTTTGTTAAATTAAATGTTTATCAAAAAATATTTAGTGATAAAAGGCAGTTGAATGTTAATTATAAATTGTTTGGAAAAAACACATAAATATTAATTATTAAATAGTTTTAGAATTGTTAATTATGAGCGCGTAGGGGTTTTTCATTCCTTCCCTGACGAAGCACGGCGACGACACCCGCCACGACGGTGACTCACAACACTGCCCTCTCCCTGGCCTCCAGCAACACTCCTCTGCTCTTACTCAACAGCAGATCCTCCTCCTTCGCTCCCAACCTCCATTGCTGACAGATCTGGAGGAGTACACGACGCTGAGGATAGAAATCTGTAAGTTTCGATCTCCTCCAGTGAAGGGCTCAAATGTGATGCAGATCTGGTAAATAGCAAACAACACAGGTGATTGCATGTGTTGTGAATTGCGATTGCCCCGTGACGTGAATGAAGGCCTCCTCCAGTTTCAACTCCAGCACACTGGCGATTGCCCGTTTCTAATGAAAAAATAAATAAAATAATAAAAATATATTTATTATTTATAATAAACTCCTCTCCTCTCTCTTTTTTTAAATTAAATAAAAAAAAATCACATCCTCTCCACTACTTATTTCTCTTACCTTTCTTCATCTTCTATTAAATTAACCTAGTCTACCTTTTTGTTTGAACTTAAGATAGCTTTAGGAAATAAAAACTCACTTGCATGCCAATTATTAATTATGAAGTAGTAAAAAGTCATAGGCTATTTATTTATCGCTACTCATTCTCTCATTTTAACTCTGAAAAATATTACAAGACATTATGACAAACATTCTCCATGATCTTTTCGTCGAAACATCCTCCATATATGGTTGCACCTGTTCGAGAACGTTTGTTTCCCGTAAAGAGACCTCAACGGATGCTCCTTGGAATGTTGGTATGATTCTGGCGGATAAGTAGGTCTGTTAAATCACGAAGTTTCCTTATATAAGTAACGTTTTCCGGCCATTATTTATGATGACCCGGGGAATACGTGCATGAGACCAGGGTCCAGGGTTTTGTAATGGGAAAGAGAGTGTGAGAATGTCACATGAAAGAGATCCAGAAAAAAAATGAAGTCTGCCATTTTAGAATGACCAAGATAAACACCGTCCCATGCATCAAACGCAGAGAAGCCCTAGTTCTTCCTAAAGAAAGAACTCCAAATTTCATTTGATAGCATAACTTATAATACATGACACAGTTGTTCAAATTCATGTCTCATGTCGCATGTCGCATGTCGCATGTCGCATGTCGCATATACTCTCAAACAGTTTACACTATAGCTAGTTGTTTGCAATAAACAGCTAACAAATGAGTTATTTAATAGATTCAAACGATTAAACTTTAAAAACATTTTTAAAGTAAAAGAATTGTTTTACTAGTCAATTCATATATAATCCACGTTTCCTAGCGCCGAAAATAGTATTGGGGGGATCAGTCTATGGGGTTGAGCTTTGGTGTTTCATACCCGACTCGAACTGAAAGTCCACATCTTCAGCCAGTCGCGTCGTCTCCTGTGCGTTCATGGACGCACCAAAACCCTCCCAAGTTCGAGTCCTCATACGCCCTCCTCCTTCTCCCAGTCCTCCCCCTACTTCTTCTTCTTCTTCTTCTTCTCTCCCTCCTCCTCCCCCTCCCCCTCCTCCTCCTCTTTCCACTCCCATTCCCTCCTCAGATCACTTTTCCTCTTCCTCCTCTGCAACACCTTCTTCTTCTTCCACCTCCTCTGCTTCCCCATCACTGCCTCGCTCTTCCGATGGCGTGGTGGTTGTTGGCTTCATCTCACGAAGACTCGACGATTCCACCCAGCTCATCAACCGAGTTATTGACTTCAATGTGTTCGGCTCGGGCAATCTTGATAAACGATTATTCGTCGACGAAGGGGAAGCCAGAGACTGGTTTAAGTGGAGGAGAATTAGTTATCACCACGATGACGAAAAGGGGATATTATATTTGCAGTTTTGTTCCCCTAGCTGCCCGGTCATTGATGGATTTTCTGAGCCGTCACCTGGATTTGATTCCTTTGTGGAAGAGCAGGAGTTCGGAGACCTTCAAGGAATGCTTTTTATGTTCTCTGTAAGTGAATCTTACATGGCGTGCTATTGGCTTTATTAGTCTGATTTTATCTCGGAATCTTATGGATGTATTAAAATATCGGGAGCCCGGTCGTCGACTTTTGATTCAAAGAGTTACTTAAGGTTATGATAAATAAAGTTATTGAGTCTTGATTAAAGTTGTCACCTTAAGGAACTGACATGGAAAAGATATCAACTACTTTTGAAGTTGGTGTTGATCTAAAATGTGATTAAGTGAAGAAGTTCATGTGCATTGAAAATTATGATGTTCTTTCTTTTCTTAATTACTTAGTAATTGGAAGTTTTCTAGCGGTCAGTCGTAAGTGGTATAAAGAGAGGGAAGCTTTAGAGACAAGGGAGTCAAGGGGGTGTTACATTAGATTTGTTAGAGCAAGATCTGCGAAGTCAATCTCCTGCATGTAATAAAGGATAAGTTGAGTCCAGTAAGATTGAATTTCAAGACATAATTGACCCTCAGCATTTCAGTATATTGGTTCTATGGCTTAAATCCACAGTTAGATCAAAGAGCATTTCTTTCATTGACCTGCATCAATGATATATTTTTTATGTTTATCTATAATTTATAAACAAAAATATGGTTTGAAGCATAACAATCAAAATTTTGTGTGTCGTATCTTACAATGCTTATTTTGAAGAGGGATGAACTCTAGAGTTGAATATACATTATCACCAGAAAATACTCGATAAAAATAAAGTTTTGAGGTAGGGTATTATTTATTTTAATTATATGCAATTAGAAGATGCGAAAATGCTGTGGAACAAAGAGTAAGAAATCTCAAGTGGCTAAATCATTGGGGAATTAAGACCAGAAATAAATTGTGGATAAGCAGTATAAATGATTATGCTTACAGTGAATCATCTCAACACAATCGGGTTTATGAATTATTGGACTTGAATGCAATGAGATGGTGATAACTCACTCTTTTTATCAAGTTTCACAGGTTACTTAATGAATAAATCTTGCTTATTCCTTATATTGTCTGTCAGCTTGTTTGTTAAAAGGAAGTATTGCATTTTAATATTTTAGAAGATCAGTTAAAGAAAGAAGACAAGATTGTCCTACTTGTTGCGATGGGTTAGAGACTATTTTCTTAGTGTTTTAGATTCTTAATATATAGCACATTGCATGTTAAGTGCTCTTTTAACAAGAAATTTGTGCACATTAGGTGTAATTGACGACCTAGAAATGCAGGTTTGCCATGTTATTATATATATTCAGGAGGGATCACACTTTGGTACTAAGATCTTGAGTAACTTTCGTGTGCTACAAGCAGCCAAGCATGCTATGGCTCCATTTGTAAGATCCCAAACTATGATGAACATGCCATCTAGATCATATTCCTCATCATTTTCACGACCCACCTCTTCAGCAAACAATTCTTCTCCAGGTAGAGGCGGTGCTATCTCAAGCCGCAATGCCTCAGCCATTTCTCTCATGTCTGGTCTAGGTTCTTATACTTCTTTGTTTCCAGGACAATGCATACCTGTCACATTGTTCGTTTTAATTGATGAATTCTCCAATCCACCAAATTCCAACATTAATGAGGAGGACTCTTCAGATTCCTCCTCATTTAATCACTCTTCTAATTTGAGTGGTGTAGCTAAGACAAACTTGCCTGCTAAAGGTTCTGGTTCAGTAGTTGTGCTGGCACGCCCTGCAAGTCGATCTGAAGGTGGATTTAGGAGAAAACTACAGTCTTCCCTTGAAGCTCAAATTCGATTTCTGATTAAGAAATGCCGTACACTATCAGGTTCTGAATCAAGTTATTCTGGCATGAGAACTGGAGGTAGTTCTACTTCTGCTCCTTTATTTTCACTTGATGCATCAAAGGCAGTTGTTTTGTTAGATCAATTTTCAAATCGAAGAGGCGAATCTCTTGAGTTTGCCACTGGACTTGTTGAAGATGTCCTGAATGGGAAAACAAACTCTGATTCCCTTCTGCTGGAAAGCCATAGTCAAAGTGCTAGCAAAGAGGATATTATATACGTGAAAGATTTCATTCACAGGCAGTCTGATATTTTAAGAGGGAGAGGAGGACTAGTTAATGCCAATAGTGGCTCAGCTGCTGCTGGTGTTGGTATGGTTGCTGTTGCAGCCGCTGCAGCTGCTGCCTCTGCTGCATCAGGGAAAACATTTCCTACTCCTGATCTTCCAAATTTTGAAGTCTGGCTATCTTCTAGTCATCATATATTGAGTAGAATTCTCTGTGCAAAAGGCAGTTGCTTGGATGAATTTGAAACTATCAAAAGAAGACGTCCAAGGAACACAGTTGTACCCATGGCTGACGGGTCTTCAAAGATTACAGATCCTCTTGATGTTGTAGCATATTGGTTGCATAGTGGCAAAGGGCTCATTACAAAGTTTTCAACTTCATGGTGCCAAAGAGTCATTCCAGCTGCAAAGGAGATTTATTTAAAAGATTTGCCTGATTGTTATCCTACTTCACAACATGAAACCCATTTGAATAATGCTTTGAATGCATTTTACTCAATGGTCAAAGGACCTGCTGTGCAACTTTTTGCAAAAAAGTTAGAACAGGAATGCACGTTAATTTGGGAATCTGGGAGGCAATTATGTGATGCTGTTAGCTTAACAGGCAAACCATGCATGCACCAACGACATGAGGTTGAGACTGGTAATTCAGATTTAGGCGATTCATTGAAGGCACATTCCAGTGGATATTTTTTCCTTCATGCCTGTGCTTGTGGCAGATCACGACAGTTACATCCTGATCCATTTGACTTTGAATCTGCTGATGCTAGTTGCTTCTCTGACTGTGATAAGCTACTTCCTGCGATCAAACTTCCAGAAACCAAAGTCACCGAACCTATCAAGTCATCTTCTTGGAGTTTGCTTCGGATTGGGGATGCAAAATACTATGAACCTTCTAAAGGCTTACTTCAAAGTGGATTCTGTGCCACTCAAAAATTTCTTCTCAAATGGACTATATATCTAGAGAAACAGAAAATGCCAAATGGTTCAACAGAGAGTATATTGAAGCAAGGTTCTACCATTAGGCCACCAATGGTTGAATTTATTCCAGATGCAAAGAAAACTGGCGTTATACAGTCCTACCCTGCTGTACAGAATGAAGTGGATGACCAAAGAACATCTTTAGATAATATGAAATCTGATGATAAAAAAATAAGTTTTGGTAGAGGTCTTCCCAATTTCAAAATGAGAAAACCTTTTTCTGAGGTCGTTGCTGGATCAGCTTCTGGTGATTCAGGATTCCCCCCTCTTCAGCAGCGAAAATTGCCAACATCAGGTTCTGATAAGGGTATGAAGCAAAGTAGGACAAGTAGTCAGAGTTTGGGACATGTCAATGCGGCTGTTGATCATCAGGTGTCTCAAAAAACTGTAGATATGTCCTTTGTTCAGGGACCACTTGATAGCAATAGTTCTAATAACTGCAAGGAAGGTGACCCGTTTTTGCAGATAGGTAGCAATGTAGTGCCCGTATACCTGAATGATAGTGAAAGAATAAAGTCTCATTCTTTTTTGAAGCATGCAATAGTATATGTTGGATTTGAGCATGAATGCCCCCATGGCCATCGTTTCCTGTTAAATACGGAACATCTTGGTGAACTTGGATCTTCATACTCATTATCTGAAGAATCTCATATAACTACTGTTGAACATGAACGAAGCAATCTCACAGATCATAATAAAGTAAACAAGAATACTCGCTGGGGCAAAGGTCGTGGAAGCTCTGTGTCAACAGATAAGGAAAGAGATGTGAACAAATCAAGTGAAATTATTGCCAGTGGTGATTCAAATTCAGATGGAGCAATATATGCTTCCCATCCACAGAAGGAACAAAATTTGATATCTGTTAATGTGTTGGCTAAACCTTCTGATCTTCCAAAAGATCTTGCAGAAGATCTTGAGTCTATTAGCCTGAATGATGGTGATCTTGCATTCTCCTTGTTGAACCAAAATTTGCCTGTCTATATGTTCTGTCCTCATTGCAGGCTGTCAAGCAACAAGAAGGATCCACCAAAAGTTAAGTTTGCCAGCACTATCTCACAGCTTAAAAGGATTTTTCTGGTAGAGTTGCTGCTCCCATAAACATTTTCTTTCAAGTTTCAATTAACATTATTGAGTACTATAATGCAGATTTGCTGGAAATTGTACTAATTTCTGAGTTTGTGCTTTACTCATTCAGTTGTCAGGTTTCTATAAATCTTCTAAAGATGCAAACTTACTTCTGTTGACAGTATATTACTTTTTAGTTTGACATTTGAACTCAACTTTTTTGCTTATATGGTAATGTAATTGACAATTAGATATTGCATTTCTGTGCAGATGAAATTCATTGTTGTTTTTATGTTCTTGTTCATCAGTACTTTTAGTTATTATCAGATCAACTGCCTGATCTATTGATATTGATGTAGGCGACACCTTCATTTCCTGTAACATTAGCGACATGTCCCATTGTACAATTTGAGGTAAGTCCTTCTATTTTAATGTACATTTTCTTGAAGTTTGTATGATTACGTGAAATTGTCCATCGTGAGGCTGATGGCCTACGAGGTTGGGCAATAAAGCCCCTGTTGTGTTGCCCTTTCCATATAAACCTTGTGTAGTGTCCTCTGTTTTACATCGTGCACTACCACAAGTATAACGTGTACGTCCAAAACAGGTGAGCTTTAAAAAACCTTCAGAATTTTGGGCAAATTGGGCCTCATTTGTGACTGAACCATTTTGGCAGGCTCTGGCAAGAGTGGACACTTCTGATGGCCTTTGTCCTGCTTTCTTTTTTCTTTCTTTCTCCACCCTGAAGAATCTATTTTTTGCACCGATAATTTCTGGATTTGTTTGTTTTTTGTAATTAAACAGAAACCATAAGTATATGAATATTCCCTGCTCGCTTAGATACTATATCTTGTGTCTTGATTGACATGTTTTAGGATTTTCATTATTGTCCCTTTCAACGTTTATGTGCTATGTATATCTAAGATCATGTTTCAGGCTCTAGTTAACAAGGAGTTTAATTATTGGTTATTGACACTTAAAGCTATTGGCAAATCCACTTAAAATGTGATGGCGATATTGCTCTGCAAAATGCGCAACGGCATGATGTGCCCATGGTGCTAGCGGGCTATGTGCAATGATCAACAATAATTTACATTTCTTGTATTAATTTCAAGGAGTTTAGGCAGGGTATTAGTTGATCTTGTTTTAACTCGTGAAAGAATAAGTAAATAAATAAAATCAACATTTCTTGCTTTTCTTAAGCACATTAGAGACAAGGAACTACTGGACCTTCACAAGAAAGGGTTCTTAAATTAGGGAGATTCAGTTCTGGAATGTTTAATAATGGATCTGGTTTATTACATGCTTACTTCTTCCTGCATTAATGCTATAATTTCTGCAATAATTACTTTTTGTAATTCTGTCCACTATTTGTATTTTGTCCTTGTAGACATCACACCTGCCTCCATCAGTCCCAGATCGTGAACAAAAATTGCAGTTCGGCCTTGGATGTCAAGTGGTTTTACCACCACAGAGTTTCCTTACTCTTAAACTACCATTTGTATATGGTGTGCAGCTGGAGGATGGAAGAAAGCATTCTCTCAAACCCTTTGAACAACGGCCAGAAATGACTGCCTGGATTGCCAAGGGTTCAATACTGCAGATCCTGTCCAAGGGGACCAGTGACGAGGGGTATCAAAAACACTAGAAGATTATTTACTTTGCCAGAGTGAATTGGGCAAGGATGCCAACAGCTTCTTCAAAACTCAGGTGAGGTTCGGTTACTTATTTTGTGCCTACAGTAGTCATCTTCGCAGTCAAAATTTTGTTCATAGTCTTTCTAATGAGATTGCTCTCTCAATTAGAGAGAGAGGGGGTGCACTCATTCATTGATGAGGATGTGTGAGCAGGATGAGGGACTTTGTGGATGATAATTGTGGTGGAAGAGCTGTAAACAGAAAAACTGGGACTCAAGGAGTGCATAGTCATTCAATGGCTAAGTTGTAACAGGCTTTGACAGCGTTTTAACAAGGTATTTGAATTCTTTATGATGACTAACTTGCCTCTTAGTCTGATGCCGTTTTGGACCGTTTGGTTTCCAATAGGCTTTGTGTGGTTTCCTAGCACGTTCCTCTGCTTTTTTCCCCCACTAAACGGCCATAGAATTGTTATGAAGGAGCAGTTTTCTTGCAGGAGAAGGACCCTCATGACGAGTGGATGGAAATCGGATGATTAACCCTGCATCTTGGTTTTGTGGGAAACAAGTGGGAGCGCCAGAGTTTGAAAATATGAACTACATCTTGAATACTACTGTCACTGAAATCTTGAATTCTACTGGTTGTCACTGTCCAGATTCCACCTGCCCCTTCCTAAAGTTTATGGGCTCCGTGGTCCTATGCATACACTTAGTGACCTTCTTGGATGTATACTTCCTTCCTGCAAAAACCTTTACCATATCTGGTTTCTCACGAGATCATCTCAATTTCTTCTCCTACATTTGCCAGTGATTCGGACTTATAAGGTGTAACTTGGAAGATTATAGTTGACTTGTAAAAAAATCTGTTCCAACTCACGATTTCCAATATGTATATTTCTTTTTCATCAAGTTTCTGTTTTTTGTTTGCTTTATAAATTGAGTTTTTAAAAAACAGAATCAATTTGGGAAAAAAATGTCTATTTGAAATCTCTTCCAGCTAAGCTTCTATAATTTTTTAACATGTTAAAAAAAATTTCCAATCGAGAATGGAAGCTAAGAATCAATATGACAAAAGTACGTGATTGAAAATTCCTCCAACTAAGTGTCCATTAATTACATCTCATATTTTTATTCTTTTTTTTTAAATAATCAGTATAGGACCTTGGGGTTTCAAAGTTTGAGATCTTTAATTGTCATTATCTTACAGAAAAAGACAATTGGTCATAAGGACCCATTCAAAAAAAAAAAAAATTAAATGGCAAAAGGCACATGGCTTCTGCATATGTATTTTTAAGGATCAAGGTCCCAAATGGAAAGTTATATATGCAAAAGATTTTGGAATAAGGTTAGATTGGAATTTTGAGAAAAATTAGATAAGAGTGTAAAAAAAATTAGAATTTTCACTTAGGATTTTAGAATATGGTTAAAAAAATTTAGAATTCTTTTAGAATATGGTAAACATTTCAGGCAATAAAAAATTCAGAAAAACCAAATAGGCGTGTTCCTAACAATTGAAACTTTCGCACAGGATTTTAGAATATGTTTACATGTTTTTAAGAAAAAATTGGATTGGATTTTTAGAAGTATGGTTACATGTTTCTATCTCATTATTAAATTATTAAATTTGTGATTTGATATTCATAAAATATACTTCAAAACATAAATATATCTGCATTAATTTTTTGGTTGGAAATAATTTAGAAATAAACTATAACATTGTAATCATTTTTATTTATGTAATAAATTTTAAATTAAAAAATTAATTTTTATTTAATATCCATATTAATTTAAAAGCAATGTCATTAAATTTATTATTTATTTCAAAATTATATTCTTTTTTTTTTATGGACTTTCAAATTATAGTCTTATGACGTATAGCTCCCTCATATACTATCCTTATATAGACATTTTAATTCAAAAGCAAACAAACCTGATCTTATGTTAATTTTAACCCCTTCCCTTCAAAAGCAAGCAAACAAACCTGTATTTTCTCTTGTTCTTCATCCCATACCCATGGATTGGAAAAAGGATAGGAATTTTTTTTATGCTGAATAAAATCAAGAAAAATGTTACAGATCTTGCTAAATTTATTACATAACAATTAAATGGATTGAAAACAAACAATGTTTGTTCTCCCGTTCAACAACTCATCAGAAGGATTCTTTTTAGGACAAGACAGTTAAATACTAAAGTTGTTCTTCATGTTATGTTTTTCCAATAAAGACTTTATTTTGATTGTTATGCGGTGCTAGCTACGTAGTGATCGAAGATTATTCATTTGTCATGTTTTGAAGAGAGAACAAATCAAGCATGGAAAGTTGGAATAAATTCAAAGCCTTGGTTTAGAAGAGCGCTCGCCACCCACAGTTTCAGATTTTGCTGGTTAATTTCTGGCTCGCAACCTTTCACCTGTTTTCAACATATCAAAGAGTGAGACTCATTCAGAAGGCGAAGATATCATTAAATAACGAAGAACAACGAAAGAAAGCTTACATTCAATGTAAATGTTAATAGAAAGCTGTCAGAAACTGTGGCCAAGTTTGAATTCTGAACATCGAAGCCTGCTAGGGACTCAAGAGCTCTGTACAAGGAGACAGCCACTCCTTCTCCTTTTTTACAAACCAATTTCACGTAAAACCCTCTTTCCTCCACTTGAAACATATCCATCTATATATATATATATATAGCAACGTAATCAAATGTTATAACTTAAGTTTGAGGAACTCGAGTAATTAACATCGTCTTATATATCAAGTTTGAATCAAGCAAACCTGCATGATCTTCTTGCAGATTGGATAGTTTATGTGGTTGTTGTTTTGAACCTTCATGGGAATTTTAGCTGATCTTTTATCATTTTCTGACGCTACCAGAGATGCTTCAAGCCCTTTAACCTCAGCCTTCAGCTTCTTAGCTGTCTCTTGCAGCTCCTGCACATATGCTACAGCATCGCCCACGATAGAGGCCTTATCCATCTGCAAATATTTATACCAGTTAACGCATGACATAAACTAGATTACTACAGTTAACTTCACAGGTTCATAAATTCTAAGATGTAGATAATGTTGTCAGAAACAATATAAGAAACTAAGTGCTATATATAAATGCACCCTAGAACAGAAGTTGTCCTTCAACAACATTTAGCGGTTACAATATTTTCACATTACCCTAGATGCTTCACGACCCATCATGAATCCTTGTTTTATATTTAAGGAACTATTTTTTGACTTTGAGCTGTTTAATCTTACTGCTTCTTACCCTTTTTTGTAGTTTTTATAATTTCTGCTTTGCGAAAGATTCATGTAAGAGATATTCCATAACCCTTCCTTGAATCTGGTAAAATTTTCAAATCACTATTTAATAGTAAGATTAGGACCAAATAGCTAAATCTTGGACCTTTAACTACCAAAGAGTACATTTTTTCTCTAGGTCTACTATGTAACATGGAAACGTACCTTAGTTATGTTGGGAACCAAAGAACGCAACGCATAAAGCTTCTCCTTCATTCGGCCTCTTCTCCTCCTTTCAGAAATCAGAGTCTTGGAGCGATCAGTTTTGGACTTCTGTTTGGCATTAGCAGAAGATTTATTTTCAGTGGTGGTGGTGATTGTTGTTGCAGAAGAATCATTCTCTTCTTCTCCTCCTCTTCCTCCCTCCACTTCTCCATCAAAACATGAGAAGGAACTGAGCGTAGAGCTTGGATCATAAGCATTTACAGCAGCATTATTAGACTCAAATAACGGGTTTGCAGTAGGTAATGGAAGAAACTGGTTATTATCAACAGCTAAGCAGCCATTGACGATAAGGTCAGAATCAAAATTACAGAATGAGTGCTCGTTCTCGCCGCCACGGAGCAAATTGATAAACTGATCGAAATTGGTGTCGTCGATAAAGTCATGAAGCTGGAAGTCGTTCATTTGCATCAGAGGGTCTTGGTGATGATGAGCATCCATTTTGAGCATGGTGTGAGATCATGAGAGCTCTAATCAATTATATATAAAGAAACAAATCACATTAATATAACTTTCGTGTGAACGGAATATATTCCAGGTCATTCATTTGCGAGTTGTTAACTAGCTAAACGCAGATTATTTTATTTCTGTTGGTTAACTAAATGATGGAAGTATGTCTCCTTTCAAACTTATAATAAACACAGACACACAAACCCCCAATCTAATTGTATATAGCTTTTCTATTAAGAAATACGATAGAAGATTCTTCTTGTCTCAGTCAATCATTAATTTTATGTGCTTATAAATATAGTTATGAGGCCCAGGGTTATCCACAGATAGATCACTGCCACATTTGGCATTATTTATTAGTTAATTCTGATGTTAACAGCTTGAAGCTTCGCAGACACAAACGATGTTGACATCTAAGGTTGTATAAAAATAAGCGTGTTACTAGACGGCAGTAAAGAATATTAATTTTAATTAGGAATCCAACATCTCCTTGTTTTTCTTTGTTTTTTTTTATTTAGTCACGGTATAATCTATCTCAAGGTTATAGAGTGTAAAGGGTTTTCCTTTCTCCTAACAAGGGCGCTCCCTAGAATTCAGATTTGTGTTCTTCTCCTTATGGAGATATTGAGACCACTTACCAACTCAACCAACAGCTTGTTGGTGGGAATCCAACATCTATGTCTGATGTATATGGATAGTTAGTCATGGACTGTAGCATTCATATGAACTGCTGATCAGCACTGTTATTTTGTAGCGTATCTGGTGAAGAGGAGAAAGTATTGGAAGTTTTTACATAGTAACTGAAGTATCAAATCAAATATACATAATAAAGCAAGTTATGCATTGACCTGTTCCAATAAGAAAGGGGCAGCGTCATTGCCAAATAGGTGGGAGATAGAGGGGTCACTTTAAGATGAAGAGGACTTGGGGGATAAAATAATGAGCACCCATAGATTGGTGTGCTTGCTGATATTGGTGTGAATGGAATCAAAGGGGGAACATGATGACGTTGTTGAGGCTATAAAATTATTAGAGGATGAATCAGCATGTTAGAATAATGAAGGAATAGTAGCTTCTTGAAGAAGATGTGCAAGTTGTAAGAGTGATAAGGCGTGAGGAAGGTATTGTAATGCATGCAGGAACCCTCTTTTGGTATGAAGAAGGATATAAGAGGAATAAAAGGGGGTCAATGTATTAGAGTATTATTCATATTAAGATGACACTATTAAGAAAAAAGTTTTTAACGGTAGTTAAAAGTGACATTTTATGATTATTTTATGTGCATCATAAATTGTACTGCCATTGTAAGTCTAATATTTAGTGGTAGTTTTAAGACTTTCATTAAATGGTAGACTCTCAATAGCTATTTTTATATTAAAATCGCCGTTACATTGTAATACATTAGCGGCGATTATATTATTAATCACCATTAATGTATAATTTTTCTACTGCTGTTAGTAGTCATTTTTTTATTTATAAGCTTTACACAGTGGTTTTCTTTAAAATTGGCGTGATTTTTTTTTAAATCATTTCTTTTATTTATCATTTTATGCCATCCTGCATTTAGTATATTTAAGATAGACCAATTAATTCTATGCATTAAAGTATGAACTTAACAATCCAAAAATTCAAATGGTTATACAATTATCAAAATTGGTAAACTTTAAATGAACCCATATATCTGTACATCATATATAAAAGAAAGAAATGGTTAAAGATGAATCCTAAACAAGTTAAAAGACAATTCCACGCATCAAAATATTAACCAAAAATGTAATTCATCATGTTTATAAAATAAATAAATGTAAGAACTAAGAATATTAATCATGCAATGAATTAAGTAATCAAAGAGGCATTTATTACAATAGAATAAAATAATTTTCTACTAATTTGTATCTATCCAAATTCCTTTACAATGATCATCCCTAACAGTATATTCATTATCTTCCACATCAAACTCTATTGTCGTTATAGGTCGAGCAATTGTGAAAGGTGTGGTTTCGTTAACATTGAACCCCAAGTCACTATCGTCACCAATTGCTTGCCTTTTACCTTGGAGCACAATAGAAATATCTTTATTTACTAGATCGATAATATAAAACACTTGAATTGCTTGACTTGTTAAGATGAATGGCTTATCTAGGTATCCAACTCTCTAAATATCGACTTAAATAAATCTAAATTTCTCATATACTTGGACAACATTACTATTAACTCAAATTTAAATATTCACACTTTAAACCTAAAATAACTAACCTCACATATCTCTTTAATCACTCCATAATATGGCATGGATGCCAATGTTAGCCTTTTATTTTTTGTACTAGCAAAATGCGTCACTTAGGTTACAACTATAGCCCCACTGTTATGCATTGTACTTTTGTAATCTTAGGGTTTATGTAAAAAAATAGCCATTTATGTCATATCCTTCCTAACACAACCTCAAAATGAGGACCTACAACTAGCATTTGCATTGTCTCAGAAGGACTATTATCCTTGAACATTTCTTACTTGAACCATTCTATAAAAGACATGTTGTGCTCATTAGCTAATTACATATCTGTAGATATCTAGGTGTATTTATAGAGAGATTATGATTATGAGATATAAGAAAATCCCGATCAATTAAGAGCAATCTAGTTTTAAATGTAAAGATCACAGAATCCCCAAATATCAGGCTCTAGAATCATCACTGCAGTGTATATAATGTACCCCTCTGTATAATGAAATATATCAGTTGATCCGCATTAATCTCTGTCATGATAAGCTTCATGGTATCAAAGTAGTGAAGCTTACCGTTGATATTGGCATCGTCCCTCCATTCCCATCCACATGGAGGCCCGTCGTGTCGTTGAAGGAGATAGTTTGCTCGTCTGTCACATGTCTGGCGATCACTCAGTTCTCATCGTACCCGCAAGATGACAGGAGAAAACTACCAAGAATGGGCTTAATTGATGCAATTGGCCTTAGACGGTTGTGACAAGCTTAGCCACATCACCGGTGATCTCAGTATTCCACCCATGGCTGACAACAAGGAGTGGCACCGCTGGAAAACTGAAAATGTTGTGGTCTCAGCATGGCTCTTGAATTTGATGGTATCGACAGTGAAGAAGCCCTTCATGTTCCTCCCGATAGCCCATGAAATATGGGATGTTGTTAGAGATTCTTGTAGATCTCGTCACAATGTAGCTGTGGCTTACGACATTTGAGTGAAAGTGTGGCGACTCCAACAAGATACTCAGAGTCTCACATCTTACTATCCGGCGAAGGTCTCCCTCTGGCAAGACCTTGATCTTCTCAAGGATAGATCCTGACACTGTTATGAGGATGCCATTGCGAGTAAACAGGACCTAGAAGAGGTGAGACTGTTTGAGCTGTTGGCTGGTCTCAATCCCATATATGATGATGCCCATGGTCGTCTCTTGGCCCAAGTCCCATTACCTTCTGTCTGAGAAGCTTTCTTCATTCTCAAAAATGAGGAAGCCAGGCAACTTGTAATGCCATCAGGTGACCCCATTTCTTGGCCTATTGCAGTAGAATAGAAATGTCAGCGCTGGCTATTCGAAGTAATGACTCAAAAACAGGTACCTCACATCCGAGCTGTGACCACTGTAAGAAGCTAGGCCACACCAAGGACACCTGTTAGGACTTGCATGGGAAACCACCTGATTGGAAATCAAAAAAAGGGAAGCATCGCGGGTATATTGCTAAAAGCTCTAGTGAAGGTGCAGCTATCCTTCCAGATCAAGATAATGCCTTGCAAAAAAAAATTAGATAGGCTAACTGCATTAGAAACTACTCGCAACTTGTAGAAACAGTTGTCCAAAGAGGTAATTTTCCACCAGCTTTGACAACTATTAAAGGCAAGTGCTTTGGCTATTGTGGGATTGTTGATTCTGGCGCATCGGATCACATGACGGATGATCGATCTTTATTCTCTTATTACACTGTTACATCTTCCCCCATGATAGTCAAGATTGCTGATGTGTCTAATACTCCTGTTACTGGCATTGGTCGTGTCAAAGTATCTGATTCCCTTACACTGCATAATATTCTCCATGTCCCCAACTTAAAGTGTAACTTGTTATCTGTAAGTCAATTAGCTTGTGAAGCAAGATGCCATGCTGATTTCTTTGTCACTCACTATATTTTCTAAGATCTGCTTATGGGGATGGCGATTAACAATGCTAAGGTGTTTGATGGCCTTTACTACCTGGATGAGCGTGTAGAAAAAACTGATGCTTCTTGTCATAAAGTGTCTTTCTCTAGTATTAGTAACTTGAAATTATGGTACATACGGTTAGGCCACCCAAACTTTCAATACATGTCCATGATGTTCCCTTCCCTAATTTCTAATAAAAGTACCAAGTTTTATTGTGATTCTTGCGAACTGGCTAAACATCAACGCACCTCCTTCCCGAGTCACTCTTATCACACTTCTGTACCATTCACGACTATTCATAGTGACTTGTGGGGACCCTCTCATACTCCTAATCGTACCAAGTCCAAGTGGTTCATTACTTTCATTGATGATCATACACGGGTATTTTTGTTAAAGGACAAAACAGAGGTCAACTCCAGCTTTTGCAATTTCTATACTATGATTGAGACCCAATTCCAAATAAAGATTAAGACTTTGCACTCTGACAATGGTACATAATACTTTAATCAGTCCTTAGCCCTGTTTTTAACTAAACAAGGAATCATCCATAAGAGTACTTGTCCTTATACACCCTAACAGAATGGTATTACTGAGCGCCAAAATTGGCACATTATGAAAACAGCTCATGCCCTCCTATTTTCCTCGAATGTCCCTAACTTTTATTAGGATGACGTTGTACTCACTGCTACCTTCCTCATTAATCGTCTCCCCAGCAAACCTCTCTCGTACAAATCACCGTTACAAGTACTACATCAATACTATAATTTGCCTTTCCTCGCCAACACCCTCGCTCTCAAAGTCTTTGGTTGCATAGCCTATACCCACCTTCATCATACTGATAAGGTTGGCCCTAAAGCCATTCGATACATCTTCTTGGGTTACTCGGGTACTCAAAAAGGATGCAGATGTTATGATCCTCTTACCTGTCATCTCTTTGTCATTTGTGACGTCACCTTTTATGAGCAATCTCCTTACTATCCGTCCTCGATTTAAGGGGAATCTTCTTGGAGTGAACCTCAGATACAACCTAAATCACTATCAACCAACACACCGTTATTCATTGAATATGACCCGACTCTTACTAAACCACCTGACCATAGTGCAACACCTAATGCAGAAGTTACTAATCTAGGGGGAGACATGAATCCACCTATTCAGGTTTATACTAGGAGGCCTATCCTATGTAGAGTTCCTCCAACACTTAGCAGACACCAAGACTCAGAACTGAATACAGTTCCAGGGGAGCATACAACAATGATCTTATGCGCACACCTGGTGATCTTAACTTACCAATTGCACCAAGAAAATAATCTCGGTCTTGCACACAATATCCTATCAAAAGGTTTGTGTCATATAAAGCCCTTTCATCAAAATATTGTGCACTTATTTCTCACCTAGATAAGGTCAGGATTCCTAAGGATATCAATGAATCCTTATCTAGCCTAGAATGGAGAAAGGCTATCATGGAAGAAATGGAAGCCTTGGGAAATAATAGAACCTGGGAAATGGTAGATCTACCTAAGGGAAAGAAACTTGTAGGATGTAAATAAGTATTCAACCCAAAGTACACAGCTGATGGCATGCTAGATAGGTACAAGACAAGGTTAGTGGCAAAAGGATTCTCCCAAACATATGGTACATACTATATAGAAACTTTACACCTGTGGCCAAATTAAACACTATCATAATTTTACTTTCCATAGCTGTGAATCTTGACTGGCAGTTACACCAGATGGACATAAAGAATACCTTTCTCAATTGAGAGCTAAGGGAAGAAATATACATGGAAATTCCTCTGGGTTTCTTTGGGAAAAAGGAAGACCGAGTGTGCAAAATGAAGAAATCACTATATGGGTTGAAACAATCACCTAGAGCATGGTTTGAATGGTTCTCTGAAGTATTAAAGAAATAAGGCTATCGGCAAGGAAAAAGTAACCATACAATGTTCTTCAAGCACTGGAATAATAGAATTACTATAATAGCTGTATATGTGGATGATATAGTCCTCACTGGAGATGATCTCACTAAAATCAGACGAATCAAAGGTGTTTTAAATGACGAATTCCAAGTCAAGGATCTAGGAGAAATGAAGCACTTCCTTGGGATGGAAGTTGCTAGATCAAGAAAGGGGATCGATATATCTCAAAGGAAATATGTCTTGGATCTCTTAAAAGAAACATGAATGCTAGGATGTAGACCAAGCAACACACCTATTCAAGTTGGAAAAATTGAAGAGTATGAGGATCTAGGGAAGGATGTTGATAAAGGAAGATACCAACGAATGGTGGGAAAGTTGATCTATTTGTCCCACACACGACCTGACATAGCGTTCGCAGTAAGTGTTGTGAGTCAACACTCCCATCATCCAAAACAAAAGCAGTTGAATGAAGTATACATGTTCCTCATATATCTAAAAGGCTTACCAGGGAAAGGATTGTTGTTTAAAAAGACAGACAATAGAAGAGTAGAAGTATTTACAGATGCTGACTAGGCAGGAGATCAAGATGATAGAAGATCCATGTTGGGATATGCCACCTTTGTCTGGGGTAATCTTGTAACTTAGCAGAGCAAGAAACAAAGTGTAATAGCCAGAAGCAGAATTCAGAGCTATAGCCCTTGGAATTTGTGAAGGTATCTGGATCAAATGAGTACTTGAGGAGCTAAAAATGATGATGAATCTACCTATAAAGTTCTACTCAGATAGCATGGTAGCTATTAGTATCTCTCATAATCCAGTTCAATATGATCGCACTAAGCATGTTGAAATAGACAGACACTTTATTCGAGAGAAGATTGATGAAAGGATAGTTGATCTCAGATATATATCTTTGAAAGAACAAACATCAGACGTCCTTACTAAGGTCTATCCAGAGAGAAATTTGAATACTTAGTTGGCAAGTTGGCAATGATCAATATATATAAACCAACTTAAGGGGGAGTGTAGATATCTAGATGTATTTAATAGAGAGATTATAGGAGAGATTATGATTATGAGATATGAGACTCGATCAATTAGGAGCAATCTGGTTTTAAATGTACAGATTACATAATCCCCAAATATCAGGCTCTATAATCATCGCTACAATATATATAATGTACCTTTCTGTATAATGAAATATATCAGTTGTTCCGCGTTAATCTCTGTCATGATAAGCTTCAATATCACTCTTTCTTGAGTTCATGTTCCTTCGTATATTCTTGTGAGTATCCAAATATGGAAGAACTTCATCTTTATTTTTCAAAATATAAAAATGTGCTTGCATCACAAATTCGTGAGACATGAACTTCACTTTAGCACTAGAAAAGGCATTGATCTTGGTAGTGTATTGCCTACAGGATGGTCATCATTCAACAACTTGAGCAATTTCGTCAAAATAAAATCGGTCCAACCATTTCTTGATTTCAAATTCATCAATCGCAACACAAATTTTAACATTGTGTACTCATCTTTACTCCCCGAATACAATGGAGTCTCACCATCATTTAGCAAACTTTCATGTATAGAATAGTACTTTGTAAATGATTCGACTCCAATATCACGAAACATATCCAGAATTTAATCTACAAAGTTATCGTTCACAACTTCCTCATATAAAGGAGTCATGCCATCATGCCAAATCTAATTTGTATATTTTAAACTTATCACATCATATATAAGATGCTATCTTATATTAGGAATAGACAATATGTTATAGTTGAAACAGTTGACACAAGGACAGAAAAGCAATCAATCCCTTTTTTTCAAAGCATTCCTCTAAGCAAATTCAAGAAGCCTTTCTACCCCATCTTAATAATCTTTAGTAATTCTCTTAGTTTTCATCCAACTATGATCCACTATTCCCTTAAATATAAACAATCTCAAATGGTAACTAAATGCATCAAATAAGAAATAAATATGAACCAACATTTTTTTAAGCCAGTTAGCAAACCAAAAGTACAAAAATAAAATTTTTAGTAAGGTAAAATAGCTCATAATATATATTACAGTTTATAACAAACAAATAAAATAACAGAACAATTGATAAAAACACAAATAGATTCAGAAAATATAAAATATGCACCCATAAATAAATATGAACCAATATAACAAACTAAAATTACAAAGATAATGTCTTCAATACAAGGATAATAGCCCATAAGATATATTATAACTTATAAATAACAAATATTTGAAACAACAAGAAAAATAAGCAAATAACGAAATTAAATGGTGACTTATGGCACTGGCGATGCAAAATGACAATGAAGACAAAAGGACTACTGAGAAAGACTTTATCAATGGAGATAAGCATAAAAAATAGGAGAAAAATGCTGGGAAATGATGTTCATGCAAGTCTGTCATTGTAGGCAGAGCAACATAATATACAAAGTTGTGAAAAAGTAAAACTGAAAATGTATTCTGTACACTGCATTTTTACAGTAAATCATTGTAAAATTGAGTTTTAATGACAAGTTTTAGTTGAAAATTGTACTCCATCGTTATAAAGTTTAAAAACTTATTTATAAATATGACATTGCCTTTTTTTACAATATTTTTTCCTTTAACCGTTGTGAAGTGGCATCATAATAAGTATTTTTTCTAGTAGTGTGAGCTTTCAACGAGTTGTTAATTTGTTATGATGTAAGTTTAGTCAAGAGGTCAAAGTACAGCTATAATCTATACATCACACTAAGAGCATATCACCATAAATACTATATACATCATCCTGTTGTTAATAAGATTAAGAACCTCCTTTTGGTGCACTATTCTGATACAATGCAGATTAGAAGTGGATTTATTTTTTTTACATGATTTAGTCAAGGTATTCCTACTATTTCGAGGATCAGAGTGCAAATGATTTTAACATCTCCCCAACAAGTAGGCTTCTTCAGATTTGAACTTATATTTTTTTCATGAGGCTAACTCAACTAACGGCTTATTGTTAGATTAGAAATGGATTTAAATATGAAGGTATTAAGACGAATGTGGATGACACGCTGTGGGGCGTGTGAGACCTTTCACAGGGCTCATGCTTCCACGCGCACGCCGCTTCCTCCATTTTCTGAATTATATACCAACATCTGCTACCATCGTCTCTTCCTTCTGCCTTTTATTTATTCATAAGAAAGAGATTGCCAGTTTTATTTTCCCTATATAATTCCCCGCCATGTTTGGGGTGAGCATATCCACGCTTTTTAATGATATTCATTGAATCTCCTTCCAACACGTTTTACTTCATCAGAGGGCATAGTAGAAAATAAACTCCTCTCAATCACTTGATAACTAACACTAAAATGTGATATTACTGCTTTTGCATGTTATGTGCCTAAACAAGCAAGAAGTTGTGCCTACTCGATGGCTCAAGAAGCTACTTCCCTATTTATTTTGATGGATAAAGTAGCATTTTTCTTCCATGTAATATTTTGATATTATTTTTCTGATGCTTCTAACACTATAATTTTTTTTAGAATATATCTTTTACTATAAATTGTGGAGCAAATTAGAGTGCTAGGTGTATTTCAAATAAAATTAAGGAGATATATACTACTATAAAATAATATTAGAGTATTTGATGGTGTATGATAATTTTTTTTTGTACAAAAAAATTTAGGTAAGTTTAACATCGGTCTCTCACTAAGATCATGGCATAATCCCAATATTTAAAGAATGTTTATAGGAGACTTATAATATTATTTATGATATTACCTATTAAATGAGTTCTCACAATAATAGTAAGAATCAAATTTTTGTTTTTTAAAAATATCAACTCATTATTGTTTTTTAAAAATTTGGCGGACATCTAGCAAATATTCACCTCAAATCAGATTGAGACGGTCCATCCGAAGATAAGGAATATGCCAAACACACTACTTTTATTTTTTTGAAAAAACTATGGCAAAACATAAAAATATTAGGCATTAAATTTAGAGTTAAAAAGCTAAATTACAATATTATCATTTGTCATTCTTCTCGACTTTTCTCCTAACATGATAACTAATCGATTATGACTTTAAGACATAATAATATTTATCTCTATCAAAAAACATAATTCAAAAATAAATATTACTCGGAAAAATATAATAAGATTCAAAAAGTAACTGTATATAAGAGAGAATGACAATTAAAGACCCCATAAGAAAATTAACACTAAGTCGAGACTTTTTTGAAGATTTTCAATGCTACAAAATAGAAAAATATTCAATTTATAAATAAAGTTGTGTTAAGATCCTAATTTAATATTAATCTTATTATGAAATTTTTAGCTGTCTTTGTTGTGAATTTTTTATGTTGGTGAGTAAAGCAAGGCAGGGCCATGACCCCATGAAACAAGGACAAGCAGCGGTCTTGTAATGGGAAAACTGCCCCAAAAAAGAGCAAGGAATCTGATCCAAGGGGACATCCCCAGATGCATAGACAAGTTAATGACAAATACCTCTATAGCTCTCTTCACATGCACCCCTCTAATTAACTCCATCTTATTCGCTTTCCACCATGTTATTCTTGTTTCATTCTTCTTGTTTTTTAGAAATTTATGAGCTTAAGCGTAACTCATGTGGCATGTGGCATCTCAAACGTATAACCTTGATATTTTAAAATATCCTTATATTAGAGACAATTCTACATAATATGCTATTAAATATTAAATACAAGCATTTCTCTTAGAACAAATTATAATATTGACTTATCATATTATGGGGACTAGCCCCTTCTATTAGATTTAACCATGTTGGATGTAGCACCTTAATTGCTTTTTGGTAAAGTTCATCCTCAAATGCTAGTTAGACACTACTTCTATCTATATATAAATATAACCAAAGTGTATTTTGCATCTCTCAACAAAGTATTCTCTATGTGCACCTTAATTTTTGTTTGTTGAGCATATGTTTCTTTCTATTAGAGAAAATTATATTCAAGGTACTAAAATGCATTTACCTCTCATGGAGATTTGAACATTAGTTCATCATGTTGTGAGAAAACTATTCCATTCCGTTTGACCCAACCAAGTTGTTATGCACACTTTAATTTTTCTAAGTATATTATCTTATGTTAAAAATAATCTTATTTGAAATAATGTGGGATACTTTTTTTTTGTTACCCACTCAATTCACTGAAATTTTGCCCCGACTACATCTGGATTTGACTCGCATCATGCATCTGACTATGATGGTGAGTCTCTTAATGAAGATTTTCTGCATACGCTAAGGCTCGAACTCGAGACCTCGCTTAAGTGATATTAAACTGCTTACCACTTGGGTCAATCCCAATAGATACTAAATATATGCACATCTCCTTAATTTTTTTTTGGTATAAAATTTTTTGGAAAGGGGTTGGGCTCACCCACAATCCAAGGGTAGGGCGAAGTCTCCCTTCCTCTTAGGCGATACCAATGTCAGGCAGGGCGAGCCGTCTATTACCCTTAGGCGTAAACCTAAGTACCCAAGAGCTAGGATGCCTCCCCAAGCGCCGCGACTGGAACCACAATAACGTGATACTCCCTAGGGTTCGAACACACTCTAAATGGTAGTATGTCTTACTTTTCCTTAATTTTGTTTGGCCACCCTCATCCACTAATACATAACAAGCCCATATTAGAACATGGGCTATATTGTCCTCCACGACAATACAAAAAGCCCACTCCCTATGCAAACTTGGGCTTTCACTATTTTGACCTTTTGGTCCAAGAAAACGGCCCTCGGCCCATATAACGGTCAGACCACCATGTTGCGAGTCACGCAGCGATATTTTTCTTCAGACAGAGCTTTGACCACAGGACAAATATTATTACCAAAATTTGTTAATCTATAAAGCAATTTTTTATTACCCATAATAGAGGTGATAAAGCGGGTTGGCCCGCCAAAAACGGGCCAGTTCACCAACACTGACGGGTTGACACAGCCCGCCCCAAAATGGGCTGGCATTTTGCCAGCATGAGCCAGCCCCGTTTTAGGGGCGGGCCAGCCCGCGGCTCGCCACTCTTTTTTTTTTAATTTTTAATATTTTTAAAAAATTATTTCTAAACTTTTAGAATACTAATAAAAAAGTTCTAATGTTATATTAGTATAATTAAAATATAGTTAATATTACACTCTTAAAAATTTTTACTTTTTATAAAAAAATATCAAATTTTATAACTATAAATCTAAATAAATATTAACATGATATTAATTAATTATAATATGTCAATACATATTAACAAATAGATAATTATCTTTACTAGTATTCAATAATAAAAGTATTCAAAATAATATTTGGATAAAATAAATAATAATATTAATAATTTATAAAAAAAAAGTGGGCTGACGGGCTGGGCGGGACGGGCTGTGCAGCCCGCCCTAAAACGGATTGGCATTTTACCAATCCAAACCCGCCCTGTTCAGCTCTAACCCACAACGCAAAAATGCTTTTCATCCTAACACCCTATTAATTACAATTTGTTTTAAATTATTGAGATTACTAAAAGGATATGAGCTCCATATTGTGCTTTACATGACTAATTAAATCCTATATGATATATAATTTGATGCACGTCCAAAAAGATACAAGTTCTTGCCTTCCCGCCATTTGCACTGTTTGTCTTTGCTTACAGAGTTGTTTTCGGACGCTTTTCTGGCAAACTCGGCACCCGACTCACTCCTCTTCCCTTCTATACCATGCTCTCACTCCGTTCTTGCTTCTCTTCCCCAATCTTTCACCCCATCAGGTCATTCTTTCGTCTTGAATTTTCTCTCACATCGCCTAAAACCTTCGCGTTCAAGCCCATCCTTTTGCCTACACATAATCGCTGTTGCCTCATGTCTTCGCGACGGTCTGCCTTCGATGCTCTCATGTCAGGGGCTCGTGCCGCCGCCAAGAAGAAGCCCCAATCATCGTCTCCCCAGAAACGAAAAACCGCGGATTCTAATTCGACCCAAAACCCTAAACTCCTCAAGAGCACGGAAAGTACTGATGAGTCTTCGGAACCCGGTAACGATACTAAATGCGTTGACATTAAAGATTCCGAGAAGGCACAAGAGCTGAAAAAAGAAGACTTGAGCAATGGTGGGCTGACGGAGTCAGAGGGTGCACTAGCGGCGAAGAGAATGCGCGTTGTAGGTTCCCAGGAAAAGATTACTGAAATGAAGAAAAAAGTTTCTCTTATGAAGAAGAAGCCTTCAGATTTTGACCCTAGTTTAATATCTTGTTGTGACAAGGGTGAACCTGTGCCCTTTCTGTTTCTCAGTTTGGCATTTGATATGATTAATGTTGAAAAAGGACGGATTGTGATTACAGATATAGTGTGCAATATGCTGAGGACTATCATGAACACTACACCTGAGGATCTGGTAGCTGTTGTTTATCTTTCCACAAATAAGATTGCTCCGCCACATGAAGGGTTGGAATTGGGAATAGGAGATGCTTCAATTATCAAGGCGCTTGCAGAGGCATGTGGAAGAACTGAGACGCAGATAAGAAATCAGTATAAGGTGATACTTGTGGGGCTTTAGCTTTTGCCCATACATTTGTTAGTTTCCCCTGCATGAGTTCATTGTTATCGTCTTGTTTAACATAAATTTTGGATATTGCCATTGCTTCTTGTCTAGGATATACGTGTATTATAAGATGAACACCAGCCATTTTTATACAAGAAAAAGAATAAGTCTGCCCGCTTCTTGTTTCGTGTTCTTGGCTAGAGACTGAAGGGCCAAAGTGTTGGTCGACTTTTTTTATCCACTTATGATAAATACATGGATTTTCCTTATGTTGGATGCTAGAGTTATTGTGGAACAAGAGCTTGAAATCTAATTATGAGCTTATCCTCTGGTATGCGCATCCATGCAAAAATGCATACGGTTAGATTTGGTATCATGGGGCACCACATGACTGACATTAAAATACTGCTTTTCCTAATTTATAAAATGTAAAGCCTCTTCTGTAGTCTATAATAATTCCTTTAGAAATGAAATTTGATCAAATAAGTTCATATATCCTGAAGAACTTTGGTTTCGGGTTGCTAGCACTTATTTGTTGTTTATTATTGGTAGGAACAAGGTGATTTGGGCCTTGTTGCCAAAGCAAGTCGCTCATCACAATCAATGATGCGGAAGCCTGATTCATTAACTATTAGGAAGGTTTTTAACACCTTTCGTCTTATTGCCAAGGTAAAAAGCATAACATTTGTATTTTATGTATTTAAACCTCTTAAATCACTTCCCCGGAGGGGTTGAGCAGCATGAGCGCTGTTATAGTTTTAGGAATGGATCCGATTTTAGTATTGTTTAGAGATGACTCGTGCTTCTCAGATAAGTTATATTTTGGTCCATTTTAATTATATCATCTGTTGTCGACTTGTTGGTTGGAAATGGTGTTATTATTTAAATAATTTTGAATATGTTGTACCAAATTTGTGTGATGTATTTGTGGGATATTTTTTATTGCTATTCCATCTCAAATATTTTTTTATTCTCCAAAAAAGAGTACGTTACTGTGAGTGTGTTTTATTTGACCTTTAAAATTATTTCAGTTTCTTGAATGCTGACAGGATATGAGAGAAGAAAAGAGGAAATTATTGGGAACCAGAACATTTTTTTATTGATTACTTAATGTCGCTATTTGCTAGATTCTGCTACCAATTTGCCCCATTTCTCTAAATGTGTACAGGAATCTGGTAAAGACAGCCAAGAGAAGAAAAAGAATCACATCAAGGGACTTCTTGTTGCTGCAACTGACTGTGAACCTCTATATCTAATTCGTCTTCTTCAGGTTGCAATCATGGTGTATTTATTGAAATATTGTGGTGGGCTTTGTTCTCAATATTATTATGATTTGGATCATCATCATTATTTGCAGTCAAAGTTGCGGATTGGTTATGGTGAGCAAACTCTCTTAGCTGCATTGGGCCAGGCTGCAGTATACACAGAAGGACATTCTGTAACACCTCCTGAAATTCAGTCCCCTTTAGAAGAGGTAACTTAACGTCCTTGAGTTTCCAAAATATGATATATGGAGTGAAAGACTCTAATGTATCATTCTCCCCCTTTTGAGTCTGTGGTGAAGGCAAGACTATCATTTGTGTGAACGTTGAGAGAGCCAAGGGTGATTTGTGAGTCCAACTGGAATAGGTCTTAAGGACGAATGCCAGTGCTTCCTATTGAATATATCAGCCACTTTTTCCTCGTTTATTCTGCATTTTAATCAAATTTCTTTTGTATTATGTAAAACATAAAATGAAATGATTGATATTGTGGTTTGATTTTGCATCAGGCTGCAAAGATTGTTAAACAAGTGTATTCTGTTCTTCCTGTGTATGACAAAATAATTCTGGCATTGGTTAGTGGTGGTGTATGGAAACTTCCAGAGATGTGTAACTTCACTCCTGGTGTTCCAGTTGGACCTATGTTGTCTAAAGCAACTAAGGGTGTATCTGAAGTTCTAAATAAATTCCAGGATGCAGAGTTTACTTGTGAATACAAATATGATGGGGAGCGTGCTCAGGTGACATGTTCTGGTCAAACTCACCGCCAGAAATATACTGCTCATGATATTTATTACTGTAATAATAGCTTTATTGGAACAGATACATTACATGGATAATGGATCAGTTGAGATTTACAGTAGAAATGCTGAACGGAACACTGGAAAGTTTCCTGATGTTGTTGCTGCTATTTCAAGGTAAATTTGAATAATTATATTTGAGAAATAGCATCCTTTTGTCTTTGTTATCTATAGGGACATTCACTGTCTCAAGAGTTTTTTGCCTAATTTTGAGATATGCCCAACCAATTGCATTCCAATACTTTTTGTCAACCTGGGTTGCTAATCTCTGTTGCTAGTCAATAGGTTAAAGAAATCATCTGTATCGTCAGTTGTTCTCGATTGTGAACTTGTTGCATATGACCGAGAAAAAAAGAAAATTCTTCCTTTTCAGGTAAGATATGAAGAAAATAGTTCTTGCGATAATGATGAGTTGGTTATGTTTAATTAAGAATAACAAATCAGTCATGTTCTTAAGAAATTGGTTATGTTTCTTTATGTTGGCGATGTAGCTGATCAGTTGTTGATATGCTGCATGCAGAGTAGTTCTTTTACATTTATTGAATGCAAATTGTTATGACAGGTTCTCAGTACTCGAGCTCGGAAAAATGTTTCTCTGAGTGATATAAAAGTGGATGTAAGCATATTTGCCTTTGATATCTTGTATCTTAATGGCAAGCCACTACTTCAGGAAACCCTAAAAATCCGGAGAGAGGTACCAGCATTGTCTTTGTTTTGCCTTTATTTTTATTTAGATACTTGAATTATGGAGTCCTTGTTATAATTGTCTCAAGTGCTTAAGCTTAACTGAAGATGCTCTCCTGTCTAAGACAAAGTAAAGTTGGACATAGAATTATAAGATTGGCTGACTCGGGATGGACTATTCAAAATGGGAATTTGACTATTCCATGTCAAGGCCTAAAGTGGCAGGATTTCTTGGGGCCATACTGGAATCCAGTTGCTCACCTATGTCCTGTCCGTCAAATTTCAATATGAATCTTTGTGTATCATGTATTTGCTATAAACTGTCATTTCCTCTCTGCAGCACCTCTATGCCTCTTTTGAGGAAGAACCTGGATTTCTTCAGTTTGCAACAACAATAACATCAAACGATGTTGAGGAAATACATAAGTTTCTCGATGCAGCAGTTGATGCTAGGTATTGTTCATAGTTATTTGAAAGTCAAGTAGATACAAATTTTGTCGTTCTATGTATTCTCTAAAATACATCTTTTGGTTGAATTGTTATTGTTACTATTACTAAAGACAGTTGATTATGCAATTTATTTGGACTTTAATGTATATATAATTATAGTGGCATTTCCCTTGATTTACAGTTGTGAGGGTTTAATTATCAAAACTTTATATGAAGACGCTACATATGAACCTTCCAAGCGGTCACTCAACTGGCTAAAACTGAAGAAAGATTATCTTGAAAAGTAAGGGATGCAATATTCATTTCATTTTTCATATTCACTTTATTAATTATTAATTTTTTGTTTTGTTCATTGGTTCTAATTTTCAGTATAGGGGACTCGCTGGATTTGGTACCTATTGCTGCTTTTCATGGCCGTGGGAAACGTACAGGTGATATTTTAGTTTATTCTTATAACGAGCATATGCTTGTTTGTGTTCTTTCTTTCTCATCTGTAAGACAGTCGGCTCCAGTGTTCTGTCTCATGTTAAAGATCTGGCTTACCTTTGTATTCTCTCTAGTACTTCTGTCTTATGCTTTTGGGTTGCAGCTGTATTAAATGAATGGTCATGGTGGCTACCCTGTAGGGGTCTATGGAGCTTTTCTCCTTGCCTGCTATGACAGCAATAATGAAGAATTTCAAAGCATTTGTAAAATAGGTCAGTTCTATCATTTCAAGTCACCACCCTATGTATGTTAGAATTAGTTCTGCTTCATAACTTTCATATTATGCTGATTAGGCACGGGATTCTCAGAGGCAATGCTTGAAGAACGTTCTTCAAGTCTTCGTTCTAAAGTGATCCCCAAACCAAAGGTTTCTGTTTTTCTCTTGTTCATTCTCTCTGAAACTGGTTTATTTGTGTTGTGATTAATAATGTGTGACTATTTTAAACTCACTTCTTAATTGCAGCCTTATTATCGATATGCAGAGACAATCAATCCTGATGTATGGTTTGAAGCCTCTGAGGTGCATAATTTTTACGTTGCTTGATAATCTGCATCTGTTTTCTTAATTTCCTTTCACTTGTGTACTGTTCCACCCAGTTGTCTGTGCCTATTTTTTCTGGCATTGTTGTGCACTTGTTTTGAATTTTTATTACTTGAGTGAGATCTGAAAGCATCTTCATAATGTGGTAGATGCTAAGACGCTCTAATTTCACATTATAATCAAGTTCTCAAATTTGGTGATCCATTGTTTTTTGGTTTCCAAGTGCTTGGTGCCATATTTCCACCAATCATAACATATAGGATAAATGCAATTATGTGTTCATTTTTTGTTCTAATCATCTTTGGGACTTTGGATGATGCATTTCATACAATGGCATTGCTTTTTTCTATATATATTTTCTTATTAGAAACCTACTATGGTAATTTAACTTTCATGTAATAGATGAAGCTATTGAAGGTGACAAATTATCTAATTATTTTTACAACTTTTTGTAAATAATATTGAGAAGAAAAGAAGCATGGATATTCATAGACATGAACACTATTAGGCTAACCTCTCCTACTTACTCTCTATAAGAATCTCATAAGGAAAGCATAATAGAATCCAAGAGAATCTCTAAATAATTTTCTTTATTTTCCTCTCTGCCTAATCATGACTAAACTAGAGATATAAATAGATGCAGAATTACAAACTGAATCTCTGTATATTATAGGAAAAAATGCCCATGACCAAAGAAATAAGAGTATGATGGACTGACTCAATTGACTCCCTACTAATAGTGGGATAAAACGAAATAATTAATAATTAAATAATTGATTAATTGTTTGGATTTAGTCATAAAACCCTATTGATACCTTCCTCTTTGAAATTTGCCTTGTCCTTAAGGTGAAAGTTAGAATATAACTCCACAAATTAATAAAGAAAAAGATAAATCTTCATTAAAATATGAGTAAGAATCTTAACTCATATAACTAACAAAGGCTAAAGAGAATCTTTTAATGATAAATCAAATGTTAAATTAATTTTTGGATCCCTCATTCTTCATCACATTTTTTAGCGCCTTTGTCATGTGAGTCCCACCATCGACAACTTCTAGTAGTGAGAGGGAGGTGGAGTTGCAATGGTGGCCTGGTCGAAAAGGGTCACCACACCTGAAGTAGATCCCCTTGTCCCTACGTTGTTTGACGAGTCCAATCCATTATGCTTGAAGGTCCCAGCGTCGCTGAAGGGAGGAGAGCTAGAGACGATGTCAATGAGTTGGAGTATGGGTTAACGGGTTTGATCAAGTTTGGGAGATAACTCGGGCCAAAGTGATTGTAACTATTGAACGGGGTTTGGTCCAACGATGACCTTGGCTTGAATCCACGACCCAACCCTTTCGATTTCTCTAGCTCTAGGGTTAAGCTCGATGTTTGGTAGACTGTGTGGTTTCTGGAGGTGTACCTCCATCTGAAGCTCCTCCTTTAATCCATTCAAGAACACTCCCAAAAGGCAATGGTCAGGCCAGTTCACCACATGAGCAACCCTCCTAGCCTACTCTTGCCAGTACTCCGCGAAGCTCCTTGTCTGTCTTATGATGTATAGATATTCATCTAGGTTTAGGAGTTTCGGAGGTCTATAGTGCTCATTCAAGATTTTGACAAATTCCTCCCAATAGCGCAAGGTTCTCTCCGAGTTCATCTAGGAAAAAAGATCGAGTGCATCACCTTCAAGGTACATCGCTGCAATTTCCACTTTGATGTCCTTCGGCATCTAGTAATAGCGGAAGAACTTCTCAGCCTTCAGTAGCCTTCAGTAGCCTTCAGTACCTAACCACGCAGGTCACCACCACTGAATATGGTAAATTCAATCTTTGCATAGGGAGTTATGTTTCATTGGTATGTCTCCCCTTCCTTTTCGAGTTCATCTCCCTATTGTATATTCTTTTTCACTGAGTTCTATAATTGTATTTCCAAAGAAGCCACCTTGTTCCTTAGTTCCTCCAACATGTCAAGCTTTGCTGCTATGACTGTTAGCTAGTCTCCATGTGCGTGAATGCCTCCTGGGTTTGGGTTGGTGTCTAGGTTGGTAGCGGAAGATTGTATTTCTACCATCCTAGCTTTGAGGCCAAATTGTTAGGGTAACCTCTCCTACTTACTCTCTCTATAAGAATCTCATAAGGAAAGCAGAATAGAAGCCAAGATAATCTCTGAATAATTTTCTTTATTTTTCTCTTTACCTAATCATAACTAAGCTAGAGATATAAGTAGATACAGAATTATAAACTGACTCTCCCTACATTATGGGAAAACATGCCCATGACAAAAGAAATAAGAACATGATGGACTGACTCCACTAACTCCCCACTAACATAGTGAAATAAACGAAATAATTAATAATTAAATAAATAATTAACTACTTGGACTTAGTCATAGAACCCTATCAAACACACACAAAAGTGGTGATACAACTAAAGTGTCTTGATGTAATTTGAAGTATTGCTTTGTGTTTGATACAAGTTTCAGACATGGACACACTACATGGCTTCTATGAAGTGTCCCTTGCATAATGACAAGAAATCGAACATTAAAAAAATCAGCAGGAGCTCTTGAATGCAGTACCTTCATTAATGCAAATCTTTTGTAATCACTTGTGTGGTTTTGTTTCTTACAGGTGTGGGAGGTGAAAGCAGCAGACTTGACCATTAGCCCTGTTCACCGTGCTGCCGTAGGCATAGTAGATTCAGATAAGGTACAAACAATGCATTGATACTGGAGTACTTAGAAATTTTCATTTCACGCTGTGGTTGTACCTGCTGTCATTGGTTGATCATATAGTTGCCTTTACTTTTTATTAATGTCTCTTGATAAAGGGCATATCTCTTCGGTTCCCTCGTCTAGTCCGAATTCGGGATGACAAAGCTCCTGAACAAGCCTCATCATCTGAGATGGTAAAGAAAAATCTTCTAATCTGACTAATTAATTACTAATGATAGAAGATTGAGATAAGAGCCATGAATTCTTCAGCTATGTTCGTCTCTTGCCAATCAATCTCAAGTTTTTTTTTTTTACTCATTTTCAGGTTGCTGAAATGTATTCTGCTCAAAAGCACAATCTCCCAAACAACCAGGATGATGAAGATTGAGAGAAAAAAGTTTTATTGTTCCTCACATACAAGATGACGTCCATTACAACATCAACATCTGATATGCAGATGCAAATTTTTTACCCTTACAAGCATCTGTCAGATAGCAGAACTGCACATCTAACGTGGAATAAGATCACGGAGGCTTCAAACCTTAGCCTATGCACGAGGCATGATGTGACGGGGGTTTTGTAATTTGTGATCCTTTTTTTCAGATTTAATTGTAACATGCAAATCATCGGTCAGATTGTAGATACTTTTATCTCATTTCTCACCGAGTCATGTGCAAGTAACGATGATTTTGTAGAAAAATGGTTCCTTAAACATTGTGCTGTATTTAAGGTTTTCAACTAGCGCTGGCAAACAAAAGTGCCTACACATTCCTCGAATCTTACTGTGTGGATGCATGGTTGGTCCAAGCTAATAAACCTGGAGTGTCTCTATTCTAGCTTATCTGCCAAATGATTACCAGGCTAATTCTAGAAGTCTCTATTCCATAGGTTGCAGGAGACACTTAGGTATTCGCCTGCCTAATGTTTTTGAACAATGTGTGCACTATAACGTATGGCGATATTCTTGAAGCCTCCACGCTTTCTGGCATAAGTCGACCTAACTGTATTTGACACCCCCTTCCGGATTCCTCTGCTGTGTGTAGATTGCCGACTTAGAAGTTAAGAACCTGTTTTGTTGTGTTGTGTTTTCTTGGCATTTTGCTATGTTGTCGTATTGACAACGATTGAAAAATGTTTAGGATTAGGGAGGGATGAGTAGCGCCATTTGCGGACAGTTTCACTGTTAGGGGACGTGGATCCGCGTATTTTTTAGGAATTTGCTGTTGCCGTCCTCTGCAAGATTACATACATTGACGTAATGCTTGTAAGCTGGATGAGATTTGAGACTTACACCGTTTTTTCCTTATTTCAACAGAGAAATCAATTTACTGCTAAACATACATACAGGTCGTCACAATTCCCCAACCTTTTTAGGTTCCTCGTTACTGACATGGCAGAACAATGCTATGACTTGTCTCCCCTCGACAAGATTTCTTCCATGTCTCTCTTCTCCTTCCTTTTACCTTGCCCTTAACCTCGACATCTTCTGTAACAAGTAACAACATCGCCTAGGTTGCATCCTTCCTCGGGATCCTTAAATTACCAAAGTTGTTTACTGAAAATTGTGGGATAAGCTCCGTGCTGCAGTGAAGTTACCGAATGTTTACTTAACAGTGAGCACCGATGCTTTACACTTTTTTTTTTTTTTTGCAGGAACAATGCAGTTTAACTTTTTCATCCTATAATCCGGCATGCATCCTTTTGTTTGGTGGAATCTATTATTTTTATTTTCTTCGTGGCTATGCTTTTCATTGGATATGATAGACATGTAGATTATTAGTCAACATTATCTGCTCTCATACATGGAGAAAAATATTCGCGCTCTCTTAAAAGAAGGCATAAACCGGTTTAGTTTAGTGGGAGCAGATACCGAGAAAATAAATAAAGGATCATGAAGATTAGACTTGAAATCTTGAATAATGATAGATTTTGTAGCAGAGGCTTAAAATGATATCACTATATCAGATTTCGTAAAATTAATTTACTACTACTTAAAATGTCTTTAGTCTTCTTTAAATAAACATTACCCCCATAAAATCTAAAGCTGACAAGTATTATGAAACATGGAAAAATAACTCCTTTTTTTTGTGAGAGATAATATAAAACATGTAGAGAGTAATCATACAGCACACTAATAACAGATCTTGATTCTGATTTGTGGGTCCTGCTAACCCGACAGGCAGGCTCAAAACCTTCCCTTTGGTCGTTGGACACAGTCCCACACATCTCGCAATCCCAACGACTCCACACCCATTCTTCCTTGTGTTCTTACGGATCAATCTCACACAAACACACTCCCATCACTTGCTGAACTAAACTAAGCTATCTGATTGGCTTACATTACAAATTCAGAGAAGGCAAGGCAAAAAAAGTAAATGTGAAGTGGCCAAAATGCCCATTACATAATATTCTTCACCCAAAAGAAAATTGCCTCAAAGCCTATGTCTTAACCGGTTAAATCCGAATAACTTCCTCTCTAAGAACAAACCACTGTACAGATGACGCTAGATCAGTCACATGCGGCATGCCCCAGCTTGCCATTTTCAATTCCTTGTACTAAAGTTCTAACCTTTAGTCCTAATAACTAGTAAATATATGTGAATCATACATTAATTGGGCAAATCTGGCTGTTAAGGGAGTACAACCCTTTGGTACTTGGCCTCTGTTGGATTCTCTGAGCCTTGACAAAACGCCCTCTTTCTACTAATTCTTCCGCAGTTGGTGGCGGTGCTGCTAGCTCCGTTGGTATTGATAAAGGAATCTTGGTGGAGAAGCTGCGGTGGAATTGGCGGCGGCGGCGAAGGAATGGTGACCGGAGGAATCTCGAAAGAGTCAAGTGGGGGTGGTGGGTGTCTCCATTGAGGAAGTGGTCCTGCCAGAAGCAGAGTCTGAAGCAGAGGACCTGCTTTCATCACTGCCTGCAAAAGCTTGCCTTTTTCTGGTAATGGCTTCTCAGGAGCCAACTCAATCAAGGACTGAGTCACCGCCGGTAATGGCGGTGGTGGCGGCAATTGGGGTTGAGGGAAATGGTCAATAACTGGGGAAGAAACAATACTTTCTTCACAATCCGAAGAAGAGAGGCCATTGTTGGAGTCAATTCCCCTTCTGGGTTCGTCTTCAATGCTGGAAACTCCAGAAAGAGGAGCTTGTTGCTTCTGCTGCTGCAAAACAAACTTGTCCATGAGAAGTCTGTGGCATTTCTCGCGAGCTTCGTCTCTTTCTTTAATGGTTTTGTTAAGCAGATCCTTGAGATTAACGAGTTGATCATCCCTCTTTCTAAGTTCCTCCTGTGCTGCAGCCTTTGTTTCTTCCAGCTCCAGAGTTGTGTACAACAGAGACTGCCTCAGCTCCTCCATTGACTGAATCATCATAGTTAAGCATTACAGAATCAAGAATCAGTCCTCAAATTCCTAAGAAGACAAGCCCCATTTTTAAGGAGAAAGCAACATGGAATGGGAAGAACAGAGAAGGATAGAAGAAAGTAAGTACCTTTACCTGGCAGTGGTAAGCCCAACTGAGCAGAGGGCTGCATTGTTGATTGTCCATGGTCTGAATCTTAAAAAGATGATGAATTTGATATATTTTCAGCGAGAGAAGACGAGAGAAATGAGAGGGAAGAGACAGAATTAGGGGGATCCTGAAAGCTGCTTAAGGCTAATTGCCCATATATAAGGAGGACTGCAAGTTACTGTTGCCCTTGTGGGATAGAGAAAAAAGCATCATAGTTATATTATACCTCTTTTTCAAAATATGTCCCATTGTTTTTACATTTTTACAAATTGTATTTCAGCTGCTTAAATTTTCTATCAACAAATAATTAATTTTTATAAAATTATGATGATAATAATAATAATAATAATGGGCTCATATGTATATTAGGAGGGTTTAAATTATATTTACTACTAGTATATGTATATTCCCCAAGCTCATATGTTAATTTTACGATTTCACTTTTTTTGCTTTTGTAGACCCCTGTCACAAAAAAAAATTATTGTTCCCTCTATCACGTTAAAAGGAAATGTTTTATACCACCAAATGCTTAGATGAATTGGTGTTAGTTGTTCTATTGCCTAATTAAGTTATACCCTAATTTAGATTAGTCTAGATCCTGTTAAGTTCTTGAATTAAAAGAGGTAGACCTAATATATTAGGTGCACACACTTAAAAAAGTTCATGGTTTTGTTGCAACGTAAATTAATATGACTTTTAAAACAAAATTATATCAATCTAATTTTAATTATCAGAGCTAATTAACTATTTTAGGTAGATTAAAAAAATTAAAAAAATTAATTAATTATTATTAAATCCAAACTTAATATGAATTTATATTATATACTCTTTAATCTATCTCAATTAAATAACTAATTTTTATATTAGTTATAATTAACTGATTTTTATAATTTTATTAATCTATCTAAAAAAATTAATTAACTTCTATAATTAGATTGAAGATAATAATACAATTTATTTGTAAAGTTATATTAAAAGATGGTTTTGATTCTTAGATCTACATCAATGTGGTGAGGAAATTTTGATCATAGTCACTCCATATTTGACAAAAAGGCCAGTTGCCCAGTTCCAACGTCCTGTTGGGATCTGTCCTTATCACGAGTAGTGAGTGTATTGTGGTGACAGGATCATTGGATTTAAATATAAAGTGTAAATAAAAATTATGAAAGCATAAATTTCACCCCTTTGTTACAACACAACATATATCTGAATAATTAAATGAAATTTAACCCATTATTCATATTTAATTTATTTAAAATGGATACTAGAAATATGAACTTGTCATAAAAGTCCTCCTCTTCTTACCTCGTTCCCAATTGCACGTTTCATGGGAACTTCACATTCAGAGTAACCATTATAACAAAATTGAAAGCCTGGACGTGACGTGTCGTGACATCCCATTCTTCCCCAATCAAAATTTTTGGGGGGTTTGATTTCTTCATACAAAAATTAAAAGTTGAGTTGAAACAAAGGCTCTGAGGAATATAATTCGCCTCATTAGTTTAAAGCTAAACCATAATTTAAAAAATATTTTTAAATTAAAGTATAGTTGAGTTAATAATTAAATAAATAGTCATTAAATATATAAAAAAATTAGAGTAAATTATAATTTTAAATAAATTTGTAAGAATAATTTTTAAATACCAAAAGGGTTTTTAAACTGTGTAATGACTATTTTACTCCTATCTTTTTTTCTCTATCATTTTATTTTATATATTTGATAATAATTTACCTATAAAAAAGTTATTATAGTAATACACGTATTTTTTAAAAATTATTTTTTAAAAAAAAGATTTAAAAAAATATTTTTATAATTATTTTTAAATTATTTTTTGTGAAAATTTTTATCCAGAAGTTAAATCAAACTGCACCTAATAATGGAGATATTTGGGGAGTTATAAATATATCCTATAACTAATTAACTTCAACTTTTTTTTTTTTAACTGTGAATTATTTATGGTAATATTTTAATATGAATAGAGACGAGAGAGACGCAGAAATGTAGGTAGGTAGGAGTAATGGTAAAATAGGTAAGAAAAGTTAGTGGGAGGCGGGAAGGGGTCACAAGCGTGGGCTGCGTTGGTGCAGTAAATCCAAACAGTTGATTTTTGTTTTGTCATGGGCAAATTCCAGAGAATGTCTAGAGCCCCTCTTGGATTTTGCTTTCACTTCCTATTTTTGTTTTTAATGCGCTTTCTTTCATTTTTAATCATCTCTTACCCTTCCTCCAAGACTTTTTTTAATATATTAAATATAATAAAAGAGTTTTTGATAATAATAAAAATATAAATAAAATTGAGCTAAAAATAGACTTTAAAATTTAATTTGATATGATAGAAATAAGTATAAAATTAATATATATATATATATATCTTATAGTAAATTATTTAAAATATTTTTATAATTTTAAAAAAATTAAAGTTATTCAGAAATTTTATAACTTGACATAAAATAATCTAAAATATTTTATTTTTATTTCTGTAGTTTTATTTTTATATTTTTTTATGAAACTAAAATGATAAAACAATGAGGGTGAAAGAAGTTTCTATTGTACCAAATAAGATAAATATAAAATTTTATTTTTACTTCTACTTTCATACTTTCACTTACCAAACATGCCCTTCCTACGTATGTGTAGAGAAGTTGGAGGGAATTGGTCTTGTTAGGAGGAGTAATTAATTAATTAGTTATTAATTAAAAGTTGAACGGGGATGAGGGTGGTGAGATTCTTTTTAACTCTGGCTTGGAATTCCGAGAGAATTTTTGTTTGGTAGCTTAAATAATTGTGTTTGCAGTTGAAATTCCCGCTCGCCCCTCTCCCTCCCTCTCTCTCTCTACTTTTTTTTTTTAAAAAAAAAATCCCTTTCATCTTTGGAATTACTCGAATTTTTCAATTCAACTAAGCTGGCTATTTTTTTGAAGCATGTTACTTAAACCCCACTTTGTCAATTTAAAAAGGCGTTTTATTTTGACATTCTCAACCACTTATTCCACGTCTTCTTTCCCTTCCCTCTCAACTTCAAAACAAGAAACTGTACTTGCGTTCATTGCCCATTTCTATTAAATTCAAGTGTGTAAATGGCAGAAGGCATGAAAATCAGTAATTAGTAATCATATATTGTTCCGTCTTCTCTTGACCTAAACTTAGATACATACAAAGGAAATAGTCATTCCCACGAATGAGATCCAGAGCATGCATGCATGCCATTTTTTACCATTAAACCAAATGAAATACGTGTGTGAAAAATCATGTGCTTAATTAATGAAAATAAAATGACTGAATAATAATAATAATAATAATAATAAAAGAGGGTACTAATTTTTGACTTGTGTTGTAGATGAATAGAAACCTAATTGCCTAGAAGGCTCATAGATGGAGGCAACGTCAAAATATAATGTCTGTCTCAGCCATCTCACTCCATGACACTGGTCTCCACGTCTATACGTAAATATCTGAATAAAAGGGTCAAGGATTAATTAATGATAATTCTTTTAATTGGTCAGAAAAAAGAGGAGCTGGTAACCAAACTTTCCCACCAATATTTGCCCGAACAAAAGGCCATGGGCCCCACCTGCGACCATAAAAGTCCTCCTCCCCTCCCACACCCTTCCCTACCCTCTCTACTGTGTGTCTCTGCATAAATATATCTAAGTAATCATGTTTAATCAACTTAATTAGGCTTAGGGTAACCTCTAACTCTTCTATATACTATATAATATATAAAAAGCAAGGTCAAAAGCGGAGATTCTAGGGTGCCACGTCAGATTTAGGTCCCAGAAGGAAAATTCTAATAATAAGCTAGTGCTATATACGTATGTGGGAGATAATTAATTGGGGATGGATGAAAGGAAAATATGAGATTAAAAAATCATAACTAAGTAGGTGAAAGGTTACATTTCAAACAAACATAGCATGATTATAACGGTATATAATTCCATTATATCTTTCTATATCTATTTTAGCCAATGCATATTTGTTATTATTATATATATTTATAAAGTAAAAAAAAATAATTTTTATATTATTTATAAGTCATACTATTAAAAATTTTATATGATGTATATCTTTATTATTCATTTATTATTATGTAGATTTTATAATAAAGTACAAACTAATAAGGATAAATTAAAAAATTACTAAATTTTAAAGCATACTTTTAAAGGGTTTTTTATTTCCGATAAAATATGTTAGAAGTAATAACTTATAAATATAATTGATAAATAATACTCTTTTAGTGTTTAATATAAGAAGTACTTGAGAAATTGATATTGATAATAAATATAAGATATATTTTTATATTTATTAATTTTTTAAGTTATTCCTATTAATACCCTGTTAATAATAATTAAGTAAGAGAATAAATAAAAAAAATTAAAAAAAATTATTATAATATTTTAAAAAAATATATCATATTAATTAAATTTTTAATTTAATATAATTAGTTAAATATATTTTAAAATATATGGCGTTACTATATATATATATATATATGAGGATTGGAAAGGCATTTAATCATTTACCATGCAAGACATGCCATTTAATCATTTATTATTATAATGATTATTAGATGGCCGTGGCCGTTACCTCTATGATGAGGGGGTAATTATTTTAATTAGTTACTCCTACTCACTTCTGCCTATATGCCTGTGCTCATATAGGTCACCTGCTTGCTTATTTATATATTAATTTCACATATTTTAATACTGAGTTTTTTACTACCTAGAAAGACAGTGGTAAATCCAAATCGATAATACAACCCCAATCCCCCAAAAAGGAATAAAATGGAGCGCCGAACCCTTTATGTCCCATCTGGGCTTCATTTGATTATTATCCCCATATATGCTCTCTCTCTCTCTCTCTCTCTCTCTGGTTTTTCTTTTTCTTTTTTGTTCAAGGACGGTTTGAAACTTTATGATCATCATGAATGAATGCTTAAGGAAGCGGCAAGCTGAAGCATAATAGGACTGATGATAGTGATGATACTTTGTTCAAAGGACACTTTCGTGAATAAGCTTTTGATTGCTAAGATGCCAGACAACTGCTATATATATTTATCAGCTTGCAACCTTATTAATTAGCTTTTAGACTTAAACTTTCATTTTTAATTTCATTAATTAACACTTCATTAATTTAGTGTTACTATTACTTAATTAGAGCTATGCCCTCTTTGATCTGGTGCATTGCATGCATGCTCTTTTTCTCTTTTCCAATGAGGGGTCTCCTTTTTCTGTTGGTTTTAATATATATATCCAATTTCAAGATATTAATAACCTTAAATAAATTATTTAATTATTGATCTTTAAAATATTTTTATATAATATTAGTTTATAAATTTAATAAATTTATTTAAAAAATAATAAATATAAAAAATAAAATAAATATGTATACACAATCTCTGAATAAAATATGTGGTAGTATAAATTAAAGAGTTGGCATTACTACGTTGTCCACTTGTTGGGTAGGAGAATTTGTGGGACTTTTGGCCTTTATGTTGTCCACTACACCACTTAGTTAAAGCTTCTAGTACTTTATTTTATATACATATAACCCCTTCATTAATTTTAGCTTTCTCACATCTAAACAAGCGTGCAAGATGCCGTTTTAATTTCCACTCGTCGTTTTGACTTTCAGGAAAAAAAAATCCATAGATGTTTTGCTGATTTGTAAGGTGAGGTGTCATATATATCCGCCTCAAAACATTAACAATATATATAACCCTGAATTAGCTTATAATTAATTAGGATTATATTTGGACTTGGCCATACCCGTTTTGCTTGTCACGTTAATTAGGAAGCCATAGATAAGATGAAGAAACTGGGATTAATTAATTAATTAATTATTATTATACTAAGCATGATACTAGCAATTAATTACGGGTATTTTTTATTAAGGCAATAACGAAAAGTCAAGAGCACGTCTATATAACTTGAGACCCATCAATCTTTCGTAGGAAAATAATGCAAAGCAATTAAATCTTTAGGAAAAGTGATGCCAACATTAAGGAGACATCACGCGACATTATCTTCTAACCTTTAATTCCTAAGACAATTGCCCATTCTCCGTCAAGTTATCAATATTTTAATACGAAAAAACATAATGATATTTTTATATATTGTCCTTTTAATTAATTAATTAATTAATTAATTTTGCAAGCAATAATCTAACCAATTCATATATGTAAATGGCCCCACATCATACAAAGGATTTGATTTAATTGGCTGGCTGCGTGGAGTGCACGATTTAAATGGGATTGAGGAGAGGTAACGAGCTTGAACTTTACACAGATTGCAATCCTAAGATATATATATATATATATATATATATATATATATATATATATATATATGCTTTTAATTGGAAGATGAAAATAAGTTTTTTTTTTTAAAAAAAAGAGAGAAATAGGGTCCCCATGCAATTTAAGATTCTGGTTGTGGTACTTTGTCCGCCAAACATAGTAATATCCGATGTTGAGGCAGCATGCGTATGGATAACAACTTCATTAAAAAGAAAGACACCAACACGTGACACCTAAGTTTACAGCCACTCATTTTTACATTTGGATTAACTCTCACTCTTACAATTAATATACTCTCATCCCTTCAATCTTTAATATAAGAGCTAGTTGACTAATTTAAATATATTAAAAAAATTAAATAAATAAATTAATTATAACTAATATAAAAACTAACTGATTAATTTAGATAGACTAAAAAATATATAATATTAATTCGTCTCGAGAATTTAGATTTAGTTATAATTAACTGAATTATTTAATTTATCTAAATTAATGAACTTAGAGAGAGTACCATATATATATATTGTAGGGTTTGCCTTGATTATTCCAACGAACTCCAGATCAATCTTTGCAAGTTGCACTCAGACACACAGTTAGATTAAGCCATAAAGATCCTCAGAAGTGAGTGTCCAGATTAGGCTTCTGTGTATCAATCTTCATTACTCTTATTATTAAGAGATAATTAAAATAGAAAAGCTTTTTATGCACGCAACAGATATAGCCACTAGCTAGTGGCTTTTATTAAGAACTAGTTAGTTGGGTTAATGCATGGCTGATATCAAAGCTCTGCTTGTTTATTGTTTTCCCTTGGCCGGTCTCAGATATACCAGTAAATTGAGTAATTAGAACACTGAAGAGCAAAAGACAATGATGGTAGGAAGACTATAGAGAAAAGATCTCAATAATTATGGGATTGGAAGTTGGGTGGCCATTCATTTATTAGAATAGACTTTTGTCAACGCCTGAATAATTAAGGATACAATGTTTATGAATAATAATAATGATAATAATAATAATAATAATAATAATGCCATTCCTCCATGGATGCATCAAATTGATTTGCAGTCATTTCCATTGTGTCTCGTTAGACAGAACACAATGACTCTTGAAAGAAATACAACTAACCTAACGAATTTCTTTTGGGGGCGGGCAGTTAATTAATTAAAGAGCCTCTCACATATGTATATATATCTCTCCACTACTGTTACTGTCAAAACCCTAGCTAGATCCATAAAGCCATATTCCACCCTTTTTGACTCCTCCACTTGTATTTATTTATATCGAGCATCACGTCTTCTACTTTATATATTGTGTAGAAATCATACCCACACACCAGGCTAGCTTTTGTTCTCATGTTTCAGGTCTCGTTAACAAAAATAATGCTAATGGATTCTCTCAAATAACACTGAAGTGACCTTCGTTTCGCTTTATGTCAAGCAACCGAAACTTTATGTTCATCCAAGAGTATCTATTCATTTCATATTTTGTATAACCTCAACAGAAAGAGTTTCAAATCAAAATATTAACACACTGTAATGTAATGGGAGAATTAAGGTCCTAACAAAAATGTACAGTAGTCACCAAAGACATTTAGAATAAATGAATAGTTATAGACTTGTTATTATTTTTTATATAAAAAATTATTATTATATGTTATTTATTTATTGTGAGTTTTTTTTAGTAATTACGTTCATTTCTTTTTTTAACCTCATAACAAAAATTTAGTATAATTTTTAATTAAAAGTAATAAATACAATGTTGTGGGTCCTCATACACTTTAGAATCTTCAACATGATCACAAGCATATTAACTTAATTTTATAAGCTAACGTCCTGTTTGAATACGACCCTACCAGAAGCCAGATGAGTGAGATCATTACTTACATATCATTTTATTTAAGGGTAGAACAAATCAAATAGAGTAACTAATCAGTGTTGTGTAACAAAGAAACAAAGTTACGGGAAAATGGAGGTAACATCAAGAAGGGAATACACAAAGGGGTTAAGTATATGAAATGAAGAGAAGAAGTCACAGGAAAGAGAGTGGTTAAGTCCAGGTGGGTGGGGTCCTAACGGTTCATACCTGTCGCTGTCGGGTAGGGAAACCCTAAAAGAGAATCATGGTTCATGGATGCCAACTCTGTTTAAAACCGCGTGCGCTCCATTAACTTTAAGAGTTTATTTTTTTGGTTTTTGCACAACAACAACAACAAAATAATATTATTATTTTGAAGAAAAATGAGTCACTTCACTTGGATATTCAATCCTTTTTTTTTTTATCGTTTTTAGAAAAAGAAAAATTTATCAAAGTCTTTAGGTGGGTCGTCAATTTCATCTCCAATCATATCAAGTAGTGTGGATAATTGGAATCCCAAGAGGCCGGTTACACAAAACCTGGGTCCCCCTTTAACTAAACTTTTTATTAAAAAACCAGATATTATTCCCCGTACAGAATAAAATAATCATGATATAAATATTCTAACTAAATAATATATCAATTTGAACAAAACTTTATCTGAAAAATTCAAATAACAATATGATAGAAATATGTCTCCTTCCGAAAAAACATCTTACACAGCCAATTGTGAATTAATTGCGCATGAATGGTATAAAAAGTTAGAGTTTTTGTTCATAGAGATTGATCCAGTTGGCAAAAAGATCACTCTTATCTTCTATGAAAACTTTATTAGGGGTAATTTATTATAAATATTTATAATTTTTTTCTTTTTCGTTTTGAATGATCAATGGGGTTAGTTTTAGTATAAATGACTAATTTCTTACTACATGATCAATTAAAATTTAAATTACAGCTTGGTGATTATATTTAGTGTGGGTTTAGAAAGAGTTTAAATAAATATTTTAAAAGGACTTTTAGCCTAAACTTCAGTTCAGAGAAATTTTAAAATAAATAACTATATTTATTAAAAAAAAATTGAATCAAATTATGGTCTAAAACTAATATTTTAGATAAATTAATAAGAATAATTTTTAGAACAGTGAAAGAACTTATATACTACCTAATTACTATTTTACTCTTATTTTTTCTTACACCCTCAATTATCCCTCCTCTCTTTTCTTCACCCTCTTTCCTCTCTCTTTTCTCATCTATAATATTTTTAATAAAATTATACACTTTCTAATAATTTTTCAATTACAAAAGTCTTTCTAGTAATAACTATCTAAATACTCATTTATTTTAATTTTTTTCATAAACTCTTCTCTAAGAGCCATTTTTTAAAAATTGTCTAATTTTTTTTTTTATAAACTATTTTCTAAACTCTTATCTAAATAAGTTTTTAATGTCTTATATTACTTGACATAAGATTGCCTCTTACTTGTAGTCAGGAAAGAAATTCTTTTTGAGTTTTGAGACTTACTCTTAACCTCTCATTGATAGATAATTAGAGATTAATATTCTCAAAATATAGAGATAATTGAAATAAGTTTTACTTTATATAGTGCATTTGTGTTGATTATTTATAATGATAAAGGTGAAACAGGTTGGTAAGGCATAAACGTAAAATGCTGGGGTAAATCCATATTTAGTAGGGAAGAAAAGGATTTCTTTTTTCTAAGGGAAGAAAAAAGGTTTCTTTTAAAATCGAAAGGTTCCAAAATAGTCCGTGAGTTCACGCGGTTTTGGATCTCCAAGTCTGATAAAAAAAAAAAAAAAAGGAACTGCCCATTTGTCGCATTATTCCTCTCCCCCACAAAATCTTCCCTTGTGAGAGGAGAATTTGAATAAAAATAAAAAAGATCCTACAAAATTATCAAATTATTGCCCCTCTTATATTTAGAAAAGTTGGAAGCATGTGAGCAAAATTTTGATTTGGTTGTTAGTTTTAGATACTGCGGCAAGAGGGCCAATTGAAATTTCTGGTATTTTGTGTTTCCTGTTTGGTGCAAGAGATAGTGAAATGCATGAGGAGGAGGGAAGGAAGCAAAGGAAGAATTTCTTGAGGTTATAATTCACATGATTGTCCAAACAAAGCACACCAAAAAGAAAGGATTAGTACCCTCCAAGTAGGCTTATATTTGGAAAGATAAAGTTCTTTAGAGTGCGCCCCACACGGTTTCCTCTGTTTGCCCCCATTGTGTTATTTGACTATCATCCCATTTCACATGGCTGCACATTTGCTCTCTCTCCATCACTTTTCTTGAAAAAGTTCGCCTCTTTCTCTTATCATTCTTCACAAATCACATTTCTTCTAATGCCTTTCTTGTTCTTTTTTCAAAAAAAGAAGATAAATAGGGTTTTAAGAACTCATTAAAATTAGAGCATGTTTTCAAATTTAAATAGCATCTACAGATTTACATATATTTATTAATAAGGTTCTTATATCAATACGAAATAAAATTTAAAATTATGATCTTATAATTATAAACTAACTCCTTACCAATTAGCTAAACATTTGTTCCTTGTCTTTCTTTTCATTTTGTTGGTATAAAATTTTTTAGAAAAATGTTGTACTCACTAACAATTTAAGGATAAAATAAATTTTTTTTTCGTTTTAAACGACATCAATATTAGGTAATGTGACCCATTTATTATTCTTAGGTGTAAATATAAATATCTAAGAGTTAGGATACTTTTTAAAATATTATGATTAAAATTATAATAAAATAATACTCTAAATATATTTTAAATAATTATATATCACTCTTTCGTTAATTAAACTATTAATGACGATAGGTTCCATTCACCGTTGCCTTTCTTTTCAATGTATTCAACGTTGTTTGTCGTCTTTTGATTTGGATCTCAAAAGCTTAGTCCAATTAAATCAGATTTTTGTTTTTGAAAGCCCAGCTCCAACACCTTGACATAACATATACACCAAATCAAGTTCAAGACCATAACACTTCGAACCGACATACATGAATGGCCCAAATATTTAGCCCAAAATACAAAAGAGATTCAAATGATCAGGAAAAAGAAACAGATTAACACACTTTTAAATACAATTCCAAGTTCCTGTATCTGCAAGTTGATTTGAGTTTGAGTTATTCAAGTCGACGCATCTTGACATTTAGAGGGATCTCCTTGTAAGATTGAACCTTCTCAGCCGCTTTTCGCATTGGTCTTCCAAATGAAGATCTTGGACCTTGGTTTCCTAAGCCAGAGTTTTCTTCAGTGACAGGATACTTGGCATCTTCCATCTCAAACAAATCCTCCAATGCTTCGCGTTCATGTGTTGTGACTTTAGCAGAATGCCTTCGCGAACTTGGCCTATAGCACGAGACAAGACAAGAGGGCCTTTTAGAAACTAAAATTCTGTCAAGAGAGGTGAAGAAAACTGTTGGTGACATTGAAATGTGAACTAACCTCTTGTCTTCAGACTTCTTTCTGCATGCATCCCTCGTAGAAGCAGCAGAAGAAGAACCGGTGGCTGCATAACAATTCCATTGCACAGATAAACGAATTTAACAACAAACACTATGTAAGAAAATTTCAGAGGAAGAACATTAGACTAAGAATTTACATCTCCTCATGCTTCGTCTTCTGTTTCTGCTGCTCTTTCTTTCTTCATTGCTAGCTCTAGACGATGGCTGTTCTGCTTTTTCCTTTACTTCCTTTAGTGAAACAACACAAGTAAGCATGTAAACAAACATGTGAAATACCAGTCATCAATGCTAGTGTTAATTTGGGAATATGTGAGAGTTTTGTTTTAGTCTAGGCACCTGAGACAATGGCATATTATTCTCATCCCGTGGCTCCACTTTACCCTGCTAAGAATTAGGTAAACAAAATTAACAAGATGAATGCTGCAAAATTTTACAGTACTTTTCCAAACTTAATCACTCATTACAACTAGGGTGAACTTAATCATTCATCACCGTGTATCTATGTCATGATATGAATTTTCTGCATAAATTCTCTCCAACCACAGATTCTTATAAACAAGACAGCACCAACTTGACTCTGATAACATGTCCAGAAGGCAGAAGCTTAGTTATTAGAAGGCTTTACTAGTTTACTGATAACTCTGTTACACTCCAACAATTTTTTTTCTATAAAGTCATGCTGACTGCATGCTGCTATAAATCAAATTTACTGTGATAAAGGGTTAAGAAGACGCATACCTCCAATCCTAAGTTCATTCCTTTAAGTAAGGCAGCCCTACATACAATGTCATGCTGCATTGCTTTAATCTGAAATGATGATTGCCAAAAAAAGATTAGTGAGAAGGGCAATTTAAGTCAGATTAGTCAGAAGGGCAATTTCATGCAGGTTGGAGAAATTGACTCACCCTTTCCCTTCCTAAATTAAGCTCCTGCAAAATTAGGTACACTTTGTTAATATCACCGTTAACTTATAATCCATGTGTGTTTACATTAATTCACAATGCAACTTGTGGACTAACCGCTAGCATATGGCTGTTTGACTGAGCAAGATTCCAATTTTGTAGCTGCAGTTTCTGAATATTGGTTCGCAGTCGCTGCAGCTCTGCTCCAGTCAATTCGATAACTTTACTGTTGAAATAGTCATTAAAGAAAAACTGATTTCTCCCCAATTTTGACACTAACTGAGGAAGTACTATGAATTGAATTTGCATCCAACTATACGAGTTTACCCAGATCCCAAAAATGTTAACCTACTATTTTGTCGGCAAATTACTACAAGAAAAAAACAGAGTCTAAAGATGAAATAATCAAAAGGATACTTTCTTTCCGCAAGGACTTGCAACAGCGTCACTCTTTCCTGCACCAGAAATTCATGGGGATGAACAAAAAGAAGACTAGGATCGCAAGGAAGCTAAGGGAGCCAACAAAAACACAACTCACCTTTAGCAATTGCTCGATGCAATCCTTGTTGGAGGGAAAATTCTCTGGCAAATTTTCTTCGATACCGGGAAGTTTAGGTTGGGGCTGCGAATTGGTAATATCAGACAACTTCTTCCGCACTAAACTCCCTATGGATCTTTTCGCTATCCCCTCCCCTTTCATACTTCCCAAATCATATAAAGTGAGAGAGTTCGGAGAAAACCAAGAAAAACGAAGCTGATAAACAATAGGAAAGAGGGTTTTGAAGTTTTGAAATGAGGAAGGAAGAGTATTGAAACCTTACACACAGCAAGAAATTGATGTTTCGGATGAAAGGCGTCAAAGACAAAGAGCGATATTACTTTTATGAGAATAAAGAATGGGAATAGATCAGAATAAAGAGCCTAATCGAATCTTTTATGCTTGTATATGTGCTTTTCTTTCGTCGCGTTCGTGTATCGATTGTGAGAAGAAAAGATTGGAAGAAAGAAAATAAGCGAAAGAGAAAGCAACGGCTGAATTAACTGGAACTGGCGCTTAGTTTCCCCAACGGCTTTCCGAAGCAAACTGCCTTGCCTTGTTCTCCGAACCTAATTTTCAAAAGTGATCCGAACCTCCTTTCAAAACAGGAAAGAAAGGCCATTCAAAACTTGTGTCATAAAAGTGGCCGGTGTGTTTAAAGGCTAACCAACCCATTTTGATACATAGCTCTTCAGCCCAATTTGTTTGGTCACACCATCATCTTTGAACAACTGGACATAAATGCCTGAATCGAAGTGCAATTAATGTAGATGTCTCTGATCCAGTTACTCTTTTTTTCAAAAAAAAGAAGAAAAACAGAACATTGCTGCCTTGGAACATATTTTTCCTTTTTTAATATTTTGTGCCAATAGCCAATAGTTTTATAGCTTGATGGCATGAAAGCTCTCTTTCGATACCATTTATAACCTCAGACTACTGGTACTTACTTCTCTAACTAAAAAAAAAAAATTTGTGCCATCATAAATATGCCTAATTCAAAAGAAAACTTGATGAACATATATATGGAACATAAAATTCACATCAATAAAAATATTTATTCATGGACTTTAATCCTTTGCACTAAATTTTGATACATATAATTTTCTGTAAAAAAATGACATGAACTAAGAATTTGTTCCTCCTGCTTGTTTGGTGGTTAGTTTTCCTTGCATCCACCTCGTCAACATCTCTAGTGCCGCCTTGGGTTGATCCATAGGGACCAAGTGCCCAGCCTCATGGATCTGTATATTAGTTCATTCACAAACCTCAGACTAGGAACGAATAATGCAATATATATATATATATATATATATAACATAAACTACATAACACAAACCTTAAGGAGACTCAGAGGTTCATGGCTTTGCAACTTTCCTGCCTCATTACCATCAACCAAGAATGACACATTTGGAGATGCCAGGAATGCTTTCTGACCCGACCACTGCATGTCATCAACCCATCTTGCATTCCCTGCATATATATATAGAATATAATACGCGGTTGCCTCCAAATAAGATAAGATCAGACATTTTAATTACTTAGGGTTTAAAGAAAGGCTTATTACGTACGTACCAAGCCAGTTGCAAATGAGATCCTTTTCTCCAGCATACACAAGCATTCTAATACCATCTTCAAGAAGAGCTGGAATTCCCAGTTCTAGATTTTTCATCCAGTCATTTCTCATAGCGGCGTATACTTCATCATTGCATGAAACATATTCCAAGTCTCCAACACCTAAAGCATCCCTCACTTCTTTATTGTTTAGGAATGTCTCCATTCTTGAAAAATCATAGCACCCAGGCCTATCGCACTTCTTTCTTATGTCATAGTACTGCACACAATTATGCAATAATCATGCACGTATTATTACAACATTTATGGTAAACTCAAATTGAATACATAAATCACTCTGCATTCTCAAGAAATCTCTTACATTAATATTTCCAGCAGCGGTCAGGATTTGTTCAAATATGTCTTCGTTACAAGCATAGAAAGCAGTCTCGCAAGCATCTCCACCTTTTTTGCCTATCAAATTTTATCAGGCCAAGTTAGATGTACTCGACAAATTTAAATGAGTTGGATCTTTTATTGGTAATAAAAACCGAAATTTAATCTGTTTCTACTTGAAAATAGGCTAGGTTGTATATATATAATAATATAATGATTGATGATTCCTCTTGGTTTCTTTATGGCGAAAGTGGAGGAGACCAACATATTCTTTAATTAAAGACATTATATACATTAATTTACTATTATGATCAAGTTTTATATGAATATGTTTGAAAAGAGAGAGAAAATCAAATTATATATTTTTAAAATAATTAATAAGATCAATTTAATACAGATTTCATCACAATCTAATATTTAAATTATGTGCTTTTAAATTTTGAGGATACACCTATTTTTTAAGATATTTAGTTTATTTCTTAAACTTATGTAATGCAAAATGAACGAAAGTAGAAAGAGGAATAGAATATTCAAGAATTTTTAGAGAAAGAAAGTAGAAGAGATATAATTAAGTAAGTGAGGAGAAGTAAATAGTACCGCAATCCTGTATATAATGCAAACATTGAGGGAGCATTGTGTTGATACGCTTATAATCATCGCTACTGATTACACTGTTCTCTAATGCAAAGTCCGTATAAGATGCGTATTGAATTTCAGGATCGGTATGTCCATTCCCAATAGCAAATCCCTTCATGTTCGACCACTTAATTAATTAATCGCAATAGCAAATACCAGAAACATGAAAAACAAGAAGTTGATTATTAATATAAAGCTAGTGTATGTGATGTTACCTTGAGGTTTATTTGAATTCCTTCTTTTGCCTTGTTTCCTTGATGAATCCGAGAAGCAATAGCCGGAATATAATGTCCCGCGTACGATTCTCCAGTTATATAAAACTCGTTCTCAACAAATTCAGAGTGCTCCTTGAAAAATGCCTGCCATATATATGATTATCCTAATCAACTAATGGACACACACACAAATAGGCTTGCATCGATGCTGTTAATGCTCAGAAGTAGTAATTGATAACTAAATAAATTAGTTAAATATGACTAAATTTAAATATTCATATTATACCATACCTGTAAGAAGTCAAACAAGTCATTGCTAACCCCTTCTTCATCATGGGGAATGTCACTTCCATCAGAAGCATGACTGAAACCTGTCCCAATTGGTTGGTCTACATATATGATATTTGATACCTACAAATTAAAATGACGAGTGAGTGAACACTGATTTCTCAGCAAAACAAGAAGTTACATGTACAGATCGAGTGATGAACAAGCAAAAGTAATAGCTCTACGTTACCTTGTCCCACCCATAGTCATTCCATACAAGAGACATGTTTTGTGTAATCTGAAAAGGACCATTCTCATAAAACAATGCCAGTTCACTGCCACAACCTGGTCCCCCAGTTAACCATATCACAACTGGGTCCTTCTTGCTGTTGCGGGATTCGAAGAATAAGTAGAACATCCTGCAAATCACACGATGGATCAAAGGCTTTGCAATTAGTTTAGGACTTTATCATACAATTAGTCAGAACAGTATATTACAAGGATTGTTTATTTACCTTTCGCCATGGGCATGGGGAAGTCCATAATAGCCAGCATGGTGACCAAAGTCTTGGACAGAAGGCCCAGAAGCAGCATCAAGGAAGGGGAATCTCAACTTCTTCTCAACGATCTTGCCCACAGGGAGTGGGAAAGAGTCATGGGATACAGGATTTTTGTAATGTTTTGGGGAAAGGTTAAGATCTCTGATAAGCTTTTCTGCTTCTTGTTGAAGGTACTGGGATCTTGTAGACAAGGGAAGGTCATTGGTGGCGGCGGACGAGAAAGGTGAAAGGAACACAAATAACACAAAAGATAAAGAGATTTCGAGGAGGAGGCCTGACGATGTTAATGCCATTGTCGAGTACTCTAGTTTCTGAATGTCAAGTCCTATAGTGTGGTTGCTAATTTATAGTATTGCTCCTGCAGGTGCCAATTAATGGGAGTCTGAAGCTTTTAACTGAATCCAGGAATTCAGAACTACGAATTAACTACCATAATTGCTATTGATTAAGTTATATAACCAAACTTTTAACTGAATATTGTTTTGCATTTACTTACCCTGGTTTTTGCTTTCAATTACCTTGTCTTTTAGTCTAACAAGTAACATTTGACTTTGATGCACTAACCTCTTTATGATAAGTCTGATATTATATATAATATCAGATTCAAGCATATGTATTTATAAAGAGAATCTGAAATTTAATGTGTCATTGACTACTATATTACTCCCTCTATTCTTTTTTTTTATAAGAGATGTTCAGCATTAACTTTTATAGAAGACAATTAAAATTAGTTACTTTCTCATTTGGTTAAGATTCAATTTTACTCCAGAATTTTTTATACAGGACACTATGGGTATTTGAAATTTTTTTTAATCAATATTACTTAGAGATATTAAAAAAATTAGCAATGTGACATTTGACCATTAAAAATATTAATAGTTAATGTTAGTTTTTTTAATAGCCAATGTAGTTTTTTAACATATGGAGCAACTTTGTTTCTTTTTAATACTTTTAAGGCTATATTGAGCTATAAAAAACTTTTGGATAATCACATGTTGTCCGTAAAAACTTTTTGAATAAAATTGGACATTAACTCAATTTATCTATCTATTTTTATTTATTTTTTTAAATTACCCTTAACAATATTTACTCTCCTATAGTTCTTAATTTATGATATACTTAATTAATTTAAATAGATTAAAATAATTAAATTAATTTATTAATTATAATAAATAATATTTACGTATAATATTAGATTATATTGATCTGTCTAAAATTAATTTAAAATAATAATAAATATATATATAAAAGATAAAATAGATTGAAATTTTATATTTCGAAGAAAAACTAACTACCTAGTTAACTTCTATATTTATGATTATAGGAGTATAACTCTCACCTTTATATCCATAATTAAAGGTACTCACTCTCGTCTTTATTATGCCCACCTAATAGTAATTTTACATAAATGATTGAAATTATTTAAATTAGGTATTTTTTATAAAATATTAAAACTACCTTTATAAAGTCATTAGATGGAGGAGTTTTGAGTTTGGTTAATTAGTTAGAAAATTTTATACTAATTAGTTAGGGATGCTAGATAGAAAAAATTAATACTTTAAATCAAACATTTATAAAATACGTGGGGAGGTATTTATAATGAAGATAGGGAATACTTAATAAAAATAAGTAATTAGAAATGTGTAAAATCTCTTATATAGAGAATCGAAATAACTATGTAAAGTCCTTGTAAAAAGGATTTGAGGAAGTATTTAATTTTCTAGTAGTTTAGAAAAAATTAAGACCACTATCATTGAAAAGTGGGGAAAAGTCCTTCATTAATATTATATATATATATATATATATATATATTATTTTGAGAATGTTCGTCCTTATTCTCTTAGCCGGCCGTGAAGGGGTTCCCTGGGGAGGTTGGGCGGGCTCCTTACTAGCGTGGTCTTGGGAGGTTTCTTCTTAGAGGTAGCTTAATTTTTATAAATTTTATAATGCCATTTATCCAATATTTTTTAATTTAACTCAAAAGAATTCCCTTCTTGCAAATCACTAGTATCAAATAGTTTATAAAAAAATTATTATAAAATTTTACAGAAAAAATTTTATTACTAAAAAAATCTTAATAACAAATAAGTAATATAAAGTTATTATTATTTTCTCTATTAAAATTTGTCATTATATACTCGTGAATTATTATTAAACTTTTGGGTAATTAAATTTTGTTAAGGACTCTATAGTTTTCTTCAATTTTCAAAAAAACATCTCTACAATGCCCACATTACAATTTCTTCGCTTATATAAGTATTTCTCTTAGTAATTAGGGTTGGAACAATGAGATTTTAGGCGGAGCACCCTTTTTCCTCATGTTTTGGGATATGCTTAGGAGAATTTGGAAAATAAACACACCACGCCAAAGCAGTTTGATTATAATTTTATTAATATGAGGAATTCTAAATTTTGTTGTCCGATATCTTCACATCGTATAAAAGTATAAGGAATTCAAATGTTTAATGTAACATAAAGAGAGCTTACGTTTTAAATTTCAATGAACACCATTACATTAGAGCCTTCTTTCTTATTCACTCCACAAATAATAATTAACATGAGCTTTTACCATTAGCTCTAAATTTTGATACATATTTTCTGGATAGAAATGACTTGAACTAGGCATTTAATTGATTCATCTTCATGTCATGGTTAATTTTCCTTGCATCCACCTCGTCAACATGTCTAGTGCAACCTTGGGTTGATCCATAGGGACCGAGTGCCCAGCCTCATGGATCTGTATAATTATTAGTTCATTCACAAATCTCAGTACATGTTCGTTCATTCACAAACATCAATGCAACATTTATATATGACCTGGAGAAGATTTAGAGAGGTTCATAGCTTTGCAACCTTCCTGCCTCTTTGCCCTCAACCACGAAGGACACATTTGGAGATTTCAAAAAAGCATCCTGACCTGACCACTCCAGTGCTTCAACTCACCTTGAACACAAACAAAGATACTATTGAAGTTGATTTCTCTTAAATAAGAGACTTTCTTCTTCTTTTTTTATTACTAAAAGTTTAACTGAGTTGGATCCTAAAGCTTATTAGACTGAGGATATGTCTCAAGGTTTAAAGAGCGTTTACAGAGATATTTACTGATCGCTCATCAATAAAATCTTTAAATCCTCAGTAAGATTTGAACCTTTTAAATTAATTAATGAGAAAAAATGTTGAGGGTTTGAAAGGCTTAATGAGCCACTTGCGAATAAGATAATTTTCTCCAGCATAAACAAGCATTATAATGCCATCTTCAAGAAGAGCAGGAATTCCCACTTCTAGGTTTTTCATCCAGTCATTCTTCATACTTAGCCCATAGCAGCGTATACTTCATCACTACATTAGACATATTTCAAGTCTCCAACACCTAGAGCATCCTTCACTTCTTTCTTGTCTAGGAATGTCTCTATTCTTGAAAAATCATAGCACGATGGCCCCTTATCACATTTCTTCCTTATGTCATAGTCCTACACACAATTATATGCAATCATGCATGTATTATTACAAGGTTTATAATGAACTCAAATCAAATACGTAAATCGCTCTGGGTTTTTAAACAGTTTTATCAAACAAGTCTTATTACTATATTAAAAGTAGAAGAAGAAGTTGAGTTAATATGTCTATTTATTGAAGTATATACAATATCTTCATCATCGAAGTATGGCTAAGTCTAACACTTTCCTTGAGTCTTAATTTCACCTTATCTATTCCAATCTTTAGAAGAAAAAATTGGGTCAATGGCAAATTTATTCTTAAGTATGGTTACTCTCTACGTAATCCTTGACGTAAAATTCTTAATTTACAACAGTAAAGAGTATTGAAAAGTTCAAACATGTTTTGACTTATAAGAAAGAAAGCAGAAGAGAGGCAAAGTAACTAATAATACAGCAATGATACGGTTATTATATTCATCAGCGTTAATTAAATCGTTCTCTAATGCAAAGTCGGTATGAGTCGCGTATAGCATTTCAGGATTGGTATCTCCATTCCCAATAGCAAATCCCAGCATGCATGTTCAACCAATTCATCAGTCAATAATGCTAATATTTATATATATAGCAGCAACATGAAACGATTAAGTTGATTAATAGAGATTAAGTTGATTAATAGAAAGCTAATTTAAAATAAATTTATATCATATACTCTTAATTTATCTAAATTAATCAACTAACTCTAATATTAATTATAATTAATTAATTTATTTGATTTACTTAGTCTACTTTAAAAAAAAAAGTGAATTAGTTGAGTCTTGTATTGTATTAAGGGAGGATGAGGTAGTACTTTTTTTTCTCTCCTTTTTTTGGATATATACATGTAAGAAGTCATACAAGGCATTGATAACACCCTCTTCCTCATGGGGAATGTCGTCTTTATCAGACGAGTAGCTGAACCCTGCACAAATACAATATTTGATACCTGCACAATTACAAAAACAGAATTGAAAGCATCGTATCTATCATATGAAACAGAGGATTCAACAGAACATATATATATATATATACCTTGTCCCAGCCAGTCATTCCACGAAAGAGTTAAGTTTTGGCTAATACGAGAAGGGCCATTCTCAAAAAACAGAGCCAGAGCACTGCTTCAACCTGGTCCTCCAGTCAACCATATCACAACTGGGTCGTTCTTAGTGTTCCGAGATTCAAAGAATAAGTAGAACATCCTGCGAAGTGTCACAAGCCTTTCATATGAAACAACATATCCTATAATTTAAAATTTACATTAAAGGAATATTTAATTGCCTTGCAGCTTTGGAACGTGGAAGAGAATAATAGCCAGCATGGTGACCAAATTCTTGAACAGAAGGCCAGGAGCAACAAGTTTAGGTGGTAATATAAGCTTCTTCTCAGATCCTATTCCCTTGGGGGACAAACAGAGAATCCGGGAAAACAACGTTGGTGGAATGTTTTGGGGAGAAGTTAAGGCTTCTAATAAGCTTCTGTGCTTGTCGTTCAGGAACAGATAAGGGAAGCTTAGGTTGAAGGATATGTTGCAGAGGAGAATGGTGAAATGATGAAGACCAGAAACAGAAAAAAGAGATGGATTTTGGTGAGGCTTGAAGTTGATTCCATGATTTCGTTTTGTGAAAGCTACGTTATTGGCTGCCAATTTATAGTGCTCTTTTTTCCCCATTTCTATCTTAAGATAATGACCTTTACGTGTTTGTTCACTTTTGATGATTCACCTTTCGATTCATTTCATCACATTGCGGGACAAATCTTCGATATTTCTTTACATAAATGGAACTAATTATAATTTGTGAGCCAACCGTTACTGGTAGTGAATCTTCCGTTTTTATTTGTTGAATTCAAGTACAAATGCTGTTAATCTGTAAGCGTGTTATTTGCAATTTTAGTCTTAATTTGATGAATTGAAACACAGGTGCGGTGAATCTTGATTCCATGTAAGAATATATTTGGTTCGGTGTATTCAGATTCAAATTCATTGATATAAAAAGAAGACATTCATAGGGCATGTACATGGGAATGCAAAATTGATTGAGATGAAAACAAAACGAGTTTTACCTACTCTGCAGTTAGCAAATATATATTCTACGGTTCTATTTGGAAATTATAATAATTCTTTCACGACTTGCTATTGGAGAGTTGGTTGTGGGCTTGTACATTAGTTGGGCCATGATGAAAATACGTATCTCATTTTGGGATTTTAAAAGTTGGCCGTATTACCTATTGTCCTTATTCAGCTATTGAAGAGGTGAGTTGAGGAAAGGGGTGAGAGATATGATAATTTAGAGTATATTCGATTTTTATAGAGTATTATTTTATTGTGGTTCTAGTTACAATATTTGAGGAGGTATCATAGCTCTTGAAAGTCTAAATTTATGCCTGGGGGTAATTGACAGTTCGTCCTACCTAACATTAGTATCACCTAAGAGAAATAGAGACTTCACCATATTTTTAGATTGAGGGTGAGCCTAATCCCTTTCTAAAAATTTTTATAACAAAAATAAAATGAATAGAATGTAACCATAAGGGTTAGCTCTAATGGAATGGGCTAGTGGGAGAGGTGTCTCATAGTGTCTCTAATAGTATTGTGTCCAATTGAAGGATAATTATGCTTAACAAAAAAAAAATGAATAGCCTGCAAAAGACTTAAACCCAAAGGTATTTAACATCTAATAAAAGTTGATTCATTTAGTAAAGATGTTGGCTCATACCCCATAAAGTCAGGAGTTCAAATCTATATGCCAATGTGATGATATTATTAGTGGGTGATTTATAAATATATTTATAAATACTCTTTAAACATATGCCCTAACTTTAATAATATCTCAAGACCTAATTCATCTAAAACTTAATTTGTACCAAAAAAGAGAAAGTATTTAGTAATTTTTATTTAGGAAAACTAAAAAGCTATCTATTTATCTATATACTACTAACTCTAGTTTTAAATATAAAAGTTATACAAAAATTTATTTTAGTTCTAAATATAATATTTCAGTACATTTCGTTTACTAAATTTATAATTTCCCCCCAAAATATCTATATTAATTAAAAAGGGTATTATAGAAAAACTAATACATATTTATTATAAATAATTAATTTAACTAATTTATTTAATATCATAAATTAATTATCTACTCTTGTTTATATATATATATATATATATATATATTAAGGATCAGGTTATCTTAGGGAAAAACTCTAAAAATATGATAAATCCTAACTTGAGAATCTAAATATTCAAAATGCATTTTAGAATCATTTTCAAGTATAGGGATTTTGTAATTGGAAAGGAAAAATGGATAACCTCGTAATATAGGCCTAAGGATAATGGGCGTGGAATCAAATCCTATCTTGTACATTATGCACAGAATGTAGTAGTCTCCCCCACAACGTATATTGATATTGAGTTGTGTACTTGTGTTGGACCATTCCTCTTAATAATGAACCGAATACTATATTATATAAAAATCAAACTCACACCCACATATATTTTATTTGTGCTTTCAGCATGAATTCAGGGTTTTGTATTTGCTCTGCTGTGCAGGCTCCATCTTCCTCATTCTTGTCCCACCCCCCTCCCCCTCCAAAACAAATTGAATTTCAAATGATTGTTCCACAACTTGAAAAAGCAGCATTTATGATTCAATTGTCCCGTTCTTGCCCATATACTACATTCATGACGAACAAAACAAGAAAATCTTACTAGATACGATCCTTGTCCTTGTCCTCACTCTTACATGTCATATAAGCCAAAGCTTAATTTAGGCCGCCAAAACAGATGATTATTATGATCACCAACTAGATTCCTAGGTTTGATAAAGGTATAAGTGCTTGAGTGGAAAAAATATTATTAGCTTAAGGGCCTGTTTGGAATGATTTAAAACTGTGGTTTTAAAAGGGCTTATAGCATAAACCTTAATTTAGAGAAATTTTAAAACAAACAGTCATATTTGTCCATAAATACTTCTGGGCAAAACCATGATTTCATATAAGCTGGTAGAACTAGCTTTTAGAATAATAAAAAGGTTTATAGGGATGAAAATATCAATTTACCCTTATTTTTTTTTCCTCCCACTACCTGTGGAAGTCTTCTCCCTTATTCATCACACTTCACCTGCTCTCACTTGTCCTTTCACCTGCTCTTTCTCTTTTCAACTTCTTCATATTTCTCTTCTCCTTCCAACTTCATTCTTCAGTTTGCTCTTCGCATATCTCCTTCAGTTTACTCTGCTTCTGTGCATTGTGACAACCTCTCACTGGTGACTCGTCGTAGACCAAGTTATGCTCGTCTGTCGCTTTGTTCACATCTCATCCTCTCCTCCCTCGCGTCATCATCGTTGTCACCTCTTGTTCGTCAGAGATCTCACCGTGCGTCGCTGTCGTAACCTGTTCACTTGGAGATATCAGCGCTCATCACCGTCGCTGTTGCCACCTGTTAACCGTAGATCTCAGCTCACATCACGTGTGTCGGGTAGCTGTCGCCATCGCCGACTGTTCACATGTAAATCTCAGTGCTCATCATCGTCGCCACTTGTTCGCCTATAGCTCTCACTCAAGACCTTTGTCTCGCGTGGTGGGTGAGTTACGTGGATGAAATTTCTCAGATGCAGCTTCTTTCACCTTGTGGTTTTCTATTTTTTTTCACTTTAGGGTTTAGGGTATATTAATTCATTCTGTTGTTTGGTACGTGTATATTAGTTCATTTTGGTTCTTTCCCGTTGGAGTAGTTTTCTCCGTGTTTGTGCTGTTGGTTTTTGTTAATTCCTTCTAATGTAAATCAATGTCATCAGTGTGTGGCTGGATAGTATGCTGGTGAATATGATAATATGCCTTGAACTGAAATTTTTGAATGGTTGTCTTCATGATTCACCTAATTATGTGTGGAGTAGTGAGGAAATGTGTAAAATATTTTGTAGAGTTGTGTGCATCAATTTGTCACACCTGTAGGGAAAAAACTTTTCTAAGAAAAAACAAATATACGTACTGGAGCCAAATGTATACATAATGTTGTGATTATTTATTTTAAATTATTATTTCATAAGGTCAAAATGATGAACCTGAGGCATACATAGGAAAATAATTTTTAAACCAGTAATAAAATATTGTCCTATTTGAATGTTTTGATATGAAGTGGGAGTTCACGAATTCAGTCTTTCTCGATTAAAAAATATATTCATCTTAAAAATATTATGGGGAAGGTTATCCCTAATGGGATGAACATATGATAGTTTCTATGGTGGCTTTATAGCATTATGAGCATATCAAAAGTATCATGGGATAATCGTACAAGTAAACTATTTATTGACTTGTGTCTGCAACAGGTTCAAGAAGGAGAAAGAAAAGGGAGTAGTATGACAAAGGTTGCTTGGAAACTTATTGAGTAGAGATTCAATCTATGCACAAGCAGGGACTATTCCAAGGCACAGTTAAAGAATAAGTATGATGCTTTACGAAAAGACTGGCAACTATGGAACAAATTAAAAAATTCTGAGACAGGGTTGGGATGGAATAACCAAAAGGGGCTAATAGTGGCAGACGATGAATGGTGGGAGAGAATGAAATTGGTATGATGTATTTTGTTTGTTGACTTAATTTTTTTAAAAAATTATAAATGTAAAAAGTAATGCCTTACCTCAGCCATTTGTTGTTTTGTTAGGAAAATCCATTTGCCCAAAAATTCAGATTCAGAGGGATATAGTTCTCAAATGAGTTGGATCATTTATTCGGCAATGTCACTACTACAGGGTTGCACAATTGGGCACCTTCGAGCACTGTGCATGAGCCAATGTATGAACAAGTATACGGCGATGCTGATGCATGTGGCAATCTGGAGGAAGGTTTTGGTGACTCCAATGAAGTTGTAGAAAACCCAACTGGATGTAGCGACGGTCAACATAGGGTGATGTTTGGATCATCCTAAGGTGGCAGTGAAAATGTTCAAAGTGTTAAGGGTAAAGCACCAGTATCTGCAGGCAGCTCACTAGGGATTAAGAAGGCGGGCGGGGGGAAAATAAAGGGAAAATGACCTGCAACCCATTTAATAGTGGAAGCCCTGCATGATTTGGTTGGCATATGAAAGTCTGCCATGGAACATGCAACTCAAGTAGCAAAGCCACTATCACCATCAGCAGCCATTCCATCAGCGTCAAAAGTAATCACTCGCATGCGTACAATTGACCAACTACTGGAAAATATTGACTTATTTGTCAAAAGCATAGATGTCATGAGAAGTCCTGGAACTAGAGAGTTATATTGGTCAATTAAGGATAACGTTAACTTACTTTTGCTATTTTTGCACCGCCAATGTTACGAGGGTAAAATGTAGTAATTGTAACTGGATGTCGCACAAATGTTTTATGTGTTTTTGGATATTTAAATTTAGTTTTATTTGTATTAAACTGGTTGCTTATATGTTCAGTTTTAACTTTGAAATGTTAAATTCAATGATGAATACCTAATTCGTGCATGTTTTCTTTTATAGAAATGGACCCATCAACGAGTACACAACAAAGTTGGGATGCAGGTCAAGACACAGATGAAGAAGTTTGTATTCTAGTTGGAGCTTACATTGGACTGAATATGTCTAAGGAGCCTGTGCGTACAAGTGATCTAACCGGCTCCCAATGGGTGAATGAAGTTTTAACCGGTGAAGGAGTTTGATGTTATGAACAGTTCTGAATTTATCCCATCATGTTCCTAGAGCTTTGTCATGCGTTGGAATGACATGGCCTCAAGGAAGGGAGGTGCACGAGAAAACATGAGAAGTTAGCGATATTCTTGTGGATGGTTGCACATGCGGAGACAGGTAAGCAATTGCAAGAAAGGTTTCAACATTCTGACAAGACGATTAGTAGATACTTTCATGAGGTCTTAGGCACGTGTTGTGGACTTGCTAGAGAGAACATAAAACTAGTTGATACTCAGTTCACCCATTTTCATAGTAAAATCAGTCAAGATCAGCGATATTAGCCATTTTTTAAAAATGCAATCAGAGCAATAGATAACACATATATTCCTTGCGTTGTCCCTACAACGGAACAAGCCAAATATTTTTGCAGGAAAGGGTACACATCACAAAACATTATGGCAATTTGTGATTGGGACATGTGCTTTACCTTTGTCTTGGCTGGTTGGGAAGGTAATGCTCATGATGCCCGCATATTCAACCATGCTGTGACAATGCAATCTATAAACTTCCCGCATCTCCCTCAGGGTATGTCTCGTTGTTGCTAAAATTATTTACATTTATATTTTAACGAAGAAATCCAAAATGTGATAATCTCTATGATTCAGGTAAATACTATTTAGTTGATGTTGGCTATCCATCGGTGGCAGGATATCTTGCTCCATATAGACATGCCCGTTACCATTTGGGTGATTTTCGTTGGACATCTAGCAGGCAACATACAGCTGAAGAAATCTTTAACTTTACTCATTCAAGTTTAAGATGCACAATTGAACGGACTTTTGGGGTGTGGAAGAATAAATTCAGAATAGTACGCGAAATGCGTAACTTTGATTACCCAACCCAAGTAAAGATTGTTTGTGCAATGATGACAATACATAATTTTATCATAAGAAATAATATTTTTGATCATGATTCCATAGGACAAGAACAAGGCCTTCATAATTTAGAAGACGATTCAAAAGATGATGATGATGAACATGAGGCTTCACAACAACGTTCTTCTGTACGATCTTCACAAGCAATGGAATATTTATGTGATCAAATTAGAGATAAAATTGTTCAATATAGACAAGTCTAATAGTTATCTATTGTACATATGCTTACGCTCAAATGTGTATTAGATATGACTTGAATATGTTATAAATTATTTAGTATTAATAACCATATTAACTAAATATATGTATATTATTTATTGTTTTCATATTTTTATAAAAAACTATAAATGTACGTATACATATATATAATAATATAATTTATAAATGAAATTACTTATTTAATAATTTATTACTCATTATTTCTTCTTACTTACCTTTTAAAATAGTAAATATATATTTTTTACTATTTTAATATCACCTATAAAATAAAAATAATTTATTTTATTTTATATAATTATCATTTTAGATTATACCATTTTTGGTAATTTACTAATCATAAAACTCTTTCTACTAATAACTATCCAAATATTTATTTATTCAAAATTATTTTTTTTCCATAAGCTCTTCTTAAAAAGTTATTTTTCAAAAGCTGTCCATAAGCCTGTTTTTTTGTATAAGCCCTTTTTAAAATTCTCTTCCAAATAGGCACTAATACTAAGCTAGTGAGTTGCTTCGGATTTATGTTTGAAATCACAAAATATTCAAAAGGAACAAAGAATTAGTTAGGTTAGGTTTTGGTGGTTGCATGTTGCTATCCAACTAATCAAGTGGCTCCATAAGTGGATATCTAAAACTAATCCTCAATTATTAATCCCTCTGTAAATGTCGGAGCCCATTATTACTCATTCTAACACTCAACTATGGCACATAACCGAATAAAGAACCTGCCAAACTAATTTTAGAGCCAGCATTCAATTACTAATAACCTCCCCTGGGAAAAGTAAAAGCCTAACAATATACTAATATTAATCCTAAGTGTCAATAATAGTGAGAGCTTATCCTTTATCATCACAACTCCCAAAGAAAACATGGAGATACTTGAGTTGCCCACGTTTTTCTATTGAATACAAACCTTGTTCAAGTGTCCTATAATAATTAGCAAGTTTCGGCAAGGCGTGCTGAACCATACGCACGTATATCCAAACTTATCCCTGCCCTTTCCTTGACATTGTCAGAGGTTTCAGGTAACCACTTTCATTTCCTCTTCGAGGTTGTCTTTCCGAGAGATGCATTTTCAGTTGAAAAGGAAGTTCTATCTCAAGTGGAAATGGAGGGCAAAAAAAGCCCACACCTAGTATTGAACCATTTCCCCTTCTGTTTTTCACAAATATGATAAACTCTCCTTTCTACTTCGTTGTCACCTTGTTGCTGTTGTGGGACCACAAAATCCTTATATATTTCATTTTTGTAACCTTCATCTTTTGCCACCAACTATCATCTAATCCTCTTCTTTCCTAGCTCCTTGTATGGCTTCGATCTTTTCTGTTCTTGTATTTTCTCTCATGCTTGCTTCAAGCATTGCTCAGCTTCCACCCTCACCTGGCTACTTACCAAGTTCCAGAATAAGTCCTGTGAGATTTGATCAAGGCTTTAGAAACCTATGGGGAACTCAGCATCAGAAAGTAGAACGCGGCTCTTTAACAATCTGGCTTGACTCCTCTTCTGGTAACCTTATTTTTCTTACATCATCTCCGAAATTCACTTTGTTCTTACACGCATGCATTTTGACATAACTGCTTCCTCTTCTTCTTTAACGAAGGGAGTGGATTCAAGTCGTTGCACTCATATCGATCAGGATACTTCGGGGCTGCAATTAAGCTTCAACCTGGTTATACTGCGGGAGTCATCACATCATTATACGTGAGAATTATGATTCTATGGCTATACTTTGAGAAGAGATTTTTTTAGCAGTTCTTCATTGTTCTGTCGTTTGGGGTTTTTAGCTTTCAAACAACCAAGAGCACCCAGGAAACCATGATGAAGTCGACATTGAGTTCTTGGGAACTACACCAGATAAGCCATACGTCTTGCAGACAAATGTATACATGAGAGGAAGTGGAGATAGAAATATTATAGGCAGAGAGATGAAGTTCCATCTTTGGTTCGACCCGACACAGGATTTTCACAACTACGCTGTTCTATGGAAACCCAGTGAGATCATGTGATTATTTTCATGCACTACCACACTCAAGTTATACAACATTAATTAATGTTTACGTTATAACTATGTATGGCCAATTGGTTTAATTTATGTTAAAATATACGCAGATTCCTGGTGGATGATGTGCCCATAAGGAGGTATCCTAGGAAGAGCGAGGACACATATCCTACAAGACCAATGTATGTGTACGGATCCATCTGGGATGCGTCATCTTGGGCTACAGAGGATGGTAGATACAAAGCAGATTATAGGTACCAACCGTTCATTGGTAGGTACAAAATGTTCAGACTCGAGGGTTGCACCACTGAAGCCCCAGCCTCATGCCGGCCACCCTCTGTCTCGCCCTCCCGCCAGGCCGGTCTCAGCCCTCAACAGCTCAAGGCCATGGAATGGGTACATAACAACTACTTGGTTTATAACTATTGCCATGACTCCAAGAGAGACCACACCCTCACTCCTGAGTGCTAGGCCTTGGGTTCAAGTCTCTTGAAGCCAGAAACCCAAAAAATTTCAAGAATGAAGCTGTGTATATGTATCTGTTGGGAAAACGAGTAGGCCTCCTTATATATATATATATATATATATATATATATAGTTACCATGTAGGGGGTGGTTTTTGGGATGTGATAGAACCGTTGAGTATCCAAGAGTCCCCAAAAATTAAGTTGTAATGTTTATGTGTGTGTGTGTGTGTTGTGTAGTGTGGAGTTGGAATAATGGTTTTGGTGGGGCCGTTGAAATGAACTGATTTGGATGCTTTGAGGTTGTCGGATTGAACAGAAGGGAGTTTTGTTGTTGGTGACTGAGGACGGACCACCAAAATAGGTAATTGCTGAATCAGTACTCAGTAGTGATGCCATAGAAATAGCTAAATATTCTGGATTGCTGTTGTTAGTAAATGGACCACACCTACTTCATTGTGTATGCATGCATGTCATGTAATTACAAGCTTAATTAACATACGCACTCATACTCCCCGATTTAGTCTTCTCAAAACCAAAACTTCATTTACTTTTTGGTTTCTGTCCAAAACAAGTTAACAGGTCGAAAAAGTATGACAATTATGCCATCTGTAACAGGCCCAGAAGATGGTGGGCTGCCTAGCCCATGAGGAGGGTGGATGACAAACACAAAACAATCGAAGTATTCTATCAAACTTAGTAGGAGTTGGACTGCCTGCTTGTCAATTTATAACATATTTAAGGAATTTAACTAATTTTAATTATATTCCTTAATTTTAACAATTTAGCTGTTATCTTGTTTGCTATAAGAAGTAAAGGGAGTAGCATGCGGTTTTTGCTACGGTACATTGTGACATACTCACGCCATTCGTCTTCCCCTATCATTCATTCCCCTCCTCTTCCACTCCTTTTGCCCTTAATATATATATATATATATATATAATTTAACTTCAACAAATTATTTAATTCAACAAAAATAAAATACATCTCTAGGTTTGAATTTCTTTTTATTATTAGTAATTCAGTAAAGTAACTAATAACATGTGGTAAATTTAAAAATAACTTGGAAAGAATGCCGTGCTCCTTTTGTATTTACAGAAAAATGATTTACAAGAGTAATCTAGGCATCGAAGTTTATAGTAAAATCTGCAACTATGGGCCCCACCGCCAATACCATAGTCCATACCCTCCCTCGATCCATTCAAATCCCACCTGTCTTCCATCATTCTAATTCATTTTCTGATCAATTCGCTATTTTTTAATTCCGTAATGGTTTCACCCCACCATTTAAGGGTGTATATATATAGGATTGAGCAGAATAACTCTCTATTTTGTATTTTATTTAAAAAATATATGAATTATATTTTATAATTTGATACTTGACTTTATCTGATAAAAATTTTAACAATTTTAGACTAGATATGAGTAGATTTGGCATAATCAAATCGTAATGTCGTGCTCATATTATGAAAAAAATCTATAATTATGAACTTTTAAAATAATACCATATTCATATGTTTTTAAAAATTAAACAATATTTATAATCTACTAAGAATAAGAGAACAAAGATAGTAATTAAAATCTTGAGATCTATTGCATATAAAAAATAAACTTTAAAATCTAAATAGTTTATAATTATAATTTTGCATCAATCTCTCTAATATTGTCAAAGATAAAATATCTAAAAAATAAAATAAATAATTATAATTTGTAATGTAATCATATGATAATTAACAAAGTTAAAAAAAGAAGAAAAAACTAGTATAGTTATAAATATTAAAATATACAACTTATCTACTTAACTACTTATATTTCTAACATTACCTTATAGTCACCAGTAGCTATCATATTTTTTCTTTTAAGATAGAGAAAAAATAAAAAAAATAAAAGAAGGGGTGCTTATGAGTAAGGCAATCCCTATACTAAGTGTCTAACTTAAAAAATATGAGTTGTATTTTATAGCCTAATATTTAATTTTATTTTATATTTATTAAATTAAATAAGATATTTTTATTATGAATTAAACAGGATAGATGGGACCGTAAGCTCTATGCATAACCTACCACCATTCAGGCGGGGCCTGAAATGAAAGACGGCCCGTATTTCCAGGTTGGCGCCGCCCTCATCATTCCTCCGTTGTTTCGTTGCCTTCCAAAATTCAAACCCCTCACGTGTCAGCACCCCACTGGTTCTTAACCCTCCTGTAACTCTTATGAAGTTTCTGACTCAAAGCTTCCAGCACTTGCCACGTGGCGTCCCCTTCCTCCACCTCATCGTTGAAAAGTAACGCTCTCCTCCTTCCTGCCTCCCACAGGTTCCTCTGTATGCTGCTCAGATTCGTCGCCGCCACCTCCTCCAGGATCCTTCCCAACATCCCCACGTCCTTCTCCGCCACCCTCACCGATATCTCCTCCCACCTCACCGCCGAAGGAAACGGCAGCCGGATTCCGTCCGCGATTATCACCGGCACGCACCCCAGCGCCACCGATTCCACCAGCCTCGGACTCCAAGGCGCCCATCCCAGCGGGCACAGACAGAACACTGACCGAGCAATTTCCGACTGATAACCCTCGAACCTCTGCCTCTGCAGGTAAAACCTCCGGTCACCGTTGAATTTCTTCCATATCTCCGTCCGCACTTGCCTTCACAAAACAACAACAACAATAAAGCGCGACGTGATGTTAAGGTCAACGAAAAACGATATAAGGGTAATGAAGTAAATTAACGATAAAATGAAAGCAGAGATATAATAGATCCGGCAACAACAAACAAATCGCTGCGTTGCAGAGATTAAAAACTGGTCAAAAAAACTTGAGGTGGGATTTATTTATTAATTACTTGCTGTAATATCGTCCGCTGACATTCTTAGGGTGCAGCTCCATTTTGCCCCTGAAGAACACCCAAATGTCTCGCCGTCGGTTCGCCGGTTCTTTCTCCAACGTATTCCTCAGACTCTGCGGTGGCACGTACGGTGGTATCACCACATTATCAACGTCCTGACATGGATGTGTGTACTCTACACCAAAGGTCTGCAAAATGATCGACCTCTTCAAGAACTCCGGTACCCCATCTGCGATCGCCACGTCCTCCTTCTCAACCAAAAACAAAAACAAAATTTTAATGCCTGAAACGTTGATAACAAGTTTTTGATGCATTATTCATTCACTATCCTCACGCACCAGGGTGTGGAAACAAGAGCCGAAGTCGTGGGAAGCGACGAATACGTGGTCGGATCCTTGGGTCCGATTCCAGAAGGGGTATTGAGAGGAGATGAGTTGGATGGCAGAGGAGATGAGGGAGCGGGCGTGTCCGATCGCCGGGAAGCCATTAACGGTGCTGAAGTTGCATGCCACGTAGACGGGAACGAAGAAGAAGTCAGCTTCGTAAGGATCAAATGTCCGAACCTCGCTCGCCAACAACGCTCTGTGAATGGCAACCTCGGACGCAAACAAATGATTGCTGCACCTCTTGGTCGAGAGCCAATCGGAGTTGTATATCGGAGGCAAATCGTACACGAATATCTTCAAATCATTCAGAACCCCTGCAACCATAGAAATATACAAAACAGAGCGGATATATAAAGCTATCGGAACAAGTTTCACAAAGTGACGAAATCAGCATGGTTACAAATCCATCGATAAGGTTTTAAGTACCTGATGGATTTAAAGCTGTGATGTTGGCGGATTGGAGAAGAAGGGTGGATTGATATTTGTGGGAAGAGTGAGAATCTGAGGGGGGATTATTATTGGTGATGAAACAGGAGGAGAAGAAATAGAGAGATAAGGAGAGCCAGAGAAGCCATTTGTAATATCTGAAGAAGCAGCTTTTTTCTGGAGGAAGCCTAGTATGTTTAGGAAAGAGCTTCATCTTAAGATAGAAACCCCTGTTCTTGGGGGGTCTCTGGTGTTCCACCATATCATTTAAAAATCAAAGAATAAAAGCACCAGGAAGATGGTAAGAGGCTGAGCCTGAGAGGTGGAGGAAGGGTGGTTGCGCGGAGATTTTCGGTTTCTGGTGCGGGAGGAAGAAGTAAGAACCAAGAAACAGTGACAGGGAAGGCTCTGAGAGTTTGTTGTAGAGAAGAGAATTGTTATTACAATTTTATTTATTTTCTTAGTACACTGGGAATAATCAATACGTTCAAACCAAAATCCATATGCAGTTAATTCGTTTTGGACTTCATCTTGTGCCCCTACAACAAGCCTCTTCGAAAAATTAATACCTGCCAACGAAAACTTACTACGGTTTGATTTTTTTTAAGGGATCTGGTTTGTTGGGTTCAAATTCTTCCCTAATGCCAACGTTGAAATTTAAACCGACGTTTCAAAATAATAATAATTTTGTTTAGAAAAAAATAGTAAAGAATGAGGAGGGAGAGTCGGACAAAAAAAGATTGAGATAACACAAACACTTGACGGTGTGAGATTTTATATTTAGCTATAAAGAATGAACATATGGAAAAACAAAACAGGGTAAATTCTCATTAAAGATTGAGATAACACAAACACTTGACGGTGTGAGATTTTATATTTAGCTATAAAGAATGAACATATGGAAAAACAAAACAGGGTAAAATCTCATTAATTTTTTTTAAATCTTAAATTCAAGTTTTAGAGGAGTTATTAATATTAAAAAAATAATTATAAATTGTAAAATTAGATTGATTGGTCACTCGTACACTTAACAACATGATTCAGACAGAACACAGACATCAATTAATAGTATAAAAAATGAGCATATGGGAAAAATATAATTGTTTGTTGGATTGATTTTAAGTTATGGAGCTTGACGTGGAATAAAAGAAATTAAATAATTGAAGGTGAAAGATGGGATGGTCATAAACAGGGTGTTAATCAAAGTAACATAATGGGCAACATCTATCTACGTCCGCGTGATGATTCTCGAGTCTGGAGGACAGCTAGGCTCTGAGCTGAGATTATCTGCTTTTCAATTCAAAATCGTGGACCCTTTTCCTTTTCCTTTTTTTTTTTTTTTGTTTCTTGTTTATTTGACAGTGCATATAGCTTCATATATCCCATGTCTAACGCAAACAAACAGAGAGACAGATGTTCATGATGGTGGCTTTTTTATAATATTGTTTCTTATTTTTAAATCTAAGCAACTCTTTTTTTTTTTATTGGTTTCTAATATATATATATATATATATATAATATAATATGTTGATGGAAATACGAGAAAAGCTTTGACAGCACTGTCACTGCCACTAAGAAAGTGAGAATAACATAAAAAAAAAAAAACTGAATCTAACTGTTATATCCCGACTTCACTACCATTTAATATTTATTTTTAATGAATATTCTTCTTATCATATTTATAAGTTATATTTTTAATTTTTTATATGAAAATATACTTTTAATATTTATATATTATTGTGTTGATTTTATTATTATAAGATATAATACATATTAAATAGGAATAAAATTAAAAATTTATTAAATTTTAAAATAGGTTTAATAAAGCTTAAATATTTTCTTGATTTGTAAAAAAAATATACTAGAAATAATTTATAGACGGAATAAGATAAGTAACTGTTTTGAGTTTAGGCTCATTTTTTACTAATATTGATTTGCATTAGAAGATTATGATTGCTTTTAGTTTGTCTAACAAATTACATATTTTCTTGTTGGTAATAAAGAAAACAAAAGGATTGGATCTATCCAAACCCAAATCTCTTCTTCTGCTTTCTGTTTCTGTTTCTTTTTTTTAAATAAAAGCTTCTGCATCACAGGAAAGGATCTTGTTCTTGAGTGAGTGAGATGTAATATCAAACCTATTGACTGAATAAATGGTATTTGGGAGTTAGGTAGTTATATTAAATAAAAAGGTGTCAAGTTGGGAGGAGCACTTCATTATTTTAGTGAGACAGAATAAATTGGTATTTAGTGCAATAGGTTCACCTATATATAGTAAAAAAACTGAAGTATATTGGAAGAATTGTACTGAAGTTATATGTCCAATTAATTACAAAAAAAAAATCTATTAAAATCATCAAAACAAATGAATAATTCTAAGAGATTTAGGGTAATATATTTAAATTATAAAATGACATAATTATCCCTACTATTAAATAAAATGACACAATTGATAGAGTTTTTAGTTCCTAGTAAGATAAATTTTATTATTTTATAATTAGAATATATCACCTTAGAACTTTTAGTACTATTAAGCTATTTGATGTAGAATTTATAAAATTCTATATTATTTTATAATTAGAATATATTACCTTAGAGTTTTTAATTTTCTGCCGCACCCAAAAAAACAAAAAGAATCCTTGCAAGATTGCTTTCTTTATCACAAACGATAAAAATATCAACTAACGTGGCTAAGCAAAAACATAATAAAAAATAATAATAATTTGTCAACCTTTCACATCATAGACAAGTGGTGCGTCGAATTTCGTCGTCTTATTTATTGATATATCATTTTAATTACACATTCTTATCGTTTGATCCATTCAATGTTAAACGACGACGTTGATTTCACCTTCTACATGAACACCCCAGGACCAATTTTTCCTGCAGGCTAGTTCAACTTTTATCCTATAACTTGTCAAAATTTACAAACAATTGGAAAATAGCCGCTATCTCTAACCCTAATTAGAATAATTAATTGACTAATTTAAATAAATAAATTAATATATAATATAAATTTATTTTAAAATATTTGATCTTGTTAAACCTTAAACCCTAAATTTTAAGGAATTATCTAGAAACAGAGGTTATTCTAAGTTTTATACCATTAATATGAAGAAGTAGCTTTAGAAGTGAGAGGCGTTAAACTAAAGATTCCATGGCCCCATAATGGATGGTGACGATAGTTCATATTCTTGATTATTGGTAAAAAAGCATAGCAGAAAATCGAGAATCTCGAGCAACCAAGAAACTTCAGCACCCCTACGTAATAACACATGTTAGATCAGTTTCATGCTTCAATTCGATGGTGGCTAATTAATAGATATATTAATTTAAAGTTTCATGTTTTACAAGTTAATATATCATTAATGACATATTAGAGTATTACAACTCAAATCCATATGTGATAAATTATAGTACTATTAATAATAAGTTAAATAATCTAAATTCTCCATTCAATATACTACTAATAATAAGTTAAAATAAACTATTTAAGCTCCTTTAGCCATTGTTTGGTTAGGAATTTTTATAAAAAAAAGAAATTAAATGTGTTTGGTTAAGCAAAAATAAAAGAGGAGAAATGGTTTAAAATTTTGTTTTTTTATGCTCCATTTATCTCCAAAATTAGTGAGGTTTTTGAAAGGATGAGATAAAAATATCCATAATTTTTTTTTATTATTCTAATATTACCCTTCTTGATTTAAAATCATTTTTTATATTGCACACTACTGTAGCACTACTTTTTTTTTTTTCATTTTTTAGCTATTGTCCAAAAAAATAGTTGTGCTGGTTATATATATTCTAGATTATTTATCTAAATTAGGATTTACTTGTGAGCTTGTATATAATTAATACAAATATATATATTTTAAGGTAAGGATATTGACAAAAAAATTAGTATGTACATTTTATGAATATATTTATGTCTTATAATTATAAAACTAATGACAGAATGTTATCATTTTTTTTATATTTTCTAATTTTTTAATTTTATAAGATATTAAAAAATATATTAAAATTAATGGGATAAAATGTTAAAATTAATGAAATTATACCTCGAAATGCATATAAAAATATTTTTATCATATATAAATAATGTAATAGGTTTTCTAATATTTATAATTTAGAAAATAATAATTTTAATATAAATATTATAAAAGACTATGGAATAAAATCTAAATAAAAAAATAAAAATATATTTATTAACTTTTAGTTAACTTTCCTCCACTCCTTTTCTAAAGTGAATAAGAAATCTCCCCTCCTCTACCTTACCCTCCAAACAAACAAAAAAACTAATGAAATACTTGGAGACATGAGTGTAATTTTAAAAGAAAAATACTTGAGCTCCTGCAACTCCAGATTACAGAATTGAGAATGGGCTCAAACGGATATAACAAATGACAAGCATGATTGAAGATAATTAGAAATAAATGTCATCTACGGAAAATAAAAGCAAAAGGAACTTCTATTGGTCCCCTGATGATGTCCTTCATAAACTTCAACAATGACAACATTATCATTTATTTATTTCTGTATGTATATCAATATATTATATATATATATATATTATAAAAATAAAAGTCAGAAACAGTAGAATTTAAAAGATTGAGATACACATTACCCAAATCTAGTTTAGATCTACATCTATATGTATATGCCAGACAAAGCATTTGCATAAACGAAAAATTAAAAAATTTACTTTTAACTCTTATATTAAAATATTAAAGATCAGAAGGAAGGAGTACATTTCATTTGCTTACCTCTCATATACACACGGATGACACTTCCAAGACTCTTATTTTCAACCCTAATAACTACTACATGTTGACAGTTGACACGACCAACTTCGCTCTCATAGTTTAGGACTCCTCTTGCTTTGCTGCAACATCTTCAAGTTTTTCCCTTAGTTCATCACTCTGCAGATTCAAAACCATCGCATTAGGAATTCGGAACTTGAAAGGCAAACAAGCATAAAAAGGGGCAAGTTCCAGTAACCTAGTGCATATTGAGAATAATGCCTGAACCCCCGATAAATTCTCCCTTGATGAATATTTGGGGAAAAGTTGGCCAGTTGCTGTAGAAACAAGAGTCGGAGTCGTAACTCAAAACTAGCCAAATTGCATCAATTATGTTAACTTCTTAAATCAATAAGGAGACGTTAGTTATGATTAAGTGAGACCAATTCTTACATAGCAACCTTCTGCTGCTATATATGCAAAATTCCAATAGGTAAAGCGAGAAACTAGAGATCTGCCATAGGCCTAACTCTGGACGGTACAAGCATATTGAATCCTACAGAAAAGCACATTTTCTTATGATCGACATGAATTTCTTAAATTTCAATACGGGAAGCCCCTGCCCTTGTAGATAGTTAATCACACACATCCATCTATGAATGCGTGCGATTGAGACAAAAAGCAACTATGCATTCATTTCTTCCTTCAATCTGACAGTCAAAATGGGTATCCAAAGAAACAACATGTTGAGGAAGTACGATACTTATGACAAAATGCCAAAATATATGTTGAACATATCAATATAACCTAGACCATTGGAGCACAAGATCATATGATCTAAAATAAACGGAGTGAACAAAATCCTCCTGAATATCTGAAGATGCTGGGATAGCAAGTAAGACTGTCCATGAGACTGAAACCACTTATAGATCACAAAATACCTGACGGATTTTACAGCAATTTTCAGCTCTGGATTCTCCAAAATATTTCTAGCACTGAAAGGAACATCTGCAAGGATTCCATGCATTGCATGAAATCTGAGTTTCTATGTTATATATAGATTCTAACAACTCCATAGAAAACGTTGTCTTCTTATTTATTATTTGTATGTTCAATCAGAAAAATGAAGGAATGCCGTCAATGCAGTTTAAAGCATTGGCGCATATATATATCCCTCCAGGATTACTGGTAAACTAAACTCGGTTTCTTCCTTTAACTAAATAAAAGGACAATCTTTCTTCCAAGGCATTATTAGTCTCTAACTATCATGATCCAATAAGCGCATAGGCATCCATTTGTCAGCAATAATTAAAAAATTATCTCACAAAAACATGAAAGCATACTTAAAAAAATGATTACCGTATACTTTTAATACTCGAACGGCAAGCGAGCTAAATCCACATCGAGGCATATCAGGCCCCCCCTTCACGTAAATCATCACAGAATTATCCTTGATATCCTGGACAAAAACCGACTCAATCAACCAACTTTCACTGAGTTTAAAAGGACTAAACTGAATTGGGCTTCATGAACATGATAAAGATAGAGTCCAATGAACGAAACTATAGATACCTTCTCCACAATATTTTTTAAATCTTCATGTGACTCAAGACCATCAGGCACTGAAGTTGAGTATTTCAAGCCATTATGGTAAACACTTGAACTAACCCGCAATCAATGTTGAACAGAACAGTAATGGGAAAATATATTATGATGCTGAATGACACGCCAGATATCCGTTAAGTAAAGTATTGCAAAGCAAGCCCCCAAAAGAAAAGTAGACAGATTGGCAAACTCATCAGGAAGATATACTTCGTCAATCATCTCAGAATCTACTGTCATAGCTGCTGAGTAAGAAGAAACACGGAAGTTGATATCTTTGGAATCGTGAAGAAGTTGCAATTTTATGAACTTCAAGTGGACTTCAAGCGGGAAGGTTAATCGCTGTAAAAGTAAAGGAAGACAGACTTACAACTCTATTAAAGCGGGCGGCGGGAAGAGATGAAATTTATTTCAAGATAAGTTTTGTAATTGACTCAGCCATGGAATTTCTATGTTATAATGACGGATCTTCTTGGTGATGTACACTGTACAGCGAATATTGATGTTCTTCGTTTGGTAATTTGATTCGGCAAGGAACCGAGTGAAGGAAACTCCCACCTTTCTTCAAGGCAGCGGCGGGAATTCCCAGTCCGCCCAGTCACATTTTTGGCCCAGTAAGGTCAGAAACTATAGAATGGAGTTCTTTTTGTTTTTGGGCCATGAAAGACGATAAATAACACTAAAGAGATTTCGCCTTATCTTTCTATTTCTATTGTAAATCAAGTCAATTTTTTTTTATAAATTATTATACCAAAAAAATCCAAAACATTAACTCTTTATCAAAAATTGTACCCAAAAACACTCTATTAAAAAAATCCAAAAAAATTAACCAATAATTGGATCTAATAAAATAAGATCATATTTCAAAATGTGATAAATTAAGGTTCAAAGCCTTCTATATTTAGTACAAATAGTATCTTAAATAAGAATACTTCTAATAAAAGAATATCTATACTTAAAAAAAAATCCAAAAATTTTAAAGCGAACCTGTCTATATATAACTTTTTAAATATTATTTAATAATTAAAAATAAATTTATATGATTAATTCTCATATTTTATTATTCACATTTCACAATTTTTATATTGATATTTTGTTATTTTGTAATGTAGCTGGCAATAAAATGCCATCATCTCAATTTTAATTTGAAGATACGCCCAAAATAAGGGGAGTAAATATCCTGTCCTATATAGCTAATTTTAGTGCGGTTAAATTTTAAAACTTTTCAAATTCAGTATTTCCGACTGAAAACAAAATAGTATAGCTGATTAAAGTAAACAAAAACATGAGATAAAAAATTTAGAGTTGAATACATAGAGGTCTCAATTATCCGTAGGATTTAGTTTCTTAAAAGGGTTAATACTACCAAAAGTTAATATAAAATAAATAAATTATTTTTAATAAATGTGACATGATATCTTTTAAAATATTCATATACTTTTTACTATCTTACAAATAAGAGTCAAATAAAAGATTTATTTTAATTTTAAATATAAAATCTCAAATTATTTTACATAATTTTTTATTTAATATATCTTTATTGATTGTACTTATTAAGGTGACTCCCGAATAATGAGTAGTTCTAATATAAATTCTTAAATATAATATTTTAAAAAAATTAAGATAAATTTATTATAAATAATTAATTTAATTAATTTTTTTAATATTTATAAATTAGTTATTTATTTCTTATACAAAAACTATAAATAATATTATATTATATATATGTTTTAAAATTAAGCGACTTAATTTTAAAAAAAATAATAAATATTATATATAAAATATATTAAAATATTATATTTATAATTAAATTCAACAACTTAAACTAAGACAATGTTTGAAGCATCCGGATTACTATAGATTCACTTACTAAACTCTCAATAATTAATGCATTACACACAAGTATGGCATGTAGGTTTGGGAAAGAGGACTACGTACAAATTACAAGAATATTTTCTTTTCTTTTTTTCAGCTACTTATTCTCTGTTGACTTCTTACAAGCCGTTACTCTCTCTCTCTCTCTCGTGTATTGGAAAAATTATATTTAAGTTTTATCTAAAAAAAAATTATATATATATAGGGTCTTAAAAAATTAATTATCAAATTATTAATAAATTTTATAAAACTTTAAAAGGAGATATTTTAATTGTGAATTAACAATATCATAATCTTTTATTAAAAATTTATAAATAAAATGATACAAATAATAATTTTATATATTATAATTAATAAATTATATAATAATAAAAGATAATTCATATAATTTAGATTTAATATTTTAAAAGAAATATAATTGTCATTCATTTGTAGCACAAAAATAACAAATAAAATAGCACAAATAATAATTTTATCTATTGTAATTGATAATTCAAAAACAGTAAAGAATATTAACTCAACTAATCTGAATTTAATATTTTGAAAAAAATAAAATTATCATTAGTTGTTACTTAATTTATCAGTTATAGCATATAAAATTATTATTTATATCATTTTATTTGTTATTTTTAATAAATGAGGTTAAAATATTTATTTTATAATTAAAATATCTCCTTTGAGGTTCTTTAAGATTTATCAATAATTTGATAATTTTATAAATATAAATTCTAATTTGAATGTGCCATTTTGTAAGGAAAGGATGCCTGAAAAAAATTATATTCATTCCCGGAAAACGGATTAATGAATCTAGGGAGTATTTCCACAAAGTTCGATTGGGCATATATTATACTTGACGAACTTTTTACTTGTTGCTTGCACCTGAAGTTGAATTGACTGCGTGGAATCATTGACCAACATAATTAAAATAAGAATTGATTAGGAGTGTACATGATATTATAGGGGGTGGATCTCCTACAAGAACTCTGAGACATAGTCTAAGATAAACATGAAACCCACGCTCTTTATTCTAAGGACTTACGGATGTCTCTCATTAGGTCTTATATTTGCCTTTAAAGAATATGGTTTCCATGAACTCCCAGACTAAATCAAATTATTCAAGCGGAAGACTTAAAACCTTTGGTAATATTGGTCCGATTCTTTTCTGATGCACAGGATCCTCATAAGAGGCAGGTGCTAAGCATACTTGGAATCTCTGCATATGTATGAATCTAGACAGAAGTAAAGAAAGATAGAGCTTTCAGAGAAGAGAGAGTTTTTTAGAAAACAAACATTCTTATTTTATAAAGGATATTACAAAGATATAACTCTCCATGTCTAATACAACTGACTGAGGCTCATTATATAGAGTCTCTAAGTTTATAACAAGACAAAAAAGACTACTAGCACTTATCACATGTGCTTTAACTTTTTACAATACTCCAAACAACTTTTAATTAAAGATGGACATGACAAAAGTAAAGTTGTCACGGGAACACCTAACGCATAATTAAAGCAAAGCTGACCACAACTAGACAAACATCTTTTTTAAAAGAAAATACACCACGCGGAATCTACTTTAATAAAGAGCTAACAACAGAGATCATGCTTGACTCTGACATTACTTGCAAACAGGCTCGTGATCATCGTCAATTTTCATGTTGGAGTAGTCTGGATCAAGGCCAAAGACAAAGTAAGGGTCAGACGGCTTTTCTAAAGCTTTCTCAAGGTCTGGGTCCATTGGTCCACCCTATGGGTCTTGTGAGTCCTGACATGAATCCTACCATGGATCTTCATCTTGTCTCAGTGAGACAATGGCATCAGATTCTTGAGTCTGTGAAGAAAGCTGTAAATCAGTAATAGATGAATTGGGTAACAACTGTAACTCAGTAGGACTTATTGGTTTCTCTGGCTTCTTGGAGGAAGAAGTTTTACGGGAATCTAAATATTTCAATGTTTCTGGAGAGAATATTTGTTCCCGAGGTCTTTTGTACTATTGATGTATGTTAGGAATGCTGAAGGCTTCATTAGGAATAGGGCCTAAAGTTGTAAACTTTAATCCTAGATTTTCTTCATGGTTGTTCATGTTGCATACAAAAAGCTTTAAGTTTGAAAAGAGAACTTCTTTGTATCTAGGCCAAGAAGTCTAACTCTGCTATAGATAAGCTTGATGAAGAATGTACAATTTTCTTTCAGGATTTATGCTGTAAGGACTATGTAGCGCAAAGAAACATTGATACTTTTGCTGCTACTCTTTTGGAAGTTTCTAGAGCTGATATTGTTCAATGATATCTCCAAGTTGTTTTCTCCATACTGGCAGAGATGCGAACCATTGTAGAATAGTCCACATAGAAGAACATTTATTGTTACTATCATGCAAGTAGTGATAAATAGGCATAGGTAAAATAACCATTATAAAAGCATAAAGAGCTGAAAGGGACCAAAGATACCACTTTAACTCTTCAGAGACAGGTCTAATAATAAACAGAATCGAAAGATAAGGCTTATCTAAACTGAAATGTTCAAGGCTAGGTGTAACATGATAGTTGACGAATAGAAGATGTAGCCAATAGAAAATATTCTTTTTGGCTATCTATTGTACTTGTTCAACTGTAGTTAGAGTTTCACTGAAAGGGAAATGGTGGTGTTTGGTAACATGGTAGGATCTCTTTAGAAGAGGAAGATGATCCATCATTAAAATTTATCTAGGACCAATAGGAGTGAGAAGCTGAACTTTAGAAGGTATGGAGAGATAATCCGCAATAATGTTCTAATGACTTTTAATATGCCTAATTGAGAATTTATAACGGGAAAACCAATCTTTCTATCTCAGTAATTGAGAATCAAGCAATATCTTTTTCTTTGTATCAAGTAAGGATGGAAAAGTAGTGTTATCCATTTCCACTATAAATTTATAAGAACTTAAGGGAAAACTGAATTTCTCAATACCTTTTTTAACTGCTAATATTTCCTTGTACGAAGCATGGTAATGCTGTTCAGAATCTTTAAAGTTACCACTGTCATGTGGATAGTAGTGTCTTTTACCATTAATTTCTTCAAGAAAGATATCTCCCCAATACTATTCACTTACATCAGTCTGCATGATTCTTTGTCCCAATCCTAGAATCTTCAAAGGAGGAGTCTATGAAATCTTTTTCAAAACTTGGACAACTATGGTTTGCTGTGGTCCCCAAGGTGGGGGATTCTTTTTTAGTAGAGAGGGCAGCTGGTTAGTATGCTTTGTTACTTCAAGAATAAAGTCACATAGATAATTAACAATACCAAGAAACTGTTGTATCTGCTTTACCGATAAGTTGTCGTCTAGAAAGTTGAGTAGTTCTTGGGCTAGATGCAGACCTGGCTGGTAAAATCTATTATGGAAACTCATACTAAGAAAGTCAATCCGGGCCTGGGCTATGTATCATTTTTTGGAAGATAACATAACTCCATGGGCTTCAGCAATATCTGCAAATTGGGCTAATAGCTTCTTATGACTTTCTTCATCCTCTGAATAGAGGAGAATATCATCAATGTAAACCAACGCTAAATGGAGTATGGGCTCAAATATCTTGATCATAGTTTTTTGAAATAAAGATGGTGCTACCTTTAATCCAAAAGGAATAACAGTCCACTGATATTGAGCATCTGGTATAGAGAAAGTTGTCTTGTATCTTTCTTCAGGATGAATACCAATTTACCAAAATCCTGCTTTCAAATCAAATTTTAAAAATATTTTTGCAGTAACAAGTCTGGAGGCTAAGATATTAAGATTGGGCAGAGGAAACTTATCATCTTGTAAAAAAAGATTAAGTGGTTTATAATCAATCACCAACCTCTTTTTTCCTCTGAGTTGTTCTGATCTTTGTTCCAAATAAAAGGTTTGACAAGCCCAATTTGATTCAGTAGGCTCAATAAGACCTTGGGCTAATAGAAAAGCATATTCTTATCTAGCAAGAATTAGATCATCAGGATTTATTCCTGAATGAGTAGCCTTAGTGGGATTAATATCTTTATTTTTCTTGAATGGCAATCTGACAAAGAATTCTTCTCTGGTCTATAAAGGATGAGGATGTCGAAACTGATCATAACTATCAAAATATAGATTAAGAAATCTGTCTCTAACATATTCATATCCAGCAGGTGCTTGTTTGATCTCAAGGATACTTAGTGTATGAACATAAGGAGTAAAAAGCTTCTTATACCGTAATCCTTGCGCTGAGATAGATCATCCTGCTATTTTGTAGAGAGTATCAAAACCAAGGAGTATATCTTTTTCAGGTAGATAACTCTCAAAAACTTTAATCCACGTCACATATCTAGGAAAAAGTTGTATCTCTATTTTCTTTCTCGAGATAAGCTTAATATGAAATGGCTCCTGGTTGACTGTCATGAATGGTTGATCAAATGACATCCACATATCTCTAGGAAGGATGTGAGGTTTTATAATAGCGGCACAAGATCCTATATCAATCATTATAATAGCCTTGATGAGTTTATCATATTTGGACAATAAGATTTTGGCTTCTGCAAGAGGTCTTAGAGTTTTATCTATTTGGGAAATACCTATAGATCCAAATGATCCATAAGTTGGCTCATTAATAATTCTGAAAATTGTTCTCTATGCTCCAAGATGATAAATAGGTATGTGAGAATAATCAGGTTCAAAATCTGATTTGGAATCAGAAGAATCAGAGATGTGAAGAACATATTATGTTTCTTAATTTTTTTTAGATTGTTCTTCATAAACTGATTCTATCTGCTGAGACTTCTGAATTGGCAATGCATGCTGAAATGACTGTAGCATTTTTATTTCTCTTTTTTTATTTTTCCTAGGACAGGATTTTGCAAAATGTCCTTTACCACCACAAAGGAAACACCTATTAGACTTAGGTGATTTTGAAGATCTCCGCTTGAAATATATGAAAGATTTTCTGTATTTCTTCCTCTTCTTTTTGTAAGGATTCCATGCAGAGAAATGAGATTTCTTCTTTGTTGGGCAGTAACATTTATCTTTATCCTTGCATTTAATCTTCAAATGAGATCTGCTACAAGCTGGCTTAAGCTTTGAACTTCCTTTCATTATGGATTTGAAAAACTTCTGTTGCTCACACATCTTATCAAGAGTGGCTAAAGTAAGCTGATAAATTTCTCTCAAAGTAAGCTGTGTTACTTCTTTGTTGAGAGAAGAAATCATCCTGTGTAACTCTAGTTGTAACTCATTAGGAAGAGAGGCAATAAAGACATGCCGTAAATTAGGATTTTGAGTTCCTCCCAGAGGATAATACTTTTCAGCCATTCTGATATAATGTTTTTGAAGATCATTTCTATTGAGCGAACAACATTTCATCTCAAAATATTCCTGAGAATTTCTTTTCTGAATCACATGAAAATTTCCAAGGAATTCTTGATGAAGGGCTCCAAGAAATGCTTCAGGATTTGCAGATCTGGCTAGTTGTAATCTTTGATATTCATTGTGCTGAGCAAACCATTCTCTTAAATTTCCAGTCATCTGAAAAATAAACTTAGTCAGAATTTGTTCCAAGGTAAGATTTGGATTTGTCATATGAGAATCAATCCATGCTCCAAATTCATGTAATCTATCACGCCATTTGGAAAGCGAAATATCATCAAAGGTAAACCAAGAATTATGCTTCTTGGGTTTAAATGGAGTGGATGTTCTTTCATTGGAGGTTTCTTCCATCTCATCTTTAGAAAAAGTGGGATCTTCAACAATAGGATTTCTGCTAGTTGATTCTGTAGTAGTAGTTTGAGGATTAACCATAGTAATGGTTGATAAATTAGCATAATATTGTTCCTCAATAGAATATTCAAAATAGTATGTTGTAACAGATTCTTCAGACTCTTCTGTAAAAGATTCAATTTCAACTGCAGAGGATTCTTCTGATGAACTAGAATTCTGTTCTTCAGGATCCCTAGGAAGAAAGAATTTATTTTTCTCCAATACTCAAATAGTATAACTACTGGGTTATTCTATAGGACATTTTCCTTTACCAGGAGCAGTAACAGTCTCCTTGTAAGTGGAAGGAGTTGATACAGGTTCACGAATCTGGATACCAGCAGAAGAAGGTCTTCTATTTAAAACAGGTAGTCTGACAAAGGAGAATATAGGCTCTCTATATTTAGGAGGTATATCTATTGGTGGTTGTGACATTTCTGGTAAGGAGAAATGATGGACAAGAGTATATGGTATAAAAGTCTGTTGACCAGAATAAGAAACTTGTTTTCTTCTGGAAGGCATTTTAGTTTTAGAGTTGAGCTGTCTGGCTATATGGTAAGTAGATCGAAAAACTTGGCTATAATCCGTAGGAGATGGTGTAAGTAATGATAATGGAGAATATAATGGATAAATTGATGGATGAAGAGGTGCATATGAAGTAAGAGGATCAACTATCAAAGGTGAAGGAGGAGGTCTCAATTATCAAGAGGATCAACTGTGAAAGAGGATCAAACATGCACAACCTCCTCCTTCACCTTTGACAGTTGATCTTCTTGCCTTATATGCACCTCTTCATCCATCAACTTATCTAGTATATTCTCCATTATCATCACCTACACCCTCTCCTACGGATTATAACAAGGTTTTTTCGATCTACTTACCATCTAGCTAAACATCTCAACCTTAAAACTAAAAAGCATTCTAGAAGAAAACAAGTTTCTTATTCTGGTCAGCAGATTTTATACCAGACACTTCTGTCCATCATTCCTCCTTACCAGAAATGTCACAACCACCAGTAGATATACTTCCTAAATATAGAGAGCCTGCATTCTCCTTTGTCAGACCACCTGTTTCAAATAGAAGACCTTCTTCTGTTGGTATACACCTATATCAACTCCTTCCACTTACAAGGAGACTGTTATTGTTCCTGGTAAAGGAAAAGGTCCTATGGAACAACTCAGTAGTTCTACTATTGGAGCATTGGAGAAAAATAAATTCTTTCTTCCTAGGGATCCTGAAGAACAGAATTTTAGTTCATCAGAAGAATCCTCTGTAGTTGAAATTGAAACTTATATAGAAGAGTATGAAGAATCTGTTACAATAGACTATTTTGAATACTGTATTATGCTGATTTATCAACATTGCTATGGTTAGTCCTCAAACTACTACTGCAGAATCAACTAGCAAAAATTTTATTGTTGAAGATCCCTCTTTTTCTGAAGATGAGATGGAAGAAACCTCCAATGAAAGAACATCCACTCCATTTAAACCCAAGAAGCATAATTATTGGTTTACCTTTGATGATATTTCGCTTTCTAAATGGCGTGATAGACTACATGAATTTAGAGCATGGATTGATTCTCATATGACAAATCCAAGTCTTACCTTGGAACAAATCCTGACTGAGTTTGTTTTTTAGATGACTGGAAATTTAAGAGAATAGTTTACTCAGCTCAATGAATATCAAAGATTACAACTAGTTAGATATGCAAATCTTGGAGCATTTCTTGGAGCCCTTCATCAAGAATTTTTTGGAGATTTTCATGTGATTCATAAAAGAAATTCTCAAGAATATTTTGAGATAAAATGTTGTTCACTCAACAAAAATGATCTTAAAAATATTAAATCAGAATGGCTGAAAAGTAGTATCCTCTGGGAGGAACTCAAAATCCTAATTTACGGCATGCCTTTATTGCCTTTCTTCCTGATGAGTTACAACCAGAGTTACATAGGATAATTTCTTCTCTCAACAAAGAAGTAACACAGCTTACTTTAGGAGAAATTTATCATCTTGCTTTAGCCACTCTTGATAAGATATGTGAGCACTAGAAGTTTTTCAAATTATGATGAAAGGAAGTTCAAAACTCAAGCCAACTTGTAGCAGATCTCATTTGAAGATTAAATGCAAGTATAAAGATAAATGTTATTGCCAAACAAAGAAGAAATCTCATTTCTCTGCATGAAAGCCTTACAAAAAGAAGAATAAGAAATATAGAAAACCTTTTAGATATTTCAAGCGGAGATCTTCAAAATCACCTAAATCTAATAGGTGTTTCCTTTGTGGTAGTAAAGGATATTTTGCAAAATCCTGTCCTAGGAAAAATAAAAAAAGAGAAATAAAAATGCTGTAGTCATTTGAGCATGCATTGCCAATTCAGAAGTCTCAAGAGATAGAATCAGTTTATGAAGAACAATCTAAAGAAAATGAAGAAATAGAATATGTTCTTCACATCTATGATTCTTCTGATTCCAAATCAGATTTTGAATCTGATTATTCTCACAGACCTGTTTATCATCTTGGAGCCTGGAGAACAATTTTTAGAATTATTAATGAGCCAACTTATGGATCATTTGGATCTATAGGTATTTCCCAAATAGATAAAACTCTAAGACCTCTTGCAGAAGCCAAAATCTTATTGTCCAAATATAATAAACCCATTAAGGCTATTGCAATGATTGATACAGGATCTTGTGCCACCATTATAAAACCTCACATCCTTCCTGGAGATATTTGGATGCCATTTGATCAACCATTCATGACAGTCAACTAGGAGTCATTTCACATTGAGCTTATCTCGAGAAAGAAGATAGGGATACATCTTTTTCTTATATATGTGACATGGATTAAAGTTTTTGAGAGTTATCTACCTGAAAAAGATATACTCTTTGATTTTGATGCTCTCTACAAAATAGAAGGATTATCTATCTCAGCGCAAGGATTACGGTATAAGAAGCTTTTTACTCCTTATGTTCATACACTAAGTATGCTTGAGATCAAATAAGCACCTGCTGGATATGAATCTATTAGAGATAGACTTCTTAACCTATGTTCTGATAGTCATGATCAGTTTCGACATCCTCATCCTTTGTGGACCAGAGAAGAATTCTTTTGTCAGATTGCCATTTAAGAAAAATAAAGATGCTAATCCCACTAAGGCTACTCATTCAGAAATGAATCTTGATGATCGAATTCTTGCTAGACAAGAATATGCTTCTCTGTTAGCCCAAGGTCTTATTGAGCCTATTGAATCAAATTGGGCTTGTCAAGCCTTTTATTTGGAAAAAAGATCAGAACAACTTAGAGGAAAAAAGAGGTTGGTGATTGATTATAAACCTCTTAATCTCTTTTTACAAGATGATAAGTTTCCTCTGCCCAAGCTTAATACCTTAGCCTCCAGACTTGCTACTGTAAAAATATTTTCAAAGTTTGATTTGAAAGCAGGTTTTTGGAAAATTGGTATTCATCTGAAGAAAGATACAAGACAGCTTTATGTATACCAGATACACAATATTAGTGGACCATTATTCCTTTTGGATTAAAGGTAGCACCATCTTCCATTCAGTGCTGGTTTACATTGATGATATTCTCTTCTATTCATAGGATGAAGAAAGTCACAAGAAACTATTAGCCCAATTCGCAGATATTGCTGAAGCCCATGGAGTTATGTTATCTTTAAAAAAAGGATACATAGCCCAGGTCCGGATTGACTTTCTTGGTATGAGTTTCCATAATGGATTTTACTAACCAGGTCCGTATCTAGCCTAGGAATTACTCAACTTTCTAAACGATAACTTGTCAGTAAAGTAGATACAGCAGTTTCTTGGTATTGTTAATTATTTGCATGACTTTATTCCTGAAGTAACAAAGCATACCATCTAGCTGTCCTCTCCACTAAAAAAGAATCCCTTATCTTGGAGACCACAGCAAATCACATCTGTCCAAGTTTTGAAAAAGATTTCACAGACTCCTCCTCTTTTGAAGATTCCAGGATCGGGATAAAGAATACTACAGACTGATGCAAGTGACCAGTATTAGGGAGCTATCCTTCTTGAAGAATTTAATGATAAAAGACACTACTGTGCACATGGCAGTGGTAAATTTAAAGATTCTGAACAGCATTACCATGCTTCATATAAGGAAATATTAGCAGTTAAAAAAGGTATTGAGAAATTCAGTTTTCACTTAAATTCTTATGAATTTATAGTGGAAATAGATAACACTACTTTTCCATCCTTGGTGGATACAAAGAAAAAGATATTGCTTGATTCTCAATTATTGAGATGGAAATATTAGTTTTCCCGCTATAAATTCTCAGTTTGGCATATCAAAAATCATTAGAACATTATTGTGGATTATCTCTCCAGACCTTCTAAAGTTCAGCTTCTCACTCCTCTTGGTCCTAGATATATTTTAATGATAGATCATCTTCCTCTTCCAAGAGATCCTACCATGTTACCAAACACCACCATTTTCTTCCCGGTGAAACTCTAACCACAGTTGAACAAGTGCAACAGATAGCCAAAAAGAATATTTTCTATTTGCTACATCTTCTATTTATCAATTATCATGTTACATCCAGCCTTGAACATTTCAGTTTAGATAAGCCTTATTTTTTGATTCTGTTCATTACTAGACCTGTCCCTGAAGAGTTAAAGTAGTATCTTTGGTCCCTTTCAGCTCTTTATATTTTTATAATGGCTATTTCACCTATGCTTGTTTATCACTACTTGCATGACAGTAACGATAAAGATTCTTCTTTATGGACTATTCTATAATGGTTCGCACCTCTGCCAGTATGGAGAAAACAACTTGGAGAGATCATTGAACAATATCAGCTCTAGAAACTTCCAGAAAAGTAGCAACAAAAGTACCAGTATTTCTTTGCGCTACATAGGCCTTATAGCATGAATCATGAAGGAAAATTGTACACTCTTCATCAAGCTCATCTATGGCAGACTCAAACTTCTTGGCCTAGATACAAAGAAGTTCTCTTTTCAAACTTAAAGCTTTTTGTATGCAACATGAACAACCATGAAGAAAATCCAGGATTAAAATGTACAGCTTTAGGCCCCATTCCTAATGAAGCCTTCAGCATTCCTAACATACATTAATGGTACAAAAGACCTCAGGAACATATATTCTCTCCAGAGACATTGAAATATTTAGATTCCCATAAAACTTCTTCCTCCGAGAAGCCAGAGAAACCAACAAGGCCTACTGAGTTACAGCTATTACCCAGTTCATCTGTTACTGATTTACAGCTGTCTTCACAGACTCAAGAATCTGAAGCCATTGACTCACTGAGACAAGATGAAGATCCATGGCAGGACTCACAAGACCCATGGGGTGGACCAATGGACCCAGACCTTGAGAAAGCTTTAGAAAAGCCGTCTGACCCTTACTTTGTCTTTGGCCTTGATCCAGACTACTCCAACATGAAAACTGACGATGATCACAAGCCTATTTGCAAGTAATGTCAGAGTCAAGCATGCTGTCTGTTGTTAGCTCTTTATTAAAGTAGATTCCGCGTGGTGTGTTTTCTTTTAGAAAAGATGTTTGTCCAGTTGTGGTCAGCTTTGCTTTAATTATGTGTAAGGTATGCCCGTGACAACTTTACTTTTATCATGTCCATCTTTAATTAAAAGTTGTTTGGAGTATTGTAAAAAGTTAAAGCACATGTAATAAGTGCTGATAGTCTTTTTTGTCTTGTTATAAACTTGAGACTTTATATAATGAGTCTTAGTCAGTTGTATTAAGTATCGAGAGTTCTATCTTTGTAATATCCTTTGTGAAATAAGAATGTGTGTTTTTTAATAAACTCTCTCTTCTCTGAAAACTCTATATTTCTTTATTTTTGTCTAGATTCATACATATACAGAGATTCCAAGTATGCTCTACACTTACCTCTTATAAAGATCATGTGCATCAGAAAAGAATCGGACCAATGTTACCAAAGGTTTTAAGTCTTCTGCTTGAATAATTTGATTTAGTCTGGAAGTTCATGGAAACCAAGTTCTTTAAAGGTAAATATAAGACCTAATGAGAGGCATCCATAAGTCCTTAGAATAAAGAGCGTAGATTTCATGTTCATCTTAGACTGTGTCTCAAAATTCTTGTAGGAGATCCACCGTCTACCCACCTATGCATTAAAGTGTCTTTACATTTTATCTGCAATTGAACCTGTATCTTAACATTGTTATGAACTTTATAGATGATAATAATATCGATCTAAAGGGTGAAATTTTACTTCTTTGTAGATAATATTAAATATGGCAAGTGATAATATTAAATTAGCTAGATGCCAATGCCCCAGGAGACAAAGAATAAACCATGGCAAAATTTGGGCCGAAAAATCTGTTGGTGACTGTCCTAATAACTGTGGAGATATATTATATCAACAAAAATAAAAATAAAAACTGTGGAGATATATAGAGGAATTAAAATTTAAAAATCACTATAACGAACTCTTACACAATGTTAGTTTGACAAACTTTCAAGTTTAATCTGTAACAATATGTGCAGTTAATCTTAATCGTTATGAAAGCTTCCTAAGAAAACAAAACAACTAAGGACGAAATAAAAAGAAAACAACAAGAGAAGAGGAGCAAACCTTTCATTTCAAGATAATCAAATATATATATATATATATATATATATATATATATATATATATATTTTTACGCCCAACAAGTTGCTAGCGAAAACATTGTACTTGTGTCGCTTTCATGAGTACATACAACACAGTGATCTCACGCAAGACAAATCCATCAATTTGTAGCCCAGTCGCTCCATTATTAGTGTATCCCTACGATTCCCTATCTTCTGCAGGCATAACTTTCCTCACAATTATATTTGCCTTTGGATTAATTAGCAGTTATACACTTAATTAAATAATAAAACTTAGCCTGTTGATCATCAAAATGTCAGGTGAATATAATTAAAACACAAACTTCTCCAGCATATTTGGATCTGGATCTGCACTTGCACATCGTACGTGATCTATAAAATAGCATTTAATACTCGTGGCTTGTTGGTGAAAGTACTTTTCTTTCACTTTGGAAAGTCACACGCAGAAACAACAGAATAAGATATATTAATTGCAGTAAGAAGAGAAAATGAGAGAGATCGGAGATGGAGAACTCAAGTACCTGAAGAGACGAATTTGAAACCGAGTCGTCTGGATGAAGAGAGGCCGTGCGTGTCTGGGGTTTCTGGCTTCAGCTAAAAACTTGGGGGGAAAAGATGAAAACATATCCACAGATAGATTTACATGTATAGGAGTTCACACCCGATAAAAGTTAATGAATATTGGAAGCCAAGATGGCATTCACCTGCAGATGCACCTGCACCTTGTGCTTTTTTGGTCTCTCCCAAAATCCTACCTACTTTCTCATGCATCCTATATCGCATCAAGGTGTGAGAGGTTAAAAATTGCAGGAAGAGAACAAGAAAGTGATAAAGTGCAGGTGCAAATGCAGAAAAAGGCGACATGTTGGCCGGAATCCAGTGCTTGCCGGAAGCAGCAAGCAAAGGCAATATTCGTGGGAGAGGGGAGAAACATGTATGGTTCCTAATTCGAAGAGGCTTAGGAAGCTGAGATACAAACAAGAGGCCGGGGTTGTGTTTGAGAAGGCACAAATATAGATATATAAGTTATATTTATAGGGTAGGTGTACGAGTTTTTGCTCATCGCTTGAATTTGAAAGAGCCCAGGACCACTTCCTGTGCAGGTACGTTTTTATCTTAAAAGCATATCATGTGTTGGGACATTCCGAGTATTTATAGAGCATATGGGGTTGAGAATCGGATGGGAGAAGCCAACATTGCTGTTAAACATTGGACTAGGAGTGGATAAGGATTTCAAAGATCTCCATTATTATTTTTTTCTCTTCTTTTTCTGAGATCAAAAGGCAGAAAGAGCTAAGCATGCTCATGTCTGCCACACAAACCAGCTGGTCTAAGGGCCACGTGCGAAACCTTGTCAAGCACGTGGGATTAGATGACCTCTCTAATGGAAGGCCGCCACGTGGCCATTGGAATGGAATCTTCAGTTGAAAAGACAATGTGATGCTGTACGTGTGGTTTTCGGAGAATCGAGGGAAATTGGGGGCCAGTCTACGAATGATTTAAGTCTTCGTCGACGACGAGAGAGCTGATAGAGATATACATATATTAAAGCTAGCCTGTCCATGGGCCTAGCTAATCCTTCTCTTTTCTTCTTCGTTGATTCTTAACTTCAAACTCAAGCCACAGGCTCATGTTTAAGTGTGCAACTAATATCGCTTTGATGGTAACTGGTCAAGCTCGATAAATTTTCCTGTAATTGTCGAACTCGTAAAATGGTTTCTGCAGTCTTATTAATAATTGAGACAATATAATATCAACTTTCAAACATCATAAATTATTATGGATATTTTAGTAGTTCAACGGGCAACAATATAATAAGGGCATTTAAGGTGGAGTGTGAGGACGTCCTAAGTTCTACTCTAAGGTAAATCACTCTTAAATGAAATAAAAACATACATGCATGATGTATGTAGCTAACGCACAGTACTTGGATTTGTGGTTTGTGGATAAATGAATAGGGAACAATGGCCAAAGTTGTTAATTGGTTCCAAGAGACAAAACCCTAAGTGTGTAAACGAAGTGCATAATTGACAGACACGACACTGCAGATAGAACTGTATTTGTTCTCATTTACCTATCCTTCTTTGATCCACTTCTTATAAGATTAAAGTCAATCACCCTTTTCTTATCAAATGAAAATAAAAGGAAAACTAAGGGCTTAGAAAGCGTGGTTTTAGTGTGGGGTCCCTAACTTCTCATTATGTGAACGCCCTTATTGCTTGGGATGGTGTTTGAGCCATCCAACCTAACTTAAGCCTAAATTTAAGTGTACAACATTTGTGTTGGATCTAACTGACATTTAATTTTAAAGCCATTTATTTCTGATTTTTGTCTTTTGATTTTTCTTTATATATAAATATTCTAAAACTACCTTTTTAGCGTATCATGTCAAACTGTCTTTTTTGGAGAGCGAGATGGTTTTGTGGGGAAGGTGGTAGCTTCATCTGCTTTTATGTCAGAAGCTAAAGCATTGAGGAAATGGTTATGGTGGAACAATACAAAGAATATAATGCAATTGTGTCATTGAGACTGATTGTGAGATATTTTATAAGTGTGTGATGAATGGCTCGGCTTTAGCATGTGAATCAATGAATGAAACCGTAATTAATATTGGTTAGCAATAAGCAGCGCAAAGGAGGCATTTTTTTTTATCATCTTATAGAACGTAATATTATTTAAGATATTATTAGTTATTAAATTTAAATATCTTACTTAGTAGGAATTTAAATTTTAATTCACTATATTATAAATAATTAATCCCTTATATTATACCCAATTCCATTATAAAAGAGACGTGGGCCTAACAGCTGATAGTATAGGAGGTGTGTTTTTTCTTACTATGGATATTCTCTTATTAAATATAATTCTATTTGAGATACTGTTAAAAATATTATTGGATTAACTCATTCTGTTATATCGAACGGTTGAAAGGGATATTTTGACAATTGGGTTGAAATACCTTATTAGGGTATAATGGGCCTATGTGGGCCTTAGCCCAATGATGTAACTGAGTTCGTGAGTTTTCTTAGGCTTAGGCTGAAAGTCTCCTCCATTCCACAACGACAGACACACTGCTTCCAAACCCTAGATCTAATCTTTCTTTTATTTATCATCTGGTCCTCGATCTCCTCTCCCTCCTCTCTTTTCCAAGGTATCCCGATTTTATAGCGACAGATTTTTTTAATTATTAATTTTATCTTTGCTTTATTGCTAACGGAGTGGGTCTGCTGCTTGCCCAGGTCAAGGATGGTGTCGGACGCGAGTAAGAAGAAGGCAGCACAGAAGAAGGCCGCCGCCGCTGCTAAGAGAGGAGGGAAGGCCGCTGCTGCGGCCGCTTCATCAAAAGCGGCGGCATCGGAGGCTCAGAAGGCTGCCGATAAGCTTGCCAATGGAGTTGGTGAAATCCAGATATCCGATCGTACGTGTACAGGCGTCCTCTGTTCACATCCTCTTTCGAGGGATATTCGGGTGAGTTTATTTGTTATTCTCGAGAATGCTTTCTTTAGTTATATGGGGCAGGACGTTTGATCTTGCATGATTGGTTAGCAGGCATGTCACCCTAGTTGAACCTTTATGTATGTTGAGTAAAGGAAAATTACTACGATTGTTAAGGTTTGCTAGTAACGCAAGATAGGTTCTTATGAATGAAATCCTGTATAGGAAGATAAACTTACTCAGTTAATCTAATAATTGAAGATATAGGGCCATTTTCCAGTATTAATATTATGATTCATCTCTGCCCAAAAAAGGAAATATTATTATGATTTGTCCGACACATTTGATTTCAGTGTCCTTCTGGTAGTCATAGTAATAACTGGGAAAGGAAGCATCCATTTGGGATCCACAGTTTCTTCATCTTGATAGTACAGGTTTTCTGAATTGTTCTTCATATTCCCAATCTAGCAATTCTTATTTTTAGCTTATGTTTTCTAGCTCGGGTTCACCTAGCTGAGCCGCTGGGTCTGTAGCCTGGTCATTCTACCATGTTGCAATCTAAGAGGCACTGAGACGGGTACGGCATGTGTTTATATAAATATACATGTCTATATACATTATATGGCCTAATTAACACATGAAAATTTAAACAACATAAAGGAAAAATCAAGTCTTATACAGACATTTCTCATGTAAAATACGATGTTGTTAACAGATTATAATAAAAGCGTAAAACAAATCAAAACTAATGTTTTCAATTGAAAGTCAATCTTCATTTTTATTCACAATTATTTTGCTCTCTTTTTTTGGCAATGGAGGTAGGTAATAGTTGTGCGTTTAAGGAAATGCTCTGTACTCTGCTGCATTTATTTTAGCTAATTGTTGTTAATTGTTAATGCTGTAATGATCTGCCTCATTTTGATGCACTTATTTGTTTCATGCTGACAGATAGAATCTCTATCAGTTACTTTTCATGGACATGATCTCATAGTTGATTCTGAATTGGAGCTAAATTATGGAAGGTTTGTTGTTGTCACTGACCTATCTTGAAGTAGAATGTTATCATCTATACTTATGACTGTTATTGATGATCATAATTTTTTATAACTTTCCAGACGCTATGGTCTACTTGGATTAAATGGTTGTGGAAAATCTACTCTCCTCACGGCATTAGGTTGTCGAGAGCTTCCAATTCCTGATCACATGGATATTTATCACCTTAGTCGAGAAATTGAAGCTTCTGACATGTCTGCATTGGAGGCTGTCATAAGCTGTGATGAAGAGAGGTTGAAATTGGAGAAAGAAGCTGAAATTTTGGCAGCACAGGTGTGTGGATGTGTTTAAGTAATGAAACATCTAAATTTCCCACCTCTTTGCATGCTTTTCTCGTTTTTCTTTTCCTTCTTCCGAATTTTTTGCCGGCGGGCGCTGTTTGGATGGCATGCCAACTTATTAATGAATGTTTCTTTCTTTTTTTTTTAATATACTCTAGGATGATGGAGGTGGCGAAAGTCTTGAACGTGTTTATGAACGATTGGAAGCTCTGGATGCGTCTACTGCAGAAAAGCGTGCTGCTGAAATTTTACATGGCCTGGGTTTTAACAAGCAGATGCAAGCTAAGAAGACACGTGATTTTTCTGGTGGTTGGAGAATGAGGATAGCTTTAGCACGTGCTCTATTTATGAACCCAACCATTCTTTTACTTGATGAACCAACTAATCATCTAGGTATTTGGCCTGCACCCTTGTTTATTTTTGACTAATTGGGTGCCGTTACATGGGATTTGTAATGCACTGATTGAGCATGTGATGCATATCTATGTTGACATTGTTGATTTTAAATTAAACATTCTTTTGATGCCACCTTAGTAGAGTCCATTATGTCTCTATCAATTGAAAGGCATTATCGTTATGGGTTGGAAGGGTATAGTATATCTGTATATGCTTGTTGTAACTATATCTGATATTTGAATGCTGTCTGGCCATTTGTTTGTATTGTGGATTTCTTTATGGACTTCACACTATCTTCTGGGTTTTATCATCTGATTGCTAGTTTCGTACCTCCAGTCCATTACGAGTTGTTCTTTGAACCTTTGTCTCTCTGTATGTTGGTTTCATTTCTTTCAATGCAACTGAAATGCAATGGTTAGTTATACTGAAACTTAGACAATTAGGCCTGCTACTTGATGTGCTTTGAAACCGAATCTTTATATTTGGTCAGCATGTTTTTAGTTGTGGTATCAATATTCCTTTTTTTTCTGCCGTGGTTTTAGGAATGACAGTGGTTATGATTTGTTTGCAGATCTTGAAGCATGTGTATGGCTGGAGGAAAATTTGAAAAAGTTTGACCGCATTCTGGTTGTTGTTTCTCATTCTCAAGATTTTCTCAATGGTGTTTGCACAAACATCATCCACATGCAAAACAGAAAGCTAAAGCTTTACACTGGTAACTATGATCAATATGTTCAGACGCGTGCTGAATTGGAAGAAAACCAGATGAAGCAGTACAGGTGGGAACAGGAGCAGATTTCTTCAATGAAGGAATATATTGCTCGATTTGGCCATGGATCTGCTAAGCTAGCTCGCCAAGCACAGAGTAAAGAGAAAACACTGGCAAAAATGGAACGAGGTGGACTTACTGAGAAGGTTGTCAGAGACAAAGTCTTGGTATTCCGCTTTGTTGATGTGGGAAAGCTTCCCCCACCCGTGCTTCAGTTTGTTGAGGTTACTTTTGGTTACACCCCAGATAATCTCATCTACAAAAACCTTGACTTTGGGGTGGACTTAGATTCTAGGATTGCACTTGTTGGACCCAATGGAGCTGGGAAGAGTACACTGCTTAAGCTAATGACTGGGGATCTGGTTCCTACTGATGGCATGGTCCGCCGACATAACCATCTTCGTATAGCACAATTTCATCAGCACTTGGCTGAAAAGCTGGACATGGAAATGCCTGCCCTTCAGTTTATGATAAAAGAGTACCCTGGAAACGAGGAAGAGAAAATGAGGGCGGCTATTGGGAAGTTTGGACTATCAGGGAAAGCCCAGGTGATGCCTATGAAGAATTTATCTGATGGGCAGAGGAGCCGGGTAATTTTTGCTTGGTTAGCTTGGAGGCAGCCTCACATGCTACTTCTGGATGAACCAACAAACCATTTGGATATTGAGACAATTGACTCTTTGGCTGAGGCATTGAATGAATGGGATGGTGGGATGGTGCTTGTTAGTCATGATTTTAGGCTCATAAATCAGGTGGCCCATGAGATATGGGTATGTGCAGATCAAGCTGTGACCAGATGGGAGGGTGACATTATGGAATTCAAGGAGCATCTAAGGGAAAAGGCTGGTTTATCTGATTGAAGCAGATAGTGGGTCTACAGATCGGTAGCAGATATCTTCACCAAAAAAAAACGATGTATTACAAGGTTTCAGTACTGAGTGAGTACTTAAACCACTAATAGTGGGTGTTGCCGCTTGAGTTGGATTTTTGTCGGGTGATGAAAGTCGAGTTAAATGGCTTAATTGGTTCATACCTGGTCGTTCTTAAAACCAGGATGGATGCCTTCACCCGCGAATCAGATTGGTGCTATTTTCATTTCTCTGTTCTGGTTGTTAATTAATAAATAGCTTTGGTTATTGACCAAATTTATGGATCACGGGTTGTCATTCATTATGGTAGTTATTATGCCTATCTGAATCTTGTATGCGGCTCATAGTATAAATTAAATGTTTTACCGAGAGTGTAGTGGTACTACTCTTTCTCCTTGAGGAGAGAGCCATGAGCACCTCGGTTCTTGACGATGTGCCCTGTGAACAGAGCAATTATCAAGTGTACTTGCTTATATAGCAGCTCAGGTAGCTGAGTTTGTGTCAATCTAAAATAACCTGTACCTTTGAGGGCTTTCTGTGGCAATAGCAATCAGCTCTAAAATGTACGCATGACTTGATTTGCCAAAGTTGAGTCTTGGAAGGCTGGTTTTATATTATCATTTGTATTTTGAGTGGATTTAGCTCTCGCAGTGTCCTCGGAATACATCTTTTTTTATCAAAACTTGGTTTAATAAAACAACTGAGTTTAGAGCGCACGCTTTAGAATGATTGATACGTATAAGCACAGGTTCTAAAAAATTAACAAACAACGTCATCAGTTAGGGGAAACGCATATTATACAGTTTGTTACTTCATTTACTCTCGTATTCTAAGGGTACCTAAGGATCACTTTGATCTTTAAATTTAAAGACTTTAAATGGAAGATTTCAATTTACTTAGTTTCTTAAATTTATATATTTTTTTCTCAAACTATTTATATTAAGGAGTAATTTTAATGTAAATAATTAAAGAGGGCATTTAGAAAAATTAACACAGATTTCTTACAAATGGTTAAATTAATTTCCTTAATTTCTTGTTCCTAGTTAAAGGACGACAAAATTTAATGGTGTAACTATATAACAAAAGCACCAGTGGTCTAGTGGTAGAATAGTACCCTGCCACGGTACAGACCCGGGTTCGATTCCCGGCTGGTGCATTAGAATCTTTTTATTTAGGTTATTCGTTGTCCGGCAAAATACCTCCCGCTTATTAGTGCACGTCTAATTTATGCCGTGATACTTATACCAGTATGCAAATGTCTCGTTTTTAAACGACGCCAGAGATATCAATCTAATACACCCGGCGACGTCAAAGAATATGGAGCATTCTCAATTTTTCTGGTTATCCGTGATGGCTGATATTGACTCATTACAGTACTTTACTGCCATAAATGTTCATTTTGTTCAAAAAACAATGCAGAAAGTCATTTTTGGTCAGCAACTTCTCGACATATCATAAATACAAGTGCAAAAAGGGGAAAAAAGACGCGTTTATGACAAGTTGCACCTGGTTTGGCAAAAGACGAGGGGTTTTTTACCCCAATAAACGGTGAGGCTGCAGGAGGATCAAAGAACTGAAACGAAGGTTATTGTTACGAGCTAGGTTAACCAGAGATTTCACAACAGAAAGTAGATTAGATTAAAATTGGAACGACGACATAGCATGATCAGGAGTAGGTTTGAACCATGGGTTTACAAGCATTCCAGCTAACTGATGCATCACTTTCACAGTGTCCCTCCAATATCCTCTCGAGCTCTCTCCCACTGCAAGGAATGGTTAGTGCACCTTCTTGATCAAACCCATACTCTTCCGCTGCTTCCTCCAATAGCCTCAAAAAACATGGGTGCGTTAAACAGCTTAGTGGCACCACAAATCTCCTTGGTTCCTTTCCATCCTCCTCAGCAATCGCTGCAAAATGCCCTTCTTTCACATCTTCTGGCACATAGCTCGACTCATCACTACCTTCTTCTTCTTCTTCCCATGCGTCTCGATATGAGCTCGATTTCATACCAGGTAACAGCTTCTTTTGGATCTTCTCTACCACAACCTTCAGCTTCACGATCCCACATTTCTTTTTACTGCTGCTACTTCTGAGTTTGGCCATGGTGTACTGGTAGTAGTAATTCTGCTACTATATATATCAGCAGGTGTTAGTGATTTTGAGTTTGAACTGTCTAGGTTATGTATTTATAGCAAAGAGTGACAGAGATAAGTGTGAGAGAGGGAAAGAGAGAAGTACATGGTAGTGAGAGAGAAGGGAGACCAGTGCATGTTGGTGAGTGTCATCGAGCTTTCAATTTACCATGAAAGGTCTCTTTTCTCTGCTATAGTCATGTCTACCTCACATTATTAACTCTATACCTCCGCGGTTACTTTTTCCCTTTCATTTGTCTTTTTTTTTTTAAACCAATAACCAATCGCCTTCATTCTAATTCTTCACCGTTTTCACCAAGTTCTGATCTTTTTTTATCTAATGCTTCCATTTATGGTCTTCCTGCAGTGCACATGTATCATGATAATTCATACATGTACTATGACGACTATCCAATTCACCCGCTTTCAATTTCTGTATCGTACTCATGGTCTGTTCTGTCCCTATTTCTCTGATAATTGCGCAGTGTCCATGATATTTTGGACTTACGAAGCAATGCTATTAAATATTCGCTCTCAGGAAAGCGTGAAGTAGGGTTCATAAAGATAAAATTTGAGTTTCAAACATCAAGCGGCGTTCACCAACCTCAAGTTTAATTGTTGCTGCTCCACTCTTCAATTATTCTACATCTTGAGCCATTATTTGCCAAAAGTTTTGAACACCCTATTTTTTTAACCTTAAACAGCACGCTGCTAGCCATTATTGGCCTGCAACCATGATAAAATTCATGAAATAGTTCAAAGTGCTGCAAAGTTTTTCCTTGCACATAATTATACTGAAAATCTCGTCGTCCAAATACACACGACCTGATGGCCATGTATTTTGATGATCTGAATCTGATATAATTAATCATTTGGACTTAATAATAAAAAGCAAAACAAGTTCTATACTCCATACTGTAATACGACTTAAGAGGTTAATCAAGGGCTCTCATAAAACACGTGCCTTGCTAGCTAATAGAAAAAGTTTGCACTCGGGGCCACCTATAAAAGACATGAAACACCTAAAAATCTGGTTCATTCGCATAAAACCAAGAGAAAGAAAAGAAAAACATTAGTGAAGGCTACAAAGAAGTGACACATTCACATCATTTATATATATATATATATATTGTTATATGTCATATCGATGCTTCTTTGGGAAGAAGAAAGCCCTATTGGCGAGTCTGTCTTGGTGGCTGAACTGAAGATCAAGTTTTTAGATATTTACACGGATGCAAAAGAGAAGAAAGAGCCTTTGGAAATGCGCGCACATTGATTCTCCAGGCTTATAAGAGAAAACATGAACAATAATAAAAAAAGTGCAATGGGGAGGCCCGGAAGAATTGGACTGTTCGATGTTTAATGTTTATTCATGTTTTTTCTGGGTATAATTAATAGATGCAAGTTGTCAATCAGTTTGCTTTCGTGTTCTTGTCATGCAGTTAGGTCCCCAATTTATTGAAGAGATGCTGACTCCGAGCTGAATTTTCCTACAGATCCAGATCAAATTGCGGAATCCATGCCATCAAGGACGTGTTTGAGGAATATTATCCATTGTCTTATTCTCTCCATATCAATCATGATCTTATTTCCCTAATGAAACTGCAATTATTCAAATCCCTGGGCCAAGATATTTATAAACATGATATGACACGGCTACGTTATTTCTTGTCGTGACTCGCCTCGGCGCATGTACATAACTCAAGCTTCTTGTAAAGCTTACTGTTGAGCAAAGTGCCATTTACGAAGTCGTTAATACAAATTTTGATCTCTTAAGTTTACTCTTATTTTGGTTGTAGTTCTTTAAATTTTAAATAATAAATTTTGATCATTCAATAGACAAAATGATCTAATTTTTTATTAAATTATATGATCAATGTTTTAAATAGAAAAAAATTTAAAAAATTAAAAGTAAAACTCTTACTGAAAGCCAAATCTACTTGAACAAGCTAAGTCTGATCCAATGATTAATTTGCATGATTTGTTGGACCTCCCTCATTGTTAAACCTAGAATATCCCCAACTCTCTTTAGACTTGAGTCTAATTACTATCGGGTCAAAAGCATTAAAATTAAAGTTCTCACAACAAAGTATATTTCTTGAAGTTTGGAAAGAACTTATTTTAAATCAATGTGAAGTGGTTTTTTGTTTTCGGCCGGGGGGTGATTATTTGGGACAATACAACACCGGTTTTTGAGGCAGCGAGAAATGAATGAAAAAGGGATAAAAGCTCAGGCAAGAAAGAGACTTGGAATGGGAGCCGATAAGAACCAGAGAAGGCAGGACAGGAATGGAACGGAGTGAGCTGACTCCGCTTTTACACCATGCGGGCCTTCAAAGATCATTTTCGTCATGCCCTCTCTTTACTTGGCATCTCATCACTCCAATCACAATCCTTACTCAACACTCGCACAAAAAAAAAAAACAGTGACTTGGTTAATCAATATCTTATCTCCACCCTTTGGAGTTTCCAACTCACCCATTGAGTCTTCCATACAGACGTGCTTGTTAAGAGTGAGTCTATTTTTTAGCGCTACAGCTGTCCCGATGACGTGGCTGTGTTTAAGAGTATATTGTCTCTATATAAGTCATTCCTTGTACTTAGTTTGACTCAGATGAGAATTACAGAATAATAATTCAGTTTACTTTCCCCTTCTAGATAATGCTGATAGGATTTGAGTTATGCTATGACTCCCAGATCTGCGTGTTCTTTGTTTGTTTTCCCTTTTTATACAAAAGAAGGCTTATTCCTTGAAACGAAAACCAACTAAGCTAAAGGGGAAAGGGGAATTCAATCCCATACAATTTGTCTTAGCAAGGGTCCGAAATTCAGAAGGACATCTATCCAACAAAGAGGTTGGTCAACCCCCTTCTTGGGCAATGTATCTTCAACTTGATTTTGCTCCCGTGAGACATGATGCAGTCACAGATCCCAAGCCAATCTCATGTTTTGGTACGAAGAAGCATTAAGCTACAATTGTTCCCTCTATCCAATTTGACATCAACATATCAACTAAATTCTTGGCATTGGTTTCAAGAACTACTTTCTTGAATCAGAAATCCCATGCCAATCATAACCCTTTGAATATAACCCACCCTTCTACTTCAAAAGCAACAGACCTGTCACTAACTTGAGTGAAACCCGCTATCCAGCATCCTTTGTTATCTCTTATAAGCCCACCAGATTGAGCTTCTTTGCTCCTCGCTTTTGTTTGTTCCCAAATGGAACTAAAAAAACCAGTTTTCGCTTTTAGAATCCAAGTTCAAATTTGCCGAGTCAAACGATTGTAACAAACAATAAGAGGAATATCACAGGCAAATCAGTAACTTGATATTTCCACTTCATTATTCGAAGTTCATGAAACTATGGTTGTGACAGGCAAAGCTAGATGAAGAGGAATTATACAATGTAACAAAGCACTATAATTCATCTTGTATTTGTTGTATCCCGATTAAAACATGGAAAACTTTTAAGGAGGGATGCTTTTCTCCCTACGCAAAAACGCAATAAAACAAACACGATAATACGATAACCAAGTGCCATGAGAAACAAAACCAGTAAATTCTCCCACTTGGAATTATTGTCGCCGGAAATGTTATACGCACTTTGGAGAGCTTGAAACCCAGATATGCTCCTTACCTGCCCAACTGCAAAAAACGTCCCTAGGTACTCGTTCTCCAATAGACCCTACAACATTAAGACAAGTATTAGCTTCCATAAGAAGTAAGAACCATCTCCACTGGGGAAAAATTCACTCCGCTTAGAAGTGACTTTTCCAAAATCCATGATCACAGGATACTAAGCTACTTGCCTGAATAGAGTACGTGTGAAAGGATATATAGGATATTGGATACATCCACACAGGTCCAGGCAAAGCATTTCGAATTCTAAAATAGCCAGCAGAAAGCATCATGACCACCTGAAACAATATACATTTGTACTAGTATCAGAAGGCAGGTAAAAAAACTGGGAACAAAATGAAATATCGGTTACCAATTCAATGGGCTAAAATTTTGTTGTTACTTAACGGCTAAAAAATGTTCTATGGGAGATGGAGCTTACATGTATGCACAGCAGGGTCAAAACACTCCAGAAGGCATCTTGCCATAGAGAAGCAATGACTAACAAAAGTCCATCATTCACTAACAGACACATGAAAAAGTTCAGCACAAAGTACATCAACAAGCTAAACTCATCTCGCAGCCCTACTAGGAAATAGAATACGAGGCTCGATGAAATGGAGATGAGAAACAGGAAAGGGATGCTTGAGAGGAGTTGCCCAAGTAAAAATGCTAATGCACCAGAGTGCTCGTTTGATTCTTCACATGCAAATATCTGCAGAACAACATATACTGCAGAGTTAGTAAAACTACCAAATAATTTCGGGATCCAGTGTGTGATTAATATCTGTATCTATATTCATATTAAGAAAGAAACCACAATGCAGAGTATTTTTAAGGGAACAAATAATCACCAGATGGCAAAACTCATAAAAGCAAAACTCAAATTGCTGCAAAATTTGACAGGAATGGTAGCAATAGAATTACCTTGATTTCTTTCAAAAGTGAAGGCACGCCAGCAATGCTTAGAAGGGAGCAGAATGATACAAATACAAAAATTGCTGCAACTCTAGTCTGCAACGTACAATACATAAAATATAATTTGTACATTTTATGAGCGTATCAAGTAGTACCTCCATTCCTAATTATAAGATTTACTTAACTAAAGACCTGTTTGGACTGTTTGGATAGGCTTTTAGAAAAAGACTTAAGAAAAAAAGGGCTTTTAAAGTGCTTTTGTATAAGCTCTTCTAGAAAAGAGCCTATGAAGAAAAAGTAGTTATGAATAAATAAGTGTTTGGATAGTTATTAACAAAATGACTTTTATGAGTGGTAAATTACCATAAAGATTATGAGATAAAAAAAAAACACTCATACTGTTTGCAACAGCTCATCTCTCCTTTTCTCACTTCCTTCTCCATAAATTCCAATGTAGCTCTCTCTCTCTCTCTCAGATTTCTTCCATCTTTGCAATGTCAGACTGCTTCCATATCTCTCTCTCATCTGATGAACCGAGGAGGACAGCGATGACAGCAATGACTTACATACCAGAGAGAGACGGCACCGGCCTAAAGAGGAAGAAGCAGCAATGACCTCCTCTCACTATGAAGGCGATGACCTCCTCTCATCGTGGAGGTGACGACAGTGGAAACAAGTGGAGGAGACACAGAGGCAACAAAGAAGATAAGAAAAGAGAGAAGAGAGGAGAGAGGAGGGAAGAGGAGAGAAAGTCAGAAAAAGTAAGGGCAAAATGATACTTGGACAGTCTATAAACTCTTTTCCTGTTCCAAAAGCTATTCATAGGAGCTTATTCAAAACTATGGTTTTAAATTATAGTTTGATCCATAAGCCCTTTTGAACAAATAAAGCTATTTGTTTTGAAATTTTCCCAAACCAAAGTTTGGGCTAGAAGTCCTTTTAAAACCTTGGTTTGGAGCGAATCCAAACACACACTAATTTGGGTAGATTAAGTTAGGTAAGTTAGTTAATTGTAATGGCTGTGCTGATTCACTAAAATACCCCCTTTAATATTATACATTTGAACTACCTTTGAGAGATTACCTCTTAATATGTGCAATCATATAGAGATAGATTGGGAAGAGAATTATAATTTTGAGAGACAAAGTAGATTGGAGACTTATATTTAGGAATAAATCCAACCCCCCAATGTAGCTCTTATAATTAGGAATGGAGGGAGTATTAAAGACATAATTAAATGCCAACATAAACTACAAGAAATACCAATTAAGAATGAAAGTGATTGTAATGCAGAGACTTACCACAACTGAGGACAGAGAATGGCCCAAACCAGAAAACACAGTCCCAATACAGAGTGTAAGAAGCATATAAAGAATAAGTCGAAGCCAATAATATTTCCACTCCCTTGACATAACTAATAATGATCTCCATGTCAAGACTGCAATTCGAGTAGCAATACTAGCTTTGCCTTTGCTTTTGAGAGCTGGGCCTTCCTGAGAAACCAATAATGTTTAACAACTAAGTTCACAATCAGCAGTGCACGATAAATGAATAAATGTACACATCAATGCCAGTAAAAAATGCTAACTGACAGGCAAAGCTCGCAGCTGATAGGCTTGAAAACTTAATTATAACATTAACAGCACCACTACCTTCTCAATAAGTTTCAAAGTCATAGTTTCAACAGCAGCTGCATCTGCAGATGATTTATACGTTGCTTCTAGTGTACGTATAGCAACAGCAGTGTCCATGTTTACAGAAGAAAACTCCCCATTGTCATCCTGTTATCAAGACCCCATTAATTAACAAACAAATCAACCACCTCCACCTTCCTCTTAGCCAACAGTCATTATAGTTGCAACAATGTTGTGATGGATCAGAAGTCTTTTCGCTAAAAATCACAATCTCATAAGAATAGGTCAATACATCTATAAAAATTTCTTTTTAAAGGATAAACACATAATTATCTGCTTGTAACATCAATAAGACATAAATTAAAGAAAAAAGCATAATGGAAAATCACATTGACCCAAAAACAATTCTGGAAGAATTACCTGCCAGTTTTTGCACATTGCAATTATCCTGTCAAAATCTGTATTAATTGCACGGAGAAAGTGATCAGTAGGACTTTGCATGATAGGGCAAGGAAATCCAGCATTTGAGAAGTGCTTCATCAGCATAAAATTGCAGAAGTCAGTGATACAATAAGTAAACTATTTATTGGAAGATCAGGTAAAAGAACAAAGAAAAAGTTTTTTTGAATCTTGTACACATGAAGGTAGAAAGGATTATTCATAATCATATTTAATGTGCAAGAGCATAAGGTGCTGTTTGATAAGACGGATTTGAAGGAGAGGGAGAATCTTCTGAATTGAATTTTAAAAAAAAATTAGAAAATCGGTGTTAAAAGTTTATAATTATTTTTTCTTACTTTTTATCTTATATATTCTCTTTATTAAAATTTTATAACCCCACTCTTCAATTTTTTAAATCCAACTCAGAAAATTCCCCCTTCCTCACCTCCAAATCCCTCATACCAAACAGCTCATATAGATAAAAGACAAATTACCTGCAAACAACCTAATGTTTCTCCAAAGAACAGTGTGTTTCCATTTGAAAGCAGACAGATTCGATCAAAAAGGCCAAAGACTTCTGTGCTACTCTGATAGATGGTGAAAATAAGAGTATAACCAGTGCTTGCAAGTTTCTTCAATGTAACCATCATCAAAAGTGCTGAGACACTGCAGAAAATTAAATAAATTATTAGAAAGATGTTAGGAAGTGATGGGCCTGGTTCATTTATGGGCCAAGTTTATTCTAGGAGGAGGAGGAATAAAGGTCTAGCACTTATTACTGATTATGGCTAGTCAAATAAAAAGCTGTGTTGGCATCTGATACGGCTGAATAGTAAATTTTTTAGGGTTTGCAGCATGAGAGTGAGGAAGATACTGTCGTTTTGGGCATGGAGAGGACCTGACTTATTGAAAATCAGGGGAGATATCTTCTTTCTGTCACAATTTTGTTTTTGTTGTTTAATTACTGTTTCAGACACGGGTTAGCTGTTTATTGGTGCAGTTTTGTCTTTGTTTTCCCTTTCATTCAGTGCTCTGTCACACTAATACATATGTTTGGCATTAAAATAATCATTTCCAGGTCCCATCAGAATGGCATAAACCATCAGGTACATGTTGGGATACAAACGATGGTTTGGCAAAATATGCACCTCACAAATATTGAATACAATCAAGAAATTGATAATATTGGCTCTCTTAAGAAAGTAGCAACAATGTAAGGATGTACTGTAAAAAAAGTTGGAAAAAAACTAAAGTATAAACGGAAAGAAATTTCATATTTTGTAGCCTAGACCCTTATTAAACAATACTGATTTTAATGACCACTTGTCCACATGAAAAACTACTATGAAGGGAGCAATAGCTTGTCAACTAAACTACTTTCCAGGAAGTTTATGGAATATCCATGCAGACTGTTATTTCCTACACCTTGTTGAGGGCAGCATGTAGCAAGGCTACTTATAAATTGTGAGACAAAAATATCGAGTTATTGACAGATACCAGGAAGACTTAGACCAGAGTGAATTTTTAGATAAAAACAGAGATAAGGAATAAACACCTGTCTAGATGATAAAGGGGCTCATCTATAAATAAGATATGTGGCTTCATCACCAGCTCCCTGGCAATGCTAACACGCCTTCTCTCCCCACTGGCAAGGCCCTTCATGTAGCAATGTCCACCGATAAGTTTATTAGCATAATCCCTCAAAGACATTGCATGAATAGCGTCCTCAACCACATTCTTTTTCTGACAAAAGAAACCAGGAAGTTGAAGCAGGGCTGAATAGTATAGAAATTCTCGCACGGTGAGGGCCCCAATTAGAGTGGTTTCTCTCTCTACATAACCCTGTAATTCAAGAGGCAAACTTCAGATGAAAAATCCCCCTAGCAATGCAACCATAAAATACCAGCTATTTAGAAGTTAGTAGAGAACAAGCTCCAGAGTACATCATGTAATCACCCAAGCATCCCACAACAAAAATAGACAAAATTTAGTACCTCAGGTGAGATTCTTATAAACTTCCGTAGTTGAAATAGTCTATAGAATACTAACTTGCTCAATCATGTTGGAAGTGTGTTTTGAAATCAACAAGAATTATGCTGCCATGAACTACGGGCTTACATGAACAAATGTACCAAAATGTTAACACGGTCCCAATTCACTTGCCAAGAGAAAACAAATAAAAGCACCGTACTCGCTATGAAACTTTTTCGAATATGACTAACCAGAAGGTCACTAAGCCTACCACAATTAGGAGGCAAATACAATGGTTCAGAAGGCTATTTTGATCAAAGAGAGGTCAAAACCCATCATATTAATTTTTTCCATGTATGATTAAATAGTGAACTCACGTATGATCCATAAAGCATGTCTGATTTTACGCCATTCACAAACACTTCCCCATAAATCCTAGCCGATGGATGCAATCTTCCTGACAAAGAAAAAATTCACTTAGATTTTGGTTATTCAAATATACACGGGAAAAAATTATTTGTTGCAATTAGTCAATGACAGAGGAAGCATGCTCCAAAACCTGCAATAGCCCGTAATAGTGTAGATTTCCCTGATTTAGCTGGACCCATGATTACCGTCATTGTCCCAGGTAGGGCATAGCCAGTTGAACTCTTAACAGCCTTATCAGAGTATTTCCTTTTTCCCTTTATAGTAACAGTCAAGTCCTTCCACACAATGGAAGCTCCTGCAACTTTTCGTGGAACTGCTGGACCTTCAGGTAGATGTGGGGATGGAAAGGACTCACTGTTGAGCTTTGAAAGAGATGGGGAAACTGGTGTAGTAGCAACATGAATAGAATCACCTCCTTCGATCCTAACATCAGTATCAGTATCGTCCCACTCAGGGGAATCCTCAAACGAGATTGGTTGTCTGAGTGAACCGGGTTTACGCAGGTAGAAGAAGTTACTTGATGGAACCCTACTTGCTGGGCTACTCACTGATGAGGATGAAGATCTATAATGATCCGATTGAGATTGTATTTCTTCCATTATGTTCAATGCTCATACATCAAATGTTACACATGACTTTGCATGTGGCAGGATACTTTCTATCAGCTTGGTAAGATTACAGCTAATGCGTCAAACAGGAAGGATTTATTTGTCTCATAAAGTCATTCCGATAACCAGCTGATAATTCTTGTATCAACAGCCTGCAATGAAAAACACACAACAAAACTAAAATGGGGCAATGTTTGGCCAAATTAATGTACTCAAGTTCTCTCATTTGTGATGAATTGGATAAAAACAATGATTCAGACATTCCAACGTTGAGAAAAGAAACTGAAGTTACCAACAGATTGAGAAATAGCTCGTTCTAACAAGTACTGCAGGGAAGGGGGAAAATAAAGATTTTATGAACTCGTAACTGGATAGTAGTTGCACTACTCATGCAGAGACAAAAGTAATGAAACGATAATGAAAAAAATATACGGAACTGGATGTTCAGCCAGAGCCTAAATAGAATGAAAGAATAGGATCGCTGCAGAAGCTCAATAACAAGAAGGAGCAGGAAGGGATAGTGGGAGAACACATAAAATCCAGCACAGAATTCACGTATGCCCTTTTCCTCCATTAGTACAAAACCTGTAATCGATGGGCATTGAAAGGGCGACAAAGAAGCCTAAAAACCAAACCTTGTATTCTGAATGTCAGGTTAAGACACAGGTATACAGGGTCATGCTCTTAAACTAGTTCTAATAGACCTCTCGGATGAAATGAACTCTTATTTCACCATTATGAAAAACAGAAACGACTCATGAACACACTAACCAAGGAGAAGAAGAAACAAGAAACAGTACTAAGATTTCTCATTTAAGCTAAGCTGAGAAGCGAAACAAAACGCAGAAAGCTTCCACTTCAATAAAGCTTCAAACTTACAGAAACGAATGGGAAAAGGCAACAAGGGACAAACCTGGATCTAATCAAGAAGAGAGCAGAGTAGAGATAGGGAAGCTTCAGGTGAAGTGTCTGACTAAAGGGAGCGAGGGAAAGAGGGAGGAGGAACAACAACGGGTGATTCGACCCGCTTATTTCGGCTTTAATTTTATGACTCGCTTTCGCTTCGTAGTTGGCATCTGGCTCCATTACATTTATGATTTATTTGCATCTTGAATTTTCGCAAGCTTCTCTCTTTTTTTGATTTTTCGCTTTTGGAAAGACAAAAGTGTAATGACTAATAGGCTTGCAGTGCCACCGCATCAGCTGTAGCCCATTAGTGAACCCGAAATTGATAACATCCCATCTTCAGCTAATGACGATTCCCATCATTACCAGAAGGCTTCTTTCAAAAGAGTCAATCATGAGTCTTAGATCAATCCATTCATTATCCATTATTTCTTTAATTTACAAGTGTTGTTTGAGCATGGAAAGTGGGAACCATTTTTTAATTCTTGTTTTTCTTTTAATTTTGGCAACATATAAATTCATGAAATGGAAGGGAGTAGTACAGGATTCAAGTAGACACCAGGTTGGCCAAAATGATGTGAACTAAGCCCTCGAGTTTTGTGCTGTTCATTTCTTTTGCTGCTCATTCCAACGCCAATGATGGCCCCTGTGCCCAGCCAAACTGCTTCTTGCCTTCCACCCTTTGTTATATTTAAAACAAATATTAATTTTTTAATGAAATTTTATATTAAAAATAGGGAGAATATTATTTATTATATTTGTTTGTTTTACGGGAAATAAGATATCAGAATAGTTATCAAATGAATACTAATTTATCTGGTGAATTTTAGTAAATGATTTTTTTGTTTTATTAAAATGCAAGCATCTCACTTTTTGTTTTTGGACCACGGATCTCAAATTTGAATATGCACAAATAATCTAAAGCTGCCCCTGCGCAGGAACAGAACAAAAATCCTTATCTATCCAGGGTAATCATAATTCTGAGAGACAAGGCTTGTTTCACAAGTAAAGGGGATATCCATCTTCCGGAGGTTCTCGATTATTAATTATTATCACTTGTTATAATATATCTTCATCTTGACCTGCTCCTACAAGGTTGCCTCCAATTATTTTCCAGAAGTATCTATCAATCCATACTGACTGATGATAACCTACCTGCCTCCGGGAAAAAATTATTTTCAAGACAATTTATTATTTATATATTGGTTTTGTGGATTTTATGAGGCCCATTTTTTAGACTTTTTGGGTTGTCTTTTTAAGGTTGAATGGATTGTTATACCCACAAAAAGAAAAGTTGAATGGATTGGAACCATGGGCGATTTGTGTGAAGAGTGTAGTGTGATACTTTAACTAAAATGAATAATGTTTACCAAAAAACAAACTAAAATGAATAATGAGATTCAACCTATCTACCAATCGTTTGTAGGTTTAGCTAGCGAAATGATGAAAGTGAGACATGCAACTATTTAAAATGTATTTGATCTTTAAGGAGTAACACTTTGTTGTGGTTCTAGTCGCGGCGCTTGGGGAGACATACTAGCTTCTGGGTATCTAGGTTTACGCCTGAGGGTAATAGACGGCTCTCCCTGCCTGACATTGGTATCGTTTAAGAGGAAGGAGGAATTCGCTATACCCTTAGATCGTATGTGAGCTCAACCCCTTTCCAAAAGTTGTTGTACAAAAAAAAATATTCAACCTATCTAAATTTTTATAGCATGACGATAATACACGTTTTGTCCTACCTAATATTGGTAGAAGAGAAACTTCGCCCTATCTTTAAATAGTAGGTGAGTGTAACCCTTTTCTAAAAATTTTTGTATTAAAAAAGCCTATCTAAATTTTTATTACTAAAAAAATATTTTCTTCAATCTTATATACAAATAACAATTAACCAAATCAGGTGAATCAAAATGATAGTTAAAATTAATAAATATTTAAAGGATGTAATTTTTTCAAATATATTTTATTTATTTATTTTATATTTGATCAAAGGTATAACCCTTCCTACATAAAGAGATGAGTGGGAGTGGAAAAATATATGAAAAAATACAACAACTTTTTAGATAAATACAAATTATTTGTTTTTTTATACAAAAATTTTAAAAAAGAGGTTAGGTTCATCCACAATCCACTGACACGATGAAGTCTCCCTTACTCTTAGGTGATATAAATTATTGTTTATATATAAGATCAAATGTATCAAAATTTTTGGGAATTCTATAATTTTGTTTTTGTTACAGGAATTCTATAATTAGTTGGGCTGCTTGTAGGATTTCTATGTAGTTAATCCGATAGTATCATCTGAGGATCCTATCCATAATGCTCTTTCTTTAACAAAAAAATTCGCACAACTTTTACCAAAAAATAAATATTGGTATAATTAGTAGTTAATTAGATTTTTTAAACATGATATTCTAAATTTAAACTAATTGTACGCATGAAAAAAAGATTTTTTTACACTTTAAGAGAATTGGTCCCTACACTATCAATTAAAGAATACGTTACCACCAAAAAAATTTTATGCTCTTTCTTTCTTTTCTTTTCTTTTTTTAAATAACAACAAAAATCAAATTGCAAACTTCCCCATTTCGTTTCTTCCGTATTACCTTTGCTCCCCTCGCTTCTCCCTGTCAATTACGCTGGGGCAATTTCTGACGAGGCTTTACAATCTGCTCCATGTGTCCTTTTCTTTCACAAGTATGTGTTTGACCCCAATGGATGCTGACGAATACATTGATTTTGTATGCAATGCATGTTGCAAAAATTTCATACTACCTACCGTTTTAATATAAAATTAAATAAACTAGTTAATTATAATTAATATAAAATTAATTGATTAATTTATTTAGATTAAAATATTATAATATAAATTTATCTTGAGAGTTAGATTTGATCATAATTACATAATTTTTTTAATTTTTTAATTTATCTAAAAAATTTGTACCAAATATCATAAGTCAGCTCATGCAGATATTGATCCAGTCATCCCTATCAAAATATGTTGACTTGCAACTTCTGAACAAGATTTGTTTTGTATAAGGTTTTGAAGTTGCCGTACTATGTATGTATGCATGTATGTATGTATTTTGGCGCATATATGCTATCACAGGTAAAAGCATCTGTACACTTATCCCCCCGCGGGAATACTCCTTCCTCTGTTTTTATTATGCATTATTCAATTACTTGCACCATTTCATTTATAATTCGCTCTGAAACAACATATTTAAGATTTATAGCTCCACTCTGTTTGCCTGAGAGGCTTAATTGTCAACACATGATGTTCCTTCAACACATTTTATATATCAGAAACATGAATTAGAAAGCCCTGTCTGAGACATGAATGTAACAAGAAGTCTTGAACACTAGTAACAGGAAAAAACCAAAGTCAACCATGAGCTATCCACCCATTTCAAAACCAAGTAAATTCAGACATTACACAAAACTTAAATACATATAAGCACTATATATTATTGATAATCTTCTTCTTCTTTTTTTTCTTCAGGTAATGATTACGATTAACTAGTTTCAGGGACTTGTCTGGGGATTACAAGCATATAACGCCATGCTTTCACCATCCTTCCGTCCTCTATCCATGCCCATGGCTTAATAAAAGAATTCAAATACATATCATCATCTTTCTGTTCGAATCTTTGGCTAATGTCTCGTGTATTAGCCACCCATCAGAATCAGAAATCCTTCAAAATTGTGATCGGTGATACATGATATATATATATATATCACAGATTAAAGAGAGAGAAAAGTCATCCCTGATACTTTTTGGAGTCTCGCAACCATATACAAAGAAGTAAAGTACTGTCAAGAGACGACGATGACGATGGCGACGACTCAAGGTTTCCTGGCATGCATTCCAGAGCAGCCTCCAGAGCTTAATGTGTTATAGTTGACGAATCTGCTAGGAGCAGAGTTATGCCTCAACCCTTTTGGTAAGCAATCCTTCACTTGTCTGCTCTGGAAAACTCTCTCTCTGTGATCCAACCTCGGCTTTAAGTAAGTCTGAGCTTCTTGTGATGAAACCAGCGGTCTTGTGACTGTGCTCGGAGCACTTGGGGGGATGATCCGTCCACCCATTGCTATGTGTAGAGAACTGAGAGAAAGGAGAAGATAAAGGGCCAAAAGGGAGGAGAAATAATATGCAGAAGACATTTAGATATTAGGTGATGTATGTGTTCTGCAAGATGGTGGTGTGTGGGAGATAATGAAAGAGAGGGTAGTTTTACATATATATATATAAGAGAGGGGGGGGGGGGGGGAGGTTCATGGGAGATTGTGAAGGGGGCTTCGCCATTAATAGTCTCGTGAATGGATGCTGAAGGCAGATATGCACAGCTAATTTGTAGTACGCCATTACTTGGGGGTTGTGGTGGTGCTGAGTTAGTGAGGTGGGTGTTCTACATTTTTTGTCTCTGATCTCGAAAGTGAGGAGGCTCGTGAGTTCTTGTTTTTGCACTCTTTCAAATCTATTCAATGCTTCCTCCCCACACACACACACAAAAAAAAAAAAAAAAAGAATATAGGGTCATGTGTGTCTTGTCTTCTTCGTACGTATAACACAACCCCCACGGGAAGCTGGTTTCTCCAAAAGAAGGGGTAAAAGTTAAAGGGTTTTTGGGTCCAATTTGCCCTTTAAAGTTATTACGTAGTAACAATATTATTTAGAAATGTTAAAAAATAAGTAAAATCTCCTAAAGGTATATGATAAACGCTAATAAGAGCCTCATTGTCTTGCAAGTGTAAGCAATTTGGGGAGCAAGTTCATTTAAAGAACATTGAAGGGTACATCAAATCTAGCTGAGTTTCTTACATCTATCTCCCCTGGTTGCAGCTCATCCGTCATTATAAATAATGAAGAATGAATCAAGAAAAATAAGAGATTTAATTATCAGGACTGATGCAATACAAGTTTGGCATTTTAGTTGGAACTGAAAGGGAAAACTCAGAGATTAAGTTTGGTGTGAAATTGAAAACGCATTGGGAGAAAGCTTCCGACGATGAAACTAGTGAGGATCATAATTAGGCAAAACTAAAAAGGGAATTGGAATTAAGATGGTTTGTTGAAGGAATAAAAGGAAAGGGAAGAGAGAACATTAATGAAAGGAGGGGAGATGCATTAAATAGGAACACCGAAGGAAGGAAGGAAGAAATTGGGTTTCCATGTGAGGGAGCGATCTTCAATTTTATTAAAGAAACAGACGGCGGCTATAGTAATGGCTTCCTTATTGTCGCCATTGATGACGACGACTCAGAAATTTACCAATAAACCTCCGAACCATTACAGGTGAACAACATTTCATTCAGATCCAAAATTTACTTTACTTTCCTCACGTGAAATTCCCTCCCACGTGTGCACCAATCTTTTTTTTTTTGGTAAAGAAGAGGGCTATCCCAAATTAATCTATCTAATTACACTATAAGGGGATGACTTCCTAAATACTCAGTAGAAACAAGAGTCCTCAACTGTAAAGGACAAGAATAAAATAGCGCCGTGGTCTTCAAACCTTCCTTAGCAAGGGCATCCGCAATTTTGTTCTGATCTCTAGAAATATTTTGAATTTTCACCTCCCAAGATAACTTCAGAAGATTCTGAATTTGATAGATCAATAAACTACATCTTCCTCTAGTCATATTTATCAACATATTGATCACATTCTTGGCATCCGATTCCAGAATAATTTTGCTAAATCCTTGCTCCCAAGCTATTTCAAGCCCTTTATAAATAGCCCACTCTTCTGCTTCACCCACAGTGCACATGCCCAACTGATTTGTAAATCCAATAATCCAATTCCCATAACAATCCCTCATAACCCCACCACATCCAGCTTTACTGTTTGCTGCAATACAAGCTCCATCCACATTAAGTTTAACCCACTCCATCGGCGGAGGTTGCCAACTAATTGAATTTGAAACCCCAAAATCATTAAGAACTTGATCCTGTTGCATTTGCACAAATCCTTTCCAAGTTTGCAATATCACCAAATCAGGTTTCAATGGTTTAACAAATTCCTGATCAAAAGTAGATTGATTTCGCCACTTCCAAAGCTTCCATATTGAAACTCCCCATAACAGACTCCAATTGGTATTGTCATCCACACCTATCTTCCTTCTAAGATTCAACGCAAACCAATCTCTTAAAGACATCCTAAAGAAGGAAGAATAAAATCTGGGGTGAACTAATCTTCGCCAAATTTGGGTAGCATAAGAACAATCTCGAAGAATATGTAAAACATCTTCAATATCTTCACTGCAATAATGACACACAACACTATTTGAAGACCATTTGTTTCTCCATTCATTAGTCGGAAGCCGGTTATTAAATACTAACCACATAAAAACTCTAATACGCTCAGCACCTTTCCACTTCCAGATATCTTTGTAGATAGGACTACAATTATTCTCATCTTGATTTTCAATGAGGTAATATGCACTTTTAATAGTAAAACAGCCATCAATGGTAGCATTCTAAAGCATAACATCATTCCCTGCTTCCTCCATAGAAGGTATCATACTTATTAACCGTTGAAAAGCATTACTTGGGATGAACCCATCTAGGCTTTGGTACTTCCAAGTTCCTCCCTCGACCCAATCAGTTACTTTACTATTTTCTTCTTCAATAGTAAGTGGCCTAAGACACATCCCCTTTAATGTTGAATTAGGAAACAACCACTTATCCGTAAAGAAATTAACCAGTTGCCCATTCCTGATCTGCCATCTAGTCCCTAATTCCAATATTTCCTTTTGTTGTGATATGAACTTCCACAGAGCAGAATCTCCCTTTCTAGCATCCAATAAATTGATCTCATTTCTCAAGATATATTTGTGTAACAGAACATCAACCCACAAACCTTTGTCACCATTCACAATTTTCCAAGCAATTTTTGCACCATATGCACGGTTAAACGACTCCAATTTCTTGAACCCAAGCCCACCATATAATTTAGGTTTAACAATCTGCTCCCATCCAATAGGGTAAAAACCATGTGAACCTTGACTATTTCCCCATATAAAATTTCTTTGCAATCTCTCAATTTCCTGGCAAATAGAAATCAGAACTTTAGCAACTTGCATAGGATAGACAGGTATGGAACTCAGAACAGATTTGGCTAAGGTGATCCTGCCAGCAACTGAAAGAGTGCTCTCTTTCCATGAAGAAAGCTTCGCTTTAACCCGATCAATAATGAACTGGAAAGAATCCTTAGGTTTTCTCCCTCTGATGATTGGAAACCCTAGGTATTTCCCTATATCCACTGAAACAGACATTCCTGTAATCCCATTTATTCTTCTCTTACTGTTAACCTGAACCTTAGGAGAAAAGAATATTGAAGATTTGCTCTTATTAATCTTCTCCCCAGAGGCTATACAAAATTTATCTAAGCAATTCATCATACAAGTGGCTTGATTCTCAATTGCCACTCCAAACAAAAGCAGATCATCTGCAAACATAAGATGAGATATGTATGGACCCCCTTTAGTAATATAAATAGGTTTCCAATTCCCTGCATTCACTGAATTAGTAATTATATGGGCTAATCTTTCCATGCAAAGCACAAACAAGAGGGGTGAGATAGGATCTCCTTGACGGAGCCCTCTTTTTGGATAGAAAAATTCAGTTTGAGCTCCATTCCACAACAAATTATAAGCAACAGATGTAACACAATTCATAATAAGATTAATAAGTTTAGAATCAAGACCAACATCAATAAGTACCTGTTGAAGAAACTCCCATCTAATACTATCATATGCTTTCTCCAAATCAATCTTTAAAGCCATTAAACCAATTTTACCTTTAGCCTTCTTTATTGTATGCATTATCTCTTGGTGAATTATAATATTATCCTGTACGCATCTACCTTTTATGAAACTTGATTGAAAGGGAGAAATAATATCATCTATCACCTCCCTTAATTTACTAACAATCACTTTAGTAATACATTTATAATGAACCGTGCATAGAGCAATAGGTCTAAAATGGCCAAGCACTTAAGGATTATCCCTCTTCTGTATAAGCGAAATGAGAGTCCTGTTTGCCTTAGCCTCAAAAGTTCCACTCTCAAAAGCATCTTTCACAAATTTACAAACAGAATTACCTATTGTACTCCAATTAGCTTGATAAAATATAGGAGAAAACCTATCAATACCAGGAGCCTTATAAGGTCCTATAGAAAAGAGGGCTTCCTTAATATCCTTATCACTAGGCACTTGACTCATATTATGAAGACAATCTTTAACCTCAAAAGGAAAACAAGTTAAGGTTTGTATATTACAATTATTACTATCAGAAACATTATAAAGACTCTTAAAATAATCTATAGCCATCAATATCAAATGGGATTCATTCTCAACCCATATCCCTTTAGAATCCTTAAGAGATCTAACTCGATTTCTCCTTCTTCTCATTTTTGTTTTAAGATGATAATACCTTGTATTCCTATCACCTTTAGTAATCCATTCAGTTCTAGCCTTTTGAAACCACTTAATCTCTTCTAATTTTAGGATCTTTTCTAATTCAGCTTGCAAATCATTTTCAAGAGATTTTAGAAATTTTGAATAATTATAGTTAGGTGATCTTTGAATACCATTTAACCTAGCAAGTAGATTCTTTTTCTTGTTCTCCACAAATCTAAAAATATTTTTGTTCCAATTAGTAAGATCCTCACCTAATTTTTTCAGGGATTTATTAAAATCTTCGTTCTCAATCCAAACATCATTAATAAGCTATTTAAAATTTTCGTGAGTTAACCACATGGCCTCAAATCTAAAAGGTTTATGTTTTCCAACTAAAGAATTATTATGTAATTGTAAAACAATAGGACTATGATCAGAGAATTGAGTTCGTGACAGTACCTTTAGAGAGCTATCTGACAGTATATCCAGAAAAATAGAATTAGCTAAAGCTCGATCCAATCTTTCATAAAGGCAAGAACAACCAGTAATTTGGGGCCCCTTCCATGTGAATTTTGGTCCTTGGAAGCCCATATCAGATAGTCCACAATCCCTTACTTTATCTTGGAACCAACTTATTCTACTAAAATTGCAGGCAACTCCCCCTATTCTCTCATTTGATTGAAGAATATCATTAAAGTCACCATAAACAACCCAAGGCATAAAAATAGATTTAGATAAAACCTGTAATTCCTTCCATAGTTCCTGTCTGAGATTAGAATGCGGAATAGCATAAATAGCCGTTAGTAAGAAAGGAGGATGCCCAGCAACTTCACATTGGAAGTGAAAGAATTGCTTGTTTTGAATAAGTACCGACACTTTAATTCGATCACTTTTCCAAGCTGCTATCAAACCACCCGAACTACCAGAGCTAGGAATCATATTCAAAGAATCAAAACCCCAATTCTGCAGAAAACTAAACCGACCTTCTAAGGAGCATTTTGTTTCAGCCAAGACAATTAAACTTGGTTTTGGATTTAAACAAATAACCTTTAAATTTCTGAGAAGCCCATTCCCACAAGCTCCTCTAACATTCCAATATAAGAGATTATCCATAAATAAAATTATAATATCAAACAACCAAAACTCCACGCAGCTCATCAATCCTCTTGACAATTTTGGGTTTCATGAACCATATTGTCCTCTAAATTCTCACCTATCTCATTGACAATAGGTAGTGGGCTCATATCCATATAGCCCAAATCTTGATCACCAGGCTCAAATTCTGGATCCCCTAGGTCTAACTCTTCAAGCCCAATGTTCTCTTTATCTAATAGCATTATTGGGTTATGGGCCTGATCATGCTCCATCAACACTTGTTCATATGGTCCAATTCCAAGTCCATCATGTAAACATGCCATGTCACCATCATCATGAATGTCACCCACAAGCCCAAGTTCAAGTCCATCACGTGATCCAATTTCAAGTGCCTCGTCCTTTCCCACTCTTTTTCTTCCTCGTTACTTTCTTTCACTAATAATCCCATTCTATCTTCACTATTGACGTCTTTTCTTGTCACTTCTCTTGGTCGTTTCTCTTCCTTATTTCAACATCACTTTTACAAACTTCATTAAATGCTCCTAATTTCCCCTGCCGACCTACTCCCTCCATTTCACACTGCTCCAGATCTGAGTTTGGCGCTTTTTCTCTCTGTCTATTATCCGTTGTTCTTCTCCTACTGTTCCCCCAGTGAGCCGTTAATGTCAGCTCCCCCTGTACCTCCTCAATACGTATCATCTTATGTATTCTGGTGTCCTGTCTCTGTTATGTGACATCAGCAAGTATTTCAAACCGTGAACCTGTATTTTCCGGCTGAGAGCTCTCCGGTTTGTTGTCCCTATTTTTCTATTGTTGGCGAGATTTTTGGACCACTCTCCATTGCTCCATGCCTCCCAGCGATATATTAACCTTAGTTACATGACCAGCTTGATCCAACCTTGCTTCTTTACTAACAGGCTGATCATTCTGTGTGGGATTCTTTCTCGTAGGACAGCCTTCTCCTCGGTGGCCATAGAACCCACAGTTCGTGCATAAGAAATGTAGCCCTTCATATTCAAGATAGAATTCTTCTCCGTCTAAAGTAAATCCTGACATCATTTGTTTCTCCAAATCAACAAGAATACACAGTCTTGCATAGTGGCCTCTCAATTGACAAGAAGTGTTCATATCCACTTTAAGTGTTTCCCCTATTCTGTTACCGATCAAAGTTAAGGCCTCCTCATCATAATATTCTAGTGGCAACCTCGGCACTCTGACCCACACTGCCACCTTGTCTATCTTCGCAACTTCAGGTCGAAACTTGGGCTCCCACGGTCTCACTATTAGATAGTGATCGTATATCATCCAAGGGCCTCCTGTGAGTGCATTAAAATAATCATCCTTATTTGACAATTTTACTACATAGAACCCGTGTCCAATGTTAATGAGGTTGATGATACCTCTTTTAGTCCACAAAGCTTGCAATCTTGTTTATAATGCCTTATAACCAATATTCCTATCCAAAAGCTTGACGATGACGGCCTTCCTCCACGCTTTGAACAACCGTTTTTTCATCTTGCCAGAAAATGAGAAAGTAGGAAAGTTTCGAGCTGGATCCTCCGTTGTCTTAAACAATGGCTCCTCATTCTCCTGGTGCATACCTTCTGAAAAATCTTCAGACATTTCATCATCAAACAGTAAATTATTTCCCTCTTCACAGTTATTACCAAATTGTTCTTTGGTACTATTGACACCTTTCAGTTTATCCACAAAGGACGGTTGCCCAGCCTTATAGCCAATATGATCTGTCCCCAATTTTGGCCATTGTTCATGATAAGAACTATCCTCAGTAGACTTATTCTTAATCTTTTTTGTACTGCGCAACAATTGATCATCTTCCTCCAGAGAGACTGGATTTAGAGCTTGTTTACCAGAGAGAACCAAAGCCATTGTTTTTCCTCTTCTAGCTTTTGTTTCTCTATACCTGCAAGTAGCTTCTTCTTCGTGCGGTATCCTTAGTCCTGTGTTTGTGCACCAATTTAAATCTTCCCCTCCATTTCCCTTTTTTTCCCTTTCTGCCTTATAGGGCTCACGTGGCCCATCTAGCCCAAATACTAACAAGCCCAGCAAATCCAGTCTCATGTAAACTACCTATTGACAAGGGTTGAGTTTATAACTTAAATCTCCACTATTCACATGTAGTATATAATAATATTTTAAATATAATTATTTTAAATAAAAAAATACATATATTTAGAAAAATAGCAATATGGATGTGATAATTTTTTAATAAAAAATACTCCCTTTAGTCCTTATGATAAGAGCTACTCCTAGTTGGGGTTTGAATTTAGTCATAAATATATATATGACCTTAATTTATTTTATTTTTTAAATTTATAATTTTTTTTAAAATATCCTTATGGATTGTACTTATCAAAGGGTTTCTATCTAAATATAGTCATGGTAGAAGATGACATTTTAAGAAAAATAAATTATATTTATTATAAATAATTGATATAATTAATTTTTTTAATCTATTAAAATTAATTTTCTACTAAAAATTGTTAGTCTGTTACCTTTATTCATGCCAAAAGTAATATTCAAAATAACCAATATAAAAAATATTACAGGGAGTTACTCATTTTAGCATTGTTATTTCTTATTTCAGACAATTTTTGTTTTAATTTAATATAATCATCTAAGTTTGAAAATTAATTCATTTAATGTTTTCCTGTTACACAGAATTCACGTTCAAAATTATGCAGTTTTCTTAATCAATCCAATGAAATTTTTATAAATCCAACTTGATTGCGTGAACTCGAACTTTTGTATCTTTCGCACAATAAATTTTCTTAAGCGTTAAATTAATTATGAAAAGCAAATCAATACATATAATATATAATATATAATTGAATTGTCATGTTAATATCTTCCTTTGAGCCATATTAAGCTGATGTTCAAATCAGTTTGTTTATTACATTGTTATTGATTATTTTTATAAAATAAATAATAATATATTTTTATAATAATTTTTTATTTAAAAATTTAAAATTTAATTATTATTTTTTTAGAAAATTTTCAAAAATTTAACTTAGCTGACAGAATCGTGAAAAAATTAGAGATGGAGATTCTGAATTTAATATTGTTCCTTAACTAAATAATATACTCTCTTAATTCCCTGTTGCTATATGGCTTTTGTGGCAGTATCTGTTGCGTCATCATTCTCTGAATATACATTTGACTTGGTATATTCTATGTTTCGTGAAAAGAGACCATTTGCATACGCCTGCAGACACACTCCTCAATTATTGACTCCCCTTTATATTAAACTATTCGGATTCATCCGTCACACAATAATAATAATAATAACAATAATAATAATAATAATAATTATTATTATTATTATTATTATTAATATGGCTCTTCATGCATCGAGATCCAACTTGATTCCAGCAGCGGCAGCCAACTGCCCCCCTTAAAATATCTATATATATCCCAGTTGACATAAGTACAAAACACGCAAAGTATACTCTATTCCCCACATCATAGAACAAAAATACAAGCCTTCACTTAAATATTGAAAAATCCATTATACATAGATCTTTGGTATTTACACATGCTTCCTCATTATTTGGGGGTATTTCAAAGCTGTAGTTCAACCTTGAACTTACAGTACTTCTCATCATGTGGATGAAAGTGGACTGGCAGAGAAAAATACTGAAATATATATATGTAACAAGATAAAAGCGGAGTGCTGAGTCGTCGTCATCGATGATGACTCGTGCTCTTTTTAACTCAACGTCGCAGTTAAACTTGTTGAGTCGGACTTGTGTTAGGTGGAGTCGGGGCGGAGGCGACACGCTTGCCTCTCTCAGAACGGCTGTTCTCGGCGAACTTTAGACTTTGTTGGTGCAAACCCTTCTCTCTCTCCTCTTCGTTCCATTCAGATGCGTAATAGTACTCTTCTTGAGACTTGTCAACGTCTTTAGTTGGAGCAAGGAACATGCTGCCCCACTGAGGGAAGTGAACCAGAGTCACCGGAAGTGTGCAGGCCACTATCATAACACCCATCCACGACAGACCTGCCGAGGTGGAGAAACTTGAGGTTGAGAAGAATATCAACTGGGTTAGCCCCGACCCGAAGTTCCCACCTGCCCCGGTTAAACCCGAGATGATGCCCAGAGAGCGCCTTGAGATGAAGGGGATGATGCCGAAAGTTGCACCGCAGGCTGCTTGAGCTCCGATGGAGAATAAAATCATGGCAACGATAGCGATGGGAAGAGAATTGGCACGTCCAAGCCATATACAGAAAACGCCTCCTAAGGTTTGAAGTGTCCAGAGCGTCCAAAGCCTTCCTCTCATGCCAAATATACGAGCAGCATAATCGGAAGTGTAGCCGCCGAAAGGACGAGCGATGAAGTTAGCCATTCCGAATGAAGCAGCAATGATTCCTGCGGTGTGTAGCTTCAGATTGAACCTGCACTTTCATATGCGTTTGTTACATACATGGATGAGTAAAAATGAAATTATTTAGAGTATATGATAGAGCTGAGCTATCTGACCTATCATAGAAATATTCAGCAATCACATTATCAGTGGTCAATTCAACTCCCATAGAGTACCCGTACAATAGAGCAAAAATCCATGTCCTGTAATTCGTTATCCCATACCACAACACCTGAAAACACGCACAATCGAAACCCAATTCAACATTTTCCTCAAACTACATTATATTTTAAGGAGCACAAGTCTATGTACCTCAACTATTTAGTATCTATATCAAAGGGATTACCTTGGAGAACTTGTCCTTGGCGACATTACCCTTCTTCTGCAAAGCACCGAGGTTGCCATCAGGCAGGTCTTGGCCGAGGGTCAAGACGAGGATTCCCATGATGATATGCATCCAACCAGGGATGAAGAATGCAATTCTCCAGGCAACAAAAGGGGTAGATCCAGTTCTTTTGATCAATTCATAAACCAATGGCATTATAAGCTGAGTGGCCCCACCTCCCATGTTACCCCACCCAGCTGCCGTCCCGTTCGCGAGCCCTACGATCTTACTGTTAAACATAGTACTCATCCAGTACTGACACGACACAAACGTTGCCAACGAAAACCCTATCATGAACCGTATCGCTATGTAACCAGCAGCATCTTTCACAAACGACATGCAGAACACCGTTGGTGCGGTGAGCATTATGAGAAAGGCACAGCCATAACGTGGACCTAAGAGGTCACAAACTGCACCCATGGTAAGCCTGGAGAAGATGCTGCCGGAGACAGAGGCGACACCCGCATTCCCAACGTCGTATTTGGTGAGGTTAAGGTTGTCGCGGATTATGGGAACCAGGGGGGCTGCCGCGAAGGTTGAAACGAAGCAAGTGAAGAAGGAAATCCAGGACAAGTGAAAGGTTCTCATGTGGGGATTGGCAAAAGAGAAGAGTTTAAAGACTTTAGCTTTATGCTCGGAATCAACGGGGAGAGCGAATTTGGCAGTGTGATCGGAAGGGACCATCGGAGAAGCAACAGAGGATACGAAGGTTTGCTCTCTGCCAGTGACTCCATGCATGGAGCTTCCTGGAAATCCCTCAATCTCAGCCATTGGGAAAAGGAAGAGAGCTAGGGATTGATCAGAACTGATCAGTGGCTTTGAAATGAAAGTGATGAACAAGTGTTAGGGTTGTGAAGGGAGAGGGAAGAAGGGAGAGGTATTTAAAGGAGGTAAAGCGTTGACAATGGAGGAGGGTGATGATGTGAGCCAATGGGAATGCCAACGGGTGAGAGAAGGGGTTTCAATATAATTAGAGATTCCATTTCGCCGCATCTAACAGGGAAGAGACTCATCGAGCATCCCAAAGGATCACTTCAACCAGATTCACAGAACCTTCAAATATGAAAAACATTTTTATTTACTATATATATACAAGTTACCCGGAGGAGTTTCATTCTGTCGTCTCTGCACGCGCACGCAACTTGTATTTGAGCTTATTCTACTACGTGCATTAATTAGCTGTGCATTTAATTAATCTGACCGCCCTAATTCGTAAGCCCTAACTAATATGATGACTTTGGAACCAAGTGCTGATCGTAGGGTTCTACATCTCCAAATGTAAGTTTTTTTTAGACAATTTTTTTTTTTGAAAAACTAACAGTTAGGAGATTTTTTTATTTTAAATCATGTATACATCAAAATAATTTTTTAAATAAATAAGAGTAACAAAATTAATTAAATTTAAACCGTACAGAGCACTCAAACCACTTTCCATTATTTTGGATCATTTTGATTATATTCCTTGACATAATATGCTCTTAGAGGAATTATATTCGTGAGGAAACCGAAGCAAAAATCTTTATTAGTCTTATGTTTTAGGGTAGGTGGCAGTGAAATACGAGAGCCATATTATGGGAAAAAAGGTTATGATAATTATAAGGGCACTTTTGTTCCGTTGCATGATTTCAGATGCTACAGCTGAAACAATCTTGGACCGTGAGATATTATATTATGGGGAACATGACGTAGGCTTGGAAGTTAGGATCCATAATTCAAATATATTATACTATTATATTATATATGAATCCAAATATGACAAGTTGGCAGTGCTATTGCTAAGCTGCCACTCCGGCCAACATTCGTCGTTTGTTTGATAGTATGAAAATAGAAATAAAAGTATAATTAAATATTTTTTTTGATATAGTAGAAATCACTTATATTTTTATTTTTACTATTTTAAGTTATTTTAGTTATATTAAAAAATTTAAAAAATAAGATGGGAGAAATAGAAATAGAAATAAAATATTTTAGATTATTTTATTTTAAATTATAAAATTTCTAAACAAATTTAATTCTTTACAAATTATAAAAAAAATATTTTGGATCATTTTACTCTAAATAATAAAAAAATATACATCAATTCTATATTTATTTCTAACTTATTAAATAATTTTTTAAATTATCCTACCGTGTGAGTTGAGAATCGATAATAATACTATACTAACAACTCTATGAAAATTTTGAGGTTTCCGTACTCCTATTTTATAAAAAAAATATTTTGTCTCTAATATTTATTAAAAAGTTTTATTAATGAAATTAATTAATAAAAGCCACCGGTTCATTATTAAATGAGATTATTTTATATATATTTCTAATATATTTATTAATTTCAACTAATTTTAATTATATTTCTTAATATGATGAATTAGTTATGTGTGTTGATTAAACCATCCTTGAATTATAAATACTAGTCAATTAAGTTAATTTGTTATATTCATTTTAATTAATGAAAATGATATATATAGTAATAATCAATGTTTTTGGATTTGAATGTATCGAGGACTACAAAATAATAAATTTTAATTTTTAGGAACATCATTTTTAAAAGATTCTATGTCAATCATGTAAGCAGTTAACCTAAAAACAATAAAGGGCAAATGACTCTACGACACCACCACATCCAATTAATTTTATTTTAGGACCGAGAAATGTTTAAATTTTAATAAAGAACCATAATCAAATCACCCTTTCTCAAAACGTACCGTTCTGGGTTAAAAGTTGGTTTAATTTGCAACTCACTCAATAGTAAATTGTAAAAGATGGGTGTCAAATCCTTCACTTATGTTATTATATAACAATATCTTTTTCAAATCAACGTTTAGTTGGATTATTATAAACACAAAATACATTTGAATAATAAATCAAAATATATGCTTATAACGAATAAAAATTTTATATTTTTTGTCAAAAAATGTAATAACTCTGTCTACATATATATATACATAATAAAGAAATTGGCAAACTTACCCTAGTTAATATATATAATGACAAATTAAAATTTTTATTAATTAAATTTGTGTTTATATAATAATCAATATAATTTGTATATAAATTTAAAACCGATGAAGAAATAAGTGGAAATTAAGTATCTATATACATATATATATATATATATATAAATAAATAATAGTTTTGCTTGTATTCTGCTATAATGAGTTTGTTTATTTATCTCATTAATTTTTTCCTTTTATTAACTTGTACACAGGAAATGCATAATTGAATTAAAACAAAATAATTTATGTATAACAGCCAACATAATTTTTATATAAATCTAGAATTGAGTCAATAAATCTAAAATAAATCTATACATGAGAACTAATAAATTGAATCATATATATAATGATAAATTAAAGTATAATGAAATGTTTTTTTTTAAAAATTGTGGTCTATTATACAACAAATTAACAATACATGTTTTTTAATTAAATTTTTCTGTGTATATTATAACAAGAAATATTATTTTAAACATATTTTTGGATGACATAATGTCGCCAGAGAAAGATGGTGCTCGATGAGATTTGGAAGGGGCAGAGCGTTGCCGAGAGAGTTAGAAGGCAATTATAGATGAGCAGTCAAGTGGAAGAAGATTATGGATGAGGTAAAGGTAAATTCTATTTTTTTAAAAATTCTTACATGTTGTAATATTCATTCATATGTCCAAACAGTATAATCCCTTCCCTTTATATCACTTAAGGTAATTAGGATTATAAAATATAATTCCCTTTACATTATATAGACAAACCAAACGCTTGAATCATTACATTACATTATGATTACATATAATTTTCTCTCATGTAATCGAACCAAATAGGCTCTTAATGTTAGGAAGTTCGTCTGAAATCTTTTTATATGTGTGTGTGTTTGTATTAATTATTTAAGCATGATTCTTTTTGTTTTTTTGTTGGCCACCCGATTCATTGGAGCTTTGCTCCGACTATATCCGAATCTGACCCGCGTCACGCACTTGGTTATGGTAGGTGAGTCTCCCAATGGGTATTTTCTATATACGCTAAGGCTCGAACTCGAAACATCGTTTAAATGATATTGAGCCGCTTACTATTTAAATTAACCCCCGTTGGTAGCATGATTCTTATTTTCTATATTAAAAAACGGAACATTATGTACAAAATGTTCCCAACTATGGATCAAATTTCAAAAGCTTGAAAACATGAATTTAATATTTATTATCCACAATTTATTAGCGATGCCCTTCGCCTTTTAAAAATAACATTCTAAGAAGAAACACACTTAAGTATTATTAAGAAAAATTTTAAGGAGTTATGGCCCTCTATTAAAATTTTAAAATAATGTAGCCCTAAATTACACTATCTCCGGTCTTTAATATAAGAACTAGATAATTAATTTGAATAAATTAAGAAAGTTAGTTATGTTAGTTACTTGTAAAAAATATAGTTTCATTTTTTTAAAACGTCATATTTTATCATGACTACTCTTGGATAGAAATTATTTCACACTCACAATCAATAAGAAAATTATAGGGGAAAATTATAAATTTTGAGAACAATAGATTGTAGTATTATATTTATGATTAAATCTAATCTCCAACTAAATTTTATATTAAAAATTTAAAAAATAATTAATTAAAGAGTTAAGGTGCAAATCTACGTATGAAATATTTATCCATGTACATCAAGATACTATGGTAATTAAAATAACCTAATATCTATCACTTTTACTTCAAACGAAACTTGATGGTTATCATTGCTGATTTAATAAGGGTGATATTTTTGTACTATTTTAAAGATTTTATGTATACTTTTACACCTAAAAAAACCTTAGGGGGTTTGGTGGGGTACAGAGAAAAACTTCATAGGCAAATGTGTCCATTAACCCTTAGTATTGAACAGATGGGATTTAAAGGTGCGATTGTCATGCCATTAAAACAAATTGAGATGATAATGAGGTCATAGACCTAAGCATCAAGTGAAACATTAATTAATTGTATATACATATAAACTGAAACTGTCAGTCATCTGGAAATAACTGAAACTTGCACAACCGGATGGCCGATGGCGGCATAAACCCTTTCATCATATGCTCAACTTAGCCTTTCATGACCTCTTAGAGTTGTTTCCTCTATTATACAATAACCTTTGACTATTTCATGCAAGAAACCCAAACTATCAAAACATCTAAACGACAATTGAAGTTTTGAAAAAAAAGAAACAGGGACATAATCCCTGTAACAGGGGGTCCCACTGAGTATATTGAAAAAACCTCTGAAGTGGTGTCGCTGAGAATGGTTGCCCACGACAGACAGATACTATTGTTGTTGGGTCAACTTTTGCGCGCTTCTCTCTATGTTATACTGTGTTTGGCGTTTTATAAGTAGCATTCGTATACATTCAGCAAATTATGCAGTTCTAATCCATAACTAACCAACGCCATCTTCCAGTTGCTTCATCAGCTGCAGGAAACAACAACACAGTGGCGCACTCCAGCTCATGCGCCCAACCTCCATTAATTTCTACTCGTATCATTTCAAATTTTCAAACTCTCTTAATAATCAAAGGTATAATCTTTTATATATTTAAAGTATAAAGAGTTTTTATTTTTTTTAACAAATATTCTTTCTAAATATTTAAATTTATGTTTTTTTTTAAAAAAAGTGATCCTATTTATTATTTTAACCAATCGCTTGTTGGTTAAGGTAGACTCTCGAAGACCTTTTGTATATATAACTCCTAATTTTGCGTTATATGTCCTACTAAATTTAATATTCAAGTATTTATGGTCCATTTGATATACAAATGTTGGGAAAAAAATTCTTACAATTTGTTCCGCAGGCATTTAGTCTAATCTTGCTAACTTTGAAGTTCTGCCGGGTATGATACAATTACAATGCCAGGGCGGCGGAGGCTGCCCAACCACACTCCATCACGTCATGTTTGTACTTTGTACTAGTCAACTGCTTCATATTATTTATGGGATTAATTATATATATATATATATATATATATATATATATATATATCATGTTCGGAGATTAGATTATGTTTTCCTAAATTACAAAAATAGAACCACACTATTCTGATATATTATTGTTTAGCGCCGTTCATCTGAAAAGCCACTTGAGCGCCCGTTGAGATGGGGATTGCATTCTGACGTGGCTTGGTTTGACTAATCATTACAACAACGTAGCATGAATGAATCTTAGTCAGTGATGACTAATAGATAAGCGGCAATCCTGTTTTACTGAATCTTTAAAGTTGATAATCATGTTAATTATACTCTTCTTATACTAATTATAAAAACTAATTAATTTTTTTAAAAAAAATTAAAAAAATTATTTAATAATAATAAATCTAACCTCTTAAAATAAATTCATATTATATATATTTCAATATATTTAAATTAATCAATTAATTTTTATATTAATTATAATTAATTAATTTATTTAATTTCTAAAATTTACAAAAAAAATAAACCATTAAATGGTTATATTTTCCTGCTGACTGGGGTATGTAGTCTATAATGTTAACATCTAATTTCAATGCAGAAGCATTACAAACGAACATGGCTGAAGGGCAATAATCACTATATGCACATTAAATGCTTGTACTCCCCCTTCTTTGGACTGGTTTGTAAAGCACAGCCGTAACAAATTTAGAACGAAAGCGATGTGTAAATCCCAGTGCCACCACGGATCTTGGGGCCTCACTGTTCTCAATATAAAGATGACTCAAGATCACGTTCCGCGGTAATGGTAGGGTTCCCAAAGTGTCTCTGCTAGCAGGATAGCTAAGTAAAGTGTGCTGCAAAAGGGGAGGGACCATAGGTGGTTCATGTGTTTCATCATAGTTACCGGGGTATGCGTTGTTATAGCTCGAATCAGGTGAGTTTGGAACTTCAAATCCCGCCACAGTTACTTCACCCTGCGGGTAGGTTATATCTTAGACCAACTAATGACGGGTGGTTGCTGTAATTATCAGGAATGAATCACTTACATGGTCATCAGTTGATGAATTGTTCATCTTGCAAGAGGGACCAACCACTAGTAGTGTGAATGCATCAACTGAAGTGCAGGTAAGATTCTGAGAAGCGTGAAGAATACCAATTATGCCTTCATAAGCATGCAAAATAAATTGAAAGCGCAAGTTCCTAAGGTAAGATATCAATATAAACCTACTATAGTTTACAGACACATGGATCATTCCCCAAAGCTATATCCCCAGATAATAGTAATGGATATTGTAAACCCATAACAATAACAAGAAAACAAGGCCTACCACAATTAAGAGAAGTTGGATGCAGATTAAATTGCAGCACATGTTACAGAACAGTGATCAAGTACTAGGTGAACACTAGTTGGTCCTCACCTTACACCAACTAAACCTTATCATTAGCTTAACAAAACTTGATTGGCGACTAAACAATTAATCTATAAGAACTTTCTTAATTTACATAGCATTCGATAGGACTCTTAGTTCTACCATAGTTACCATAAGATTACAAGTCAATAAAATGACCAAAATCATTTGCCTCGCACTTCTCTCTCTTCAACCAACCTAAGTCCTACTAAACCAGCTCATTGTCAGAACCTACCAAAAAAATTGCAGCTGACACCTAAGCAGCAAACCCACTTAAGGCAAGCACCCCACCCCAAAAAGGGAAAATAAATATGCCAATAGATACATAGAAGAAAGCCCCGAGACGAATAAGGATCAAGTTATGAAGGATGGGCAACATAAAATGGTATTTTTCCCAATAAAGTAAAGGATTGAAACAGAATAAATCAGGATTTACTGAGTTAAGATCAGACCAATCTGCCAGTAAGCCTACCAGCACTTAGGGACTCATTGCTTCAACTGAGGACATCAAAGCCTGCAGTCTACTACTGAAATCCCCAGCAAGTTCCATTTTGCTAAATGCAATCCACAAACAAATGCTTTAGTATTTGATGTGAACATTATGAATATATTTATTTCATGCCAAACTCATATTTCAAGATAATTCTTTTACAAGCCAGATAAAGGATTCATTGTTGTTAAGGGTGTGATAAAGCTTACACTAAAAATCTAAATGTTAGGAAAAGGTATACGCAAATACAAGTATACAACGCATTAGTTAAAGTCTTAGGCCTTTTGATAAAATTAATGGACATAAGAAAATGAAAATATGAGATTGGAATTAAAGCAAATGAGAGCACATCTGACAAGAATATTAATACAAAGTCTCGTATCTCAACTGCCAAGAAGCAATTGGGAAAAAGATGAGCAGAAAAAAATAAAGATAACTAAAGATATATCCAGCAGAACTAAACAGCATAAAGCACATCGAAGGACTGAATTACGTTCATAGACTCCCTATTACAGAGTTCCGCTGAACTAGCACATACACATGCGCAACCCCAATCCCGAATCCAATTCGGATGGGCTCCTGAATTCTCGAATTTGGGGATCAAAATAGAAAGTAAAATGCAGATAATAAAATTTCTTGGTAAAGATACAATGGTAAATCCCCAAACAAGCTAAAAAAATTGAGGGACAGGGAACGACACAAATGCCATATCAGGAATATGAAGGCACACGTTATTCTACATGATACAGTATCATTCACCAGAAAAACCAAGTTCCACATATGTTTAAACACATTATTCAAAAGTAAATGGCCTGATGAGAGTAAGGTTCGAACGAATAAGCCGCAAGAATCAGATGAATGGAGGAATTTTATGAAACATAAGGTTTAGCTGTCAAAAAATAAGAAGGACACGAAGCAATAGTCAAAGAGTTGATAAACGAAGAGAGATATCAGCAATCAGAGGCCAAGCAATCAGAAAGCAAACCCGCAATGGTGCACGGAAGTTGCAGAAACCAAGCCGGGAAGCTGGGAAAAGAAGCCAGAACGATGGCCTCCCACAAATAATAAAAGCAAACAGGACGACGAAATGGCACCCTCCAGAAAATGACGATCTTCGGCTTCGGGGTTTCCCTGTTCGGTTCCTGGCAATTGTAATTTCAGCCCAATAAGGCCCAATAAAGACTCCAAAATAAAGCTTAGTGGCGCCTTCAGTTACATTTTCCCGGCGAGGCAGGAAGTGAGGTTCTGGATGGGAAAAAAGTGAAGTTTTCTTTTTGGGATAAAAAGATGCTAAAATATAAATTTAATCCTTCAAATTTATATTTTGTTTCCTTTTAGTCCCTAATAAAAAATTTGATCAAATAGTTTACAACTAACAGTAAAATTTTATTAAAATATTATTTTTTTGATAAAATTCAAATAGTATTTCCCCAATTAATAATTAAAAATTAATACTCTAGATTCGTAAAAATTATTAAAGTGATTCTTATCCCTCTCAATCAAATATTTTGCCAAATTAAAAAATCTATAATTGCATACTTTATTAGTATATTTTACTTGTCCATATATGTTTTCAATAAAAGTGTAACTTAAACTACAATTTTATCAAAAAAAATTATTTATTTAATTTTAACTGAAGTGTAACTCATCCTTTAATTAAGTATAATTTAGTTCTTTAATTTTTTTATTTATAACTATTTAATTTGGTTAAATTTAAATATTATTATATTTAATTAAAAATAATTTTTTATACTTAAATTTAAGACATCGAATTTAAAAAGCTTAAACACTTTTTGGCTAGAATCAATACTAATTGGTATTTAATTATTTAAGTTTTAACCGCGTAATTTGTTAGGGTTTATAAGTTATGATTTGGGTACAACTTAATTATTAAACAACTAAATATTTTTTGAAAGTATAGAAATCAAGTTACTAGTCAAAATTTAGTTCTACCCATTTAGATCAGTTATGGATAATTAATTTTAGGTTGTAAGAAATAAATATTTAAAGGAATGTTAAAAGTTATTAAAAAAAGCGATTTTTCTTATATCGAAAGGGCTCTAAGTGAGATTAGATTAATAATTATTTTTCTATTATATTATTTTTTATATAATAATAATGGTAAGGAATTTGAGGGTTTTAAAAAGGACAGTGAGAGGATTCACAGGAAGAAAACGAGATGTCAGGGGGTGTCACGTGGGAGAAGCAGCGAGGAGGGACCCCGAGGGCACGTGATGGAGCGGAAGTTGCCGCTAAGAATTCATGTCAGACTCAGACTCCGCGCTCAGGCCCTCGCGTTTCCCACCTTCCTCCATTCTCAGCTCTTTTCTTTCCTACCACTATGGTATGTTTGGTTACAAGGAACTATAGGTGGAACTGAAATTTTTTACTCTCTCGTTTGCCATGAAGAAAGTCATTTTAATTTTTTTGTAGGTCATTTTAATTTTTTTAAAAAAATTAATGATTGAGATAATAAAAATAAAAATAAAATTTTTTAAACTATTTTATTTTATTTATAAAATTTTTAGACAATTTTAATATTTCTTAAATTATAAAATAATATTTTAAAATATTTTACTAAAATTATAAAAAATATATATATCAATTCTATATTTATTTTATCCTACTAAATAAATATTTAAAACTCATTTTTAGTATAATTATAGTTTTACTATAATAAAATTTTTTTTTTCATCCTATCAAAATTACCCTTTTTAGTGTTTGGGAAAACTTTATAACAGCTAGAAAGTTCCGGTGAAAGTCCTTGTTCAGAAATTTAGAACCCTCGGTTGGCTAAAACTAACAAAGCATGATAATTCATGCATGTTTGGATCAACTTAATTAGAATCTAAGTGGTGCTGAAAGAGGGATAACCAGAGTCAAGGATATGGTGAGTGAACAGTGAACACACGAGTTTCTTGTTACTAACAAGATATCCATTGATATGGTAATATAAGCATCCTCGACCTAGAAGTAGAAGAACATAAGCATAAACTTTAATTTTAGGATGTGCATTTGATAGGAGGGGTCAAAACTCTTGATGGTCTAAGCCTCTCAAAAGGGATTAAACGTTGATCAAATCAAACATAAATATGAAACTGACAAAAACCTTATGAATATGTTTTGCCCAGCTGCCCGCACTTGCCCTGTTAGAAGGCAACATGGTGTTGCACTCAGGGCTCCAAGCAGAGATTCTGTGCCCCGTAAACACCTTATGTCTGCCTCTCCATCTGTTGGCAGGCACCCACATCCATGGCTGTTTCATGTTCACCACATCATATATATATATATATATATATATATATATATATATATATATATATATATATATATAAACGGGTAAATAGGGTGGAAATGGAGGTGGAGGGAGTAATTTGAAAGCACAATATTTAAGTATAATCATGGATTATTTAAGTTAATTATTATAACATATTTTTTTTAAAAATAACTATAATCATCTTCTTTAACTCCCTCTATTATTCTCTTATTTAATTATTATTGAGGGATTATTAATAGAATAATTTAAAAAAGAGTTAATAAATTTTAAAAATATCTTATATTGAAGATCAATATCAACTCCTCAATTAGGTCTTAAATAGTTAGGTCATATATTTAAGACGGAGGAATAGTATGATATTATGACATATTAATCTTTTTAATAGTAAGTTATTGGCACAAAACAAATTTCCCAGAAAAAATATTTACTTTATATTTAGCTCTGTTTAGCAGTTACAACTATTACTTTGTCTCAGCAGCCCATCTCATGTGACTTTATGTCCCATGTTACGTTCCAGGTATCTATATAAAATTCAAAGGATTAACACATGCATGATCATTTTTGATCAAATGAAATAACACATCCTCGTAACTAATTCTAATAATGGAATAAATAAAAACTCACATGAATCTCTTAAAATTTTTGGTTGATACGTTTTTACATATTGGTACACACACATTAAGATCATTCTAACTTCAATCATGGTAATAAATTCATTAATAAGAGATCTTAAAATATATAATGAAATATATTATTGGTGAAAGTGTTCAAAATATATCTCTGTCCACGTCATACTCTCAGCAAAAATAATCTCCTTTAGTAAATTTTTGTTGGCGGGGTTATGATGAAATGAAAGACGGGATTCATTGTACACTGGGGTAGGGGTGTTCACAGTGCCCGGTGACCCGGTCCGCCCGCCCGAGCCCGGTAAAAAATTGCCCGGCCCGGCCCTAAAAAAAATGTCCAAAATATATTTGGGCAGGGCCGGGCCGGGCCGGTCCAAATTTCGGACTGGGCCGGGCACCGGGCAGGGTATGCTGCCCTGCCCATTTGGCCCGGCCCTATATATATTCATTATTTTTTATTTTTTTTATTCTTATTTCTTTTCTTAACTTATTCTATTTGTAATTTTACACTTTTTACTTTAGTTAGCAACTCTCCTTACTCATTTTTAAAATATTAAATATAACTCTTATATTTATATAGATACCAAAGTTGGTCCTCTGCTTTACTTGTTAAGTATTCGATTATTGGTATTATAATAACGTTACAAATATCTGACCTCTACACATTTCAATATTTTTTTTTATATATGCAATAGATTTTAAGATTTTAATTACTATCTTTTTGTTACTTTATTCTTAGTGAATTATAGATATTATTTAACTATTGAAGATATAAATATGATATTATTTTATAAGTTCATGATTGCAGATTTTTTTCTCACAATATGAGCAGAACATCACAATTTAGGCATGCCCAGCCCGAAATAGTTAGGGCTTTTACCGGGCCGGGCCGGGCATCGGGCTGCAAAATGCAGCCCAGACCTTTTTCGGGCAGGGCACCGGGCAGGGGGGCTGCCCTGCCCAGCCCTGCCCATGCATACCCCTAGGGGATGATATATATGGAAGAAGAAAAATGGGGAAAGTAATGGAGTGTGTGTGATGTGATGATGGGGGAAGAGGATAAAGAAAGAGAGGCCAAGAAAGAACGTGGGATCGTGTTGGAGGGAGTGAATGATGGAGAAAAGCAAAGAGTTACAGATCATATTGTACGGATTGGGCCATCCTCAATCAATTCATCCAGATTAACTCAAATTAATTACAGTTTTATTTTCCAGAAAGACGTTTTAACTATATAACTCTACTTAGTTTTTATTTCGGTTATACATGTGGATTTTCAGAACACACACTAACCCAGATTAAGGGACTAAATTTTAGAAAATAACTTTTTTAAAAAAATAATAATTTTAGAAGAACATAACGGTTGAAAAAATATAATATTTTTTTCTTCTTGAAAACCATGATTTTTTTACTCTATAAACCATGGGTTTGAATCATAATTTTTTTTAAGAAAAAAATAGTGTATTTTGGCCCAAACTATCATTTTAAAAACTTCCCCAGACATGCCCTAAGCTGAGTACTTAGATCTTGTGTGTGTGTGTGTAGGAGTGGACCTTTTACAATGATAATTTTTTAAAGTGTGCTTATTAAAGTATAACTAGATTATTGTACTCAGGTGTTGAATCAATTTTTGTTGGAGCATAAGGGAATAACGTTACTTAATTAGGGCTTGTTTGGAAACTTTCAAATTATGGTTTTAGAAATTATCATATATATATTTAAAATAATTTCTAAAAAACTATTTCAAACACCCTCTTAATAGAACCTATGAAAAATATTTTTTTAGATAAATTTAATTTGATGTGTTATCATACTGGTATATGAAATAATGAACACAGGTGTGGTCCTCTAACGTTTAATATGTGCGTATTTTTGGCCATAGAATCGTATGTGTGTAGTTATTATATAACTTGCGTGTTCTACCACTTTTGTTGCCACAAGTGGGGGCGATCCTATGGCAGCTGAAAGGAGACCGTGCTTGGGGCCCCATCACTCAAAGAACAGACTAGGGTTTTGAAGGAAATTACGATGTGTGAATGTGATAATACATTTGGAACAGTAGGTATAATAGATACAGCTCATAAGCTTGAACCAATGGGAGAATAAAGAGAGAAAGCAAAAACATCCGAATGGGGCTGCGAATTTTTTTCCACCAATCTCCCCTCTCAATATATATAGAAACCTTCTCTTCTGCTACTGTTCCCATTCCAAGTGGCTCTCTTCTCTTCCTATCCTTTCTGCAACTGAGCCTTAGATCTCAGTTGTTTTCCTTCATATTTATCTATTATCCATTTATTTCCACCTTCCTTCACGCACCCTTCATCTTCTTCTTCTACCCTACAGTTCTTAAGTCGGATTATTCCTCCTTGGGAGAACTGTTTCTTTATGTTTGATTCTATCCCGAGCTTCTTCTACATCTTCTTCTTCGTATAAGACTGTTTTTAATCGAAAGGAACGTGTTTATCCCTAAGTTTTGAGGGTAGTCTTGCTGGCTTTCAAGTCTTCATCCATCTTTCGTCTTATTATACAAGGATTCATCTTTGTCTTTGAAGACTTTTTATGATTTTTTTCCCTCTCTCTTGTTTCTTTCGTTGGAGAGTCTCGCGTGGTAGCTAGCTAGATTCCTTCCGGATCACCAGTCCTTGCACGTGTACCAAACAAGTCTGAACCACTGGCAATAGGCCACATATATACAAGCTCTCCCAGCTCGTGATCTCGAAGCTAATTAAAAAATCTGCACATAAATCTATAATTAATAGCCCCTTCTTCCTCTTCTCAACTTGTCTTATAAACTAGAACCTTAAGAGTTAAGAGCTGGCTAAAGCAACAGTTGCATGGAGGGGCCTGTCAGTCGTCGTTTGCGGATGTAGCATCATCAAGATTCACAAACAAAAGTGGGTGCGATCTAAGCCAAAGTCACAGTCCTTTGGAAGTGAGAATCTTGATGATGCTGCATCGGCCATAAACGGCTTTAAGGTAAATTAAAGATACTATTGATTAAAAGGGGAAAAAATAATTCAGAGACCTTCAAAGATAGTGTGTCTGCTCCTTCGCACAATTAAATATCAACAGGTGGCTCTTCCTACGTTCCTTTCTGTCCTTGTCAGGTCGGATTTATATTCTTATTTCTTCCAGTTTAACTAATACTACTACTTTTCTTTTTTCTTTTGTTTTCTAATGTTAATAGTGGCCTTGCTTCTTCTTATGCTTGTTATTACACGTTGTATAGCTCTCTCCTTCTGACTTTGCAAACAATCCCAGGTTATCAGACACAAGCTATATTTTGCAGGCTCATCAGTTAAGTGGCTATTAGCTAGGTCTTTTGCGTGCTGACTTCACAGATCTATCTTAGGAATTTGATCCATGTCTTTATCAGAAATATATAGAGTAATGTTTCAGATTCCTGTGATTCAGGTAGAGAGAATTGAAAAGGGAGAGAATTCAGATCTGTAAGTGTATCTATCTTTACTATTATGTGTGTCTGATGGTTTTAATAGATGATGGTGCTTTGATGGATTGTGATATTTTGATTCGGACTTAGCTCTATGTTTCACTGATTGTTTTCTGGGCCTTTTGGGAATCTAGTCCTCGTCACATCTGTGTAATTGTGTAACATAGAATTATTACATTATTATATATACAGTAATTAAGACTAGGAGAGACATTCTTCTAAATGGTTTTGCATCTCCGGAATTAAAAAGAACTTGGGAAATGGAGATGCTAAATAATCACGGACGACATTTTTGTTAAATCGATGTGTTGCACGACGATCAGTGCTTTGGGTTTAATAACATGCACTTATATAATAATAATAATAATATGAGCAATGCTCTGGTTGGGTGGACCAGTACAGCTAGATGGAGATTGTAGTTGGGTGCTCTGCGTAAGGCAGGCATATACTCTCTATCCAACGTATGGATGAGATATTTCTTGAGTCCTTGTATATATATCTATATATATTAATAATAATTATTCACCTTTTGAATTTATATATATGTTGTGCTAAAAATAAAAATAAATAGGTATTTTGAAGCATTATGCGTCTGTGTGTTCAGTCTATTCAAGATCATGTAAATCTGTGTACCCCCATCACTCTCTCTAGCTAGCCTTGCTTCATATATTCTTCTGCGCTTTAAAGATCGTTTTTGCCTTGCATAAAAGTTGAAAAGCAAACCTTTGGATCCGTGATCTTGTAAGTTGAGTACTATTTACTTTATTTCCAATCTTAAATATAAAATTTTATTTTAATTGCAAATATAAAACCGTATTTATAATCCTGAATGTAAAACTTTACATGTAGTCTAAATTACCCTATAGTCAATATCTTATATTTAGAATTTAGGGAGTAATTTCTTCTAATTTTATGGAGTACTCTAGTAATAACGCCATCACCCATACAATTTTCCTGCTCATCATCGTGGTAATTTCAGTTCGTATTTGTATGCATGATGCAACTTTTTTTAGGACTTCAGATACGTAATTCGACTGTCCGTACACACTTGTAGACCATAACCATTGTTTTACAGTAAGCACATCCATTAGTATTTGGTATATATAACAATATATAATCTTATAACTCGTTCACCTGAGTTAATATATCTTCCTATTGGTGATAAGATCCCTTCCTTTCCCTCACAGCATATCTATCCATACATTTTATGTATAAAAGCTGCAATGCAGAAAGAGCATTTACTAACTCATCCATTGTCATTAGTTATGTTGATCAGGGTGATTAATGCTGACAAATGCAATAATGGGTAAATATATATAAAGTTTTCAACTGCTTACTTGCCCCCATATATATGTCATTTGATGAAACGATGAGATTGTGACTGTTGGTTGTTGAAAACCCATACTCATAGGTTTCATCTTGATGATGTTGCGGAGGTAGCTAGCTAAGTAGACAAGCTTGGACGTGTTTTGCATCAAAATGGAGACGTTGTTCACATGCCTCGATTTGCTACATTCAGTGCATCGATCCATCATCCAATGACCGGCCAGTAGGAACAAGATCATGGACCACAAATGGTATTTTGCTTGCCATGCAGGACTAATTTTCATAATTAAGATGACAAGATGTATAACGATCTCTGGTAAGAAAGCAACCGTTTGTTTTCTGGTATTTGTGATCGGTTCTTTTCATGATATCAGTGAGAAGGATCATTTAAACCATGACATATGTTTTTGACCATATTCTGAGTTTTCGATGAGCTTTTAATGTTGTCATTCCAATCCACGATTCCAATGGTTTCTTTCACATGAGATTAATTTGCTCTGCACCCCTTTTCATTTGGCGGTGAGAAAATTGCGTTTCAATATCATTTGGATGGAAGGTATCAAACTCAAAGTAGTCCACCATACTAGTGATATAATGTCAACCTCCATTAGACGTACGTACAAGTTGAATATTATGACAGGCTTAGAAATGTAGAGTACTGGAGGCGATATGAATATGAAAGTGAAAGAGCACTGTAATGGTGGGTTTGAAATAATGGTGTGCATGCACAGATGCAAAATTAATAGCCTTCATGATCATGAATGTGAGAGAGGAAGCAAAAAAGAAGAGAGGGTGGGAAAGAAGGGAGATAAGAGAAGGAGGAGGGGTTCTGGAGATTGGTCCCAAATGGCAGAGTTGGTGGGTGTATATGTGGCAGGCATGCAACTCACGGACAGTGATGGGACCCATTTCCTAATTTGGTAGGATAGAATTTTTTTTATAGATATAAAAGTAGAAGTGAAAATAGAACTAAAAATAAAATTAGATTAAAAATAAATTTTAAAATTTTATTTTGTAGGATATAAATGAGTATGCAATTTATATATATTTTTTTATAATTTGAGGTAAAATGTTTAGAATATTTTTTTTTATAATTTGAGAAGGGTTTTTCACTGGGTATAATTTTTAAAAAAATTTCACTTTTATTTATATCATTTTAATTCTTAACTTTTTTTGATATAATTAAAATAGAATAAAATATTAGAAGTAGAAATATCAAATAAGAAAAGTGAAAGATTCTCCTTCCACTTATCCTTTCTATTTCTCACTTACCAAATATATAGATCTTTTCAGACAACACAATCCCTCCTTATTCCCTCACATTTCAATAATTATTCTCCCCTCCCTCCTCCTTATTTTCTTCAAGAAAACCATATATTGTTTATCAACAATAAGATGATAATCGAGATAAATACTCTCACCTAGAGAGTAATATAAATACAAATTTAAATATTAAAAAATACATTTGTTTTCAAACTTTAGGAAAATTATAATGAGATTATAAATAAGGAATTTAATTATCTAAAAATTCTAATGATAATTGATGAGTTAATAATAACAAGTTATAGACTTTTAGTATAAGAATTAATAACAAATTTATATTTTTTTAAAATTTTTAATAATTAAATTCTTTCCTTAAAACCTCACAATAATTAACTCTTAACTTTAAAACCGGGAGATTAGCTTTCAAGTCCAAAATAAAAACATCCATTATTTGAAGCCATGTTGTACTGTCTCTAACTAGTTCATGTTCCAGTTGAGTTGAACCCCAGTCAAAAGATCATTTTTTTTTAATATAACTTGTTTAGATTGGAGTTCAATTGAACCTCAAAGAGAAGAAAATTTTTCTAATATTTGAAGTCACATTAAACTCTAACTAATTAAGATTCAAATCAAATTGAACCCAAACAAAGTATAATTCTTTCAAAAATGTTTTCTTTGTTCACGCTCAAATCAGAGAACTGGTACTTTTAAATCGTCAAGCTTTATTTCCAATTCTTCCAGAGACATTTTAACCCCTCCACTCTAATTAATTTCATCAATGCATCTTAAACCCGGTTGCCCCTTCGCCTTCGGTCTCGTTCGTTATGAAATTGTCTGTCTTTTAAATGATTTAATTGAGAAACAATGATTTCCAAAAAGGAAAAACATTAATCATGGTACAAAGTACAAACCAACCTGCTTAACGATCCCTTGTACTTGGTTACTTATGTTGACAATTTTTATTAACATACTAAATCATAAACATTTAATTAGATGAGCATCTATGCCAACATTTAAAACTTCCTCAAGTTTGATTATACGAACTAGATACTTTTTAGGGGGGGGGGAAATTAGACATGAATAATTAAACTAGAAAATAATATCAACCATGAAACAAAAACCCATGATTTCCTATAGAAGATTTATTAATTCTACCAAAATGTTATGTCAAAAGAAGAAAAAGTAAAAGCCACTGCCATTACATAATACAACCTCTCAATTATATGTAACTATGACACAATCTCTATTCTTCACTTTGCCTGGCCGTGCCCTCGAACACCATTACTATCAATTATTTGAAAGGGCCCAAGTGGCAGAGAAGAACTCAGTTCTAAGAAGAGTAGGATAAAAGAAAACTGTACAGCTACCTTTGAGGAGCACCAGAAAGAATGGGATCAATGACAGCGGATCCACGCTTTCCAAATGCTGGAATACTGAGAGAACGTCTTCTCAACTTGACTTGGCCAGAACCTGGAGGAGGCAGACTCTTCTCTCTCTTCTCCATGAGCAGAGAGTAATAAGACCACATGGGCTCCAGCATTGGTTCGCTTCTAGTAGTTCTAAGGAAGAGATCCAGGTTCTCCTGATCACAACGTTTATTCCCAGAAACTGTGGTTAGCTTCCTCTCTGAATCCTCTTCCTTATCTGACTGGTGGCCATTTTCCTGCATGTCTTGCATTGCCAGATCGTCATAGTCTTCATCAGACAGGTTAGATTCCTCATCCACTGAGCCCACCTGTTCCCAGGAAAATGAAATTTTTGTTGCATTAGCAAGGACCCGAAGTACTATTCCTATAAAATTATTTATGATATGGAAACGGTGCTTTTAAAGAAACTCTGCATCTTAAACCATCCACTGTGGCAATAAGATCAGCATTCTAGCACTCAGCGGAATGTTGGGAACTCTGCTCTAAGCTAAAATTTTCTTGAATAATAAAATGAGAACTCTACCTCCTCATCGACTTGTTGATCCCTGCCATCACTCAAATCGTCATCACTGGCAACCTCTGCTGGCTCATCAATCTCTTCATCACTACCATGCACTGAATGCTCCTCCTTGAGCTGGAATAAAAGAAATCCAATATTAGAACTAATGAAGCTGAATACTTATTATAAAAACCCAAATTCACAGATTTTCCCCATTACGTTAACAAGAAGTTAATTCTCATATTCAACCAAGAAATTTATTGGCACGATGTTCAAGTTTACCTCCTTTGCAGGTCCATCAGAAAACCTGGGTGAGCTGCAGCCAGATGAAAGATATCTACTCCCTGTGTCGGTCCCATCAGCCCTTGACTCATCAACACTTCCAGCACGACTAGTACCGCCATCGCAGGGCCATGCACTGATCCCATACAAACCAAACTGAAGATTTACAGGTTCTGCCTTACTAATTTGTAATGGTCCATACATAGGATTTCCAATTCCATTCCATGATCCATGATGGCCCCTTACAGGCTTTCCATTATTGTCAACAGAATTAACAGGCCAGGCCTTTGCCACAGATCCATCAGTATTAACAAGAGCCATCAGATGCCGTGAAGATCCTTTTCTCTGTATCAACTGAAACATTCCTTTAGAGCTCAAAGAATTGGCTGCACACTGATTCCTATATTCCTCATCAACAACAGTCACAGTACATCTGATGGGATCATATAGTTGTTCACCAGCCTCACGCCTTCGAAGACAGCTGAAGACAGTAGCATGGATGGCTGCTACACTCTTATCAACATTTGTATTGTTTATTTTTGGGATAAAATACTTGTCAGCACGCTTGCATAGATAATCTTGGATTGTTCTGATGTTACGAATATATTTCACATATTTGTTTTTAGCTGGGTCTAGAGTCATATACTTTGCTCGTACAGCAAATCGTTCCAAGTGCTTGTCCTCATTTGCAATATATATCATGAATGGTATGATTGAAGGATGCTTCTTCATTAGCCCCATCTGTAAGAGGAATAAGTAGTTATCATTTAAAGTGAATATGCCATCACATGTAAGTAACGAACACAAACAGCGAGAAAGAAAAAGGAAAAGAAAGAGGTATCAAAGAACTCCAATGTTTGACATACGATAAAGTTGAGGCTCAAGTGAACACCCTCCACAACAACCGATTCTTTTCGTTCTTCCCAGGCAGTGATTAGTCTATCAAGACTGTCAATCACCATCTCACTTTGTGCCTTATATCCTTCAATAGCCATTTGTTTTCGACTTAACAATTCAGTGGTACTAGAACCCCCCTCTGATTTCTGTGAATCAGATTTTCTAGAGCAATGATCCACTGGTATTTCATCCTTTTGAACTGATCGTGACACAACAGCCAGCTTTTTTGCTTTCCTTCTGGCCTTTGCTTCTGCAACTGCTACAGGATCCAAACACTCTCCCGCATGATAGGTCGAGGCCCATAACAAGGGGTCTTCCTTCTCATCAGCAAAACTTCTCATCATGTGCCTAATAGAATCGGTTGATATGACTGTTGTGATTCCCAACCTGCAACCCTGAATACAAGTATGAATGGTTCTCATTATAATCTATATATGTTTTACCAGCTAATAATCCTAGACAGCGCATATATATTCTACCACTATATGTTCATAATTGCAAAATCACTGCTATTTTCTCTGCAAATATACCAGCAATGCTGACAAGGTGGATTTGCCACAGCCGCTAGTGCCACACAACAACACTGTTGCTGATTCCTTCCGTTCCCTAATTCTGCCATCAAAGAAAATAATTATTAAAAAAAAAAGAGGGAAATTGTACTTCATATCAGAAAATAACCACCTCAAGGTCAATTATCTGCAAATAGCATTAAGGGACTTGTTAGTCTCTCACTCCCTCTTGATTTTTGGTGTGCCTAACAGAGCCCAAATTGTAGCAGGAAAGGGGAACTCTTTTAAACTGGTAACTAGAATCCAAGTCTAATAAGTTAGAATTGCCAGAGAGAAAATATCTCTAGTTTGAGTTCCTTGAAAGTCTATTGACCAGATTTGACAAAAATTGAACAGGCAGTATTCTGATTATAGAAATAGAAAATTAAGAGATAGCAGCAATTCAAAGAAGATAGCGCAGGAGGCAGGGCATATCTTGGAGGCATCACGGTTAATCAAGTTGATCTTGGCAAGAACCAACTTTAAATCTATTCAGGTATGTCACATTAATGGTTAGATTTGACACCTGGCTTAAAGCAAAATGATATTTAAAGAAATGTGAAGATTAAACAGCTTGTATTCAAGCATCTAATTCAACCATCTCAGCATATATCATTTACTTTTACATATTGGTAGGAAGGGACCAAAATCATAATGTGCTAGCGTCAAAATAGCCTGTAATTTTGCTCTCTTAAAAAATGTATGTATTGTCTTTGAAGAATAGATTGATCATAGCCACTACAGCCATTTTTGTCCTGTTCAGGTATATATCTTATATTGTCCTCAATACAAAATAAAATAATACCATACCTGCATGCTAGAATCAAGTCTGCCCTCTGGTCGGGTCCCACATACTTATACTCAGTCAAAGCATCGCAAACAATATCTAAAAATTTTTCCCTTCGAACAAATGCAGTAGTGCGCTTTTTATACAATTCAAATGGTACACTCTTGGTTTTCTCATCTTTCGCTGGAAATAATTGGTTCATACCATATTCTTTACCAAGGTTCTCAAAATTTTCCTTTCGAGCATGCAGATCTGATGCGTCCATTCCATCAGCCATCAAAGTTACAGCAGAACTCTCACTCCTTATGATTTCGAAAACCCTTTGGCTGATCTGGTAAGATGAAGGCATATTGAAATATTAATAAATGAAAGCCAGTTGGTGCCATCAAATGAGAATTAACCCCAAAAGATCGACTAATCTATTAAAAAACGTCAATACAAAATGAACTTTCTTTAGTTACTAAACTAAAGCGAAGCAACAATAGGAAAATCGGAATAGAAAGAAAATATAAGAGCAGCTGTTGAGCAACTCAAATATATAGACTCAAGTTTGATTGAAGAGTGTACTTCAAATGGTTCATCATTCACTAGTAATAATAAAGAAAGAAGCTATGGTGATATTTTATTCACACTAAACTCATCCCATACTTTAATAAGAGTATCAGACATACTTCTCGACATGGGCAATGGGAGAACAAACAAACAAGAAAATAAAATAAAATAAAATATACATCACGAGCAAGTGGTTGAAATGAATGATGGATGGCCGGCGTAAGACAAAAAGTATATGCGCTTCGGTAAGTCAAAATCATAGATGATAGAACAACCAACCAAACCGGTCCGTCTCGTAACACCACAAAATAGTTCCGATAATTTTGGTTAAATTGTCACTACACGACGCTATGCTCATAAAAGTTTTATTAAAAAAAACAAAGAAAATAAATCCAGATCGACCAATGTTGATGAAGCACAAACATTCCACCAATTGAGGGAGGCATCAGAACACAACAAACAAAAATTCTTCACGTGGAATGAGATGGAAAAGGAACAGTACCAGTTTTGACGATCAATAAATTAGAAACAGACAAAAGAATCACAATATAGATGAGTGAGCTGAACTATTAAAATCAACAAAAATATATCACATATGGTGTTCATACCTTAAATGCATGTCGCGCTTTACATCCCATGAGCTGCAGAGTACTCTGGAGAACAGGTCGAGAATACCGAAACGACTCCTTACCATTATCTTTCTTTTCAACATCGTCCACAACCACAATGAACACAATTTTTCCCACCTCAGCCATCCCTGCTCATTGATACGGCATAAAGAATCAGAAAAATGATAGAGCTTCATGCAAAGAATAATAGAAATACGAAAATCAACAGTGAGTGAAAGACAAAGACTGACAAAGTTAAACGACATTTACGCTAAGTGGACCCGTAAAAAACTCGTTTAATAATAGATAAACCGGGGACAAATGACAGAGAAGAAAAGAAAAAAGAAACGAGAGCCAGGGAGGAGACTTAACGGCAATGTGAAGTTAGGGATAATGAAAAGGGAAAAGAGAAGAAGGTTTTAGAGAATGCAGAGAGATCGGGGAGCGGTGGGCATTGTGAATTCTGAGGTCTGAGCGACTCAGGGTTGGGTTCCACGCATCCAAGCGAACAATGCTCCACGAGTCGCTCTGGTTTGGTTGTTGCGGCCCCGCTTTCTCGCTCCAGAATCAAAATGACCCATTTCGCCTTCATGTTCGGCGCGATTTTCATCTTCGACCACCGGGGCAAGCTTCTTTTATAGCGGGAGAATCAGCCGGTGGGCCCTGTCTACGCCACGGGGATCAAGGCGTGGTAGATTCTGTAAATTCACTCAACATGTGGGGCCTATCAACTATTTTATTTATCATCATTTATAATTAAATCCACAAAACGGGATTCCTCCCATAAACATGCATATTTATATTTATGCAGCTTAATGACTTTAAAATATAGTAATCCCTATATCGTAATATTTATGACATTAATTTTTTCCTCTTAATTTTCCCATATAAAGTTAAATGCCATGAATAGTTAATTAGTTTGAAAATGTTATCTTTAAATTTAATAAGAATAATTTTACAAAGTATTGTAACTTTTAACATATATAATAGGTTAACTTCCTTCTACAAAATTATTTTCCCACTTTTAATAATAATAATAATAATAATAAGTTTACCATGTATTGCTATGGATTCAAATAGTTGGTTTTTTTTTTCTTTAACATTACGATGTCTAAATAAAATCTTAACCATTATGGAGACCTTCTACCAACTTTGTCCTACGAGATGGCAGTGATTATTATTAATATATTTTATTTTAATATAAGAGTTAGTTAATTAATTTATAAATATTAAAAAATTAATTATAATAATTAGTTAATTATAATAATTAGACGTTAATATTTTTAAAATATTATCTTTAATTATATGAATTAGAATTATATTTTAATAGAAATTTTTTAATATGTATAATTAATAAGAATATTTTAAGATAAAAATTATAAATTTAAAAGATAATGTAGATTAAAATTTTATATTTATAATTAAAACAAATTTATTATTTAATTCTTATAATTAAAAAAAATACTTTTCTTTACGGTCAACTATCGTTTTTATATTCTTACAATCAAGAGGCGGTGGTTCCACTGTAACTTTCAAGTTTCATATCTCTCCAGTTATATTATGGGCATTGCGTGCAAAATGTAGGGTGGTCTTTACCATGCAAATGCGATGGGTGGCTAGACGTTTCAATGAAATATCTTTCCCCGTCCCTTCTCTCAGTAGAATGTTAGGCCTTACGTTTAGCTTTCCAATATAAGGAGAAGAAGAATAAAAAAAATAAAATAAAAGAATAGTGGGGCAGGAGTGTAATTTTTTTTTTTGATACAAATGAAGGTTGAACCCAAATTACATGAAAAAGAACTAAACTATGGGGAAACAATTCCCATCTTCTCTCTATACACTATTTCCTCCAAATTTGGAGGACAATTTCCTAAAAAACAAGATTTAGATAACCCTTGTTTTGCTAATATGTTCGCCACTTGATTAAACTTCCTTGGAATGTATTTGATCTGAACTTCCCATTCCAGTCTGAAGAAGGATTGAATTTGCATTACCAATAGGCTTTCTCTATCATTATACTCCTTTCGTTGGATAGAATTCACAATATTCTTAGCATCTGACTCAAGAACTATGAAGGAAAGGTGAAGAGAAGATATTGGAGAAGGGAAGATATATGGGAAAATGACATTTAAGTCCCATGTAAGCAATTGAATGACAAAAAAATCCCAAGAAATGGCATAATTAATATCAAGTCCCATGGGACCTCATATGAATTTTTTCTAATTATAAAAAGATATAAATATCCTTGAAATTTTCCCTTAAGCAAGCGTCTCTCGCGATAGTAAGATATGAATACCCGATAGTGGGGTTTACCCCTCCATCGGGGAAATAATAACCCCTGTACCTGTAACTAACAACCCCAGCGCCTGAAATAATAACCCCAACACTTACAACTAACAACCCCATCAGTTATAACTAATAACCCTATCAGCTGCACTTACAACCTCTCCACTTGAAATAACAACCACAGCACCTGCAACTAACAGCCTTAGCCCCTACAATTAACAACCCTATCAGCTGTACTAAAAACTCCAGCCCCTACACTAACAACCCCATCAGCTGCAACTTATAACACAACACCTGCAATAACAACCCCAACGCCTAAAATAACAACCCTAGCACCTGCAACTAATAACCCCATCAGCTGTACTAATAACCCTAGCCACGATGATGAGTAAATCCACCTGCAACACAGTGTATTGTTCTCTTATTTCATAACAAAACGTGCAAATACTGTACTGTAGCAGCTGTGTCACTATCAGATAGTTTCACGTTTCTAGTTGATGGTGTTTAGTACAGCTGATGGGGTTGTTAGTTGCAGGGGCTAAGGCTGTTAGTTGCAGGTGCTGTGGTTGTTATTTCAAGTAGAGAGGTTGTAAGTGCAGCTGATAGGGTTATTAGTTATAGCTGATGGGGTTGTTAGTTGCAAGTGTTGGGGTTATTATTTCAGGCGCTGGGGTTGTTAGTTATAGGTACATGGGTTATTATTTCCCCGATGGAGGGGTAAACCCCAATATCGGGTATCCGTAGGTAAACCCCACTATCGGGTATCCGTATCTTACTATCGCGGGAGTCGCTTGCTTAAGGGAAAATTTCAAGGATATTTATGTCTTTTTACAATTAGAAAAAATTCATATGAGGTCCCATGGGACTTGACATTAATTATGCCATTTCTTGGGACTTTTTTGTCATTCAATTACTTACATGGGACTTAAATGTCATTTTTCCAAGATATATTTATGGAGTGAAGAGTAATACACGTGTTGATTAATGCTGAGGGATTGCAACACGTGGAGAGTGGGTCCTACCTTTTGCTCTTGAATGGGTCAAGGACAATTTATTAGAGAAAATGATATTTAAATCATGTAGAAGATATTAAATGTTAAAAAAAATTTAAAAAATGACATAATTAATGTAAAGTCTGATGTGATTTTAGATAAAAAAAATTAATTGTGAAAAGACATATTTATCCTTATTGAGAATCTTTTGTCCCTATTTTGCTACTTCCTACTTAAACCATATAATCAAACAAAGTAAAATTATTACTGCTTCACCGCTTCAGAGTTTATCGTCATCAATAGAAATAGATTATCTTCTTTGGAAGCTTTTGCCTCTATTAGCACTTCTCGTCTCCTTCATAACCTTCTTTTTCTTACAAAATTCCTATATGGCTCACTTATTTTAGTTGAAGAATATTTATTTTCTATTCATCTTCTCTTATCTTTTTCATTTATTCATATACACTCCTTTTTAGCTATTTTAACGGGATATCTTGCTTTTGACCAAAATTACAACTTCTTTTTTTTTGAAGTACGAAGTGAACTTGTAATTTTTCCTTTTTAGGTATTTTGACTAATTTAACCTTTGAGTTTTACTTCATCATTTGTCATTACTATGTTCTAAAAGTGTTGGATTTCTCTACATTATAGGTAGAATGTCTATTTAGTGGACTTCTCCAATGATTTTTCATGTGTTCTTGATGAGTAGTGGTTTCTGGAATGTGAATATTATTGTTACTATTTCTTGACTTTTTTCCCATTGTATCATTGATATGTATAACTTAATGCTCTCACTATGTTTCTAAAGGTGGTGTAACAATAGTGGTTAACATGCTTCTAAATAATCACCCAATAACAGTGTCTAAGGAAACACTAGAACTAAAGGTATCTTTTAACAATTATATGTCTCTCATGTTTTGATTTTTAAAATACTTAATAAGAACATTCAGGCAATAAAAACATGACATCGCTTGTTTTATGATGAACCCATTTATATCAAAGAGAGAAGGGCATAGTTCCTTCCAGATGTGTTAATTTACATCTTTGGGGTGTTTAATATTCTAATATATGGTAAAGCTATTTTTGTACTATTGAATTTAAATCCATGGTGATTAACTGTTAAAATTTGGTCCTTTCTCTTTCCTTAACATTGTGATCGATTTCTTAGTTATAACTTGAGGCTACTCAGAAGAAACTCTATGTTAATGTTGGTATGATTGACAAACTATACTTTGGAATACAAGTGATGGAGTTTCTGAAAAAGTACAATCAATGAAGATTCTAAAAAAGTTTGGCATTGACAGATTTTTGGGGAGGTATAATCCCTGAAAATGCACTTAATACGAGTATTTTAGAAGGTCTCTTACGTGCGGGAGTTGTCAGTGTCAAGATAATGTTCATAAACCTATTCATTATTACTGTAATTCTATTCAGAGGCTAAGGAAATGTTCATAATGTTTAATATATTTCTCAGGAGAAGTTGAATCTTGCACTTTCTCTGACATTAACTCAATGCTCACTTTAATACTGAGAATCTTTAGAATCTGGACATGTCTAGAGTTTGCCTCATTATGTATATTTGAAATAGTACTTTGTTATCATGTTGATATTGCTTGAGCTACTGTGTTTTATCTATCTTCTTGATGACCATTTGGTGTCCCCATAAACCTACTGAAATTATTGGTATGGTGGTCCATGTATAAGCTATATACTATAGTGTGTGACTGAAGTATGAGTTATAAAAGGTGACCCACATAAATATGGACATTGTGTTTGTACCATGGCTTTTTTATCATTTGAGTTGTATGTTAATTGTGTTTATTTAGGGTTTTAAAAGTTATGTTTGGTTTGTAGGAATTTGTAATATGTTGACTTCAGTATATTAAAAAAATATGAACATTAAAAAGGTTCATTCAAAGTGTAAATGACAAATTATGATATGATATACAAGACACTATGAGTTGTTATTATAATACACGATAGTTGTTAATATAAGTACTAGAATTGTTAATATTATATGTCTGGTGTAGATTGTCATTACTGATAGAGAGTTTATCTAGAAAGTATCTATTTTGTTATGTTCATATGGGGGGACAATTTAAAAATGACGGAGAAGGTCATACATATATTAGTGATCAAGTAACAACAATATTTATAAAGGAAGGCATAACATATATTATGAGTTAAAAAAATTAGTAGCATCATTTTTTAGGAAATGAAGTGATGAAATTGTAATAAAATTCACTGTTAGATAACATACATTTGTTGGCATGTATAATGATGAAGGAGTTGACCATTTTATAATGTTCAATGACGAAAGTAACAATGTGTAAATATGTAGTACACTGATTTTTACTTTGTAAATATATGTACACAGTGATAAAAATAATTTTTTGTAACATTGATCAATATCTATCTATCTGAAAGGTAGGGTGGATTTTGATGAAAGTGATTATGTTTGAAGTACTCATTTTATATTTACTGTCAAAAACTGATGTAATTGTAAAGTTCATATATGTGAAGTTATATTCTGACTAGAATGATTATAGAAAGAATGATTATGAATGTTATGGTTCAGGAATTTAGCAAACTTTAAAATCATGCTAGCAAAAGATAAATATATATTTTTGGCAAAAATTTCAAATAGTATTGGGTAGCAGAGTGGTCAGGGACGGAGGATGAAAATCAGAGGTCCCGTGTTCGAACCTTGGTGACTGCAGAAGTGGAATTTTTTTATTTTCCCTGGCGTGCGAAATTACAATTCTACCCCTCATTTCTTTTTCTGCAGAGCCCGTACTCTTTCCTCATTGTCTCTGAAATCTTTCAGCAGCTGCGGGGGAAGAGAGGCAGCGGGAGAGCGGCGACAGAGGTAGCTTCACGCCAGCGATGCCGTGTGTTCAGCCTCCGCAGTGTTCCGTCAATTCCCCTTCTGTGTCGCACCGTTGGAGTCATTGTATCATTCGGCAAGCTTTATTCTGCCTATAAATGGAGCCAGCGGGGAAGCTGAAGGTCGTCACTAATGGGAGAGGAGTGACCGAGGGTTGACACTATTGTGAGTCACCGCTGCAGTTTTTACCATTGTCGCCGCCGTCATGCTGTGTGCCGTCACTACCGTCGCTATAACCATGGTACTACTGTTGCCACTGTAGCAAGTCTATACTTTCAACTTCCTCATTCCTGTCGTCGTCACTATGAAGGGTAGAGCTTTGTGCGTTGAAGGAACTGGTGAGCGAGGAAGGATTGGGTATGAGAATCAGTGGTCGTGAAGTGTGATGAGGTTCTGCTGGGGCATCGGCAGCCAAGGTAAGAAATTGGTTATGTTATGTTTTTGGTTTTCAGAGATTCATGGTTGTTACTGGAAAATGGTTTCCCCATTGTTTTTCTCACTTGTTGCCGTGAGTGAAGTAAGAAAGTATTACAATTTCTGTTGAGTGTGTTTCTCTGATATGGCCGCCGACTCCTCTGTTTTGGGCCAGTAACCATGTTATTGATTCCATTACTCTCTGCTTGGTTGAATCCTGTTTAGTTGGTGAGAATTAAATTGTTATGGGTGGTACTGATGTGAACTAATATGAACAGAAGCATGGGGTTATGTGGTTATGTAAAGGTTCCTGCTATTTCGTGTATTTGGACAAGTGATATTGTTGTTGTTGTTAGGGGCTTTTGGATGAAACTGAATGGGCTGTTGAGGTTGTGCATTCTGTTGCTTGAATGATATATTCTTTCCATGCATGCTCTGTGAAGTCCCCTATGTATTTATATGTGTAGAAATGCCCCCAAAGGAAAGAGGAATCAAAAACATGTGGTTAGGTGGAGGTTTTTGTTGTTGATGTATGAATGATCTAAGGACATGCCTTGTGTGCGCGCTGTGGAGATGTATATATATACATACTGCAACCAAGTGGCTTTAATAGTATAGTATACATGTATATGCAGCTGTTGTTTTGAAGAAAATGGGTCCATATAAATGTAAATATATATTTGGGTCAATGTATGATGAATTACTGAATAAAGCTTGCTGTGTTTTGTGTTGAGAGATTTGGGAATCTAGTTCTAAATGATGAATTAATATTTGAAAGTTGGAATAATGGTTTTGATGCTAAATACATGAAATGATGTGTGATGCATGCATTGTTAAGTTTTGGCATAAGGATTAAGAAAAGTTAAAGCTTTGGGTGCACTGAAAGTATTTTAATATGAAATAAGTATTAGAGATGCTTAGGCCAATTGTCTAAGAATAGAAACTGAAAGTGAGTAGCGAGCTCACTGTTCTGCAAATGAAAGTGTAAGATTGGTAAAGCAGTGATTGTATAATTGATTAAAAGGAGTTGTGTCTATCTGTGGTGGTTCTGTTCAGTGGTTGTATAGTTTGAGAAACCCTTGCTATGTTCTGTTTTATACGGATTCTAAGTTCTCGGAAGAGTACTTTGGAATTTTGGTCTCCTTAGAATATGGAATTCCATATTGTTAGCTTGTAATGAAAGGGAATATTAGGTTAAAGATGATTTATTTTTGTTGCAATGTTGATTAGAATGTTAATATATTATTTCGGGATGTCAGGGAATTGAGATGTGATTAGAATCGAAAGTGATTGGTTGAAACGGGTAAAGATTTTGGAGCGTGACAGGTGAGTGAATAACGTTCCCTACAAATTTACATTTTCAAATGCATTGTTATTTTAAACGATGAATTTCAAATATGATTTACGAAAAGCCAGTGTTACGAAATTCTAGTTTAAATCGTTAGAAATGATTTTCTTCTGATTGGTTTACTAAGAAATGTTGACTATGTATGAAAATGGACAAATAAGTTTTTGAAAGGAGTTTGGCAAAAGTTGCATTGAACAGATGTTATTCATGAAATATTTCTTTTAAAGTTCATGTTTTCAAATTAATCCGATTTCAAAAGTACATGCTGGGGTTTTTAGAAAGTTAAAGTGATTTTACCAATGGTTATGGCATTGAAATGATTGAGATTATTTCATGTGAAATAAACCCCACGCATGATGGAAATGTTTTAGGACAGAATACAGAACGCTGGTTGCTAACAGCAGTACTGTTAGTCCTTGGTGCACCTTGGTATTCGAGCTCGACAGTTTGTGGCCTTGAGCCACCAGAATTATTTCGTGGGATTCGTTCTCGCGACAGATAGTGGCTTCGAGCCACCAGAATGGTTAGTTACCCTCGTGGACTGTGTGTCCACGTCTGTTTTCGTTCTGTTGAAGTCCTACAGAAAGATCATGGTTTTGAAAAGATTGTTTTGAATGAGTTATTTGAAACAGTTAGTTCATATGGTTATTTCCCCTGAAATACAAATGTTGACAAAAAGGTTTGAATTAGATTTCAAAGCGATATGAAATACATTTTAATATGAGTATGCATTGATTATTTTCCGCATTCTTTAAATCATGTTTTTGGGACGTTATTCACGAGTAGATTATTTGGATTCAGATAGTGCAGGTGACTTTAAATCCTTTCGCTGAGCAGTGAAAAGCCTCGTTGCAGATCCGAATCGTCATTTTTGACAAATACTACTTTTGATGTACTTACTGTTCTAAAGAACTTGTAATGTTTGGAAAAGAAGGTAAATGCTCCACATAGATCTTAGAAAAGATTGTGTTATTTTGAAAAATGTTATGGAAACTTTAAACGTTGTATTTGAGGTTTTAGGCTTTCGGAATATGAAATTGTTCATATTCCGTGCCGGTCACGGTCCAAATTTTGGGACGTGACAATGAAGTTATATATATGAAGTTGTGTTCAATCCTGCAGTCTATTTGAGGCCACTACACTTTCTATCTACAGAATTCTTGGGAAGAATTATGAAGTAGTTGTTATTCCTTTACTATGGGGTTATTATTTTGTACTAGTGGGGTTGTTATTTTTCCAGTTGTTTATTTTTCCCTCTAGACTTGTTATTTTTCCAGTTGTAGGTTGTTATGTTTTCATTAGAACTTGTTAATCCTTCTAGACTTATTATATTTTCAGTTCTTTATTTTTTTTCTTTTGGTCTTGTTGCTTTGCAGTTATGAGATTTTTTTGTTTTCATTAGTTAAGTTGTTATTCCTTTACTACTGGGTTGTTATTTATAAGTGTTAGAATTGTTATTTTTGTTGTCGTTGATAAGTTATTTTTCAGTTGTCAAGTTCTTATTCCTTCACTATGAGGTTCTTATTTCCTACTGATAGAGTTGTTATTTTTGTTGACATTGGGTAGTTGTTATTTATAAGTGGTTGTTATACCTTCACTATGGGGTTGTTATTGTTTACTACTGGAGTTGTTATTCCTTCAATATATGGTTGTTATTTATAAGTGCTGGAGTTATTATTTTTACTGTTGTTGGTAAGTTATTTTCCAGTGGTTATATTATTATACCTTTACTACGGGATTATTATTCCTTTACTACGGAGTTCTTATTATTTTAATACGGGGTTGTTATTTTTAAGTATCAAGCCAGTGATTAACCATATAATAACATAACCATTAGTTAGTTTAATATTCCTGAAGCTGAAGCTTTTTTATTTAGATTTCCTACTATGTTTGACAAATGACTTTATTATATATATGGATAGACTTTAAAATCAATTGAAGTTGTAACTGTATCTTCTCTAAGGTCATTTATAACCAAACCATTATGATACTGACTGCCATTTCTTTTTGTAATTATCCTACTGCTTTTATGCTATCATATTTTGCAACTCTACAGTAAAAGAATATCAACTTGATCACATTTATTCTCATATATTTAGGAGACCCAAAAGGCACTAACCACGTCATTCTAACACTTAGAATGAACCAAATAAACATGAATTTGGGTGGAAAAAAATAATAACTCTACCACTAGGTAATAACAAGTCAAGGTAAAATAATAACAATTTGGGCACATTTCTACCCGATCCCTGTAATGAGCCAAAAAAAAATAGAACTCTGTATAGGAAAATAACAACTCCAACAACAATAAATGACAACTTCCTGTGGAAAAAATAACAACTTGTACACATTTATTACCAACACCATTCAAATGAGAATATAAGTTCATATATATGTACTTTACAATTCACAAAATAAAAGAGAGTGCACAATGCATTTACACAAGTATGATTGCATTGTGTATGATATTGTATATATGATTATGAGATACATATATGATTGTATGGTGTATGATATTGTATATATGATTGTGAGATACAAGTATGATAGCATTTGACTAAAATTTTCATCTTTATATTTCCTATTTGCATAAATCACCAGTGTGACAACTAAAATAGGCTTCAAGATCACAAGCTTTCCAGATGATCATGCTAGTAGTAATAACAACCTGCACCAGCTCCAAATTATTAACAAGTCAACTACTAATATTAACAACTATTGCGTACTACAATAACAACTCATGTTCCCCTCCCATATCAGATTATGTTCTGTCATTCATATTTTACAGTAACCTTTCTAAATTCATTCTTTCTTTATACACTCAAGTAAAACAACTCAAACCAGTCATGTGTTCTAATAAAATAACTCTGAAAGCATAAACATCAATCTTATTCTAATTCCAAAGCTCATTTCTTTAAAATGCAAGGCCATAAGCCCATAATCAATGTCTTACCATAAAGGTAGCCTAGTCTTAAGATACGTTGAATAATGACGAAGATCATCATTATCTTTGAGCTCCAAATCATGTCCTGAATTTAGTTGAATCTCAGCATGCACAAGTAAACATTTTCTATACTTTGGCCAACATAAGCAGTCCCTCTTACCAGACAAATTAGCGTAACAATTGTATTGTACAATCCAACAAAGGAAAAGGAACTTCATATTACTTAAAGTGAGTACCTATGAGCATATCACAGTATATCAAACAAAGCCACAATCTAAAACTATACTAATTGATAAGGAAATAGGAAAACATAGTAGCTTAAGCAACAGCAGCATGATAACAAAGTACCATTCAAACATATATAACAAGGCAGACTCTGGACATGTCCATATTCCAAAGATTCTCAATATTAAATTTAGCATTGAATTAATGTCAGAGAAAGTGCAATATTCAACTTCTCCTAAGAAATATATTAAACATTATGAACATTTTCTTGGCCTCTGAACAGAATTACAGTAATAATGAATAGGTTTTTGAACATTACCTTGACACTGACAACTCCAGCACGTAAGAGACCTTCCAAAATACTCGTATTAAGTGCATTTTCAGGGATTATACCTCCCCAGAAACCTGTCAATGTCAAACTTTTTCAGAATCTCCATTGATTATACTTTTTCAAAAATTCCATCACTTGTATTCCAAAGTATAGTTTGTCAATCATACCAATATCAACATAGAGTTTCTTCTGAGTAGCCACAAGTTGTAACCAAGAAATCGAGCACAATGTTAAGGAAAGAGAAATCACAAAAATTTAACAGTTAATCACCATGGATTTAAATTTAATAGCACAAAAAATAGCTTTACCATATATTAGAATATTAAACACCCCAAAGATGTAAATTAATGCATCTAGAAGGAACTATGCCCTCTTCTCTTTTGTATAAATGGGTTCATAATAAAACAAGCGATGACGTGTTCTTACTGCCATGAATGTTCTTATTAAATATTTTAAAAATCAAAACATAAGAGACATATAATTGTTCAAAGATACATTTAGTTCTAGTGTTTCCTTAGACACTATTGTCGGGTGATTATTTAGAGGTATATCAACCACTATTGTTACACCACATTTAGAAACAGAGTGAGAGCATTAAGTTATACATATCAATGATACAATGAGGAAAAAGTCAAGAAACAATAACAATAATATTCACATTCTAGAAAATACTACCCATCAAGAACACATAAAAAATCATTAGAGAAGTCCACTAAATAGACATTCTACCTCTAATGTAGAGAAATCTAATACTTTCAGAACATAGTAGTGATAAATGATGAAGTAAAACTCAAAGGTTAAACTAGCAAAATACCTAAAAAGGGAATATCACAAGTTCACTCTGTACTTCAAAAAAAAGAAGTCACAATTTTGGTCAAAAGCAAGATATCCCAACAAAATAGCTAAAAATGAGTGTATATGAATAAATAAAAAAAATAAAAGAAGATGAATAGAAAGTAGACCTTCTTCAACTGAAGTAAGTGGACCATGTAAAAATTTTGTAAGAAAAAGAAGGCTACGAAGAAGACGAGAAGTGCTAATAGAGGCAAAAGCTTCCAGAGAAGATAATCCATTTCTATAGATAATGATGAACTCTAAAGCGATAACGTAGTAATAGCTTTGCTCTGTTTGATTATATGGTTTGAGTAAACAGTAGTAAAGCATGGACAAAAGATTCTCAATAAGGGTAGTTATATCTTTTCACAATTGAAAAAAATTTATTTGAGCTCACATAGGACTTGACATTAATTATGCCATCTCTTAAAACTTTTTTAACATTTAATGCCTTCTACAGGACCTAAATGTTATTTTTAAATTTATTATTGGACGAGACTTCACTTTTTCAATCGATTTCTCCTTTCCATCCACTTCTCTACCATAAATATTATTTATTTATATTATTATAAGAAATGAGATAAATAAATTATACTTCCATAGTAAAATACATACTGGTTAAAAAGACAATAAAATATATGTAGTATTTTTTCCCAAGTTTTGTCATCCGTTTTTCAGATTATTTTAAGTCTTAACCATCTCCATTAATTTAATTATCCATACCTTGAATTTTGAAATAAGATATATATATATATATATTTAAATTAAGACAAGTGAATATCAATGAAAGACTTTTTATAATCATGTAAGTCACATGTATCGACATTTTTTTAATCTTATTATCACCTATCTGAATAATTAATTATTTAAATTGAGATTTTATGATTAGTAGGGATAAAAATATGTTATAATTTTAATAAAGGCCCACAATCTGGTCTAGTTAAAGTTTGATAAAACTTAATTTATTTAGTAAATAGGCTAGATTTCTAACATATTTAAATACATGTTAGTTTAAATACATTAGGTCCTTTTTTTTAAGGCCTCACTTGCAACAGACTTGACATATATTTAGCATTATTTGAATATATATATATGTTTTAAATAGATTTTGAACATATTTAAAAAAATTTATATATAAACATGTAAGTTTCTAAACTTATTAAAAGTCTATATTTAGGTAAGATTTAATCAACTCAAAGTATAATTATGATCTTTAAAGCTTGAAGTAGAAGACTTTTTAAAGGCAAACATTATAAATATGCCTTTAAAAGTACTTTAGGCCTAGTAACCATTTACAGGATCAGACGTGAGCCTGAAAAAATATGTATATAGGCTTAGATTTATTTAGTCAAAATTTAGTTTGATTTGACATATTTTTATCCTTAAAGATTAGGATTTCTCTTTCCACGAATGTCTTTTTAATAGGGTAGGAATCAAATCTCATTTTCTTCTCTTTAAGATCTAGTTAGTCCACCACTAATAATATAATATAATATAATGCTCACCGGTGCTATACGGGTGCAAGAGATTATCCCTTAACTAAATATCATACAACCTTTAATTCTAACAAAATTGAGGAAAAAATAATGTATAAAGTAGCACGTACATTCATTACTCAATTGTGACCCATCCATTAAATAAGTTACAATATTTTGAAAGTATTAAATGAGAAACGAACTAAACTTTTTTTTTTTTTAAAAAAAATAGACTTAAAAATATATAATGAAATATAAAGTATAAAAAAGAAAGGATGAAGAAGCAATGGACTATATTCGGAGGGATGCTCATTTTGGGCGCAGTGAAATAACAAAACATGTATTGGGAAAGAGCCGTTGGCAACTACATTTGGCCAAACATAAAAAAGCTGCCATTCTTCATTCTTCATTTCTCTTTCCCTCTTTTCTTCGATTCTAGGCAAATCTACTGAATCTTCAAGTTAAAGGTGATGTGCTCTTATAAATTAAAGTGCGGTCTCCTCCAAACTTGCCGGTCAAGAACATTAGCTTCTATCGCTTTTCTGAGATGACAAAAGTAAAGGAATCGTTCCTAGTATTATGAACGACCCATTCTATTATTACTTGATGAAAAGGCGTGTGGGAATCCAATATAAGAAAGCAATGATCCATCAACGATACATAATCTTCAACTTGATATGGACCATCTCCTTCATTAGTGCTTTTCCCTTTCACTGTGGTAGGGACTATGACACATGCCATAGTCAGATTTCAACCACCAACAAACCTCAACCCTCCAAGTAAAATTAATTTGATTTTGGTATGTATATGCTTATTTCATTTTCCAACGTAACAGAATCAAAATGGCATTTGGATTCAATAGAGTCCCTTGTTTTACGCCTGATTCTTTCCATTGGGTGGGGAATTTGGATTCTTTCCATTGGAGTCAGGACCTTTATTTATTCCCTTGATTCGGACACCCGACCTTTAACTTTCAAAACATCGGTTTTGGCTATTTACATTTCATACCCATTATGTGTATCATTAAAGCTCTACCTCCCTAGGCTCCACCTCTTCCTTAGCTTTCTTTCTTTACTACGCCGTCCATTGTTTTTTTCTTTTTTAATTTTAGCCTGTTACTTTTTTATTCAAAAAAAACAAAACAAATTTTACTCTTCTTCGAACCAGTGTGTACTACAGGCTCATATATCATCAGCACTCACTCTTCTTGGCTTTCTTTCTCAAAAGAAGAGTGTTCTAGCTTTTTTTGAATTCTTTAGCCATGATATTGGGATTAACAACATATGACACAAAATGCGGGGGGAAAATGCCTAAAAAACCGACCTTTCAGAGCTCAAATTGAGAATTATGGATGATCTGCCTCCATGTAGTATTTGGCTGTGATAAAGGGTAATTTATAACCAAAATCTTAAATCTAGCTAGAAAAAAACTAGTCCCTTAGAACCGTATTATATTTGATCTTCTTTCTTCATTTTGCATATAAAATGTTTTCATTCATCTCAAGATAATCTAAATATCAAAATAACGTGATACTTGAAAAAAACATTTAAATTATTCTCTCGCTCACAAGAAGGATATCTCACACTAAGAATAGAGAAGACGTCTAAAACTACGGATTCAGACAGGTCTCCGATTACAGCAAAAACGTCAGAATTTGCGATAAATCAGAAATGCCAACACACGTGCTCTTTCAAAACTGTTGTCTGCTAAGTGACCCGCTTATACGGTAAGACCCTGTGGGGCAGCAGCGGCAGGTGCCTTGGGCTTAGGCTTCTCCACCACGATGGCCTGAGTGGTCAACACCATTCCAGCAACTGAAGCAGCATTCTGCAAAGCGCACCTTGTCACCTTAGCAGGGTCTATCACGCCAGCCTCCACCAAGTTCTCATATTTGTCTGTCATCGCATTGTAACCAACCTCCCATTCACCTGACTTAATTTTCTCCACAACAACTTCACCTTCGATTCCCGCATTTTGAGCAATCAACGATGCAGGTGCTACCAGTGCCTACATTTCAAAGGAAGGCACCCCATTACACCCTTTCCATATGTAGCATAAAAATCTAAGATGTCGTAAACATAAGATACAATTTTGGCCCTTGGCCTACTCTTGGTTTCATGCATCACTATGCTAACTTCTAATATATTTTATGTTAAAAACGGAATAGCCAACCTATTTCAGTTTTTCTCAAGTAATCAGATCAAACAGTGACCACAACCAGAACCAGGTTAACAAAAGAAACGGAAAGATACTACCATCAAATAAGGACAAATAAGTTGGCAATAGCATTCTTACCTTTTGCACAATGTCTGCTGCTAACCTCTCATCTGCATCTTCAAGCCTGTCCTTGATTGCTGGGACAAGTGCAGAGAGATGAACCAATGCAGTGCCTCCACCAGGAACAATACCTTCTTCAATGGCAGCAAAAGTTGCATTCTTCGCATCCTCAATACGAAGCTTACGGTCCTCAAGTTCAGTTTCTGTAGCAGCACCAACCTTGATGACTGCAACTCCACCAGATAATTTAGCAATCCTCTCAGCCAATTTCTCAGAGTCATAAACTGAGTCTGTCTCTGCCAACTCCTTCTTCAATTGGGCAACCCTTGCTTGCAACTCATCTTTCGATGCAGCATCAGCTATAAGGGTGGTGGAGTCCTTGGTGATGGTCACTTTTCGAGCTAACCCAAGTTGTTCAATTGAGGCATTCTCAACAAGCAAGCCCAAGTCACTGGCTTGGAACTCAGCACCTGATTTTTGATCCGAAGGTAATCAGCCATAGCAAGACATTAAAGAGGAACTTAATAACCAACTTAAAAAGATACTTGAAATACCCATATCATCTGGTACAAGCATAACGAAGGAAATTTCATCCATTTAAAAAATTACTGGGCAAGGTACCATTTCATCATTAAATTTAACAGAACTACCAAGCAATGTTAAAGTTGATTTTGCAACTATCCCAATCAAAAATCGCATGCATACTCATCATGCATATTCAATAGCAACAAAACACTTAAAAACATAAAAGAAAGAACGAAATTTCACAAACCTGTCAATATAGCAAGGTCCTGAAGGAGAGCCTTCCTCCTCTCACCAAACCCAGGAGCTTTGATGGCAGCAACATTAAGGATGCCTCGCAATTTATTCACAACAAGAGTAGCCAAAGCCTCACCAGTGACATCTTCAGCAATAATAAGCAAGGGAGCTCTCAATTGAGTGGTTTTCTCTAACAGAGGAATTATGTCTTTTATTGCTGAAATCTTCTGATCTGTAATCAAGACTCTTGCATTCTCAAATTCAACAGTTGATTTCTCAGGGTTTGTGACAAATTGCGGGGAGATATAGCCACGATCAATCTGAAGGTCACAAATGACAAGATGCAAGGAAATATAGTTAGATTGAAAATTGAAGAATATGTTCTTCACCATCATATGCCACCGGGCAGTGAAAAAGTCACACCTCAGTTCCTTCTTCAACTTCAACAGTTGTCTCAAATGAGGATGATGATTCAATGGACAAAACACCATCAGGTCCAACCTTATCAATTGCATCAGCAATCATTGTTCCAATCAGCTCATCGTTTCCAGCAGAAATAGAGGCAATGGCTGCAAAAGTACATAAATATTACCATGGCAATCCAGAAATCAAAACACAGGAAAGAAAACGACAAAAGGTCCTGATGAATGACAGAATAATACCTTTGATATCATCTCGTCCTTCGACAGCCCTGGCCTTTTTCTCTAACTCCTCTATCAAACCCAGCACAATTTTATCAATTCCTCTTTTAAGTGACACAGGATTAGCACCAGAGGTCACACTAAGAAGTCCCAGCTTGATTATTTCTCGAGCAAGAACTGATGCTGTTGTTGTCCCATCGCCAGCAGAGTCATTGGTTTTACTCGCAACCTTCATTGTACATGTTCACAACATTAGAATGAAAACCTGGGTGCACTTTGCAGAAAGCTCAGTAAGGAAATCTTCCATTCTTTGGCTGTTAACTACGGAGGAGGTTGGGGGCTCAAAATAAAAAAGAGATAACATACCTCTCTAATTAGAGCTGCACCAGCATTTTCCATGGCATCAGCCAGCTCTATAGCTCGGGCAATAGTAACCCCATCATTGACTACTCTAGGACTTCCAAACTCATCTAACACAACATTCCTCCCTATAATATTTACAATAAGAAAAAAAGCATTATTCCTCCTTTACAAATATAGTTGAACTGATCAATAAATGTATACATTCTACGTCGTTGAGGAAAAACACAAGCGTTTAAGCTCCAGTAAACATCGCAGGAAATGATGATGGATACAAAACATAAAAATAATGCTGTAAGATCAAAGACTTATCTCTAGAAATAGAAACCAACATAAGCAGGGAACTCAGTTCCAATTGCCAAAGCAGGACACATATGCGTCACATAATGACTCTCACTAAATAGAAAACAATCTTTCCACGGATCCTAAATTCCTAATTATATTTCTATTCGCAATAAAAAAATCAAGAGAACAAAATCTTACCTCTGGGCCCGAGGGTAAGTCCCACAGCATCTGCAAGCTTATCAATGCCGGCCTGCATAGCTGCACGGGAATTCTGGTCAAAGGCAATCTCTTTAGCATTAGCTCTCACCACAAACCGATTGCCGGATTGCCTGTAATTTATCCTCCCATTAGGTTGTTGCTGTTTGACTCTCCTAGTCAAACTCTGCACTCAAAAGTTTCAGAAAATGATTAAGCTCTACAATAAGATGAAAAGACACAGAATTTGAACTGCAAGTGAAAATTTACACATATGCTCTGCACTCACGGTTCGAAAATCTTCCTAATATACGCGTGAAAAATTCACGTTTGGAACAGACGTTAAAGCCTTGTTTTCATTTCAGAAATTATACTCTAACTGACAAAAACAAAGACGAATAGTTTATTCACTCAAGGCCTTAAGACTATCCATCACCAGACCGGAGATTAGTCAGTTCAGCTCGCAAGACCATGGAATAACGCAAAAGCACTCAAATCACCATAAAATGAGGTGTAAAAGAAAAACGAATATACGAATATAACTCCTTCACTTCCCGAATAAGCAACGAGAAATGAAATGAAGATAGAGGAAGGGACCTGCTTGGGAGAGCGAAGAATAGAGGCCGAGGAGATAGCGTTTGCCGAGGCCATTTCCCACTGGTATTGAGCTTCGGGAAGCTTGAGGATAAGGTTACTACTTCGACAAAAAGGGTGAAAGTGTTAGGGTTTAGCTATATGGAGACGCACTAACTTCCAGAAGTTTCCATTTGTTTCCAGAACCGTTGAGACTTGATAGGGCCTTTCTCGCTTTTGTAAGTACGGGCTCGCTTGGCCAAGCTTCCTGCTTTTATGGGATTAAACACGGGTTTGATTATAAACCAACAACTAAACAATCTGAACTGAAGAAGAGAGAGCGCTGTCTAATAAAAAGAACTATGTTTTTATAATATAGTAAATAAAGTTTAAATTTTTATTAAAAAATAATATTTAATATTTAACAATATTAATAAAAAGATATTTATATTTTTTAAAAAATGAATATAAGGATTAAATCTTCCATATCTGCAAAAACATGAAAAATTTTATAATAAATGTTAGATTTAGTTGGTAACCACTTAGCACATACTTCACCATGTTTCACCAGGGCATGAGATTAGATCATGTTGCCCAATTTATGCCCCATGTATGTTTTTTCACAAAAACTTTTAAAAAAAAAGTTATGTTTACTCATGATTTAAGGGTAAGGTAAAGTCTTATTTTTTAAATGATACTAATATCATATAGAGCGAACCATTTATTATCTTAAGGTATAAATCTAAATAACTAAGAGATAAGATATCTCAAGTGTTTTAACTGAAATTACAATAAAATAATATTTTTTAAAAATTGAATATATTTTAAATAATTATATTTTTTATCCTTTCACTAATTAAATTTATATTCGATAGGTTTTATGCCCCATTTATTAATATAAAAGTGGGAATAAGGAAGTGAAAGAAAAAATTACCAATTGGTTATATGGTTGATGGGAACCCACTTCCATGTGGAATCCATATTCCATTGAAGTGACATTGGTTCTATGGAAATGAAAATGTTTGGATAAAAAGATTTGAAGTTATGAAATTTCAATATAACTTTATTCTTTCATATTAAGAAAACCCTAATTTACCATTCGATCAAATATCTTAGCTGCATCCCCGCTGCTCAAAGAGAATGAAGGCAGCGGAACTTGTAGTGGAGACGGCGAAGGTTGCGACGGAGCACAACGGACGTCACGACATAGGACAAAGTACGATGAGGGTGATTTTTTTATTAAGCGGTTTATAAAATTCTTTTTGGCTCTCGTTTGTTCTTGTCACCTTCATCTCAACCTGAAACCAACCCTCTTTCTACTCTTCCCATATTCAGATTCTACACCTTGCTTCACTTCAAAACCTACTTGCAAATTCAGATTCCCGTATGGAAATTTTTTTGACCCGTGATAGAATGTTGATGTTAGATTTTTTTTTATATATTAATATTGAGGGCTTACATATCTGATAACTTGTTGCATGTTTTTACACATCCATGGATCTAGAAACAAGCCAACTAACTATGCATATATTGGTTTGGTGGTTGAGTGTTGTAATTGCTATTATGAACGAATGTATGTATCACTGTTTCCATACATAGATGACACATTTCTCGTCAGCCATCAGTTATTAGACAAAAACTTTTAACTCTGGTTAAAAGTAGCTTTTACAGTGGATTCGAGACGTAAATTTTATTGTTATTATAAGTTTATTTTTTAACAATAATTTTATAATAGTTGTAAAAAGAAAAATAATTAACATTAATTACTTTCCTTCTATGACAATTATGACGAATATAGCAATGGAAAGTAGAATTATTTTTTTTCCCCTCGTCTTACACCCCTGTCAGCTACCTTAATCATATTTAGAAGTAAAAATTGGGTTAACCAGCTTAAAAATATGTTAATTTGCTAAAATTAGTGGGTTAAAGGGGTGGATTGTGCAACCCACCTTAAAATAGACTAGTATTTTATTACCCCTGGCCTATTTTGGGAGCAAGTTAGCCTGTAGCCCCTTTTTTTTAAAATTTTTAAATTTTTAAAATACTAATAAATTTTTTTTAATGTGATATTAATATAATAAAAAAATTATTAATAATAAACTCTTAAAAATCATATTTTTTTATAAAAAGATATCAAATTTTATAACTATAAATCTAAATAAATATTAATATAATATTAATCAATTATAATATGTCAATACATATTAACAAATAAATAATTATCTTTATTAGTATTCAATAATAAGAGTATTCAAAATAATATATGAGAAAAATAAATAATAATATTAATAATTTAAAAAAAAAATGGGATGACGGGCTGACCGTTACCTGTGAGCTGGGAGGGGGCGGGCTCAAAACGAGTTGGCAAAATGTCAGCATGTGGGTTGAGCCCAATTTTTCAACTCTAACTACACTTATCAAAAGCATTAGATTAGATCTAGAGAGTAGAAATTAAAGATATAGTGAAGAAACTGAAAACCTAGAAACTTCTTCTATTAAAACCTTCAAATTCCTTTTAATAAGGTCTTTCTACTATTACCTACTGTTAATCATTATGGTCAACCTCATTAAAAGTATTGAATTATACATAGAGAAGAAATTATAGATCTGATAAAAAAATTAAAAATTTAGAAAGATGATGAATAGAAAAAAAACTGATAAGTCTTTAGTATAAGGATGATTGTATATATATAATGTATTATAGTTTATAAATAATAAATAATCAAAAAAGTAAGAGAAATGATCAAATAATAAAATTAAATGATGATTTATAGTTTTTATGATAAAGGATATGGTTTTTACGATGAAAGATATAGATGGAGACAATGAAAAACGATAAAAATATACACTAAAAATAAAAGAAAATGTTAAAAAAATAATTTTTGTATAAATATATTGTAGTAGGGTAAAGAAATAAAATCTCAAATAACTATAAAAAAATAAAAGGAAAACTATAATCTAGTTAAAAAAATTTAATTTTTTAAATAACTTTTAACAACAATGGACAATCGTCATTAAAAGTGCTAACCTTGAACATGGCAGCAAAAGAGAAGTGTAGTCTCGTCAACTACCATCCCATGGCAGCAACAGATTTTTTTTTTTTTTTACAATGGCAGCAACAGAGTTGTCTTGCCACACTCCTCATCAAATACAACATGATATGAGTGGTCTCATCAAATGTGCATTAAACAATATATATGCAAAGAAAGAAAAGCTTCTCCATGAGTAGTGGTCTCCTCTTACTAGTTTTAAAAAATTGAGATTAAAAGTTCTTTTTTTTAATATTTTTATTCTACTTGAGTTTTTAAAATTATAGTAAAATATTTTTTATAACAATTTTTTATATAATTGCTCTTAAAAATATTTTTTACCGTGATTTTAATAAAAATACTTTAAAGATATCTAAAAATAGAACTAATTTATAAAAATATCTCAATCTTTTTTTACCTTAGTTTTACTTATAGTCATCGTGAAGTAGTGTTGTAAATTTTTTTTTAAATGATATTAATATTAGATAAAGTTAACTTTTAATTATTCTTAAATATAAATCTAAATACTTATGAACTAAAATAATTTTTTAAATATTACGATTAGAATCATAATAAAATAATATTTTTTAAAAAATAAATATATTTTAAATAATTATATATCTATTTATTTGACAGGTGAATTCACCTGCCCACAGTCTATGGGTAAAGGCAGAGTCGTTTTGTATTTTTTTTATACAAAAAGGTGGAGTCTTTTAGCGGTTGAGTGTTAGAGCAATTTTAACAAATGAGTCAGGCGGAAAAGTTTAGGCCATTGATTGTTATTGCTTCCCACCAAGTGCTTAAATAATCATGAAAACTTTAATGATTTCTTATCAAATACTTGGGATAGTTTACAAGACTTCAATAAATTACTAGAGAATTTAAGTATCTTTCTTACTAACTGAAATAAAAATATTTTTGGTCTTATTGAAAATAAAAAGAAAAATATTCTAGTTTGTTTGAGTGGTATTCAAAGCTCTCCTACTTATACTCATTCAAAATTTTTAGAGTTTCTTGAAAAAAGGTTGCATACTGAATTGGAAGATATTTTGAAGTTAGAAGAAATTAAATGGTTTTAAAAAGTTAGAACTGAATGGATTACAAAAGGGGATAGAAATATCCGATATTATCATTTAAAAACTAAAATGAGAAAAAAGAAGAATAGGGTTTTAACTCTTAAAGATGATAAAGGGAATTAGATTGATGATGAATCTTTGTGAAAGTCTATGGTGATAAATTATTTTAAAAGTCTCTATAATAGTCATGAAACATATTCTTGTATTATTAAAATTGAAACAAAATTTTCCTATGATGTGAAAGGGCGACTTACTAATATGGGTTTTATTATAAAGGATGAGAAAATAAAGGAAGCTTTATTTTCTATGGGGGCTTATAAAGCTCTTGGTACTTATGGCTTCTCGCCTATTTTTTATCAAACCAATTGGAGTATTGTTAGTAGATCTTTATGTAAGTTTGTCAAAACTATTTTTGAGAAAGGGCTAATTCAGGATGGTGTAAACAAAACCTTAATTTCTCTTATACTTAAAAGAGATCATCCTGAAGTTATTGGGCATTTTAAACATATTGCCTTATGTACAGTGTATTATAAATGCATTACTAAGGTAATTATTAGCAGGTTGAGAAATGTAATGGATGGTATTGTGTCTCCTTTTCAATAAAGCTTTATAAAGGGCAGGCGTATATAGGATAATATTGTCGTGGGTCAAGAAATAATGCATACTATGAAAAAAACTAAAGGAAAAAGTGGCTTAATGGCTATGAAGATTGTTCTTATTGATGTTGGTTTGGATACTATGCTTATTAGCTTTATTATGGCTTGCGTTACATCAGTTTCATATAATGTGTTATAGAATGGATCTTAGACTGATTTTTTCTCTCCTAAAAGAAGTCTCCAACAAGGAGACCCTATCTCATCTCTTATGTTCGTTCTATGTATAGATAGATTATCTCATATTATTTTAGATGTTGTAAATGATGGCCAATGGAAACCAATAGTAATTTCTAAGGGTGGCCTAGCAATTTTTCATCTTATGTTTATATATGATCTTCTTTTGTTTGATGTAGCGAATAAAAAGCAAGCCAAATGCATGATGGGTTGTATGGACAAATTTTGCATTGTGTCAGGAGGTAAAATTAGTAAAAATAAATGTTTTATTTTTTTTTCACCAAAGGTCAATATGTATACTGGGAGAAGAATTAGCGATATTATAGGAATGGATGTCTCAGCGGAAATAGGGAAATATTTGGGTGTTCCAATCACCAGAGGGAGGAAACTCAAAGATACTTTTCATTACATCATTTATAGGGTAAAATCTAAATTGGCAACTTGGAAAGAAAATACCCTTACTGTAGCTGGTCAGATTACTTTGACTAAATCTGTTTTTAGTTCTATTCCAGTTTATCCTATACTTATTTCTAAGATTCCTATCTCAGTTTGTCAGGAAGTGGTGAGGTTACAAAAGAATTTTATATGGGAAAATAGCCAAAAGTCTCATAGTTTTCATTGTGTTAGATGTGATCAAATTGTTAGACTAAAGTTAAATGGTGGCCTTGGTTTCAAGAAATTAGCTTCATTTAATCGTGCTTGTGGAGCTAAGTTAGCCTGAGATTTAATCAATGGTGGGCAAGGTCTATGGGTCGATGTGTTATTACATAAATACATGCTAAGGAATGAAGAGAATTTCTTTGAGGCAAGAAAGGGAGATTCGGTACTGTGGAAGTTTACATCCCAATAGAGAGAGATAGTGGAGATACGCACAAGATGACATATTAGAAATGGGAGATAACAAATTTCTTTAATGATAACTAGTTATTTCCTAATATGAAACTGAAAGATATGTGTCTTAGGACACTAACAGTTAAGAGGAAAATAGTAAAGTTGTAGATTGGATTGAGTCTGAAAATTGGAATTTCCAAAGACTTGCTGAGATTATTCCTAGTAATGCTTTTCAAATATTATTTAGTATGTTACCACCCAGGTTGGAACCAGGTAATGATGTTATGGCATAGAATGCAACGAATGATGGATCTTTTATGATTAAATGTGCCTACTTCCTCATTGAACACCAACAACCTAATACATATAGTTCTATATATAAAGACATCTGGAAATGGAAGGGGGTGGAGCGTATTCGTATTTTTATATGGATAGCAATTAATAATCGTCTGCCGACGAATGGTTGGAGGAATAAATGGGATTCAATTACTGCAAAATGTGGATACTGTAATAATGATACAGAATACACTTTACATATTCTTCAGGACTGTAGCTATGATAGACAAATATGGCTGCGATTACTAAATCCCATATATTGTTCCCCTTTCTTTAAAACTCCATTAAGATATTAGTTTGCTTTAAACTTCAAGAGAAAGTTAGGATCAGATGGTATAAGTAATTGGGGCTTACTTTAGGGAGTGACAATTTGGAGTTTATGGAAGTGGAGAAATCAAGCCACTTTTGATACATATTTCTTGAAACCAGCGGACCCATGTTCAATCATCTTACAAAAATGGAAAATTTTGGGACAGATTTAACATGATCATTTAGTTAATAATTTCAATATACAACACTCAGATACTTGGTAATCTCCTTCGATGGGATGGTTTAAAGTAAATGTTGATGGAGCCGTCACTACAGCAAATTGTGCGGTAGGGTGCGGTGGTATTATTCATGATCACTCAGGCGATTGGGTGGTTGGCTTTGCATGCAAAATTGAGAGCTTGTAATGTAATCGAAGCGGAGCAGTGGGCGGTGTATAAAGGTCTTCAGCTAGCTTGGGACCTCAGAGTTAGGAAGATTATTATTGAATCGGACTAGAAAGATTACTATTGAATCAGACTCTAAGAATGTCATTGATATGCTGTCAACTTTAAATACTGAAAGATACAGTTTATTAGTCCATCAGATACAGAGTTTCTTACAGCTAGCGTGGAAAATTTAACTACAATATGTTCTTAGAAAGCAAAACAAGGTTACACATGCACTGGATAAAGAGAGTTTGACTTCTACAAGGAGATTATCTATTTATCCTCCACACTTGGAGTTATTGGTTCACACTGATTGTTTGGGATCTAATCCCCTTCTAATTTAGTTATATTGTTTCGGGCGCTTAGCTCTCATGTTGACCCAAAAAAAAAATCACCTGTACGAACTCATCGCTCAACTGTTAGTAAAATATTTTATTATTTAGAGTATATTCGATTATTAGAGAATAACACTTTATTATAATTCCAGTTATAGTATTTAAAAAGTCATTTTATCTCCTAAATGCCATAGTAATAGACAGCTCGTCCTACTCAATATTAATATTGCCTAGAAAGAATAGAGATTTTATCCTACCCTTAGACTATAAGTGAGCTTAACTCTTTTTCTAAAAATTTTTGTATAAAAAACAAAATCACTTGTATGAGTTTGATGGTTTAGTGCATGCCATTTTCACGGATCCTCTGAATAATAATAAAAATATCAATAGCGTCTCTTAGTAGCTAATTCAATTTTTTCCAAAAAAGATATCATGTTGAACAAAATCTTCTACAGGAACTTTATGGTGCGATAAAACCCATTTGACATGTTAATTTCATGTTCAGCCAGTGTCTCAAATATAAAGGATAAGAAATACAGATATTCCAAAACCAAGCGCACAGGGATATGCACATCTACGTTTTAGCTCCCATTCCGTATATTTGAAATGTTTGTATCATCTCCAGAGCATATCAGCCATGAATTTAAGAGCTGGGACACCCCTTATCTCCATATCCACCAACGGTACCTGGTATAATCTCAAACCAGAAAGTTCTGAATCACCATGAATACGTTCTATAGCGCGCATTTGATCCTGCATGAACAGAAAAAACAATGAAGTGGAACATTTTTATTTATCATCTAGCTTTTTAATATTTTGGCTCTTATCAAGGGATTATCATTATCTTAGAGGGAATAATTCTTTGGAAAACTTTCTATACATTTAGATTATAAAGCTACAGAATTCTATCTATGATTAATAATCAGCCGTGCCAGAATTTTCCCCCTGTACCCACATACGCTCCATATCAACATAATGACAGACCACAATTGTTAGTGCTTAAAGAATCCATAAAGTCATAGGACTCGGTTTATGCATCCTGCCTTCTGTTCCTCTGATATATGCCAATTTCATCTGTTACTGCTCAGGTTCTTGTTCCCAAGCTGGGATGAAAAACCTCTAATGTCCTATTAAACCAGGTAAGTTCTATATAACAATCTCCACAAAGTTCTCATCGAAAAACTAAGCCAGTGATAAACTACTTAAGTATTCTGATCTGTTATAGAAGAAATGATGTTTTTCTTATACGCACATGACCATAAATTCAGATGCAGAAACATGAATAATCTTTAATTACCTTCCTTCTCATTGAACAAAACTTGCAGTCCGATGAAGAAGGCAAGACCTGATTAACTATAAGCCTTTGAACTGGAACTCTTTCCTTCTTCAATGATGCGTGTAACCTTGAGGATTCACTGATTGCCATAACCTTGAAGAGAAATAATCACCATGAGATTGTAGCAGAAGTTGAAGAAAGACATGAGTGAAGAACTAAGTTTGAAAAGAAATAGTAAACTAGTAAAGTGAATAAGAAGCTGACACAAAAGTATTATACAATCACTTTTGAGGACAAGCAAGCAAGCTATTATTAATGGTGTCTTAGGAATTATATATAACAGATCCCACAATGATTCTGACAGAAGATTCAAAAGAATAGTGCAGGACCAGAGATAGCAGTCTTAGCTCATGATGCTCAAGTAGGAGTCAATGACAGTACCAAACAAATGGGCCTCAACCAAAACTATAACGTATGGAATTTAAATTGTGAATGCACGAACTATTAGAAAGCGTAATAAATTAATGAAATAAGCACATTGTATGCAATATGTTTGTCGCCTTTGACATTAAATGTGTTGTTTGCCAATATTTCTAAATTCTCATACCTAGAACCAGACTCCTTAAATCTTTTATTAGGGAACAAATGACCCTGACTTCGACGACATTTTAAGATTCAAGTTTGTTTATTGTTTAAGAATCTATAATTAACAATTTAAAAGGACTTCTATGGCAATTGCTCAGCCTGGTTAGGCTTAGTAAAATAAGGCTTCTTCTTGTAGTTGTTGTTGGCATTTCAGTTCCTACTGCTAGTAATCTTGCAAAGCAGAAGCTCAACATTACCGTAGGAATTGTTACTATTATGAATTCAGTAGTGTCTGAATCCTGGAAAAGGTCCCGTACTTTTGCCATTCGCCCCTTGAGTTTCTCTAGTTTGTCTGACTGCAAGAACAAATTCAGAAAACTTACATTCCAACAAGGGAAAGAGGCCTTTAAAATACTTTTAAGCTTACAGCATCAATTCCAGCATCTTCTTTTCCAAACAAAGATTTGAAGGCTGAAGACAATTTTTTCTTCAACTGGATAACATAATTAGTAAAATTAATGAAACTCATAAATAAGCAAGCTATGGAACAGTAAACTTAGAAAGCATTCAAGTTTAAGACTCATACCTTCACTATTTTGCCAATAGATCCATCCAGGAAGTCAGGTAATGACAGTAACCGAAGTGTATGACCCTAATAACCAAATAATTGACTATGAATCCCCAATTTCTCCAAACAAATACTATGTACATATACATGAACTGATCAATGTTACAGACCGTAGGTGCTGTATCAAAAACAATCCGCGTGAACGTATCATATTCTGATGACTCAAGGAAATGCATCACCTGGATTAAAGTAGCATAATCAAGAAACATTAGTACATTTTCTTCTAAATAATTGACCTTTAAAAAATAATGGAATACCTTGGAAATTGCTACGATTTCATCTGCTCCGGGTGGAAGAGTATGCAGCAGGTCTTCCAGTTTCAGGTCCCCTAGCTATGACAATTTCATTAACCAATAAATTAATAATATTAAATTAGCATTTAATAGAGCAGATTCGAACGACAAAGGAGTCAAATAGATTCAAAAGGAACTATAGTTTGCTATGTCACATCATTAGAGAGACAATGCAGATTCCACTACTAGACTCAAGAAGATTTTTAAAGCTCCTGAATCTAACTACATTTCTTAAGCAAGTTCAAATGGAATCTTCTGCTGTAATTAAGAGAGATGAACTAAAGGTAAAAGAAAGTAGACTTTGTTAATCTAAGAAAGCATCCAAAATCAGTAATTGGATATTTGATGATGATGATGATGATCATCATCATTTTCTAAATATAGCAAGCTATAAGCCAGGTTTATAACTAAATATTATAAGCTTCAGGTTTCGACAGTTAAAAGCATAAATGCAATAGCAAGAGATTGGGTCAAAACCCGGGCTCATAAACAACTATATCATAGAGCTTGAATAAATTGAGAATAAAGGAATACCCATAACTAACACTCTAATAGTAGATACCACCTGGTTAGCAATCAATCCAAGTCCCATACTTTCCATTACATTCTTCAGACTTCCATTATTGACATTTTGATTGGCTGCATGGAACTCTTCCATAGAGTTTTCAGGGTTTATCTGTCACATATGAAAGGTTAAAAACATATGCCCTATGAAGTTTTGCAATTGACCAATCAAAGCGATACCAATTTGGTGCATAAGAAGTTCAATCAATGAATACCTCAAGTGCATATAATGGTGAATCCACTCCTTCGACTGGAACAAGCCTGCCACCAGTCAAATCCTAATGGAACTGTAGTGTTACGTCACTGAAGTTTTGTCAAGATTCTATATTGCACTACAATAAAGTGTCACTCCATACTACAATAAAGTACCTGGCCAAAAGAGTCGCTTAATGAGTGAGCAGGGTCAGTTGAAACCACGATAGTAGGATGCCCATGATTCGCAAATTTGACAGCAAGGGAAGCAGCACAGCTTGTTTTACCAACACCCCCCTTCCCCCCAAGCATGTAATACTTCCGATGGTTTGCGGTCATCATGTCATCGAATCCATGAACAACTTCTGTAGCAGTTCCCAGAAATCTCACTGCAGAAAGGAATTGAGTTCACTTTCATTTTTTTTTTAATTGAGTTCACTTTCATTTTGGCTCCAACTAAAATAAGTATATTAATGAAAGATGAATAAACTCTTTCCAAAAGTAAAACAATGTCTGATGCTGCGAAATCCAGCTTCCTCCGAACTACATATCTCCCATATGCCTCGTTTAGCAATTGCTATCAATTCTTTGATAAAACATACAAGCAAAGTCAAGGCCTTTTGCGTCAAATCTAAGGAACCCATCTTTGCGACGCAGTGGCTGCGATGTTTTTCAATTCCATTTCATGTATTAATAAGTTGGTTAGCGCAATGAGCAAACCATTACCAGTCAGGGCGGGATTTCTCATTTTCTAATGCTATCATGTGAAGGATTGTAAATTAGACAACAGATAGTAAACTGTTTATTGCGAAGAAACCACGTGATATTGAATTTTCTATGCCGAGATCAATACTTTGAGCCATGCCCCTTTAAAGTTTAAGTATAGTTTTCTTACGGTCTTTTTTAATTTTGACCAACTTGTGTTCTGATTCTACATTTCTCCTTCCAATTATTTCCTTCACGTCTTCGTATGATTTTTATTATCAACTCATGTGATCACAGTATCACCCAGAAGTAGAACAGGTCAGGAAACAATCAATGAAGCAAGCTCCCGTTATGATGATAGGAGAGCGAAAAGGAATGAAATACCTCGAGAAGAAGTGATGAATGACACTTGTTGTAACGAGGACGACGCAGGGTATAAGCTTCTGCAGTAAAGAAGGTAGCGCTTTTGGTTCCTCGATATATGACGAAGCAAAGCCGCCATTGCCGAGCAGTTTCCAGACGGCGTCAGGGATGGCACTCCAGTCCACTAGCACTAGGGAACGGGGCAGCTTAGAAAACTATTTTAATTTGCGCGAGGAGAAACAAAGAAATTAAACCACGAATTTTACATTTTAAAAACCCGTACAAGTAAATTCGGAAAATACACGTTGTACCGTAAAGAAATCTAACGTTGGCAAAAAATAAAAAAAGTAAAGAAATCTAACAGTCTTTTAAATGGGAGATTGTGGATTGAGGAAAAAAATACACAAAGCGGGAGTTAAGCCATATTAGTTTGAGAGAAAAAAGGCCATATTTTTTTTCTTCAAAAAATCATCTTAGACTTACATATACTTTTCTTAAATTTTTAATTTAATATTTAAATTATTTTTATCTCTATTAAATTCTCTAATTTGTCTTTGTCAACATAATTAGTTTTTATATAAGTGCTTACAATAGTGACAAAATAAAGTTATAAAAGCTAATAGTGTTAATAAAAAAATGATTAAATAAAGAAAAAGCTACACAAATATTAAATTAAAAATTAAAAATATATATATGTATTTGTAGAATGATTTTCCCTTTCTCCTTCATAAAAAAAGTTTGGATAGGTTGGGTTCAAACAACTCACTAAAGTCATGTCTTTAAGGCAACAAGATCATCACATGAGCATATAAACCTTCCCTAATCGCACCTCATAAAAAAAGTCATGTTTTTATATGAAAAAACTGAAGAATGGGCCAGTCAAGATCTTAGGCCCAACTTAATGGTCCACCATGTAATTGAACGGCAAATAGCCTCTAGTTGATTTGGGCTCTTTGACAAATGCATGAGCATGACCACTAATAAAAGGACAAAAGAACCCATTGTCCGTGGGTTCAGCTGGCGAAGGGGTGAGACATGCTACCATTTGGAGCTTGTTCGAACCCTGGGGAGTACCACTTTGTTGTGGTTCCAGTCGCGGTGCTTGGGGAGGCATCCTAGCTCTTAGATGCCTAGGTTTACGCCTGAGGGTAATAGACGGCTCGCCCTGCCCGACATTGGTATCGCCTAGGAAGAAGGGAGGCTTCGCCCTGCCCTTGGATCGTGGGTGAGCCCAACCCCTTTCTAAAAAAACATCTTGTATCAAAAAAAAAATAAAAGGACAAAAGATTGTAACAAAAAAAATGAATAAATAAAAGGACTAAAGAAACAAACATTTTTGGTTTCCAATTTTAATTTGTTTCCCAAAGAGATCTCTCCGGAGTACTTTGTTATAGTTCAAATTACGGTTAGAGAGGTATTATATCTTTTAAGTGTCTAAGTTTACGCTTAACGGTAATTGATAGCTCGCAAAAGAAAGGAGAGTTTGCCTTGATCTTAGAAGTTTAACTTCATTCTAAAAAAATTTATATAAAAAAAAATGTTTCCAAAAGAGGAAAAATGGTCTTCATGCTTTGAGATTTAATAGTGATTATTTTTGCGGGCAAATTGACAAGTGGTTCACTCCGTCACTTGTCGTATATTTCAATCTTGGATGCATAATTACAACTTCCGCTCCAAGTCAGAAACATTAAACAAAACAAAACAAATCTTAAGAAGGCGGCAAAGCGAACACTGTATCTTGTGCCTAACTATCAATCGTAAAGCTTTCTTAATGAACAAAACTCGGATACTCCTGAAATAGCAACGTATTCACCAATTGCTTAATATTCAAAGAGTCCTTCTAAAGCAGACTATGAGCTTCTTCCATAACCTTCTCTCCGTCATTATGAATTGTCGATTGCCATAGAAATAATGGGAGCCAATTTTCCTTCCAGGTCCGTGTGCAAAATTTTATCCTCCTGCATGGCCACCAGCTTTATATATAACCAGAATCTGCTTCTGTTCCCTTTAGTAAATGTTCTTTTCTTATGTTACTGCAAGAAAGAATCGTCCATCGTGGACCCGTATGGGTCACTTTGTCCCAATTACAATGAGGAAACCGCCCAACCTTGCCTCTGGGAGAAAAAGTAGTTAGAATTTAGAAATATAAGGAATAGAATATTACAAAACATAACCTCAGAAATGAGGATTGCAAGCAAAGCCAAAGGGTGTCTTTTTTTGTGTGTGCGCATGATGTCCCACTCCCACCAGCTCCCACAGCTACAACGAATTAGGCGGTTATTATCGAAGTTCCTGAACCAACTCGATGAGCATCTTCTCTGAAAGCTACCCCTCATCTTCTTGAACTTCAACTTCAACACCTTTCTTTGGCCCCAAGCTGGTGTTATCCTCCAACCAACATTCTCATGAATGCAATAGCCCCTCTGTTTCCTGCTGTTTCAATGTTTCTTCAAGCTTGGCTACAACCAAGTCTCTGCTTCCATGGCTAGCCAAGTGGAATCCTCTCTTCACTCCCCTTCTGAGATTGTAAGTGTCTTCTATATATTTTTTTTTCTATCAGGAATGGTGGGTTCTTTCTTTTTGGGCCTCTTTTAAACAGTGGTTGATTGTCTCTTCCTTGGTTTTCAGAAAAAGAAGAAACTCAAGGGTCAGCAAAAAAGGGAGGAACTTGAAAGAGAGGTAATCTGAATTCTGATTATATATGCACCCCTCTTGATCGTTTTTAGAATCTTGAATCAAAGTACTGTTACCTTGGAAGAATGATCTGATATACTCCTAAAATAGGCTACTATTCATGTTGATTGCCGCGAGATAATATAAGCATTTGTCAATTGGCCTGAGTTTAACAAAACTGGCTGAAATAATAGAATCTCATTTCATGCTAGACTGCTGGTCTTAATGGGTGGTGATTTACCTGATCTAGTCATAAAACATCATTTGAAATAGCCATGTGAATTCCAGTATCTTACCATTAGATAGTAGTAATTAAGACTCGTTTGCATCGAACTGGGAAATTCATTATCTGCTTATATGCTTTACCAGTATCTTACCGTTGGCAGTTTGCTCAAAGCCATACACATGCACTATTTTTGTTTATCCATTTTAAAAGAACATTATAGAACAGAGGTGATCTGTACGGTATAAATTATCCAAGTTATCGTTTGTTCAATCAAGATGGGAAGTATAAACACTGTCACTCACCGGCAGTTTAAAAAGTTAGGCATGTAAAGTTTTCCTATCACGAGTATAGTACACGGTACAACTGAACCTATAATTGTTGGAACTACAAGTTCCATGTAATTGCCGATAAGGAAGGTGAGTAATAAATGAGGACGTACCATGTGCCTTTTAAGGACTATGCTTTTTCCGTAGTATAATTGATGAACATGCATGTTGTACCGGTTGGTATGTAGGTATGTAAAACATTTACGTGATAGAAGATTACGTGATGGCTTTTTAATGATGTAACAATTAGGTATCTATGCTTCAAAGGTTGTTGGATCAAGAAGAAAAGGTTCATGAGATTTTGGAGATGGTTTATAACCGGCCCAATGGTGCAGCCATATCAATTCCAAATTTTCTTCCTCCAAAGGTAACATATGCTAGTCTTACCTCCAATTTATTTTGGAGCTAGTTGGAAAAATTAGTTTTATCCTAAATATAAATATAAGATTTAAATTTATTTTATATTTATTATTTATTATTTGTTTATAAACTAATATACCTAACTTATAAACTGATATATATAATATAATGTTATACCCATCATATCAGATATAATACACTAATTCGATTAGATTAAGTAAATTAATTAAATTAGTTAATATACATATTTTTTTCTAAAATACCTTAATCATCTTCCTTAATTATTTCTTTTAATTATTGTTGATAGAGTATCAATAAGGATAATTTGAGAAAAAATTGATAAATAGAGAAAATATATCTTATATTTAGGATCAAGATTAACTTTTTAATTATATATTGTATTAATTAACTGATTAGTACACGAATACTTTAAAGAGATCATATCACATTAGTTATAATTAATTTATTTATTTATTTAGTTTTTTTAATCTACTCAAATTAGTTAATATATTCTTATATTAATTAAGTACTTGACTTTTTTTTTCTTCTTATTTTAAAAATAGTTTATTTTATATTACCCATGTGATTTGTGTAGACGAAAGAGCTTTTAACAGAACTAGTTGTAGTTGAGGGTGAGATAGCGCGACTTGAATCCCAGATAAGACAACTTCAAGTTGGTTTGAGATTGGAACAAGAAGTCACTAAAGAATCAAAACCAAAATCTTGGAATGAAGACGAGTTGAACAATTCAAAAGGTCATCATTTATCAACGGCACCAATTCCAATTCCAATGCCAAGTCCAATTCATCACAGAAGTGTTCATGAAAGGATGGCGTTTGAGACGAAGGCATTGCACTTTATAAGCAAGGCTATAAAGGGCGATTATCATCTCAATGACTTCACCATCAATGAGAAATCTGGGTTCTTGAAAAGTTCTCTTGAACAAAAAGAAAACAATTTCCATGAAGAGGTGAAATTTAAAGATAGGAATTCCAAAAAAGGTGGCACAACGTTGAAGCCTAATTCTTCACCTTTTCGAGATCCTCGTCATCCATCACCTAAGGTGATTAAGTCTACCTAGCTAATTAAACTAAATTTATAATTAGATTTCATTGTTCGTTCACTAATTTAAAATCATTTTGATTTCGATTTTCAGCTGAGGGAACGAAATTTAGAGATGTATATAGATCCGCCAACAAAATCTTTATTGGATCCACTTCTGTCAGAAGAGAACGATCTGAAGTGGCAACCCAACAAGCTATCTGAGAGCATCATGAAGTGTTTGAATTTCATATACGTGAGATTACTTAGAACATCAAGGGCAACAGAATTGGAGAAATCAGGGCCAATTTCCAGGTCTGTGCAGTCTTCTTTAAGCTCAAAAAGCTTCAGGGTGGATCCTGGTATAAACCCAAAATCAAGCCTTATGTGGCAGAAAGAGTCAAGGCAACAAGACCCATATGGAATTTTCGATGCAGAAGAGTCCATTCCCAGGGATATTGGTCCTTACAAGAATCTTGTTATATTCATCTCCGCTTCTATGGATTCCAAGTTCATCTCAAATCCTTCCTCTATTCCATTGCTTAGAAAGTTAAGGTATACCTTAAATCAAATATTTCATAGAAAAAACTTGAAATTCACACACACACACATATATATATATATATATATATATATATAACTCACCCGTTTGTTTCTAATGGAGTACAGGGTACTGATGAATAATCTTCAGACAGCCGATTTGAGAAGCCTTACTTATCAACAGAAGTTAGCATTCTGGATCAACATGTACAACGCTTGTATCATGCATGTACTGTAAATTTTATTTCATTCTTCTGTTATGTGCAATACAAGTTAGAAAAAGAATGATAATTAATTTTCCTAAGTTTTTATCTCAGGGTTTTATCCAGTTTGGAGTGCCATCCACACCAGAAAAGTTACTTGCATTGATGAACAAGGTACAGTTCAAGAATCTTTACGTAGAAGTTACTTGTCCCGTTCCTAGATTCTTGAGATCATTCAGAAGGTAAATAGAGGTTTTTGGATCATGCAGGCCACTCTCAATGTAGGAGGAAACACACTAAATGCTCAAACAATAGAGCATCTCATTTTAAGGAAAAGAGCAGCACCAAATATGAAAGAGGTACACCGAAAGAGCGAGTGGGAGGAGAAAGAATCAATAGTACGTGAACTATATGGTCTTGAATCCATGGATCGAAACGTCTTATTTGCTTTGTGTTGTGGAACTCGTTCTTCTCCCGCTGTAAGTGAAAAACCCGAAAAAACGAAGCTTTGTGTCCACTACTGTAAGCAAACAAAAGAATGAAGCTGTGTTGTGTATGAATGCAGGTGAGGATATACACAGCGGATGGTGTGATAACAGAGTTGGAGAGATCAAAACTGGACTATTTGCAAGCTTCAATAATGGTGACGAACACTAGAAGAATCGCATTTCCAGAACTGTTACTAAGAAACATGCTTGATTTTGCAATGGACACGAACTCTTTGGTGGAGTGGGTTTGTAACCAGTTGCCTACATCAGGTAGTCTGAGGAAATCAATGGTGGATTGTTTTAGAGGCCAAACCAATATCAAAGCATCCACCATTGTTGACAAGATCCCTTACGACTATGAATTTCAATACTTGTTGTCTGTATAGATATATATATATATATATTTCTTTTATTTTCTTCTTTTGCGAGCAAACCTTCTATGTACAATACACCTACAACTTGTGTATGAAAATATTCAAATTGCGGTATGATAATAATATGAGGATATTGTTAAGAACTTGGCAACTCTGATATTTTCGACACGTTTTTCTTTTATGAATATCAATGTCCACTTCATCGAGGAGCCAAGGAAACTGAAATGGCAGAGGGCATCTTGATACTGTCAGACCAAATTTTGGAATCCAAATAAAGCTTTGAATTTTTTCCGGCGACGTGGATCATATCGGACCTCTTCTCTGGATCCATGTCGACGCACTCCAATGCTACACGTGTTGCTTTTTCTGCGACCTCTATAGGAAATGAGTTCTTCAGCCTCCAATCCAAACAGTTCCTTGTACCCCCGCCGCCCTCACAACCACCGTCGACGGAAGCCCTCGCCGTCTCGATCACTAACGTTCTCATGAAAGCGCCCCTTCTCTTATCCAACGTATAACTCAGTGGCTCCTCTCCTGATAGGAGTTCCAGCATCACCACCCCAAATGCATACATATCTGACTTCTCGGTCGCCCCTCCTTTAGTTTGATATTCCGGCGACATGTATCCTCTCACTCCCTCGATTTTAGCTCGCGAACTACCTCTCGTAGGCGACCGGGAAAAGGACGACGACTGCTCGACGAGTTCTTCTCCTAGGATTTCACTTCACAGCTGCGCGGTGCCGTAGTGACATATCTTGGCGTTGAAGGAAGATTCTGTGACGATGATAGCACCGCTATTGATGTGTTTATGGGCAAATCTCTCCTTTGAGCCCGTTCTGTTATGATTATGAATATAATCGAGCCCTTGCGATATCCCCCGCGCCCTGCGTCCTCGATAACCAGTTAGATAAAACGGTGTGAAGTCCGGGTTGTTTGTATTTCTCAAACACTCAGAGAGGTTGGCTCCACTCACAAATTCGTACACAAGGTAGACGTCGGAGATTGAAGCTCCAAGAAGCTTGACTATACTAACATGGTGGCTGCGGCAAATTAGAGAGAGAAGTTGGTGGAGCTGGGTCGTTTCCATTGGGCATCGGAGCTTGTGCTGGAAAACAAGAACATTTCTGCCGCGAAGCGTGCAGCGCCAAGAGGAATGGAAGAGGAAGAGTAACAGTACATGACAAGGAAATTATTAGTGTCAGCGAATTTCAGAGAAGTGGCAGAAGTGGTGTCTCTGAGAGCAGCACTAGTGGAAGTGAGCATAAGCTATGGAAGTGGTGTATGGATCTGAGAAGGAAGAGACGGCGCTGGAGGAACTGGTTGGTCTTGGTGATTTGGGATTTGGTTGAGACTCAGATCGAGGGGTTGAGGTAGAAGTGGTAGCGTCGATGGCCATTTTGGTTTTACACATAATGCGCAGATCGAGAAGACGGAGAAGCAAGAAAGAGAACGAGACGAATTATTATTAAGGGCATTAGGTTAATTGGTCAGTTACTGCGTAATATGGAGTTAAAGCTTAAGCTAGCTGCTTCTTTAGGCGAATGATAGAAGTACTTATGAAACTATTACTGGATTTACCTCAGTTGCTTAGTGCGTGTGTGTATATCGGATGGATGCTGTGTCCAACTTGACTTACTGGACTTGGTCAACTGAAACAGGGTCGATTCCATGAGGGATTGGCGGCAATCTGTATGAGCCACTGTCACCATTATTACCACTTAGATTTTGAAATGCATGTTGGAAACAACAGTTTGGATCTTAATGAAGATAGGCTTAATATAGTCTAGTCATGAAGCTCTTGTAATACTTGAAATTTCAAGCCTTAGGCTTGCCTTTTCTAATCCAGAAAAATAAACAACAATTTGGAAAAAATCAACCTCGTTCTTGGAGGGCCATGACAACCTTGAACTTCAGATTGAGGAAGCAGGAGATGGATAAAGGGGGCGGGGTAAAATGATTTAGAGGGATCACCTACTCTTTGTTTACAAGGACGGATAAAGGAATCCTATTGATTGAGAAATGAGTGAATGGAGAGGATTCAATGGTTTCATGTAAGATAGAAAGTTCATTTCTAAGTCAGGCTGACGAACATCTCTAGATGTGACTATCCAGAAGAATGTGCAACTAAATAGGGTGATAAATAACAATGCACGTGGAGAATTAAGCATGCAAGTACAAAATGAGATATACGAAGATTTTTTTTTGTTTTAGGACAGTAATTTTATTTGAAATATTATCCGATAATAAATATAAATATATTTTTAACAGTAATTTAAATTTTAATTTACTATGTTATAAAAGAATAGTCTCTTCTCCTACATATAATTCCCGTTAGTCGAAGATGAAAGGAAGGAAGAAAAACCAAAATTGAGGGTCATAATAGGCTCAATACCACTTGTTGCCCAAAAGCCTTGGACATTGAATTAATGAGCCCAAAAACATTGAACAATCATGTTTGCAAAAATAATGCCCCCGAAACAAACAGCCCAAACACTTTGAGAGTTGGGTACGTTTTTCATTGATTTTGTTTGACTCCAGCCCTCCTGTGAAATCATGTGAATGCCTTTTATATTAATCACGTTTACGTCATTGATAACCCTAAAACCGCAACACTAAGGGTTTAAGAAAACTCAATACTAGGACATGGATGATGCTTTTCACGAGCCAATAAAAAAAGCAAGTTGAAAATATCAACAAAATTTGACACAGTTAGTAGATAGGTAAATCACTTAAATATGATATCTTTCTTGGGTTTGAACCAAGACATGCACATGGAAAAAAAATTGTTGGGAGAGGGGAAGTCTACTTCAATAATTTATACACTTCGAGAGGATTAATCTTTAAGCTATTAGTTAGGAAGATATCCCTATTTTCTACCAAAAAGAAAAGTACTAGTTTTAGCTTTTTTGTTTGTTATAAAAAAATTTAAGTAGGTTTGGCACAGGTTCCCTATTAAAACCACTCACAGTTCTAGGGCTTAGAAATCACTTAAAAAGGCCTTACGATATTGCCTAATAAAGTAACTCTCACAAAAATAGTAAAAATAGAACTCCTATATTTATATGATACAAATTATTTCTTATTATATATGTTAATTATCATAATTTTAGTATTTTAAGATCATATGTATATGGGCATCTTTATTTGTCTCCTTGGGCCGGTAAGGCACTCATTAAGCCCAAATACAAATATTCCAAAAAAACTAGCACGATTATATTCTTTGGAAAAAAGGACACTATATTCTTTAGCTTCTATTTCTCGGCCACGTAATCTTTAACGGTCCCACGTTAAAAGAAAGGAAAATAATGACTCAGATTCAGCAAACAAGAAAAAGCAAAAAAAGGTTCGCAATTAGCACGATCGAAATAGTTTAACACTTTGGGAATCCTAGCCACCACAAGGGGTTTAACTTAACTTTCTTTGCCTGCTGTCAAATTTTTTGAGGCATCTGTCTCAATTCATTCCATCATACGTGCACACTCTATTTACTCCGGGCCTTTGATTAACATTCCTATTTTAGGCGACAAAGCACCTTTAGCAGCAAATCAGCACCCTTTTTCACCTTTAAGTAAAGCTTATAGCCTATAAACCAGATCCCTATTAAAGTACTGAGAAACTTTTTCCCATCACTCCCCAATTTTTATAATTTTCATTCTTACTGGAGGGCTGCACTAAAAAGCAACACAGTGCTCTCGTATGTTTCCAAGGTTTCACGAATCAACAGTAGTAGACACAGTAGACGTTGTTAGTTGTTGCTCACAGTTTCCTCTTCCCTGTAAAAGCAAACACCAGTTAAAAAGCAGCAAGTATAACGGAAAGTGGGCATCATCATGCACTAATAAAATTACATCAAATTCGAAACATATATTTAAGCAAATATTTTTATTTTATTTTGGGAGCAGATTGCATATGTTACGCTGGCTGCCATTTCAACATACCGATTCTCTTTGTAACTCGCTTTTGTAAAAAGGCAGGTTCTTGATTGATCCGCATCCTTTTGTGGCAATTGGCAATCACCCATGTTGGGTTTACACATTTGAACAAAGGAGAGAGAGAGAGAAAGAAAAAACAAAAGAAGAAGGAACATGTTCCTTCCTGGAGACAGACCCCACCCATTATTTAGATGCTATCATGTGATTGATTACACAAATGAAGAAGGATCATCAATGTGACTGAGATTTCAACCTCTAGCTAGCCATCTCTGCCTTTTTCATGTGAAATATCACCCATATTCTTCCTTGAAGCTAGAGCATTTATAGCCCCCTAACAACCTACACCCTCCTCTTTCTTCAACCCTCAAGCTCATTACATGTTGACTCTCGCATGCATGCACATGTATACAAACTGTGAAAAAAATAGTTCAGGGCCCCCTCAAGCTATTATTAGGGCAAAATATACAGTGGAGGTTTAACGCGTGTATCCTGAAAGATGTGTTGGTGAAATGGAAGCGTGGTTTGGGTTGAATTATTTGAAGTGTTATTTTATTTGGGACTACCCAAAATGCCCAAAGGGACAGAAGGGTTGAACAGGGAAAAAGGTAGGAGTGATTTTGAAGGATGAGTGAGGATGAAGGGACAGGCTTTGGAGTTTGGATATAGGAAGGGCAATGGAGTCCAGGGGAAGAGTGGCAGTGGCGTGAATATAGGGAAAGCGCAGTGCCAAAAATGCGAAGAAACGTAGCATAGAGAGAACAGAGAGAGGGGTGGGTTGGGGGTGGGAAGTGAAAGGTTGACAGTGACATGCACTGAGAAGACAGAGAGTGTTGCACAAAGCCAAAGGGCACCTGCGGTCTCAGAGGTAGGGGTGTGCATGGGCAGGGCTGGGCAGGGCAGCCCCCCTGCCCGGTGCCCTGCCCGAAAAAATCATGGGCTGTATTTTGCAGCCCGATGCCCGGCCCTGCCCGGTAAAAGCCCTAACTATTTCGGGCTGGGCATATGCGGGCTGGGCATGGGCGGGCTGGGCATGCCCAAATAGTGATGTCCTGCTCAGAAAAAAAATCTACAATCATAAATTTATAAAATAATACCATATTTATGTCTTAAAGACTTAAAAAAATATCAATAATCAACTTGAAACAAAGTAACAATAAGATAATAATTAAAATTTTAAAATCTATTACAATTAAAATTATCTTCAGTTATCAAACAGATTCAGTGGCAGATACCTTCCTAACAGTCAAAATCTGCCAAAACATTCCATTGCCAAAAACAAAGACATTGCATATAACTTTATCCGTTAGGGTAATAGAAATCTCAATTGAAAAACTATAACAAAGGTAATTAGAAATACTATTCACCAAACAAACATAACAAAGGTACTAATTAAAAAACTATTAACCAACTATCTTGCTCAATTGAAATACATAATGAACTTTTCCCATCATTGCATAGCTTGTATTAGGACACCACAGCATATTACGGGCTTTAAAAAGTAATTAGACATCTTTCTCTCATACTACGCAGTTCATTACCCATATCCACAAGAAATACGTTATTTGAAATGCATTCTGCAAAATAAGAAAATCTGAGTTGTCATCTTTAAAAAACATTCTGCAAAATCACTACTGGGGTTCTGCAATTATTCCAATTGAAAAGGACAAATAACACAACCTTCTACTTTAATGCACAACCCACATGTAACTTGAAAGAGGTTAAATGAAGAAGTGGACTTTAGAAGTTAGTACATTATGGTGTTGCAGGTATAGTATTAACATCAGGTTTTGAACTTTTCCCGGATGCACTTCCACCCTTGTCCTTCTTTACTTTCTTGATTGAAGCACCTTGCTTTCCCCCTTCAATTGATCTTTTCTAGAATGCAAACATGTAAAATACAAAAGCTAAAAATCATTTAAAAATAACATATTTGATATAGGAACAACTAACTTCATATTTGATATTATGTGATAAAAGATGTATTCAACAACTAACTCATGCATCAGAAAGTGCATGAATGCTGTCCAAGCATAGCATCTATAGGAACAAAATAAAAGATTGAAGTAAAATGCTATAGAGAGAGTAGGATGGCAAAACAAGTCCAAGCTCTATAGAGAGAAATAAATGCTGATCACTAATTTTTGTACTTAAAGACTCTTTAGCGAAGATTAATAGAGAAAACTTAACAATAGAAGTACCTTTAGGAACAGCTCTTCTCTCATCGTTGTAATGCAAAAATGCTGCTATCCCCACAAACCCCAGTATAGCAGCTGGCTGCAGAGAATCAATTGTGTGAATGATACAATAAAACTAAAGTAGAAAGTAGAAACAATATATACACTGGGGCAACTGTTGCATGAGAAGAAAAATTCATAGAAACAAATAGTGCGGAGCAATGTTATAAGGGAGCAGGAAAAACATACAATAACATAAGTATACGGTGTATGAGAAGCATGTGACTCTAAATGCACTACAGAAGGAGCTTCCGGTTTTCCTTTGCAGCGTTCTGATGATTTTGTATAGCTAAAACATTGAACTCTCTTCGAGGGGCTAGACCTGATACAATTTCATTAACAGTCAGGGTAAAAATAACTGCTTGACGACAAGGGGTTCAAAAGCAACCATGTTATTGTTCCAAGGCCACAGTTTACATAATGATTTACGTCCGGAGATAGCCAAATTAAGCTTTTATCGGAGTTAATGATATCAATTACAGCAAATATCAAAGGGTGTTATAAGTGAAATTTTAACCAAAAAAAACTACAATAAGAAATATTTAGAAAAAAAAACGCATAAAAGGGTCGAACACCAAATTACCGGGAATTCTCAGGCAAGTTCCAATTACGAAAGTGATATTCTAATCTAGTGATTTAAAATAAAGGAAAAAAAGACTCGTGAATTTTCGTTTCATTTCATCACGCAAATGAATGAAACAACTGGAAATCCAAATACCAGAGCTTCCAAGTGAATAACCGAGAAGAAAGAAGGAATACGGAAAATGACCTCAGAAGTAGACGGAAAACCTCTCTTGAGTAGCGACAGTGGGACGAAAGCAAAATAAACCTTGAAACGGGCATGATTCGGGATTTCTAAACTCTCTCTCTCTCTCAGTTTAGATAACATACCTGAATGGCGAGCTTGTTTCCAGCATGTGATCACTCGGCGCCACCCGCAGGACTCACAGGGGCGGCGACGCTCTGAAATCTGAATGAAGATGGATCACTCGACACCACTCATAGAAGACGCCGCCTCGCTCTCGCACTCTCGCGCTCTCTCACTCTCTCACTCTCAGATCACTCTCGCAGAAGACTGATTTAGGTTTTAGGGTTAATAAAAAAAATATAAATATAATATATACAGGGCCGGGCCAAACGGGCAGGGCAGCATACCTCGCCCGAGGCCCTGCCCGGCCCAACACTTAGCCCGGCCCTAAATTGCCCAATTATATTCCGGGCCATTTTTTTAGAGTTGGGCAGGGCAATTTTTTTCCGGGCTCGGGCGGGCATACCGGACACTGGGCATCTTGCACACCCCTACTCAGAGGAGCCACATTAAGGGCAGGGGCCTGCAATAGATATTTATAGTACTGCAAAAACATGGTAGGGCAGCTAATATAGGCCAGTTTTTTAATCCTAGGGTTTCTGTATGACGTGATTGCCTGACCTCACCTCACTCCCATTTTTTGAAAAACATAACCCCAAACACTTTAATAGCGATTGTTCCTTTTGTTGTCTTTTCTTTTTATGGCTCCTCTAATTTTAAATACCACCCCACAACAGCCTTCTCCTCCTTAGCTCTTATATATATCCCCACACGTCGTTTTATTTACCTTATATATGATCAATATATATCCAAGCTTCAACCTGTTATGTTACTAGTAATATAAGTGAATATGGAGGATTTTGAGGAAATGGGTAGTTTTTTGTTTAAATAAGAGGGAGGCGTAGGAAGAACAAGGGTTGGTTTCTTCATTTAATTGTTGCTTGTGGATCACCTGACTCATTAAATGCTGATAATCAAGTAGCCTTTGTTTTAGTTGCATTTTTCTCATATCTCGTCTGAAGTGACAGTTAGTAATTCAAGGCCCTCCTTCATAAAAAAGAGCTTGTTAATATTTATATCTTCAAACAACAGTGTATGTATAGAATTTGATAGATTGAACATGATTGTGGAGATCGTAATGCATGGGTAAAAGGGGGAAATAGAGAGAGAGAGAGAGATGGGTTAGGGTTAGAGAGTAATTTGAAAAAGGAAGATGACGTAAGGTGAGAGAGAGAGGCTCGAATGTCGGAGAGGAGCAGAGAGAGAGGGGAGGGGGTGGGGGAAAAGATCTTTTGCTAATGGCAGTGGTAATATCCCATTTATCGATAACATTGAGAAAAAGCTGATCCACACTCAATTTCTAGCTACGTTCTCTCCTTTGTTCTTCTTTTTCTTGATCTCCACCCTCCCTTCCCATTTTTATGTTCCTCATCTCGATGCTCCTTTTATTTTGTTCCCTCCATTCGTCCATTTCTGTCTTCAATTCATATTCCTTCTCTTCCTAATACCAGTTTACTACATGTAAATATTGCACCATACAAATGCTGACTCATCATTATTTTCCCATTCACTGATGCCATGCTAAGTCTAAATTACTATTTTAAAGATGAAGATTTAAAGGGACTTGAGAAGGAGACTGAAAATAACAAGAAGAGGGGGCGCTATTAATGAGAGAGAAAATATTGTAGGGGAACGAGGAGAGAAGTGTGGGAAGTTGTCGTCACTGGGTTAAATCAACAATAGCTCTATGGACTGCCCTACGTTGTCCTACATATGCCATCACCCTCCCTGTCACCTCTCTTTTAACTTTTCCAGCTCTCTCTCTCTCTCATTTTGCCTTTCTGTTCTCTTTTAATTTTCCTAATAATTCTCTCTTCTCTGTTAATCCTTCCTCTTGTATTCTCCACCACGTAATTTTAGTATCCTTTTACGCTTCATCCATGCACCGTTTATTTTTATTATAACCTTTTCCTTTTTATTTATTCTTTTTATATTCTTTCTCTATTTCTTCCCATTTTTCATTTTAAAGGAATCGCCCCTACGTACCCTTTCTTCCACGGAAATCAAACTAGGCCCCCGTTCCAACGTTCACACCAAGACTTAAATTATTGAAAGACATATAAACAGCCACCAAGTTAGCATATAATAAATTTAGCCTTTAAAATGTCTTATTAATACTACAAGGCTTAGAAATTTATTTGAAATTAAGGGTTTACTTTTACAAATAACCATATTATTATCCTTGTATTTTAAAAACCTCTCTCAATGTCAACCACAAGAGCTCCGGAAATTAAAGAATTACTGGAAAAGGGATTATCTTAATAAGGACTGTAATGAAAATATGACATGAGGGAGTAACTTATCATATGCTCATTCATGAGTCCTCGTATGTGTTTCTCTCTAAATTAATATCTCTTTAATTTCTTTCAATGAGATAGAAATGTATTGTTTCTCCCCATCCCCCTTTCATTTCCTCACATTTTCCTATCTCTCCATTCCCTACTTCAAAATGATAACCTAGCTAGTTCAAAAAAAAAAATTAAAAGAAATAAAACGAAGACTGGAGCTTATTAGTTGGTGTCTGAATTATGACTGTGGGCGCTTTAAATTTTAATTATCTCATAATGTTGAAAAATAAAAAGACCAATTTATATTAATTTAAATATGACATTTACAAAAAAATAACGAAATAAAAAAATCTGCTCTACTTCCCATCAATTTGACCGTTCACAAGTTGCAATTTGTCGTCTTGAGGTTGGGAGGTCAATTATCGTACATTTTACTATTAATATCAGTGCCAAAATATTAGTGGGCTATCTTATCCTTAAACAAACATCAAATAACAATAATAATAAATATATTTTATAAAAATCATACTGTTTATTATGTCTCTACTCATTATGGCATGCGCCCTATCTATCCCTCAGTATTGTAGATTAATAACACATATCTATGCATATAAATCAAACAATTTTACAATTTACCAATACTGTAGAAACAAAACCGCACACGTTTGTGGAAAAAGGGAAAATAAACAAGAGAAGACCACCGTATAATACATACAGCATGGTATAAAGGACACAGTACTGAAACTAATGGGCGAGCGTCACATTCCTCAACCACTTGAATAAATTTCTGTTAACGGCGACTTTACGTTAATATAGAGTTAAAGAGCGCTTTATACGTTAAAAAGGTAACGACCACCGATGATCGCATATTGCAATCATTGTTGGGGGTTTGTGCAGTGCGCCTTCCCACTCTTTCGCTCATCACCGGAACGTGCCCTCCCAAAGCCTATCCTCATCGGAATTTTCACTGCACTCTCTCCTCCTCAACTTGCGATCCGGCCGCTGCTACTTCTTGTCCAAGGTTAATGAACCACTGTGTACCTGTCTACTGTAATCAAAAAACTATTTTTTTTTTGTTTTCTAGCAATTTCTTCTTCCAAGAGTTCACGATGCCCCAGCTTCATCCATCCATCTCTCTTTTTATGTTTATCTGCAACATACACTCTCCCAAAACTACTTTAAATTCTTCCTGATGTTTCGTTTTTGGCGTCCCGTATGTCTCTCTTGTTTTTGTCCTGCTACTGGTACATAAAACTCCTCTCTCTCGTTAGTTTTTACGGTTATAAATGGAAATTCAAGATTTTATCCAGTCTCAGTACATAGCTCAAGCTAGTTCTACAGTTACGGAATTGTTAGGGTATGGTCGGAGTATGAACCAGTAGATCCGTTCGTGGGGTATCAAACTAGGGTTTTAGTATGGTTTAAAGCTGCGCGTTTTGTTTCACGTTGGTCTCAGCTTGCTTTTGGTCTTGGTTTTGGAGGGTGCTAATTCTGTGGCTCAAGTAGAAGGTAAAAGTGACATCTTTCGGTCGGGGTGGGAAGAGGGTTTCAAAAGATTATTTTCTTTGTTATATCTGACCAAACCTGGTGACCAGAAAACGAACAACTGCCAGTAACTAACTCTCTTCTAAGCATTCAAACTCGTTGCAGGATATATATTTTTGTTTCTTTTGGCTCATTTTTGTCCATTTTCTGCTTGTCATGCTCCATTTTCTTCCGGTACTAGCTCATGTTTACAATAGCGTATATACTGTTCATGACGGTAGCTTACTTCATTCTTGTCTCTCTTCGTGTTAGTAAAGGAGTTTTGGGTCGAAACTTTTTTTCTGGGGTTATTAATTTTGATATTTCAACATCTAAAGTACGCTGAATCTTTTTCAGGCGAGAGCAATCAAGATTGAGGTTGTTTAGGATTTTCTGTCTCGCATCTGTTTTGTGTGGGGTTGGAATGAGCAGTTTAAGGCCAGAATCGCATGTAGCACAACAGATTCGGCGTGATAAGTTGAGAATCCAGAATAGTTCCCAGCATTTACAAGATTTCCCGACTAATATTGAACAATTGTCACTACACCCAAGCTTCAACTCTGATTTTCTGCAAGTTAGGAATGTCAGGAATGTAAACATGCTTTATGAACAAGCTTTTTGTCAATCGGAAATTGCCAGTTTTTCACCACCTTCGAATACTTTATCTACTGGTGGCGATGTTAAACCTAGTAGACTGATGTTACCTCACTATGCTTCATTTCCCTATTCATCTGTATCGGAACCAGCACCGTCGTCCTCCGCCGATCAACCCCGAGATAACTCAGGTTATGATTGGATGATTAGCTATGGAAGTAGTTCCGGGGTTCATGAAACTAATAATCCCAACTCTAATTTTGCGACTGAGCTTAATAGTAACAACGTGGCTGTGTATCAACAATTGGCGAAGCCTAGTTACAACGAACTCATCGGAAGGCAGTTAGGGGAAATGCATCGTCCTTCTTCTCCACCACCTCCACTTTTCCAGAACTCTTTGCACGATATCGTCAAGTCTGCTTCTGTAAGTGCCCAAGGATCTGATAATCATATAGTCTCGCAGATGCAACATCATTCTGGTCATGGGATCTGGATGGGAAATCAAAATCAATCATCAAATCAGTTTCATTTCGGAAATACTAATAATTTTAGCGATCCCATAAATCCTCAGGGATTATCTTTATCACTTTCGTCAAATTGCCATTCCAAGGCTTCTCTTTCTGGGTTCCCATGTAGTGAGGGATGTGGTGGATCAGACGAACTTCACTCGTCACGTTGTGATAAATCCGCGAAATCTATCATGAAATCCTCCTCCTTAGTTCCTAAAGATTGTGGAAAATCACTCCAGGAAGTCGTTGGCGTAGCTTCGAGCACTAATGCTTATCGAGGTAATGTAGGTCCGCTTGGGCCTTTCACTGGATATGCAACCATTTTAAAGAGTTCGAGATTCTTGAAACCAGCTCAAGAGTTGTTGGATGAATTCTGTAGTGTGTGTGGATCTAACATTATGATCAAAGCACCAGTTGGTTCAGATTTCTCGACGGTGTCTGGAGAAGGAAGTGCTACTACTTCTGCAGCTGAAGCTGTCATTAATGCGACTGAAAGTGGAGTTGGTGCAAAAGTGAGTGTTGGTAATCCGGGTGAGGCTTCGTGTTCTATTTTGTATAATTCCAAGGAAAATAGTGGTGATTGTGAATCAAGGGGAAACTTTGATTGTTCTTCTCGGTCGGTGTATCAGCAAAAAAAGGCGAAGCTACTGTACATGCAAGAGGAGGTTGGTTATTAATTACTGCTTTTATAATCACTTCATGAGTTTTACTTTTGTCTTATATTTGATGCTTATTATAACTAGTGAGGATGGCTTTCCTTGGAGTTTTCGTATTTTTATATTATGTTATATTAACGTATATATATAGTTATCTGTCAGAAATATACTGTTCATCTCTGTAAGAAAAGCCAAATGTTTACATTGGCGTGTGCAGCAAGTAGATAATTGGTTGTCTGTCGGTGAAATGAAGGTGGGTTGTAAGATCCTCACGCTATCTCACTGTCAAATAAATTTGGGTAATTAGTTCTTAGAGCATTTCTTACCCTGAACCTTGTTGTCATAATTATTTAAATTAATGATAAAAAATTATGGGGTCTAAAATGAGACATTAGTAGCTTGAGTAATAATTTAAGTTAGAGCAAGTTTGCAATCATGTTGTTTGGGAATGTCATAATTTTTTTTAGAGATTTCTAGAATTTTATATCCTTAAGATAAAAGGTTTTTATTTGTTTGGATCGCCGAAAAGTGACAAGACCAAAAGATCGAATTAGGTTCGGCTGTTTTTTTTTAGACTTTAATTTTTTTTTGCCACTAAGATAATTCGTGTATCATTGATGCGGATTAGATGTTTGTATTTTATGATGCTGATGGATTCCTTTGTATGAGTTTGGGGATTTCAAAGCTTATGCCACTATCTCGTGCACACCAATCATGTTTTGATATATCAGTAATTAGTTCTTACTTAATTACATGACTAAACAAAACTGTATGTCATTCTTTAGATTTTTAAAATTGAAATGTATTGAGTCTTAGGTGGTTTGCTAATCATTTTGAGAACCATGATGGACCCGTTAGAGAAACCAAATGCAAGAACTGGAAATAGAAGCAACAAACCCCCCGAGCATTTTTTTTCCTTAAAAGAAAACTTGAGTAAAAGCTAAATAGAAAAGAAGTTTTAATTTTACCATTACCAAAAAAATTGACAGAAATAGATGGGCAGGTGACTCACCCGTCTACTTTCTGAGAATTAAAGCCTTCTAATGTCTTCTTCCTTCAAGATCTGCAGTTTTTTGTTGTAGATCTGATGACCAAGGTTGCAAAATCTTTTGAAAACTATACTAAAGTTCAAAGCTCTTCGCCCTAAAGAGGAGAAAAATTATTTTATAAGAAAATTTTTCCCTTTAAGAGACGAGACAGTCAGGAAAAATGAGAAGAGAAGAGGAGGAAAAAGAGTGGAAGATGAAGAGGTTGGTTGCTGCCACAGCTGTAATCTCAGCCTCTAAACGAAGCAACAATGGAACCTGGCCCATTTTGGGTAATCAAATATAGCAAATTTGCTTTAATTTTTGGAGCACATTGCTATAATAAAGTTTCCTTTTAGGTGTAATAGGCATGATTATGATTCTCAACTGATGGGAAAGACAAGGGGTAAAAATGAAAAGGGGTCTCGTTATATTATATCATTTACTTGATGGTGCTCTTTGGAGTATCTTTTATTTATTCGTTGAATTGGTTTTTGCACACCTTACAAGCTACCATAACCAAATATGGGCAAAATTTCCTGTACTTGTGCATGGTTGCACCTAAACATTAATCCCTTGGATCTGGGTGTGAAATTTTCTACATATTTTTAAGGTCCTAGTCCGACCCTGATTAGTACGATAGCTTTCAGTGGGTTTTGAATTCTATTTATAGTTGTTTGAGATATTTTATTCTGATTTTATAGGAACAAAATTTTTATCTATAGGGAAAAGGCAGATTTTTCCTATCTTGGAGAAGATTCTGAAGGAAAATGTTTGCTTTCAAATATACGTGCCTGTCCTGCGTTATACCTAGATCTGTAGTCTATCTAGGAAGAATCCTGCCTTCTTGTGGCGGGAAAAAAAGGAAGAATCTTGGAATCCTGCCTTGTGTGAACTGGAACGCATAAAGTCCATCACCTTTCAACTTTCACTGTCTCTTTCTCCCTCTCTAATCATGTATTCCAGATGAAATTTCTACCATCTCTTCTCTAAAACACTAGCTTATTGATTTTTGGTTGCAAACAGCTTGCTGAATTTGGCATCATATGGTACTGAAAAGCTTTCTATATTGAGTGGGATATGATTGATAAACTTTAACCATAAAGATAACAGTACTATCATAATGATGAATAAACAGGATGGAAAAAACATGAATTTTTTGGGATTGGCTTGATGGCTTCTTGTTTTTGAGCATGAATTTTACTTAACTTGCGTTGTCAGATTAGTGCATAAATGGTTCTAAAAGGAGTTTAATTTGATGCTGTGTTGGACTATAATAGGTTACGAGAAAATACAGGCAATATCACCAACAAATGCAAATGGTGGTTACATCTTTTGAGTCAGTAGCAGGTCTTAGTTCGGCTACGCCTTATATAACTATGGCTCTCAAGTCAGTAGCAAGACACTTCAAGGGCCTGAAAAATGCTATCTTGGATCAGATGAAGCATTTAAGAGAGTTGTTGGGGGAGGATTTTTCAGGATCCACGTCTGGTACAATGATGAGTAAACTGGACACAGGCCTAACATATCTGGACCAGAGCTTTCATCAGAAGAACAAAACTGCATTTCTTGAACCTCAACAAGTATGGAGGCCACAAAGAGGTTTGCCAGAACGCGCGGTCGCAATTCTTAAAGCTTGGTTGTTTGAGCATTTCCTTCACCCGTATGTAGTAAACTAAACTCTCTTTTATCTCCAAAAAACAAAAGAAAAACAATACTCATTCGCTTGATTTCTTTCTTTTTTCCAGGTACCCCACGGATACTGATAAACACATGCTGGCTACACAAACGGGTCTATCTCGCAACCAGGTAATGGGGTGGGTCTACTCGTTATTTAATTATTGTTTTGTCGGTATGTATTTTCTGTTTGGTTGATTGATTAATTGGGATTTGACACCATCACAACACATCTGTTTCTAAATGGGTCCATACCATATGGGGCCACCAAGGCACAGCATTTATTTCTCAGTTCTTCGTAATCTGTGTTCGGTGTTCTTTCCGTTTGGCTTTTCTGATATTGAGGAACATGTAGGTGTCGAACTGGTTCATAAATGCTCGAGTCCGTGTGTGGAAGCCAATGGTTGAAGAAATACACAATCTTGAAACAAAAGGCATGGCGGGTAGTGGCGGCGGCGGCTGCCAACTGCAGAACGAGGGAACATCTGGTGCGGAAGGAAGCAATCAACAACAAGAAGCAATGGTTGAAGAACCTGAACCTCCTTTTAAGCAATTCCCGTGTTTGGGAATGAGTTCCTTGGGTGGAGGGAATTCGGAGGGGGTGGGATTTATGAGTTCATCAGAGCAATGGAATCAAGAGAAGAGGTCTAAAATGGAATGTCAGATGACGAGGGCGGCGGAGGACATGGATGGGACATTAATGGGTTTCTTACCCTACAGGCGTGGTGGTGGAGGCCTCGATGTGGGGGAACTAGGGTCTGTGTCATTAACATTGGGTCTTAGACATGGGGTTGAAGGCGCACAACACCACCACCAGCAACAACAACAATTACAACACCACCAGGAGGATCGGATTAGACGTCACTTTGGAGAGCATATGATCCACGACTTTGTGGGTTAAGATCGTGTTTGCTTTTACACCAAAGTAAAAACCAGAAAGAAAACATGGGAAAAATAAATATGGATGGTGATAGGTAAAAAATACTGACTGGAAACTACTGTTGAAACTTTATAAGACGGGATTCAACATGGAAGTGGCCACCACTTCTGGGTTAGGCGACTATTATTTTTATGTCTCTCTAGGTTTAGATGAGCTCTCCCAAGTTTGGCGTTTAAGGTTTGTCTTGAAACACGTTATGAGGAAAGTTATGATCCAAGTTCAATTGTCTTCATGGTGTATGGTTTTTACGAGTGTACGTGCTTTGTATGCTTAGGGTGTTTTATAGTTACGTGAGCTATAAATAACAAAAGCACGAGTGTAAAAATTCGAGCAACTAGGCACGTCTCAAGGAAAGTCGTATCTGAGTGGTGTAAGTTGTGAGATCATGTCTGGAAAAAGGGGAAGTGGTACATCAACTTCGACAATTATGGTGGGTCATATTAATAAAATATAGAAAGTGTTTGTTAATAAAAGTTCATGTTAGATGAATGGAATAATGTGATTATGAACGGAATAAAATTGAATTAAACCAAAGTCTCATATGACTAGAAAAAGTTTTAAAAGATTTTCCTGGTAAAAAGAAAAGTTTAGCAAGATTTGATCATAAAATTTTAATTAGAAGATCCAGCAATAAATTTTATTTTTTTGACAAAAAAATAAAAATAAATTTAATATTGATCTCCTATTAGGTTAGGTTTAGCGATAAATTTTGTCTTGAGAATTGAGATGCAGAGGTGATGGATGGGCTGTTTAAGAATAAAGCTTGGGCCGTCAAAATAAAACGCTATGTTCTGTCTGATATTGGTATCGTCAAAGAGGAAGGGAGACTTCATTCTGCCTTTAGATCGTGGGTGAGCCCAATCTTTTTTCAAAAACTTTTGTACCAAAAAAAAAGCGCTATGCTTTTGATTCTGTTGTGGCCATAGCTGAATGTGAATGGGGAGATATTAAAGGTGGGTTATCTTTATTAATGTCTTCTTATTTTATTAATGTAGAATTATTTTAGTGGTATAAATCATCCTATTAGATCTTTTTAAGTCTCAAATTTAATTTTTATATGAGACACCTATATAAAAAGTTATAAAATCTAAAATTAGGATATATATAATAATAAGAGATTCAGATAAAGGTAGAAAGAAAAGGAGCATGCATATATAAATAAAATCACTACGTATCACATACATGTATGGCTTGATACAGCAATTTAATCTCCATATATATATGGCTTTATATAGGGCTTGTAGAACCCATTATAACCAGCAACAAACATCAGGTGCCTTGTCCATAATATATAAAATATACATCAAAAAAATAAAATAAAATACATTGTACCAAAAAATATATATATATATATATAATACAATAAAAATATTAGAAATTACAATACTCTTTTTTTATATATAAAAATTTTTAGAAAATGATTAAACTCACTAATAATCTAAGAATATGATAATGTCTCCCTTCTTTTTAAATATACTAATATCGAGTAGAATAAATATTTTATTACTCTTAAATATAAATTTAAATATTTAAAAGTTAAAATATCTTCTTATAATTAAAATAATATTGTGATAAATAGTAATTCCGCAAGCGTCTATTACGAGACTCTTGAAATGATGAGAGGCCCCTAAATTAGAGGTACCAAATTGGATAATCCAAAGTCAACCGCCTACTCTTTATAGTGCTCCGCAGTCCGCACATCTATCGCCTACCTGATCTGTGCTGTAATATATATCCAGCACTCAAATGTTGTCATTATTAATATTTAATTTGGTTTTAATTGAGATCTTTTTATTGTTTCAACCGAATTTAATTGAGATTTTCTCTTTAATTTTAGTTTTTTTTGTTTAATTTTTTTATAAAACAAACAAATATTTATCTATATATATTTAATATATAATATAAAATTATTTTTTTTAAAATTGTATTGATTATCTATACTTATAACTATTTAAATATATATATATACCCAAATCACAACAATATTTTTTCTTAATTAAAAAAATTGTATTTGATGATTTTGTTTGATTTGATTGTAATAATCTTAGGTATTCGAGACAAAAATTCTATCATATCTTTTTTCTGTTAGACAAATGGTTTATTTAATATCAGCCCCACACCTACCTTTAATTTTCCTTTTTATCCATACAGATGTATTCTTTTAACATCTCTAATGAAGCATCTTGGCCTGATTAGAATTTTGTTAAAAGTGCAAGTTTAAATTTAAGTTTTTATATTTTAATTAGATTTAATTAATTGAGATTTTCTCTTAGGAAAATGATTTCCATGCATCTGTTCAATTAATTTGGTTTCTAGGTTTATACTTTATAATCTTATAATTTTGGTCTATAAAGCCCCCAGTAAATGGTTTTAATTTTTTTACTATTTTAGATAGGGGTGTATATAAAGCCTGAGACTCAGTATACCTACCTATCCGAACTCACGATAAAATAGTCTTGTCTAACTCGATAAATATAGGACATGGCTAAACATCGAGTTATAAAAAATAGCCTGTACTTTTTTTGGGTGGAGCACTGGGTAGGGGCTGCCCTGTTATGTATTGCCCATGAGTACCTCTTTTTTATTTTTTATTTTTTTACTTTTCCTCTAAATGTTACAATTGGAAGAAAAAATATGATAGTTACTGGTCACTAAAGAATCATTTTAAAAATATAAATAGTTAAGTATATAAGTTACATCTTTTAATATTTATAACTATATTGATATTTTTTTTAACTTTGCTAATAATCATATGATTATATTATAAATTATAATTATTTATTTTATTTTACTTAGATGCTTTATCCTTATCAATATTGGGGAGATTGATATAAAGTTACAATTATAAATTATTTAGACTTCAAGACTTTTTTGTATATGCAATATATTTGAAGACTTTAATTATTATTATTTTGTTGCCTTATTCTTAGTGGATTATGAATATTATTTAATTCTTGAAGAAATATGAATATGATATTATTTTATAAATTCATAATTGTAGATTTTTTCCCACAACATGAGTATGGCATCATGACTTAGGCATTTTCAGCCCGCTCATGCCCTGTCTATCCATGCCTAGCCCAAAATAGTTAGGATTTTTACCAAGTAGGGCCACGCATCGGATTGCAAAATACAATCCATATTTTTTTTCGAGTAGGCTACCAGGCAGAGGGGTTGTCCTGCCCAACTCTACCTATGTATACCCTTAATTTTAGGCTGAGTCTAATAGATCGGGCCAACTTCTACAACAGTAATTAGTCATCATCATATGATGGCTCTTTTAAACGCTCATTGAGTTATAGAATTGTATCCTAATTTTGATAGGAGATTAGTGTCAAATTTACTTAAATTTTTGTGTACAAAAGAAAAATATATGATGGGTCCCTTAATTAGTTGATCGATTATGAATCTTGTTCATATATTTACTTAGGGTTTGTTTTGTTCAACTTGGGGGAGGATATATTGGGTTAATATAAAGGAGGGTAGAGAAATGTATGGGAGATTATAGATGTAAAGGTAGGAGAGGAGAGATGGTATTTTTTATTTGGTTTAAAAGGAGAGGGGAGGGGAATTAATTAAAAGTTGACAAATATACCCTTATCTCTTTATTTAAATTTATTTGCTCTCTATTTACAAAATTCATATCAAAATTATTATTTCTTAATTTTTGAATCACAAATTTTTTTATCTCATTTATATATATGATAAAATTAAAAAAATAAAAAAATTGATAAAATTTTAACATTATCTCTCAATAATTTTATAATTATTATATATATTAATATAATATATAAATTATTTATCATGTTTATTAGGCTTCATCTATCAAAGCAAAAATCATAAGTGAGGAGAATTTAAAAAAAAACATATTTTAGCCCATGAAGGTACAATTGGAATATTAAAATAATATAAGGGATAATTTGATAAAAAATAGGTACAGATTTTCTCTCCCCTCCAAAAATCCTCATTTTTGAAGGGGAGGTAGAGGAGAGGAGATGAGAACATAAAGACAAAAAAATTTACTTCCCCTCCTCTCTATTTTTCTTAATCAAATATACTTATATTTCCTCCTCTTTTATCATTCCCTTCAAAATCCCTCAACCAAACAATGTCTTAAACTAAGACGCACGTTTGGTTGATTTTATTTAATATTAAATTTTTTTAATTTTTATATATTCACATATTAAATTATTTGTAATTCATCAAACATAGTATTGACTTGTAATAATTAATGGGTCACCAACGGCCGGGCCTTTTCAACCATCTCAAAGTTGAGATGTAGAAGAATCCAATAATAAGTTATAGTGACCTGATGTTGTTGGGTTGAGCTGAGCATCAAGAAATTCAACATTATTAGGCCATGTAATCTAATTTAAATATTATAGATAGAACATAAAAAAAAAAGTGTTGAGATAATAAGTTCCACAATGGTGGTGCTGATTTGCCACCAAAAATAAAGTGACAGATTATTATTTAATTATCTGTTGGTTACCGTTTGGAGCAACATTTTTTCCCACGGAAGAACTTAGTGCCCCCAAAGAGCCATTGCCTTCATTGATGCTTATATGCACGAATGAGGTTTGTCATCCTACCAAAGTAGCTCGACACTTGCTATGCATAAGGATGATATATACCCATAGACCGTCTTCTTCCAGTCTATCCTTGTTATTATTATCATCTATAATAGTTCCTGTTTGATTTGTCCATCTAAAAATATCCAAATATCCATACCATAGTTTTTAGAATCAAAAATTATAGTTTTAAATAAATTTTTGATTGAAATAAAGTATTTTTAGACTATATAATAACTATTTTATTCTTATTTTTTTTAATTATTTTATTTTATACATTTTTTAGTAATTTACCTATCAAAATAATTATTATAATAATAACTATCTAAACACTTATTTTTTTATAATCATTTTTTTAAATTATTCTCTAAAATTAATTTTAAATAATTTTTTTAATAAAATTTTATCTAAAAGTTAAACCAAACAGACTCAATCTTCCTACTATAGGTGGACCAAAATCAATTAATTAAGGGATTAACTTCTGCATGAATAACAAAGTTCATTGTTGTACCCAAAAAAAAAAACGTTCATGGTAAGTTTTCTATATATGAAAATCAGTTTACACTAAGAAAGAGATGTTATAGTTTTACCTAGAAAATGGTCACGATCCTCTATTCCCGTATTCCATGTTCTACACAAGAACGGTTGAGGACGAATTTTCAGGGAAGACGCGTACGGTGGGTTAATCCTTTGATTAATTGCTTTTATTTTGAATCCACGTTTGCATCCTACATTAGTTAGTTCCATGGGTGCTTTTAAGTGTGTATTTGGTACCATTGTTTAAAAAATTCTTTTATACAAAATTTTAATTTAAGAAATTTTAAATAAATAGTTATATTTATTATTTTTTGCCAAAACCATTAAACTATAAATTTGAATAAATTGCTGGAATTAGCTTTTAGAACACTAAAAGAGTTTATGGACTATCCAATTATTATCTTACCCCTACTTTTTCTTATATTATCTCTCATCTCCCCTCTCTCCCCTCTTTTCTCCACACTCTCCTCTCTCTTCTTTCTTATCTTTCTTCTCTCCCCTCTCCCCTCTCCCCTCTCTTATATTTTTAATCAAATTATACACTTTTTAGTAATTTACCAATATAAAAAGTTATTCTACTACTGTTCATCTAAACATTTCAATTTTTAAAATATATTCTTTTCATAATCTATTCTCTAAAAATTAATCCAAATATACCCTAATTTCTTTGAACGCAGGACAAAAATTGATTCATTAATCCTTTCTTTACCGAGGGATTTGTCTATCCCACAGCCGCATCCTACGTTATTAGTTCACGTAATTCATATATATAAATTGCATCGACATGTAAAAGTTTTTATTTTTTATTTTTTAATGCTATTTGTTGGATTTTATTACCAAGTATTTAATTTTAAAGTTTTTGGCTGCTCCTATATTTTTTTTAGTATTTTAAACTAATTTTTTAGGCATCCTTAGTATCCTAAAAAGTTTTTTGGCAGAATTTTGCCATAAATTTTTTTTTGTCAGGAGTAACGAATAACGTAAATTTAGAATATTTACTAAGTGCTATTAGAAAAATACATAGGGAGCTAGATGGACAAAAAGGTATTTTAGGATATTAAGTGTTATTTAAAAATTATTTTAAAGTCTTGAATGCGTACAAAAATTAATTTAAAAATATTGAATGTTATTAGAAAAATTTTCAGGATGGTACATACTGCTTAACTCTTTCGTGTCGTAATTACAGATTGAGAAGAGAAGAGAAGCAGAATATGTTTGGGTTACGTTATATTTGAGAATTCACACAGAATGGGATGAGATAAGCGTTGCCCTGATATGTGCAACATTTGGTGTTTTGGAGGGAACTCATCCAAACCGCATGTTCCTTTAATTAATTCCCTCCTTTTTAATTTGCAAGCTTATAAATCCTGATCGAGTCAATTAGGCAACATGGTTAGTAAGTTGTGATATTGTTAAGTCAAAAGCCAAGTCTGTTAGGAGACTAGCCACGTGCGTAAGCGTTAGAGACTGATTCATCAGAAGCATTATTCATAATTTTCTCTGGTTCTTGGCACGAGTGACACTCTACTCTCTCTCTCTCACCTCTTTTGTATGTGAAACTTTCAGAAGCGCTCTCTCACCATCTTACAACAATATTAATGGACGATATTCCCAGCTATTCCTTCCTTTCCACCTTCTTCTTCATTGCACTGCTTTTCCTCTCTTCCTCTGCAACCTCTTCTGGCAATAGTAAGCACGTTGTGGCATTCTTTGTGTATATATATTACAGCGCCCTCTGCGTTCTCTTAGCTCTATTCGTACTTGTTGGTGGATTATATATGCACAGAGGATGAGTCTGACTTTAACTACGATCCGAAGAGCAATCATGGACCGACTCATTGGGGAGAGATCCGACCCGAGTGGTACAAGTGCAAAAATGGAAGCACCCAATCTCCCATTCCTCTCAACAATCGTTTGGTTCGGCTTACACCCCGTTTAGGCCCCCTTCACATCCACTATCTCCCCTCCAATGCCTCTCTCTTCAGTACCGGCCATGATATTAGGGTAATCATATTCATTCACTTACCCTCTCTCTCTCTCTCTCTATACATACACGCTTCAAATTTATGGCTGATTCATTGTTTGGGAATGGTTGCTTAGTTGGAGTGGAGTGGAGACGCAGGCTATCTCCTCATCAATGCAACGAAATACATGCTCCAACAGTGTCATTGGCATTCTCCCTCCGAACACACCCTAAATGGCAAAAGGTGCTCTTTCATATGATACCATATAATCATTTTATCTATAATATAAGATTTAATCTATAGTAGAAGCATTCTCTTTCATATATGTATATACTCTCACGTAATATATTTGAAAACCAGGTTTGACTTAGAGATACATATGGTGCACAAAAGTAAGGCAGGACGAATTGCGGTGATTGGCATGTTTTACCAAATCAGCCGGTTACCTAATCCTTTCTTACGAACAGTAACTAATTATTATGTGTACCCTAGCTTTTGTTTTTGCCCTTGTCCTATGTTTGGATATGTGCTGGCTACCATTATGTATGATCGTATGTATGTATGTACGTATGCATGCATGTATGTATGATCTTCTTTTGCTTCAGGTAATGGGTGATTTGATACACATTTCTAAAGACAGGGAGGCAAAAGTACCAACGGGTGTGGTTGATCCAGGGCTTGTTATCAACATAAACAGGAGACCGTATTACAGATATATGGGTTCTTTAACTACTCCTCCTTGTGATGAGAATGTCGTGTGGACCATTGTTGGACAGGTTCTCATCTTACTTTACCCATAATAATATTCATATTAAATTATTACCTTCAATTTTAATTATAAAAACTAGTTAATTTTTATAGATAAATTAAAAAAAATTAAATAAACTATTTAATTATAACTAATATAATACATGAGCTAACTAATTAATTTATATAAATTAAAATTGTATAATATAAGTATGTCTTGAAATAATAGATTTAATCATAATTAATTGATTTATTTAGTTTTTTTAATATATCTAAAAAAATTAATTAACTCTTATATTAAATATATGAGGGAGAGAGTATTATTATAATATACGAGAGGGATTCTTAACTAATTAACTTGTGCTGCGTTATTCACATCTCAGGTTAAACAAGTTTCAAAGCAGGAAATTGGACTGCTTCGATTTGCCGTTCAAGACGTAAGCTGTGTTTGGACCTTTCGTTCCTTTGAAAAGAGACGTAATTAATTAATATGTACACACAAAAAAAATTGTTTTAATCTTTTGAACACTTCGTTGTATCTAAAGTTAGTGTGAATTTATGCACGAAGGAAAAACGTTTCTGACGAGCAGCTACTTAATTAATGATTCTGCTTTGGCAGGCATATTATACCAATGCAAGACCCCTGCAACAACTAAATGGTCGCTTGGTGCAACTCCGAAAACCAGAATTGAAATGGTAAATCTCACCCGACACTTCCATGTGTAAGGTATGAATTTATGACGACTGCACAAACAATACTTGTAAAATAACGTTGCTGCATTAGTACGTAACTCATGTTGCTACGAGTGAATTGACTTGCATATTTATTGTCCGTTGCAGGTGATGAATGGCCTGGCCAGGAACGCAATATTAATTAATAATTATCTTCTTTTAATTATTGAGCTGATGAATGAGTCCAAATCTTAATCCATTTGTTCAAATCAACTTTAATTTAACCGACAAACTCTCTGACACAATTAATAATAGATAATTGGATCATTTTAACATCATGAGTTTAAATCAAATTGTATGTATAAAAAAATATTTTATTAAAAAAATAAAATTTATTTTGATTATCTTTTAATTCTTAAAATAATTAATTTTTAATTATCAGCTCGAGATATACCGCTAAAAAAATCAACTTTAATTTATTAAGTTTAAAAAACAACGAATTCCCGAGGTCTATATCGATATTGTTGCTTTAATTTGCCCTTTTAAAGCTAATATTTATATTTTGTGGTGATGGACATAAATATTTTTCCATATATTATTATTATTATTCAAATAAAATGTTATAAAACCATGAAGTCATACTAAAATAATTTTTTTAACTCCTACAGTAGATTATAAAAATTGAAACACGGCTAAGTACTTGCTAGTTGACAATTTAACATTCAAGATGAGGAAGATCTACAATTTTACCTCTGGTGCATTAATACTGAAACCAACCCAGCTTAATTAATTAATTACCATCAAATTAAGGAAAAACGCGTACGACCCAAGTGCTCAGAGCATTTTTGAAGAACTGAGAACTTTGATGATTCAATGTGCATGACATTGAACCACGTTGAAAAACTTCACGTCGTCCTTTGTTCTCACGTCGAATGAAGCTGTGACAAGGAACTTTTTAAAAATAAAAAATAAAAAATGGTTGCATATTCTCATGGACATGAATAATGTATAATTATACAATAAATACTAATATAGAGTTGATCTAACGATATAAGACTCTATTTAATCTCTTTATGTATCAAATTTGAGTCCTATAAGAGATACCTATCTTAGGAGTGATAGTTATAAATCTCAAAAATATATAATAATATGATCTAGAAAATATTATAAAAAATAAGGGGTAGTTATAATTTCCACAACTAAAATACCTGATAATAGTCAAACTTAATTTTAAATAACAGTTATGATGATATTATTATATTTTATGAACTTCTAAAGTGATATTGTTCCAAAAAATAAAGTTTTAGGCAACTAGCGCTCATGGATAAAAATATTTAGGATAAAATTACCTTTTAACCCTATAAATAATCACTTTGGGCCTCTTATTCTGTATTAGTTATTGTGGCTGATAAACTAGCATTTATTTGATAATCTTAGGTATTTATATTTGGGGATTAAATTGTTGTGACCTACTTATCCTATGTTACATATTTATTTGTGTTTCTGGATACCCTATATTTGTAATGTAACTAATTTTTTTTTGCAATTATTCTAGATTTCTTCTTCTTCTTTTCTTTGTTCTAAATCTTCTACTACATTCATTATAATTATAGAAGAATTGTCTTTGTTTTCTTTATTTTTCTACTAATGGTTTCAATATTCTAAATAAATCATCTGTCTCAATCCTATTTAATAAGCTATCTCTAATACCATATTATTATCCTTTTGGTCTACTTCCTTTATTTCTGTTCTTTTACAGTTATTTGTTGATGTCCTAATTTTTTTGTTGCCTTTTCAAGTCTATTTTTTTGTATTTTTTCAAATATAATCCATAAATTTTTATTCATAACTTCTTGTCCCTTTTATATTTGCTAAGTTATAGTCCTAATTTGTTTCATATTTTCATTCAATGTTTGAGATTTTACTTTCTCTTTAGTGATTTCTTTTTCATTTTCTTGGTTTGTAATTTTTAACATATTAACTTGTGGATGTCCTTCTATTAATTATATTCTTGATTCTATTCCTAAAATCTTCATAATATGTTTAATATTTCCTTTCACATACATTACTTCGTTTGTCAGATTTATTATTTCGATTTTTATATCATATATTTTTTGTTTTAATTGTTTGACTAGCTCCATTAACCTATCTAATCTATACTTTCATTGTTCTTTATTAATTATTAGCTTTGCATCTTCTAGTAACTTATCTATTATTAGAGTTGGTAAAATATACTAACTTATAGACTAAGCCCATTTTATAAAAAAAGGTGGGCAGGCTTGCCTTGGCTTTGTGCAGCCTGCCTCACGTAGCCCAGCCCAACCTATTTTTTTTAATTATTAATATTATTATTTATTTTTTTAAATATTATTTTAAATACTCTTATTATCAAATACTAGTAAAGATAGTTACTTATTTGTTGATATATGTGGATATATTATAATTGATTAATATTATGTTAATATTTATTTAGATTTATAATTATAAATTTAATATTTTTTTATAAAAAATAGAAATTTTTAAGAGTAAAATATTCATAATTTTTTTATTAACTAATATGATATTATAAATTTTTTAATAGTATTTTAAAAGTTTAAAAATAATTTTTAAAAATTAAAAAAATTAAAAAAGGTTAGCTAATGGGTTAACTAGCAAAATACTAACTCGTTTTATGGAGAGCCACACAACCCACTCCCCTCAGCCGGCGGGTTGTGGTAGGCAAACCCATAACCCGCGAACTGGTCATTTTCTCAGCTCTATCTATTATATCTTTAAAAGCATAAACTTTTAGCAAATTCTCGATATTGAAATTTATATAACATCCTAATTGTTTGATTAAGTATATATTTGTCCAATTTATTTGATTAAACTTACTATCTCCATCACCTCCTATAAAAGGAGAAAACATACATGTTTCTTCTCTTTATTTCCAAGGTATATATGGATTTACTGGTAACCTATTGCTTTTTATCCTATAAATTCATGATTATACTATTTTTATTGCATCCATTACTATATTTCAAATACCACTAATTGTAGGGGAATGAAATAAATAAGGATAAAATAACATCCAATATCATAATCTTATTTTTCATATACGGTTAGTATTATAATATTATTTGTAGTACAATTTCGCCCATAATCTTTTTAATTTAGTATAATTTTACCTATAATTTTTTAAATTTGGTATAATTTTACTCATAATCTTATTTTTCAAGTACTAAGAATTATACTAAATTAAAAAGATTATAGATAAAATTTTATTACAAATAAGATTATAATATTAGTTATATATCAAAAATAAAATTAAGATATTAAATACTATTTTACTCAATAAATAATTCTAAAACAGCTAATTATGCATAATAATAAATTTATCATATAAGAATATAGGGACGAAGGTTTTGTTTTACCTTTTCTCCTTAGGGTCTGATACCATAATAGAGACAAACTATGAGCACCATTACATAAATCTAGCTATATCTCCAATAAGAAACAAATGAAGGTTATACTAGAGTAATATGAAGGGGAAGGTTATAATTCTAGAGGAAAGTAACAATGTAAAAATATCTCTATATGAAATATAATAGATATCCTTCTTATAGATTACCAAAACATAAATTACAAATAAAGGAAGAAATAAACCTAGAAAAAGTAGTATGAGAAATAACATGAACATAGTGCCTGTTTGAAAAAGGTAGAAACCTTAGTTTTAAAAAGGTTTTTGACTCAAATTTTAATTTAGAAAAATTTTAAAATAAATAACGATATTTGTCCAAAATGACTTTTTGATCAAACCATAATGTAAAACTAAAGTTTTAAATAAGCTACTAAAACTAACTTTTAGAATAATAAAAGAACTTATAGATTACCTATTTACTATTTTATCTATATTTTTTCTTATACTCTCTCTCCTGTTCTCCCTTTTCTCTCTTCTTCCTCTTCCTCCTCCACTATCACTTCCTCTTCTCCTTCCCTCATCCTCTCCTCCTCCTCCTCCGCGTCTTCGCTAGAAACGCGAACTCAGTGACTCCTCCATCTTATTCCTCCTATGTCTAGAGAGAGAAAGAAGAAGAGAGATATAATAATTTTTTATTTCATACTATTTTTAATAATTTACTAATTACAAAAGTCTTTCTAATAATACCCATCCAAACACTCATTTATCCATAACCACATTTTTTTCATAAACTCTTATCTATAAGTCATTTTCTAAAAACTATCTAAAAACTCTTTTTTTTTCATAAGTCATTTTCTAAAAGTCTATCCTAACACACGCATAAAATAATTTTACATTTTATAGGTAGGCTTATATTTTACATAAAATTTAAAGAATATCATACTATTTGTCATATGAAAAATAATATATCTTTACTACCTATAAAAATTAAGTTGGATGATAAAGATGGTATTAGCTCTAACAGAGATCATGATTCCAATAAACCTTAAATCACACCCTTGAATTTTGACCATATTTTTATTTTGAAAAATCATTTTATACATACCTATATTTTTTTTAATTTTAATAGGAGAATTACTATGAGGTTTTGATCTTAATTGCTCAAAAAATTTAATCATAACTGATGAGTTAATAATGACAAATTCTAGTATAAAAAATGATAATAAGTTGATACTATTTAAATTTTTTTATATATTTTTTTTAATATCTCATAGTAACTTTCTTATTTTTAATTCGGTACATTTGATATTTTTTTTAAAAAAAAAAGTACAGATACTCACCACATAACCCCTCTCTTTTTGTTTTTATTATTTTAAATTTAACAATTTAAAACCTTCTCCAAGAAGGAGACCCACACCAAGTTACCAACCCACCCTATTTTGAACATATTATGGGGACGGTGGGGTGCCATTCAAGAGAGCGAAAAATCAAACGTGTTGAAGAAGCTTCGTGATTTTTGTTCATCGTCCCACAAACTGGAAATGATTTCTATTTGTACATTGCATGGATTCCAATTCTTTCAATCTTGATCTTCAGAGCTCAAGTTCTCGGTCTCCACACTGCAAAACAAGTTGAAGACACCGAGGGTTTGCTCCCTCAAGATTTCTTCATCCTCAAGTCTCAATTTCAGTCCCCACACCTCATCAAGCCACAACGCCAGCGGCAGTGGTGGCGCTAGCTTCCTCCAAGACTCCATTGGTCTGGCGGACGGATAAAGCTCCCCTTTGCTTCTCCAGTTCCTCTCGGCTCAAAGACCAAGCTAATATTCTCTCCCCATTCTTTCCTCTAATCCCTATCTCCTTACTTTACAACTCAATATCGCATGGTTTATTTTCTTCAGATTCTGAAAGAGTTGAAGCTGGTAGCATCTTGCCCGACAGTGGCACTGTTTTTAATTTTTAAGTGACCGTCTATCCGTCTTATGGTATAAAGTTACCAGGTGGACAGTAGCATTGCCGTCTTTTTGAGTCTATTTTTTTTTTGGGTGAGCTCAAGTTGCATACCTTTGTTTGACATAATGTGCTATTAATTTAATTATCCATTTCTGAAAATTAATGATTGCTTTTTTTAAATTTGAAATTTCTAATTACATAAGTTATGATGTACAATAAATACAATTTCTTATTACCAGTCACATGGATTCGGGTTGTCATTTTATCAGGGAAAAATTTTGTCCAGTTGCATTATTACAAGTTTTGTCGACTCAAATGACATGCTTTTGGATATCTTTTCTAAATCCCATAGGGACCCTTGTATCAATTTTATTTGATAGGAGCTGCGTATATATAAATTATGTGGTATATGTAGAGTTGGTATTTGGATTGAGCCTGCCACTCATCAAAAAATAGTGAATTGAGTTGCTAAATTTGTAACCCATTTTAGTATGGGTCTTTTGGATCTATATCTGTGACGGGCTAACTAGTCAGGTTGGCGAGTTAGCCTACTTTTTTTTTAATTATATTATTTGTTATCATTTATATTACACTTTTAATCTCGGTCAAGTTAAAATTTACATTACACTTTATTTATACTAATTTTATTTTATCCAATCATTTCTTTACATATATACATTTTATTTTATTTTTATTTTACTTGTGACAGATTTATCTACAAATAGTGACAAAGCTAAAGAAATAAATATTTTGATAATTTTATATCATACTTTGAATCTAATTAATATTAATATGTATAAATTATTTTTTTTTTAAAAAAAGGATATATGAAAATAATTTTTTAAAAAAAGATATATATATATATATATAATTTAAAAAAAAATAAGCAGGCTTCTTAAAATCGACCGCCTTCCAACCAACCTGCGCATTACCACCTGTAGGTATATGCGTTAGTAGGAGAGTGAAAATTAAGTTTTATGCTCTTCAGTCTAGCATTACTTATGCTATTTAGTTTTTCCTTATAAATATAGTGCAATATATGCTTTTTCCCCCTTACAGTTTCCAATTGTATTTTCTCTTTTCCCTTAAGCAATCTCAATTGGTATCGGGATGCAACTTGATAAATTATTCTTGATTTCATTGGCATTTAAAAAATGTTCTGTTTCCTTCTGTGTTTCCTTGCGAATCTGACATGTTCTTGTATTGGCCTCAAAATGTATAACTGAACAGATGGCATATAGTACACGTTCTAGTAGCAAGTCTAAGGATGATGAAAATAATAATGGAAGGGGCTCAGGCTCTTCTGCATCTGATGCAAATGATCTCAAAAGGTCTGCTTCAAAGACATCATTAAAGATGTTTTCAATTCCTTCAGGAACCCGGAAGTCCAAGCGTTTATTAAAAAGGACAACACCAACTAACACAGAGAAGAAAAATTGAGACGTTTGAGCAACCAAAGATGCCAAGTCCACTGAGGAGATCTGAAAGAATTATTAAGCACTCTCCTTTGATGACAGACGATATTGCACATAAATGCAAGACTGACTCCTTTAGGTTTGTGGAGTATTGGCTTCCTGTACAGATATCCCAAGTGCAACTTGGACAGTATTGTTCTACTTTAGTTTCAAATTCTTCAGTTCTTGAGTCATCATCAAAAACTGATAGTGTTTGGGCCCTTCAGGACCTTCTTATTTCCACTCTGAAGGTTAAAACTCTAGCTGTCTTATGATGCAGTATTTGGATCTCACCATTTTAATTATTAGAATACTATACTATTATTTGCAATTTAATTTTTCTAGATGGTTCATGGTTATTTATGATGAATTAAATAATAACTACTTCCTTGAGTGTAGCATATAATAACATTTTTACCATCAAGTCTTGCACCACGATTGTATTTGTAAACAATCTATGCGCATGTTATAACTTGGAAATGTTATGATAAAAAATAAATTCATAACATTTTGGTGTGGTGTTTTAAATTGATAATTATTTTAAGGTTGAAATATCCAGATGTTTATGTATTTTGAAGCTGATTTGATGTCCTTGCAGAACATTTTGAAACAAAGTTAGTCCAAAAATTCCTGGTCTATTTTGTAATTTACTTGATTTGGAGTTCCTGTAACCTTTCCAATTCATTTATAAGCTTCAAGTGGTTGTAAATCTTCTTCACGTTTTCACTTTTTTATTTATCATGTGGCATTTCATGGCAGTGTTGTAATCACCCTTATGTTGTTGACCCACTTTTACAAACTCTGCTTACCGAAGGCCAACAAGCGGTTGAGTAATTGGACATTGGAATAAAAGCTAGTGGCAAGCTGCATGCTCTTGATTCAATGCTTACAGAGTTGAAAAAGAAGGGTCTGAGGGTACTCATCCTTTTTCAGGTATTTGTTTTTTGTTTATCCTCCCACAGCATCTAAAAGTTTTGCTTACTCAAGTTTTCACCATGCTTTAGTGTTATAATATGGTAGTGCACCTGACTGTTACTGGGGCGGATCAATTCATGAACCACACAATATAGAAGTTCTAGTTTAGTTCAAATTGTCCCCCTACCAGTTCTGGAATTTGGAATCTTCTAATTATCCTAATACATGCTTTTCTGGGTTATTGCATTAATTCTCTATGGTTTTTGAATATACGTTTCGTTTTCAATTTAAGTTGGATATGTCATTCTTCATAAATTTTTATGACATACTGTGGTTTATATAATTTTTTGCAAATGAATTTCTTCATCTATTTCTTCTTATTGTTCAAAGAACTTTATGCTTCAGTTTTGACGTATAATAAGTATAAAATGATTCTCCTGTCACTAAATTAGTAAAGAATGGGCAGTGATAGGGTTGGAGAAAAACTTTGGCATCTTCCTCATATTTTGTTCAAATTTCTCTTTCTAACACACGCACCCCAATAAGTGAGTGTGGCATATATTTGTCCCTTTGCAGTTTGATACGAGGGCAATTATGCTTCTCTTTTTGCATTGCCTACATTCATTTCTCCAGTGGGTTATCTAATAAAATAATTGGTTTGCAGTCTATAGGTGGCTCTGGGAAGGATTCCATAGGAGACATTTTGGATGATTTCTTGCATCAAAGATTTGGCTCAGATGCTTATGAGCGGGTTGACAAAGGTGTCTTGCATTCTAAGAAGATAGCTGCCCTGAATCTGTTTAACAACGAGAGTGGGAGATTCATTTTTTTATTAGAAGAAGATGCTTGCGTTCCAAGCATCAAATTGTCATCCGTTGATATCATTATTATATTTAGTAGTGATTGGAATCCAATGAGTGATGTAAGATCCCTTCAGAGGATAACGCTTGATTCACAGTCTGGACAGATAAAAATATTTTGTTTGTACTCATGTTTCACCGTTGAAGAAAAAGTCCTAATTCTTGCTAAGCAAGGTAAGACACTTGATAGCAATTTGCAGAACATGAGCTGGAGTATCAGTCATATGTTGTTGATGTGGGGTTCATCGTGTCTATTTGATAATTTGAGACTTATTGATGATGGCAAAAGTTCTAGTTCGTGTTCCAATTATTCATTTGAAGACCCTGGACGACTTTCCAAAGAAGCACTCCATGAATTCTCATCCGTACTTTTGCAAGACAGTGGATATAATGATATAATCAACTATTCAATTATATTGGAAGTCCAGCTAAATGAAGGAACATACCGTACAAATTCTGCTTTGCTTGGTGAGAAAAAGCTTGGATCTCTGGATGAAGGATTGCCCCATATGTTTTGGACTGAACTTTTAAAGGGAAAAGTTCCTCAATGGAGACACTCGTGGTTCATGTCAACGGAGTTGTCAAAGGGCTCATCATGTTGGTGGTTCAGTAAATACTCCCAACTTTGAGAGTGAAGAAATACCCAGGAAAAGCAGGAAAGTGATAAATAGTGTTGTTGATGGGCCACCTTCAAATTGTCAAAGGTGAAAAGTCATTTACTGGAAACAAGGAAGGTTAGTGGTCACCATTATTATTACAGTCACTCTGTTATGACCTTTGTGGTTAATGTAGCTTAGAAATTTTAAGAGTTCTTGTCTCACAATTCTTTCCTTGTTCAACTGCTTATGTTGGCTATCCACTCTGTGCTAATTATACTTTTTACTCAATTGATTTGTCTCAAGGTAATAAAAAGCTGAATATGAGAAAAGAAGGAAATTGTGCGATGAGCAGAAGAGCTTACATCTCTTACTGATGCCAGAGATAGCAAAGCTTTGTGAAATTCTTCTTCTTCCAGTATACATCTCATTATTTCTCTGCCATGCTCTACTTATTGTTTGTTAGTCTTTTGCTGTTCTTTATCATTGGAAAGGCTGGAATTCATTTATGATGAGACATTTTCGAAATTGATAGACTGTGATCTGTGGGTATTGTCATGTGGTACTTTAGAGCTACCTCATTTTATGTGTCTTTCTAGCTAAAGTTAGATTTGCATATTTCAATTCAAGCTTCATTATCAATATGAATTTAATGGTATCTCGACATATGTTTAAGTGATGCAGGATAACGTCAAGACTGTGGTGGACAATTTTCTTGAATACATTAGGAACAATCACCACATTAGTAGGCAATCCCAGAGTCAATCTTGCAGGCTTTTCAGATATCTCTGGTCAGATTATTATCTCGTACTACCATTCCATCCTTTTTTCTTCATCTCTCCCCATGGAGAGATGAACTGTTATTTATTATTCTTGTAGATTGTAGGAAGGATGAACAGAGTCAACCTCTGATCTCTACTCTTTTATCATTGTAAAAACAGAGGCATGGAAAATTGGGATATCCTGGGCTGATCAGTGCTATCTGATAATTTCATGCTATCAAACTAAAATAAAGACAGAAATCCAATCTATTTTAGTTGACTTGAGAAAGACACAATAAAGAACAGAGAAGAAATAAGTAAAGGATAATGCCCAAAGTCATTGTATTGGAAGCATTCGGAAAAAAAGGGGCATATGATCACCAACAAGTCTCTCTATTTATAGATGACTATTTTGGCGATCTTGTAGTAAACATTAATCTAGTATTTCCATTATTCATGTCACTCATGATTCATGATTTTCTGATTCATGATCCCAGCCTTCCCTTCAAAGTTGTGGGATATTTCATGAGCTCTTTTTTTTTACTACTGTTGACAGGGTGCTAGGCTACTGGGGTCTTTATAGCAATTGCTAGGAATTGTTAAGTTGTCATTTTAAACTCTTTGGAAGGAAGGTCCTTCTTTAATACGATCAATTATATCTAGAAGATTTATCTAACTAAATGGTTCTTAAGATTTTTCAATAATATTACGTTCATTTTACATAACCGTTGCTTTTTCTATGTTATACTTATCAGGTGCCACAGGATTTATGTACCTCTTTATTTACATCCTGTGGTATTTTAGAATATGAATTGTTCGATGATCATTGCTTTGGCTTATGCCTCATATATATACACAGTTCTTGGGAATCAAATGAGATACACCAAAATAAAATCAAATCAAGATAAAATCAAATCTCTCATAACTACACCTAAATCAAATCTGATATGTTTCTAATAATAATAATAATATCTCTAACAATAATATCCTAATATTAATGAGATAATAACAATATCTCTAACAATAATATCCTAATATTAATGATTTAGATATTAGGATATTTTAATATTAGGATATTCCCACACTCCCCCTCAAGTTGGATCATAAATATTGACCATGTCCAACTTGCCTAGGAGCCGTTCAAATATTTCTTCTTGTAGTCCCTTGGTGAGAATATCTGCAGTTTGTAGCCTTGTAGGTATGTAGGTGAGGCACATAATCCCATCCTCTACTTTCTCACGAATGAAGTGTCTGTCGATTTCCACATGTTTAGTTCTGCTATGCTGGATAGGGTTCAAGGCCATATTTATAGCAGCCTTGTTGTCACAAAATAACTTTAATGGAGCATCTATCTTCAAATGAGCCTCTTTTGTAACTCTTGCTAACCATAGACCCTCCATGATTCCTTGAGCAAGAGCTCGTAATTCTGATTCTGCACTACTTTTAGCCACTACTTTCTGTTTCTGACTCTGCCAAGTGACAAGATTTTCCCATACAAATGTGCAATAGCCAGAGGTTGATCGACTGTCTTCTTGTGATCCTACCCAATCAGCATCGGTGTAGATTTCTACCGATCTATTTGTGCTCTTTCTAAAGAATAGCCCACGGCCAAGAGTACCTTTTAAGTATTGTAGTATCTTGTAAGTTGAGTCCATATGTTTTTTCCGTGGATCATGCATATGTTGACTGGCAACGCTCACTGCAAAGGCGATATCAGGACGTGTGTGTGAGAGATAAATAAGTTTCCCAACTAACCTTTGATATCTTCCTTTGTCTGTTCTCATTTCATCCCTTTCTCGTTTCTTCTGCTTGTTCTCATCTTTGTCAGTTTCCAGCACAATTTGCTTTTTCTTTTGTTTCACTGTGTTGATAGGGACTTTACTAGGTTTACACCCAAGCATTCCTGTTTCCTTGAGTAGATCAAGGATATACTTTCTCTAAGAAACATAAATACCACCCTTAGATCTTGCGACTTCCATACCGAGAAAGTATTTCAACTTACCAAGGTCTTTGACCTCAAATTCATGATTCAGGGCTACCTTGATTCGATCAATCTCCTTAGTATCATTTCCTGTGACAATAATATCATCCACATAGACGATAATAGTGATGAGGTCATTACGACGGGATACAAACATCGTGTGATCAGATAAACTTTGCTGATACCCTTCAACCTTGAGAACACTAGAAAATCTGTCAAACCAGGCACGTGGTGATTGTTTCAGCCCATAGATGGATTTTCTCAGCCTACATACCTGGTTCTGTCTTCCTGCTTCAAAACCTGGTGGGAGTGTCATGTACACTTCCTCTTTTAAATCTCCATTGAGGAAGGCATTCTTAATATCAAGTTGTTCTAGGGGCCAATCTAGATTTGCTGCTACGGAGAAGAGAACCCGTATGGTATTGAGCTTCGCAACAGGTGCAAAGGTTTCGTTGTAGTCAATACCATGCGTTTGCGTAAATCCCCGAGCAACTAATCTTGCCTTCAACTTGTTTAACGTACTATCAGCATTGTATTTGGGAGTGAACACCCACTTATAACTTACGGGTTTTATTCCTGAAGACATCTGCACTATCTCCCAAGTCCCATTTTTCTCCAAGGTTTGCATTTCTTCCATCACTGCCTGTTTCCAATCTGGGACAGCCAAGGCCTCATGTACATTGTTAGGAATCTTGATGCTGTCAAGGTTAGTTACAAAAGCATGGTAACTTGGAGTAAGAGCAGCATAAGAAATAAACTTTTCGATAGGATGCTTCGTACATGTCCGTGGTAGTTTTCTCAGTGCAATAGGAAGCTCCAAATTAGCCTCACCATGTTCAGGACCTACTAACGGTTCAGGAACTGGTTCTACCTCAGAGATATGATGGTTGTGGCCTCTATGATGTCGGCGTGAGTACATTTTTCCCCATCTTTGTTGTTCAGATCCTTCTGGAGGCTGTAAAAGTCCATGTGGTGTGAGGGAAATGGGTACATTGGGTTCCACAAGTTGAGATTCATTCCAACTCTCCCCCGGAATCGAAGACTTGGGATAATATGACTGGTGCTCAACAAAGGTGATATCACGGGTAACAAATAGGTGTTTGGACACAGGATCAAAACATTTGTAACCTTTTTGGGAGGAGGAGTAGCCCAAGAAGACACATTTAGTGGAACGGGGATGGAACTTTGAGGGAGGAAGATGAATATGAACAAGAATAGTGCATCCAAAGACACGTAGCGGAAGAGAAGACTGTAAGTGAGAGACATCGTGAGTTTTTTGTAATTCTGCAATGGGAGAGGTGAAGGAAAGAATACGACTAGGAAGACGATTAATGAGCTGAATAGCGGTCTGGATAGCATCCCCCCAATAAAACAAAGGAACATGACACTGAACTAAGAGAGCCCGAGCAACCTCAAGAATATGTTTATTTTTTCATTCCGCAATCCCATTTTGCTGAGGACTATAGAGATAACTGCTGTGATGAACAATTCCTTTAGCAGACAGGAAAGCGTGAAGGGAGTTATTGAAGTATTCAGTGCCATTATCGGTGTAAAGGACTTTGACAGATGTATGGAATTGGTTTTGGACAAAATCATAGAATTCAATGAAGACATTAGGGACCTCAGATTTATCTTTTAAAAGATAGACCCAACACATGCGAGTATGATCATCAATAAATGTGACAAAATATTTGGTCCGAGTGCGATTAGGAATCTTAGAGGGTCCCCATACATCACTATGAATAATGGAGAAGGGAGAAGATGGTTTGTATGGAACAGGAGGAAAGGAAACACGGTGATGTTTAGCAAAAGCACAAGTATCGCAAACAAAAGAACTTTTATTAATAGATAACTGGGGAAACAACTTTTGTAAATAATGAACACTAGGATGACCTAGTCTTTTATGCCATAACAGAAAAAACTCCTCATCAGAGGTGGGGTTGGGTGTAGAGGTGGTGATCTTGGATCATAATGCACTCACGGTAGATGTGTCGAGACAGTAGAGACCATCATACTCATTAGCAGAACCAATCATCTTCCCCGATGTGAGATCCTGAAAATCACAATGAGTAGGATAAAAGTGAGCTGAGCAGTTTGCTTGTTTCGTCAATTTGCTAATAGAAAGCAGGTTACAAGCCAAATGAAGAACATGAAGTACTGATTCAAGATGTAAAGAATCTGAGATAGTTACAGAACCGATGCCTGCTATGGGTGAAGGAGTGCCGGTAGCAGTAGTGATTTTCTTATTCCCTGCTAAAGGATGGTAGGTGACAAACATATTTTCATTTGATGTCATGTGATCAGAGGCCCTTGTATCCACAATCCACTGTGATGGAGGAAGAGAGGTATGTAAAGCAATGGGAATTATACCTTTATGAGTCATGGATGCAGATCCGTGAGAGTGTTGTTCAGCTTGAAGGCTTCTGAATATACGTGTAATCTGATTTAGTTGCTCCTGACTGAAGGATGTGGATGGTGCACATGCTGATTCATTTGAGGCTTGATGAGCTCGTGGCTTATTTTTACGAGGTTTCGAATCAACTGGCTTGCCATAGATATCCCAACACTTTTCACGAGTATATCCCACCTTCTTGCAGTGTTCACAGCTGGGTCGAGTCTTACCAGAACTTGTAGATGACATGGCAGAATCTCAACTACTGTAGCAACCCGGTACTGCGTATCGCGGTCACTGTAGCAACTCGGTACTGTTGCGACGCGGTCACTGTAGCGATTCGGTACTTTTGGTTGAAAAACAACACAGAACTCTGTTGCTCACAGAGGCAACAGAACAGAGGACGTTGGACAAGAAGTTTATCGGACTGAAGGCTCTGATACCATGTGGTATTTTAGAATATGAATTGTTCGATGATCATTGCTTTGGCTTATGCCTCATATATATACACAGTTCTTGGGAATCAAATGAGATACACCAAAATAAAATCAAATCAAGATAAAATCAAATCTCTCATAACTACACCTAAATCAAATCTGATATGTTTCTAATAATAATAATAATATCTCTAACAATAATATCCTAATATTAATGAGATAATAACAATAATATCTCTAACAATAATATCCTAATATTAATGATTTAGATATTAGGATATTTTAATATTAGGATATTCCCACACATCCAATAAGATTGCTGATGAAGATGTAAGAGTTGGAGAAGTGCAGAACTCTTCACAGCAAGCAGAGCAATTATCTAGTGCAGTTGATGATGTAGCTATTCAATCTAATCCTGAGTCATTAGTTAGGGAGTCTACAGTGCGAGTGCACCAATTGTCATCTACAAAGTTCTCTTTTAGCAATCAGGATGCTACTGAAAAAATGCAAAATGATTCCCAACAAGTTGAATCAGTGTCTACTCCTTTTAGTACTGTACTGGTTCCTCAAAATAACCCTGATTCACCACTCATTAATTCTCAAGAGCAAGTACAGATATTACATTCTGAGGAGTCCCCTTTGTTCAATCGAGATATAGCTGAAGATGTGCAGAACTTTTTCCAAGAAGTTGAGCCGCCACCTAATCCTGTTGATGTTGTCCTGCCTAACCAATCTTATCGTGAATCACTAGTAACGGGGCCTTTGATGCAAGAACAGGAATTACCAACTTCAGAGTCCCCTTCTTCCAACCAGGACATAGTTGAAGAAATGCACAATCCTTCCCCACAAGATGGGCAAGTAATGGCGAATCAAGATCCGGTGAAGGGATTACTATCTGGAGAGCACCCTTCTAATGAAAATACAGTTGAAGAACTACAGAACTCTTCTCAACAAATTGGATCAGTATGTTGTCCAATTGAAGAGGTGCAGAACTTTTCCCAAGAAGTTGAGCCCCTATCTAATCCTGTTGATGCTGTACTGCCTTATCAATCAAATCGTGAATCACTAGTCATGGAGGCTTTGATGCAAGAGCAGCAATTACCAACTTCAGAGTCCCCTTCTTCCAACCAGGACATAGTTGAAAAAATGCATAATCCTTCCCCACAAGATGGGCAAGTAATGGCGAATCAAGATCCGGTTAAGGAATTACTATCTGGAGAGCACCCTTCTTCCAATGAAAATACAGGTGGAGAACTACAGAAATCTTCTCCACAAATTGGATCAGTATATTGTCCAATTGAAGAGGTGCAGAACTTTTCCCAAGAAGTTGAGCCCCTATCTAATCCTGTTCATGTTGTACTGCCTAATCAATCAATTCGTGAATCACTAGTCATGGAGTCTTTGATGCAAGAGCATCAATTACGAACTTCAAAGTCCCCTTCTTCCAACCAGGACATAGTTGAAGAAACGCATGATCCTTCTCCACAAGATGGGCAAGTAATGGCCAATCAAGATCTGGTGAACGGATTACTATCTGGAGAGCAACCTTTTTCCAATGAAAATACAGGTGAAGAATTACAGAACTCTTCCCAACTAATTGGTTCAGTATGTTGTCCAGTTGATTATGCACAACATGCTCAAACTAATCGTGGGGCACTGGTCATGGAGCCTCTGGAGCATGAACTGCAATTAGTGTCTGTAGAGTTGCCTTCTTCCAACTTGCATCTAGCTAATTTACCTTTACTACAACTGAAGACCAACGAATTAATGTAGTTACTGTCTCCAGTCAGGTTCCTCAGGCAGTAGATGTGGTTCCTAATCAACTTGATTGGATGACGCCTACTGGAGGCGGAACACATTTGTCACACGCAATAAATAGGTCCACTCCTCAGATCAGTAGTCAACCTATACAAACTGCAACCCAATTTTTTTCTAGGATGCCTCCACCATTGTACGTGGATCCACTTCAAATTGAAATGGATAAAATACGTAAAGAAACATACCAAGTTGTCAAGGACCATGACAATGTGGTTAGTTTCTGACTTACTTAAATTGCCTTGTTGATACTTAGCTTGAGTTGTCTTTCATTTTTTTCCCTTTAGTTTTAACCTATCTTTCTCATGGGAGCAGAAATTGCAGTTGAAATATGATCTTGAAAAGGAAATGGAAGAAATTGTTAGGAAGTATAGTATTAAACTTCAGGAGATTGAGGTTGAGCATCAGCAAAAGAAGAAGAACTTGGATGCAAATACCAACAAAATTCTTGCCACAATGAATTTGGCAGAGGTTATGATGTCAAAATGTTGGGGCCCTAAATTAATAGGTGCAATGCAAATGCCAAAAGGTACATTAATTGCACATTTTTTGCCCTTACTAGATTGAGTATACATGTCACCAAATGTGTTTATTGTACACCATTTGTAATGCTTGCATTACTCTTTTTTAAATCATTTCCTAACCACTTGGTTGATATCAGATGCAAATTTTGCTCAACCTTTAGTTAAACTTGATGGAGAACAAAGTGCTGTCAGGTCCTCCCAAGTTATTGGTCCATCTCCATGTATGCCTCCTGCAATCACTCTGCAAAGTGGCTTTGCCATGGCTAGATCTCAGCTTGTGGTGACTCCTATTCAATCTTCATATGGAACAACAGGAAATTTCTCCCATGTTTCTGCAAGACCACCTCAGGTTGATAGTAGTTTCTCTTTTCTGTCGAAATTCTAGTTATAATAATTGCCACGGTATGCCACATGTAAAGTACTTGTAATTATCTGGCATATCAATGCCTTGAGCTTTGTCTAGTACGGTACTTTTGATTCTAGACATTTGATATTTAGGCTCATGTGAACTGTGTGAAGTAACTGTTTCAGAAAGGCATATCATCGCCTGCTAAGGGACTGGAAAGTTTCAAGGTAGGAAAGGGGAAAGTCGATCCCTGGGTGTGTTAGGTTGGAGAGCCAAGATTAAGACCAATTTGCCCTCGTATATTTTATGGTATTCCGTTTGTGCCCATATCAAAAAATTGAAAGAAACTCTGCTAATTCTTTTCCAGTCTTTCCAGATCCTTCTCGCTTTGGCGACAACTCCCTACTATCTGCATTGTTTTCGCCGATGTTAAGTTTTTGCATTGAGATCTTCCTTAGTCCATTGTTGTCCAGAAACTAGTATCAATAAGAGATGAAAAATATCATTATATCAGTTTTTTTATACAAATATTAACAATATGTTGAGATGAAAGTAAATTTTTATAAATTATGCAATTTGAATTAAAGTGCAACATAAATTATGCAAAGATAGAATGGTAAATTGGTTAAAAATCCTTTCCCTCTCCCCCGTCCAATAAAACCAAACAAACAAGTTAACATTAAAAACTCCCCTCCCCTCCCCTCAAACCAAACACACCCTAAAGAGGCCACAAATATTCTTCAAGGGTGGGAATATGTTCCCTTTCCAGATTGAGAGATGGGTAACTGAAATTCCGTATAAAAAATTGTGTTTATTAAGAATAATCTAAACTAAATTAACCCAACGCGCTCACCAAAGTCCATACCTTCTTACCTTGGCTGATCTCTACGCTCCATAACGCAGATTATCAGTGTAACTCCCAATTAAATGTCATTCTAATGTTTCTTTTAAAATGTAATCCTGAAAATTTGCAGTTTCAACGTAACATTGCATTTTAATCAGGAAGATGAACTTTCAGCGCTTTAAAGGAATATAACACTTTTTATGTTCATTTAAGATTTAATTCATATTAAACAATATGAATTGAGTTTTGACATTTCGGTCAACAAAAAACATGAAACTCCACTATGACCTTAGGCATTAATTATTTGTATGAAAATAGATGATCTCCTGTGATAAACATTAATAATAAAATTATTTGTATAGAGTTAGTCTAATAGTATAAGATTCTATTAGATCCTTTTGGGTTTTGAATGTAGTCCTGAAGGATATAATTTTGCTAGAAAAGCCAATCACGAATTTTAAAACTTAATTAGTCAATTGCTATGATACTTGATAATAAGATACAAGAAAAATATTGTATATTGGTTGATAATATAAAAAAATTAATAATAAATTTAGTTCACTAGTTATAAGGGAGGAACTAGCATCTTCTGTTACATTTAACTTTATTATCTTGAAAGCATGTTGATTGGTTGAATCAATTCACCGTTCACAGCCGGTCCTCTGGCCATGGAACACATGACAAGATGGCGTTTGAATTGAGTTTGTGCCTTTTCCTTTGGGGACACTCAGCAGCACCCTCATCTTCCATTATTAGGCAATCTATGGAAGTTGACAACCACCACGCTCACAATTCATATATATCATTTTCATTCATATTTGTGGAACCAGGTCATTCCCACCACCTTCCCCTGTTTCCGCTTGCATTCTTCTGCTGCATGGCACCCATTGAACTGATGCAGCATTAGGATTATTTCAGAGTTGAAAATGGAAAATGCACCTTTCAATTTTGAGGGACACAGATGGCAGAGATTAAAGGAGAAAACATGAGCCACCCACAAACAAATTAAACTGCACACTCTGACACAATCACACTAGAAAAGACAAGTCACGATGTTGTCCAAACTTCCCCACTTATTTCTTCCTCCTCCTTATTAGAGGGCCCCTTATAAAAGAGAAGCTTTTTCCATTCTTTAACTCCTTTTGAGACCATCCATCAATACTTGGCAATCAAATACCCTGGTTTTGCTTTCTTTCTTTCTTTTGTGGTGGGGAATGGGGATTCATGAGATCGAGTGCTCTTGCCATTGCCAGTATCATTGGTAAATTAAAGAATCCATCCCCAAGATTCTTTATGGGGTTAAATTCTCTTTCTCCCACCCCTAAGTCTGCAGCACTTTTTTTTTGGGCAAGTCAACAGAAAAAGGCTTAAAGCAGTGTTTGTTTTTCACCTCTTAATCATCTCTCTAAATGACACTTGTTGCCTAAACATCTTTATTATATATATAACATATCATGGGCAACTATGAATAAAGTTGCAGCAGATAACATAGCTCTGCAAATTCCTCACTTACTGCATTATTCAACATTTGTCCTTTTCCATCTGATGTAACAAACAATTTGCTTGAGAGCCTACAAATGCTGCGACAGTTTCAAATTTATTTTATCTTAATTAATGATGATGAGCTGATGTAATGTGTGTGTGGAGGATAATGTTCTGAACACTTTTCTTTTTATTTCCTTGACACTAACTCTCTTATCTCATGTCCTATCCAGTTGTATTCAAGACATTTTTAAACACTAAATATAGACACATCTCCCAATAACAATTCAAATATTAGTTCTCTATATTACGAGAGACTAACATATTTTACTAAATCTAACCCTATTGTATCCCGTTGTAGTTTTTAATATTTAAAAGTTTGGAATATTTTTAGCCCAAGAGTCACTCTTTTTCTCCCAGAGGAAAAGAATGTCTGGGGTCCTACCTCTTGTGAATTTTGTGGGGATTGTGAAGCTGTTTGGTTTGGGTTGTGTCCAAATCAAAGCCACTTGGTGAGTTCCCTTGGCCGAATGGAATACTCTGAAGTGATTACTGATTACTACTATGTGTCATTTTCAGAAAGGGTGGTCCTGAGACATTGAGAAGCCACTGTGTCAGATTAAGAGAAAATAAGAAGAAGAAAGAAAATAACTCGATCGTCTATGTTTGGTATCATGGCCTTATTTGTCTGGTGACCAAACGCGGTATATATATTCCTTGAATAGCCTCTCGTGGCCTTCAATCTATTAGTTGTGAAAATAATAATATCGCTTTCATGAAAAAAGGGGGGAAAAACCTACAAAAGCATGTGATTCCTTCTTTCTCTCGTAAATGAGAAGGAAGGCTGCAATTTGTAGTTGGTGAGAAATAAAGATACGTGAGTGAAGGTATAACCTTTCTCACCAGAAATGTCAAAAAACAACAATGTTACCTCTAGTCGATAATAACATTAAAAAGTCGTTACTTCTTTTAATAATTAATATTAATTTTTAAATAGTTAAAACAATTTTACTCAATTTTTAACACTTTTAAAAATAATATTGATATAAAAGAATTTTAAATATCTACAGTTCTTACATAAAAATTGGAAAAAAATTGAACTTTAATCCAATATATCAATATGTTCTTTTATAGATGATGAATGAATAAACCTGGTATGAACAGGTTGAAGGACAGAATCATTAAGATAGAGCCGATCATGTTGCGTCATCAGCTAATATTGAATTAGAGTGTGTAATAGTAGCACTTAAAATTTTTTTTATTCAATTTATTAAAATTTTATTCTAATTATATTTAAATTTTATCTACATCGCACACTTAATTATAATGGATGAGTCTTCAAATAATTTTTTTTATATGTATTAAAATTTAAATTAAATTTTTTATTTAAATAATATTAAATTATTTATCACTTGAATTAATTTTTATTGATACTGTAGTATTTAAATAAATAAATAGCTTTGCCTAGTTTCATACATCAAAAGTGATTTTCCTTCTTTACCCAAAAGCCATGAGAGAGGGGAGAGCCCCTGGTATTTAATGTCAACGGCAAGTTGGGTGGGGGGGGGGGGGGGGGGACACCGCAGTAATATTGGGCCGCTTTGATATTAATTAGGGCAATTCGTAGCTCTCTCTCTCTCTCTCCCTCTCCTCATCGGTTTCTCTTTCTTATATTAATAGATTGATTAAAATAATAAATAGTTTAATATTATTTAAATAAAATTTTGAATTTAAATTTTAATATGTATAAAAAATTATTGAAAAAATAAATATATTAATATATGATGTAAATTAAATTTAAATATAATTAAAATAAAATTTTAATAAATTGTGTGAGTAAAAATTTTTTCTCTTTCTTATTATTATTGGCACATAGTTCAGTCCAAGACGTTTCCTTCCAATTACAGAAAGCACCACTTGGACCAGGATTTGGCCGAATCTTCCTCCTTTATTTTTTTAAAAAAAATGAAATTAATTAATTAATTAAATGCGTTTTCTTTTTTAGAAAACGTTGGGAGGTGGGAAAAAAGACAAAGCAGTCTTCAAGTAACCTCAATAGGAAATTAGGAAGGAGCAGTGCACGTAAGCACGCCGAATAGTAGTTGCAGTAGTTGTGGTTTAGACTCCATTCATCATTATATATAAATAATGCCATCAAAACAACTTATAAATAATAAAACTGTGCCTAAAAGGTCTTTTGTCAGACTCATTTAATTTAATAACATACTTTTTTTTTCTTAATTTTATCGGATGTTCTTCAGGCATAGTTTAATACGAGTGATTTGGGGAGATAATAGATATCTATAAATTTTAGGATAGAGGAATAACATTTTTATTTTATTATATAATATATTCATAATTTTTTAATTTTTTAATATTATATATATATATATATATATTATATTTTATTAAAATATTTTATAAAATAATATACAATTAAATTTATCTATATAAAAATATTTGTTTTCCTTATTTTTTAAACTAAATAAGATAACAATCCTTCTCTTCTTCCCCTTTAATGTTAATATAAATAAAATAATAATAAAATTCTCTATTTTCTTTTCTTTTTTTCTTTTTTCTCTATTAAAATATCTCCCCTATCCCCTTTTGTTGAACCAAATTGAAAAGAGAGACATTTTTTTAACAAAATTAAAAATATCAATTATTATTTCATACTAATATATATTGGAATTAGTTACCTCTATTCTACAACCTGTTTCGCGTAGTTTTTAAAATATTTTAATTATTTTTTATTAAAGTACAACTTCATTATCTAAATTAAAAGGTCAACGACTTTAAATTTGAATGGAGCATTTTGTGGGATTTAATTTGATTTAATAGCTATTATATATATCTCAACGCATGGGGTTTAGCAGTGTTTTACGTACGTCATCCTCGGGAGGAACTTTAATATTCGATTATTTGATTAATATTGCAGCTATATATTTCAAAAAAAATAAATATCTGTGGGATAAACGCCATTAGGATCATTAGTTTTGAGAAAATGATGGATAGAGAGAGATATACTATAATTTATGTTAGGTTGCCTTTTCCTCCCCATTTGTGAATAATGCAATTTACTGTTATTCATTTTATTATGTGCATTTAAGGATATAGAGTTATAATTTTGAAGAACATAGATGGTTCTTTTATCAGTTCAAACAAAAAAAAATCTTTTATAACCTTTTAAAAGATTTTTTAACATATTTGTTATAAGTACAATAACAAGTATTGGCTCATATTCTAACTACAAGAATTAGTTAATTTTTTAAATATATATATATAAAAAATCAAATAATTTAATTATAATTAATATAAGAATTAATTGATTAATTTATATAGATTAAAGTGTATATCATAAAAATTTATCCTTAAAAATTATATTTAATTATAATTAATTTATTTAATTTTTTTTTAAAAAAATAATTAACTATATTTTCATGTGATGGATAAGGGAGTGGTCAATTAAAAACCTTAGAATATAATGTTGATAACAGGTTATAAAGTTAATGAAAAATATAAATAATTTAGTAATAACAATAAATAATCTAAAAGAGGAGTAGTGGGAGGAAGAGAGTGTTTCTCACTAAAGAGTGATCCAAGAGTTATGATTACGTATGTTTGAATAAAATTTTAGAAACGAGTTTATAAAAAAAAGATTTTAGAAGAGAGATTATAGAAAAAAAATAATTTTAAATAAATGAGTATTTAGATAGTTATTTTTAGAACTATTTTTATTATGAGTAAATTACGAAAAAGGATATAAGTATTAAATGATAAGAGATGACAGATAATGTAAGAAAGAAAAGAGAGAGTGTGTAAAAAAAAATAGGAGAGGTGTAAGAAAAAGTAGGGATAATATAATAATTAGTTAGTTTATAAGCCTTTTACTATTCCATAAATTATTCTGACAAACTTATCTGAAATTTTAGTTTTAAACCATGGTTTAATCTAAAAATCTGTTTGAACAAATATGATTATTTGACTTAAAATTTCTCTAAATTTAGATTTGACAAGGCTATACAATTATAATCATATAAAACGAGAGAATATATATATATATATATATATATATATATATATTGTAAAAACAAACGAGAATAAATCTATATAATGCCGGAGGTCCTGGACCTAAAATAATAACTCTCCATATATTTTTAACATAATAAGGTAAAATTATAATTCATATAAAAAATTTAATTATAAAATTTATAAATATAAGTAAAGTTTATATTACGGGGCAGATTGGCTAGAGCGCATTATGCACATGCAATGTGCGCGCCCATAGTTATGATGTTGTGAGATGCATCATTTTGCTTTGAATGTAGCACTTAGTGTGCTACACAGTATGTAAAGCACGCCACTTCACTTGATCTAAGGAAGTGCGTATTTGGATAATATTTAAATTTTAATTTTAAAAAAATATTTAAATTTTAAAATAAATAATTATATTTATTTACAAGAGTTTTTAGTCTAATAGTTTTAGATAAATTATTGAGAATATTATATAGAATAGTAAAAGAATTTATAAATTTACTATTTTACTTATTTTTTTACACCATATCTCTTATCTCATATATCTTTTTAATCCTCTCTTATCTTTTATATTTCTTTTTTATTTTCTCTCTTCTCTCGGATCTTTTTCATTATCTTCAATCTCTCATATTTTTAATAAAATTATATCAATTTATTAATAATAAATTTTTTTTAATAATAATATCTAAATGTCTATTTATTTTTAACTGTTTTTTTATAATTTTTTTTAAAGTTATCTAAATTTTTTTCTCTAAAAAATAAAAACAAAATTAGTGCTTTCATGGCTCACATGACATCAAATCACAGTTGTCTATACGAAGAGTACTACCTCCCTGCTATAAAAGTTATGGGGTCACTTTTATTTATAATATATAATTTAATTTATCTTATTATTTAATATATATATTTAATTTTATCGCACTCTTTTTCTAACAATTTTTTCTATATCTTATTTATGGCCTCCCTCGTTACTTTTAATCAATAAATATATATTTAAAATCAATATTATATCTTTTATATTTATTATTTTAAATAGATTTTATTAAATTTCTTGATATACGTTAATAAAGTTTTTTATATCTTATATTTTAAATTAAAAGGGAGGGAGTAATTTCTAACCATTAAGACGAAGAAACTCCCAAAAATATGATGTGTTTCTCTATTAAATGCGAATTTGTTAGAAGAAATTTCCAAAAACATAATATTTTTTCCCTAAATAAATTTATATTTTTATTTGAGATAGACTAGCAAGACTTAACCTCCATTGATACTACTATAAGTGGATGAAGGAAGGGGAATTCAGCACAAGGAGACCAGGGAATGGGCAAAAAAGGGTGTTATTTTGGAGGAGTTACTTCCCACGTGAGTATTTTTGTATATTATAATTAAATCGTATTATTTTAATTATGATTAATCTAATTTTAAATTAACCCAATTTAAATCATTAAACTAAAATATTGTTTCAACCAATTTATTTGACTAGTCTAATTTAATTTTAGTAGTATGAATAAGATTAAAACTAACATGTAACCTCTGCATTGCGTCCAGTTAGTTAAAATAACGGCGTTTAGGGGTAAAAAAAAACATGATATTTTTTATATTAAAAAAAAATAAACAAAGGGAATAAAAAGAAAAATGCTCAACTTTTATATCTTATTTCATAATAAAATGCCGTGTTTTAACTAAATGGAGACACAGTGAACAAGACCTGTATTTTTTGCGGATTAAAACACATATTTTTTTTATATAAAAATTTTAAAAAAAATAAATTCATCCATAATTTAAAAATAGAGTAAAAATTAAATTCATCCACGTGTATTATTAATCTTCTTTCCATTTTCTGATAAGGTGAGCTAACAATGTTTTCGCTGACCAGGGGGCGAAGAAAAAAAAAATAAAAGCAGAAGAAGCAAATTAAAACTTTGACAAAACTAGAATGGTCATTTAATTGAGGGTGACGATAAAGCAGGAGGGGCAGTTTCGACCTCGAAGTTGGTGAAGAAATATTAAAATGAGAAAAACTAAAGAAACCTTCAAAATTGGTTATTTCAATTGGAAGATGCAACCAGATCCGTTCCATCTCAGCAAAACTGCTTCTTACTTTTCTTCTCTCATCTCCGTCCATTCCATTCCACCATTTTGCTAAAAGCTCCGCAAGCAACAGCAACCAACCTCACCTTCCCTCTCTTTCCTTCCTCCATTCCAATCGCCCATTTCCCATTTATTGTGTAACCGTTTCTCTGCTCCATTTAATCCTCCCCCTCCCCCTTTATTTCCCCATTTATTACTGCTCTTCTTCACTTCCATTTACCATGTTTCCTCCTTGGTTCAGATTCCTTCAAATCTTTCCTGCGTTTCTGTTCCAGTTTTCCAGCTTGAAGATCTGATTGTCTTGCCTTCTGGACCAATATGGGAAGCAAATGGAGAAAAGTGAAGCTTGCTCTTGGAATGAATATGTGTGTTTATGTTCCTAAATCTTGGGACGATTCCTCTTCTTCCCTCAACTCCGCCACCAGACTTTCTGATGCTCACTCCCGGTCTAGTGTTTCGTCGGCGGATCATAGCTCCGGTTACCGCTCAATGACCCCGACGCCGTCTTCCTCCGGTCTCCGTCTTCCCAGAAATGGAACCAAATCTCCCAAGGTTAGCATTTCCCATCACACTTCACTGTATTGAAAAAACAAATCCAGATTTCCTCTTTTATCGCCTTTTCTGATTCAGCTACTATTGGAGATTCTGGTCTAACCTTTGGACTATTTTTTATTTTTTGGTGGTGGTGGGGAGGCTCGTTCGCTGTACAAGTTTTTTTCTTTACTTTCTACATGAATAACGCATTTAATGAATTTTAATGACATGATTAAAACAATACATCAGTATCAGGTCTGTTCACTTGGTTTATAGCTGCTTTTGCTTTGCTTTTCGATCGGGGCATCGTGGTGGGCTTATCAGATTGTGACATTTCTGACTATTGCGGGAAGGATGATTACTATTCCTTGTGTTGTTTTCAACTCAACCGCTGCCTTATAGTGGGAAAGAGTGCCCTTAAGGACCAGTTACTTGGCTTATCAGAATAACAAAAGCTGAAAAAGATTTACGCTTAAGACCGTTCGTTTCCTTTGGCTTTAGCCCATTACTGTACTGTTTACATGTCTAGTAATTAGTATTATGCCCTCTCTCTCTCCTTTACATGCTAATAATGCTATATCCCCACAAAGACCCCTCAACCTTTGATTGTGAAATTTCCGGATTCGAACAAAGATAAAGTTGGAATTTACCGTATTAAAAATGTTAAAGAAAAGAAATCCTGGAGCGATGAATCATCTTTGTCTCTTTGATCTCCCCTTCTTTTGATGACGGTTTTTTTTTAATGTCTCGAAAGTTTCAATATTGGAGTTTCAATTTGTCTTAGTGCTTTAATATGAAAGTCGTTTGCTCATTGTTGTTTAATTTAATTCCCCTTGGTGTCCTCAGTGTTTGACCACCTAACGTTGACCTTTTGCCTTTCATTAAGTGGAGATTTGCCTGGGAATCCTCGAATTTTGGTCATCGGCCATCTAAATAGGATCAGTGGGAAGGATGAGTTGCATTCTATTTCATCTTTTTATGCGCTGGGAAGGATGAGTTGCATTCTATTTCATCTTTTTATGCGCTGGTCTTATTGGTGGACCTGCATCACGACAGAAGGGGACAGGGTTAGACACTATATATTGTATTAGTGGGGCTTTGGGCTTTGCATTATTTTTCTTTTTATCTATTAATACTTTCATGAGGCACCGCTCAGATTCGCGGATTTAAAGAACTTTGATATCTTTACTTCTTTTTTATTATTATATTTCCCCCCCTAAGGCATGTGGCAACTTTCATCATACCTAAATTTTGTTTTATCTCTTATAACTAGTATCACTAGAGCTCCACTATATATGTGATTTTAATCTTTTAACTAAAGGCAATGTTGACCAGGTCCCAGCGTAAGAACTTGAAATTCCAATTACACATTTATAGCTGTTACTTTTAGTCTGTTGGCAGTTAATTCCGTATTCAAGATTAAACTCGAGTAATTCCCTGAACTTAATCTGAGGGATTCAACTTGTTGATAATTTTATTGTAAATCCAATCTATGGTCTTCTTCATCTCACACTTTTATAATTATTATCTTCAGGGGACATGTGCAATATGCCTAACCGCGATGAAACCTGGGCTGGGGCACGCCATTTTTACTGCAGAATGCTCTCATTCTTTCCACTTCCATTGCATCACATCTAATGTAAAACATGGGAACCGGAATTGTCCTGTCTGCAGAGAAAAATGGAAAGAAGTGCCCTTTCAGGGTGCTGCTTCTAATGTTTCTCAAGGAATGTCTCAAATCAACCAACCAACTTTCCCACCAGGACAAGGTAGTGACCGGACAACTGTCTTCCGCCGGCTTCCTTCCCCACAAGGTGGTGCAGGGCGTCAGATTTCATCTCCTTATCAAGTTCCTGAACCTGCCATATTTAATGATGATGATGCTTTGGATCAGCAAACTCCTAGTATTCCTTATAAAGATCGGGATGATTCATTAGATGGGATGGAAATCAGAACATATCCTGAAATTTCAGCTGTTCCAAAATCAATTTCTCGTGATAATTTTGCTGTATTAATCCATCTCAAAGCTCCTCATTCAGGGAGACGGCAGAATAGTGGTGAAAACAATGCAAACACATCACCTTCGGATCAAAGTTCTCGTGCTCCAGTTGACCTTGTCACAGTTCTTGATATAAGCGGTAGCATGTCAGGCACTAAGCTTGCATTGCTAAAACGAGCCATGGGTTTTGTCATACAGCATCTAGGTCCAGCAGACCGACTTTCTGTTGTTGCCTTCTCCTCAACAGCCCGCCGCATCTTTCCTCTCCGGCGGATGAATGATACTGGACGGCAGGAGGCATTGCACGCTGTTAATTCGTTGGTAGCAAATGGTGGGACGAACATTGCAGAGGGCTTGAAGAAAGGTTTGAAGGTTTTTGTTGACCGTCAATGGAAGAACCCAGTCGGTAGTATCATATTACTATCTGATGGGCAGGATACATACACTGTCAATAGCAGCAGAATTCATGTTGCAAGAGATCACCAGTCACTCGTTCCGAATTCTATTCATCGCAATAATGGGGTGGGTTTGCAAATACCAGTGCACGCGTTTGGCTTTGGTGCTGACCATGATGCTACTTCCATGCACTCAATTTCTGAGGTGTCAGGGGGCACATTTTCTTTCATTGAAGCTGAGGATGTCATCCAGGATGCATTTGCACAATGTATCGGGGGACTCTTGAGCGTGGTGGTGCAGGAATTGCAGGTGGAAATAGTCTGTGTTCATCCCCGACTGCAACTTAGTTCAGTAAAAGCAGGAAGCTATAGGACCAGCATGATGGCCAATTCAAGAAAGGCTTCTATCGAAGTAGGAGATTTATATGCTGATGAAGAAAGAGATTTTTTGGTGACAGTCAACGTTCCAGTTGATGGATCCAGTGATGAGATGTCATTGGTGATCGTTAAAAGTCTTTATAGAGACCCAATCACAAAAGAAATGGTGACTTTGAAAGACAGCAGTGAAGTGAAAATCCAGAGACCTGAAATAATAGCTAGAGAGGCAACTGTTTCAATAGAAGTAGACCGGCAACGAAACCGGCTACTTGCTGCAGAGGCAATGGCTGATGCTAGAGTTGCAGCTGAACGTGGTGATTTGGCTGCTGCAGTTTCAATCCTGGATAGCCGTCTCAAGGCATTATCTGAGACCGTGTCTGCTCGAGCCGGCGACCGGCTATGTGTTGCTCTTGCTGCTGAATTAAAGGAGATGCAAGAGAGGATGGCGAACCAACGTGTGTATGAGCAATCTGGAAGGGCTTATGTTCTGTCAGGATTGAGTTCACATTCATGGCAAAGGGCAACAACAAGAGGTGATTCCACTGACAGTACCAGCCTTGTGCAAGCATACCAAACACCGTCTATGGTGGACATGGTGAGCCGTTCGCAAACAATGCTTCTGGGGTCCCCACAAGCACGACGCTCTCTCCGGCCTGCTAAATCATTTCCTGAAGGGCACCGACGACAATGAGGATGCGCAAATTTCTTCTCAGGATACATGCTTCTAAGGGGGGGACGTTCAAGTTTCACCTTTTATTTGTTTTGTTTTCTTTGGGGGCTTTACTAGTGGTTTTGTCATGGGGGGTATAATGAGAAGAGGGGCAAATATTATAATTTGGTCAGTATAAATATGTAGAATAATAATAGGATGGTATAAGGGGGATTTGAAGCGGACGGAGGGAAAAAATAGTCTGGAAATTATAGAAGTGTGATTCTGAGGGATGTGCATAATATTTTTCTTCATTTTTATTGGTTCTTTCATTCTAAATGCGAGGCTTTTGAAGGAGGGGGTATAGTCTGTCAACTGTGGAGATGTTCCTGGGAATTTCTTCACTTAAATACATGATATAATATATGTTCTCCCAATTCATTTCATCACTAGTCCTCCTTTTGATAAATTTATTTATTTTTAGGTGTATCCTTTGCCTGGCAGGTTTTCCCCTATCAGATATTATTACAAATTCAGTGGGCGGTGGAGTTGACTTATTTTAAGGGAATGTTTGGATATAATTTTAGAAAAATGACTTGTGAAAAAAATGATTTTTAGGTAGTTTTTAGAAAATATCTTTTAAAAAAGAGTTTATAAAAAAAAATTGATCTTAAAAAAATGAGTGTTTAAATAGTTATTTTTAGAAGTACTGTTATTATTGATAAATTATGAAAAAAAATATGATTATTAAATATAGAGGACAGTAGATATAAGAGATAAGATATGAGATATGAGAGATTGTGTAGAAGAGAGATGAGAGATGATAGTGTAGAAAAGAAATAGGAGAGAGAAGAGATAGTGTAAAAAAAAGTAGGGATAATATAGTAATTAATTAGTCCACAAGTTCTTTTACTGATTTATAAGGTACTCTGATTAGCTTATTTAAAATTTTAGTTTTAAATTATAGTTTAGTCTAAAATCTATTTTGAACAAATATAATTTTATTTTAAAATTTCTCAAAATTTAAATTTTATTCAAACCTAAATTTAAGACGTATATTTTGACTTTTTTCAAACAAACATTAATACTATGTTTGGCTCAACAGATAGGAGGGGAGAGGAGGGGAAGGATTTTAATAGAGGGAAAGGGAATGAAGGGAATGAAAGAGATTTTATTGTTACCTTATTTGAATTAATATTAAAGGAGGGGAGGGGAGGGATTTTTATATTATCTTGTTTGGATTAAGAAGGAAAATAAAGAAAAGTATTTCTATATAAACAAATTTACCTTATATATTTTATAGAATATTTTAATAAAATATAATATAAGGATAATATTATAATATAAAAAATTATAAGTATATTAATATTATAAAATAATAATATCATACTTTTCCTCCAAATTTAGAGGGGAGGTAAAGTTAGGGAGGGGAGGATTCCCTCCCCTTCTAAAGGGGAGTAAAATCCCTCCCATCTTCTTCCCTTCCTCCCAAATTACCCATACTAAATAAGGTCTAATGCTATGTTTGGCTTAATAGAGGGGAGGGGAAGAATTTTAATATAGAAAAATAGAAGGGAAGGAAGGGGAGAGATTTTATTATTACTTTGTTTGTATTAACATTAAAGGAGGGGAGGGGAGGGGAGATATTTTCATATTACCTTGTTTGGTTCAAAAAGAAAAGAGAGAAAAAATATTTTTATATAAACAAATTTATCTTATATTATTTTATAGAATATTTTAATAAAATATAATATAAGGATAATATTAGGATATTAAAAAAATTATGGGTATATTAATATTATAAAATAATAATATCTTATCTCCCTTCTAAATTCCCCTAAATTTAGAGTGGAGAAAATTTTTTTCCCTTTCCTCCTAAATATTTTAGTGAGCCAAATAAAGGGAGGATAGCAAAATTTGGAAGGGAGAAAATATTTTTTCCTCCCTTCTTAAATATTTTAGTGAGCCAAATAAAAGGAGGATAGCAAAATTTGGAGGGGAGAAATTTTTTTTCACTTCTCTCCTAAATATTCTAATGAGCCAAATAAAGGAAAAATAGTAAAATTCCTCTCATTCCTTCGGATTTCTCTTAAATTACTTATACTAAATAGGGCTAAATGATTCTACTGCATCCTTTTATATATAGAACACTCTCCCTCATAAGAGTGATTCTTAAATGGAATACATCCTCTTTATCTAAAATTTTAAAATAGTCTTTCTATTTATATCCCTATTAAAGTTTTCCATCTATTATCTTTTTATAATAAATTTTATTTATAATCTCTCATGTATTTTTTTTATAAATAAAGATATAATTGAGAAAATAAACACATATTTTATATATTTATTATTTTTAACTAAATTTAATTAATATTTTAAATTTGATAATTTTAATAGTTATTTTTTATAAAAAGAATTAGGGAAAAGAAATTTATAATAAGAGTTTTGTCTAGTATAACGTAAAAGTGATAATTTTGAAGGATCTAAACACCCGCTTAGTGAAAATACAAGAAGAAAAATTAGTTAGTTTTATCATGTCTATTGATATTGTCCGCATATAATTATGAAAAGTGAATCGTACTAATTTTCTTAAATAATTTAATTTGTTATAAATTTATATTGGTAATGGCTAACAAGAATTTTATACTAAGTATTTGTTTTTGGCCAACAGAATTTTAATTTATATTGGTGTAAGCGTATTACTATGATTGGTCTTGTGTGGGCTTTTGCTAGAGCGTAAGGGCACGTGGTTTTTAAAAGAGAAGCATGGGATGCCACCTTCGCATCACCTGCTTTAATGCTTTTTCCTGAAGTGTCTCTTCAAAATTTAAGTTGGAGTCCTGCAACTGCGGCGCGCGCTCTCTCCCACCTACTCACAGAACTGAGTTTTATGAATGCATTGTGATGGAGACATGTCACATCTTATATCTCTGCCAACTTCACGTAGCAGATCTCGAGTTCTCCAGCTTCTGCTCTGCTGGGGTTCTTCTTCCGCATGCCCATCATAAGAGATATTCATAATCTCCAGTCTCTTGTTACGTTTTCTTACGTCCTTCATTTCCAGGTACGCAATGCTATTTCGTGTTCCTCAAGTAGCATTCTTGTTCCTCTTTAATCCAGCATTTCCTTTAATGGTTTACGCTTGCAGACTAGGGGCTACATCGTGTTACACTGTACAACTGGTAGGCCTTCCTTAAATCTATACTAAGAGATAGACCGAATATAACCTATCTGGACCCAAGATAATCAAGAAATATCTGTCTCACTCACTAACATAGTATATAAGAAATGACACGGCTTTTAATTTATAAGATTAAGAAGCTTTCCCCGGAGAAATAGCTGAGAAGCCTTTTACTATTCACAGACACTCACCGCGTACCCCCCGTTAGTTAGATTTACGGACTCTGGACTGGAGATATGTCTTTGAAGCCAAGTTATGTCTCTAGTAGTCGTATCTTCCCCCAAAGGCATCTGCTTCCTCATTTTTTTGTTTAATAAATGACAAAGCTCTTTCCTTTACCGTCCACTTTAAAATATCCAGAATCAGTGGCAAATCATGTGGCTTTGGTTTGGATTTTTGTAACAACGACGCTTAGTACAAGTATTTGAGGTTGACAGGTCCCTTTTAGTTAGCGAACATGTTGCTTTCAGAGAGATGGTAAATGCTTCTTTTTCTCAATCCACAATTCTTGTCGCGTGTGATTTTGTAGACCACTTGCCTCTATCCGCGCGTTATCCTTAGTCACTTGCCTATCATAATCCTCCATTTTTATAATTTGCGCATCGATTCTTGTCTTGCTTTTTATCTGGGCGACGATGTTGGAAGTTAGGAAACTGGTTGAGATGAGCTCGCATTGCTCTATTTACTGTTCTCCTGGTAATTTAAGTTCAGCGAACTAGATTGATTCCAAACAGATAGGCTCTGGAAATTTATTGGCCATCATGCTGATTTGACTTTGATGTTTCATGCTCTCTTATCTGTTCCTATTCTGATGAAAAACTTCAAGACTCCAGACATAAAGCATATAAGCTTCTGATTCTGAAGACTGCGAAGGTTCTTTGGTAGTTCCTGATTCATTACATTAATAGATTTGTGTATTGCGTATGATTTTGGAAGTTCTCTACACTGAAAGGATATCTGCTATAACAACATCGTCGGTGGTCAATTCATTTTACCAGAAACAAGTTTATGCGATTCAATTGTGGATTATTGGCTATAGCTGTTCTTCCCCGTATATAAATACTATTCTCATAGTTGAAAATGCTACTTAATCAATAACTTCCTGCTGCTCACCTGTTCTTATCTTTGTCGGCTAACCATGAATTTCTTCTCTAGTACTTGTTTCATCTAGTTACATAATTAGCCATCTGAACGGTGCTTCAATTGTTAAAGATCAGTAATAAATGTATACTTGAGTTTGGCCAAGATATTACTTTTGTGTCTTTATACTTCCAATATGTTATAGCCAATACTAGGGAAAAAATGCTGCTCTCTCCATCCCTCTGTTTCATAGCATGGGATGCATTCTTATTCTAAAATTTATATGGCACTAAATTGTTTCATTTTCTTTCTTTGTTGTGTATGGGTTGGAAAAGATGAAGCTGCAATTCAAAGTTGCTCTTGCTTTTGTTATTAGCTTGCTCTGGATTCAGCCCTCATTTTGTGGTTAGTATCACAATTTTATTGCATGTTGCCCACTTAAATCCTAAAATGAGGATATAGCTGATTTTGATGTAATGGGCATCCCCTGGCATGGACCCTTTAATCTATAATCTTGCATCTTAAATTATATCATGATTCGATTGTGTTCTTTTGATGATATGAAGCGTTTATCAGACACATGGCATTATTTCCTGGCAGATGGACCTTCTGGGAGCCTCAACAAATGGATATGTACATGTTCTTTTCAAGGGAACCAGAGTTCCTCTCTTGCTAACTGTTCTACATCATGCGATTGCCGATTAGGTATGCTGCCTCATTTTCACCTATTATAAGCTAAATGGATAAGTAGAATTTCTATATGGGTCATTCTTTATCTTCCAAATGTTGCAAAATTCAAGAGGGCTTTCTAATATAATAAGTTGTTGGTAATTATATTGATGAATGCGCTCACAGTAGCATTGGACTGTGTTATCCATGTTAAGTTAGCTAGAATATTAGCGTTTACGCCTGTGCCTTAAAATGTAGATGCCAAAGGGAGTGCATCCTTATGGACATGCTTGTGTGATCCCAATGGGTTTCTTAATGTGGAAGCAGATGGCCATAGTTCGAATTGCTTTACTGCCTGCAACTGCACCTGGGGTATCTTTCCTTCTATCTCTCTCTATAATACTGGATTCCCATTACAAAATGTCACCAAAATTTCTTCCTCAATATGATTTAGATGGACTAGTTTTTGACTGGTTATTATTGGGATCATAATTGAAACACATTGTATATACTTCAAACATTTTGATGATCGTGCATCCTTGTCCATTCTTATGGAAGATCAATTTATAGTACATAGATTAAGGTACTTAACTGAATCTATGAATTTTTGAATGTTGTGCAGGAGCTCTCACCATCTCACAAGGTTCAAAGAAACACATTTCCAGCAAGATTGTTATAATTATACTACTAGTATGTGTTATATGCACAACTGGTGCATTTCTTGCCTCAATCATATGCTATGTATGGCGAAGGGACAAATGTACTATTCAATCACCCATATTCTCATCAGACAACGAAACAAGTTACAATAGCACTGCCATCTTAATTAGTAATAGAACTTCAGTGCCAGAAACAAAACCTGTTACAAATTCTCCCATTAATCTGATCTCAGGTAATTTAGTTTCATGTTTGCTGTGTTAAATGTATTTAAAAGAAAGAAAAAAGTTCAACCTATCTGAGTGTATGCGCAAAATCAAGGGTTACTCTCTTATTTTGCATTGTCATATGACTTCTGTCGTCACTATGTTTTTCATATTATTTATATGCAGGATGTTTTCAGACGGCCTCTTTCTTGTGTGGGAGCAAGGGAGAAACTTTTCATGGAAATATTATTCGATTTTCATTTGCAGTACTAGAAAATGCCACTGAAAATTTTTCAGCTTCCAACCTGATTGGACTTGGCCGAAGTAGTTACGTATATCGTGGTCGACTGAAGAGTGGTACTAATGTGGCAGTGAAGAAACTAAAAGCTCAAGGGGGCACTGAAGCAGACTCTGAGTTTTTGACAGAGGTTGTGCCTTAGTCTTGCAATATCAGCATTCTTTGTTTGGTTATACTCCATTCATTCCTTAATATAAGAGTTAGTTGATTTTTTTAGGTAAATTAAGGAAGCCAAATAAATCAGTTAATTATGACAAAATCCAAACCGTCAATACGAATTCACATTATATATCCTTTAATTTACTCAAATCAGTCAACTAATTTTTATATTAGTTATAATTAATTTAAAAAAGTCAACTAATTTTTATATCAAGGAACGGAGGTAGTACGATGTTAAATGGTCCACAAGTCTCGGTGATAAACCTATAACCTTTTCTTTTCAAATAGCATTCATTGTGATCAACAACATTTTTATGTATGCAGATTGAACTACTATCTCGACTTCATCATTGTCACCTGGTGCCTTTGCTTGGATACTGCATAGAATCAAAAGGAAGACATGTTGAGAGGTTACTTGTATTTAAGTACATGGCTAATGGTAATTTGAGGGACTGTTTGGATGGAGTTTCTGGAAAAAGTCTGGATTGGGCTACGCGTGTTACAGTTGCCATAGGAGCTGCAAGGGGATTGGAATACCTACATGAAGCGGCTGCTCCAAGAATTCTGCATAGAGATGTTAAATCAACAAACATTCTTCTGGATGAAAATTATCACGCAAAAGTATGAACCTTGAGTGTTATAGATGGTAGTTCATAGTGGTTTTTAATCTAAATTTCTTACTACTTTTCCAACCATAAAGTTCTTTTGGAAATCTGCATAAATATTTACTGTAGTCAGTGTTCTATCATTTATGACATACATCATAAGGCATAATTTCATTTGTCTTTCAATAATCTACTTGCAGATTACCGATCTTGGTATGGCAAAAAACTTACGAGCCGATGACTTCCCCAGCAGTTCAAATTCTCCAGCTAGAATGCAGGGCACATTTGGTTATTTTGCACCTGAGTATGCAATTGTTGGAAGGGCCTCTCTTAAGTCAGACATCTTCAGTTTTGGGGTGGTTCTTCTTGAGATTATCAGTGGTCGTCAACCCATCTATAAATCTAAAGGCAAAGAAGAAAGCCTCGTCATATGGGTATTATAAATCACCCTTATAACCTTATTATTACCCTTTGTTCCCACATAAGGCAAAGAAGATCTTCAATATGCTCAACTTTGAGTCCACACTATCCTAATTTTTCAATGATGATACTATGATCAATATTGATATGTATTACAAAAATTTGTTTTGTCCTAGGCTGCTCCTCTCTTACAAGATGAAAGACGGATAATAACCGAGTTAGCTGACCCACAATTAAAAGGAAACTTCCCGGGAAAAGAGATGCAGATAATGGCATATTTAGCAAAGGAGTGTTTGCTGTTGGATCCTGATACTCGACCAACCATGAGTGAAGTCTTTCAAATTCTTTCAACTATATCGCCAGACAAATCTAAAAGGACAAGAAACATTCCAGTGAACCTTTTCCAGGTGAGCACATTCTCTCTCACGCCCTCATTACTCAAATGCGATCCTTAGTTTAATTAACTTATTTTTTAAACTGCCATTCAAAATAAATCAAATCATGGCCTTCTTATTCCTCTTTCTGGACATTTACATGTATAGGAACCAAAAATTCAGAGAAGCTAAAACAAGTTCCATCTAGTAGAGTAGATATTAATCACAATCCTTGGGTTGGAAACTTCAATAATGAAGCAGATATAGTTTCTGCTGAGCATATGGATAGTTTGGTCCTCGTGACTTCAAAAGCTGAGAGCCGGTATGGATCAGAGGAAGAAATTGTGGACCTAACTGAGCCTCGGTTCGAATCATTTTCCGTGACAAACGTTAGTTCATCCTCATAACGTGTACCTGGCATGAACAGAAAGAAGCAGAAAAGCTCAAGTCTGAAGAATCCATGAAAGAACAGTGCAGCTCTGTTGCAGATACAATTATACTATCCTTTATTGTGCGCCGCTGAATGGGATATGAAGAAGGAAGCAATCTCATATGCTGGCTATGAGAATATATTCCACGATTCTCGTATGTTCTGCGTTCAGGCTGAAAGTATCAATCTGCCACTGAACGGTTACAGTTGAAAACACTTGTTAATTCTTATGTGTATGTGACATAGACAGACACATGACAACGTTCCCATCCTGTGTCCTGCCTCGTGTCTAAGAAGTTGAAGTGGTTGACCGTCACTACCTTTAAGGATTGACTGGCCAGAATTCATAAATTATGTTAGTTGGGTTGGCTTTTGTGATTCTGAATCCTCGTTTGAATGGTAGATGAGAGGTTATGATTTGAGTAAAGGATAGCTTTTTAACGTACAGGTACACGTAGAAAATGACCTATGTGCCTTATCTGTGGAGTGGGTAGAACAGAGACAGCCTTTTTAGGTGTGTAATGGATCGACATCCACTACCTCCAGCAGCAGCACCCCTCCTGGGTCCAGCAACCTTTGACGGAGGATTCTTGGATTAAGACATTATTCTTAATTTGCTCTTTGTTCAGGAAATGTACATAAAACCAAGAACAGGAATTGACCATAAGTTTATTGTTTTTTGTTCCTTTGGTTTTGAATATTGCAGCTTATGGTTTCTGACTTGCTGTGGTCTGTTTAGTTGTTGTCGTCCTCCGCTCTTTGAAGCAGGGCCGCCTCCGCCCTAGAGCGAGCTTTGCGTCTTTATTTCCAGATTTTTCATATTGCCAGGGAAATCAACAAGTGGATGTTGGTCAATATTGGACTCACATTTTAATCCATGATGTTGTTCAGTTTTTATTGAGCCGGCTATGCGGTTGTAACCTCAAACTCTGCGGGCTTTGATTTTCTATATATAGTAGTGGTGGTTTTAGTCAAGAGGCAAATTTGCTTGCAAGAGGGAAGTAGAAAATTTTAACATTAATCTTGCCGGGTTTATTTGACATTTCCCCTGTTTCGAACCAGCCAAGATGAAATAAGTTCCAACTAAGCTATTCCCGAATATTATGGAAGTTCGTTTTCCTTAGTTAGATGGTTTAACAAAAAGTCTTTTATAAATATTTTAAAAAATATTATATTAATTAATTTTTTAATTTAATTTAATTAATTAAATATATTTTATATTATATATTGGAGGAGTAATATTTACTGCTAATATATTCTGACAATCAAAATAGGAGTAATAAATTTGATTATTCGCTTTTCATAAACTTTGGTCGTTTATGTATACTTATACATTTCAATTTTAACTTGATCCATTTTTATTTTCTCTGTAGCAATCAAATCATCTAAACCAGATATCTCTCTGTTTTCTCTCTCTTTCGGTTAACACCCCCAGATATCTCTTCCTGGTGTAACGTAAGAGATAAGGAATTAAAAAAGTTGCATGAAATTCAAATGAAATATGAGACAGAATTTTGAAAAAAGAAAGAAAGAATATTAATATCCTTTTACATAACCGTTGAAAAAATTGAAATGAATTTGTTATAATTTTTAAATTTACCCCCTTAGAATTTATTTGATATTAATACTTACAAACATTAATTTGTAATTTTGACTTATAAATCAAACAAGTTAATTTATAAATATAAAAAAAATGACATATAAATATTAAATCTCTTAGGTTATATTAGAAAATAGTTCATGAAAAAAAAGTTTTTAATAACTTTTAGAAAAAAATTTTTTAGAAAAGAGTTTATAGAAAAAAAATGATTTTAAATAAATAAGTGTTTGGATAGTTATTATTAGAAATTGTATAATTTTATTAAAAATAGGAGAGAGTAGAGATGGTAAAGAAGAAAGAAGAGAGAGGGTGGAGAAGAGAAAAGAGAGATAATAGAGGAGATATGATATAAGTAAAAGTAAGAGTAAAATAGTAATCAGGTAGATAATTATTTTTCTATATTTCCATGAGTTTCAAAAGTTTTGATTTTTGTGATAGAGCTTGTGCCATATGCTTTGAATCTGAAATATTGATCGTGTATTGGCTGCATAATGGTTAATGGTTTAGGGCCGTGAATGCTTTTGGATGCAGAGTTTGGGAATACTAAGGCCATTGCATCCGTGTGAGTGAATCTGTCACTTCACAAATTCGCAAATTAGCCATACCAGCTTACTGAAGTTTGCTTATTTCAATATTTTATTTGCATTTTTTGATTCAGATTTGGGCCAAGAGAGAGTAAGAAGGCAACGAAGTATAGCAATATAGGGCGTCTAAATTGCAAGGTCAGCTATACAACTTTTGCAACTCTAGATCATGAACAGGTGTGTGAAATTGTATAGTTAAGCTTTGTGCTTCTTCTACTTTGTTTAGTTGATTCCTATATTAAGAATCATTCTTAAATGAACGAGTTAGGGATCAAACCACCAAGAATATTCCAGGATGCTTTATAAAGCTCTGGAGGGTGCAATAATTTTGAAAACTTTCCCCAAGACGACCGCGGATGTTTTTGCACTGGTGCTGGAATCTGGTAGCAGTAAGTTTACAGTAATGTTGTTTTCAGTTTGAACCCTCCGTATATTGTAGTTGTATAGAATTTTGCAGCAGAGAGTTTATTATATAGAATTAAAATCAGTCTTTTATACAAGTATCCCCATATGATGACATATAAAATTTGTCTTGCTGTACAGAACGCCGTTGTGTGTCTGTATATGCTTATAAAGGGTACCATGGACACAAGAAAGGATAGGTATGTGCCAGGTGATAACCTATTTTGCATTATGCAGTTTGTATTTTGGCATAGTAAGAGTGGTGGATAAGATGATTTAATTTTTTAATGAAAATCCAAGTGTTATTGAACTTATTTGAGATGTTGCATCTCATATGCTCTTCCATTGAATTTTGTAAAGGGAAGAGGTGGACTTTGTAAATTATATCTTCAAGCAAATTTTTGTTCCACCTAATTTGATTCCATGCTATTATTACTATACCAATGATTTATCCTGGCCTTACAAGATGATTTTGCTTCTCAGCAAGACTTGTTTAGTTATAAAAAATGTTTATCCGTTCGATGGTTCCAGTCACGTCTTGATAGGAACCTTGTCATTAATCTAAAGTTGGAGGAGAACTGTCAGGATGGGAGTTTAATGATAAGTTGCATGCCTTCTCGATGCGAAGTCACTCAACTCACTATTACTGGGGATTGGTCCACCCCAATGCTTGATGAGGTGTGCCTATTCTCTGACATTTTCTTTTCACTCCTGGAGACGTCTTGGCCCTTTCCTGATTGCAGAATATCATATTTGTACAGCATCATGCATCTGAAATTTTTTAAAGTGGATAAGTGTGACATACATACACGTATACAAATTATTAATCCTATCAACAGTACTATGGAATTCTCGGTGACTTGCTAGATACTATATGCATGGCAGGGAATGCAACTGTGCCTGGATGCATGTGCTGAACTTGCGAAGATTATGAGGTCATGTTTGCGAGATGCTGCTTCAGCTTCACAGGAATAGGATGAGAGCTTTTGCTGACTGAGATATGCAGTACTTTTTCCCCCTCTAACCCCAACATACCTAGTAAAATAAAGCTTTGTTGTTGCTGTAACCCAAACAAAGAGAGAGAGGTTCTCTGTTTTTTTTTAAAAAAACAATTGAGAGGCCGGGCGAGAGGGTGGTGTAAATTTTTTGGTTAGGACCTTCTCAAAGGAATCTTGCTAATATTATTTTCTTAATTCTAGCAACTATTAACATCATATTCCCTTCCCAATGAACACAAAAAGCTATGGAAAGCAAATATATAATATAATTTTTGGTTGGTTTACTTTGGGAGCCAAAATCCTTGACTGATTACCCTGATGGAGCTAAACCAAAGGAATCTGATGTATATTTTAATTAGCAAAACTAGAATCTTGCTTTGGCTTGTGATTTTCATGTGACTTACAAGAGATTCCTACTCGAGAATAATTGGGGATGAACTATATGCAGAAGAAGTGATTCTTTTGTTCTTCCTTCTCGTACCAACAAACAAATTCATGGTGTGTGCCACTAAGAATGTCTGGGACCGCACAGTTAGGTAGTTGGTACGACATACATAAATAATGTCTCAGAATCCTCTCCTTTTACACAGCATCATAATGGAATATAATGGAATAAGTATCTATTGTATGTTTGGGGTTAATTGGCAAAAGGGTGAGATATGCGCTCATTTGGGGTGCGTTCGATTCTTAGGGAAGATTACTTTGTTGTGGTTCCAGTCGCGTCGTTTGGGGAGACATATTAGCTTTTAGGTATTTAGGTTTATACCTAAGAGTAATAGACAGTTTTTCCTGTCGACATTGATATCACTTAAGAGAATGGGAGAATTTGCTCTACCCTTGGATTGTGGATGAGACTAATTCCTTTTTAAAAATTTTTGTAAAAAAAAATAATAGAACAAGTCACAGTTTTGGAGAGACATTCTAACTCTTAGGTGTATAGATTTATACCTAGGGGTAATTGATAACTCGCCCTACTCGACATTAGTATCGCTTACGAGGAAGGGAGATTTCGTCCTATTTTTAGATTGTAAGAGAGCTTAACATTTTAGTAAATTTTTTTATACAAAATGGAACAAGATACAGATATTACCCTGCTTTGCAGCCTACTCATGTTGACCATTCTACTTTATAAATTCAAGTTTTTGGTTTTCCACAGGTAGATGTTACGCAATTCGAATATTGTTCACTTTTGAGAACAGAGAAAATGCAATTGCCATATGTTGCCCAACGTTTGCATTGGCAGTTTCATATATTCTCCTTTGACTAGGGAAGGTCACAGTCAAGCTCATCAAACTGTTCATGTGCCGACCAATCCTCGGGGATGTTGAAATGCGTTCTTGCAGGATCAACAATCCTGCTTGTAATTTCTAGTTTGTTTGCTGTTTATTTTGAACTTGATTGCTAGGATTTTTTTCCTACCTATTTCTTTACAAGACTCGGAACCCAAAAATAATATATATATATATATATATATATATATATATATATTATCCTTTGACTCAATTGATAGAAATGAATTGTCTAATTTTTAAGTCCATGTTAGTATCGTGTGGAGCTATGTTGAATTACGATTGGCAAAGTGAACTTCAAAGTCGCGAATGTATAGATCTTAATATTACAGAACAAATCAAAAGCTTAATCATTCAATTATAGAATTTGAGTTCATTTTAGTAATGCTTAGTGAGTGGCAAGTCTCACAGCCCCATGAGCCAAACGAAATTCACGATCATCATCATTACACCCAATCGTAACATTCAAGACTAACATATGGATGGTAACAAAGTGTAAAGACATTCAAAAAGCGAAAAAGAAAAAAAGAAGAAGAAAGAACTAAACTGAAGATGACAAGACATAAAGGTTCAATCAATAATGTAATAAACAGTATGACAGAGGGCAAAGGATACCTCTCCAAGCATTAGCATATCTTCCTCAAATTCACGTCCCCATGATACCTAAATTCACATCAACTCTGTGAGAACAAACATGCCTTGACGCCAGACCTCCATAAGGTAGCTAACGATGCCTACCAGAACTTGACCCTGGTTTGATGAAGAAAGAAGAGTGGAAACTACCATACATGACAGTCCAAAACCTTCACGTAAGAAGATAATGCCATGTCCTTGAACATAAGTGCCCCTTAGTCCACCATCTCTATTTGAGTTGAAGAAACCCCAACCAACAGCAAAGGCATTCAAATAGCTTATTTCATAGTTAAATTTATCTTGAATGGCATCATATAACTCAATGTGATGATATGAAGCAGCACATTATGATGGCTTTAAGAAAAGAAAAGAGTATGTTTAAAGACATGAAATCCCTTCCAAATCGAGGGAATTTTTCAGCAACAGACAAGGGATGGCTGACATTGTCATGGTTAAAACATAAAACAATCTCCCAAAGAAGGGATAAAATACAAGGTAAAAAAAGTAAACAGAATTGGGACCCCTCCCCCCCGCCCCCAACAACAACAACAAAATAACCTAGTGTTACACAGTCAAGTTCCATGATCTCTTGTGCATCCTTTGAAGGATGTTGTGTTTCTTTCATTTCATGGGTCATTTGTCCCCCCACAATTAAGCCCCTCCCAAGCAAATGGACCCACTTTGACTATTGGCCTGGCTCTGTTTTAGTGAAAACTTTGCAGTTTTTAACTTTTACTGCTCTACATTTTAAGCACGAGATTTTTTCCCCTAGATTAGCTGTAAAACACTTCAATAATTGCAGACTTGCACAGATTAATGACCACAGTCTTCTGTAATGATGAGCACAATCACTAAGTCGCCTTTCAATTTCAAAGTTTTGTCCTTTGAAGAAGTGAAAAGTAAGTATGTCACAAGCCGTGAGACAACTTTCAACTCACAAGCTTGAAGAAAACAAAACAATTTACCCGCACCCCACGTCTGACCAATTTGTTCTAATAAAAAAACGTTTTCCTTTTTTAACAATAATATTAAAAATGTTGGGAGTTATATACAGGTGATGTTTAGAAGAAGAAGCAGAAGGAGGAGAGATTCAAATGCATGTGAATCTGATAATTGACCAAAGGCAAATCAGTGACTTACCCGGCAGGGTATGGAGACGGAGAACCCTAAACAAAAAAAACAAAGGGTTGTTAACCTAATTTTTTTTCTTTTTCTACCATATAAAATTATGGCCCCTCCATTCTCCACCAACGATCAAGATAAGAGTTTGTCATCAAGCGAATATTCTAGACTTTGATTCTGTTTCCTTAAAAAAGTATATAAATAATGATACTCTTGTGGCCCAAATTACAAAGATAAATAGTTATGTCATAAGGCAAAATAATATTCTATTTATGGTCTCTCTCCTTATCTAGACTTGTTTATTGCTTTGGAAGTTGATGCTCAGGAAATTCTTTATGACCTTCGGATTGTTTGGTTCAAAGGTTTTAGGAAGCTAATTATTAAATCCATTAATGCTAAATTTATTCTTTAGAAACTTGAGATCAATTTCCAAATCCCTAGTTAATTTATTTTAAATTAGGGTGTGATAACCCGTTTTTCCAAAAAAAAAAAACAAAACAAAGAAAGCACATTAATAACATTTTTATTATCCTGTAATCTAACCACTTTCCAATAGATGGCACCGTTTGAAAATTTTGTGATTGAGCACTATACAATTTGTTTTATTAGCATTTCTTTTATATGCATAGCATTTCCAATAGATGGACCATAGTTCCGGTTCCACAGAAAACAGGATGTGACACACAGAAAATCAAAATCCAGGAGAAGAAAGAGCATGATGAAGAAGTTTTGCGGGTAGAAAGTCAGCGTCAAGAGATGGAACACCATGATTACAAGTCTTCAACACCTAAACAAAAACATCCGCATTTCACTTTTGAAAATCATACCAACAACACTCTCTGTTCTTCTCTATTATGCCCATGAAGCCCCACTCTGTCATGTCCCTTCCATTCCATCAAACCAAAGGATACTGCCTCTTCTCTCTCACTAAATCTTTTATATGCAATGGTCGTCCATTTCACAGAGTGCATGCAGCTATAGGCTTTGTCAAAAGGACTTGCTTTTGAATTCACAAAGCAGCCCTACCAGTAACTCTACGCCCTCTGGGGGACCTCCCCATCCCACTTTAATCACTTAACTGCACATTGATAATCTTGTTGCGACGATTTTCTCGTGTTTTACTATATATTAACCTTTTTCCTGTTCAAGGCGAGGTGGAAAATGAAGATTTCACCTTGTTTAGAGAAGGAAATCAGTGCACGGATTGGCTTGCAGGTTAGAGCTACCTTCAATCCAATAGAATCATCTAGTTGTTTCAAGAACCCCCGAGGATTGTGTAATCTGTTTCATAGGGATGTAATGGGCATTGTCCGCCCACACTTCTGGATTAACTCTGTCTGAGTTAAGACTGTTGTATACCCAAAATAAATAATCATCATGTTCCCACAAAGCAAGAAAACCCTTTAAACTCATTAATTATGCCATAACATTCAATATTTTTTTAACTTTACCTTACATTATACCCATATAATGGAAACAAAGTCAATATAAAAATAAATAAATGATAAAATGTTATATTTATAAGAAAGTTTCTATCTCTACCTTATAAATAGGATAAAAAAATATTGTCTCTCTATCCTATAAATAGAACAAGAAGAATAAGTTTAGGTGAGATCAATCTCAGTAATGATTACTGATTAGCCTTACAACTCAAAAAGTAATTATAAAGACACTTAGTATCACCCATCAAACGAGATTCTTAGAACTTTATATAAGTTCAAGGCAAGATATGAATAGTATGTATTTACATATTTCTTGGGATGAAGGAAGCTAATTATTAATTGATATTGTTGAGTTGAAACAAGTGAATGGTGAAAATTTGAAAGGTAAAGAGGAAGCATGTGATGAGGGAGGGAGGGAGGGGGAGAAGAAGAAGGAGGAGAAGATGAATTGTGATGGCGATAAGGACAATAAGGATAAGCCAATAATAATGACAAGGATGTTGCAAACTTCGTTTGGTTTTGAGAGACTTGAGAGATGACAGTGGGTGACACAGAAGAAAACAAAGTAATGGCTGTTTGCTGCTTACAATAATATCAGACGAGAGTGGGGAAGAGGGAGACAACTTTAATTAAAGAAACTGCAAAGAATGTCTCATGTTGTTGTTGGGCGCATGTTCCATTATTATTTCCCTCTCCCTCCCCTCTCAGTTCATACATCATTTCAATGAATTTGCTGTTGTAACACTCACTTACGTACACACATTATTATTCTTGGGGGCAAATTACAACCAAAATTATTCTCTCTCTCTCTCACTAAAAGATGGGGTCAATTAAGTAGGAGAATGGTGGTCCGTTTGACTTTTAGATACACGAATGAGAATGAATAATTGAAGGTTGAAGAATGGATGGTTGGGGGAGGGCATGAATTAATGAAAGAATGAAAGGGAAGGGAAGGAAAAGGAGACGATAATAAGAAGGAAAGGGAGATGGGGCAAAAATGGGAATTGCGTAAACGAGTTGGATTCTGCAAGTGCATCCATATATGCAGAGAGATGATGATTGTTATTGGGAACTTGGCCAGTGAGATTGAAAGTGACGAGCCAAGAAAAAATCATACTACACAGAACCAACCACACAAGTCGGTGCTTCCATTTTTAATGAACAAACTTGTTTTGAACCCTCCCTCTAATATATATATTCAAAATTTTGAAAGGTAAAAGGTAAATAAAAGGTAAATATAATTTTGAAAAAATTAAAAAAATAATCTCACATTAGAAATTTTGTTAGTGACAATGACTTGATAAATTTTTATAGCAGAATATCAGTATTTTAAAAATATTTACAGAGGGTACAGTACTCTTATTTAAGTCCTTATCACTAATAAAAATTTTAAAGGATTTGTCCCTTAATTTCCCAATAACTCTTTTTTTGGTCATAAGAACCTAAATTAATTTCCCCAATTTTTTTTGGGGCAACAGGTAAATATAATAAATTATTTTACGTTAATATCCTATAATCGCATTTTGTTATGTTATTATTATGTTTTTTTTTAATAAAAATGTAGGTGAGTGTATGTTATTGTTTTCACTAATATGCTACTTTAGTTTTAAAATGCATTAAAGAATTTAATTTTCCTCAAACATGTAAAAGAGATTCTATTACATGTAAATTAAGTAAGATTTGCCGTATTTTAAATGTGACCGCATGCGAGGTCATAAGACAAGACCAATATTGCACATGTCATGTTCCAAACTCTGGCCAATAAAAATTCAAGAAACTATCGTTGTTGACTTATCTGGGATTGAAGGACCACACACAAGGCATCCTCACCCTTGGACGGTGCCATTTATACGGATTCATGCTCGTTTATGAAATGTCATTAATTAATCTATTAATCACTAAATTAGTATATAATATAAAATTAACAAATAGGCATATCATAACTCATTTTTCAAAGTTTAGGATAATGTAGGAGGACCCACATCTAAATTAAAATATAGTACTCCTCATATTCTTAATATATTATATGTCTATTAAAGAAATTAGTTAAATTAGTTAATATAATATATTTTTTAAAAATATTATAATTATTTTTTTTAATTATTTTCTCTATCTTTTACTTAATTATTTTTAAAAAAATATCAATATAAATAATTTAAAAAAATTGATAAATATAAAAAATATAATTTATATTTAAAATTAAAATTAATTTTTAATTAGATCATATATTAAAAAGATTATAGCAATAATATCATAACAGCAGCAAAAACGGGAGAGTACCTGACATATTGGAGTGAACTGAAAATGCTTTATTCCGATCCATTTTCATGCAGAGGGAGTTAGGGTTATAGTTATATATTTAAATAATAATAATAATAATAATAATAATAATAATAATATTGATTAAGGTTGTGAAAACGTATTCAGTGACATACAGTAACAATTTACTATTAAAATTTTTTTTTTATATAAAAATTTTTAGAAAGGGGTTAGGCTCACCCACGATCCAAGAGTAGGGCGAAGTCTCCCTTCCTCTTAGGCGATACCAATGTTAGGCAGGGCGAGCCGTCTATTACCCTCAGACGTAAACCTAAACACCCAAGAGTTAGGATCCTTTCCCAAGCGTCGTCACTGGAACCACAATAAAGTGATACTCTTCAGGGTTTGAATATACTCCAAATAATAGTATATCTTATCACTTTATCAGTTAAATCCATAGACGATGGGTAATTTACTATTAAAATTAAAAGGTGGGCACTTCGGTAGATGAATGCGAATGATAAGTGACCACACCAAACCAAGGCTATGTGGACTCAAGAAAGCAGCTTCACTCTTTTGAGATGGTGCTACAAAAAGTACTCATCAAAACCCACTTCATATAACCCATTATATGTAGATTCAAGTAACAAATTCAAATTACATTTAAAAGTAATTAAAAATTTACCCTGCCTAATATTAATATCATATAAGTAGGGAAAATAATTTATCATATTTTTAGATCGTAAGTGAGTATAACCATCTTATAAAAATTGTTGTACAACACAAAAAAAAAACTCAATTAATATAACCACGACACTACTCTACCCAGCTACCAACACACACATACATATCATCTCAAGTATATATGGTTTTAGATTGTTAAGCAAATCCTTCTCCTTTTCCATAGTTTTTTACATGAAGGGGAGGACTGAGAATTTTTTTTTAACTTGAATTTATAAAAGTTAAAAAAATAGAGGTAAAAATTTGTAATTATTTTTTTTATATATTATCTTTATTGAAATTTTATAATTTTAGTTCTCTGATTTATTTTTTAAATTTTAAATGAGAAAAAATTTTCCCCTCCTCTCTAAATTACTGGGTACCAAACAACTTGGCTTGTGGTTGTATTAGACGCAAGCGGAATGTAGGGGGCTTTAGGTGTGTGTTGACAATCCTCTATAATATATTATTCCTCATTAAAGGCTTTGATCACAAACATCTCCGGGGAACAGAAAGGACACATACCAAAAAGATTAGAGTCTCGCTTCCCTTACTCAACTCATTCTTATATCAAAACGTTCAAAGAAAACCATAGTCCAATTTATCTTAAAAGTTTTTGTGTAGGGGATATAGATAAAAAAGAAAGCAAAATCAACTTATCTATTAAAAAAATATATATATTAACTGTTAATATTTTTAATGAATGGAAACTATATTACTCATTTTTTTAATACTTTTAGAGTAATATTAATTTAATTTTTTTTGAATATTTAGAGTTACGTGAAAAATTTTAAGGTAAAATCTTAATTTTAAATTTTTTGAAATTTCTCCTTGTCACTTAACAACGTTGTTTTCAAACAGTGATTACAGTTGTAGTGTGTCTCAGACAGCTATAAAGATTATGGTCTCCAAATACACAAGTACTCTCATGGTATAATTTTATTCACTCTTGCTCTCTGATAGTCAGTCGTCTGATTCTGATGATTATTATTATTGGCATGAATTTACAATTCTTTGAGGTTCAGATCTGCTAAACAACAACTCATAAATGGACGATCTTTTTGATAAAGATTCACCCATCGTTGTCCAACAGTAAAAAACCAACGTGCTTATCTTCATTTGGGATGAGATCATTCCCTTTTTTGCAACTCCAGGACAAAGAAAAGTGGAACCCCTCCCTTTTTCCTCTGCCTTAACCCTGCACCAAGGAAACGTTAAGCAGGGATAAAACACAACTCAACAACCAAGATTTGACTAATGATGATAACCCATGATTACCTCTGTTAACAACACACACCACAGGAGAACGCAAAAAAGTGACCACCAATGAAACATAAAAGATTAAAAAAGAGCGCAACGCTTTGGCCCAACAAATGCAAAAGTATTGGTGGGTAATTGATGAGAAAATCAGGGGAAGAAGAAGAAGGTGATAGAATGAGTTCATGACAGATCAAAGTTTCCCAAATTTGTGGAAACCAATGTGGGGAGCCAGAGGCGTATGCGTCGACCTGTGATTCGAGGCTTTGAGAAGACACTTTCCACAATGACCAAAGTGCTCTCTCTCCATAACTTTATTGATATCAAATAATGGCTGAGGAACGCACATGCTCTTTTCCATCATCTTCCTAATGCTAATGCATATCAAAGGCATGGCTGTCAGTAATGTACTCATTCCCCATTTATTCTCTTTTCTCAGCTCATTTCAATATCTATTATTGCATGGACTAAACCCACCCACATTTCAATATCTCTAATCCGCGTGGTTATTTTATCTTCCATTTACAAAATCCCAAATCATTGCCTTGCGGACTCTCTACAACTCCTAAGATAGTTTAGGTATCTACAAAAACAGTGCAATTAGTTTTAGCAGCTTACTCTGTAAAAAAAACAGAGTATATGTGTTTAGGTGTATAGGGACAGAGAACAAGATAAAAATGGAGATGTTAGTGTATTTTTTTCTGAGTGAGAAAATGTAATGAATATTTCCTAGGCCCTCATCAAACATTGTCGAGTGAAGGATGGAAGTTGAGGGTGCATATATATAAGTGGGTCATGGGTCTCCATTCCTCCCTCTATGGCGAGCTTTCATGCAAACCTTGTACCCCTTTAACAAAAAGTGAAAAAAATATCACAAACAATTTTATGAACTCTGTTCATTTGTACCTTTTTGTTTATCAGGAAACCTTAATTTTGAAGCAGAGGTAATGTTAGCCAGTGTGACAAGGGGTATCACGGGCACATCAGAAATAGTGACTGCCAAACTCTGTTATGAGCAATTCATAGACAAAGGGTCAACTCCTGTGCCTTAACAAGTTACATCTCTAACCAGAACAGATCAAATCAAAGGATGCTGTCATCTTGACTTTAAGAATTGTTCATGGTAATCGAAAATTCTGACGAGTTTCGTTCGATCCTCTATGTGATTTATAATTGTAAAATAACGAGGGGGGTTTTACGGAAATAGGGATAAACATGTAATTATGTGGAAAAAGGACCACAAGTTACTTTTCTTTTGTGTTGTTGGGTGCGTGTGTATGGGACAAGGGACCATAGCAAAGTAGAAACACACATAACGGGACGAAGTGTTGTACATATGCAATACAAGTGGGGTGAGTCAGCGTCGTCCGTGAGGGGAAGGAAGGGCTCTGAAAATGTGCAGTCTTGCGTGTGCAAGTGTATGCCTCTCTCCTAACGTTATATATAGGCAACCCCCCATGGTTCTTCAACCCCCATGAACATATCTCTCTGATTCTCAAGTTGTGGGACACAGAGCAAGAGAGAGAGAGAGAGAGATGGAGACAGAAAGTGAGATGAAACAATCCAAATTCAAGAGGATTTGTGTTTTCTGTGGCAGCAGCCATGGCAAGAAAAGCAGTTACAGGGATGCTGCAATTGAGCTTGGAAGAGAGTTGGTAATAATGCTTCTCCCTCTCTCTCTCGATCTCGTCTTCTCTCTTCCCTCTTCATCATCCTCTGTTTTCTGTATTGTTTCTGAGTTTCTATAAAAAACAACACATTTCAGAAAAGAAAAAAACAGCACCTTCAGAGAAAGTGGGAAAAGACGTATTCTTTGAATCATCATTTCACCGCTTACTCTCTCCGTTTTAATCCCTTTAGATGCTCTGTTTTGGTTTGTTGAAGGTGTCGAGGAATATTGATCTGGTTTATGGAGGAGGCAGCATGGGTTTAATGGGGCTGATTTCCCAAGCTGTTTATAATGGTGGCCGGCATGTGATAGGGTGAGTAATAACCGTATATATATATCTTGTTCATAATTATTACATATGATCATCTTCAATCTTCAACGAAGCTAAAACTAATGTCTATCTTGCAGAGTTATTCCCACGACACTCATGCCCAGAGAGGTAATGTTAAAATGTTTTGGAAGAAGGCATTTTAGAGAGAGAGAGGGACAGAGAGAATTATGTGATGATATGTTTTTCCCTTTGTAACTCAATATGCAATTGGAAGATTTGAAGTGGGGAGGGGGAATGAGGGCCTTAGATTTGTTATCCCAAAATATGGAGTGAAAGTGACACTTGTCAAGAGGGCATCTAAGTGAGAGGAAGTTATCAAAGACGCCACCTGGCAATCTGGGGTGTTTCGGTGAGGAACCAATTTTGTCGTTGCACGAGAAGGTTGCATTATGCCAACTTTAGATTCTTTAAGGGTATCCACGCACACATATCTCTATCATACATATTAAGGAAGCAACACTTTTCATTGTTGTGTCGTGTGTCGCTGCTGTTATTTGTTTTCGAGGGGATTGTAGTTATTATAGAGATTCATGATTCGCCTGCAAAACCCATCATTATTGCTGCTGGGGGGGGGGGGGGGGGGACACTTTGGATTCATTCACTTGCTCCAAATTTTGCAGATCACTGGAGAAACAGTGGGAGAAGTGAAGGCTGTTGCAGACATGCATCAAAGAAAAGCCGAGATGGCTAGGCACTCTGATGCCTTCATCGCCTTACCCGGTTCTTACCATTCTCTCCCTCTTTCCTCCTTCTCACTTCTCAGTTCCAACTTTGATCCTTAAAAGCTCACATAACAAAAACTTTAGGCTCACATGGAGGGTTGACCCATGTTTATTTCTTCCATCGGCTTATGCCGTATAATGGCCATATCAAACTATGAAGGAGGATAGGTCGTTTTCAACGTGAATTACGGTGAACTAGGTTGTAGTTGTGTTCTCCACATAATTTAAAAGATAATCCTCGCACTTTTGTCTTTTTTCATAAAGTTTTTTATTATGATACATGCATGTGCGGATGTAATTAGTTTTTAGGATGGGTCTGCATGATGGCTCAGAAATATCCCTTTTAGGACTATCACTGTGCGTTTAGATTTTTTTTTTTTTTTTAAAAATGAGGCTAAAGCATGAGCTTAGCACACTTCTTGTGGTAAATACTTTCGGGTACATTTGGTAGGATGATATATATATTTTTTGGATAGAAATTGAAATAGAAATAAAATTAAACTAAAAATAACTTTAAAATTTTATTTGGTATGTTAGAAATGAGTATAAAATTTATGTATATTATTTTATAATTTAGAATAAAATAGTCTAAAATATTTTTTTTATAATTTAGGAAGAGTTAAATTTATCTAAGAATTTTTATAATTTAGGGTAAAATAGTCTAAAATATTTTATTTTTATTTCTCTTATCTTATTTTCTAATTTTTTTTGATGAAACTGAAATGATAAAGTATATTAGAAATAAAAACAGAAATGATTTATATTGTACAAACAAGTAACATACTTGATTCTATTTTTACTTTTATTATTCCACTTCTTTATTAGCAAACATGTCCTTTATACTTACCTTAAAAAAACAACATAACGAGAGTAGAATAGAGTGAATTGCCTAGGATTCTGTTTTGAAGTATGGGGATTGATGATGAAGGTGGCTATGGGACACTCGAGGAGCTTCTGGAGGTGATCACTTGGGCTCAACTCGGAATCCATGATAAACCAGTAAGTTTTTTAGAATCAATTATCAATTATGTCATGAGAATTATGATATGATTTATATAGGTGATCCTACCCGCCAGTGAGACTCGCTATTTATGTTGCAAATGACCGTGTAAAAGTAATGATTTTTTTAAAAGGTGGGATTGTTGAATGTGGACGGATACTACAATTCCCTGTTATCATTTGTTGACAAAGCAGTGGAGGAAGGCTTCATTAGCCCTAATGCACGTCACATAATTGTCTCTGCCCCAACTGCAATAGAGCTTGTCAAAAAAATGGAGGTATATATAATTAATTAATTAATTAATTAAAGCTCTATGCTTAATGATCCTCTAGAACTGATCTACATTTGTTTCTTCACTGGTATAGGAATATTTCCCACGCCATGAAGGAGTTGCTCCGAAGCGAAGCTGGGAAAATGAGCAGCTTATCAACGACTCCTCTGCGTATGAGATCTTAATGTGATTTTCAGACAACTAATGGATGGAAACATATGTGGTAGAGAATGTTGTCAGTTTAACGTTTAGGGGACTTATTATAATATTATGGTCCTAGATTATGACCCACGATTTCCTTCTAGTGTTCCATGCTATTGTAACTGCAATCCAGTTATGGAAGGCTCACTACTCTCTTCTCAGTTTGCCCAATGCCCTAAACAGAGCATCTTATGAAACAAGTTATTAGGTGGTAATTAAAATAATAATCACAGTTTTACATCAAGGTTTTAGGTAACTGAGTTATCAGATATAGGTAATTACTTGTGGGTACAACACAAGTTTCAGACTTCACATCAACAGAGTGGTTGTTCTTCCTTCTTTTTATCTTCATCTGCGCCAAGTCCACTATAAATATACAAATTCAGCAACAACCAAATAAACTGAACAAAAGCATCACCAACAGCGAAGGATCAGTGTTTACTACTTCCTAGAGCCACTCCAACTTTTGACAACCAACCAACTTCAAACGAGTAAGATCTATTCAATCGTAACGTATATTTATTTATCTTCTTCTTAAGCTTAATTTCCAAGTTCCTTCTAAACCATATTCATTCCTGCAGTAGAATTATATATTATATGGATATTGCTATGGACAAATAAGACAAGACTTGGATTTGAATGACAAAAACAAGAAGCCGAAACTTAAGCTCTATTAAATCACAAGTAAATCTGCACTGTTCCATAATTTAGACAACTAAGCAATGCGATAGCCGCAAGATACCTACTAATTCCAGTAATTACATGTATAAAATATGCAAGTGTGCCATTCTACGTGGGAGCTTTTTGTTTGGGAAAATTGTATTTAAATTCTATATAAGTAATCTAATTGCAGAGAAATCATAAGAAATTATCAAACAATTGTGAAGTCTAATGAGACCTGAGATTAATTTTTTAAAATTATAAAATGATAAAATTACTCTTAAAAAAAATATCTCAATTATTTTTTTGCCCCCAATTATTATTTCTTCATATGAGAGTTGCTATTTTTATTGTTTAAGTTGTTATTCTTTTTCTTCTTATTTGAGTTGTTATTTTTTTCTATAAAATTATTATTCTTATTGCTTGAGTTATTTTTTCCAGTGACAATTCCATTATTTTACAATTTAAAAAAATTAATCTCAAATTATATGAGATTTTACAATCATTTAATGATTTTTTAGGATTTATTTATAATTAGATTTTTTAGTGAAACTTAAATATAATTTTTCCTTTTTTTTTTCTTATCATTTGAACGTGTGGACAGAATTGGAGGGCAGGTTAATTTAAGAAAAAGTAGGTGTTGAGTTTAGACTAAGATAACAAGAAGTCAAAACACAGTGAGGGTTACACGTGAAAAGCCCAAAGTTAATGGCTTTGCCCAGTTGTGGGATCTTACTCGCACGGGACAGTCGACAAAATGGAATTTTATTTACCCATGAAAACAAGATTTCGCCCTTTGAAAATCCATTTAACTGATGTGAAGTATCATTCCTTGAATCCAACATCTTCGTTCATTTGACTTCGTTCTGGGGCTAAACATATGAACAAGGTCTTTCCCAGAGCCATGATTTATCTGCCCCTCCCTCTATTATGGATCTTTCCGGTTAGCCTATACTATTAGTTTCTAGATAATTAGGATTACATTTATTTTTCTATTAAAATAGTTTAAGCCAATTTTATAAAAAAAAATTTAATATTATATATCTTTAATTTTTTTTAAAAAAATTAGTCAACATGGGACTTCTTTTTAATATATTATGATATATACTATTGGCCTAAATCTAGATATTGCCTAAACAGATATAGGTGTATGTGATTTTTATAATTTAATTCCAAGCTTCACTCATTGTTGTCTATCTTCAGAGTTTATTACCATCACATCTTGAGAGGCTCAATCAATTAAATACTCAATCTAACTCGACATAATATTCTGAATATTTAATATAAAATATAATTGATTAAGTGTCTGTTTGAATGTAGCTTTTAGGAATCAATTCTGGCTAAAATCTCAGTTTAGAAAAATCTGAAACAAACATCAATTTTTGTCCAGAATTGATTTTGGCCAAAACCTCGGTTTGAAAAAATTTGAGCCAAATAGCCATTTTTGTTCACAATTGATTTTGGGCAAAATCTCGGTTTGAAACCATGGTTTTAAATAAACTACTGAAAATAGATTTTAGAACTGTAAAAAAGCTTATAGATTATCCAATTACTATTTTACCCCTACTTTTTTCTTATACTCTCTCTCCTCTCTCCTCTCTCCTCTCTCCTCTCTCCTCTCTCTTCTCTCTCCTCTCTCTTCTTCACACTATCTCCTCTTTTCTCTCTCTTCTCTATACTCTTTCCTCTCTCCTATTTCTTCTCTCTCCTCTCTCCTATTTATTCTCTACCCTCTCTACTCTCTCATACTTTATCAAATCATATCCTTTTTGGTAATTTATTAATATAAAAAGTGATTCTACTACTAATCATCCAAACATCTCTATTTTCAAAATCTATTCTTCCCAAAATCTATTCTTCTCAAAATCTATTCTCCAGAATCTATTCTTCCCAAAATCTATTCTTCCCAGAATCTATTCTCCAAAAGCTAATCCAAACACACCCTAATTTAAATAAATTAAGGAAGTTAAATTAATAAATTAATTATAAAAAGTATGATATAATCTCCCTAAAATATTCATGTATAATATTAGATTATTTAATTTATAAGTTAAATAAATTAGTTTGAGAAAAAATGATAAATATTATATATAAAATGGCTTAAAATGTTATATTTAGAATTAAATTCAATCCTCTAACTAACTCTTATATTAAGAATTAAGGATGTGCAAGAAGAACAGGATCCGAAGAGCCCACCCGAACCTGCATAAAAAAATACCCTGCCCAACCTGATAAAAAATGGCCCAATGTAAAATGGGCAATTTCGAGCAGGGCCAATATTCGGGTAGGGCCGGGCATCAGGCAGGAGTTGCTGCCTTACCCATTTGGCCCTGCCCAGTTGGTTACTTTTTTACATATCAAAATTTATAAATTATTGTATTTCACATAGAACGAATATGATAGATATTAGTGATTAAAGGGTAATTTTATAAATATGAGTAGTCAAATAGGTAATTGTATCCTTTAAAATTTATAACTAAATTGATTTCTTTCTTTATTTTTTTAAACTGTGATAACCGTTTATATTTTTTTCCGATGCTTCATCAAATTACAATACCAAACTACTTAGAGCTTAAGGTTTTATATGTCATGGATTTTAAAACTTTAATTACTATCATTTTATTACCTTATTTTTAGTGAATTATGTATATTATTTAATTTTTTAAGACATATGAGTATAATATTATTTTATAAGTTTATAATTGTAGATTTTTTTCTATAATATGAGCAGGGTTTCACGACTTGGGCATGCCTAACTTACTTATGTCCAATCTAAAATAGTTAAAATTTTTACTGGATAAGACCAGTTATAAAACTAAAATATAATCTATATTTTTTTTGAATTGAGCACCGGATATATGGACTGCACTGTCCATGCACGCACCGATTAAGAACGCTGGAGGTAATGTATACGTTTATTCCTTCTTTCCTTCTGCAATGCGAGTCCCCGGAAAAAGAGGACAAATTAAAAATGAAAATTGACCCGTTAATAGACGTCAATACCTTATTTCTAGCCTAAGCGATCAAATTCATTTGAATTCTCTATTCTTTGAGTGAATCCAGCCTTGGGTTTCTTGTGTTCCACTCACCTAAGTTCAGCCTCTTCCCACTGACAGAGTTTGCTGATTTTCTCATTTACGCATCTTCCTCCCAAAAGTCAAATCTAACATGTATGTATTAGTTTTGACTATTTTATACTCAATGTTTCCTTTTCTCCAGTAAGTAAATGCAATCGTAACCAATCGGAACAACCCATTCACAGAAAATCAGCAGTGGATTGTGATGTCCACATCATCACAGGTCCAGTTTAATATGTTTAAAATGAAGAAGAAGTAGAAAAAAAAGATATGTTCCTCGTACTTTGGATAAATGTCTTCGTTACCTCATTTGTTCGTACCTTAATTGTAAGTAAATCTTATTTTACATACAGCTAATTGAGCAGACTCTACTAAAGTAGAGTTGATCTAGCAAAGACAATATTAGATTTCTGTAAGTATCTGAGGGTTCAATTTTTAGAGAAGATATTTATATTGAGATGAGAAACTACAAAATCTAAAACTAAATACTTAGTAATTGAATCCAGTAAATAGGATAAAAAAATTGACATGACACTTTTAAGTATAAAGATTTCTCACGAGGTTATGCAGAGTGTGGAAATTGCCGTGTGAGTGAGAGTTCATGGATTTCATTCTTTGGAGGGTTATCAATAATGGAACTGAAAATCTTCATAAAGAAACTCAGAAAAAAGGGAAAGTCCGTTAAAAACGGTACATATAGAGATGAGTAATTAATGAGGGTGGTGCCAAAAACGCAGGGGTAGCCCTTCTCTGCGGCATCAAAACCGGCTTTCTTATGTGTGTCCTAAGGATTAAACAAATAATACAAGAAGCAGTTCTACTCAATCAACGTAACGTGTTTGCTTCCAAAATTCTTCTTATATTAGTTTGCTCCATGTGACCTTTGCTGCATTTTTCATGGGGTACTCACCTCCTCCATTTCTTGTACGTTTAAACCTTCTTCATCATATATTCTTCTTCTACAGGTTCAACATTGAATCTGGTACCCAACTTACAGAATGAGTTTTGAAAGAAAAGTGAGAAGTGGTGATTACTTGGAAGGGATGATAAATGTGAACGTTGGAGCAAAGGCCAAAACGAAGGCTCCAAAAATTGGTTCTGCTAAGCTTGTTGCTACTCTAACATGTCTTCAATTTTTCTTCGCAGTTTATGCAACGTTTCTTTTGTATTACATGAGTCCTCCTATAGATTTAGGTACCAAACCAGATTTCACTTGGGCTACTCGAATCGCGCACCAGTGGAAGCAACTTATGATCAAACCTCATGTATTAACTCGCTACCAAGAAGTTTCTTCTTCTGTTCTCAGCAAGGAGATTCAGCCCATTACACCATCTCAGGTTTGTGAGCACGAGAAGATTGACTTCATGCAGAAGAAATCCACTGATGTTCAGATGATTAAGTTGAAGAGAGAGCTTTACAATGAGGTGTTGGAGTTTCAAAGGAAAACTATTGGTTCAGAGACTCTTGCTCAGCTCATGGCAATTAAATCCAGATGGAGTCTGCAAAACAGACCTAAAATCACTGTCATATTGAATCACTTCAAAAGAAAAACACTTTGTTCACAGCTTGATTCTTTGCTTCAACAGACTCTCCCATTTCATCAAGTTTGGGTGCTTTCATTTGGCAGCCCTAATGAAGCCTCCTTCAAGAGGATTGTGGATATCTATAACGATTCAAGAATCAGCTTCATAAGCTCCACTTATGATTTCAAGTACTATGGAAGGTTCCAGATAGCTTTGCAGACAGAAGCTGATCTTGTGTACATTGTAGATGACGACATGATTCCTGGGAGGAAGATGTTGCAGATTATGGCGCACGTGGCAGGGACAGACAAGTACAAGAATTCTGTTCTGGGAAGCATAGGAAGGATATTGCCTTTTAGACAGAAAGATTTCACTTTTCCTAGTTACAGAAAATTTCGGTCTAAAGAAGCAGGATTATATTTGCCAGATCCTGCTTATGATATCACGGTTGCTAAAGTTGTTCAGGTGGATTTCTTATCTAGTTCGTGGTTTTTATCTGCTGATCTTGTCAAAACACTTTTCATCGAGACACCTTTTACCTTCGGAACTGGGGAAGATCTACACCTCAGGTATGCATGTGTACAAGTAAACTTTTGATACTCTTGCAATTGCTTCTGAAAAATTCAGCACAACTGCTTTTAACCTTCTTTGTGTTTTAGTTGAAGTCACAATTAAGTCAGATTTTAATTTTAGATGAGAATTGTCTATTTATCTATCAAAATATGAATAGTAGTGATATTGAATTAAAAATAGTACTCTTCTTGTCTTTAATATAAGATATAATTAAGGAGTTAATATTTATCATAAATATAAAACTTATTTCTTACATTTATTAACTTTTTTTCAAATTACCTCTATCGATATTCCCTCAACAATAATCAAGTAAGAGAGGCCGTAAGAGAATTAAGGAAGATGATTATAGTGTTTTAGAAAAAATATGTCAAATTAATTAACTTCTTTAATCTAATCAAATTAGTTAAATATGTCATATATTAAGGAGAAGAGGAGTATAAATATAAATAAATATTTTCTAGTGTATATGCCTATTATCAAAACACTCGAGACTAAATACCATTTGAGGAAGATACTCTAGCTTGGGAAAAACACTAAAAGTAGAAACTTTGATTTGAAGATTAGTCAAACAATTATCAATTTGATTAGGCCAAAAGCTGATAGGCTGCAATTAGTTATTGCTGTTAGGTTCTAAAACACTAATGAAAAGTAACATAGGACTAGATCCAGAACTTCAAATTTGATAAAATATTTGACTAATAAAGTTTTTGCATTGGAATGGGTCAATCATTTCTTCAATTGTTGAGATGGGCCAGATGGATTTGTTCAAAAAATAACAAAATTAGTCTTGTTATTTTGGGACAACATTTGATGTTGCCTAATAAAAAAATGAGTAGACAGCCCAATTATTGTGTTTGAAAAATTAATTTTAGGGTTTGGGTTTTGAATGCAGCTATCAGCTTCAAAAGTACAGAAATGGTGGCTCATTTGTTCTTCCAGTTGATCCTAAAGACAAGGCAACTTGGGGCGATAGTGAACATAGGCTTGCTTACGTGTCTGAAACTACAGTAATCTTCAAGGACATAGTTCAAGTCAGAGATGACCAATGGTGGAAAGCACTATCCACTGGTTATGTAACTCAGTGGGCTGCAATGCACCCTCAAAAAATTGATGCACTCTTCTATGCTCACTCGGTCGATGAAGTTAAAGCACTTGCACCTCTTCTTGACAAGTTCAGGTCCACCATTGGCAAAAAGGCTTACATTGTTGTCTCTGGAGGCAATTTTTGCCCTTGTGAAGAAGCTGCAACAGCTCTTAAGTGGCCTAAAGTTGTTTGTAAAGAGCGTCGGTTTAAGATTTTTGATTTGTCGATCGGAGCGCTTTCTGGTATATCAAACTCAGAGGTACCAATGATACAAACTGTATACTCTAGTATGAAGGGGTTAATCAAAATTCACAATCCCAGTGTGATTATTACTGTATCTGACATTGATCCTAATGTAAGGAAAGCTTTGAATATGGCCTTAGAGGCTAGTTCAAATGCTACCACCCTAGTTCTTTTACCAAGAGCTTCAGTGTCAAAAGTTCTTTGGATGGCTGATCTACGCTCAACCGCATTACCGAGTAAGAAATCTCGTATAATCATCGATGTTTTCGCTTATAGTTTTTATAACAACTAATCACCTGACATAATTGTCTCATGCAGATTGGAATAAGATGCAAATCTCAGTCAATATCATCACACAAAACAGAGCCAATTCACTAGCAAGGCTTCTCAAATCTCTGAGCAATGCTTACTATGTCGGGGACCGAGTTCCTATCACCTTCAACATGGACAGTAAAGTGGATGAAGCAACTATAAGACTAGTGAGTTCTTTTGAATGGCCTCATGGGACCAAAACCCTAAGAAGAAGAATCATCCAAGGAGGACTAATCAGAGCTGTTAGTGAGAGCTGGTATCCGTCTTCGGATGATGATTTCGGTCTCCTTCTTGAGGATGATATAGAAGTATCTCCTTACTATTACCTATGGATCAAATATGCACTCCTAGCTTACCACTATGATCCTCAAGTTTCTCTCCCGGAGCTATCTTCAATATCCCTTTACACCCCAAAACTAATTGAAGTTGTGAAAGAAAGACCAAAATGGAATGCCACTGAGTTCTTCAAAAGAATCCATCCAAACACGCCTTACCTACACCAGTTACCGTGTAGCTGGGGTGCAGTGTTCTTCCCAAAGCATTGGAGAGAATTCTATGTGTACATGAACACGAGGTTCACGGAGAATCCGAAGGAAAACCCGGTTCAAATTCCAAAGTCTAGAACAAATGGATGGGCAGCTTCTTGGAAGAAGTTCCTTATAGACATGATGTACCTTAGAGGTTATGTTAGTTTGTACCCAAATTTCCCAAACCAAGCAAGCTTTTCAACCAACCATATGGAACCAGGGGCTCATATTAGTGCAAAAGAAAATGCGGTTAACCACAAGAAACAGGACTTTGAGGTTCCATTAATGAAGGAAGACTTCAGAAATTTGTTACCAGGAATGAAGTTTCCTCCTGCTTCAAAGCTACCATCTTTGAACCTCTTCAATCAGGCCCTTTCTCTCAAGGCTCTTAAAGCTGCCGGAGCCAAGTTAGGTCAAGATGTGCTTAGATGTGACAATGCCACTGAGATTGTGAGTGTAGATCACAACACTGGTCTACCCCAACGCTGCTCCAAGTTCTGAATATTGTCATTATTTATTTTGGTCAATTATTCTTTCTTTCTTTTTGAGTCATCCACTCAGTTTGGATTCATTTCTCAACTGTTTTCACATTCACAGGGAGTACATTGATATAGCGATTTCCTTTAATCAGATCATTGAACATAGATTGTTCTATAAAAAAAAGAATGTAATTGCGTTATTGATATTAATGTATAGACAATCTTAGTATTTATAATTCCTATTAAATAAATGACTTTATTGATATTTAATTTAATTTTAACATAAACAAAATTGTATACGCACATCACAATCAAAGTCCTAAATTAAAATGTAACTATAAGTTTATAATAAAATCTACATTGTTGAAATTTGAAGTGTACCAAAAAAAAAAAGAAATAAAAGAAACATGCATATAAATTGCTAATGGACAATAACAACAAGCATTATCACATTAAATAAGGTCAGCTACATTGATCATATGACGTCATTGTGCTCTATCAAAAATTAAATCTTTGGATAAGTTATTAACCAGGAGATCCCGCTTAATGACCTTGTTGAACATTCTCATTAGCCTTCCTCTACTCTTTTTAACTGAAGTCCATACTGTTTGATCCACCCTTCTCATAGAAATAAAATCTGGTAAAGTGCAAAACCAACCACCCATATGAACATGACAGTTGGCCATTTTGGTTGAGGAGTTTTTTTTCCCATTCTTTTTTGTTATAGCAATATGAGCTCATATGGGGTTCATAAATATATATATATATATATATATAAAGAGAATTATCTAGGAGTGAGATTAAAGGTGTCTACCAAACAATGAATAGGATAGGGAAGGGCTTGCTTGAATTTGCAGATACATATATGGCATAAAAAAGAAATGGTAGTCTCCCTCACCACCTTCCTGTCTTGCTGGCCAAGGCTCGTTTGTTTAGTATTATAACTTTTGCAGACAAATCTGCATTCAAAGACTCAAGAATAGTGTTTGGTAATGAAACTGAATTCGCCCAAAAGAAGTAAAGAACGAACTTGGACGATGCACCTTCATCACCATAATCGCCGTCTTTGATTTTAACCTCTCACCTGCTTTCCTTCAGCACAGTCAAAAACAATCTCTTGGTAGTTTGGTTCACTTCAAATGAAATCCATATCTCAAGTTTCTGTCATATCAGCAGCTTATTATGAAGTAACTTCATGTCATTAATAAAACCTTTTTTAATTCACTTTTCATCAATGCTTAATAACTTAATATAGATTGATTTTTTGTTCAACCCCTAAAAGAAGCTAAAACTATATGATCATAGTGCAACTTATTCAATAATTAGGTTTTCATTTAGGATATTTAAAATAACATAAATTATTACTCCTTCTGTCCTTAATATGATATTCATTTAACTAATTTAACTAGATTAAAGAAGTTAGTTAAAACATCCTAACTATTTTTCTTGATTCATTCCCTCCATTTTTTACTTAAATATTATTGAGAGAGTATAAATAGAGGTAATTTAGGAAAAACAGATAAATATAATAAAGAAATATTATATTTAGTACTAAGATCAATTCCTTAAATAAATCATATATTAAAGAATGAAGGGGTATTTTTTTTAATTAGAGAGATAGGCATTAATAGAATGGGGTTATAAACAAATTGAAAATGCTATCTCTTAATTATAAGGGAGTTTTTATATGACTAAACTAGAAAAAATATTCTTTTTGACATTTGGAAAAAATAAATTATTCGTATATATTAATGTCCAAAGATGAAAGAAGAAGGTTTAAACACTAGAAAATATACATTTTTTTAAAAAAGAATTGAAAATTATTTATCAATATAGGCATGCATTAGCGTATTGAATTATCCAATATTAAATTCAGATTAGAACTTAGAAAATAAGGCTGGAGGTACTGTAAGATGAGATGGGGTTTTCAAGCGGAAGAGAATGGGTTGAATTGGTGGCTTGAGATGGCCGTTAAGTAGCTTCTGGAAGTGAGAACCAAAAGTTCCCGCTATATGATCCGCTCCAGTTTATTAACGGCGTTAGGCGGCAAGCAAACCCGGTGAGCTCAACAAAGAAGCAAGTTGCAACATAAAAAGGACCAAACAAAAGCTGCATTCATTCACAGACAAGCCTCGCCTCCTCTTTATTTCCACTTTGTACCTTAAACCTCCCAAACGCCTTCTCTTGTCTTCTATGTTTCATGGAGTCATAGGAGCCCTTTCACCTTCCACCCTCCATCTCTATATTCTCAAAGGTCTTTTTCATTCTTCTCACTTCTCCTTCTCTTTATTCTATATTTTCTGTCATATCTGTTGAACTCTGTTTTACTTATTTTCATTTTCAGGGCTCCTATTTCTCCAAAAGCTGTTGAACTCTGTCATATCTTCTTATCCCTCTTTAAAACTAAATAAGGTAAGCATCAGTAGATTCCTCCTTTTGGCATATTGTATTCTTCACATTATATTCATGCATTTGACATTTTTCAGTGAATCACTGAGTTTAGTGTGGCATAATATTGGAAGATGGGAGAGATGTCGAGCTTCCAGTTGGGTGTTATCGGTGCCCTGTTTCTCTCTGTTGCCTCCTCTGTTTCCATTGTCATCTGCAACAAAGCTCTCATGAGCAATCTCGGATTCCCTTTTGGTATTATTATTTATTTCTTGCTCTCTCATGAGCAAACGGTTTCATTGTGGCGCTATTTGCTTGTAATTTCTCTCGTTAACATGTTTTGGTTCTTACTTTTTCAGCCACAACACTTACTAGTTGGCATCTGATGGTCACATTTTGTACCCTTCATGTGGCTCAGCGTCTCAACTTCTTCGAGAACAAGCCGATTGATATGAAGACTGTTATGCTTTTTGGCATACTAAATGGTGTTTCCATTGGCTTTCTTAACTTGAGCCTCGGTTTCAATTCCATTGGCTTCTATCAGGTTCACTCCCTGTTTTCATATTAATTCGTTGAAATTCAGAGAACCGAATAAGAAATGATAGGTTCATTCATACCTTTGGGGAATGCTCGTTTTTCAGATGACAAAGCTTGCAATTATCCCATTTACCGTACTGCTAGAAACTGTTTTCCTCAAGAAGCAGTTCAGGTAACAATTCATGAGAACACTGATATAGTTCTTTAATTATCCTATTATGGTCATATTATGTTAACTGTGAAAAAACCATTGCAGCCAGAAAATAAAGCTCTCTCTTTTCCTCTTACTGGTTGGAGTTGGCATCGCTTCCATCACTGACCTTCAACTCAATTTTGTTGGAACCGTTCTTTCCCTTCTAGCTATCATCACCACTTGTGTTAGCCAAATTGTATCCTTTAATCATTTCTGCTTTAATTACTTTTGCTTAATTAACTATGATAGATTGTATCCCCATTAAGAGGGTAAGCCTTGGTACAAGGTAAAGTTCCTGCCATATGACCTTGAAGTCATGAATTCAAATCCTAGAAGCAGCTTCTCCGCTTACGAGAGCAAGGTTATCTTCATCTATTCTTCTCCAAACCTCATTTATTAGAAGTCTCGTGTACTGCGCTGTCCTTTTTTAACTATGACATGGCTCATACTTTAGCTTAAAGCATAGAAGAAATGTTTATTCTTAACCATGTGCAAAATTCAGCTTACCAACACAATACAGAAGAAGCTTAATGTGTCTTCCACCCAGCTTCTCTATCAATCAGCTCCATTCCAAGCAGCAATTCTTTTCGTTTCAGGCCCTCCTGTAGATCAGATGCTCACCAAAGAGAACGTCTTCTCCTACAAATACTCTCCCATAGTCTTGGTAATATCAGACATCATCAGTCCTTAATTACATTGCAATAAATATTAGATGAACCATAACTTAGAGTAGATTATTAAATTTTCGAAATATATATAAGTTTAGCATGTTGAATTTTAGATATATGTATAGGTTGAGGTTTGCCTCTCTATCAAAATGATTTAAGTTAATTGATAGAACATATCTCACCTTTATATTTGTTAATATATTCTAAATATAAATTTGTTTTCTCTTTTGGGCTGAAGGCATTCATCATCTTGTCTTGCTTGATAGCTGTTTCTGTCAACTTCAGCACATTTCTAGTGATTGGGAAAACATCACCTGTAACTTATCAAGTTCTAGGCCATCTCAAAACCTGCCTTGTTCTTGCATTTGGCTACACATTGCTTCATGATCCCTTCACTGAGAAGAACATTATTGGAATCCTCGTTGCCATCTTTGGAATGGGCTTGTATTCTTATTTCTGCACGCAGGAGAACAAGAAGAAACAGTCAGGCGATCTCTCAATAGCATATCAGGTACTTGCTCATCTTTCTTTCACTTCATTCCTTTGATGTTTTCTCAGCTCTGAAATTTATTTATCTACTTATGATTATGATTCTCTCCTTCACAGGTTAAAGACAGAGATCATAGTGCACCGCTTTTGGCTGGAAAAAACACGGGTCATCAAGATAAGGAGAATCCTGAGCTTAAGAAACCAAGCAAGGATTCTCTTGTTTAGGAAAATAATTTATTATAGGTCGTCGTTTTATCCATTCTTCAGTTCAGGGCCATTCTCATGAAAATGATGAAGAGTGTAAATCAAGTTTTGTATTAATAATAAGTTCTCTGGTGCAAGTCAATGCATTTCCATTATCAACAGTGTTATCCTGCAGAAAATATATAGCTCTTATGATGAAACTGTAATAGGTCGTCGCACTTTGTATGTTCCAACTTGAAAACGGTTCCCACTTGCCGGTTTCTGCTCATTTTGGTGGAGGGCACATCAGTCATTCAAACGTCTCCGTTTTCAACATCCTCCTTCCTCCACTCCATTAGCACCTTTATTAGTTTGGGCAAATACACCAAGTAAAATTATATACTAGTCCCTCCAATGAAAATTATAACGGATAGGGACTCTAAATTTACAAAATGACCTACGAGTTTTAGGATTTTCTTGTTTTTTTTTTAAAAAAAATGAAGGATAAAACACAGGATAACTTAATTATAAAATTGAAGGATAAATTAAAACTAATACTCCTCTATTTTTTAATATAAAAATTAATTATTTTTTATTAAATTAAATAAATTAATTAATTATAATTAATATAAAAATTAATTGACTAATTTAAATAGATTAATAGATATATAATATGAATTTTTTTATTTATTTAATTTTTTAATAATTTAATCTACTCAATAAAAAATTAACTCTTATATTAGATATAGATGCGTTATACAATTAAATTATAAATCTCATGAGTTGTAAAATATATTAAAATTAAAACCTAAATAATTTGATCATAATGAAAATCTAAAACTCATTATAATTTTATTTTATTTTAAAATTAATAGATTAATTGTTTAGTATTTATGATTCACTTTTCAAGGTTGCTAATATCTATGTGATGTTGCAAGGCTCAGAAAAATATGTTTGATTTAATTATTCGACATATTTTTATAAATTTGAATTAGTCTATAAATACGTGGGAGTTGAGTTGAGTTGAGTTGAGTTGAGGGGAGTTGAGTAGGGTCTTCTTTCCTTTCCCGGGAAAGTATTGGAAGGGGAACGTTCGGGATCAACTGAAAGGGTTTTGGGTGGGTCCAAGTTGATTTTGGGTTCTGTCCAGTGGAGTCCCAACATACATTTGGGAATTTATGAGTACGAGATCCCCGATTTCAACACCAGCAGGTTCATTAGCTTCTCTTTTCATGTATTTCCTCGCTCGTTGTTGCTTGGATTCTTGATCTGTCCTTGTCATTGCTTCCTGTAATACGTAATAACCTTTTCCTAATCCGTTTGCGTGCTTGTAAGTCTGAAGTTTTCTTCTTGGTTTGAATCCGTTTTATTCTTCATCTGTTTCTTGCCAACATAGATTGCTCATTTTCGAGTTATGTTTTGCTAGTTTGTTGTTAATTGGAATCATTTTGGATATATATTGGTGGAAGAGGAAAATTTAGTTTGTTCTTCAGCCAAAGTAATAAAATATTAGTCAGGGGCATTATAATTCAATTTTATTTGTTTCATTTTCTCTTAGTTAATACTACTAGTTCTGCATCAGGTGTCTTCTTCCTTGTCTCTCGGCTCCTGGATAGTCATTTTGTGGATGGATCCTGCTCTAAAATTTTATGTGGTGTTGGTGCTTGTCGGGTTAGGTATATCATTTTTCCATTTAAAATATCTACTCTCTACCTATGTATTCCATTCTTATTTTTATTTAATATCATGTTTTGCCTTAAAGTTTGCTTTGTTATTTTGTGCCAGTGAATGCCTCTTTTGCAGAAACTAATTTCGGACATTGTGAAAGAGTTGTTAGAAGTTGGGCTTCCTCTTCTCTTGATAAGGAAAACAGACAGGATAAACACACACTAAGGGATTTACTATTCTTCCTACATGTCCCCAGAACAGGAGGGCGCACATATTTCCACTGGTAATTTTACTATGAAAAATTTCAAGCTTGCATTTTTTCAGATTCATTAACCTGTGCTTCTGCTGGTATATTATTTCTGCAGTTTCTTGAGAAAGTTGTATCCCAACTCTCTGGAATGTCCTCGTTCTTATGATAAGTTGCGTTTTGATCCAAGGTGCCTTCTGAATTCTCTCTGTCATACACTGGACTAAATTATTCTCTTCTAGTTTAAAAAACCTTATAATCTGTCTTTGTAAACCCGGTTGCTTTACAATTATTTTTACCAAACTTCTGCACAGAAAAAAAGATTGATCAAATTCTATTGAGCCTGACTCATAATGAGCATTTATCAAAGAGTGATTCTGGTTTACTTGCAATGCTTAGTTGAAGTTTTTAAAAAGTATATAATGAATTATGAGTTCATCCTGTTTATTAGAAAGACGAATATTCCTCACTCATTATTAGACAAGCACATATTCACAAACTCTGTGTGGGGCTAAAAAATGTGCGATCCGCAACAGTATTTTTAGTAATCAACAATTCGTGAGAGATATTTGGCAGTTTTATCATAGCATTTAGATCAAAGCTGCTTCTGAAATGTTATTTATTTAAACAATCTTGAGTAAAATATGGCTATCAACCCAAAAATTATTTATTCTTGATCCTTTTTTCCCCTCGTATTTCATAAATTTTCAGAAAACCCAAGTGTCGACTGTTAGCTACACATGACGACTATAGCTTGACATCCAAATTTTCAAAGGAAAGAACTTCCGTGGTTACCGTACTTAGGAATCCAGTTGATCGTATCTTTAGTACATATGAATTTTCAATAGAGGTTGCAGCTAGATTTCTAGTGCATCCAAACTTGACATCTGCGATGGATATGATGAAACGCTTGAGTGGCAAGGCTAAAGGAGCAAGCACGCTTGATATCTGGTCATGGAAGTATCTGGTCCCATGGATGAGGGAAGATCTATTTGCTAGGGTATATTTCTTGTTTGAGTTATAGCTGTATGTTCCCAACTTTTGCATTTTCTTCATGCTTCTAAATTTTTCAAATGCATTTATGGATTACTTCATTAGTAACATTTAATGAAATATTATATTAGATGTCCATTATCTAATAAAAATGTTCTTTCTTACTTTCCTGTGACATTTTTATGATTGATTTTGCAACTTCAATGGACAGAGAGATGCGAGGTATGGTGGAGGGCGGCAAATAACTGAGAGCAATGATTCCTATGACATGGAAGATTTTGCAATGCCATTACATGAATACATCAATGGAGTAACATTCCAGGTATCAGTGTGCTCTTGAGAACTGTGTAAACTCGTATACTTCTATTAAATTTTTATAACTGCCATATATTTTCAATGTTTTCTGATGTTATGATATGACTGAAATTACGACATGGAATCTAAGCTTCTCTTCAGATGCCATTACTACAAAAGGATGAGATGTTTTCCAGCTGCAGAACTTACCATTATTGTTGCCAGATTATCAACTCTCAGTTTGTGCCTCTTGCATACCATAAATTATGATTTTTAACTGGATAGTGTCTTATGCATCTGAATATTTTAAGTGATAGCACCTCATCTTTAACTAGCACAGTACTTAGGTAGTGCTGTAGGTATGGCAAGTGCATAATTTAGTAATATAGCCTGTGGGTTTATTCTCTTAAGTACAATCCAAAGACACCATTCTCTGTTTTTGCAGAATTTTCATAGTATTGTTGCCTGCTATATTTAACAAAAGAGTTGGCTATTTGATTTACAGGTTGCAGGTTTGACAAACAATTCTTACCAACCAGAATCACATGAAGTGCGCCACTGTGTACAGAAGCACAAGAGTCTCGGCAAATATGTTCTTGGAGTTGCAAAAGGTATGAAATAAACATGGGAAGTTACAGCTATTGAATTCTTTTTTCTTCAGCCAACTGCATTATATAATTATTTACTTCCCATTACTAATACTATTGCAGCCTATGATTGTAAATCTTACAGAAGAGGTTGGATGACATGTTATATATTGGTCTTACTGAGGAGCATAGAGAATCTGCAACTGTGTTTCCCAATGTCGTTGGTGCTCAGGTGATATCACAGATTAAAGCGCCAAATTCTAGCCTGAGTAACTCTGATAACATCGGTTAGTGTAATGGAAACATCTTTGTTTGGCTTGAGCTTTTCTTCTCAGTCAGATAACATGGCACAGTATGTGGAGCATAATTCTAAAGCTCATAATCTCTCTTGTACCTGCACATATATGTTGTCAGGAGGTCTTTTGGGTTTGTCAAAAATGATGTTTTGCATTGAGCTTTAGTTATGATCCTGGTTTTGGCATTTCTATTCGTTTGATCATGTGCTTGAAATGCAGAACAGAGTTCTTTTTCAGATTCAGAACCTGATAAGAGTGAAAATCAGGTAAGAAGCATCCCCTAGATGAAGTATTATGAGATTAAAGATTGAGTCAGAAAACCTTTCTTACAACATCTCTTACTGCAAGACAGAGTAGCACTTCAGACAAGGGACCAAATGAGACTGATTCTAGTAAAAACAGAGAATTAACAAAATCTTATGTAAGGCTGTTTGCTTGGTATGCTATGATGTCTCATATGAACTTATCAGATAGTATCTGTTTCTTATATTTTTTTATGTAGTATCTGTTTCTTATATTTTTTTTTTTTACCATTGCATTGATTTTTCATTCATTTTAGATGACTGTGGAAAAGCTCGCAAAAGCTTATGAGAGCTGTATTCATAATTTACGGAAGCTCTAGGCAACACAACGCATCTCTTCCTTAAAGAAGATTTCTCCTGTGAACTTCTCGAAAGAGGCAAGTTACTTTTGGCTGGGTCTTCTGGGCATTCCGAACAACCCCTCCCCCTAAATGAGAAGAAACTGTTTCTTACTTATTGGTAGAATGCATTTCCCTAAAATACATCTCACCAAATAAAGTATGAGAGAGAAATTTGGGATTCATAAGGAGGAATGTCAACCGTTAATTAAGGGAAAATTTGAAAAGAAATTAAGTTTTGCTATATTAGAGCCTTTTCAATTGTCTAAGGAACAACTTGATAGTAATCTGATGAATTGTTTGTCCATCTCAAGACTTGCCTTGGGCCTTAATTATGTGCCCATAGATTAATAATAATTATTATGTATACATATTCGCGATAGGTGTTGGAAATTCATACTGTCTGTTGATAGCTTGTGCTGTTCTGCAATCCCTTTTCTAATGATTTGTATGATCTCCAGGCACGACTTCAGATTCCCGAGGTAGTTCTCCAACGTATACAGTATCTTAATGACCTTGACTTAGAGCTCTATGAATATGCAAAAGGCCTTTTCTCCAAACAATACAAGACTATGCAGAGACTGAGTGAGGTATGTGTTGAACACGGGCATAAGTATAACTATGTTAGGAAAATGTCCAATATGTAAGAATGGGCTGGGTTTGTGTGACTGGGGGGCAAATTTGGAAAGTGATAGATGACAGGGACTATATGTAGGGGGGGGGGGGGGGGGTTGGTCGGACAGAGGCATGGAAAATATTGGAGAGTTGTGAGGAGAGTGGAGTGCCTCTCGAATGCACCATTGTTGCCTGTGAGCTTGTTTTCCCTTTTATTGTGTTATTCCTCCATTAGATCATACTCTCGAATGCATTTAGCGTGACTGTTCAATTATTGATCTAGGTTGCTCAGAGTTTCGAGTCTCCTATCCGCTGGGGACAAAAGAATCAAACAGTGTTCTATTCTGGGATGCTGGTTCTTTCATTGTTTGGTACCAGTATGGTGGCATTTATCTCTGTATGATGGAAGACTTATCATTATCATAACATGCATTTAGCGTCTTTGTGTTGATTACTGGTTTTATGTATTGAAATTTCAGGAGAGATGGGATAAGATAGCAAGCAGGGTCTACGGCTTGACTCTCTGGACCATCCTTCCAAAAGCTATCCCTTTGGACTTCCTCCTTTTCTTGCGCCTTGTTATTGTAAATGTGAGAAGGAGTACGTTGAACTTGAAGGTTAAGCTGTGAAAGCCTTTAAATTACCATCTGAGTGATCAAGAGTGGAAAAAAAAACAGATAAAGTGTTTTGCAATTCTGTCTGATCACGGAAAGATGAATTCTTGAGGTTCTATTGCTATTACATACATGCTTTTTGATTTAGGTTAAGTACCTGTTTAGAACAATGAGAAACCGTAGTTTTATAAGTTTTTTTTAAGTAAAATTTAGGTTTTGAAAAATTTTAAAATAAACAGTTATATTTATTCAAACGGATTTTTAGATTAAATCATAGTTTAAAATTAAAGTTTCAGATAAGTTAATTAGAGTAGCTTATAGAATAGTAAAAGAGTTTATGAACTAACTAATTACTACATTATCTTTATTTTTTCTTATATATTCTCTCCTCTCTCTTCTCTTACTTTTTCTTACGCCCTCTCTCATTTCTTTTTTTACACCTTATCTGTTTTCTCCTTTCATCTCTTATCTCTATCATTTAATACTCATATTTTTATTCATAATTTATAAATAATAAAAATATTTTTAAAAATAACTATTTAAATATTTATTTATTTAAAATTATTTTTTATAATTTAATTTTAAAAGTTATTTTCTATAAATTATTTAAATTTTTTTTTTATAAACTTGAGGCCACTAAGTTTATATTCTACTCTTAAAAAATATTCCGCTTTCAATTTTGCAGTCAATTACTTTATCAGTCTTTAACTGTTGCGTGTGTGCTTTTTCGGCGCCTGAATTTTGTGTTACTGTTATGGGGTTCGTTGCTCCTGGTCAAAATGCTTTGTTCACATGTGTGCCAGACAGCCTGGAAAAGTTGGAATGAAAATACGTACTAATACGCATATCTTTTTTTGTTTGACCAATGTATACGCAAATGAATTTAACCTTGGTGTTGGACTCAAATGAATGGATTCTAATTAGGGTTATTGCAATTTTTATTTTTTAAATTTATATAAATTTTAAATTTTAAATTTTAAATTTTTTTTAATAGATAAAATAGTCCAAAAATTTATTAAATTATAGGGATTAATATTTTAAGTAAAAAAATTAAAAGATTAAAATTTATAATTTAAAATTTTAGGATTAAATCAAAATAAAAATAAAATTGAAAGATAAAAAGTTATATTAACCCTTCTAATTATTTATTCATATCAATCTTTAAAACTTCTGCACATCCTCCTAAGTACCAGGTGAGGTCTTTTCTTTCTCAAGGGAATTGCAAGTTGCTCAGGTTGCTTGATATTTTTTGGGGTTGTTAATCTTTAAGGCTACTTGGTTCAAAATATTGGTGTGATTTATTTCCCTTCAAACAACTCATTAATGTAAAGAAAATCATTACTATGAGATATGAGATTTTAAAGAATAAATTTTTTTACAATAAATTAATAGTTTGTAATGATAACATCTGATGTCAAAAATAACAAAAATAAATTGAGAAATTCATGTTGCTCACTCTTCTTTAGCAAAAAAATTATTATTATTATTATTATTCATTTGTTGCTGAGAATTTTTAGTTGTTATATATATATTTAGAATTTCATAATGATTTTTCTTGTTAAAAATAAAGTCGTGATTTTAAAAATAAGGAAAAGATAAAATTGTCTAATTCTTCAGAGCGGGTCCCGCGTTAAATATCAATCGTAAGAGTCATTAATTGTGCGGGCCATATGCATTTCAGCCGAAAAAACAAGAGGACGAATAGAAATGTAATAATTCTCATTGGTCCGCGAAGGTCGTCGGTGATCGCTCCATCGAATCTGTGTAATATATATATATAATAATTGATATAAATATTAATTTTTTAAATCCCATAGATCCACATCTTATGCCTCCATTGACATTGCCACCTCATTTGACCAAACGTCTCAATTTTTTCTCCTTTTAACAAATTTAAATTAAATTTAATTGGTTTGGTGGTGATATCACCCACCTTTCACAGCAGCAATTTCACCCCTTTTATTATCTTCCAGCAAACAATAGCTGTAAGCAAATCAATCAATCCCTGAAAGCTCCAAACCAAAGTTAATAATTTAATTTTCTTGTGAAATTCATCCTCTGTGGAAAATTGTGCATGGGATTTTTAAATAGCCGCAAAGGAAAAACCATTGTTCAGTAAAAAGCTTCAAAAAAAAGAAAAGAAAAGGAAGGTAGGAAAGAGATGGAGTAGATATGGAGGAAGAATCATTTTAACTGAGAAAGAGATAAAACCCTGTCTCTCAGACGCACAGCGAAAATGAGGGTTTCACTTTGAGCATTCTATCGTCTCTGCCGTACAAAATAAAACCAACTTTACCAAAATCAGACACAAAGATTCAAAGGAATCTCATTCTTCTGCCATTTCATCCTCAGGCTCAGACTTTCTCCTCTCCTCTGCTGTCTCCATGTGCTGCTAATGTGTCTTCTGCTTTCTGTGACACCATTTTCTGACACTTTCATGGCCGTCTCTTCTCTCCCCACAACTTGTTTCTCTATCACCTTTTAGTCTCTGAAGCAGCCATGTCAGAGGTCCTAATCCCATTCTAAGCTCCTCCCTGTTCTTCTTTATTGCGTTTAATTTTGGTTTTGATTTTCATTTCATTTTGGAACATGATTTATCCCTCGGTATTCTCTTGTGACATTCAAGATATTCTGATGATTTTTACTTTTGCCTCCGTTCCTAGCTTGCACTTTTCGTTTTATCTGGTATGATTTTCAGAAATGGACCGGTAGGCGAAGGACAGAAAAAATATGAAAAAGAAAAAAATATATATATTTTTCCTGCTTGTAAGGAGCAGCAGAATAGTATGACATCTGAGATGAGAGAGTTGTTTAGTTTGTTATATTTGTAAATAATGCAGTGTTCTGCATATGGATTTGAGCACCTGTTCTACATTTTCTCAGCAACCAAACGGTCCCCTGGACGTGTCAGTTAGTGTTTCAAGGAAATTTGCTTTTGTGATGTTCATTCTTTAGAATGGAAAAGGATTGTAAAAGCACTAAGCAGTGGTTCGTTGATCATTATCAGAACCCTTGAAAAGACGCTTGCTTTGAATAGCATATGAGCCTTATTTGCTTCTAGTTTCCAAATCCTGTAAAACTTACTGCTTCTAGTATTCTCAATAACCCATAGTTGATAGTTTCTTTTCCTTTTGGAGGTAATTAAATTTTTGCTGCTCTATATAAATGGGCATGTAGATAATGTTTAGGTAGATTTTTTTGGCTTTAGAAACCATATAATGTACACTGTTAAAAAAATTATCTTAACTTGTAACTAACTAGCAGTTAATCTAAAGCGTACGATGCATTTCTTTCCTTAAATTCTATCATTATTTCTCATGTACTTACAATTTACCATATTAATGATAGTTTCCCTTTTCCTGTTTCTTTCTCATTGAAGTATATTCTAATCTCTTTCGGTATGTGAGCAAATAATAACAACCTCTGTCTTGTATAAATAATTTAATATAATATTCTGAAACAGGACATTAAAAATATGAAGGATCCTTTGTTTTTGGACAAGAGTTTCAATGGTCTATCAGATGAAATCTTTGATGATGTCATAAAGTTCTTTGATTTCCCGCTGGAGGATGTGGAAGCTAACATTGCGGAAGAAGAAGATTGGGATGCTCAGTTCAAACGGATTGAAGAGCCATCTTTTGATGTGTTCTCAGTATCATCTTCTGAATTGTGCGGTAAAACTCAAAAGGATAATTTACAACTTGGAAGGACTTTCTCTACTGTGAGTTTTCTTCCCTCAGTAACAATATCTTACTTAATGCAGCGCACTTGGATGTAAATGGCATTGTTGGATGATTTAAGCCCTGTCCTTATTGTTCAGTGACAACCAACTGCCAGATTCTTTCAAAGGATCCATACTTAAGGGTGTGTTTGATTTGAACAAAACGAATTGTTCCTAAAATTTGGTGATATGTTTAAATTGAGGGAAGAGAAAGGAATGTTTGACTTAGTTAATCAAACTTCCAGTGATAAAAATTTCTGCACTGTTTTTCATGTTTGTATGATGATATGCTTAAGGAAACTGCTGTCTATTAATAATTTAAATACAGAAATAGTTGTTGCTCAAAGCATTTCTCTAATGTGATGAATGCTAGCGCTGCTGTGTTGCTAAACTTTGTTTTGAATTGAGATTTAGATAATACTAGAGAGTCATTTTAATTGCTTTTTTTTTTTTAATTTGCATTACGGAATTTAGTTATCAACTAGGCCCTTGTTTTAGCCGGCAGTAATAGAAGTCACTATAGATTATAAGATTATAACATAGCTTGAAATGAATAACCCTTCCCTTTCTCAAAGCCCACTTCTAGTGTGAATTTAGATGTTGCTTTTGTTGAGGATGTTGATTACAGCAGAGCTGAGGCTAATTACATTTTTATTTTATTTTATTTTATTGAATGGAAATGTGTCCCTATATTAATTCAAAAGAAAATCAATTATCAATTTAGTTCCTAAACTTTGATTCATTACAATTCAATCCCTATAATTCTTTAATTCTATGAACTACAACAAAGTCCAGGAACTAAATCCATAATTGAAAGAAAGTTTAGGGGCTAAAAGTTATATTATCCCTAAAAACTATCTCCTTTCATCATCTACCACCTCAAGAGTCAAGACTAAGAGGAATCGATGATCAAAGTCTCCAAAAACCTCGATGCCAGATGAACCTATCCTAGTTAGCTCTCTAACCTGTTCACTGCTATCTTTACAAGAAAAAACCATATCCACGAACCCATCTCTCATGATTAACCCTCTAGCTTCCCCTATTACATCATGGAAGGGAAAATCGCATGTTAATTTTTCTTAGTGGAAAATGAAGCATAAGGAGAAGACACAGAAATAATAAGTTTGACTAGATAGTATGGAGTCACATCACACATGCTTAAGAGGCAAAAACTACCATGAAGAATCACAAACTCAGATTGCATAATTTAATATGATTGATTCTGTTGTGTGTAGAATGCATGTAAATATTGGAAGGAATTACCAAGGTTCCTTTTTGATCACCTGAAAATTTTCTTTTCTTGGTGAAGATTACTTGAAACTTTATGCACTATAAAGAAGTGATACGCTATTCTCTTTGATAAATTATGTCCACTGCTCTTATATCTGATCCATTTTAATTTCTCCTTTTTGTTGTGTGCATGATCATTTGGTATTGCAGCAGTGTAAGGAGATTTCCCATGTAAAACAAATAGCAGAGGATGCTAAGCCTAACGTCGACCTCAATAAAAAGGATCAGCCCCAGTTTCGAACCTATAGCCCAGTTTCTGTATTTGAAAGCACTACATCTTCCTCTGGTGAGAGTTCCAACTTTGATCTACCCGTCATCCCGAGGAAGCGCCCTCGAGGGAGGCGCCGGCGTCTCACCAGCTTCGCCTCTCTATTGTCAATCCCATTCACCTCTACAACACGAGCATTGCAAAAATCTCGAAAGAGAGCTGCCACAGGACAGTTATTAAATGGGGTGAAAAGGAAGCAGAGGAAGAAGGACGTCTCCATGTTTTCAAGTGTTGTCAAGATGAACAAATCATCATTAGGAGATTCAGTTGCCACTAGAAAATGCATGCATTGTGAGACGACAAAGACCCCACAGTGGAGGGAGGGACCTATGGGTCCAAAGACTCTCTGTAATGCATGTGGAGTTCGATACAGGTCAGGTCGCTTGTTCCCGGAATACCGCCCTGCGGCTAGTCCTACTTTTGTACCGGCTCTGCATTCCAACTCTCACAAGAAGGTCATAGAGATGAGAAACTCGACCATGCCAGAGGCTAGGGCTTCTATTTTGGGTTTGTCATCGAATTAACCTTCCTGGAAATCTCCTTTAGGATAATATCATGTCATAATTTTATTGAGTGTAGCCAAAACAGGTGCCTCCTTGTTCATTTTTCTCGCCCTCTTTTTATTATTATAACATTGCATTGCATTGGTTAGCTTCATTTTTTCTCTCTTAAAATCATGTAAATCAGTGGAATGTAAAAGGTGGCAGCAGTACTAGCACAGTAGTATTACTGCATGTTAGGCATTCCGAAAACAAGGTGTCAATTTTTAGACCCGAGTAGAAGATGAAGACGTATTGTTAAGGGCTCAATGCTTTTGAGTCTCTTTTTGTGGGCTGCCTTATTTTATTCCTCCTTTTTTCCTGTCATCCTCCAAACTCTAGATTGTAGATTTAACTGGGGAAGGGGTGAGATATATGATTATTTAGAGTATATTTAATTCTTGAAAAATACTATTTTACTATGGTTCTAGTCGTAGTATTTGGGAAGATATCTTAGTTCTTAGGTATTTAGATTTATACTTGAAGATAATAGACAGCTTATCTTGTTCGATATTATTATTATTTAAGAGAAAAGAAAATTACGATTGTAGGTAAATTTAACTTTTTTTTAAACATTTTTATACCAAAACAAACAATAAAAAGAAAACGAGCAACTTCAATTCAACTGAACATTTATAATATTGCATCACATACCCAGAGAGCGAAATATTTCAACAACAAAAATAAGTGAGAGTTGTATAGAGCTATAACTTTGTTATTTCCTTGCTCATAAAATTAGTTTAATTAATAAAAAAATAATTTATATTTATTAGTTTAAATATCGTTGTTAATATAATGAAATTGTTAGTATATGATTTGTATCTTTATAAAAGCTTGTTAAATATAAAGGTATGTCTTAGTTTTAATAACTATTTAAGATCTGCTTAAATTTTTATTTATAAAAAACAAAAAAACAAAAACCTTTGTTTTTCCCATTTTCTTTTTAGGCATGGCCGTGAATTCAAATCAATGCAGGGACCGCTCTAAGAAAAAGAGGGGTAAGCCTAAAGGGCTAAGGGCTAAGGGCTAAGAAGGGTTAGGTGGGGTGGGAATGAAATAGTAATAAAATCATGACGTGAGAGCTCCATAACCAAGTCTGCTTTAGGACCCCCAACATTCCAACTGGACACTTTGAGCAGCCTAGCTAGGGCTATATGGGAGAGAGGAGCACTGTGATGTTCTCTGAGGCGTACCTTTGCGGTTTCCTATTTATGTTGCTCTTGGCAAAAAAGGTCAACTAGCTATTTCTGAGCCAGACACTTGGTTTGCATATTCAATTCTCACTGTAATGTTAGGTTTTACCTTCTTCTACGTACTTCTCTTCCAATCCCTCCCATCCTCTTCCTCCTGTAACTATCTCCTTTTTCTTGTTTGGTCACGGGTACACCTTCGCCAAACATAAATCAATCCAGATTTTTTTTTCTGCTTTGTTGGGATGGCAAGTCAAAATAACATTAATTGCTTCATTAACTGTTTTCTAAAACTTCCAGCAAGGCATGAAAGCAGCCCAATTTCCTTTTACTATGAAAAACCGTCCATTAATCACAGGAAAAAGGTCAACAGCAAGCTGCTTCTCTAATGACAACAGTACCCACTATGTTTGGATGAGATTTAACGTTGTTTGAGCATGTCTTAGTATTTATACACAAGTTTTTAATATCAAGTGATTCTGATTTTTAGATTCTCAAAATTATGAAGATATTCAGAATCCATGGATGTGGAAGGACACGTGGAGGTGGGTTGGAGCAAAAGCAGCCATGAAAGCCAATTTAGGCTCGTTTGAGTGTGCCAGAGAGAGAGAGAGAGAGAGAGAGCAGATCAGCAGAACGACAGAGATTCCTGAGTGTGACCCCATCCCCCACCTTAAACATGTTAGTGGGACCCTCTTTGCAACATCCACTCTCGTGCTGACACGCGTGTAGGACCAATAGCTGCCAGCTCACCTCAACCTCAGCCTCTAGCTGTCTAACCCCTTCCCTCTTCTCCCACTTCTCTTCTGTGGAGGGTTGAGAATGACATGCATGCGCACCCTTCAACCCAACCCCTTCAAAAATTATGTTCCTCCCAAAGAAAGCGATACCCTTTCATTTTTTTCTTTTCCTAATTTTAATTTGATTTGGCCGTGACCATGTTTTGTCTGTTGATTTGTCAATTCGTTGGCATCATCAACGCCAATTGACTCCTTTGTATCCTTGTGGGGAAAAAAATTGAGAAAGATGAATTTTATGTGGTTGGTCCAATTAAAAGAGAAGGCAATACATAGGCTTCTCTCTCCAATCCCAATCTCTATTTAAAAAAAATATTTATATTTAATTTTTATAATTATTTTGATAAGAAGATATATATATATATATATATATATATATATACACACTTAGACCAAAAACATCCCGAAAGAAGGCAATATATTTGCATATTTTACCCACAAAACGGCCCTACCTAGCTATTGCCATTATTACATGTGACATCTGTTAAGGTTATGGCCTTGAACCAACCGATCCAATTATTTTCCCCGAAACCACTTTTGGTTTTTCTCTGCTGATTAATCACCCCCTATTAACTGTTTTGGTGGTGTTGTTTTGTTTTTTAGTTGACCATTTCGTAGATCAGAATTTTATTTTAATTATATTTAAATTTAACTTATAATATGTATTTAGCTATAATAAATAAATTTTTTAACAAATTTTTTTATATATATCAAAATTTAAAATTAAAATTTTACTTAAATGATAGTAAATTATTTATTATTAAGATTAATCTTATTAATTATTTTTTTTTTTGGATTCGTCTAATAGTTGCGTGTTCCCCCCACCTTCTTTTGCTTCCCCTAAACAACTTTTATATGTAAATAAACTTTTGTCTCACATTTTTTTCTTTATTTTTTTAAAAATATTATATATAATAGAGTAGTAGATTTAGTTGCGAAGACAATAACCGATTATCATAAATAATTCTTACTAAATAAATTACAAAATGAGGTCTACTTTTAATTCCATTTTCAATGGCCTAATGTATTACTCTTATAATTAATAAACGAATGAGACATATAATCATTTATAATATATTTAATTATTAAAAAATATTATTTTATTATAATTCTAATCATGAATCTTAGAGATATATTTTAGCTTCTAGGCATAAAATTATATTTGAGGGTAATTGATAGCTCACCCTCTTTAATATTAATATTGTTTAGGAGAAAAAAAATCACACTATCCTTATATTATGGGTGAATTTATTTTTTAAAAAAAATTTGTAAAAAAAGAATTTAATTAATTGCAACATGAACACACGCACACCAGCCTAGGAGTTTGTTTTTGTCTGATTTTTTTTTTTTTGTTCTTTCCCCGTTTACCCCAAATTAAATAAGAGTACTTTTTGAAAGAATTACTTAAGATAAATTATAAAAGAGGGGTTTTTTTTTAATATTTTCCTACATATTATGAAACTCTGAACTGAGAGGGGGAAAACTAAGTGCTATATTTAGAGGCAAAGGGAGTGGTTTAATTTTCATTACTTTATTCGTGTTCATATTATTAGATCAATCCACCGTCCAATTATCTTAATCTTTTTTTTTAAAAAAAATATATCAGGAGGGTTTGAATTCATGGCTATTATTATATTACTCACACCCCATCCCATTTTGCAATAACTATTATTATTATATTACTCCCATCCCATCCCATCCCATCCCATCCAGCGAGAGAATTAATAATAATTTTTACTCAATTGTATCCCATTAAATAAATAAAAAATAAGAGAAAATATATAGCATATTTTTTAATATAAATTATTTAATAAGGCCAAATGTAAAAATTTATAAATTTAAGATATATTTAATAATTTAATTTTTATTTTTTGATAAGCAAAAATCAGTTGAAATATATTTATAATAACGAACAGAGTATATTATTTTGATATTTTATAATTTTCCCCCAACTTTAATCTATTGAATAAAAAAAAATAGGCAAGAGAAAATATATAGTATATGTTTTTAAAATACATTATTTAATAAGGATATCGTGTTTATATATATATATATATATATATATATAAATTAATTGAAATAAAAATAGATTTATAATAAGGATTAGAATGAAATTGAATTGGAGACATATACGGAGACAGGGAAAAATGAGGTGTCGTGTGGGGTGAGTTGATGGAGATGGAGATGGAGATGGAGGAGGGCATGTGAATGTCAAGAAATGAAAGGCCCCACACAAATTAGGTGCAGCGTTGAAGAAAACATCATCATCAACTTTCCATGTCTCTTGTAACAAAAAAAAAAAACTTTCCATGTCTCTTCCCCTCTTCTCTCTCTACTCTCTCTCTCTAGACTCTCTAGCCATTCCCCAAACGAGGTTCTAGCTAACCAAAATCTTTGCATGAAGCTGGCGTCTTGTTAGCATTGTTCATTCTTATCACCAATTTACACACTTCATCCATCCCTCGCTTCTTATATAGAAATATGTCATGTCAAACTTTATTTTTAACAGCTAAGACCTACCTTATAACAAGTGAATTAAGACCTATCTCATAATAAGTGAATTTAAGTATGGTATGTACCTTGTCATAAGCCTTTTCTTTTCAGCTTAAGCCTAACTTAAAATTTATTAAAAAAAACTTATATTTTTAAAAACTTCAAATTGACTAATAGATCTAAATTTTTAAATAGAAATAAAATTTTCAATAAGCATAAATTAGAGTTGATAAATTTATTGAATAAAACAAGCTTTTAAAAAGACTTAAATTTTCTTAGAGAGTTTAAGCATGGATTATTAAGCAAATCAGAACTTCTAAAAAAGCCTAGGTCTATTCTTATTTTTAAACATGTATTAGGTTATTTCCTATATAGAAAAATAAAGATTAGAAAGGGATTGTGATGATGCTGGAAGAAAAAATAATAATTAGATGAGGTTTAAATTAAAAAAAATAAAAATATAAAGGAGAATGACCTAAATGAAAATTTTAAAAGTTTCCGGGTAAATTTTAAAAGGAATGGACTTAAATAAAAAGTTTAAAATCTTCTAGGGGTAAAAGTATAATTATGTATAAATTGATCTAAAAATGACTAAAAAAATACCTAGAAGTATTTGAATCTCAAATTTCATCAACAGATAGAGAAAATTATTCTAATCGATTTAATACAACAAAAAATTTTGATTTGATGTTTTAAAAAATTGATATTACTTTTTAAAACTTTAGAAAATTATCTAAAATTTTTACTGGACCTTCTGAATCTCAAAAGTGGATAAAATTTTACAAAAAACTATTATATTAATTATAAAAATTTATACATAACCCCTAAAGGAGCTCTATAGAATTTATAATAGAATTTAAGGTGAATTAAAGCACATGATAAAGGTTTTAGAAGTTCCTTGAGAATTGGGTCATTAAAAAGGTTCTCCAATAGTTCTTAAGAGCACAAGTACATTAAAAATAATATATTAGTATTTTTTAGTAAAATATAATTACTTAATTGAAGTTATAATTAGAAAATTGATCAGATAAATAAATTTTTATCAATATTTTTTTGCACAATGTTTCCAATACAAGAAATATCATTAGTACATATGAAAATTATTAGGCTAAAAAACAATATAATAATTTAGGAGAAATTCCTTTATAGGAAAATACAAGATTGTATATAATTGAATATAATGTATTGGAGAGCTTTGGAGTTTCTAGAAGCTATGAGGCGGCGTCATGAGGTGTCCATAAAGGACCTACCAAGACGCCATGTGTCTACAACTTGAAGGAGAAGAAACCTTGAAGAAATCTTAGCCACACATTTGTTTAAAATAAAAACACATGATGCAATTTTAGTCGTTCATCAGATAAAATTTCTCCAAGCTTCTGGAAGCAATGACTCACCATGTGAGGTGTCCTTATGGAACTCACACATGGTGCCACATGTTAAGAGATTAAGGAAAAAGAAGTTTAAGCCATATATTTAATATAAAGTAATGTTAAGTAGGGAAGAGAATTATGATTAAACCATAAAATAACTAATTAGGGGCCATATTAAGGGGCTGTAATAGTTTAGTCATCTAACCCAGGTTAAAAAGTCAAAAAATATTGCAAGAATAGTTGACCAGGGTTAGAGGATACTTTGATGAACTATGAAAAGATAATAATATTCTTAGAGTTATTAAAGTAAATAAAGATGAGCTAAGGGCATTTTAGAAAATTTTTAAGGGCTAGTAATTAAATATATACCCAGACCAAGAATATCAATGGTAGAAAAAAAATCTGATACTGGATTTAAGGTCAAAAAACATATTATAGAATTTTAAAAAAATTAGATAATAGTCTAATTTTTTTTAAAATTAGATTGAGATGATACGAACTATACTGAAGTTTTCTAGAATCTTCTTTCTCTAAAATGATGCCACCTTACATGGGATTCCACCTTGTAACTTATAATGTCATGAATGAAGTCGTCTTAGCTTGGTGGTCAAGTTTAATAAGAAGCAATATTGGCATTTCATTCAAAATGTATCTTGGCTATTGATTTCCATAGATTTTTTTCCTATAAATACCACCTCCCATTCACATTTTGCTAAGCACAAGGAAGCCATGGGGAACCTCTATCTAAATAAAAACTCAAGCAATCTAAGAGCAATCCAAGATACTTAAAGTTCAAGATAACTAGGAATTAAGGTAAATAATCTATCATAACTTATATTTCTTTAATTTAGAGGCTTGAACCTAGGATTTAAATGGTTGGATTTGAGTTATTCCCAAGGTATATATGTTGGCCGAAATCTGGAAAATAAAGGGGAAGAATAAATCAAAATTAGAAGCATGAAATTAAGATATAGATAATATAAAATTAGTTATTATACCTTGAATTATCTGTGTAATCTTTAATTTCTCAATTAAGAGGGCCTTTCGGCCAAACCCAAGAATTGGACTAGGAAAGATTATTAAAATAATTTTGATGCTTTTATTGAGTCCAAAAGGCAAAATTTTATAATTGAGCTAATGGATAAGAGTTAGAAGCATTATAATCAAAAGTAGATTTTTTAAAAAATCACTTGTACATTTTAGTTCTGTTCTGTCCAAAATTCTAAGGATGATTTAGAATTTGCCAATTCTAACTTTATATTTAGATTCTTTGATAAAATTGTGTAAAAAATAATCAAGACAAAAATTAATTTAAAGGGTAATACAATTGACTAAAATTAAAGAAAATTAAGGGTTTATCAGTTTAGGAATTAGAATCAAGTTATTGAAACCAAGTTTAAATCTTGATTGGATTGGAATATAATATGTGCATTATTATACTATATTTAGGCTTTGATATTTATAGAAAATAAGACTAAAAGGCAAGAAGGAAAAGGATAAGGAAAAACAAGCAAAAGAGGTAATAAACTTATTTATCTTGTATGTTTGTTTACTTAGATATTTTATATGATGTTTACTTAATTTAATTATGTGGAGCATGTATAATTGATTAAAGTTTTATTTATTTTTATGCGATGGTCATATATTATAAGTAAGAAACATAAAATCATGCAAATATGTCATTATAAAAGCATGATTATTAAAACCTTGCATATTAACATCAAACCTTAATTTGTATATATTGTATGGTTTTATTTATTATTGAGATTTTTTCCTAAATCTTACCCTTTCATATTTCAAAAATTACAGCAGGACCTTCCTATTGAGAAGAGAAAGCTAAATGGAGATACTATGATGCATGGATAACTTATTGTATATGTGATTTTTGATAAAATGTGTAATGTGTAAAATGTTTAATTCTGGTGACATTTTGTGAAAGTCTAAAAAAAATAATTAACATTAGAATAAATATATGATATTTTGCGTGATAATAACATACACCTTAAATTTTGATTTGATATAAGGAACGATTTGATTGGATGTTTGTATACAGTGAAACAATTTTCTAAGGACTAAATCTAGAAATAGAAAAATTAACTAGATAAATAGTAAATTTTAATAAATTAACTGTATTTATTGGCTAAGAGTTTGATCATACTTATATTTATAGCAATTTGAACCATTTTATTTTAATTTTTATAGAAATAATTTTTATTTTTTAAAGTCATATCACTTATATAAAATTTATACTAAAATAGTACGCGAGAAATTTAGATTATACTATCTTACTTTGTGCCCATTTGGGAATGCAGTAAACCTTAATTTTAAAAGAATTTTTAGCCTAAATTTTAGTTTGAAAAAATTTTAAAATAAATAGTCATATTTATTCAAAAATATTTTTGAATCAAATTATAGTTTAAAATTAAGATTTTAGATAAGTTAGTAAGACTAATTTCTAAAACAGTAAAAGAGTTTATGGACTACTCAATTATTATTTTATAATTATTTTTACTTATATCTTTTCTCCTCTCTTTTCTCTACCCTCTCTCCTCTTTTCTCACTTTCCTATACTTTCTCTCTTCCTTTTTCTATCTCATATTTTTAATAAAATCATATACTTTCTAATAATTTTATAATTATAAAATTCTTTTTAATAATAATTATCTAAACACTTATTTATTAAGGATTACTTTTTTTCATAATTTTTTAAATTCTTTTTTTAAAAAAATTGTCCAAAGACTTTTTATTTTAATAATTTTTTTAAACTTTTTTTAAATAAATTATTTAATAATTTTATAAGTAATTCTAAATGTTGCTATTTATTCTCTAAAATAAAGAAAAGTAAGATCTTACGTCATGCCATATCAAGCTAAATGTAAACTAGTCGCGGGGCCTATTTCGATCCCAATATTAGGTTTTGAGTTTATTAATATATAAAAATAAATATTAGGTTTTGAGTTTATTTATATAAAACACAAAAAAACAAAAAAGACAGTAGTGAGAGTGTGACAAGTGACGAGGGGGTTGAGTCGTCCCAAGTGAACCATTCCCACGACGACCGCTTTTCCCTACGCTTCGTCCGACCAAAAAATCGCGGGCCCTCACTTCTCTGCCAAATCTTCTTCACGCTCCTTCTGGCACGTGCATCCACACTCTGCGCCTCCGGAATCCTCTCTCTCTCTCTCTCTCTAATCGCTTTTGGTGCTATTCGGCATTCGGAAACAAAGATGTATGAAGGGCGTTGCTTTGTCAACTTATGAATTGAGTACAGTGGTGGGGGATGTTCAGTCATCGGTGAGCAGTGCTATAATTACCGTTCGTACCTCTGCTTCCTGAGACACCAGAATTACCGGGTTTAAAGTTTAATCCTCGCAATATTTTCCGACATTATATTATACCCTCACTTATTGTTAATTACTGCCATCTTCGTCGGAGTCCGTAAAATTCCTTCCCTATTTTATTATATATTAATTAATTAATTGATTATTCGTTCGTGTTCATATATTTCTTCGGTTGAGGTCTCGGCTGTTTGTTCTGTTAGGTGTGGGAGAGAGGAGAAGAGAGATTCTTTGAGATCTGGAGCCAACATGGAACACCATCAGGTGAGGAAGCTGATGGCTTTTTCTCTTTCTTCGTTTTTTGTTTTCGGGACGATGAACTTCAGATTCAGCTTCTAAATTTGCTTTATTCTGAGCAGGGTCTGTAATAAGTTCTGGATGGTTGTATCCGATTCTTCTTCTTCATCGTCTCGGACAATTTACTGCTAATGGCGTGCATGGAATGAAGGTTTCTGAAATAAGAGAGAATAGTTTGGTTTCTTCTGTTGGAGGGAAGTTTTTGATTGAAGCGTGGAATCGACCGAGTTTCTCCTTCTTTGCGGCGCTCAAAAAGGTAAAAAATCTCTCCTTGCTCTCTTTCCCTTTGTTTTAATTATTCCTCAAAATTAAAGGAAGCGGCTTAGTTTATTATTAGTTTCTAATTGTTCAACGCATTTTGGATCCTTTTGACTCTCCTCCTCACAGCATTTACTGAGATAATCACAGAGCCTACGAGCCTTTAATTCTCTCCCAAAAACAGGAAAGAACGCTGCTAACACTGTTTGATCTATTACTCTCTTCCGGTAATCTCCAAGTATCCATTTTAAGAACTAATCATTAATGAAGGAAGTTGAGAAGAGCTTGGATCCGCTACTCTGGCACGCGTGCGCTGGAGGTATGGTTCAAATGCCTCCGGTAAACTCCAAAGTCTTTTACTTTCCTCAAGGCCACGCTGAGCACGCTCAGGCCAACCTTAATTTTCCTCCTTCCTTAAGGATTCCACCGCTTATTCTTTGTCGCGTGGTATCGGTGAAATTCTTGGCTGACCCAGAAACTGATGAGGTTTTTGCTAAGATAAGGTTGGTTCCTGTGAGAAATTCCGAGCTCGATTGCGACGCCGACGACGACGGGGTTACGGACGGCAATGGATCGGAGAATTCAGAAAAACCAGCATCTTTTGCCAAGACATTAACCCAATCTGATGCGAACAATGGTGGGGGCTTCTCTGTTCCAAGGTACTGCGCAGAAACTATCTTCCCACGGCTGGATTACACCGCCGAACCACCCGTTCAAACCGTGGCTGCCAAGGACGTTCATGGCGAAAGTTGGAAATTCAGACATATATACAGGGGAACACCTCGTCGGCACTTACTAACCACTGGGTGGAGCACTTTCGTGAACCAAAAGAAACTCGTTGCTGGGGATTCTATTGTTTTTCTGAGGGCCGAAAACGGCGAACTCTGTGTTGGAATTCGCCGAGCAAAACTTGGCGGTTTCGGCAGCCGGATGCAAACCCCATCATCTGGCTGGCGCGGTGGTGCCGCCGGAAGTGGTCTGGGGGCTTGTGGGGGCTTCTCTTATTTCTTGAGAGAGGAGAACAAATTACTGACTAATGCTTGTGGGAATTCAAGCCCTGGAAGAGCAAAAGTGAGGCCTGAATCTGTGATGGAAGCTATGACACTGGCTGCTAGTGGTCAAACATTTGAAGTAGTTTATTATCCTCGAACTAGTACTCCAGAGTTTTCTATTAAGGCTTCTTCTGTGAGGGCTGCAATGAGAACTCAATGGTGCTCTGGCATGAGGTTCAAGATGTCCTTTGAGACCGAGGATTCTTCTAGAATCAGCTGGTTCATGGGGACCATTGCTTCTGTTCAGGTTGTCGATCCCGTGCGTTGGCCCAACTCGCCCTGGCGACTTCTTCAGGTACTCTCTCTTCCCTACTTCATTACGTTCCTTCCTTTCTTTACAATCCTGTTTGTTGATGAGGTTTAAAGGGCTCATTTTTCATGCTTCTTTGTTGAACTGTTCTTTGGTTTCTCTTGGTTTAGTTTTTTGGAAGTAAGAATGATCTTGTCTGGGCATGCTAGTTCTGTAGATCTATGTGGAAGTTATAACGCCTGAATCCTATAATGCACGTGCAATTGTGAATTGTAAAACTGCAGTATATGTTGATTCCCACTGTTGATTACATTTGATATTTGGTAATTCTTTCATAACCTTAATCAGTCCTACTTTGTACTTGTAAATATGAACTAGCCTCCTTTTTGGGGGAGGAGGTTATGCTCTATAGATTTTGATCGCATTCACTCTGGATTTTGATTCAAATTGTTCTGGTAGAGTAATTTTGATTTGTCGTGCAATCTTGATTGATTATGATATATTTGATGCAGGTTACTTGGGATGAACCAGATCTGCTGCAGAATGTGAAGCGTGTTAGCCCATGGTTGGTAGAATTGGTATCAAACATGCCGGGCATTCATTTCCCGCCTTTTTCTACACCAAGGAAGAAGCTGCGGCTTCCACATCACTCGGACTTCCCCCTTTATGGTGAATTTCCGATACCGACGTTTTCAGGCAACCCCCTCGGGCTGAGCAGCCCTTTGTGTTGTCTATCTGATAATGCTCCTACAAGCATACAGGGAGCCAGGCAAGCTCAATTTGGAATATCTCTTTCAGATCTCCACCTTAACAATAAACTACAGTTGGGGTTGCTTCCAACTAACATCCAGCAGCTTGATATACATCTCGGGATGTCCAATGGCAAGATGGCAAACGACGGCGAGAACAACGAAAGCTTGTCTTGCTTGCTGACCATGGGAAATTCTTGTAAGAGTCTGGAGAAATCTGATAATGTGAAGAGACACCGGTTCGTGCTTTTTGGTCAACCAATACACACCGAGCAACAAATTTCTCGAAGCTGTTCTCGCAATAAGTTGTCTCAGAATGTTACCGAAAAAGATTTGCCAGATGAAAATAGAGACAAGACAAAGTTCAAATTGGGTGATTCACAATCTGGTCTTTCTCAGCAGTTCTCACCTGGGAAATCTTCTAATAATGTTGAGTATTCTTGGCAATTAGGCTTGGATAACGGTCATTGCAAGGTTTTCATGGAATCCGAGGATGTGGGACGAACCCTTGACCTATCATGTTTCGGTTCTTATGAAGAGCTCTACAGAAGACTGGCCAACATGTTTGGAATCGAAAGATCTACAATGTTACGCCATGTACTCTACTATGATGCATCAGGGGCTGTCAAGCAAACCGGTCTAGAACCCTTCAGGTATTTTTTCTGTTGCTTATCTTCATTGAGGACTTAAACATGGCTCTGTCGTGAATGTCTATAAGCTTGTATTGTTCAGTCATATGTATTTATTGTGTTTATGTGTCTCTGGGATCTCCCTGCAGTGACTTCATGAAAACAGCAAAAAGATTAACAATTCTGACCGATTCAGGCAGCAAAGGGTTTTAAAAGTTAAAGGTGATAGCTTTGCTATACCTTCATATCCCAAGATTTATACTTTAATTAATATCTGTAGTATGAATTATTGCAATTGTTTTTCTATGTGACTCAATCTGTTTTACAGATATTGACATGGAATAGGTGTGCATCAAATGAAATCAAAAGAAGGTACGAGATGTGAGAAGAAGTTGAAGGGCATAGATTATATGGACTGAATCGAAGATCAACAACATTGTCATCTTCGTTTCCTTCTTTAAGTCTACATGTCCCAACAAATTATGGTCCCATCTCATGTACGTAAACTATTGTTTGCCATATTGTAATCATTATCATCATCTTTAGCCAAGATTTCGTTATAACATTGGGCTCTCCACTGCTGTGTGTCTCCAAGACCACCTCAGTTGCTCTGAAAGTTGACTATAATTATTCGGTCAATATTGCATAAGAAAACCATATATGTTCAGGAGTTTGTACGATGAATTTTGATTCAAAATATCTAAACTTTTGACTTTTGACTATTTACTTATAGTTGTTCTGGTTGCTGACTTTGCTGACGCTGGACTTTTGTTGATTTATTTGCTGACTCCCGAGTCCCGACTTCACGGTCCTCTGTTTGTGGGTGTCCTGAAACGTTGTTCCCTCCAGGTTCCTAAGATAACGAATTATGGGAATTAACATGAGAAAATTATGAATCATAAACTAGGAAGCATTTAGTGAAAACAAAGTGACTAGTCAAATCGAACGGTCCTATCAGAAAGCTGGCAGTTGCTCTTAGTTTTGTTTATTCTCTATGGGAGGAAAATTATACCAAGCCCTGAAACTCAAAAGCGCCATTTTTGTTCTAGAAGACCATGATCAGTTCTAGAAGAAAGTGAATCCTCACCCACGCGAGTTGGTTCTAATAGAAGATTCAGTGATAATGTCTCAAATAGTATTATTTTTAATATAAAAATATTTATATTTAATAAATAAAAAAGGCATTAATTTTTTAATGAGGTTAGATAATATTATTATGTTTTAAAATTTTTAAGATGATATTGTATTTAATTTTTTTTTAAGTAACGAGAGCAAAAATTTCAAATAAATGTACACATTAACTTGAAAAAAAGTATATCTAAAGGAGGTGTCTACAATAATATTTTTTATTCTTTAATAGTGGAAGAGTCAGAACAGAGTATGTATTATTCACAGATAAAAAATGTGTAGTGATATTTTTTGTTACAAAAAAAAAGTGTAATAATATAATATTAAGCAGCAACAACCTAGTTGTGCTTGCGAGGGTATTTAACTATTTATTAGGAGCTTTGGGATCTCAAAAAGATGACCCCATGGATGAATAGTTGTGGAATGGTGACGTGTTCCGAAGAAAAAGGTTGAGATATTTGATGGGCTACGTGGCATGAAGAGAAAAGTCTAGGGGAGACGGAGACGGTCTTGCCATTAATCTGAGAGCCTTTTTGAGTAGTCCCAGGCACAAGTCACACGTGGGGTGGGGGGGGGGGGGGGACCACCTTTAAGAGAGTCACGTACAAGCAGTGCCCCAACTGAGTCGCCGTTTTGATGGTCGGGCCTTTTTGAATGGCTTCTTCTCCTCATTTTTTACAGTCAATCTCCTTCCTCTCTTCCCTCTCACTTCTCGATTGCTTCAGTCTGATCCATGTCATCAACATCGATGTCTCATAAAAGGAGAGTGCATCCCCTTCTAAAATAATTTGACATCAGGGTGTTTGGGACTTTTTAAAATAATTTTTTTGGTACCAAACTTAACGAGAAACTCACCCACAATTTAAGAATAAAATAAAATTTTCTTTTTTTCTCATATGATACCAATGTTCAAACGTTAAGAAATACAAATATTTAAACTATAGATCTTACTTAAATAGAAAATTGAAATACGATATTTTAAAATTAATAATTAATTAATTTCTTCCTCATTTTTAGAAGCATATATAACTAATAGTTTAAATATTCAAAATTTTAGTTTTTTTATAATTATACTATAAATATCTAAATTCTCTCCCAACTTAAGAGTGTTCAGAAACATAAATATTTAAATTGTAAATCCAACTTCAAAATAAATATTGAGATATAATAATTTAAAATTAATTATTAATTAATATTATATTTTTTTAATTATTTATTTCATTATATAAAATTTAAATTTAAATACTATTTAAGATCATATTTAAATATTAAATTATTATAACTTAAAAACATAAATATAAAATATTAAAATTATAATAAATTCTAAATTTAACATATTAATTTATATTTTTACCTATATAAAAATCTATTAATATTCTCTTTCATTCAAAATAATTAATAATATTTAAAAAAAAAATTTTCTACTTTTAATTATTCAAATCTCCACGCAAGTCGTCAATTACTCGGATATAAACTTCCCAAGTGCCTAGAAACACAATATATATGTGTGTGTGCGTGTAGGTAAACGACGCAGGAGCAGAAGCCCTCGAGATTTTAACGGACCAGAACAAGGACTAAATAAATCCCGTACAGGAGGCAAAACTTGATATAAGGAAAGAAGCTTATCTAAGGCAAGAATAGAGACACATTAAAGGAAACGAAAATACACTGTACATAAATTTGCTGCATAGGCCCTTGCGAACCTAGAATGGGGTTACATTAGCCACGGTCCAACTATTCATAACAAGATTTACCTCACTCCAGAACAGCAACCTCTTGATCAACCCTCCAGTAATTTGCGTCGTTGAATTCCTTCATTCCGGGTTCGCCCTCTTCGGAGTTATCCTTTTCTGGCACTTTCGGGACAACATTTCTTTTCAATGGTCCCGCTTCCCCAACTATTCCTTCTTTGAGAGCCTGCTCCATAGCTTTCTCAGTACCTTCTAATTCCACGCCAACAAATTCAACATCATCTTCAAAAAGGGAGGGTACTGCTGCTGATCTTTTAGTCGAGTCCCCTTCCCGGGTTGGCAAACCATTTGCAGGTGGGGATTCCCCATTTGATGGTGAACAAGAATTGGGGCTGCCTAATTCAGATTTAGTGGATAGATTGCTACCAGAATCATCCTGATCAACAAAGGGATTTGTGCTTGAACCGGGAACTTTCATGTCTAATGGTTCAGCCCATCCCACCCAATGAGGTAATGGCCTATCCCCAAACAGGTCCTCGTTTTCAGATGCCTCAAACCTGAAAAATCCCATATCATGTGCAGCACCTGCCTTCTCACTGTCCGAGTTTAGAGTGCTACCATTCTTTGATTTGCCATCCCTTGATCCACTGAAGAAGTTCGTACTCATGTTATAGGAGTCATTTGCGGTATTCCTACTTTCAGCCAATTCCTCTTCCTCCCCTACCCCTACCTCATCATCACTACTGTTGTTACCACCATTTGTAGATCCATGCAAGTTAATCTCCTCCATCATCTCAGATGATGATGTTCCCTCAGGAGCATTACCATTTCTGTCATCTTGGAATGCAAACCAGTTGGAGTTTGTAAAAAGGCTACTGCACATAAAAAAAAATAAAAAATACAAGAAGCCCCCTTATTTGCATATCAAAATGAAGATTTATAGAGAAACACTAACAGAGATCCTAAGCTTCATTGCCTATAATTATCCAGCAAAATGATTGGAGGAAAATAGAGCGTCATAAAACAATAGAACTCAACCCAATGTCACAAATTGTTGAAATGCAAATGGGTGTTTAATCCATAAACCAAAAATGGTATAGTGGACACATTATCATCAAGTGCGCCTGATGAATCATTTATAAACACTTAGTGGGTGTTTAGATTAGTTTATTTTAAGTGATTTTGAGCTATAAGAAGTAATTATGTGAGAGGCATTTTGTCTCGTAAAGAGCAAAAGAGCTTTTTCTAAATTGATTCTGGTGTTTTCCAAACAAACAAAGGGCCAATAGAATATACTGTCTTCCGTATCAAAATCTGCATTTCCTTCTTCTATAGTTGCATTCAAAGGATGATCCCTTCTCAAGATTATGTAACTTCACCCTCCACTATTCTTTGCCCTTGTCTTGGGAAGAGCATAATAAATTACGGAAAGAAGGGATGACAAGAGGAAGATGAGGCATACAAGAAAACCCAGAAAGATATGAACTCAAACACAGTAGACATGGTACCGGTCAATTAATCCTTAACTAGATCAAATTCAATTCAACATAAATAACAAGTCATACATATTAGAGACTGACCTTCCTTGATCATCACCAAGTCTTAGAGACGATATGACTACTTCAGCAGAATCATCATCAAAGTAGACATCCTGCATTTTATGCAACAAATATGAATGCATCAGCATATCTTAAGAAAATAGTAGAAGACCACAAGATAGTTTGGTTTATTTTACATGGGACTCATTCAAAGGAAGGGCAGCTAATGCTCAGATGGTAAATTACAAATCACAGCCCAGTCAGCAATGTGCTTGACAGTTGCATGGATAGCAGGCCATATAGAGCTTTAGTCACCCAATTTTCAAAGGCGGTTGACATTTTTTAGCTAAGCTGGCTCTTGTTTTCCCCAAAAATGGCAAGATCAGCCAAAAAAATTAATTTAGGGACCAATAATCAAAGACTTTACCTCATCATCTCGACCAAGCCCTCCCTGGTCCTGAGACAAAGACAATCAAAACATTAAACCACAATATAGGTTTTCCTGCTCATACAGCCCACCAATTAATAATGCCCATTTCCAGAACGAAAAATCTGAAAAAAGAAAATGGGAATATTCAAGAAGGCACATACATGCACACAAATGTGCTCATGACTACACACCTCTTTATTATCCTCATTTCCATAAATTTTGTATTTAAAAGCTTGGCTCAAATTATTGGCTAATGCTGCAACATCGTAGTCTCCATTATGAAGGTCATCGTCATCACTATTCCTCACCCTATCTTGTAATGCAGTGGGGCGTCTGCACACAAAAAGGAAAAATAAGATAATGCCAAATGAGAGGATTCGCAACTTATAAGAGAGCATACAGATAGAAGGCACAATTAAAGATCATTTGCACCAATCCATAACAAATAATAAGTAAACAAGCGCCACATAAATATTATTACAGCCCTCTCCAAAATATGCCGAGAAAAGTTATATATAAAACTAATCACTGTAATATGGTTTTTCCTATGCTAAATTAATGCATACCCCACGTCAACTATAAGTTATGTGTAGATAACTTACCTGACCTTTAAGCTAGAGAAAATCTCACTTTTGGTCTTCATTATTTATTTAAGGGCATTGGGTCTTGCCTACTTAATTTATTTAATTTATATAACCACAGAAAAATTTAAAAGTATTGCACATCAAAAACATAATCTTGACCTTGCCAGGAAGGCTCTTTGCAAAGCATTTGAGACAAACAAATAAGACTAGGGCTTACCCACAAGCCCAACGATGAACATTCTCAACCACATTACGCTCTTGTAGAACTGTAGCTTGCCATTCATTCCACTCGTTGTTTTCCTGCACAAAAATTAAAGAAATCAAGTTGAAGTCTATTTAACCAAAAGTTTGGCCCTATCTCAATCCTTGTGAAGTATTCACCATATAACTGCAAACTCAAACATAGTTTTCTGGTTAAACCAGCTGGTCAAGTCTAGTTTTCCTAACATGAAAAACATCAAGGACTCACAAGCCACAATTCTCATTTCCCTGATATAGAAGAAAATGGGCTTTAGTGGAAGATCATTAGAGGTAACATGAAATGCAAAAAGTTAAGGCTACACAAGTTTTAAATCAAAATATCAAATTTGATGAAGAGTCATATTTTATGGATCCTACACATTTACACAAGTGGAAAATTTTCCATTACTGCTTGTCATCAAAATTAGAAAGCATGACCTAAATTCTGAATCAAGAGTTAAAGAATATATTACTAACCTGAAGAAAGGCCTGTATGCGGCTTTGGTTATGAGCCAGGTTAACAAGTTTGTTGGCAAATCGAGTGATATGTCCAATGTTTCCCGCCCGTGGTGTCCGTTTGCCAGCAGCAACTACTGTTGGCTGCAAGATCACTCAAGACTTCAGTTAAAAGAGGTTCCAATTGAGTACAATAACTGAAATGTAAAATATTATGAATTACATCCAATTATGTTACTCCAGCTTAAATATGTTTTCGTTAAAAAATAAAAAGTAAAATATGATGCAAATTACAATGATTAATTTCATATGTAATACTGAATCTTATAAGCCAATTATGGTTCTTTGCATCCCTAATTAAAGGTTTATTGATTGACTCAATGGCCAACAGTGTGCAAGGTTGGGCATTAAATGGCCAAGATATGACATCCCATCAATCACTTTGATATCATCTGCTTACCTGGTCACCATCACTATAAAAAACAGGATTTTTATCCGCTCCGAGAACTTTTCCGATTATATCACATTCCCAAAGAAGATAATCAACAACGACATCAGTTTTGCTCTCCAAACATGACAGTAATATACTTTCTACATGATGGTGTAATGAGTTATTGAATGGATATCTGTATTAGATAAACAAAAATAAGAGAAGTGAGAACCTTGTCATCAGTCAAGTTCAGAAATTCCTACACAAAAGAAATCAATATTTTGCCAGGCATTGGCAACTTTGCCAAAACCAATATCATTAGTCACTTACTCAAAGAAAAGATCAATAACTCGTCCAATGATTCCTGAGTTGACCAATTGTACTTCGGCCAATTCATTCCCAGCTTTCAAAAGTACAGCAATAAACTCAACTATCTGAAATAAATCGTAGATAAGTTAGAAACAGAAAATATATATTCAGACCTTGTTAGACTGTCCTTGAGCGGGAATATGAAATGATTAAATTACAACATACATTAAAGGCAATCAAACTGCAACATGATTTACCAAACACAGCCACACATGACAAATTTACAATGAAATCTAAACTTCTAACCTTTAATCGATGCTTTGTAAGTGGAGGCCTCAATTCTCCATATGTTGTAGGCAATACCTTTTCATCGGATGATACATGCAAAAGCTTAAGCAAGTCACCTGCAGAGAAAACCGCGAGATTTTGCACTGAAGAAATGGTGGGCACATCACGCCATGCTTCGTGTTGTATGAAAAGGTGGGAAAGAGGGAGGAAGAGAGGAAAACAGAGGGAATATATATATATATATAGGGTGTTTTTGGGGTGGGGGGGAATAGAACAGAGACTCAAATCTTCATTACTCATAAGCCATGTTTTCAAAATATCCCAACCCATTATTTATAGACTTAAAGCACTAACAACCTCTAACGGACTCCTAACTAACTCTCCTTTATTATTATAATTACATATCAATACTCCCAAGAGACCCTTGCCCTCAAGGGTCAAGTACACAGCGAATTGCACCAAATCATAGCCAAGGAGCATTTTGATTAATTCTCCTTTGGACCAAATCTGGACCAAAAATCTTGTAGGGAAGCATTGAATGAGAAGCCCAATTAGGAAATATTTTTGTAGGCTTATAAGGAAATCAATCTGTTGAGTTCAGCGCACTACTTTTGGGACTTGGGCCTATCCTCCTTTGTTTTCTAGTATTATTATTAAATATTATATTAGATTTTTTTATTAGATTTAAATCTTTTAGATAATGATTTATATAATCACTTGACATAAGTTTATCTTTAGGATATTGATTTATTATCAGATTGTAATCTGGTTGATCCTAACTCCTCTTTCTCCTAGGATCGGCTCTAAGTACTGTTTTTTATCATGAATAAAGTATTTGATTCAGCACATTAAATCACTATACAGTCAAATTAACAAGAAATCGTGCACATTTAAATGCTCAACAACATGGGGATAACACAGAAGAAACATGAATTAAATATACCAAGTTTTTTAAGCATTGCACCAATAGTGTCTGGGTTAACAGGAACTGGAGCCTCATACGTGTATTGACTTAGGAAAGAATGAAAAAGGGGAGACGTGCTTTCAGATCTTTTGGAATCCAGCAAAGAAATACACACACAGAGAGAGCAAATGAGGCTAGACTTTGATTGTGAATGTTCCAAAGAATGATCCAAAATTCTTGCCACAAAACTGCATGTTTACAACAAATTAATAATTAATCCATAGTTAATATTAAATCATTAAACAATAGACTATAAAGCATTGCACTACAGACCTTGGGCTTGAAAGTTTAGTTGCTAGCGCAGAAGAAGCATTTCGAGTTATTGTACACAATGTTTCAGCTGCGTTAGCATGAACTTCAGGAGGACTCTGGTTCATTGAAAAATTGTTACACAAATTACAACAGAAAACACGGCAGAATTTAGAGCGCCAGTTTTTCTGGCCATAGGGCATCTTATTTTTACCATTTTCCTTGGTTAACAACAGCTGTAGGTTTGTCATCAGTTGCTTAATCTTCTTATTCCTCCAAAGAAGGTGATGATGCAGTATACTATTTTGATTATGCTTAATGAATCTACCTCTAAAACATACATTCTGTACACATTTCCAATTGCATGATCAATTAAACTGAATGACAGAGAATTATAAACTGATCATTTTTTTTATTTTCTCTGGAAGATTTTGAATACATGGACTCTCTATAGAACCTTGTTTTGTTCCTAGAAGTCTTTCATATGAACTAATTAGGACAACATACAACTAATAAACCAAACCTAGCTAGACCGCTAGATGAATATAAAGCAGAGAATCTTCACTTACAGATGGGCTTAATTTATCAACGATCATCTCTAGCAGGTTGCTCTCAACCAACCATTGTATCACATCTATAAAGTTGGGATACACATGGTCATCAGCACCTACTAATCGTACTAAAACCTGAGTAGAGAACTTGTTTTAGAATCCATTTAACAACTTAGCAAGATCACGGCATTGCTATAACTCCCACGAAAAGAAAAGCTTACCTCCATAATGGATGTAATTCCTATCAAATCAACCAGTTGCTGAAAAACATTCTGATGGGCCTGCAGAAAGTATATTTAAGCGTAAACAAAAAGAGTAAATTCACAAGAATACCACATATCGGACAGCTTAATTGGTTGTCTAATATTGACTAAAGATTGTTTCATGATAAAGTGACATGAAGGTGATGCACATCTATACCCAGAGCTTTAGTTCTCCCTTTAAAATAGTAAACATCAAATAAAACTATCAAATCCTACAACAAAAGCATGCTTATTTACTTACTCGAACATAATTCATAAGAGGCAGAGTCTTCCTAATCATTAGGCAAACAACAACCTGGAAAAAATACATAGAAAGGTGCATCAATCCGGTGGTTTTATCTTAATAAGTAAAGAAGAGCTATGGTGATAAAATGTCAAGCAAACAACTTTCAGCACCATCAAGAGTACCTTGCTAAAGTACCCAGCCAGCAAGGTGCTATGAGGACGGTTAGGCTCCAGGAAGGAGAATAGTAAGTTCATTAACTGTTACAGGAAATGGAATAAAAAATATTACATATATACCATTATTACACAACTTCAGGCTTACAAAAATTTTATTATCAATCAAATATGTATATACCTCTTCATCCTCCACCAAAGTCTTTAAAATATCATCAATTTCACATGTAAAAATCTCACAGGCAATGAAAGGAAACCTAAATGACAAATCACATATCAGATTAAAATGGGGAGAAATATAATTTGAAACATCAAAATAAAAGATTCATCCAACTTTCAGTTCAGAAGACTGCATACTTGAAGGTCCGCTTGCTTTCAGCATCTTCTGGTGGTTCTTCCACAATGTAGTGTAGCAATTGCTCAACCTGAGCTCTGTCCCTCAGACTAGAGGGGAAAAACATAACCTTTAATGGAATCATCTTTATTATCATATGTCCAGTTTGTGTATTATGTAATTACATTTTGGATTAACAGTGTATGGAAACTGTAAATCATGTTTGTGAAGATAGAAAATGTGCACAGCATACAAGTTAATGAGGCGACTGTTTAAGGCCTTGCATTCTTGAATTATTTCCTCTTCATCCAGAAGCTCTTCCAAAGTGAAATTCTCCTGGTCTAATATTGCCTCCACCTGTAGAGCACCAGAAACACAATGTACTTCAGGGATCACAAAAGGATGTCATAGGAAGTAGGTATATAAGCTCTTGGAGCTTTGATCCAGTTGAATCTTTGACCATCAACAAGGCACCCTCTGTAAACTGGTCATCTACAGAAAGACCTTTAATTGGGAAAATTTCACTCTCTAATATTAGTTACATGTAGTTTAAGGAAATACGGTAACTTTAAAAGTAAATGCATGCTGTTACAAACTGCCTTCAAATTCAAATCAATATATAATAAATTAGTGTGTTCATTTGGACTGAATCTCGAGACTTCTATATTTACATAGTTATCCCACCGAATATCCAACAAAAGGAAACCTTCAAAGTAGATGAATGCTGTCTTGGTTGAGAAGTGCTTGAAAAGATGTCAATAACAGAAAATATTCAGTAACTTGCCAAGATCATCCCAATATAGGGAGACAACCAAGTAGATTCAACCAAAAGGATGACTGAGGTAGAAAGTGAAGTGGGGCACACCGAAGAAAAAACTTCACCATGACAGTCAAGGTCGATCCGTTGAATGATACTATGATAATATGGTTAGCATAGTGGAATAACGATTGAGATGAATTTAAAATAGGTGAATAAAAGCCGTTTGAACAGGATGACTAACTGATGCTTGAATTTACAGGGGGTGTGGGGAAGACAAAACTAAACGAAGGTTTTAAATTAAGTAAAATCAACCTCCGACAGTGAATTAGCAAGGTAATGAAGCTCAAATTAAGAGCAGAATAACTTACAGGCGAGGGGGCAGATAAAGAAGCGAGCTTCCAAAACATGTCAACGGAAAATATTGAAGAGAAATGAATTTAGCAGCGCGGGAAGCGGGAGGAGCTCCCCTGGTGAGTAAACCGTTGAAAAAGCGGCAAATTTAGGTCAAGTCCGGGGAACCAAAAACCAGAGGACTGGAGATAGGAAGGGACAGACGAATCCTACAGGCCGCTGTAAAGGCTATAAACCCTAATATGGTGGGAAAGAGATCCAAAAAGATGCCAGACCATGATGAACGATAGAGAAAAGAAAAGGGAAGAGAGGGAACCCAAAAAATAATCGGAGCTTCTAATTGCAAATGGAGGGGAGGCGCTGTAAGGTACAAAACTACAAACGATGTGCTCCAGAAGTGCTACGACAACCTCACATGATGGATTCACGTGGTCGTCTTCTTTTCTCCCTCTTTTTTGGGGGGTTCACATAGGGGGTTTACAAATGCCATATGACATTTGTGACAGTTGGATAGAATTTTAAAACTAGGGTTTATAAAAAAAAATTGAGTATAGAAAAAAAAAATAAAAAAAATAAAAAAAATTAAATAAAAGTGTGTTTAGATTAACTTTTGGAGAATATATTTTAAGAAGAATAGATTCTGAAAAATAGATTTTAGAAATAATAGATTTTGAAAATAGATATGTTTGGATAATTAGTAGTAGAATTACTTTTTATATTGATAAATTACTAAAAAGTGTATGATTTGATTAAAGTATGAGAGAGAAGAGAAGTTAGAGAATAAATAGGAGAGATGAGAGAGAGTAGATAAGAGAGAGGAAATAGAATATAGGGTGAAAATGGAGAGGAGAGAGAAGAGGGTATAAGAAAAAATAGGGGTAAAATAGTAATTAGATAGTCCATAAGCTCTTTTACTGTTCAAAAAGTTATTTTCAGTAGCTTATTCAAAACTATGGTTTTAAATTATAATTTTGGCCAAAACCAATTCTAAACAAAAATGATTGTTTGTTTTAAATTTTTTCAAATCGAGATTTTGCCTAAAATTGATTTTAAAAAGCTGATACCAAATATACACTAAATAAGTGTTTTGATAGTTATTTTCAGAAATAGTTTTATTATTGGTAAATTATGAAAAAATGTATAAGTATTAAATGAGGAGAGATGAGAGAAGAGAGATGGTGTAAGAAAAGAAATGAGAGATGATGTAAGAAAAAGTATGAAAGATGAGAGAGTGTGTAAAAAAAGTATGAGAGATAGTATAAGAAAAAATATAAGTAATATAGTAATTGGTTAATTCATAAAATCTTTTACTATTCTATAAGTTACTCTAACTAGTTTATTTAAAAATTTAGTTTTAAATCATAATTTAATCTAAAAATTCATTTGAATAAATATAACTATTTATTTTAAAATTTTTCAAAATTTAAATTTTAAACAAAATTTAGATTTAAAAAGTTGTCAAATATACACTTAGTTTAGTTTATAGAGGTTATAAAGAAAATTTATTTAAAAGTGATTTTAAAAAATAAATATTTAAATAGATATTATATAATTTATTTTCGAGTTCTTGTAGGAGTGAAGCATTTTTACCCTGAATATTTTGTTATTTACGGTTATATACCGTTAATATTTTGTTAGCATCCATATTTTGTTATTTACCGTTAATTAGTATTTTTGATTTGGTCAAACGTTAATTAGTAGTAATTTAGTCTGCTATGTTGCACGTGCAGCATTCAAAATTTTAAATTCACCTTATAAAATTGACAAATAAACTGTGTAGCTTTTTTAGTTTTTAACGTTACTGTAGTTTTTACAAAGAAGCAACGGATCTAATTCAAAAGTTAACATTTTTTTTGTACAAAAAAATTTAACAATTTTGAGAATTAGGTATACCTGTCCTCTATACGTAATTAAAACATAATCCACATTGTTTATGGTTAAAAGTATGCAACTTATAATAGATTTATGCTCTAGTGTGCTTTGTGGCCTTCTCCTAAAACAGGGTTATGAAATCAAAATTGCACCCCAAAAAAAAAAACTTTTGATGTAATAAATATTGAGTTAGACTTTAAGAAATATTGATATAATTAAAATTTAAAAAATTGATATTAAAATATAAGTAACAATTAAATTATTGAATTAATAAATTTATTGCATGTTTATATTTATTAGTGATAATTAAATTAAATTAAATTAATACATATTTTTTTGCTGTGAATTCTTTTAAGCAAAGTCTTCGATTTTCTTAAAAAAAATTCATAATTTAAAAATGTTATTATCCAGTTGATAATTTTTAAGTTAATTTTTAAAAATATAATTTTAAAGTTTCCCCCTATATCACTATAATTATTTGTTACCGAAGTTATCAATATAATTATAATGTTAAGTTTTTTTAATATAGGGCATGTTTGGTTTATAATAAAATTATAATTTTAAAAAAAATTAGATAAAATTTAAGTTTGAAGAAATTTTAAAATAAATAAATATATTTGTTTAAATTTATTTTTTAATTAAACTATAGTTTAAAATTAAGGTTTTAGATAAGTTGGTCAGAATAGCTTATAGAATAGTAAAAGAGTTTATGAATTAACTAATTACTATATTATCCTTACTTTTTCTTACACATTCTTTCCTATTTTTTCTTACACACTCTCTCATCTCTCATACTTTTTCTTACACCCTCTCTCTTTTCTTTTCTTACATCCTCTCTCCTCATTTAATACTCATACTCTTTTTCATAATTTACTAATAATTTATTTAATACTTATTTATTTATTTAAAGTTATTTTTTTAATAAATTTTTCTCTAATTTTTTTTATAAAGTATCTAATTTTTTTTTATAAATCTGTTTTTAAAAACAAAAAGATAAAGCTTTACCATATCGTAACTTCGGCGCGCGAGTCCCTAATTGACCGCGACAGGGAATACCCGCCTAGATTTGAGCGCGTGCAAGGATCTAATTACTCAGTAAAAACGGTTCTTCTGCTCCAGTCAATTAATCTAATCGGAAGGCCATCACCCACCAGCTGAAAGCGCTACTGCAGATTCAAAACTTGAACTTGGTCCATCCCCTTCTCTCCAGATTCTGGTATGACTCTATCTTGAAGAAAACTAATCTGAATCACGGGCGGCCTTGATTCTGTTTGGCTCGCTAGCTTTGACTTGAGATTGACAATTCGCTTAACAAAAAGAAATTAAAGCTTATTTTTTATGCCCATATAGTCAACATTTTCACCATTCTAGCTTGGAATCCTGTTTTATGATATTCTGTCTATTTTTCTGACATTAGACAGAGGAACTAATTCTTAGATCATCGGCCATAAATTGGTTATTTATTGCCTTTCATCACTCTGATAGGATTTGGTACATTTGAGAGATTTTGTGACTGCAAGAGAGTTATGAATTGAAGTTTGTCGAGGAGAGATGAGTGTGAGCCATGCTTCGGTTCATCCAGTTGAAGAGGTTCCAGCGTCAGGACGAAGGATATCCAAGGTATGCCGGGCACGCCGGGTGGGCTATCCTTGCGAATCTCTCAGTTTATTTTCGCTGCTGCAGCACTGTCAATCATGACTTCCAGTAGTGATTTCCCTTCCGTCACTGCTTTCTGGTAAGCTTTCTCTAGCGGTATTTATTTCTTGATCTTATGGTGCTTTGTCTGTGATAGCTGACCTCACGGAAGGGAAATATTTTTTATCTGCTTCCTCGTGGATTGAGCTAAATCTCCTTCTAGGCATCCACTATTTGGTTTTAGAGTTCAAACTGGTTCATCAATCTCGAATTGTACTTTTACCCAAACAGCATAAAGAGATTAATTTTTTTCTCAATCATTAAGCTTCGACAACTATGCTTATAGGCATGTGTGATTATAGATAAACTCGCAGGAAGGAAACAAGATTTTCTTATAGGATGCCTCCTATAGTGTATGCAGCATAATAATTCAGTCAATCGGCTGGTCATTCTCCATATCTTCGTTCCTTAGATAGACAGATTAAACAATGTAATCGTGATGCATGATTAATAAGAAATAGTGAAGTTTTAGAGAATTGCTTCTTAGCAATGGGATTGGAAATAGTAGGGTAATCTTAAGAAGGTGAGTAATAAGGTCTGATAGAGATGAATATGGCATAATCAAGAAAGTAAAACAGCTGCCTGTTGAGCTGGAATGGAACTAGTCTAACATTTGAATAACATTCTGAATCTTTTAATTCATCTAATTTCTTGGATTGAATGATTTACTTCTATATAGATTTGCATTTATATAGGCACTTTGCTGATTGGACTCACTCGACTCTACTTGATTCCTTGTGCAGGTACACCTCTTGTTTTGGAACTTTAGTGGGCTCTCTACTACGGACGAAGCTGTTTTAACACACTTGAATTGAATGAATGCTGAAGCGCTAAAAAATAGAATTATGAAGGCAGTTGTGTGCTTCCGTTGACTCATTACAATACCAATTCTGTTGTCCATCACAATGTCTCATATGCAGTTGGGCTCTTCAAGTTTTGTTATGATAGCTTCCTACAGTTGGATGGACTTTACTGAGCGGTGTGTTTTGGCTGGTTAACATAATGAATGTTCTCTCTCCTTATGTCATACAGTTTTTGAAATCATGATTATGTCATATAAACCGTCCGAGAATGAAATGAAAGGATCTTAGTAATGAGCCCAAATAGTTGGCTAATGCGCCTCAGATATCACTAATTAAATGTACAAACAAATGAAATTGAATTAAAATGCAAAACTTTAGTGGTCTCTCTTCAAATAAAATTAACATTAAAGTATTTACAAATTTCAGTAATTAATGTAAATATTTTTCATAACCAAAAATGCTAGTGCGAAACAGTGGTATTCATTCTCCAAAAGCAACCTCAGTTGCTATCACAATATTGCGACAAATAAACCACATCATATACTAGACTGCTCTTCAATTTCGTAGATTGGAGCCATGATGTTAATTTAAGAGTTAAATATTTTTGCCCAGAAGTTTTTCAAAAACAATTTGTAGGTACCAGAAAGTATTTTGAGGAACAATAATGTCATCTCTGGCAATTAAAAAAAAACAAGTACTATCTAACCTAGCAGATCTAACGGTCAACTTTTAGTTGACTAAATTTTGCTGAGGTGGCTTTGCTGGATAGATTATTATGCCACGTATTATTTCATATATTAAGCCATATTATAAAAAAAATTGAAATACCAAACATGACCTTGACTTGACCGAAATCCTCCCCGAAGAACACCAAAGACGCCGGCGACTCAGCCAAAAATCAACCATCACCATCGCTTCTCTCCTCCTCTTCTCCTTTTTGCCCTCAGACCCAACGAACCTCCAGGACCGTCACTTCTCCAGCCCCCAATGGTGACCGACGTCGTTGTTCCCAGCCGCCGTCTTCTATGATTGTGCGATGGAGTATGCAAAATGGCCGTCACTTCTCTGAATCAAGAGACACTATCATCATGAGCACCCCCGGCATCGGAATCAGCGAGTGCGTTGGTCTCTCTTTGCTCCTTCTGGGTTTTGGATTTTCAGATTTTTGTTACTCAAGCGGCGCTCGTTGGTTCCGCTAGATCCACCATCGACCTTTCAAAAGCCAAACAGGTTTTATGGATTGGATTGAAGCTAAAATCAGTGGCTTCATCACCCCCCACATTCTCTCTCTCCGCATCTTTTCTTGAATGTTTTTCCGAAGATTCTTTGAGGAGAAGGAGGAATTTTTTTTTTCCACTGATAAACCTGAGTGAGTGAGTTTAAATGTTGATTTGGTGCCTGATTTAATTTTTTTCTGGTGGTTTGATGATTCAATCAGTTAATTGTTAATCTCGCTTTGGTGTTTATTTTTTCCGGTGGCCTCATGATCTGAGCTTTGTTTTTCCCGAATTGGTTTTCTGTTTTCAGATTCAAGAGAATAACTTTTATTCTCTTTTGGTATTGGAGTGGGAGTACATGAGTTGTTGATTCGCGTTCTTCTCATTCATATTTTCTTGGCAGGTTAGACTTTCTAGGCTACTCCAATCTTAGATATATTTGTGCCTGAAAATGGAAGGAACCATGTTAGTGGTTGATGAGTTACTGGTTATGATGATGCAAGGGGAGATTGAGTTGAGGGATCGAAAAAGAATCAAAAGCAAAATTTTAGTTTAAAAAAAATTAAAATAAATAATAATTTTTATTCAGGATTAATTTTAATTAAAATTTTAATTTAAAAAAATTTAAAACAAACAGTCATTTTTAGCCCGAATTAATTTTAGCCAAAATCTCAGTTTGAAACCATAATTTTAAATAAGCTATTAAAAATAGATTTTAGAACAGTAAAAGAGTTTATGAACTATCTAATTACTATTTTATCCTTACTTTTTCTTATACCTTCTCTCCTCTCTATTCTCTCCCATCTCTCTTCTTTACCATATCTCTTATTTTCTCTCCCTTCTCTATACTCTCTTCTCTCTCATATTTTTTCTCTACCCTCTCTCTTCTCTCCTATTTATATTCTCTATCCTCTCTCTTCTCTCATATTTTAATCAAATCATACCCTTTTTACTAATTTAGTAATATAAAAAGTGATTTTACTACTAGTCATCAAAATATCTCTATTTTCAAAATTGATTTGTCCCAAAATCTATTATCTATAATCTATTCTTCTCAAAATCTATTCTTCCCATAATCTATTCTTTTTAAAATATATTCTTCATAATCTATTCTCCAAAAGCTAATCTAAAAGCGAGATTTTGAGAAAAAAATAATTTTAAAATTTAGAGATATTTGGATGATTAGTAATAGAATCACTTTTCTATAGACAATTTATTAAAAATGACATAAACTAATATGATAATTATATAAAGAATAAATTTTATTAGAGAATCAATCTAGATGACCATAGAAAAATATGGAAGATGGTAACTTTTATTGACAAATTTATTTTTTCTCAAAATTTTAAAATTTTAAAATAAAAAATTAAAATTTTAAATTTTATTTGTTTTTGTTTTTTTAATTAATAAAATTTAAATTATTAATTAATAAACCCACCAATAATGTAAAGTTATGGCAATGGAGACACCGAAAAGCTAAAAGGATATCAATTATTCACAAAATTATGGTTTTAGACTCAAACTATGATTTGAGTTTTAAAAATAATTTTTTTTAAAAAAGTCTTGTTTGACTTATATCTCATAAAATTATAGTTTAAGTCTATAATCTATTTTTAAAATTGGATCCCAAACATACAGGAGAGGGATCACTTTTTTTTTTTATTTTTTTCAGCTGACTTAAAAAAAATATAAAATAAATACCACGCAAGCATACGACTTTAATATATTTATTTAATTAACAATATACTTTAGGCCAAATTTTAGTTTAATTTTATTTAAATAATAAATTATATTTACCTAAAAATAATTTTAAATTAAATCATAATTTATAATTAAAGTTTTAAATAAATTATTAAAACTAATATTTTATAATAATAAAAATATTTATAAACTATTTAATTATTATTTTATTTTTATTTTTTTATATTATATGTGCTTTTTTCTTTCTTTCTCCTCTATTTTCTATTTTTTTTATTATCTCTCTCTCTTTTTTCTCTTTTTTTCACCTTCTTTTATTTCTCCTATTTTTTATAATATACCCTATAAAAATATTTATTTTTATAACTATTTATTATTGATTTATTTATAATTATTTTTTTATAAATTCTTTTTTAAAATGTCTGATTTTTTTTTATAAGCCTATTTTTTTAACTTTTATCTAAATATGCTATAGGCACAACTCCTTTTGAAAAACTTGAGACAAAAATGCTGGTTAACCCTTAATTTAACCCGACAAAATGGAATGAGCTATGGTGTAAATATATAACATCACTACTATTACAAGAAAAACTGAAAAGCAAGCTCTCCATAAGCATGATAAAATCCTCAAGGGCACAAGACCTACTCCAATGGATATTACCTTTCAGTTTGTCAACTGCTTCAAGCTCTGCACTGTCTCATATTCTGACTCTATCTTTCTCTCCAATTTCAACTGGAGTTTGTAAATCTTTCTTCTGGATGGCACCTGGTTCATCTTTTGGAACTGGTGGAGCAGCATATACTGGAACAGCCTGCCAAATATTTACGGTAGGCACAGCTTGTTCAGGAAGGGGCTGCGTCCCTTCATGGTACCGTGTGGCTGGTGGAGGAAGTGGCGGTGCAGCAAATACAGGGACTACAGTCCTTATAGACACCTGGCAAGGTGATCTCATCTGTCACATGGGAACATAAGGTGCTGCACCCGCGGCAGGAACTTGAAGGGACGGGAACCTCGGTTTTCTGATGTGAATAACCGTGGTGGTGCCATGGAATTGTCATGGGCTGCTGCAAGTAGAGGCCTGCTTTTTGGATTTCCATTCATTGTTGTTAACACATGCCTGTTTCGATGCACTGTCTTCTGGCAAATCAAAGGAAGAACCTTCGAGGAAGTAGCCGGTGGAGGTTGGCCTTTGGTTGGCCTGGGATTTTTAATCTGAAATTTCCTCGGAAATATAATTGGAGAATTAGGATTTGACATAGGGTAGTTCAGTAAGGCCTTTGCTACTGTGATCTGTTCTAGTTCATCACTATTCTCAGGTTCAAAAGTGGAGCTTGCAGTTTCTCTAGCTACTGGAAAGAATGAAAAATTTGTCAGTCAATAATCATTTCCGTGGGAGATGTTAGATCAAACTGTTGCAGGAGCAGGTCAAAATTATTCACCAAAATGGCAAGAATTACCGCAACATAAGGCAAATTGATATACAGAAGTTAGCTGGAACACTGTTTCAGAGAAGACCAAGCCGCCATTGCTGCATTTTTCTCTGCTTGTTTCTTATTATGGGAAGGTTCACCTGTAAATTTTATTCCAGCAAGTTCTACTGTCCTAGTAAAAACGGGTAAATGTCCTGATCCCGTCCTAAATTGCTGCAAGATAATGGAGCCCCAACCCTCTGTGCAATTTTCCTGCAAGATTCTTGTAGACTCCTGTCTCATCCTGAAAAATTGCTTGTGGTAAATATAATGAAATAGAACCACCAACAAAGACACACCGAGCATTCTGGATACATAACAAAGGACCAGAAGCCAACACTACGTTAAGAAAATATTTTGAATCTGTGTACTCCAAGAAAATGCATAAAATAAATTATATGATTCGGAGGGAAGAAGAGAGGTCAACGTAAATGGAGTAGAAAAAATGGGCACCCTAAACCATATGCTGTGTTTCCCAGACATTCTGCAGTAGCCTTTGGAAGAGATGGGAAAATTCGAAGACTTGAAAAATGTAGATGAATGTACAGAGGCTGTTTAGTGATTAAGTTGAAGAGATTAAAAGGGATTGAGAAAGCATTAAGGATGTGAACTAAAAGTTGACAGTGGTAAGACATTTCACAAGTTACACTAGAGAATAGAAAGGTCAATCCCGTTTTAGAAACAAATCTTATTTTCACCAGAAATCTAAGGTTCAAAACCATCTTCCCATTTAGAAACAACAGTAAAAGATTTCAAACAAAACCGAGGAACATGTTGGTAGTTATAGCCAACAGTGATTAATAAATTCGGCTAATAGTTAAACTGAAGTTAAATAATAACTGAGTCAATATTAAATATAAAAAAAAATTGGATACACAACACTCCTAGATGAAAACTTCTTAGACAAAATTAATCATTAACCAAAAATAAAAGATGAAATGTATGACACGTGACATGTTAAGTTAGCATATTGATCAACTAACAGTCAAATTTAATTTTGACTAATAATCAGGATAATATTATTACGATTTGAAAACTTTTGAAGTAGTATTGCTTCAAAAGCAAAGCTTCTAGATACCCAGTGCTTGTGAGTGGAAACTTCATAAGCAATTTGCAGCTTAACTCAATACAAATTTAATGTTGAAGTCTTCTTACATTAAGAACACGGAAGCTAAAAATTCTGACTGAATAATAAAATAAAAGTTAAAATAATGTTGAAAAGGGAAATAATTATACATGCAATAAAATGAGTAAATGGGAATCCCATTTAAGTCTCACATAAGAATTTATACCTATAAGATCCTATAAAATTATAAGATCATTGACAAATCCTATGAAACTTTAGAGGGAGAGATTCTAACTGTGAAATTCGTTGCTATTTGATTTGTGAATTGTATCACATAAAATTATCATTTATCATGCTTATTAAAAAATGATAAGTAAAATGACACAAATGACAAATTTATATGTTATAATTACTAAGTCATATAGCAACGAATGACAACTCATATAATTTAAATCTAATATTTTGAATGAAATAGAGTTGTTATTCTTTACTACCTGATTTATCAATTTCAGCATATAGAATTGTTATTTATATCATCTTATTTATAATTTTTTAATAAACAATAACAATATAGTTATTTTATAATTAGAATATCTCCCCTAAAATATCACGGGACTTGTCAATAATAATTTGATGACTTAATGAGATGTTATAAGAGTAAATTCTCTTATGTGGGACTTGACTTAAGTGGAATTCCCATATGCTATCGGGACAAGTATTTTTTTTTAAACAAATCTAAAATTTACCCAATCAGATTGGACCCCATACTTGGCGAACAAAACTGAGCTCAACACCTCATGGAGTGGGCTGCTTTTGTGGATCTCTCCAAGCCTTAGGCTTTGCCATTATCCAGAAGCCGCCCTATCTCTAGCCCAATCGCTTAGTTAAGATCATTCATTTTTTTTTTATTTATTTGCCAACACCCTCCGTTCCTCACCTTCTGAAATCATATCAATTAACTCATCGGATCCTAGATTTAACTTGTAAAGAGGTAAAATATATGATAATTTAAAGCGCTTTCTCTCCTTGAAGAGTATCACTTTGTTGTGGTTTCAGTCATAGTACTTGGGGAGACATCCTAATTCTTAAGTGTTTAGGTTTATGCCTGAGGGTAATAGATAACCCGAGCTACCCGACATTAGTATTGTCTAGGAGGAATAGAGATTTCACCATATTCTTATATCATGGATAAACTCAACCCCTTTCTAAAAGTTTTTATATAAAAAAAATGAAATCATATCAATTAAATAAGATGAGATCCTATTCCCACAAAAAAGAAATACATATTAAACTTGAAGTTGAACCTACCATAGGAGCATCCCATAGGATGCCTGTTGCCACAAGGCCAAGAGGCCTTCGATGAAGTAGGTCCCAACTCTCATGAACACCATGAAGTACCAAAAATGCATCGCGTTCTTTCATATTTAATCATTGATTGACTGATTAAAGATGTGGACTAGCTTCATAGTGTGGGAAAGTTTGCTTCTTGTATTTTACTTATAGAAACTTTAGATTCAGTTTCCTATACTACATTCATTTTTCTATATAAAAAAAAAATAAAACCATGTTATTGGCCAATAAAAGGTGGAAGAGGGGCATACTTTTTTCCCCTAGTAGTGTAATTAATTATTTGGGTTCCAATTATTGCAATTTTTCCGGGCCACAAAAAAAGGCACGCCTAATATCGCCAACGTTTTGCTATTTTATTTGGATGATGATGATGATGGAGAGAGATCATTGTTGGTTGTGGGGGCAGACATTCCAACATGTAAAACGGATTTGTGATTCTACATTATCCAACCTTAAAGCTTGTCTTTCCAATCCATGTGCTTGTGTATTGTGCATTTTTAGTCATATCGCCACGTACATGAATGTTTCTGTCTTCAATTATATATGAATGCGTCTCTTTAATTTGACCAGCTCAAGACTTATAAGTTGTAGTAAGTTGGTACACAGCCCCTTCATGCATCCACAAAAATCTCATTATCGAACCCTAACATTTCTGTTGGCTAGGTTAAAGAAACAAAAAACCAGAGAAAGAAACCTAACACATTTAGATAACAAATAACTGCGCATGACTGCGGCTAAGGAAAAAGCTTGTTCACCTTTCTCAACGTGTTTTTACATCAACATTTCAAGAGGCCACCCAACTAACATTCCATATATTGTTTTAAAATGGTACATAACCTAGTTCCTTTCATCAAAATCCACCTCAGACATACGAGATGGTTGTTCATCAGAGACACAAAAGTTGGTTTCCACATTATGCCCCATTTTAATTCGGAAAGGTCCTCCTGATAAAAGTGTCTGAAAGAAATCTGTCAGTCCCTATAACGTATAAATAATCAATCGATCATTATCATAATGACATCCTTCAAGGATGATTCTCATCACAACCCCTACTCATAAGGTTGATGGCCTCCAAACAATCATTTTGAACCAATATGCTCCTGGTGAACCCTTTGGCCCAAGATAAGTTAAACCCATAGATGATTTCTATAAAGAGTCTTGGTTAATGGATGTTTTCAGAATTGATTCAAAAAACATAAAAACTCGAGACTTGTTGACTATAGAGAGTATAATGATAAAGGAGAAGAAAACGGGAAATAATTCAAATTCTCGAGATAAAAAAAAAAGTTGCAGAGAGAAAGGGACCTGGCAGAAATTGTAGTGAAAGTTGTCTTTGTTCCTTTATAACACTCTATTTATATCTTTTATCCTGTAATACATGATTTGTATTATTTATAACATGAAATCAAATACACGCTTTTTGGTAGTATTACAATTCAGCCCTCTTACCCTCCGTAAATATTTAAGGTGCGTCTATATTCATATGGCCGCGTAAAACACAGGTGTACCTTGTTCATCTGATCATAAGTTATATAACACACAAGCCACAAGGGAAAAGAACTTGTTATGTGAAGGGGTTAGTACTCAATCATGGAGAGAAGCGTCTAGCTAGTCGACATCATATATTCGATCAGCTCCGTTATTTTATAATTTCACCATATATGCGGGGACCATGCATGGTTCTTTCCAACCTACCTATTAAGAACACTTTCACTTTAGTCTTCTTCCTTTTCCCCTTCAACTAAAGATAGCCACTTTATTTACGTGTTAATCTGAATGGTTAAGAACAATTCTGATGACATATTACAACAATATTATCTCATCTAAAAGCAACACATGGACTGATATCTGTTGTGACGATGCTCTAATATATATGTCTTGTGGAGCAATAATGATACATTACGCTCTCTATACGTTGATGTAAACCAAAGAGTGAAGGATAACAACAAGTGCAGATATGCTGTATTCTACTCTAGTAGTGATGGCGTGAGTGATGATTATTGATGAAAAGATATTAGGGGGGTAAAAGGAATAAAATAATTCACCCATTATTTAGTTGAATGGAAATATGTTTTTACACACACCAAAGCAAAACAAGAGAGCAATAATTCGGAAAACGACAGAGCCGATATTGAAACCTCCCTTATCCGTTCCACCAGCCTTCTTTCTTTCTGTTTTCAGACAAAACATCTTCTGCACATAAGTTAATTGCAATCACTGAGACTAACCAGGCCTTGTTCCCATGGCCCCGTATCATATAAAGCACTCCCTTAATAATTAAAACATCAACAAACCAAAAAACAAATCATACTATGAGGCTCTCTCAAAGTGGCCTGGTCTCTCCCATGTAGTAGAAGCGTATGTGAGGGTGTACTCGTAATTCTGATGCACACTTGAGATTCAGTTTCCAATTCATGCAAAGGTATATATATCAACGATTACCAAGAAAAAAAAAGTAGGACTCTACGACAAATGAAAGTGAAAACAAAAAACCCACCTGAGGGGTAAATATGGTGAGAACGAAGAAAGATGAATATTATATATATATATATATATATATATATATATATATAGGTAGCTAGTCTTGAAACCCAGTTTTGGCCCATACGGCATTTCGAACCCTACTCAGATCTCGGCCTTTGAGAGTCCTCCCAATTCCTTCCTGCACCGACATGGAAGCCATCCTGGTGTTAGCTAGAAACTCGTGTGGAGGCACCACCACACCTCCGTCGTCCCCGACTTGCTCATCAACCTCGTCCCTCAGGGCACGATTTTGCCTGCACTGGTTTCCCAGGATCTTGTACCAGTCTGGAATGTTGATTGGCAGAGACGATGACGAAGAATCTGATCGCCCCACCGCTAGCTTTGAGGAACATGATGGCTTGTTGGGCATGCCACAGCCATGAACTCGGCTCTCATCGGAGCTGTACAGGTCGAACTCGTGGAACTCAAAGTCAGAATCTGAGATGTCTGTTGGTTTGGAGAGAAATCGGTAATTTGGTCTTCCCAAGTAGTTATTACTGTTGGCCATTTCCAGTAATCAAACTTAGTTTCAGATCTCAGTACCGCAGGTTATGTAGTTTCTCGGTTCTCTTCCTTGTTCTACCAGTTAGTTTTGCCCAATCCCAGACCCTGGCTTTTATTTGCTTTTATAAAGTTAGTCTTGCTTTTTCAAAAATAACAAAATATATGAATAAATAATAACAAATTAAAAATTAAAGGAGCTCTATGTTGCATCTGGATTTGGATAAGGCTCCGCGAATACATTATTTCCGCTCGTATTCTGAAATTGTCGCGACTACACTACTTTTCAAAGGTATCTGCATATTAACAGAGAAATTATGATATTTTAGACCGTACCCTTAATTATTTTTGAAAATAAAAAATGACTCTCATTCACTATTATTACACAAATATTTGGATTATATTGGATAGTATGGCCTTCCAAGTTCTTCGCCTGTTGGGGAAGAATATAAGTGTAACCATGCATCATTTGGGATATTATTATGATGATGATGATTATGATTGAAAGGTTTAACGCATATATATGGACATACGGGTCATGAATATAGTTGGTTGTGGATAAGATTAATTTGATGTAACATTTAACAAGACAATAATACATAATGATCGACAAATTAATTATAGTTACCTGTGGGGTTTCAGAAGTGATGTTGTTAGGGATCTTGGTGATATAGAGGGAAGTGGCTGACAGGGAACGTTGTACAGAGGTCCCGATCGGGGTTTACGAGGGAAGGGGCAAAGCCTTTGATTAACATGGGATGGCCCACACAATGTGGGGCCTATATATATAGAGAGATTAATCAAGCTATGATATGTATTCCTATAGGGTCCATATCAATTGAATATGGCTTCTTCCCCCATTTGCTTCTTCATTTGTCCTCACTCCTTTGTTTCTTCTAATTCACAAGTTGCTTCCTTTCCACCTTTGATTTTACCGAATGAACCTCATGTGCCTTGTTTGCTTAGTGGGAACTGTATTGTTGTTGAGAAATGAAGGAGCTTGTCAAGATTGCCACGCCCATGTATAAACTTCTGTATATTTGGTGGAACTCTTCTTGTTTTTACCCATTACGTTCCATTTCATTAACAATCCTCATCCAAACTTCCATGAAAATCAGGAATCCTCTCCAAAACCTAATGGAATACATAGATGCTAGCGAGGAGCTATGCATGTTCTAAAATACCCTTTTTGGGGTGTCATTTTCTTTATTTTTAATATTTTTATTTAATTCTTTTATAGTAATATAATGAGTCAATATCAACAGTTAAAAATTATTATTTTACTATTCATTTCTAATTTAAAAGTATTTATAAATATACAAAAAATTAAAATTAATAATTTTTTTAAAAATAATTACATAACAGACTTTTATATATAATACAATCTTTTAATCTCTCCTTATTTTAGTTTTGGTCTGATCCAAGTTCTTATTAAATTATAGGAATTAATATTTTAGATAAAAAAAATTAAGAAGCTAAAAATTATAATTTAAAATTTGAGGGAAAAAATAAAAATGATGGCTAGCATCAAAAGATTATACAAACCGTCCTTCAATTCTCATAAAATTGTTTCCGTCCAGAGAGGGATATGGGGTTTTTTTTTTGTTACAAGAGGGATAAGAGTTTTAAAACTCGTGAAGAATGGGAGCCCGAGTTATTGGTTATGTTCTTGTCATGAACAAGGCCCACTCATATAAAAAGATTAATTGGGGCTTGGCCGACTGGGCCTTTCTTTCCTGATTGGGCTTTTCTTTCCACAAAATTGTTATTGGAATTTGGAAAAAAAAACTGAGAGTTAAGACGGGCAGGGTCTCAAAACCCTAGCTAATATATATCTCCTTCTCTGGCTTTGGGGCTTGACCGACTGAATCCCTAGCTCTTTGAATCTGTGACAATGCCGCCGAAGTTCGACCCCTCACAAGTTGTCGACGTCTTTGTCCGAGTCACTGGCGGTGAGGTCGGTGCCGCGAGTTCACTCGCTCCCAAGATCGGTCCACTCGGGTTGTCCCCCAAAAAGATCGGAGAAGATATTGCCAAAGAGACTGCCAAGGACTGGAAGGGATTGCGGGTCACCGTTAAGCTTACTGTCCAGAACCGTCAGGCGAAGGTGTCGGTGGTTCCCTCAGCGGCCGCGCTAGTTATCAAGGCCTTGAAGGAACCCGAACGAGACCGCAAGAAGACCAAGAACATCAAGCACAATGGTAATATATCCCTAGACGATGTGATCGAGATCGCCCGAACTATGAGGCCCAGGTCGATGGCCAAGGACCTCAGCGGGACGGTGAAGGAGATCCTGGGCACATGCGTCTCCGTTGGCTGCACGGTGGACGGCAAAGACCCGAAGGATTTGCAGCAGGAGATCACTGATGGGGATGTTGAAGTCCCTCTGGACTGAGGTCTTCCTTTTAATTTTGGTTTTGATTAGTACTTTTCTCCCCATAATTTTCGAGGAACTTTTGAAGTGTGTTAAATTAAATATTTTGGGCGATTTAGATGACCTGGAGAGATTTTATGAGCTAAGCTAGACCAGGTTGCGTACAACTTTACAAGGTTGATAATCTACTTTGATGCAATTTTGTTTCTTTTCGCAATCAGAGTATTGCCTTGCTCATTGTGTGTTCGATTTATTTTGATAGAATTATGCACTTTCTCCTCATTAATGCGATTTATGAGTCTGATCGTCTTAGATAACTCAGTTTGTTGTAGGTTCTTTTCAGAAATCAGATTCATTTCCCACATTAGGCGGGGACATGTTACACCATAATTTTACAGGTGAATTTTGTTATTGACGTTCTTGTAGTACTATCTACGCTTCTTGTGCATTGTTCATTCCGTATAGTTAATGCCCAGTAACAAGGCTTTCACCTGGTGGTGTGATATCCGCCACAATTTTGGTTGGGTAGTGTGTGCCATTTGGATGAAAAATTATTGGAAGAATTGGCATTTGAAGGTGAATGACATCTCTTCCAATAGGGAAAAGATTGAAGCATTGGATTAACCTTGTGATTTTACTAGTTTTCTATGAGAAATGGTAAGTTTTGGGCAGTGTTGATTGTTGAGCATAGTATGCTTTGTATCCATTTCATGCTTTGAGAATATAACGTTTTGATGTGATGACAAATATCGAGGTGAAGTTTGAGATGATGTTTGTCTGGAGGAATCTGTCCTAGTGTGAAGAAGTCACTGCACTAGAAATCATATTTTAACAGTAATTTTTCAGGACACCTCGGTATAAGTTCCAATTTGTTTATCCTTTTGGTTCCAATCTTCTGTTAAACGTTTGGGGAGTTGATAATTATATACTGCATCGCCAGCATGATTGGTCATGAACAAACTTGAATAGGGGGTTATTCAGATTAGATTTGGAGGTAACTAGTGTATCACTTCTTGAACAACAACATTTTACTTCCCGCAACCTAAAGCATAATTACAAAATTGTTACATGAACTTACAAGTATGACGATACATATCTCATGAAGTCGAGTTTCCCCTTAATATTCTAGCTCCTATCACTCGGGTTGGCCCCGATGATTCTTGACCAAGTTTTGTTTACCTTTTGTCACGTCTGGGAGATTGTGATATTGGATAGTGCAGTGTACCAGAAACAAAGTGGAGTCGGATTGGCCTTGCAAAATAAAAGGTCAGAAATGAAAAAATCGTATATTAATTTAGGATTTTTCCATGTTCTTGGGCCCTCATTTCTTAGAATCTTTATTATTCCTTTCCAATTTTGCCCGCACCTTAACGCCTTTCCCCATTGCACTTCTCTGAACGCATCTGGTCCTTCTTTTTCCGAGGCAGCTTTGCTGTTTATCCCCTGTTGCTGTTGATTCAGTGCCCACCTCGGTTACAATCTCCGTTTCTCTAAACGCCATCGAGATTTTAGGTATTTCTTCCCCTGAAAATTAATAGACTCGTTGATATGATTTTTAAGCATAGTGAGCCTATTAGAAAGTTGTATGTATTTGGCAAAATAAAAGTTGCTGAAGTGAGTAAATAAAATTTCCATGTGTTACAATCCGAAACAACGGGTATTGGGTTTAGTATAAATAACTAGTTATTTATAATATGACAAATCAAGTATTTTTATTAGAAGAGTTGTTTAAATTTAGTGTTTTGAGATTCTTTTTTTGGTATAAGAAAAAATTTAGTTGGGTTAGGTATCAATCTCTTACTAAGGTTAATGCATAATTTTAGGACTTAGCGGGTGTTTATAAGAGATTTATGAGATTATTTATCAGAGAAACTTTTATACCAATAGCAAGAATTGAACTTTGTATCTTTGTGAGATACGAGTTTTTATTTTACTATTTTTACTAAAGGGGTTGATTTATCTACAATCTAAATGTAAGGTGAAGTTTATTTTCTTTTTAGGCAACACTAACGTCAAGTAGGGCAAGTTATCAATTATCCTCAGGTATAAACCTATGTACCTAAGAGATATAATACTTCCTTAAGTGTTATGACTAGAATCAAAATAAAGTGATATTATCTAAGAATTAAATACTCTTTAAATAGTCATATATCTTATTCTTTCACTAGTTGAATCCTTTTCCTAGTTGAATCTATTTAGGGCCCGTTTGGATAGGATTTTAAAAACGGGCTTATGAAAAAAAGGGTTTTTGAATAGATTATAGAAAAGGGCTTTTGGAGAAGAGATTATGAAAAAAAAGTGGTTTTGAATAAATGAGTGTTTGGATAGTTATTTATAGAAGAAGTTTTATTATTGGTAAATTACGAAAAAGGGTATGGGTATTAAATGAGGAGAGATAAGAGATAAGAGGAGAGAGGGTGTAAGAAAGAAAATAGAGAAAAAGTAGGAGAGAGGAGAGAGGGTGTAAGAAAAAGTAGGAGAGATGGTGTAAGAAAAAGTAGGGGTAATATAGTAATTGGTTAGTTCAAACGTGGTTTACTGTTCCAGAAGCTACTCTGACCAGCTTATCTGAAACCTTGGTTTTAAACCATAGTTTAGTCCAAAAGCCCGTTTGAACAAATATGACTGTTTGTTTTAAAATTTCTCTAAACCTAAGTTTTGAGCTAAATCTTAGTTTAAAATTAAGATTTGTGACTTTCCAAACAGGCATTTAGTAGAATTATTAATTTTGTTTTTTTGGTACAAGTGGAATCATTAATTAATTTTGAAAAAGGGTGGGTTTTGGAGACCCGAAAAGTCCATGGATACGAATGGGCCAAATAAATGGAATAGATAAATGGAGTTGGTGGCCAGACACTGGGATTGCTTGTTGTCCACACTAGCCTTTATATTTAATCACCCACTGTTCATTTCCAAGCCCATGGCCTGTGTTCCTTACCAACCAAATACGGTGCCACCCCTATTACATTCCTTCCATTCAGTCCCACTGAAACTGCTTTCTCTGCAAAGGCAATGTCTGGTCTTTTGGAGGACATCTTATTCCCCGGATTTACCTATATAAACAGCCACATGTCTCCCATGTTATCCACAAAGAGATGTAATTACTAAATCCCCCACCCCTCAGCATGCATGTTTTCCTTTTTAAGCTACTATATCTCAAGTCTTAACTTGATCCATTGGAGGCACATTCCTCAAAAGGGTTTTAGGGGTGTTAGCCATCAAGGAGGACAACACAGATTTAAACAAGCAAGTTTACCTGCTCTTGTACTCGTAACAGTATATATCCGCTAAAGTTCGAGCAACACACACTAGTACTTCAAATGAGATCCCAACTCCCAAGTGAGCGCACCAAGCCCCTGAACTCAGTCAAAACGGAAGCTCCCCTCTCTCTGCGCCGGGTTATAGAGCATTTTGACTAGCAAATTGCTACTCTATTCAATTCAAGGTCTCATTGAAGCGATTCTATTCTTCACTCCACGTCCTTTTCTCTGTGATGAAGCTGAGCCACGGCACTTAAGAGGCGGCGTAATTAGTCCAATGTTGGAGGAGCGCCAATGATAAGCTAAATAATATTAATGTGCTTGTCTGTCCATTAAAATAAATTGGAGGGCAGCGGCCGCCCATTGGAAAACAGGCCTCTACCTGACAAGCTCAACTGGAGTTCTTTAATTGATTACAGCCTCAGCGTTCGACACGTGGTGCTCTCTTGCCCACAAGTACATCCTACTGTTTGAAATTTCAAACTCATGAATCTGCATGCAGCGGAAGAAGGAGGGGCGGTTTCAATAATGTCAATTTAATTTCACCATCGCCTTATATATATATATATATATATATATATATATATATATATATCATTTTTTCCTTTTTCTTTTTTAGAGTTCAAAAGATTAATCCTCTTAAAATTTAAAAATTATTAAAATAAAATTTATCTTTTTTAATAAAATCTTTTCTATATATACATGATTTAATTTAAATTTAAAATATCATATGTAAAAAACTTAATCATCTATTAATACTAGGCTTTTGTTGTCGTCTTGTACTCCCTAAAATTCTCACAAAGAGCATCACATCAGGCCAATGGCCTATTTGTTGTCCATGTTACGGGAGTGGTTGGAGATTCCACACAATTGTCCATAATTTCTATTTCCAGCCACTTTGATACCATATCCTTAATAATTCAGCCTGTCATCCATCGCCACGTATTATATTTAATAGTGACAACTTCCTAACCACTTTATAATTATCACAGTTTGTCAAGTTATTCATTATTCAATCATTTTGTATCCATTATGATTCTTTTACTATTATCATGCGCACAGAATCTTCCCTCAAGAAACTTGATCTTCTAATACGTAAACTTCTCTGTAAACAATCCCATTACACACATTCTAAATCCAATCAATTATTTAGCTATGACACAGTCTGGAACATAGTAATTATCCGATAAAAAAAATTTAGATAGATTCAACATCAGTCTCTTATCAAGACTAGAGCATAACTTTAACGCCATACCATCGATCCGATATTATTAATTAGGAATTTGAGTTTACTTAGGACCTAACTACACACTGATTCCTGTCATAATGAAGCTCCACAGTCAAATACAAAACGGTGGCCTCTTGTGTTTTGAGAAGCCATTCGATTTTAGTTGAATCCAGATAAGTTCAACTGGCATATATATATGCCACCAACAACAAAGACGACAACCACCTTTCCTCATTCTCTCATCAAACTAATAATTAGCCTACTCAAAACCACGTCTAGTAGTGCCACTTTTTTTTTTTAAAAAAAAATTAGTCTCTCCGGTCACAGAAGTTTAAAATACATATGATCACATTTCTAAGCCAACTAATTTGAATATTCTTAATTTCTGTGAGCATTAAAATTAAAGCTCTCATAATAAATGTGTTTTTTATGATTCGAACTTATATATCCTTACAAAATGAGACCGCTTATTATCTTAATCTACAATTTATTGGTGGCAATAAAATGTAGTTGTACTACTGTGCTTGGTCGTTTTTAATGACTTTAACATAATGGCAAATACATATACGTAATATAGACATGTAGAAGCCCTACTCAGAACGTTGTGTTTCTGACCTATTCGTGATTCATGGACATTAAAACGTTCAAATGTCGCTGTTTGAGTTATACGAACGTTTTTAGGTCATGTAGGACCATCTTGGATTAGTGATCTGATTGAGAACCGTTAAGGGGGCTGAGTGGGGTCCATTGCAAGCGAAATCACGCTAATATATGGACGGCAAAAAAATTACGTTAATCTTTAATTAATCGTCTCGTTTTCCTACACTCTCTCTCTCTCTCTCCTCCCTTAAAACTTAAATACCCCTCCTCCATCCATCCTTCAATCAAGCCAAGCGAACAAATACGCACAACCAGCAGGGTAGTTCAAACAACAATGGCGAAAGACGTTGAAGTTGAAGAGCAAAGAGAGATGACGACCAAAGACTACCAGGACCCGCCTCCGGCGCCGTTGATCGATCCGGAGGAGCTAACCAAGTGGTCATTATACAGAGCCGTCATAGCGGAGTTCATAGCAACCCTTCTCTTCCTATACATCACTGTGCTGACCATTATCGGGTACAGCCAACAGACTTCCGGCACCACCGCTGACGCCCAGTGCAGAGGAGTTGGCCTACTTGGTATTGCTTGGGCCTTCGGTGGCATGATCTTCATCCTCGTTTACTGCACCGCCGGTATCTCTGGTAAGACCAAACCACTGACCGTGTGGTTGAACTCTCTCCAATTTATATATGTATGTAACACTGTATTGTAACTAATGTTGCAGGAGGGCACATAAACCCGGCCGTGACATTTGGGCTGTTCGTCGGAAGAAAGGTGTCGCTGATAAGGGCGGTGCTGTATATCTTAGCACAAATGGCCGGAGCTATCTGCGGGACTGGACTGGCCAAGGCCTTCCAGAAATCTTACTACAACAGGTATGGAGGCGGAGCCAACTTCGTACACGATGGCTATAACACTGGGACGGCTTTGGGTGCTGAGATCATCGGCACCTTCGTTCTTGTCTACACTGTCTTCTCTGCCACTGATCCTAAGAGGAGCGCCAGAGACTCCCACGTTCCTGTATGCAGCTCTTCATCTCTTTCACTTTAATTTCTTGGTTTAACTTTTGTTTTGATGGATTTTGATGTAAAATAATGAAAGGTTTTGGCACCACTGCCCATTGGATTCGCCGTGTTCATGGTTCACTTGGCTACCATCCCAGTTACCGGTACCGGAATCAACCCAGCAAGAAGCTTCGGCGCTGCTGTTATCTACAACGATGGCAAGATCTGGGATGATCATGTAATTTTTCTAACTATTAATTATTTCTTTCATTTTCTAAGGGAAATTAAAGAGCAAGTTTATATATGTGTGTGTGCTTAATTTTGTTGGTTTCAGTGGATATTCTGGGTTGGACCAATAATTGGAGCTGCGGCGGCTGCAATCTACCACCAACACATTCTGAGAGCTACGGCCATAAAAGCTCTTGGCTCTTTCAGGAGCAACGCTTAAGGCTATGGTGTTTCCATGAAAACGATGACTATTTTATCTGCTGGCCTCTTTCCTTTTTGTTTCATGCTTTAGAGGAAACAGCCAAAAGCCAATTGTAGATAAACATGCCCAAGGGTGTATTTTGTATCCCTCTTGTGTTTGATCGAGTATGGGTTTTCTAGAACTTTGGTTATAAATTTTCTTTGTAAAATTGGGACGAAAATAAATATAAAAATATGATGCATGAACTCCATATTTTTTATATTTAGCCTTCTCCAATTTTGCAAAAGAAGTTTATAATTAAGAATCTCAGAAGAATCGGACTCTATCCTCCTTTTCCTATATATTTTCATGTATTAATGCCTCGTATTTACGTGTGTCAAAGCTACTCCTTAGTAATTTATTTTCCTTCTCTACTTTCTGGTGTAAGTTAATATGCATCCATCTTTTTCCATGTTAAACTTAGCAATTCCAGTGTGTTTCCCACGAGTTGCATCAACTTAATTTGCTCTAGCAAGTGATGGGGGGAAAAACATAGAGAGGCCAAAGCTTCGTCTTTAATTTCAATTCATGTAATTGAATATATGGTCAACTTTTAGTTTCCGAAACATGAAACATCACAGACCCTTCCGAGTGAACATGGAGGAACCGACAGATAATGAGTAGAAGAAAGCAACCTTATCCTTATCCAGTATCAGAACCAGCAAAAGAGAGAGAACTATTTATCCACTTGATATTCAGAAATTAAAATGCATATTAGTACTATCAAATAGTTGATATGGTAAGTGGCCATATATATCCCTTAAAAAAAGAAAACAAATTTAAATAGCAAGAATACTACTTGTTAAAAGAAGTGGATTTTTTTTACATTTTAAAGCTTTATATAATAGGGAGGAATACCTTTGACTAAATGAAAATACTTACTAGCATGGAAGATAAAAGTTAATTTATCCAAGTTTGCTTTTGTTTTGTGTGGTGTTGTACAATTAGTTAGGTCCGTAGGAGCGTTCATATGAGGGTGGACAGATAATAATGAGAGAGGAAGTGTCCTTTGGAATGGACAAAAATACAACATGATGGTGTCCTTGTTACTCGTAAATTAAGACACAAAGTGAAGACGCAGGTACAAGCTCACAAGTACAAGCGTCTTGAAGCTCATATTAGTATTAGAGCTATTAAAACAACCTAGATGAGCCCATTTTATCTAAAAATAAGTTAGAAATAGGCTAATATTTTATCAATATGTTTGTCAATCTAATTTTTTAAATTATTAATATTATTATTTATTTTATTTAAATATTATTTTAAATATTCTTATTATTAAATACTAATAAAAATAATTATTTATTTATTAATATATGTTGATATATTATAATTAATTAATATTTATTTATATTTATAGTTATAAAATTTAAGATTTTTTTATAAAAAATAAAAATTTTAAGAATATAATATTAAAATTTTTTTAATTATGCTAATATAATATTAAAATTTTTATATTAATATTTTAAAAATTTAAAAATAATTTTTTAAAAATATTTAAAATAAAAAAAAGTCAGTAGCATTTTATCTGCCCTTTCCTAACTCGTGAATGTTAGTAGGTTGATCTATTTTTAAGTAACTCAACGCTTTCCCACCACTAATTAGTATTCCAACTCACAATTGCCTCAAAATCCAAATGCAACTATTCCTCCCTCATTATGGTGTGATTTGGGATGTGACCCCATCTTTGGATTCTTCTTTCTCTATATTTATCTTTTATCCTCCGTGGAAGGGAACTATTAAATTAAAGTAATGAAGGGAAAAGGCAAGCCACACACGTCACGTAACAGCCTGATTTTTAGAAGTAGTATATCTGTCATTCGGGAGTTAAGTTAATATAAATGATGTTTACCATATCTTGTGTCTTGGTGGGTGTCCCATCACTTTAGCTGTCGGGTAGTGACCGTTGGGCTTCCATGATTGAAACTTTAAGGTATCGTGGGCACAGGGCACATGCACCCTCTGAGATGTCACAATCCTATTGGTTATATTTTAATCTGATAGGTTTTCGTCTCAAGGATATTCGAGGCATTTCTCTCTGCGACTATTCTCTCTCTCGCACACATTCGCCTTCGTTATAACTGAGTTTTAATCTGCTCATCTTGGAATTGTGTAGTCAGAATGAAGGATGAGAAAATTTTGAATTTGTATTTAAGAAGCATTAGTGCAAAATAATCAGATTAATTAGAATTATTTTATGTTGGAGCTGAGTAATTCAATTGGCCGTATTGTTGTATATACAGGATCACATATGCATATGTGGATAAGCATGAGAGCCACAGGGCACGTTTGATGGATAGAATTCCCACGTCATGGAACGAAGTTTTATAGTGATAATTTAATTATAAGAGTTAATTAAATTTTTTAAATAAATTTAAAAAATTAAATAAATTAATTAATTGTAATTAATATAAAGATTAATTTATTTATATTAAAAAATTTATAGTATGAATTCATTTTGAGAGCTGAATTTAATCACAATTAATTAATTTAATTTTTTAAATATATATAATAAAATTAATTAGCTCTTATAATTAAAATTTTATATAGATAATAATTTATGTATAGTTAATAACCTTAAAATTCTGAAATTATTCTATAAGATGTTGGTAGGACTTGTTCTTTGAAGATTTCAAGGGGAAGAGATAAAGAAAAAAGGATGTACAAAATGTCTTTAAGCACGTGGGTATCACTTTCTGTTAGGTTCAATTGGCCTCCACTCTTTCCATCTTATAGGGTGCAAGTTAGGCTGAATGGTCAGTGATTTCCTGCATAATCCAATAAAAACCCTTAAACATGCTGGGATTGTACTTCAAACACACAAGACAAGACAGCAATGATTATTGCAAAGTGATAATTTGACAAAAGCAATGAGTTCTAATTTTGTGTTTGAATAACATGATGGTGAAAATATTTACAGATTATGAAATGATACCTTAAGATGGTACCTCTTGAAGCAATATATCTCTAATCTCTTCAATTAAAAAGACATGATTATATGTTGATTTATGAACTAATATAAATTAAATATCCCTACGCATAATTTTTTTAATATGTAATCACATGACTTTTTAAAAAACAAGTATCTTCATTTTAAAACTACTCCAAAATAAGATCAAGCCATAAGGTATCGTATGGAAAAGGGAAGAAATATGCAATGACTTAAAATGCTTATGAGACATAATTTACTTCATTTAGTAGTCATGCCAAGGGAATTTAATAAGCGCACATAAAAAAATCAGTATTAACACAAAGGAATTTCATAAGAGTGCCTTATAGTCATTACGTATTTATTTTATTTGCAAAAAGGACCTTGGTCCTGCATGATAATATTAAAAAATTCAAGATACTAATCTATAAATAATTCATCATGTTTTTTTTTTGTATAAAAATTATTGAAAAGGGATTGGGTTTACTTATAATCCAAGGGCATGGCGAAATCTCCATTCCTCTTAGGTAATACCAATATCGGGTAAGGTGAGCTGTATATTACCCTCAGACATAAACCTAAGTACACATAAGTTAGGATGTTTCTCCAAGCGCGGCGACTGAAACTACAACAAAGTGGTACTTTCCAGAGATCAAACACGCTCCAAATGGTTGCATGTTTCACCCTTTTGCCATTTCAACCCACGGACAATGGGTATTCATCATGTTTTTATTTTATTTTTAGTTGCCTACCTGATTCACCGGAGCTTTGCCCCGACTACATCCGGATCTAACCCGCGTCACACATCTAGTTATGGTGGGTGAGTCTCCTAACGGGAATTTTCTGCATACGTTAAGATTCAAACTCCAGACCTTACTTAAATGATACCGAACTATTTACTACTCGAATTAACTCCCATTGATTGGGTATTCGTCATGTTGATTCTTGAGCAGGATTTCCCAAAATATTACCTCTGACTTACAGCTTCAACGAAGCATGGAAGAGAGCCGGATCCAAGGGGCATTTTCATTTGTAACCCGATGCATGCCAAGGCCCAATCTCCATGAACATGGGCCTTCTTTCTCACTTCAAGCCCAAAAAGACAACCCCAATTTTTTGGGTTTACTTATCTCCGTACAACTTTAGGTTTGTGATTAATCTCTTTTAAAATTTATAGTATAAAGATTTTTCACTTCTTACTCTTTTTCAACAAATACATTCTGGGGATTTGAATTGAATTAGTCTGGGTGCATAGAGTCATCGAGAAAGGGGCTAGGCTGGAATGCTTGTATACCGGTACAATACGCAGAACAAAAAATAAATTCAGACTTGAGACCTCTTAATGCAATGGACGAGAAAGGAGGCATCACACAATTGCAGTTTTTGGCTGGCAACAAAAAAAAGGACATCCCTACGAGCTCTGCTTGCATGCGCTTCGTGCATTCGCAATAATAAAGTGAGAAAGGGGCAGCCCAATTACAGGAGGGAGACTGCCATTATTATGACTCCCTTCTCTCTCTGCCCTTTGCTGACCCTCTAAGCTAAGCTAACCCCTCCACTCCATGCTTCACCCACTTCTCTGCTTTCCCCCAAAGCTAATTAATCCCCCTCCTCATTATGTATTCAATTCATCATTCCTGATTACTTCCTCAATATTCAATACTATGACTCTGTTTTATCCTCAACACCCATGTTAATAATATGCCCATACATGTGTACAAATGATGGGTTTCTTTGAGTGGATGATTAATGCCTTTTTTACTGTGGATTGCTTAATTAATTATCTTACAGTTTTGTTTGTCCCCACCTGTTCTTCCTGCGTTTGAGTATGGCACTCAATTACATGAGAAGCCACTCCTTTACCAACATCATTCTCAGAGCCACGTCCATGCCACCCAATTTCCAAAATCTGCTCAACTAGTGTACTTCATATCGCTTCATTGCCTTCTTTAGGACTTGAACAACCTATTGAGTATTGATTGTTAGGCCTTAAGCATGAGGTGATTTGGGAATTAAACCAGTTCAATATTTTCTTTTGATAAAAAAAAATTAAGTGAGTTGGATCCAAAACTAATTAAGAGTAATGATATATCTCTAGATTCAAAAAATGTTTATAAAAATATTTATGTATCACCCACGATCTTTATATCTATATTGAGATTTGATTTCGTGGGTTATAAGTCAATTTTTTATCAATTAGACTAAATTAAAAAAGTTCAATAATTAGGGTAGCAAATAGGGAAAATAACAGAAAGAAAGAGAACATAATTCTGTTCCCTTTTGAGTAGCCTGCTTTTTCCCACGCAAAAATTGAATTCCAAGTAACAGCCACTTACTCTGACCTTATAAAAGCAGGTGAAGCCCGTCATAAGTTTTCATCCCAAAGCTTCTTCATTCTGTTTTTCAAGTGTCTAACACAGAAAACAAAGAAACAAGCATGAGTCCAATTGGCTTCTCTTTGCTCTTACTCTTGGCTACCCTTGTGTCCGTTGCTGCGTCCCAAGAAAGAGCCCCACACGGGCTTGTTAATGAGAGCCCCGTGGCTTTTCCACCATCTGCATATAACTTCTTTCATCCAAATACAAGAAAGCCTGAGACCGGAGACGCCTGCTCTGCATCCAAATGCTCGCCGCTGCCGGAAGCGGCTCAAGTGGAAGCCACTCAGTTATATGAAAGCAAAGCCTTGAGTTCTCAGAAAGGCGGAAAATCACTGGGAGCAGGAGGGATTGTTGGCAGTGTGTTTGGCGTTGCTTTTGTGGTGCTTCTTGCAATGGGTGTCTACTATGTAAGGGCCAAGCGTCAAGCCAACATGAGTCGAGCCAATACAGTGCAGCCTCAAGCTTGACGTGTTTTTCTGAATTTAACTTAGAAATCTCAGCTTAGAACAGGGAATACAGTCCCTGCATCTCTGTATCTCACTTTCTTATCTCTTACTGTTAGTGGTTTGTTCCTCCTCTCTAATTCCAAGGTGATTGTTAGCCTGTGTATCTATGGTTATGTATGATAGTCACTTATTTGAATGTCTTTAAAACATTACCACTGCCATACGTTTTATTTTGATGTGTACTTGTCGGTTGGAAGATCAACAACCAAATTCAGATCCTTCAGGTCATGACTTTTTTTTGTGGTATAAATTTTTTTAGAAAGAAGTTAAACTCAACCATAATCTAAAGGTATGAAGTTTTTTTTCCTCCTAAACAGTACCAATGTCAAATAGGACGAGTCATCTATTACTCTCAAGCGTAAACCTGACTTGTAACTATATTAGGATATTTAAGTGTTTCATACTATGTTTTTTTTATTACACAAATTTTTAGAAAGGAGTTGGACTCACCCACAATCTAAGGGCAGAGCAAAATCTCCCTTCTTCCTAAATAATATCAATGTCAGGCAGAACGGGCCGTCTATTATCTTTAGGCGTAAATCTAAACACTTAGGAGTTAAGATGCCTTCTCAAACACTGTGACTAAAACCACAATAAAGTAATATTTTCTAGAGAATAAATATACTCCAAATAATCGTATGTCTTACCTCTCTTATCAGTTGAACCCATGTAGGATGGCTTGTTTCATACTCATATTGAGGAGACAATTAACACAAGAATGTGACACGGCCCTATAAAATATGAATAGCTTGTTAGGGTCTATTTGGAAAATCCCTAACTTATGTTTTTATAAGCATTTTTACGCTAAACTCTTTGCATATATTTGTCTAAATTCATTTTTAAAGAGATGTTCCAAATCCAGCCATGTCTAATCGAAGATAAGGTCTAACAGCGGATCTTCTTTTTAACATTCCTCTTAGTTGGTCAGATGATTATAATCCCAGAATACTAAAACTCGAAACTCTCTTTATCATCATCATCATGATCACATATCATAGTCGAATGCGCTGCATGTCAGGCATATCGGTTTACAAACATGATTTTCCTGTAGAAATTATCGGCCAAAGTGTCTTAATTTCCACCAGTAAAAATATATTGAAAAATCAGAAAGAGGAAAATAGGGGAAGAAAGCAAAATCTTACTGTTATTTTAGCTTTGGAGTTCAAAATTTAACAAGTTATACTGTAATAGAATTTGTATTTGTAAGGCGAGCGAACCGAAAATAGAAACAGAGGTGAATTGTTTTCTGGTCAGTTATATCTCTATTGAATATAAATTGCCCCATACTTGTTAGCAATTACTGAAATCTTGTTCGAATATGAAGTCTTTCCCGTGACTTTCATCTCTTGTAAACTGAAGTTACGATCTGTCTGTAAGAAATGGCAGATGACACTTGATATTAACAGAGTGCCGACCAATATGTGCATTTCGTTGACAAAAGGAGCCTGCTAAAAAAAAGGCCTATCCCGGCATTAACCCAATGGAAGCAAATTTTACTGAAAAAAGGGGCGTCTTGTTGCATATGTTCAAGCACCATGAGTACGCGGGAAACATATTAATGCATATCCGTTTAAGAATTCAGGATATCAAGACAAAGACAAGACAAAAGAATTTTTATGTCCAAATATCACACAGAAGCTGAAATATTAGCGTAGACAGCACTCGTCAAACAATTCTACCATCCACGTGAACTGAGAGTCTTTATCAAAGGTCCAAACGTCTGGTCCACAGTTTTGTTCCATGTGTGCGCCAATCCTGAACGCGATTTCTTCCCAAATATGGGTTCTCTAAACTGTTAGAGCATCAAAGCCAAAAGGTTACACGATGAAAGTTGCTGAGCAAATCAGGAATTCAAACGTTAAATTAAAATGTCCTTAATTTGTTGATGTTATGTTCCTCAGCCCTGCGGTCTTTGTATCATATAATGAAAGATACCCTTCCTCCGTAAGAATTAAGAATAAAGGTAGACATGGTATTTTATTCTTTGAACAGTTATAGAAGGGGGAACTCTAAAAGCCAGTTTGGTTTAATCAATTTGAATCATAGTTGTAAGGTTGACAACATAGGCAAACTGCAAACACACAGCAAAGACATTCTGATAGTGCTACCATAGAATGTGATATGGCACCAAGGAAATATCTAAGGGGGAAGCACAGGGACTCTAGTTGAATTAGTCTAAGATCATTCTATTTTTCTTTATTGTTTTATTTCCATTATCACGTTGCTGCTGAATTATAGGGCTAGAGGGTCATTATCTATCACGTTCTATCCATTATGAGTTAGTTTTCGACTATATAGGGAAGTTCAGTTTCCTTATCTTCCTATATATATGTACTCGCTGTTTCTGATTGAGGCAGAAAAAGAATTATCACTTCAGTATATTGGAGATCCTCCTGACTTCTAATTTCCCTTATTAGTGAGATACTTACTGTGAGAGAATTATGAGAGCAATTACCATTTGTTTTACAGCTTACTTACAAATCACCGGCAGTTTATACCAATTTGGTATCAGAGCCTCATTTGGATCAACATGGTAAACACATGCGCTTCTCATAGCATTCCACCACCCGAAGACTGTCCAACTAGCAATGACCCATTAGCAACTATTGCTGCCCGACTGGAAGCTCTAGATATTTTAACAGAGAAGGTGGCTGTCTTAGAGGTGCAGTCCTCACAACATGATCGAAGGAAAGGGAGGCACTGTAATTGGACGGAAGTCAGCGACGATGAAATAGAGTCGTATAGACGAGGAGCCCGACCGCTGACAGTAAGGATTGAATTCCCAAAATTTGGAGTGATGACCCGCGAGGATGGGTACTTAAGGCGGAGAAGTATTTTAGGTACTATGATATGGCGGAGGATGATAAGGTAGATATAGCTTCCATGTACTTGGAAGGAGATACCTTGGACCTATTCTCATGGATGAGTACAGAGAGGACCATACATTACTGGGAAGATTTAGTGAAGGCATTTCAAGAGCACTATGGGCCACCCAAATACCAAAATCCTGACGAGTATCTTTGCAGTGTCAAGCAGACTGGCTCCATGACTGATTACCGACAAGAGTTCGCAAGACAAGCAGCATGAGTTGAACGGTGACCAGAACACTGTCTCTTGGGTATTTTCATCAATGGACTTAAGGAAGAACTCAAGTCAAATGTGCGCATATAAGCCCAAAACGGTTTACAGGGACTTAAGCCTTGCTCTGGAATTTGAGAAGAAGCTGTTGTCAACTCACAGGCCTAGGTCCAATCTGTCTTTTGGCCCAATTCACATTAACCCAATTTACAACTCCAATTATTCAAGATGTGATACCAGAGGGAGCACCATAACATCGTCTACACGCTTGTTGCCCATGATGTCTCTACCTCAATCTTCATCATCGGTCTCTCACAACTCGAGCAAAGCAACTATAACAGAGGCTGAATACTAGCGACGACGCGATAAGGGCCTATGCTTCTATTATGGGGAGCCTTTTTGGCCTGGTCACCAATGTTTGGGGACTTTTTCTCTTATGGAAGTTGTTGAAGATGGGAACCCAGTGGCAGAAGCCACTGAAACAAAGGAAGAACTCAGCACCGAGGAACAGGGGAATACTTAAATTTCTTTCAATGCTATTTTGGGTCGAAATTCTACAGCAATGATGAAGCTTTGAGGAAATATTCAAGGTTGTGAAATCTCTCTTCTGGTTGACAGTGGATCAACCCAAAATTTAATCTCTGCTTCGTTGTTCAAGGAATTAAATCTTACTACACGCTCGGTGCTCACTCTTGGGGTTCAAGTAGGAGATGGCAGACTTGTACGTTGCATATAGATCTGTTAGGGATTGGTGATCACACTTCCAGGATTAAGTATTACCCAGAATTTTTATCCTTTCACTCTTGCAAGTGCTGATGTGGTCCTCGAGATTCAATGGCTGGCATCTCTTAATACTATCCAAGCCAACTAGAATCAAATGTTCCTAATCTTCTGGGTTAATGGCATGCAATACAAATTACAGGGGGTCCCTTTTTCAAAAGCACAAATTGTAGGCCTTCATTCCATGCAAATCTCTGAGATGAACTTAAGCTCTACTCCCATTGACCACTTAAATTTGGAGTACTTACTGGCTGAATTCGATAATGTTTTTAATGAACCTTCAGAGCTGCCGCCTTTTCGAGAGCATTACAATGCTATCACCCTTTTCCCAAACACACTACCACCAAACCTAAGGCCATACTGGTATCCATACTTCCAGAAAAATGAGATTGAGAGACAGGTAAAGGACCTCCTTCAAAAAGGGTTCATTCGGCCCAGCTCAAGCCCTTTTGCAAGTCCAGTATTGCTAATAAAAAAGAAGGATGACTCATGGCGTATGTGTGCCAATTACAGAGCCCTTAATAAGATCATTGTACCAGATAAATACCCCATTCCAAACATTGATGAGTTGCATGGGGCGGCCTACTTTTCTAAGATCAACCTGCGATCTAGGTACCATCAAATACGTGTGCTGGCTGCGGATATTCACAAAACCGCATTTAGAACTCACGACAAACATTATGAGTTTGTAGTAATGCCATTCGAACTTAAAAATGCTCCTGCCACCTTTCAAGCAACAATGAATGATTTATTTCGGCCCTACCTTCTCAAATTTGTGCTCGTGTTTTTTGATGACATCTTGGTTTACAGTCCTACGCCACAGTAGCATGAGGGCCATCTTCAAATAATATTCCAAACTTTACAGCAGCATTCCTATTTTGCAAATTCCAAGAAATGGTCGTTGAGACAATCTCGAGTGATGTTTCTGGGCCACCGTATTTCAACCCAAGGCGTTGAAACTGATTTTGAGAAAATAAGTGCCGTACGAGAGTGGCCAATACCTACTAGTGTGTCGGAGCTCCGAGGCTTCCTTGGTCTCGCTGGTTATTACCGAAGTTTCGTCCAAAACTATGGTATGATTGATCGTCCTCTTATAGACCTTACTAAAATGAATGCTTTCTGTTGGTCTCCTATGGCGCAACAATCTTTTGAGACACTCAAGTTAGCTTTAATTTCTGCACCTATTTTAAAACTCCCTGACTTCCAATCTGAATTTGTTGTTGAGTGTGATGCTTCTACGGAGGGTGTTGGTGCTATCCTTTTGCAACAAGACCACCCTATTGCTTTCTATAGCAAAGGATTCTCATTTTCTAATAGGTACCAGTGAGCCTATGATTGCGAGTTGTTGGCATTGGTGTTAGTGTTGTAGAAATGGCGCCATTATCTATTGGGGCGACATTTTACGGTAAAAACTGATCATAACAGCCTTCACAACCTCTTCAATCAATGAGTAGTCACCAATAACCAGCAACGACTCATCCTCAAACTCCTTCCCTTTGATTTCACCATTGTCTATAAAGCTGGGATGGAAAACATAAGAGTAGATGCACTCTCCCGATGGCCATAACATGCTGATTTTTCTTCATATGGTAGTACCATTACCTTTGGACTTCTTAGATCTCGAGGAACCTCTATTGAAAGATCAATTTATAGCCCCAATCATTGCAACTCTAAAAAAGGATCCTCATTCCAAACCGGGTTACATTATGAGTGGGCAAAAGCTTTACTATCAAGGGCGATTAGTAATTCCACATAGCTCTCCACTCCAGGCGAAATTACTTGAAGAAGTTCATATTACACCTTCTGGTGGCCATGGGGGGTTCTTAAAGACCTTTAAGCGCCTCACATTTACGGTTTACTGGCCTCAAATGAAATATGATATAAAAACATTGATTCAACAATGTTTCACCTGCCAAAAGAACAAGTATGATACCTTATCGCCTGCTGGTCTGTTACAACCTATACCGGCTCCTAAACAGATTTGAGAAGACATTTCTATTGATTTTATTGTTGGGCTGCCTAGATCTGGAACCTTTGATACTGTTTTGGTAGTAGTGGATAGATTGAGTAAATAATGTCACTTCATTCTGCTATCTCATTCATATACTGCTAAATCCGTGGCTACTAAATTCTGTGAAGAAATCATCCGACTACACGGCATGCCGCGTTCTATAATTTCATATCAGGATCCACTATTCTTAAGTGTCTTTTGGTAGGAGTTGTTCAAATTAAGCCATACCCGTTTGCAGATGAGTACATCTTACCATCCCCAAACCGATGGACAAACAGAAGTCGTTAATCTATGCTTAGAAGCTTACTTGAGATGCTTTGCACATGAACAACCACGCACTTGGAGCAGATTTTTATGTTGGGCACAATATTCGTTCAATACCAGCTTTCACACATCAACCAACACCTCCCCCTTCAAAGTGGTCTATGGTCGTGACCCTCCTCCCCTTCATCCTTTCATTAAGGGGGAAACTAATGTGGCAGAACTTGCAGAACAGCTGAAAACCAGAGACCACATGCTGCGCCTACTCCAAGATAATCTTAAAAAGGCACAAGACAGGATGAAATCTTATGCAGACCAACACTGGCGTGAGCTTACCTTCGAAGTTGGTGATACAATTTTCCTGAGAATCCAACCATTTCGACAGCATTCTCTTGCTCATTAGAAGTACTCCAAACTATCTCCACGTTTCTTCGGCCCTTACAAAGTCATCAAGAAGGTGGGACCTGTCGCTTATGAGTTGGAACTTTCACTTTCAGCGAGAATTCACCTAGTCTTCCATGTCTCATTACTGCGGCCTGCTTATGGATAAATCCCTACCACACCACTGGCTGAATTACATATCTCTGCTGATTTTGAATTGCTCCTAGAACCAGCGAAAGTGCTGTCACATTGCTGGAAGGGGCCTCATTTAGAGCTGTTAATACACTGGAGGACCAGACCTGTAGAAGAGGCAAGCTGGGAAGATTATAATCTTCTACACTTGCAATTCCCAGATTTTCAAATTGCGGACAAGTTGGCTTTCCGAGGGGGGAGTATTGATATGGCACCAAGGAAATATCTAAGGCGGAAGCACAGAGACTCTAGTTGACTTAGTCTAAGATCATTCTGTTTTTCTTTATTGTTTTATTTCCATTATCACGTTGCTGCTGAATTATAGGGCTAGAGGGTCATTATCTATCAAGTTCTATCCATTATGGGTCAGTTTCCGACTATGTAGGGAAGTTCATTTTCCTTAGCTTCCTATATATATGTACTCGCTGTTTCTGATTGAGGCAGAAAAAGAATTATCACTTCAGTATATTGGAGATCCTGCTGGCTTCTAATTTCCCTTATTAGTGAGATACTTACTGTGAGAGAATTAGGAGAGCAATTACCATTTGTTTTACAGCTTACTTACAAATCACCGGCAGTTTATACCAGAATGCATATATCCAGCTTTCACCAAGATGATACCACACAAATTCAACTTAACGTTTGATCACTGCAATTCTGCATCATAAATGGTAAATCTCACTGATATAATTCCCACAAAATTCAATATAGGGCAATAAGGTGATAGTCCAATTCTCCGTTTTGGGCTTTTAAGTAGAAGGCGGAAATTGTAACAACTCAGAGTACAACTCTACACTAAAACCCACATAAATTTTCATGTAGGTAAAAGCATTAATACTCTACGTCCCATCTTAAGAAACAAAGGTAATGCCTATGCCAACATATGTTGCACCACCAGCCCAAAAATCTATCGCATTTGTGCTACTATGAAATTGACAAATTCTCCCAAGGCATTTCTCACTATTCATAGACAGATTCAATAAATGCGTTTAACATAAACGATTTCATTTTTGAATGTGATAACGCTCAACCAGAAACCAATTAAATATTAGAGAAAAAAAAAAATATTCCTGCTTTCTTATCTTAACAATCTCTCCCAGGCATTTTGACAATCCAATGTATTATGTAATCACATCATCTCCAACATATGGCAATGAAAATTTTGAGCTTACCTTTCCATTCAGTACGTATGATTCTATCAGTGAATCATATTTTTAGAGTTTATTCCGCAGAGATATGATCGAAGGCACACACAAAAGATAATTATGCAAGCAATACCTAAAAAAGAATGGATATATAATAAAATTCAAAAGTTCTTTCTTCTGCACGAGCAACTTAAGATTTAAGCTCGTGGTCATGGTCATCATTTGCCAGAAATTGACGCATTGTTCAAGCAACACTCTCCATAAATCTAAGCCATCTTCGAAGCAATAGAAATCTACACCTCATAAAAATTCAGGTAGGAACCATTCCTCTAGATGAACAGAGAAGCATCTCATCCATGTCAATTGGATTTCTATTTGACAACAAAATTAATAGAAATGATGGACTTACAACTAGTTGTAACCGTGTGTGTTGGTAGAGTCGAATTTAAACCAGCGTCAAAAAGGAAAAGAAAGATTTTGGGTTTACCGGAGTGTGGTGAGGAGACTGAGATTGAATATTGGAAATGGAATTATATATTTGTCTGCGTTCTTCAAATACAATAGCCCCTGCAAAAAGGACTCCCAGTGTAGCCCCGAGCAACCGCTCCTTTGCATTTCGTAATTGCGGAGAAAGAAATGAAAAGGAGAAATTCAGTACACCAATGTCGGCAAAATAAGAAAAGCACAGGATCCTTATAATTCATCATACTATAAGCACTACCTGAGCAAGAACGCTAATCATGGTTTAGTCTTCCTGCAACAGATTGTCAGATTCGCGAGAAGAAATAATGGCCAAGCTGCTGCAGAAGAGACGGCAAGGAGGAGAGGACCACGGAGGCAGCGGAACGAATTTTATTTACTGGACTCGAATTTGGGCCTTTCAGTAGGAGAAGCCCAAACTGTTAGTGATGGCAGTACTCCTACCATGTTTAATATAAGATTTCATATGAGAGTTATTCAGTATAAAAAAATATGAGAGTTAATCTTATTTTTAAATATAACATATATTTTTTATATTTATTATTTTTTTTAAATTAATTATATTGATATTTTATCAATAATAATTAAATAAGAGAAGTAAAGAGTAAGTTAAAACAGATGATTATGATGTTTTAAAATAAATATATTATATTAAATAATTTAAATTACTTCCTTAATTTAACTAAATTAATTAAATATATAATATATTAATGACCCAATGAGTATTACTCTCTCATATCTTAATTATAAGAGTTATTAGATTTTTTTGGGTAGATTAAGAAAACTAAATAAATCAATTAATTATAATCAAATATAACTCTTCAAGATGAATTCGTATTATATACTACATCAATATACCCAAAGTAATTAAATAGATCTTATAGTAGTTATAATTAAGAGATTTTTTTGATTTTTTTGTTTATATAAAAAAATCAACTAATTAGGGTGAAAAATAGTATTTAATTAATAATATTTTTATGTAATTGCAAATTGTGATTGCTTTTACAAATTTACAATTACGGCCCTTTTAGAATGGCTTTTTGGATAAGTTTTTAAAAAATAATAATTTAAAAGTAATTTTGGATAAGTTTTTCTAGAGAAGAGTTTATAGTAAAAAAATGATTATAAATAAATGAATGTTTAGATAGTTTTTACTATATTGACTGATATGATTGGTAAATTACTAGAAAGGGTATGAGGTAAAAAAAATAAAAAAGCAATGTTCATCTCCTCTATCCCTCCTCCATCGACGAAATCTGATGAAGAAAAAGATAACATCAAAGCCAAGATCTATGGCGACAACTGAGGGAGAGCGATGACTGACGGAGATCTAAACGACTGAGGGAGAGAACAATGACCCATGATTCATGGATGATGACAACAGAGCTAAAGAAGATGAAAGGGGCCGATGAAGCTTAACGACGACCAATGAGGACAATAGATCTGAAGTCGATCGATCGTTCTTGTTGTTATCCTCAACAATAGATCTAAAGTGAGGTCTTTTGGATGGAGCTGATCGTCATCATCGATGAGAGAGAGGATAGACGAAAGTGAGGAGTTAGATGAGAGAGAGAATGGAGCTAGACCGACAAACTATTGGTAAGAGAAAAGGGGTGTCGATAAAAGGATGATAGAGGATAGGAAAAATATATGGTAAAATAGTAATTGAACATTTTATAAACTCTTTGCTAAACCTAAAAATTAGTTCCCGCCCATTTATCTAAAAACCTAAATTTAGGGCCTATTTGGATTAGTTTTTGGAGGATAAATTTTGAAAAAAATATATTTTGGAGAATAGATTTTGAAAATAGAGATATTTGAATGATTAGTAGTAGAATCACTTTTAATATTGATAAATTACTAAAAATGTTATGATTTGATTAAAAGTATGAAAGAGGAAAGAGGGTAAGAGAAGAGAGAGAGAGAAAAGAGGAGATATGGTGAAGAAGAGAGATGAGAAAGAAAAAAGGAGAAAAGAGAGAGGAGAGATGAGAGAGAATATAAAAAAAATAAGGATAAGATAGTAATTTAATAGTTTATAAGTTCTTTTGCTATTCTAAAGTTATTTTCAGTAACTTATTTAAAATTATAGTTTTAACCAAAATTATTTCTAGATAAAAATAATTGTTTATTTAAATTTTTTCTAAATTAAATTTTTGGCTAAAAGTGATTTTCAAACCGTAGTACCAAATAGGAATTTAAACCAACTTATAAAAAAAATACTTATATACTTTATCCTAGTTTAATTACATTTTTTTAAAACTTAAAAGTTTACTTCTTTTTTTTTTTAAATTTAGGTTTTGAGTATAACCAAACACCAATTTAGTCAAAGACAAACAACTCTGGGCCAAGATTCTAATCTACCGAATTTAACGGGGTCGAGCGTAGGTCAGAAAGCTTTTATCTGTACTAGTCAAACTCTCACCCCTCACAGTCACAGACAGATCTCACTCCTTCCTCTACTTCTCCGGTGATCTTAAACCCTTAAAAAATGCCTAGTCGACGGCACGTCGTTGTCGTTTCGCTCACTACTCTTCTCCTCATCTCATTGTTCGCTCTGTCTTCATGCAAGACCGTTGAAAATGACGATGACGAAGATCTCAGCTTTCTCGAAGAAGGTGATGGGAGCTCTTCTTCACATCACAACTACCCGGATCCGGCCCATTCCGACGATGACGACGATGATTCCTACGACGATGATTTCGGTGACTTCTCTAGCTACGACGAGTCGGCGGCCAATCAAGAGGCTTACAAACAACCAGAGGTGGATGATAAAGACGTCGTCGTTTTGAAGGAGAGGAATTTTAGTGACGTTGTGGAGAATAATCGGTTTGTAATGGTGGAATTCTACGCCCCCTGGTGTGGTCATTGCCAGGCTTTGGCTCCAGAATACGCCGCCGCGGCGACGGAGTTGAAGTCTGAGAATGTGGTTTTGGCGAAGGTGGATGCAACGGAGGAGAATGAATTAACACATGAGTACGATATTCAGGGATTCCCCACTGTCTACTTTTTCGTCGATGGGGTTCACAAGCCTTATACTGGTCAGAGAACCAAGTAAGTCTGATCCATTGGATTTAATTCTCTCTTTTTCTTCATTTGGTTTCTTTCAGAGTCAGTTCCGTCAACAGTGATGAATATTAACTGTCATTATCTACATGTCGTGGTACCAGACGTAACTCTCTTCGAACATTCGAATGAAAATTGACCTACCAGACCGTTTTATTAAACACAAAAAAGAAAGAAAAAATAAAAGAAAATCATGAATTCACCAACTTTAAATCGATGAGAAAGCGTTAGGGTGTGATTAGTGGGAGTGAGATTCAGATGAATGGATGGAGTGAACATTGTTAACTTGTTGGAAAAGAAATACAGTACATCATTTCTAGATAAGTAGTTAATTGTGATTCCTTCTCAATCAACTCCTGGCACTTTCTATTACATCAATTATGCCCCCAGTTCTGAAGTGTGTTAATAAACATCTTCTACTGTTTTCGGATCTGACTTCTTAATTACTATACAGAGATGCCATAGTGACCTGGATTAGGAAGAAGATAGGACCTGGAATATACAACATAACAACATTGGATGATGCTGAACGCATATTGACCTCTGAAAGCAAAGTTGTTTTGGGCTTCCTCAACTCTTTAGTTGTAAGTATTCATTATTTCTTGTGCAGACTGGATTCTTATCTGTTCTCCCGTCTTGTTTTTGTCTTATTTTGTTGGACATTGACAATCGCCAACGACAAAATTCTTTATGCTATGAGGATAAGTTATGGGATCCTTTTATTTATATGTATTGTGATTCTAATGGCTATTTTAAAAATTCTCTAACTCCATGATTCAATATTAAATATTTATCACATGAGGTGATTTTTGTTTATTTTCATTTCAATCCCCAGTATATATAATTAAGAAACGTTGTTGCATGACCAACTTGATCATCAGCATCTACTGTTGATCTCTTGGATTAAACTGTTTCATCATTCAGACCAATGCCTCTCTAACTTAGCCTAAAATTTGTTATCAAAAAATAAAAAGGGCATGAAATTTGTTGGATGCAAAGACATGAATATATGAAGTCCATTTATGGGAGAATTCTGACAGTCATGAGGTTCATGACTCATTTTCACTGCCATGTTATGAAGGGTTCTGAGAGTGAGGAGCTAGCTGCTACTTCAAGACTTGAGGATGATGTAAATTTTTATCAAACCGTGAATCCTGATGTGGCAAAGCTTTTCCATATAGATCCAAATGTTAAACGCCCTGCTTTGGTCCTTCTCAAGAAAGAGGAGGAGAAGTTAACCCATTTTGGTTTGTTTTCTTTCTAGTTCTCTTTTGCATTAACTTCTGGAGTTTTCTCTGGTCAGGGAGAACTGATATATTTTTATCTCAAACAGCAGATGGTGAATTTGTAAAGTCTAAAATATCGGACTTTGTATTGGCCAACAAACTTCCTTTGGTCACAACTTTTACGAGAGAAAATGCCCCCTCAATTTTTGAAAGTTTAATCAAGAAACAGGTAATTGGTGAATGTAATGAGCTTTCTTTTATCTTTTTAATTTGTCCATCAAGGGAGAGACATTCTTCAGAAATAAGATCATTATGATATTTTGACATTGCTTTGTGTTTGAAACTTTGTTTTAGTTGTTGCTGTTTGCAACTTCAAATGATTCAAAGAAGTATGTCCCACTATTCCAAGAAGCAGCGAAGTTTTTTAAGGGAAAGGTATATCACCTACTGGCTGTTTAATTTTTGTTCATTGTGCTATAGCACTTTAGAAGCAAAATTGTTTAGATTTTTTATTTCAGAAACCATGCAAATGAATTATGATCAGAATCCTCCCATTCATGATGTAGATTAGGACTGTATGGAGAAAATGAAATATAGTAAAAAGAGCATGGGGTTAAGTTGTCAATGTATGTAGCTTGTTCGATTATGTAACTCTATAACCTTGTCCTTATGGATTATATTGCAGCTAGTCTTTGTACATGTGGAAGTGGATAATGAAGATGTTGGAAAGCCTGTTGCAGATTATTTTGGTATCACCGGAAATGCTCCCAAAGTAATCTTTTATTCTCTCTATTTGGTTATTTTGAATTTCATCCCAATGGATGAGTCATAACATTGGCCTTATATTTGATTGTAAACCAATTCATTTAACCTGTGTGTTTCCCACAAAGGTACTTGGATACACAGGAAATAATGATGGAAAGAAATTTGTGCTTGATGGAGAGGTGACCATAGACAAAATTAAGGTACTTCTTTCCATTCCCCCCCGCCGCATCCTTGCCAACAGCCTTATGTTTGTTCCACTACATAATGTGAAATGCGCTTGAGTGTATTCTTATATTTCTGGCGAGCTGTAGAAGCATAATTGTATCTAAAGATCTTGACTGTATGTTATCTCAGGCATTTGGGGAAGATTTCGTTGAAGACAAGCTAAAACCTTTTTATAAGTCTGATCCTGTCCCTGACAGTGTAAGTTATGTTGATTTGCTGCTATCAGACATGTTCTGGTAAGATCTTTATCTAACACATTGTTTTCTTAACTTGATCGCAGAATGATGGTGATGTAAAAATAGTCGTTGGGGATAATTTTGATGAAATTGTCTTGGATGAGTCAAAGGATGTCCTCCTTGAGGTACTATTCTAACCCACTAGTTATCAAAGTAATGTTTATTTTATTTAACTTGGCAGCTTCTTGTTTTCAAATTTGTGCTTCTTAAAATACTAGATTTATGCACCCTGGTGTGGCCATTGCCAAGCACTGGAACCAGCATACAACAAACTGGCAAAACATCTGCGTGGCATTGACTCTCTAATAATAGCCAAGATGGATGGAACAACAAATGAGCACCCAAGGGCAAAGGTAGCTTAAACTATGTGCTATTGCTTTTATTTACTAAAACGGATTGGGTTACAACTTAAGTGTTGCTTTTTCAGTTTAAAAAAAAAAACAAAATATAAGATTTGAGAATATATTGATCAGCATTTTTTTTTATGTTCATTTTGCAGGCTGATGGATTCCCTACTCTTCTGTTCTTCCCAGCAGGGAACAAGACTTCTGATCCTGTTAGTGAAAATCAGACCCTAATACCTATTTTCCGTATTGAGCTAACTTGGATCTTTGTATGCTATATTGCTAGATACATTAATAAGAATCTGGTTTATTGGACGCAGGTTACTGTTGATGCAGATCGTACCGTGGTGGCCTTTTATAAATTCCTCAGAAAACATGCATCAATCCCATTCAAGCTCGAGAAACCAGCCGCAACTCCAAAACCCGAGAGTCCAGACGCCAAGGAGAGTCAGAGTAGTAGCAGCAGTGACATGAAAGATGAATTATGAGGCTTTAAATGATATTCTATTTATGGTGGTTAGATTCAGAAGGATGGTGATAGGATGAACTTGGAAGAGAAACATACGAGTTCATCTTTACTCTTTGAGCAATAATAGGCAAGAAATGAAGCTCTACGTCGGGCTGCTGGGTGTAGGAGGCAAATAATGAACACTTGTTCTGTTTTGTTAGACCTTAACGTTTTCCATTGATAGAATTCTGCGTGATGCTCAATAAAGATTGCCTCCCAAGTTTCATCTTCTGCTTTCGTTTCAGCTTTGCTTGCATTTGATCTATAAGCGATACAAAAATGTCTTTTCTTCTCAGTTGAATCTTTGAATTTTCAAGTTCGGAGTATTAATTATTTAAAATCACACTTAAAATGCGTTCCCTTTGAGGTCACATCTTGCAAATTACGCAAACCTTTCGCCTTTAAATTACACTGAGGGCACACATGTAAGGTTAATTCTATATTAAGGTAGCGTAATTCGCATTAAAGGGAATCATATCATTATTCATTCTTTTTCTAGAATAAGACATTGTGGTCCGTATGTGAACAAGGTTTTCCCATGTTTAATTGCTGAATGTTGTTAAGTGTTCAGCTCTCACTGGCAGGGAAAACAAAGGAAGTTCCTTATTTCTGCTTCTCCCTTTGTTCACGAACACAACAGCTCTGGCGATCCTACTCCTCTGTAGGAGGGTCTACCCAACGTCCATGTTCTTTTATCAGATCAATCAATGCATCGGTTGCACGCCCCATTTCTATTCCACGCTTCACCACTGTCTGTAACGCCATTCAACTCATCGTCAATTTTCATTTCATGCCGGAAAGAAAACAGAGATAGAGGAAGCAGAATGATCATGATGCGTTGGAACATTTTACAGTGGACATTACCTTCCCAACATAAAGGTCAATCTTTCCTGGAGCACCTCCAACATACCCAAAGTCTGCATCAGCCATCTCTCCGGGCCCATTTACAATGCAACCCATGATAGCAATCTGATACAGCAGACAATCATCATAGTAGAAACGAAGAGTAATTAGAATTCTAGTAATGCTATTTTGTACAGAATAATTATAGCACATTGCAGGTTATAAATTATCCAAAAAGCAGTATTTTAGCAGGAAAAAAAAACGAAGTAACAAGATATTACCGAAACACCAGGCAAGTGTGATGTCTTCTCTCGTATTTGTGCACTTATTTCTTGAAGGTCGAACAAAGTTCTACCACAGGATGGGCATGATACGTACTCCTGCAGCATAATTTAGGCATATAAATAAGGATCGGGACTGTTTCTTAAGTCAAGTCTAAGTCTTCTCTGTGGCCATGGGTAAACCAACTTACTGTTTTTGTATTCCTCATTCTGCATCCTTGGAGCAAGTTGAAAGACGTATTCCTCAGAAAATCAAAATCTTTATCTGGGGCCTCTAAAAGAACACCGTCTCCAAGCCCATCAACCAGAAGAGCTCCAGCATTGGCACCAGCACCAATCACCAAGTCATCACTGTGAAAGTAGCAGCAAATTAGGTTTCATCATGTTTACATTTCCTTCTGGAATTCTTCACCAAGCACAGTAAATTAAAAATACCTGTGAATTCCTTTTGGAAACTGAATGTGATGAATGACTGGGAAGTTCAAAGAATTTTCTCCTAGGTACTCAAATAACCTGATGGCAATGCATAATACAGAATTACACTATTTCTATCTGCCAGTGAAGTTGAAGTTTGTAGAATAAGCATATCAGAGGGAAAATAAATAATAAAAAGCTGATATATTGAAACATTCTCACCTCCTTGCTGCATGCACCCTGCTAACTCTGTCTTCAGTATAAGGTAGGTCATGGAGAATCATAGTAGCATCAACACTTTTGAGGATTTCCAGTTCCTCATGAGGCTCATCACCACGTACTGATACAACCAATCTTGTGCCTGAGAGGACATTGATTGACATGATATTATGCTTACTTTCAAGTGGGCAGGGAAAATATGTCACTAGAGCGAGACTACATATTGAATAATGACATGGACCACAATTTAATGTTATATTGCTTTAAAATTTCAACTAAAAACGCCTTTACGAGAGCTATCCTCAATTGGGCCCAATAATGCTCGAAGTTGGCCGAGCTAGATAGCCATATAAAAAAAATTTCAACAAAAAAGGTGGTCAATGTAATCTGTATTAACCTAAACAAGAATATCAAGATGAGTGGCACCTTGTGGCAAGAGCTTGTAAGCACCAGTAGACAGTTCCTTAAGGTTTACCAAAACCATGGCATTGGGTAATGGCTTTGTTAGCTGCTCTGACAAAGGAGTTATCACACCCATGCTTATATCTATCAGCCGTTTCAGAGCTAGCCGCTGATCACAGAAAGGAATATCAAAATGAATCAGAAAAAGAAATTGTTTCCACTTAGAGTATAATGTTGTCCATTTGCCTAGATGAAGGTCCTTACAGCATCAGCATCATCCACTGGAGGAAGTTCCCGCAATAAGATTGAATCTACTGTAGCCAGATCCTAAAGATATAGAACTATGTAAGCCACTTCCTCTGTGAATTAAGAAGAGTTGACACACATATTCATCCAATAAATAAGAGAAAAATACCTTAAATGGCATACCAACAATGAGTTTGGCTGCAAGGGACCTGTAGAGAAGCTCAGGGACCTGCAGGAATCAGGAGAAGGAATTAAAATAATATGAAAAACACTAGTTTTCAGAATGACACATGGCATGCCTGCTTCTCCACTAACCTACCAACAAATATAGAACAAGATTACCACAAGAAGAAACATCCAGAAGGCCAAAAGGAAAAAAGAAAAGAAAAGAAAAGAGGACAAAGAAAGTATGGTTCAAATGTTACCTTTAATTGATCTAAGGTGACAGACATGAGAACAGAACCATCCCGGTGCATGACACCTCTGTAATCTACCTCCTCGCCCTGTATTAATATCAACAGTTAATTATCTGTTCTAATGTATGGGCGCGCATAAGAAAAACAAAGATAAACTTCACAGTTTATAATCTGACCTCTTTTTGTGCTGGCAATTCACCAGAACGGCGCTGGAAGTCAAAATAATGTCTGTGCTTTTCTTCAAAAGGTGCCTGATGGAGTAGTGCCATTAAAGTTCATTAGCTTTTCTGATATGTCAAAATTTAGAGTTAGAAAACTTATGCATGTTTTTATCAGAGTCATTATTTGCACACATACCACCCCTTGCTGGAGTTCAGCGGCTCTCATGCCAAGGTTGGCCAACCTTCTGCAGGGATCTATCTCCTCTTCAGGTGGTTCTGTGAGAGAAACCCTAATTGTATCACCCAAACCATCCTGCATTTAAAGTTATGACAAGGCTTGTGAACACATAGCTTCATATGCATAAATATCCATTTAAGGTGCAGCTTCTTATATGAATACCTGAAGAAGTGTTCCAATACCAATTGCAGACTTCATACGCCCATCTTCACCTTCTCCGGCTTCAGTTACTCCCAAGTGTAGTGGATAATCCCAACCATGAACATACATTTCAGCTACAAGTAAACGGTAAGCCTGGACCATCACAACTGGGTTGCTTGCTTTCATAGAGAAGACAAAATTGTGGTATTTCAACTTTCGGCATATCCTCGCAAATTCAAAAGCAGATTCAACCTGTCCAATGTATGCTTATTAAGATGGACAATTCTGTAATCTTGTTGTTGTTGTTGTTGCTTTATCTTTCTTTTTGTGTGTGTGTGTTGGGGGGTGTTGGGAAATAAAAAACTGTTCATTGCTCACCATTCCCCTAGGAGAATCTCCATAATAACTCATTATACGATCTGAAAGACTGCCATGATTTGTCCCAATGCGCATTGCTCTCCCATATTTCTTACATTTCTCAACTAATGGAGTGAAAACCTGACAATTAACACTTAGAAACATCAATCATCGCACATGTAAAGCTCAAAGAAGCGTACAAATCCAGAAGAGTATCAAATTGAGAAAGAACAGATTGATGGATTCACCTGTTCAATATGCTCAAGTTCTTTCCGATAGTCATCTTCTGTGTACTCTAGTTGCTCAAATTGAGCTCGTCTATCAGCTGCAGGAGACCACCATCTTGGAATTAGGATACGTGTTGACTCTAAATTCTCAGAAAATTTGAGAAGAAAGAAAAAGACAGCGTATAAAGAAAGAGATGCATACCAAAATTTCCAGGGTTGACACGAATCTTGTCAAAGCATTCAGCAACTCGCAAAGCAACAGACGGGGCAAAATGAATATCAGCAACCAAAGGTATGTTGTAACTGGACGTAGATGGATAAGGACACAATTAAACATATAGACAATATGGACTAATTGTGACATGAAGTTCAATATAGCTCACACCAACTCATACTTTTTCTGCACAAGGGAGTTCTTAATCTCAAAGCATGCATCTGCTTCTTTCTTCCCTTGAACTGTTATCCGCACAATCTCAGCTCCTTTGTCTGCAATTCTCATCACCTGACAATAGATTGCATAAGAATAATTAAATTACAACTTCCGTTAGTGTCAGTTAAAAGGCAGAGAGAGACGGGGAGGAGGTGCCGAAAGCAAGAAACTTAAATTAAAGATACATTTGTGCTAAAAGCAGTTGGACAACCTCTTCAACTGTTCCGGCAACATCCTTAGTGTCATTGGTTGTCATTGTCTGGATTCTTATTGGATGCTCACTACCGATAGCCACATTACCAACCATCACCGTCCTTGTTTTTCTCCTGACTGTCTTGTGTAATGATTCACTGTACTTTTGCCTAGGAACTATAATAATCCATGCAATAGGAGAAAATAAACAATAATTGTCAGGCATGATGTAAAAGTTGTATGATAATATGAACCATTCAGAAAGTTCAAGTGCGGCTCATTTGGTTTGAGTTTAGGTAATGGCAATCAAATTAAAATAACCACCATATTATTTACAACAACAATAAAGTGATTATTTTAAAGTTAAGTGAAGTTAAGCTTTATAGAAAATCATGAAGTCTGTAAAATCATTCCATCTTTTATCCTGGGACACGAAATTGAGGTTTTGGATGGCGACGAAAGGTTTTAGAGGCCATCCTTTATTATTTTATTGCATCTTTAAAAGAATTCACAATCCATTGTCCATCATCCAACTCTAGTCTCCAGTTAGTCAAAAACACACGAGGAACAAGTCAAAAACTTTCAGAAACTTAGTTAGGTATAGGTAAGATTCGATGACAAATAGTTCAGGGATGTATCTTTGAAAACCGAAAATTACAAGATAAAATTCAAAAGCAGCATTTAGAGTTTTGTAAAGACAATCATAGAGTCGCTACAAAGGTAAGGCAATAGAAGCATTCGTGGAATTAGCTTCAGTGAGGAAAAAGAAAAAACCAAAAGGGAAATTATACCTAAAAGAGTGCTTCCTTCTGATGCAGGTTGAAGTTCAGCAATATCCCGGCCAGGACCTGATGAGCTCCTTATAACTGAGACCCTTGTCCTCCCAGATTTTATTCTCTGCAAATCCGAAACTCTCACAAAATCCATACTTCTCCCAAATCCCAAACTGGATTCTCTGCTTTTAAGCGCAGAAAATGAAGCAGGCACAGCCCCAGTAGCCATTTTTTCAGGCCCAACACCTCACCTTAATCACACAGAGGAATTAAATCAACTGATGGGCAAGCCGCAATTCCTACTTATAATGCCTACAGCATCTCTCATTCGTTGGTTAAAAAACTGAAAAATAAACGCAGTCAACGATGAATATAAAAACCAACGGGTCGTCGTCTTCCAAAGAAAACTAGAGTTTTTATCAAGTTCAGATTTGAAAATATGCGAATAAATGAATTATCAATTAATTTGGAGTGTCGAATTTCAAAATCAACTACTCCCCCAATTCATAAATTTCCAGTCGTATAAAAAGCCAATATCGTACCGCTTATTCAACTCCAGAAGCCAGAAAATAGCAAGCTAAAAATAAAAGATTAAAAAGCGAGCGAAAACAACGGTAACAACAGCAAAAACACCAGACCTCCGTCTAATTGAAATTGAACAGATTAAAGGGACCAAAGGAAAAACAAAAATCCTTCAGAAGTGCTTTTGTAGAGTTACAGTACCTGGAGGAGAAAATGATTTCTGTAAGGGAAGGATATGGTGGGGAAGAACCGATGGTTGAAGAAAACTCAGTAGCCTCTGATTATAAGCATTTGAAGACTCTGGAAAAAAAAAAAAAAAAAAAAACTATGGTTCCATATCAATCACAGAAGCTAAAACGAGTGGGGAAGATGACAAAATCATTTTCCTGGGCATCTCTTAATTTCCTTGCCAAATTTTATCCTTCGCAAAATACAGGGCACGAGGACGTGTGCCCCCTGTACCATATTTTGATTTTTGAAAGGCCTTAACTCAGTGGTAGTTAAGACATATGCATGCATGTAATAAATCCAGATACAGAGATTCTAAAATTCTAAATGTATAAATTCAACCCCTCCACAGTCATTAATTTCTTTCTGAAAATATGAAATAAATAGGTCCAAATGTCTAATGTTATTTCAGGAGTTGTAGTATCATGTTTCAACAGATTTTTTGTTAATATAATTTCCAAATTTTTCTGGAAAATTTTTTAAGTCTTGTTTCTTTATTTGTCCAACGTTTTTTTTTTAAAAAAAAAAGCCTACATAACCTTTCATTCATAATTAATATGTTTGTGTTTGGAAAGTTTTTACACTAATTTTAAAATTTAGATTTTAAAAAATTTTAAAATAAATAACTATATTTATTTAAAAGAATTTTTTGATCAAAGTATGATTTAAAATTAAAATTTTAGATAAATTAGTTAGAGTAACTTATAGAACAATAAAAGAGTTTATAAATAATCAATTACTATATTACCCATACTTTTTCTTATACCATTTTTCCTCTATCTTCTATTTTTTCTTACACCCTCTCTCATCTCTCATTTCTTTTATACACTCTCTCATCTCTTCTCATTTAATACTCATACTATTTTTCATAATTTACCAATAATAAAAATATTTTTAAAAATAATTATTCAAATACTCATTTATTCAAAACTATTTTTTTATAAACTCTTCCCTAAAAATCATTTTTTAAAAGCTACTAGAATTTTTTTAAAAAAAAAACTTTATAATAGTGCAGCTTAGGTTCATGTATTTGAACAATGAGCATAAAAAGGGCGATGAAGCAAGAACATGCATTTGATTCTCTTCAAATGATTTAAATATTATATTTTAATTACTGGTAAAATAATACTCCTTCTAATTATTATTATAACAGATAATTTACTTTTTAAAATATATTAAAGATAATAAATAAATCTTTAATTATAATTAATTCTAACATCTCTCAATATAAATTTATATTATATATTCCTTCAAATCTTAATTATAAGATCTATTCAATTTTTTTAATAGATCTAAAAAATTAAATAAATAAATTAATTATGATCAAATCTAATTTTTAAGATAAATTCATATTATATACTATTTATTTTTTATAAATTAATTAATTTTTATATTAATTATAATTAATTAATTTATTTTACTTCATATATATATCAAAAAAAATCAACTGAATTTTATAATTAGAATCACATATAATATTTTTCAATCTAACTAAATTAATTAGTTTATTTAACTGTAATATTATATTTTAATCTATAGTCAGATGCTGATCCAATATTTCACAAGAAATTCAAAGCAAATGATACCGTATATAACATTATTTATGATATAGTAACCTAACCACATAAAAACGTTTACTTTATTTAAATTTAAATGTTAATTTTTTATGTCTTTTTGTAACCAAACATACACCCACATACATTATGTGAAATTTGGCGATTAAATATTACTATTATTAGACTGTGAATAGTTAATTTGATATAAATTTCATAATTGATATATATATATGATATTTATTTTAGTCAGTTTTAATTTGAATTCTGTTGTTTAAAAGTTTATAATTAGGTAATTAGATTTTTTTTTAAAAAAAAATTGTAATTTAATTTTTAGGGAACTGACCCTATATTTTAAAGAAATAAAGATTCCAAAGCGAAGGAATCTGCGGAGCAACAAGAATGAGATATTCCGGTATCTTTACCGAACTTAACTAATGCTTTCTCGTTTTTACTTCTCTTGGCCGGAAAAGAAAAGATACTCTTTCTAATTGAAACCATCATATTCACATGAATCTCGAGAAAATTTGTTGATGACGTGCGAACGATGTTCCTCATCCTATCAACATCAATTTATGAGATTTAACTATACATTCTAAATATTAATTCTCAACGTGTTTGATAACAATGTATTTTAAATTGTTTTCTGGAAAAATTAGTATTTAAAAGCTAAAAAATCAAAAGAAAAGAAAAAAATATTACTTTTTTTTAATATAAGTATTAGTTATAGAATTAAATTTAATTTTAAATATAAAATTTTAATCTATTTTATCTTTAATATTTATCATATTTTTCTCAAAATAATTTATTTAAATTTATAAACAGATATATAATATAATATAATATAATATAATATTATACACTTTAAATATTATTTAACAAGTGACAACTGTTTGATATAACATGTTCTTTTTATAAAAAAATATTTAAAAGTTATCTCATTTTTTAATTTACTATTTTACTCTATTTAATTACTTATATATTAATATATTTAATTTTCACTTTTAATTTAATTCCTACATCTCCACTACACATACACAACTCATTTAATTGTCTCTTATAAAAACGAGTAGAGAGAATAGATAATTATTTTAAAAATATCATGTTATATTTATTAATTAATCAATTTATTTAACTTTATTAATATATCTAAATTAATTAAATTTTATATTAAAGAATAAAATAAGTATCTACATACCCCCTCTAGCCTCTTATTATAAAATAAATATCTAAATATTATTCGTTTATTATTTGTTTGACTGATCACATTCATTTACTATCTCAGAAATTAGCAACAATAAAAAAAATCAGTACCCAATTGAGTAGGGAATTTAGTCAAAAGCATCCCCCATTATATAACCCAACAGAAATAAAATAGTGGTCGCTTGACTTCTCCTCTGTGTAACTTGAGATGCAGGTTGGTTTTGAAGGATTTTTTTTTAAAAAAAAAAACATTTAATGTTGCAAGAAGGCATAACAATTCCCACATTATACTTCAAAAAATTCAAAAGTTTGATTCCCTGTAATCATTGTCTCTCAGCAGACATTACAGAAACAGAAGGCCACAAGCCTTTCTGGCTTAGCAAATACTAAAAACCAGAAATTCTAAAGGAAGACAAGTTATTACACAAGGCCAATCTATTACTACAATATAAGCTGTCCAGTGAGTGACACTCCTCCAGATTTTAATTCTCCTATACAGTATATGCGTCTCAAAAGAAGCCAAAACAAAAACACACACACACCCCGATTCAGCTCTAAACCGAGTTTTGTTGATTTAGCGCCGCCGTTTGACCGCTGCCGGGAGCACCTGAATGTGCTTGCACTGAACCATGAGGACCATGGCGCTGCTCTGATACTGCCAGCCATCTTCTTCTCCATCGAACAATTTCGACGAGTACAGAGCTCCCACTCATCACTATACCAAACCCTGCAAATGTTGCAAGAAGGATCGCCAAAACTGGCTGCACATGAACCTGCAGCAAACAAAAGCAAGTACAGGTCTTCGTGCTATTAGAATATTGAAAAAGTTCCCCACATCAATTAATTAGAGAAAGAATTGAAAATATATAATGTTAAGAGAAGTCTTATCAAATTGATCTAAGCTATTTTCATAGAAAGACAAAACTAATATATACTTAGTTCACTAAAAGCTTAATGCGTTCAGATCCAATGAGGTCAACTTCACATGACATTTTGTCCATATCAGTTTCAAGTGAAACATTAAAGGTAAGGTAGCAAGAATGTGCTAGATACAAAAATACATTACCAGGGAGTAAAATATATGCGCGAAAAGAACCACGAGAGCGAATTGGGAGGAAGCATAAAACCAGATGAACCTGCTATTCACTGCACAAAAATTCAAACGGTTAGAACTTTACATAAGTCAGTAACAATATTTCATAGCCTACTAAGCATCATAGACAAAGCAAAAAAGAAGAAATGTATCACAACTAAAGAGAATACATTCTGCAAGTATTTCTAAAGAATCTTCACAAACCTACCCATGGTTGATGAAGTCATGGAGGAGAGCAGACCCAGTACACATGAGAATGGAAGAGATATAGCAATTGCACCAGTACCCATTCTTCCAACCTGCAAAATCAATCAAATACTGAGTCTATATAAGGTTATGACTTTGAAAAAAGAAATCTGAGGAATCTTATTCTTACCAATAGCTGCTCAAGAAAACAGAAATAAGCTAGCATGCTCACAATTACAAGCACAGGAACTTCCTGCCAAACCCTACAAAATTGAGTAGACAATATTAAAGCGTCACTCTAATAAGTCTCCAACTTATCTACATTAACTGTCGATACACATTGGATAAATTGATCTCTATCAAACAAAAATAACTGTTCACATGCCTGTATGCACTTGCGTCTGCCTGCTGGGACCTATTAGCCATATTCTGATTTACAACATTTTGGATCCTTAAGAGTGTGACGGGTAGGTTCCGGACCTCCTCCTTGCACACGTCACAGGTCTTATTACCTTTGATACTAAACCATTTAATGGCACATTCTTGGTGTGCCAGAGCAAGTTCACCTTTGCAGCTGCATTCCAACTTGATGGTTTCACCTCCTTCGCATAGATCAACCAAACAAATCCTACAAACTGCATCTTCTTCAGCTATATCTTCACCTTCATCATCGTCGTCTTCGTTGTTTTCTGAACCAAGAATGACATTGAAAACTATTTAATAACTTCTCGTAGGATTTGAGATGATAAGTACATCAAAGGGACATATTACATTATGAAACGTCAAAGGAAAGTCAAGGCAGAAAGGCTGAACAGAAAGAAAAGACAGGAGTAAGTTTCAAGTGCCAAAACCGACATCATTTGCTTGACAGGATCATTGGTTTCTAAACCAATAAAGGCAAAAAAAGAAACTACTTTGAAGATCAGAATTCCACTATTGCTGGGCATGTCACTCCTGGGATACTCCAGGAATCTTATTAAAAAGACATGCAAAATTGTATCGATTGTCACCAGAGAGGCGTAAATGCTCATAATGGCATACCGGTATCCTTGGAAGGGGATGTGGTCAACAATTCTTTTTTGCCCTTTACATGAGGAGTTGAAGGAATAACACGGTAAAACGAATCCATTCTCCGTATGCCCTTATCTAGACCAGTGACAGGCACCGACTTAGAGCGAGCTATATGCCCCCGCTCCTTTGTACTCTGCAAAAGGAACTGATAACTTAGAGCAAAACAGATACAAATTCATCAAGCAAAAATCAAAATTAACATAAATTTCCCATGAGATACTACGATGATTAAGGATGCATCAGCCACACAGTTAAGCAGTAAACATTGGAATTTCTAAATTCTAATATTCCTGGTGTGTATGTGTTTATACATAATCTAAAAATTGTACTCGGAAACTTCAAAGACACAACACCTTGACTTGAACAAAGCCCAGCTAAAAAGTCAAATTTAATGTTCTACTCATTACCTAATGAAAAGCTTAGACGCCAACAGATCATATATAAAAGGAGTCTTTATCAATTTTCAAGACAAAACTGCTTGATATCTTACATATAGAGATCCGCCGACACTTTCAGCATGAGCAGATTCCGATCTTGAATGAAGTTCATCTACTGGTAATGATGACGTTCTCTTAATTCTAGGTGTAAATATCTTAGTAAGGGACAACGAACTTGCAATTGAAAGTTTTTCTCGATGGACTGAAGAAGAACTTTCTGGAGCTGCAGTAAAAGCCTTTTCAATATCTGATGATGTCTTATGCTTGAAGTTCAACTTTGGTAAGATACTTTTAATGGATGATTTCCCTCTTGATGCGGAAGGCCCAGGAGAATTATGAACCGGCGCATCAACAGAGCGTGAAGTCACAAGAAAATTCACTCTCTTGGGAGTGGGAGTGGGAGTGGGAGTCATTGGCATCTTAATTCCAACAAAATCTTGAGAATGCTCTTCTGATGTTCTTGGGGGTATTTCTAGAAGAAGATTATTCCGCTTCCAGTGACGGACACGAGTTGATTCCTCATACATTCCCATTGGAACATCAACCTGAACACAAACAATGAATTTGATAAATATTTAAGACAAGCACATTGTGTATCATCACCATAGAAAAAAAAACATTTAAAAATTTAAAGAATAAGTAATTGATTCTTTGAACACTTTTCTTTTTTAGTTTTTACTGAGATTTTACACAAGACTGCAAGGTATGCCTATTCAGGAAAGATCAACAGTTAGAAAATCATTAAATCTTGATATCAGCACCTACTTTAAGAAAGTAAAGATAAACAGCAAACATAGTTTAAATGCATTACAAATATTACCACCAGAGATCAAATTCAGCAATAGCCTCCTAATCTGGGGAATCGCAGTGAATTAAAAGCCCCTTTGAAGGTTAATGATAAAGAGTTTCGATCATGAAATCAGCACTAGAAATATCGAGCAGCTCAGGCATAAATTAATCAAGTTTGTCCATTATCCAAGTTTTCTGGGAGTCTGGGATCCAAGGACATATGAAATACGAGAAGCTGACACTTGGAGGGAAACTTGCTTAATTTTCCACACAGAATGTTCTTAAAAAGGGTTTAAGCGGTAAGAATCGACTTGAAAAGAAAGTTTCAAACTGCATAGTTCGGAGGCAATAAAAATAGATAGTTCAAGAGACCCATGATAGAATTCGTTCAAACAAGCATTTGCAGATGCCAAAAACTAACAAAAATGATAATTCCCAGCTAAAAGTTCATCATCCAAATAAAAGCGCTGAAAAGCTGGAAAAAATATACATAGATAAACCAGAAGAGAAAGTTAAAAGAAAAAGGGAGCTTGAAAGCCAAGACAGAGACGACTCCTTGAAACAGAGCAGACCCAAGCTCAAAATCCCGGTGAATTCTACCAGAAGAAGCAATTGAAAAACCACAAGTTACCTTAGGAACTGGAAGAGAAACCGTTCTTAAGCATGAGGCCGCATGATGTCCTTCACTCACAGCCTTTTTCTCAGAACTCATTTTGTGGAGTTAAATCAGGCCCACGATTCGGAAATCCCCAGAGTAACCGAAATAGCATATAAAGTTCGCACCTTTCGGCCTCGCAGGCACCAACCTTACTTCTATAACTTGCTTATTCTTTAGCGCGTCAGTTCAGACACACAAAACAGAAGAAACGAGAAAGACGGAGGAGGAGGCGAGAGTTAAATAGGTTCTTGAGAATGAAGAAAGCGAGTCGTATGGATTTAGGCACAATGCCAAGTTTTCACATTTATGAAATGACATAGCTTAGCGCTGCGCTTGGCATACTCCTAAACTTCCACATGCATTTCAGTGTACCCTGCCCGCGGACTCCAATTGTATCTCTGAACCGCAAAGTAGTAAATATTCCCACTTGCTCCCATAATATTTCCTGCCTCTTATTATCATCAAGTATGCGGTTTTGGATTCGTGTCGCTCCTTATAACGTAGAAATTAAATTTAAAGGCCATCTAGATAAGAGTTGAGAAAAGGATGTATAAAAAAAAGAATTTTTAAACAGAATTTTTAAAGAAAAATTTATAAAAAAATAATTTTAAATAAATAGGTATTTAGGTAGTTATTTTTAGAAGTACTTTTATTATTGATAAATTATGAAAAAAATATATTATTATTAAATATAGAAAAGATAAGAGATAAAATATGAGAGAGAGTGTAGAAGATATACGAGAGAGGAGAGATAGTGTAAAAAAAAAGGAGAAATATGATAAGAAAAATTAAGGGTAATATAGTAATTTGTTAGTCTATAAGATCTTTTATTGTTCCATAAGCTACTCTGACTAACTTATCTAAAATATTAATTTTAAACTATAATTTAGTCTAAAATTTTTTTTGAACAAATATAGATATTTGTCTTTAAACTTAAATTTTACTAAATCCTAGATTTTAAAAAAACTAAACATAAACTAAGACTAAGTAAAATCTTACAGTGTCTATGTTGGTATAATTTGTATTTTTCCTGATTTCTATCCATGCATGTAAATGCCAGAAATAATTGATTCCCAGTTCCCATTACCAAACACAAATTAATAGGTGAAAATTGTATATCTTGGGGAGTTTTATATTTGTTAAAGAGATAAACTTTTACAACAGTGAAGAACATCGTGACAAGCTTTTGTGCACTCGTTGTCACGGCATGTACGAAGGGATTATGAATGTGATCAACGTGGCGACGATCCAGCCACCAGAGTTACATTACACAGTAAGGCACCTTCAATTTCAAGACTCTGCTAACTTTAATTTGACTTTGTCCATTTATTGCATTCGCAAAAGGAGCAAGTGCCAACCTGCCAGCTGAACGAACGAAAGGAGAAAAGCGATAAGAAAAAAACCTCAAATCCATTTCAGGTCTTTCTGAAAAGGAAGGTTAAAAACAAAGTGCCAACCTCACATGATTTATGCTTATAATAATCTTCATTAATACACTTTCAAGTATGATTATGCCCGATTTAACTTTAACCAAACCTTGATGGAGCACATATGATTCATTCATAGCATCAACCCAACACCCTTGTTGAACAGATAAAGCAAAATGCCAGCGCCAAATCCAAATGGTGCTTATATTCCACGGAATCTTCTATAATAAACTATGAAGTATGATTAAGCATGATTTAATTGTACCTTTATCCAGCAATTTGTTCTTCGCATCCATCATCCTCTGAACTTTCTCACTTTTAATATTAATTTTCTCAAATCGACCCAAAAGCAGTAAGTGCATGTAGTTTTCCAATCAATTCTTTTAAACTAGAAACGGACATTTGTAGGAGACGCCTCATCAAATCAATAACACACCAAATCCAAAAGCGTGAACGTATAAAAATGAATATAAGTGGAAGGAGTTCGTCTTTTTCTACTAAGCAATGTTGCAAAGACAGATAATGGAATTGTGAGAAAAGATGAACCCTTTTATATCCTCCTCTGCTTTTTTAGCTTCCATATAATTGTGAATTAAAGCATTTTAATAATGGGTTTTGGGGTAAGGATTCCAATTAGGAGATATCATCATATAACTATTTGGAAAGTTTAATCAAAACCTTTGCTTTTGCTTTTTAGGACAGATGCTTATTAGATAAGCTTGTGGCCAGGAAGTGAGGCAGAAAAGAATTCAACTTTCTCCATCTTCAAAAGACCCTATAAATTATATGGCAAACAAACGCTTTAATTATGTGAGATAGAGACATCACGTACGCATTTCACAGGTCAATTTTTGTAAGGAAAGAAAGTGGGACTTCTACATTTCATTAAATAGTATAATTTCAAAATGAGATGCATTACCAAAAACAAAATTATCCATAAAAACAACCAGAAACCACAAAAAATAGAGATAAAAGCAAGTATGAGATCAAGATTAACAATAAGATGTAATCAAATAATAATTTTTTAATGTATTCAACCGTTCATAGCCCCTAGTTAATATTTTTTTGCCAAACACTAATTAATATTAAATTAAAAAAATTAATAGTTTAGTCCCTATAGTTTTATTTCAATTATAATTCATTATCTAAATATTGATTAAATATAACTCGGTCCCTAAATTTTAACTCAATTTAACTAATCTCCTATAGTTTTAATTATTTAAAAAATTAATCCTTAAATTTTATGAAATATATAATTTTAACTTTTAAAATATCTGGACTAATATTTTATATGATTAAACTATAACTAATAAGTTATATGGAGCCAAAGTTTAAATTTAAGTATAGGACTGGATTGTATCAAATTAATTAAAGTTTAAGTATAAGTTAAAAATTATAACTAGAGAAAACTATAAAAGAAAAGGACTAATTTTTCTTTAAATTAATATAGAATTATCAATACGTATTTGAATTCTTCTTGTGGTCTTAAACGCAAGGTGGGTTCATACAACAACAATGAATACGCGTTGGAAGATTTGGAGTTGCTGTCTTCACTGGGTTTTTTCAAGCATTCTGACAAGAAGGCTCGAACATCAGCCACATGAACCTATGGGATTACGCCAGGCATAGAACGGGTAGCGCTATGTTTGGTTCTGACTCATTCAGGCTACTCATCGTGTTCGTTTTTTCTTTTTTTCCTTTGTTTCTGTTATGTTTTTGGTTTGCAGCAGCTGATTCTTGCCACCCGCATCAGGTTTAGTTAAAGCTTTGGGAGTTTATGTGAAAATTACTCTTTCCTTATCGGAGCTGTGCTCTATGGAGTACAGGTTCAGGGAAGGCTTCATTACCAACTAGGGTTTCTACGTCGTGAGGCTTGGGTTTACTCCAAGATCTCGTTGTGGCCTGCCCTTTTTCCGGTTTCGACCACTCCAACTGCTGGAGGTTTCTGATGTTCCTCTCTATATGGTCCTTGCAAGTTGGGATGTATGGTGTAGTTTTTGTTAGTTTCATGTTCTATTTGCAGGCCTCCCTTCTCCACCATCTACTCAATTTTGATGGGGTTTTCTTTTATGTAACATTTTGTCTTGTGTTTAATAAAAGTTGTCTGTTTGTTAAAAAAAAAAAAAAAATTGGATATGGATTCAGCTGTGAATTGGTTTTTTGAGGGGTTGGTAATTTGTATAAAACTTTGGGGCCAAAAGAAAAGGACGAGTCACACTCACCGACTCGGATATATCACTCTTGGTTACGAACTTACACGGCATATGATAAGGAAGTAACAGGATAATATGGGATGACGTGTCATGGCGTCATTATTACCATTTATTATTATCTCATCTCCACGGATCAACCGTCACTCATCATCATATAGTAAGTAACAAGCATACGTGTTCCAAACTCGTTTAATGCAAAGAAATTTCATGACTTACATCCTTTCTCTTGTCTTACTCATTCCCAATTCTCATTCTTTTAATTAGCGTCGTATACATTATTGGTACTTAAATACTGCCAAAACGGTTTGAGTTTAGCTTAAGAAATCACTAAACCCTGAGGTCTTAATTGACTGTGTTCATTTAAGAGCCCGTTTGAATAGGATTTTAGAAACGGGTTTATAAAAAAAATGGCTTTTAGGCAGCTTATAGAAAATGATTTTTAGAGAATAGTTTATGAAAAAAAATAGTTTTGAATAAATGAGTGTTTAAATAGTTATTTCCAGAACTACTTTTATTATTGATAAATTACGAAAATGTTATAAGTATTAAATGAAGAGAGATAAGAGATGAAAGGAGAGAGGAGAGAGGTCTAAGAAAGAAAAGAGAGATGGTGTAAGAAAAAGTAAGAAATATGAGAGATGGTGTAAGAAAAAGTAAGAAAGATGAGAGATGGTGTAAGAAAAAGTAAGAAAGATGAGAGATTGTGTAAGAAAAAGTAAGAGAGAAGTTGTAAGAAAAAGTAGGGGTAATATAGTAATTGGTTAATTCATAAGTTATTTTACTGTTCTATAAACTACTCTGACCCGCTTATCTGAAACTTTAGTTTTAAATCGTAATTTAATCCAAAAGCCCATTTGAACAAATATGGTTGTTTGTTTTAAAATTTTTCTAAACCTAAATTTTGAACTAAATCTAGATTTGGCATTTTACCAAACACACACTAAATATAAGATATTTTTAGGAGAATTATATAACGAGTACAAGTCATTGGTTGAATTATAGTATAAAAGTTAACTATTAGAGTTTGAGAGTCTAAGATTTTATAAAGCTATTTTTACTCTACCTAGTGTTTCACTTGATATTTTATCCTCTAGTCAGAACTCTCCCATGATACAAAATGTTTCACTTGATATTTTATCCTCTAGTCAGAACTCTCCCATGATAAAAAAAGAGAATTCTTGGTTAGGTTCTCTACCTTAAAGATAAAAAAAAAGATTGATCAATTTTTTATAGAGTTTGGCTCATAGTACATCTTTTTTATTGGCTAACTCTTACTAAAAACACTATTATATCGAGCATAAGTCATTAGAAAAATCATACTCTAGAAATTAACTATGAGAGTCAGAGAAGCCCAAGACCTTATGGCACTGTTTGGTATGAGGTACTTGAGGGATTGGTACTGGTATAGGCATTGGTATTACTCATTTTGTTATGTTTGGTACAAATATGTTGAAATTGCACACTACCACGTTTCTTGGATTACTCAATAGCACCTTCCCTTGGTATTTGGAAAATCAATTTTGAGATTGAATTTTTTCAGACAAAATCGCCCTCAGCCCATCCCTTTCTATGTCGTCACTTTTATCTCCTTCTCCACCCACGGCGTCTCCCACAATCCATGGCGACTTGCTTCCACCTTCGATGACCGAAACCCCCTACACCGTCATGGTGCACGATAGTACACCACCTCTCTCTCTCTCTCTCTCTCCCTTTCAAATCACAACGTTGGCCATTCCTCATCCAATGAAAAATATAACTCCAATATTGTTTATACCTTGTCCCTCAACAGCTACTCCTAATCCTTTTTTTCTCTATCTTTGAGCTTCGATTTTAATTTCATGGTTTATTTTCTAATTTTAATTCTTCTTTTTTCTTTTTTGTTTTTTTTTCATATTTTTCTGGTTCATTTTTTTTATGGGTGCTGAGGTGGGCATGGGATCTTTGTAAGGTGAAAGAAAACTAATATTTTCCTTAAATTAATGTTGAAGTATCGACTATGTCCTCTCTTAACTGCTTTTCTCTTTCGATCCATGACAAGAGAAACAAAACATTGCCATAGAATGTTACCCATAGGCATAAGTAGTCAAGGTTTTACCCACTTTTGCGAGATAAGGTAGGAGAAAAGGTGAAGAGCGAAGAGCAATCTTTTTATAATTAATAATTGCTTATAAAATAAAATTAATAAAAATATTTCCTCTAAATATTATTTCTTACCAAACATAATTTTAAAGCTTTAATCTCACTCCCAATCACAATATCTATCCAAGTGTTAATAAAGTCCCTTTTTCAAAGTCATATTCTTAATATGATACTCAGTGATTTTAAATAATTAAATTTAAATAAGTTAAAGTTTAATATGATTTTAAATATTGGATATTTAAAAAAACACATTATAATTAATGGAGACTAGCTTATGCAATCAAATAGCAATATATGCATATTTTAAGGATCGAATAAGCTTTTACACTCCCAAGGTGGTGCATATGATGGTATAAAGTGTAACTGATTCTGTTTTTTTTTTATAATAAAAAAATCTCTTTTTAGATGTTTTGCCTAACATTATGAAAAAGGGATACAAGGGAGACCGGAAAAGAAAAGACAAATGTCAAGTCGTGGATGGAAGAATACCAAATAAAGAGAGAAGGAAATTAAGAGTTACCGATCAGGTGCACTTATTAGGGTTTCATCATGTGAGCTGTTACAAGCAAATTAAAGTGCAAAAAAGAGAGCTTAATTTAGGAATACTTTATCAATAATGAACCAAAGTTGAGTAGTTTCAAGTTGCACTGATGAATCATAGGTCTCAATGGATCAGTGGAAAATGCAGCAACAAGCTCTACCTAATCTCCACTCCTCATGACAGAGATAGAAGGAGGAACAAGTAGATCATTATGCACATCATATCTCTTTTTGTTATATGGCTATCTGATTGGTCAAGTTTGAGTATTATCAGGTTTAATTAGGAGTAATTCTTCTAAAACTATTTTTTATATTTATACGGACTTAAATTTAAGACCTTATATTTAAGCTGTCAAAACAACTAACACCTAATAGTTGTTCATTATATCTCACAAGTGGATAATTCTTTTTTTTTTATAAGAAAATTTTTGGAAAGATGTTAGGCTCATCTACAATCTAAGAACAGGACGAAGTCTCTCTTTCTCTTAACCGATACTAATGTCGAGTAGAACAAGCTATCTATTACCCTCAAGTGTAAACTTAAGCACCCATGAGTTATGATATCTCCCCAAGTGTCATGACTGAAATCACAATAAAGTGGTACTCCTTAAGATCGAATACGCTCTAAATAATCGCATGTCTCACTCCTTCGCTAGTTGAACTCATGTACGATAGCTACAAGTTGATAATTCTGATAATGAAAGTAGCCACAATCCAATGCAATATACTGCATACAAGGAGGAAAACAACATCCCAATCCAATTCACTGCATAACTCGTATTCGGGTAGGGTTGAAGAAGCAGTAACATCCCCTTTGGCCCTTTCTCACAGCCCTTCACAGATCTTCCAATTAATGTACCAAAAATTCTGAATAAGTGAGGTGGTGGGAGCCGGCGGTCACCTTCTTCTTAAATGCTATTTAGAAAGCTTAGGTCCACCATTTACTGGATCCTTAGGTTTATTGTGTGACTCGCCTCCGACAAGTTCTTAATTTTAGAGGTAATAATTCAGTGTGGAAAATGCCAACTCAATCCACAACTTGTTTCATGGCTGGGGCTCTTATCCTCAAGAGGATTCATCATCGTTGTACAATCAAAATAAAATGGAAAAAGGAAAATCTCAAAACGAGTTCCAACCAGCTTGGTGACTTGGACTTTTGTAACCACCCCCATCAAGATGGTTGATTCCATGAGAAGGACAACATGCGGTCATGTTAGGCTGAGATTTTGTTACAGAGAGGTACATTTTTGTAATATGTGTTTTCATTCGTCCTTTAGGTGAAAGTTCATTGCTCTTTCCTTGATACAAGTTTACCCCCTTGAGGATAAGAGTTTCATACTTCTGACCATTTTCTATCTTATTCACTGTATGTCTTTTATGATTTGATCCTCGGAAAGAGTGTAGTTTATGTCTTTTATGTATGGCAACTGGTTATTAGTTATATATCTATATATATATTCGATTTCTTCTGAATTCAAGTGGCATATATTCTGGGTTTTATTTAAGTCAAGGGCTTAAGAGGGCATGTTATCACTGTTGGTAGTTAATGGTGATTTGGGCTCAATCATAACTCTTGGTCCAAAGTCCAGTGGCTCGCTTCATTATGATGATATGGTGATCTTTCCAATTTTTATTTCTGGTTCAAAGTCTAGAAGGTATCCCCAACCGATAAGGAGATTAATCTTTCTAAAGCGTAGAGTTAAGATTATCGAAGTGAGTTTCATCTCTAATAATAAAATATTTTTTATACACATAGCTTAATTCAAATTTAAGATATCATGTTTAAAATACCAAACTATATATTAAGTATGTCAAGTTGGTTGATTTTTTCCAATTTTCTTATCCCCACACCATCATCGAGATCTCAGGCCGAAACAAAAGGCCAATATTAGAAGTACGGCTTCCAAGTGGCCCAGTCACTTTGACAGGGAAAAAAAAGTTTGACATCGATGTCCGTACAATATTACGATATTCTGATGAATCAGGCAAGGTTCTAGCAAGAAGGTAACGAAAATCGGGCAATGCATCCAAGTATCAGATAAAGTTCTGGCAATTTGAACCACAAACTGTATTATCAAGTAACGTGTCTATTATTACATGACAGTCTTTTATTGATAGATTGTCCCCTGGCTCTACTCGCCTTTTCGCAGGCTCTCAGAAAAGATGAATGAGTTCCTCTGAGAGCCAGATGGATTTCGAATCATGTACTTTAATCAGTAAGGCATTCATTTTGCTAGCACTTCGTTGTCTCATGAAGAAATGGAGGTTTACAGTATTGAAATCTCCTTTAGAGAAAAATACCATTAAACCCCCTAGATGGTTTGGAAAAAATGCTATGACACTTTATGAGATTTTTTATTTTAATTTTTTTTAATTTGGACGATAGTTTGATGAAGTTACCTAGTACCACCAAGGGCACATCTTGTACTATTAGACCAAATGGTCTTCAGCCTTCATGAGAAAATTACGATTCAAAGTCACAGATGGAAAACTATACTAAGAATGTCATTTCCCAATTCCCATTCAGCATTGTGGTCACAACTCAATTGCTGTAAAAGAGGAAATGGTAAATATTGGACACTGTTAATGTTCCGGATTAAGAAATATAAATAATTTAGATTACTCGTCCTATCCGATATTAATATCGTCTAGGAAGAAGGGAGAGTTTGCCCTGCCCTTAGATCGTGGGTGAGCCCAACCCATTTTTAAAAATCTTTTTACTAAAAAAAAATCTTCTAAGCCAGATTACTGGTCTAGCATACACGACACAAGATCGTAATTGCAGCTGGAAGCTCACAGACAAGGCTTTCAAACACATCATAAACTAGAGGGGACCTCATTCCCATAAACATTATATAGAATACCAGAAAGCTAGTCAACTCAGATAAGTTTATTTACCCTTTTTCACATATGCTTGCAAAATTTTGAGAGCCAGATATAAAGGATAATTTTGTAGTAGCTAATTTTGTAGTAGATTAACATATGCCAATAAAAGGTTACAATTGCAGCGATTAAGCAACAAATAACTGAAGTATCATACCCGGGTATGCCTCCTTCAATTTGGACTATGAACTGTAAGATCCTGCCAAGTAAATAATTTTCCTGACATGACGACTGGACATAAACTTTGAGAGATTATAGGAATGAAGCGAGAAACAATGAGCATCAAATCATTAAACAACAAAACTCCATGAATTATGGGTTTACATAGATGGCTACGACTGAAGAGAAAAAGAAAAAGATGACAGGAGATGTAGATTTAAACCTATTCAGGGATCTCAGAAGAAATTTGATAGAAAGACGGATTATGAAACTGAGAAAAACATCCAATTAAAGCCATGTTAAAAATAAAATAAAAAAACAAATTCTCCACTAAATAAACCTCACCCCCCAGCAACAATTCAACTTGATAAATGAAACGGATGCACATGGAAGCACCCTCCAAGGCTAAGTCAGATTGTAGATACCATAGCTCCTGTCGAGTCAATCTATGTATATCAACATCCCATAACAGCACAATTGTACACAAACACTCCAACATGCTCCTTCACGCCAAGAACCTGCCAATCTAAGGTTCCATTTTTAGCCCCTGACTTAGGACACCACGAGTTCAGAACAACAGCTTCACCTTCTGGACCTCTTTGACCACCCACAACCAGAATCTGCTCACCACAAGCCTTGAATGCTAGGCCCCAGCCATTTGAAGAATCTGCCCGGACCGGAAGCCTTCCCAAGTCATTCCAGGTACTCTTCTCCTTGTCATATTTCTTCACCATGTTGGTTACATGCTCAACCGCGTATAACTGGTTATCTACAACTGCCACAAGTGGTGGCGCCTGAGCAGCCCTGTTAACATAGGGGTACATGCCCTCTATTTTCCGCCAAGTTCTTTTCTCCAGATCATACTCCTCTCCACAAGTTAACGAAACAGCAGGACCTGACATTCCACCAATCACATAGAATTTCCCATCCATAAAAAAGCCAGAGCAAAGTCTTCGTGGGGTATGCATATTAGGTAACAGCTCCCATACACCTGAAGCAGAGTCATACAACTCAGCTGATTTTAGAACACTTCCATTTTTATCACTTCCTCCTGCAACAATAGCAATTGAACCAAGACTACCAGAACCAAACAAACAACGAGGCCGGTTCATCCCCTGACACTTTACCCAACTCTGGCAAATCAGGTTATACTTCCAAATAGCAAAATCCAGTAACTCCCTACCAAAAACCAACAGTTCACAGTCCACAGCCAATGACTCCTTGTCTGCATGGTTAAAGCATTCATCACAAGGCATCTTAGGTAATGCCATCCATTTCTTTTTGGTGGTGTCAAATGCCTCCCATCCCCTCGGATCACAAACCAAGTAAACCCAATGCTCCTTCTCCTCAATTGCCAACTGTTTCCTCAAACCATATAAATACCCACTCTTAATCAGCTTATTGTACCTTTTATTTATACACGATAGTGAAGCATAATCTGATCTACTAACCCATGCTAAACAATTTAGAGCAACATCATCAAAAAGACCAGGGAGAAGAGAATCACTTGGTTTAAATCTAGAACCACCCACATTCACACCGTCTCTTGAATTCATTTTCAAGAAGTTATCCTCTTTCCTTTCATCTTCGTTCATCGAACAATTCAAACGTATTTCTTTCGTCATCTCAAGAAATTTATTTACTGTATCCGAACATAATCATATCAGAAGAGAAGGCACCTTCAACTGCAGAAGCATCACCAATATTATGTCACAATTCCTTAATACGCCACCTATGCCCAAAAAATAAATTCCAGTATCTGTACTCAACCAAACTCTATCTGTGTATTCTGTCCATCAGTTTGAAAACTTCGGTTAGAAATCTGTAATTACTCAATAGCTTATACTTAAAACCAACCCTTTACAAAACTTCTCGTAATTTGTAGATCAAAAGAAATGAGTGCGGCATCAAATGAATCAGCAATAAACATTTGAAATTCTGGTGATACCAGAAAATTAGTTAGACCATCCAGAAATTTACCTTATCTGGTTTTCAGCCATGAAGAAAGAATTATCTGTCAATTCGCGAGAAAACGAAGCGAACGTCAATTACTGAACCAAAAAGGAAACTTAACTTAAAAGGGCGAAATATACATAGAACATATTGACTGCGAGGTTTTTCTATGATCCGATTCAATTCAATAAATAAAAAACGAACAGGGATCCAAACTTTAAAATATGAAATGAGAAAAAAAATAATAAAAATTTGAGTCTCGAGAAACGGGGATGAGTACAAATATGAACACAACCGTACCGGCAAGTTCAATGAAGGGTGGGATGTCAAATATTGGGCCGCCGCATGATTCGACGGGATTTTGCCGTCAAAACATGTTGCCAGGAATCGGCGACTGGAATGAAGGAGGAGAGACGGGGTAAGGTAACTCGGACGTTAGAAGTGGGAAAGACTTGGAAGACTTGTAAAACTAACACAATGTGCTTATTTTGCACATGTGGCCCTCTATTTGTGTTTATTCCCCCTTTTGCCCTTATTTTATTTTATTTTCATTTTGTCCGACTCTGACGTGTGATGGATGTGGCCATATTATTATTTTTTTATAAAAAAAATTTAAGTATTAGACACTAGTTTTTTATTAAAGTCAGACATAATTCTAGAACTCAAAGAGTACTTATAAGACTTAAGAGATTATCTGTCAAATGAGCTCTTATAATAATAATAAAAATCGAACTCACGTCTTTATAAGATACAAACATATTATTTATTATCTATATAAACTCTTATTTATGTCAATTGTTATTGGGCATACTATATACCTTTGAGTATAGTATATTAAACTTGTTTTACATCTTTAGCCCAGCAAAAACAATATGTTCTGTTTAAAAATATAATCTAATAGAAAGAAAAATTTTATCCAGTAATGAATAAGCATAACTCTTTTTCAAAAATTTTATATAAAAAAATAATTTTAAAAAATCTTTTTACCATGAAAAAAAATAAAATAGTTCATCTAATTCTCCTTGCATCGTGAAAAAATATTTTTCAAGTGATATTTTGTTAACTAAATATACTTTTTTATATACAATAAAATTTGAGGAAAAATTATTTGTGTATTTAGATAGATTTTTAGAAAATAGTTTATAAAAAAGAGTTTTTTTATAGTTTTTAAAAAAGAGTTTATGAAAAAAAAAGTAGTTCTAGATAAATGAGTGTCTAGATAGTTATTATTAAAAAGATTTTTATAATTAAAAAATTACTAAAAATAGTATAATTTTATTAAAAGTATGAGAGATGAGAAAGTAGAGAAGATAGAAGAAGAGGAGAGATAGTTAAAAAGATATATGAGTGATGATGTAAAAAAATAAGGGTAAAATAGTAATTAAATAGTCTATAAGCTCTTTTACTATTCTAAAAGTTACTCTGACCAGTTTATCTAAAATTATAATTTGATCCAGAAACCTTTTTGAACATATATAGTTGTTTATTTTAAATTTTTTATAAACTGAGTTTTAAATTAAAAATCCTTTTAAAATTTAAACTTGTGAGTTTCCTAAACAGGCCTATAATATCAATATCCTAAATAGTAAGATTTGCTATATATATATATATATATATATTTTAGATTTTATACCGTATTGGTTTTTTTGCCAACTATATCATATTGGTTATATGGATATGAATATGTGATTTTATTCATGACATCACTATATAAAAGAAAAGTTGAATCAATGTTAGCCGTTGATGTGTGGAATAATTTTATGTTCAATGTAAATTGAAATATGATTAAATAATTTTGAATTTAAAAGAAATGAATATTACCCACAATGCAAATTTAATATAATTCAATCTAATATTTGACTTGTAAGAGATGAACATGCATGCAACACATGATTGCAAATATTGTCATATATTTTGAATTTAAATTATAATTTTTTTTTGCTAGGAATAGAATGCTACCAAAAAAAATAAAAAAAAAACTTGAAAGATATGTAATACTCCCTACGCTGCATAATATAAAAATTAATAGATTTTTATATATAGCTTAAAAAAATAAGTTAATTAATTATTATGATAAATTTATATTATATATTTTTTAATATATATAAATTAATTAATTAATTTTTATATTAATTATAATTAATTAATTTGTGTAAATATATGTGCAAAAATTAACCTAAAAGCCGTCTCATGACAATTAATTAGAATATTTAAATCCAATCAAATCAAAACCATCATGATCAACTTTATATTGGAGAATGGTCATGAGATTGGCATCGGATGCCTCCAGTGGACGTTACTTATAAGTGACGTATTTAATTTGTTAAACTTTATAATATTGTCATTACTCATTTGTAGATTGCTTTCAATTATTATATCATGATTTTTCTTGGAAACTTCTCAAATCACAAGAAAACAGACCACACATGCATGGAGCTCATTTTATTTGTGTTGAATTGAAATTTTCATTAACTATATATAAGCAAACTCTTTTTTTTTTTATTTCTCCTCTAATATTTTAAAATAGACTATCTTTCAAATACAACAACGATCTATATGAGCAAACTCTATAATTTGCGTTGTCAAAAATATATGGGGTTTACAATAATAAAATTAGAACACATATATAATTAAAAAAATCATATAAATCTTAAGAAGTAAAAAATATATAATATTAATAAAAAAAGTTTAAATTCCAAGAGTCATTTCTTCATAAATTTAGTTTCTCTCTATTTTTTCTTATACTTTCTCTCTCTATTTAACATCTCAAGTTCTCAACCCTTAAAATAGGTATAATTTAATATTTTATAAACTATTTTTTCTTTTAATTATAATTTTACACTATTTAGATTTAGTTTTTACAATTTTTTTAAAATTTTATATTTTAATAATAATTTTATAAAATATTAAATTCTAACCATTTAAAATTTAATTTAAGAGTTGAGGGGAGAAGTGGAGAGGAGCGAAATTCCTCCCTCGACCTGTGCCTTCATTGTAAGTTGTAGGGATGTGCATGGGTAGAGTTGGACTGGGCAGGGCAGCTCCCCTGCCCGGTACCCTACCCAGAAAATGCATGGGCTATATTTTATAGCTTGGTACCCTGCCCTGCTAGGTAAAAGTCCTAAATATATTGAGCTGGGCATGGGCAGGCTGGGTATTCCCAAATAGTGATGTTCTACTCATATTGTAGAAAAAAAATCTGCAATCATAAATTTATAAAATAATATCATATTCATGTTTTAAAGATTTAAAAAATATTTATAATTAACTAAAAATAAGGTGATAACAAGATAATAATTAAAGTTTTAAAATTCATTGCAATTAAAATAATCTTTAGTCATCAGTAGTCATCATATTCTCCCTTCCAAACATAGCATCTAGAGAAAAAAATAAAAGAAAAAGTATGTTATATATTATAAAGTAAAATATATAATAGAATTTATAAAGCCCTAAGTATGACATTGCTTGCTAATAAGAAATAAGTTATCATACTTTATCTATAAATGTCTCATGTTCATATCAGACAACTTGCCCAAATAAAGGATAGCAGATAAGTAAAATTAAAAAAAAATCACCAAATTTGCAAGTTGTTCATAAGCTTTAGTTATACTTTCCCTCTTGGCATATATGTACAGTAAAGATAATCAATACTTGATTCGTACAGGTGCTCCACCAGGTGCATTTGGATCACTACAAATATGGGAAAGTCACTATAAATAATAAGAGATTAAACCCTCCATGGAAGAACTCGGATTTATCATACTGACAGATTTGACTATGTGTGTTTATGAGAAGTATTTGATATAATGCATGGCATGCAATGAGATGAAGCTCACCTTTATCCAATGACACTTAGCAAATCTGCAAAACTACGAATTGATTCTATGTCTATAGAAATCAATTAACTGATATGTGTAATAATAAATACTATTAAATTAATTACTGGGCCGAGTCAAATGGGTAGGGCAACAACCCCTACCTGATGTCTAGCCCTACCCGAAATTGTCTTTTTTTTTTTTGTCTATTTTTTACCAGGCTGGATAGGGTAGTTTTTAGCCTGCCACTTAGCAAATCTGCAAAACCACGAATTGATTCCATATATGTAGAAATCAATTAATTGATATGTGTAGTGATGAATATTATTAAATTAATTATTGGGTCGAGCCAAATGGGCAGGGCAATAACCCCTGCCCGATGCCTAGCTCTGCCAGAACATTAGCCCTGCCCGATGTTTAGCCCTGTCTAAATATTAGTCCTGTTTAAAATTATCTATTTTTTTAGTTATTTTTTATTAGGTTAGATAAGGTATTTTTTGGTTAGACCGGGTGAATACACTGGACTATGGATATCTTACACAGACCTAGTAAGTTGTCCCTCGTGTCTATAGGACGCTAAATAAAAGGAGTATTAATTAATTGAATTGTGAATTAATTGATAATTACTAGTTAAACAGGAAAGATAGGACAATTTTTTAATAGTAAAGAGAAAATGGTGTGACAGAAAACCCGATGTTGCAGCTTTATAGAAAGAGGGAATCGGTAGAAGAGAATCTAATATTTCTTTAAATAAATAAATAATAATAATAATAATAGTAGTAGTACAATGAAACTATAAAAATAATAAAAAAAGGTTAATGCCTTCACTTCAGATTCCCCGTGTACTTGTGTCTTTTGTCCACTTCAAAAAGTCTGTCTTTTCTTTTACCCCTTCCCAATACTCTTTTTACAAGACAAGATCACCATAATTCTTTCTCTCTTTACAATAATATGTACATTAATTATTTTTTTAATGATATATAATTAAGTTAAAATGAGACTGCTACATTTACATGGGTATATGTTATGACATAAGTCCCCCTCTATTCATAATTTATATTCTTACATTATAGGACTTTATTTTATATTTTATATTTTATATATACAATTCAATTAAATAGATATTTATAGAATATTATTTTATTATAATTTTAGTCATAAAATTTAAAAAATATTTTAATTTTTAATTATCTAAATTTATATTTAAAGATAATAGACGATTTGTCCTATCTAATCATCTAAGAGAAATAGAGACTTTATCCTATCTTTAGATCGTGAGTAAATATAATTTTTTTAAAAAAAATTGTAACAAAAAAAATCAACTAAATATATTATCTAACAATTATACTAAATTATATTTTCCATGCATTCATAAGCCAAATAAAAACAATAAAACCTTTTATTGAAAATATATATCAATCTGAACAAATTTTTTTAGATATAATTTTAAAACTAAATTCAAATAAATAAAAATAGATATATGATATGGATTACAAAAAATTGCCTTGTTTGTATGGATTGTAACAATAAATTGGTGTGACTTATATATCAAGTCATACTGTTTACAAGTAGCGATATTATATTTGTTGAGATTTAATAAAAAGAAAGAAAGAAAAAACTGGAAGGAAGGAAGCGCCTCCAATTCTGTGCAGAAGTCAGAAAATCCAAGTGGGTTTTTGTTCTGACACAATCTTCTCTCACGTGGTTCCTTCAGTACTTTCTCCTCCCAAGGAAACACAACCCCATTTTTTTCTCTTCCAACACCCCCAGTTGCAACTGCAGCAAACTTGGAGTTTGAAATTTGCAGTCCTGAAAAATGAAACATTTCATATTTCACCACTGGCTAGGAACTTCACATCAACATAATCGCGCTCTTTCTCCCGAATTAGATTAATAGAAACATTTTTTTTAGAATTTTTTTACTAAAAAGATTTCACATATCTCCCTTCACAAAAGATAGCATGCCCTGATGACCATTGATAGTATTCAGGTGTGATTGGGAGAGAGCACTTGGACCCCAAACTGATTTTCTAGTCACTATAAGTTGCTTTTGACCTAATTTTAGTGTTTAGTTTGCTATTTTTACTACTTAACTTTTAAGTCTAAAAGACTTCTGGGATAAAATTATTTTTTCCCTTAATTCCTGGCTTTTTCATCTTGATTTATTCTTAATTTTATTTTAAATCTTTATCAAAATAATTTTGTCAAACTAACATTTTACAAAAGATAATCTAAATATAAATCACATTATATTATTTAATTTTTACAAAAGTTAAATTGAAAAAAAAAAATCTCCACTAAGTCAAGCAAACCCTCAATCTCACAGAGATGGAGGAAGCTACATAAAACGGCTAAATTATGGTTTTACTCGAAACTAAAGAACATCATCTGCTTTATTTGCTTCAATCGTAACAGAGAAATGCGTGGTTATGTCTACTAGTTAGTTAAAAGTAGTTGGCAATGACAAAACAAGCTTGGGTGGCTAATGATAATGGCAATGGTGACGATAATTCCACCAAAATGTGTCCCCGGTGAGTCTGTTTACCACCCTGACAACACTTCACAACTGATGCCACCAAAAACCACTTTATCCTATCATCACCATCTTCCCTTTCCCTTTTTCTGTTGCACCTTCACGCCCAATCCTCTTTACAAGTACACTCTCCGGTCTTGTCATCAAAAGACCATCAAGCATTAAAGCTCAAAGAATATCACCTCACATTACAGTTCTGTAAGTTTGGAGATTTTAATGCGTAAATTCGCTCCCTATTTCCATATTGTGGTGCCACAAACATTTTCTCTCCTAAGAAACAAAACAAAAAACTAATTTTCTTGCCAAAAACATATTAAACACCTAAAAACAAAAAATACAGAGGATTTTACAGGGCCAGTAAAAATACAAAAAATACAGTGTCAGAACACCGTATATTTTTTATAATCTAGACCAAAGTTAAACAATCGGATAGATCAAACTCTATTTAAAGTATGGCATAAACAAAACTCTCCATGCCGGAAAGTATTAGTTACGCTGGATACCAACGGGATTCAAGGCCTTTGTGACCAAGCATCGGAAATTCACAAATTCCTACATGCCAAACTCTTCCACAAACCAAAACAAGGGAATCACTTTCTTCTACCCATTACTTTCTACAATTCCCCAGGAGTTTCATCAAGACCATCTTACTCAAGTCTCTGTAAGGGATCAAAGTGCGAGAATTATCTGGGCTTCTTCCACAATAATTAATTTAAAACCAACCTAATATAATCCTGTAGAGGTCAAGCAAGTATATTGCTCCTATCTAAGTCTTCCCTCTTCAACCTCTTTCGCTTACAGAAGCACAAGTACTGAGGAATTGGCCCATAGTCTCCTATAACCCAGCAATGCTTTGCAACATCCCCTAATGGCAACCTTAGTTTTGGATCTGCAAAACACGCGATAGAACGAGATGACCACCTCACCAGAAAAGTAGCCATAAAGAAGTTTCAAAAGTTGAGACAGAGGAAGTGAAAATAACATTTCTGTAAGATGATAAGTACCTTTGCAAAGTAGCCCTTCTAGCAAGTTTTTCAATTGCAGGTTCAAATTATCTGGTAGGACTAAAGGGGTATTGACTATCTGGATACGGAAGAAAACAATATGCTCAGCATTTATCCCTGACTGAAAGCATGTCACATGGAAGATAAGTGAAATATTCGAGGGGGATGTGAGTGTGTGTGTATTTCTTACTTTATCGTAAGTATCCGGAAGAGTATCACCAAGGAATGGATATTCACCCAGAATCATACAGTACAAAGTAACCCCTACTGCCCATGTGTCTGCAGCTTTACCATGATAGGGAACCCCTAAAGAACATGAACAGAAAAAACTGCAATGAGAACATGTACTTTCATGGCCCTGCACAGTAAACGAGTAAAATAATCTGCGAGTTTGGAAAGATAATTCTAACCCAAACAACATTCTGGTGCAGTGAAAACAGGAGTGCCAGGGGACCGACGAAGTTCATCATTATCATCCTGCAAAACGAAACCAATTACAGGCTCCATATTCATTGCTGCGACATATCCTAGCATCCATGTAATATCACCTTAAAAATAATAAAATATCTCCCTCATAACATTGTGTTGTGCATGGGGTAGATGCATATGGGCATCGAATGAAAAAAAAAATGATTTAAGTCATATACTGATTAAGCCTTTTATGGAAAAGTCACAATCTAACCTTCCACTCCCAGTTATGTAATGGACAAAAAGGGAAAAAAAAAAGGCAATTAATGGGGTGAAGGGGCTAAGTGAAGTATGCCGTAGATAGAACCAAATTGTATATTTGAATTTTCACACGCATAATAAAGTGGATCGTAATTGCAAGTAGGGTCAGTAATAATAATACCTCAAATACCTGGCTGACACTGAAATCCCCTATCTTCACCTTACCATGGCAAGTAACCAACAGATTATCAGGTTTAATATCCCCATGCACAATATTCTGCCATTCAAAGAAACCGTGAATGAATTACCATTATCACAGAGTCAACCCATTTCAATGCATATAACAATGGAGATTACTTTTCTATCAATAGCTATCATCACGCTCTTCAGGATAAAATCTAGTAGTGTGTTTTTTTACAATTATGAAAATAATTCTTACACTCTAGCCTCAAACATTTATATTAATGTCTTCACATAAACAACAAAACAAAACTATAATGATAAGCATCCAGACTCATCAACCTAAGACCTCAGACAGGAATTCCGATCATATCTACTATCTAGTATGGCTATTTCAATAACCGATTCACAAAAATGTGAAGGATATTACAGAATTTTGATGACTGTGATTCAATTTATAACTTGGGGCCAAATATCTGGTAGAAGATTACAGTAATGGATTAGTGGTTGTAACTTTAAGAGGCTACATGCAGCTCTTGCAGAATTCACAGATCTCAAAGTTCATGGAACTAGTCCCTGATGATCTTATACACCAGAATAAATAACAACTATCAAATAAATTCTACATTCTAATAATTAAAAACAATCGAACCAAAAACAATTGAAAATATCATTTTAATCTGACTACAACAGTCAATCCTTCATTAAGGCAATAATGGTCAAAGGAATGGTTGTCATGATTGCAATAGTAAATCTTCATTACAAGTCAACATAAAATGACTAGGGCATTGAGTTGAGATTGTGCTCTTTATCATAAGATCATGCAATCTCTCCAATCCTAGCGGGGAGGCAGCTAATGTTTGCAGACCATTTTCATCAAGGAAAAATGTTAGTTCTCTCAATCTCCACATGAGCATTACAATGTTATACTCTATCACAACAGATGATAGAGCCAGAAGGTGGTTACTCTGACTAAAAAATTCAATGCACATAAACTTAGAACATAGATAAGAGGATAGACAAAAGTTACAATCAATACATATAATCGTGACAGGAGAAGTTAAATCATACATCCAAATGATGAAATTTAACCCTCCAATTAAATTATTTGGAACTGTATGGAAGCCATAACATTGAGTGTGAGATTGAGCCATTGATGCCCTAATGCGTGTGGGTAAGTTTTCTTCTTTCTCTTTTTCATTATTTATTTTTTGAGGGGTCCAAAATCAGCAATAGCCCAAAAAGGTTGGTTGAAAGATTACATGAGCATGTAGATACATTAATCCTGAAACAATGTCACGCAAGTATCTCCTAGCAGTCTCTTCACCTAAGCCACAAAGAGGTCCTGTACCCTCACAGACCCATTTGCCTTCCACATATTCAAGTACTGTACAAGAAAAAACCAGCAGTCAAGCAATGGGCTTCAACAAAAATTCTTAATTATTCAACTCCTAAGCAGATCTATTCAATAATTAAACAACAAAACCAAATGAAGAAACTAGTCATGAGTACCCATGTAAAAGTGATCTGACTCTGGGTCATCAATCACCTCAATGAGATTGACTATATTAGGATGTTCCAACATTTTCATGATGAGTACCTGAAAAGAAAGTGCTCCTGTCATTCAAACTACTGTAGGGATGGTAAAACAGCCAATATATCATAAATGTAAAACTAAAAAGCAAAAAGGCATGCAAAACACTCGCATAACAGAAGTTTTTATTCTCTTAAAATGACCTAGTATGCCTGCTACTGTATAAAAATAATCACAGATAAAAGTATACCCCACAATAAGATTGGTGAATAACCAACAACCTGCAAATTACGTAGTAGTTTCCATATATTGCCATCAGAAGTTAAATGGTCATATAAACAGTAGCTACTGGGTATAAAGCAAAATGTATGATCAAGCTTTGCAAATTGAAAATCCGCACCTCACAACATAAATTCCAAAAAGCCAAAGATATGAAATTAATAGATACCTCACGCAGAACATCCGTCATGGCAGTCTCTGAGTGTGCAACTCGAACCTTCAGTAAATGAGACTTGTGAAAGACCTGCAGTGCATAAGATTTGAAATCAACAATTAATCTGTTGCACCCTTCGCTTAGCAACAACATTGTACATGGATGAGCCAGTGAGTTTTTGAAAGGTGAGAAGTAACACGATATTTAATTTCACCTCTATTTTATCTCTTTATTATTTTTTAAACCATATAATTCATGATTGAACAGATGAGCTTTTCAGTCTCCTGGTAGTTGAAAGTCTACAGCCTCCCTCTGCCAAGCTAGCTAAACTGATTATCTAGGTCCCATTTTCCTATTTTATAATGAATAGTGACTGCTCATTGCAGCCCATGAAATGAAACCAGTCTATTTGCTGCCACATTAATCCACAGCCTCACCTCACTATAAATAGTCCTTACCTTGATTGCATAGTGCTTACCATCAACTGAACTTTGATACAAAACCTGTCATGAATGAAGGGGTAAGGGGCTTAGAAGTAAATAAATCACTGAGAATAAAAAGACGCCATATTACTAGAGCATCATGCTCACCACTTTCCCATAGCTACCAGAACCTATCTTATATTCACGAATATACTCATTTATCATCTTGTTTCCATTTTCATCCTGAAACAAAGTTCAAATAAAATCAAGTTTCTGAAAAAAACAGATATGAAATTACCCAAATGCAGGCCAAACAATGCAAAAACCATTCAGAAGGCAGACACATAGCGTTCAAACAGTGTTGTCAGATACGTCGGGGAATGGATAGAAGTTCAAGATTAATATCCTGGACCGAATAGTGAAAAAATTATTGTTGCAGACGAAGCTACAGAGAATTAGACAATTAGTAACAACACAGACAGAAATCTTAAAAACTTTTCAAATTTAAAAAACTTTTAGTCATGCCATCAAAATGTTAAACAACAGAATCTAAAAGCTAGCCAAACTTCCACATTTAGAATTTCATATCTCCATTGATAAAACTCACCACCATCACCATCACCAATATAAATAAATGAGATCGTCATTGAGAAATAGAATATCATTTACAGCAACAAAATAAGCCCTGCAGCTAGTGGTTATATATACCATACAATATTGGGCGGAGGTTCTTCTGGTCTGGAATCTATAAAGTACTTACTTAAAACATGCTACAACGGTTTATGCCAATGCTGAACACAAGAAAATTCAAATACCAACATCCAAGTAGTCTTTCATATTTCACCATACATCAGAGCATCCTTCGATTTAAATCCAAAAAACTACTCCCACAATCACCTCTGTGCGAATAACTTTGTGAGTTTCCTTAACAGGAAATTGCCTACAAATCATGTCATTCTCTGCTCTCAATTTCAAAATATCCTCAGACCGGTTGGGACGAATTTGCACTTCACTATCATCGCCACTGCTGAGGTTAGTAACCTCACCATCATTTGAGCCATCGTCATCTTCAATGTCTTCATCCAATAACAGCTCCTGAGAGAGATTATTATTGATACTGAACATAGCACTCGGCTGTTTAGATTTTCGGATGAACCCAAAGCAATTACAACAATCCATCTTAGCAAAAGAAAAACTCCTATTGAAAATGTGGAGGTTAGAACTGTAAGCCGTCGATGTATTCTCAGCTGAACAAACTTTATTATTTGAAAATCTGTAAAAGAACACGTTATGCTGTCAACAATAAGTAAATCAGATTCCGGCTGATCCAGTAAAGATTTTCAAAGCGAGAGTCCCATGAAACAGATGAAAGCTAAATTTGATTTCGGGGATTTCATTGCGCTCAAAAGAAGATTGTACTTTGTCTGTACTCTTTAATAGAAAGATACTCACCTGATTTCAGAGGAAGGAAAGGGCTTCAGGCCCTATTCAACGGTGTTATTGAAAAGGATGCCATTCAGCTAGGTGAAGAGAGCGGTTTGAGATATTAAACCCGCTTCGATTCGCATCCAACATTGTGATAACTCCAGTTTAATACGAACATTGCAGGCAACCTTCCACCGGCTCTTCGTTGACCTTTTGCATGATCCGGAACAGGCAAAAATTGCGGGGAGAAGAGAGGAATAATCCCACTAATAAATAACGAATCAATATATAAATACTAGGATACTTTTGGGGATTGAAATGACAAAAGTCGATGAAAATCTTATGAATTAATGTTCAAGAAGTCGCCTTTTATTCTGACGCGAATGATAAGCCGGAAGAAACCAGTCACCACAGCTCCAAAAGCTGGAATGCCTTACACGAATCACTGGCCTTCGGAGCAAGAATTCTAAGTCCTGGCCTTAAAATTCAATCGTGAATGAAAAGTACAGTCACCGCAAATGTTGAAGCAGTCCCATAACCAACCCACTATGAGGCAAACGAATGAGCAAACAGAATTGAAGAATCCCAGATAGAATGCGTAGATTATGAATAAGAGAGAAATGAGAAGATCAAAGTCTGAGCCCTGGATAGATAAATCAATATCGAACAAAGAGGTCGAAATTCCGCCAAGGCCTCGGGGGCATTTCAGCGATTGAACAATTTGAGAGCATCGGAAGCAAATATGGGAAACTGTTGACGGAAAAAAAAGTGGGAAATATTTACTGACCCAAAAACAGTGGGAAACATTTTTAAATTTGAAGCCTTTGTCGGGGAAATTTTTACTGATCCGTTAATTAATTTGAATAAATTAAAAAATAAAATAAAATAATTAATTTTAATAACATGATTTTTTAAAATATAATTATATAATATTAGATTATATACTCTCTTCAATCTTAAAATATAATTAATTAATTTATATAGATTAAAAAATTATATAAATTTATTAATCTATATATTTATAAATGCAAGCTAAAAACAGAAACCATAGCGTGTTACCTCAGTCGCTCTAAATAATTATAAATAATTTAATTCATTTCTTTTATTATCCCCATTTTTTATTGGGAGGAGACAAAAAAAAAAGCTCATTTAAATTTTAAAAAGATAAATTGGGTTTCTGAATATTCAAAAGAATAGATTAGGCAGAAGGTTTAATCTGTCATTTATAAATTTGTGTGCAAAGACAAAATTACCCTTCACTTTTTTTAATATTTTGATAATACGATTTACAAGTTTGCCAATAATATTTACAACTTTGACAATGATATTTATAACTCCTATAATAATATTTATAATTTTGACAATAGTATTTACAATTTTGACAATGGTATTTGTAACTTTGACAATAATATTTGTAATTTTGACAATGGTGTTTGTAACTTTACAAATATTATTTGTAACTCCCATAGTGATATTTGTAATTTCAACAATGATATTTATAACTCCCGCAATGATATTTATAACTCCCACAATAGAGAAGAAGCAATTTTGACAATACGATTTACAACTTTGTCAATAGTATTTATAACTCTGACAATGTTATTTGCAACTGAGAGAAATTCAATTTTGGCAATTGGAAAAAACACTGTAACTTATTTGACAATACGATTTATAACTTTGCCAATGGTATTTACAACTCTGATAATGGTATTTGTAATTGGGAGAAATCCAATTTTGGCAATTGAGAAAAACACTATAACTTCTTTAACAATACGATTTACAACTTTGCTAATGGTATTTATAACTGGGAGAAATCCAATTTTGACAATTGAAAGACACACTATAGCTTCGACTAAGTGGAATTATAAATCCCATTATAAAAAATTGTAAATCTTGTAAGTGAAGTTACAAAACCATTTGGTGAAGTTGCAAATCCCATTGATAATGTTGTAAATCGCATTGTCAAATCAGCTACAGTGTCAATTATAGTATTTCTCCTAATTGTCAAAATTGAATTTCTCCCTGTTGTAAATACCATTATCAGAGTTGTAAATACTATTGGCAAAGTTATAAATCGTATTGTCAAATAAGTTACAGTATTTCTCCCAATTGCCAAAATTATATTTTTCTCATTTGCAAATACCATTGTTAGAGTTGTAAATACCATTGGTAAAGTTGTAAATCGTATTGTCAAAGTTGATTCTTCTCTATTGTGAGAGTTAGAAATATCATTGTTGAAATTGTAAATACCACTATGGGAGTTATAAATACCATTGGCAAAGTTGCAAACATCATTGTTAAACTTACAAATATTATTCTTAAAATTATAAATATTATTATAGGAGTTGCAAATATTATTGTCAGAGTTATAAATATCATTGGCAAACTTGTAAATCGTATTGTCAAAATATTAGGAAAGTGAAGGATAATTTAGTCTTTACACACAAATTTATAAATGACAGATTGAACCTCCTGTCTAATCTATCATTTTCAATATTCAGAGGCACAATTTATTATTTTAAAATTTAAATAGGCTTTTTTTATCTTTCTCTCTTTTTCATTTAATTACTATCTTTTAATTTTTAGTAACTACCACCCCACTATTTTATGAAATATTAAGAATACTTAAATAATAAATAATGTTAGGTTATCTCTTGCTTAAATAATAAAAATACTTAAATAACTACCACCTCACTATTTTATAAAATATTATGAAATATTGAAAATACTTAAATAATAAATCCCGAACAAAACTGCCTCGTCTCTATTTAAATTTCATAATTATAAAATATGAGATTTAATGTATAATATTTTCCAAAACATTTAATATATTTTAAATTGTTATCCATTATTCCTATTTTGCCTTGATAATTAAAAAAATATGTATATAAATTATAAATCTAAAATTTAAAATAAATTAAAATAATTCAACACATAAATTCAAATAAAAATCATTGATCATGGGTTAGAAAGTTACAATCTTTTTTAAGATTTATAAATTTAAACTTTAACTAACAATATATAGGAAATTAGATAATTATTAAATACATTAGAACAAAATATGAGAGAGGCTTTAAACTAATTATAAAAAAATATAACATAATCTATTCAAAAAATTAATATATAATATTACATTATATATTAATTTATAAGGTAAATAAATTAGTTTAAAAAACTAATAAATATTATTTATAAAATATATTAAAATCTTATATTTATAATCAAAACCCAACCTCTAAACTGGCTATTCTACTAAATTGTTATAAATTAAATAATTAATTTAAATAATAATAAATATAAAAAATAAAATAAATTAAAATTTTATATTTATTAATTAAATTTAACTATCAATTATATTTTATATTATATTAAAAATAAAAATAAAAGAAGTATTAAATGGGATAATAATTTCAGATGACTTAGAATCTGTAATTTGGGGGGGGGGGGGTGAGAATGAAACCCATGTGATGGTCCCATATTAAAATTAAAACATATGCATTTGATGACGGGATTTTTTAGGAAAAATGATAAAAAAAATAGTAAAAAAAACTTAAATTGAGCCAACATTTATAAATGACACATAAAAAGTAAGAATTATTTTAATATTTTGAAGTTATGGGTGAAAAATACTAAAATATCCACTCCCTCCTCCCTCCTCCCTCCTCTTTTTCTCCCTCCCTCCCTCCCTCCCTTCAAGAGAAGGCACTAATCGGCAAATCTGAAGAGCACCGACGATTAAAACTCGAGAGATTGGGGAAGTCTCACTCAGTTTGCCAACAACAAATCCTATATTGTCACCCGAGTCCTTAGTTATGGCTAGGAGAGCGAGCTGCTTCTGGTTGTAACCCGTGGTGGCTTTGATGTATGGCGCCAAACATGTAAGCCATCCCTGCGAATGACTGCACCCACATCTAGCACACAAACACCAACAATCTCTCCCTCACCAACCCCTTCCATTTGTCCCTAACTCTCTCTCTCTTCTCTCCATTATCTTCCATTTCTCAACTTGTGGTCCCACACCACGGTGCCGCACCCCGCCGCCTCTCCTCCTCCCTTTCCATCCCCACTAGCCGGAACACCATCGAGCACTCCGGCTGCTCCCCCAGGTCCACGAACAGCGACTCGTCCTCTTCCCTCATTGGCAAGAACATTGACGCCACGTCCGTGTCATCCCCTGTCAGAATTGTGCTCTCCAGAACAGCCGACGACGACGTGGCCGTCCTCTCCATCTCGCCCAACCAACCCAACTCGTCCGCCGTGCTCATCAGTGACTCCTCCCTGAGCTCCCCAAACTTCTCCTCAGACTCCAGTTCTAGCTCCTGTTCTTGCTCGACCCCGGCCGGACGGGTTCGGCTTGGAGGCGGATTTGTGGTGGCAATGACTCCTAGAAGCCGACCAAGGGTGGTTGTGCTGAAAGCTATTTGACAGAGTGTGTGTGTGCAGAGGGCACTGAGGTCACTTTCTTTGTTCTTTTTTTAATTTTTATTGATAAAGATTATTTTAATCATTTTAAATTAAGTTATTATACTTTTCTAAAGTTTATAAATAGAATTATATTATTTTATCTATAATATTTTTAAGAGGTTTTCTCATCTCTTTCATCCTTCCATTTCGAAGGCAGTTTGTTGTTATTTTTGTAAATATTTATTTAGTATTAAAAAAAATAGAAAAATATGCAGAAATAGCAAATATTAACAAGTATTGGATAAAATTCTTTTGGCGCATAAGAACTTAATAATTTAATTTCAACCGATAAAATCATCGGATTAAAAATAAAATAAAATAAAAATAAGATAATTGAACCTAGGTTTTTAAATAGAACTTTAAAACAATTCTTTAAATAAGATATAGGAAGGGGTGGCGGCCATACATGACTCTGCATTATAGTATGGCGGCCATACTTAAGGTCCCCCCAATAATAAGACAAATTTGGAAGCCGACCTTATTAGAGCATCCTTGACTCCTTTTTATGTTTGTTTGATAGGCGATAATGGCTACGTGGCAATTCAGTTTAGAAAGTTAAGGTGATAGTCAATATAAGCGTGTTTCCCATGAACTTTCTTTAAGTGCCTGTTTAGTTTCTTTGAAATCAAGGTTTTAAAAGTCTTTTTAGGACAAAATTTTGGTTTGGAGAAATTTCAAAACAAACAGTAATATTTGTTCAAACGGGCTTTTGAACTAAACTATGGTTTAAAACCAAGGTTTCAGATAAGCTGGTCAGAGCAGCTTTTGGAACAGTAAACCACGTTTGAACTAACCAATTACTATATTACCCCTACTTTTTCTTACACCCTCTCTCCTACTTTTTCTTACACTCTCTCTCCTCTCTCCTACTTTTTCTCTATTTTCTTTCTTACACCCTCTCTCCTCTTATCTCTTATCTCTCCTCATTTAATACTCATACCCTTTTTCGTAATTTATCAATAATAAAACCCCTTCTATAAATAACTATCCAAACACTCATTTATTCAAAACCACTTTTTTTTCATAATCTTTTCTTCAAAAGCCCTTTTCTATAAGCTGTTCAAAAGCCCTTTTTTTCCATAAACCCGTTTTTAAAATCCTATCCAAACGGGCCCTAAATCTCTTGTTCGCCTCCAACTTATAATATCTTATTCTTTATTTTTAAAGGTTTAAGTATTGCTCTATACTTTTCTTATTTTGTCATAAAACTTAACAAATGGTTGCTCAAAGTGTCTTTGGATTAATTTTTAAAGAATAAATTTAAAAAAAATAGATTTTAAATAATAAATTTTAAAAATAAAGATATTTGGATGAGTAGTAGTAGAATCATTTTTTATATTAATAAATTAACAAAAAGTGTATGATTTGATTAAAGTATAAGAGAAGAGAGAGGGTAGAGAATGAATAGGAGAGAAGAGAGAAGTTAGTGAAAAAATAAGAGACATGAGAGAGTAAAGAAAAGAGAGAAGAAAGAGAAGATATGGTGAAAAAGAGAGATGAGAGATGATATAAAAAAATATGGGTAAAATAATAATTGGATAATCTATAAACTTTTTTACTGTTCTAAAAGTTATTTTTAATAGCTTATTTAAAATTATAGTTTAGCTAAAATTAATTTTAAATAAAAATAATTATTTATTTTAATTTTTTTTAAAATTGAGATTTTATTTAAAATTAATTTTAAAACCTTACCCCCAAGCAATTAATATATATCATTCGGTTATTTTATAGCTTCTCTGCATCCCTACAGTTTGTATTCTGCCATGTAAACTAAACAACGTAGCTGCTTGTTGCAGGATCTCACGATGTGGGAAGTGACAACCTAGGCGAACTGGCCTATACATCCTTGTCGTCCATTGAATTTTTTCTTCACTTTCCTTCTTCTTCCCATTTGGGATGTAGAATTAATTATCCTTATTTCTACATCTTAATTATAAAAATTAATTAATTTTTTAATAAATTAAAATTTAATTAATTAATTATAATCAAATTCAACCCTTTAAAATAGATTTATATTATTATATACTTTTTAATCTACTCAAATTAATCAACTAATTTTTATATTATTATAATTAGTTAATTTATTTAATTTTATAATTTATCTAAAAAATTTAATTAATTCTTATAATTAGAATTAGAGGTAGTACACAAATCAAGTTAAATCATTTTTATTCATTTAATTGGTTAATATTTTCAATAATTGAATTTATATACATATATAATCTAATATTTATTGTTGTTACTTGTTGCTATGCTTCAATTGTTATATTTATCTTAATAAATATGCATAAAAAATATTAGAGAAAGATGCCCTAATCTCCTATATATTTTTCCTTAATTACAGATATCCTTTTTTTTCCTTTTAATTTTGAGTAGGTATAGAAAACTACCTAAAAATTAAGATATATTACTACTTCTCATATATTTAATATATGATTTAATTAAAAAATTAATATTAATTTTAAATATAAGATATATTTATTATATTTATTATTTTTTTAAATTATTTTTATTGATACACTCTTAATAATATTTAAATAAAAAAAAAGAGAGTTAAAGAAGATATACAAGTGTTTATAAGACGAGTCACATTAAAACACCCGTATCATATGTCCTGTGTTCTATCTCGAGTATAGGGTGAGACGCGTCAATGCCATCATGAGCAAGAATACGAGCACAAGAGCCAAGAAAGTATAATAAAAACCTTTTAATCTTCCTCTTCAAGTTTAAAATCAAGCAAAATAATACAAATTCAGAACCCAAATGATTCAGCCACTCACTAAATACCTGATAATTGAGGAACTGGGTTTCAGATCAAAGCCTTAGAGTATCTTGCTGAAGCTGAACACACACACAAGCACCTCAAAACCAATGGCAATGATACCTAGAAACAGTAAGAACTCCGGATTTTAGGATTGTTTGTAACTCCTGAAACATCTTGCATTTCAGCTAAATTTGGAGCATGATGATGATTGATGACTGAGGAAGACGACGAGAATGATGGAGGGGTGTGAGAAAGGAATGTGCTTTAAGGTGAAAGCAGCAAGATAGGGAAGGATTTTCTATATTTGGAGCAAAGAAATGAGGAGGAGGAGGAAGATGATGATGATGAAGATGAAACGAATGAATGATAGAAGAATAAAGCATTAAAGGATTATAAACAATTAATGGAGAGGAAATGAAAACAATATGAGACTAAGGGAGAGAGGGATATGAAGACAGATATGGAGATAAGTTTTTAGAGTTGTAGATGCCAATGGATATGGATCTATGTAGGAAAGAGAGAAAAAACAGAAAAACAATGAGGCTGTCGAATAGGCTAGAACTTGGCCTTCACATGCTAAACATATTAAATAATAATTTAGTTTGAATCTAGCATATAGTTTATTATAAGCTATTTTTTTGCCTAAGTTTGACATGTATAGATACTTGGCTTAGGCTGAAACCTGCTTAAAAAACCTAATTTTTTTAATTATACTGATATACCACCTAACATACCTTCATAACATGCTTTCGTAACAGATCTTCATAACATGCCCCTTAATATGCCTATTAAAATAAAATATAAGAATAAAATTTATATAATATGTGTTAGTTTAATAGTCTGACTCTTGTATTGTGTTTAATAGGTGGTGGGTTTGACACCCACTTATTACATTTTCAAATTAAATATATTTTAAATAATAAGTTTAAGCCACCTGACAAGTTTAACAGACTTTTTAAGAAACTTGAGTATGGCCTCTTAAGAAAAATAGACTTTTAAATAAACTTAAGTCTGTGTATTTTTTTAAATAAGCTATGCCAAATATAGGCCAGGTTAGAGGCCACCTGATTTATTTCTATTCCTACTATCATCTATGTGTGTGAGGAGAAAGGGGAGAGAGGGGGGCAAAAGTGAAATGGGAGTCATTATGACATTCTTATCCTAATTTTTTTTTTGAGCTGGATATCGAGACATATTTGATTATTTCTAAAATAATATATTAATTAATTTAATTAATTTTTTAATATAATTAAATTAATTAAAAATATCTTAATTGGATTGGAGCAGTACAAACTTTTATTGTATTATTTAAAATTCCATTTCCATTTGCCCAATGTTTAATGGGATGTTAAATTACTTAAGATAACTTTTTTGGACCAAAATATCTCTCCTCAACATACAAATTATTTAGCAATATTTTAAACACACATTATGGTAAAAAAAAGTGCATATATATATTTTAATTTTGTTATCATTTTATAATTTAAAGTGTTTAACATCTTTCATTTGAACCTAGTTATTTCATAATCTCTCAAACATATATAATAACAAAAAAACTCAATTTAACACATATTTTTAGCCTTATTATCACATCATAATGATGACATAATTCCGATCATACCACAAATGTAATTAGTTTTATAAATTATAACAATAGAGCTACATATTTAGAGGGAGAAACAAGAATAACAAGGCATGCATGGAATACATATTTATGATGCACATTACTCCTCTTATATTTCATATAAGATTTAATTAAGAAATTAATCTTAATCTTAAATATAAGACATATAATATATTTATTAATTTTTTTATATCAATAATTAAATAAGAAAGAGAATAAAAATTAAGGTAGACGATTATAATATTTTAGATAAAATATATTATCTTAATTAATCTAACTAATTTTTTAATTTAATTAAATTAATTAAATAAATTATAAATTAGAAATATGAGGAGTATAATATTAAAATTGTTGAGGTAGGGTACCTTTCAACTTGCTATGATCAGATACGAGGTTACAGGGTTTGACAAGTTACTGTGTTGATTCAGCAAATGCCTTTTGCTTTTTATGCCCCTTGCTTCTTGTTTTTTTTTTTTTTTGAAGTGTCAAATTAAAGCATAAAAATGTTAGTACATAAATTTACACTCATGTCACCATAGTAGGTCCGAACCTGACCTCCCCCCGAAAAGCAAGAGGGTATGCCACTGAATCACTAGTCCATTGGTATGCCACGTGTTCATTAATGTGAATAATTGATTTCAATCATTCTTTAACTCCATTATTGCGGGTCCTATATGCTTAACTAGTTATAAAACTGTCTCCGTCAGATGTTTAAACAGGTGTATACCAACACACTAGATTAAAAAGATAAACCCTGTCTAATGGAAAATTTTTTGACTAATTAATTACATAATTTTTGAATTTAAATTTAGGCGTATATAAAAAAATATTTATGACAAAACTATTCTAAATTGAATTTAATAATATTTAAATATAATTTAATTAAATAAAAATATAAAAAGAAAGACAAACCTAACTAGTTTTACAGGCTTCACATGTATACATCAATAGAAAAACATGGGATTATCTGAATATTTCTAGATGAATTTCCTCTTATTCTTATGTGTTGGCCTTCCATGACCAGAAAATAATAAAGGGCTATGTCGGCCGCATGATGTTGCAGCAAGTGAGGGGCTGACCGTTGACTTAGTCAGAGGAAGCAGCTAGCTAGGAGGCAATCCAACCACACGATCCATGAATGAAGCAGCCTCACGTTAACTCATCAAAAGACTTCCCATTCGCCCAAGCTTTAGCCGCAACCCAGCTTTGATTTCATAAAGTTTCACGTAACCCCAACGCAACCAGTAACTTAGAAGCTCCCCAAAATGTATTATTTTTTTTATTTAGTCAAAATTATTCTTATCCTTTCAAAATTTAGAGTGTAAAGAGTTTTATTATTATTATTATTATTATTATATTCAACCTTTGCATGGCTCCTTCCTCTTAACTATATGATGTCCAACAATTGAATACTCCCCACTTGCTCAAATCACACACGCACTCTTCTTCGCTGTAAGTTATGCGATTTGACCCAATAATCTTCAACTACAAGTCTTTGAATATATTCATGCACATATTATATTAACAGAGCCTTGTAGAGATACCTTGTTTGCCAAAACAGAACATCACATGCAGGTCCAGCATCTTCTATGGGTTCTTCCAACTTTAGCCATTTAAATTTTCGTATTAATTGGTCTATCTATTCCTACAAGCCAAGCAATCACAAACTTTTTGAAGAGTTTGAGGTACCAGTTTCGTGTGCATGGAGCTGTTTCTCGCCTGTTGGATTATCTAAAAGAAGAAAGGTGCCAGCATAGCTTACGCCAAACTTCTAGGGCCAAATTTCTCACAAAATTCTTTATAAATACACTCTCTCTTGCAACCTTCACATCTCACTCTCTCCTCTGCCATTGAAACTACGTACTGAGAGCCATCCAAGTCTGCTTTGATAGCCAATATGTCTACGAGAAAGTCAAGCTTTTTGGTGGCCTTCTTATTCTTGCTTGTCGCTATGGAAGCCACTGTTGCCCAATCTCAAGGGAACGGTAACGGTAATAATAAGAAGTTTCCGCATGATGCTGCTTCAACACATTATAGGACGTTGTCACCTCTGCCGTCAGGACAAGAACGAGCTTTCTGCTTAGCGAGGGGATCGTGTCACTTCAAGACCCTTGCATGTCCATCTGAATGTAAAGAAAGGAAGCCCAGGAGGAACAGGAAGGAAAAAGGATGCTTCTTGGACTGCAGCAGCAAGTGTGAAGCCACTTGCAAGTGTAAGTTCACATCTTCTATACCTTTTCGCTTTCATTGCATATCCAAAAATTCTCTGGCGACATAACACGTGTTCATCACGTGTCGACCAAGCTAACTACTACACAATGTTTTTGGTAACAGTTAGAAGAGCCAACTGTGATGGGTATGGTGCGCTCTGTTACGACCCTCGCTTCGTTGGTGGTGACGGCGTGATGTTCTACTTCCACGGAGCAAAAGGAGGAAACTTTGCGGTGGTCTCCGATGAGAACCTTCAAATCAATGCTCACTTCATCGGAACTCGACCACAAGGAAGGACTCGTGACTTCACATGGGTCCAAGCTCTGGCGGTCATATTTGACACTCACACTCTTATAATCGCAGCGAACAGAGTATCACAGTGGAATGACAAAGTGGATTCCCTTATGGTTCAATGGGATGGGGAATCAGTCATGATTCCCACGGATGAAGAAGCTGAATGGAGGGCAAATGAGGAAGAAAGACTAGTGATTGTGGAAAGAACCGATGAGTTGAATAGCGTGAGAGTGACAGTTTCAGGATTGTTGCAGATGGACATTAAAGTGAGACCAATCGGTGAGGAAGAAAACAGAGTACACAATTATCAGTTACCAGAAGGTGATGCTTTTGCTCACCTTGAGACACAGTTCAAGTTTAAAAACTTGACAGAAATGGTGGAAGGAGTATTGGGGAAAACGTATAGGCCAAACTATGAGAGCCCAGTGAAGAGAGGGGTTCCAATGCCAGTAATGGGTGGGGAAGATAGATACAGAACTCCTTCTCTGTTTTCAGCTTCATGCATGAATTGCAGGTTCCGTGGCTCATCTGGGATTGCTGTTAATGAAGGAGCTGTTGTTGCCTACTGAATCTGATAGCATCATCAGTGTTGGGAAATAAGATGTATTCTTCGTCATGGAATTTTGATATGCTTTGGGTTGTAATTTTTTTTTTGTTACAAGCTTTGGGTTGTAATTGATTATATAAGTTCTAGCCAAGATGAATAAGGGCCTACATATATTGAAGCCCATGATCATCGATTTTCTTGAATGTTGATGATTTCGTGACTTTATTTATGTTACCCGTGATTAATGATATAAAAAAAATTCTATAAATAGATTATTGTTATCGTTTAAAAGAAATTCATCTCATTTGAGTTCAGAAATGTTGAAATGAGTGTACTTTACCGTCCATCTTGTTTTATCAGAACTTACTAAACTGTCAATGAGTATTTAAAAAAATACTAATAACAGTTGATATAAGAAACAATTTAATATCGTTTAAACAATATTTTAAGTTTGAGTTTTTGTGTATATAAAAAATTTTTGTTAAAAAACTCATTCATTATAACTAAATATACGATATAGGTTAAATTTAAATATAATCAGAATAAAATTTTAATAAACAACCTTTAAGGGAATCTTAAAGGGGAATCTCGGTCGTTTTAAGGAAATGTAGAGATGTTGGGCGAATATATATGCTCCTCAATTTAGATAGAATATTTTATTTTAATAATAAGGGAAAGAAATTTTTTTATATAAATAAATATTTTATCTTTTATTTCTGTTGATTGTGTTTCAATTGAAAATTATGTATATTGGTAAGAATAAAGTTAAAAAATTATTAATTTTTATAATATAATTAATGAATAAAATTTTCTTTAATTTATATAAAATATATTAAAAGTGATTAATAAATACATGAAGTGTTAATACAATTTCTATTGCTTTAATTTAATTTTAATTTTAATTTTAATCTCTCAAATTTTAAATTGTAAATTTTAATTAATTAATTTTAAATTATTCGAGTCCTTTGGTCCTTCCCTTATTAGCCTTGAATGTTTATTTGGCATTCCCACTAAATTAAACGTAAACAATTGCAGTCTACATGTCAACAACTTATGTGGCAATTTTTAAATTTAAAATATTTTACGAAAAAAATTCTGACACTCATATGCTCTCTCCCATTTTCCAATAAACCTCTTATGAGCTTTTCTCTTCCCACTCTTATGACACGTCTCTTCCCCTATTGTTCATTCGACTCTCCTCTTGTTTCTATGACCGATTGCTTATAGAAATTTGCAGATTCACTTGTATCGATATAACCAAAATCTCTGCCAAAACCACCGAGCCTTGCATCTAGCGTTTCTTCTGATTAAGGGTTTGGTGTTCTGGTAAAAATGCAACCCAAGAGAAGATAACAGAGAAGAGGGGGAAAAGGGAAAAGGGAAAAAGGAGAGTGGAGAGTCAGAACGTTCCTTTCTTTTAATTAAAATATCTAAGTCATAACACCTTAAATCTTTATCCATATCAGATTGCCTATATGGTTTAGTGTCAAATGGGCAAATTGAATACTGTTAATAGCAGAAAGACTAAGACCCTTGAAGGATTTAAAGTTAAAGGATTAAATTCTACAGTTCTGAGGGACTAACCTAAAATGCGCCGAAGTTAAGGGAGCAAAAAGTTATATTAACTTGTCATGAATAAACTATCCCAAATCACTCTCTTCTGCTACAGTGCTGCATTTACTGTCGAGTGGAAAGAAGCCTCCGGTGCTGTGGTTCATAGTTTCCGCCAAAATGTCGAAAACAGAAAACCAAATCAGCAATGGACGAAGCTCAAAGGCAGCGGGTAAAGCAAGTAAGCCTAGAAAAGAGGGCTTGACGAAGAATAATAAACTCGGCGATTGCAATGTGAAGGACGATAAGGTATCAATCTTTCCGTCTTCTACCACCAAGTTCTTAGAAGGAGGGAAAGGGCCTGAAATTGACCACAATGCGGCCATAAATGGGCAAACCAACGGAACTAGACCCAACAAAGGTAAACGAAAGCAAGAATATGGCGATTATAAAGTTGAAGAGAAAGAAAGCGCAAAAATGAATGAGCTTCCGATGAGTCGAATCAAGAGAATAATGAAGGCAGAAGATCCCGAGTTACGTGCTTCTGAGGAAGCCATCTTTGTCATTAGCAAAGCTACGGTAATGTTTCTTCTCTGTTTATTTTTACTTCGAGTTCATTTTTTTTAAAAGTTCCACTCTTTAATGTTAAGCCTTAGATCGTCTGTCATATTTGAAGCAGGGAATGCTTTCATTTACTAAGCTTCTGTGGAGATTATTACTGGTGTTAAATTGTGAAAGAACATATTTTTTTCATGGCTAATTCTTACACACACATCTTTTGCGGGTTGCAGGTGAAGTTCCTTAAGCAATTTACGCGGGAATCTCATGCTTTTCAGTTCAGGATCGAAAGAAATTTCTTGGTTACCAGCGCCTGTGTAATCTTCTTCTCTGGATGTTTTATGGAATCTGAGTCTCTGGTTTAATTATTGTAAACTTGTTCTGCTTGCTCATTTTTATTCATGCTGGTATTCTGGAATTTCCTTATAACTCAAGAGGAAAAAAACGCCAGCCATACTATCTGCTTCTTTCTTAAATTATGTTCTCAGATTTGAATCCTCAAATATAATCAACACATGAAGTATGCGCATGTGACGCCTTAATGATAATATAGCTTTCATGATATTCTTCAACTCTCTTGTTTAGTCAAAATGTTAGTTTCATAGAGTTGGATAGTAGGGTCTGCAATCGAATTTCTTTTACTTTAGGATCACTTTGTCCTTCATATTTTGTATAGATAGACTTTTCTTTCTCTGAGAAATGTTGACTTTAACTTCTTATCCAAAAATGAGGACTGCAAGAATCAAGAGTGAAGTCACTATTCTCTCATGTATCTGTCCACCATGGTTTAATTTACTGCAAGTCATTGTTTTTGCGTTGGGATTGTTCAGTATTATCCCATTGTTGATAAGACGACCATTTCTCTTTTCAGCCAATGTTGTGAGTAACCAGAGGAGATATGACTTTCTTTTAGGTAATTTCTTGTTGCTGTCAAAGTTCTTTCCTTATGAAATATCTGAAACTTAGCTTTACCTTGAACTAATACCGATTGCTTTCTCTGGTGTGCTCTTGCTTCTTCAGATTATGTTCCTGAGAAACTAAAAGCTGAAGATGCATTAAGAAAGGCATGCAAGCAGCAATTGGGAAGATCTGAAAATGTAAAATAATACATGCTCGTCTAGGATCTAATAGTATAATGAGCCTAAGCTTGTGGTACTATTGCTCCGATGCGGCAAGATGCATTTTTTCAGTGACTAAGGATACTTATGAATGACTCAGCTTGTTTCATTATTGTTGAATCAGACGTGTTTTGGTAGCCAGCAGCAGTTATTTCTTTTGACATTGGAAACATGGTATTTTATCTGAGTTAATTTACCTATAGGACATATAAAGAGCAGGCTTCAGTGTTTCTTGTTGGTTTTTATTGTCTGTGTGGGTCATGAGGCCAAGAATGAGGCTTGCAGCCATGCAGAAGCACCAATGCATCTTCCATCCATCTTTAGACAAGCTTGCTTGTTTCATACCCTCTACAAAACACCACTGTATGCTGCAGGTTTTTAGTGGGTGTTTCAAGCAATTCATACTTGGAACTTCCAATGTAGCACTTCAGATGCAAATCCGATTGCGTTTCTCTCAGTATCTCACTCTCTCTATTTATCTTAGAATCTAATATTTACTATCAGATCCAACAATGAAAGATTAAATCTAAACCATTGATTTTTGGGTCTGAAGGTGGAGATGAGATTATGAGAGAAAGAGAGAAGTTAGGATATTGAGTATCCTCTCATTGAGCATCAGTTTGATATCCTCTAGGCATACTCTGCAGCGTAATGATGAGAAACGGGCTTCTCATGTGTTGTGGGGGTAGAGGCGTGTGGGAGCTTATGAAAACTGTGACTTGTCAAAATAATTGTTATGAAAGAGTAAAAACCAATTATTGGAATTAAAAATCTACCCCACAACAATAATCAATTAAAAGGGTCTCTCAATTAATGAATTCAAATCATAATCTAAGCCTAATAATTGATGGTCATGAACAAATAATGAGCTGCATGGGAGATCAAAATAGAAAAACCTCCAAAGCGATAATAAAAAGAAAAAAACGTGATAGCCTTGTAGTTGTGTTTCTGCTATTCCCAGTGTACAGAGATGAAATGGGAAGGCATCTTAGGGGAGAAGCCAACTCAGAAATAATCATAATCAAACTTGCGCACAGCAGATGAAGGGCTTGTTCCTTAAGAATGGGGCATCCAACCAATAGATTTTTCTCTATTTCTATACGGTTACTTGTGAATCCTACGCAATCATTCCCTTCTTTTTTTAATGCTCCCACACCCACTTGTCTCACTTATTTCTTCTTCTTCCTTCCTTCCCAAGCAATATTCACCTGCCTTCTGTCTCCTCCTCCATCTTTTCCCTCGTTCATTCATTCACAAAATCAGATATGCTCACCATTTCATTTTCACCTAATCTTCAATTAATCCACATTCATCCCTCCATAAATTCCCTCCTCTCACTTCTCTTCCTTCAAGGACCACGCCTCCATTTTCCTAAAGATGGTGATCATGAAGCTTCTTTTGCTGGTCCTCTGCTATTCCGTTCTCACTACTTCAGCTCAGTCACTGGCCACGGCGCCTTCACCCTCTTCCGCCCCTACCGATGTCATCAGGATCCTCAAGAAGGCCGGAGGGTTCACCACTCTCATTCGTCTCCTCAAAACCACCCAAGTCTATACTCAAATAGATTCCCAACTCTTGAACTCCAACAATGGCATGACCTTCTTTGCACCCACCGACAATGCCTTTGCTAGCCTCAAACCTGGCTTCCTCAATTCCCTCAATGACCCGCAGAAGAACGAGCTCATTCAATTTCACTTGTTGCCCACGTTTGTTGCCATCTCCAATTTTGATACTCTGAGCAACCCAGTGAGAACACAAGCGGGTGATGATCCTCAGAGGTTGGCATTGAACGTGACGAGTTCTGGAAACCAAGTGAATATGACAACGGGCATTGTTAATACCACTGTGGGTGGTACTGTTTATTCTGATAATCAGCTTGTTGTTTATCAGCTGGACCAGGTTCTCCTTCCTCGCGACTTCTTCGTTCCCAAGCCTCCCCCACCGGCACCGGCTCCGGCCAAGGCTAAGACTTCTGAGAAGAAATCTGCGGAGGCTCCTTCTCCTCAGGCGGACGACTCTGCTGCTCTGAGTTTGAAACAGCGGAATGGGGTGCTGGTGATTATTGGAGTTGCTGCAGTAGCATTTTGTTTGTGACAAGGGAGCTTGATTCAAAAATATCTTAAGATGATGGACCTTTTGTATTTTGTAGTGCTTCCACCAAAGTAATTTTGTTTTTATTTCGTTTGTCCACATCCCTTCTTGTCTATTTGTTTTTGGTGAATCAACGTCAATTTGTGCTGAGAATTCCTGTTTCTTCTTTGTGTATTTGGAGAATACCGTCCGCTGCTGTTGCGATCAAAGAACGTCTCTAGAGCGATTAAGATGGACGTATTGGTAGTTTCTCTTTATCAGTTATACTGTCAGAATCAACCAAGTTATGGTCAGAACTTAGAAACAATATAAAAGTATATATAAACTTGCAAATATATAGTTTGATCTGCCTACTCTTTTGAGACTAAGAGCAAAAAACAAGATAAAATAACAGAGGTAAGTGTAACAGGCGTTTAAGTATTTTTGTAAATACTTGATGATTTGCATATCAAATTCCATGAAAAATAAGAGCAACCAGAGCCTTGAATCAAAAGAGTAAGTTATCCGGACCTCAATATTTTGTTTGCTAAGTATACTATAGGAGTCAATTATATCTGAGACCTAGACACTGAATATAAACATATTTCTTAGTGGTATTCGAACCTTATTTGCTACATTGTGAAGGATTCTCTTCTGTTAAACCGAAACCTATTGGTATCTAGACCTCAATATTGGTTCCGAGAAGAATGATGCAGAATTGGACGTTTACAAGATTTAGATGTTTATTATTATATCATTCTTAATAGTCACTGTCTCATAAAGCCCATCCTCCTTTTTAGTTCCCTTCACTCAGTTGATTGTGTAAGTCCCGGTACTCAATTTTTTAGAAAGGAGTTGGGCTCATCCACAATCCAAGGTCAGGGCGAAATCTCTCTTCTTCCTAGGTGATACTAATGTCGAGCAGAACGATTCGTCTATTACCCTCAGGCGTAAATCTAGGCATCTAAGAGCTAGGATGCCTCTCCAAGCGCCGCTACTGGAACCACAACAAAGTGGTACTCTTTATGAATCGAACACATTCTAAATAGTCGTATGTCTCATCCTTTCATCAGCACGGATGAGGGGTAGTTGATTGTGTAAGTTAGTTATACATTTGCTATGTTTTCGGACCAAAAGGGAAATTGCACTTTTGGGCTTAGGAAGACGTAAATAGTGAAAATATGAACTACGAGGCCCTCGTACTTGCAAGGCCGATGAAATTAGAATGGTGTTATAGGTCCACAAAACTTACACTTAACATCAAGTCAGGTTTAGGGTTTAGAGTTTCACAATATCCTATGGGGTTGAGAGTTTAATAGAGGTTTATTTAAATAGTAAGTGGCTCGGTATTATTTAAGTGAGGTCTCGAATTCGAGTCTTAGTATTTACAGAAAATCCCTGTTGAGAGACTCACCTACCATAACCAGGTGCAGGACGCATGTCAGATCCAAATGTAGTCAGGACAAAACTCCGGTAAATCGGATAGGCAACAAAAAAGAAAAGAAAATTCTTGTACAAGTTCAAGATGAATTTGGATATAATAATTTGAGCTCATCAAGTTTATCTATTTGACAACCTCCCTTATCAAAATTGGTGAAATTAAATATAGATAGTGTTCTTACGACAACTCTCAATATGATGGGTTGATTATGAATCATATTAGAAATTGGGTTATAGGATTTATGAGTGTTCTAAATTTATGTAGCGTGATAGAAGTTGAACAATAGGCAATATTTAAGGGTCTAAAATTTGCCTTGGAGTTAGAATTTAAGAAAATCATTGGATGCAGGAGATATTGTAGACAGGGTTGTTACCAATGTGTTGTAGAGAAATGAGTTAATCCCTTGTGACAAACCAAGGCTTGAATTTCGTTAAAGATATTTACATTTAATGCTTAATAATATTTTGAATATTATTACTTTCAATATAATAATATCTCTACTTAATAAAAAAAAAGAGAGGGGTCAGACTTACCACTAAGGGTTAGGTCTAACGTAAGGAGTAAATCCCTTATAACGTGGCGAACTAATATTCGATTATTTATTAGGAGATATATTTATATTTAGTACTCAATAATATCTTGAACATGAATACTTCAAGATATGAAAAAAAATTAATCAAGCCAGGGTTCGAAATTCAAACAAACCGTCCCAATTCTAATCCCGGCAATTGAAATTAGTAAATTCTTGGCTCCATTTTACCAGAATTTGGTTTTCAGTTGAGTGCCCCAGTAACATTGATTTGAAATCGACCTTATTTTATCAGCTCACAGCCAATCGAGTTCTCACTCAATTTTCCCTGCATTTCCAAGCAAAACTTGCAGCATATCCATGTCCTCCTGAAACCCTCAATCACTTTCTATCTGCATGATGCGCCAACTTAATCTCCACGACAAATGATAAGATACACCTTCACAATAAACCAACCACGCACCTTGAGTTTATAACTAAACCTTTCACCTACTTATTCTTCACTCTATAAAAACCACTCTTCTAATCTCCTTCTCACATCCAACTTCAATCACATATCTCCATAATAATAATCGCTCTCAATCTTCAGAAAAAACAGAGCTTTCACTTGCTTTTATGAAGATGAAGCAAGCTTCTTTCTCATTCTTACTCTTCATTCTTATTTCCTCCTTCTACTCCACCACCACATTAGCCCAAGCACCTGCTTCATCACCTAAATCCCCTGCAAAACCTGCTTCACCATCCCCAGCTTTGCCAACATTACCACAGGCACCTTCTACAGATTCTTCTGATTCTTCACCTGACGACATCATCAGAATTCTGAGGAAGGCCAAATCGTTCAGCGTCTTGATCCGTCTCCTCAAAACCACTCAACTTATCAACCAAATTAATTCTCAGCTCATAACCACCAAATCTGGTGGCTTAACCATTTTCGCGCCAGCTGATTCTGCTTTTTCACAGCTCAAAGCAGGGTTCCTCAATTCATTAGATGACAATCAAAAGATCGAACTTTTACAGTTCCATGTCCTCCCCAGTTACGTTTCGAGCTCAAATTTTGATTCTTTGACCAACCCAGTTCGCACACTCGCCGGAGATAACCCCACCAGGCTGCAATTTAACGTCACGGCATATGGAAACAGTGCGAATATTTCAACAGGTGTGGTTAACACGACGGTCACTGGCGTCGTGTACTCTGATAAGCAACTTGCCATATATCAAGTGGACAAGGTGCTTCTGCCTTTGGACTTCTTTCAGCCTAAGCCGCCGGCGCCGTCGCCGGCGATTGCTGAAGGCCCCAAAGCTGATAAGGACACCTCATCTTCTGATGATGATGGTCAAGTAAGGGCGGCAAAGCACAGCTCTAATGCAATCAGTTTAAAAAGCATTCGAGGAACAACGTTTGTGTCTCTGGCAGTTGCTGCTTTATTTGTAGTGGCAAGGATGTGAAGTTGTAATGGACCTATTTGTGTGATTGGTTTGAATTTTCATTTTTCAGAGAAAAGCTCGTTAACTTTGTTCTTCATGTCCTTTTGCTGGGATTTTCCGTGTGTTGTCGTAGAAGGATACTTTGAGAGAGATGCAAATATTGTGTATTTTGTTGTTTGCTCCTAAATGTTTATAAAATTATGGTTGTCTGGCTTAATTTTTCTCTCTTCAATTATTTATTCTTCTAATATTGAAGGAATGATAAAAATTTCATGATGACCAATGAAAAATGTAAAAAGAAAAAAAAAATAAAAATGATTCCAAGCAATAAAAAATAATATTGCTTATTATTTATAAATAATGCATATCATTATAAATTTTATATTTTATTTTGATTATATAATGTTTGGAAATGTAGACTGTTTTTGGGTAAAGTTAATTATTATGTGGTGCTAATATATATATTTTTTTTTCAAAGAATAAGCATGTAAATATCTAAATACCATAAAAGTTAGAAGTTTTAAAAGCCACATCATACTCAAAAATTCAAAAAAAAAAACAACAACATGCTCATGTTACTTATTTCCTCGAGTCATATAATTTATTTTTGGTAACTAAGTCATATCATTTTTGTTAATTAATATTAAATATCTAATTTATATATATAAGGGCAGTTGCAAATATAACCCATAAGATTTAATTGTTATTAAATTAATTTTTTAAAAACATAACTATCATTCTCCCTCTCCCTTTCTAGGAATTCTTACTGATTATAAGGTTTTTTCTTTTTTTGCCATCAACTGGTTACAAGGTTATTCAATTGAAAATTTTAAGTTTCATTTGATATCTCTAATGTCTGTGAAAACCCAAACACACATTCAACCCGGGAGGATGCAATTAAAACAGTAACATGTATATACGTATTTCCGGCCATAATCAAATATCCACTGAAACAAAAACTAAGCTACAGTTTGATTTTTTATTTTCAAGAAAGTCTTAATAATTTACTAAAATATATAAAAAAAGGTATAATTTGCTATGGAAAGAGTCCCCGTTATTTAATATAAGATTTAGTTATTTTTTTTATAAAATTAAAAAAGTCAAATAAATTAGTTAATTATTATCAAATATAACCTATCAAGATAAATTCATATCATCTACTCCTTAATCTACTTAAAATTCTAAATTAATCAACTAATTTTAATATTAATTATAATTAATTAATTAATTTAATTATTTTAATCTGTATATAAAAATCAATTAGATTTTATATTAAATAATGGGCAATACTTTCTGATATCTACATGGTAGATTGTTTATAGTTCTCTCTCTCTCTCTCTAAATCCCCCACAATGGGAAGATTGTGACTTTGGTGAGTGTTAGCAAGCAATTAAAAGTTAAAACAGTCCGAAAACGATGAATCCAATTCATGAACCCTGCTGATTGAGAACTCAGAACATCATGTCCATTTCTTCAACCTAATAAATTGCTACCAACAATTTGCACACCTTTTCATCTTCATCGCCTTAACCTCAAAAATCTGAAACATTTTAAAAAAGAAACAACAAATATAAACAGCAAGACTTCTGTCCTGATCCGTCAAATAAAGCTTATAAAGATTTTTTTTTTAAAAAAAAGAAAAGATAATATCAACTTATATTTAAACGTCAGACCCCAACTAACCAATTTGGTTGCATGGAGAAAAAGAAACGTCAACGTCAACAGATCTGGATGTAAAACATGATTGGTAGAATTGATATTTTGAAATATCAGTTTCGCTTCATCTTCATGATGGATGAGATATAAACCTCACACATTCACAAAACACAAACCATGATATTAAGCTTCTCAACTAATTAAACATTTTACCTATCGGCCTCTATAAAACTCTTCATCTATATCACTCTTCCTCATCAACACACAACAATTCAGATCATATTCATTCTTCCATTTTCTCTATCAACAAGATGAAGATTCAGCAAGCTCTCTTCTTATTCTCACTCATACTTCTGTTCTCTTCCATCTCCACTTTTGCCCAGTCACCTGCCGCTTCCCCTAAACCCCCACCGAAAAAACCATCCCCATCTGCCACTAAGGCTCCGGCGCCGGCTCCGACGAAGCCATTGGTCCCCACATTACCTCAATCTCCAGAGTCCTCTGATTCCAGTACCCCCGACGACATCACAAGAATCCTTAAGAAGGCCAAGGCGTTCACTGTTTTCGGCCGACTCTTGAAAACCACAGAAATCGTTAACAACGTCAATTCACAGCTCATTACTGCAAAATCCGGCGGCTTGACCATTCTCGCTCCAGACGACGGCGCCTTCTCGGAACTCAAAGCCGGTTTCCTCAACTCCCTCAACAACGGCCAAAAGATCGAGCTCTTACAGTTTCACATTCTTCCCGTTTTCGTTGCCATCAACAATTTCGATTCTCTGAACAACCCAGTTCAGACATTGGCCGGTATCGATGATCCTGTCAGGCTGCAGCTCAACGTGACATCCTTCGGGGACAGCGTGAATATTACAACCGGGGTTGTGAATGCAACCGTTAAAGGCGTCGTATACTCCGATAGGCAGCTCGCAATATATCGTTTGGACAAGGTTCTTCTTCCAATGGACTTGGTTTTGCCCAAGTCTGCTCCGGCTGCGGCTCCGGCTGGCCTCGCAAAGACGCCTAAAACTGATAAGGAGAAGCCATCAGAAGACGATGATGATAGCGCCAATGACACGAGTCAGAAAAAATCAGGAGCGGGTGGTGTATTTAGGAGCCAAGGAGCCACGCTGATGTCTCTTGGAGTGGCTTTGGTTGTGGGAGCAGCCATGTGGTGTTGATGAAGAAGATCCATTCCATGCAATTGAATTTCTGAACATTGTTTTCTGATGATGATGATTATTATTATTATTAGAGCAAGCTCACCAACTTTGTTGGTATTGTCGTCGTTTGTTTTTCGGTGTTTTGAACATTTAAATATATTTTTCATGGGCTTTCGAAAAATTTGTTGGCGTAGGAGATAGTTGCTTGAGGACATGTGAAATTGTGAATCCATTACCATATGTTATCTTCCTTTGTTTTTGTTAAATCTTTCTTTTTATTTCTATAAAATTATAAAACTATGCTTGTTTTCGGTACCTTGTACAGTTTACATTGTTAAGCACGCGGAGGTGTTTTTTTTTTTAATTACCACTATAAAAGAAAAATTACAAAGCAATAGTTTTTACCTGATTATTTAGAAATAAAAGTTTTATATTATATAAAAGTCAACTGGGCGTACATATATATTAGGTTTTTATTTTTAAAACAAGGGCTTGAGGATTGAATTCTCAACTTTAATACATGAGTTGCTAGAAGTAGTCAGATAAAAAATGCTGTAGATAATCTACAAATAATTAAATTTCGTTAAAAACAGCTTTATTAAATTTTTCCGTGGATTCGAAACTTAAACCTTCTATCTTTTTCTACGGCAAGTGGAGTTTCTTCTTTTATAGGGTTAAAATGTAAATTTGCCCCAAAACTTTCTGCTAAGAGTACTGGTATCTAGAAATTTTTGGAACTAATGTTACCCTACAAATTTTCAAATAGTAAAAATGTCACATTTTCCGTTATCAAAATTAAATTTAATTGTTAGTTGATTAATATACCATATGACATTCACATTATCTTTTAATTTGTGTTAATGTATAAATTTATCTTAAAAGTTTTCACTTAGGAGTACTGGGTATTTAGAATTTTTTTATTCAATATCACCATTACCATTATCAAAGTTCAGTTTGACAATTGTTTTGACTAAATATACTAAGCTGAATAGTATACATGTTATTTACTTCATTTTTTTTCAAGTTATATTTATAAATAAGAAAAAAAATAAAAAAATACACCCCATCAAACTCTATCGTTATAAGAATATTACTGTTAGCATATTATACTTTGACATTCTCTTAAAAAATAACATAGGATATTCTTAAATGTTATCTTCTTATACTTATATATTAACATATGCTCGTAATTATTCTAAATATCGACCATATCATTCACACTTTTCAAGAATTCTTGTGAGTCTTCTTGCTTATATTATCTTATGTATTTTTCTGCTATACTTTATGCTAAAAAAATGGACCAAAATAAAATATGGTTTCTGAGAATGATACTTTATTAACACAGTTTAGAGAAATGTATTTTTATAATTTTTTTATTTATAAATTTAACTTCAAAAAAATAAAATAGATGGCACGAGAATAAGTAAACTCAGTATATTTGGTCAAACTATCATTCAAATTAAACCTATATAATTGTTGCGGTAACATTAAATAAAAAAAAATTCTAGATGCTCAGTATACCTGAGTGAAAACTTCCTAAGTAACTTTATACTTTAACTCAAAATAAATTATGGTGTAGATGCCGCATTGGCGTATTAGTCAACTAATGATTAAACTTAATTTTAATTAACAATCAATGTGATATTATTACAATTTGAAAACAATTAGGCAATATTGCTACGATTTAAAACATACTAAGCAACATTGCTCCTAAAAAAAATTCAAAATAACTAATGCTCATAAGTAAAAATTTTTGGGACAAATTTATACATTAACTCTTACATTATATCTTTGATTCTTTATATACAAAAGAAATTTGAATTTTTCAACTCAACCTATCTAATAATTGGATAAAGCGAAAATAATACAATAAAACGTCTTCAAACCTATACCGATACGGTCCTCTTTTTTGTTTTAATCGAATTAGTTTTTTTACTGTGATAATTGATATATTAATATAAGCATATGTGCAAGCATATATATCCAACCACATAAAAAATACTCCTCACGTCATTCATATATAATTTAATTAAAAAATTAATTTTAATCTTAAATATAAGACATATTATTTATCAATTTTTTCTATATTACCCTTGTTGATACTCCTTCAACAATTATTGAGTAAGAGAGTGGGGCAAGAAGTTAAAGAAAAAGATTATGATATTTTTTAAAAAAATATATCATATTAATTTAACTAATTTTTTTAATATAATCAAATTAATTAAATATATTATATATTTAACCACACATGAGGAGTATATTATTCATAAATAATGAATAACATAACTCACCTTAAAGCGTTTATATCACACGTGAGATGTGTCTAATTGTTTTAAAAAAATGCAACATCGTAAAGCCTAACAAGATTCAAATTGATGTATTGTTCATAAGCCATCTATCATTTAGTTGATATATATATATATATATATATATATATATATATAGATAGATGAAAGCAATAAACTAATACCAATTCTATTTTGTTGCATTGGAAGGGGTTTTGTTGCAGAAGTTTCTCTTGTAATGGCGAGATTATGACTTTGAGGGGGGTCATGTAAACAAGACCTGAAACGATGAATCTAATTAAGAGCTCATCATTTGATTGAGAAGTGAGAGCTGTTAACCTCCAAGTGGGGTACGCTTAAATGTCATGCTCTTGGTTTCTGCAAAATATGTAATAAGGTTGCAAGTATTTTCTTTATTTTACCCTTCAACAGTAAAAAGATTACATTGGGGGATAACAAGTAAAAGAGCTCTCATTTTCAAGGTAATAAAAATAAGGACCGGTGAAAAGTATACAATATTTCATGATGACTTTTGCCATAAAAATCCACAAGACAAAAAAACAATTTTGAATTCTTCTTCGTAGGTTGGCTCAAATTAGTTTAACAGAAATTATAAAGTGGTAGAGCTGAGAACAAGAAGAACAGCCTTGACACTGGGATTAATATTCCCTTTATTGTGATTCTCGCACCATATCTAATTCATTTAATCTCCATGGAAGCTGGGCATGCAGATGATGAGAAGATATAGCCTCACATCATCACCAAACCGTTGAGTTTCCCAACTCTAACCATTTTACCTAACTTTGCATTTTGTTCGTCCCCTATACCTTTAAAGCCCCCCTTCTGCATACTTCTTCCTCATCAAACACTACACTTCCAATCATATTCATTCTTCTAAGGCCTTCCCTTCCCTAAAAAAAACAAAAATGATGAAGATCATCAACTCTCTCTTCTTATTCTCACTCATCCTTTTCTTTTCTTCCATCTCCACTTTAGCCCAGTCACCTGCCGCTTCCCCTAAAGCCCAGCCCAAAAAACCATCCCCAGCAGCCATAAAGGCTCCGGCACCGGCGCCAGCGAAGCCTTTGGTCCCTACATTGCCTCACTCTCCAGAGTCCTCCTCTGATTCAACCCCCGATGACATCACAAGAATCCTCAAGAAGGCCAAGGCGTTCACTGTTTTCGGCCGACTCTTGAAAACCACAGAAATCGTTAACAACGTCAATTCACAGCTCATTACTGCGAAATCCGGTGGTTTGACCATTCTCGCTCCAGACGACGGCGCCTTCTCGGAACTCAAAGCCGGTTTCCTCAACTCCCTCAACAACGGCCAAAAGATCGAGCTCTTACAGTTTCACATTCTTCCCGTTTTTGTTGCCAGCAACAATTTCGATTCTCTGAACAATCCAGTTCAGACATTGGCCGGTATCGACGATCCCGCAAGGCTGCAGCTCAACGTGACAACCCTCGGGGAAAGCGTGAATATTACCACTGGGGTTGTGAATGCAACCATTAAAGGCGTCGTATACTCCGATAGGCAGCTCGCAATATATCGTTTGGACAAGGTTCTTCTTCCAATGGACTTGGTTTTGCCCAAGTCTTCTCCGGCTGCGGCTCCGACTGGCCTCGCAAAGACGCCTAAAACTGATAAGGAGAAGCCATCAGAAGACGATGATAGCGCCGATGACACGACTCAGGAAAAATCCGCGTCGGTTGATGTATTCAGGACTCAAGGGACGACATTGATGTCTCTTGCAGTGGCTTTGGTTGTGGGAGCAGCAATGAGGTGTTGAAGAAGATCTATGCAATCGAATTTTTGAAACAAGCGCAATTTTTCTTTTTGTTTTTTTTAAAATGTTTTGCTTTTGTGTTCTTTTTCTTCGATTTCGCATTTGTTGGCGCCTGAGAAAGATGAGAATCCCTGTATTGTTTTGTTGTTTTGTTTCTTAATGATTATTATTTGCTTTCGATAATTTTATGGTGTCACAATTGTACGAATCAAACACAGTTTGTTACTTAATACTCGTAGTTCCTATATCTTTGTAGTTGGAAAACAGCGACAGGCTACACTGGGCACAAATTAAATTTCATGAGGTAATTACTTGTAAATTAAAAAGGTGGATAGAAATAGGAATTGAATATGAACATAAAAGTAAAAGTCAGAAAGAGGATAGATTTTTGTGTATTTTCCCAGAATGTCCCTCCTCCTAAGAATTTCAAGGAGAAGGGAATTATTATAAATTTGTGTTAATCCCCATGTTAAAGCATTTAAGAAATAAAAAGAATACCAATTCAACTAAATATGATCACAATAAAAAAGAAATTTAAGAGCATCAAAGTAACCACCATCATAATAAAAGGAAGGGTCTAATCCCTATTAAACAGGATTGATATTGTGCATATAAAAAAATTGTGTTTGAAAAATCTTTTTAACTAAGTTTTAAGGCATGTTTTAATTTAATGATTCTTCAAAATCTAACTTATTTTAACTTTTTTGTTATGAAAAAATATTGTCAATAATGAGTAGTTTACTTGGAAAATTATGCTGTTCTCCTTTTGAGTATAATTTAATTTCTTGTAAATTCTTTTTGTGGCTAAAGTAAACCAAAGCCCATAGGTGCAATCAAATGGATTAACTGTATCCTATTATTAGGATTAGTTAATTTCCACGGGATTAAAAAGTAAAAACCCCAATAAGATCTAATGTTTGGAAATACCCATTGTCTCCAAGTTTCCAAGGTTATCCTATCCTAATTCATACTCCATTATGACAATTTTTTCAATAATTCTTTTTTGCTCAGCTGAATATTTATTTGTCAGCAATATGAGGCATAAGCTATTAACTCAATTATTCTGACAATTGATACAAAATGTTCCATAAAACTGCATAAGTGTCAAGAATTGATTTATCATATATATGTCAATAACATGCAACTGACTTTCAGCTGCTTCCGTTTTTTGGTAGAAGGTTCTAAGGACAATATTTTAATTTCTAAAGGATAGTGGCTCATTGTATCTCTGATCTCATTCAATTAAATTAATTACTTTATTTTCCCACTTTCAAAATTTAACTACTCACTCCTCTCCTTCTTATAAAGAACAATATGTTGATCCTAAATATAAACAACAAATATTTTTTGTATGAAATTTTAGATTAGTATTCCATTTTTAGCATAATTAAAGTGTTTCACTTATTATCTCTCTGTAATAAATTTTCACTCATTATCTCCTGCGCTTTCTTTATAAACAAGGATATAATTGAAAAAAAAAAGATTATCTCCTCTATTTCTATTTATACAATTTATTTAACTAATTTAGGTAGATTAAAAAAATTAGATAAATTATATTAGTTAATTATAATGATTGCGTATTGATTTTCTCTAAATATCCTTTAATCATATACATTTAAACTACACTTAATAGATACCTATTTAATATGTATAATTATATAAGAATATGTATCTTCTAATAGAGATAATCCTATTTAAAATACTATCGGGTATTAAATATATGTACCTCTCTTAATGGAGATTTAAACATTGATTAGTCACATCGTAAAGACTAACATATTCAACTAAATTTAATTCGTAAGAGAAAGTTACCATTTGATCCATCCATCCCTCGTTTTCTAATTGATGCACCACCTACGTTGTTGCTAGAAAAAGAAACATACTCTTACAATTAATCACATACTTTTTTCCTTTCATTTTCTCACATTCATCACACCTCTCATGTATAGTTCTCAGTCTCTAGCCAATTTCTCTATCTCACCCCTTTCAATCTTCATCGACGCAGCTACATCACCTTAATAATTAACCTTCCTACGTAATCATCACACCATTTCTGATCTACTCTCAGATTCTGCAACTAAACCTTTCACCTACCAATCATTCATTGTCAATAAAACCCCATCCATCTCCTCCTTTCAAACTCACCAAGCACTCACTGCAATTACAATCTCCATCATCTTCCATATTCCACACAACAACGACGACAATGAAGCAATCTCTCTCGTGTTTCTCTCTGGTTCTTCTGATTTCCTTCTTGTGTTCCACCACCACTCTTGCTCAATCACCGGCGGCGGCACCAGCAAAACCCGCAGCCGCCCCTAAAGCGGCAACTCCGGCAGTACCCCAGGCACCTTCCATCGACATCGTCGGAATCCTGAGTCAGGCCAACGGCTACAATGTGTTTATCCGTTTGCTGAAATCCACCCAATTGGTAAACCAAATCAGTTCACAGCTTGCCACAACAAAATCTGGCGGCATCACCATTTTCGCACCAGACGACGGTGCATTCTCACAACTCAAACCTGGGTTCCTCAACACTCTCTCTGACAAGCAAAAGCTCGAGCTTTTGCAATTCCACATTCTTCCTGATTATATCTCAACCTCAAACTTCGACACTATCACCAACCCAGTTCGTACCCTGGCCAGCGCTAACCCAAGTAAAGCACAACTAAACGTGACCAGTTTTGGCGGGAACGTCAACATTTCTACCGGCGTCGTTAACACCACAATGAATGGAGTCATTTATACGGATAATCATCTGAATATTTACAGGGTAGGGAAGGTTCTTCTTCCTCAGGACTTCTTTACCGTGGCTAAGGCACCAGCACCTGCACCTGCAAAAGCAAAAGCAAAAGCAAAGCCAAAAGCCGAAGCTCCCCCAAAAGACATTGATGCAGCTAGTTCCGTCGCCAAGGCCCCTAAGCCGGAGAAGGAGAAGCCAACCACGGATTCCACGCAATCGTCGCAGCAGGTTGTTCCCACTCCAGTGAACTCCGGCGCTATAAGAATCGGCTTTTGTGGAACTCTAGTGTCCACCATTGGAGTTGCTTTCGTTGCAGTCTTGGCCATATCATAAGATATTATATTGAGTGATTTCATGTTCAACAAGTGTGAAGGAGTATGCCAAAGGAGGGAATGTTGGTGTGTGTTTAATATACTAGAGTGGATTAGGATTTAATATTGTTTTGCATGAGATCTTCATGTTTGTCTCTATTGTCGCTTGATTCTATTGAAAAGTTCTATGCGCTTTTTGGTGCTAATAATGTTTTGCTGGCAAATATCTTCTTTGATCCAGTAAGTTTTACAGTGATTCATACTAAAATTATTGACAATTCTTGCTCAAACTTTTTGGCTAGATTCCAAGTGAATCATAATTAAAAATTTGACTGCATATCTGCATGGATAAAACACTGAACGTACAGAACTTTTTGCCCTGCGCAGTTAATTATAAAAGGCTTGAATTCTTGCAGATAATGCTTCAACTTTTAATGATTTCAGTCGAGGTCTAAAGTTGATTACGAACAGTTGAATAAATAATGGAGATGCTTCAGATTCCACTGCTGTTCTTTCCTCCAGGAAAGTGAATATGAATATCTACTGTGAACATTCGGCTCTATTTCACAGGACGAATTCAAGGCGCACCTATGAGAAAGATTCTGCATTTCAAAATAATATTAATAATTAATATGCCGTATTTGTACATGATTAAAAGAATTTAGAAAGACTATTTATGCATAATTTAAAATTTAAAAGGGTTTATATATCATAGAAAAATAGTTTATAAATGCTAATTTAAGTACTCTCTCTTATATTTAATTATGAGGATTGGAGGGAGTATTCAATTATAACTAATATAAGAGCTAGTTGAATAATTTATATAGATTAAGAAGTATATAATATAAAATTCATCTTGAGTCTTTGAATTTGGTTATAATTAACTTATTTATTTAATTTTTTTAATCTATTTAAATTAGTCAACTAAATCTTATATTAAGTATTGGAGAAAACATATTATCATTGTGATAACATATTCTATTAATCTATAAAATAATAAAATAGCTAATAAAAAGAGAAAATATACGTAAATATATATATATATATATATATATATATATATATAAATATAAAATCATCAATACATATATAAAGCAAGATCTTTTATTATTATATATTCATTGTGCTGGCGCATTTAGTTAAATGTTTTACTCTAGTTTAAGATAATTTATGGTAGAATTTTTAAGACAAGTTATTATAAATAACTTAACATTGAAGAAGTGCAATATAACGCTTAGATCAACTAGTTATAGGTCGTTCCAATTTAACTAATAATCTTGTATTTAGATTTCGGGGATAAAGTAGCGATAATTATTTAGAAGTGGTTGGGTTACTCCCATTTTAAGTTTAGGGTTTAGGTAGCGCTGGATAGGGTTGAAGTCGTCTTGGACAGTTTAGGCAACAAGTTCATTTTAGGTGGTTAATTAAAACACGAAGGGGCGACGAATAAGCTATTGATTTACAAGTCACGGGTCCGTATCTGTAGTATTCTAGATTTCTTGATTACGGACCCACCATCATATAATTGCAAAACCAACTGAAGTGCATTAAAGGTTATAAAACGCCCCAACAACGTGTTTTCGGATGCATATTTTAATTCGTTTAGTTTGAGAACTGAAATTTTGACGTGCTAACTTCCTTCCTTCTTCCAAGTACATAATATGCCACCGCAAGTTTAATTTCCCTCTCTTTTTTATTTTTCAAACTTTGTTCACCCAATTATTATGTTGTGTATCCCTTGTACATCACAAAATGAAATATGTTGACAGAAGTATTACTATACCCAATAACATTAAATTCTTACTCAGATTGACTATAGCAACATTTTGATAAAATGAAATAGAAAGTAATGGTTTCTATACAAAATGGATTAAGTAATGATCTCCTGGTGTTTAGGGACGCTAAATGCTAAGCATGGTGCGTAGTGGGTCACAAGTAGGATTCCGGGTTCCTCCATCTTTACCCGATCGAACCTCTCTTTGAACATGGTTACTTTCCCTCTCTTGTTCATTAATTATGGATGTTAATACTCCACCTATATATATCTGCCACCTTTCCACTTACATATAATTCTCACCCCATAAAATGCATCCAATCCCTTCCTTACCTTTCTTATCACGTCCCTAAATTTAGACCGTGACTGGTACAGAATATGAATAGTTTCACATTCTGAAAGCCTAAGACCTCAAATGCAACATTCAAAGCATCCATAACATTTTCTAAAAATAAACAGAATCTTTTCTAAGGACTATGTGGAACTTTTGCCATTTTCAAATTAATACAAGTTCTTAAAAGAAGTAATTACATTAAAATAGTTATTGTCAAAAACGACGCTTCAGATTGGTAGCGAGGCTCTTTACTGCTCAGCGGAAGGATTAGGGTCACTTGCACTATCTGAAGCCAAATAATTTACTTGTGAATAACGTCCCAAAAATATGATTTCAAAGAATGCGGAAATAAACAATGCATAAACCTGTTTCAAATAACATTTCGTATTTCGATGCAAATTTTTCTGTAAATATTTTCTTTCAAGGAAACAATATTGAAATAACCATTTCAAATCAATCATTTAATAGTAATTCTTTCAAAACCATAATCTTTCTGTAAACATTATTGTTTTAGAGAAATAATTTGAAATAATCATTTCAAATCAACTGATGTAAAACAATCCTTTTAAAACTATAATCTTTTTGTAGGACTTTAACAGAACAAAAATAGACGTGGACACACAGTCCACGAGGGTAACTAACCATTCTGGTGGCTCGAAGCCACTAACTGTCACGAGAATGAATCCCACGAAATAATTCTGGTGGCTCAAGGCCACAAACTGTCGTGAGAATAAATCCCACAAAATAATTCTGGTGGCTCAAGGCCACAAACTGTCGAGCTCGAGTAACCAAGGTGCACCAAGGACTAACAATACTGCTATTAGCAACCAACGTTCTGTATTCTATCCTAAAATATTTCCATCATGCCTGGGGTTTATTTCACATGAAATAATCTCAATCGTTTCAATGCCATAATCATTGGTAAAATCACTTTAACTTTCCAGAAACCCCAGCATGTACATTTGAAATCAAATTACTGTGAAAACATATGAAATTCGCAAAAGAATATATTTTATGAATAACATAAGTTCAATACAACTTTTGCCAAACTCTTTTCAAAAGCTTATTCATTCATTTTCATACAAAATCATAATTCCTTTGTAAACCAATCGAAAGGAAATCATTTCTAACGATTTAAATCATACTTTCGTAAAACTTGCTTTTCGTAATTCATATTTGAAATTCAACGTTTGAAATGACAATGCATTTGAAAATGTAAATTTTAGGGAACGTTATTCACTCACCTGCCACGCTCCTAAGCAATTACTCTTTTTAGCCGATCACTTTCGATTATTCTCACTTCTCAATTCCCTGATATCCCGAAACAATATATTAACATTCTAATCAACATTGCAACAAAAATTCATCATTCTTAAACCATAACCAAACATGAAGGCAAACATTTATTCATTCCTAAACCTTAAACACAACCCTTGCACAACTTTATAATTTTCACACTTCATCTCTGTGCATACCCGCACATACATATATATATATATATATATCCATTAGAAATTTCCGTTCATTTACCATCATCACAACAATCCTATATCCACTTGCTAATATAGAAATATTCCAACGATTTCTTTTATCACCATTCCTATTCCTTTATAATGCTTGAAATATGAAAACCATAGCCTTTAACTATGAAAAATCCAAACTTTATAACCATGGTTAATTTTAAAAGTTCCTACCAATATCATATTCTTCCATTCAACTTAACACTCATATCTCAATAATTGCCCAAATGTCAAACCAGTTGAACCACAATTCACAACTCAGCAACAATCTCAATTTAAGCACATTTCACTTACCAAAACATAGTTCCCCCCCGCCCCCAATATTTCTTCCCTTCCAAAACTTAAACCCAAATTCAGTTTGCACACAACAGCAATATATATAACTATACATTAAGCCAAAATAATAGCTCATACACACATGCATAGTAACAGAACCCCTTTCTTTCCTTCAACTAATATATGCTACACATATGAATTAAATTCCCAAGAATACCAACTATTGCTCCAAATTTCTTCTTCATTCACTAATTCCATTAATCCACTGCTGTCAATTTCTCAAATCCATTATACATTCATAAATCTGTCCACGAGCCTAATTTCCAGGACCAACGATAAATATGCATATACACATACATGTTCACCTACAACAACACCCTATGCATAAGTCAAAACAGAGACATCCATTAGCTCTTCTTCTTCCTTCATCCAACTGCATTTCCCACATATGAATATATATATATTCTTCGCAGGACACACACTGAACATATATATATTCATTCATAGCTCATTCACACAACAGCTATACACACATATAAATACACCTTCATAGTGCACATAAAGCTCAATTATACATATGTATACATATCAATCTCCCTTAACCAGAGCCCCAAGACTGCCAACCAACATCACAGCACACACACATGAATATCTTTATAGCACCAGCGAGCACAATGAATAAATATATTCAATCATTCACAATAACAGCCACAGCATCAAATATCCACAAGTATAATACCCAGAACCAACGAAAATCAATTCAATCCATCACACCACACAGCTTAAATAGGGTTATTTACTTACCCAGCTTCAATTCCACAGGAACACCACAACGTATCCCCATTTTGTCTGCATCCCTTAATACCTCACATGGCTCGACATCAGGGGAAAGGTGGATTATCGTCGACAGAGAATTTCAATTGCCAATAGAGCACACGCAACGGCTACAGGAGGTTGGGAAATTGGACTTGCTACAGTGACTCAGTCACCCACTCGCAACAATCTCTGCCGAGCTGGCTGAATAATGAGGAAGTAGGATGATTGCCGTGACAGAATAGTTACCACTGACGGCAACATTGGCAAAAAGTTACACATCACGAAAATCAGAGTTCTCCCTGAACCAAATCGCGAGCTCCCTCTCTACTTCATCGATAATTGCAGCGCTAGACCAGACGACGGGCTAAAGAGTCCCCCCCAATCGAAGACGGCAAGCCACCCAACATAAGACTTCACCGTCACTCACCTTCTCTTTCCCCCTGCACTTGACCTCTCAGCTCCATTTAAAGGACTGTCGACACAAAGTGAAGTGACGACTCAGGCAGTGACAGCACGACCAGAGCGACTGACAGAATCAACATTTGGCTGCACGGCATTGCTTGCGTGAAGCCTCGTCGCTGCACTCACTGAGCCTCCTTCTCTGCTACCGCCGTGTGATTTAGCGAAAATGAAAAAGGGAGGTACGGTCTACAGAGGAAAAAGGAGGGAGGTCACTTTGGTCATTTCGCGCGTGGGAAAATGAAAATAAATCATTTCCTTCTACACTGGCTTGGGCTCGAACACGGGTAGTCTGTTTCACACTCCTAACACATGCCCGCTCAGCTAACCTATTCACTTTAAAATTTTCTGCACCAAATATATACATATTCCTTGATTAAGATAATTTTAAAATATAAGAATTCCTTAGCTATAACATTTCTCCTCTACAAGGATTATGATATCTGTTCAGCTATAGCTAAACAAACCCTCGTACCTAATTATTAACTATCACTTTGTCCCTTCCTCCATAAAACCACAACAAAACGCACACAAATTAAACACCATCACTTGATCCCTCCCACAACGTCCCTCCCTGCCGCCTAGGCTTGAGTAGTACCCTCATCACCCAATGTGGCCCCCACTTTCGCTGTACCGAAAGTTCCCACCATTGACATAGTCAAAATACTCCGGAAGGCTAAGAAATTCTCCGTCTGGTCAGAACCACTCAATTGATCAACCAGCTGAACTCTCAACCCTTGACGTCAGGATACGGTGGATTGACCATTTTCGCCCCCGACGATGCCGCTTTCTCCAGACTAAAACCAGGCTTTTTGAACTCTCTCAGTGACAAGCAAAAGGTGGAGCTTCTACGGTTCCACACCATTTCTTCGTTCATTTCCATCTCCAACTTTGACACTCTCACCAACACCGTTCAGACGCAGGCCGGCGACGACCCCGCAAGTCTTCAGCTAAATGTCACCATTTACAGCGGCAGCCAAGTCAGCATGATCTCCGGCGCCATTAATGCCTCCGTTACGGGTACTGTCTATACGGACAGCAAGCTTGCCATTTATCAGGTGGACAAGGTTCTGCTTCCACTTGACATTGTCCATCCATAGTCCAAGGCGCAGGCGCCGGCTATTCCTGCGGCCAAAGGGGATTCTCCGAATTCTGATAAAAACAAGTCGTCTTCATCAGATCCTGCAAGTGGCGATAATAAGAATAATGATGATAAAAATGACGCCGTTTCGGATGACACTTCTGCGGGTTTGACTAGGGTTGGTCAAATATGTTTCATTTGAGTGTCATGATCCGATTCAGAGTGGTTTCGGGACAGGTCTGGCCTGTCTAAAAAGAAATATGGAGTGGGTAAAATGACCCTCAAGATGTCCCGTCCCCTAGACATGACTTATTTGTTCTTTTTATAAAAAAAATAGAAAATCTTGCTTCTTCCAACCGGAGGAAAAAGGAACATTGGGCTTGCGCATAACCGCATAAGCGAACCTAAAGTCAATGATGGAAGAGGAAGAAGAAATGCCCGAGTCACGAACACCGGATATAGCGCGAGGTTGAGGTACATGCGAGCCTGAAAGAAAAGGGGACGGCGAGAAGGAAAGAAGCGAAGCGGAATGCTAAAGCTTGAAGACTGATTTATGATTAGGTTGTTTAGGGGTCAAATCGTGAGAGGGAGTAAACTCAATTGAGCTCACAATCACCTTCCTGTCATTGGCGGCTCAACTCCTAAAGCGTTTTCTCTTCACAACCTAAGCTAGCAAAACCGCATCTCTCTTCTGTTACTCTTCATCATCACGGCACTCAGATGAGGCCTCCACCACTCAAAGTGCCGTAATTAGGTTTTTGTTTGATTAGATGTTTGAGAATTCCACCAGATTTGTTGCCTACTGTTGTTACATACCTGCGGAGAAGGATTGAAGAGGGTTTTCAATCATCTGTAGCGATGGACGTCTGAGTGGGTTCCTTTAGTAAGTTACTCTACTTTTTTCAATTTTTCTAGCCGCTGTTGTTTGTAAAGATAATTTATTCTGGTAGATTGTTGAAATCGGAAATGCATAAACATTGGGCTTGCGCATAACCGCATAAGCGAACCTAAAGTCAATGATGGAAGAGGAAGAAGAAATGCCCGAGTCACGAACACCGGATATAGCGCGAGGTTGAGGTACATGCGAGCCTGAAAGAAAAGGGGACGGCGAGAAGGAAAGAAGCGAAGCGGAATGCTAAAGCTTGAAGACTGATTTATGATTAGGTTGTTTAGGGGTCAAATCGTGAGAGGGAGTAAACTCAATTGAGCTCACAATCACCTTCCTGTCATTGGCGGCTCAACTCCTAAAGCGTTTTCTCTTCACAACCTAAGCTAGCAAAACCGCATCTCTCTTCTGTTACTCTTCATCATCACGGCACTCAGATGAGGCCTCCACCACTCAAAGTGCCGTAATTAGGTTTTTGTTTGATTAGATGTTTGAGAATTCCACCAGATTTGTTGCCTACTGTTGTTACATACCTGCGGAGAAGGATTGAAGAGGGTTTTCAATCATCTGTAGCGATGGACGTCTGAGTGGGTTCCTTTAGTAAGTTACTCTACTTTTTTCAATTTTTCTAGCCGCTGTTGTTTGTAAAGATAATTTATTCTGGTAGATTGTTGAAATCGGAAATGCATAAACTTGTTTTTTTGGTTAAGCGTCATCAGGTTTTTAAAGTAAAATCAAGTGTTTCATGCATATAATAGGGCTAGAAACTAGAAAGACTGTATGCTTATGTCTGTTAGTCAATATATGATTTGTTTGGACTTCAAAAGGGTATGTAATAAGCTCGTAAATTCCTATTTGATGCTTGGATTTTATGAACATAGATTCCCTTGCAGTTATAATTTATATTTGATGCTTATGGAACCAAAAAGTTGATCATGGAAGTAGCTTTGTTTAAGAAATTCAAGAATTTCTAGTCCCGTCTTGAACTCATCTAGGTCTCGACAATCTCAGAATGTGATAGGATACGAGATGCGAAATGCTTCCCTTATCTATCCTCGGAATGGGACACGGGACATGATGTATTCAAGTCAAGACCCGTCTCGTGAATACCAATAGTTTTGACGTACAATTTATGGGGGTCACTCATCTTCTCGGAGCGGCATTGTTTGCAGCAGCCATGATATGAAAAGTGGAAAAGCACACAAATTAAAGGGTTTCATCGTTTTTTGTTTTTGTTTTTGCACTGTTTTATTTTGTCCTCAGTTTGATTCAATGGTCTCGATGCATTTTTGAAGCTTAACTGTGACGTGGACAAACTGCTTATTTTACAGCCTAATTATTGTTAAGTATCTAAGTGTAATTATTGTTAAAAAAGAAATGAAAAAATTACTGTAACATGATTAAGTATAAACACTAACCAATACCTTGGTCTAACTATTTGTTGATCACACTGTTATACTTACCAAAAAAGAAAACTTTATAATGATATTAATATTTAGCACGTGAACATGTCGATTTGGCTGACTAGGCAGAATAGACTAAACAGTACGACAAAAATGAAAACAATTTAGAATTAAAATCATTAAAAAGGATAGGGTCCATCGTGGTTCCCTGTCCTCACAGTTGAATGTGAACTAGTAAAAGAAGCCACTGAACGAACAAACAAACAGGAAGGCGTAAGACCCTCATAACTAGTCAGGTACGATGCTTGAAATGAAAAGCCAAATCATGATAAACGTTGAGCAAGAGCTAGGTTTCAAAAACATAAAAAAAAATGAAAAATAAAAACTACTGCTTCTTCATGGAGGGCCCCCAAAATTTACCTCTGAGATTCTCAATTTTGGACTCTTCCCTTTTTTATGGTTTAGTCTCTTCCAACATGCAAATGGCCCCAACCCCCCCTGACTTCTCACGAGACCTTCTATTACATTACATCTCCTTCACGTTCGGTGAACATATTTCGCTTTTGATTAAACTATCCATAGAATTAATAACCTATCACCACTTGGATTGATTGGTTATTGGTCATTCTAGTTTAACTAACTAGTGATCTCATGTACGAACTTTGAACATGTAACCGTGATAATTATTTAGACACAGTAAGATTTTCTAATGAACCGAGTAGTCTGTTGCTAATAGTATCAACTATCTGTGAGTAAATCTAAAAAACTTAATAACCTGAGTCGTGCATGCGTACCTATAGAGATAAAATTAAGGATGAAATAGTTGATAAAAGGTATACTTAAAAAAAAATAGTTACACTTTCTCTCTGCGTCCGTGGCCGAGTCGACTCGCTTGCTTCCACCAGCCTCCAACTCTTACTTAGCTACCATAAGTAGTTTTCTTAAGCTGCTTCATTAATCGAAACTCTCTCGTAACTAATTACGACCAGTGATGCGCGCCGTACTGGCTCAGGTCCAAGGCTGAAGCTGTATTGAACTTGGCTAACTCTTGCTCCAGAAAGGGTCCGCTCAACGAGTCCCCTCCAACGCCCAGAAAGTCTCTGGTTAAACCTAGCTCCTCTTTGTTTGAGCTCGAACGCAAACCCTTGACGGCGGTGCCCGCAAACGTCGATCTTGGGTGGGAGTCATTTAACAGAAACCGATTACCTCCTGCAAGGTTGGTACTATTGTTAACCGTTTGCTTGAAAATTTTGTGAAGGTCAACAACGTTATTGCTGTTGTTGGAGGAGTTTAAAACAGCTGAACCCATTAATCCGAAGTGGTTGATAGAGTTGAAGGAGGAGGATGTGTTGTTAACGACATTGTTATTAGTGGTTGTAGATCCGATTTCAGCTGCTTTCTGTAAGAGTGCAGTGGCTGACATGTGACTCACTGCTCCTACTGCTGCTTGTGGGTTCTGAAACTGATGACCCGAGTACAAAGCTCCTATACTATGCGACAACTCTTGTTTGTTTTCTTCCGGTTCTTGCTTCAGTCCATGTGGCACTATTCGAGACACACACATGTTAACGTTGGCACTGGTTGTAATTGATGAATCTGCTTCTGGGAATCGATTAACGTTAACCCACTGTTGCGTCTGATGATGCGTTGATGTCCCAAAGATGTCCATGCCTTGGACTAAATCCGGAAACCGGGAATTCAAATTGTTGAGCAAACCAAAATTCCCCAATGCTCCTTCAGAATTACCTCCGAATTGATCCGGATGAAACCTTGGAAGTATCTCAGGGATTACTCGTGGTGTTTGGTGATTATTCATGCTCATCATCAAATGGTCGCTTCTGAGGTTTGTAAAAGCTGAAGGTACAGTTGTTATTGTTGTATTTCTAGCACTTTCTTCTGCCAAAGCGGCACAGAAAGCTCTGTGAGTTATGAAGCTGTCCTTCCTGATTTGTGGCATACATGGACAACAAAACATTATTCAATGTTAGTATATACCGACAGCATGTAATGTGTTTTTTTATTTGTCCCGAACCTTAAAAGTTAACAATTCAAGTGTTTATTTTTCTTTCCTTTTTTAAAAAATCGTTAATCCTTAGTTAAAACAACCAACACCTGGTTTTGTCCCACCTAGTAAAAAACTTTTATGAACTAAATCTTGTTTGTCCGACTAAATAGTGCTTGTTGTGGGTGTGAGGGTGTGTTTTTAATTAAAACAAGTAATTTCCACGAATCCTCCGATTGTGCATGAGCATTAAATTCAATCAATGACATATTTAATATCTCATTAAATTTTTTGAGAACAATCGAATCATATAAACATCAAGTTCGGGAGAGTTTTATTGGTTTGGAGTATACCTGGAGAAAATGGTGCCACAGTCACATTTGTACTCTCGAGCGCCACAAATCTTGCTATGGGCTTTCCAATCGGATTGAACCGCGTATTTCTTGGAACATTTTTCGCACTTCCACTTTTTCTCGCTGTGCTTTCTGCTGAAGTGTTTTTTTATCCCCGTGAGGTCTCCGAGGGCTCTGGAGGGATCGTGGTGCACGCAGGTCTTCTCAGGGCAAACATACACCTTCTTCTTCACTTCCTTGTTGGTTCTCCGCCGGAGCTTCCACGGAAGATTGTGCCCACGGCGGTGCAGCTGCAAGTTCTGGTCCCTCTGGAAGCCCTTATTGCAGATTTCGCATACGAAACGATTAGTCGCCATGAGTGACTTTGGCGATAGTGCTATCACCTCTGCATCCGGATCTGCTTTGTACGAAGTAAAATTAAAATAAATCCTGAAGGGGTTTATGCATATGTATAAGAAATTTGAAGAGATGAACTTACCTGGTGTTCCGGGGAGATTTCTCCTTTTCTTGACTGGATTTGAATTAGGGTGAGGGTTGGAGTTTGGGTCGACGAAGGAGTTAACGGTGGAAGGAACAGAAAGGGAATCTGCAGGCATCATGTTTTGAGGAGCCAAAATGGGAATATGTATGCAGTGAACTGAACCAGCGCTCTTGAAGCTCAGAAGGATGAAGGGGACGACGAGCACTAAATAATTTTTTTAAAAAATGAAAAAAAAAAACAAAATAAACAGCTCTGTGGAGCTGCTAGTGCTTGCTGGTGTTTGGTGCAGGGAAATGAAATTGAAGAAGGGGCAAAGATATTTGTGCTTGAGAATTATTAATGGAGGAAGAAATTAAAGTTGGTTAACGTGTGAAACGCGAGGAGTGAACAAGAGAATTGACTGGAGCCCTTTGGTTGATGATGAAATGGGAGCCAAAATGTCAATGAGAGAACTGAGAAGAGAATATTTCTCTATCTCTCTCTTCCCCACTTCTCCTTATCTAACACGGCTGCTGTGGAAGTGGGTGAACCGTAGACTAAGCTGGACCATTCTGTCTCTCTCTTTCTCTTTCTTTCCCTTTCGCTCACTCTCTCTCTCTGGAGATATATATAGCCCAGTGATAACACTACACTGTAATTCTATTCAATTAGCTATAGTAAAATGAACAGGGCTCTGGGGTGAATACAACAGAGACCCAGCTCATGCCCCGATTGGTTTCAGCTGGCTGGCAAGTGTAATTCAATTCGTGGATTAACTTTTATGCATTATTTATATAGAACTTGTTATTTTGGAGGGAGATGAAGAGAAGAATGGAAAAGAGAGGCAAAGAGAAAAAGTGAGTTAGCTTGAGTTAAGGGGTGTTCACAATACTCATGGCCCGGTCTGCTTGCCTGAGCCCACAAAAAAATTACCCAACTTGACCCTAAAAAAGTTACCCAAAATATATTTGGGTTGGGCCTAGCCGGGCCAAGTGTCGGGCCGGGCAGGATATGATGCCCTGCCCATTTGGCCCGGCCCTATATATATTTATTATTATTTTTAATTTTTTAATTTATTTTATTTGTAATTTTATAATTTTCACTTTAGCTGACAATTTTACTTGCTCGTTTTTAAAATATTAAACATAACTTTTATATTTATGTAGATACCAAAGTTGTTCATCTACTTTACTTGTCAAGTATTCGATTTTTGGTATTGCAATAACGCTACAAATATTCGACCTCTACATATTTCAATATTTCTTTTTTATATATGCAATAGACTTTGAGACTTTAATTACTATCTTTTTATTACCTTATTCTTAGTGAATTATATATATTATTTAACTCTTGAAAATATAAATATGATATTATTTTATAAGTTTATGATGGCAAATTTTTTTCTCACAATATGAGCATAACATCACAATTTGGGCATACCCAACTCGCCTATGCCCAACCTGAAATAGTTAGGGCTTTTACCGAGTAGAGTTGGGCATTGGGTTATAAAATACAACCCATACTTTTTTTAGGTAGGGCACTAGGCAGGAGTTACCCTACCTAACTCTACCCATGCACATCCCTTTAGAGACAGCTAATGGGAATGATTATGGGATGATTGTATTATGAAAGTATGGGGAGAGAGAAGGAGAAGAGGGAGCCCGTGAGGCCTGGCTGGGTAGGAGTGGGAGCCCACACAGGAGAGAGAGAGAGATGTTGATAATACAAAGACAAGAGATACTGCTACCGCTTGATATGTCCACCACCACCACCCTCCCTATAACACTGTCACTCTTCCTTTTGCATATTCTTTTCTCTCTCTCTCTCTCTCTTTTCGCTGCCACATTAGCCCATACATGACCTGCCCTTTCTGAGTTGACTCGCCCTTATTTACTCTTAACTAATTTTTATCCAAAAAGAAAATAATAGTTTAACTCTCATTACGTGTATGTAAAAGATTCAAGTCCATTTTCCATAGGTTATTCCACTTGAGGAATTTGCTTTGCTGAGAAAGGAGAACCTCAATAGAACTGTTGTTTCCAAGACTCTTGCTAGCTAACAGATCTTTGTAGTCAGCTTTCCTCAGTAGTTGTCAAGGATAATATGTATCATATATCTCCTATATATCAATTAACATAAAATATGGAATTCTCTCCCCTACATATATGCATGGTCACACCAGTATTAGAGAAAGAAGTCTAGTGGGCCCGCCAACCCCTATCTCTTTCTCTCTCTTGCAAGATACATGCATCATGAGATCTGGCAAATTAAATTATTTAATTACAAGCTACCAACAATTTTCTATCATCGTATTCTATGAACTCTGCATATATAATGTCTGAAGAAATGTGTTTAATTGAAACTATCGCATGCATGGATTCCACTATTCAAAACTTATGAAAGAATATGACTTCCTATAGATATATATGGATTGATTCGAATCTATTGCTGTCGTTTTGCAATATCAAAATCAAAAATAACTCCCTCTCATGCCCACAAGTGTATACGGATAACAATTAATTTGTTGCTATTTTTAATTTTTAACATATTTAGGGTAATGATTTGAAAGAAAATGACTGTAATTACAAACATGCTGATGCAATGCGTTTAATTATTTAGCACTTCGGCCGTTGACTATAATTAAGGAAGTAAAGAAGAAGGCAAGAAAGTACTAATGATTATTACTTAGATGGATCAGAGATGTTGAAGTGTGCTTTGTACAAAGAACCCAGATCGTTGAAGATTCAGTTTCCAAACATACATGGCACAAATTGGAAAGTCAGTTCAAACATTTAGAATTTTCTCGTCTAAAACAGTGGCTACTCCTTATATAAGTATGCCCCCACTTCTTTATTATTTGCGTTTCTGGTTTCCAATTCTTCAGATAGAGACATTTTTTCTTTTGAATTTCTTTCTACTAATTAACACGCTTGTTTCCACGATCATATCCTATCCCACCTACCAACCTACTTCAATATTAAAATTCTACGTATGATGCTTAACATATTTATAAATCTCTTCAAGTGACCGATCCTCATATGGAAAAACCATTCATTAACAATTTCATAATTAAACTATATATATATATACTCCCCTATCCTTAATATATAATTTATTCAACTAATTTAATTTAATTAATTAAAAAAGTTAGTTAATATAACTTATTTTCTCTAAAATACTCTAATTATCTTCTTTAACTCGATCTCTCATTATTTTACTTAATTATTACTAAAAAAGCATCAATCAGGTAAGTTGAAAAAAAATTTAATAAATATAAAAAATATATTTTATATTTAGAACTAAGATCAACTCTCTAATTAAATTATATATTAAGGACTATAAGAGTATATATGAACAAACATGGTAAATATCCACTATATAACTAATGACTAGGGGTTATGCAAAAACAGGATTTTTGAGTAGTTTTTAGAAAAGTGTTTTTGGGGAGCTTATGAAAAAAAATAGTTTTGAATAAATGAGTGTTTAGATAGTTATTTTTATAAGTACTTTTATTATTGATTAATTATGAAAAAGTGTATGATTATTAAATATAGGAGAGGTGAGAGATAAGAGATAAGAGATGAGAGGGGGTGTAGAAGAGAGATGAGAGAGGGTATAAGAAAAAGTATGGGTAATATAATAATTAGTTAGTCTATAAACTCTTTTAGTGTTCCATAAGCTACTCTGATCAGATTATCTAAAACCTTAATTTTAAATTATAATTTAATCTAATAGCTTTTTTAAACAAATATAGCTATGATTTGTCCAAATCTAAATTTAAAACTTAGGTTTGGAAAGTTTATAAGCACCCACTAGATCTTTAGATACCCCCTCCCATCTTCGAAAATATAAAAATTCCAAGAGTGACGCATAGATCTATACATATGTTAGGGCTTTAAAGTCAATTTCTCAATCAACAAAGGACTAGAGAAATAATAACAAAGGTTTGACGTCATTGTCATACACGAGATACCTCCACTTGTTTGAGAATAGAAACGAGAAGATGTAGTACTGTGCTGCTAATAAAGATGTGGGCATGTGAGGAAGAGTAGTAATCTAGATAAGGTGAGTCACATGACAGAATATATGAGCATATCTGACATTTGCTTTGAACTTTGAAGAAATTACTATAATGTAGATTATTGAATTGTCATCTTCCACTCAAAGGGCATTAGTGCAATGTTTTTTTAATCATGGATATTTCCTATGGGTTTAAGACAACAATTCTTCCCACGTCTTGGGTAGTCTCATCCCATAAAAAAGAGAATTCAAATTCAAGTATACCTATTAGGAGGATTTTAACTATAATGCTCTTGATATGACAAATATGTAGTAGACTTAAGTCTAAAGTTATTTAAAGATACTCTTAATTTCACACAAAAATATTGACTCTCTCTCTCCCAAACTTATTTGCCACTGGCCTTTCCTCCTCTCCCTTGAGGAATAAAAGGGAAATGACTATATTAGATCTTATTAGAAGACAATAAAATATAACGATGCTTCAAAACATCCTAGAACATATGTATAGTCCCAAAGATCGTTGTTTCATAAAACTCAAATTAAGATAAGGAAATTACACTAAACAAATTAAGATTGGCTTCTCAAAATTTAATAATGATTTCTCAGAAATTTCACAGTTTCCTAACGACTTGACTTGTAAGATTTGATAGTGATTTTACAAATTTGTAACATCTTTCCATTTTCAGCAGGCAACACTGAAAACTAAAGGCATTTAATTAAGTCCTTTTGCATTAAGCATATGATGACTTTAAACGCCACTATAAAACTTCATCGGTTTTCCAAAATGTCTTAAAGCCTAGTTAGTTGTGTTTTTTTTTTTGGGAGATCTCTAGCTGTCATTTTCCAAAAAGAATTTACTTTTCACCTATGACATTTTTCTTAAAAAAAAAAAAAAAAAGTGGAATGGAATAAGGAAGTTTAAAATCAGAATATAGAAATGAGTGGAAGCTTCACGGGCATGCAAAAACCTAATGGGTATGTAGGAATTACGTGGAAAGCAAATTAAAAGGATACGGTCCTTATGAAGTTGTACTGTGTACGTACCACAAAGATTCGACCACCAAGAAAGGAGCCATCCTCCACCTTTTAGCGCACTCTCTAGATACGATAGTAACAGAAAGCCAACACGTTGTTTGGTATATAAAATTAATTAGAATTAAACTGTAAATTTTTTTGTTAAAAAAATCATCCTATGATCATCGAATTTCTTTCATATTTTTTAATAAAAAACATTTTTCAGTAAAACCTTACGATTACAATTATTATGTAGATTATTTTGTTAAGTTAAGAATAATTTTCTGAAAATGTAACCAAACGGAGTGTTGGAGGGAAGAATTTCAAATGAACTTTGACTACCATTTGAATGACTCATCCTGAGTTCGGTGTGGAGAGTTTCAGAGTTACTGTTAGTTTCAAATCCCTTTTAAAAACAAGTATTTATATTTAGTGTCTAAGATTGTCACCAATAGAAAAGATATCTGTACTTAACAAGAAATTATGTATGTGTGGATATGATTAATCAACAAAGTGACTTTTGACATTCTTGGGTATTCCTCCATCCTTGCGGTTTCATTCTCTCTTATTCGTTTAATTTCCCTATTCCAACAAATTAACATGAAGTAATTAAGAGTGCCTTTATCATCGCTTTTCATGTACGTAGTAAATAGAAAAGTGCCCCTTTTGGTCGGAGGGCTAAAAGCGGAGTTACTAGATAAGGTTTCATATATATGATTATGATCCCCGCATAGAATCCTCCTATGATTCGAGGTCTTCATCTGCAGAAGAGGACAACCTCAATTGATCAGAACTAAGTTTTCTCAAATCAAGTCTGCATTCTGACTCATAAATTCCTAAAAAACAGCTGCTTTACCTGGGTTTTATCCATCACTCTTGTTTGAAACCTTAACGTTAGTGCTCTTCAAGCTTGTTTCGTAATTCCTCCATTTGCATCAGCAAGATTCCAGATCAGCACAATGAATGAATTATGTTAAGGGCGAGTAGTTATTATTGACATAATTAATTTTTTTAGAAAAATCATGAACACAGACTGTGGAAGTTGTGCATGATGTCTGACATGTGTAATCAGGAACGATGTTATGAAGTTACTGTATGAGATGAATGTTGTGTTGAAGAGTAATTATAAGAAGGAGAGTAAGTAATTGCTAATAACTGATTAATAAAATACGATGATGCGGACAATGACAAATTATAAAACTGATACTTAATGAATTGGCATAGGAATCAAATTGAGGAAGTTTCAACGGAATTGGTATTCCAAACACTCGAGCTTTGATATTTTTTGTTGGCATTACTAGGTCCCTCTACACAGACAACAACGTAGTTTTCCATGTACAGAGCCTTGGCGCAGAACCCTATGCTCTGAATCCCACTAAACCCTCAAACAGCGCTTCCCTTGAAATCAAAGAAGAACAGGAACTTCAAAACATACCAAATTTAAGTAACATGAAATATTATATATTTTCTAAGGGAAAATCGGTAAAAAAAATTATTATTTAAAAGGACATGAGTTTAAGTACTGTTGTTCTTTATATCAATTTTTTTAATACTGATACTTTGTGAATAGGAAAAATATTATTTTGACCAATAAATTTTTGAATAGGCAAAAAGAACTGTGGGTTGGTAGCATTTCAAACAAGTTCAGACTGGGGAGGATTCGATAACTTGCAAAACAACGATAAAAACAGAACCTAAAAGCTAAAACACTTTCTGCATAAATTTCTAATTCATTCTGTGACACATTTTCCTCCCTCAAAGCCCAAGAGAGTTCTGGAATACGGTGGAAAGTGACACTTAATTACTTAGTATATGCCAAATTGATAATATCAATAACTCTTTTTTAAAGTACATTGATTATTGTACCTAGTGCTGATAAAGAGATTTAGCAGATAGAAGTTGGTAGTAGGTAGGTAAAGGTCAATTCATTAATGCTTTTTTGCATGCAGTAGACTTGAACCTTATATAAATACTTACGGCTCATTTTCCACTTACACCCACCCAAATAGGCATTAACGTTCTTTTGCTTTCTTGTTTGTAAAACAATGGAAGGAGAATGCCAAACTGGTTCTAAGTTTCCACCCGGATTCAGGTTCCCTCCTTCTCTTCTGATGAAGAACTCATAATTCAATACTTACAAAACAAAATCACCTCTCGTCCACATCCAGCATTGATTATTGAAGAAATTGATCTGTACAAGTATAACCCATGGGAGTTACCCAGTTTGTCTTCTTCATCACCATCCGCTCTTTGTTCTATTTGCTTAATTACTATTTTCAAATGACCATTTCTTAGAATATTTTTTGCTTTGATATGAGGAGAGACGGCATTGTTTGGGGAGGATGAATGGTATTTCTTTAGCCCCAGAGAGAGAAAGCACCCAAGCGGATTAAGACCAAACAGAGCCGCAGCTTCAGGATATCGGAAGGCCACTGGAACGGACTGGCCTATACTTAGCTCTTGTGGATCAAAACGCATAGGAGAGAAGAAAGCTCTGGTTTTTTACACAGGTCGCCCTCCCAGAGGAGCTAAGACATTGGATTATGAATGAATACAGATTGGTTGACACTACCAACAAACCTTCCAGGGTTAAAGGTTACATGAGAGTTAAGTTCCTTAATCATTCTTTCACCAGTAAATATTACTCCTAGATTCTTAATATAAAATATATTTAACTAATTTAATTAAACTAAAAAATTAGTTAAATTTATTAGTATAATATATTTTTTTAATACCCTAATTATCTTCCTCTCTTTTTAACTTGATTATTATTGATGAAGTATCATTAAGGATAATTTAAAAAAAAATAATAAATGTAGAAAATATATTTTATATTTAAGACAAATATCAAATCATCAATTATGTTATGTATTAAAGATTGGAGGAGTGATCCTTTATATAATTTCAAATAATTTGTCAACATTTGCTCATGTTTTTCATTCAAAAAATTACCCTCAAGCTACTGGTATTTACAGTTAAGTTATCCACTTTGAAATTTCCTTCTGTCTATTGAATTGCTAGACATGTTTGATTATTGGAATTTTTAAATGCAGTTATAGTAATTTAATTTGGAGTATGAAAATTGGTACTCCTTCATATCTTTAATATAAAAATTAGTTAATTTTTTTAAATCGATTAAGAAAACAAAATAAATTAGTTAATTATAACTAAATATAATTTCTCAAAATAAATTTATATTATATACTGCTTAATCTATCTAAATTAGTCAATATATATTTTATATTAATTATAATTAACTAATTTATTTAGCTTTCTCAAACTATCCAAAAAAAAATTACCTCTATTTTATAATTAGAACTGAAGTTAGTATAATTTTGTTGCAGGTTATGAGCATGTAGCATGGGGCAAATGAAATGATATCTAACTCAATAGAATTAAGGGTTACTAGATAGAAGATACTGCAGGGTGATACTTTAGGAAGATAATTTCAAATTCTGAAAGCTAAGGGGGCATGCTTGCAAATTAATAAAATTGGAGTTTTTTTTTTCGTGTTTTAGTTATCGAGAACTTGAATAGTAATAGCTTATGGTTATATGAATCTTGTTGTCCCAGCTGGATGAGTGGGTGCTATGTCGGGTTGGACACAAAGGCTACTCATGGAAGAATTCTGGTGTGAATCATTGTGGACCAAATTTGCAGGCAAACCTTGCAGGCTGCGACCAATTCCCAGGAAACACACAACTTGAAGCTAACATGTTCACAAATTGTTTACCAAAAAAAAAAAAACATGTTCACAAATTATCAGTACAAAAACTATCGAATCTTAGCCTCTATTCTTGTTGGCGAACCTGTAGTTCCCATAGAGAAGAACAAGTCAAGTGTTTGCTTTAAAGCCAGCAAAAGCTACAACGTCAATTCAACATGGAACTACTTCGACACCTTGAGTACAAAATCTAGCGAGGATAATCAATACGAGAATCTCATTTCTTATAACAGGGAACTTCACATTGAGAACAAAATAGATCATTTTACCAGCAAGGTGTCGACGAATCCTGATATGTATCACTGCTATAGTGTGTGATTGGAAAAGCCCAAACTTAGATTTTAAATCTAGATTTGAGCAAAATTTAAGTTTTGCAAAATTTTAAAATAAACAACTATAGTTGTTCAAACGGACTTTTGGATTAAACCATGATTTAAAACTAAAATTTTAGATAAACTAGTCAAAGTAACTTATTAAACAATAAAATAATTTATAAACTAATCAATTACTATATTATCCCTACTTTTTTTATACCATATATTCTCTTTCATACTTTTTCTTACACCCACTCTCCTCTCTCCTTTCTTTTCTTACACTTTATCTCTTCTCTCCTCTCATATCTTATTTCTCCTCATTTAATATTCATACTCTTTTTCGTAATTTATCAATAATAAAAGTACTTCTAGAAATAACTATCCAAACACTCATTTATTCAAAACTATTTTTTTATATAAGTTATTCTCTAAAAGCCATTTTCTAAAAGTTGTCAAAAAGTTTTTTTTTAATAAACCCGATTCTAAAATCTTATCCAAATGAATAGTTGAAATCAATCTCAATAAGGCATCCTCTGTGAAAGTCCAACAGATCCTACCATCAATTTTGAATAACTTAACAAATTGGCCTCCACAGGATGATACTGACAAGAAAGAGGATTGACTTTCAGGGTTCAGGGAACAAACAAATTGTTGCTCTACGTTTCCCTAAGTGTTCATAGATTCATGATGGAGACTAGAAAACTCGTCAATTGAAATTGTAGTCCATTCTTATGGTTGCACATTATCTCACCCAGAATTCACATTATCAGGAAGCTATATCTATTACTTAAACATCAAACCTATAGGGCCTACATGAATAAGATGAAGTTTAGAATAGCATGGTCTTCCCTTTGTAATTGACAAGAGAAAGACAATCGTATGGAACATCCCATCAAACATGATAAGTTGATTGCTTCAAATCTCCAATCTTACTAATACTAACTTCAGTTTAACAAAAATTGGAAATGTGAGAAACAGAACATTGGTATAACAGAAAACAGAACAGCTTGGTTATCCTCCGCTAATGTCTTCAAACTTCGCAAATATGGAACATAATGAAAAAGACGTGAAATTATAAGGTAAATTGGCTGAAAAATGTTTCATTAACACTAGCCATCTATGGATATCTCGGCGTACACATTACATATGCATTCAGAGCAAGCACAAACTTCATCCCCTGCTACACTCCAAATGATAGGAAAAAAATTATCAAAACTAAGGTTTAAAATCTTTTCTTTTTCTTAAAATTTTTGTGAAGAACGTTAGTAAGTATTTCAGCAAAACAGAAAACTTGGAAATTTTGAATTCAATGGCATAACTTTCTAATAAAAGAGCCAAGCCAGCAGCATATATGGCTAGAACATGCAGCAATTAATGCCAAAACGATTATTGGTATAACAAAACGAAGAAGATCACACAGATCGATCTTCACAGAGTGGCAGAAAACTTGCTTTCGTCAACAGTAAGGAGATCCATCTGTTCCAACATTAACAAGATTGACAGCTAGATGGCAGGAAAATTTACAAAGAAACGAAAAAAAAAACGTTCGATGACCAAGTCAAGAACCGAAAATTAAGCTCCTGGCACGGATCAGAACCCCAAACCCTAAGGATCAGACACCACGTTGACAGATTTTCAATCAAACTGGGCCAGCAGATCGACGGTAAAGCTTGCCGAAGACGTGGAGAGCGGTGACAAAACCGATGAAGCAGAGGCTCATGACGAGCACGACGGTTGGCGAAATCTTCAAGCCAGGGGCATCGTCGGTGTAGAATCTCAGCATGTTGGCGGGACCGGAGCCACCTCCGACAGAAGCAGAGCTGTTTCCGCCAGCTCCACCGCCAAGACGGCGGCGGCGCATGCCAGCGGTGGCAGCGGCGGAGCCACGTGGTGCCATGATTCCGGGTCGTGTGGTCTGGGAATTGGCAGACTGAGATTGAGATGAACCCCTCACCATGGCCGCCGAGCGGAGAAGATCAAGAATAGCTACAAAAGGGAAACTCTTTCCGGTCCTACGGCGTCTCTGGCTGGTTAGGTGTGAGTATTATAAGCAGCTGCCGATGGGACGGCCGACCGAGGAGTAATAAAAGACTAGCGTAGAATGGGATATTTTGGTTTAAACTTTAAATTTGGCCTTTTGGAAAAAACTTGTGGTCGGAATTGGAAAAAAATTAGTTGGTGTAATAAAAATCTATATTTAAATATATTTTTTTGAAAATATTTAAATAAATAAAAATTATTTAAATGATATAAATATAAAATATTTTTAAATATATAGATACTAAAAAAATATGTTGATTATATGTAATTTTTATTTCATTATATAAAATTTAATTGGGTTATATAGTATCAATATTTAATCTTATTTTATATATGTGTTAAATATTATAATATTATTTATGATATAATTTTATCTATATTTTTTTAATTTGATATCAATAATCTTTTTAATTTGATACAAATTTAATATAATCTTATTTTTTTAAATACTAAAAATTGTACTAAATTAAAAATATTATAGGTAAAATTATATCATAAATAAGATTATAATATTAGACGCATATGAAAAATAAAATTAAGATATTATGTGCTATATATAACTCAACTTAATTTATTATAAAAATATATAAATAATATTATATTGATCCTTAAGTTGAATTTATCAAGATATTATATTATGTTCTATAACTAAAATGAATTTGAGAGCGATTGCTGAAGGAATGAATAAAAACAGGGAACCTCGCACCTCGAAAGTGCAACAAGGCTAGTATTTTAGTCATGTAATCCGTTTATTTGCTGAGTTCAATGGCGAGCAGTGGGCAAACATTGTAAAAGAATCGTTGGGATAAACACAAAACAAAACTCAACTATATGGTCATCACTGGAGAGAAATGTATTATGTCACTCTCATGTTTTATACAAATTAAAAATAATAAATTTATTAATTATACCATAAAATTTAATAATTTTATCTATATTTAATATTATATTTAGTATTAATTATAAGAATATAATAATTTTTTAAAATAAATTAATTAATTATAATTAATATAAATATTAATTAATTATTTTTAGTAGATTGAAGGGTATATAATTAAATTTATTTTAAAAAATTATATTTAGTCATAATTAATTAATTTAAATTATTTAATATATTTAAAAAGTTAAATAATTTTTATAATTAATATTAGAGAAAATAATATTATATTATATAAAAATAAAATTAATATAATATTAAATAAAGGGTAAATTAATATAGTATATTGATGTGAAATTTTTTTTAAGTTGGAGTAAAATAATATTATTGGCCCAAGAATTTATTGAAAACATGGTCCTCGAGATAAGCGGGGTACATTCATTGCCTCTGGTCAAACGGAGACTTAAGTGCGGTCATTTCCAATATGAAGGGATCTCATGTCTGCCATGGAGTACCGTACAGAGACAGAGTACTCATTTTGAGTCGCCCTTATTATCATGGCCCATACGACCCATTTCCAGGTCGTGGCGATTTCGATGAAGAACCATCTTCACTTCTGTTATGTTTCGAGGAAGAAGAGCAATCCCCTTCGGTGAGGTGATGATGTGTCAAGCTGATGGGACTCGTCGAGCCTAACAATGGAGTCACCGTCGGCAATCCCCTGTTCCTTCTCACTTGCTCCTTGGCACTCAGATGCCAGCTCCTTATTGCCGTTGCTACTTTCTTGTTGAATATAGTCGGCCTCATCGTCAAATCCATCAGTTTCATTAATTCATCAGTGATATAGACATTTGAGAATTCTGATTTCATCATTTCTACAGATTATTAATTCATTAATACCTGTGTGACGAGCGCTTACAGAGGAAGCGTCACGTAGGTGCACAGGATTTGAACAAACACCCTGTACCGCACCACAAGTATTCACTTGGATTCTGCAGAGAGTTCATAATGAATTAGAGGAAATAATATGATGATGAAGCTGATCGCTCACCCTATCGTGATTCTTATCACCACATCCTTCGTTTCCCAATGGAAACAAGACTTGAGACCGAATTGACACTGCGCCAACAACATGAATCCATAAAACCTTGCAGAAACTAAAGGGTGAAGAAGCAATAATGAATAGCAATTTTGATTCTTGAGGACTAACCACGGTCCATGCAAAGAAAGCAAGCTGGAAAGCGTTCTGTTTTCAGGAAAAGAAACACATGATCATAATCAAGTCACGGTGATTATATGAATAGAATTTCATCAAGCTCTCGGATTATTTGGGAATATACCTGAGAGCACAAAATTCATGAGATACAGAATGAGGCGAGGTCGTTTAAACTAGAAGAGGTCATCTCCGGGCTCCACCACAGGCTCTCCCTTCAAAACTTCTCCTCTTGTTGAGTTCCCAGAGCCATTTTTGTTATGATCACCTGCAGCTTCGTCCCTACCACTAGAATGATCTGAATGCACATTGTTCAAATATATGATTATTTTCATTGTTTATTACTTTTTGGACCCAAAGAATTAGCAATGATCGTATTGAACGAGGACTTGTGCTTACAATCAGCGGGATAAATGGAAACTACAGGTAAGAGTACCATCCTGTCCATTCAAAAATCAAATACATATTATTGATCTCTTATATTTTCTATGGGACATTGATGAATCCCTATTTTATCATATTATTTTCTATCTATTTCAAGGGATTTATCATGATTAATAGATATTATTATAATAATTATGGGTATTTTGTGCCTTAGTTGACTATATGAATTAAATAATTAAAAATGCCATTTTCGTGTATTTTTACTAATTTTATTATCACACTGGTATGCACGAAGATATTTTTATCTAGATACAGGGAACATATCTCACAGATTGAATCTCCAAGGGAAATTTAATTCAAATTACAAGAAAAGAGGAGCCAATCACAAGTCAAGATTCAAAGCGAGAGGATAAATATTAATTATATCTTATCTCTTATTCCTTATATTATATCATATATCATTTGAATTGATTCAAAGATAATTTATCAATATCTAACATTTGAATCTAATTAAAGGATAATGATAAATATGTTATCTTTTCCTGTTAATTATTTTATCTCTTTTATCCTATTACTTTTTATTTGAATTGTTTATAGGATATTTGAGTTTAAAAATATTATCTCTGGAGATATTGGAAAAGATGACAGCTTGAAAGGATATTGAAGATAAATAGAGATTATAATTATCTTTTGAAGAGCCAATCAGTGAAGAGACTTACATCAAACAGGATTCACTCCCAAAGGCTATATAAAGGACCCCAAGGCTTCTCCATTCAACACACCAATCACCACCATCACAATCATCTTCTTCATCTCTTCCACAATTCCATCATTTTCCTTCTAAGTTCTTGAGGAGAGATGTAGTGGCTTGAGTTTCTGTGCTTTAGAGTTAGGAGTTGAACAATTCTATGTTTTGACCTTTTCCTTTATACAAATTTATGATTTCCTAGATTTAGGTTTTGAGATTTGTATATGTTGGACCTAGGGTTTCGATTGAGACACCTTTGTGATCAAACCCTTGTGATTTATTATTTCAATTTATGATTTGATATTCTTTATTTAATATCCTTAGTTTCCTCTTATAATTATTCATGCTGGATTCACATGATTAGTTATAGGATTTTCGATTGAATATCTATGTTAGAGGAACAAATCATTTATTGTTTAATTTATCACATGCTAAGTGGATCTTCATTAATCATTCTTGATACAATTGTATGCTAGATCTAGGTATAATTGTGGATTTTATGATTATGACCATGATGATTGTCTGGGATTTTGCATGTTAGGGACTTAGTATATATAATTGTTATAATTCTAATATATTATTGAACGATGATAGCCACGCATCAATCCTTGGGAACGTCCGACTTACTAGTAATCGTATCATTTAACTCTTTTACTTTCTTGCAATCATCGCTTTAATTAAACTGAATATTCTTCTCTACCCATATTTATTCCTTAATCACTTTCATTAATCATAATCAAGCTACGCATTGACTCCACCTTGAGATCGATCTAGGGTTAGCTCCTATACACATAGGGTTAAAACTAGTAATTAATTTGAGTACTAACGACAAGCGACATCAATGCACCAACAAAGAAGAACAGAGCATATTTTATGAGTATGATGGTTTATTAGCTTACCGTGAGTGTCAAACAGGAGAAAGAACACGGCGAAAAACCAGAATGGAGGACTGGAAATCAGAAGCAAAACAGTTAATTATTGCAAACATATAAATCTTCAGACGGCTAATAGAGAGCACAAACCTGATTCCCACTACGAACTTAAAATCCTCCTCCAATGATCTGATCATATGTCCCCTAAAATCGAACTTCTCGTGATTTTGAGGCGCCAAATGTGCCTAAATTAATCGCCGTCACCCCCCAATAATATTGTCAACTTCCAAATCATGCAACGCATGCATGCGTATGAGAAATAGAATTAGTAATTGGGAGGGAAAATACCATGATAAAGCCATGTCTCAAAGCCAAGTAATCCACTTTAGGAACTGACGTCCCAAACTGCCTGAAGAAACAAACCTGAAATGAAAAGAGCTCAGGGAATTAATGCTCAAGATAATGTACTCGTATGGAGATGAATTACTAAGAGTATATATTGGCTTGGCTCAATTACAATCAAATGAGAACTGGAGTTTGGGTCTAGAAACTCAGGTGCCTTCTTCCAAAAGATGTCTCTCTCGCAAATCTGAATCTCTCAGGATCCCTCATGCACCCCAACATATATATATATATAGATATAAACAATTACATATACAAAATATTTCTTATTTGTTCATATATACACGTACACATAAAGAAGAAGATCTAACCGTGTGAGGATTGGTGCTCAGGTGTTCTTGTTTCTTCTTCCCATCGCTTCCAACATGAACACATGTATCTCACCTTAGTTTTCTCAGAAAATCATAAGTGCATAGCAACAAGGTTGTACACAAACCTGGTCTGAGCATTTGTCGCTTCCTCCGGCAGCTAAAATTCGCCGGGGACTGACATGGTCGGTCCGGCTAACTTCATGCATCATCTCTTCTTGTATCTTACTGCAAGGGTGCCATGCCCCTGCAACATGTTCTGATACGCATATTATTGATATCGGATCTTCTCCTACCGTTAGCAACAACGATATGAATCCCAGCACATAAGCTCTGTAACCTCCCTCCAAAACAAAATCCAGTTAAATATGGTTATTCGCTTATATAGGACTTGGTCGTTTCATTATTTCTTACCTAAACTTTTTGCTTAAACCTGATTTAATCTTCTTCAGTGACTCACGTAGGTCGCCCTTGTGCTTCATCTTCCACCACTGCTCTCATGCGAACAAGAAATCAGTTCATTTCATATCAAAACATATATATATCTATATATCGATAGTCTTACGTACGAACCTGTCCAATGAGATGGAAGATATATTCGATGAAGATGGATATTTTTTTTTTGGTATAACGATGAAGATGGATATGAAGAGCAAGACAAAGCAAACAAGAGCAACGCGCTGCCCATGTTGGGGTTTCCTCCAAGTTTCTTCCTCCGCTTTCTCCCTCCCTTTCTTTCTTTTTAGCTCACAAAAGAGATTCAGAAAAAAATTGGATGAGAGAGACGAAGGAAATCCCACAGTATAACGCTGAGTATCAATGCTCAGAAACGGACAAACGGAGGCATATATTGTTGGTCTCTTCATGAACAAGACGCAATCTTTTTTCTTTTTTTTTGTTTTTGTAAATTTGACTTCTTGGACCATATTTAATTTAATTTATTTGCTTTATTAGACCGATCGATCATTACCATCTCAGATATTCTTCACGTCATCGCACAATTGGTATGCCAAAATATGTAATTGTTCTAAGCGAAGGGATTAAACCGATGCATAAACCAAGGGAATTTTCTATAGGTGTGACGTGATTTTATTTAATTTTATTAAAATGATGAATCAGACATCAAGCTGAAAAAGGTAAGTGGTTCATTGTTCAAACAGTTGAATTAGTGGAATCGTTTAGTCGAGCAGGTAATATAATAATCAAATTATAAATAATATTATATACATATATATAATGATATATTATCTTTTTTCTCGTTATAGGATACCTTTAAAAAGATTCTTTAATCCATGATATAAATATTTAGAGAATCATTAATGTTTATTTGACCATTTTATTTTTATAAATATAAAATTATTAGATGATATATATATATTTAAAGTTTATATTAATATTAATAATTTTAAACCAAGAAAATGATTTATATAAACACACCCACGAGATGAATTTTAAACATATAGAAACAACACTTTATTTTACAATAATTTATTAGAAGTGTTTTTATTTTAAAAAAATAGATAATAAATATTTAAAAAACTATACTGTCAGATTCCATCATCAACAAATATTTACCATTAACTTTATAATAGGAGTTTATTTAAAATTTGAGTGTACAATCAAAAGTCAAAACGTGTTCACCCGTTTCCAAAGCACAATCACGGGTTCTCTGACCTCATTCTGAGGACCATTAATTTCCGTCTCATACACCCCATTGATGCTTTAGCTTATAGGTTTTAAAAGTGAAACCCGCATAATCGTCTTTCCTTCTCTCTGCTGTCGACCCCTTCATCTTCATTTTCTCTCCGTTTCAACTTGCATTTTCTAACAAAGAAGAACCACACCAGACGACTGATGGGCCAACAGGAAGAACTAGAGTAAGATGCAACGACGAACTACACAACCTGAACCCTCATTTATCTCTTAGATTTTTTTCCCTGTTTTTCTACACCCATTTTTCACCACTGCAAGTTTAGCCGTCTGGTTATCGTATAGCCGTTTCGGATCCCGGCTTAAAAGCGGCTTCCTGTCCAAAAACGGCTTTTCTCCAGTTCAAAACGGCCTAACGTCAAAAATGGCTCTGCCCATAAAAACGAGCCGTCGACAAGTCCAACGGTCCGGCTCGGCTATAAAAACCTTGGATCCGTTAACATTATTAAAAAAAATAAAAAAGGAATTGAGAGGTGGGATATTTTTGGGCTCCGAGATCCTGGCCCAATTGAGAGCCCTGTATTTTTTAACGGGCCGTAAGAGCCCTGTAGCCTGAAGGAACAACCCCGGTGAAAAGTGAAAACCTGTTCCCGCTCTGTCTTTTTGTCTAACGGTTACAACCTCCGAAACTCATACTACGAATTCACAATCTCAGAAACTTCTAAATCTCCTCCAATCACAAATCTCTGGCGATTCCTTTCTGCGGACGATGGATCATAATACCTCGAATTTTGCAGGTAGTAATGTCCATTTTATCATGTAAATCTCTTTTCTGATGCATCATTCCTTGGTTTGCTTGAATATCCATCAGTTAATGCAGACATGTTCCTTTCTTATAACAGATAAAACCAACAACTCAAATCCCCAGACTAACCCAAAGCTCAATCAAGCCTCCAAAATTAGCAGGTGAACTTTTATTCCACGACTTTTGCCATTTCCACAAAACTAAAGCTTTTTTTCATTAAATAATTTTCTCTGCGTCGGTTTTTTCTTTCAGGCAAAAGCGAGTTTTCGGTGCAGCCAGAAACACAAACATCCCAACAAGACCTTTAACAGGTAAGTGTATGAACAAACCCAAAGAAGTGGTTGCCCAGAAGCAACCCAAATCAACTCCGGCTTCAGTTGTTGATACCACCAAAGAGCTTGGAACAGAGGCCAATGAGAAAGAATTCCGAGAAAATGTCGACACCGGAGTGAATAAGAAAGATGAGGCATTCCTAAATCGAGAGACACAAAAAACATCAGAGGAACCAAAAACTCCGGTGGTATCACGTTTGAGAACCACCACCAAGTATAACTTGCCGGTCACACCATTCTACAGCGCACTACGTTGTAGCAAATGTCGTTTTGATAGGCTGGAGACATCGTCTTATTGGATTGCACAAATCAAATTGGCAGAGTCAGCGGGCAAGCACTTTGTGGCCGTTGATTTTTTCAGGCTTGCCATTGAATCCCAGGCTGAGGTTTGCTTTGCAGTTTCTCGTAGTTATAAGTTTCATTACCAAGTTGGTTAAGTGGTATTTGTCTGAGTACATTATTTGACATGTTGGGTGGCAGCCGATAAGGAACCTGCGGATTGAGCTGAAGAGGTATTTGTCAAGACGGGGGTCTCTGTCGAAGCAGAGGGAGTGGAGGGAAGTTGGTGCCATGTACGGATTATGGAAGGCCGAAAGTAACTCATGTGAAGTGGATTCAAGCACTGCTGCAAATGATAAATCCATCAGTTGCAAAGAAGATTAATATCGTTAATCTGGATTAGAGATATGCCAGCATGTAGGAACTACGTTATATATGACTGCTCTTTATTAACTGTTCAGTTATTGAAAGCTTGTCTTTGGTTATTGTATTTGAATATGTATGAAACTCATCATATATGTATTAGAATGCAAATTTAATGTTGTCGTGGGAGAAGAGAATTATATGATCTTATGTAGACTAATTGTAAGAAGTTAATATTACCTTTGCTATTTAATATTTAAATAATTAATTTGTATAGATTTAAGGAATTAACTCTATTAGTTATTGATATTAAATATTTTCTTAAATTTTTATTTTTCATCATGATTATTTTTAAATAAAATTCTTTTACTGTGTATATTCAATAGATATATTTTAAGAAAAAAATTATAAATTTAAAAATAAAATATATTTATATTTTATATTTAAAATTAAATATAATTTTTAACTAATTTTTATATTTAGGATAAAAAAGAGTAATAATATTTATTGAGTTTATGAGAAGTGATAACATTCCATATCATTGTATCAAATTTGTAAGTTTTTCGTCCTGTAATTCAACAGGGAGGTGTGGGATATGTTAGATGTAGCATAGGTGGAGAGTATTCCCACAATAACAATTATTTTATCTTATTAAATATGATCGGCCATACAGATCATAATATTCTATTAATAATTAAATTTTTAAAATATTATATTTAATTATTTTATTGAATATTTTTTTCGGATCTCCTTTATCTTTTTCTAGAAGACTACCTAATTTATATTCTCATCAATATTTCTAATAATTTTTTTTATATGTTGGAATCAATTTAAAATAGTTTTTTATTATTTTCTTCTCATTAGGCACAGGATCTACTGTTTTCTGGGCGAAATAATTGAGAAATATTTATGAAGCATGAGAAAGAGTTGGTGTAAATTAGATGAGAAAGATATTCGAGAGGTGAAGCGTGGGAGAAAGGTGAGAGTGAAAACATGGTTTGTCCCAATAAGGGGAAGCTGTCAAGCCATGCCAATCCTGCCAGGCCACCCCACTCCGCGCATGCTAATTATTTTAATTAATAACCCCTCTTACATGTTTCTAACTCCTAAATTTCACTTAATCCATTTCGAACAAACACTCATTACGTTTCTATTCGCCTGCTCTTAACGGATATACATAGACAAGACATATTACCAACTCTAGTTTGTTTCTATCTCTTGGAAGACAAACAAGATTGCAAACCAAATGGACCGGAGGGCGAAAAACCAATCAAATCACCATGAAAAACGGTGGTCTCTTGATTTGACCATATGCTGACAAAACGAATAGATCCCATAAAAACTGTCTCTCCAATAAGATATATATTTTAAAAAAAAAAAGTGCCCTAAAAATTTATATGATGATTTGAGCTTTATATGTATCCCTTGAGCTTTAGCATTAGTTAAAGTTTAACAATCAAAATACTGTTCATTTGGATCAACTTAGATCAACTGGCTAAAAGTAGGGCTTTGCATAAAACTTTTAACATGATATATCCATCTGAACTCATAATAAAAATATCTTGTCTAATCCAATAAATATAGAGTAAAGCTGGTTATTGAATTACAAAATATAGCACATGTATTTTTCAAGTTAGGCACTAGACATAGGGGTTATCCTGCCCATGAGCATCCTTTCTTTTATTTTTTTTATTTTTTTCTCGATCTTATAAGAGATAATATGATAGCTACTGATGATTAGAATGTCATTTTAAAAATATGAGTAATTAAATAGATAAGTTGTATCTTTTAATATTTATAATTATACTAATATTTTTTTTAACTTTGTTAATTATCATATGATTATATTACAAATTATAATTATTTATTTTATTTTTTTATATACTTTATCTTTGTCAATATTGGGGAGATTGAAATAAAGTTACAATTACAAACTATTTCAACTTCAACATTTATTTTTTATATATAATGGATCTCAATATTTTAATTACTATCTTTATTACATTATTCTTAGTGAATTATTTATATTATTTAACTCTTGAAAACACATAGATATGGCATTATTTTAAAAATTCATAATTGTAATTTTTTTCACAATAAGAGCATGACATCATGACTTAGACATGCCCAATCCGCCTATATCCAGTCTAAAATTATTAGGACTTTTACTATATAGGATCGAGTATCGAGTTACAAAATACAGCCCATACTTTTTTTAGGCAGGAGGCTGCCCTGCCCAACTATATCCATATACATCCCTAATTAAAAGGTAAGTCTAATTTAAATAAATGTCTTAATGTTAAGATTTAAATACGCAATAAAATAGGTAATAGGGTAGCTACCTCCAACAATCTTTTAATTCCCAATCTAGATTAGTCTAAATTTGTTATTATGCAGGTGACATGCCTTGTAATACCAGAAGAGAAATAAAAAAAAGGGTTCAGCAATCAAACCGTACCTTGGTTTTGTTTCTTTTTCATCCCTCCATCTGTTGGCTCTTGCAAATTGTCTTTTTCTGCAATCTCTTATAATCTCTATTGTAAATGTAGAATTTTTCGTACAGACAATGGAATCGATCAAATTTGACCACTAATGATAACGATAAAGGGGAAATGATAAAGATGTCAAAATATTGAAAAGTTTGTCTTTCATAGTGCTCAATTCACCACCACCATAGAAAGAGGTTATGACAGAACAATACTAGTTTATTCGGTCTAGAGCTAGTTTGATTTAGTTTACCAATAATAGCTCATACAAACAAAATAATTTAAAAGTGATTTTAGAAAATATTTTTTTTAAAAAAAAATAATTTTGAAAAAATACGTATTTATATATTTATTTTTAAAATAATTCTTTTATAAATAAATTACTAAAAATAGTAGATAGTAAAATAATAAAGAAAAAATAGAGATAAAATAGTTATTATATAGCTCAAAAACACTTTACCCCACTTAAAAATTAGTCTTATAATCTTATCTAAAACTATAGTTTTAAATCCCTTAAAATTATAATTTAATCTAAAAATAATTTTAAATATTTGGTGATTGTGTGATAACTTTTAAATCTAAATTATAAGCAATTTTGGCAAACTAAACCAAACAACCATTTAGTTTTTTATCCATTTGGAGGCAGGATTTTTTTTTTTGATAAAATTATTTTTAAAAAAGAGTTGAGTTTACACATGATATAAGAACAAAGCAAAATATTTCTTCCTCTTAGACGATACTAATATCGGATAGGACGAACTATCTATTATCTTTAGGTATAGATCTAGACACTTAAAGTTAGAATATCTTCTTAAATACTATGATTAAAATTATAATAAAATAATATTTTTTATAAATTAAATATATTTTAAATAATTATATATATTATTTTTTATTAATTAATTAAATTAATGGCGAATTTTTTTTTTTGATACAAAAATTTTTGGAAAGGGGTTGGGCTCACCCACGATCCAAGGGCAGGGCGAATTCTCCCTTCCTCCTAGGCGATACCAATGTCGGGCAGGGCGAGCCGTCTATTATCCTCAGGTGTAAACCTAGGCACCCAAGAGTTAGGATGCCTCTTCAAGCGCCGTGACTGGAACCACAACAAAATGGTACTTTTCAGGATTCAAACACGCTCCAAATGATAACATGTCTAACCCCTTCACCAACTGAACTCACGGATGAGGGGTATTAATGGCAAAATTTAGTTGTGAAGGAGGAGGAAGAAGCATGTTGGGCCAAGAGTGTGAAGCAGTTTCTGGAAGTGACAGACATGAGACGTGTCCTGACCCAACTAGACAATGAAGCTGACGTTGTAACCACCCTATGCGATATCCAAGTTGCTTTAAACAAACCGCAAAATCACATGCAACTTGGATATATATTTCATCATGCGGTAAAATTTGGAATGTCGCCCAGTAACATCATCATTAACAGAGCACATACTCCCCCATTCCTCAGGCTTCACGGGGTCTCTGGTTTTGTCGTCTCGTGAAGATGGGACTGATTAGGTGCGTTTAACTTCAATCAGGGGGTGAGTAAAAATGGGTGGGTGGATGATATGAAGGGGATATTCTATCAAAGCCCCCCTTTTTTTTTTTTAACAAGCTCAAGAAAACTAAAGATGAGAAAACAATTATTTATCATGCCACCTAAGTAATATTAATGCACACCAACGTGTTTGAATTTATTCGCTCGTCTTGTTTACAATATCATATATATTGATCAATAAAGCAGTCCTAATATTTAGAAATTATAAGTAAAATTAAATTTATAAAGAATTTGAAAAGATACTAATAATAATAGAAAGAGATAAGAGATAAGAGAGAAAAAAGTAGGGTGGGGCATGAGGGATTAAGATAAGGTGAGGAGAAATTAGTGATGGTAATAAGAGTGTGATGAGCCAAAATCTAAGGGATTATTAATCCATTCCAAATCTTGGCAGTTTATAATTATGTTTCCCCAAATTATCAATTATTCCCCAAAAACCCATATATCAAATCATGATGGGCAATACATATGGCCAGTGGGTCCCCCCCCCTTTTGTTTTTTCCTTTTATTCCTTGAATAAACAAATAAATTAATTAAAATTTGGGAAGCTCTAAAAAGAGGAAAAGAAAAAGGAGCTCTTTGATTGTGGGTACAATAGGAGGAGAGTAATCATGGGATACCCTTTGTCTCCCCCCATGGACCCCGCTTCTCCTTTTTCACCCCCTTTTTTGCTAAATTATTAATTGTCTTCCCAAAATGCCTCATCGTCTATAATGCGTTGTTCTACTCAACATCTCATTTCATATATTTACATGCTTATAGTTTATAGGGCAACAGGATTATGTCTATAAAAAATAACTACTTATAGAAGTACATGTTAGTCTATGTGGGAACACGACAAAATCAGAAAACATTTTCCCTTTGGGATATTAAATTAGATATTTCTGACGTTGGTTTCATAATTTTCTCCCCCACAATCTGGTTTTTGGTTTTATATCTCTTGCATGGATGTTCTTTTCAAGTCAAGACATGTCGCCGTACTTTTTAAAAGCAGCTCTATATGGTTATTGAGTTTTTTAATGAACAAGCGTAAAAGAACATTATGCTTTAATTAAATTCCCAATTCATCCTTGCTTCTAATAATCTCCCTATTTGTCAGTCATGAAATTGGGACGTGGTTTTGTCCAAATACAAAATGAATACGGATCATTTCTGTCATGTTCTGTTTTGTCGAGATGGTGTCTCTACTATGCCATTTTCTATAGAAAAAGAACAACAAATCTACCAATTCTTTTGCACTACTATGTTTCTAGGCAAGGCTTGACTGGATTTATAATAAAAGAGATCTCCTGACTTCTGATAGGATCAATCTAGAACTTATCTGCATCAATGAAAGAATGGGTACACTTTGTAATATACTGTCTATTTATTAATATCATTTTGCCTATTATAAAAGGAAAAGAAAAGAAGAAGCAGGGCATGATTGTGGAGACAAGATGTTAGCTGCGGGCGAGTACATGGGAATATGTAGGAGAGGCATAGGGGTAAAATAGGGAATATAGAAATGTATGGGTTAAATGGCAGAGAGCTGCGGAGCTTACTATGAATGCGGGCGATGCGATTCAGAACTCTCCATAAGAAGACAAAGAGATTCCTCCGTAAAAGACAGTTGATGAATTAACTGAAGGAAGGGAGAGACAGACAGAGAGAAAGTAAGTATATGAAGAAGCAGGCATTAAGGGGAATTTCACGAATATTAATCGGGGATTTTTGTGGCGTTTGAAATTAAAACACAAAAAGGGGCACATGGTGATTCTGATCATTGCTACGTTCTGTTCTGCCCCTTTATTAAAGTCACTCGTTCCGCTCTCTCTCTTCTTTGTTGCGTGGGGGCATCTCCATGTCTGTCGCCCAATATTACCGCCCACGTGCACTGCCCACCCAACCCCCCCTCCTTCTAACTCCTAACATCCTTAATTTTCGTGAAACTAAATCCAAAAGCATACATGGATATGATATCATTATGCCCCCCATTCCCCTCCCTAATCACGCCTGTTTTTACCTAACATTCTGTTGTTCTCAAACTCCCCAGTTGAGGTTACATATTTAGCTTATAAAATTATATTAATTTATTCTTAAATTTGTATTAATAATAAATTCAGTTAAATCCATAAATTTAGTCACTAAACTTATTATTTTTATAACTTTAATTTCTAAAATTATGTCAATTCATTCTTAAAAATTTATGCTAACTTATTAGATTTAATTGTATACACTAACTTTGTATATAAATTTTATAAAAAACAACTTGTTAAGCATCATAAACTATAAATATTGATGAGTTTAATTTTAATTATTTAGATTTAAGTTAAATTATTATCATTTTTTATTTTAGTTATTTAATAATATACCTTTAATAAGATAAAAATAAATTGTTACAAATTCACTATTCACGATATGAATTTATCATAATCTGCCCCCTTCTCCCCCATCTCCAGTAAGAATTGTAATCATGCTATTAAATCAACTCTAAACTGAACAAGAAAATAAAGTTAATTTTTAGAAGTATTATTTTTAAAAATATAAATATTAGAAAACCTATTCATCATTTATATATGATAAAAATATTTTTATATGCACTTCAAAGCATAATTTTATTAATTTTAACATATTATCCCATTAATTTTAATATGTTTTTAATATCTTATAAAGTTAAGAAATTACAAAATATGAAAAAATGTTAACATTTTGTCATTAATTTTATAATTATAAGACATAAATATATATATATATATATTACTTTTTGCCAATATATTTACCTTAAAATATTTTTTTATTAATTCTATACAAATTTACATAGGAAAAAAGAACATTCCTGATCTAGATAAATAATTTAGAATAATAAAAAAAGTAGTGTTAATGGTGCGTGCAAAATAAAAAATGGTTAAACATTAGAATAATAAAAAAGATATTATCTGTCTTTTTGTTAAAATTATAACAAAAATTTCTCATCCTCCAAAACCCCCTAATTTTGGAGGAGAGAAGGGTAAAAAAAGACAAAATTTTAAATTCTTAAATATATTTTAAATATAAAATTTTAATTTATTTTATTATTTAAATTTATAATAATTTTTTTATAAATTATCTTTATTGATCACATATATTAAAATAATTTTTATCAAAATGTATCTTTCAATGCAGATAACTAGAGGGATATTTTAAAAAAAATAATTTTATTTTTTATAACTAATAATTTAATTAATTTATAAATATTTATAAATTAACTATTTAATTTTTATAATTATGATTAGAAATAATAATTTAGTTATTTAATTTATAATATAATTTATATTATAAACTATGTGTTATATTTGTGATAGGAATAGAATTTTAAAGTGAGATTTGATAGGAGGATTGGTATTTTAGAGTGAGATCGTATGGAAAGGAAGAGAGTGGATGGGTTATGGGTGAGTGGGAGGAGCAAAATGATTCTGGGGAGGAATAAGGCTTTAGATTTTTTTTGAAGAAAATAGGGGCACTTATGATGTGGACTAAACTTACTTTATTGTGTCGGGGGGATGACTTTAGCAGGAGGCACCGCATGTAAGTGACATCCACGTCAATCTATCTCTGTATTTTCCATTTGTGGACATGCCATGCCACCACACACACACATGTATATCTACAATATACGCATGTTCTGCTTCTCTCAGAAGCATCAAGTTATGTTCAATTAATGGAATACGGGCATAATGAAGAGGATAGGGGTAGACTTGGTAAATACGAAGCAAGAGCAGGGGCTAAAGAGGGAGAGTTGGAGAAGCAGCGCCAAAGACTCAGACCACCCTTCATTCACTCCCTCCGCTGTCTCCGGTCCTCCCACTGTTCCCATCCGTCCCCTTCATCCTATAATATTTAATTATTTATTATATTATTATTAATTATAATTTTAATATCATATTCAAAATTCCATCATTTAAATCTGCCACTTTTTGCCTCATGCCTTCCCATGTTCCCTTTTAACCATAAATTATGTCCTCCTAATATTTTAAAAACTATACAATGAGTACATCTTCATTAAATAATAAACTTACGTTTTTAATATTATTAATTGATGGATGATGATACTAAATAATAATTATAATTCTTCACGTGGTGATATATATTTAAAAAAAAACTTAAGGACGAGGGAAAGGAAACAGAGAGGGGGCGCGTATGATATAATGTAGAAAAGAAGAAACATGATGGGCAGGAAAAATGAGGAGAGGACAGAGTGATGAGACGTAAGATATGTAAAAGAAGGACTCAGTGTGGACTCCTGAAACTCTTATTCTGAGTCACTGAGGCCTAACAACTAACCCCGCGCCCACCATTGTTGCTCTGTCCCTTTCATCAATCACTATTTCTCCATATTTCACCCCATTTCAATCCCACTTCGTCGTATTTCAACCCCTCTGCAATTTTTTAACATCTCCCTCCCTCGCCAACATCCCTACTACTACCAGTCTTCCCCCTTCCACTATTATCAACCTTACCAACTTAACTGAGTTGTCAGATTTTTGTTTTCAAACCAACATATAAATTGCAAATTCACCGGAAGAAAAAAAGACCCTTTTTTTACTATTTGTTTATAAAGGGGGGAAAAATGGTAGTTGGTGTTTTCTGAGCTGAATGAAAACCCCCTTGTCTTGGTGGAGGCCTCCCCCCCACAGTGAAGGGAATTATTAACAGAGAAAAAGATAAGGCGAGGGCATAGCAAAGGAGACAAGGGTAGGGTGTGTGTGGGTTCTGTACTGTCAAAGCCTGTCCCCCCCACCCTACACAGTCCTCCCTCTCCCCCTCTCTCTCTGAAATGTCTAAGTCGGTAAGTCCAAAAGCCGTTACCACATTGGCTTTTCTCGCCTTTTGTTTCTGTGCTTCCTATGCATTTGTCTATGTCTCTTGCTTCTGCTCCCTCTCTTCAGTACCTGCAAATGGGGGAGGAATCATACTTCGAATTTCTTGTTATTATTTGACGCTCTTCTCTTTTTTCTTTCTTTCTTCCCCCCATCTAACTCTGGGCTTCCCTTTCTTCTTGTTTTCTGTTCATCCCACACCCCCTTTTTTTAACTTTGTGGTGACCCTCCAAATATGAATTCCTTTATGTGATTTGACCCTCCTTTCCATTTTATATAGTTTTCGCTTTCCGGATGTTCTTTTTAATCACCCCTCATCGCTTTCCTTCCCCTCCCTCCTTGTAACTTTCAATATTCTGTTACTTGTTCTACTTACTTCCATTGTGTCTCACGCCAGAAGCTACACTGCGTGTTCATGGAAATTGATCTGAACCATGCAGTGACTGAGGTTGAAAAGAATGCCTTCTGCGATGGACACTGTGGTGAGCAAGGCGCTTGTGCTTCATGTTTCTGTTCTTCCACTTCTTCATCTTCCAATTCGCCTTCTCCTCGTGTTTCTTCTTCTTATATTGAACTCTGGCATGCTTGTGCTGGCCCTCTCACCTCCCTCCCTAACAAAGGAAATGTAGTTATCTACTTTCCCCAAGGTCATCTTGAACAGCTTGCCTCTTTCTCTCCTTTCTCTCCCATGGATATGCCCACCTATGACCTTCAGCCGCAAATCTTCTGCAGGGTCGTCAATGTCCAGCTTCTTGTGAGTGCCAAATTACCTTCAAATATTGAATTTGTATTCGATTCTCTTTAGTTGGTTTTTTCAATTTTTATAATTTTTTTCCGGAACAGGCCAACAAGGAGAATGATGAGGTTTATACGCAGGTTACTTTGCTTCCCCAGGCAGAGGTTGGTCTTTAACTCAAGTTATTTCTTCTTTGTAGGGATAGGAAGCTGTCATATTCTACGTAAAATCATTAAATTCTGATTGCTTTGGACTTCATTCTCTGTTGGAATATTCGTTTATGCATAGGAATTAGCTTGAATTAATGATTTTGTTTACATACAAAGCCTAAACACTAAAGTCTTGGGTTGTCTTCAGTTAGCAGGGGTGCACTTGGAGGGCCAAGAGCTTGAGAAATTGGGAGCATATGAGGATGAAAATGGAGGATTACCTGCAAAATCAACCCCTCACATGTTCTGCAAAACGCTTACTGCTTCTGATACTAGCACTCATGGGGGTTTCTCTGTTCCTCGCAGAGCTGCTGAAGACTGCTTTCCTCCTCTGGTTTAATCTCTAGTTCTCATTTTCACTCACGATTTATGAACCTTAAATTATTTATTGCATATTTTCCTTTGAGGTGACAATTATTTTTATGCAGGATTATAAGCAGCAAAGACCCTCCCAAGAGCTTGTTGCAAAAGACTTGCATGGGGTAGAGTGGAAATTTCGCCATATTTACAGAGGTAGTTTGCAAAGAATAACATAGCTGTGGCTTCATTAATAGATTGTTTGATTAAAATCAAAGCTGCAATTTTTTCAGGTCAGCCAAGACGCCATCTTCTCACAACTGGCTGGAGTATTTTTGTCAGCCAAAAGAATCTTGTTTCTGGCGATGCAGTACTCTTTCTGAGGTACATATATGAAGAGTTGAGATTTTTTTAGTGGCATTAATTCCTATGCAGAAGACTTTCATCATTTGTCACGTTGACATGATTTAGTAGATGCATAATTTGAAAGAAAATGAACCTTGTATAACTCTATTAAATCATCTTACATCAATTAAGGGGCATTTTATAAAATAATTATACTTTGGCCAAAAAAAAATTAAGGGAAAATTTCCCTTGTCTAACTCAATATATTAAAATCACAAACTGATAACTTTGGTGCGCCTATCCCTATCCCTATCAATCAGTTAGTTGACATGCATTTACCTTTGAACGTACTTCTCCAGTCTTTAAAATAAGAGCTAGTTAACTAATTTGGGTAGATTAAGGAAATTAGATAAATAGTTAATTATGACTAAATTTAAACTCTCAAGATGAATTCATATGATATATTTTATAATCTATCTAAATTAGTTAATTAGTTTTTATATTAAAGACTAGATAGATATTTAGTTTAGTTTCTTATCATAGTGCTACTCAAGTACGAACCTGGCAAAAGGGTTCAAAAGATAAAGTCTAATGTAATATGAGCTTATTTATAAAAAGCTGTCTTTTCTTTTACATGAGAATCTCAATTTTTCATGCTGCTAAAGCATGAAAGGAGTTCTAATAATATCTGAACTTAAATCAAATTTACTACTCACACTATCCAGTCTCTATGGAAGACGAGTTTATCACTCTAGTACCTCCAGATAGGCCCTTACTTCTCACAAATGCATTGTAGGGGTGAAAGTGGAGAACTGAGATTGGGAATCAGGAGATCTGTTCGGCCGAGAAATGGTCTTCCCGAGTCAATTATTGGTGATAAGAATTTCTATCCCAATTTCCTGTCATCAGTGGCTAATGCTATATCCACCGAAAGTTTGTTTCATGTCTTCTACAGCCCAAGGTACAGAGACTAATAGATCTTATTTTTCTCTATTTGTATGTACAAGTTTAGCCAACGATTATTTAAAATGCGAATGAGATGAAACACTGTACTCCATAATTTTTATCTATGCCAATTTTGTTAAAGATCGTAATGAAAATCCTTCTTTGGCTCTCTGCTGATAATTTAACCTTATGGGATTGTCAGGTTCTTGACATAGTATCTAGCTGACATGGTAAGTGATGTAGAACTTAGCGAACAGAACAGGCTTACATCATTTCTACAAATTCAGATGATAAGATCTTTAGGGGGAGGATGCCTGCTGCTTGCTTCTCTGCTATCTTAATTGATTCTTTTGTTAATATTTTTTCATTAATAAATGGAAACTCTCCATTTTTAAGATATTTAATATGATTGGCATGCAATTCAAGAGAAACATTCATGTTTTCTTTTGCGTGCATAGTGTCGCAGAAGTATGAACCAAAGACGACTTGCAAACTACTTGAACCTCTCGTGATGAGACCAGACTTTATGACTCGTTATGTTTGGATTTATTTATAATACAGGGCAAGTCATGCAGAGTTTGTTGTCCCCTACCAGAAATATGTCAAAAGCATCAAGAATCCAATGACCATTGGGACAAGATTTAAGATGAAATTTGAAATGGAGGAATCTCCCGAAAGAAGGTATACTTCTAAAAATCTTTGACTAATGTCTTGCTTTTAGAAACAATTCCTTGTTATGAATATAACAGTTTCGTCCCTTCTTGCAGGTGTAATGGTGGTATAGTGACTGGAATGCGTGATTTGGATCCCTATAGATGGCCTAAATCAAAATGGAGGTGCTTGATGGTATATTTGCAATTTTGTGTTATACATGTGCAGTAATTACACAATTTTACAAGAAGTTACCTGGAAATTTGATCTCATTGGATTTTCTTTTCTGTGTTATCTGCTTGAAGTCTATTATTTTCTTCATGATTGATTTAGTTGCCTCTTTAGCTGGGCTTCATTAGAATATCATTCAGTTAAGCTGCAGTAGTTCCATAAAAAGCCCAATGCATAATGATTATGTGTTGAAGATGACAGCTTTATAACGAAAGCTTGTTATGACATCCAACAGGTAAGATGGGATGAGGATATTGCTACTAATCATCAAGATCGAATTTCTCCATGGGAGATTGAGCCTTCTGTTTCTCTCCCACCCTTGAGCATTCAGTCATCCCCAAGACTAAAGAAATTGCGGACAGGTCTGCAAGCTCCCACATCAAGTCACCTCATGACTGGTACGAGTCCTAATGTTGAGATACTGTGTAAAATAGCATAAATCCTTGCTTCTCATCATTGTGCATCCTAATTTTTGTTGTTGTCATATTTGGCTTCTGGTGGCAGCAGGTGGCGGTGCATTTATGGACTTTGAGGAGTCTGTAATATCACCCAAGGTCTTGCAAGGTCAAGAAAATACAGGTTTTGCATCATACTATTTTGGGCGTGATGCAGTGACCAAAAACCAGCCAGATTTTGAGATGAGTCCCCATGGTCATCCAAATCTTGCATCCACTGGATTAAGAAAAGCTACTGCTGCTGAACTTATGAGGGTTCACCCTTCTAGTTATGCAGGCTTTGCAGAGACTAATAAGTTTCTGAGGGTCTTGCAAGGTCAAGAAATATGTCCATTGCAATCCGTGAAAGGAAAAGCTGATTTTAACCTTGGAGCTTGGGGCAAACCCAATTCCAGCTGCACAACTTTCAACCAACGTCAGCCATCCAAACCCAACTTCAACGCTTTAGGATCAGAAGGCCTTCAAACTGCTTATTTTCCTTTCGGTGACATTCACCGAGCTGGTCAAATTCAAAGTAGCCTGTTGTGCTCTAAACCTGCAAATTTTCAGAGAGAGAATATCCACACTCCTTCCACTCAGGCAGAGCTCTCGACGAAGGAAGTTGGACGGTTGGATCTCTCGAACAAGGATAAGCTGCAGGAGAGTTTTTCTGCTGCTGCTTCTTCTTTAGGAGCAAGTCTAATGATTCCAAATGATGAAAATTTTGAGGGGAAGGTAAATGGCTGTAAGCTATTTGGGTTTCCCTTATCTGGGGAAGGCAACTCTCAGAATTTACAGAACTCTGCTAAAAGGAGTTGCACAAAGGTGAGGGATGATAGCAACAGAGTTATATTATGATATTCTTTTTCTCTCTCTTCCTTTGATGTTTTGCCCCCCACCTATATAACATACGGCTGAATGAAGGTTCACAAGCAAGGTAGCTTAGTCGGAAGAGCCATTGATCTCTCAAGACTTAGCAGCTACAATGATCTGTTGAGTGAACTTGAGCGACTCTTTGGCATGGAAGGCCTTGTAAAGGATCCTCATAAAGGATGGAGGGTCCTCTACACCGATAGCGAAAACGACATAATGGTCGTAGGAGATGATCCATGGCAGTAAGTTTTTTTCATCATCAACATTGTTAAATTGCTTTGCCTCCTTCTACCGAGAAAAAAGCTTGGTTCCTTTTTATGTGCAGTGAGTTCTGCAGTGTGGTGTCTAAGATCCATATATATACCCAAGAAGAAGTGGAGAAGATGACAATTTGGATGATCACTGATGATACCCAGAGCTGTTTGGAACAGTCAACAGGAGTAATGGAGGCTTCCAAGTCCTCATCTGTGGGCCAGCCAGATTCTTCTCCAACAGAAGAATAGAATCCGAGGTTTAAGGCTGTCTTGAATCCTAAAGCATGTGTTGGCTCTCGTTCCATGTAATTTAATCATATGATTGTGATTTGATTGTTATCTTTCGAGCTCGTGAGCCCAACCAAGTGGACCAAAGTTACTGAATAAGGGCAGATTGTGTGTGCACTGTGTTGATAACCATTACTACCTAAGTTAAGGCTTATGCATGCTGTGAGGGTATAACGTTGAAGTTTCCGAATTTCTTGGTTATGGAGAAATGACGCCTAGTAATTTTCTACACTTTCTGCCAAGGTTTTAAAAGTTTGAATGATTTGCGAGTGATCTAAATACAATAGTAAGCGGGAGTTAGAATTTGCAAAATAGTCAATTGAATTCGTTTAGAAATGAAGTCGTTAGAGTTTGCAAACTTTTAAAAGACAACCTTGAATTTTCTGGTGACAAGTTAAGAACAAGCAGCATGAAAAGGCGAAATAACATTAACATCATCTTAAAATCCAAGACGTCAGATAAAAATGGATTTATCTTCAAATGCATATAAGTTATCGTTCGGTTTGCTCATTGCCAAATGCATCGTGTGACTGGGCAATCAGTCAGAAACGTTAAAGCAAGTCATCTTCTGATGATAAAAATGGACGGAACATGGAATGTATTCAATATTCAAACCATCATAGTATTTCATTAAACCTCTTCCTCGTGAATTTTTGAAGGAGTTACTGCAAGGTGCCTATTGCTTGTTGAAGCTTGTTTGCCTGGCCTGCTTTCCATAATGTCATGTGTGACCAGAAAAAAAACAAACTACTAGGTTGACTGTTATCATAGGTAGACATTTTTTTAAAGAAAATCTAAATATGTAATTCTAAACTTTAAAAGTAAAATGGTATTCATTTATTATATTTTTGTCTTGTTCGTATTTATATACTTGAAATCAATTCTCACATGCCTTCTTGGTTTAATTTAGGTTGCTTTTGCCCATTTTTTCATTTAAAAAGAAAGAAAGAGATCTGAATAATAAAGGGATATAATTATTAAAAAAAATTAAATAATATAAATTTATTATCAATTTTTAAACTTATCACCAATTAAAACTTTTGAATAATTTAGTAGTAATTTTCAAAAAGAAACATTGTTTTTAAATATGACAGAGGGGTCGTTTGTGTGGGAATATAGTATTTCATTGTGGGTTTGTAAATTTTGAATCTGCGTCATCGGTATGTGTCGCAGCTGTCTTAAACCTCAGTGATCGTTGGGAGGGACTGCCGAATTCTGAACGACTCATCCAACCTCTGTCTTCCGACGCCTGAAACCCTAACCCGCCATGGATGCAGGGGCTACCGTAGACAAGGCTACACCTCCGCCGAAGCCTTCCAAGTTTTCCGTCTACCAAAACCCCTCATTCTCTGCCGTCCTTACCGCCAACAGTCTCCAACCTTCCGGCCACACTTTCTTTTGCATCGTTTCCTTCTTCTCTGTCTCTGCTCTAGCTTTTATCACCGTTCTCTTCAGGTGCTCAGCTGCATTCTCATTTATGGCTCACCACTTGAAATGAATGGCTAAGCTCGGGAAATCAAATAAAAAAGAACTTGAAACGAATTGCTGAACTTCTCTTTTTTCATTTAAGTGACGTTGTTGGGAAGTTCACACTACCATTAGTTGATAAATTTATGTTTTTCACGACCTGAATCACTCTCTTGTCGCAATAGTTCTTTTTGCTTCTAACAGTTTGAAACCTTCAAATTATCATGTGGTCGATTAGAAGATAGTTACGGTTTTATTTGTAGTTGTCATAGAAGGGTAGTGACTAGTGAATAAGAAATTTGGAGTTCTTATGCTTTATATTAACTATAATTTGCCTTTTATATCCTCTGAATTCACTTCAGCATGAGTAAAGAACCATAATATTTCCATATTATGAATATCATTTATTTGTTTTAATTCTATTATGGTTCCTTGTCAGACGTACATGGATTTCATAAGTACAATCAATTATCATTCGCTCCTGACTTCACTCTGTATTCTGTAACGTTACTTAAGGATACTTTATGAGCGACTCATTTATCTAACTAGTTTTGCTTATTGCAGGGAAAATGGGTTAATTGACTTCTTGAGGCTGAAAAATATTTCTCAAGAGACAGCTTGTAAGATCTCAAGCTCAATTAGTATTTTTTTCTCCCTTCATTCTTTGGCACAATTGCTTTGACTACTATAGCTCTTCTAATAAATGTCTTGAACATCAGACTGGCTCGCCAAGACTCTACAGGCTTTTGTGGGACTTATCTTCGCTGGAACTATTTTTGCCCTCCTTAAAGCTATATTTTTTCGGAAATTCAGATATGCTGCTGGTGTTCCAGCGATGCCTGCTTCCAAAGTTAGTAAGAATGAGATGTTTCTTACAAATAATCAATTAGGGCTTTTAGGAGTGAAGCCAAAGGTAGAATTTGTTCAATATGAGTCAATTAAAAAGCCTCCAAAGTCTAAATCGCCATCCATATCTTCAGATTTGCTCGTGGCCCTTCATCAGCCAATTCCCAGTCCTAGTTGTTCGCCTCATATGGATGCTGGCGGTTCAAATTCAAATAGGGGAGGTAAGGGACGTCCTATCAGCACCCATTCTAAGTCGCCTTCATCCTTTCTATATCTTGTCCCTGGGATGACTTCACCTCCACCATCTCTTCAGAATTCGGGTGGAAAGGATTCAGTGATCTCAGGTCCTTGGTCCAATAGGCGATCCTCTTCTGCTAGTAAGATAACATCAGAAGAAAAACTTGAACAGTTCTTAGTAGAAGTCAATGGAAAAATCAACGAATCAGCAGGGAAGCTGTCTACTCCACCCCCTAACATGTCTGGTTTTGGCGTTGTGAGCCCTAATATGGCTACGGGGTCAGCTAATACTTCTGGAACTACAAGGCTAACACCTCTGAGGCCTGTGAGGATGTCTCCAGGTTCCCAAAAGTTTAGCACGCCCCCAAAGAAAGGAGAGAGTGATCTCCCTTCACCAATGACCATGGAAGAATCTATTGAAGCTTTAGAACATCTGGGCATCTATCCTCAAATTGAGCTCTGGCGTGATCACATTAGGCAATGGTTTTCTTCAGTTTTGCTGAACCCTTTGCTTAAAAAGATTGAGACCAGCCATATTCAGGTTCATTTTTGTCATGATAATTTTGTTTTATATCAGAGGCACAAGTTTTTGTATATTTTTTGTTGGGATTCGCTTCAACAGAGGAGTCAAATCAGGCTAAATCTTGATGAGTTAGTGATGGGTAAAAAACGACCATAGTCCATTACCATGTGGGAAATGTTGAAATTTTACGACACTTCATTATTATATTTTGAAGTTGTAATCCCATACAGTGTATTTTTAAGTTCTACAGTTCTCATACAGGTTAATGGTTGATTTTCATTGTATTTCAATTTTGATTGGTAGTAAAGTACACAAGAGGGAAAACTTTAATTTAGAGGCAATTGAAAGTTAGATGAAATAACGTGATACATAGTTCATTGGCATGGTTTGTTTCCTTGTCTCCTATGTATTTCGATTTAATAAGGCAGGGTGGGTTGCTGGCGCATAACATCGATATTATCTAAGTAGTATCTAATTTAGTTTTATTTCCCATGGCCCTGAGGTTTTCATGTTTGTAGGTTATGCAAGCAGCTGCTAAACTTGGCATTTCCATCAAAATCAATCAAATTGGAAATGATATGCCTTCTCTTGGAAACCCTACTACCTTCCCAACAATTGATAAAACAAAAGATTGGCAACCTCAAATGACTCTCAATGAAGATGGACTTCTTCATCAGTTATGTTCTAATCTAGTGCAAGCTATAGAGGGTTCCACGTGTATGTTGTTTCACATCATTCAATTCAATTCAATTCATCTTTTCTACATTTTGGTTATATATGATAATGACTTGTGAACTTTTTAAGCTTTTACATTTTCTTGAATGCCTGTGTTTGCATACAGCCAAGTTGCCTGTGTCAAATTTGCAACAGGGCCCACAGGCACAGCAGAATACTATGGTTCCTGTCATGCAGGATTGCTTGGATGCTATTACTGAACACCAAAAACTTCAAGCCTTGGTTAAAGGAGAGTGGGTTAAAGGTTTACTACCTCAAAGCACTGTTCGATCTGATTACACAGTGCAAAGGATCCGAGGTAATCTTAGAAATGGATTTATTGTTTAATCAGTTATCCTCACGATATTCTCTGATAAATTGAAGCTGAACCCTAGTCTGAGGTCTGCTATTTGAGCTGCCTTGTGTCTATTTAAACAGAGCTTGCGGAAGGAACATGCTTGAGGAATTATGAGTATCTTGGAAGTGGGGAGGTTTATGATAGTAAAAGTAAGAAGTGGACAACTGAGCTGCCGTCTGATTCTCACTTGCTCTTATATCTATTCTGTGCTTTCCTGGAGCATCCAAAGTGGATGCTGCATGTGGATGCCACCTCATATGCTGGGGCCCAGTCTAGCAAGAATCCCCTATTCTTGGGAGTCCTTCCTCCAAAGGAAAGGTTTCCTGAGAAGTACATTGCCGTAGTATCTACTGCCCCTTCTGTTTTGCATCCAGGAGCAGGTATACTGGTAGTTGGTAAGCAGAGCCCCCCAATTTTTGCCTTGTATTGGGATAAGAAGCTGCAGTTTTCTCTTCAGGTTGGTCATATTTTTCAGGCTATTAATGCGAGTGAAATACTATTACCTTAAGAATTATTCTTTTCTACACATAGATATTCTCATCGCTTTATAAGAATGCTACCTGAAGTACTTTGTTGCAGCCAATAGTGTTTTCTTCAACCCGGCGGGTTTAATGTTATGTTATTGATATGCTAACAGTCCTAACATTTGGGTTTAATGTTATATTATTGATATGCTAACAGTCCTAACATTTGTCTCAGGGAAGAACAGCCCTTTGGGATTCCATCTTACTTTTGTGCCAAAAGATTATGGTTGGCTATGGAGGCATTGTTCGAGGCATGCATCTTGGTTCTTCGGCTTTAAGCATTCTTCCGGTATTGGAAGCAGAAACTGAAGGTTAGGGTGTTTTACAGACACCATTCTATATGGACATCAGCATCACCCATGGAGAAACTAGCACTTACATTGCATCTCAGAAAATTCGATGAAGTACTTGTTGGATGTGAATTTCATCTGGTTTTGGGGGTTGGGTGTGGATGCTGATCTGTCTTGAATAACTCTGATAGTGTCCCTTAGAATGCTTGGGTCACTGATTTCATTGTGTTTCAGGTCTAGCCTTCACGATTTTGTAAAATTCAGAACTTGAGAACCTAAGATTCGTGGCTTGAAATCCGTCTGCCAGTATACAGATCATCTTAGAACTAGACGATATATTATTAAATCAAAATCTGCATTAGGTCCGAAGCTCTTACGCACGTTATATGTATTGATACCGATATATTGACGATAAGACCCAAAAGGAGACCAAAAAAAAAAAAAAAAGCACCGACTGTTAACGAATACATTTAGAGAACCTAATAACAAATCCTAATGTCCTAGTTTATTCTAATAAAATTAAAGGGTAGAAATTTATTAAATCGTGAAGACCTCGTGTAGAATCGAAACAAAGACAACAACACCTGCCTAAACAATTATGTTGAAGACTTGAATTGGGCAAATAAAAAACCAGAATATTTAATCAATTGGCAAACCCATAGTTCACATTAATTTCTAAATTAAGTCGCTATAGTTTAAAAATGTCCATCCCTATGGTTTAAAAAGTTTACAAGGTTAAATCCTGATCCTTCTCACGTGGCATGAAGGAGTGACTTAATTACTTGAGCATCGAGGATGGCTACTACCATCCTCATCGCTGAGTTGGGATGGCAAACCAAACTCCCATATGTGGGTTTAACTCCTCATGAATTGCCACTGTCCAAGCATCAATGCCTTCAATTGTAACTCCACGCTCTTCGGCCGGGCTCCATCAGTCTATTTTGATCTGAGTATTTTAACCTGGATCTCAAGCAAAACAAAAATGGGCTTGGTAGAGGATAACCCCACTCATTTATCGAAATAAATGAAGGGCACAAATAAAATATAGAACTAGTCAATTTGCTCAGCGCTAGGCCGCTAGCTGCCCAAGTCTCTTATCTCATGGAGCACCCTAATAACTTGAACGTGGATCCAATGGCAAGTCATCCACTATTGGATTCAAGAAAAGTAAATCTCATAATCCAGCAACCAATTCAAGGGTCACACCAAGCTTTTGTTTCTTCAGGCTGTTGCAGACTCCAAATAGTCTTTAACCTTCAAATGTCTTTAACACAACTGTACAGGATACTCAAGAATACTCAAATTGGGTAGATTGTAAGCAAGAAAAATAATCCCGATTCCAATGAGCAACTAAATTTTAAATTTTACTATTGAATCTGATGGCTTTAACATGTACAGGTTATTCGCTCAGCAGCGACAAAAATGCGTATATTAATTCCTAAGGGGAACCGCCCACCTCCTCTTCAACAAGTTTCACCCAGCAAATGACCCACTTCTGTACAATGTACCGACACTATACACCACCAGATCCTCATTGAATATTGAGGGAGTAACAGCTTGCGCCTGTCCTGTTAACATGTGTCGGAAACCTTAAATATCGAAGTACAAAGAATTGAAAATCTTTACAGCCATCATCTTTACATGTAAGGAAGCACTATCCCGCAGCTCATGAAAGGATTTTGGCAGGGGCAGCATGTGAGGGTGAATCTGTTCCACTGGAATGCCTCAGGCGGCAGCAACTTCCATCTCACAAAAGACCACAAACATTTGTAGAAACATGCAGTCTGATACCTCTACTCTGAATCCGAATCAATAGAGAGATACAGGCGGGGCCTTACTGAACGTTTTTGGCGGGGAAATGAGAAAGGGCTATCCGACCTTTGCTTAATTGCCTTGTCAGATCTAGCATCATTCATACCAAGAAGCAAAGAAGCTGCGTAAGGAGGAATAATCCGTCAAGAAAATTGAGGGGAAAAAGACTAAATATGCCACAGTATTAATGGTTGCTGCATCATCCTTCTAACTCAATTTTTAAGAGCAGAAAAGGGGGAGTTAAAGAAAAGATGGATAAAAAAGCACGGAATTTACAAAGACATGGACGTGTGAATCATATGAATAAAAGTTTGACAAAGTCTTTCAAATGTTTCTCCAACAAAAATATAACATTCAGGATGACTTATTTTTTAAAAATGAAAAAAATCAATAATACGGTGCTAAGCTTAAATTTCCACAATCTATGCACTTCATTAGAAAACCTAAACAGCATTTCACAAGGAGGGGAAGACATTCTATACTTTAACAGAACTAACAAGACATGCACTTACGCTATTATACCCCCCCCCCCCACAGGGTACCAAACTTTCTGGGATGTTTAAAAGTAAGTTGAATAAGAAGTTAAATAGGTACCCCTCAGCTAATTAGTGAGTCTCTAAATATATCCGAAAGACTTCTAGCCCCATAGTTGAAAAGATTTAACCTCTGAAAGAGCAAGATGCAAAACGCTAGGGGTTTGAAAAGAAAACAAACCAGTATCAGTAATAGCATCTGTGGAAGGTTCTCTGGACGGAATTTGTTGCCTAGAATTCAGATCATTTGGAGTTGTAGCATGGCTGTTAGTACCACCAGCACCACCTCCAAGCCGAAGAGAAATCCAATCCTCATTGCAGACACCATTAGACACATCTGCCTGGTCTCTCAATTCATGCTGCCCAGATGATTCTGCAGGTCTAGTGGGGAGAAATATTTGGAGTGAGGGATCATCTCCAGCAAATGCCAGTGGATTGTCGACTAAACCACCATTTAAATCAGTATCAGACCGACCAGCAGAGGCATCTGGCATGAGAGTACTAGATCCTAAAGTAGTGTCTGGTGCCAATGCATAACCATTCAGTGATGTGGAACAATTAACAGGACCATGCTGCAGATGGACCAATGCATCCGACACATCTGCATCAGAAGTGAATAACTGAAATCCTGCACCTGCCTGAGTTCCAGAAGGCAATGGCCAAAGGGAAGGCATATCAAACTCATCTTCATTAGTACTAAAAAGTCCCAAGCCACTAAGGGTGGGATCTTCTGTATATGAATCAGCAATCCCAGAAGGTGGCACAGGGTAACCAACACCAACAGCATCAGTTCGATTATTCTTGTAGTCATTTGCAGAAGATACCAACATGCCATTCTCTTCCTCAGAATCGCTTAGAACAATAACTTCAGCATCCCCAGTTGGAGCAGTAGCGTTATTTTCTGCAAACCCATATGCTGAATCAACATTATTAAGAAAGAAAGAATCCATTTCCGTCCCATTGTTAGAGAAATCAATATGTCCACCACCACCCTGATTTACACTAGGGTCATCACCCTCACGGCCACTCCCAGTGGCACTGCTGCTCATTGGAATAACCACCTGTTCATGATTACCAAAGTTCTCTTTCAATCTATTGCCTGATGATGTATTGGTGTCATTGGGCTTGCTGAAAACCCAAACTCCATCGTGATTCTTTCTAATGCCAAGTTTCAAACCAGGACTGTCAGAAACACCCTCCTGTTTTATCTGCTTAAATGCATCCACTCTATTGACTTCATCAGTAGAAACACAGAGCGATCCATCAGGAAAGTGCCATTGTGCAAGATTACCCAAATCTCGGCGTTCAATTTCACTCTTAGCCTTGACACGCCAAGAACCATCAGGCTTCACTTCAACCTCTGTCACATCTTCACCGCAATTTATCATCTGTACACAAACCATTTAAATAATAACTACTAATCCATGATATGCGAGCTTTCTAAAGACTATTTACCATCAATATGAGGATACCTTAGATGTGATACGGTTGAAGTAAGGGTCTACAATGATATTCTCCAATGTATAATTTTTGAGACAGATAGGACATTGCCACTGCATTAATCATTATAGGTTTAAGAAAACATTAAAGATCACCCTGTGGAGGATCAGACAAATCAAGATCCATTGTTAGAAACTTACCTTCCTCGACCGCTGATTCATTTCCACAAAAACTTCAAGATCAAAACAACCAATGTGAACACAAGGCTTGAATCTTCCAGCAACCTTCATCCTTGAACCACTCATCTTGATTTCCCAAGTGTAGACACATCAACAAAAATTTCGTAACCCATTAACAGAACTTCAAGTAATACTGAAAGCACCACTAAAATGACCCAACACAAGATAGCCTTACTGGACAGCGGAGGTTGATGCTAAAGGTATCTGAAACAACTTCTAGATCACTGTCACTATCAGCATTATCATCTACATTACCACCACCAACACATCGGCAGACACGTGCAAGAGCATCTTCAAAAGGCTCACCATCAGACTCTTTTGGAATTATGCTTAGGATCTGGGTAAGAAAAGAAAATCTTAAAGATCTGTAGCAATGAAAAATGTTAAGCAGTACCATGACTATGTATAAATCGTAAGGTAGATGCAACTTTTTTGAAAACTAAACATACAAGCAAAACATATAAACTAAATTGTATAAACGAGTCATGGTGCCACAACTTGGTTGTATAGGGGTTGCAAAATGGAATTAATAAATTCACCACGGATTATGAGCAAGAAACTCAAATTCCAACAAAAGCCAGGTAATGTGTTGATTAGCCCTTACCCACTATCTCCACTTACTTTTCCCATACCCAGTAACTGCACAGCTACACTAACCACACCTCATGCCTCATTAGCCCATTTCCTTGCCTACCTTTCTCTGAGTAAGTGATTTTGGGTCTCCAGAAGCATTTATTGCCTATGTAAGAGGGAAATGAGCTGCAGTGCTACGGTAACTAAGGATTTGATTGTGGAGTTGGATGGTTACTAATGTAACAAGATGGCTTGAATTTCCCTTGATTCTTTTGGGTACAAGGAACTGGCTAATGATTGAATCAACAGTTTTGGCTGAAAGTAAGCATAACATAAAGAATCTAGGTCTTACATTTTAGGTATAACAAAATAGAATATCATTAGACACCTCCAACTTTCAAGAAAAGAAAAATCTTACGAGAAAGGAGCTTTAGGCTTAAATATTAATTCCATTGAAAATCTTCAACCTTAGACAGTCAAGCTTGACATGCTGATACCTAAGGCGAACTAAAATGGCCTCTCCCCAACACATCTAGAAGTACGTTGGCAATTTGCCTTGCAAACAGAAAGTGGGGCAAATAAAACTGACTTAATATTCTATAAAAAGTTAAGAACAATAGATAACAAATAACACTATATTTACTGTTTCAGAAATACTCAAGACTTTCATCAACAAAACTATGACAAATGACCTGCATGATGGCAACAGTCATGCCAATTACTAAACAGATTAGAATGTAAATATGTCTTGATAAATATATAAAAGGCTAAACTATATCAAGAAGCTGATAGATTGGCTGCTTCCTTGTCACTTATAATTGACAAAGCAAACAAACAAAACAATTTAATTTCATATCAAATCAATCAAAAGGGACCAATTAACTAAAACTATACAGGTGGTTTCTTCTAGGCAGATTCATCATATTATGGAACCACAAGGCATGGTCAAAGTTTAGAAAGCAAACTACCTGTTGCATGGTCCGCCTTCTCACAATACGAACCCCTAAACAGAAAGGGCGAGCATCACACCCCGTTAAGGAAATCTTGTTTATTCCATCTTTTGTATATGGTGTGATCTGATGAGAAAAAAAACTAATAAGAAACTGAACAAGACCTATATAATAGAATGTATAAAATTTGATAAAATAATTGTACTAGCTGAAAAGGAAAACAATAATTGAGCCCACAACAGAACTTAAGTAGTCACAACCATAGATAAGAATAAACTCACAATTGGACCATCATCTCGACCATTAGCCCCAAGTAATTGTGAGCCAGGTCTGTTGATGGCACGGACAGGTACACCTACATGACAAAAAGAAATTCAAATAGAACATTGAGAAGAAAGACCCTGCATTCTGTTTTACACCGCGAAACATCACTATTAGAAGCATCCACCAAGCCCCATATAATGCTAATAAAAACCTGGAAAGGTGGAAGAGGGGACCACGACTTTAATTAACATACCATTGACCTGTAGATCAGTATATTGAGGCCACTGCATCCTGAATGGGACCTTGTCATTCAGAAGCATGCACCAAGCCTACAAATAACATCATTCTATTAAAATCAACAAACTCACTCGATTGAAGCTTACACATTAAGGTACTGACATTAGAGAACCATTTTAACCTGAACATCAAATTCTGGTTTAGACACCAAGTCCTTGTCTGCTCTTGTAAGTTGAAATGATCTCTCCACACTCTGCACAGGATTAGTGCTGAAAAACACAACAGTAACATGATCATGTCAATCAACCAGTAAGCTACATTGAAAACTAGATTTTAACCACAGAAAAAGACCCATGTGATCATTAGGAAGAGTCTATAGAACGAAATTTTAGCTCATGGAGGTAGTTGCACCTGCTAAGAAAAATAAAGAAAATCGGAGAGCTTCTCATTAAATTAATTAATTAATCTTGCCGTGCAAAACTCCACCTCAACAAAACAAATTAACATCAAGAGTTTCATTCGCACAATAAACTAATTATACTAAATGGAAAATAGCATGTTAGTGGATGATAAACGCAAACACCACAACTGGCTAACAGAAATTTATAGGAAAATACCACCCAAAAAAAAGATGACGACAATTGCAGTAAACTTGCAGTCATATTAGGGGCTGGAACCCCAAACCCAAAATCTAATTAATAGAAAACCAGATTTGCTGAAATGAACAACCACCCTAGGATCTGATAGAAACCAAGGAGGCGTATGGAAACCACCCCTAAAAATTGACTTCCACTGAGAATAGGACATAAAACATTACAAATCAACAATAACCAACCACAAAATACATTAACATTATAAACATTCTGTCTGACTTCAACCAACCCACACCCGCCATATACTCACCCATCAGTTGGAACAGCAGCTGTGGTCAACTTCACAGGAAACAAAGGATGTGCCACTGGAACCCAAAAACTGCAACAGAACACCAGAAAACACAAATAGAGCGACAGATGAGGAAAAAATGCTGCACGATTCAAGGGACTGATTGCATAGGTCAATAATTGTGAAATATGTATGATAAAATGAGGTAAAAGTCATATGAGGAACGTATGTATGACAGCAAATAACATGATATTTCTACAAAATGGTTGACATTAAACAAACAAAAGCACGTCCAATTGAACAAACTTCAACATTTGTCCCTTCATCAATGGCCATCTATTTTTAGTCATTCCATAAGAATTGAGATTATTGAGACTCTAACCCCCTTCAATTGACCATTTATTAGCTTCATCTATTTCCTCAGACTAGATAAAGTTTTAAATGAAAAACTTCATATCTAGTATAGTAATTCACACTTCGTTCTACAAACAAATGAATGTGAAAAACGTCAACGCAATGTATGTTAACCACCACATAGAAAAAACAACCCTTCACTTCAAACATACCGCTTGAAAATCTAGAAACCTAAAGTAAAGAGCTCTGTTTATGACAGTCCCAAATACAAGAACGTTACTTCACCTAACGTCTTTGCATAAGCATAGGATGTTTTCAAAGGATAAAGAAAACAAACTATTTGGGTAACTCCACACTTCAATAGGCCACATAAAGCAATTATCGGGTAGTTAGTTGAATCACAACAGGACACGGTACAACCTCAACTAGTGAGCCTAGGTCTAGCAGGCAGCAGAGAATGGCATAGCTGACATAGTGAAAATCACAAAATTTGACAACCCACACAAGCACTTGAACACACATTCAGTTACAGTGAAATACCCAAGCAAGAGTAAAGAAACATTGTGCACTAAACCAAGAAACAACATATTCAAACATGCAATAACACCCAAAATTAATAAATAAATTATAAAGGAACATGACATACGGGTCAGCGCGACTGAGACGACAGATCTCACAATAGAATTTATCAGGAACCGGTGGGTTGCCTTCCGTAGGTTTATCAGGAATTAAAACACAACTCATGTGTTGCCACACTTGACATCTTGCATCCTCACACTGCAATTAGATTTAAACAATTTCCATAACAATCAAATATACACAATATGTACAAGCCCTTATAGAAATGTGTTTCAACAAAAAAAATGGGGGATATCAACTGGAAACTTCTGTAAATCATCAATCAAGCCAAGTGAACACAAACACATTGAATTGAAAAGAACAGTAAAAAACGAGAGAGAAGAGGGGGAGACAGAGGGATTGAATAATACACCTTGATCAATGCCTCTGTTTCCAAAGAACTTCCACAGAGACAGCGAATCTTTGTAACTGACTGCAAGGAATCTTCAATTTCACCTTTAATTTTCACATTACTACTATCTGACATACCCTTTGATGCCAGCTCAGTTGCTCCAGATATCTGCATCTTTCTGACCAATTAGAAAATGCACAATGTCAATAAAGGATCAATAGAAGGAAAGAAATTACAGCATACATGGAGCTGAATACTCCACTTAATCAGATCTAGAAGAAAAATATCATAAAATAAGTTCCCAGGTTTAAAAATCTCAGATCATTACATGTTTCTGAAACATAATAAAATCCAGAAGAAATCAACATCAAACATAGTATTTAACATATTGTGTAGATTCAGCGCATTAAGAAGCTAAGGTCATTACAACTTTATGGAACATAATAAAATTCAAAAAGAAAACATCAACAACAATGTCTTCAACACTGACCTATATGTGTCATCCACTAATTTTGCCACCTGATCTTTTCCAACTGCATTCTTTTTAGCCCACAATTTGGAAACTGAGGACAAGGAAGAAAACCAAATCACTTAGACACTCTTGGAAGGGGTAACCCAGAAACATCAACTTCATATTAAAAATTATCAAAATAAACTAGACACCAAATAATTAAAAAAAATCCAAATATCTTCAATACAACATATGAAGCTTGCATAATATTTCAAGTCTTCCATCAAAGAACGAATAAGACAAATCAGTTGATAAAAGCAAAGAGCAGGGAAAGGGAAAGAAGAATATGGGGAACAAAGAATAGCCGAGGTCAAACAGAGTTCAATCTGAACTTGACTGAAAGAAGATTCCTGCAAATGCCACAGTAAATAAATTATAATATTTGCCTCACATATGATCATAAGAATTTCTTTCCATTCTCCAAACCTTTCAATCTAAAGATATAACCAAAATTCTAAACCTCGGATATATAGGATTTCTTCCAAACCAAAAGGCAAAAAAAATAAAACGCAATACAGAAATACAAGACAGCAAACAGCCAAAGGTCAAGTCTTGCAGCACCAACATGCACCCACCCGAACATGCTTACCTTGTTCATCTGAGAGAATGGCTAATATCCGATCAACAAGATCCTACAAAGATGAGGCATTGACATCATTACACCATTTTATATATCTAATAAACAAGAAAAAGAGTAGATGAAATTAACCTAGATAACATAAATAGCATACAGGATAAATAATGCATGGACTCAACCTTGCTATCTGTTTAGGGTTTAAACGCCTACACAAATTACAGCAATCCATTTACATATCCTCCACGGCAAAACTCCATAACAATATGAAAAACAGGTTCACTTAATCTATCCATTCTAAACATTGCAAACTCATTTACATCACTTGTTAACAAGAAAAAAAGTTAGTTCTTATGCTCTACAAGAACCACTAATCTGGCAATGAATTTATTAAATGAGACGCAGTTAGCATATGAGTTTCATAGAAAACCCTAATCAGTACTAATTCTGTCTCACCTGCTTCTTTCCCTGTTTTGAAAGGCCTAACTGGGTGAGTACATCTTTGAGCTCTTTTATACGAAAATATGTCAACTTTTCCTACAGAAAAAAAAAATATATTATAAGATTAGTAGATTAGGTTAGAATAACCCACCGCATATGCCCCACTGTATAACCCTCCACCCAACCTTTAACAAGGAAAAAAAAATAAGAATGCTAAAAGAACTAGAGCAAATAAAATCCAAGCATCCTCAAGCGTATGCTATTAATATTGCATTTCAAGACATATCATTATCATGATCACCACAATGAAGGGGAAAAAAATCCAACCATCATATAGTACGAAAAGTATTGAACAGAATCACCAAGATCTTTATTTATACAAGGGGGTAGAAAAAAAGGAAGTCCTGCCACAACATTCGAGAATCACAAATAACAAGAGGTTATGACCCTAGAAGACTGAAATATATAACTTTCCTCATCGGCATGCGATGTTATGGTGATAATGAAGCAAAAGTGAATAAAAACTGAATGTCACTAGAATGAAAAAATACGAACTGTAGCTCATCAGAGAAACTGTTTTGCACCTGTCTGTGAAAATTCAATTTAAAATTTCTTTGCACATCCTAATTGCAATTGGTTCCTAAAAGGTTATTATTATACTACAAGTTCACTAAAGACCATGGACATCAAATGTATCGTCTTTATAATGAGTAGCACTTAGGTGACCACTTCCGAGACCAGATATCGTGTGAACTACACAACCAAGAATAGCTTAATACACAGATATCAACTTTTGAAACCAGAAATGCGAGTAACATTCGATATCCAGATTAATAAAATCACAAAACAAAAGTAAGGTCGTTGAAAATGATGCGGAAAGGTTTGCTAACTAGAGAATTGGTGCACAGATAAGAAACCTCAGCAAATTTCAAAACCCACCAGTGAGCATCAGACACAGAAACGAAGATAAAAAACCAAAGTTATACCTTGCAACTATTGACTAAATCCATTTGCTGGAGCCCAATAATTTAGTACAGAATCTTCAGCGAGAACAGGGAATCAGCCAGAAATGCCGCATAAGCTAGAGCAGGCTACCCCCATCAACAATAGATAAAACCAAATAAACCAAGTGAAAAAAAGGAGCAATCAGTCGAATTATAAAGCTATGAAATTGAACTCAACAACAATTGATTGTTACAATTGGGTAAGGGAAAGGGGGAATTTGAGCTGAATACGCGAAAGACCAACCATAGAAACAAATCGAAATCTCGGTGCGCCAGGGAAATGTAATAGACGGTGATGATTAGGGTTTTGGAATCTTACGCCGACTCTCCGCTCGTCTGTGCTCGCTGGATACGTTTCTTTTTGACCGAGAGACCCAGCCAGAGGAACCAATCTCCACTTACAAAGTTCGGACCTGTCGCCGATTATCCAATCCGGTTTTTTCACGGCAACACGTCCGGGTTGGGTTTCGGTGCGTTCAAGTGCAAATCGCGTTGCACTTTCTCGCCGTTTTTTAGTTTAAAAATTTGATTTAATTTGGGGGACTTTTAAGCATATTTTGTGAAAAACAAAAAAAACTAATTAGGGCCAACCTCTGTGCGTCCCAGTTCAACAAGGCCCGACCCTATTAGCCTCAGTCAAAATGCGGCTCAGTCTAAAAGTACCGTTTCCAAGACAGGATATTAATTGATTCATAACATTTTCATGTGTTAAATTGGAGAGTGGATGGATAGGATTAAGCAGCCCCAATTTTAAAAAACTATAGCATGTATTTTATAGTATGATATTTGGTCTTATCCGATAAAAATTATAATTATTTTAGATTAGATATAGGCAAATTAAGTATATCTAAGTCGTGATATCATGTTTATATTATGAAAAAATCGGCAACTATGAATTCTTAAAATAATACCATATTCACATGTCTTCAAGAGTTAAATAATATTAATAATCTATTAAGAATAAGATAATAATTAAAGTTTTAAAATTTATTGCATATAAAAAAAAAGTCTTGAAGTTTAAATAGTTTGTAATTACAATTTTGTATTAATCTCCCTAATGTTGACAAAGATAAAATATTTAAAAAAATAAAATAAATAATTATAATTTATAATATAATCATATGATGATTAGTAAAGTTAAAAAGAAAGGAAAAAATTAATATAATTATAAATATTAAAAAATAAAAATTTACCTACTTAACTACTTATATTTATAAAATGACTCTTTAGTCATCAGTAGCTATCATATTTTCCTTTCCAATTGTAACATATAAGAAAAATGTAAAAAAATAAAAGAATGGGTGCTCTAAGGTAGGGCGACTCCCATGCTTTAGCCCTAAAAAAGCATGGAAATTATTTTATAGCTTGATACCTAACTTTACCTTATATTTATCGGGTTAGATAAGTTTTTTTTTTATTTCAGGATCTAATAAATATACTAGACTACGGGTTTTATGTATACTCCTAATATTAAACAAAGTTTAGATAACTTGTATTTTACTTTTTACATCATTTATGAATAGTAGGATTTATTATAGATTCTATATACTATATGAGATTAATTGGTCAAGAATTTGCTAAGTTCGCAAAGTCCTTTGTTGGAAGTATTGAGATACAAGACATTTGATATGAAGTCTTTAATTTTGACAACTTTTTCCTAGACCAAAAAACAAATTATTTTTTATTCATTCATATATCTTAAAAATTAGTTGAAGATAATTGGAACGACTTGTGGCTAGCGCATAGTGGTGGGGTTGAAAAAGCTTGATGAGAAATTTAAATATACTTCTAATAATATAATTATAATGTTGGCAAGAAAGAAGGAGAGTAATTAATAATTTATCTTATTTAATATTAATATTATATAAATAAAAGAGAGATTTTATTCGGACTAATGAGTTTAATATCTTTCTAAAATAAAAGTTTTATACCAAAAAAACATTAGGTGGATGCGGTGAAAGTAGTAGCGAAATAATAAGACTAAAAAAGCATACATTCGGAATGACTTTTCAAACAAGGCTGCTCTGCTCTGTGGTTGGTTACAATTTTAATACTCCTCTGGGGTATTACGGAGGAATAGAAGAAATTAAAGAAAATTATTAAGATATTTTAAAAAAAATATTATATTAATTAAATATATTTTATTAAATATGAGAGGAGTATTATCTTATAACCACATACACACGATCTATAATGGATTGGAGTTGCACAGCAGAGGGGTGGGGTAATGGCGATAAATAGGAGAGAAAAATAAATTATCACATGCATTTGAAGTGCCACGTCACTTAGAGGGGGTTTATGGTTTTATCTCCAAAACAATAATTTGTGACCTAAACCAAACACACTTATACTAGGAATAAATCAGTTTGGTTGGAGACTGATTCAGAAATGGCCTGGAAGTTGGTCAGCAAAGGGCGTGTAAGAACGCATCCAACATGCGACTTTGACTTAGGATATATTTAGATTAATTTTTGGAAAAAAGTAATTTTAGAAGAGACTCGCTTCCGAAAAATAGTTTTTTCCCCTTAAAAATCATAGTTTTCTATTCGCTAACTATGATTTTAAATCATAAAAGTGTTTTTTTTTTCCTTGGAAAAACATAGGGTGCTTACTTACTCTTGAGATTGAAGCTTTGACACATTTGCCACGAGAGCAATAATGTTTGCTCTAAAATTGGTTTCCTCTGCCCATGCAAGTAATCCTGGCATTATCTTTCATGAATCTAACCAAACCACAAACATGTTCATTCTCTTTCTTAATAAAGTTAGTATTTTTCTGACCCTAAGAAAAATAATTTCAACTGCAGTGTCTCATAAAAAATATATTCTTAAACCCTAAATCTCTAACCTTAAAAAAATATTCTTCCAATTCTAAATATAAAATTTAATTAATAAATTAGTATTAATTTTAAATATAAGATATAATTATTAAATTTATCAACTCTTTACTAAATTACCTATATTGATATTCTTTCAATAAAAATTAAATAAGAACGATAGAGGGAGTTAAAAAAGATGATTAGAATATTTTTAAAAAATATATTATAATAACTAATATAATTAATTTTATTAATCTAATAAAATTACATGTTCTATTTTTACTCATTTAATTATTATTTTGGAAGAAAGTATAAAAATATAATTTTTTTTCTAAAAAAAATTAGATAAATTTAATACTAATCACACAGTTTTAATATTTAAAAAATATTTACACAAATTTTATAAGATTATTTATTAAAAAAATTCTCACATAAATAAATAATAATCAAATTTATATGTTTATGATACAAATGTATTTCTTTTGTCAATTCTCATTCTCATTGGCATATAAAACTGTTGAAGCATGCAACATGTCCTGAATTGAAGCCAGTGATGCTCATTGCTCAAGGACCAGGCGCGCGCGCGCACATATCATAATACTTGAAAAGGGGAGGCCACAACAAACCACTCCAAAATATAAACCACCCCTAAGCTTAAAAATTTAAAATGGCTTATCCGACAACTATGGCTATTCCAACGCCAAATTTACCACCAACAAGATGAATCCAGAACCCACTGTGCTCAAATTTTCCTTTTTACCCGAGACCTTAACCTTCAAATACTTGCTTTGCATTCTTGCAATTTACTCCATATTGGGGCGTTGCTTACCCCATCAACCGTGCCGATTCCTACGGGCATGATACCACGAACTTGCTGAGTCAGTCATATGGGCGAAACATCCTCCAACTTGCCGGTTAAAAAGAACGATAATGTTCCTGAGATCCCAATTGAGATCGTCAGTGATGAAGGGATGGCTATTATTGAAGTTGCTCTAGCTTATGCTCGTTCTTTCACATTTTCCTCTGTCCCTGCAATACAATGGCCCACTTTCCCCACTCAGCTCCACATAAATGCCAAATCCCCCGTTCAATCAATTATGGTTCTATCTAATAGGAGTTTATCCTACTGTTCTCAATCTGACATTGAGGATTCCGGCAATATGATGAACACCCAGAAAAGGAGAAGAGTGGCTGAATCGTATCTGCTCCGCTTTAGGAAAAATAGTGGCTTGGCTGTCACCGATCTTACATCTACGGTATCAAATTTCAACCTTTTCTGTGTTGAGATGTGGATTGAACTTATTTCGGGTTTTCAACTTTGCAGTCAATGTGATATGAAGTCTCATCCGGTGTCAAGTTTTTGGTTTTCCTTTCCTGAAAAGTTTTAAAGTTAAAATACATAAATTGTAGTTTTTTCATGCTATCACTGATCTGGCCATTTCGTGGAATCAGGGTCACAATAATCTTTACTTCGTTTGTTAAATGTAATGATAGGAATGGTGCCAAAAACAAATGGAATTTAAACTCCTTTATGGAGCACAGAAGACCACTAAAGCTATGAAAGCTGGGATTGCTCGACACGTTAAACTTGAAGAAGAGGTAGTTTACTGTTATCTCAAATCCTGATGACTTGAATTCAACTAAATATATTTTATTTACAAAAATATTGAGCTTATACACATAACACATTATGTGGTCATTGTCAAAATTGTACTAGCAAAAGCTTCTAATCATCAGTTAGGTACCTATGATTCATTTTCTGATCTATTTGTATGTTGTTGATTTGCAGGTTACAAAACGGGTGGCAGTGAAGATCAAATCACGTGAAAACTTTTGGGCCTTGAAATTCGTTAATTTTATAAATGGTGTTAACCAATTACAGTTTGAAGGAGTTACTCGTGAACTGCCCATGTAAGTTAACATTTTTTCAGTCTATTTTCATGTATTCTGTTTGATGTTGTCAGGTTGTGAAAGCTGTTTGTGCTTCTCATTTTCCCATTAAGGGGATGATGCATCTGAATAATTTATAAATTTGATTGATATATGATATTTTTCTTTCCTAAATAAAAGCAACTGAACAGGGCCCCTATAATAGGGGAAATTCAAAATGGACACACAATGTAATGTTTCTAATGTTTCTTGGAATAAGGGTTGATGTAAAAGATCATATTGTTAGCCTTTTGGATGGATTTTTTCAAAGTGCTTCTTTCGTGTATTACTGAGTGATAGGCATATGTTTTCTGAAATTGAATGAATTTTGGCTCTTGTTACCATAGAAATTGTTTTGGATCTTCCAGGAGAAGTCAGAAATTTTCTTTTTGAATGAAACGTTCCATCACCAGTATAAAGTTTTGGCCATAAGAAGCTCTGTAGATCTGTTTAGTTGCATTGAATTCCAACATCTGTCTCACAAGCTGTTTTTTCCGTTGAAACCATAAAACATTAAGCATGTGCCAAAGGATACATTTGAAGGGAAGAATTCACCAACTGAATTTGACAAATGCTACAATGAGATAGCAAAACTTGCTTTTAATGTTGTTGTTGACATATTCTGTTGTAGTGAATTCTGACCCATTATGCAATATTAATGGTCTGTTTTTTTTGGGTACAAATATTAATGGTCATGATGAAGCCGTTCTTCTTCTGATGTCAGAATAGGCTTTGCAGAGGGTGTATGGATGGTGGGTGCAATTGACGAGATTCGTTTGCCACAGACATTAGATAATCGAAATCCCATACTAATTGACACAAAGACCCGTTCTCGAGATACGCTTCCTTCCGAACCACAACGAAGAAATGGAAGGTGTATATTATTCTAGCATTAATGTCATTCCGTTTGGACTGAAATTGCAAGCCTATTATTCATTTAGTTTTATGATATTTTGCTCTTATCTTCTTGGTAGGCTTCAGTTAATGTGTTACAAGTATATGTGGGACAATTTAGTTGCTCGTAAGTTCCCCTCTGAACAGTTTTTTGATTATTTTGATTTAAACCCTCAACATACTCTATGTGAAGATCTTCAAGTGGAGAACAAGGACTCTGGATTCTCTGAATTGGTAGGTGGAACTCAAGCTCCTGAGCTAATAATATATTCCCTTAGGCAATGTTTGGTATGCAAAAAAGTGTTTTCTACGTAAAGACAATAGGAAATGGGTGCATTTCCGTTTTCTTTCTCGAAAACATTTTTCTGCATACCAAACATCGCATTAGCCTTTGTGTTTATGAATATGTAATTTCCCTCGACATGCAAAAGAATACATTTAAATTAAGGGAGATTTTTTTTTTTAATTACCCGCTGTATCAAGTATAACTGGAGCTTGATATAATTTTGCCTTTCTGTTACACAGTTGATGTTTTAATTCAAAAATGCGTCATTTAGTTACTTATGAGCTATTACAATTCTGGAATGGTCAAATCTCAAATATATTATGGTTAAGATATTTTCTTTGTTAATTTTCAAATTGGCAAAAGTAGACCCTTGATGACGTGGTGAGACATTACAAAATTCCACGTACAGTGCTGGGTGCGGCTCATGATCAGCTTCTATTGAGGTGAGTAAAAGAATCTGCTCCCTCCAATCTTTAATATAAGAACTAATTGACTAATTTAAGTATATTAAGAATGATATTACTTTGTTTGCTTTTACGGCAGATACGAGTCTCAGAAGGATCATTCACTGCTTGTTGAAGATAAATTTGCATATGATTTTAAGTGGGTAAAGGATCAGATTCAAGCATGTCTTAGATTTTGGCATGGGGAGGAAGAAGCTAGCTATGTTGCAGAGGACGAGCGCTGGAAATGTAAATTCTGTCAATATGCTTCTATCTGTCCCTCCTACACTAATACTGAGCGCCCACCGGATGACTCAAATATCAAAGAAAGTCAAGACGCGTGCGAATAATTGCATCTTCCATCAGCTCACTTCTAAATGGTTGTACAAGAAAAGCTATCATTCTCGTACATGGGTATATAATTTAAGTTTCCAAATTAAATTGTTTGTCTGTGAATTTTGCAGCACATGTAATTATAACACGATGTAGCTATATAATTTAAGTTTCCAAATTACTCCCAAATTTTAAAACACCGGACAGAGTGGGTCTTATCCAGGCTCTTGATCTTCTCCCTTTCTTTTTCTAAATTGATTGGAAATTATAAAAACTAACTGTGATTTCTATAGTCTAAGAAATAAATGGTATTATTCTCTATGGTTGAGCCTTTTTTTTTAAAAAAAAATTATAATATTGATGATGATCTTGGGAGAGAACTTGACACATGACAGGAATGGGGAGGTTGGAGAAGTCATTGGTTTGCTTTATGCGTTACATTCATGTTTCAGCCAAAAAGCAATAATTCACAGCTGTGAAGCGTGAATGTTTTATAACCAAGCCAACTTAAGTACATGAGACTTTGCACATCAAAGCAGATGTATTTATTTCACGTTTAGGACTGAATTTGCAGTTGTAGTTAGAGAGGCTTCATACAATATAGACTAAAGCAGTAAATGAAGTTCAATTTCTATCTCCCCTTGACAAAAGTGAACCGCACACATAACTACTCGACTTAAGACTTAAATCATTTCATGAAAAAATGTAAGCATCTTATCGTTCTATATAATCTATAGAAAATTTTATTCCCTTTTATCTCTAATATAAGAGACGAAAGATTTATTTTAATCCTAAATATAAGATATCAATCCACTTTATCTCTTAAATTTATAATTTTTACTTTAAAATATCCTATTAATTACATATATTAATGGACTTTTATTGAGGAGTAATTTCAATGCGTATAACTAAAGATAATATTTTAGGGATATTAAAACCTATTTATTATAAATAACTGATTTAACTAATTTTAAAATATTTATAAATTAGTTATTTGGCTCTTATATTAAATATTAGAGAGAATATTAATTTTTAAACTAGTCAAATTAATCCAAAGTTACAAACAAAATAATTTATCTTAAATTTGTTGCAAAATGCAAGACCTACAATCGATCTAGTTTAACAATAAAATTTGTACTTTTCAAATATATTAGAGAGCTCAACAGTCACAAATTTAAAAAGAGTATACAGATTTATATTGACTGGGGGAAAAACAAATATGGAGTGGTAAGTTTGATACCCAAGCTCACCATAGCACCTAATTGAAAATTCTCATAAAAACTAGAACATGCTTGCAAGAGAACGTAGTCAACATCTAAGCAACAACAACAATAAATTTTATTCTATTAAATAGAGTCAGCTACATGGATCATTTGATGTCATTATACTCTATCAAAAATTAAATCGTTAGATAGGTTATTGATCAAGAAATCACACTCAATAACTTCGTTGAGTGTTCTCTTTAACTTTCTTCTACTCTTTTTATGGAGAAGAGGAATCTAAACACCTAAGCATTGAAACAAAATCTAAACAAAGCCTTTTACGGAGAAGTGGCGTCACAACGGAAGTTAGCACAGCTATATATAATGATCATCATCCTTGATGTCGATCATGTATAATGTTACGCTCATCCCAGATTGGACAAGAGCATGTTGCTTTCTTGTTCTCCCACCTTTCTCCATATGTGTAGCAGAATTTTGATTATAAATACAACGATACTGCTATATATCTGTCTTTTAAGGTGCAAAATGGTAGAGATACTAAGAATTAAGAAGTAAAGAGGAGTGTAACTGGTGGTACCTGCAGGTAATATGATAACAACCTTCAACTAGTTCAATTATGTGATTGCACTTTACACACTGGCCCCACCGTCCCTTGGAGACGAGAAACTTCAGCTTAGAATCTTCTGCATGACGAAAAGGATTGGAGTTTTTATAGTCATAACATGTCATGATCTTATGCCACGGAACCCTGCAATTGATACAGAACAATTGATGACATTTCATGCATTTCCTTATTCCATATTTTTCATCGCCAACATATGTAGTCTTAGTGTATTCTAAGACCTCGTTCTTCGACATTAATGCTGAACACCTAGGAAATGGGCAATACAATTTCTCTGTAACAGGGATAGCTGATTCCTTAATCCTTTCGTTGACAACTTCAACTAATTCAGGCGCTAAAAAGTTTTTGCAGCTATCAACAGTCACCTCAGATTTACAACATTCACGAGGGCATTCAGCCATCATCCCATTAAAAAGCTCACCTCCACGTGCTGTTTCATACATGAAAAGCAATGTCGATGCAAGCAATGGTCCACTGAAAACATTTTTTCAACATCAGTATCTTCAAAACAAATCGCACAGGGTTCCTTAAAGATTTTGCCTTCATCACTTTCCGCAGACCACTTGATTTGAGAAACTATTGCTTCTCTTGCAGATTTAATGGCACATCTAATACGGTTTCGTTCAACAAGTGATGGTTCACAATATGTAAATTTTCTTTGAAGATGAGATACCTGATAGAGTAAGCCAGCAAACTTATCATGCTCGTTTGGTAGCACTCTGCCAGTGACCTGTTCATTGGACATTGTCAATCCACTACCTCAATGGCCAAGAATGACAATAAATTCCTGGTATATGCAAATAACTACTAATGTCAACGAATAGTAATAGCAAATAGTCAGATACATAATGCGCCATCAACTATTGACCAATAGTTCAAATCACATCTCATCCAACACATAGCACGCAACATATAAGGCACATCAAAGAGGGAAGTATCCAAACTTATTCATAAAGCAACCCTTAGCAAGAGCTGTGCGTGAGATTAAACTCGAACTTCTAAAATAGATAGTAGCAGCTAACAACGATAGATATTGACATCAGCAAGAGAAACATGCCCCAATGCAAATCATTTAATATTAAATATATAATGATATAATATATTCAATGTCGTCCTGTTCTCTGTTTCTTCTTTTGGTATTCTCTCCTATTTCGCGTGCACGGTTTTTCTTAAGCAGATAACCACATAACAAGCACGAATATTATAGCATTGAAATAAAAATGTGATATAACTCACGTATTGGTAAAGCAAATATTCATCCAAGGCAAAAGTAACCCTTCGTAATCCCAAGTGTGTTGGTGAAATATGTAAAATAATAAAGTATATAGTTTAAATCGATGTCCTTAAGAGATATTCTGTAACTCTTCAGTAAATTAGGAAGCAGCATTCCCTAGGATTAAATGAATTTTTCCTATAAGGATACAGAGTAATATAAATAGCGGAACATGATAGAACTCAATGAGACAAATTATGTAAAAGGAAAAAATCTTAACAACTATATATTATTATTCAACAACGATATGATCTTAACTTTCTTCAACAATCATTTTTGTAGATTGTAGAAGGACAGTAGACACGTATTTTAGACAGATATTCCTTATATCCAATAATCATGTTAGAAAGACACTTATTTCTTTGACACACCCTCATACAACTAAGATTCATGTTAGAAAGATATTTATTTCTTTCACATATCCTTACATAATATTTACAATATTTTCAACAATCCTCCATTGGTGTCAAAGAAACACCATTAATCGAGTTACACACATGAATATAACCATTGTATCTAGTGGTCCTTTGGACTATAAACCAAATCTAGACCAGTAATACTTGGTACATAGAGATATCAGCAGTTCTATAGACTATGAACTAACACCTCTTGGGCGTATACTAGAGATATTAAAAGTCATATTATACCCCCGCATTTCCATTGTTTATTAAGCAATTTTGCGCTTTAGGCAGCCCTGCGTGTGTTTTGGTGTTTAACGAATACTTTAAAAATTTCGCCACGATCTCATAGGAGCGGCCCACACTCCTAATTCGTATATGTTATTTTTTTTTAAGTGTATCTGCACTGAATACACCATTTTGTAGGATCTGAAGTCATTAAAAGCTTTTGCTCAACCCTCCAATATTCAATATAACACTTTCTTGCATACTATAAGAAATTACCAGTAATAATATTTGGTGCTAGCATAACTAACAAGTGACTTGTTCTTGCCCAATGAACATTTTTCAAGGGATTACCAATCACAAAGGTTTGGTTATTATCGTTGTCATAATCAAACTGATTTTAATCCCATTCCCCTTGATGTTTCAACAATTTATTCCCTCCTAGGAGTTTTATTAATGAATCTGATAGGTCTATTTTAACCTCACAAATAGATTGAGATAACTCTACAATTTTTTTATTAAGCTTGCTTATTCACATAATATCTCAAACAATTACACCGTTATTCTCTCAATAATGTTTATTGCCATTTGACAATTATAATTCATCAATACTAAGTGTTGCTTATCTTTATTCTTCTTACTAAAGGTTATTGTTATTTTACAATCACAACTAATCAGTGTTGCACATCTTTATTCTCTCCACAAAGGTTATTGTCATTTGACAAATACAACTCATCAACATTAAGTGTTGATTTTACGTCAAAATATTTGCTAAAAGGTTTTCATCCACTTAGTCTCAGTGTTAGCAATTCTATAGTAATAAATTCAGAATCCTTTAAGGATTTAGTTAGAATTGTTTGCTTGGACGATTTTCATGTGACCGTATTACTATCAAGAATAAATATATAACTACTAGTAGATTTTAACCCTTCTGAATTCGATATCCAATTCGCATTACTGTATCCTTCTAATATAGCGAAAAATCTATTATAATATATACTATAATTTATGTACCTTTAAGGTATCTCAATAACTTTATTAGAGCATCCTAATATTCATTGCTTTGTACAGTGAGTATATCTGCTCAATCTACAGAGTAATAAACTCAAGATAAATTACTTCTTAATATCAGTGTATTTTAATAAAACAAGAATACTCAATACATGATATTTTTCTCAAGTATATAAAATTAAGATTTAAATATTCGTGTATTTTGATACAAAGGGAATCTTCCATATATAATACTAACATTTATGGCTTATATGAAATATTTAATTTTTTTCATGGGACTGCTTATATATATATATATATATATATATGCTCAATCTTTGCACGCCATACACTATATCCCTAAGGATTAATATTAATGCATCAAATTCTCATAATTTATGCATAAATAAATTGAGCAAATAACACCCCAGATAATGTGTTAGCAATATAAAAAATATTCACATAATGATTCTTAAAACTAAATTTTAAAACATTTTTCAAGAAGTGATATATTCTTTCATGATTTAAACACCCAAATATGGTTAACCCATTCTTTCAAACTCTTTAAAATAACAAAATATTATAATATGTCATCCACATTAAAAATTCAATATATATTCATAATAATCATATATATTTATTATAAGATAAATACACCCATAAATAATAAAAATTTAAACACATTTATCTCTCTACCAGATAAATAATTAAATTTTTATACCCTTATAAATACTTATTTTAAGTACCAGAAAAATTATATTATTCACAAAATTTGCACTCAACAAGAAATAAAGTCTCCATAAATTTTTCAACTTATAAATTTTATGAGGTACTCCAAATTTTAATAACATTATTCACTAAATTTGCACTCAACAAGAAATAAAGTCTCCATAAATTTTTCAACTCATAAATTTTATGAGGTACTCCAAATTTTAATAACCTCATAGTTTCAAATCTCAAATTATATTTATAAACTTTTATATAATAATTCTAATTAATTTGAATTCACAATATCATCCCTTATATTCTAATTAAATTAGATTTTTTCATGAACAAATAGTCAAATCACCACATAGGACGTAAAATAAAACATTGTCTATTCATATACACACATATGTATGTTTTCCGAAACCAGAGTAACCCCTCTCAATGTTTCTGGCGGCAATTCAGACCATAGGGTACAATGTTAACAGATATCAATCACGAAGAGACTTAGAGGTTTGGAATTGATCAAACTACTCCAATGGTCCAATTTTTCTTATTTTATTAGCATCACTAAATTTTGATTTACACAAACAATCTTATGTGCGAACATTCAGCATAATACAAGATAGAGACACACCTGTGTATTGACTAACTGTCAATCTCCCGAAAAGAAACTTACTCTATTCTCCATTATCATTGGATCGATATCTTTTTGTTGTGTTCACAATACTAATATATGTGGCAAGATAAATACTTTCTTGGCACATATTGTTAGAATCCAGAACTTTGGGCGTAAGCATATGAAAATTAAGAACAAGAAGAAGAACTTGCGTAGCCAACGATGATGATGTTTTCCATCATAAATAAATCGAATACCATATTCTCTACTCCATAATATTATTATAGAAAGGAAGTAACAATATATTTTACTTATGTCAAAATTTTATCGCAACTCATAAATAATTTCCACAAAAGAAAATCAAATTAAAGAGGTTGAGATTGAAATTAAAACTTATCTCATTTCTTTGTAATAAACCAAATGAATTGGAGAACATCATTCACAATGCACTCACAAAATTCGGAGGCAATATCTTTTAAGATTGTTGACTATCTTTAAGAGATATTCAGCAATACTTTAATAAATTAAAAAGCGACACTTCTCAAGATTAAATGCACTTTTTCTGTAAGGATATATAATGACATAACTAGCAGAAGATGATAGAATTTAACGGGATAAATTATATAAAGGGATAAATATCTTAACAACCATATGTTATTACTCAACAACTATATCTTATTAATCTTTTTTTAACAATATATTTATAGATTGTGGAAGAATACAATACACGTTTTTTAGACATATATCTCTTAAATTCTTAAAACATCTTTACATAACTAAGTGTGTGTTTGGATGTTAGGTTAGAAAATCAATTTTGGGGTAAAATCTCAGTTTAAATTTTTTTTACACAAACAACTATTTTTATCCAGAATTGATTTTGGCCAAAACTATGGTTTAAAACCATGGTTTTGAATAAGCTACTGAAAATAACTTTTAGAACAGTAAAATAGCTTATAGACTATCCAATTATTATTTTACCCCTACTTTTTTATACCATCTCTCCTCTCTCCTCTCTCTTCTTTCTTCTCTCCTCTCTTCTTTCTCATCTCTCTTCATCATTCTATCTTGTATTTCCTCTCTCTTCTTTACATTATCTCCTCTCTCCTATTTTTTCTCTACCCTCTCTCCTCTCTATTCTCTACCATCTCTCATCTTTCATACTTTAATCAAATCATACCCTTTTTGGTAACTTATCAATATAAAAAGTAATTTTACTACTAATCATCCAAATATCTCTATTCCCAAAATATATTCTCTAGAATTTATTTTTTTCAAAATCTATTCTTTAAAAACTAATTCAAATATACCCTAAAAGTCATGTCAAAAAAGACGTTTTTTTCTTTCACAGACCCTTGTATAATATTAACAATATATCTAACACCAACTTAAGAGCAGTATCAAGGCCTTCAGCCACAGCACGCAGCTTAGCACATTCATCGCTCAGCAAGACACCACCGGTTTCAAATACTTCAAGAGGCTGCTCAACTTCAAAAATTACAAAGTCACTAGAATCACAAATGGCAACCCCAACGCCGGCCCCCTTTACCCGCGTATCTTTAATCCATTCTTTGCTCACCAAGCCCAACGTTGAAACACTCTGCAGCGACGGAAGGGCTCAGCGTCGAAGATGAAGACGACGATGGTCTGGTGTCAACATAGTAGGGCCAGTGGTAATCGTCACCATACTTTTTCCACCGGCGATCAGGCATGTTCATAATGTCTCTCGCGAAAGTCTGATCGAAAACCCGACGGTCTAGATCGTCCCTCATCTTCGTCATCTCTGCTAGACATTGTCCTAGGTCCTTGAACTCTTGAGTGAGCCTGTGAACATCGCCTAGCATAAGAGTGGCCGCCAAGCCCAGAACGTCGCCATCTTTGTCTTCATCGGAGGAAATGATAGCATCGGGGAGTGAAACTGGGTTTGGGAACCGAGAGAAGCATTAACCACTTCTTGCATTTGCAGTTCGAAGGCCAAGTGGGTGTTTGGATTTAACCCAAACCATTTTCGGAAAGGAACAGAACCTATGAATGAAGTAGCCTCTTTTTCTTCTTCTGTTTTTTTTTTAAAAAAAGAACCTAGGTAACTCCACCCAAGCCAGTGGTTAGGGCTGTATATAAAACCCATAACCCACTATGCCTTGCTCAGTCTGCAAAAAAAATGCCCTGCCCAGCCCGATAAATATAGGGCAGGGTTGGGCATCGGGCTACAAAATACAGCCCATGCATTTTTTGGGCTGGGCACCGGGCATAGGGGCTGTCCTTCCTTGCTTATGAGCACCCCTTCTTTTATTTTTTTTATTTTTTCTCTATCTTAGAAGGGAGAATATGATATATATTGATGACTATAAGGTAATTTTAGAAATATAAATAGGTAAGTTGTATCTTTTAATATTTATAATTATACTAATTTTTTCTTCTTTTTTAACTTTGTTAATTATCATATGATTACATTACAAATTATAATTATTTATTTTATTTTTTTAGATATTTTATCTTTGTCAATATTGGGGAAATTGATACAAAGTTATAATTACAAACTACTTAAATTTCAACGCTTATTTTTTATATGCAATGGATCTTAAGATTTTAATTATTATCTTTGTTCTCTTATTCTTAGTGGATTATAGATATTATTTAACTCTTAAAGACACATGAATATGATATTATTTTAGAAGTTCATAATTGCAGATTTTTTTCACAATATGAGCATGACATCACGACTTGAGCATGCCCAGCCCGCCCATGCCCAGCCCAAAATTGTTAGGGCTTTTACCAGATAGGGCCGGGCATCAGGCTACAAAATGCAGCCCATGTATTTTTTGGGCAGGGCACCGAGCAAGGGGGCTACCCTGCCCAGTTCTGCCTATGCATACCCCTACCAGTGGTAACACGAGTAAATGTACTTTCTCGTTAGCACCATAACTTGCCAGCCTGTGTCTCTTTCGCTGTGCTCCCATTTGAACTTGGCTTGAAGAAGGCTTTAACTTGCCTCACAAGCTTGAAACTTGCTCGCATGGAAGATTTAACCCACGAGAAGACAAGCTCCAAATCCTACTTTCTGAGCAAACAACATTCATGATGGATAAAACCCTAGCTTCTGATATTGATTTGGTGGATGTTTGGTTAGTAAAAAATTATAATTTTAAAAGTATTTTTAGTCCAAACTATAATTTAGGTAAAAATTTAATCAAATAGGCTAAAAAAATATAAATATAATTTTTTAAAAGGTGGTTCAAACCTAATTTTTGGATAAACTTATGAGAATAACTCCTAGATGGGAAAAAGACCTTATGAGTTATTCAGTTACCATTTTGCCCCTATCTTTTTCCTACTTTCTCCCCTCCTTCTGTCGAAACCTCTCTTCTCCTCCCTCTCCTCTCATCGTTGCAGATCTGCAAAGAAGTCACTGGTGATGGTTTTCGTCTATCTGTCCTCTCTCTCCTCCCTTGTCGTCGTTGTCACCTCCACCTTCGTCATCGTTCAAATCTAAACTGAGAAGAAGTAGACGATGGGTGAATATAAAGAAAGAAAGGAGGTAGACAGAGAAGAAGAAGGAGAGGAGGAAGGAAAAGGAGGATAGGCGTCACGTCGTGGGCTCAACAGTATCGGCGTTGCAAAGGGTGAATAGGAGGAAGACGAAGGAGGACAGACATGTGATGATGTTGATGAACAATGGCCAATATTTATTCATTTATTTTTTTTTATTTTATACACTTGCTAGTAATTTACCAATAAAAAAAGTAATTATACTAATAATCATTCAAATATTCATTTATTCAGAATTACTTTTTTCTATATACTCTTTTCCAAAAGAATTTATTCAAAATTATTTTTAAATAATTTTTTCTCTATAAACTCTTCTTTAAAAATTAGTCCAAACGAGCCTATAAAGTGAAATCATTCTTACCAAGAACTACTTCAGTTTTGTGTTGTGTGTTCCATATGTCGTATGTCTGTATTCTGAATATTATATTGTATATTATTTTGATCATATTTATAAATTATTTTTAATATATTTCACCAGAACTAAAAAAACTTTAACTACTACTTAAAACAGAAACTCTATATCATGTTCTTCCATTTAATCAATGCATGTATGAATCCTAAAATAATCCCAGAACTCTAGTCTAAAAAAACCGAGGGTTTGGTAGGAAAGGCGGGGTCACAAGAAGAAATGCGCTGCCAATGAATAGATTAGTCTACTAATGTCAACAATCTCTTTTTTCATATATGATACCGTCCGGTTTGCTATCCGAAACTATAGATATGACACAAAAAAGAAAGATAGATATGATCCCATGGTAGAAATATGACAATGGCACTAAGGAAGGGAGCTATAGATTTGATAAAGGTAATGGGACAGAGTACCAATTAAGCCTGCCTTAGTCTCATACTCAAATAGGGCGCAAGAAAATGACATTACTATATGAACATACATTTCCTTGTCAAAAGTGATACCTCAAATTTCAAGAATGCTACTCTAGTCCGGTTATGGGATTAAATTTTATTAGCTATATATGTCTTAGAATTTAAAATTAGCGACACGCCGTGCATGAATACAAAGTCAGCTTAGATAATGTCAATTATCCTGATTGCATGCTAAAATGTATTGTTGACGAGATTAAGGCCCTAAACTTCACAAATAAGAATAAATTAGACGCCCAATCTAAAAAGATAATATCAAGAGAAAAAGGAAAAAAACTAGGAAGCAAAGCATATAGAATGTTTTAAATTTGGAAGCAAATCAATAAGATAAATGTTGAAAGAACCCGTAAAAGGGCTGTCGCAATTTGCAAATACGAACCCATAAAAACGTTTTAATTTGTTTTAAAATGTGGGTTTGGATCCAGGGTGAGATACACGAATAAAGGGAAGCAAACAAAATGTTTGATCTTTTCTGAATTCCTAACAAACCCTTCCAATTCCACGCACATTATTGACCAACACTACCCTCACATTGGTCTAATGAAGACTGCCTTTCTTTGATTTGCGCAGGTTTTTTTGTTTAATTAGAAGAACAAATACAAACAATATGACGATGTTACAACTGACATTAAACTCTTAACCCTCAATTTACAAAAAAAGATAAAGAAAGAAAGAATCATGCCACTAAGATTATAAGCCTATTGACTAACTCCCCAAGTTATAGAAGCCCTTCTTACTATACATATATATTCCACCCTCTACGTCTTTTATTTGTCTTAAATTTGTCAAATTTTCATTTAATTTTCTGGTTTAATAATACAACCAGTTTTTAATATAAGAGTTAGATGATTGATTTGGGTATATTAAAGAAGTTAGTTATATTAGTTATTTATAATAAATATAATTTAATTTTTCTAAAATGCTATCTCTATCTTACATTATGACTATTTTTGGATGAAAACTCTTTAATGTATGTAATAAATAATGGTACTTTTAGGAAAAATTATAAATTTAGAGGATAAATAGGATTAATATTTTATATTTAGAAATAAATTTAACTTTTTAAATAACTCTTATATTAAGAGATGAAGGAAATATTTTCTATTTGGCTTTTTTTTTCACTGGGGATACTGATAGGCTACGTAATTTATGCCACTTCGTCTTGAAGTAGAGTATGAAATGCCAATTCTTTTCTTCTTTATTTTCAACTCAGTCAAAGATAATTTTTTAAGAATTTAAATTAAAAAACATACATACGGACAGATCAGAATAAAGTAGTAATAATCTTCATCTAACAAAGTGGGCGCTGTTGAATATTAGACTGCTTTACTTTACATTGATCATTTATTTGCCGCATTTAATTAACATGAAATAATTAAGCTGTGAACAAAAAATAATATTGAAATCAGAAGAGAACAAATGCGATATTTAGAGTCAAGATTAATCCACGATAAACTGACAAAATAATATTTAGAATTGGAACCCATTCAGACGGGCATGTCAAGATTGAACGCTGAATAGATATTCTACCAGCAAATGAAGGGAAAATATAGATGTATACCATTTACTCATCATTTAGCAGATGGACTCTCGTCAAACCATGCACTCTCGCTACTCAGACTAGTCAATTACTTCGATGTCTATCACTGTTAGGTTTTAGCTCATCAATGCCCACCATAGTGCAGTTACTAGGTCTCTGTTAATTAAATACTCATCATCCGACATTTAATATAGGACATAACTGAAACATTGTTATTCATCATAAATATAATTTTTTTATATTTATTATTATTATTTTAAATTATTAATATCAATATTATTTCAACAATAATCAAGTAAAAGAAAGTGAGAATAAATTAAAAAATATAATTTTAGTGTTTTAGAAGAAATACATCATATTGACTAATTTAAATAATTAGCTTCTTTAATTTAATTAAATTAGTTAAATATATTTTATATTAAAGATAAAAGTAGATATTCTTCTTTATTTATATAATATTCCTCCATCAGTACAAAGAAATTAAATATTTAGAAATTGGGCATCATATACATACAAATACTCTTCCCTTTCAGACTCAGCTCACAAATTCGATATATTGGTTATTAATATATAAAGAATGAACATTTGACAAAAGTATTAGAAACTCTTGTCCCTTGAGATAATCAAATATATATATATATATATCCCTCAGAGTTTGAGAATTTGTTTATATTGATATTGCGGGAAATAACAATAGCCGCTAAATGACAGCGTGAACAGGCGTCTTCAATATGTATTATAGAGTAATACTAATAATTATGTGCATTCTATTCAGCTAAACTCCTAATCTTTCAAATCATCAATGATGCAGCAGGATTATGGCAACAGTACAAAAAGAATCTAGTGAATATCATACAGAAGTTATATTTTAACCCCCACGGGTTAGAATAACCAATAAAGGATTAGGCCGATGCTATTATAGCTTAACTACTTGTCTTGAGTTTGAGACATGAGTATATAGTACCCTAAGAGCAAAGGGTGTCAATATTAATAGTTTCTATCATGTCTCGAATCTGTATTAATCTGAGCCTATTGAGTTTCCCATGACAAGGTGCTGGCCTAGGATACCAGGTGCACCATGTAAAAAAAATTATATTTTCCCGTATCATGTAATTATAATATTAGTACATTGTTTTGTTTATACTTTAATACAATAGTTGTCTATGTCTATTGAATATATTATACTCCTTCGACACTTAATATAAATTAAAAAAGATTACACTTACATCAAGTTTATTGTATTTATTTTATTAATTTCTCTAATCACACTTGGTCATATGCGCTATTTTTTTAATGTGGGTTGAAATTAAATAAAATATTAAAAAAATAGAAAACATGACAAAGTAGGATTGGAAAACTTGACAAAATTGATGTAAAGAACTAGATCTAAGTTTTTTCTATATAAAAACTAGTTAATTAATTTAAGTAGATTAAAAAAAATAAATAAATCAATTAATTATGACTAAATTTAAACCCTTAAAACAAATTCATATTATATATTCCTTGATCTAACCAAATTAGTCACTAGCTCTTATTTTAGCATAATTAACTATTTTATTTTATTTTTTAATTTATCTAAAAGATCAATTAGCTCTTATATTGAGAACTAGATAGAGTACCTGTTTGGGAAACCCTCAAACCAAGGTTTTAAAAGAGTTTCTGGCCCAAACATTAGTCTAAAATTTTTTTTAAAACAAACAGTTATATTTATTTATAAGAGTTTCTGGACTAAATCATAGTTTAAAACCAAAGTTTTGGATAAGCTACTAAGATTAACTTCTAAAATAGTAAAATGATTTATAAACTACCCACTTATTATTTTACCTCTACTTTTCCTTATACTCTCTCTCATTTTCTCCTTTTTCTCTCTTCTCTCCTTCTCTTCTTTCTCTTCCTCTACCGTCATCTTCCTCCTCATCTGCTTCTCTTCTCTGTGCTTCCTTCCTACCCAAACCTCAGCCACTTCTCCTCCCTCATTCATTGTCACCATTATCTTCGCTGGATTCTCTTAGACCTTGGACTCCTTGTGACTCCTCTGTCTTCCTCCTCCTACATTTTCTTCCTCCTGTGTCTTCTTTCGATTAAGAATGAGAGAGAGAGATGAGAAAAAGAAGAGGAGAGAGATAATAATTATTTTATCTCATACATTTTTAGTAATTTATCAATCATAAAAGTCCTTTTGATAATAACCATCCAAATATTTATTTATCCAGAATTACTTTATTCTATAAGCTTTTCTTTAAAAGTCATTTTCTAAAAGTTATCTAAAAATTTTTGTTTTTAATAAATTATTTTCTAAACTCTTATCCAAATAGTCCAAAGTAGTAATTAACAAATATCAAATAATAAGAGGGAGTGGTTTTAGGGGTAACATAAATAGAAATATAGAATCTTTGGCGTGAGGTGCATAATCACTATGCAATGTGGGAAGGAGCTGGGAGGAAGTAGCTTTATTTCATGAAATTTTGGTATATAACGGTAGCCCTCAATATTGGACTTTCAAAGAGACAAGAATCACGTTCCCCAACATATGCTGCCAAAATACGCTCATTCCTCGTTCGTTCGTTGTTCATTCATTCAAAAAACTCGTCACAAGCACTCACATATGTTGCACATATAATGCTCCATATATAACGCATGTTTCCCAGACAACCATCGTGATAGATATAGATCTCAACGACACATAAACATGCATAAACATGATCTTTTCTAAAACTGTCGAGTATTGTTTTTAAATCCAGGCAAGACAAATTAAATGAGTTTTAGATCAGCCACGACAACATTGAACTCATCTAATTCAATTCAAAGATGAAGATAGCTTGAGTCGGATCTTCAATTATCTGGTATTCATTGAACAAAAGCACGTGCTATATGTTTCCATGCATGGATCTAGCTTTCACCTTCGGGGTGGTTATCTGATCGTGAACGCTATTTTGTTTGCGTTCACTTTCCCTTCCCATGTTACTGCAATCTTCAATTTGTGCACTATGTAAACAGGCAAGTTCGTGTCGGTAGCAAACCACGAAAAGACAACCTTCGTCTAATTTCAGCGCCTCGACGAAAATGGAGGCCTTCCTATTCTTAGCTACCATGTTCTTCTTCCGCCACGATATTCTTATGGCCTTATTGGCCCCCTACAGTACTCTTTGACTATTCTCCACGTACTGGTCATGAACAAATCCCTACCGACTTCTACATTTATATATTTTACAGGAATTATGTTGTAAATCCAAGTGAAATTGATAACGTACGTGTGACTTTTGCATAAATTTGAGTTCAAGACAGCGACGTTAATATAATGTATATATAATTTGAGTTGAAGAACGTGGAAAAAGGGGCATATGATCCTGACATTTACATTTAGATTCTATATATAAATGGGAACAAACAGATCGTTTATATTGAATATGTACTATTGACTTTTTACGGGTTTTAATTTCATCACATAAAAAAGAAACGACATGAATTAATTAAGTTGGACTCAGAAAAGTGATGAAAATCCATGAGAGTTAGGAGAAGAATTTATATTAAACAAGAAGAGAAAAAAAAAGTAGTGAGAATGAAATTTATATATGAAAAATTGCAGATGATGGATGCAGCTATAAAAGACTAAAAGCCACAGACGTGGTTTTGTGATTGTGCTGCATCTTCAAACGCAAGCATGCGGTGCTTTATACTTTTCCATAAAGCTGAGTACTTTGGTTGAGAAATTAATACGTTGTACATGTTGGTTCGTTTTACAGTTCATCGAGAAATGACGGGGAAAGGAAAACAGAAAAAGAAGAAAAGGTTGATTGACCGAATAAAGAGAGACAATTAAGATTAAAGTCAAAATGGAAGATGGACGACAAGCGGGAGATGAAGTCACGTGGGAGGCGCGTGAATCGGAATAGTAATAGCCAAAATGACGCGTCTGCTGAGACAAGTGAGTGATGATTACATGTATTTACAGCTTCCACAAACACAGGCACGTGCTGTCCATATCTCTAATCTTAAACTCCTCAGCTGTTGTGGGAAAGGGGAGATGGATAAGTCCAGAAAAAGATGTAATTCCTCATCCGCTGCTTATCACTTCAGTCCACGCACGGTGTGTATACTACCAACCGGTTGATATATAGTATATTTTTTAGATCTTATTATTAAATATTCAAATGACTAATTAATTAGATTTTAAAGTCCGGTATTGCCTATTGTAATTTATGTGTCTTTTATAAAACATGAACTTGATATAATCACAATGTTGTATCAAATCAAGTTTCTGCATATTTATTGGTGGGTTGATCTAATCAACATATTTATTAGCTTATGTGATCTATTCACCTCTAATGACCTTCAAACGCTCCCTCTCCACTTGCCATTATCCTGACCCACCACCCTTGATTGCATTTTCTTTTCTTCATCGGACGATCCATCTTCTAACAATCTTGCAAAATTGCAACTTCATAATCATAATCATGCTCTTATTCTTCAATTATTATCTTCAATTATCCCATTGTCTCATTTCACATCGGTGGTTCCACTACAATGTCCATCTTGTTCTACTTTCATAAACTACTTGAGTAGCTAGAGAAGATCCAAGTGAATTCCCATTATTTACTTTCAACACAAATCTCTTAAACAACTTATGCCTTGTTGATTCTTATTCTCATTTCTCAATCCTAAGCGGGAAATAAGGGTAAAAATATGGAACCGTTGGTTATTGGTTAACGCCTTGATGATGACGACGACGATGATGAAATTGACAAATTTGATATAACGTAAATCTTCATCTATGTTATTTTCAGATAATCTTAGTAAAAAGTTTTTCCAGTAGAGAACTACGATTATGCATCATCCGTCTGCATTTACCCAGAAAAGAAACAGGGGAGGGCAGGGTGGAGCCACAAAATCAAACCTAAGATTCTTCTGTCACTGTTGTTTATCTCTCCTCTCTGTTGACTTTATTCAATTAAGGAGTCATCTTTTTCGCTTTTGCCGATCATTAACTGCGATCTCTTTTTCTCTTCCAATGGCCATGTTCCCACAATTCGCTCTCAATTGATTTTATCCAAAAGGCTTTCATATTTGGATTTCCTTCAAACTAGATAGAATGAGGCTACCGGGAAAATAAAACAGAGCCGAGAGTCGCATTTTGAAAAGTCCTTCAAGCATTGCCCTGTTCCTTGAGAAATCCAGAAATAAAAAATAGGGGTTTAAGAGAGAACCTCTGAATCCAGAACCAAGAGATGGTCAAAATTTACTTTGACAAGGAATTAAGCATTTAGTACGTAAATAAAAAGGTGTTTAAGATTCAAAAGATCAGTTCAAGAGAGCGACTCTGAGATGTAAGGCCTTTTATTCTTTTTCCTTTTTCTCCAATGTTGCAATTGCAGAGATGAGAGGGAGTAAAAACTTTTCACTACAATGTTGAATTGAATCCCATATTACAACACTTTGCTCCAAATTTTTGCCTCCTTATCATAACCTAACTTCATATGGTCCCTAGCTAACCGTTTCCTTCAACTTCTCCTTAGTAGAATGTCGTCGGAAACACTTATCAAATGACTTTATATAATAAGAAGAAATTAATAATTAATCATTAGTTTAGATTCATGTCCAGAGAGGCTCCCACAGTGAGTTAAAGCTACTGTTGTCGTCGAAGAAGTTAAGATTGCTCTGATAAGCGTTGTTGTGAGGAGGAGTTGAAATGAAATTGTCAACGGAATGCTGCGGCGATTCAGATTCCTGAGGAGTGAAAGAAGTCTGAGACATTTCCATGCAAATCAGAGCCACCAGATTGCCTTGCTGTAATTGCATGTTGACGAGCTCTGCTTGAGCCTTGGCAAGTTGTGCCTGAAGCTCATTCACTTGCTTCTGAAGTTGGCATATCGCACCAGCACAGCCATAAATGGGGTCTCTTATTCTTGCACTCGCCTCGTACACCATGCTGCTCACCGCATCATCTCTCTGACTCTCCGGAAGTTCCTGAAAAAAGAAAATCAAATCAACTCACACATATAAGCTTATATACCCAATGATCACAATTACTTCAAAGAAAACAGAGAAAAACAGGGGGGAAAGAGGAACCTGTAAGAACTTGATGATGTTGCTAGCGCCGAAGACGCGGTGGGCGATGGTGAACTTGGCGGGGTCGGTGGGAGGGAAATAGGGAGCCAAAACGCATTTGTCGGCACATCGACGCCGGAGAATCTTGCAAGCAGCGCAGGGGCTTGCGATGACTTGCGGGGTGGGAGCAGGGGAAGAGGAGGAATTAGTGGGGGAATGTGAAAGAGGAGTGTTTGCGTCACTGCTCTCCATTACGTTGATTTTGTGTGATCAGCTAAGAATCTAAGCTTGTTGTTGGGTTGTGTTTGGCTCTTGTGTGCGTTTGTGTATGAGAGGCAGTTGAGAGGCACAGAAAGGTCTTTATAGAGAAGGAGCAGCGTCATCACTTGGAAAAAATGATGGCAGTCAAGTATTTTTAGGGCCTTTGCCTGCGTGCGTTGCGTTTTCCCACTTTCCCGCCTTGTCTCCTTGACTGTTAATACCCCTCTGTACACTTTGCTCTTTTGCATCCAAGTCAATACACCCTCTTAAAGTTAATATAAGATCTCTTTTGATTAATTTAGATAAATTAAAAAATATATAATATAAATTTATCTTATATATTTATATTAATTATAATTAATTAATTTTTTAAATTTTTTTAAATAAATTAACTAATTCTTATTTTAAATATCAAAGGAATATCACGATTAAACAGAAATTATACATGTATATTTTTTTAGTCATAGAATCACTCTTCTATACATAACATTTTATATTTTTTTAATTAAAAAACAAACACTAAAAAAATAAGAAGTTACAAGTTACAAGGGGATAGAATCCTAGACCTTTCATGTATAGAGGAGCTATATTAACAACTATTTTTAAACATGAAATTCTGGATTTCTCGTTTAGTTTTATCCTCTTACTAACCAGGGAGAACACTGCGATCTCCAAGGAAATTAAGTATGATATGCCAAACGCGGTGTTGTCCTATTTGTTCTCTCCTTTTTTTCACTTTGAAGAATGATAAGTTTCTTAGGAAGGAGTGGGGGGGTGGGGGAAAATGTACTATATTTTTCCATGGGAATTGTTGGAGGATAGCTAAAATTTCAAAACTAAATTTGTCGTATCCCTAATGAGATTGAGAAGAGGGTGAAATTAGGAAATTAAGGAATGACAGAAAACGTGTCATTCTCAGACTCCAGCCTTCTTGGACCCAAGTCGTCACGAAAAGTCATAATTTAATCTCCGATTGATTTTTAGTTAACTTCAAGACGCAGCAACTGCTAATTCGTCGCCCTAATGAACACCCTCCCTGAAAACTAATCTTAATTTACGTGCAGAATAAGGGTTTAGACGTTATGGGGCTTAGACTTAGATAATTAACAAAATCCCTTCTTGTCTGTTTTTGCTTATTTTCCTCTGCCCACGTTAACACTTACCATAACAGACAACACACGTCCTGGCAGGGAGTACAAAGCGAAGATGAACATATTCTCTTCCTCGGAAAAATCTAATCGCTTAAACCGATTTGATACGAAGACTAAAACATCTTACCTAATTACTCTCCAATTGACAAACTTGCATGATTCTGAGATGGATCCCATGAGGCATATCCATTATCCATTTGTTTCCTGTTAAAAACATTCATCCATGGACACGGTCCACTCTCAACTAATTTTTGTCTCTCAACGCAATTCCTTAGGCGACAGGTGGCTCGCTTCGGTTGGGAAAACGGTTTTGTTTTGGGGTGTGAGAGAGTTATTGGGGTTGTTGTTGCTGCCACCACTGAGACAATGCTACGTTTCTACCCTTTAACCACCACCTAATCACTCTTCTCACCTAGTTATTCGATCACAAACACATCCAACTGTCTCCATTAGAAAAATAACAACCACTAGTTCGGATAAGTTATATAGATTACATGATATTATTGTACTCTATTAACTACTAAATCTTCAAATAAATTATTAACTAATAAAGATCATGCTCAATAATTCTATTGAATGTTCTCTCCCTCTCCCTCTTTTGAAATAATTCTATACTACTTGATCAATCCTTTTTATTTATGCATTTTATGACTTTCTTTGTACATATCAAAACCACTTATGAATATATTGCTCAGGCTTTATTATGAATCTTATATTCTTTTGTTTGAATGAGAGATATTCAATAATCCTCACCTAATATTTTATCCGTATCTAAATATTTATATGCAGTGCATGTTTATCTGTGTGATGAGACAAATGGGCCTGGAGAAGTGGGGACAAGGTTGGTGTAGAGCTGGTCAGCTCGTTGGACACACCAGGTTAAAAAGAAGAGAACTCTGCGATGCAAAGTCTTAAGCTGCCATAAACGATTGCGACCTTTCAAATCTTATTCTATTATATTATGGCAGCTACGACTCGTTACGCTTCTGAAATATATATATATTACGTTAGTGTTGGGCTAGTTCTATCTTCTGATCCAGTTTTCCACGAAAATATTGGAGGTTTCAACTTTGCGGTGGAAGTAGTTAAGACCTTTTTGTAATTTGCGATAATATTTGTTTATAAAAGGGTTCTATTTCAATTGCTCTGTAGCCATCACGAAGAGTCTTAAGCGTGTGGACCTTTTTGTATTATGAAAAAGATGAACGATGCCAACTGAACTCCACTTTACGGCTTACTCCCACCATAACGAAGTCCTTCTTCTTAAATTTTTTCTTCCCACTTAAAAAAGCTATGTTCGTTTAGTGGTGAAGCAGTGGGGGAAACAAAAGTGCAGACCCTAATAAGCGACTCTGACAGCTCAATTCCTGCTCCCCTATACATTCTTTTAGGCATCGTCGTGTTCATTGGTTCGAACTGGATAGGCTTTACTTGCAAATATGAACATGTTAATTACTACCACTATGCTCATATATATATATATATATATATTCCTCCGCTCTAAGGCATAAGAGAGAAGAAATTTTTTTATCCAGATAATTTTTTTATATAAATATACAATTTTATTTTTAATTTATTATTATATTAACCTTATTTTTATGTAATATAATATGTATTAAATAGGAATAAAATTAAAAAATTGTTGAATTTTAAGCATAGTTAATAAAAATTAAAGCTTTTCTTAATTATATAAAATATACTAAAAGTACATTATAAATAGAATTAAAGAAGTATAAGTACATCTTAATTAATTCTCATATATATAAAAAATGTTAGTAAAGTCATTTAATATGTCTTAGATTTAAAGTTTATTTTTTAATTTTTCCTTATTTAAGAATGAGTATTACCTTATATTTTCTCTCACTTCCTTTTCTTTCTCTCCATTTTCAATAGGATTAATACCCCTATAAGTGCACTTACATTAAGGACCAAAATTTTTAACCAAATTGGACTTATATATAGAATTAAAATAGTGCTTGTAAAACTAACACAGATTAAGTTTAATAGAAATTATTAATCTTATATAATATAATAAACTAAGGTTCGAATTCTTATTTAGATGTATATCTATATTTAGTATTTAATAGTGTTTATAATGATTGCTTCAATTAAAGGATATTTATATTTAGAAACAAAAATAGTACTTGTTACCATTGCAGTGAAATGCATCATTCTCATGTAGTTTGCCTTCTCCTGGTGTTTTCAGCATGGTCGCATACATATATGATCATTACGCAACCAATTAAAGCGAAATATGGTGAAGAAATCCACAAGTGCCATAAATGAGTGTTGCATATGAAACCAGTCAAGAATTATTAGTTGATGGGTCCCCTACACATCATGAATCAGAGAGAACTTGTCCTGCCCTGCAAGGAATGTAGAAATCAAACATGTTGAACGGTCATACTGATATATACACGATGATGATGACAAGTGTTATAATAAAATGTGTCCTTCTATAACTGCATTTATTAATGCTCTACCATATCAGAAGTCAGAACGGTGGGTGTGCACTTTGCAAGCTCCATAAATGCAAGTTCTATGCTCTTTGAACCCCAGGGCTAAACAGTGATCCACAGGGCACTGAGCTAGATTAATGAAGACCATAATAATCCAAATTCGAAGACATTCTATATGCTTGACTAGGAATTTCAAAGCCACGGTTCCTGAGTTACTATGAGTTGTGTAGCACATATAGGGACGCATTTATCATGACCACCCATAGTGGGGAAGACAAGTACAAAGCTGTCAAAAATAAAATACAAAGCAATGAAAATTGCTTAAACTAATAATGGGAAAGAGTTAAATTAGTGCCATAAAATTCTTAATGGTCTAGAAGTTTTTAAGATTTAAGTCCACGCGGTTATGAACTTAGAGTCAGTACCGCACTCAGACCACTAAAAGTTAGCTCAGAGACCTAACGGAAAATATAATAATGTTGAGAATGCAGGCTCTCTATTTTGTGGCATCTCATTTGAATATTTTTTTTTGGTATAAAATTTTTAAAAAACAGGTTAAATTCACCCATAATTTAAAAGTAGAATGAAATCTCCTTTTCTCCTATATGATATCAATGTCAAACAAGACGAGCCATCTATTACCCTCAGGCGTAAACCTAAGTACTCAGAAGTTAAGATATCTCCCCAAACACCGCGACTAGAACCACAATAAAATGATATTCTTTAGAAATTGATCACACTCTGAATGGATCTCATTTGAATATGTTGATCAAATTGCTTATTACTTTGCTACTTTAATTTTACCATGTCAACACAATTACCATTTATGTGAAAGAAGGACATCATTCTTATTATTATTATTATCTACGGACAAATGTAAACATGCAATCAATTCATTAATTTCATAATTTTTTTGAAAGATTTCAACTGCATTAATATTCTATAAGCCTAACTCAATATTTATAATATTTTTTTATGCCGTTCAATTTCATTAATTAATCCCGTTCAACGAATGGGGTAGCGACTAGTTTGCGATAAGCACTCTACTACTATACATTCGTGAAAAACGGATTAAATATATCTAACATATTGGTGATTATATTGAAAGTGTTTTCCTTTATTTCCTGTTCTGTTACTGCAGATGATGTTTAATGGCACAATAAAACCGTGGAAGGATAAACAAGAGACCATGAAAGTCATAAATTAACAATCGTCTTATTTATCAAGTTCATATTAAATAAAATGAACCCCCCACCCCCCAATTTTTTTCCTAAACATAAATATTTTCATATTAAAGGTAATCTTATTCAAATTACAAGTTATTATAGAGAATTAAATATTGGCACCTATCTTAATAAAGATTTGAACTTTAATTAACTATATTATAAAGAACTATCTCGAGCTAAACTCAACTCCTTAGTAAATCTCCTAGTATTTTTTATCCACTAAACAAAAGGCAGAATTCCAGCCTCATTTAATATGAGGAATCCTGTCGCCCAATAAGAAATTTTGAGAGGAATCTGTTCTTTTTGGATCAGTTTTGCTGGACAATCAGAAGAACCTAAGAAAACTATGGTTCTTAACTGGTTTTATTTGTTTCCTTGGTGCCAAGTAGCACCCTCATCGTCATAAATAACATATAGACCTCAAGCAAAACCCTAACATAAACAACAGATAGGAGAACTAGTTTGAGATACATCACTGTATTACTTCACCGTGCCTAACTCAAAATAATTGGATTTATAATACTAAATTTTATTAACACAAATAGGCTCAGGAAAGCCAGGTGTCCAGTGCATCAGCAATTATTACTTGTATAAGATTGAATTCTTAAAATAGAAAAGCACCAGAGCTGATGCGCTAACTTCAAGCATTCAATATTTTAAAGATGACCAAAAGCCTTATAGCCTAGTGATAATCAATCCCGCCTCAGGCCTATAGTGCCAACCCCTTTAATTCAAAAAAAAAAATATTTGAAGGCGAGCAGATAGTTGAAAGAAATATATTATTAGCTCAGCATGTACGTGTGCTGCATAAAGTCTTTGTTTGGCAGTAAAAGATGCATACTGAAATGGCTTCACCAGCGATTTATATAAATATTTTGGAGCTGACCATCATCCAATTTTAGTCTCGACATTTTTTAAAACTAAATAATATGAGTGGAACAAATCCAACAGACTACAAAACTTTTCTTCAAAATAACAAGTGCTTTCTTAGGAGTAAGGACACAGAATACATTTACCTTTCATATTGGTTTGCTCCCTGTTACTCCACAGATGAGAACATTCCATTAAAATTCATCAGCTACTCTACCAAATCTAGCAAGTCGTTCAAGCTCATATTAATCTGCTAGAGGTCAAGTTTAAGAAGAGTCAGAACTCAATACACAAAACAAAGATGCTCAGAGATATGAGTACATGCTAAATGAAGCACAGCAATAAAAAATGACAAACATGATTGAAGACCATTCAATAGTTTATCGTAGTTTTCATTCTGGAGAAAAACGAGCATGAAAATAGTGATAACCATGAAAACTTTACGTACAGCTGCTCAATGGCAATATGTGACAGTTTTTTTTTCGCAGGCACATGACATTGTACGAAATACAGCCACAGCCAGAATTACAATATCATGAATGTCGTGTTCAAAATATTCTACAGCCACCCCAAGCAATAGCATTTATAATTGATTTTATCTTAAGAAACAATAACAGATAAGTTTTGGTAGTAAAAGAAGGCAAAATAAAAAGCCGCCAATATACAGATGAAGCAGAGATGCTTACTAGTTACCACTCTAATCAGGCCAATTGAGAGATAAAGAGACTATCTGCAAGTATGGTCTCACTCTTTAAATTCATCTCCAAAGAAGTCCTGAAGAGCAATCATTTTCATGGCATTGGACTTCAAGCTCTTTATTGCTTCAGCAGTTGCCAGAGCTTCATTAACGGTAGTTACAATTGGAACCTTGCGATCCAATGCCATCCTTCTTAGAGCCCGACCATCTATCTGATCGAGTGTGTCACCTGAACTGGTTATTACCATCAACTGAATCTCTTCATTAGCAATCATATCACCAGCATGTCCTCTCCCTTCATGTATTTTCAGCACTGGTTTAGCAGCAATTTTTGCTAATCCAAGAGCACGAGCTGTTCCAGAAGTTGCAACAATCTGAAATCCAATCTCGACAAAAGCTTTAGCAATCTTCTCAAGGTGAGGTTTTGTCAAGTCACTCAAGCTCAGGAACACAGTACCAGAAAGTGGTAACGTCTGGCCAGCAGCAATTTGAGCCTTAGCAAATGCAGTACCATACATAGGGTCAATACCCATGACCTCACCAGTGCTACGCATCTCAGGGCTCAAAAGAACATCGCAACCTGGGAACTTTACAAAAGGAAGAACTGCTTCCTTAACTGATACGTGTTTAGGAATAACCTCTTTTGTAAACTTTATGTCATGAAGAGACTTTCCAGACATGACAAGTGAAGCATACTTAGCCAATGGATGCCCAATTGCTTTTGATACAAATGGGACAGTACGGGAAGCTCGAGGATTGGCCTCGAGCAAAAACACCTCTCCTGATGTAGTAATTGCATAATGACAATTCATGAGCCCACATACATTCAGTTTTTTTGCCAATTTTTCAGTCCATGACCTAATTGTATTCAAACAAGAAGATGGAACAGTTCTCGTGGGTATTGAGCAAGCAGAGTCACCAGAATAGACCCCAGTCTGTTCAATGTGCTCCATTATCCCACCAATGACCACATTGCCATGTGAGTCAGCAAGAGCATCAACATCAATCTCTATAGCATCAGATAAATACTTGTCAATCAATACAGGGCGTTCTGGATCCACCTCAACAGCATTCTCGAGGTATGTCACAAGTTTATCATCACTATAAACAATTTCCATTGCCCGACCACCCAACACATAGGAAGGACGGACAACAACTGGATATCCAATATCTGATGCAATAGCAAGGGCGTCTACTTCACTCCTTGCAATTCCTCCTTTGGGCTGTTCAATTTTTAATTCACTAAGCATCACATTGAACCTCTCTCTGTCCTCAGCAGCATCTATGGAATCGGGAGATGTTCCCCAAATGCTTACACAATGATTCCCACTGGCAGTCACTGGCTTGTGCTCGTCCAGGTATTGCTGTATGGGAAAAGCCAACTTTAAGGGTGTTTGACCACCAAATTGTACAATGATACCATCAGGCTTTTCCAGATCAATGATGTTTAAGACATCTTCAACAGTCAACGGTTCAAAGTAAAGACGGTCACTAGTGTCATAATCTGTGGACACGGTCTCAGGATTTGAATTCACCATCATTGTTTCATACCCTGCTTCCTGCAAAGACATGAGACAAGTCAACAGGTTATTAAGGTCTAACCATACTGTATATAATAATCAAGAAAGAACGTTCCTTTCTTGGAGCAATGCAGAGTAGAACAAAAGCCAAATTGATCATATTAAATCACATAACGCTAAAATTATATATAATTTCATCATAAAAGGCAGATTTTCAAAGAAGTGATGGTATCGTGCCGCAATGTAGCACATGTCAACCCCAAAAGTTACAATTTCCAAAATAATATAGGAAGGAGAAACTAGAAAGGATAAAAAGATGCTGAAAATTTTTCTCTTTTCCCATTTCTTAACCAGTTATCACCCACAAACACGCGGATGGTAGAGCATGAAAACTCGAACAATCGGAATGTCAATCACATAATAATAAGGAAACGATCCTGAAGAGAAAAGGATGCATGACAACAACAGTAGTCAAACTCAATCCCTTGACCAATTCGATTTGGTCCTCCACCCAAAATTAAGACCTTTTTTTGAGTAGGAGCTGATTCACACTCAAAATCATAAGAAGAGTACATATAAGGCGTGTTGGCTTCAAACTCGGCAGCACAAGTGTCTACTCGCTTATATGCTGGAGTGACCCCCATAGCCAATCGCCTAAAGCGAACTTCTTTCTCTGTGGATTTAGTGGCAAATGCAATTTGTTTATCACTAAATCCTCTCCTCTTCACATCGTATAAATCATCCTTTGTCAAATCCATCAAATTATGAGATGACAAGAAATTTTCCACGTCAAGTAGCTCCTTCAGCTGCGTGAGAAACCATTTGTCAATGGAACTGAGCTCATGAATCTCGTCAATTTTCATCCCTTTCTTCATTGCAGCATATACGGCATGGATGCGATCTGGGTTAGGAACTCTGAGGCTATACTTCAATTGGTCCCAATCATGATCCAACTCCTTCACTTGTCCACACCCCCACCCAGAGAAGCCATATTCTAGAGAGCGTACTGCTTTTTGAAATGACTCTTGGAACGTTCGCCCAACTGCCATTGCCTCTCCAACTGATTCATCTGTGTCGTCAATATTGGCTGAGGACCAGGGAATTTTTCAAAAGCGAACCGAGGAATCTGCAACATGAATAGGAAGTAAAATATAAATACAAAGTTAAAAAAACAGGTATGCTTTCCTCCATAGAAGGCTCGTTGATGGTATTACAGTGAGTTACTTACTTTTGTAACCACATAATCTATTGAAGGCTCAGAACTAGTTGGTGTCTTTCGCGTGATATCATTGGGGATTTGATCCAATGAGTAGCCTACGGATAATTTTGCAGCCATCTTTGCTATTGGAAACCCAGTTGCCTTGGATGCCAGCGCTGATGACCTAGAAACTCTTGGGTTCATCTCAATTACCATCACCTCACCATCTTTAGGAGTGACAGCAAACTGCACGTTCGAACCCCCACATTCTACCCCTATCTCTTATTATGGCAATGGAGTAATCCCGAAGACGCTGATACTCCTTGTCAGTCAAAGTTTGCGCAGGTGCAACAGTGATAGAATCTCCAGTATGAACTCCCATTGGATCAATATTCTCAATAGAGCATATGATAACCACATTGTCTGCCAAATCTCTCATAACTTCAAGTTCATAATCCTTCCAACCTAGCAAAGACTTCTCTATTAATACTTGACTGGTTCGGCTAGGTGCAAGGCCGGCCTTAAAAATTTCCTCAAATTCTTCCCTATTATATGCAATCCCTCCTCCTGTTCCACCCAAAGTGAAGGCTGGCCTTATGATTAAACTGAATTCGCCAATCTCGTTAGCAATTTCGATACACTCCTTGAGCGTTGTACCAATGCCAGAAGGAGGCGTCTTAATCCCAATGTTCTTCATCGCCTTTTTAAACAAGTCTCTATCTTCGATCTTCTGAAGTGCCTCAAGCTTTGCGCCGATCAACTCAACTCCGTACTTGTCTAAAGCACCCCTCTCAGCCAGAGGCACCGCAAGATTAAGCGCAGTCTGCCACCCATGGTCGGCAGTATGGCATCCGGACGCTCGTTTTCAAGAACCTGCTCAACCAACTCAGGCGTCATCGGTGTGATGTACGTCCTATTTGCCATTTCAGGATCAGTCATTATCGTTGCCGGATTCGAGTTTATCAGTATGACCTCATAACCCTCTTCTCTGAGCGCTTTGCAAGCTTGAGTACCCGAATAATCGAACTCGCACGCTTGGCCAATCACAATAGGTCCAGCTCCAAGTATCAAAATCTTCTTCAAGTCCGTTCTCTTGATCACTTTTAAGGATGTTATAGTGACATCTTCAACGGGAGGACTGGCAATGGCAGCTGCAGATACGTCCCTCTGTTTATGAGGGCATTGAATCCCTGGAAACAGCCACGGCCGAAAGCATGTAGAAGATAGATTTTTCGGCGCCCCACACCTGGTAAGGTCTAAGGTGTTGGCTTTCGACAGCCGCAGATTAGTTGAAGACATGCAGAGAGGCAATGGGAGTTTTTCCCAATGGCAGATGCAAGAACCCATACGCATCCTGAGTCAATCTTCGAAAGTGTAAGCGACTGATTCTTCGGAGAAGATGAGAGTGAGGAGGGAAAGGGAAGCTTTATTTCCGGCAGAGCCGCTGTGATGCCAGAGGTTTAGTTCCAAGGTAAAACCGCATATTCATCAATACAAAAGGCGGCGTTGACTGTTGCAACTGGCAGCCTCGAGGGGAGCATTTAATTTTATTATTTGATTTATTTCAATTAATTTTATATTACAAATATAGGGCCGGGGGGGGTGGATCTCATAATTTAATGACTGTTAGAACTTGCTCACAAAATGTAGGGCAGGATGAACTCAGTTTTATTTAAATTATAATGATGAAAAAAGTTATGTATATTTTGGAAAAGTCCAAAGGAAGGAATGACAAATTAAGTGGGGAAATAATAAGAATGAAAGTAATAGTGTGGGCAGAAGAGAAATCAGAAAATAGAGGGAGTGTCCTTCCAGCATCTGCCCCTGAATGTGCAGCTTATCACTCTATATTCCTTGCATATCAGATATCTCAACTTTTACAACAAATTGCGTGAACAAGGAATCAGCTTACTTCTTAAACAGACGAGACTATAAATCTGAAAAATTAGGACTTGGTTTGATTATGGGTTAAAATGCAATTTTACATTAAAAGTTACAAAAGTTATTTTTAGAGCTGTGTCATCCTAAAAATATCAAAATCATAGCAATTATCAGTAGAAACTTGCAGGACAAAATTATACTCCCAGGACGACGATAGCTACACTCTAGTTCATACAAGATTAGAAGTAATCTTCTATCTGGTGAAAATAACAAATGAGTGAAAAGGCCTAACTTGTTGAGAAACAAAACTGAGCCTAGACCTAGTGCATTGTGTTTTCCGTGTGCAGTCAATATGGTGATGGAGGGTGGAGGGATAAAAATAGACTAAGGGACCGGATTGTGAGTAGCGAAAGACGAGAGGGCAGGTGATAAGACTTGACAGAATAACGCCTTTGCCAATTGCCATCTCAATTGGCAAGTCCTTGTCCTATGAACATGCATACACATAATGGCTGGTCCTCATTCAGTCCTCTTTTGCCCTCTTACATTCATTATTCACCCACCTATAATTGGTTTTCTAGACCACAGGATGTCTTCCATTCTTAAAAGTGGGATTCCAACCTCATCATTTATATAAATGACTAAATCAGATAACCACTAAGTTATATCCATGTTCCTAAAAAAAGAAAAACAACTTCCTCATATGAAATTTTATTTTCTTTTAAACGATATTAATATTAGAGTAGGGCGAACTGTTAATTATCCTCAGGTATAAACTTAAATACCCAAGAGTTATGATACCTCCTTAAGCGATGCGACTAAAACTATAATAAAGTGATATTTTTTTAGAGATCAAATATGCTCTATATAGTAACATGTCTCATCCTCTCACTAGCTAAATTTACAGATGATGATGGGTTAAGCTTATTTCACTTAAAAGTCTGAAAGGTACAAGGCACTAAAATGAAAGAAATGGGCCGATAGATCAACAAGAGAATGGGCCAGAGTGGGCCGCAAGAACAGGCCCGAAGCTCCTAAGAAACCCCAACAACTGACGTTCACGTGAGTTTGGAACTTTGGGTGTTTTTATGGGAGCACTTAATTTCATGTCCGCGCCACAAGTCCAACAATGAAATAGATTCACCATTCGTAGACCCAGCACAGATTCTACATACAAAGATACTAATATTCATGTTTCCGTCTCAAAAGAAAAGAAGAAGATAATTTTCACGTGCTCTTTTTCATATAATTGAAATGTCAATATCTAGTAAATTTATAATAGCCGGTGAATCTTCACTAAATTTATCAGATACATCTCTACAGTTAAGTAGCTTATTTTATCCTGTATCAAATTAAGCAACTTACGGGCAGCTCACAAAAGCTATCAATTAATGTTGAATTCAAGAAATTAATTACAAGATGAGCGCGTCCATAAAGAAGGCTGATCTTAGTTGTAAATAGTATCAGCTAGCATGCATAGTAATAAGTACAGTTAAAACAGGAAGGCAGAAAGCAAATGTGTCTCACAGTAAATCGGAATAGAGGAATTCTAAAGGCATCATATATAATATACAGATGTACGACGTAGATAATTAAAACTGAATCCTAGAAGGTTCAACTTTGGTCATCCGAGCTTCGCCGTAGGGTTCATCGTTGTCGATCTTGCGGTTGTTTCGGAAAGCAGCATAAGCAACGATGTAAGTGATGACGAGAATGATCATGACAACAATGTTGATGACAGAAACCTTCCTCCAGCTCCTCTTGAGGCTGGCAAGAACCCCAGCCTTGCAAGAGTCACACTCATAACACAGCTGACTCTGATCATTGCTCCACCTGCTGCAGTCTGGGTTTGCTCCCACCCCAACCCCTACGCCTGGGTTCCACACCGTCTCCCTCTCGTACACGTACCCACACTCCGTAGGAGGCTTGCAGCAACCAGACTGCACCACAACACAATCCTCATCGTCACATGTTTTTGATTGGGTTAAGATTTAATTTTATTCAGAAAAATTTCATACTAAAGTTTAGGTGATATTAATTAAAAAAACAACACTTTTAAATTCTTAGGGGATATTGTGTTTCACTTGACAAAATTTGAATGTTTGACAACATATTCAGATTACTGGCATGTATGGGCTGTGTCTATGACCAAATTGTATGTGACCGTGTGTTCGTTGTCCACCAATGGAAGCAAAGCACGGAGGGAAATAATAGGATAAGAAAGATGTCTAGTCAATCTATGTCTGGAACATCGCACTCATGGGACTCTGAAGTTAAGGGCTCATTTTCATAACTCGCACTTGACTGTGTTCAAAAGTTGACAACACCAATAAATGTTTTGTATATGACTAACATAATTACTTGCTTGACCTCTCTGTTATGAAGTGTGTAGAAATTAAAAGAACAAAGAAACAGTGATACATTTATTCTAGCTAGCACCCACCTCCTTAATCGTATCCATTGGTGATTAATTGACGGGCGGGACATCCATTGGTGAAAGCAGAAAGCGACAAGCGTTGTTAGGTTAATTATATCGTATATGTTTGCCACTGCCGAAAGAAGACGGCCTAAATGGAACCCCCCCCCCCCCACCAAAACAAAAACTCAAGTTTAATCAACGATGATCAAGTTTTAATAAGGAAAGTTTGAAGACGTGGTCCACCAAATAATTAAAACATTGTTATCCTTCCATTCCGTTTGATACCGGAACGGCGCCATATATCGCACAGATACTTAAAACTATTGAAATACCATTCAAAAGAGTAGGGGTCACAAACGCATCATAATTTAAAATCTCTGTATCCCCACCAAACCCAACTAATTAAAGGTAGAAACCATCTATGTAAGTACTCTGTTTGAATTTAGAGGAGGCATGATGTCTCGTAACCCTAATGAGCTTCAAGTACCTAGTTCACTTAAACTCTCATGGGTGAACTTTGATGTAATAATAAAGCTACTAAACTTCAAAGGTAATAGGTTAAAATCTTAAAAACATTATCTTTAATTGTAAGAGTAAGTTTATGTAAATATATCCCTATGCATATCTCATCTTATAAGAGCCTTATACACTGGATTTTTTTATTTATAGTTAGAGATAAGTTAGGCTTCCTTTGGTAAATGGCATTTGGTCAAACTGGAAACGCGGGAGAATGGCCCACTTACCACATTTCTCGGAGACTGTGCATGCGATGCCCATCACCCCCACATGACGCTGTGTCCCTTATTATAAACCTCCGATGCGACCCACCCTTTCCATCTTTAATTTATCACCAGACGCGTAATAACAGTAAAATAATATATCTACGATGATACTCGAAGTTCTACTTCTACACATGAAGAGCTGATTCTTCAAACTTCAAATTCTATTAATTTGATACGACGCACCCTGCTTTAAATAACATGTAAACAATAATATATGGCAAACGATGAAAGATGAATAGAGAGAGAGAAGAAGAAAAGGACCTGGATAGGAGTGAGCCTTCTGAGGAAGAACATGTCAGCAGTTTCAGGCATGCCATCGACGTTTCTGACCATCTTTCTGCAAACCCTAGAGTCTCTGATGCAAGAGCTAATCTTTCCCCAGTAGGTATCACTGGCCACTCGCTCCTCCAACCAACCCGAATAATCCCCCAGATAGTAGTCTAAATAGGCCCGGTTCATCACCGCCCGACCCGAACCCTTGTCCGTCACGGCGTAGGCGAAGATGATGAACCCGATGAGAGCAGCGATGACGATGAACATGACCACAAGGTAGAGGCGCATGAGGACGGTGTTTCGGTAACAGGCGCCTGCGAAACCCGCGAGAGAGACGACCATGATGCTGATTCCGATTATGATGAGGGGCCACTGGAGGAAAGTGAGGCAGTCGGTGTTGTTTGCTCGGCTGCTCAGCCATATGCCTCCGCCAAGTATGGGAATGGACAGCAAGAACGTTAAGAAGTTGAGTAAACCAATCAAGTGGTTGCTTGTTCCCATCTTCTTAACCAACTCTTCTTCTTCTTATTGATTCTTCTCTTTTGTCGTTGGAATCTTTCTAGGCTCTCTTAAAGTGGATGCAGAGGATGTAAACTCTTTATTTCTTGTTTCGGCTTTGTGGGAGGCTAGAGCCTACATATGCTACCTCGCTGTCCAATGTCCATCAAACGTAGGAAATGACTCAAATAACCTTCTCTTTACACGAAATCGAAACGCTCCTACTTTCGGTTTGTCGCTGAGCTGAGTGACACGATAACGTTGTGACTCTGTGACACTCGATTGTTTCCTTTTCAGAATACACCATATATACCTCCTTTTCTCTAAAATAGAGGATGAAGCTTAAGTAAATGTCAATCCTTTTAGTTTTGTTTTTTGATGCAGTAAATGATCAGAATTAAGTGTCAATCAAAACCTGCCACTATAATAAAGTGCACTTCAAATTCTAAATAAAAAGAACGAAAATATAATTTCTATAGGACTCAGACTATAGACTAAAAACTTAATAAGCCTTACATAACTAAAATAATTCTATTGGGTTAATATGTTAATATACCAAACTACCTTTTATATCTTATACTACATATCATCTTTAATATAATATTTATTAATTAATTTATATAAATTAAAAAAATTAATTTAATTATTTATAATAATTTTAAACCGCTTTAATAATTTATATTTAAACCATCTTTAATAAAAACTCTCATAATTATATAAAAATATTTTAAAAAGATAATTATAATTTTGATAGATAAAATATATTAAAATTTTATATTTAAAATTGAAAGAAATATTAACTACAGAAGGTAATATATAATTTACCTATAGTATTCACACACACGTATATATATATAACTCTTTTATAGCATGAGAATGTTTTGTTATTCTTAAACTTAGACTTGAATTCCGATAAAAATAACAATACTTTGGACAGAAAATGTGGACTCTGGAACGAAGACTGAAATCTGTCCCCAACTCGAATCCGGTGAAGCTAATGTGAAAAGTGAAAACACAGTTAGAGACATGGCCTTGGGAACGTACCTTATTTTATGGCAGCCAGGACCGCCCATATATACGGATGTAGATGCCTGAGTTACAACTCACAAATGAAATGCCGCATACATAAGTAACACCCATACCATTTTCTACCCCAATCTGTTTCTTTTTTGTCTGGGCCCTGGGTGTTAGAGTTTCTTGCCCAGACCCAGTCAAATCGCCTGACAGGCCTTCTGTCTATTGTCTTGTTGAGGTGAGTCACAGGCTGCAAAATTTGTTTGTATTTTGGGTCAAGCAAACGGGCTGAACCCCAAAGCAATTAACTAGACAGTCGCCCAGACCCAGTTAAATCTGGAGTTTGCTCAATTCTCATCAACCGCCAATCCGAGTTAAAGTAAAAGAATATATTTATATCCTATAAAAATATAAATTTAATTTTTACTATTATCATGAGGATTCTTTTAGTGGACGATCTTATAAATCTTTTATAAATACTCTTTAAACCTTAAGATTGTATCCTAACCTTAGTAAGGGATCAGTGTTAAATCTACCTAAATTTTATTTTAAAAAAACAAAAGAAAATTCTCATCAACCTTCACAAGAAACATGAACTTGGCTCTCTGTTTCAAGTATTCCCACCATGGCTTGATGAACGTTATAATTGAAGTCTTGTTCAAACAATAAGGACCTTTGAGAGAGGGAAAGTGAAAGTTCTCTGCTTTTTATGGTTTTCCTCAGTAAATCTTCCTTGCAACGATGAGACTCTAGCTGTTCACTGAACACTATATATATAAGTTGCACACAGATTCCATTATAACACCCCATTACGCCCATTCATCCACACCCGTCTATCCCGGCCCGTATCATTTGCCACATGCTCCCTCTAGTCATTTCTAAATAATTTACATATACTAATAAAAATAATTAAAAATATTAAATTTATCATAAAATTTAAGTAATTTCTAATATTATCTTTATTAACTACTACTACTTTCGTTCCTTAACATAATAGCTATTAGACTTTTTTAATAGACTAAAAAAATTAAATAAATCAGTTAATTATAATTAATATTAAAGTTAGTTGATTGATTTTAATAGATTAATAAGTATATAATATAAATTCCTCTTATAGAATTAGATTGAGTTATAATTAACTGATTTATTTAGTGTGTTTAATCTATCTAAAAAAAATTAACTAAATTTTATATTAAGGAATTGAAGGAATAAATTAAACTCCAACATTATATTAATTTATACTCTCTCATTACCTTTATTGAATATGGGTATATATGAAAAATACATTAAATACTCAAAACTATCAAAATATCTTATATACAAGATCAATAATTTCTTTTAAAAGACCTGTTATAAAAAGAAGTAGGGATAATAAGCCTCAATTTTCTTCCTATACTTCCATTTCCCCCGGGGTCCAATTCAGCTTTCATAGTCGCAATCAAATTTAAAACGTACGTCTTTCATTGTTGCTTCACAAGAGGCTCTCACAACCGTTTTAGTTGTTCAATACTCTTCAAATTGTTAATATAAGATATATTTTAATAAAAAGATTAAATTACAAAATAAATATTATATTAAAGATTGGACAAATATCATATATCCCAACTAGCACTACCGTCTATGAGACTGTCGCCTATACATATTTGCGGCGACAAATAAAAGTCGCCGCCTAAAGATGAATTAGCGGCGATAAAACTGTCACCGCCTAAAGATCATTCTGCGGCGACAAAGATGTCGCTGCCTAAGGATGATTCTGCGGTGACATAGTGTCACCGTCTAAAGATACAAAAATGAAAATTATTTTTTATATTTTTTCCAATAATTTCTGTAATATAAAAAATAATATAATAATAATTAATTAAATAAACTCTAATATAATAATATTAATAAATATTTTTATTATCATCTAACATATGAAGATATTTAAAATTACAATAAAATTGTTTAATTTATACATAAATTTTATGTAGAAAGTTCAATACTGTGACTAGAAGTAGCCCCATGTGATTGTCCTTTCTGCATCAAGGCAGCGAATTGAACTTGTATTCTTTACTCTATTTGTTCCATTAGTCTTTGCTCGAACTGCACACGTTCTTGTTGTATCTTTTCACGTTCTTCTTCCATCTTTGCACGCTCAGCCTCCAATTTTTCTTTCTCCTCTTGAAATTTTTTATCAAACTCTTCCTGCAGTTGGGCACGCACACTCTCCACAACTGAACTATCAGTAGATTGAGGGCGATTTCTCTTCCTTGAAGGTTTCGCTCCATACCCTTTCCCTCTTACATACCCCGACCTCTCACCAAGAACTGTCGCCAATATTTTCTCTGATGTCATTCGAGCATCACTCTCTAAATCTTGATCTTGTTGTTGAGAAAGTTCGTGCATACGACTCTATAATAAAAACATAAAACTGTTAGATTATTGATAATAGTAAATCAAAATAAGATATTAAATATCAATAATATAATGAGGTAATGGATCCACGCAACATCAATTTAATATTATAATAACTAAACTTTATTGATTAAATACATCATTTCTCCATTAAGAAACAACAATATTATTCAACAGTTAAATAAAAGTAAACATAATCATACCTTGAAGACTCAATCAAAATGCAATTCGTAAAATCCATGATCAAGTCCAACCAACTAACTTGATTAGTTTAAACTTCAAATGAACAGATTCACAATGCAATTACTCCAATTCAATCAAGGAAAAATAAGAAATAAATCTCTACTTTACAAGTTAATTGGGCAATGGACTTGAAACTTCAAGTCCTTAACTTCAATTAATTTAAGGAAAAAATACCAAAATACTCTTAATAGGTAGTAGATGCCAAAGGAAATGTAATTGCACATGACGAAAATTAATTACACTTGCCGAAAGTAACTTGCATATCATGGAAGCTAGTTTCATCTTACAAAGATAATTAACATATTGGTTCATATTGCATATTTCAGAAAAGTCACTTGCATATTATAAACTTCCTTATTATGTAAACGAACTTCCCTAGTGTACAAATAAACTTTCTCATTTTGCAAATGAACTTCCCTTGCGTGCAAAAAAAGCTGAACTATTTCCCAACTGCAATTACAATTAGGATACAAGGTTAAGATATCAGAAAATTTTATTTCACATATTTTTTATTAAAATTTTATAACCTCACTTCTTTAATCTTTTTAAATCAAACCCAGAAAAAATTTCTTTTCCTAATGATAGTTAAACATGATTAAGATTATTCTCAATCATTATTCCACCTATACAAATAAGACCTTGAACACATGTTATTTTAGCATCAACTTTTTTTCATATCCTAAATGAAAATAGTCTGTTACAATTCCATTTTATGAATATGATTATCTTATTATGATGGGAAACATGGAATAAGATATTAAAAATACATGCAATTCACGAGTCACTGGCTTCTGCAATCCATTTTCTTTCTATTTTTTTGTTACAAAAAATTTACATGAGATGAAACTTGGGGCAAGCAGTTTTCTTGAAGGAAACGTGGTCGCTTTGAAGATCATACATAGTACGCGGCAATGCAACTTCAGAAGCAGTGAATAAATTCATCAACAATGACACGCCATTACAGAACAGATAGCATACATAGTCGGCGGCATTACAGAACAGGCACAATACAATGCGTGTATTTCCCAAATTTCCCAACAATGACAGCGACTGAGGTGAAAATGATTGTACTTACTGTGAATGACGCCGATGGTCTGAGGTGATCGACGGGAAAGAGAACAATTTTTCAGGCGAAGCGACTCTGAAGCTAAGGAGGAGCGACGGATGAGCGATGTGTATTTCAACCTCAACGGAGCGCCGACTGCCAACGGTGAAGGGAACTCGCACTCGTCAAGGAAGGATGACGACTTGCACAATGACAGTGAGGAGTGACTTCGCGAATGACGACGACCGTCGACTGGGAGCACGACCACCGCCTGCGTGAGGAAAGGAGCTCGACAGCGCCGCTGGGTTTCAACCTAACTGATGAAGAAATGAGTTGCGAGGAGGGGCAGGGGAAAGGGTATTTAAAACGTATTAGCGGCGACTTTGTGTTGTCGCCGCAGAAAAGTGTAGCCAAAATTATTTATTTTTATTGCTTCTGCGGCGACAAAGAAATGTCGCCGCTGAAAGTGTTCTCTTCAGAGGTGACAAAGTAAAGTCGCCGCTAAAAGTCCTTTTTCCGCGGTGACTTTTTTGTCGCCGCAGAAACTCAAAACTTTCAGCGGCGACAATTAGAGTCGCCGTTGAAAATCTTGAATCAGCGGCGACTTTTTTTGTCGCCGCTGAAAAGTCGTGGTCAAATCTATATCTTTTTGTAGTGTAGATTGAACTATCAAGTCTGCCCAGATTGAACTTTACTTGAGGATCGTTGATCCTACCCTTAATTTCCCCTAGAAACGTGATTTTTCAATCTAAACACACATCATTAAGACGAGTATGTGTTCATTAGTTTTGCATATGAATTTTGAAGGGGCGGAAGCTTTTTAATTTGTCGCTTATCAAAAGAAAAGGTTCACCAACTTGTGCCCAAAAATATATGTATTTTTATGTTCTGTTGTCTCAATTTACATACAAGTTAATCATCTGGCAACAATTTACATAAAAGTTTATATATAATCTAAAAATACTTACAAATTGATTGTAAAAACATAAAAGATGACGTTTCAAATAGATTATATAAAACTACACACTGTTTTATGAGATAAATATGGCTCAGCGCACTCATCACACAGTAGTGACAGAACAACGATCAAGGAATTCGTGCTAAGGGCATGAATTTTTTTTCCAATTACTGTTGATTCTTTTAATATAATTAAAATGCAAATCCCCACGAGAAATTCAAACCATGATCCAGCGAATCTTGTGCATATATAGTCATCGATTGCTAAGGCATATTAATATATTCAACCTGTCACTGACTGTTTTCTCTTGCCAAATCCCCAACTAGATATGGCTGCTGAGTGCCAAGAGGAGAGACAAAAACCATTCCGAGGTTGGTGCTCATGCTTCACTGAAATTTTTAATAATTCGTAGCTAGGGATACGAGATGTGCTCGTCGGCTACAATATAGAAATATAATAGCAACTTCTATATTTTAATTCTAGTAATATACTCTATGTCCCTAGTGAACATACGACGCTGTCATATCTTGAAGCTACCGACATTTCAAAGACCAAGACCGGTCAGAGATTTCAGACTCAGACCGCACAGAACTACGAATTATCATTCTCATGCTGTTTCTTCTCTCTCTCTCTCTCTCTTCCTGTCTCTTTCTCAGTCCCTCATTCGGTTAACATAACCAGATTATACTTTCACTACTCTCTAAGTTTTTGGCTGCAAACAACAAATCTACCATCCCACTAGTCTATTCAACAATAACATGGTAGTACAAAAATTTTGACATTTGCTAAGTGATTAAAAAAAAACAGCAAGCCAGAAAGAAACAGGGAAGAGAGGTGATTCAAGCGAATCAAATCCCTTGTTTTTAACCCAAAAAAACTCTAGAGAAATAGAAAATTTAAAAAACTGATATATTTTAGTCATAAGAGAGGAAATCATCAGTGTTCTTCTTCTGTCTGTTTCTTTCTCTTCTTCTTAATTATGATCAATGGAGAAGCTTTGAGTTTCTGTCTTTCTGTTGTCTGTCTACATTAGGGGACTATTGAGAAGACCATGCCAAGATGAACCGATACCATTGTTGTTCCAACTTGCTCTTCCTGAATCGATCCCTCCCATGTTTATGTCCCCATTGAACTGCCATGGAAGACCCCACAAAACCTTGTTTTCACTTTGTTCTCTGCCATTGCACATTATTTCTTGTTTCATAGTAGTAACCGACACTGCTTGCGTTGTGGCGGGTGCATTGTTGATTTCTTGATCATACGGCAGCATCATCTCTGCGTGGTTTCCATTGTCCACTACCTCTCCCATGTCCCCATTTCCATATCCACAATACAGATTCTGCAAATTATTGTTCTGTTGATGATGATGGGTTTCCACGAATCCTGCACTTCTAAATGCATCTAAAAACCCAGGATTTGTGGTGTTTCCAAGAATATCAAAATGGGAACTTGTGAGATTCCCCAGAATTGAAAGATCATGATCATCAAAACCCAATTGCCCACTAGATTGATTCTGGAGCCGAACTAATGCGAGGGTGAGATCATTGGAATCATAAGATAATGAAGGGATGGTGGCGAGTGGGTTGTTGTGGTGATGGGGGTTGAGTGGTTGATCTTGAGCTCTCTTTGATGATGAAGATCTCTTGTTCTTCCTGCAGCCTCCACCCACTGGAACATTTCTCAAGGTTCCTCCTTTGGTCCAATATCTTCTGCATGACTTGCAGAAGTATCTTGGCTGAGAAAGACTGTAATTGTTGTAGTAGCAGAATTTGGTGTTGGTCGAGTCACATCTTGGGCATTTCAGTGCTTCTTCTGGCTGAGGTCTCGGCTTCCTCTCTTGCTGCTGTGCTTTTGAGCAAGCTATCATGTTCTCCAGTGATTGGTTAGACATAATTTGCTGTAAGAACAAAGCCACAATTGGAAAGAAATTATCAGTAAGCATGAAACCCAAGACTAGCTACAGTGCAATTTTCTTTATGAGATTGCTCTTTCAAATAAAACCATGGATATGTAATTACAACCTAGGTAGAAGCACAAATTAAAGATTTTTACATCTCGTGGAAGAGAGAGGGAAATTTAAGTTTTCCCTAACTTGTCAGCTGGATTGAAAAACCATATCTTCTTCATTCTACAGAAGAAGGACGAAACTCTCCTATACTTGCATGCCCCAAAATCAACGGATTTTTCATAAAGCCTGAGAAAATGAACGGTATGGTCTTATTTACTGAAGTTCATTCGTTTATTCTCTTACAACATATAGCTATATAAGTTGACGGAAGAAGACCTAATTAAGAGCCAAAACCATTATGAAGACTAAACGTAAAACCAATGAAGGGAAAGAGGGGAGGTAAAGAAGCAAATCAGAGAGGCATGTAAGCGTGAGAGAGAGCAAGAAGCAGCCAGCAGCCTACCTGGTGTAGAATGAACTGAACCTGAAAGAAGAGTCTGATGGGGGTATGTAGAGAGAGAAGGGAAAGGAATAAGAGGAACAGAAAAGTGTAGAGAGAGATGGAGAGAAGAGGGAAGGGGTCATGCAAAGTGAGGGAAATAGAAGGAGAGGTCCCCAGATATATAAAGCAATCCCAAGAGAGAGAATAGCTGGTAATGATGGGGGTTTAAGCCGTACTAGACGATGATGATGGCGGAGTTTGGCTTGCACGCAGAGAAAGCCTTCACAAACAAAATTCCCATAAATTCTGTTCCTCAACGGTTTCATATATATTTCTCTTCCATTTTGCTTCTTCTCTAATTAATTAATATACACATATATTTTCATTCTCATATTTCACAATAACAGTATACACTTCAAATACTTAGGAAAAATGACTTTTTTAAAAAAAAATAAACAAATATGTATATATAATACTATTTTTAATCTTTAATATAAGATATATTTAATTAATTTAGATAAATTATATTTATAATAATTATATGCTGGTGTTACTAAATATTCTTTTTAAATTATGATCGATAGAAACCATTTTAATAAATATAATATATAGGAATATTTTTAAAAAATTAAAAATTTTAAAAAAATAGATTATAATTTTATATATATAATTAAAATAATTTTTTTATTTAGCTATTAAGATAGAAGGTAGTAATTATTATTATTATTATTTTATTAATTATTCTCTGGTTTTGTTTTGTATATTACAAAATAGAGAAGAATTGGAGTGAAAATGATGTTGAAGTTTGTACCGGTGCTGTGGCTGTGCCCAATGGTGGGTCCTTGTCTAGCGTGGATGCAACTATTAGTGGGGTCCAGCTGGACAGACCCCGTGTCCGGGTGGGCCCAGGCATCCACCATCCACACTCAATTAGTTAATTAATCCCCCAGATCATCATCAATGGATCAAAACGTACTCTGAGATACCACCATCCATCAGCCTACCAAGCACATAAACCTCGTGTACTCTAGTGTTCCCATTATTATCGTGAGAGGGGGAGAATTAAAAAAACATGAAATAAAGGAAAAAGGTGAGAGAGGGAGTGAGAAAAACAAAGATTTGTTGGACTAAGGAAGGAAGGATATAGCTAGCTAGTATGGGATTATCTAGGAGGAGGGGCCCCACGAAAAAAAGGAAGCATGTATATGATGAAACAGATATGGACGAGGGAAAGAAGGAATTGGGGAGATGGTGGTGGTGGTTTGTTGAATGTTGGGATGATGATGTGGACGTTTGTAATGATGCGTGGGGGGGACAAGCAAGGGACATGCTTGCCGGTGATACAGTTTTTTTAATAATCTTCCTTCGCCTTCATTCTTCCATCTATCATATCTCTCTCTGTTCTTCTATGTTTGCAATTACATGTCTTTCGGAACACTTACCACTGTACTGCGCTATTCATTCTGATGACGATGGAGTTGGATTGGATTGCTTTGGTTGGATGAAATTGAATGGAATGCCAACACGTTTGCCTCTGCCTCATCCATATGATGACATAATACATATAGCCCTACCTAACCACTTGCCAAGTTAGCTAGCTTCCCTCCACACTACACTCCATTCTTGCTTTTTCCCCCGCCTCTTCCTTCCTGTTCTTGCCTCCTGGTCCCTCCTTCCCGTCTTGTCTTACTCAACTCCCACTTATTATTATCCAATTCCCACCAATCTTCATTCCTTTAATAGCCCTATACAAAAATTACCATTCAATTAGCACCTCCTCAATTGACCTTATAACCCAATAACTTAAAAATAATTATATAAATAAAATATTATAAGTTCAATCTGAGTTTATAACCTTAATATTTGTCATTATAATTCAAAAATTAGCACCCTTGATCTTTTAACTTCCATATTTGACCACTCCTATTTTCATATTCAAAACTTTTTTTCCCATTTGCACCCTTACCTAATTATACCATTTTGCTCTTATATATAAATTACTTATAATAGAAAATTTTAGTATTAAATATAACTTCATGTAGGGTGGTCTTGAATGACTTTTTTTTAAAAAAAAAATACCTCAATTATTATACAAGAAATGTTTAGGACAATTAATAACCATTTTTTAATACTATTTATCAGTTAGATACATTCATTGATATGAGATATTAAATAAATAACATATATATAGGAATAAAGTAGCATATATCTCTCATATATTCTTCTTCACTTATTCTTTATCTCATTTGCCCTGCTCATAAATAAAAGTGTTTTAAAAAATAAATTTTATTTATATATATATTATTTTTAATTATTTTTTAAAATTATATAATTTAGTTATTTGTGCTTAGAAAAGGGATAAGAAGGAGTATTAAACTTAAGTCTCAGGCCAACATGCATGGCCGCCCATGTTTCCAATTTTATTCCGAGGGGAAACGAGATTGAAGACACACTCCATATCTGATATTTTTCCAGGATCCGACGCCTAGGAAATGATGTACGACCCTAACCATTATATTATTATTTATATAATCTGTCAATTCAGACGCCATCGAATGATTAATTTCGTCTTGTTCTCTGACTCAATCTCATTAATTATCCCTCTATCAATGGCCCTTTGTCGTTTAGCTGTTGGTAAACAAAAGCAAGGTACTACCCCTACCACTGCCACTCCCCTTTCATTCTTTAAGTGCAGATTACTTAGACAAAAGTACAGACCCTATATATCTATATTTCTAGCCCCCTTTCATTCATTCAATTCCTTGCTTTCTCCATATCAACCACGAACATGGCATCCACCCGAGCATGTGATTGCTAACCAAACGAATCATTAATTGCCATCATGCCCAAATACTATACATTATTAAAAAAGAATAAGAAAGCATGTTATTTAATTAATAAGATCAGCTATTCAACATATGTAGTTGTTTTAGTTAAATATAAGTATCATTATATTAAAAATAATTATATTTAATAAATTTGTTGAGTATTAGTATATTCTATTTAGACGTAATCCTGTTAGTTATTATAATAAAGTGAAGAAAGAAATCACGAAAGAGAAGCAAACAAAGTCTGGGAGGAGTCATAGAATTTTGTCCATGGGCTTTGGAACTGGAAGTGCCCACTGCTCATCCCTTTTGATTTGTTGCTAAATTGGGGGCAATACTTCCATAGCCATATGAACACAGCAGGATTCTTGGAGGGAGTGGGACGATGACGGGAAAACCTAGGTTACTGCTACTAGCTTTAAAAACATATATTGGACTGTCATTATCATTTTAAAGCTGTGGGGAGAAAATAATTCTCGAGCATACTCAATGATTGATCCCACTATATACACCATATCTCCAACGGATCCTATGGCAAGTTATCTGCTTTGGTTGCGCCCTATATGTCCATTATTCAAACCGAACATTGATTGAAGCGAAAAAAAAAAGGATTAATTCGTTGCGGTTTATGAATAAATTAATTAACCTATGTTGTCTGGAAAAATGCATGGGTTTGGGATGGTAAAGTTGATCCAATATTGGGAGGGTGCAAAGATGGGTGGGTGGGCCACGATGTGAGCAGGGACGTCATAGGGATCCATGAGTCATGCTTGTTGACCGGTCAAACTTAATTTCAGTCAAAGGGAAACATGGGGAGAGAAAATAATGTGGTAGTAAAAGTGATGAAGGGGGCGTGGATGGGAAACTGTGCCCAACATTCCAGGGCATTTCTTCGAAGAAAAGAATCTGGCGTTCCCATCACTTTAATTCCCACTTGTGTCTTCCACAGGATCTTTGTCCCTGTTTGGTATTAAGACGATATCGCCTCTGATTTTGTGTTCCCCTTCGTTTTTGTTCAATCATTCGCCATTTTATTAAATACAATTAAAACATAAGAGCCCGGTCGATGTGAAAGGTTCCTGAAATCTTTCGTCCCTATAAGCTCTATATGATTGTCACCCATCGACACATTATTAACAACTGCCAGACCACTATATATATATATATATGCTTTTCTTTTATGACAATCACGGATTCATAATTAGAACAAACTGGTAGTAAATCATTCTGACTCTTATTTTAAACGTAAAATCTAATTTATAATATAATTTATATTATAAATTTAATTTTATATTAAAAACTAGAACAATTCTAAATTATCATTCTCCTGTGTTTAAAAGTACTCAAAATCTAAGTTTTAAATTTAAATTTTAGTAAAATTTAAATTTTGAGAAATTTTAAAATAAACAGTTATATTTGTTGAAATAGGCTTTTAGACTAAACTATATTTTAAAACTAAAATTTCAGATAAGTTGGTCAGAGTAACTTATGAAATAGTAAAAAAAATTATGAACTAACCAATTACTATATTACCCCTATTTTTTCTTACACCCTCTCTCATTTCTTTTATTATACATTATTTCCTTTTATATTTTATCTCTCCTCATTTAATACTCATACTATTTTTCATAATTTACTAATAATAAAAATACTTCTAGAAATAACTATCAAAACACTCATTTATTCAAAATCACTTTTTTTATAAGATCTTCTCCAAAAGCCCTTTTCTATAAGTTGCCTAAAATCTTTTTTTTTCATAAGCCCGTTTCTAAAATCCTATCTAAAAAGTCCCATAATCTAAGAAAGCTTGAATTAGGAACTCAAGGGAGACCTAATAAGACAATTTTCTTAGTGGAGCATAACATCATGCATAATTTTTTTTACTAAAATTTAAACGTTAACTCGCCTTATTATGAAGAACTAACATCTTCTTATAGACTTAATCCGTATTGGTTGCATGTACTATATTGGCCAGGCGTTCAAAGTGATTCATATCACATAAGGTCATAAAATTTTTAAATTTGGTATTAGACACATGAATGAATGAAAATATATTACTCTACTGGCTAATTAATGCACGAACATGTACAGCTTAGTTTGTTAAAACATAGTGACTCACGAAGATGTGGGTTTAAATTTTAAAAGCTTCTTAAGTTTTGAAGCCGTTTTATCATAATGTGTTTGCAAAACTTAATTTGATTTATAATTTATGTTATAAAGAATATATTAGGTATGTTTGGATAAGAATTTAGAAAATAATTTATAAAAAAATAATTTTTGAATACTTTTATAAAAGTATTTTTGGAGAAGAATTTATGAGAAAAATGGTTCTGAATAAATGAGTATTTAGATAATTATTATTAAAAAAATTTTTATAATTAGAAAAGTACCATAAAATATATGATTTTATTAAAAATATGATAAAGTAGAGATAATGTAAGAAAAAATAATGATAAAATAATAATTTGATAATCTATAACCTCTTTTACAGTTTCTAAAGTTAGTCCTAATAACTTATTTAAAATTTTAATTTTAAATTATAATTTAATTTAAAATTTTTTTAAGATAAATATAATTATTTGTTTTGATTTTTCTAATTTAAACTATTTTTTTTAATTATGATTTTAAAAATTGCAAAATATGCACATTAAAACAATATATATATATATATATAATATATATGTTAGTGAAGAATAGTAGCGGCGGGGGCAATGGTAGTGGGAAGTGGGAGTGGGACGAAGAAGCGTGGAGATAGAGTAGAACGTTTGAACTTTGAAACGCAAAACGCGGGAGGAGGAGAGAGGGGGAAACAGGGGGCGGTGGGAGGTGGGGCCCGGAGATATTATCAGATGCGTGACCGTAAACGTGGCATTAGGCGGGGAGGGGGAGACGAATATTGTGGTTTACGAGGGAATAACGAAAGAAAAGAGGACAGATAGAGCTAGCGATAGCTACGTAGGACACAATAGGGACCTTCTAGTTAGAGCCAGGCCACACACACGGCAGCGTCAAATCTTGGATTGGATGGTGTTTAGTGGGGCCCACACTATATTCTCTCCCCACTTCTCAAGCAAATTCCATCCTCATCTCTTTCCCCACTGTCTCCCTCGTTAACAGGACCATAATTCACACTGTGTCTGAAGGCCAGGAGGGTTTGAAGGGGGGGGCCTGGGCCGGGAGGTTGTTGTTGGTGAAATGTCACGTGGACCAAATGACACATGTCACTCCTGACTGACGCGTCACCTATTCCAGCGTCGGCCGCTGGATTTTGCCGTCTTCCTACCAATCAGTTTTCTACGTACACGATTCCACCCAACGTGATCAACGCAACCCCGTCTTCCACATTGCGCCCCCCCCCCAACGTAGACCAATCACTGTGCATGCTGCTAATAATGCAATGCGATAGATATAGGAGAGATGATTGTTTGTGCTGAAAAAATACGTCAGCAAGACTACGCCAACGTCTCAAGAAATGGATCATGTGACCACGTGAGTTCGTCGGTCAAGGTTCTGCGGAAATATTATTGTTGTTGTTGTTGTTGTTTGCTGTTCAAACATCGGGTGCTAATTAAGCATGCGCGCGCATTGTTTGTTGATTTGGCAATAATTTTTATGATATAATTATTGGGAAAATAGAAAGAATGTCGAGTGAAAGGGCATACGCGCTTTTTTTTTTATTTTTAAAATAAATTTTGTAAGAAAATCTCTTTTGAAAAATTGTTTAATGATCCACGTTTTTTATGATATAGGGTAGGTGTGAATGTATATATGTCCCACTCTGTTTATTGTATCCGTCTCTAACAAAAACGGGCTGTTCTCTTTAACCATATGCATCATCGCTCATTTTTGTCACGTGACTTTTAATTCGAGCAATGGTGATGGGTAGGTGGATGTTGATATGATGATCCTGAAACTTCGTAGTGTGTTGAAACAAATATCATAGAAAAATATCCTGTTATGGAGAAACCCGGTGCTGTATAATGCCTTACTTCCTGATGTTTCGGTTGGGCCCATCCATATGACTGCTCACCGGTATGCTTCTTCATTTGAAGTTTATCGTGCTAGTATATTGGGCCGGTCTTGAGGCCTTATCTTTTTCGGTTTTTTCTTATGGAGATCATGCTCGTCAATTGGGCCGGGCCGAGGGCTCATTTGTCCATGTGGATATTCATTTCGTGAGATCAAAACCAAGACTGCCCTCTCATTTGTCCATGTAATGTTCTTCTGGTTTCTAATTCAGATTCACACCAGGGAGTATGGTCACGTGAAATTTTAAGGGTGTTAGTTACATGGTTATCCATTAAATATCTGACATGTCTTGCTTTAAATCTCATAATCAGGCTCTTTGATTTATCCTTTTTTTACGCGGAATTTGAAGGCTCGTTAGAATTTTGTAAGATCACACCTGGAGATTTTATGTCATTAGACTATAATATCATCCGCTAATTAAATACGATATAAAGGCTGCCTCCACCTAGCTCTCTCTTTATCACGAAAAAGGCCAAGGAAAAATTGAAACCAGACTCCCAATCAAGGTACCAAAGCTTCACCCAGTACAGGAGACGTTTCCATAGATAACATGCCGCCAACGGATCTGAAGCGTTCCGAGAAGATGACCTTCGTTCAACTCATCATCCCCGTCGAGTCCGCTCACCGTTCCGTCTCTTATTTGGGCGAACTCGGCCTCTTCCAATTCCGAGATTTTAAGTTCCTCCTCAGATCCTAAGACGCTTCTGACGATCATGTCTTCTTCTTTTTGGCGCCTTTCCTTCTGTCCTCTTGTCTTCCTCTTCCATTCCCCTGTTTCCTCGTTTAATACGAATATTAGTTTTCTGAGTTCGAGGTATTGTAATAGTTTAGTGTGAGGTTTTTGCACTTGCCGTTGTGGCCGGACGAATCAGTTTCAGTTGAGTTGACAGCAAGCCCCTGCGAACGATGACATTGCCGCGTTATTGAATTCAATGTCGCATGTAAGTTAATCAGAATTCAATTAATCAGAACATAGTTGCCTACATTTTACACACTCAACAATTAATATATTAACATATCAGGATATATAACGATGTTTAGAATAAATTGATTTCAGAATAAAATTGAACGTTGGATCAGTTCCCCATCCTCATCCAGTGTGGTTAATGTCTTGTGTCAGTAGTTCAAAGATGATGACCGGAGTTCCATCAGTTAGGTCATGACTACCTACCGACTTGCTTTAATTCATTTTTCCCTGTGTTGATTCAGGTGGCCAAATCGGAAACTGGTTCATTTGCTTCCTATGTAGCTATATCTCGAGTCCTTGGATATGCAACTCTGTCGATGATAACAAGTTTTACTGGCAGTCTGGTTAAATTGATCTCTCTTATGAAAATAGGCTTATGAAAATAAGATACCACGGCCACTTGCTTGATGAGAGCGATTCCTTTGAAGCGCCTGCAAATGTCAATTTAGATACCAAAGATTCTTTTGGAGGAGCAGAAACTTCCTCTGGCCTTCTTGAAAATAAGCTACCGGCGCCGGCAATCACGGAACCAGATGCTGCGAAGAGACGGATTGAGAATTTACATGTGAAAGATACACCAGTGATGTCCTCCGATGAAAATCCTGTGACATGCGGCTGCCATAATACCCCCGGTAGTTCACTTGGCAAACATCGATCTCCGCTGGTTGAAAGCATAAACAAACAATCACCTCCGGAGCTTCAAAGGCCTGGCCTTGTAGTGGATGTTGATTTTTTTGCATTTCAACTTGAATGGTGATTTGCTGCCTGCAAACAATGCTTGTTCTGAAGAGGAGATCAGGAGTGAAATTTTATTTGAAGGTGTGTTAGAACTATGCCATATCTAAGATTAAAGGTGGAAGCCTTGACTTGGATGAAAGGACAAAGCATTTACAAATGGATGGTGCCGATCAAGTTACTACTGAAATTGTTGAGGTTGACCCTAATCATAAAGTTAATGAATATAATATAGTTTCTTCTATACAAGGGAATGAAGGCCAAATTGTTGATGAGAAGTGCAATGAGCGCTGTTCATCAACTGTAAGTTTGAAGTCACAAATTGCAGATAATTTGATATCCCATAAACAAATTCCAAAGAGCACCGAAGCTGGTCCGTTGAAGAGGAAAAGTTTGTCAGAAGAAGCTGAAATTAGTGTTTCTGGTAAAGATGGAATTTCTAATGCCAATGTTCAGAATCAGATTGAAGAAGATAGCGACGAAATATGTCATCTGTGACTGTTGAGTATAGATTTTGGCAAAATTTCTTCATATGTACCTGTTTTCTTTTCAACCTCAGACATCGATAGTCTTGGTGCCTTGCGAATTGCGATTTGTAATCCTTAGTATTTTGAATGGCAGTAGGAAATCCGGAACCAAAAGGAAACAGAATGTCCCTTCAGTGATTTCTCCTCCAAATGTTGCTCCATTTTCTGATGAATGGTTACCTGCAATGGAAGCTGCTGGAGAGTTGACTTATTTGAGTTATTGACTGTACTTGCGCATATATTAATCATTGGTTAAACCGTTTTTTGATATTGCAGGAAATTTTAACAATGAAAGGTGGCGCCGTACGAAATTCTCCCGCTGAGAAGACTCAGCATGAACCAGGTCCATGGTCCCCGGTATGGTCATCTTGCTATTTTAATGTTGTTCAGATCATATAAAGCTTTTAGATCAGCCCCTTTTTGGTGGTTTATTTCTTGCTGAACGTCATAAACTTAAACGTGATTGCTAATTAATGTGGCATGGTCCTTAATTTCCATGTAAAAATCAAGCAATTGGGCCATCAGATTGCACCTAATACACCAATATGAATATCCCCCCTTCCTGGCAATAGTGACTACAGGAATGATCCTTATTATATTCTTGAACTGACCATTTTAGTTCTAATTTTTATTTTAATTTTTTTTGAGCCATTCAAACATTGTAGAACCCGCTGTATGGACTACGGAGCACGTAACTGAGTGCTTGGCGGATACAATTATCAATTTCCACATACGACTTGCTCTGGAAATGCATCAGAGGAAAAATAAGTGATGGGGGTTGAATGCTATTCAATTCGTAAATTGTGTATGATACGCTACGCTTTTTATTGTACTTTTTTCTCTCTGTACAATTCTTTTGATTCTGTACGTAGCTATCCACCTGATTTGCAAGATATTACCAAAATCCTAGTTAATCAGCATCTTTCTTATTAAGAAGCAAATCCAGAGAATTAGCCTTACATAAACTTAATTAGAACTTGCAAACTGGCAACAATCCAGTTCAACAAGGAGCTTAAAGTTGCCTGGGCCTCCCTAATGAATGAACAATTTTTGGAACCATTCTTGGAAAATGAAATGTCACTCCTACCCCTAGTGGGAATTGAACCGTAGCTTTAAGGAACCAGTCAAAAACACATAATTACCTCCTACACACAAAATTAATTCTCCTAATTCTCCACCGCTAATTTAAAGGAAGACGTGGTCGATTATGGAGAACACAGAAAATTGCGACCATTCTTTGAGAAGCTGAGAAAGTTAGGTCGACATGAAAACACAGAAGACGAGAGGGAACAAGAATACAAAAGATGAGAGTGAGACCCTGAGGCCAGGGGCAGGGAGAGAGAGATAGAGGGAGTTTGATCATTTTAATAAAATGAGTTACATGAATTTCTTCTAAAACTTTTCAATGAAACTATGATTTGACAATATTTTTAAGAAAACCAAAATGTTGTGACCCGCAGCTTTTCAGATTTGCCTTCCCTCGCCATTGCCACTCTCTTCCGGGTAGAAGTGAAGATTCTCATTCCCCAATATTTTGAACAATTCCATCAGGATGATACTGTCGATGCAATAAATTCCTTATATTTTTATTCGGTGACATATTGTAGTGAAAATGTTAGCAACATTAATTTAATAATATTTATTATAATAGTACACTCTTCCCGATTATCTGAAGTTTTTCTGCATATGTAGTAGTACTAACGGTAATTGACAAAACTAAAATGGAGTATGATTGAACATCACCTTTGCATTACTATTGGTAAGAACTAACTCTTCAATTTAAATGCTAGTTTTACAATCTTCAATAAACTTAATTTATATTATATTGCTAAATATGTAATGGATGGTTCGTGGCGGCTTTAACTGTGCAACTACTGATTCTTGAACCGCTGTTGAAAATTGGATTACAATTTACATGTTTTTAACATACATCCAGTTGCACAACACTCAGTATAACGATATGTCGGGAAAGATCTTCAAAGAAAATTAAAATTACGGGTACCTTAATTAAACTTTTTAAAAAATACTAGACAACGCTACTACACCCATGGTAAGTCGATGTATTATTTCCAAACCATTCAACTTCAGATGAGATGAAAATTACTTGCAAAGTTGTACCATAACAGAGAAGGAAAACCACAGAAATCTACCATGCTACCACTGTTCAGGTCTAGCAAAATACACCTCAGATGAAGCATCACATTTTCTTCCTCAAAACCAAAAGACTGAAATAATTAAAAAGAGATATGGACGAAACATCAAGCAGCTTCGTCTTGAATCCAGTTGCTTATGCATCGGCGAACCTGTCAGATAAAGCTTACGTGTAAGCTTGTAGCTTCAACCCATGACAGACAGAATCTCATAATAATGTTGAAATTAAACATCATGATGCTTGTTTCACATAACAAATAGTCAAAATTATTACCAACAAATCAAATTGTGACATCTTTCTAACACTTCAACATGGAAATGTCATTAAGGGTTTTATGTTATTCATCATGTGAGCATGTCTATTCACCCCTAGTACTACAATTCTCATCATTCAAATCAAGGATACTAGAACACATCCTAAAATCGAAGTTCACTTAAGTTTGGGAGACCCAAAGTGCCATTGTCAGCCTAATTTAGCAGGAGATATGAACAATCAAGATGAGACTAACCCAAGTTCAGAGAGTTTTAGATGTGCCTCAGCATAATCCTCGAAGAAGGCATCTTCATCCTGAATTACAGTAATAAATCCGCGAGAATTAGCAATTTTATGGTAATCACGTCATTAGAAGTAAATGCCATATGAGGAAAATGTGAATAATGTACACACCGCTGCATATTTCTCAACCAGGGGGCGGAATACGGGGTCAGTAAGGAGTGCTTTGTCAGATGGCAACTGCAGGAGGCCTTCTTTCTCACCAGACAACAGTTCCCTGCCACAGAAGACATTAGTGATAATTGACAATGAAGAAAAAGCCAGAGGCAACGCTACAATAAAAGCATACTAACTTGAAGTACGAGTTGTCAAATATCAGAGGGTTGGAAGTCCAGGCACCCTCAAATCCAGAACGTTCCTTGTGGCACCTTCCCTGCCCGAACAAGTATAGCAAGAATAAATACAAGATTAAAGCTATAGGAAAAGATGCACAAGTGGACATATTTATTTATAGCACTTATGGAAATATGAGCTTACAAGGGTGTGAGCACCGGAGAGAGCAACAATATCTTGATCGCTAAGCCCCATGTGGCCAAACACATCCCTCAGATGATCAGAACCTACAGCAATCAAGACGTAAGCCCTGGTAATTTATCAACCGAAGCAACTCTCAATAGTTTGCTTATCCCGAGTACTTACCCTTTGTGGCATCAGGCAAGCGGCCCTCCGGAGGTGGCTCTGGCTTGTCCTATCAATAAGAAAGTACAACTATAAGCCTCAAAGTAAAGCGCAAACAAAACTGAAATTGCTCTATCACGAATGCAAGCTGCGATCAAACGGAATTGCAAAACAAGGATTCTAGAAGTTTAATATTGATCTTCAGTGAATTGCAAAACAATAATTCTATAAGTTAAATATTGATCTTCAGTACAGTTATGATTTCATTCGGTAACACACCAAAGACAAACCTAGATAACACATATGGTATGCTAGTTAAATAAATAAATCAAGAAAAATATAAGAATAAAAATTAGAAAACATGAGGAATAAAGAAGATCACATATGTCAGTTTATACGCAATATTGGTCCACAGGGGGAATTTTGTGGGAACGACCAAAATAATACCTCTCTTCCGGGGTGGAAAGGAATTTCTGGCCCACCAGTGACCTCAACAGCGACTACACCAGCCAGCTAATTTTCCATAAAAAAAATGAACGACTGTTAAGCATGGAATGAAAAATAGCGAAAGTAACAAATTTCGACAATGCTTTCTTACCTGGTAGAAATCACCGTAGGTCAAGATGGGAAACTGTTCCTTGATGGGTTCCAACAGCCGAACAGCAATATCAAGCCCGTTGTTAGCCCCGTGAGCAAGTTCAGCAGGGTGCTTCATGGTACCGAAGGGACCACCGGTCTTGGTCTTCACGTCATAGGTACCAGCCGAGTGCCACCTACAGAAGGATAGAACGAAATCAGTCACAAACTATCGGAAAACCACAACAGCGAATTTAAATGAAAACGATCGCGCATCTGAGTTATTGCTCTTAATATGAAATGCAGAGCGGAAACATACGCAATTCGGACCATGATCGGAGCACAGTTCTTCTCGGCAATCATACCCCTGAGCTTCTTCTTAGCCTTATCCACGGCCTTGAGGTAATCGGCACTAACGGTAGGGTACGATTTGCCCATGACTATAACTAAGGAGAGAGCAAAGCCAAAAATGAGTCAAATAAATTAAATTCCCTTGATCCATGAAACCGATCGATATCGAGATCTAAGAAACGATGATGAAATAAAACATCAAACATGCGACGATTTGGACCACGAATGAAATGAGATTTGAAAGCTTTCAGGCGGAAGCAATAGAGTAAGGCGAGCCTACCTGAGAACTGAGAGTAGTTGAGAGTGGAGAGCAGAAAATGGAGCACACAACCCTATCACGAGAAGGGCACGAGCAGGGCACAAGCCATCAGTCCAAAATGGCGAGAGGTAGATATAGGGCGGGGAGCTAGGAAAGTTCTAGTAGATTATTATGAACCGTCGGATGCCCTCAATCCGGGGATTGTTGTTGACTTGAAAATTGAACGGGTAGGATTAGATGGAGACTACCCTTACGTCACAGTAAGAGGAAAATGAGAGAGAAAAAGGTATTTTTATAATTTATTTGTCAGAAAATGAGGAAAAAAAGGTTGTAATGTGTATGTTGGCCTCTCGGGGATATGAAAAATGAGAATTATTGTGAAAAGAATAATGCTAATGTCAGGATTATCGGATTGTACGAAATCCCATCCTGTGACGATGAGCTAATGCCGAGATTGGATGAGAAGTGAGAGTTAAATAACAAAAATACCCTCTAATCCATCTGGAAATGAATTTCTTCTAGTCAACTGGAGGAAAAAAACTGTAAATATCCTTTTAATGACTGCCATGTTTATGCAAAAGTTGATAAGGATTTTGCTGATGTTTGTAATTCAGGGTGTTTGAATCAAGGGATTTTGAATACATTATTTGCAATTAATACGAATATATTTTTTCCGCATGAAATGGAAAACGATGATTTTAATATGTTCCCGGGATAGGAAAGTAATTCACCTTATGAACAGGCATGGAAAATTCCGAGCACCATATAAATACCCGTGTGAACACGCTCTGCCCCGAAAAGATTCCATTTTACCAGCAAAACTAAGATCACCGGTTGAGGAACGGTGCCGCGTGTCCCCTCTCTATTCCATAAACTTCATTGGTCCCCACAAGCTGCGCTATTGAACACGTTTAAATAAGATTTTAAAAAATAATTTATAAAAAAATAGTTTTTTAATAGTTTTTAAAAAAGAGATTTATAGAAAAAATTTATAAAAAATAATTTTGAATAAATAAATATTTATATAATTATTTTTAAAAATATTTTTATTATTAATAAATTATAAAAATTAAATATATGAGAGATGCAAGATGAGATAGGGTGTAAAAGATAGATGAGAGAAAATATAGAAAAGAAAATAAAGATAATAGATGGCGCAAAAAATAAAGGAGATAAGAGATAGTGGAAAAGAGAGAGAAGAGATTGTGTAAGAAAAAGTATGGGTAATATAGTAATTAGTTAGTCTATAAATTTTTTTACTATTCTATAAACTACTCTGGCTAATTTATCTAAAATTTTAATTTTAAACCATAATTTAATCTAAATTTTTTTTAAAATAAATAATTATATTTATTTAAAAAAAATTAGATTAAAAAAAATTTAAGTTTAAAGGCCGTTTTAAACACACACATTATTTATATTACTACTCTTCGACCTACTTTTTAATTTGAACAATTTTTTTACAGGATTCACAACTTCCCCGTGTGAGGTGTGAAATGAGCTAGAAATTCTTGAGAACCTTTCTCTATTTATATCTAAACCAGCTCATTCGGACTATTTGAAATAGTATCAATGAACAGCTGTATCATTGAAAAAATATATATGCAAGAGAATGGTTCCATACACAAGGTTGTTTAATTTTGCTTTCAATTTTATTGTGAAAAATTACTGCATAAATCAATCTTTAGGAATTGTTTTTCAAATTAAAATTATAAATATATATATATATATATATATATATATATATAAAATTTTGATTATATTGATGGGAAAATAGTTTCATTCCATTTCTAATTAGATTCCTATAATTTTTTCTTTTTATTCACTCTTGAGGGCATATTTGATGTAAAGAAAGTTGAAGTATAATCTTTTATTTTTTTATTTAATATAATAGAAGTCAATTTTATTTCTACTTTTAATATTTTAAATTATTTTAATTTTATTAAAAAATAAAAAAATGAGATAATAGAATAGAAGTGAAATATTTTAAATTATTTTATCTTAAATTATAAAATTTATAGATATTTTTAACTCTTATCAAATTATAAAAAAAATATTTTAACAATTTCAATTCAAGTTATAAAAAATATATAAATCAATTATATATTTATTTATATCATACTAAATAAATTTTTAAAACACATTTAAAAGCTAATTCTATCTTCACTTTTACTGTTGTTTCTGTAAAAAAAACTTACATCCTACCAAAACATATTGTTATTGTGTGTATTTGGATAAAATTTTAGAAAAAACGCTTATAAAATAAGAGTTTTTAAACAAATTTTAGAAAAGAACTTTTGAAGAAAAATTTATAAAAAAAATAATTTTAGATAAATAATTGTTTGGATAGTTATTATCATAAATATTTTGGTAATTAAAAAATTACTATATGATTTTATTAAAAATATGAGATAGGATGGAGAAGAGAGAAGAGATGAGAGATGAGTGATAGTGTAAAAACAAAAGAGTAAAATAGTAGTTAGAAAATTTATAAATTATTTTATATTATAGAAGCTACACTCAGTAATCAGTAACTTATCTAAAATTTTTGTTTCAAATTATAATTTAGCTTAAAAATATTTATACATAAATATAATTATTTATTTTATTTTTTAAAATTAAAATTTGAGATAAATATTTTTTTAAAAACCTTTATTTTCACAGTTTCCAAATAGGCTATAGTTTATTCTGTTAATAGTTTCGATCCTTTTGTTTAGAAACTGTTGCTTTAAGTTTATAGCGGATGATGTGGCATTGAGCACCGTCTTCCTTAGTCAGTCATGCCACTCTTCCAGTAGCTTCTCTCCCCATTCTCCACCCACTCTTCTTCAAGGCAAACATCGTTATCTCTCTCCCCGTCCATGTTCTCTCTCCCCACCAGCACCCTATGTTGCAGGAGCCCAAGACTCCTTGACCCTTTCTCCTTCAGTGTCATCTTGATGAGGCGATCATTTATACTTGACGCACTATTTCGTCCTTTTCACATAAAATAGGGAATATGATGGATTTGAAAATCCGACCAGGTCGAACAAAAGGTAAAGAAGTTCACCGGGGGTTCAACTAGGGCAATAGGGGGTGGTGTTTAGCAAAGACTAGAGATCCGGTACGCCAGCAAAGGCTGTGGTGGGGCGCTTTCGACACGGAGAAAGAGAATGCTATGTCTTACGATAGAGCAACTATTTGTATTAATAGTCCGAACGCTACGATAACTATTCTCTAACTGCCACCTAAAATTGTTGAACTGAACCTTTGGACGGAGGTTCTAGCCTCTAGAAGAACCCAAAACAGAGCCCAATGGTGCAAAAGTAGAAGTAGGAACATAACCATATTTCTAAGAATATAATTTTTTTTGTTCTCATATTCCCCATTTTTAGCTCTATACAAAATGTGAAGTCCCTCCCCAAATGGGGATTGGTAATTTTGATGCTAATGGAATGGATTAAGTAGTGTAAAAGATGAGAGAGAGCTAGGAGGGAGAGAGAGAAACAAGTATTATTATCTAATCACGTATTAACAGCATAAATGGAATTTATTAACAGAAGGACTGGAAGTATATCAGAATAAATTATAAGAATTTAATAAAAAAAAGGAAAAAAATTATAGAGACATGATTTAAAATTTGATAAAACTATAAAGATTGTTGGATTAAGTTTTCTTATATTTATTTAAAATTAAAAATTCATTTAAAACGATCTTTTATGTCTGCCACCATTAATCAACACTACTTATTGATTGCCGCCATAAAAAAATGGGGGTAGTTGGCAATGTTGATAATGGTTTTTTATGACAATGATAGCTGGCGATGGTTAGTTGACAGCAGCAAATGAGATGGCGGTGGTGGAAACTGGTGGTGTCTGGCAGCGGAGGCTAACGGTGGGGAGTAGTGAATAGTGATGGTGGTGACAATAGAGTAGGTAATGAGAAGAAACTAAATTCAAGCCTCGTCTTGTCTATGTATTCCAAATAAATAAATAATAATAAGTAACTATGCAGTGTTGATCTGGAATTATGATTAGACACTTTAAAAGTATTTATTCATGCAATTTGAGATAAAATTCTTATAAGGTGCTTTCCAGTCATCTCTACAATACGATAGCACTTAAATTGAAAAAAAATAAATTAATCCAAACAAGCAAGTAATGTGATTTCTTTTTTAAAAAATCAATAAAAAATTAACAAGTATTGAGTCTGACAACAAAAAATTAGTTTCTCAAGACGTGATAATTTAATTTTTAAATTATTGTAAGCGTCTATATTTAATATTATGATAATTATATGAATTTAAATATCTTTAATAATAACATATTTATATTTTAAAAAATAAACAACAAAATATTCTTCTAATAGAATGTCTTCTTCTACTTCTTTTATTTAATATGATAGAAGTTACTTCTATTTTTACTTTTATTTTTAATATTTTGTGTCATTTTAGTCCCATCAGAAAAATTAGAAATTATTATGATAGAAGTGAAAATAAATTTTTTTAGACGATTTTATCCTATTTATAAAATTTTTAGATAACTTTAATCATTTCTAAGTTATAAAAAATATTTTAGATTATTTTATCCTAATTTATAAAAAAAATATTCTTTAATTTCATACTCATTTTCATCATACCAAATAAACTTTTAAAACCTCAATTATAAAATTTTTAGGCAACTTTAATCACTATTAAGTTATAAAAAAATATTTTAGACAATTTTACCTTAAGTTATAAAAAATATATATATTAATTTTATACTTATTTTTATCCTATTAAATAAAATTTAAAATTTTTTTTCTAATTTAATTTCACTTTTAATATAACCTAAATATAAAATTTATTTTATAATATAAATTATCTCTAATAAAAAAATTTATAATATATATTATATTATAAAATAAATATTATATTTAAACCCTGTTATAAGGTGAAATCTATCATGAGCATCTCCGCAAAAAGCAATTAAATTATGTCCTCGGGGTAGTGGTCACGTCCATCGAATCGACCACCTTAAACTTGCCCAACAAGAAGTTTCATTAATCATTGTGCTCCCCACGGGGATAATCAATATCTATGCCCCCGATAAAAAGGTCGAACGTCCTAATTTTATTTCACAAGTTTGTAATTTTAATTATATTTTATATTTTTATAATTACTGTCTAATAAATTTTACTTGTGTTTTAAAATATAAACAGAACTAATATTTTTATTTTTCTTAATATAAAAATTAATTAATTTTTTAAAATAAATTAAAAAAATTAATTAATTATAATTAAATTTAACTTTTAAAACAAAATTATATTATATACGTTTTAATTTATATAAATTAGTTAAATATTTTTTATATTAATTATAATTAACTATTATATTTATTTTTAATTATAAGAATTAATTAATTTTTTTAAATAAATTAATTAATTAATGATAATGGGATTTTGGCATTTGGTAAGGGGAGATTTGAAGGTTCTCTAAATAGCACGGGGCTTGACATGAGATCAAATTTTATAGAACAATTTAATTACTTTGAAAATGAGGCCAGACTTCAATTATTGTTGCAACAATCACTCTCACAGCAGCAGAACCTTCAATTTTCTAAATTTTGGAATACATTTTCTCAGCTTAGTGATTCTTGATTCTTATGGACTCTCTTCAAGATTAGATAAATCGCAAGTCAGTAATTTGTTCCACTTTCCCCAGTTTTCCTCACCGCAGCCTGGCAATGCAATTTTGTCAAATGGACATTGGGAGGGGTGGAATCAGGTGCAGAGTGGGAGCAGTCTGGGAGTGGCCGAGCTTCTGAGAAATGAAAGAACTGGGCTTAAACAAGTTTTATGCAGGATATGAGGATTCAAAATATAGGATGCGAGATTCAGGTGATCTTTACAACAGAGCATATGGGATGTGATATTTCCTATTGTCGGCCATAGTGCATCCGAGGCAGTAATGGACAGATGCAATTTTGTGGCACTGCTAAGTGTAGTGAGACTGACACGTGGCCAGTCTACTAGATGTGTGTAAATGTCCAACCTGGCCGCTGAAAATGAACAGTAAAATAGTTCCTTTGTTCCCAGTAATTAACCTTATAAGTCGAGAATATTATATAACCGATCAATTTCTAAACCATGGGGAGTAATGGGCGAGACGGGTTAGTCTGATAGTTAATCTGTGTCTCACCTATTTATTTTTTTATAGACACGGGTTAGCCTATATCTATGTCTCAACCCGTTTAAGTATGTATTAAACAGATTGGGCTGAACCCGTTTAGATTCTAATAGATATGGACAACCAATTTATAAAAAATAAAAATACTTTTTTATTTAAACTCATTTAAAGTTCTAATAATAACAAAAATAAAACAACAATAATAAACACATGATATGATTGTTCATCTTAAAATTAGAAAATAAAATATCATAATAATAACTACAAATTTATAACCACAAAATCAACAATGCTTACATAATATAATCATTCATAATCTTAATTATTCAATTGGATTATGATTATATATAATCTACATTATATTTACTTGTGATTGTTATAGATTTAAAAAAGTATAATATAATAAATTAATAGAAAAATATATGGGCGGGCTACGGGCTACCCAATGGTCAGCCCATAGCCTGCCCATATAATTTATTGTTTGAGTCCGTTTAAACCTGCCCATTACTGACATATTTTGGATGGACTTAAACAGGCTTAAATAATACCCAGTTACAAATGGGCCCACGGGCCTACCCCCCTCTACTTGAGGTTCTGGATTTGCAGGAGTGAGCTGTGTTGGGTTGTTAAGAAATCAGTCACAAATGTCAATGTTGATCAAAACGGCATGTGGATCTTAGTTGAGTGTTTTCTCTCAATTACAGAGCTGGAAACTTGTATGTTCTTTGGTCCCAACTGCAGTGTGAAATGTCAAATTGTAGGATGCTAGCACCGCCTCTTCCATTTACATGGAAAAGTGGCCCCGGAATTAAAAAGCCTTGAAATTCCATATGAATCGTTTTCTACAGGCCGAACGAGTATCTATTTGAAATTCCATGTAAGCAAAACCATTTCTTACAATGGCATGGCCCAATTCGGGTGACTCTTGAAACTTCAACTTTATTGGAAGTTTCGAAATTGAAGGGACGGGGGAAGGGGAAGGGGAAGGGGGAGGGGGAGGGAGAGCACAAAATGATCTTACGCTACTTCAAAATTGTTAATAGCAATATAAAATATAAAAAGTATTGGTAGTTGCATTGCTCGTGCTATAAATAGCATAAGTTATCTTAAAATTTTGTGCAAATGAACATAACTTTATTTTTTTTATACACAATTTTTTTTAAAAGGAATCATGATCACCTATGATTTTAGGATAGGACAAAACCTTATTTCTTCTTAAAGGATACTAATATTATATAGGATAAGCTATCAATTACTCTCAAGAGTAAACTTAGGTATTTAAGAGTTAGGATACTTCTTCAAGCGCCTTGACTAAAACTATAATAAAATAATACTCTCAAATAATTAACTACACCCTAAATAGTCATACGTCTTACCTATTCGCCAACTAAATCAAGAGACCACCCAAATTCTCACATTGACTCATGAACCCGGTCCAAATATAGGCTCAGTCCAACCATGGGATGGGTTTCTCTTGCTGGACTCTCTTTATTATTCTTTTTGCTCCGCAATAATCATATTTAATATACAATCGCATACTAAATATAAGTATATCTTCTAGGATTAGTTCCTTCAATTGGACTCTCCTTAGATTAATCCAGGTGCGCAAGGTATGAATTCTTTCTTGAGCTTGCAAGTTTGCCAATAATAACGAGCTCTTTGGTAAACTGAAACACGTTTATAAACAAACAAATGTGGGCACCTCGCGCATCATCTTCCCGAGAAAATTTCATTTCATTACCATACAAACTCCTTTGTCCCCCAATAAGCCTCCAGTCGGGTTGTCTTCTTTGCATCCACACGTTTGTGATTTTGAAACTCTTTTACATCACCTATCTTTTAGTAGGCCGACGCTCATTTTTATAGCATACTCATGATTTCTCCCTCCTCTCTAACCCTTTCACGCCCCACCAAGCAAAGAAGCTTACGAGACTGGCACAGAATTCATGTTCTTCCAAATAGAAGCTAATGTCAAAACATTCTCCATCTTGAAGTTTGACTAAACAAATCAAAAGCCATTATGAAAGCTTAAAAGGAAGAAGGTTAGTTAATTTGTAGAGAAACGGAACTTTAGGAGAACTAGTGCATCGGCATTTTCTTCAGAGACTGTCCAAACCGGTGCATAATTGTTTTTAGCCAGAAGTTATATCAATCAGGAGTCAAATCTCAAAGTATACATCGATCAGTAACTGAATTATACAAAGAAATAGGAGCGCGAACAGTTTTGAGGGGTTCTCTCTTTTATCAATAGTATTATTATTATAAGAGAGGCTGAGGCTAGTGGGGTACTTGCGGGGACTTCATCTGGCAATGTTGAGTTGTGTTGCTTCCAGCTGCACTAGATGGATCAAAACAGATATTATTATGGGGAATTGAGCTCAAGCTCAAAAATTTTGGTGGAAAGATGTTAGCCAATGGAAAGGTAGCCGAAATAGAGAATCCTGATGATGCTGCAGTAGAGAACGGTGGTACTGGCGTTGCAGTAACCTGGCCTTGCGTTTGCCAACCCCATTGAGGCAGAGGCAGTCCCTGTGGATGATCTCTACTGATTCTCTCAACCTTTTCCTGCCAATTTTTTCCAACATAGAGACCCGTTACAAAGATCTACCCTAACCATAAAAGATGTCATCAAATAATTGTTTTCTCTCAATGCTGCATTACAAGCTAGGTAATGAATTGAATACGGTCCAGTGGAAACATGTTATTCGAATATGCTGTGGGAACTTTGTAATCAAACTTAGCACACTCCATAACTAATATAAATTCTGAAGTATTAATATGAAGACCACCAGAACAATAATACCTATAATTATAAGGACCTCATCACTCACGAGGAATGTTTTTATGCATAAATATGCAACAGATCATTTTATCACAAGATCAAATGAAGCATTATTGGTGTTAACCTGTATTTTGATAAAGGCTTTCTCTAAGACAACATGACAACACAGCCGTTTCCGTTCAAACCACATATTGCCGTTAGCACGCATTCAAAATTCTGAGATTTTGTTATTACATGTTCCGTACGATCAGCAGGGAAACCCATATATTCATACAAGGGTTGTAGAGCTAGCAAAAATAACATAGAGAACTCAATTGACCGTCCCAAACATAAATTGCACCAAAAGCTCAACACAAATATTCAATATGTAGAACTTCGGAACATACAAGTCAATATTCATTTGTAGTGCCGCTTCCAAAGAAAGCATTCTTAACTGTTCTAAGACGTTAGCGAGAAAATCAATGTCAAGGTTGTTTACTGAGATAATACAAGTATAATACTCTGATTGTACATCTATATACCAGACAATGAAATTCACCTCATTGGGAAAGAAACTAGGATAGATGCCATTCCATACAAATGGACGCTCCTCAGTAACAACGGGCCTTGTCAACGATAGATCACAACTTACTGAATCAACATTGATCTCCTTCTGCATATTAAGAGGACCCATCCTTATTAGGACCTCAATGCTAGAAATATGACTTCCCAAAGAGAAAAACTGTTTTACATAATTAAATTACGTCGACACAGAAAGGGAGGGGGGCTTGTCAATAGCTACATGTGAACCTACTAATTTCAGAAGAACGATGCTTGTAGATTAAATTCCCCATCGCCTCATCAATTAAGAGTGTTATAGTACTTGCTCGAAAGCTTAAATAATACTGCCAAACTTTGCTTCTCATATATCGTGCAATAAACCTAGAGTAGTTGGCGTAAAAAACCTAGGTAAATAAAGATGTATAGTTCAAAATATACCCTTGAACTTCTTCCAGTATGCACGTTGTTTGGGATAGGTTGTAACTGATGGCCCCTATTTTCTTCTGGACCACTGCCTGGTATTGCGATGCGCAAATTGAGGTCAAGATTGTGACTGCCACCTGACGAAAACATTTCCAAACCCCATTTCACCGAAGGAACATTTTCTTATACCATGATAATCAGTAGAAAATCAAACATAAAAGTAGAAGATATTTTGTCACTACCTTCAGTAATGACCTCTGGCTTCCTCTCTCCTTCGTATGTTCTTAATTCAAAGTTGGTCACTGCCTCCCTTCCGTTGCATTCGATAGCTGCCTTATCATAAGCCCTGAGTTCCAGAAAATCAAAAGGGAGAGAAATGTTGAATGGAATCCTAACGAGCTTATTAATTTGGGGTAATAAATTCAGTAAAGGCAGAATGTAATTCTTGTATCAATAGGACCTTGCAGCTTCTACTTCGCTGTCGAATAGCCCAAGATATATATACCTGCACGAAAGCATTGCAATCTCTATAACGAAAAACCTTTGCCAATCAATCGTCTCATTGAAACAGGCATCTTAGGTATGCATCTCCAAATTCGGAAAAGTATGGGCTAAAAAACATTGAGAACGAATCTGGAACCGGTTATCCTTGCATACCAAATAGGTATTTAAATTTGTGATGTCCTAAATTTCATAAAATCGTTGCAGATCACTACTTTAAGTTATTTAAAATAAGTGCTCACTTTTTGCCAAGGAATTGTCCCATTCGAGCTTCCCAACGACCACACTTGTGCAGTGTTACTCCTCGATATTTTGAACTCCCCCTTGAGAAACCAGTACTCTGGCGACGAAGTATGTGCACGAATTCCTCTTTGGTGAGATTTTTCATCTGTGCATCATTTACAAAATAAGGAAAAGTCCACTCAAACGCATAGTCCTCATTATTAAGTGCTTGTGTTTTCTGTCAAACCTGCTTAAGATCCTCCTCGTAATCATTGAGATTGAAATTGATGTCAGCATCGACTCCCCTAAACTTAATAGCAGCACGATCGTAGGCTCTGAATTGGAAAATTTCCCAGTCAATTGAGAAGTTCGACCATCGAGCTTTTAAAACAAAAGGGAAGGAACGACCAATTCTGAAGCCAAGTTATGGCGAAGAAAATTTAAAAATGTGTAAAATTCACCTGGCAGCGGCATGAGCGGTATCAAACCCACCTACAAGGGCCAATACCAAATTTCGTCAGGACATGCTAAAAATAGTAAACCATAAAATATAATTGATTTAGTAACGACATTAAAAAGTCCAAATCCATACCCAAGTAGACTTGCTTCCCGCAATCCCTTCACCATATAATAAGAAAGAAAATAGGAAACAGGTCAGGATGAATTCAACCATGTATTATGAAAATCCAAATTCAAAGGCAGATAGTTTCTTGCTAGTAGATCTGATAGTGCCTGTTGCAGAAACTAGATTTGCCAAACTAAACCGAATCGTCAAAGTAGACGAGCATAACTCATACAGAGCAAGTACGTAAGAGAAACGTCGCAACATAAAGAACAGGTAAGAAATTAATATGAAAAACTACTTTTAAATAAAATTACCAACCAGATATGCGATTCCCATCTTCCAGTTCTCCTGTAAAACGTGACCCCTCTGTACGGCGAGCTCCGAGACCTTGGACCCCTTCTGCTTTTCTTCACTTGCTGTTGAGGTTGCTGCTGAACCTGGACCATCTTCATCTCTCCGTTACCACCCTGATGATCAAAGGAAAGACTCATCCAGCTCTTTCTCGATGGAAGGGCAGACAAAGACTGACCCTGCCAATTCGCAGACTCGCCATCCACTCCTTTAGTTTCACTAAACAGAAGTAGCTCCTTGGTTGCGACTTCTTTCGCGCCATCTTCCTTAAGGATATCGAAATTAAAGGTGAAGGAGTCCCCACCGCGTGTAGAGCAGGATTCCTCATCTCCTCCATTGATGGACCCGTCAGCACAGACGTTAGAGGAATTGGAAGTCCCCGATTTCGCCATTTGATTCCCGGAGGCTTCCGTTAGCTCGTCGGAGAACCTGATGGATTCATCGTGGTGAGAGGTATCAGTCGAATCGGCATTCAGATTAAGATCGAACATGGCGCTTGATCTTCGAGTGGAATCTGATTTTCGTCTTCTCCGTTGTATTTCTGCAATTTAATGTTATCTAAGTAGTCAACTATATTCTACTCAACATCACCAATATTTTTCTTCTAGCAGATGAATTCGACTGAAAAAATGGATCCGATCGAAAGTACACCCACAGGTAATGTAAGAAAAAAGTCGAAGAGCTGCGAAGAACGAAGATTCTTAAGCAGAGCAAAAGAGCAGAGAAACGGAATCAAAAGCCCCTCCACTACCTCCAAATACGCCGGAATAAGTTGGAGAAGTCGGAAGCTGCTCAGAGAAAAAGGCGCGGGTGGGAAGCTACTATCCGAGACGCATTGGTCATATCATCGGCGGTAAAATGAAGGTCGGAGAGAAAGCACGGCCGACTACGGGATTCGAACGGCACATCGAGAGAAAGAGGGATGGGACGTGCGAAGGAACATATGAGACCCCATTTTAAGTGAGGTCGGACTATATAAACATTATCGCTCTGATGGAGAGAACCGGTTGGTTGGGTGACCGGTCGTTGATATTGTGAAGCAGATTTTTGTGAATCGAAGTCTTGGTTTCATGGACGGAAACAGCCATCACCACGAAACTTTTATGTGTAAGTCTGTTCTGTAAATCTGCGTTACTGTGTTTAACTCGATGATATTTGAGAGAGTGATGGTTTGCTTTCCGTTTTACGTATACGTTAACATTATTGATGAGTGATGGATTAAGCAAATGAGATTTAGTTAATTGAACGAGGAAAGCAGGCTAGTCAGAAGGATTAGTTAATTAATACTAACTGTATTATTTAATAGGAGCAATGTGAGGGAACTGAACAGGCGATATCGTGACACGTCGTGAAGTGACAGCTGGAGAGCACTTGCTGCTTCTCTATGGAGGAGTATTTTTATTTTGTTTTTGTTTTCTTTTCAATAAATAAATAAAAAAAAATACGATGTTCCGTTTTAGGAAAAAACAAGAAAGGGAGGGAGAAAACGACCCGCCGGGGGCGGGGTCCAGAATAAGTAGAATTCCCAAAGTGTCCTTCTCCTCCGTCCCCGTTCACGCATTTCCCCCACACGAGTAACTCGTGCTTATTCTTTCTTCCCCCAGCAGTCTCCTGTTTGGAGTGAGTCATCCTCATGGCTCAACTCCTTTTTCCCCTCACCAATCCAAGCCCTTCAGTTACAATTACAATTAAGCCCTTCTATTACAATTACAATTACAATTACAATTACAATTACAATTACAATTACAATTACAATTACAATTACGGCCTGTCCCTCTTAAAAATAGCCATCACTCTGAAAATTTATTTCCTCAGTAGTCATCATTTACGCTGATTTCGCGACATCCGTCTGCATGGGAATATTTTAGTGAATAACCACTCTAACCACCTAGTATAACAATAGTATCCCCAATCATAAATTCTAAAAATAAAAATTAAATAAATAATTTATTTTAAATTTAAACATATTTTATTTTTTAATTTTATAATTTTTTAAAAAAAATTCTAGTGATTATACATATTAAAAAAATTCTATTAAAGGATAATTATAATATACATTATTAAGAAGAATATTATAAGAAATAATATATATATTTGTTATAAATAATTAATTTAATTATTTTTTAATTTATTTAAATTAATTATTTAACTCTTATATTATAAATAATAAAAATAGTAAAATAATAAATATTAACTTAATTTTTTTTTCTTTGGCCAATATACTAACCTATTTTTCATGCACATGTACATACCATCTTCTCTAATATGCATTAGATAATAAAATATACATTGTAACAAGTTAACAAATTATTTCCATACTTTTAATTCGATGAAACTAAATTTTTATAATTTTAATTTGATTAAAAGTTAATTTATAGATTTTAATTTAATATAACTTAGTCCTTATAGTTTTAATTATATTAAAATATGTGTTTGGTCAAATAAGTTTACATTAAATTTCACTTAAATCCCTTATAAAGTGTATTTTCAATCATTTGACGTTAATACTAGTAGTTTCATTAATAAAAAATAAAAATGGTAATTTTGCAATTAAATACTAAAAAATATGCTTAAAACTTAATCCTTTAGTATAATATTTTTATATTTTAAAAAAAATGAGTTGTTAATATTGAAAGCTTAGATGATATGCATGCATCTTCATTACCTTTTGTTTTAAATATTTTTCAATTTATCAACTTTTAAATTAACAAAAAATTAATATCTCAATATTTCATTGTAAAATTATTATATAATTTTGTTGGGTGAGCATTTTTAGTTAACTAAACTAATGGTATTAATATTTAGTAATTAAAAATATATTTTATAAACTTAAAAAGACAAATTGATGTTTAATATAAATTTAAATGACTAAATATATACTTTAATTATTTTAATTATTTAAAATATTAGTATCTGTATTTTAAAAATAAACTATAAGGATTAGGGTTATTTTTTGAATGTTATAGACAAATTATGTAAATAAGTAATATTATAAGAATTGAGTTACACTAAATTAAAATTTAAAAATTGAGTTTTAAGTTTAAACTAAACTAAAATTATATAAATTGAATTAAAACTATAAGAACTAAATGATTAATTTTTTCATAGAAATTTAACTAAAATGTGGAAGGAAATTTATTTAGAAAGTTGGTAAGAGCTATACCTTTTATAACATCATAATTTTTATTATTATATTTAAAAACAATTAAAAATATTATTTATAAATAATTTAAAAATATTACTAATTAAATTAGTATAGTTTAATATTTTTATTATTTTTAATAAAATATAATATCTAGATTATCCTACTATTATCTTATTTAGGATTTTGTGATTTGATTGTTATTGTTATTTAGAAATTTATTAGGATTTATATTTAAATTTAGATATGGATTACAATTTTAAAATTATTATTATAATTTTATAAATAGAGCTAAAGCTGTAAGTTATTCCTCATACTTAATTATTGAGTTAACTCCTCTCTTTTTAGTCCTCTCTCTCAATCATCTTCCTATCTCAAATAATCTCACCTCTATTTGCTTCCCAAATAAGCCCTTAGTTCAACTTACCTAAAGCTAAGATTTATTTTTTAAATCTTTTGTGATAATTATTCATATATTTAGGTTAAATGTAATTATTTTATACTCGTTGTGTATATTAATGTGATGTTTATGAGTAATTTGATATATATATCTATTGGTATTGATATGATTGTATTGAGAAAACTTGTTTGATTAATTTTTATTGAAAATAGTATTATGAGACTTAAAGTTTAATTAAAAAGTTTAAATTAAAATTATAAATTTATTATATCTTGATATTAGAATTTGAACAAATTTATTATTTTAAAAAAAATTATTTTGTTATAGTTATCAAGCTATTGATATATTGATTAATATGATCAATTTAACAATTATGCATTAGGTATGAGTCCTAATAGACTTGCATTCTTACCATATAATATAACTTCTATTGGAGCTCGATGGTTGATTTTTGTCTCACTTGTTTATTGAGGGGCTATGCACCTCTAATTGTTTATCGAGAGGGAATGAACCTAGGATCCAGTTAGTTTTTGAGTGATCAATTATCATTAGCCCAAGAGTTTGGTCAGCGATAATAAGACGATTTAGTTGGATTGATAGGAGGAATTTGGGTAAATTATATATTTAATTTTATTATGATGACATATTATTTTCTATATATATTGTATTTTATTATTGGTCTCACTTGACACCTAATGAATACATATTTATATTTATGATGAGTAGAATTGCTGGTTAGTGAGAAGTTTATTTTACCCTATTTTTATTAATATTTTTTAAGTGATAGTCTCATATTAAGATTATAGAAAAAATTTCATAAACTTGATTAAAGCTATATTAATTATATATCATTCTCTTTTGAATATATGTATGTATATAATACTTATATATTACTACAGTAAAATTTATTATAATATTCTAATATCATATTAATTATTTGAATTTAAAACAATTATTTTTATAATTATGGTAGAGTTTCTTTTATATTTTAGTAAAATACTCTTGGTTAACTTTTTTAAAATAAATTAAATTTATTTATAATATTATTTTTAAATTATATTAAATATAAAATAGATGTTATATTTTAAAAGTGTTTTATAATTTTCAAATGAGTTTTGCAAGCACAACAAAAATCTAATACTCAATTACTAGCAGTAATTTATAGGGGAGTGAGGGGTTGTTGTAAATATGTAGTAGTCATCCCAAGTCCCAGCATAAAATTTGGTTAAAACGAAGAAGAGGGATCATTCAGTTCAGTGAATGTCTGTAGTTTGAAAAAGAATAGTTACCCAGACAAAAGAATGTAAAGTTGAAACTTGTAAGGAGATAAGAGGAGTTTTTTGTGGTTTTTTTTTTGGGGGGGGGGGGGGGGGCGCGGACACAGACACAAGAGAGAGGAATATAATTTCTATAAGTTGGAGAATAGGACATAGAGGAAGAGGTAGGTGTCCGTATAGAATGGGTAAGCAAGCGCCGCCCACCAAACACAGGCTTTGTTAGTTCATACTGCTCTCAGCCAACCAACCCCACCTTGTACGCTACTAACAGGGTAGCCTCACTATTTACTTCCCTCTTCCCTCTTCTACTTCATCTCACCCCACTTCTTCCCCACTTTTTACTTGTTTCCTATATACCATTTTTGGATTCTTGCTTCTTTCATTTCGTTTTGTTAAATATAACTAGTATATTCTTATTAAAATTAATTATATTTAAAATATTATTAAATATTAAATATAGATACATAATCTCATGAGAATTCAAATATTTATTATGTTACAAGAGATTAAATTTTTTTATTCGATTTAATATGTTAACTTATTTCCTTTATTTTATTTTATTTTTGTTTTTCATTTTGTAAGTATTTCTCTTGGGGTAACAAATCAAAACTTCCGGACTTCCCTTGAGCCAGCGTAACTAAGAAATTTTAGTTCTGCAGATGTAATGGTGTTTAGCTAGACACTTCGATGATGTTGTTGACCAGAAGAGATCTAGCAATCTCTAGGGGGCCCCACAAGTCGATATTTTAAGTGAGGGAAACATGACCCATTTTTAAGGTTAGCGAAAAAGGAGTAAAAAGAAACACCACAAAATGGGAAATATCAAGTACAGTGAGATTGAAAAAGAAGTAAAAGGGTAATTAATTAAGTGAGGGGGAGGGGCAAGGGAGGAATATGAAGAGCATGAAAAGAAGTAATAAAGGAGATGGGACGTCCAATCAACGAAACCAAATAATGAACTCTGGAAGTTTGGCCTGTTTCTTGGAACATGCCAACCTTTTCAGAAGATTGGTATAAACATGTTTTTTTTGTTGTTGTTGGAAAGAATAGATAATTTTTACTAAATGAAGCATATATTTTTTATAAAATTTTAGCTCAAATTTAAATATTTAGAGTTATTATTAATCACATTTTAAATAATTTTAATATTTATATATTATTTTTTTAAAAGTTTTTTTACAAGTGAATTGTATAATTTTAGTTGCCTATTTAATTTTTAGTGATCTAATTTATCTTCATAATTATAATATTTTTAATTATTTTAAATAAGAGCATCTAATAAATTTTAGAAATATAGAGCTATTTCTTAATAAAAGAACAAAATAATGATATAAAAGCGGAGGGGATGGGCCCCACCTCGTTCGGGAAGGTCCTGCTGCCAGCAAGGATAAGAATAAGGATAGAATAGTTTTAGAAGGCAAATAAGATGCCTACACGTGGCAGTGAAAAACATAGGTGGGAATAAAAATAAGACAAGGGAGAGTGAATTGTGCTTTTGTTAGTCGCACAATTAATTATGAGGTGCTCTCATGAAGGGTAGTCGTGTGTTCCGCAGACACCCTTTCCGTTAAACTTCATTTTCCAAATTGGGCAACCCTTGCCCTTTCCCCTTCCCCTTCCCCTTCCCCTATTAACTGTTCCACCCAACCCCAGAACTCTGATTTGACGTCTCCTCTGTCCCTCATCGTCACCAACCAAATCCTCCACACTTCTTTTCCCATATCACAAGATACGAAAATTTTAGGGGCCCCCTCCTACGAATGCCAATGCATTAAAATATCTAAATTCAAAAGGCACGCATATTCGTTAAAAATAATAATATCATATTATAAATTACAGTTAAAACAAGAAAAAAGAAAGGAAGAATGCATGTTTAGGATAGCATAGACTCGAAAGCAGTTGGATGAAAAAACTGATATTTGAAATAGTAGGCCTTTTGGCTTACTTTATTAGCCTTAAAATGTTTGATAAGAATTAAGTTAAGGATGAAAAATAATAATGACCTTCATAATAACTAAAATTTAATTCATGAATATCATGCTATGCTCCAACAAGGCATATTGGTTGATCTTCAGAAAATTCATAAAGAAATTGTTTTTGAAACTGATAGGCTAAACAAACGTACTTTAGCGATGCCCTTTAATTTTCATTTAGTTCCTTTAGATAATATCTATTACAATAGTTTGTTATAGTTTTTATCTTTTTTAAAAAGAAAGAAAGAAAGATGACAAGACAAATAAGGTTTTTTCCAAGCAATTTTTAAGTTTTTTTTTTACGTTTAAACATTACGAAAAATTGACTTTTCACTATATTATTTAAACAAGTTCATATTAAATTAATTTTTTTTTAAAAATTATTTAAATATAAATCGCATTATATCCCATACTTTTATTCTAATCTCAATCCATAAAAATTAATTGTGATAAAAATCAATTTTATAAATATTATCCAAAGGTCTGTTTAATATGAGAAAAATAAAAAGGAGATGAGGATAAATTTTAATGAGTTCTATTAAAAAAATATTAGAAAAAATGGGATTAAAAGCTTTTTCCTTAATATTTTTTATTTTATATATTCTTTTTATTAAAATTTGGTAACCTCTTTTTTTTTTTTTAAATCAATCGAACTAATTAAAAATCTTCCTCTCCTATCCCATTTCCCTTATAGTAACTAGACCGTAAGTTGGCATGAATGTTAAAAGTCTTCTTCACTTAATTAAGTGGTCGAGAAATTAAATAACAGTTAAAAAATTTAGTTGGAATAAGTCTACTATTTCTCCTGAAAACGCCATTAGAGATTAAAATCTAAAATTTTAACTTCAGATTTGTGAAGAACCCAATCCTGTTACGGTGGACGACGACGGAGAGAGATGAGGAATTAGGCTTTTTATTTTTTTAATAGAAGGGTATTACAGTCTTTTTACATTTTTCACCCCTTCCAAAAATTCATGTGTCGCCAAGCTCCTGAGGCTGCGGATAAAAATAAATTAAGTATAGAAACATATGTGGCCCTTGAAGTCTCCCATAGGCCATAACCGTAGAATATTTATGATATAAATTGATTTGAAAATTACATAATGATCGTTTGCAATTTATATTGCTTGTAACTATATTATGAAGTACTACCTAATAAATCATCAGAAAAAAAAAGCGAAAATGTTTAGTGTAGGTTTATATTATATATTAAAAAATTAAAATGTATAACCAATAAGCTATTAATTAAAATAATAAATAAATTTATTATCATAAAAAATATAAATTTAAATTTTAAAAAATATAATTATTAGGAATAATAAAAATTTTGTATGCTCTAAATTTGAGAGGGATATTTTGACTCCATAAAAATAAATATTAACATGTGTATTAATGCCGCAATTAATTTTGTGGCCCAACTTTTGTGTAGACTAGACCACGTCACACGCTAGCTCAGGCCATCCCCTAGCTTAGGTTGTTTTTCCATTTTCTTAATTAATCATCTAAAAATTGTGATTTGGTTTAAATGAAGGGGCTCAAATCTGTTCAGAACTAAACTCATGATGTACGTGAAATTAATTAAATTAAACGCTAAAAAAAAGAATTCAAGAGAGAACAATATTATTAATATTATTGAGAAATAGACTTTTTTCTATTATTACAAAAATGATGGAATTGGGTATGGATTTGCTTTTGAAGGGCGGGAAAGCGTACGAGGTTTAAGGATAGGGAGACGTGGACGCTGCTTCTCCATTCGTGTTAAAAGCGTCTTATCCACTCGTTTTGTCAAATCCCTCCCATTTTACTTATTTTTTAATTCCCATTCTTACTACTATTTTATTCCCCCTTTTGTCCCCACCCCTTATTCTCACTTCCTCACTACTCCAATCACTGACAGACATCTACAATCTTGTCCACTCAACTTACCTATATGCCCTTGCACCCTCCCTCTCCCTCGTCAAAATATTTAATTTAATTTTCTTTTTCTTAAAGCCAACAAAATAGGAAAGGGCCGAGGCCCAAAGATGTGTATCAGTCGATTCTCGAGGAACACATCATACTATGATGTTCATCCGAATAAGTGAGAGTAATTGACGATTTATTTTATTTAATATTAATATTATTTAAAAAGAATAAAAATTTTATTCTATTTTTAAATTATAAATGAGCTTAACTTCTTATCAAAAATTTTATATCAAACAAAAAATCTTAGTATCATACATTAATCACACCAAGAGAGGCAACAAGTAACGAATTATTTACTAATTAAAGAAAAGCATCCATATTTATTTATATGAAGAACACCAATAATATATTATATGGTGTAAAAAATTTAAAAATATGGAGCACGCCCCAACCGAAAAAGATGCCACTTGCAAATAAACTAAAGAGTGTACGATGAGGCAGGTTGTTTAGTCCTCTGGATATCTAATTAATTAAGGAACATAATGTTTCGGGGAGATTAAGATGCTTAGTTTATTACAAATAGGCAGAGAGCAGCAGAAAATTACTTGAACAGAGACCACACCATAATTAATTATAGAACCGAGATTGGGGTGTACATGCATGTGCTTCAAAGGTTTAACAAGATTCACGAACTTCGGATTCAGATTAAGGTTCATAAAATCATTTTTATTCTGTTCAAATCCGGCTGTTTTGCCTTGTCGATGATTCGCCTTTCTTTTTTTTACTTAACAACTACAACTATCAGCTCTGGAGGTCATGCATATCATGAGACATAAACGAGAGTTAGTTTATTAATATAACATTTTATTAAATTTCTCTATATTTTGAATTTAATTTTTATAGAGATATATATATTAGAAGGAGTAATCATAAATCATAAAATTAAAATAGTTGATCGTTTTTTTTTTACAAAAATTTTTAGAAAAATATTGACCTTATCTACAATACAAATGTATAGTGAAATCTTCATTCTTCCTAAACAATAATAATATCTGTCTATTATCCTCAAATATAAATTTAGATATTGAGGAACTATGATGTATTCTCAAACACCGTGATTAGAACCACAATAAAATAATACTCTTTATAGATCGAATACGCTCTAAATAATTACATATCTTATCTTTTTGCTAATTAAATTTATAGACTATGCCTAGTAGTTGATTGTTTTGATAATTGGTGATAACACTTAGAAAAAGTGCCAAGTCCTAGTTGATGGAATTAAAAAAGATATGAGACAGAAAATGGATCCAATTGTCCTAATTAAGGACATACACGATATATAAAACCTTCAAATAGGAATGGAATCTTTTACTTCTGTCACAAGTACAAGGAATTGTGTAGTTTAAGGGCTCTGCTTTAGGCAAGGGCAAGCATGAGACACCACAAGTTATATGATTAAAAAGCTCTGTTTCTTTAGAAAAAGAGAGAAGCAATTAAAGAATGTGGTGTATAGAATCTGGATGGAGTGCGCTCTAAGCGAGGAAGATACAAATGAACTAGAAATGTAGTAGTTCGATCCAATCGAGACTCACATGCCGTGACAATGTTACCAAGAATGTGTACTAAGGTTATGTGTATTTAGTCCTTATTTCGGATGGATTGAGGCAAACAAAATTCATGGCTTTACCAAGTTTCCATGTGCGCCTGCAAATGGGGATCATCCATATCGCTTCAAAAACCAGAACATTTACTTGTACATATTATTATTCTGTCTAATCCTTCATATCCCACTTTTCTTGCTTTGTCTCCTTATACCCGCATTCTTGTCAGACTTTTAAACTTCACCATTAACTAAAAGTACATGTGGAAATTAAGATAGTTGATATAATTGGGATTCATAATATAGAATTACCGATAATCCTTTTTAAATTTTAGTACTCAATGCCCAGAAATCCGCGGGCTATGAAAAACGAGAAGGCAAGACAGTGGCACTCTCACTCCTAAATTAAGATAGAGTTGGGCCGGCCAAAATTCTCACACTCCTAAGTTAAGATAGAATTGGGCCGGCTCAAAATTCTCACGGGTCTCGGCCCACCATAGACTCCTTTCTGCCTTTCATTATCATTTCTTTCCCTTGTAGGATAGCTTTCATTATTCCAGTAGTCATGTGGATAGCTTTCAACAATTATCTTTCAACTAATCCTAGAGAAGCAAGTGGCTATCAACTAGCGCAATTTGTCAATTCTGCTATAAGGATATAGAGAATATTTTATATATTCTTCGTAATTGTGTTTATGCCAAACAATTTTAGATCATGTTAATTCATCTCATATTTTATTAAGCATTTTTTAGAGTTCCTTTGATAGATTTATTTGCCTTCAATCTCAAAAGAGAATTGGAAGAGGATGGAACAAAAAATTGGGATCCAAGGAGCTCAAATTTAGAGCTTATAAAAATAGAAGAATCAAGTTACATTTGATGAGAATTAGTATAAATCTCTAGATCCTTACTTGATCATCATGCAAACATAAAGGAAGTATATCCAGGTGCAACAAGAATGGTTAAGGACTAACTTAATGACTCCAATATCATCTAATTGGCAACCTCCCCTATTGGATTGACTCAAATTAAATATGGATGGTGCGGTTACAATTGTTCAGTATAAGGCGGGGTGTGGTTGAATTATTAGAAATTATTTTAGAAGATAGGTGGTGGGATTTACGAGAAAATTGAAATCTTGTAATGTAATTGAAGCATAAATATAGGCTGTTTATAAAGGTATCAAACTTGCTTAGGATCTAGGACTTAAAAAAATTATCCTAAAGCTATATGTTAAAAATGTGATAAACATACTGCTTAACTAAAGAATTAATATATACAGCCAATCGCAGTATGAGATACATAGCCTTTTATAACAACCATGACACTTAAAGATTCAACATATTCCAAGAGCTCAAAATAAATTGATGGACGCTATGGCAAAAGATGATTTGACTACCATGCCAATTTTAAATTCGTATCATTCACATATAACATCTCTTGTAACTAATGAGTACTTAAGATTTGATTTCCTAATAGTTTAGTTTTATTGTTTCGGGCATTTAGCCATTTCCTGTACAAAAAAAAATCTTTCTATTATTTCAATGAAGTTGATACATATAATAAAGAACGAATTTATATCTTATAAGAATATAAGTTTAATTTTTACTGTCATTATGAAAATTTATTTATTAAATAATATCATAAATTTTTTATAAATACTCTTTAAATTCTAAATTATATTTAAATTTTAAAGAGAGATTTGTATTAAATTTATTTATATAAAAAAATTTATTTCCTTTGTTGATTGGAGTGGGAAAAGGCCAAGTCAAACTAACTTTAGAGGAAATAGGCTTGGGCATGTCATAGAAGTCTAAAGCTTGAGCCTATATATGAGTTATATTTTATACTCAAACTTGAGCCTACGGTAGGCCTGCCAAGCTTGAGGCATTTTTAAAAGCCTCACCTATCATGCCATGATAGAGGTAAGTAGATTGTTAAAAACTCACATTGGGCAAAATTCTAGAAATTTCTTAAAATTCGTTTAGGGATATTTTCATCATTATTAACCTCAAATGTGCCTTAATAAATCATTTCCAATTTTTAGAGATTTTGTTTTGGAATTTTCATAAATTTTTCATAATTACCCCCCTTATTCTAAACTTTTTCAAATTATACTTTTACCTCTATTTAGGTTTAATCTCGTAAATCGTTTTGTTGAATTTTTTCCTCATTTTTAACCCTTAAAATTTCACTGAAGTCTTTATCCCTATAATTTTTCTAATTTAAAATTTAGTCCCTCAAAATTATTTAGCTTTACTTTTATATGTTTATGACTTCTTTTCAAAATGACTCGATAATCTATCTAATTTAGATTATTTTTTAAACTTTTAAATCTAAATTTTAGGATATAACATCACAACTTTAATAAGATTATATGACTTGTCTTAATTAGAACATGATAAATCTTAACATATTTAGTAAATATATCAAACTTTAAGCCTATTTACAATTTAAATAGGCCATACTTATTTTTCTAAAGTTTAACTCTATTTATAAATATGTAAATTTTAAAACCTATTAAAAACTTACAAATAGCCTTTTAGACTTCAAATATAAGACATTTTTAGAAATATATAAATATACATATTTACAAATGCTATTCAAGATTAACCAAAGGCTATTTATACCCGAAGCTCTTACCTAAACCAAAAAAAAAAAAAACCTTATACATGGGTTCAAGCCTTAAATTCTTCTTATATTCAAGGTCTACCCTAAACTATTTCTATTTCTATTTATCCTCCCTTCTCTTCTCTCAAATCCCCCCTTCATAAACCAAATGCCACCAAAGGGGTTTTGCTAGTTGGACATGGCAACGGAATACTCCTAAGATGCCCCCTACCCCTCCGGGGCTAAGTAAGGTTGGGTTGAGTGAAAAATAACCATAATTTTTAACTGACCCAAGTGAACTAAAGTTCACTCTAAGTTATTTTTTAAATAAATTTTGTATATTTCAAATAAATAATTAAATTATCTAAATTAACTTTGGTACAAACAACCGTTTTTACCAAAAATTGGGGAAAGTGGGTGGGGCATCATAAATTCACACTAGTTCTTATCCACTTTATGTCCAATATTATTAATTTAATATTACGTGCTCAGTTCAAAAAATTTTGAGCGATTCAAATCATCCTTCGTCCCCAAGTCACTGAGTCCGCTCTCGCTAATCGCTTTCTTCCCCCTTTAAAATTCCCCACATCAAACTCACTCTTCTTCACTCGCTGCTCTGCCCTCTCTCTTCACACTTCTAAGCTCCATAACTATCGTTCACTTTCCCCACGTTTTGTATTAATCGCTTCCATGGACGGGCCCAAATCCGACAGCCACCACCTTCAATCACTGCCTCCCCGGCGAGGCCAGATCAAGGCCAGGATATTCAAGTCAATCTACAAGTCCGCCGCGGTGCTTGCGTCCTCGACTGCTGGCCATCGCTGCCACCAACACCACGAAGATGATGGACCTCCTCTCTCCTCTCCCTCCCCTGCAACGCCAATTTCCAGTGGCTACAATTCGGATTCCTGATTTCCGATTTCTGATATATATATATATATATATATATATATATATATATATATATATTGCCTTCTCTGACGAGGTCGATGCTTAATGGATCTCATTTTTTCTGTTGAATTCATGAGACTTTATGCAAGAACAGATAGTTCTTGATATTGATCCTCTGTATATAGGGAATTTTGCAGACGGACCCTGTTGTCCCTGGATTCCTATCCGTATGTTAATTCGTTGTATAAATATTATCTCTGTTTTCTTTTATCTCTTGTATGTGCTCATCACCCATCAACATTTTCCCAGATGTTCATGGATCACTTGTGATTTTGGAGGAAAAATGATATCGATGCCGTTTCAAACTTTTTCCTGGTTACTGTGCTCAAAATCAAGGTGTTTTTGGACCTAAATTAATATATATTTATCAGTAATCAGTGGATAAGAAACTAGGAGGCGACCTGTAGGCTTTTATATGACAAATATATATAAATGACAAATATTTTTTATATGAAAAAAAATATGGATAAAAAATATTTTGATTAAATTTTTTTAAATTTTAGTATTAATTAAAAATAAAGTGTTACTTCTCATATTAGTAGGTATTTTTTTTTATGTTATATAAATTTTTTTCTAAAGTAGTGTTTGTTTTTTTTATTAATATTGGGGGTGGATGGGAATGAAGGGGATTTTTTTTTTATTTTAAAAATTATATAAAATTTAATTCTTTAATTGAACAAGTATTTTTATATTTAAGTAATTTATAAGATTATTAACAATAGTTATTACTGTCTCATTGCTACAATATTTATGTATAGATATTTTAAATACACTATACCACTTGTATAATATACGAGTTGCTAATATTGTTTAGTCTTAATTAAGAATTATATGAGTATAATTATTAGTGTTAAAATGTTAATAAAGCATGACGTCTTTTATAAAGTAAGTTCGGAATTTCATTCTGTCTAGGGCACAAAATATGACAAATGAACATGCCCTCTTTTTTTGCGCGCTTGGGGACGAAGGAAATTTAATCTAATCTGAGACGTCACGGCTTACATCACCGAATGATGAAGTCAGTCAATGAAGAAAGCAACAGAACAATACTTGCAAGTTGCAACCGTTGCCTCATGCCTGCCGCTAATTGCTAATGTTTTACCAAAAATTAGGGAGCATTTAGGAGGATCAAATTATCTAAATTCCATCCGCTATAAAAAGATTCAAATTACACATGTTTTTTTTCTTATTCATATCTCATCTCTTCTCTAAATTCTATTTCCATTTCCTTCATTTTTTTAATATTTTATGTTTTTTACTCCTATCCTAGACCCTCTCCATAGGAAGGATTGCTCGCAAACACCCGCACAGTTCGCCCCGTACCATTTGGGGATTTGATCCTACAACATCCTCAATTACGTGTTGGGGGCCATGCCATCAAGCTAATTGCTTATTGGAGTTCCTATTGTATTTTATGCCACATTTAAAAATGATTACCTAACAAATTCTAACTTTTCGTGACATTGCTATATATATAATAAATATAAAGAATTAACAAAAAGTTTTAAAAAATTTAATTGATGAGAAAGACTTAATACATTTTTCCATTAAATCGTGTCCAATACCTTAAATATTCATATAGATTGTAAGTGTGTTCAACACTTTAAAATATTTTATGATTTATCTACTATTGTGAAGTATTTTTTTAAATACATCTAAAATCCTAAAATATTTTATAGTTCATTCGTTACCTTAAAATAATTTTTTAAGTACGTCTAGTACCCTAAAATTGTTATTTACAAAAATTTGGATACTAGATATACATTTGCTTAAAGGGCTTTTTGGGAATAAAAATGAGGTTAAGATTGCTCATAAAAAACTTTAATAGCAAAGTTTCTCAAAAAAATTGATACTTTAAGACAAAATTGTGTGACAAAATATTTTAAGGTGTTTGATACATATAAAAAATATTTGAGAGTGTTAGATAAACAACAAAATACTTTAAAATATTAGATACATCCAAAAAAGCACTTTAAATACCGAATGTGCCTTAAATTTTTAAATACAAAAAGTACTTGTACTTTATACTGTGTGTACATATTAGTACAAGTATTTTAATTTAAGTCTCACTAATTACATTTTTAAATGGGGACTTCACTAATTTTTTCTAATAAATATCATTTAGAAATTGGAACCAATAAGAATTTATTATTTTTGTAAAGTCTATACTGTATACCCCAATTGATAATTAGAATCTAATCCTTTCAAGATATAAAAATTATCGAAGTAAGTTTTATCTTTTTTAATAAATTATTTTTCACACATATGGCCTGGTTCAAAGTTAGGATATTATATTTAAGAGAGTTAACTATCTATCAACTGTATTGAACCTTATGGTAATTAATAAGAATCTATATTACTCCTACGGTCTTAAATATAATATATATTTAATTAATATGATTATATTAAAAAAATTAATTAAGTTAGTTAATATAATATACTTTTTATAAAGTAATATAATAATTTTCTTTAACTCTTTATCTCATTCTCTTACTTGATTATTGTTAGTAGAGTGTCAATAGCGAAAATTTAGTAAAGAGTTAGTAAATTTAAAAAATATATTTTATATTTAAAACTAAGATTTGATAAATTTTAAAAAAAAATATTTTATATTTATAATTAAAATTAATTTGTTGATTAAATTTTATATTTAGGATTGGATGAGTAATGTATAAATCAAGCGGCTAATGTGTTTGGGAAGGCCCAAAGTATTTTAATTCCATAGAGCCTATCAATTCTTTGCCGCAATTTGTACCAAAAAAAAGAAAATTCTTTGCCGCAATGGGGTTAGAAAGCCCATCCGTGATATGGGCCGTTGGGGCTCGTTTATTTACTGGGTCAGTATATCTGCGATCTGCATCTCTACATTTTTGTTTTCTTGGAGGAAGAATATGAGAACGAAAGACGAAGTATTATTTTATTATTTAAATAGTTATTTTAATTTTTAAATATATAAATTTATATTTAAAAATAATTAATAATTTATCTTATTTAATATTAATATTAATTAAAAAAAAGGCAGTTTACTTTGACTTTTAGTCTAAACTCTTTTCAAAAAATTGTTAAAAAAGAAGAAGAAAGGTGATAAGTCTTCATAGTTTACTCCGTCGTCTCGTTCCCACTATCGTCTGTAGTCCACGCGAGATTTGAATTTCAAAGTAACGCATCCAATTTCGTGGCGGATTTCTCATCATCTTCAAAAGCAAAAGGCACTCAACGGGCTCCTTCAAAGTCCCCCAATGGTCCTACGCTCCCTTCCTTCTTCCTTTATATACCCACTGCTCACACTCCTTCCTCCTTAAACATTCCTCTTTCACTAGTAAAAAGCTTCCTTTCAACCTCTAACACATGGAAAATTCTGAACCCCTTCCGATCAAATCCATGGGGATTCCCATTCACGGAGGCAAATACATGAGATTCAACATTCTTGGCAATCCTTTCGATGTATATACCAAGTACGCGCCTCCTATACAGCCCGTCGGACGCGGCGCTTACGGCATCGTTTGGTATCACTTGCTCTCCCCTTCCACGATCCACCAATTAGGATACTTTATCTCATCCATCCATCGGTTGGTTTAGTTTAATTTGTCTATCAGTTGATCGTTCTGATTGTTAGTGCAGCTGTGCGATGAATTCTGAGACTAAGGAAGAGGTTGCGATTAAGAAGATAGGGAATGCATTCGACAACAGGATCGACGCCAAGAGGACACTTCGTGAAATCAAGCTTCTCTGTCATATGGATCATGATAATGTGAGGTTCTTTTACTTTCTGATTGTACTTGCTCTGCTTTTCCCATCTTTTATCATCCAACTACGACAGCATATGCTTGGTTTTTCTGCCTCTGTATATGAGACTCTACGTTGCTATATTGTTTGAAAAAAAAAATGTTGATTGCTCCTGAACTTTGTATAGGCTATGTCTTGTACATGACTCTCTTCAATGGTATTGTTCAGATTATTAAAATTAAGGATATCATACGGCCGCCTGAGAGGCAAACGTTTAATGATGTTTACATTGTGTATGAATTGATGGATACTGACCTACACCAGATCATTCGTTCTCCCCAGGATCTCGCAGATGAGCATTGTCAAGTGAGTATCTTGGAATCTTGCGAGATAATTCTCAGTGTATAAAGTTGAGATGATGGATTACTAGCTTTATTCCACAACACCCCCCCCCCCCAATTTGTTCCCTGATTTTGAACTTAAGAGATTCAGTTCGTAAACAGAATATTGTAAAAGACAAAAGCTTAAGCTGAATTTTAAATGTCATTGCAGTATTTTCTATATCAGCTCTTGAGAGGATTGAAGTACATACACTCTGCAAATGTGTTGCACCGAGATTTAAAACCAAGCAACTTACTCCTCAACGCAAATTGTGATCTCAAGATCTGCGACTTTGGGCTAGCCAGAACTACTTCTGAGACAGACTTTATGACAGAATATGTCGTGACTCGTTGGTATAGGGCCCCTGAATTGTTATTGAATTGTGCAGAATATACTGCAGCTATTGATATATGGTCCGTTGGTTGCATTTTGATGGAGATAATTAGAAGGGAGCCTCTATTTCCCGGCAAAGACTATGTTCATCAGTTGACGCTGATAACAGAGGTATTTTTCTTCTCCCCATTGACAATTTGAATTCTTATTATTTTGAACTTTTTTGGTAGACAATAGGAGTGCTAATAACTAGCAAGTCAAACTAACGAATGAGTAAAATATTGTTGAACATAGTCCTCATAGTTATCCTCATCAATCAGCTACTAGGTTCTCCACATGATTCAGACCTTGGATTCTTGCGAAGCGATAACGCAAAGAAATATGTTAAACAGCTCCCACATGTAGAAAAGCAACCCTTTGCATCCAGGTTTCCTGAAGTGTCGCCGTTGGCAATTGATCTGGCGGAGAAAATGCTGGTTTTTGATCCGTCCAAACGCATAACCGGTATGCCTCTTTTATGTCTGATAAGCCTTTCTATCATTCATTCATTCATCTCCTTGAAATTTATTTCATGTATGAACAGTGGAAGAAGCATTGAATCACCCGTATTTGTCAAGTCTTCATGAGATCAACGAGGAGCCAATTTGCCCAACTCCTTTCATCATTGACTTCGAGAAGACAAATTTAAGCGAAGATGATATAAAGGATCTCATATGGAGGGAGTCTCTAAACTTTCACCCAGATGAGATGGTGGAATAGTCTCGGCAAATCGGCACTTTGTTCTTGGTGTTTGGTTTTATTAAATTTCATATAAGAGTTTGGAACCGTGTGGAAAAATGGTGAATGTGAGAGTTATTATTGTCCCGGATTAATTAATTTGGTCGATTGTCTTGCATAAACGAGGGCTATTATGCTCCCCAAGCCTTAGGCGATGGCTTCTCATTGTAGAAATCCAGATATAGTAAGGTAGCGATGCCTAAGCCACAATATAGTGGTTTTCTGTTTGGAGCTCATAGTGGTGGTTTTGTCTCGTTGTTTGTCTCTATCCGTTGACATTTTTTTTTTCAATTTCGTATATAAATCTAGTAGTGGTGATTGAAATGAATGAAAAATAATAAATGGGCAAAAAAAATAAATAAATATAATTATAATAAGTTTCAATGACATGTTAACCTCTATCATTTACATATCATCCTCCAATATCTCGTTCGAAGAAGGAGCTAGTGGTAATTAACCTTTTTATTGAGAACTATTTGGATTTTTTTATAATAAACTTGTAAATAAAAAAGGTAACATACCCCGAATTTTGTTTTTGCCATCAGTAACATACACTAATAAAACTGTCATATAAATAATTATTATTAGTGATGATAACAAAAATATAATGAAATAAATATCTCAACTTAATATATATAATAAAATTAAATAGTAAACCCTCCTGTGTATAAATTATAATAACATTACTCATTTTTCATATTTCATATAATACATGAGAAAAATTTTCTAATTTCTTTGTTACGTTTATAATTTTTATTAGAAATTATTAGAAACAGGATCGGCTTTGACAATTCTAGAATTTTTTTTTCTTATTACAAAAATTTTTAAAAAAGGGTTGAGCTCACTAATAATCTAAAAGTAGGATAAAGTCTCCCTTATTCTTAAAAGATACTAGATCTAAGAATTTGGGTTGGGCATCCAAAAAATAGTGGGTTGGGTTCCTAAATCTGTGGCTTGTTTTGGTGCGAGTCTTTTTGGTCTACACCCATCAAACCCGCAGGCTGCAGCAACGACGGGTTAACCTGTCAGCCTTTTTTTTTATTATTTACATTATATTTTACTAATTTTATGGTATTAATCAAGTCAAGATTTAATTACACTTCATTTATACTAATTTTATCTCATTGAATCTTTTCTTTATATATATACATTTTGTTTTATTAATTAATTTATTTGTGACAGATTTATTTACAGATATTTACAAAATTGACAAAATAAATATTTTAATAACTTCATATCATATTTTAATTCTAATTAATATTGATATATATAAATATATATTTTTTAAAAATATATGTGTAAATATTTTTTTAAAAAAAATAAAAACCTACCAACCCGCTACAGCAGGTTTGAGTTAGTATAATACCAACCTGCCTGAAAATGAGTCGATTTTAACCCAATTAGCGATAGGCTAACCTGTATTCAGTAAGTTAGCCCACATTACTATCTTTAGACAATATCAATATCAAATAGAACGAATTATAAATTACCCTCAAACGTAAATATAAACTTAAATATTCAGGAGTTAAAATACACTTTCAAATATCGTGACTACAACTATAATAAAATAATACTTCTTAAAAATCAAACATATTTAAAATAGTATTATATTTTATCCATTCACCAGATAAACACACTTATCTATTATCATAGCAATTACATGTGAATTTTTCATTTTTGGGCCAACAATTATTCTTAGATCCAATTCTAACCCGAGTGCCCCTCCTGCAGAGTTGTAATAATCAAAGAAATAACTTTGCTATTCTAACTTTTAGATGTCTAAATTTATATCTAAAAATAATAAACAACTAATCTTATTAAATATTAATATTTAGCTAAAACAAAGAGACTCTTTTTCTAAAAATTTTATATAAAATAAATAAATAAATGCCGCTGGGGGCGTGACGATTGATGGGCAAAAGAGTTCAGATGATCCCCCATTTCACCACATTTCCACTTCTATTTTCACTTTTTACCTCCATCAAAATTTCTTTTGTATAATCTAGCTATAATAAAAATTTACCCGAACATTGCCAATAACACGGACGATTATTTCCTCTGAACTTTCTAACCAGATCGAAAAAGAAAACATACTGTCAGGATTTGCCTACATCTTCTGACACTAGTGTATATCTTTTTTTGATATCAGTACAGACAAGGGTTGTATCAAAGATGTATGTATCAAAGAATTATCACATATCCCACCTGCTCGTTTCGTGAGCCTTTTCAATTAATCTGAGGTCGATGCTCATCAATGTTAGTTGCGCATCTACGAAATTCTCACTGCAATGTCCATTTGTTGACCGCTTAACCACTCAAATTAGCTTGACCACTACGCTTAACTGGCAAAATGCCACTTCACCAGAGAGTGGAAAAATAACTCCCAACTCGCATTCTATACAAAGAGAGATCTACAAGATCAAGGTGTGTTATAGTGTATATAATAGCCAGATGACAAACTGAATTCCTTTCCCAAAGGCTTCCCTTATATCAAGTCTCAACAAACTCTTCAATCCTGCTTAAATGTTTAGAATATGATCACTTGTTTAGGTTGGCTACCGAGTTTGCCAAGTGCCTTATCCAATGCTGACTTGAAATTGTCAAAGGGAACCAGCTCCATCCTGCAACGAGGGTGAACGAAGAACTAGAAGTGAACAGTTTATGAAAGAAATAATAAAATCCAAGAGCTAATTGTTAATTTACAATTTGAATTTCGTATGTAGAAGACGTACTCGTATTTCAACTTCCCATCTCGTACAAGACCCAAAAGCCTGTCTATCATTTTTCTGCTCTCTCCAGCTTTATCTGCGGTCATCCACTTCTGCAACCAGAATCCCCTCAAGGAAAGATCCTGCATATATGTAGTTGTAAACTTAAGTTACAAATTATAGGCCATAGTAAAGATTCTAGTCTATAAAAGCAGACAGGCACATGATATCAAAAACGCTAAGGCAAAAATAAGCTATGAGCCCATGACATAAATGACTTCAAGTACTAGGGTCCTAAAACGCAATTAGTCTTGTTTCATTTCTGAATTTGATCCAACATTTGGTTATTTAGTCAATTAAGAAACCAAGAGGAGTTTGTGGATGCTTTCAAATTCAAATTAAACCAATCAAGCAGGTATAAGGGCACATTGATTTCTATGTTTCATAAAGTTTTGGACACCTCTGAGCATGTTTTGTGTACTCTAAATAATTCATGAGCTAGGTTAGGAAAACCACGTTAACTGACCCAGACAACTTCACTAGTATCATACAACCAGTCACATTGTATAACCACTATCAGTAGACGTCATCATATTAATAATTTATTGTGCCATATTATTATACCTTACCAACTTGATTTTTTTTCCCTTCTTGATTTCAAGCACCTACTTGTGAAATGAGCAAAGCTCCTGACAAACTATTTGACTTGACATTTTAACATGATCAGACTGACCTAATACGCAAAGTTGATTTATCTTTTATGGTTGACCTCATTAATCATAAACTAAAGTAATCAAATAGGAGAACGAAGAAAGAGGGTGGAAGTTATTAACCTTAAATATGAAGGATGCAGTTGACACTGTGATAGGCTTTTTAGACATTCCACCATATGTCACCATCGTTCCTCCCTGTCTGAATGGCATAAAATTACTTAAATTCAAGAAAGAATTGTTATTTCAACAACACGAGAGAGTGGCAACTCTTTAACCAACTTTCCATGTTATACCTCAAAAATTTGAGAACCAGGGAAGCAGAATTGCCACCAACGCAGTTAAATCCCAATGAAGGTTCAGGTATATCACCCTATCATGTCATATGGCCAAAAAGAAAATCACCCTATCATATCAATGAGATGTAAAGTAAACTATTTGACATTCATAAAGGCATTAATTCTACAAATAAATTTTATAAGCAACCTCCAGTAAAAATAATATTTGTGTGATGCCTTAATGGGAGGGCGAATGGATGAAAGGGGATACGAGAGGTAAACAATTTGTCTATATACTTGATGCATGATTTGACAGTGTCAATTTCCAGCCGCTCTCACCATTTTCACTCTTACAAACCAGAGTCTAAGGCATGCCAACGCAACTGGTATAGGTAGAAATACATTCAAACTACTGTTCCACATATCTGCTTTTGAGGTGGGAAATAAAGATAATAACCAACAACTACTATCAACATTCAGCTGAATAAGTTAACATTTATTCACAGGATCAGAAGCTATAACTGAAATCAACAATGATATGTCAAGACTCAAAAGATACCAAGAGACTCTTGACGTTCTTCACTTCCAACTGGCTCTCAGTATAAACTTCATCAGCTCCCAATTTCTTAAGTTTTTCCTTCACTTCATCAATCCCTGCCCTGCAGAGAAATGATTTGGTGTCTGAGAATGAGACTCCTCATAATTATTATTTCCAATAGAAGAGGAAAAAAGCAAGAAATTTCAATTTCTGTTTTTAATCTAATGCAATAAAATTACCACATAATAAGCTTTGATCTAAATTTTTTAGTTAAGCCTCAACAAACATTTGACATTTGAAAGCTCAAAAAATCTACAATGAACCATCAAATCAGTACCTGTCCCTTACTATATTGATGTTGTGAATACCACGAGATTGTGCAATCTGAATGACGCACTTCCCAACCATGCTTGTAGCCCCATTTTGCACAAGAGCATCTCCTGTTAATATCCACAGTACGAAGTTCAAGCAAGCGTCAATTACCAACTCCATAATGAAAATTGATTGAATTTGTAGCGAACTGCAGTACCTGAATTCAAAGTAATGTAATCTTCAAGCATCCTTAGGGCAGTCAAAGGATTGACAGTAATTGTAGCAGCATATTCAATAGGTACATCCTTATTTATTTTATGCCACACAATCTGATCTTTGACAATGTACGTTTGCCAAGTCCCTGTGCCAGAGGAAAATCAGAAAACTTTTGATAATATCAGAGAACGGGAAGGGTTCAATTGGATGTTTCTATCTTCCAATTATAGAAGAAAATATGATTTTCTTATCGTCTTGACACATGATATGCATTTTGAACCTATTTTGTGTGTATGAATTGAAAATATTTGAACTGGCATTTTTTAGATTGCCAGTACCAAGTCTTCTAAGCTGCTTAGCTCATATCGAGGAATTATATTCACTAATCAAATATGAAATGTCAAATGGTGAAACCAGGAAGAGAGGCGCACCAAAAGAGGGAGGAGAAGGAATAACCCAATCTCCAGGAGATAGAGCTGTAACTGCAGAGCCCACTGAATGCACCTCTCCGATGCCTTCATACCCACCAATAGCTGGTACTGGCGGTCTCACAGGATATACACCTTCAAGAATACATCATATAATTCCAAAATTTTCCATTCGATGAATGAACCCTAGCACAAACAATCATTATCGAAAGCAAAATAACGTAAAAGTAGTAGCAAAATAGCAAACCTTCAATCCGATTGATATCGGAGGGATTGATAGGAGCAGCAAGCATCTTGACGCACACATCATTATCTTTGATTTCAACGGGTGGAATGTTTACCAACTTGGTGACGGTGTCAGGAGAGCCGTGAAGCTCGTATAAAACAGCCTTGGACGGCGGCGATACGGAGGACGAGAATGCTCGCACGCTTAGGGATTGGGCCCCATGAACTAACCTCCGTGTTAAGCTGAAGAACAAAGATGACCCTTTTCCACCTTTTACGGCCACCGATCGCAACAACGCCATGACTCTGTGTTTTGCTCTCAGGATTCTTTCGGACGAATACTCCACCTTGCTCAGCTCAGAACTTCAGTAAGGAAGTCCCAGGTAGAGAAATGAAGGTAGGGGCCACCGTGCCGGGAATGAAATAAGAAAATATGTTTACCTCAAAAAAAAAAAAAAAGATTCATTTTGTTGCCAACACCTCAAGCTAACCCAAACAATAAATAGCCACTTTTGAAGAGTGGTAAGATATTTAAGCTTGAAAAATAAATCATATATATCGAATGTGATAAGGGGGTGCAGTTAGCGAAGAAGGTTCATTGTAGACTAATCCGATATGGTGAGCCTGAGTCCTGATATTGATATGTGAGTAAACTTTCTGGAAGGAAGCAGGGCTTGTGAGACAGTTTAGGCTATATTTGGATCAGTTCGCCTGCCTCACTTGTTTATTCCTACCCTGACGGCTGACGCTATTCCAGTTTCCTATCCTTACCCACATCATCCAATCCCCTGGCAGAAGGGCGAGTGCTCCTCTCCCTCATAGCTTATCTATGTCTCGTTAGGGGTGTTCATTTTGTTCCATCTTGGATTGTCCTGATCAGGTCTTAGGTAATTTGGGACAAGTTTATCCCGTCCCGTGAAGGGTCAGAATGGGACAAGAAAGAGGGTCAGGACGGGACGGGTCTCAACCTGACCCTCGGGATTCCCGTCCCTTCCCTAATAATTTAAAAAAAAATAAAAAATATTTTTATTTTATTTATTTTTTATAAAAAATAAAAATAGAAAATAGTATTAGTTATATCATATTATTTATTAAATGATTGTATTTTTCTCTTCCTTATATGTATTTATTTCTTTGCAGATAAAGCAGTAACTTCAGTTGGTGAAGTGAAAAAATTAAAAAAGTAATAGTATTTGTAGTATAATTAATGGTATTTATTATTTTAAATTGTTAATCATAATAAGAAGAATTTAATTTCTTATATTATTTTTTATATTTTGATTATATGTTACTAATATATAGGATGTATATAAAATATCTAATATTTTATTTTTTTTTAAATTGGGTTCGGGAATTCCCGAACCCGTCCCGACCCGTCCCGGTCCCGAAAGGGACCGGGACATAGTCGAGACGGGACGGGATACGGGACGTATTTTGCGTCCCGTGTTCTATCTCGGGATGGGACTGGGACGGGATTATCCCGGTCTCGTTCCGTCCCATGAACACCCCTATGTCTCGCTATTAATTAATCTTTAATGGCAATGGGACAGCGAGTGGTTTCTTATGCCCCCCAACATTCTTATTGGTGCTTTGTCATTGTGATTTGACCACTTCTTTGACACGGACTTACTTGCTGTCCTCTGGGCCCACTTCAAATTTTAACGGATCCACTGTGGTATGCCACATTTTATGGAAGCTGATCCATATGGTAAACCCCGTGTGGGCCGCACTTTTACTTCCTTCCTTCCTTATTTACAAATGCTCTGCCTCCGGAATCCTCAGTCTCCACCACCATCACCTTCCAAATTAAGGCTATTCTTTAATTATATACTAAATATATTATCAATATGTTGAGAAAAAATAAGGTCATATGAAAAAACAGTTTATTAATTAAGTAAATTGAAATTTCTTTAATTAAATAATGAGAATTAAAACTATAGTTTATATTATGAGAAATAAATTGAGTTACAGATATTTTTATAAAGAAAAATCTATCAAAATCTTCTATATTTAAAACGTGTTTAATATAGATATACCAATTAGTAATTTTAAGATATTTAAAATTAAATTTTTTAATAAATTATACTTTTTTATTTTTAAGCATTAGCCCTCTTTAGTATCACACCAAAAAAAAAATGTTCACGAAATGAGGCTTTTCAGCCACAAGAATTAAATTCAGATTATGGAGCCTCACATTTAAGCGGCAATAGTGGGGGCTGATGGATCATGGAAATAGTTTTGCATTTGGGATTGTAGGGTCATACAAGGGACCATTGACTTAGGCAGAGACTGCCACAAGGTTGGAATTTCAATGAGTTTCCCTCTAACTATAACAGGGTCAATGCATTAACTTCCAATAAATAACACCACCTAAGACCTGACTCTAATTTAATAGGTTTAATTACTCCCCTCTTTCATACAGTAGCTCATTTCAAATCAAATTTTTAATTAATAGCTTTATAACATAGCGATATAAAAATTATTGGTAAATAAAAAGTTACATGTTTGATCCGATAGTAATCATGGATTCCTATGATATTAACTTCCATCCAATTAAAATTATCACTTTGAGTATTGATACAGGCAGCCTCCTAATCCTATAGTTCAAGTGGAGTGGTTATATATATATATATATATATATATAATGCCTCATAATCATAATAGAGAATTTGCCTTTGTTTATTAGTGATTGATTAATCATGGATTACCTTTATACACACTCACTCTAACAATGCCTCACTACACGTACATGTAATTGGCCCTCCCATTATTCCACGTACTCCCTAAGTCCCCATCCCCTTTGCTAAAGTGCAAACTTCACTTACTCCTCATATAAAATATTATATATTTAAATATCACTAACCCACGTTTTATCCATCCATATCAAATCAACACCGTCATTTTCATTCCTCAAATTATTATTTAAATATTTCTGACTGCTCAATGTACCATTTTCCCCACACAATTACAATCCAAACCCTTAGTATCACATGGAATTAATTTCATTTATGAGATTCACTACATAATCAGCCGGTAATTAGAGACATATTTTTTAAACATATTTTTTATATTCATAATAACTTAAATTTAATATTTTATATTTAAATAGTTAAATGTTTTTTCATTTAGAGCACGCCTTCTTATTTCGTAAACCTTCCTTTATCATTGACGAAAATAAAATCAATGAATTCATGCTACCGTCCACATTAACCTCAATATTATATTCATCCATCTTTCATAGATTTAGTTAATAAAAAAATAAAATATATAACTATTTAAAATATATTTAATTTTTAAAAAATACTATTTCGTTATAATTTTAATCGTGATACTTATAAAGACATTCTAATTTTTAAATATTTAAATTTATATTTAAAGATAATGGACAGTTCATCATATCTAATATTAATACCATTTAAAAAGAAATAAAATTTTATTTTATTTTTAATATATGAATAAATCTATCATTTTTAAAAACAAATATTGCCTACGATTCTCAATTTGCCCGTTCTTGCTTTTATGACGTCGCCATGCACATAACACACTTATAGAACGGATTATAATATGACTTTTCTTTTCTTTGATAAAGACATTGTATGCAATGCATATATATGCGTGTGTGTGTGTGTGTTTGATACATTTAAAAATTATTTAAATAACAGACATCAAACTGAGGGGAGACGCATGGCAAGACAGAGATAGTGGGTGTGGGGGGGGGGGGGGAGGGGATGATGGACCCAGGAGGGAAGGATTAACCTCAGAGTGGTGGACACGTGTATGGATATGGTAATCTGAAATGTCTTGTAGGAGAGATTCATGTATATTAAAAGCGGTGGCGAGGCAACATTCGAAAGATACATAGAACAGTTGAATGACAATTCAATCAGCAACTCCAATTCTGATCACGTCTCTTTCAAGAGAACCTTGCTTACTCTAACAATTTAATACTAGTCCAGTCACATTACTCCACGTAATCTCATTCCCTGCCTTGCTTTGTCTTGATCTACCCCTTTGTTTTCCTTCATCGTCGTCTTTAATTTCTCATTGCTTCTTACATGCGTAATATTTTAATTAAATACTGGAACTTTCTAGACTGATGACTCCTCTTTCTTTGCCATTTCTTTTATGGGTTGGTCATTCTTGTTGTTTGTCTTCATTATCACATTCTTCAATTAGACTGCAAAATGACCCTCCCCACGTCCAAACTTGTCTCTTCATAAAACCAAATTTTTTATATGTGGGTTTTCTCCAGCTTTCGAGGATATATTGATATTAACGCCATTTCCTTCGGAGTCCGCTCTATTTCTTCCAGAAGCTGTTGCCTGTTACGGGTGGGCGGGGGAATCTTTACGATAATAGGAAAGAAAAAATAAAAAAAACATAGAGGGAACTAGTTAAAAGTACCTGTGCACGTAAGTATTAATTTTTTTTTGAGTAAAAAATATTTCTAAATATTACTACTTTTTATATATGAAAATATATATTAAATTTTTATAATTAATACAATTTTTAATTAGGTATTTTTAATCCAATTTTTTAAGGAAAAAAAATCTTTAGTATGAAGCCAGAAATGGGAAGAACTGTATTTCCTGATGCCCAAGGTCACTCTTCCTGGCCGGTATTTTCACATGAATACATTTAAATCTTGTTGCTTTTTAATCACTTCATTTAAGTTAATTTAAAATACTATAAACCAATCATATCTAATTAGAAGTACAAACTAATTTGGATTGTAATTTTGTTAGGAGATAAATCCAGTGGGTTAAATTGTGGTAACATAGGCCAAGGCAGGGGTTAGGAGGATAACGATGATATGAAAGAAGAGATAATAGGAAAAAAAAGAATATTATTTTATGTTTTTAATATAATAATTAATTAATTTTTTAAAATATATTAAAAAATTAAATAAATAAATTAATTGTAATTAAATTTAATATTTTAAAATAAATTTATATAATTTATTTAAATTAATTAACTCTTATATCATATCAGTTATAATTAATTATTTAATTTATTTATAAAATTAATTAATTTTTATAATTAAGATAAATATAAAGGGGGGGGGGATTCAAATTGAATTGAAAAAATAATAACGCCATTCCTAACAATTTCTCACATGTAAAACTTCTTCAACGACTTATTACTGCCCTCGCTTGTCTCTGTGTGCACGTGTTTGTAAGAGGCTCATCAGTCATCACATATTTTTTTTTAAATTAATTAATTATTAATTAGTCATCTGAAGCAGCTGTGGCAGTTTCCGATCCGATGTCGTGAGAAATAGTAATAGTGGTGGTGGTGGAAGAAATTAAAAAAAAGGAGCCAAGGTCAAATGAAACATTTCCTGCATCGTCCACCTCACATTATATTGCTTCTCAACATGAGTCTAGTGTCCTGCTTTATATTATATATATATATATATATATATATATATAGTGTTGAAAAAATTGGCAGGTTCACCATAAATTGAGAATCATGGCAAAAGAAGAAGATAAAATATTAAAAATAAAATAAACGTAACTTTTTGATACTATATAATACATAAACTGACATGTCAACATATAAAAATAATATCATGAAAGTAATAACTAAAATATGATAAATGTTGTGTAAATATCATTCTTAATTATATGGTAAACATAAAAAGATTAATTACTTCTCACTTCTCGGATACTACAAAATACACATAAAATAATAAAATGATGTTATTTTTATTATTATTTTCATCGCAATTGTTTGTGGCAAGTCGGGCTTTAATTTTCCAAAATTCAAATGTCAACACCAGCAATAACCGACCTATTGTCCCAGAGTTTAATTGTTGGCAAAAATTTAAGATATATAATTATTTTAAATATATTTAATTTTTATAAAGTATTATTTTATTATAATTTTAATTATAGTGTTTAATGAGGCATCATAGATTTTTGATGTTTAAATTTATGCCTGAAGATAATAGACAGTTTGCCCTGCCTGGTATTGATATCGTCTAGGAGGAAGGAAGATTTCGCCCTATTTTTGAATCGTAGGTGAGTCTAACCCCTTTTTAAAAATTTTTGTACCAAAAAAATAATAAATAACCAAGCTTTTTTTTAATATATATTGAAAACATCTATATCAATTATCAAATTAAGATGTATGCAATTATAATAAGATCAACTTGTACAACCGTGAATATATTTTAACTTCGTAAGTTTAACTGGTGAATAGATGAGGCATGTGACTATTTAGAGTATTTTCAATCTTTAGGAATTATTATTTTATTATAGTTTTAGTCACGATATTTGATGAGACATCCTAACTTCTAAGTATTTAGATTTACGTTTAAGGGTAATTGACCCTCGTCTTATCTAATATTAATATCGTATAATATAGAAGTAGATTTTATCCTATCCTTAGATCGTTAGTAAGATTAATCATTTTTCAAAAATTCCTTTATAAAAAAACAATAACATATTGTAAATATTGCTTCATAAACAACTGGGCAATATAGGTGACAAATTAATTCAACTCTTGCCAATCTTAATGAACATATCTTAAGTTAGTTGGCAGACAAATCTAACAATATTAAGTTGGGACGGTCTCATTTGTTAAATTTATGTTTCTACCACATGTTACAGGTTTTCATTCATCCCATAATAGAATGATCTTCTTTGCATCAAAGCCATGCACATAAAATCAAAGAATTTTATTTTATAAGGAGTAGTGTGTGCCGATCTTTGTGTCTTCCAGTGATCTGTTCATACTTAAAAGGATTATAATTTAATCTTCTCAAAGTTACCAGTAATTAAATTTTTATTAAGTGGTTTATTAATAGAGAAGATGGATATAAAGAATAACTGCTTGACTCCCTGATCACTTGTTTAGTATTTTTTTTTAAAAATACTTGACTTATAAATATGGCAGATGAGTATGCTTATATCAAATTCTTTATATCTATTCTATTAAGTTTTTTAATCACATTTTGACATTTTATTTTTATATATGGATTTATAGTAATATAATTAATAAATTGTATGATATTTTAAATTTATACATATAATAATAATTTATAATAATCATAACTACATAATTAATTATAATCTAACTTTTTCCACTCCTGTCCAATATACGTGATAAATATCTAATTTAGCTTAAAAATGTATAAATTAAATTTAAAAAGTATATTTTTGGGATATTTATTAAAACCATAATTTAAAAAAAAATTTAGGCAAAACTTTAGTTTGAAATTGTTTTAAAACAAACAGTTATATGTATTCAAAAGAGCTTCTATAGCAAACTATAGTTTAAAATTATGGTTTCAGATAAACTAGTTATAGTAGTTTTTGAAATAGTAAAAGATCTTATGAACTATTCAATTACTATTTTACTTTTAATTTTTTTTTATACCCTCTCTCCTCTTTCTTCTATCTTTTTTACTATCTCTCATATCTCTTCTATCTTTTCAACTATATTTTTTCTCTTTTATATCTTCTTCACCATCTCTTATATCTATATTTTTAATAAAATTATACTATTTTTATTAATTTTTTAATTATAAAAGTTTTTTAATAATAATTATTCAAATATTCATTTATCAGAATCATTTTTTTTTATAAACTCTTTTTTAAAATTTATTTTTTAAAAACTAATCAAAAATCTTTTTTTTTTATAAATCTACTAAAAATCTAATTCTAAAAGCTACGTTTCAAAAACTAACCAAATGTTTTTTTATAAATTTACTAAAAATTTATCAAATTACATATTATATTTAATTTTTTACTTAGAATCTAATTTTTTTTATTTTATCGCGGATGCAAATTTATGATTAATTTTAAGAATTCAACCACTACTAAGAAAAATAGCCCCTATTTATGACAAACGCGTTCAACAGAAGGCCAAAATTAAACATACCACTATAACAGCAGTACTCGGTAATAATAAGTTATCCACATAAGCAACAATCCCGTATGGCCGAATCCGTCTGAAACCGCCGAACGTTAATTTTATTCATTAGCGGTTCTCACCGCTGACGACCCATTAAGGATATGTTTAGATAAAATTTTAAAAATAGACTTATAAAAAAAAGGATTTTTAAATAGCTTATAGAAAAAGAGTTTTTAGAGAAGAGATTATGAAAAAAAAATAGTTTTAAATAAATGAGTATTTAGATAGTTATTTCCAAAAGTACTTTTATTATTGGTAACTTATGAAAAAGGGTATGAGTATTAAATGAGGAGAGAGGAGAGAGGGTGTAAGAAAGAAAAGAGAGAAAAAGTAAGAGAGAGGAGAAAGGGTATAAGAAAAAGTAGGAAAAATAGTATAAGAAAAAGTAGGGGTAATATAGTAATTAGTTAGTTTATAAATGGTTTACTGTTCTATAAGCTATTCTGACTAATTTATTTAAAATTTTAGTTTTAAATTATAATTTAGTCTAAAAATCCATTTGAATAAATATATCTATTTATTTTAAAATTTTTTTAAATCTAGATTTTGCTCAAAATAGTTTTTAAAACTTTGATTTTCAGATAAACCAAACACACACTAAGGCGGCCGAACTGGAACGCGTGGATATCTAATCTAATCGTTCCGTTAAGGGACCGATGTGGAAGTGCGGTACGCGTAGGCAACGTGGGCCCTACTTGCGGCGTCATCGCGTGGGCCCTAATGAATTGTTCGAGACGTTGACCTATTTTTTGCCCTCTTTTATTGGGAAGGAGATCGGACGGTTCTTCCTGTGATCTGGACGCCACCGGCGGATTATGCCTTCTACGAAAGACAAAGATACCTTGCAGTTGTGATGCACACACCCGCTCGCACCAAATCGTTGAAGTGCAGCTACCACGCGCCACGTCAGAGTAGCAATGTCTGATAGAACGAGTAGAAGACAGTTCCACGAAAAGCCGAAATAGTCCCTGAGCCGATGATAGTAAACTAAAAAGGGCTTGACGCATTCAACCAACTCTAGCTGATTATACCCCTCGTATTTCCGAAATTACAGAAAACCCCAATCTTCTTTCGTGGCATCTCTTCATTAGTGAGTATAAATTTTTTTTTTATTACAATTCATGCTCATCTAATGTAAACCCTGAAAATATTAAAGCACGCAAGAACGTCGCCCAAAACTTCAAGTGCCCTTCTCTCTCTCTCTAGCGCCTCCCCCCTCCCAAAAAAAATTATTTTTTCTATCTTCTCTTTTCTTCCAAGTCTCCGACACTCGTTCACCGGTGTTTTCATGCTCTGTTCTCTGTTCTAGGCTCCGTTTTCTTGGTGTACGTAGGACTAAGCGGGATTATGGGTTGCTTTTGTTTTGCAAAGAAATCAAGCAGAAAATCGCAGGCCAACAACCACAGCCAGAGCGCGAAGCCTAGCAATCGCACGGGTGCTGGTTAGTTTTTTCGATGATCTTTATTTCTATTTACTAGAATGTTAAGATAAAAACGCATTTTGCCGAGCCGGGGAACAAACTGATTCTCATTCTCTGTGATCATGGTGATTTTTATATTTTCTTGATTTCTGAGTAATGTACTTTTTCCTTTTTTCTAAAGACTCTAGACATGGGTATGTCCTGAACTGATCAATGTTCATTCTTTCCGGCTCGTTGTATGAGGAAAAAACTTTTTTTTTTGGAAACGGAAAGAAAATTGTGAACTTGGTTTTTATGTAATTTGCTTTCAATATCAAGATTAATAGTTTTTCTCAGAAATCATCGGATAAATTTTGAATATCGGCGGTCTATTTCGAAGTATTCGTATAGGCCATGCTTCATTCTTCTTTCTCTTGGTTGCTTGCGTTATTGAAAATGCTCGATGCGTAATCCAAAGTCGGGCTTGTCATTTTGCACTCTGTTTACTTTTAAATTTTGATGGTTGTTGGTTCTCCTCCACTCATCTCGAATATAAGTAATTTCTTTTTTCATAAGTTGTCTTGTCTGATCCCTTTACATTGGTCGTATTTTGCATTTGTAACAGATAAAGTGAAATTTGATTCGAATGTAAATGCGGCGAAGGAAGCTCAGTCTAAGGATGATCAACTTTCCTTGGACGTGAAGAGATTGAATTTAACGGACAATGGAGCCACTACTGGTAGCACAGCGCAGACTTTTTCTTTCGATGAACTTGCAGCAGCAACAGGAAATTTTAGGTCAGATTGCTTCCTGGGAGAAGGAGGGTTTGGCAAGGTTTACAAGGGGCATTTGCAGAGAATAGACCAGGTTGGTATGGAAATGAACAAAGCAAATTACTGAAATATTAATCTGGTTCAGCCGATCTAATGCATTGTGTTTTATGCTCTTGTGCATATCTATGGTTTCTGTTGAGTTGCAGTGAGATTAAGATTTGTTGTTGTTAATGCAGGTTGTGGCTATAAAGCAACTTGACCCTAATGGACTTCAAGGAATTCGCGAATTCGTTGTTGAAGTTTTGACACTTAGTCTAGCAGACCACCCTAATCTTGTGAAATTGATTGGGTTTTGTGCTGAAGGAGATCAGAGACTATTGGTTTATGAGTACATGCCATTAGGATCTTTGGAGAACCACTTGCATGGTATATACTATGATCCTAAGATCTCATTTTTTTCTTCAGATAGAATATACAGTCAGCAGCATTTTTGTTTTAGAATCACCATTGCATTGCTTATCTTGATATTCTCCATTCCTTCTCAGATCTTCCACCCGGTAGAAAACCACTTGATTGGAATACGAGAATGAAAATAGCAGCTGGAGCTGCGAAGGGCTTGGAGTATTTACATGAGAAAATGAAGCCTCCTGTCATATACCGCGATTTGAAATGCTCAAACATTTTATTAGGTGAGGGATATCATCCTAAGTTATCTGATTTCGGCTTGGCCAAAGTGGGCCCAAGTGGCGATAAGACACATGTTTCAACAAGGGTTATGGGTACATATGGTTACTGTGCTCCGGATTATGCCATGACGGGTCAGTTAACGTTCAAGTCAGACATCTACAGCTTTGGAGTTGTTCTTTTGGAGCTCATCACCGGCAGGAAAGCCATTGATAATGCTAGACCTGCCAAAGAACAAAATCTGGTTGCATGGGTATGTCAATGCTTGCTTGTTTAGAGCATGTTAGTTGATTTACTTTTGTAGATATTTCCTAAGAAATAGAACTACAAGTGCAAATGCTTATAAATCTGTGCAGCTAGTTTTGATTGGGCATCAGTCTTTTCATATTACTTTACATGTTTCTAAAATGATACAAAAGGATTAGGATTATAGTTGACATTCAGTTGAAAGAACCAAAGGTGGAGGCTTTATATGTGCTTGTACTTCTCAACAATGACAGAGAAGATAGCCTACTTAATTGTTTATTGGTTGTATCTTTGATTTTTTTCTGGTCTGATGTGAAACGCCTGAGACAGACAGTTTTCTGAAACTTGCTGATTGAATTATCTGATAATTAATTTTCCTTTTCAAAATTCTATCCTTTCCATAAGGAAATTGGTGGTTTTAATTAACCTCCGCCTCCCCGCTGTCTGCCTCAAAAAGAGAGAAGAAAATAACCTTGCAAAATTACTGAGAATTCCATTTGTGTGTCAAATTTTTTCATTTTTTTGCACTTGAATATCACATGTTCTGGTTGAACGTTTTCATTTGCATGTTTTCGTTCTTTTGTTATCTCACCCTCTTTGAAATGAAACCTAAGTGTCTGTGTTGAGCTTGGATTCTTGCGGTGCACTGTTTCTGGTGTATATCTTGGAGTGTGCATAACACAGACATATTTTTCAATTTTTTTAAACTCCTATTATTCATCTAATGGAAATTTTCTTTAGATACACTTAGAATTGGGACACTGTATGTTTCAGTTACTTTTGGTCTACATTGACCAAAAAATAATTATCTTGGGTTTTATGTGATGTTTGCAGGCAAGGCCGTTGTTCAAAGACAGGAGAAAATTCTCGCACATGGTAGACCCATTGCTCGAAGGCGAATATCCTGTGAGAGGTTTGTACCAAGCTCTAGCTATTGCCGCCATGTGTGTTCAAGAGCAACCTAATATGCGGCCAGTGATAACCGACGTGGTTACCGCGTTAAACTACCTCGCCTCCCAGAGATATGATCCCCAAATTCATCAAGTACGGAACTCCAAAAGAAGGGATGGTGATCAAAGCCATCATGTTCGTACTGGTTCTACCTCGGACAAATCTACAGACTAAGAATATTTGTGCTTGTTCATATGTCAAGTGCCCTTGTTATCAATTTTTGCTTCATACAAGATAACAAGGCGATTTTACAATCTTTTGTTCTATTTTTTCTTCATATATTTACAAAGAAAATTTTCTGATAATTCCACTCAGTGGACATGCGAGCTGGCTTCCTTGTATTTAAGGCGCCTCCTTCTAGGATTTTTCCTTTGCCCATTTATTATTAGAATTTAGCCTCAGTCATAATAAATGACTCCTTCCATCTTCCTTCCACCTTCAACTTACAAGTTGAAATTATTATATGCATATATTATATTAGCCCCTCCTTAGCAAAATAAAAAAAAAAAAAAGAATTTAATATTGAAGAAGGAGATTTATAGACGTGGAGGTGGAGAAGAGGTAGACAAATGACAGTTCCTAGGATGAGAAACAGAGGCCCGTACACATCAATAAACTACCCCCATGAGAATGGCATTGGCCCTAACTAAAAGAGATACGTGTATTGCTATATTTCCATATGAACTGGTTACTACTAGGTGTGGTCCCTTTTGTAGTATTTTCCATGTACCTAATGACACGTGGATGCATTATAATTGAGGCACTTGAATATTTTGTACACTCTGCTGAATAATGTATAATATCAAAGCTAGGGGCAGGATAACTACCTTTGACGCTTTGACCATTCATTCACATGCGTTGCACGCTTAACCATTTTCCCGCTCAAAAGTTTGTTGATTAACCAAACGAGTATGGAATTGGAACCCCTCCCCGTACCCCAAGCTTTGGAATTAACTGACGCAGTTTTCCTCCATTTTTTCATTGCAAAAACGCCAAGACTCGCTCTCTTCTTCTTCTTCTTCTTCTTCTGAATCTGTGTGAGGGCTATAACATTCAGATGCAGCAAAGGACCTCAAGTGCGAATTCTCGCGGCTCTGGCGAGCACAGAGCCATCAACGTCGCTGATCCTCCACAAAGAAAGCGAAGAAGAACAGAAGGTGATGATACGTCCGGCCTTCCACTTTACGATACGCGGAGCACCGATGGAAAGAGGCTGGTTTCCTTGTCACGATCTGCAGGGAAATGGCTTCACGCTATTCCTCTTATTCTGCTGCTTTGCCTTTTCCTCCTTTGGTTGAATTACTTTCCAGGTATTCATTTTAACACAACTGTGCTCGTTATCGTCATATTGTTTTGCTTTATTCTCATTTTTAATTGTTCTAATCTGCTCTCTCATCTTTCAACCGCGTGTACCTTGTATTCTCTTGGGTTCTATATATGCGTATCATAAAATTACTGTTGATTCGGATTTTTTTTTTTAAATTTTCTAACAAAATCTTCTCTCTATAAATTGTGTGCACTTTTGACAACAATGAATGTGACAGTTAGAGATGGTAGAACTACATTCATACGTCAGATTCATGCACCGCTGCCTAACACTACCCATATTGATCTCACCATACTAGCAGCGTCTGCCACACCAATCTCGTCATTTCCTGAAAATCTGTCATACGACAATGAAACTTCCTTGCATTTGGGGAGTGCGCCTAATTGAAGCATCGTTTTCTTCCACTGAATAAAGGGTTACAGTTTGAAGTTTTACCGAATTTTTAGTGAATTAGGTGGAGATGCTTTATTAGACAAGACAGCAAAATTAGCTGAATCTATGTTTCTTTGGAAGAATAATATTTTGGTTCTGTTACCCTGGGTGAACTTGTTACGCAGAATACATGCCAAAACAAACTAGCATTACTGATATGCTTTGTTGGATTTACAAGGCGGAAATGGATAAAAATATGCAAAAGATCTGGTTTGAATAAGAAACAGTTTGGATAAAAATATTGTAGCTTGTATTTCATGGTCAGTAACACTATCTCAATTTGTGTTTTGTGGACTTTCTGATGCAATCGTGGCCTTAGGATTTAGGAATATTATGACTTAAAGCTCTTTCTATATCTATGCGCCTTTGAATAATAAACAGTATATTCCTTTCGATACAATTCAGCAACATCACCATCTCGACAATTTCCTACCCATATGTACATGGTTGGTCTTCTATGTGGTGGCAGAACTCTACAACAGTCCCTCCTTGGTGGCAGAACTCTGCAAAGGAAGTTTATTATATATTGACACTAAATGTATATATTAACTCGAAAGTAAAACATTCTATCTCATTTGAATCATTGAGAATCAGTACTTTTTGACCGCGAAAAGAATCTGGTTTCTTTAAAACAACAATGGAGTCGATTTTTTCCGAAGTCTCCATTTCCCCCTGGCAAAAAGGAATTCTAGATTTCTCACGAGTATAAGTCCAACAATTTGTTCAATGGCTCGATCATATCGAGACTCGTTTAAGTAGAAAACGAAGGGCTTTCGACAGGGGTACTTAGAAACAGGCCTTGTGTTGAAGGAGTATCCGTTGAAATAAGCTTTTTTGAACCAATTGAGAAAGGTTCTCGAGGGCATCTCTAATTCTCTTCGGGACAATACTACCCCGAGGACTTGAACCGCGTAGCCCCACGATACAGAGATGGACCAGTATCTGCTTCTGTTATAGCCGATTGATTGTTGCATTATGCTAGCTGAGTCCATCTGGATGGATTTCATTAGGTGTCTGAGGCCTTGTACTCTGTTCATTCGTGGGAATATGGGTTCAACAACATCAAGGTGGTGCAATGTCACTAGTGGGGTCACGGGATGTGCCTCCAATAGGCCTAATAGGCTTCCGTGCACGTCATACTGCACAACCAAGATACAAAAGTTAGAAGCAAAACCACAAATCATTCCCGTCCAATAGTATTAATAGTGTTACCTGATGAAAGCCAAGATCCTTGGTTAGTGGCACACCTATCTCAGCCAAGAAAGCTTGAATTCGGTCATCGCTGCCATATAAATCAGGGTATCGCTGAATGCAACGATCCTGTATCTTTGCCAACTCCTTGGCCAATGGGTAGCTTATGGCGAATCCTCCACCGCCATATGCCATGGAATAAGAGAAGTATATATTAGATCCTGTATCTCTGATGAGCTCCCGACATAATAGAAGTTTCTGTGATCGTACTTGGACAGAACTCTGATCCCATTGTTTACCACAAACACTGTTATCGTCTCCCATTACGAACCACCTCCCATCCTTCATCCCAAGCTTGAATGTCTCTGGTACTACCCTTGAAATCCTCAATGCAGATCCGTCCCCGAGTGTTCGTATACTTGAAATTTGAGGTGTCCTCAGAAATGCGAGTTTGGGTCAGCCCCTGTTGACTTTTAGTACTTACTTTTCCATCCAACCAGACTTCCCTCAAGTTACGTTAGGCTTCCACCCTATCATCTTTATGTATTCTTTCTAGTCTCCCACAATATGGATGACGCTGCTATCCCAAACACAATGTGTTTAAGTTGGGTGTCGGGCCTTTTAGATAACAGAGGGGGTGGTGATCTAACTGTAAGATTCTTTTCTTTTGTTTCTCCTTCTCCTTCCTCTTTCTCTTGATCGAGAATGGTAGCTGAGGATGCGTTGGCCAGACTAAGGTGTTTTGTGGAGGATGCATTTACATGGGGGGAACAATCAAGATGGTCATTCTGAAAGAGGAGAACGTTGGAGTAGAGGATGTATACCAGGAAATAGCCAGAATGAACCAAGGAATGATACTTCTAGAGCCAATCTGAATCATTTGTTGCCGGCAAGTCGAGTACATTTGGTTCCAAGGTGAGTTTTTTCTCTTCCTCGGTCTTTCAGGTGGTGGTACGTGGTGGAAGAACGTTGACACTCAGAATTCATCGGATCATGCAGAGGGAGAGAGAGGAGTTACTATTACTATTTTGTTTTTTGTTTTTATTTTTTTCCTTCGCGGTTTGGGCTTTTCGTGCTTCTAGGTGAGGTTTGTTGAGGCAAGAAACGAAGCCAGAGTTGATGCGCGAACTTAAAACTATTTAGACCATATCCAAATTTTAAAAATACTATTTTACTATAATTTTATTCACAATATTTAAAAAGATATTCTAATTCTTGTGTGTTTAAATTTACTAAGAGTAATTGACAATTTACCCTACTTAATGGTATCGCCTAAGAAAAAAAGAAGATTTTATCTTATCCTTAAATCATGGGTAATACTAACCTTTTTGTAAGAGTTTTTTAAAAAAACATATATATATTTCAAAAATAAAAGTAACACAAGGTTATGAAATGCACTAGAGTTGGGGGGATGTAAGGAGCCCAATTTTGAATGGGCAGCCCTTGACCTTTCAGACCTGAAAAGCTCCACCAAAATGAACGAGGCAAGAAATGATCATTGGGAGCTTTGTAAAAGTGGCCTGACTCTCTTTTGGTGGTTGCACTATTTGAGAAGGGTTATATTTTCTGAACAATATACACGTGTATTCTGCTGCTCAATGCATCTATTTGCGCATCAGAATCTCCTAACATACTCACTTTCAGTCCGTACTTTTTGTTTCGCTTCCTGTCGTGAAAATAATGGAAGGAAAATTAGGGGGAATCAGATTCCCCTTGCGCAATTCAGATTCCCCTTGATGGAAGTAGAAGTTCAGGTCACGGGGCCTCAGGGGTCCCTCTTCCCAGCAAAACTGCCACCCAATCTGAATTGCAAAGTAAAAGCCGACGCCAATCCATAGCAAAATTATCTTACCCACTGTCCCATGATCTTTTACCCTGGCCTTTCACCCCATTCAAAAATCCAAAATTCTTACAAATTAAACTCTATTACTGTCTGTTTGGAAAATAATAGATGGATTTTCTATTATTCATTTGAGCATAAGATGAAATATGAATTAATATGAGAAGCCATGTCTGTATGTATTATTATATGCGCATCTAGAATGAAAGGATATGAGAGGATGTGACGGTCACACGAGAGGAAACAGATAAGATGATCCATGTTAAGGCGTTCACATGGGTTATGGGACATTGGGACCTCTTCTATCTCTTTCCTTTCCTCATTTTTTCCCCCAAAGTAAAATAAGTGAGACTGCCTCAATAATTCTAACTAATCGCTGGATCGTAAAATTTATTTATTTTTTAGTTTTTAATATAATAAATAATCGACTAACTCTAATAGATTAAAGATTATATAATAAAAATTATTTTAATAAATTAAATTTAATTATAATTTATTAATTAATTTAATTTTTTAATTTATTTAAATTAGTTAATTAATTTTTATATTAAATATTAGAGGGAATATTTCTTTTATATTCTTAATGAAATTTGAGTGTTCACTTTATTGACCTATAATTCGTTGAAATGTCCTCATGAGCTGAAGTTTTTTTGGTCACAAGCTAATATGGCATCATAATTCATACATATGTCAATTAAGTGGGGAGACGTGGAAGACTTTTGTTTCACTTAGCGCGATAAACGTATTATCCTGTTGACTTAATCACATGCATTATTACTTCTGAATCATAACAGCGAATAGGTGTTTGATTAAGAAATGACGAAGAAGATAAGAAAATAATGAGACAGAATAAATAGAACTAGGATGTGTCTGGAATCATTATTCCAATATAAAGTTAATTGGTACTACTCCTATCTATATATATCTCGCTTTCAGCCAAGTTCAAGGCTTATCTTTTTTGTTTATCCTGCAATAATATAATATATTCCAACAAACAAGCAAAACAAAGGATCCTATTTTTCCCAGAAAAAAAAAAGATGACATTTTGATGAACCAAAAAACTGATCGCTTTCTATTCGTAGGTATACTTGAGGGCGGGTGCCTCCACATCATGAAGTTGAACATATTGATCAAAGTAGCTTTACCCCAATAGCACCACATATCAATCAGTTCAAGCACATTGAATAGTGCAAGCGCCCCTCATCCGTATATTCTATTTTCGTTATTATAATTCTCTCCCCATTGTTTGTGGCCGTCTCTCGTCGCCATCAAATCAACCCCTACCCTTTTGTTCCCGGCTCCCCACTCCTAAGCCCTCCCTTGTGGCTGCGACCTGCTTTCCCCCCTTCATTTTTTCTTTCCCAAAAAGTGCCACCCTGTTATGTCTGTTTCGTGCCACGTGTCTTATATTTACACGTGGGTCAGGTAATATTTAGATATTTTTTTAATTTAATCAAAGTATTTCTGCCTTTTTAAATTTTAAAATATAAAACCTAACAAATATTTTTTTAAAATTAAAATTTATATTTATTTTATAAGTTAAGATCAATTATGTGGTATTATTATGATCACCGTGTGTTGTAGGGGCGCTCTTCCGACAGAGAGACGAAAACAGCATTGTCCTAAGAACAACTGGTCGGTGGATTCTGCAAATATCAACGTGGCAGAGACGAGGTACACATTCCTCCCTCCTTGCTTTCTCTTGTTGCTTTTCTTGCCTGCCAACCCCCTTCCAGTCTGTCACTCATTTACCGCTAACTCAAATCATTGCAGATAAGGTCCTCAAGAACAACCATAGTGAAAAGGAAATCATATTCCTTCCTTCCTTGAATATCGAGTTTTGAAATGATTTGACACAGCGACCAAAACCCTGCATAGTATCATGTGAGAATGATTTCCACGCACAGGGATAAGAGGCCTAACCTTTTTCCCACAATGATTGTCCCTCTTTAGAAGTCATTTCTAGAACATCATCTTCTCCTTCATTTCCCTCTCTCTTCCTATATATCCTCCTCCCTTTCTGCCCTTTTTCTCAGAAAAAAAAACCCTTCCATCATCTCATCGCCGTCACCGTCAGGTACTTGCAATCTGAGTTATCTCTTCATTTTCATTCATTTCTTTTGATCTTCTCTCATTCTTGCCGGGTTGTTCTTATCCTGAGCTTAGCTCAGTTGACGAACTCTATATGTTGCTTCCAAAGCTGCTTCACACTTTTGCGCTTACTCGTTTAGTGACTATAACCATTCTCATTGACTTCAACTGAGTCGTCAACGTTTGTCAATCCATTTCCAGGCATTAATTAAGGATACTCTGGATTATGCAGAGATCCCATCAATTATCAGAGGCAGTAATATCCCGTAGACACCGTTCTGCTGTTACTTTTCTATTTCCATAATCAGCAAAGAACCCACGCATTGTCTTCGTCTCAGATTTTATGTATTGATAAATTATGTCGCTCTCGTAATTCTCCAGTCACATGACCCAATTTCACTTCCCGTGGACTAAATCTACCTTGACTGATATACGTGACATGCTTCCCATCACTCTCCTTAGTCCCCATAACAATTACTGACCTTACCCCCCTGCACTCTCTTATAAATGCTACTCTCTTGAACTTAAACAATTATTATTATTATGCGTGTGAGAATCCCAGTTGAACTTCAACAATTATGCAGGGTTTTGTCTGATATTCTGTTCATAATATTAACATTCTGATTTCATGAACGCGTTGTAACAGGGGAGAGATGGAGCAATCAGAAAAACCAGCAAAGCAATCATCACAAAGGTCGTCATTTCCGAGGGACCCTCGTGGTTCGCTAGAAGTGTTCAATCCTTCTTCCTACTCAACGGACAGTCCATCAGACTCGCCGTTCCGATCTCAGCCAAAGTGGAAAACTTGGATCGAGTCACCAACAACCACCGCCACCAACAAGGATGAAATCTCCAGCACATCATGGATGGCCCTCAAGGATTCCGATGGTTTGCAGCCGCAGACTCTGTCCGCCATTCTCAACGAGCGACCTGAGCTGACCCCGAAATCTCCGTCCGCCGTGAATTTAGCCGGAGACTTAGGTACGGCAGCGCAGAGAGCGGCTGAGTGGGGATTGGTACTGAAGACTGACACCGAGACGGGCAAGCCGCAAGGAGTGGCTGTGAGAAACTCGGGAGGAGAGGAACCAAATTCGAAGATCTCCGGTACTTCGAGAAGGAACTCAAACAACTCGGTGAGAAGCTCCGGCGAATCGTCGGACGACGGAGGAAAAGAAATACGGGGATTCCCGAGAGTTTCAGAAGATCTGAAGGATGCTCTGTCGATGTTCCAACAGACTTTCGTGGTCTCGGATGCGACCAAACCCGATTATCCGATCATGTACGCGAGTGCCGGATTCTTTAAGATGACGGGATATACTTCCAAAGAGGTCATCGGGAGGAACTGGTAATATAATTTAATTAACTGGTAATATAATTTAATTTTCTCTGTCTTCGTTAAACAAATTTTTATCAATATATATATATATATATTCTATTTATTATGAAACACGCGGTAATTTTTGAATAAGGTTTTTATTAAGGGAGGGAAATGTAATGTAACGGTCATTGTAACTGTAATAACGAAAAATGATGGTGGGTGGGGCCCAGTCGATTTTTACAGGGAGCGGAAACGGATCCAGAGGACGTTGCAAAGATAAGGGAGGCGCTGCACGCTGGGACGAGCTACTGCGGAAGATTACTGAATTACAAGAAGGATGGCACTCCTTTCTGGAACCTTCTCACTATATCCCCCATCAAAGACGACGATGGCAAAGTCCTCAAATTTATTGGGTCAGTTCCACTTCTCTATTCCTAATTTTAATTTTCATTTTGTTGGGATGGTCGGGTCCCCTCTTTTTTTTTTTTTTTTTTTTTGGGTGCTGCGACTTGGGACCCAAAATTGACCCATTTAGTTTTGGGACGCACGATAGGCGTATGATATTTACTGAAAGTGGGGAGAGGTTGATGAGGATGACAATGCCTGTGAATGGAGCTACATATCTGATGGGATACAGACAAACCTAAATTTATGATATGTCGCTTGCATCCTTGGGTTTTATTTGATACTACTTGTTTCTTACAATATCATCATCTTCTTCTTTCGAGCTTATCCAAATGGATTTCCGTGCAGAAATTAAACATTAGCTTCTCTTTTTGGTTGAGCAACGCTCCCCATAAATGTGTTGGATTAAAGGGCTTGCTTTTTTCACCTAAAACAGTTAACTTTATCAATCATAACAAGCAACAGTCTATTTCCTTCACAATTTAAAGATGCCTTTTTAGGAAGTATTTCAAGGGTACTAAAGATTTCAATAAATCATATGGGTAAGGTCCAATTTTATTACAAATTTTTTTGTGTATAAAAGTTGTGGGTATATGATAATTTCTTTTAAATTATTATTTTGAAAGTGTTAAATAAAGAGTATACTTTTCTTTTTCATTAAAAATGTAACATTTTTTAATAGTCAATGTTTATCTTTTAATTTAAAAAAAAAACTTTTAGATACTCATATTTAAAAATTTCCAATATAAAATTTGACCTTTAACCTTAAACTATATTGACGTGGGATCGTTATTTTTAGTATTTATTCGATTCTTAATATATAATATATTTAATTAATTTAATTAGATTAATAAAATTAATTAATATGACATATATTATCTAAAGCATCATAATAATTTTCTTTAATTATCTCCCTCTATTTTTTATTTAATTATTGTTAAAAGAGTATCAATAGAGATATGAGATCCCCTTTCTCACCTTATTTTATGTCAGGGTAATTTAGAAAAAATTAATAAATATAAAAAATATATTTTATATTTAAAAATAAAATAAATTATGTAATTAAGTCATATATTAAATATAGTAATAGAGTAGTATCATTCAAGAAGGTAATAGGAATGATAAATAAATCTTATTAGAGGGAAAGTAAAAAAGGAACCTAAAGGGAACATAATGTAGAAGATTACCAAGAATCCCATTATTGACATGAGCACGAGGTTGTGGACATATATACGGTTATACTTTGAGCCAAAGGACTCTAACGTTACGTGTTTCATCAATTCGTGCTTGCTAATATTCAGGCCTTGACATTGATTACTGTGGGCCATGATGTAACAACACAGTGTAGCATAAACCAAGCGCTTGTTAATGACCTGTGATTAGGATATTTGCATGAAATTATTAAGTTAATAGTAACTTACAGTTATATACTGTAGGAGGATTACTTGTGTCTTATCTTTTTCGGGTGACTCTGGCAGAATGCAAGTGGAGGTTAGCAAGCATACGGAGGGGTCCAAGGAGAAAACGCTTCGCCCTAATGGATTGCCCGAATCTTTGATTCGATATGATGGTATATATACAATTGGACCCATCTCATATTTTCCAGCTTCACTACTAATATATTATGAAAAAAGTTTGTTCTGTTGCTGAAAGGAAAACCAGACAAACATGAATGAAACCAAACAACGTTTCCATCTGATTCCCTAATAAATACTGATACATCATGTTTCTGTGTTTGATGTTAATAATTAGTTAATTAATTTAAATAGATTAAAGAATCCAAATGAAAATTAGTTAATTATAATAGATATGACATAATCTCCTCAAAACATTCTAATATAAGATTAAATTATATATCAATTTATAAGTTAGATAAATCAGTTTAAAAAAATAATATTTCTCACCATCTTAATATAAGAGTTAGTTGATTTTTTAAATAGATTAAGAAAACCAAATAAATAAGCTAATTATAATTAATATAAGAGTTAGTTGACTAATTTTGATATTTTAAAGATTATATAATATGAATTTATCTTAAAATATTATATTTAGTCATAATTAATTTATTTATTAAACTTCTTTAATTTACTCAAAAATATTAGTTAACTATTATATTAAGAACTGAAGGGAGTAAATATTACTTCTTTTAATCATAAATATAAAAATTTAATAGTGCGTAATTTATGCTACAATCAAGATGTGAGAAAATAGATATAAAATAAATAATTTTTTATATTTCTGATTAAATTTGACTATGTAACTAGTTGCTATATTAAATACAGAAAGTAGCAGTAGTTAATGAAATTGGTGGATTAAAAATAGATAATTGTTTCAGTTGACTGTTTTTAAAGAAGTTGACTGATTACTAAATAAAGCATTAACGCTGCTGGGATTTTGATATAGAATCATGCAAAAACTTTATGGTCCAATAGAAATTCATAATACCTTTGCTTATTCCTAAGCGTTGAAAAGATTCAAAAGACTAATGAAACCTAACCATCGTCTTAGAGATATAAGAAATCATGTTGCCACTAAACATGTTTCAAACTAACTTTATTACGAAGAAAAAGTAAGAATATTCTAATCACAATCTTAACTATACTGACAGCTTTCTATTACAGCTCGTCAAAAAGAGAAGGCTTCCTCCGTAGTAACTGAGTTAGTGACGGCAGTGAAGCGGCCCCGAGCATTAAGTGAATCAGGAAAGCGTCCATTGATCAGAAAATCTTTAGGTGATGAAGAACAAAGAGTAGAACATTTGCCAAGGAGGAAATCAGAGAGCGTTGCTGCATTACGACCAAAACCACATGGAGGGCATCGAAATTCCATGCAGCAAATCAATGAGCTACCTGAAAAGAAGCAGAAAAATCGCCGTCGTTCTTTCATGGGGTATGGTTACATTTACCTACAATTTTATAGTTTAATATGTAGTTTGTGTATGATTCGATATCACCGCATTTTCTTTCTGTTCTTCAGGTTCATTAAGAAAAGTCAGTCCAGTGATGAAAGCATTGAGGACAATGAAGTGGTGGAGGGCAGCTCAGAGTGTGAGGAAGAAGACGAGAGGCCCGATAGCATTGATGACAGCAAACTAGCGCAAAGGGAGAAGCGAAAGGGTCTTGATCTTGCGACGACACTTGAACGTATAGAGAAGAACTTTGTCATTACAGATCCAAGATTGCCTGATAATCCCATCGTAAGATTCTTCTTAACAGTTGCATTACACTTAAAATAGTGATACTGTAAATTGGATTTGTTACTGGAGATGAAGATTTCTCACTGCAGTTTCCGAATTTGTCATCCAGATCTTTGCATCTGATAGTTTCCTAGAACTTACAGAGTACAGTCGTGAAGAAATTTTGGGAAGAAATTGCAGGTATGTTTTGAAGTGATCTTTCTTTTTCATGGGAATGAATATTAAAACAACAGCTCTTATACTAAATGGAAGCGTCCATGTATGATTTGAAAGCCATCTTCATTAAGCTATCTGGTGGTGATCTCAGGTTTTTGCAAGGACCTGAAACTGATCCAGCAACTGTGAGAAAAATTAGAGAGGCAATTGACAACCAAAAAGAAGTTACGGTGCAGCTGATTAATTATACAAAGAGTGGTAAGCATTTTAAATATCTTATAGGGAAGAAGCCATTTTAATAGGCTAATATCCTTATATACTCTTGTTTTAGAATTTCCGTCTATGAATACAAATGAAATATAGCAATCTAACGCTGAATCTCAACCTAGGCAAAAAATTCTGGAACCTGTTTCATCTGCAACCTATGCGTGATCAGAAGGTAGAGTTTTTTTACATTCATCTGGACGTGTTATTTTTTTTTAAATATCTTCTCATGTGGGTTGTGTTAAAACACATTAGCGTAGTATAATCCATGTAATCAACTCTGCCTAAAGGGATAAATCATGCTGCTGTTGTTATTGTTTTGGTATCCTCTAGTATGATTTTTGTTTTGTTTACTTTTGTTTTCCATTAACATGTAATTTCAACAGAGCCAAATTGAAACTCTTATTCTCTAATCTAACTCTTCTCTCTTTTCCTTCTTGGTTCAATAGGGAGAAGTACAGTATTTCATTGGTGTTCAACTTGATGGTAGCCAGCATGTGGAACCTCTTCATAACTGTATTGCAGAAGACACGGCAAAGGAGGGAGAACAGTTGGTATGACCTCCTTCGAAGTGCTACAATAGTTTAGCAAATATTAAGATATTAAATTATTTATTGGTATCAAACATAATTACACATCCAATTAGAAACTTTACATTTGATAGAGTCTAAGATTGACTGTGCTTTTCCAATGAAACTAATCGACCTCTTTTATGACCAAAGAACAAACTTGCATGTGATATTTTCTTTCATTATTTGTAGCAGTATATTTTTTTTTATATCTATTTTGCTTCATTTTTCCTCGTAGTTATATCAAGGTTTTCCCTCAGGTTAAAAACACTGCAGAAAATGTTGATGAGGCAGTGAGAGAACTTCCAGATGCCAATTTGGTACTGTATCCTACTCATCTTTTCTGAAGAGCTTTGTATTCAATTAGTGACAAGAACTTTAGACTACCTGCAGAAACCAGAAGATTTATGGTTAAATCACTCAAAAGTGGTTCATCCAAAGCCTCATAGGAAGGATAACCCTGCTTGGGGAGCTATCCTGAAGGTATTGCTATCGTATTTTAAACTACGCCGTGCTTTCTTGTCTCTGAAGTTATTGATATTTCCTAATAGAAGATTCAGGAGTTAAATGTACTACATTGCTCGTTTGAAATGTCTGCTGATTTACCTGTCTTTTTTTTCCCATGGTTTAATTGGCTTTCGGCAAAGCTATGGTAATATTTGGATTTTTTAAAACCATCTGTGCTCTCATGTACTCCTCAGTATTTGGATTTTCTTCCTATACACTTCTTGATGATCTCTTGCAAGTTGCATTTTGCTAGCTACTTAACGTTGGTTTTGCAGATCCTAAAAAGTGGAGAACAGATAGGCTTGAAGCATTTTAGGCCAGTCAAACCTTTGGGATCTGGGGACACTGGCAGGTATTTTTCCTGTTTTTTTTTTTTCATTTCCCTACATTTTTAGGCATTCTTGATTTGGTGGAATGATGTTTAAATTCATCCCCTGGTAAAATGAATTATAACAAACATTGGAGAGAGAATCAAAACACCTAACTTCACTTCTATAGTTCTCCTCTGGTCCAATCTTATTCCTAAATATTAGACTTATTTCTTATATTTATCAACTTTTTTTCAAATTACCTCTATTGATACTTACTCAATAATAATCAAGTAAGAGAGAGATATATAGTTAAAGAAGATGATTAGAATATTTTAGTAAAATCATATTATATTAACTAACTTAACCAACTTCCTTAATCTAATTAAATTAGTTCAATAAATTATTTATTAAGGAACAAAGTAGTATTGGAATGGCTTTCATCATGGGAAGCCTAAATCCATCAAACACATATGAAGTAGTGTTTTTTCCCAGGCTGAAAGAAAACAGTGTGAGTAATGGTAACGTTATTTGCTAATGGTTGAAGAGTCCAAAAGGGTTTGTCTAAAATTTTCTGCACTGTAATTTCTGTATCTAAAAGGAATATTCAGATGGATTGTCCTCTGGTTTCTCTGAAAAATTGAGTTATTCACCAATATGGATAATATTAAGTTTATTTCAATCCTTCTCCATTAGATGAATTATCCTCTTGTTTAATGGCTTGCAGTGTGCATTTGGTGGAGCTATGTGGAACTGGCCAGTATTTTGCCATGAAGGCTATGGATAAGGGTGTTATGCTAAATCGCAACAAGGCAATGAATATCATCATTTAACATTTCTAGTTGTTTCATTTTTACTGCTAAATTTTGTGTGCACTTCCTCTGAAAGTTCTTTCATGCCACATATACTTCATTCACTTTTCCTTTTGGTTAGGCAGTTTAGTTTCCATCACTTAAATTCATGTCGACGACGACTTCTAGATAAGATTTCTCTGACAAATTGAAATCTATTAGTTCAATTTTAACACTATCTATGGACTATGGTTATGGCAGGTGCATAGAGCTTGCACAGAGAGAGAAATCCTCGACATGTTGGACCATCCTTTTCTTCCCGCATTATACGCTTCTTTTCAGGTTTGAAATTCCAGTATTACAATTAAAAAAATGCTTAATAATTGATAATTAATGTTTAGATAAACTAGTAGGATTATTTGGATCTATTTATACGTATCAAGCTCTTCCATATTCATTTCTGCTTTACAGAAATTACTTTGCACTGATTTTGCCTACATGGCAGCTTTACTATACGGTAAGTTTGTCAATTTGACTATTCATCAATTTGCAGACCAAAACGCACATTTGCCTGATAACTGATTATTGTCCCGGTGGAGAACTGTTCCTTCTTCTCGACCGACAGCCAACAAAAGTTATCAAAGAAGATGCAGCAAGGTAAATTATCCTACTACTGAAAACAGTACTAATGCCAGGCTCTTTTTATTCATTATTACAAACTTTTAACGCTGATAATCATTTTGTATTTCTTTGCTTACTTCACCAGTCTTATTTATTCGTTACTTTCAACATATTTTAACTCTAAAAATATCATAATTTTTCAACTTTACCCCTATTTAATAGAACACTATACCTATGAGAATAAAATCTAAACAATAATAAATACAGGGTAAAATTATATATTTATATGAAAAATTTAATAATATAACTTATAAATCCATTTCTTTACTGTCCTTGAACTAATACAATGTATTAATGATTATAGGTTTTACGCTGCTGAGGTTGTGGTTGCGCTGGAGTACCTACATTGTCAAGGTAGGCTCTTACTGGTTATTAATCTTGTATGATTTCCTATTTACAAGATGATAATTTCTGTTGTTACCTTCTCAACTTAACTCATAAAAAGTGTCCTATAACTCGGAAAATGTTTAGGGACATTGTTTTTCTTGTGAAATTTCAATAAACTTACTAGGTTGCAACTATGTAATTGTATATAGTTGTACCAGAAAATTTTCGTTGCAAACTGAGGCATCAAACATTGCCCTTCAGACAATTCTGTGAACATTTTGCTCCAAAAACAAAATTCCCTCCTTGCAAATAGGTTCTGGATGCATATTATTGCATTCCATTGTCAGACCAAAATGGAAATAATTATATTATTTGGTGACAATTTGTAGGAATAATATATCGAGATTTGAAGCCAGAAAATGTGTTACTCCAGAGTAATGGGCATGTGTCTCTGACAGATTTTGACTTGTCATGTTTAACATCCAGCAGACCACAGGTACCTTGGAATCAAGAGCTTCAGATTATGCAGTTCTTAATTAGATGAGAAGCAAAACCTTTTAACTGTGACTGTCATAACAATTATGTCTGATTTGCATTCATTTGCAGCTTTTGATGCCACCATCAAACGAAAAGAAGAAACAGAAAGGACAGCAGGCTCCAATATTTGTGGCCGAACCAATGAGAGCTTCAAATTCTTTTGTTGGCACAGAAGAGTACATAGCTCCGGTTTGTGATTTCTTGATATTATGCAGCAAGCACGAATTCAATATATGCATTGTTCAGACCTTTGTTTTATAGTGATTGCACTATGCACTTGTTATGTTAATCCTGCTCATGAATAATTATCAACAAACAAACAATCATTTTCACTACAAAATTTCAAAAAGTTTATGAAGCAGATGTTTTAATTGCATAGCTCATGATCTGCCTCGTTGTAATTGACAGTGTTCAGTACGTTGTGCAGGAAATTATAACTGGTTCAGGCCATACTAGTGCTGTGGATTGGTGGGCTCTTGGTAATTGTTAATAGTTAACTTTTATAACAACTGAATGAAACTAAATCAGTATTTTAAATTTCAACCACATCAAAAGAATATTGAATGCATTTATATATGTCCTGAATGGACATGTGTATGTGTTCACAGAAAAAAAATGATACGGACACATCTGAAATTATGAACACCATAACGATTGACTTGATTGCTTTTGTTTCTTTAGGTATTCTTCTATACGAAATGATGTATGGATACACACCATTCAGGGGGAAGACAAGGCAAAAAACATTTGCTAATATTCTTCACAAGGATCTTAAATTTCCCAAAAGTAAACCGGTAAGATAACTCTGCTGAACCAGGTTTCATCAGTGCAACTTGTTATGCTAAGAACTATTATATTTCCTTGTCCATTTTTGACACTTGCTTGATGCTGGAACAGAACAGTTATTGCAATACTGAGGATAAAATCATACGATAATATTGTACTTAAAATAAAAGTTAGTTAACCTTTTTTAATAGATTAATAAAGCTAAATAAATTAGTTAATTATAACTAAATTCAAACTTTAAGATGAATTCATATTATATACTCCTTATTCTATCCAAATTAATCAAACTAACTATTCTATTAGTTATAATTAATTGATTTATTTAATTTTCTTAATATATTTAAAATTCAAGTAATTGTTATATTAAGTAGAGGAGGTAGTCTTGTTCTTGTGTTAACTGACATTTATTTATGATGCAGGTAAGTCTCCATGCCAAGCAGCTGATTCACCGGTTGCTGCACAGAGATCCCAAGAACCGATTGGGGTCACAGGAAGGAGCAAACGAAATAAAGCGTCATCCATTCTTCAAAGGTGTCAATTGGGCCCTCGTTCGTACCATGGTAACGGATTTAGATCTCTCTTCCATTTTGCTTTCAACTTTCTTCAACTTCAACCTCTGGTTTCCATCTTTCCTTTTTTTTTTTTGACGTAGTAAACAATTAATCTGTTGTTTTATCAGAGCCCTCCTGACCTGGACTCTCCTCTCTTCGGCGCAACTGAAGAAGAGAAGGAAGTCAGAATTGTTGATCCTGCCCTGGAGGAACTACGAACAGATTTTTTCTGAAGGGTTTCTCCATCAGTTCATCCCTCTGCTTGAACCTAGTTACTCTATTTTATTGACTTGTAACTTTCTGGGTTTCTAGATTTGAGCTTGAAAGATATATCTTTATCAAGAAACACGTGATGAGCCCTAGAGTTGTTGAAGAAGGGAATTTTAGTCCAGTTTTAGGCAGGGCCTTAAGTCCTTTTTTAAATAAATGGGTTGAATGGAATGCTTCTAATTTGCCTGGTAAAGCTGTAAATATTTTGCCACATTGTACTCCCCTGTTCTCTCTGCACCATGCATTACCCAGAAATAACCTTTGATATCACACGTAAGATAAAATAAACCTTCCTAAAAAAATGCTGCTAAAACGTAACGTGGAAGGCAGGATTTAGTAGAGATCTTTTAAACGTACCATCGAAGCCTTAAACCTCTCCAACACCTCCAAGATATGTCTAAAATGATATTATCTTGAAAAAAATTGGATTTGAGCTCTGATACTATATAACAGAATTTGAGAGGGAAAAAAAATGATATTATCTTGTATTAATGTACCCGAAGTATAACACACTTGTCCCTATATATAGACCTGTACAGCTGTATACCACTACATAATATAACTACATAACAGAATGATGAGCTAATCTAACCGAATTAAGTTATGGCTGACAAAGTTTCATTTTTTTATGCCAATAATAATGTCTCTAAGAATTGGTAGAAGCAATTTCAATGATGAAAAACCGTTGACATGGGTTAAAGATGTGAAATTACGACAACTAGTCTCAGTTTTCCAAGGAAAGGAACTAATCAGTAAGTAATCGAGCCCATGCCAAATGATTGGTCAAAAGAGAAATTGAAGTTTGCTTGAAGTTCGGATTGGAGTGAACTTATTGATTACTGTCTCACATAATCTCAATACTCGTTGTTTATTGACAAGTCATGATGCAGAGTCTGCTACGCCATATCGATCAGATTCAATGGGAGGTAGTTCATCTAAAGATATTTTCTGTATTCATATTGATTCAAACTTGATGCAGCATGAAGTGTTAGATAAGGTAGGGCTGTGTTTTGAAGTCATTGATGGATGCTTGGTAGCAGAATAGCCATAGCGATAGCCATAGAGATGAAGAGAAGAGTTCATGGCTAAGAATATGGCAGCATCAATATCTAAGAATGTAGTACAGATGCTAGCCACATGCAGCCACCCGTATCTGTAAAGTGTGATCATGAAGGTCATTTTGCAATCCAAATTCAATAATGAGGTCTTGTGATTTGCACTCTGATAAAGAAAGAAGAAGGTGCTTCACTTTCACGCAGAAAAAGACCAAATGCTTATTGTCAATCCTTACAAATACTTGTTCACTGCAATTATGTATACGCCAACCTTCCACTACTTGAATCAATGAAGGAATGTTTTTCAACCGACAATGACCGTTTTTGTGGAATATTTAGCTTAAAAGAGAATAGTTGGGCTTGATACGACATCTCTCATGGTTTGATCATCCCAAAATGTGGAGGAAGATTATATTGGTTGAAGTTTTTTCTTACTATCAACTCTGTTGGCAAAAAGAAAAAGATATTATTAACAGGTATGTAATATTTTATTTTTATCCTATTATTAGGTATATGAAATTATTCTAGTTTTAGAGTCTGTAGTTATCCCTATTAGTATAAATGTCTCTTTTTATAGATAAACTTAAGACTTCAAAAGATTTAGCGAAACTTTATGCATATTGGTTGAAGTTAAGTAAGTGGGTTGCCAACTATATATGGTGCATTGACATCCCAAGAGATCAGTTTGGGATAGAACTTGAAAGAGATTAGAAAGAGAGAGATGACAGCTTGAAAAGGCACGTCTATATCCATTTCCCATTTTCTTTGCTCCATTGCGCTCTCTCTCTCTCTCTCTCACGCACATAAATGAACACTATCAATAGCATTATCTTGATTGAATGATCACGCATTTAGTTGTATAAGAACTTGACGCAGAAAGGTGATTGTTCAAACGCATTATTCTCGAAGGAATATATGAAAGAGTTCATGTTTGATTTCTCTTTAATTATTTGATGTTACTGCTACTCCTTCACTAACATGCTTTTATAACGTGAAATCAAATGAATGGATGCCATATCTTTTGCAAACAATCTGTGCTGGTCCCAGGATATCGCCGACCATTTACTCATTTCTTAGAAAAGGAATTCAAAGATATTCATTTTAATTGGAGAGTGTTAAGAAAAATGAAGGGAAATTGACTATTGATTAAAACATTGGGAAAGGAGAGAAGAATCAAGCCACAATTATTTAAAAGTCCCATAGAAGAGAATTAATTACCCTTAAATTCAATAATAACTGAACAATCTATAATGACAAATTTTCACAATAAAATATAATAACATGTTTATACTGTCAACTTATCATTAGTACATTTTGAGGATTAATTACTTTCATAGAATCTCTGAGTAATTCTCATAAGAATCAAACTTGTACATATGAGTAAATCACTTTTATGGGATCTCTGACTCTGAGTAACTCTTCGAAGAATCAAACACGTATATATGTATAAAAATTCTTGGGAGAATCACCTCAAAAGTTAGCTATTAGAGTTGAGGAATCTAAAGCCTGATAAGTCATTTATTTTAAAGTAACATTCCTAATGTAGGATTTATAATTGGCATATAATTTACTTCAATGAAACTAGTTAATTAGGGGGAGATAATGTTGGAATATGAAGAGACGTTTATAAACTTAATTACCACATGTATATTCATAATTAGAGTCCTTCAGAAACATCGTTATCAAGAGAGCTCAACAAAGGGGGTCTGAAACAGAGGGGCAGGTGCACGCAGAGAGAGTAAAGTGGAAGGTACGTAGTGGAAAGGTCAAAGAAGGAATGATGAAGAAGGAGAAAACGTTGAAAAGTTAGGGATAAGAGAAGGGTAAGTGTTATAGGGACATATACCAGTTTTGTTGCCTCTGATTCATTGGGAATTCCATCCTCTTCACATGCACACGCCTTTTTCTCTCTTGTTCCTCTATCTATCAAAACATATATATGAACTGTTTACGTTTTAAAACACAACATTCATAGATTCATTATTATCAACAAAATTGATGAGATGGTGCATGATGTTGAGATGGGATGTTGGAAACAGTGACAGGGATACATCAAAAGGAATAGAATCAAACTGCTAAATCTCTCTCTCTCTCTCTATGTTTACTTTCTTTGTGCATCCCACTGTTCTCTTTCAACACCTTTACTTCATTCACTTTCATCATATCGCCCTAACACATTGCCTCTCTTTTTCCCTTGAGAGATTCCATATTCTATTGAATCTGGACCCCATTCTCCTCCATCTTCTCCTTCTTCCTTTTTTTATATACATAAAAGTTGAGAAGTTGGTTCCTAAGCTTCATAGCGCTATGGCATGTGTCAAAACTCAAAAAACACTTAAAAAAATACCTACAAATCATCCAACAATCAAATTTTTATGCTAGTAATTGATTGTAAGATGTTATAAATTATGAATCAATTCATTATTAACTGAACTAATATTTATTCGTTTCTCCTCCTTCTTATACTTTGTCTATGCACACATCATTTTAATAAGCCTTAGCCCATCCTCTTAATTTCTTTTTTCATTCAAAGGGACAGACACAAATAATGTGAGATTACAAGCAGATCGAATTTGCGACCTCCCACTAGAAATTTCATATCATTATGCTACACAGCCATTGGCCCACCCTCTTAATTTCTGTTCATTGCAACTCTAGCATCTTCATTTCACATGTTATATAGGACCCTTTGACGAGATTTTAAAAAAGTGGTTATAAAAAAAATAATTTTTGAGTAGCTTTTAGAAAATGGCTTCTGGAGAAGAGTTTATAGAAAAAAATAGTTTTGAATAAATGAGTATTTGGATAGTTATTTTCAAAAATATTTTTATTATTGATAAATTACAAAAAATAGTATAATTATTAAATATAGGAGAAATGAGAGATGAGAGATGATGTAGAAGAGAGAGGAGAGATGAGAGATAGTGTAGAAAAGAGAGGAGAGGGTGTAGAAAAAAATAAGAGAGGAAATAAGGTATAGAAGAGAGAGGGTGTAAAAAAAGTAGAGGTAATATAATAATTTATTAGTCTATAAGCTATTTTACTATTCCATAAGTTACTCTAACTAACTTATTTAAAATTTTAATTTTAAATCATAGTTTAGTTAAAAAGTTATTTTGAACAAATATAACTGTTTGATTTAAAATTTCTGAAAATCTAGATTTTGACAAAATCTAAATTTTGTCACAAACTAAACACACACACATAGTATTCTCTCGCCGCTCATGATTCATAAAATTAATTGTAATTTGCTTCTTTGGCCCACGTACACACGGTTTCAGCATCTAGGATCAACTTTCTTAGTTTGCCCCCATGCTATTCATAACCAAAGACAAACAAACTTATAATTTTGTGGATTATATGTAAGGTTGGCGTCAGGGAGTCAACCTAATGATGTTAAGGTGAGGATTCTTAATTATAAGTAATTGATTTTGTGGTGTCGGCCGTATTACAGAATGAATTAGCAAATGATAGGAATCCACGACTAGGATCAAGAACCTAAATGTATTATGAATAATGAGTGAAGGTCACATGCAGGAGAAAGTGGTGGTAGGGGCCGTAGAGAAGAAAGCAAGTTGGGTACGATTTTGATGAGCCAATTGGTACGTACAAACCTTTTGGACCACGTCATCTACCAAAGTGCCTACTCCTAACCTATTCAATATTCATTACTACTTGTTCCAGGCTCTCTAAACATTAATTCAATTAATAAAATGTTGACTCAATTATAAAATCATAAAGTCAAAACTTGCTCTTTGAAGATTCTGTTAATAAATAATTTATAAATATGTTTTAAATTTAAAGATATAGTCTAACCCTAATGAACTATATGAATAAATTTATATAAAAAAAAAATCGATATGTCGATTTAGTCCCCCAGTTATCTGCTATCTATCCACCTCCGGTTCAACGTGATCTATGGCTCTCTGCAAGACGATATGCAACAATTGCTTTAAACATGTGTCTCAAATTTCCTTCCTCTACTCACCAGCGTCATTTTTCCCATGGAAGCATTATTTATTGCGAAAAATTACATTGATGTCCCCTAATTAAATGCAAATAAGGTTCTGCCAAATGGACAAATGACTTTGAACTCCAAATAAGTCCCTGGGAGTTTGGCTGTAAATAAATTCTAAGTGGCAATTGGCAATTACCAAATTGTCCTCATGAATTGAAAAGAACAAAAAATTCTCTCCCCAATATTGCCGATGATTTATTGTTGAAGCGACCATGGTATGCTTCTAAAAATTTATATGACCACTTAGATGCTAAACCCAATTCATAAATATACTCCAAACTCAGTTGTGATTGGCGGTGTTAATTTTTTATACTAAGTTGTCAATCTGTTTTACTAAAATTGTCAACCTCTGTGTAATTTTTCCTTATTTAATTGTCCGGCTTAAAACAAGGTCAACGCTTCTATATAAAGTATGACGCCTACTCCACGTCATCCCTCCACCTCCTCTCTCTCCTCTTGCCTTGTTGGTTTTTTTTTCCCTTTGTATTTTGTTTTTGGAATCTGGGGTCAATGGCAATGGGAGGGGCCATTATATACTAAATAAACCCGTCTCCCACACACACTCACTCATACATAGATATCGTTCTCATTCTCTGGGTGGCTCCTAATTTTTCTTCTGGCTTCATTTAACCACGTGCACTCCATGAATCATCCCGTCGCCAGATTCTCACGCTCTGTTGACTTCCTCCGTAATATGCCGTCTCCGGACTCCAGCTCAGCTCCGGCAAAGGGTTTACAGTTCCAACCGGAGTCGGAGGTGAGCCACAGCAGTTGCAGCAGTGGGTGTAGCGGCCAAGGATCGCCGACTTCTCTGGCGAGTTACGAGGGCATGCTTCAGCGGAGCATAAGCAGCCATTCTCTGCAGACGAGTGGGCTCCACCACCCCATTTCTGCTTCATTCGCCGACTTACTGGAGGAGGCGCCGGTGAGAAAAGTTTACAGCGCCGGTTATCTGCAGATGCCTTTTCCGATTACATTTTCTGATGATAACTAATTAGTTATGACGAGCTCAACTGCTTCTGTTGGCTCTGTTTTTTTGTTTTTTTTTTAGAATGTTAAAGTAATTCATTTCATTATAATGAGCAAGTGTTGATTATAACGAAACAGAGGATGAATACAATGCAAAACAGTGGGCGGTCTCTGTCAGAAAGTGCATTGAGGAGCGAAAGTAGTATGATCATCGAAGGAATGAGCAGAGCGTATCCTTACAGCCCGGAGGAGAAGAAGGTGAGGATTGAGAGATACAGAATCAAGAGACATAAGAGGAACTTCAAGAAGAAAGTTAAGGTTTGCTTACTCCTCTTACTCTGCTTTCAATATTCTTAATCATCCTTAATTTGATCACCCAAATCAGAATATGAGTTTAGTTCAGAGGAAGAAAGAATAATAAGAAGTAATTAGATGTGTTTGTTGTGTGTTGGGGGAAGTATGAATGCAGGAAGACATTGGCAGAGAACAGGCCGCGCATCAGAGGAAGATTTGCAAAGAGCGAAGAAAGTGACAAGAAGAGTCATATGATTGAGAATGAGAGTGGAGAAGAGGAAGATGAGAATTGGGCCAGTTTTTTTGAAAACTTGGCAGCGGCAAATCTTGTTCACGAACCATGAGGACTGCCCTGTAACTGTTACTATTGCTGCTGATTTGATGGATTCAGAATAAGAAAGTAAATGTACCGAGGTCAACCTTGAGTCAACCAATGTCAGTAATATAGTCACATGTAAATATAAGGGTCAGCCTTCTAGACTTCCGTTAGGGTCAATTTTTTCACTTATAATGTCCTTTAGAGCGAGTTTGGTTTAGTTTACAAAAATATGATTTTAAAATAATAAATATTTAGATAGTTATTATTATAATAACTTTTTTAGTAAATAAATTATTAACAAATATATTTGGTAAGATGATAAAAAAAGATAAAGATAAAAAGATCATTACGTAGTCTAATATTACTTTTTTCTACTCAAAAATTAGTATTAAAAGTTTATTTAAAATTATAATTTTAGACTTTAAAATTATAGTTTAATCTAAAAATATTTTTAAATATTTGATAATTGTTTGTTTATAGATGATTTAAGCAAAAAGTATTTTTAAAACTGTTTTTCATGTAAACTAAACGGGCAGCACAGTAGTTAGTGCCCTCTTAAACTTTTTTGACACTCGGCTACATCTGTGGTGGAATATATTGTATAATTCTGTTATTCAATGATGCTCTTGCATAATTTTTGTATATGAAATAATATATTTAAAAGCTATCTATTATTTTTCTAACCAACTATTAATTGAAGTAGTAAGTGAATATATCCCTATATAAAGAAAAAAATATAAATTTAAATCATGACAATTATATTTATTAAGAAAGGCAAAACTCTTTATGACTTGAGTCTCACCAGTGATTATATCTTAGATCAAATAAAAAAAGCTATCTATTATTTTTATGCCCACCCTTATGTAATTGGTATCTTAATCATGGTTCTTTTAAAGATATAACTTCTAAAATAAGAAAACATAAGAAGTAATTTAATTAAATATTTTTTGGAACTTGTTATGGAAGTTGTGATATTTACTCGATTTGGTCAGTGAACAATCACCAACTATAAAAAAAAAGAAAAAAAAAGAGGTCAAATATTGCCAAATTGTGAATCAATTGTTTCGTGAGTTAATAAATGATGATTTAGAGATCACTGCATAAAATTTTGACGAGGCAAGTTGATAGAGAAAAGGATGGGTGATAAAAAAGGATTATCATGTGGGATAATGATAAGATTGACGTTTGAATCCATGTTTAATCTCGTAAAGTCACTGATGAAAGGCTCAGCATGTGTGTAAGACAGAGGGGGAGAACGGCTCCTTTACTCTAAGGCGCCTACCCACTACGTTAATGGGGTGACTTTCGCGTTACTGGGTTTCGAGGAAACAAAAATGATTCAGCTAATTAACAAAATTAAATATAACATAAAAAGTTAATCTTAATCTCCCATGATAAATTAATATTCAAATTCTTATTGAAAGAATATGAAATTAAAAAAAAACTGTTCACATTTAATATCTGATATTACCTTAAGCCAATAAAAGAATACTTGTACCTAAAAAAAATTAAAATTCCACTATATTTACTTTAATTACTAAAAAATTCCAAAAAGGGAATTTCACTTGATTTTGTTGTAACGATTGTGCATATAAAAATTAAACCAAAAACAAACGGTTGTTCCCACATATTAACCAGCCCTTGTGAGCCGTAAACCATCCAGGCAACAGGATTTTGTCACCACTAAATAAGATGGATATATTAGTGTTATAAGATTTCTTTTCCCCGAGTTGGAAACTGAATTTTACCTTAAATCTGGGCCAAGAAATAATAATAATGTGAAAAAAAGTCGGACAAATGAATAACAATTATCTCATCTTAGTTCTTTTTATTTGTTGAGCTTTCTTCTTGAAAGGCATTGGATTCAATAATCGCTTGAAAGGTGAAAGGTGCATCCCGCTCGTTGTCCCCTTCTTCACTCTAGATCTACCTACAGATAATGACAATGTAAAAATGCAGAACATCAGTCTCTGTTTCTTAAATATTGTTCAAGATGCAAGATATTGTTTATTGCAGTTATAGGAAAAACTAATCTATGAGGAATAAAACAATAAAAATGGAGTACAATGAATTACTCATGACCTATATCAAGAAGGAATAAGTTTCTAATCAGAATTGTCCGCCTGCAAGGACTAAATAACTGGAGTGCAAAAGAGCAGATCTGATTTTGAAAATAAACCCTTTTGGTAGCTCCGCAGTGTGGAAAGAACACATCAAGAATAATTTTCTCAAGTTGCAAGATCGCATAAAGCAATATGATTATGATCCAAGGAAGCATATGGAGGAAACTTGGAAAAATATGCACAAGACTCGCTTACGATTGTAAGAGTAGACACTTTTCAAAATAGGAAACAAATATACACACACACACGCATATATAAAACTTCCAAAATCATATAAAAGAACAAAACTCAAGTCTAGGGATACCTGGCATAGACTGGACCTTGCCATGCTGATGAGAGTAAATGCGACCTTCCACATGCTTCTGATCTTCCATAGTCGTATCTGTGGTTATTTCTGTTGCAGTGGAATAATCATCTTCCATTTTTACCTCATGAGATCTCTTTTCAGACATCTCACCAAGTTCAACTGCTTTAGATTCATTCCTTTTAAATTGTTCATCCATCATTGAAGTTTCGCATATAGATTGGTTCATCTCCAAGGTAGGAACCTCTCCTATTACAATATCCCGCTTTGGTAAAGCTTCCTGAATCTTGGAAATCCCTGCATTCAAATTGATGCAGATGTTATCTTAATTTTATTCTAATTATATGCAGTTGCAGAAAAGCAACTTTGGGGGTGAAGATTTTTTTATTTACCAGTAATATTGTGTGCGTCTTCTAGTTTGGCATCTGCGGAAGATGTATCCAGTTTCTCATTCTCCTCTGGTATTATACCATCCAATGCAACACTTGAGATGCATTTATCTGACTGTAATTCAAGTTCTTTTGGTTCTAAAAAGGTTCGATTTTCATCTAAATAATCTACACATTTAAGCTCTAACTTTGTACCACCACTTGTTGGAGTCTTTATTTCTTTACTGACTTTAAAAGCTTCAGAAGAGCCATTCGTACAACTTTTCAGTGGAAGATTGTCACAAGTAGAAGCATGATGTATGTTTGGAGCAACAGATAATACTTCATCTGACTCAGGAAAAATATCAAGAGTGGTTGGCTGCTCAGCTGGGTTGTCGAGCACAGCTGTTGATGGAGTTACTTTTTCAGAGACATGCAGGGAATTATCATTATTACCAAGAAAGGTAGGGGCAGAATTACTAGCAGATAAGAAATCCCTGACTTGAAAACCATGAGATGGTATGCTGCCAATTGCAGAAGCAAAGTCAATGGCTTTTGTAGTTTCCGATGCATTACTAGATAAAGAAAATGACTTGGCTATGTCATCCAACAGCAGATCACCTTCACCACTGGAGATAGGATCCCACTTAAGTAAATCTTTATGCCAAGCTTCTTCAGACTTAGATGCTGCACCAGATGGTACAACTTCTACTTTTATTGCCCCCTTGTAATATTGTTTTTTCCTCAAAGAATTTGTTAAAAGAGTCCTGCAAACCATTTGAATGATATACAATATACCTTAAACAAAAGAATCAGAGATTTTGGAAAGTTGTCACACTCGTACCTACAGTTTTTAGAAATAGCTGCTTTAGCTTTCTCCTTGGAAAGCCCAAGTAATGACGACAAATTAGCAACATCATAAGGCCCCCTAAGTTCATTAGCAGAAGGAGCAGCACTTGATAATATGATGTTTCTTCCTCGAGTCCAATCCACCAACAACTACATGTTTAATCAGATTGTAAGTTTACCATTGTTGATAATTTGGGAATGAATGAGTAAGATATGAGCATATAATTTGTATCTCAACACTAGAACAAAAATGTCAGAAGTCTGCAAGAAAAGAGTCATGCAATAGAAACGAACCCACCACTCCTGAATGACCAATCTAGTTTATCCTCAATGGGGCCATATGACAAAGTGATCAAGACCAATATAAGTCACAATAAAAAAGAAGAGAAAATGCACAATGACGAATAAACAATAAAGGCGATCCAAATCTTCTAATGCATTTAGTGATTTCGAATAAATAAAAAATAGAGGGTCGCTATTACCTTAACATTGCATATCAACTGTCTCCTTATTTGAGTGTCCGTGATTAGACCAGAGTAAATAATTTCAAAACAAACCCCCCGCTGCATATCAAAAAGCCCTAAGTTAATTTAGATGCTGTAAGGATCATTAAAATTCTGTTCTCATTTTTAAAAGAATAATGATTAAAACGAAAAGTTATAGTTGAGGGCAAACCTCAACTGCTGCTTTGACCATAGGCTGCTTCAATCTAAAGGGCAACTTGCCAGAGAAATCCATCGAAATGATATCTACCTACAATAACTTTAAATATCAGAGTTCACTCTCATGATTTTCAGTTGTTACTAGATGGCAATCATTAGCATTATCTTTGATACTTTATCTCTCCTTTAACACATGCCTTCCAGCAACTGTAATGAGACTAAAATTGATAAATCCATGAAAAATTTTGCGACTAACACAATTATGGAGAATGGGTGCAGAAAATGGAATTATCCATTTTTGTTTCCAAGAATCTTGTGTTAGAAAGCAAACGAAATATAACAAACCTCCATTCTCTCACACGCTTGATCAAACAGAGTCTGATTCAATGGCCTAACGGCCACCAAATTGTAGGTCTTCAAAATGGGATTTCCCGAATTGAGCGCCTGAGCCTGCGATGAGTTGTCCACGCAAACAGTAAGGCGCGTATACTGACGGAACGGGACAGCCGACGGGATTCCTAGAAGGTCACGATGGAGCTTAACCGATAGGGAAAGAGAAGGAGCGACCTTGAGGAGAGACGTGAGGTTGAGGAGAGGAATGCAACAACGGTGGCTATCAGACATCACACCCTTGATAGTACGGTTATAAGCAATTCCTGTGTAACCCAACTCCATAGCCTTGACCACAATCTTTGTGCGTTGTCTTTCGAGAGTGGCCTTGTCAATCGGCGAGGGTTCTATGTACGGTATATTTAGGTCGAAGAAACCCATATCTCTACGCAGCCCTGAAATTATTCGCTGTTATCCTGAACAACGAATTGTTGTCAATCTCAAAGTAGCTCTCCTTCGCTCTCTCTGTCCAAACAATGGGTTTTGAACTTGCCCGTCTAGCTTGAACAGCTTTCTGTGCATTCAGTATTTTTCATAAACTCAACGCAAAACATGCATTGGCTATATTTATGAATGGATAACAGCAGCAGTTCTCAAACAGTGTTTACACCCTTACCTCTGATCTGAGATCGTTCGAACAACCAACGATGGTTGACGCGGGCGGCTGGTGGGCAACAGCTGGTGGTAACGAAAAGAGGTGGCGCCGCCTTGCAGGGCGGAAGGAGAGGAGGTGAGGTGAGCGCGCGGCTATGAGGTGCCCGCTAACCTAAACAGATGATGCCCAACGAGGGCTTCCTTCCCATTTTTATTTAAGGAACCTATTAATAATAAAGTTTTTACTTAGGTATATCCTGTAATTTTTCCTAAAAAATCCTAAAATGTTTAATATTAAAAAAAATGAATGCAAACAATTAATGATGTTAAAAATATATGTTATTATAAATTATAAGCTATGTGACTCTTATCAAACAAATATTTTTAAGGCTTGGATATTTTCCAAATAGCATTTCCATGTTTTTACATTTTGGAGTACAATTTAAATTTAAACATTAAAAAATATAAAGTATTTGTGAAAAAAAAATTAATTTTGTATCATTGCAATTTTTTATATTTTAAATTAAGAAAAAAGACAATAAAAGATTAATTGAATTTAAAAATGATAACTTAGTTTATGAATATCTAAAATGATAGATTGGGTAAAAAATCTGATATATTATTTATAAATTCTTGTAGAAAGATTAAATTACTCAGAAATTTTTGAAGAAAAAGTGAGGGATTTAAGTTAAGAAAGTAGAGCATCTCATCCCCAACTATTATTCGACTTATACCTCTATTAAACTTCATATTTGTCTGAGAATGCAAGCCAATGCACTTTATTAGTATATTTTGGAGGCTTCATATATGTGCCTATAACATTTGGCTTTTTTCACTGTTTAAAGAGCTAGGAATTGTGCAATCAAAATAAAGGAATATCTCAACAAGATAAAGACACTTGTGAAAATAATTTGGCTTTTACTGGAAGCCTAATTTCTCCATCTGACCTTCATACTCAAATTCTTGCTAGCTTGGACGCTGAGTATACACCTCTAGTTGTCCATTTGTCTAACAAAGATTATTTAAATTGGATTGATTTTTACACATCAGTGTTCACATTTGATGCTCATCTTGAACACCTTCACTCAGCCTCTCAACATAATATTTCATCTACATCTTCTAATCTTACTCTTAGGTCGAATATGTAAGATTATAGAAACAATTGGTGTGGCCAAAATGGTCGGCAATCTCGTGGCAAAGGTAGAGGAGGTTCAGATCTAAGAAAAATAAACAGTTTATCTGCATATGTTGCCACGTCAAATACTATAGCTGCCCAGCTTGGTACTCAATCTCTTGTTGTAGTAGCTAGTGCTCCATTAGATGTTGTAGCTACTAAGAATTATGATATGTTGTGTGACACTGTATCTCAATCATTGAAACTGAATAATGTTCTTATTATTCCTCAAATTTAAAAGAATTTAATCAGATGACCAATGATAATCATGGTATATTTGTTGAAATACACTTACATGGTTATTTTGTGAAGGACAAGGGAACCTATAAGTTGTTGCTATAAGTAAGGGTGTTCACGGGATAGGTCGGGACCAGGACAACCCCATCCCATATCTCATCCTAAAACAATACACGGGACACATTTTGCATTCCGTGTCCCGTCCAATCCCAAAAATGTCCCTTCCCTGTTCGGGCTGGGACGGGACGGGACACGTAGAATTTTATTTTAAAAAAATTAGACTACTAGATGTTTTATACATAACCTGTCTAATAACATATAATCAGAATACAAAGAATAATAAAAGAAATTAAGTCCTCCTTAATATAATTACCAGCTTAAAGCAACAAATATCATTAATCATACTACAAATATCATTACTTTTTCAATTTTTTTACTTCACAAACTAAAGTTATTACTTCATCTGCAAAGAAACAAGTATATGTGAGGAAGAGAAAAATAAAATTATCTAATAAATAAAACACATAATATGATATAACTAATATTATTTTCTATTTTTATTTTTTATAAAAAAATAAATAAAATAAAAATATATTTTTATTTTTTTTAAATGTTCAAGTTGGGATGAGATGTGATTCCCGAGGGTTAGACCGAGATTCGTCTCGTCTTGACCCTTACCCCCTTCCCGACCTGATATATTCTCGTCCCGGTCCTTCATGAGATGTGACGGACCCTTTTTGAAATACCTAGGACTGAGTCAGGACAACAATGGACAGGAAAATTTGAACCATCCTAACTACAAGGAATACCTAGTCATAAACTTTATAGAGTTGACAATGATATCTTACTTTTAAAAAGACCTTTTACTAGTAGCTATTTTATTTTTGGTTCAAGTTAGTCTGAGTTAGAAAAGAAATGTAAATCTAAAGCTTTTCTTTCAGTTCTAGTCATCGAAGTAGTCATGTATTGCAAAAGGTTTTATATGAATGTAAAGTTTATACAAAATCTAATAAAGAATCTCAGTTTTGTGAATCTTGTAAACTTGGCAAATAACACAAATTGCCTTTTCCCTTGTCTCAATCCCGTGCAAATAAGCCTCTTGAATTAATATATACTGGCTTGTGGGGACCTTCACCTATTACTTTTAGCAATGGTCATAAATACTATATCAGTTTTCTTGATGACTTTAGTAGATTTACATAGGCATACCTTTTAAAAACTAAAGATGCAGCTTTAAATGCCTTTATTCATTTCAAGAATATGACTAAAAATTAATTTAATGCAAAGATCAAAACTATTCAGAGTGATTAGGGTGGTGAATATTGATCTTTTAAAGCTATTTTAGATTCTCATAGGGTGGTGAATATTGTGAATAGAATCAAATTCTAGTTTTTCACATTGTTCTCCCTCATGTGATGATATTCTACATATTGAAATTGATGTTCATTAGGTTAGTGATAAGGTTTTGTCAAAAATACTTTTCTATTCAATATGTACTAACAGCATTGTATATTATTGATTGATTTACAAAACCATTGCACCATGCAAGATTTTGGTATCTTAGAGACAATATGGGAGTTATTGACACTCCATCACAACATTAGATTAAACATGAAATTAAAAGTTATATACAAAGAAAGAAAATGAAGCGGTCGGCAATGCAAAAAAAGCAGCATCTAATACAAAAACAGTAAAGTTGATAGATGCCTTGCCATAGTCGAAACTCATTATGCGTTTAGGATTGAGAGAAAAATTAGGGCTTGAAAATTATAAAAAAAAAAAAAACAGCATCAGTAACTGGGCGTATTTATGAAGTATATAATCCAACACCTTTTGGGTTATAAGAAGCTAAGGTATATTGCATTGAATATATATAATTGCTATCGTGAGTAATGACTTTTTGCTGTCATGGACATGATTTTTTTTTACATTGTTGTCATGTAATTGCTATGAAGTAAAGCTATGACTATTTATGACTTGCAAATCTAATAACTTGGAAATAATATAATTAAATCATCCAAGTAAAAGAACAAAGTATTAACTTCCAATCACATTTTTTTCTTGGAGTAGTAAATGTTTTAATGAAAGTTGTAAAATCTATTGATCATGTTACAAAATATCAAACCCAAATACTATTACTAGCAACTACATTATTGCACAAAGTTGTTAATGCCTTAGGGAAAGTTGTAAATACCGTTGCTCATATTGCAAATCTCATTGCAGGGTTGTAAACTTTAAAGCCATTAGTTACAAGTTAGTTGATAGGTACAATTGTTAATGTCTTAGGGAAATTTGTAAATATCATTGCTCATGTTTATAAATATCATTGTCCATGTTTGGTGAAGATGGGAGAGAGAAGTTGAGTTTCAAAAACTAAATAATTGACATAGTTTGATGATTGACTATCTTCTCCCTTTGAAAGACTTTGCTTTTAATTTCTACGTCATTGTTGAAGTTGCAAATCACATTGTTGAAACTGCAAATCCTATTACAGTATATAAATCCCATTAGCAACATGTTATAATTTCAGTTGTAAATATCATTACAAAAGTTACAAATGTCATTAGATGAGTTACAAAATGCCATTACATGAGTTATAAATTCTATTAGCAATATGTTGCAATTTGAGTTGTAAATATCATTATTGAAATTGTAAATCACATTGTTAAAATTGTAAATCATATTACAGGAGTTGTAAATCCTATTAGCAATAGGTTACAATTTCGGTTGTACATGTTATTGTAAAAGTTGTAAATCCCATTATTCAAGTTACAAATCCCATTAGATGAGTTACAAATATTATTAGAGGAATTATAAATCCTATTAACAATATATTTCAATTTCGGTTATAAATGTCATTGTTAAAATTGCAAATATCATTGTTAAAGTTGTAAATCTCATTATAGGAATTGTAAATCCCATCAGCAATATGTTACAATTTCAGTTGTAAATACCATTCCAAGAATTGTAAATCCCATTGTTCAAGTTACAAATCTTATTAGACGAGTTACAAATGTTATTACAGGAGTTGCAAATCCCATTAACCATAAGTCGTAATTTTAGTTATAAATGTCATTGTTGAAGTTGTAACACCCATTACAGGAGTTGTAAATCCCATTAGTAAAACATGGTTTCAGTTAAATATTTTTGTGAATGTTCTTCTCAAATTAACCTTATATCAAATGGAAGACTTGCATAATATACTACCTACAATATTTACTTATCAACAAGTAACTACTGAAACTTCAACATAATTGCTGAGCATTCTTCTTGAACTCACAAACACACTAATCACATAACCATCATAGAAACTTATTAGAATTCAGAAATACACTTCCAATCCTAATATGCCATATCTTTATTAACATATATGTAAAACAAGATCTATGTAACAAATGACATAAATCTCAAAAGGCCTTCTTCTGCTTATACCATGTGACATAGACTGAGTAAATCAACAAATTTAAGATATTAATTCCAGCAATAAGACATTAAAAGTAATGGAGATTACCCTCGTTCAAGTTATCAGCAGTCCATCAAGGTTGTCCTCTTTGTATTGTTAAGTAAGATACCATTGTAATAATGAAAGAGATCAGGTAATTTTTCAAGGAAGTAGTCAGTAGTAATAGGGTACTGCATAAACTCTGTGTCATATCCAGAGATTGATCATAGAAGAACTTGAGTTGCCCCATGAATGTGAATACCTCTGCTGCACCAAACAAGAAGTCCTGAGGGGTTTGCCATAAGATACTAAGGGGCACACCAAAGGCTTTATAAACAAGGCCAGGTTCTCTTGCCAGCTGTAGCTGCTTCATCTCCACAACAACAACCGCTAATATGCACAAATTGATATAAAGAGGCTAGTTCCCATCTTTGCAACTATGAGAAGCCCCTTTTCTTGCCAGTAAATTTTCTCGCGATTAGAATGATTATCTTATTGTAGACGAGGACCTAGAAAATAACACTTAAGACAGTAAAAGTTGAGAGGGAGGCAGCAAGAATGGTGAATAAATTAACACTTTTGTTTATTATTTTTCTTGTTCCACAAACATTGTTGACATCTAAGTATAAACAGCAGAGAAAACAATTCTAGTAACCCAAATTGGAAATATGGGGATCAATATTTTTAATTCCTCCACTAGTAGAGAACGAAATTAACCTCTAGCGGTAACCGAGTGTTACCCTTGTAGAGGCTGATCGTCATCATGCTTTTCATCTAACAGTGCTATTGAGATTTGGGGGCTTTGCGTCCAAGTATTTTTATAGAGAAAAAATATAGGAAGAACAGTTCCTTCTTCACATTCATGTGTTTTTCATTTAGTATGTAGTAATTTGGTATTTTTATATAAATTTATAAAAGATAGATTAATCCTCCATTCTAATCTATTATTTTAAATATTCAGATGCTCAAATTATTATTTTAAAATTCACATAAGTTTTTTTTGTCATTTTCCCTTTAAATTATAATCTTTCTAATAGACGGCATAGAAAATATAATATTATATTATAAAAATTTTAAAAAGATTATGATAGTAAACAAATTAGAAAAAGATTATATTAAAACATTAATATGGTTTGATCTTTTATTAAAAGAAATAAAATTTATATAAACGTTGTTTTAAATTTTCTAATTTTTTAATTTTTTTGGGCAAAAAAAAATTCTTGTTATTCACAAACTGCCTAAAAAAATTCTCGTCATCCTAACAAGTTTAAGGAAAATTAACCATATCAAACCTACCTTAAATTCAACTGGTGAAGGGGTAAAATATAAAATTATTTGAAGCGTGTTTAATCCTTGAGGAATACTACTTTGTTATAGTTTTAGTTGCGGCATTTAGGGAGGTATCATAACTCTTAGGTATTTAAATTTACGCATGAGGATAATAGATGACTCATCTTGTCTAATATTGATGTCACTTATGAGGAAGGGAAATTTCATCATATTTTTAAATTTGTGAGTAAACCTAATATATTTTTTAAAATTTTTGTAAAAGAAAAAAAAAACCCTATCGAAGTGCCTTCATCCAGTGCCTTCTTACCCCGATTTAGGGCACAACTTTTCTTTCTTCCTCCCTAACTGATCTGTTCTTCAATTACTCTTTCCTCCCTCCGTCCTTCTCCTATCTAATCAAGACCGAGTTGATTCCACCCATTCCCAAGTTCAATCTAGTATGCTTCCGACTTCATTATTTTTCTTCTTTTAGATCCTCGTTTTTTATTACTAGTTAGTTGTTAGGGTTTCTCAGAGGGACTCTATTTAGAGGTTCTGTATTTTTTAGGCGAAATTTCATGACAGAAAGGAAGAATTTGTACATATAATATATGGGCTGTTAAGATATTCAGATGATCAAGCAGGCAAATTTAAGTATCGTGTATATTTGGGGCTTATTATTCGCTCAAGTGGAACTTCTCTATACCAATAGTACTGTGTCGTTGTTTTATCTTTCAAAATTCTGAAAGAAATATCCGATTGGATGATCATATCTCTGCAGATGTGAAGTAACAAGAGACAGTAAAGAAATAGTTTAGTATCAGATCAGAAATATATCCTTTCAAATATTGAATATGTATTGGCAGTCTGTTTCCGCTATATGATGCTTTCGAAATGTGCTTCTCTTTTTAATTAACTCGTCAGGGTTGTGAACAAATGAGCTAGTTAGATTACAGTATTGTTCAAATGTTCAAATTTTGCGTATCCATCGTCCAGCTCCGAGGTGTTCATAATACGTTGGAATTTTACACCAAGAACAAGTGTTCAGAATGCAAGATTATATGATATTGTAACGCTGAAAGTACACAAACTTTTAGTTTGCACTTGCCTGTCTTGAACCTGTGCATTTTTTCTCGCTCATTTTACACAGGCAAATGCTTTTTCTCTACTGAGTTATATGCTTTGGTTTCAAAGGATTAAATGAGATAACCTAGATGGATCTTAGTTTTCTAGTATGGTCGAGGGGAATTTTTCTATTTAAACTTCACTCTATGTCCATATTCTGCTGCTTGCTACTTTTTGTTTTGGTTTGCCTTAGAGAGATGAGTAGCTTACAAGTGGATCATATGGTCTCTGGTTTTGTATCTTACAATCTGTCAGGCTTTTGATTAGTTGCGAGGAAAGGATCTTCCGTTTGGTCTCCCATCAGTTGATATTCACTATAAGAAGACTTGTTTTTAGCAAAGGGATGACTTCATGCATAACCTTTTGAAATTATGCAATGTCGGGCCTACTAAATGTATTCCCTTATGCCCTACTAAACTTTTTGGTCTTGTTGTGTTTTTTTCTTGTTTTAATTTCTGCTTTTAGAGACTATTTGCACGTTGCATTAGATGATCTATATTGGAATACTGTTTAGTACTCAATAATAAGTTTGAGTTCATAATATTTCTGTTCCATTTTATTTGTTTCCCTGTACTTTTCTGTTTATAGATCGGTTTGGTATATAAATAATGTGCCATTTTATGGGATTCTTGGGTTTCGCATCTGAGGGTACACCTATTGGATGTTTCAAAAACATTGTGATAACATATTTTGGATATCTGTTTTATGTGTCGGGAACTATATAAGAAGAAATCAGCACCAATGCAAATAGTGGTTTTCCATCTGGAATTGAATTGGAGTGTTTACAGGGGAAGAGAGAAGTAACGATTGCCTAAACTTGACACTTTATATTTGTTTTATCCATGGGATCTCAATTCATGTTCATCTTAAAGATGTTTTCATTCTGAGCTCAGAGAATCTTTAGTACTTATATGAAGAACTTCTTTGGTCTCTTTTTGAAAAATAAATTGATATCTTTGATTATCATAGAATCTTTAGTAACGATTGCACATGCATGTTTTGTGTATTGCATGGAATAGGCGCAAGTCTTTGCAACTTTATGTAACAGTTTCAAATCTCATGAGATTTCAATTTTTTGCCTCTATTGGTTGTTAATCTTTCTAGCAAGTCTTGAGTCTCAACCATCAATGTAAAATGTAACGGACTTCTGTTTGCAGTCTTCCTTGAACGGATCTGCTTCAAATCTTCCTGATGGTGCTGGGAGGTCTTTTGCTACACCATTCTCTGGTCAGTCTGGTGCTGCTTCCCCTGTTTTTCATCACACCGGTGGGCATATTTTGCTGAATTTTAGGAGTCCCCACCCCCATTTAGTTGTATAACTGCTAGCTTCTTTCTTCAGTGCCTATTCAAGGGTTGCACAATATTCATGGGAACTTTAATGTTCCCAACATGCCAGGCACACTTGCATCAAGAAACTCAACAATAAATAGTGTTCCATCTGGTGGGGTTCAACAACCTGCAGGAAACCTTTCTAGTGGAAGATTTGGGTCCAATAATCTTCCTGTAGCCCTATCTCAGGTATTCCTGCCCATGCATTTATGTTGTAACAAACAATACTACACAAGATTAATCTTTTAAAACTTTAATGTGTTCTCTCTTTCATTTATCTCCCCTGTCATATCATATTCAATTTATTCATAGTTATCTAACATTTTTGCAGCTATCTCACGGCAGCACCCATGGACATTCAGGAGTCACCAATAGAGGAGGTATTAGTGTTGTAGGAAATCCTGGATTTAATAGTAGCAAAAATGGAGTTGGAGGTTCTATTCCTGGGATTCTTTCAACATCTGCTCCAATTGGTAACCGAAATGCTGTTCCAGGATTGGGAGTATCCCCAATTTTGGGAAATGCAGGTGCCCGAATTACAAGTTCAATGGGAAACATGGTTGGTGGGGGAAACATTGGTAGGACCATAAGCTCTGCTGGAGGGCCATCTGTACCTGGACTTGCTTCTCGACTAAATTTAAGTGTGAACAGTGGATCTGGTGGTTTAAATGTGCAAGGTCAGAACAGATTGATGAGCGGTGTTCTTCCCCAAGGTATTCATTTTGTCTTTCACTGTTGCATTGAGGTGGCTTGAATGTATATTTTATTTACAAAGATCATTCTTATTGTCAGAGGTTATCTCCATATTTTGAGTCAGATCCTTTGAATATCAAATGATATTAATAATTAGAAGCATTCCTGCCAGAGTGTAAGTCTAAACAAGATTGGTTGAAAAATATACTGGCACATCAGCGCACTGGTTCCTTAACCCCTCAGTTGAACAACTACCTCACATTTTTTTCCCACCATTAGCCCTCTACGCCTCACACAAATCATGTGATTAAGCTTCAGCCCATTAGATAGCCCATTATGTCGTGTTACTATGGTGGTTAAATGTACTTGAAGTGCCAGTTAAATTACCTGCTTGTTTGAGACTTAAATGTTATGGTTATCTTGAACTCAATAATATTAGGTAAGAAAACCTTCTATTTACAAGAATTCTTTATTCAGGATCACCACAGGTAATTTCAATGCTAGGAAATTCTTATCCCAGTGGTGGAGATCTACTTTCTCAGAGCCATGTTCAAGCAGTAAATAATTTGAACTCGTTAGGGATGTTGAATGATGTAAATTCCAATGACGGGTCCCCTTTTGACATCAATGACTTCCCTCAATTGACTAGCCGTCCAAGTTCTGCTGGAGGGCCTCAAGGACAACTGGGTATGTTTATGAAAATGTTCTTTCACTTACTTTGTCCAAATTCTACAATAAAAATGATGTAGATAAAAAATTCCAGGTTCTTTGCGGAAGCAGGGTCTTGGTGTTAGTCCTATTGTCCAACAAAACCAAGAATTCAGCATTCAAAACGAAGATTTCCCAGCTTTGCCTGGGTTCAAAGGTGTCGTACCTTATTTGTCACAGATATATGATCAAATTGTTTTTTTGTTTTAGCTGCTTTCTTCTAGTGTAGAATACGTGTTTCCTGTTGTGAAGGTTAGTGTGTTTTGGCTCCGTGCTTGTAGAAGTTAAGCATATATTAAAGATTATATTCTCTTTCAGAAGGACTTTTGGGAGCACATTTCTAGTTACTTTCTTTGCTTGGAATCATCGCCTTTTTTGGTTTTGCTCAATTTAATGCTATATGCATCATTGTTCTATCCCCGCATTGCTTTGATTGATTATGATAGGTGAGATGGCTACTGGTTTCTGTATCATCTTCTATCCATATGCCTTGGTATGTGCTTATGAATGATGCTTTATTGACTCTTTAGACTGTGGAATCATTCTAGTTCTTGGGTTTGCTCAAGAAATTCTGCTTGTGGTGTGTAGAGAAATTGTTTAGTCGCTTCAGAATTTACTTTTGATCACATTGGGTTTGTTCAGGTGGTAATGCAGATTATGCTATGGATATGCACCAAAAGAACAACTTGACAATTCTGTGTCAATGATGCAATCTCAGCATTTCTCTGTGAGTCAAGTACTCAAATGTTACTATAGACCAAAAAACTCCATTGCACACATGTTCATGGATAGAATTTTGTAATCATTGTTCTGTGCCTTTCAATATGCAGATGGGGAGGTCTGCTGGTTTCAGCTTGGGGGGATCATATTCTTCACATCGTCCACAGCAGCAGCAGCAGCAGCAGCATGCTCCTTCAGTCAGTAGTGGAGGTGCCTCGTTCTCATCTGTAAACAATCAGGACCTTCTACATCTACACGGGTCAGATATTTTTCCGGCAGCACAATCAACCTGTCATTCACAGGTCTGCAAATTTTAGTGCCGGTTGCTTTTCTTACTTGAGTAACTGAGGGCACTCTTTTAACTAGGCTATTTCTCTTATTCTTGATTATAGCTGGTCTTGCTGTCTAGGTGACCATTCGAGCTGAATTTTTGGGTTTCTTTCTGTGTTCATATGAATCTGTCAAAGTAAATGTATTTGACATTATCACTTTTGAATTTGGGTTTAGACCAGCGGACCGCCTGGCATTGGCCTAAGGCCTTTAAATTCACCAAATTCAGTTTCTGGTATGGGATCATATGATCAGCTTATCCAGCAGTATCAGCATCACCAGAACCAGTCTCAGTTCCGCCTTCAACAAATGACAGCAGTAAATCAGTCCTTTAGGGATCAGGGGATGAAGTCCGTGCAGGCTTCACAATCTACTCTAGATCCATTTGGTTTGCTTGGCTTGTTAAGTGTCATAAGGATGAGCGATCCTGATCTAACATCCCTTGCACTAGGAATTGATCTTACTACACTTGGTTTAAATTTGAATTCATCAGAAAATCTTCACAAGACTTTTGGGTCTCCGTGGTCTGATGAACCAGCTAAGGGTGATCCAGAGTTCACCGTGCCACAATGTTATTATGCTAAACAGCCACCTGCTCTGCATGTGAGAAGCTATTCTTTACATTTTAAAATTTTCATTGTGGCTATATCTTTCCTTGTTTTATGCTAAAACCTTTTATTGGTGATGCAGCAAGGGTATTTTTCTAAGTTTACAATTGAAACATTGTTCTACAAATTTTACAGGTTTTTTTTATAGCATTATTCTTTGTTCACTTCTGCATTGATTTGCTTTTTAATAAATTTATAATTAGTGTTATGATTATTTTATTTGCAGCATGCCCAAAGATGAGGCTCAACTATATGCCGCAAATGAGCCGTATGCACATACTTCCTTTTGATCTGTTAATCTATATACAGAGCAGGAGTTAAATCTTGCTTCATTTCTGGACCATTGATTTTATTTCCATCTAATGGCTAAAAGCCACCTAATTATGTAGTGGATTGCAACTAGGAAAGTGTCTCACGAATTAGTTTCTGTGCTTTGCAATAAATTACTAACAAGGTAGGTTTTGTTGCTTTCAGTTACAACAGAGGCTGGTTCTATCACAAAGAGCTTCGTTTGTGCTTTATAAGAGTTCCTAATATGGAGCCTCTGGTTAAAACGAACACGTATGAGAGGGGGTCATATCACTGTTTTGATCCAAACACATTTGAAACACTCCGCAAGGTTAGATTTTGTTGATATATTCTTTTTATTACTTCCCTTCTCCCCCTAATTATATTTCCTTCATAATATTTTACCTTAATGGACAACCTACTCGCAGGATAATTTTGTTCTTCATTATGAAATGTTGAAGAGACCGCCACTGCCCCAACATTGATGAGGAAAGAAACTTTAAATGTAAATTCAATTTAAGGGTTTATTTAATTCATTAGGATGTAAGTCTTATTGCAGCATTTAGTGTTCTGTCAATTTGGCGTTTTTCTATAAATCGTGTTTTATTCAATGGTCAGCTAGCATCTTGTTCCCTTTTTATTATTATTGTTAGTGTCGTTGTTGTCTTTACCTTCTATTTATCTAAAAAATGAGATAATATTTCTCCTCTGTAATACCATAGTCATTTTTTTTATAAGGGTATTATGAGAAGAAAAAAATTCATGCCCAGCTTCATATTTAACGAGAGTATTTTTCCTCTTTAATGAGAACATAAAAGTTACAATAAATATTTTAAATAAAAGTAAATTGTTTTTTTATAAATAGAAACAAGGTCATACTCTTATTTTTTATAAAAAGAAACCAGAAAACAGTCGGGTTAAAAATTGAGGTGAAACGGGGAGTGGAGAGATTAAAATTAGAGGGTATGATGGTTGCGGGTGTTAAACCCTCACTTATACCAAAAAAAAAAAAAAAATTAGAGGGTATGAAAGGTATTTGATAATTAAACTGAATATATGAGGTCTGACTGTGGGGGGAATATCTTTCTCCAATTCTCTACTCGTCTCTGCAATTCTTTCTCTTATTTACTTTCTAATTTTTTCTAAAGAGTTAAAAAAATAAATGAAAATATTTAGTTAGTTATTTAACTTGTATTAAAGATAATGTTAGTTTGTTCAATAAGGTAATAATTTGTTCATAGGCTCATAGCTAATTGTATGGTGTAAGCCCTACTAGATAAGACACTTGTGTTAAGAAAAATAATAATTAATTTCGAAATTAAATATCTGATTATATGACAATTGTACGGTATGGGAATTGCAGTATGGCCGTACGATTTTCATATCCTTGGGGGGCACTTGGGAACGTCCAATTTTTGTTTTTTTTTTTAGTGTGGATATATAAATAATCCAGCACGTCAGATGTATAAACATTATGAATATGTATTATTGGATCCTTCTAAATGGCATACATTTTATTGAGTAGCTCAGAATCTGACATGACCGACACTGAAAAAGACCTCGACCTGCTGCCCAGAGAAGATCTCCTAATGCTCCTCAAATTTGAGGCCTCAATCCGATGCCTAATCACCCAATACGACATCGTCCCCAACGTTGTCGCCATTATTGTTGTCCCTATTATCGTCACTCCTATCGCCAGCCACCTCTCATGCTTCCCCACCACAACAAACGCCAACGCCAAGAACGCCACCGTTATCAGAACACACGCCAGCCACATTAGCTTGTTAATAATCGCCATCATCTGCTTCTTCGCTTTGCTCTCTATTACCACCACCGACGTTTGCACCACCACGACGGCCAGAGATATGAAGAGCGCTATGGAATCAAACACGAAGAAAATTATGAACGGAACTTGTGGAGCTATGTTTGCTTCGCCTAAGGTCTCTCCGGGAGGTATCTCTTTTGGGTCATCAACGTACTGGCCTGGAACTGTGAATATTGCGGCAAAGGCCACGGTGGCGATTAGTACTGCCACCACAGTTGTGGAGTTTATAGCGTTGTTAAGCCCTTCTGCATGCATTTTGTTTATACGTTTGGCTATGCCTTGGACTCGTTTTCTGGTTTGTCGTGTGTGTTCCAATTGGTAATGCACTTCGTGTTTTATGTCACTCACTGTTTGTTTCAGTTCACGTGCTGTGTTTGTGGCAGATTGAGGCTTTATGTTCTTGGCACTCTGCACACCATGTTCTTCTAAAATGGCTTTAATTTCAGCGTTCCCAGTTTTCTCTGCAGTGTCAATCGCTGTCTCACCACTTCTGTTAACAGCCGTTTTGTCCGTTTCCCTCTGTCCAAGAAGCATCTTGACAATCTGCACAAACACAAACTAGAATTTTTCACCATCCCTGTGAAAACAGATCCTATGTAATTGTTTTTCACCAACTGAAGTTGTTTTATTCAGTGAAACTATTTTACAATAGCAGAGCAATCAGTTAGGTTGAACAAGGGTGTACATTAGATTAGGCTAAATGAGATTGTATTCCCCAGAAGAAATTCAAGGTTCCTTTCCTGAATTCCTTCTACTGAAACTTGTTTGAGATTATCCCAATAAATTAAACATTCTTTAAAAAGATTAGGCTTTTATTTTATAAGGTCCATAAAGTTCCAGACAGAACAGCAATACCATGAGGCATGGTAATGAGCTAATCAATCCCTTTACTTAAAATTAATGGCTAATGTGTTTAGGGAAATGTTGGAGACAACTTGCCTTTAGCTCATCAATGCCATACAGAAGCACATGAACAAGTGTTAAATCATCACAACTACCTTTGATGACTATTTCCAGAAGAAAAAAAATCATATATCTTAAAAACATTTTGGACTTTCACTTCCTTCACAGATTGATGCATTTACTTTACTGGCATTTCTAATCAACAAAACGCATGTAGGTAGTCACCAATTACTAAAATCAACATACTTGTTTGAATTAAGAAGAACGAAGGAACCAAAGCATAATCTAATTTACCTGAGTCCTGCCTTTCCTTGTAGCAATGTGCAATGCTGTGTTTCCCTTGTTATCAACCATGTTAATTGACAAAGGATCTGCTTTTATCAACTCTTCAACTATCTCAATGTTTTGTCCCTTCACAGCCATGTGAAGTGCTGTTTGGCCCTTCTTATCGGTCCTCGTCGCAACCGTTGGCTCCTTCTCCAGAATCGCTTTAACAACCTCCAAATGCCCATTTCTTGCAGCAGAATGTAGGGCTGTTTTCCCATTACTTCTGGCAATGGTTGCTATGCTACTTCCTGCTTCCAATAGAAAATTCACCACCTCTGTGTGCCCCTGTGTTGCTGCCATGTGCAAAGCTGTGGTGTTTGATGGATCCACTGTCATGGATAATTCAGGATGAACCTCCATATGGATCTTCAGTACATCTGCAACAGGCCAAAAAGAAGAAGTAAGAATTTCCCTCTTTATTGTATATATCACAGTCCACAAAGAACAAGAAGACAAATTTTTAACAACGATATATACCTAAATCGCCTTGTTTTGCAGCAATGAGGAATGCATCAAAACCATTTCTAGCTTTAATTCCAGCATTGGCAAGATCATAATATTTCATCATCTCCCTAACTAATTCAACATAACCATATTCAGCAGCAACATAGAGAGCTGTTTCTCCAGCTTGATTTTGCTTAGCTAACAATACATTGAGTTCAGATTCTTCTTCAGTGCCAGTAAGGATCTCCTTCACAACGGCCATATTTCCTGATCTTGCTGCTGTATGTAGAGGGCTATCATCCCTCTTTCCTGTCAACTGTTTCGTCATTTTCTTCCTAGGGGTGCTTGCTTGCGCAGCTGGAAGCTGCACCGTGGACGTTGCCATTGAATTCACCTATCTAAGAACCCTTCTGTTTGCTAATCCTAATTACTGTATCAGAAACTCTTTTCTTCCTTCCAGCAAAAAGCCAGATAAAAACTAACATCTTTCATCCCGAATAATTATTATTGCCTCCTTGAAGCAGCTCGAAGGGATGCATCAATCGAACCATTGTGGAATACCGAAAATCGCAAAATCTCTGAGGTTGTTTCTGATAGCTTTGTTCTGCGTACCACCGTAATCAGGACCCTGGTCCCCCAGTGAATAAGATCCGGGTTAAAACCATTCAACCAGATATTTCTATTGCGTTCTTCACAAAAGAAAAAACAGAGAGAGAGTGAAGATAAGGTAGACTTTATGAATATGCAGATAAATAAATAAATAGTTATAGCGTGACTCAAGCATTCCTGAGATCATACTACGTAAGGGAAAAAGCATGGAGAAAAATGGGTGGCTTGACCAAATTGGCCTGAGTTTGAAGAAGAAACTTCCTTTTGCTGTCCTCCGTCAACAGCCACGGAAGCCTAAGATTGGAGAGCAGCTCTTAGGAATCGAACATTCGGGAAAAGAACCAGAGGCCAGAGTAGTATCAGAGAGAAACCCAATCGAAATATATATCGCAGAGGGAAAACACTCGAAGAAGAAAGGAGTAAGAATCTAAATCTGAGGGAGGATCGAAATGATACACGCACCAATCCGATCAACAAAAAAGGAACATTTTCGAAAGGTGTCGTTGATGATGATGATGGGTGAGACCCAGAAAAAAAAAAACAAAGAAAAGAATCAGAAATAGGGTGGGAAAGGAATAGCCCCAGAGAGTTAAAACCAGTAGTGGTGGCCAATAAAGGAGCCAAAAGTAAAAAATATTACGAAGATTAAAACGGGTGACAACGAAAATAACAGAACCACGCGCGATGCAATATCACTTGAGGCGCGAGTTGGTGCCGTCGCTTAACGAAACAGTCTTGCAGGTTGACTCTTTCGTTTATATCAGGAAAACTCAATTCAGTAAACTTTATGAGGCAATTATATCGATTTATTTTTTAAAAATAATACTTAAATTTTAAAATTTTAAATTAAAAATTATTATAAAAATATGTTATTATTTATTTTATAAGAGTAATTAATAACTTATAAAGTATAGTAAATAAACTAATTTAAAATTTTAAAATTTAAGTAATACTTTTTAGGATTTTTTCAATTATATTCAGCCATTTTAAATTATCACGAGAACTAATATTTCTCAAAAAATATTACTATTATCCTATTAAGTAATATTTTATATTTTTGGGTCTTGAAGTTTTCAATTAGTTAAGGTATCATGTCACAGTCAGTTAATTTTTCTTTTCAAAAATTATACGAGGTAAGTAATTGGCATGATCTTTTCTTTTCTCCCTTTTCACTTAAATGTGGACCATCCTGCTCACAAACGACAATCATTTTTTGTTTTTTGTTGAGTCGGCAAACACTGTCCTATACTATGTTCTGTTGAACTAAACCATAAATATAGAAAATAAGCATATGATTTAAATTGATAAAAAAAAATTACTCTTTTTTATCTTGAAAGTATATTTTTTAACGCTAAAAATAATAAAAACTCTATTTTTTAATCCCTTACTATTCTTTTAAAATCATTGAGTAGTTTATATTGGTAAAATATTTTTTTATTTTTCCTATCTTAAATATAAAATATATTTAATTAATTTAATTAGATTAAAAAAGTTAATTAAATTAGTTATTATAGTATAATTTTTTTAAAATATCCTTATTATTTTTCTTAATCTCTTTATTTTATCTTTTATTCAATTATTATCGACACAGTATCAATAAGGTAATTTAAAAAATAAAATTAAAAAATTTAAAAAATAAATATTATATTTAAAATTAAAATTAATTTATTAATTAAATTATATATGTAGTATACGAGGAAGAGGATCATTTTAAATTGCTAAACTAAGATGTAGATGGGAACGGGATTAGTTGACGTGGAACTCCGATGGTAATGCGAACACGTTGAAATTTACACTTTACAGGTGCCAAATTGTGAATAAACAAATATGACAAAATGGTGAGCCGCCTCAACTATTAGCTCTAATTTTACCCTAATTACTAAGTTTATAAAAGTAAAAGCAATAATAATAATTATTACTACGTTTATTATCAGGTGAGGTCAATAAAATAATTGAAAAAAAAGAAAGAAACTTTTTCGCTCTCAATATATTTATAAATAGTGGTTATTTTTTGAGCTTTATCCATCGAACATGCAAAACCACGTGTAACATTGCCTATTCATTAAGTTAGTGGAGTGAGCATGCAGGGCCCACGGGAGTGGACCGAAAGTGTCGTCTTCGGACGAATGACACAAGTTGCAGTACCAACGGCGAGAGGGCCCCACCAAAATCAATCTCAATAATGCCCAATGTGATTCTCTCCCCAAAAATTTAACCCCGCGTTTCTTACGGAGCAAAGGGAGCGTGGGAGGCACCCACATGGTTATGTGATTCCCTGGGATGGGTGATCCGACCCGACAAAATCTGAGGAACCCACATGGTTTTATTGTCTCAATCAAGAGAAGTGTGGCAGTGGTAGAGGGAAGTGTGATGGTCCTAAGCCTAACTGCCATAAACTAAAACAAAAACAAAAACAAATGCATCCTGTGTATCATTTCAAAGAATGTAGCCTTAATTTCCGGGTTGAATCCCTACCCAATTAATTGGTCCCATTGCCCCAACATGATTACTGTTTGAACTATAATCCCCGTTTGTAATTAAAAACTTAGGTTGACATTAACAATGGAAAATTCATTTATTTTTTTTTAAATAATAGTTAGTAAGAAATTTAATTCCCCCATTATTATATGTAAAGAAAACTTAGTTTCCAAAAGGTATATATACCTATATTTTCTTCTTAGTATTTTGAGAGTATTAATAAAATAAAAGGAAAAGTGAGTTGTAATGAGTTGCATATTGATAAGTCTCACAAGTAAAATAAAATTTATAAATTTAAAAAATTCTTTTTTTTTAATATGTTAATTTTTTTAGAAGAAGCTCCTTTAGACTTGTGTTCATAACAAAGAGTCTTTTATTGAGAGATTGATGCCATAAAAAAGGCTATCACCATAAGATTCTAATTGTTAGGAGGCTGAATGAAATGTTGAGAAGCTTTTCTTTCCAATATGTTAGTATTCTAAAATGAGCTTTCTCGCTTATAACACGAGGAATGTATAGAAAAGGATAGTGGAGAACCAAAAATAAATAGAACTTTTTTTTAATATAAAATTTAATTTAAAAATTAATATTAATCTTAAATATAAGATATACTTTTTATATTTATTATTTTTTAAATTATTCATATTGATATTCTTTAAAAAATAATTAAATAATAAAAAGGATAAATAGAGTTAAAGAAAATAATTATAATATTTAAAAAATATTATTATAGTAAATAATTTATTTTTAAAAAAAATAATGAAATATATTTTATATTAAATAGGGTGAAATATATATGATTGGGAGCGTTGAAGCAGGGGGAGGAGACAAACAGAGGAGGGATTAAGACGAAGATGATGATAATTGAGAAGTGAGTGCGTATACAGGCGCTTGTTTTTCAAAGGAAGGAGGAGAAATCTCCAAATTGTAACGTAACCATCCCTCCATGACTTTTATGCGTAGCCGCACCTCATTGACTTTCTCCCTCCTATCATTTCCGCCTTTTCAAAAGTAATGATGAACTAACTCCCCTTCCTTTCTTTATTATTTCCCAAAATAACACCCTTCTAAAATAATATACAGGCCTTTCTTTCACTGCACCCTTTCTTTTATAGACTTGGCCTACTAAGAGTGTATTTAAATTAATTTTTAAAAAATAAATTTTAGAAAAAATAGATTTTAAAGAATAGATTTTAAGAATAATAAATTTTAAGAAAAAAATAATTTTAAGAATTGGAGATGTTTGGATGATTAGTAGCAGAATCACTTTTCTATAGACAATTTACTAAAAAATACATAAACTAATATGATAATTATATAAAGAATAAATTTGATTTTAAATTTTTCCATTTAAATGATTACAAAATAATATACATATATATATTTGAGTAAGGTAAAAATTTACAATATTCACCTAAATTTTAATTTTTTTCACTGAAAACTTTATTAGAAGATAGTAATTTTAAAATAAGAAATTAAAATTTTAGATTTTAAATAGTGTTTGTTTTTGTTTTTTTAAATAAAAATTAAATTATTATTTAAAATTAAAATAAAAAATAAACCCACGGACACTAAAAACCAAAAAGCTGAGACACAAACCTGCGCAAGAATAGATTTTTTTAAAACTATGGTTTGAAGACTCAAACTATAGTTTCAATCTTACAATTGATTTTAAAAAAAAATAGTGTTTGACTTATATGTGCTCAAACTATGATTTTATTAGAGAATCTATTGCTAAAATATATTGCCAAACATACATTAGAACTTGGTTCAGAGGAGCTCAAGCCGGCCAATCTTTTTCTTTTATTTTCATATTACATAACTTTTTTTTTTTAAAAAAGAAAAAAGCATTCAACTTCGCGTTATAAATTTCCCAGCTCTAACTATGCATTGGTTATTATTTTAAAAAAAATTATCATATGTACTTGATACCAATAAAAGTATAATGATCAAAATAAAATAGTATCGCCTAATAATGATGGAAGAATTCTGTTACAGTAATATTTTCCTAATTTTAAATATAAAATTTAAATTATAAATTTAATGTTATACTTAAAATCGGATAAAGTAGTATTTTACTAGTGGGGACTAAGTGAGGGTTTGGCATGCGGGTGCGTATTGGAAAAATTGAAAATGACATATAACAATAATAATTAATAAAGAAATATTGAAGGAGTTGTAGATGGGGCCTCCAACAAACGACCACCATAAATAATTGGTCGTTAGGCATCCAAATTATGCCCTTGTACTGTCATCCGCATGTGTCATCCGCATATGGTTCTATTATATCCATATATTCTCTTCAGTATGTATTATATGGTTTTTTTTATGTATAATATACTCCTATACATACATACATACATACATACATACATACATACATACATACATACATACATACATACATACATACATACATACATACATACATACATACATACATACATACATACATACATACAAAACTCCATGTGTGTGTCCCCACACATTCTTCACATAAAATAAATAATGGGAATGGATGAGGATGTATGTATGTATGTATAAGTGGGTCATCCAAATACTAGTATAGCACGCGCCTGAGACGAGGTTCCAAATAGAAGAAGACTTTTTTAGACAGCGGTCAAGACGACACTTGCTATTGTGGGCCACTCAAAGCATCCATCAATCCCCTTCAACTATTTAATGCCATTCATTGAATCCCATCTTTGCTTAGTTTTCTCTTTGTTCTATTGTGTGACTTTTGTTCTCTGTTTTTAGCCCATACTCATTCAGCCTCTGTTGTTGTTTGTGAGTTGATCCTTAATGTGTGCAATCGTTCCATTTTTTTAATAAAATTTGATCCTTCCATTTGAGCAAATACTATGTAGAAGATCTTCCTACCCCTCCCTTTCTTTAACTATTGGCATGCATTGCTATTATCTCATATTTAAATATTATTAAATTCAATCGATATAAATCTTCACAAAATTCTTTCTATAATAATTAATGTTAATAGCATTTATTTTGATATTTATTTATACAAGTACACTTTCTACTATAACATATATTAGTCTAAATAGAATGAATTTTAACAATTTAAGAATAAACTATTAAGTTTGAATACGTGTGAATATAGAAGAACCCTCAATTGAGCATGACTATTGCTCAAATATGATTGCATACCCTTTTCCCTCTTCTAGTAGCCATGTTTTAATTTGTTGTTAATTTTTCAAAAAAAGAAAAAGAGAATTGTACTGAAATCTGTGAAAACTAATTACAAAATAATCTTATGAAATTATCAAACCATTGAATCGTCCTAAGAGATTTAGAGAAAAATTTTTAAATTATAAAATAACACAATTGACCCTAGTATAATAAAATATAGTGTAGATTTTATTATAGTATAAACAATTATGTCATTTTACAATTTAAAGAATTATCTCTAGGTCATTTGGGACTATTCAATTGTTTCATGATTTTATGAAACTATTTTATAATTAATTGGACTTCAATACAATTCACCAAAAAAACTGAAAAAGAAGCATGTCTCTCTCTCTCTCTCTCTCTCTCTCTGCGGGGAGACTTCGTAACGAAGAAATGAGCGAAAAGGCAATTGCAAATTAATTAACAAGAGATGAACAATGAGTCGAAAAGGCTGTAAATAAAGGAGGGTTTGGATCTTGAAATACAGAAAGATGGGGAAGAAAACAGAGATATCGATAAAGGAGAAGGCTTAAACAAATACTGAAGGAGGCAACAAAAACATTAAACAGCAGAAACAGAGCATCATCAGCCTCACATGAACCCCATAAACAAACAAGACCGCCGAATTGCCTCTTTGTTTTCTCATCTGTCGCAACCTCCACACTGCCAACTCCTACTTCTATTATTTTATCATTTCTTACTAATTACACTCTCCACTTATTATATTTCTGTAACAATAGGACATAAAAATCCCTACAATATTAAATTCATCAATCGATTCAATTACTCCCATATATAATTATTACCCAGAATTTATGGGAACTGATGAAGATTATCTCTCTCACACACGCACTCACTCGTGAGACGAGCTATGACAAACGATAATGAAATCAATCGGTCCACGTGCGCCACTATATATATGTATTGCTCCCTGTCTGATGCTGCTGTGTTATTCCTTCATATGACTATTATATACTATCAATCATCCACACTCCACATTTAAATTTTGGTTTTGACCGTTACGTTAAACTTGACCAAGTTCATCTCCCCTCTCTATATTTCCTATCCTCTTCTTCATCGTTATTGTTTTTGTGAACCAGTCAATCCGCACAAAGCTCAATCAGGAGAGTGACGACACGTTACTGTGTAATAAATAATAATTTATTATCCTTTGAAACATTTCAATTCGATATACAGACAATTGAGAACCATTTCACATGTATGTGAAGCCACGAACATATATGTACGTACGTGCATGTGCAGTTTTCATATTCAGCCAATGAAATCCCTTTTCAGGTCAAAAGTAAAATTCTATAACCCCAACTACTCTGCAGGAATCTGTTAAAGAAAAATTGGTTGCACCGCACACAGATCATCAACTTTAGCTATGAGCTACCTCAATGTATCATCACTTCGACGCTCAAAACGTAAGATGATGAATTAAAGGGATATATATCATGTCGGATTAGTTAATTAATCATCCAAGTGGAAGCAGCTATCAGTTATGAATACCTGTGTTATCTTTTCAACGGTCAGCTACGAACATATTAAACAATTTCTGACCTTCAAAGCGTTTTATAAGCTGCTTGGTTAGGTGGAATAGCCATGGAAAACGATCCCTCGTTGACAGTTATATATATATATATATATATATATATATATATATATATAACTGTCATGATGGGACCAAGGACTGATATGGTAGTCACAGGCTCAAGTACAGATTAATTGATGAATCATCCACTAATTAAATATATGCAAGGTGTTAATTACCTGTTCTATCGCCTTTTTATATTATTGATGACTCCATTTGTCAACAGTCATATTCACCATACTTCACCAAGGGAAATATTTTTTTCTCTTTATTTTTGAAATAATTGTCACTTAGAGCTTTTATTTTGTTTCAAATTATTTTTTAAAAAATAAAAATGAATAAAATATTGATATTTCTGTAGAATATGGACAGAACAGTTCATCTACTTATAAACCTTTTTATTTTCTTTTAAAAAAATATTATGAGGAAAAAGTATTTAAAAAATACTTCAGTACAAAATATATATCCAAAATGTGTTGTAAAAAAAAGGCAGGATTATTATAAAGCTCTAAATAAAAGATTTAATTATCCAAAAATTATAATGACAACTTAGGAGGTAACAATTAGAAGTTTCAGTGTATGAATTGATAACAATTTATAATAATTGAGATTTTTTAATAATTAATTTTCTTTCTTCGGATATCATAATAATTCTCTAAAATAAAAACGAATGGCGTAATGAACTCCTCAACAACCAAGAGAAGCCTCTTCCCAAACGTAACCTTAGCAATTTTAATATATGAGCGTGCAAGATTTGTCCAACCTCTCCGCGAAGCAATAAAAGTGGTATCATTATATATAAATCTGGGCAGTCTTATACGCTCCATATGCATTGGTAATGCAATGAGAACTTTCATTTTCGTTATCAATTTCAATACTTATATTATTTGTAAATAATGTATTCTTCGTATATTTAATATAAGATTTAGTTTGCCATTCGATTTTTACTATAAACTATGTCTTATACTAAAAACAAGAAGAATAATTGTCATTTAAAGTGATCTTCTGCTTGCAATTGCCATTTGTGTATGGGATTCATTTTTAGGCACATAATATTATTAAATTTCGATACTGTTTAACATAACAGTGAACACTCACGTGTATTTGGCTATTTGCTAGAAGTTGTCATATTTTCTATTTGAATATATAACAATCTCATGACAAAATAATATATATATATATATATATATATATATATATATATGTATGTATGTATGTATATATAAAACAATTATTGGGAGCAGTGAGAAGGCCGTTGAATAGAAGATATAGCTTTTGGATTGAAAAAAATAAATAAATTTGATTATTAAAATTAAAGTATTTTTTAATTTTAAATTAAAAAAATTTAATATGCTTATTAATATAAAATATAAAAAAATCTAAAAGAATCTTAATTTATGAAATATAGTGCCATTCATCTTGAGTTTCATGAAAAGTCATGAGATTCTCCTGGTCTTACTGAAAAATTAGTAACTCTTCCAAAGTTATTGCGCCGTGGACCCAAAAGCTTTTTTGTCGCCCTTTCTTCATAAAATTTTTGGGCAGAAAGTCAAAAAATGTTTGGGCTTTGTTGGGCTTGTAAGGCCCATAGAGAAGTTCTTTCTTCATCAAATAATCTATTAATACCCATCGTCGGTAGATTCAACTAATAAATGGGTATCTCCTAAGAGGAAGGGAGACTTCGCCCTACCCTTGGATCGTGGGTGAGTCCAACCCCTTTCCAAAAATTCTTGTACCAAAAAAAAAAACTAATAAATGGGTGAGAAATGTGACCATTTAAAGCGTTTTCAATCTATGGAAAGTACTAATTTGATGTAGTTTCATTCGCGACACTTAGGGAGGTATCCTAACTCCTGGGTGCCTAAGTTTATATTTGAGAATAATATACAGCTCGCCCTATCCGACATTAGTATCACCTAGGAGAAAGGGAGGCATTGCTATGCCCTTAGATTGTGAGTGAGACCAACCCCTTTCTAAAAATTTTTATAACAAAAAAAAGTATAATACAATAATATTTAAGTAAATACACGTGTACCAAAAAAAAAGTAAATACACCTTGCCTAATGTACAAAACACCTATATAATATTCTAAAATATGAGATTTCCTCCTAAATTTTCTCGAAATATAAAAACTATTAATTGGTTATGAATAGTATAATTCTTCTCAAAAGAAAGTTTTAAATGTTAAAAAAAATTAAATTATTCCCTAACATATTTTCTCCTCCTCCACAGTTGGTGAAAATGCGGCCCGCCCCTATATTATTTCATTAAAACGGCTCATGGGAAGGAAACTCCCACAAAGTCATTATACAAGAATTTTTAATGCACAAATCCGCTACTCATTATATCTTGTTTGTTACTATAAAATTTGTAAGATGGGAAGAAAAATTCTCCTAACCCTCACCTATAAAATTAGGAAAAAAAATATTTTTTTGTCTTATATTAACTATTATATCTATAATATTTTTTAATATATCTAAAATACCCTTTCTATATTCTACAGTTATTTATATAAAAATATTTTCTCTGGTCTCATCTCCTAAACTAAATAATATAATATTAAAATTTCTCCCATCCCATTCCATTAATATCCTTCCCCTTCTATTATATGTGTTGAGCCAAACACACCTTTCAGTGTGACTCGTGCGGTATGCAAAAACTGGCCTTTTTTCAGTTGAAGAAGTCAATTTATGTCTAAAATGATACTCGTATTTGGCATTGTTTTAAGGACACAATTGACTTTTTTTTAACTGATTCTTTTATAAAAATTTATTCAAGCATAAATTACTTCCATGAATCGATTTTTAACCCAATTTCAGATTACAAAAGTCAATTTAGATGAAAAAAAATAAATGTTAATTCAAATATGCCCTGAAGTTAACTCAACACCAGCTAGTAATTTATCATATCACTTCACAAAGCTATTCAAAATTCAAATGGTGTGTTCGACTCAGCCACAAGGAATCAGAAAAACTTGGCATGCTCTCAGATGTACTCCCTCAGCTCTTATAAATAACATGAACTTGCAGAAGCATGTGCTTAATTACTGAGAGTCCTAGCTCCTTCCATATTTGCTGTTAGAGATTTGAATGCGGTTGCAGCTGGAACTGTCCTCAAGTTGGTAGGGTCCTTCACCTCGTTTTCCCCATACGTGTTCGTGTCCCTCCCTACTACTCCCTCCAATTTATTGCGTTTCCCTGTTCAAATGGCAATTCTCCAGATCTGTGTGCCCTTCTCTCTTCCCTTTACGTGCAATCGTCCATCGCTAGCCGTCTCACGCAAAGATGAAAGAGTCGTACTTGTGGCAATTGTAAGTAATTTTTGCATGATCAGTGGAAATCAACAATGCTGAGCAATATATATGGAGAATTAAAAGGTATTCAAATGAAACTGATCGAAAAAAATAAAATCATACGTGACCTAAAAGCACAACAGAGTAAAAGGTTATTTTCACAATCTCTTTTAGTTAACAGTGTGGAATTTAACAATGACATATAGTGACAACACAGCAAAATGGAATCCAAATTCACAGAAACAACAACTATATATGCTTCTAGCTGTAAGGTGATCATCATAAAAGATGGTGCAGCAGGATGTTGTGGAGGTTATTGATGATAAGTAATACTTTATTATTATCATATACAAATCCCCACGAACAACCAATTAACAAACTATATCGCTATACGTATATTAATTTCCCTTAATTATACATGCCCCTTTAATTTTCTTTCCTTTTTATTATTCTCTTTGAAACCAGAGATTATCAGAGAGGTCGGCTGATGAGAAAATCAGGTTTTTGGACGTTGGTGAGATCGTCAAGTTTGTGAATCCAACCATATTTCTCCAAGAAAGGGTTGGCCAAACACTTTGGTGGGTAATCATCAATGCAATCTTCCCAAACATTTGCGTCCTCAAGATCCGTCATTACTTCCCACAAACAACTATTGCATTTAAAGCCCGCACCAAAGCTTATCATCATTATTCTCTCTCCTTTCTTCAACCTTTTTTTCGCCTCCATGTACCCTAACACATACCAGAGGCTCCCTGCTGACGTGTTTCCAAAACGGTGTAGTGTCATCCTTGCTGGCTCCAGATCATACTCGTTCAGATCCAAGCTTTTTCCAACCCCGTCAATCACAGCCTTCCCTCCTGTGTGTAAACAAAAATGATCAACCCCTGTCTTGAAATTCAATGGCGATTTCGCCATTGATACTCCGCTCGAGGTCTTTGCAGAAGAACTCTTTGTTTTGAGCTTCTTCACGAGGGACATCACCATGAACCTCATTAACTCTCCCACGGGTAAAATCTTAGGGGATAATACTCTTAAATTATCAACGAAAGCTCTCGTGGCTGCTTTTGGGAGAGATTTCCCGAGGTAGAAACCCAGCCGTCCTTCGTCGTCTTCTTTTTGCATGCAGCATCCATAGGATTCATCTCTAGCACCATGATGAGTCCTCACCAGGCACTTGAGTTTCAACATGGCTTTGTTCTTTAGACTCCTCTTGTTCGTCAGAAGAATCGCGCAGCCACCGGTTCGGAATAAACAGTTCGCGAGGATCATCGATTTGTCCTTCCCAGAATACCAATTTGGACTCAGAGACTCGGAAGTCAACAGAAGAGCGAGCTTGTTCTTCTGGGACTTGAAGATGTTCTTGATTATGTCCAGAGAAATGAGGCTGGCGCTGCAACCCATTCCGGTGAGATTATAAGCCTTGATATCCTCCCTCATTTTGTAACGGTTAATGATACGCGAAGTCAGGGAGGGAACGGTGGAGTACATGGAGACGTTGACAACGAGAACATCGATGTCGGAGGGAGAAAGTTTTGATCTGGACAAGAGCTTGGCGATGGTGTCGTGGAAGAACTCGTCAAGTTCGAAGTGGGCATCCTCCAAGGTGGGCTGGGACTCACGGCCCAAGAAGAAGTTTCTTGGGGCATAAGTTTGCTCGCCAATGCCGGAGCTCACAATAGCTTTGAGCAAGAACTTGTACTCGTCGAGGCCCAAGTAAGGATTCCTGGTGATGATATTGCCGCAAAATTCAGTGCCGAGCTTTCTATCATCCGGTGGCTTATAGCACTCGTAATCTAAAATGAAGCACTCTTGATCTTTTCTCTCATTCAAGGTCTTCCATATCACCAGGCACAGGTACAACACCGGAACAATACAGAGTAAAGTGAGGAACTCCATAGATGAGAGAGGGAAAGAAATCTTAGATTTGTTGGAGAAGATGCAGAACTTGAAAGAGATCGAGTGATGTACGTATACTTATAATGAGGAAGATGAGTTTGAGAAGTGTTAATAATAATAAAGCTCAACCCCCAACAAACCGATCTCTTCTTTGCAACTTTCGTGTCAAACTTTATTGCGAGATGAAAATTAGAACAAGGCCACTTTCTAGTTAGTCGTCACACATAGCGCATGCGAAAGAAAGAGTTTTTTTTTCTTACCCAAATCTGTAAAAATGAAACACCAGGATGTGGCAGCCTGGCATCGACAACGTGCGTGTTCATATATTATACATATATGTCGGGTTTCACGGTTAATAGCTTCACCAAAAGTGTCATCTACATTTAAGGAAGGTGAGCTGTGGTAGCTAGATACAGGGCAAGAATCCAATTCATATTGCATATAAAATAAGGTGGTAGATGCGCGGTGGATTTCATTGTGTAAATTAATTATAACGCTGTGCTTAATTTCATATTCAAATATGTATGACACAAAATATGGGAAACCAATATATGTTAATTTTAGTAGAAAAGACTTTAGCTGTTTAAATATAAAATCTTGAATTTGAATCTATACGAATATAAAAGATATTTTTAAAAAATCTATTATCAATTGTGATTGACAATACTTAAATATGATATAGTCAGATAATTATATATATATAAAAAAAGTAGCTTATAAAAGTGGTTGTGCTGCTGTGTTAATAGGGCATTAAGAGTGTCAGTTAGTATTTTACATAGTAGAACGAAAATCTTTGCCAAGGCACTTGTCATTAGGGGTATGGAGGGAGTCATTAGAAGGCTAAGCTTAGAACTGGTTGGTTAAGAGTATTTACGCCTCAAAATTGAAATTATATATCCTTCAATTCAGTCTATGGTTGGTGAAGTTTCTCACCCCTCTTAATCTCTCTCTCTCTATATATATATATATATCCCTCGTATCAACATTTCATTTCAAAGAGTCAACCTTAATTAACTCCCAACTAATTTGTTTTAATTTTGTTTCGGATGCATGCATGGTCGAACTTGTCTCTATCCGAACATTTTCGAAGCAAATTACTTGTTGAATTATTAAAAAAGATTAATGTATGGAAAACTAGTCGTGTATTAACTTGTCTCTATCTGAGTATAATGGATAAGCATGCTAATATATAAGAAGTCACACTCACAGTCATTAAATATGCAGTTAATCTATTCGCGATTGAAGTCAGAGTACTACTAATTAACATTCCTCCTATATATCCCTGAACAGGGTTTGTTTTGCACTTGTTGGGTAATATTACTTGTATTTGACTTATTTATTTCATCTATAGATTTATAAATTCATTTCATTTAGTTGTGGTAGTAAAAAGAAATAAAATTGATTAAAGGAATAGTCCATGTCCTCCCATAGGTAGGGAAATCCAAATTAGTTGTTTTTATTTCATCTATGACTTTTTTGTTCGTGGAGTCTCACAATCGTACGTTCCTACTGCATGCGAAGGCTCTATCTTCCTCTCCATTATAGGAGTATAAATCAACGCTTCATTGTCAATGTCAACCTTATCTCCCAACTAACTGTCGTTTTAATTTTGTTGTAAATCCCTCTTTCTCTTCTTCTCTCATTTATATCTCATCAACACCCCATTTCAAGGTCAACCTATCGATATATTTCTCTTATACTTAATATAAGAGTTAGTTGATTAATTTAATTAGATTAAAAAAACTAAATAAATCAGTTAATAATGATCAAATTTAAACCTCAAAATAAATTTATATTATATACCCCTTAATATATCAAAATTAATCAATTAGCTATAATTAACTAATTTTATTAATTTTTTTAATTTACTTAAATGAATGATCTGTCTCTTATTTTAAAATTAAAAAAATTATTAAAATTAACACTCTTAATTGATAAGCAAGTTAATAAGACACCTTCTACTTCTATTAATTAAAAACACATAATAGTTAACTCTTGCTGATTTCTCAATCACTTTTTAATATAAATAATGCTCCTCTAGTTCTAAATATTGAAACTATCTAGTTGAGGGATACACTTTCATTATAAATATAAAATATTAATCTAATATCTTTTATATTTATAATTTTTTTCTCAAGCTAATTCATATAATTTATAAACTGATATATATAATATAATATTACATATAAGTATTTTAGGGAGATCAAGTCACGTGTTATAATTATATAACTTATCTAATTTTTTTAATCTCTTTAAATTAGACAAATTTTAAATTAGATAAATAACTCCTTTATTAAATTCCAGGGGAGTAATAAATTTATTTCACTTCATGCTATTTATAACAACACAATTCTTTCCTGAAATTTCAGGAAATACGCCCGGGAGGCATACCATGCTTGAATCATAATGATATTGTGCAAATTATTTTCTTATAATTTTGGAGTTCTTTTATTTGGGCCAATGAGTGTTTTTAAGTGATCTAAACTTATTATTGATTTTGATCGAAAATCCTAAATGATTGTTTAAGGAAGATCACAACTTCAGTGGTTTAAGTATTTTTATTCAAGCAGCGAGGGAAGGTTCTAAATTCCAATCCTCTCAATTCAATTTTATTGTTTTCCTATTGTAATTTACATTTTTAAGATAGGGCACTTTATTGGGATTTTTATATTATATATAGATCACAAAATGTATATTTATACTTAAAACACACCCCTATATATAATATGTTAATAAGTCATATTGTTATATATATACTTATATCGAATTCTCTCCATTTTTCTGGCCAAAAAATTCTCTCAATTTATATATCTTACAAATTATTTTCTCATTTAGAAATGAATAAAATAATTTATTGAATAAGTCGTGTCCAATTGTTCAATCTCATAAAATTTAATAGACAAGTCCCAGAAATTGAGAGTATCGTTTGCCCACGAAAAGGTCATGAATAATGAGTCACCCAAAATTAGTTTCATGTACGAATCAATCTTAAATTAAGTTGTTGATTTTTGCAAGTGAAGTAAATTACAAGTATATATATTATTCGTCTTATTCTTAATATAAATTATATTTTATATTAAAAATTAATACCGATTGCAAATTAATAGTCTCCCTAACTCATTTCTAAATAATTGGATTTTCCTAATATTGTATATCATGTGGTAAAAAAAAATTGTTACTCACCCAATTTATCAGAGTTTTACCCCGACTATATTCGGATATGACCCGTGTCACACACTTAGCTATGGTAAGTGAGTTTTTCAATAAAAAAATTTTGTATAATCCAAGACTCAAACTCGAGATATCGCTTAAACAATACTGAGTCACTTATTATTAGGACTAACTCCCATTGGTCTCATGCGGTAAATTGAAACCGCATAAAATTGCATAAAGAACTTCAATTCTTTGTTTATCAGATTTTAAGAGAATTATTACACTTATTGTTCTTTCATTATACTTGGTCTCATCACCTTTTAAGTTTTAAAGCCTCTCATCCCTTGCCAAAAATAAGGTGGTCATTTTTATCTTTTCCCATCATTCATTAAGTAACATATTTGTAATTAAATTTAATTAATAAATTAATTCGTGGGCTTATGGATTTAATTTGAATCACCCAATGGGTGGCTCCATGGGTAAATTCCAATAGCAAGTTTTGGTTTTCTTCCATATTTGAACTATGACCATTTATAGCATGTTTTATGTATAAAAATATACTACCTCTAATATTAAATATAAGATATATTTTATAGTAAAAATTATATTATAAAAATAATTTTATATTTAAGATTTGAAAGAATATCAAACAAGAAAAATAAGAAGAGAGGAAAGGAGGGAAAAGACATAAGGAAAAGAAATACTATTACATAACCCACTTCGAATCCCAGAGATATATACTAGAACCAGTTTCGTTACTCATCCCAATAATAAATACTAAAATGTTTATCATTATAGTGAGATTTGTGTTGTTCAAATTCAGTTTCAACTATTTAGATTTAAAATTTTTAAATAAAAAATTATTTTTTTTTGAAAAAAAATTGATAGTTAAAATATTATCTTTAACTTATTGTAGGTTATGTATATATACTTTAAAATATTTTTTTGTAAAAAATAAAAAAAATCAATCTAAATTAGGCCAGACAATACGTAATAATTATATGTTTTTAATGCTCATCAATCCGATTAGCACCAAATCGTTCCTATGTAGTGATACCCAAAATAAGCTTAGTTAGAAGTTATTAATGGCAACTTGAGTCAACTGGCAGAACATGTCAAAATGAATATGACTGATTGCTAGCTAGGGATGAAGATATAGAACTTCCCGAAGTCCCAATCAATAAATACATTACACCATACAGATATTGATATGAACACATGCATCGACGAAGACAATGGATTGTTGCATGATTGTAATAGTAAATTTCTCTAATCTTATTTATAAGTTATTTTTAATATATTTTATTAGAATTAAAAAAAATTATTAACTCTACTTTTTAATAATTTTTTAATTTTATTTCTATTTAATATATACTATATTCCATGAGAGTAAAGTCTATATAATAATAAATAAAAGATAAAATTATAGATTTATATAAAAATTTTAATGATATAACTTATAAATAGAATAAAAAATAATATTATCTGTCTTCCTTATTAGTTTTATAAATAGGATAAGATTAGTAATAAAAGAAAGTGTTTTAAGAAAAAAGAGCACGATAACAATAATGGCATTATAAACTATGAAATATTATCTATACTTCGATTTATTTATTTTTATTAAAAGAAAAAAAGAATAAAAGGAGTGATAAAGTGTGAAGGAAGTGAATGAGAGAAGGGTTCTAGTGGGTTGATTGTGGTGCAAATTATAATGGCTTTATGATGGATCATGCATCGATCTCTTACTCCTGGCTTGTTCCGTCTCTATTCACTCTTCCTTTTCTTCCACAAATATGGACCGCATATCATTAATTCTCTTCACTTCGCATCTTCTTTCATCTTTACTTAAATCTGCATCATCGCCCACAGTTTCGAGTATTCTTTTTCACTATGCCGTGGCATGTGTTCTGCTACATTAATTATATAATCATAAAACTGGATACTCGCTGTTGTCCTTCATATTTACTTACTCATAATGATAATTAAAAGTATTAAATTTATCATTAAAATAAAATAATTTGTAATACTAGCTTTGTTAATTATATTAAAATTCAATGTTATAGTAATTTCTACTCTTTTGTTATCCTTATTAAATAGGGTTAATATATATCTATCACTCTGAAATATTTCTCCAAGTCCCTATATTATTCTAAAGTATTGTTTGGTTCACATGATGCCTTGAAGTATTTTTACATATACATTTAACATCCTAAAGTATTTTATAGTTCACTACTCAAAATATATATTTTTCTATGTGTATATAATATCCTAAAATATTTTGTGACACAATTTTACACTAAAAGTACTAATTTTTCACGAGAAACTGTCCTTCAAGTATGTTTTTTAGGAACAGTTTTAACCTCGACATTAATTCCTAAAAAACCTTTAAGTAAAAGTACATAATCGAACACCTAAAAGTATTTTTAGTAGCAATTGTAGGGCGTTGGACATATCTAGCTAAAAATATATTACATCTAGTCCTAAATATAATATCTATTTTATAGTGTTAGGGGAGATCCTCGAGAGGACCGAAGGGAAAAGAGGAAAAGAAAAAAAGAAGTAGAGCATTAGAAGGATCAGTTAATACATAATAGAATTTAAATATGCATGTAGAGGGGATACTCTATAATGAACTAAAAGGCGATATAACTAACATATCTTAACTCGTTAGAATAGGTAAGGATATGAGTAAAAGAAAGTAAAAGCAAGGGAAACTAAAAGGAAACTTTTATTTAGAGTATAAAACTTACAGAATGAGAGGGAATACAAAAAAGAGAAGGAGGAGGAGGAGGAGGCTCTCTCTACTCAGAATATCTCTCTCTAAGTGCAAGTGTTTGGTTCTAACTGAACTTGCCTAAGAAGTAAAATGAATCAAACTTAAATAGACATGTGAAGTTACTGTTTGAATAGTGTTCTGATTTGAAAATATGTACTGTTTATACATTTTCAGTCATATCACTATTTACACAGTATTGTTGACACTACAGTGACTTACTGTTTAAATAGTACTGCTATAGTGATTTAATTATTTAAATAGTATTTTTACAATTTGTTTACCAAAAACTAAGGACAGATTGCTCGATCAAACTAAATCTTTATATAGTTTAGTCTTCATCTAGGTTAAAAACAAATTCTTCTTCTTCATCATCTTTTTCTGATGTAGGGGTAGAATTTGTCTAACTTGTTGAAGGGGTCCACTCCTATTGTTGTAGGAGTTGGAGCATGAAATTAATTGATTGATAAGCTAACCTTATCTTTTGTTGAGGCGATACTAGCTTATACCCTTGTCTTCTGATTTAAAAATTTACTGTGTTCCATTATACAAAGATGCTAGGGATTTTGTTTAAACCATCTCTCAAATGCTGTTTATTTGAGAAAGATCGAATTTTACCCACCACTTTACAGAAAGAAAACTTTAAAGTATGGGTAAGAATCTTGATCATTATGTAGTTAAAAACCTGTAACTCCAAAAGAAAATCCACTATACATATAAATTTAAAAAATAATAAAGCTCAACAAGAAAATATTTTTCTTCTATTTTGAACTTTTGTTTAAACAGTTCAAAAGCTTAAACTAGTGTTGGGAAAATATTTCTAATATTGATCCAACAAATTCCCACCAGTATTTGAATCATTGAGGAAAGATGTACTTAGTTTTGGTTTTGAAGTAAATAAACCATGTTTAAAAAAAAATATTCTAATCTCATAATACATAATACGATGCATTAGCATAGTCTTAATAATTGTATCCCATATTATCAAAGTTTATTTTAAATTTTTTTGTTTTATACAAATCTTGTCTCTACGGGATGGAGTAAAGACTTGTAAAATTTGAAAAGTATAATGAGTTATTAAAGATTCATTTGTTTTATCAGTATTTCTTTTAATTATTGCTAATTCAGAATGAATCAATATTAATTCATAGAACTCTCTTGTTTTGTTTAATTGTTTAGGCCTAAAGGAAATCCTTTTGTAAAGATATTTAAGGCCACTTGGTTTGGATTTTTATGATATAATTCTGGTTCTATCTGGACAATGTTCATAACCTTATTTGATTTTGGAAGGATAGGGTTGTCCAATTTTGTAGAAGCAGAAAATATCTTGTTTTTGGATGGATTGATTTACAAAACCTTCGGTTGTTAATTAAGCAAATCATATTAGTTTTTTTGTTAAAACCTCATGAGGAATTGGAGGAAGAGCATCTTCTGATCATAACTCTGAGCATATGATGCCAAAGTTTTTTTAGAAGATGCTCTTTTTTGGATAGACTGGGTTAATAACCCAGATGTAGTGGCTGAGTTTGATTTTGTTAGTCCAGATGGAGTGGATGACTCTGTTTGAGATTTTTGGTTCCCTAATTGATTCCCATATTGTTTCATTATAGCTTGAATGATGGCATCTAGTTCAGAACTTGAGAATATGTGGCATTAGGCATCATGAAAAATACCCTTTTATTTTTCTACTTCACCGGGTTTCTTTTTTCTCGACATGTTTTTCTCTTAATCTCTACCTACCTTGTAAAAACTCACTGGTAAGAAAATCTGGAAGGGAGTTTGAAGTGCCTTTGATAGAATCAATTTTAAAATAAAAAACATTTAAAATAGTTTACCATGTGGCAAAAACTTGTTTTGATGCAAGATTTTTAACATTCTTTTGTAAAACATATTTTGCTGATTTACAATCAATGCGAAGTAAAAATCTTTGGTTTAATAAATCAGATTGAAATTTAAAAATGCATAAGACAATTGCCAAAATTTCTATTTTTTTAATTGTGAAATAGTTCTGTTGAGTACTATTTCAATCTTTAGAAGTAAAAGAAATAATTTTCTCTTTTCTGTCAAGATGTGGTTTAAGAATGTCATCGTAACCTATGTATTGGCATCAGTTTCAACAATTTTGAAGGCAGTTAGATCAGTAAGGTTAAGGCAAGGAAGCTCCTTAACCTGAGATTTAATCTGCCTAAAAATGTTTGAATGAAGGTCATTCCACAAAGACGGACTATCCTTGGATCGCTGATGCAGTGGTTTAATGAAGTTGCTAAGATAAAGAATAAAATTTGTAACATAGTTTAAACATTCCAAAAATCTTTAAAGTTGTATTTTATCAATGATTTGATCGAGGGAACCACGTTCTATTTCTTCATTTTTATTAATATAAAAAGCAGCACAAGACCATGGGCTATGTAACATCTCAGACCCCTCCCTTGTAAATATTATCCCTATTTGCAGCCATAGCCAAGAGTAGAATTTTATTTCCCTGGGTGCAGCTGTAGCCACCCAGAAAACGCGTCTACAAGGGGAAAGTATCAGCACCCTTATAAGGCATGCATCATTCCCCTTCCTAACCGTGGTGGATGTTATGAAGTCCCATATCGGTTAGGAAGGGGAACGAAACATGCCTTATAAGGGTGCTGATACCTTCCCCTTGTAGATGTGTTTTCTGGGTGGTTACAGCTGCACCCAGGAAAACAAAATCTTATTCTTAGTTACGACTGCAAATAGGGACAATTTCTACAAGGGAGGGGTATGAGATGTTACAGGCTACAGGACTTACAATTAATTTTTTGTTTAAGAGATTTTGGACCTCTTTTTTACAAGTTTCTAAAAGCTCCAGGCTCATTTGGATTAGTCTAACATTTATTAGAATTTTCTTTTCAGAAAAATCTTTTCCATATGGTAAATCTATCATATGTTGTTTACGATTCCAAAAACTATTTGGTAAGTCAGAACAAACAGTTTTATGTATTTGTTCAAGATAGTTTTGAATTTTCTTTTGAACATCTATTTGACATAGTTATTTTTCTAAATATTGAAAAGAAATCTCTTCGTTTAAAAAGTTTATCTGTTGTTTGGATTTCAAAAAATTGAGCTCTTTGATCCTAGGTTTCTGAGTAAAAGGAAACATAATCATTTTGTTCAAATATTCTTTTAAAATTCTATTTTTATCAGTCATGTATGAAAATAATGACCTTACAAAAGGTGCCTTGAGAATGATTTGGGTTTCCATATTTTTTACTAATATAAATAGAGTTTCAAGTTTCAACTCTTCATTTTCTACAACAACTTTTAAAACTTTATATCTAATGTCTAAGCATGAGCTATTGACGCCATTAAACCTTTCGGTTGTTTTTCAAAGTATTTTGTATGAATGATTCCTTCATTAAAACAATTAAAATCAGCTCCTATATCAAATAAGATAGTTTGTTCCAGGATAAAATTATTATGAACATTAATTTTAACATGGATATAAAATCTTTTAATTGAAATTATTGAAATTAAATTTAAAAAAGTTTGATCTTCTTCATTTTTACTGTTAGGTGTGATTACAAGATTTCCTTCAGTTTTGGATGCAAATTGTATATCTTAGATTTGAGATATAGACATTGCAAGTGTTTTTTTATTGAAGTTTGATTAAACGTACTTCAATCTTAAGGTTACTTACTCTTGGTGAAGATCATAGAAGGTTGTTGGTTTAACTGAATATAGGAATTTATTTAAAACAAATGTTAAGTTATATTTGTTGGAAGAAACAACAGGTTTAGAGTTTGAAAAAGATGGTTATTGATTAACTAACTCTCTAAACTTTAACAAATATTCTCCTTTTTTATAATCTGGAAGTTTATCAATGTATCAAGAAGTAAATCTTGTTCATTCGAGATAACATTAATTGAAGATAAAGATTCTAGAATATCATCATTTTGAATATTTTAAAATATCCTCAAAAAAATCACTTTTAATTTCTGAACTAGAAGTATCTTTAATCAAAAGATTATTTATTTGTTCAAGAAGAGGTTCATCAATACGCCTAATCTTCTTAAATTTTCTTCTTAAGGCATAATATTTTGAAATATGGCCTAATTTATCACATTTAAAACATTTAACCCTGTTTTATTTAGGAAAATTGACCTTATGTTTGGACCTAAATTCATGTTTTAACCTACGGGGAGGTGTATTTTGGTTGTACCTCTGGTAGATATTTTTTTTTCTTTTTATTATAGGAAGGTTTCCTATATTTTTTGGTTTGTTTACAGGTAAGAAGGTCAATTCTCCATATGTCCAGTGCTCATAAGGGATTATGCTATCATTTTGATTTTTAAATTTTTCTCTAACTTTATCACCTAGAAATCTAGGTAATCTAACTATGAATTTTTATTTCTAAAATGGTTGTTTGGCATCATCTCTTGTGAAAACTCTTTGGAGAAAAGTATCTCTATATCATCTAAAATCAAATAGGTTTCTGCACTTGAGATTTGACAGTAATTCAGCTAATCTATCTTTCCAAATAAATGGATCACCAACAAAATATTTAATGATTGTAAAAATCAAGGTTTGGACTAAAACTGTATAAGTTTCACCGTTGTATAGAATAGGTGTTCTATCAGACTCAGTTTGAATAGATGAACAAACAATCTATTTATCTTCTAGAATGAGATAATGATCCCAACAGTTTTTCAACTGTCCAGTAAAATCAGATACCAAAATATTAGTAATTTGTTCATCTGTATAGTTATTTTGGGTTTGATATACAACACATAACATTATCATCTACTGCATGGTTGAAATGATATTAGCTTCGCTTTGACCATCAATGTTACATTCATTGATGTTCTTTCCACTAAAAGATTTGAAGTTTTGGTTGATTTTCTCTTCAACCAAAATATCTGAAAGGCTGACCCTAGGGTAATATAGTTTGGAGGGCTATTTTCAGTTTTGTTAGTTGATTTGGAATTGTGGTTCCAAAAGTTTGGGAGGCTATCTGAGACACTTCTTCTAAGTTGAATAATTCCCCAAAGTTTGTTTACTCATTTTGGGATGTTTCTAGGAGAGTCATAGTTTGAGCAATTTGGTAAATCCTTTGAATGATTTTGTTAATCAATTTGGATTTAATTTGCTTATATAATTTAGACTTCATTTGTGAACTAAACTGAAATGGTTTGAAGAATAGAGTTTCAATCCGTGATTTTAGTTATTCTGAAATAATGTTTGAAAATATTGATGGTTGAGCAAAATGATCACCTAATTGTTAGATAAACAAATTAATATAATTATTTTGTTTAAGTATCTTTTTAATATATGTTGAATCAACTGGTTGATCAATACTTTTAAATCTAAAAGGTGTAGCAATAACATATTGACCTAAATCATTCTTAGCCTAAGGAATCTACATTGTTTTAGGAGGAAGAAATTCGAAAGAAATAGTTTATCCTTTAGAACTTTTTTATTGTTTAATAACATCAATAGTTTGGACAAATGGTTAATTTTATAATTTTAGTATATTCACTAAACTAGTTAAAAAAATAGAATATTCAATTGTGCTCTTTTAAGGAATCTATATAATTTTTCTTGAATTTATTTTCTACTAGATCCTTTGAAGTTATGTAAAAACCATTTTCTTTGAAGAGCATATTCTTCCGAATAAAATTGGTTTGTAAAGTTGTTTGTTAATTTGAAATTTTAATGACACCAATTTCTCCAATCTCTAGTGATGAATTAGTTGCAGACTCAACTGATCTCAAGTCTTCATCTCTTTCATACATTGTTTGTGGAATGTTTGTAGAATTATCAATTCCTTAGATTGAAACACTAGTAGTGGTTTGGGGTTGGGTTACTACTTTAGGTGTTTTGGTTGTCATTTCATATATGACAGAAGGCAATTTAGGAATTGAAGAACAAGAGAATCAAGATGATTCTATTTTGATAAATCTACAATCTTCATATATTAAAGTTTCAGATCTTTTAGTTTGAGAAATTAATTTTCTAAATCTATCAAAGGATAACACGATAGATCCATCAGAAGTTTGAGTTATTTTACTTAACTAGTGGGTTCTGGAGTGGGTTGTATAGCCTTTTCTATTACCCATTCATCTGGTAATATAATATTTTTTCACATAATTATTTTGGGAATTGTTATATTAACATTTTTTAAGTCAGTTAAAAAAACTGTTGTTTGATCATTTTTAAAAGGAATTTGAACAAAAGAAGTTGATGTGTTTAATACCTTACACTATATCATGTAAATCAAAGTAGCAAGTATAGATCTTGACAACATGTTCAATCTATTTATTTTAATTTTAAGTTTAAAACACTGAAGGACATGTTCATATTCAACTATCCTATCAAAATCCTGAAATATATGATGTATAGAGCATAAAAGATAAACTAAACATGATATATTCAAGCCGTTAAGAAAAAGTGGTTTAATTGTGATTTGAACACAACAGTTGTATAAGAAATTATATTCTTTTCAGTATCGTTCAATCGACTAAAGAAGGAATAAATCTTTTTTCTCGGGTTAGACGTAAACTAATTCTTCAACAGTTCTGATTATGTAATCAGATTTTGATAACTATTTTTTGTCCTCAATTTGTGCATAAAGTGAATTTGTGACAAGTAGAGGTAAAGTCCAATTGTTAATGTTTTTGTTTATGTTTTGAAGAAAAAAATTCTTTAAAATATTTTTTGTTTGAAGAGTTTGTCGCATCGTTTAATTCATCATTGTTTGGGGAAAAGTTTGAAGAAGTGGAAGAAGAATTTCCACAACCTCATTTAAAAGAGAAAGAACAAAACAAAGACATAGCTAGAAAGTAAATAGCATAAAGTAAATGAATATAACAAGTAAAAGAAATAGTAAGATAATAAAGTAGGAAGTAAAAAGAACAAAAAGAAGAAGAGCAGATAGAAGCAAGAAATAAGAATAAAGTAAAATAAAAAGAAAACTCAATAATTGTTATTTCTCCTTTAGGTTAGTATCTTTACCTTTTAGATCTATAGTGGTATGATAAATAAAAATTTACCGATCTTTATAAATATAGAAAAATTGTTAGATGGTTAGTATGATAGTATCTGACTAGCAATAAATCTAGCCAACACCACCATGATGGTACCATGATGATAGTACATGTTATAGGTTTATTATATACTACTGCGTATGATGTTCCACCTGCCTCAATCTGTTAAGTCTTACAGTCCAATTTCATAGAGATTGTATCATGTATAATATACCCAGCCTGTACTGGACATGCTATTAATGTATGACAGTAATATCATACTAACAAGCTCAACAATTATCTAGATGTCATAAAGATAAATCCATTTTTATTTACTACATCTCTACTTCACCTTTTAAATTTGATAGCATATATAGATTTAGAGGATCATGAATGAGATATTTAATAAACATAGTCAATATATTATTGTTTACATAGATGATATATTAGTCTATAATCATTCTATAGATTAATATTTTAAACATATTTTAAAATTTATGATAATTGTATAAACAAATAGTTTAGTAGTATATAAACCTAAAATTAGTTTGTTTTAAAGTAAAATACGGTTTTTAGATTATTGGATATATCAATAATCTATTATACTAATTGAATGAACAATTCAGTTTATTGATAAATTTCTCAATCAAATTATTGATAAAATATAATTAATATAAAACATATATATATTACAAAATATATACTATATTTATGATTAGAAGAGTATTAAAAAAAAAAGGAATGGAGGGAAAAGACATAAGGAAAAGAAATACTATTACATAACCCACTTCGAATCCCAGAGATATATACTAGAACCAGTTTCGTTACTCATCCCAATAATAAATACTAAAATGCTTATCATTATAGTGAGATCATTTGCATTGTTCAAATTCAGTTTCAACTATTTAGATTTAAATTTTTTAAATAAAAAATTATTTTTTTTGAAAAAAAATTGATAGTTAAAATATTATCTTTAATTTATTGTAGGTTATGTATATATACTTTAAAATATTTTTTGAAAAAAATAAAAATAAAAAATTTCAATCTATTTAAATTAGGTCTGGGCAATATGTAGTGATTATATGTTTTTAATGCTCATCAATCCGATTAGCACCAAATCGTTCCTATGTAGTGATACCCAAAATAAGCTTAGTTAGAAGTTATTAATGGCAACTTGAGTCAACTGGCAGAACATGTCAAAATGAATATGACAGATTGCTAGCTAGGGATGAAGATATAGAACTTCCCGAAGTCCCAATCAATAAATACATTACACCATACAGATATTGACATGAACACATGCATCGACGAAGACAATGGATTGTTGAATTGTTGCATGATTGTAATAATAAATTTCTCCAACCCTATTTATAAATTAATTTTAATATATTTTATTAAAACTAAAAAAATATATTTTATTAATTATATTTTAAAATTAAATAATTTTTTAACTTTATCTCTATTTAATATATACTATATATTATGAGAGTAAAATATATATAATAACAAATAAAAAAAATAAAATTATATATTCATATAAAAAATTTAATAATATAATTTATAAATAAGATAAAAAAATAATATTATCTCTGTACCTTATAGGTTTTATAAATAGGATAAAATAAGTAATAAAAGAAAGGGTTTTAAGAGCAGAAACACAACGATTCAGATGCAAACAATGAGAAAAAAGGGCACGATAACAATAATGGCATTATAAACTACGAAATATTATATATATACTTTGATTTATTTATTTTGAGTTAAAAAAACAATAAAAGGAGTGTTAAAGTATGAAGGAAGTGAATGAGAGAAAGGTTCTAGCGGGCTGTTTGTGGTGCAAATTATAATGGCTTTAAGGTGGATCATGCACTCTTCCTTTTCTTCCACAAATATGGACCGCTCATCATTAATTCTCTTCACTTAGCTTCTTCTTTCATCTTTACTTCAATCTGCATCATCGCCCACAGTTTCGATTATTCTTTTTCACTATGCCGTGGCATGTGTTCTGTTACATTAATTATATAATCATAAAACTGTATACTCCCTTTTCTCCTTCATATTTACTTACTGATAATGATAATTAAAAGTATTAAATTTATCATTAAAATAAAATAATTTTTTAATACTAATTTTATTAATTACATTAAACTTCAGCATCATATTAATTTCCACTCTCTTATACATCTATCACTCTATAATATTTCTTCAAATCCTTCTATTATCTTAAAATAGTTTTTAGTTCACTCGATGCCTTGAAGTATCCTAGTATCCTTCCATGTATATTCAACATTATAAAGTATTTTATAGTTCACTACTCAAAGTATATATTTTTTTTACGTGTATTTAATATCCTAAAGTATTTTATAGCACAATTTTACACTAAAATTACTAATTTTTTAGGAGAAATTTTGTCCTTCAAATATTTGTTTAGGAATAATTTTAACCTCGTCATTAATTCCTTAAAAATTCTTTAAGTAAAAGTATATAATTTAATACCTAAAAGTATTTTTAGTAGCAATTTTAAGGTGTTGGATGTACCCAGAAGATATTTTATAATACTAGATAAATTATCAAATATTTTAAGATACTAGACATATCTAAACAAATATATGAGGACAATATGAATGCATCTTAATTCTATTAAATATGGATATATATATATAGAAAAAATATTTAATATTAACTGAAACTAACACATGCCTTGTAGAGAAGCATCTATAACAGTTTCTACTTTCTACTTTCTACTTTCTAGAAGGCGTCACAACAACTACGTAGTTCACGTACAGCATAGAATAATGCGTGAAATGATAGAGTTTTCCTATTATGTACATTATAATATTGATGCCTACAAAAGAGAGTTCACGTACAGCCAAAACAAACTGCGTATTGAGGTTTTAAAATTGCAAATTTGAGAAAATAATTAAGAAGAATTACTCTGAAATTTTATGGATGGAAGATAATTTATTATAGAAAAAATTCATAAAATTATCAAATAATTAGACAATCTCAAAAGGCTTGAGGGTAATAAATTTAATTTGTGTAATTATCAAGTTAATCTTATACACAAATAAATTTTTGGACATTCAATCATAACTTAAAATGACACAAATAATAATTGAGAGTAGGCAATGACAACTTAAAATAACATAAATGATAACTAGAAGAATACGGTAATAACTTAATATATTACAAATAACAATTAGAAATTATTATAGCATGTGTCAACTATTATTTGTGTCATTTTAAATTATCCCCATAGCCCCATTTATTATTTATACAATTTTAAATTGTCATCACGTTTTCAATAACTTATCATTTATATATAAGGATAATTTAATAATTATATAAATTAAATTTATTACTCTTTAAATCTTTAAAATTATTTAATTATTTAATAATTTTATGAGATTTTTTTATAGAAAATTATCGGGATCTCAGTAATTCTCCCAGATAACTAACGCGTGGAGAGAAGAAAGAAACCTATGGTGGAAATATAAAGGGGCTAGCAGCAATCGGCAGTTGACAATTATGAGTTCCACCTAAAAGTTGAGACCATTTAAACCAGCCAAATAGGATTTCGGGCATTTGTTCCGATCGATTCAAGTTTGTTGAGGCGATTCTTCACCTATATTGTTTGTGTGTTTCTTTATTACGTGAATCAATGTTTAAATGCTCACAACTAACTCTCTGGGGCGGCCATGAATTCCATGGCAGTTAATTTTGTTAGCTTCAGGTGTGTGTATACAGAATGGCACAGCAAGGCAAAACAAAACGATCACGGAACTCGGAATGAATTAACCCCTTTGTATTCAATGCCATCTCGGAATATAATGCATGGAACCGACCAAGTTCATCATTTGTGCCAGTTTTGTTTTATTCGTCATCTTGTCTGGGAATTGTTTTGTGATCTCCAGTGGTTGGCTCAGAAATATGATCCTTACGTACATGATTGTCCATAATTGTGCAGAAGGGTCAGCAGGAACTAGAAGAAAGGGACGTATGATCTATCTATATTCTATCCAGGACTTGCACCTTCCCTCAATCAATAACATTCATCTATTTTTTTTAGTTAGAAATTAAAAAACAAAAGAAAAAACCTATATATATCATCAATATAAATAATAAAATTCATGACCAGCTGTGGCACTATTCACAAATTTAAATTCTAGATAATGTAACTCATTAACTCTAGCCACATGATAAAAAAATATGTGTCCCACCTAACATGGAAGGAAGCCATTTTCTCATGTTTAAAGGAAAATTGGTTCCAACGGAAGAGCAAGAGCATTGTGCCAAACGTGTCTAATGATAAAATGTGGCCATTTTCCTTTTTCTTCCCTAAATTTTCTTCCGACCAGACGGGCTTTAACCTTTCTTATTTTTTTCTTGCTCAAGTGCCACCTACCTAACTCAATAACTATTTGGGCCAAAATTTAAAAGCTCATACGATTCCCCATCCAAAGAAAATGGACCCAGCCTGAGTCCATCCTTGGGGTTCCTTAACCCATTGGGTCCGACGCTAAACTAAATTTTTATCTTCCGGTCGTTTATTGGGGCTCCTTTTGTAGTCTTACGGCCCATTGGGTCAGACATAAAACTTCAACAAGTTCAGCTAGCTAAAAGTAAGACATATGACCATTTAGAACGTATTCAATCATTAGGGAGTATTATTTTATTATAGTTTTAGTTGTAGCACTTGAAGAGACATCCTAACTCTTGGATATCTAAATTTATGTCAAACGGTAATTGACGGCTCGCCCAACCCGACATTAATATACCTAAGAGAAAATAAGACTTTGACCTGCCCTTGTATCGTAGATGAGCCTAACCGTTTTTCAAAATATTTTTGTATAAAAAAAACACAACAAAAACAAATTGTGGCCCCAAACATTAAAACAAAGAGAGGGAAGTGGCACAGATAAAAAAGAAATTGTGAAAAAAAAATTAGTAAATAGTCTCGTAAGTTTCTTATAAATATTTTCTGAGTTTTAGCATTGTGATTTAGTCTTTGTGGGGATCAGTACTGAATCTACCTAAATTTTTTTTATATTTAAAAAAAAACAAGCATTTTCGCTAATCAAGAAGATGCTAGCAGGGTTTGCATAACTAACTACTGAACACTACACTGATTCTTATAAGATTAGCTCTAAATAGAGTTTTGGCAGGGGGAAAGCTTTATTTATATCTATTTGAATTTGACACGAAACGAAGCAACTTCTTATTTAATGCCTGAAGCTCGCCATTTTTACATGTCACCATCGATCGCTACTTAGGGGAGTATTAGAAACTGGCATTTGCACCAAGTGAAAAACAAAAAATCAACTCATATATGAAATACTTATTTAATTTCCTTGTTCTCTTATTTACCATCCCAGGGTAAAAGCATCATATTCACTACCTCTTCACTAAAACTAAAAAAATCCTATACAGTATACATTTTTCCCGTGACTCTCTGTATTTTGTTCTTCTCGCATTATTTACGGCCGTTTTTTTGGCCGGCGATTTGTTCCAACTTCAAGAGCGATTGGAGCGATGAGAAGACGACGACACGCTGCCTGATTCTCCGGTCCCACACAAAACGTCTGACAGGTATCCCGCTATATCATCGGGTGAAAACTTCATAACCGAATCCGACCCTAATACTCTTCTCGTTCTCGACTCCACCCCTCGATGCTTCTCATAGAATTCTCTGTATCTCGGTAGAAGCTTCGACGATATCGACGCTTTGATCTCGTCTCTCAGTTTGGCGTCCGTTACGATCCACGAGGACTGTTTCATGCATGTCTCACTGAATTCAGCGTTGAAATTCCTGAAGTACGCCTTCACTTGCTCCTGTGACATATCCGCCGTTGGATTTTCCGGAAGTGACGATAACACCTTGTTCCAACCCATGCGCTCGTACTTGGATACGTACTCTTTCACCTTCGACTCGTGCTTTATCAACCAATCCTCGCCGAGACGCAAGCTCAGATTAGATCCGCGCACCTTACTGACGACGTATTGGAGGTTATTGGCGAGGAAGAGGTAGGAAAGTGCGATGTCCTTGTATAGCTCTGCTCTCGCATCGAGTTTACAGAGGACAAGGAGTATTAGCCATGAGAGCCGCACCGATATTTCCGGCAACGGGTTGTTATCGTCGCCTGAACTTTGGAAGTAAGACTCTGGTAACGGAGATTGTATTGTTAGTGGCCAATCGGCGACTATGTCGGCGAGTGTACCGCTGTAATCGGCGAGGAATGATATGTAGTTCATGACGTAGCGCGTGAGTGGGTGGATTCCTCCACCTGGCACCGGCGTCTTAGAGTTGTCCTTCTGAATCGCCCATTCGAAGTCGGAAAGCATTGTCCGAACCGCTTCACCAAGCTTGACCATGGAATTGACAGCTTGTAATCTGATGGAGGAGGTTGATTCGAATGAGAAGATGGACTCGATTTGTGGCCAGTTATCGGAAATTGCTTCGTACAAGTCAAGAGTCCTAAACATTTTCTCGGGCGTTTTCTTGCATTTTGCCACGAGTGCCGGGAATGCAAACAAAGTCATAGCAGCCTCTCTGCAAATCTCTGCAAAACAGGACTCAACGATTCTCTCTGAAGAGGCAAATACGTGGTCGCAGAGAATTCTCTCTCCGTAAAACAGAGTTGTGACGGAGACTTTGATGGCTTTCAACCAGTACTTAATCTTCAACTCGATCACCTCCCAATCCATTTTCTGGACCTGAGAGAAGGTCAGCTTCTCCACTCCGAGATTATACACAGCCTCATCGACGATCGATTTTCTCATGAGGGTGTAAATCTTGACGCACTCTTTTCCATAACCAGCGGAAATCATGCATTCCGCAATGGCTTTCAAGTCTTCCATGGCAATCATTGAAACTCTCTCCGTCTCGGAGATAGAATTATCAGTGACAGAATGGCACTCATCCTGTGAGAAATCATCGTCAAAATCGGAAACACTGGTTCTCTGATCGGTGGAGGAGCGACTTGAAACTGACTCAGGATCCAAATGATCTCTGTTGGAAGACAATATCTGATAGGACTCCTTCTTGAGCCTCTTCAACGCAGCCTGCATCAAGAGTTGAGCCTCAACAAGCCTGGGGGAGTTGGAATCCAGCGTGACGAGATACCGCATGGAGGATTGCAGACCCTTGACAGCGTTAAGGTACTGTCTGGCTTCTTGGCGATTGCCGGAGAAAAGTGAAGTGATTTCAGCGTGGGAAGATAGGTTGGAGTCCCATTTGGTGATGAGGGAACGAGCAATCTCAATGTTTTCTTCCATCAAAGAGAGGGAGAATGTTGGGAGAGGAGAAGAAGGTGGGATGGACGATATTGAAGATAGAGGGGAAGAAGAGGGGGAAGGAGAAGAAGATTTGAAGAAGATGTTTCTCATTCCTTTTATGGGCATCTGATCCAGAGAATTAAGCTAAAAGCGATTTCTTAGTTTGCGTTGTGGGGTTTGTTGAGTTGGTGGGGGAACCTCAGAGAAGAGGAAGAAGAGGACCTTGTTTGAGAGGAAGGGGTAAGAGATAGATGGGGGGTATTTATAGAAGGAGAAGGGGAGAAGGATCCAAAAAGAAACAGCGTAAAGGGGGACCAGACAGTGAAGACAGGTACGCGTATAAGTAATTTGTTTGCTATTTTTCTCCCTTAGAGCGCCCCTTAGAGCGTTCCAGCTTATCATGTCTACTACAGTGTGTGTTTGAAAAAATATTTTCTAACTAACTTATAAAAAAAATAGGATTATAGATAACTTATAAAAAAAAATTTTAAAAAAAATTTATAGAAAAAAAGTGATTTTAGATAAATGAGTGTTTGGATAGTTATTTATAGAAGGGGTTTTATGAGTGGTAAATTACGAAAAAGGATATAAGTATTAAATGAGGAGAGATAAGAGATAAGAGGAGAGAGGGTGTAAGAAAAAGTAGGAGAGATGGTGTAAGAAAAAGTAAGGGTAATATAGTAATTAGTTAGTTCATAAGCTCTTTTACTGTTCCATAAACTGCTCTGACCAGCTTATCTGAAACCTTAGTTTTAAACCATGGTTTAGTCTAAAAGCTCGTTTGAACAAAAATTGCTGTTTGGTAAAAAAATTCTCCAAACCAAGGTTTGGGGCCAAAAGCCCTTTTTAAACCATGGTTTAGGGTATTTCCAAACACACCCATACAACAGAGGGGTTGGCGGTTTTTCTTTTTACATTATTTTTCTTTTTCTACAGTTTTTCTTTTTACATTCTTTTTCTTTTTCTATCTCTTTTTAATGTTATCATCTCATAAATATTACTCATTTATATTTAACTAAAAGAGGAAGTTTCAGGTCCAGATATGGTCATGTCCACTTTCTTTTGGTCTCTCCCCTGTCGCCAAAACAGAAGGTTGAAATTGCACTGCGACTCATTTCCTTATTATATACTCCTCCTATTTAATATAAAATATATTTAATTAATATAATTAAATTAAGAAAATTAGTTCTTAGCGTGGGGATGATTGAAACCTGAGTATATACTCAAAATAAATTAAACAAACACAATATAATGCACGCTGACCTTTTTAGTGTTTTATACATACCGTTTTGAAATAAAAATGGTTCTCTGGCTATCCATATGATCAAAATTTACATGCATGTATAAACAAACACTCCAATTCAAAAGAAGGCGTTTGTTTGAACTTCATTTCCACCATTCTGTCTATTGAGAAGTTTCTTATTTGCATTGGATAGCTTCTTTTTCTGCTTCTAGTGGTCGTTTCTTCTCTCTCATATGAGGAGATCTTTTTCTTCTGATCAATTGGTTTGGCATTTGTCAGTAGGGATAGAAACAGGCCAAACAGCTTATCAGGGGCCTCTAGTATAACCTATATTAGGCTTGACCTGTTTAAAAAAATGCACAAGCTCATGCCTATTTAAAAGCCTATTCTTCTTAAGAGACAAGGTTCAAGCTTCTTACGAAGCCTGTTAGGCCTGTTAGGCGGCCTAGGCCTGTTATTGAAAATATAATTAATATTGAAGTGTAATAAATGGGTGTTGAACCTATTATATATTGAACACAATATAAGAGTCAAATTATTAAATTAATATGTATTATTATACATTTTATTATTACATTTTATTTTAACAGGCTTGTTAGGGGGCCTGTTATGAGGGCTTGTTAGGTGGCCTATAAGTATAATTAAAAAAATCAGGCTTTCTAAACAGGCTTCAGGTCAGGCCAGGCTTTTGTACAGGCCAGGCTTAAGCAAAAAAAAATAGCCTCTAACAGGCCACATGCCAGGCTTAAACAAAAAGAATAGCCTCTGACAGGCTACAGGCCAGGCTCAGGCCAAATTGTCACTTAACAGGCCTTGCCTGTTAAGACCAAAGCCTAACCTGGCCTAGCCTATTTCCATGCCTATTTGTCAGTTCTTTTTTTTCTAGAGGTGGATTACTGTTACTTTTGCCGTAACTATTGCTGCGCGGATGAAAGATCATTTGTGTCTGTGCATATATCAGTGTATTTGGATGGCTTTTAAATTTAAGTTTTAAATTTTTAAATAAAATTTAAGTTTTAAAAAATTTTAAAATAAATAATTATATTTGTTCAAATAGGCTTTTAGATTAAATCATAGTTTAAAACTAAGATTTCAGATAAACTAGTTAGAGTAGCTTATAAAACAGTAAAACAACTTATGAAATAACTAACTAATATATTACCCATATTTTTTCTTATAATATCTCTCATACTTTTTCTTACACCCTCTCTCATCTCTTTTACTTTTTCTTACATCATTTCTTTTTTTTTTCTTATACACTCTCTCCTCTTATATCTTATATCTCCTCATTTAATACTTATATCATTTTTTATAATTTATCAATAATAAAAATATTTTTAAAAATAACTATTCAAACACTCGTTTATTCAAAATTACTTTTTTTTTATAAATTTTTCTCCAAAAACTCTTTTCTATAAATTGTCTATAAATTTATTTTTAAAATTCTATCCAAATGACCTATTGTAATAAAGACTCAGTCTCTTCATAAATTAACGGGGCATGGCTGCTTAGTGCTTTCTGCCTGCTAGCTCATGACTTGTTTCAAACCCAACAAAAGTTAGTTCTATTAGTCAAAAATTATCTCATAACCCACGATTTTATGAGTTTAAACCTTGTTCATTTAAAAATTTTATTAGTAGATAATTTATAAATATTTAATCAAGGGTATGATAATCTCTTTTAAAATTTAAAATACAAAATATTTTCATCTTTCCAAATAAGTATATTTTTTAAAAAATAAATTTATTATATTATCTTTTTAATAGTGTTATAGCCACTTACTACATTAAATAATAGTTTGTTAATAAAAAGTGATTTAAATCAGACGTTAATGTTAATGATAAAATATGAAAGATCCACATAAGCTTAGGTTTTATTTCAGCAGAAGTCTGATAATAAGAAACAAATGATTGTATAATGACAAGGTACATGACGTAGATGTTTCAGCTAATTTATATGATTAATTACAATAGAGTATAATTGACCAAGTCAAATAATCTACCAAAGGATGGGTCAGGATCCGTTTAACCGCTAAGCTGAATGCCGTATTCAAATTTCTAATTAATATTCTAATAATGTATAGTTTAATGAGCTAATAATTGTTACTAGCTTATACGCCATCGTTATTTAAGTCTGGCATCTTTGTTTTTTCCGCTTTCCGAGCTTCGACATTATTAATAATTTATAACAAAAAATAATTACCGGTAAAACCATGGCGTTTATATATTTGTTAATTAAAAACTGGACCAGTTCATTCCCTTTGGGATTTCTGTCTGTTGACAACCGCCATTATCGGGGTTGTTTGTTTTTTATATTATTTTGCTTATCACGGCCTGCATACACTCATCGTCTAGCTATTATCCTTATTCAATATAATACACGTTTTAATTCCAATTAAATAAACAAACTTCAGTGTCAAGTCATTAACGTTTTTTTTTTTATTTAAATTACGTTCAAATACCATTTCTTGTCTGGGTCTTGCTTGGGAGAATTTGATCAAGTCATAGCTAGCAACGATAATCAAATAATCTTCTGTTTTATTTTGTTAATATTATTTTTTTGCCTTACCTCTGCATATGTATGGTATGTTTAGTAAGGTGGAAGCAAAAGTAGATTCTTTCACTTCTTTCATTTGATATTATGAATGTTACTTCCATATATCATTTAACTCCTAGCAAAAAAGTTAGAAATTAAGATAATAGAATTGGAAGTAAAAATTTTTAGATTATTTTATCTAAATTATAAATTTTTTTAACAACATTAACACTTATTAAGTTATAAAAAAATATTTTAAATCATATTTTTAACCTATTTTTACTTCTATAGATTTTTTTTAAATATATAGAAATTTTTAAATAAATTATCCTATTAAATAAATTTTTAGAAATTAACATCAATTATCCTATTAAATAAATTTTTAAAATAAATTTTTAACCTATTTTTACTTCTATAGAAATTTTTTTATATCGATAATCCTGCGAATATGGGGGCACATAAAATTAAGTGTCGGTTTATAAATTATTAGTATAGGTAAAATTGATGATTAATTTTTCATTACTTTAACCAACATCCATGGTTCAATATCACGTATGCTTGGATTAAGTTGGCAGCGCAAGATCTATATTTTACATATACCGCCATGTAAATGTAATGATTATGAATATGATTGTTATTCTCAATTTGCAAAGCACTTTATGTGATTTACTGGTGTTGTACATTTATTCTTTGACTTAAAAAATACTCACTCATTTCTAATTATTATTTTTATTTTAAATATAATAACTAATTAAAAAAATAAATTTATTTATAAATATAATATCTTAATCTATTTTATTTTTTATATTTATCGTTGTTTTAAAATTAATTTACACAATTTATAAATTAATATAATCTAATCTAATATTATATATAAATATTTTAAAAAAGTGACATATATTATAATTAATTTATATATATTTTTTGTTTAAATAAAATTAATTAAATAAATTTTATATTAAAAATTAAAGAGTAGTTTATAAAGAGTCATAGAGAACATTATAAACTTAAGTATATATATTAAATTAAAGATGGTCTAAAAGAAAAATATTTATATACTTTATAAATATTATATTATTTAAATTTTATCAAATTAAAATATAATAATTTTAATTTTAATTAATTTATAACTTATTATATTTTATTTTGATTTCTAATAGGTAGAGTAGTACCTGTTCACTAACTACAGTGCCATGTACATCTTGTTTTGCTTTCAAAAAGGTTGGTAGAGTACCTGTTTAACCACCTATAGAGCCATTAATTATCTGACTCTCTTTTACGACTATTCTCCTGTGCCCTTCGGCTTCTTTCCTGCCCTCTTCCCTTTGGGCATTGTAAGATCCGTCCTTCGTCACAAACATTAATCCCTGCTCATTCCCCTTACCAAAATTAATACTGCTCCAGTGCTCCTGGCTTTTTTGTACGGAGAAAATCACTAGAAAATATATTTTAAATTCTAAAATTTACAAAATGGCAATACTAATATATAAAAGAACAGATTAATTATAAATATTAATATAAAATTTTAAAATTTTAAAAAAAGATAAAATTAGACTCAAGTTTTAAAATTCAAAAAATGGCAATACTAATATATAAAAGAATATGTTAGTTATAAGTATTAATATAAAATTTTAAAATTTAAGAAAAAATATAAAATTAGATTCAAGTTGTTGAAGAAAATAGTATATATCATAATAAAATTTATTAAAATAATTATAAAAATTATCAATTTTATTATATATATATGTAGTCAATAACAAAGATTTAACCTAATTATTTATAATTAAATTGTTTAAAAAATAATAAATATCATAGCGAAGGTAATTAAAATTATTACTAAAGTTATCAATTTTATTGCACGGTACTTTCAACTGAGTTGTTAAATATATCAATAAATATCATAATGGGTATGGTTAAAATCATTAATAAAATTGTCAATTTTATTACATAAGTAATCAATAATATAAAATATAACTCAATGACTTACAACTAAGTTTTAAAATGAGCAGTACATATCATAATCAAAGTAATTAAAATTATTATCACATCCATTAATTCCGTTATATAAGTAATCAATAATATAAAATTTGACCTAATTATTTGAAACTATATTTTTAAAAATAGTAATAAATATCATAATAAATATGATTAAAATTATTACAAATATTATTAATATTATTGCAAAAATAGTAAATACCATATCATAATTAGATTATCATTAAAAAAATTAGGTACAATTATGTCTTTTTTCCTAAATTTTAAAATCTCAAATGGTGTTTATAACCAATATGACATTTTACATATTAAGATAATTTTTTTAGAATTTCATAATTCAAAAGGTATTTTTTAAAGATTTCTCCTTCTTTATATATTCCTTCAGTCTAAAGTATATGATATAATTAATAAGTTGATCTTAGTCTTAAATATAATACTTATTTTCCTAATTTACCAACCCTTGTATAAGTTACTCCTATTAATATTTTTTCAATAATAACCAGATAAGATAAAAATAGAGAAAATTAAGATAGATGATTATAATATTTTATAAAAAATATGATATAATAACTAATTTAACTAATTTTTTTAATTTAATTAAATATATCTTATATTTATGATGAAGGAGTAATTCCACCACAAATTTATAATTTCCTCCCAGCTTCACAAGAATTAATAACTTTAGTTCATCTAATTAATTACATTAAATTTGTCACTTATTTTTTATTATTTTTCTAAACTTACTCCAAGAGATACTGGATAATAATGCTCATTCTGATCTTAAATATAAAAAATATATATAGAAAATATATTATAATCATAAAAATAATATATCAATCTATTTTATTTTTTAAAATAATAATTTCCCCTAAAGATATTCTAAAATTATATAATTTTTCTCAATATATATATATATATATATATATATATGATTGCACATATTGGAGTATCTTTTATTAAGGGTAATTAAAATGCATAAGATTAAGGAAAAAGTTTAGAAAAATTAATATATAATCATTATAAATAATTAATTTAATTACTTTATTTAATATATATAAGTTAATTAAATAAGTATTATATTAATAATATGAGATAATGATTTATTTATCTAATAAAAAATTTGCTACATCTCTTTAGTACAAAATTTATAGTTCTGTCTCTATTCCTATCTAAGGGATCTATTGTTAGATCAAATAGCTTTGAGTATTATTGTTATAGGGCAAATTGTTAAACTTAGGTTTAAAATTTAAATTTTGTTTAAAATTTAAGTTTAAAAAAAATTTAAAAGAAACAGTCATATTTATTCAAATGAGCTTTTAGATTAAATTATAGTTTAAAATTAAAATTTTACATAAATTGGTTAAAGTAACTTATAGAACAGTAAAAAAACTTATGAATTACCTAATTATTATATTATCCCTACTTTTTCTTACACCCCATTTTCTACTTTTTCTTACACCCCTCTCTTACTATTTTTTATATTATCTCTATTTTATTTCTTACACCCTCTCTCATATCTTATCTCTCATTATTTAATACTTATATTATTTTTTATAATTTATTAATAATAAAAGTATTTATAGAAATAATTATCTAAATAATTATTTATTTAATTTTTTTATAATTTATTTTAAAAGTCTTTTTTTATAAGATGTCTATAATTGTTTTTTATTTATAAATTTATTTTTTAAATTTTATCTAAATAGGCCTGTAGACCTACAAGAAGGTGTATGGAAAGGAAACAAAATGAGTGACGAGCAGTATAAAGTATAAACTAAAGGGTGTTGCTTTGCTGGTTGTCTCTACAGGGAATTTGAATACTGCCTCCGCGTTTACTACTAAAAGCGACAAATTTACATTACTTTCCCTGCTCCATCTTCCTAGCTAGCTATCCCAATCAACCTCTCTTTTCCTTTTAATTTCCATCATTCTCTTTCATGCATCCACATCTAGAGCTAAAAAAATAAGCCTAATTTATAAGTTGAGCCCGCTTTCAGTTAAAATAGGATGAGTTATAGATTGATAAAATGCCAATTCATTTTAGGGTTAATTGACCCATTTTTAAACCCATCAATTTATCAGCTCATTTTTTTATAAATTATTAATATTATTATTTATTTTATTTAAATATTATTTTAAATATTATTATTATTGAATACTAGTAAAAATAATTATTTATTTATTAATATATGTTAACATATTATAATTAATTAATATTATGTTAATATTTATTTAGATTTATAATTATAAAATTTAATATTTTTTATAAAAAATAGAAATTTTTAAGAATTTAATATTAACTATTTTTTAATTATACTAATATAATATTAGAAAATTTTTATTAGTATTCTAAAAATTTAAAAATAATTTTTTAAAAATATTAAAAAATTAAAAAAAAGAGACGAGCTTAGGCTGGTATTTAGGATGGGCCGCACAGCCCATCCTGTTTAAGTCTATCCTCTAAACAGGTTGACGCATTTTTAGTATATCAACCAATTTTTTCAGCTCCATCTACCTCCTTTCTCATAGTCACGCCTCTAATCTGCCTTTTCTACATGCACCTGATTCTACAATTTTTATGACTAAGAATAATTCAAATTATTTACGTAAATTATATATCTATTAAATATTTGTATAATAACAGTAAACAAAGGTTAAACCATGTGGATTTGTTCTAAGATAAAGACTTCAATTTAAATTTTATTCTCTATAAGATTTTTATTTATTTAAATATCTTTTGGAAAATATTTAGATACACTCAATATTTTTAAATTCAAGTTACTTATTAGTATTGGATCAAAAACTTAAATTTGAACTAAAATATGTAATTTCAAATAAAAAAAATGATAAGATATATATTTTGCCCGACCCGGACAGTCATATTGTTTTTTAGCTCCAAGAGATGAGATATTCTAGAAGCCCTCTCATTCTCATAAGGAGAGAGAATTTTCAGGTTCCAGCTGCTGAAGAACAAGGAAGATTCTAATGTAATGCATATTCCGGTAATCTTCATAATTGGATTTTAGTAAATTGTCATATATTCCTGACCTCTAAAATAATCAATGCATTGAGAGGAACGAATCCATTCCCTTCTCACATCATTCCATGTTATATGTTTATTTCCTCTTACCATGTGGCTACACACTGCTTAGTTACAATTGGACGGTTATTTAATCCATTAAATTCTTTATTTATAGGACTCTTTATCCAATTTTTAATATAAAAATTAGTTAACTAATTTAAATAAATTAAAGAGTATATAATATATATTTGTCTCAAAAGTCTAAATTTAATCGTAATTAATTGATTTATTTAATATATTTAAAGTAATTAATTAATTTTTATATTAAAAAATAAAATAAAATAAATTATGAATGAATAGGATTATGTAAATGAAGGCTTTCTTTGAGGTCTAGGATTCACATAAAGTCTTGTGAACGCGTAGTCCCAAGTGTGAAATCACTTACAAGAGACGGAGTGAATTGTTGCTTTCAAACGAGAAAATTTCGACCTACGAGACGCGTGTGAAACGAAAACCCAAACCTCTTTACCAATTCAGACGTAGTCTTGAGTCTTTGACTCCAAAAGCATCCTACTTTCTTCAAAACTCCGAGTGCGCGTTGGTCACAATCACGTTTGGGATTCTTTTTTTGGGCCTCAGCTATCACGGGATGATTTCTTTTATATTGATTTGTTATTTCAAAAATCAAATATTTCAACTCAAAATTTTTATAATCCCTTTTCAACCAACCTAATAACACTCTATTACATCAAAACTCAAATGGTAAGTGAAGTTATATGAAATAATTATTAATTTATATTATTTATCAGTTAAAATAACTTGGCTTGATTGGAATTCCTTAAAAAAAAAAAAATCAAATAAAACATTTGGAAAAACTGAATCAACAGACATTTTTTATTTTTTGAAAAGAAAAAAATGAAAAAGAAAGTTTCAGGAGGTAAGCCTAAGCCATTATACTTCAATTTAACTATAGTCCTCTTCACTAAGAAAACCCAATACAATTATGCTTATGCTCTTTAAATATAATGTTTAAAATTCGTATTAAGTCTTGTATATAGAAAAATATTTTATTAAAAGAGATAAAATTTATTCTAAATGATCTTCATGTATTAGGGGCTTGGCTTCATCAGCCATTGAGGCCGTGGGTGGACAGAGAAAAGGCCTTAGGACCGGCATGAGGTGGATATGGGCCTCATTTACCCAATACCTCATAAGTTTGGGCCTTTAAGGCCTTTTTTCAGTTCATCTTAAAATTAGGAAAACAAATAAAAGGGGGCCTTCTTCTGGACGCTTTTCTCGGCCCAAAGCAACAATAAGAAAAAACTATATCAGGTTGGGACAGTTACATAGGCTGCACAGAAGCTTATGATCTACAGTATAAAAAAAAGAAGAAGCTTATGGTCTATCTATCGTCCGTGAGTTCAGCTGGTAAAAAGATGAGACATATGACCATTTGAAGCGTGTTTAATCTTTAGAAAGTATCATTTTATTGTAGTTTCAGTCACGATGCTTGAGAATACATCCTCGTTTTTAGGTGTTTATATTTAAGCTTAAAAGTAATTGACAGCTCGCCCTATTCGACATTAGTATCGCTTAAAAGTAATGGAAACTTCATCTTACTTTAGTGAGCTCAACCTCTTTCCAATAATTTGTGTACCAAAAAAAGAAACTTATGGTCTATTCTTAAAAAAAGAAGAAGCTTATGGTCGATTCTTAAGTCTATAATTGGCATTCAAGTACGGGAGTTTAAGATGGAAGGAATTCAAAATTAGATCAAATTCACTTAAATGCGATAATCAGGTAACGTGCTGGTGAAATCTTTGCCTTTTCTTCCTCTCATGTATAAACAACGGATAGATTACTTTATACGAACGCGCAATTCTTAATTAATCGTCACAATAATGGGAGGTGGCTGAGCATGTAGCAACTTTATTTAGGCATGCATTGTGCATTATTTATATATTAATCATCACCTGTTCCATAATTATAATCAATTCTGCTTTTAATTAATTATTGCCCACATGATCAAATTCATCAATTCGTCATCTCTTGAATTTATTTTGTCTTCTCTTGCCTAGTTATCCCTGAACTTTCTCACTCTCCCTATTCAATTTTGAAGTATCCTCAAGATCTGAATCCCACGCATTACACAATATTCAACATGATTAAAAGTTTCAGTGTTTATTTTTTAGCACTTTATCAAAAGGAAAGTAGTAATTAAATACAGATTCATGACTAATGTTTAAAGGAAGCTGCAAAATACGCCATCCAAAGTGCCCTCAGATCACTGCCATGCTATTGGGGAGAGACTGAGAGTCATCTACACCCCCACCGGCGCCGAAAATACTTACCCTTTCATTTTGACAATGATGCTTCAATAATAGAAGGTTGTAAGCTTTTGTTTTCCAAGTCACGGAAAGCATCAGCACGGCTTCTTAATCCCCACCGTTTTATACATATAATTTAAAAACAAAAATAAAAAAAATAAGCTTCACAACTTTGAGAATCCACATTAATCTCACCCAATCTTCCCAATGGGACCTGATCCATTGTTATCTTTCTGTGATTTGAATATCCCTCTTTATTTATCTCGCACCCAAGTATAAGAATAGTTTTATGGGGCCTCTTGGCTCTGTTCAGCAACTACATATAATTCAACAGCCATAGCCTTCAACTTAGTTTTGTGACTGTAACCATGAAAGGAATGGACTTGCTCTGTTCTTCCCCTGCTTCCACTGCTGTAATCTCCGGCATGCACGCCCACCGTTCTACGGTACGCCGCCGTAGCCGCAAAAGCTGCGGCCTCCTTTCTCCTGTGCCTTGTTCGTGTTCTTCCCTTTCTCCCATTAACCCAAGGCCTTCTTACGAAGAGCACAGAAAGAGTTCTTCTGCAGACAAGCAAAACCATGAACTCGTCCGCCGCAAAAGCTACGTTAAACTCAACAACCTATACACTACTCACTGTAAAACTGCTTCTTCCTCAACGCACCTCCTCGCTGACTCTGATTCAAATGTCATCCACAGTGATCACACTCCTGCTCTGCCATCTTCTTCTTCATCTTCTTCGCCCCGCTCTCGGCACCAGGTGAGGCATATTGATGAATCGAGTATATGTTCTTGGATGAGCCATGTCTACAGTTTCATCTGTTGATCTTGTGTTTGTGATTTTGCAGGTTGTGGTTCTGAGGGTGTCATTGCACTGCAAGGGCTGTGCGGCGAAAGTTGGAAAACACATATCAAGAATGCAAGGTCAGATTTTGCTGAGGAATTGTTGGTTTTGTTCTCTTTATTAATGTTAAAAATGCGTCAGAGTTTTATGTGTTGTAGTGGATATGAATTATATATGCAGGAGTGACGTCATTCAGCATAGATGTGGAAGCAAAGAAAGTAACAATTGTGGGAGACGTGACGCCAGTAGGTGTCCTGGCCAGTGTCTCCAAGGTGAAGAATGCACAGCTCTGGCCATCTTCTTCTTCAGCATCCTCGTCTGTTGTCATGGTTGGCGTATGAGCTCTACTGGCATAATTACTTGTTTCATCTCAAGTCTTATATTATTAAGGACGGGAGGAGTATATTATAGATTTATAGTTTGAAACGCCTTCCGGGACCTGTGTGATTGTATGATTTACTAGTTTGATGACTCATCAGGCTTCATGTATATCTGTCTTGTACTGGTGAAGCTCCGGGCTATTTCTCTTTGTTCGTCGCTGAAGGACTCGTCTTCCTTCCTTTCTTTAGCTTCATGTGATGAATACAAGTTTAAAGTGAGTGCACAATTCCAGAAAGACTAGCCTATGGGAGAAGGGGGTACCAACTTCCCTGGCAACTCCATACCATGGTACTTCATTCGGCTTTTCACCGGTCAGAGCCTCCATAGGTAACTCTTTTGGGTTTGGGCTCTCCACTTTGGACTTGTGTTCATGGCACTTCACTTTTAGAGATCATTATTTAAATGCTCCCTTCCAGATGAAGCTTACCTGCCTGTGCAGCAATGGTCACTGCGTATGAACAGAAAAAGAAGAAAACTGAAAGTGGTCACTTTTGTTGATGATCGTCTGTGTCTAATATACATTCAGTAGTGGAAGATTTCGATCTCTTGACAGAATAAACATCCACAATCGTGATGTATTATGAAAAGTCCAAAAGCTTAATTCTCCTTTGAAAGCCACATTTCTCGTCTCTAGTAACTCTAGCAGTCTTTAACAGGGAGAGGTGCGAGTTAATGCATGAGTCTTAATTTCATCACTTTGCTGTTTTTTTTTTTTTTTGTGAACGTGGGTTCCCTACAGTTGAGGAAAACGATGAGCGAAGAGTAGACACTTCATAGTTGCAGGGTCAAATATGCCGGTGGTGAGGCTACTTCCAGTCTCTTGTTCTTTCACTTGCACTTCCCAAAAGAATTCTACTTTCTTCAAAGGCATGTATGTAGCCAGGTTAAATTTCTTTGACTACTATGCCAACATCTGTCGCTGATATAATTACTTTTTTCCGTGAGTGAAATAACAAATGATTAATTAGAACATGGGAAGAATAATGTGCAGAACAGAAGAAGACTAGCAGAAAGTACAAAAGGCGGGGCCGTGCCACTCGTAGAAAATGGAAGGGAGGGGTTATATAATGATATGTGCGTGATTTTGATGTTGATATGCATGACTGAAGAAGAAAAGTGAATGAGAGGGTTGAGGAAAAGAGAAGAGAAGGATGATCATTATCATTTATACGTTGATGTGAAGCGGAGGCTTTTCTGTTTGGCTCTGCTGCTTTACGGGACAAGGAAACATCTTTTATGAATTAAATTACGCATGAATGCGACGTTAACGGATCTTACTATTCTCCCTTTTCCTACATTCCAACCATTCCACCCCAAATTCCACAACCTACAACTCCAAGCTAGCTTTTTCCTCCCACAACCAATTATCCATATTCACTGACGTTTACTCTTCTTTCCCTCTCTTTTTCACAAGGGGAAATCACTATCAGCTCTAAATATAAAAGACTTAATTATCTAAATTGGATCTAATAATGATAGGTTTTAGTTCATAAACAGATAACAAGCTAATGCTATTTGAATTTTTTTTATGATTAAATCTTTTTTTGGACTTCCTAGTGATTTTCTTTTTAATGATATATAATTGTAATGTTGTATAATGTTAAGCTTCTAACAAGTGCATAGTTACTCTTTCAAGTTGTTATTATGAGACTATAACTAACAGTTTTAAAGATTATTGATTATTTTTTTTTATACATGCCCATATTTAATAAGATAATAGGAGTAGGAGAGAGTAAAAATTAATTAGAAGTAATTTATAATAAGGATTAAAAGAATAAATGTATATAAAATTCAAATCTTCATAGCAATTTTTTTGTAAACATAAATATCTTTTTATTTGATGCAATCTTATTTGAGATACTATTAGGTACTGAATATAATTATCTCTCCCAATAAAGATTCGAACACACTATGAGAGATTTTTTTGCTAAATATATATATATTTTTATTAAAGATAATTATATTCGAGATACTATCAAATAAATATAAATATTTTACCAAATTGGAATTCAAACATTGATTTAGGGATTTAAAACTTGCAAGAGAATTTTTTTTTTATTATAAAAAAGTTTAAATAGATTTGGTACCCATCTCTACTAAAATCATAGCGTAGCCTTAGGATTTAAAGAATACTTATAAAAAATTTATGATATTATCTATTAAATAAACTTTTATAATAATAATAAAAATTAAACTCATGTTAACTTTCCATGGTAAATTTTCAAAACTCAAGAGACATGGCCTAGCGTCCCCGGGCAATCCAATTGTGTAGAAAAATTTAAAACTGCCCCAAAACTTGTTAAATATCCATTTCTGGCTCAAAAAAATTATATTTAATTTGCTTATACAAACCTAGGGGTTCAATTGATAAAAAGGTGGGGCATACAATGATTTAGAGTATATTCAATTTATAGAGAGTACCACTTTATTATAATTTCAGTTACGATAATTAGGGAGATATCTTAACTCGTAGGTGTCTAAATTAACCCTTGAGGGTAATAGACGATTCGCTTTATTTGATATTAATATCGTCTAAAAAAAAAATTCATCATATTTTTAGATCGTGGGTGAATCTAACCCCTCTCTAAAAATTTCTTTATAAAAAAAATTGTTTACACGAGACATATAGGTAATTTTTTAAAATAAATTTTACAATTCATAATTTATACATAATACCGTTACAAAATTTTACTCTAAACAATAATTACTACTAATGTTATTATTATTTAGAATGGCATCTATTTTTATTCCAAATACAAAATATTTTATCTTGTTAATAAATTATAAACAGTGAAATTGTTCTCTTATAACTTTTATAAATATATTGATGATGATGGTTAATATGGATGATGATTATAGGTGAAATATTTTAATTTAACCCAATTATGAATCATAAATTATGAGTTATAAATAAAACAATAAAAAATAGAGCACATTTGATATTCGATAATATAACATTATTTTTTTAAGCCGTCAAAGTTTGCGTTTTGCTAATTTGATCCCGTCGCCAGCTTTCTCGCCGTCGTCTGCAGCTGCTACTCCGCTCTCAAAATTTTATTTTGAGCCCTCCCTTCTGTGGAGTTTCCGAGCTCCTTACTCCTTTATCGTCACTCACCGCTGCTGTCTCCGTTGACCTCGACTATTTAACTTTCAGTCTCCTGCAGGTTCTTTCTTGTTCATTATACCTTCCCCCATCTAGTCCTTTCTTCTATGCATATAAACTGTCACATTATTTTCTCTCACTCTTTTTTCATGGTTAAGTTTAGTACTTCTGCGAGTTTTAGTTTTCCCTTTACTGGTCTGGGCAACCATTAACATAGCAGGCTGTACGGGGGTGTTGATTTTATGTTAGAAGCTAAAAGAAGCGTAGTTGTAAGAATCATGATTTTAATGGCAACATGAAGTGTGTTATTTGAAGGGGAGCGTATATTGGAATCATAATAGATCGAGAAGAAGATAAACTGTGTGGGAAGCAACCTGTGAGCTATTGGGGTGACAAAAGTGAGGATAATTGGATAGGAGGATCCAGCAAATACGGGCTTTTTCAGGAATGGAAGAATTTCGACATGCAGGGATACACACACACGCACACATACTCACACACACATACAGTGAGAAGTTTATAGGAATAGTAACTTGAGAACTTTACTGTAATGTAAACATGTGCAGAATGTAGTGTTTTTCCCTGACCCCTCTTGGAGTGCATAATTGCCATAATGTTCAAATTATGTTGTTATTATTTTTGGAACAAGAAGTTTTAAGGTAGTTAGGTCCAAGGTCTCATTAGGGTAGACCTCATGGTGGTACCTATAACCTGATCACATCGCTAGGAGGATTTAAAGGGTATTGACCAAGTCCTTACTAGTTAAACTAACCTTTGTTGGCTTTATTATCTATGTTATTCCAGCTGATGTTTGCATCTGATTGAATTCATTGGAAGTTTATATATGATCATCAATTATTAATCCTGTTGAAATAAACCAAATGCCGGGCTGTGGCAGCCATGTACACAGTCTCAAGGTTGAATATTTTCCAAAACTTGTTAATCACCTTTTCAGATTTATTCTTCTTTTTGCTGTGCTTTTCCAAGGAGATCAGTAAATATTTGAAGTGATTAATATTTTGCAACTCCTATTTCTTTTGAAAAAAAAGGAAATAGAGAATTAAGGTAATTATTACTGCTCACTTCAATTTTAAAAAAGGAACAAGTTCAAGAATAAATTTTGGGAAAAAATCATGGATGAAATATTTAAAGAAATGAAGAATGGATTTTTGCTCATTCTTCTAAGAAAATATAGTAATATTTAGCTCAGGTTGACATGTGGTTCTACATCAAAGGATTAGGAATTTATCTCATTTGTGTATAAATCATACAGATGTAGTTTGTTTCATGTGATAGGATATTAATTATACATTCGATATTATCAAGTGACTTCTCTTAGTCTGATTATAGTTTCTTGTTTGTTGTTTATTTTTTCAAGAAATAAATGTAAGTAGAGTTATTAAATTCATGGTACATTGTGTTCCATGATTATAGATAGAGGTGAAGGTACATGCGTTCAATACTTTCGGTATAATTAGCATCAGAATGGTAATGGAGGTCAGAGAATCTAAAAGCATTTAGTGGAGTGTCTCTTATGCGCATATTGATGAACTCAGATGAAAAATAATAAAATTATTGAAACCAAAGTAAAAATGATAGTGAGTATGAGGTTTTTGATTTTTATGTTCTAAAAGGTACAAGAGATTCAAAGTTGTTTGAATAGGTGGAACAAAATGAGATAGATCTTTTTTTATGGATTATCATGAGTAAACAAAAAGGAGGTTGGTAACAGAAAGGAAAGAGTTTTCTTCAAATGTTATCATTTTATTTTTATCTCTTGTTTCCTTTTTGGCTGTTGGATAGATTTGGAAGTGCATAAATTTTCATTGTAAGAATTTTCTATTGCTTTGCTTCCCATCCATTTTGAAGGGTAAAATAAAACAAAGGAAAATTGTGTTCTTAGGGAACGCCTCTTTCCTTGGCTTTCTTTTTTACCTCTATCAAAATCTACCCTAACAAGGACTCAAATTTTTCAAAGACACATCCACAAGATAGGATATGTCTAAAATTCTAGCATTCTAGAATGTTCTAATAAATATATGTCAACATTGGGTAATGGCTGGCAAAGGTAACTGAGCGTCGAAAATCTAGATAAAGCCATTTCATCTGCTTAGCCCAATCTTACTCTTCTCATATTCATTCTCCTTATGCATAATCCTTGTGTGTTGAGTCACGGGTGAAACAAATTGGGTAGAATCTTTGCATAAATAAGGTACTGTGGTATCCAGGTCTATATTCTTACCTCGGTCGATCTTCGGGTTGCGAATGTTACAAATCCCTAGGGTTAATATTTTTGTAGTCCAAGTTGCGAATATCTTATGATTGGGGCTGTGTTGTTAGTTCTATTTATTCCTACATGCCTTTACTGCTGATATCAAGTAAGTTGGATATTTTTTATTATGTTTTTTGGTCAAGTGATACACCTGTGGTGCAGTTCCCCTCCCCCTTTCTATGGGGTCCGTGCCTTTTGCTTGAACAATGGAGGTTCTTGGACTGAAAAATGGCATTCTAGCTTTATGATTATGGGCTTTATGATAATGAATGAGAGCTCTTGTTTGTTTCAAACCCATTGATTTATTTAATTTGATATTTTAAAATCCCTCCCCTCCCCTGTGGGGCTAGGTTGCTGGGCAGTGGCAGACATGATCCAATTAATGATTAATCCTGCTGATATGTGTCATATTCGTAAAAGTCATGTATACATATGTGTCTCACACATTTCTTATGCCTCTTGGTAGTGTATGCTTGCGATTTTCACACTAATTTTCAAGAATGAGACTCTCTAAGGAAGATCCATCAAGTAGTGATGCCCAGGCAAGCACGTGACTTAAATATAACCTGGATTCATGATAATCCCTCCCTTCTCCCATGTCCTTTCTCATGTCAGAAACATGAATAAGTTACACTTATTTGCTCAAACAGGCTGTTGACCTCATATCAGCAGTGAAGGAGTTACATGGGCTTAGTTCTCAGGAACTTAATAGATTATTGAGGGACTCTGAAAATTTTACTATTCACTACCTAACCAGAAAAGGATCAACGAGCAAGGTTTTCTCTATCTCATGTTCAAAATTACCATGTTCTTGTTTGTATCGATTTGTTTTATTTAATTGTTTGTGTGCAGATTGATATGGAAAAGCTTGCAGGATCTCTTCCATTGCATCTTATTGCAGTACTAATGTCATCTGATAGGGATGAATCAATGATGAGATACGTGTTATGTGGTATACGCCTCTTGCATTCCTTGTGTGATTTATCTCCTCGTCACCCTAAGCTTGAACAGGTTAGCATAAGTTATAAGCATTAACATATATTGCTCTTCTTTGCTTGTGTATGCGGACGTCTTGATATTGCATGTTTTTTGTATGGAAAAGACATGATATGTAACATTTATTGTGTACCTAAAACAATAATTTTCAAGTCAGTGACTAATGGCTTGAACTGTTGGGGACCCTATCTTAAAGATGAGGAAGAGCATGAGCTCAGGGTTAAGTTGGTTACTTTATCCATATTATATTGAGTGGGTGGTGGGGAGGTAACATAAAATCAGTCTGCGTGGAGTCATTATTTCTTATTCCATGCAGTTTCTTACCGTTAACACCATAAGTCATACTTTACGAAGAGCATGAACATGATAAGTTTTAGGGAAGTTGTATTCATTCTATTATGCACATTGTTGGTTGCAGAAAAATAACCTATTATTGTGAATATAGTTATTTGTTTTCCAAATTTGAAGATTATAGTATCACCTTGATGGTAGGTCTGATTTCTGTGTTTGAAACTTATGCAGATTTTTCTAGATGATGTGAAAGTGTTGGAACAGTTGATTGACTTGGTTTTCTATGTGATAGTAGTGCTTGGTGGTTACAGACAGGTTTTCTTTTGCTCTTGTTTTTGTAGTTTGAACTTTTGAACTTTTAATCTGCACTTAGTTTTTCCACTCATGTTTCAGGAAGGCCATACTTTTAGTCTTAAGCACCTTTTGCATTCGGCTCTTGTGGGATGCAGTTTACATCTATTAACTGGGTTTATATCAACGCAATGGCAAGATATTGTTCATGTATTGCTTGCGCACCCCAAGGTAAAGGTCTCCTTCAGTCTATTCTTAGTTGCTGGGTTAGAAGAAAATATTCTTTTATAGTCCATGTGTATATGTAAAAGGATTTATGATGTCAAAACTATTTAATAGTCCATATCTTTACTGGCATCTCTTTGCCCTTGCATATACTATGGGATAGGGGTGTTTTTATTTTCTTAATTTGGTGTTTGGTGCAAGTTTGTTTCAAGGAAGTCTCAATTTCTAATTTGTAGAGGGATTGGTTGACTCTTTATATATATGTTTGTTTCTATCCCTCTACTCTCTTTTGTTGGGTTGTTTTGAGCATACCTTCTCATACCCCTTTGTTTGCATTTCTAAGTTTTAGATTGTCTTAATACTTTAAAAAGGTTTTGTTGGTGTCAAATATTCTTTTTGACTCACAAGAAGTCACTGTGCAAATCTAATTAATTTCTGTTCTATCGAATTGTTCTGTTCATTTAGAATTGTCTTATGGATTTTGGTTGTATTTTTCTGCCAACTAATTTCTACCATAATGTAATTCATATTTTTCATGACATTAAGTGAATGCTATAATTTATAACACATATATTCTACTGCTAATTATGAAGCTTTCTGTCACAGGTTGACATATTTATGGATATGGCTTTTGGATCAGTTCGCATGGTTGTAAGGTTTCTTGAGATTACCCTGTCAGCTTACCATGAAGGCGACTTCATGGAACCAAATCTAACAGCTGAACGAGTAGTTTATTTTCTCACCCAGCAGTGTGAGGCTTCTTTACAGTTTCTTCAGTCATTGTGCCAGCAAAAATTGTTTAAGGAGCGCCTACTCAAGAATAAGGTTTTCCAAACTAGACTTTCTTTATAAATTTGGAGAAACATTATCAAGAAGTCTTTGTAAGAGGGAATTTCTTTTGCCTGTTATAAATTTAAGAGTCAAGGACTACATAATTCAGTAGACAGTCAAATCTCTCTCCTTCTCTCTCTACACACTCATTCTTGTTTCCATCTTTTGAGAAGGGTCCACAAACCCTTCTTTGATTCCCTTGATTATGTGAAAAGATTAAACTATATATTCCTCTCCAACCTGGATACTGTTAATTGTGAGAACCTATCCTTATCATATTAATTTTTTACATTTCTCTAGATTACCACTTTCCTAATGCGTTTTGCATTGCATTACTCAACTCTTCTTTATATTATTTTTGTTTTTGTTTCTAAGCGACTCAGTCTCATAAGTGCAAGCTAATGTAGCATATGGTACCTTTAAGGATCGATGGTTAGGGTGAGAAGTGGGACTTTAAGGGGCCATGGACTTTGTTTAACAAACTGGCTACTTGCAACGTAGTCATCATTAATGCCATTTCATTCATTTGTTCATTTTATGGGATGAATTGTGCTTTTCCTTTATATATATGAACTGCATATTTTTTAAAGAAAAAACTAATAATTTCAGGAACTATGTGGAAAGGGCAGTATTCTTTTTCTGATTAGGTCCATTCTGAAGTTAAACATTCAACCATATTTTCCAATCAGGATTATGGCTGCTTTGTCCCGGCTAAAATCTAAGATACTATCCCTCGTGAGTCTTAATCTGCAATAAATCATTGCTTTTAAGTTAGATCTATTTGATAAGTTGTGCATTTCAATGATTATCTTCCATGACTCTGTCATCAGCTGCTGAGTTTGTGTGAAGCAGAAAACGCTTCTTATCTTGATGAAGTTGCCAGCTCATCACAAAGTTTAGATATGGCTAAGTCTGTTGCTTTAGAGGTTAGTTTGAACTGGTAGCTTTTTTTTTATACAACGGAAACAAAAAAAAATACTATAGCATTGTTAACTTTCCTACTGTTCAATTTTCATTGGTGTGAAGGTTTATATATCTACTGATTGATTTATTTTTGTATGCTGCTCAAATAATATGGATTATATTTTATTGTTAAGATTATCTTTTGAAATCTTTTATATTGCTCGTGGCATGATGATCTACAGAAAGCATTTGTTCCTTTAACGTGCAAAATTTGTATATCGCCTTTCTGTGCCAACGGCCAAGCCTTGAACATAGTTTCATGCGTTAACCTGCATATATGTCTTGGTTGTTTTTGCTGAAGAAGGAGCTTTGGGCTTTTTGGCAGTGCACTGTCTTGGTTTGTTTGTAGGGTATTTTGTTGGGAAAGAATGCGTTTGATCGGAAATTTTTGCCCTTACAACTGAACTGAGGAGAATTACCTTTTTTGGCCTTAGTTTTCAACATTTTTTGAAGGGGAGCTCGTGTATTTACTATGGGATTGGACAGTTCTATGAACAATTGAGCCTGTATATTTTCTTTTAATTTTATTTTTTTTGTAGGATTTCTTATCCTTGGTTTTTTGTATTGCTCTTCTCTCAAGGAATTATTTTTTCTGCATAGAACAAAAGGCATGCCCAAGTATTTATTACCATTCGTCTGCTTATAATATGGCTCTCATGTCTCAGGTTTTTGATGTGTTGAAGACTGCTTTTGGAAATAATCCTCAGAATCTCAAAACTGACAGAGACTACCCAATGGGGTTTTTACAGCTCAATGCAATGCGTCTAGCTGACATATTCTCTGATGATTCAAACTTTCGATCTTACATGACAATTTGTTTTGTAAGTTATCATTATAAGAATATAAAAAGTTAACATGCTTATAGTTATTGGCCTCAGTCCTGTCACGCCACCACTGTAGTTTTTGGCTCTAGCATTTTTATAAATGACACCCACAATTAATTAGTGAAAAATGGTCAAATCTTTATCTTATTTGGCTCTTTATTTTTTCAATTTTCTTAATACTTTTCATGTGATTCCAGACTAAAGTTCTGGCAGCAATATTTATGCTGTCCCATGGAGATTTTTTGTCCTGTTGGTGCTCGTCTAACCTCCCGGAGAAGGAGGAGGACGCAACTCTTGAATATGATATATTTGCTGCAGTTGGATGGATCTTGGATAATACTTCATCGCAGGATCTATTTAATACATCAAATTTGGAGTTTAACCTTGTCCGTAACAGCATGCCTCAGGCCTCTTACGCACATCATAGGACTTCATTATTTGTTAAAGTCATAGCAAATCTTCATTGTTTTGTTCCCAACATATGTGAAGGTTAACTTTTTGCCTATATTTTGATTTTTTGTTGGGGAAAATCTTAATCACTTTACAGCAATATATTTATCAGTTATTATTTTAATCCCCAGAGCAGGAGAGGAACTTTTTCGTTCTTAGGGTTTTGGAGTGCTTGCAAATGGATTTAAGTAACTTGCTGCCCGGCTTTACTTTTGCTTCTGATGCTCCTAATGCAACCAGCATCTGCAAGAACCTACGTAATGATTTTCCTCTACTTATTCTTGTTGCGGAAATATCATTAAAATATGGTTAATTATATTGAGTATCTTTCTTGTGTAGGCTCATTGTTAAGTCATGCAGAATCCTTGATCCCAAACTTTTTAAATGTGGAGGATGTGCATCTTTTAAGGTTACTTTTGCTCTCTCAGTTCTCATTTAAATGTTGAATTGAACATGCTTAATTTAACATTAGACCTGTAAAAAATTATTATTGAACTATGCTTTACTTCACGCATGAACTGCTTACAAACCCAATGTTAAGAAATATTTACCGTTTCTTTTTAAACAAAAAGTTACTTCAAAACGATGATCTGGAAATGTTTTCTCCAAATTGTTAACTCCATTTGCATTTCGTTTACTTTCTTTCTTTGTTTTTTTTTTCCATTTTAACACTGTTAAGAGTCATATAAAGTTTATACCTCTCTCATTAAAGCAAAAATGCAAATTTAGTTTATGAAGATCCATTTTCTACTGCGTGTTTAAACATATAACTTGTATGTATGAATTATTTGCAGGGTGTTTTCTGACAAATTAGAGACATTAATTAATTCTTCTGGATTTAGAGCAAATCGTGTTCAAGTAAACCTTTGTCCTTTATTCTTAAGCATTTGTACTATTTCTTTCAGATTTATTTCTACTGATTTCTTTTACTTTTTATTATTTTTCATCACTGATGTTCTTTCTTGATCTGTGTTTAAATGCTTTAAAATATTGCGTTCTGCTGGAGAAACTCAGGATAGCAAGGACTTATCTTGTGACAAGTTTTCCAAACTGAACATCAATGAATATCAGGTGTGTGCTAGAAGTTTTCTCAAATACGTAAAGAGCATGTAGTATTTCGCACTAGACATGCACTTCAATCTTCACTTTAATACAAGGAACAAAATATTACTTTAGCTGTGACTTATCTTGTGACAAGTTTGCCATGTAGCTTGTCCTCTGCAAAGTGAATTGAGTAGTAGTTTGATTCCCTGTAGGAGGCTAAGAGTCCAGGTGGAGGCTCATCGCCTTTACCTGTAAAAGAACTTGCTGATCTTACGAAGAAGAGTGGTAATTTAAGGGAAGGAATGTCTGAGAATTCTGCATTCTTGGACATAAACCATTTTGATGCCAGAGCTGAAGACATTAATCAAGGTGCTGGCCCAAATCCACAAGATAAGATGGAAGATAAAATTATTTCTGGTAAGACTGCATCAGAAGGTGCAAGAGATGCAGACAAGGATGCCCAAAATGTTGAAACAAGTGGTTCTGATACAAGTTCTGCTAAAGGTAAGAGTGTTATTGATCATATGGACAATGTTGAACTTTCAAAATCAGCCGAGCATCTTAAAAAGGTTGGAGTTGAAGAAAATCCAGAAGATGAGAAGGTTGAAACAAAGCAGAGGAAAAAGCGAAAGCGAACTATAATGAATGATAACCAGGTGATGTTAATTGAGAGGGCCTTGTTGGATGAGCCTGAGATGCAGCGAAATGCGGCTTTACTACTGTCCTGGTCTGAAAAATTAAGTCATCATGTATGTTACGTGTTACACAACGCCTATATGTGTATGTATATATATGTGTATTAATTATGCTTAATGATATATATTTTCTTCTGAATCTTTCCTGCGTTGTGTTGTCCAGGGTTCCGAAGTGACACCTTCACAGCTTAAAAATTGGTGAGGATGCCAATTTACCTTTTTTACAGCTTGCATTTCAAGTAGTTTGAAGTTGTTTCTTTTCATTGTTCATCCTCCTTGCAATTTGTTGGACGACTGAAACTTACAGTTGATGAGGGGCTGGATTTTTTTTTTATAACTATTAAGAAAAGACAATAATATAACTTATCATCCTAGTTTAGGATGATATAGCAAAACATCTAGGGTGGAAATCATATGCAAGTTTTTTCTTCCGAAGCTGTATCATAAAACCATACGACCAATATCTTGTTTATGGAAATTCACAATTATCTGTTTATGATATCAGGCTGAATAATCGAAAAGCTAGGCTAGCCCGCACTGCTAGGGATGTTCGAGCGGCAGTAGATGTCGACACTTCAGTCCCCGACAAGCAAAAGGGGCTGGTACAGGGCTCCTATGACTCCCCTGATAGCCCAAGTGATGCATCAAATGCAAGAAAAGAACTTCCAGGTCACTCTAATATTAGTTCTGGTCAAAAGCCTGATTGTTTGATGGCTGAGTTTGTTGATCTTGGGCATCCAGAAGCTGGGTGCAAGACAGGTCAGTATGTCGTGCTTGTCGATAAGCAAGGAGAGGAAATTGCCAAAGGGAAAGTGTTTCAGGTTAGTGGCAAGTGGTGTGGGAAGAGTTTGGAGGAATTAGAGACATGTGTTGTGGATATCTGTGAGCTTAAAGCTGACAAAGGTTCGCGGCTACCTTACCCGTTGGAAGCCACCGGCTCCTCCTTTGCAGAGGCTGAAATCAAGTTAGGTGTCATGAGAGTGTTATGGGATGCAAATAGAATTTTCGTGTTGAGGTCTGAATGAGTTGAATGAATGTTTTAATAACTTCAATACTCTTCTGTTTTCTGTTGGCAAGCTCATGTCCTTGCCCACCGATTAACTGGTATGGGTACTTGCTCTTGCATTTGGCTGCTGTATTGCGCTTACTTTTTTACTTTCATATAATGTGAGTGACATCATGCAGCGAAAATTGTTGGGATTTGCATTGTTTTACATAACATGTTTTACAGAAGTATCCATTAATATGACAATTAACAATTCATATTATGATGTAACTTCTCTCAGAACACCTCAATTCTCAGACGTTAGGGACAGCAAGCTACCAAGCAAGGAACTTGAGACTTATTCTTTTAATATTTAATATAAGAGTTAATTGATATTTCGAGATAGATTAAAAAAATTAAATAAATAAATAAATTATAACTAAATAAGAGTTAATTAATTTATTTGAGTATATAATATTCTCATTTTGAGGGTTTAGATATGATAATAATTAACTGATTATTTAGTTTATTTAAAAGAGTCAATTAACTTTTATAGGGATTAGGAGACAAGTGATTTTAACTATCATTTGTCTGTGTTTTTTTTATACAAATTTTTAGAAAGGGGTTGGGCTTACTCACAATCTTAGGACATAGTGAAATTTTTTCTTCTTAAGTGATATCAATATTAGATAAGGTGAGTTGTATATTACCCTCAGGAGTAAATTTAGGCACCTAAGAGTTTAGGATGTCTCTCATAGTGCTGCGATTGAAATCACAATAAAATGATACTCCCTATAGATCGAACACGCTCTAAATAGTCATATGTTTCACTTTTTTGCCAATTGAACCTATGAACAATGGGTTTATTTGTCTCTTATAAATAGGCTTGGAGGCATAATGATAACAATTATGGCCAAAAAACCAAAAAAGGAAAATATCACAGTAATATTTTTCGTTCGTACCATTTTTACCTTTTATTTTTTTAATAATTAAAAAAAGAAACACATGATGCAAATTCAAACCCCTTTCACCTTTATTATTTGATTTTAGACAGATTATTATCTGGCATTTAAATTTACTTTTTTTTAAAAAAAATTAGAAAAGCGTCTTCCTCTTTGTGATCTTTTCCAAATTAACCAGAAAATTTAAATTTGAAACAGTGTATGCTATTCGGATCCAATCGTATTGGGACTAAAAGCCCAGATATATCAAAAACAAAAAGTACCGCTATTAATGAGCCTGCCACTCCCTACATATTATTGGGCTGGGCGGGTCACTTTTTGAAGAGCGCAACGTGATCCTATATTCCGGTTATCTTGCAGAGGCGGATATATAAGGCGCTCTTTCTCCCTTACTGAAAACCCTAGAGCTGGCCAGTACCTCTGCTTCTCAAGCGCAGGTAACTTCCCTGTCATTTCATGTTGTTGGTGCCCTTGTCTTACAGAACTTCAGCGGGTATCTGTTTTCTATCTATTTTTCCTTCAGGGTTTCAGGAAGATTTGACGGGCGAAGTTTCTTTTTCGGTTATCCATGGCGCCGCCTAAAGGTAACTCTTTGATATTTATTTATCTATGTTTCCTTTTCCCCCCAATTTTGACATTGGGCTTGGAGAATCTATATGTAGTTACGACATTTTAATTTAGCCCCGGTGATGGTACAACATCCTACTAACTCTGCAAGCTCTGGGAAATTCTTTGATGATTTCCTGTTTATTTTGATATGATTGTTATTATGAAACGCAGTAAATGCGTCTTTTGGAATATTATGGTTTTGCTGTGGCCTTGGGCCTTGGCTTATATAACTTGGATGTCAATCATCTGAGCCCTGATTAATATCCTTAGTAAATCAGCCGAGATTAGCTGTTTACATCCTTATCAAGCTCTGTAGAGCGGTCCCATTTTTTCATTGTTATCCTTGGGGAATATTTGAGAATAATTTTCTAGCGGGTATTCTAAGCCTAACCTCTTTGTACATTGTTGTCTGTGTGGAACGAGGCCTTATTTTGGCATAAGCTGCTATACTAAGCCTAGCCTCTAGTGGAATATTTTTGGCATAAGATACTATTATTTATTTCCAAAATGTAAGTATTCTGGTTGAGAACAAAAGCGAATTCTGATATCCTCTTTTGCCACTATCTCATTTTACACGATTATGATTAATTTTATAGTAATGGTTTGGGCTGTGATAATCGAGGGCGTCTGTTATGAAAGTACTAAATATTTACGATGGTTATGACAAAACATGATTGCATGTGCTCTGTTTCGTCACATTTCTCTTCATGCTTGCTGAGAACTTATTTTGTTCTTATGTTATTCTTGCATGTTAACCAGTTTCTGATGTCAGTAAGCTAAAATACATTTCTTTTGCACCCTTGCGTTCATAGCTTGAGTGGTTAAGTTTGTGAATGATTCCCCCGTGAAAGTGTGAATTTTAGTAATTGTCATTGACCATTCTACTGATTGCTGTCAACGTTCTTCCATCTCTGTGCATGTGTATGTAATAACCTGAATTCATCATTTCCCCTCCTGCAATCCATAAAGAATATGTTTTTCAAGGAAAAATGGGCACTTTTCCTATGTCGCTTAATGGCAATTTTGTGCAGGTGATAAGAAGACTGACCCAAAGGTACAGGCCTTGAAGACTGCTAAGGCAGTAAAATCAGGCCCCACTTTCAAGAAGGCCAAGAAAATTAGAACATCAGTCACATTCCATCGACCCAAGACATTGAAAAAGGACAGAAACCCCAAGTACCCTCGTATCAGTGCTCCAGGAAGAAATAAGCTTGATCATTATCAAATTCTGAAGTATCCTCTCACCACTGAGTCAGCAATGAAGAAGATTGAAGACAACAACACTTTGGTTTTCATTGTTGACTTGCGTGCAGACAAGAAGAAGATAAAGCATGCTGTGAAGAAGATGTATGACATTCAGGCCAAGAAAGTAAACACTTTGATTAGGTAAGCCTTTGTGATTAATGTCTCATATATAGGCTGGGTTAATTACAACTATATAGTTTTCGTGATTGATGCTCTGAAATGCTCTATAATCATTATTAGGTTTTCCAGAGCTTCACTTAGTGGTGTGCTTGTTTCCTATTTCTAATTTATATCTCATTGCTTATTTTATGTCGAGTAATTTGTAATGTGTTGCTTTTAAGCATCTTAGTTGAGTTCATGCTGTTGTAGGCCCGACGGTACCAAGAAGGCCTATGTGAGGTTGACACCCGATTATGATGCCTTGGATGTCGCAAACAAGATTGGAATCATCTAAATTTTGGTGGCCTTCGCCTTGTTTATTTATTTGCGCTAGATTTTAGACTGTTTCAAGGAGCCCATTCACAGGAGAGTTTTGAGATGTGGTTTAAGTTTTAGTTGTGTTTTTCACTGTACTATGTTCAAATGACATAAAAGTAGATTGCGGGCTATAAATTTTGCTTGAAATTTATTTAAACAATTAATGGTCATATCCTTTACACAACCTTCCCCCCCTCATTTTCTTCCTCCACGGAAATTTTGGCAGCACCATTGGTAGCAATCATTCGAGGTTAAATATTAACCATAAGTCGTCCTAATAACTAGCAGGACCTGTTTCTCCCACAAGAATCATATTATTCTTAAGGGTTAAGATGTAAATTTGTTTTGGAAGTTTTTGTTTAGGAATAATGATGTTCCATAAGACAATGTATTACAGACATGGACTTGGGAAGAGAATGTATTACAGACAACTCCAAGCCATGGCTCTGAGACTGTAGAGAAGGATCATCTTGAATGGATTCTTCTAGAAGTCGGCTCCTGCTAGCTTGGTTCCCAGAAGAATTCCCACAACAACAAATACGCTTCAATACGCTGTAGTAATTCAGCAACAGGAAAACGAGACAGACAATAATTAGTGAAGTTGTCTGTCGTACATTCCGTTCCAATGGCACATCAGGCTTCGTGGAGTTTGAAGACATTATGAAACTTGAAATGTTGGGTTACGTTGAGTTTCCAAACGATCTTGATTTACTGATTTATAGCTTATGTAAGACAATGCTAAAGACAAAAGAGTAAAAAGATAAGGATGTATGGAGATGATATTAAGGAATATGTTCCTTTACGTTCGAGGCAAACCTTGTAGTTGTAGATAATATCAAGGTTATAGCAACTCGATCCTAGTTACTAGCTGAAAACGTTGCTATTTATTTGCACATTGCCATGCCGCCGTCATTGTCAAAGATTTCATTAAGTGAAAGCAATCAATAAATAAGTTGACGACAAGGAAGACAAATCCCGTCCATTTATTTCACAAAACCGTCAAATGAACTAACAAAATTAAAAGAGAAACATATTCACTATCGACACGCCCTTCTCAGTTTAAACATAAGATAACTAAATGCTATTATTATTGTCCATCAACTTGGAGATGGCCAATACTAAAAGTCTCCTAATTAAGTAGATTCCAATGAAAAAGTGATTTCTAAACACCAAGAAAAAAATACTAAAAGGCTAGCCGATAAAAAACTAACTTAAAGAGGCGGTATTATTTCTTTTTAAACACTCCCATAATAATATTAATCTAATAAAACTTCCCAGTAGCCATAGCTCTTACGTAAAAATTTTAAAACAAAATTATACTTTAACCCTATAAATTAAAATCAGGTTACGTCCTAAACACAAGCTAGAAGAGAGGCGAATGTCATTGAAATTAGTAAGGCCTTTATCGCTTGCTTCCAGGGAGTTGATCGTCCATCAATGGATCAGAGTGAACCTCTACCAAAATTTAGCAAAGAATCTGAAAAGGAATCCCCTTGGAGATCAGCACAATTCCCCATATCTGCAATATCATGATATTTGATGGTAAGAGGTGCAGCAAAGTTGATGTTTTGTGGTCCTTGTGGAGGTGGGTGACGCCACATAGGAAGCAGCGTCTGAAGCAAAGGACCTGCAACTCTAACAGCGAGCAGAAGCTTCCCTTTTTCTGGCAAAATGATGCCTCCCACAGCATTTTGAAAGCCCATACTTGGCATTCTTGGAAACACCAATGCTTGTTGAATCCATGTTTGTTCATTGACAAAACCCATGTTGTTCAACAAGTGGTTGACATTTGAGAACTCCGAGGAAGAGCCACAGTCCGTGAAGGAATCCACAGGGGAAGAGATGTGAGAGAAATAAGTGGGTTCTGTGATGCCTGAGTTTGAATCCGAAGGTAGTGAGAGAAGGCTTTCTGTATACACGAACGATGGATTCAAGCTCTGAGGATGAGGACGAAGCTGAAGTTCAATTCTGTTTGTATCCTCGGAAATATGATGCACTAGATTCTGCAGTTGCATCATGAGATCCTTGGCGCGTTTTTTGTTCTGAAGCAGCCTAAGCATTAACTAGTCAACTGTCTGGAAAATAAAAAAAAAAGGATTATGTCAGTTAAATTAAGATGAACGAAATCGCTTTTAAAAGGGAACCAGTCATACAAAGTGAGGAAGACACCAACTTTGGTTAATAGATAGAAAAGGCAATTGTAGCAAACGTGGGTCAAAAGGGAAAACTGTGTCTTTATAAGCAAGAAAAGGAACTAAAAAGATATTACGAACAAATTAATTTTTCAAATCGTACAGAACAAATAAGGGAAAGAAACAAAATGAATGAGTTTGGACTATGGAAATAAATTGGTCGAAAAATATACTCTTCGAGGAGGAAGAAAAAGGGCAAGTTAAAAATGAAAACTTTGACGATCGCCTTGAATCCTAATAGTATGGTGCTTATGACTTGCAATAACAGAAATTGAAGGGAGTGAGAAGAAATTATGCAATGACCCACCTCGCCAGCAGGAAACGGAGAGCCCATGTTCTCTGTGATTTCGCCCCCTTCCTGTTGCGAGACTAGGCAAGAACATGGGAAAAGTAGGAAATCATAAATTAAATCTGATTATTCGTATTTATAGAAAAATATTATTGCAGCGGTAAGAGATTGATTATTAGGAAGGCGGGTGGGCTTCTCTTTAATTAAAAGAATCTACCAACTCACCTATAGTAGATGATTTAATTCATTTATTTTTCTTGGGGCCAGAATAATGACCTAATTCGATTGAGTCCTCCTCATATATTCCTCTCATAAACGTCGTTTCTCTTCCTATATGCATATATGTGGTAACTTCATATGTTTCCCTATATATTATAATTTTTTTTAGTAAGTTTCCTTTTTTTAATTTTATGACAATTTTACTATAAAGATAAAACGAAGTACATACATACAAAAAAAAGTTTGAGCCTACTGAAGTATGCAAGGTTTAGTCTAAAACATCTCAGTAAAACACCAAGCTCGTTGTGATTACAACAGAGAAACACAAACGAAAACAAAATAAACTAGCTGCAACAGCTAGTTTTGAGCTAGGAAGAACAAAGAAGCAGTGCCATAAATGAGTTCATGACAATCCAAAGCCCACGATTCGATTTGCACCACCGTTGAATCTCTATGCGTGATCATTCTGAACGCTCCGGCTCATACTATGAATGCACTCATAGAGTCTTTCCCAATGAGTAACGCCACCATGAGGCATCAGTCAATCCAGATGTCTCACTAAATCTGCAGCTTTTAGGATATTAAAAAAGAGTTTGGTACCAAAGACTAAAGATATAATAAGGAAGGCCAACTCTTTATTCATGAGGCCAAGACGAAGCAAGTGACAGAAACGGAATCATTAAATTGAAGTTGATGGTTTAGATTTGATGATTTTTCCTTTTTATAGAAGTGATCCAGGAACCAAAAGAGATTACAAAACGTTTCCATCACTTCTAACAAGATGCAACTCTGAACAGGCATTCTTTGAGCCTATATGCATATCAGACAAAATCTGTATACCTAAAACTAAAGGCTACAGACCAATTCCTATTCCTACTAATAACAAATCTAGATTTTTCTATTTCTTTCAACAAAGCAGTGGGAAGCATCATAGTCTGCATATAGTAACTCGGCAGAGATGAAAATAACTGCTTTCATCAACAGCTCTCTGTCAAACTGAATATTATTAGAGCAACACATCTTAGTCTTGGTCTTGTTCATCCTCTTGCGTGGGAAGAAGCAAAATATTCTGATGCATTTCTCAATCACCTCAACTTGATTTGAGCAAGCTTCTGCAAAGAGAATAAGATCATCTGCCAAAAAACAAACGAAACAGGAGAAGACCGTCTTCCACAAGGTGAAGCTGTTGCCATCTCTTCCCATCTTTCACATGACTGGCCTCATGGGGCTCATTGCCATTTTTTATTATTTTCGTTTTTTAATGTTTTGACTATTTGACCAATGCGTATTTAATTTATTTTCATCTTTCCTAATAAATTGCATATCAATCAATTCTGAAGCAAATCTTCAAAATGACGTTATTAATAAATATAGAATCATAAAATTTCCCTTTGCATTGTTTTTTATAAAAAAAATCCATTTTTTCCTTATTTAAGTTATTATTGTGAATACTTATTTCTTTGATGGTCAAAACTTGTCATTAACTGAGTTTCCTAAACTATCTCTTTCATATCTGAAATATTATTAAGTCTGGCAATATTTTTTGAAAATAATAATTTATTTACCCCACATTGCTTTAATTTTGAATATATTTTTTATATTGTTCTATTCCTTTAACGCATTCTCCAAAACAATCCCTTGATTCATCCTTCTTCCTCATTCTTTTAGCCTTCACATAACATTTAAACATGTTTTGAGTTCGAACCGGGCGTGCGTATAAAAAAAATTGAGAGGCTAAATCCACTTAAATAATACCTACGTCTTCAAAAATTTAGTCTCTAAATTATTAGTTATACCACATAGTTTCTTAAAATAAAGAAGTATGAAGTAATTTCCTCTATCCTCAAAGTATGAAGTAGGGGTGTTCATGGGCATGATAACCCCTTGCCCGCTATCCTACCTAAAAAAAGTATGGATTATATTTTACAGCTTGACACCCTGCTTTATCTAATAAAAACCCTAACCATTTTGGGTTGGGTATAGACGGGCTGAGCATGCCTAAATTATGATGCCATGCTTATATTGTGAAAAATAATTTACAATTATAAACTTCTAAATAATATTATATTCATATGTCTTCAAGAGTTAAATAATATCTATAATCTACTAAAAATAAGGCAATAAAAATATAATAATTAAAGTCTTAAAAGTTCCTTGCATATAAAAAAAACTTTAAAATCTAAGTAATCTGTAATTGTAACTTTATATCAATTTTCCAAATGTTGACAAGGATGAAGCATCTAAAAAAAATAAAATAAATAATTATAATTTATAATATAATCATATTATGATTAGTAAAGTTAAATAAAAAGAAAAAATCAATATAGTTATAAATATTAAAATACACAATTTATTTACTGAACTACTTATATTTCTAAAATGACCCTTTAGTCACCAGTAGCTATTATATACTCCCTTCCAAGTACATCATCTAAGGAGAAAAGTAAAAAAAAAACAAAGAATGAGTATTCATGGGTAAGGCAGGGCAACCCCCTGCTCGGTGCTCAGTCTGAAAAAATTATGGGCTATATTTTACAGTTCGATGCTCGATTTTACCCTATATTTTTTGGGTTGGGTAGGGCTTTTTTTTCTCGAGTTCGAGTGAGTATACTGAGCCACGAGCTTTTTGAACACCCTTAGTATGAAGTAATTTCCTCATGACTTTCTATAGAGTTATTTGTAGTTCTTCTCTCCTAGTTAATTAATATGTTACCATCTAATATAGGTTATATCTTGGGGTAAATTCTTTATAATGGGGTAAACTAATGTTCTAATTTTTGTTAGAAAAAGTAGTTATATTTAATGTTCTATAGTGCTTTGTAGATGACGATCACTAATAAATATGTGATTATAAAAAAAAATATTTTACTTCCCATTTTTGTATGAATGGGCTTTTTTTTGTTTAGTTGTCCACTTAATTTACTGGAAATTTGCCTCGACTACATTTGGATCTGACTTGCGTCGAACATCTGGCTATGGTGGGTGAGTCTCCCAATGGAAATTTTCTGCATATATCAAGGCTCAAATTTGAGATCTCATTTAAGTAATATCGAACTGCTTATCACTCAAATCAATATCTATTAGTTGTATGAATGGACTGATTGGTGGGTCAGAATCCCTGAGTCATTTTATTAAGGCCCAATGAGCCTTATATCGTTTATTCTGAGCCCATTATTCTTGCATTATTCTTTACTGGGTCGCTACTATTGTGCATAAGTCCAGTCCATTACGAAATTTGCGATGCGGGTGTATAGGCGCATCGCCAATTTGGCTGTTGAGGTAGAGGTTGCCGGACAGTGAAAAAGGGAAAGAAGGCGTAGCAGGGTTAGCGGCAGTGAGAAATGAGGAAGTTCGATCCATGGCCTGTTTTCTTCAGGAGAGAATGGAACCGGAACTGGCCCTTCCTGGTAGGCTTCGCCATCACCGGAGCCCTAATCGTCAAGTTCACCGCTGGTCTTACGGGTAAGAAGCCATCTCGATCTGTTGTTTTTTGTCATCACTTGGACTCGGATTCTTGGATCTCGTAACAAGTTATTTTTGTTCAAAATCTGATTTGTAATTTCAGAGGAAGACGCTAAGAAGTCCAAGTTCGTTCAGGAGCACAGGAGGTAACCTATCCATCAGCATTCTTCAAAGTCTTTTTTCTAACGCCTTTTTGGTATTTTCTATATGAAATGAATGCGCCTCTCATGTTTCCGATCGTGGAAAGCTGAAACAGTGACTTGTGAACTCTATGGCGCCATACTCGGCTTTCAATGAATACATTGATTATAGATTGTTAGTTATAGTACAGTTCCCCATCCGTTTAGGCTAATGATATAATCCCAGGATGAATATAGCAATTTGAGGGAAAATTAGGGCTGAAATGATTGATGTATTGGTATTAGGCCTCTCTTCTTCTTGTTTTTGTTCCCCATTTTTGTTTTTGCTTGCTGCATTGCCAAATCCCATAATTATGATATTCTTTCAATCCATATCAGTTTATGGATGTAGTTGACGAGGTTGTCTTGTTCCTATGTTCCAGGTGATTCCAAGTGGTTTGTATGGCTTCCAGCGTCGCACTTTGTTTCAGTGTCAAGAGAGGTTTGCTTGTCTTGGTGTCACAGATTGTAATAACAGAAGAGAGATGTCCTACATACTCTCTCCACCTTTAATTTTCAGTATTGATCTTTGATTAACTATGGAAAAAGATCCCTACCAAGCATTGCATTAAACAATAGATCGACTGTTTTTATTTCTTTGTCCATATCAATCCTTATGCTTGAGCTTCCTGTTTTACTTATTTTCTATTCTTTTAGAAAATAATACACCGTTATCCACTGATATAGCTTCCTTAAGACCTGTTATTTCTTCATCAGTGTCGTGAGTTTATAACTTTTTGTGAACTATCCACCGTTATCCACTGATGGACACTTGATCAACGCTGGCGTCTTGAACCTTTTAGCAATTGCTCACAATAAGACTAAGAGGTGACATAATTCCCTTTCACAAGTTCCACTTTATTCTGTCATTCATTTGCGGACATTCTTGGAGGCTAATGCCAAACCTAGGACATTTATCTCTTTACAAGCTAGTAAGCTATACCGTACTGGATATGGATAGGAGATTGATTCTAGGATTTGGATTCAAATTCGAACTTATGGAGTCGTGTGGATGTGTAGTTCAAGAATCTAGATTGTGACACCATCATTTGTTGGGTGAGTCATAGAGTTCATATTTACGATTGAGGCCTCCCTCCTATCAGGCTGAGAAGTGGGCTCTTCTACATCTTTTTGTCGAAAGGTAAACACATCTCCAAATGCTATTATTACCCCTCATTGGAAGAATACCATAGAATTTGTTTGTTAAGCAGCTGCAGCCCCACCATTTCCTCTATAGAAGCTAATTTGTTAAGGAAAGAAAAACATCCGGTGCCAAATTAAAAATTGAAGTAAATTATAGGTACTCAAGAATAATTTTCTCTTCTACTTGCAAGGAATAATCTTGTCTCGGGGTTCGGCCTGGTCTAAGATCTGAACTTGTTCGGAGAAATACAAATAACATGAAAAGACAGGAAGCCTGGATTTCCCTCTTTACTCACAACTACCAATCCTGTGATCCACTTCTATTGAATCTGAACTCGTCAGCGATTTCTATCCGCGTGAATAATGTGTCCAAGGGATTTTCGGTCGGATACTACTTTCTTAGCAGCATATTGCATCATTCATTTTTTGATTGTGACAGTTAATGTGAAAACTAAACTATTATGGTGAATAAGTGAGCTGGCAACTTTAATGCGCACATATATTCAGATCTGGCTATTGGGGGCAAAAGCATGGCAAGGGTCTGTTTGGTATTGGAACAAGGAAAATGGAGAAGGGAGGGGACAGAACTAGAAATGAACAGAACAGAAGAAGCAAGTTAAATAGGCCTATAGCCATCTATCTTGATCCCCCCTCGAAGCAAAACGCACAACTGTCAGCCAAACGATCTATGGAACTCCAATAGGGAGCTCCAAACCGTAATTGGCCAATGCATCCCTACACTGACTCCCTCCCCTTTGGGATATAACCAACTCTGATCCCTTGTATCTGCTTTGACAATCTGCTCAGTGGTCTCTGCTCCTTTCTGCTCATCAATCAAGCCTTTCCATTTGCCTAACTACCTCCGGCCCAACTTTCATGTAACCTCTTTTCCAGTGTTGCTCTAATAATAATTTTTAAAATAAGATATATACACTGACTGCTCGTGAGTTTAACTGAAGTGAAACATGTAATCATTTGAAGCGTATTCGATCTCTGGGAAGTATCACTTTATCGCGGTTTTATGGTGCATAAATTTATGTTTGAGGGTGATAGACGGCCTACTCTATCCGATATTGATATCATTAGGAGAAAATAATACTTTATCTTAGATATACTATTTTCCTCCCAACGACATTGAATCAGTATGTCAGTTAAGTTTATTTTCATCACTAGACCAGAACAAAAGAGAAGACAATATGTTTTGGTCCAAAGTCAATCTTGTTTAAATTATTCCGCTGCAAGCCGTCCATGATAATAAAAAATAATAAAAGCGGATAAGCTTAAAAATTGAGATAAAGATGTGGGCCGGAGAATGAAAGTATACCTTTACAAAACTTGTGGCTCTTGAGCCCTGATTCCACCTCCTGTTGGACAGATGCACATCATTATTTTGTTCGCATATCAGTGCTTTATTATTTATTTTTTTCCCAAAATATATGGTCACAAAATTAGATGCTTAGGTATTAAAATGCAACCCACTTAGGCCACCTTCTCCATCCTGGCGTTACCCACTTAATTTTCAATTACATTGAACAATTCAGAGCTATGAGCAAATATGTTCGTCGAGTTCTGCAGTCTTATCATTAAAAACAAGAGAGAGAAATACCATAATACAAGCTAAAATTATAATTCGAAATTACAGAACAATATGCTCGAGGTTCAGACGTATCTACTATAGTCTTCACCAGTAATTCCTTGAGGACGATCATTGACGTCAAATGCCAATCTAATAAATGTAATAGTTTCTCTTTGCCATTTTGTTTTTTGTTTTTTGTTTTGATTGGGAGTTACGCTTATAGATACTTATTATAATTTTAAATATAAGATATCATTTGTATTATAATTTGTATGATATAGATACTTATTGTCTTCTTACCATTTCAATATTAGACCTTAGGCATGTGGTTGACTTACCATCATTGAATTGTGGGTTCACCTATATATATATATATATATATATATATATATATATGACCTTTCATCGACCCCACTAAGCACTCCTTATTTGTTGGCAAAACAAACTTCATAAGGGCTTGAAAATTAATGAATAATCCAGCATAACTAATACACCATGGCCCCATCAGCATCACTGCCAAAGTAAACAAGGCAGAATGTCGGTTAGGAAGAAAATGATTGAGGGAAACCAAACACACACACACACACCCAACCCAAAAAAAAACAAAAAACCTCCCCACCCCAAAACATCATCAAATACATTGGTCGGCGATTGTTGCTCTTAACATCAAATCTGGCCGTCCACATGGCATCACAGGAACAATCCGGAGGCTCTCCACTATTGTCCTCACAGGGTGGCAAAAAGAAAAAAATCCTCCTACTTCATTAGAAATTTTTTCTATTTCCCTGGGTGTAATTTAACCCCATGAGCTGCCACCTGTTGTGTGTGTGCATATATATAAACCAGGAAGAACGTAGCCAAAACATTAGAAACTATAGCTTTGAGAGCATTCAAGGCCTGAAATCACAGAACAAATAGAAAATGCCGATTTCCAGAATTGCGATCGGAGATGCGTCTGAGTTCAGTCAGGTCGATGCTCTTAGGGCGGCCCTGGCTGAGTTCATCTCGATGCTCATCTTTGTCTTTGCCGGCGAAGGCTCCGGCATGGCTTTCAGTAAGGGCCTAGTTCAAGTCAAACTGGTTTAATTTTCTGCTGATAAGTTCCAAAATAAACGGATAAATAATCAACTTCAACATTTGATGTTGTTTTGCAGATAAGCTCACAAACAATGGTGCAGCAACACCAGCAGGGCTAGTTTCAGCATCAATAGCTCATGCCTTTGCACTGTTTGTGGCGGTCTCCGTCGGTGCCAACATTTCCGGTGGTCACGTGAATCCTGCCGTTACCTTCGGTGCTTTCGTCGGTGGCCACATTACCCTCCTTAGAAGCGTTTTGTACTGGATCGCCCAGTTGCTAGGTTCTGTGGTTGCTTGCTTGCTCCTTAAATTTGCCACCGGTGGACTGGTAAGACCCTCCGTGTCCTCAAACTTGAATGAAGTAAATTCAAGACAATTAGACAAATACTACCTTCAATATAAAAACCAATTAACTCTTTTGTATATATTAAACAAATCGAATATTATAATAAACATGACAATTAAGCCCAGCAATATCAAGTGTAAATAAGATGATGTATGTGTTTTATTGCAGGAAACTTCGGCATTCGCTTTGTCTTCAGGGGTGGGAGCATGGAACGCAGTCGTATTTGAGATAGTGATGACTTTCGGTTTGGTTTACACAGTGTATGCAACAGCAGTGGACCCAAAGAAGGGAGCCATTGGCATAATAGCCCCAATTGCAATTGGTTTCATTGTGGGTGCCAACATTCTGGCTGGTGGTGCCTTTGATGGTGCGTCCATGAACCCAGCCGTGTCCTTTGGACCGGCCGTAGTCAGCTGGACATGGGCTAACCACTGGGTCTATTGGCTTGGTCCATTTGTTGGAGCCGGCATTGCAGCTCTTGTCTATGAGCTGTTCTTCATCAACCAGAACGCTCATGAACAACTTCCCACCACTGACTATTAGGAGGAGGCTGGGGCTTTTATTAAGTTAAAAGTGGGTGTGCTTATTCGGCTTTTAAATTGCAAGCTGCTCTCTGTTGTTTTTTCTCGTCCTGTTGCCTTTTGTTGTTAATTCCAGTTCACTCGGTCGTGTTTTGTAAATCATTTCATCGACTAGTACTGCTCTTCATTTTCTGTTTTACTGATATGCCTTCAGTTGAACTCCATTCCTGCTCCAATTAAGTCGAGAGCTTTTATAAGAGTGATATCACAACGGATAATACACATAAAAGGGAAATTACAATAAGATCATAAGCAAAAAATTTAATTACTTAAAAATACTATTCAGGAATTGCTGATAAATTTATGTTATTTAAAACTTGATAATTAAATTTTTTATTTAAGACCTCATAATAATTTTTTCCTAAATATAACATCTATCATGTTAGAGAGTAAAGTCATGTATACCATTGCCAGGCCGCTCTTATTCTCTCAAAGTTACACTTCACATTTAATTAGTCCATAATATTTGTAAGATTTGTCTGTCCCTATAATCCGTACTACAATAATCTTCAATTTTTATTATGCTGATCCTAACATTCTGTAAACAAAACGCAAATTGTTTCTGGAGGATTTCATAATAACTAAGAGAATAAAGAAAATAACACTACAAAAGTTATATAAGCCCCACTACATATGGGATCGAGTGATAAGGAAATAAATAATAATTATATAATAGAAGACTTATGAGATTACCTAATAAAATAGTCTTCATAATTATAGTAAAAATCGAACTCGCGTTCCTATAGATATAAACCTGTTACTTACCATCTAATTAGATTTTTTGATAAATAGACCTAAACATATATGATAGGCCAGAGGCTTAAACGTGGGCTGAAGTTTATATAAAATTCATTTTTTTCATGGTTCAAGTCTAAGTCTATTAAAGACCTGGCAAAGCAAAACCTCTTAAAAAATATGTTATGTATATTATATGCGTGTATATTGACTTTAACTATCAAATAATAATATAATTTAAATATATATACGTACACACACTTAAACAGATTGGAATCTGCCCAAGATACGTATTCTGAAGTAGTTCCTCCTGGTAATTTATCATCGTTTATCTCATCTTTTCTTGTTTCTAGGCACGGAATGTGAAATGTTTCCAGAATATTGTTAACCCTGAAACTACAATCGAATACTATCATGTGCCTAAGTTTACTCTTCACCACCAAAAGTGCACAATGATAATCAAAATTTGGTTAAACCTATTTGCTAACTGATTCTGTTCTCGTTTCTTCCATCGTCAATTTACTGTATTGTATCATGTTCGTCCTATAAATGTGTATTTGATTGTCTATGCAAGCGTATAAAGTAGGTTTCTGGTAACGGATCAAACCAGGTCTGGTTTGTATCTGTAAATCCCATAGGAAGAGTTTCCATGACTTACCTACTCTAAGAAAGACGGATTCCTGACCTTTGAGTGCAGAGTAGCCTGTGCAACGTGTGACTTGATGATCATTACATTGCTCTGTCACGAGGGAAGCCATTGGCAACAAAACCATTTTGAGCAGTTGAGTGCAAGATATTCTCATAGACTTAATTGAGTTGATTCAAGCTAGTCTCGAGTCAATATTTGGGGCCCGTCATCTGCACCCAATACATGTGTGCATTATCGACTGTATCCCCTGATAAGGTTCTCTTAGGCAATCATGGTTCATTTAAGATTAAGTGAAATTCAAATCAGGGATATGTTGTGCTAAAGAGGATGTGTTGACTTACAGAAACAGCACATCAGCGACAAGATTAGGAATGGGATTAAATTAGGCGGCACTCGATCATTTAATTAAGTGACAAAGAAGAGTTATATGCATGCATAAATGAGCCTATGCATATTGTCTTCTGCGTGATCTGTATGTTGTGCATACTCTTCGATTCTAATGGAAGAGCTATGTAGATTATTCATGCATTAACTATTAAACAGGTGCATGATAGTTTACATTCAGAACACACGACCTCCCCATTGGAGGTTTCTTCAGAGTTTCACTTTTCAAGTACAGAGCATTGGACATGGACTACAGGTCTACAACTATGCATAAGAAGATTAAAGCTGTGTCACACTACGGAGGACCATGACTAAAAGCTTAAAGAAACTAGCTATGCTACATAGGTTAGACTTCCTTAGGACAGGTGGTACACATGAACAAAATTAAAATAATTTCCGGTTAGCCAGTTAGAAATGCTGCCCCATGTTCGAAACTGGAAAAGAATTGATCACTTGAAGGGAGAAACGTCTTACTTTCTTCTTCATCCATAACCCACAGCGATTCTGAAGAATACTCCCAAGAAGGAGATGGCAGATGAGGACAAAAGAATTTGCACTCCTCTTCGATACGCCTAGCACTAGCATGGACTGGATTCTGAACATTCTCTTCGGACATAGCAATATCCTTCCATATGTCCTCCATGGAGTAACACTGTTCACCTTGTTCTCCCCCTATCTTGATTTCTGTTGAGTCAATCATATTAGGCCCTCCTGTATCATAAAAGCTTTCTTCTCCACTCTCGTTGGAAGGATGTGAACCCACTGCTCGATTATTTGATGATAGTGAAGAATGACAACTAGAAGTTGATGATGGAGTGGCAACTCGCTTTGTCTCCTGGGCCTTCTTCCTCATGTAAGTCCTCCAGTAATTCTTAATCTCATTATCTGTGCGCCCTGGCAATTTCCGAGCAATTCTTGACCATCTGCATATGAAAATCATCGAAAGCAGGGATTTGAGGCAGGAAAGCAATTCGAAGAAATTGGATGATTAACTATAAAAAGTTGTGGAATAAAAGACGTGTAGAAAAAAAAAACAATCTAGTCAGCAACTTTCTGCGTATTCTCAAACCTATTTCCCCATTTGGCGTGAAGCTCCAGCACGAGGCGCTCTTCTTGCGGCGTCATCTTACCCCGTTTGAGACCAGGATGCAGATAATTAACCCACCGTAACCTGCAACTCTTACCTGTTCTATTCAAACCTACAACAAAATGAGGTGGTTAAATGCTGCTTCTTCTATAATCCGGTATGCCCAAATAAGCATACCTATTACTGTCTCCCGCCACCTCCAAACCTGAAACTTCGGCTATAAAATCCCACCTTCGGTCTCCAAACAAGCTAACAAACGAGACCAATTTGATGTCCTCCTGTTCTGTCCATGGACCTTTCCGGAATTCTTGTTGAACCATTTTCTTCTGTTTCCTGAGAGCTACTCGAATAATTTCTTAGAAGGAAACTTACTCCACTCAATCACTTAAGGCGACTTATGTCTGCACACATCCTTCATTTATATATGCTATATACCGGCCTGTTTTATTATTTTTAATAAGCAAATCTGCATATCCCCTGCTCATGTGGTGCACGCGTGCTCATAGTCATTTCGGTCAATTTATAAAGCTGTCGTCAGCCATTATAGGCAAATAATCAGACTAACAGATCGATCTGTCCGTGTAAGTTTCAATACTATTTTTCTTTCCATTACTGTAATTGTTTACTGACTTGGCCCTTCATCAGATACAGTTGTGCTTGGATCCATTATCACTTCAGCATACAGACCTTGGAGTCAGGCAGTGGTGGCTTCTGTTTGAGATAGACTCTCTTAAAGACAACTCATTTTTCAAGAGTTTATATTACTCTTCCATGAAGACTGTCCAAAATAATCGCATATTTCATAAACATATAAGAGGCCAAAGTTTTGGACCATTTCCCAAACTTGAATGGAAGAGACTAAGTTGACGAAGTTGCTGGATCTTCTCTTTCTTTCCTTTCGGCCACTTTGGATTCTCTCTTTTTACACAACTAGAGTGATTTATTTCTTTGAGATATCCTGCAACTTTCTAGATGCATAGAATTGAAGAGGTGATTGTCGCGTCCCTTGACTTTATTTTAAGGCCATGATTGAAAGAAGACAATAGTTGAAATTATAGTTAAATATTCCTTTAAGAAGCTGTTTTTGTTTCCCTTTTTTTGGTTGCCATATGTTAAGAAAGTATTGTAAAATTTACGTACCAGATAAAGGACTTGTTTGGATAGGCTTTTAACAAAATGTTTATAAAAAAAATATTTTTAGACAGTTTTTAGAAAAATATTTTTGGAGAAGAGTTTATGAAAAAAAAATTCTGAATAAATGAGTATTTGGATTATTATTACTAGAATGACTTTTGTGATTAGTAAATTATCAAAAAATATATGAGATAAAAAAATCAACTGTTCACATCTCTCATCTTCTCTCTCTGGCAAAGACAATGATAACCTAATGACTGACGATGAGTTGACGACAGCTTGTCGTGGAGGAGCTGAAGATGACAGAGCTAGACAGATGAAGGAGGGAGTTGAAGATGAATGCTTGACTACCCAGTGACCCACGAGTCGATAAAACTAGATGACAGAAGAAGTCGATGACCTAGCGACCTAACCTGATGGAGAGTTCCAGCGGTGACAGCGAGCTTCAGTGGCGACGGTGAGCTTCAGCAGCGATGATGACAGTGAAGGGCAAAAGACAGTGAATTGAAATAGAGAAGAGGGAGAAAGGAGAAAGTGAGGAAAATAAGGATAAAATTGTAATTAGGTAGTCCATAAGCTCTTTTATTGTTCCAGAAACTACTCCTAGTAATTTATCTAAACCTATAGTTTTAATCCATGGTTTGTTCTAAAAGCCTTTTGAACAAATAAGGCTATTTGTTTTAAATTTTTTTAAAATTGATATTTAAATTAGAAGTCCTTTTAAAATCAAAGTTTAGAAACTTTCAAACAAACAAAAAGACAAAAGAAGGTTGTGTGGTTGCCCAAGCAAGATTAGGCAACTTTACTTCTTCTTCTTCTTTTTTATCTTTTGTTTAAAAGAAGATTACTATTCACGCTGCCTAAGGGAAATAGAGAAAGTCGTTAATTAGGATGATATCAGTGGTAAAGAATCATAGATTTCTGGACTAGTTAGCAAAAGGTTATAATCTCTACTCAATCATGTACCCATAAAGAAAAAAGCCACAGCCAAATAAAAATAGCCACTCCCAATTTGTGAAGATTGAAAACAACAACCATAAAGTACTTCCTAAAAAAGTTTGAAAAAAGGATCTTGCTTGCTTTAACAAAGTATTTGTATCTTTTTGTCTCGTGAAGAAGGTAATAACCCCTATTAGCCCAATTGACCATGATACCCAAATGATATAAACTCAGTTATTATTCACTATTTATTAATATCTTATAAAAATTGAACTTGGTATCTATGAAACCAAGTTCCAAAATGTTTTAAACAAACTTGTACTGAACTTGGTATGATGCAAGTAGTAACAAAGTTCAGAATAATTATTTTAAAAAAAAACGTGTGTCGGGTGGCATCTTCCACCCTCTTCACAATCACTCCTTCCTTTTAGGCGATATTAATATTAGGCAATACGAGTTATCAATTATCATCAAACATAAAATATCTAAAATCTTTATTTACAAATGACTAAACCACAACAGTGATACTTTCAGGATTGAAAAATAAGTCTTATCATTTATAAGGGCTGGCTTCATTCACATGAACTTCATTAATTTCCCTTCGCTTTCTTATTTTACTGTGTTTCAGTTGTGTAGACTTCCTGCTAGAAACACATACAGATAGATACACGAATCCATTCACATTCACCATCATGTTCATTCGATTGATTGATTTCGCTTTACACTTGGTGCATTATTCTTTCGTATTTGATGAAATAAATAAATTCAATTAACCCCCCTGATTCCATCATTTACCAAACAGTAAATACATATTCTTACTGATGGCAGGCAATTAACTTCCTCTCTAACGTAAAGATTCGTAAAATGCTTCCTTATGAATGCTGCATCATTCGGTTCTCCGTTTCAGGTCTTTGATTCTAATATCTATTGTAATATTTTAGATCTCATACGATAATGTAATTAGCTAGCTTTGCTTCGGTTCAGATTAGGATAAAATTAGAGTAGAAAGTATTGGATAATATAATTTAGATGGGATTTAGAACAATGAAATACAGATGGTACGTATCCACTGGGGTTAAAGAGAATGGAGGCATATCTATTGGATATATGTGGAGTTCAGGCTTTGTTCTGAGATTTGACTGGTTCCGATGTGAAGATGAGGATATTACGTTAATGAACAAGAAACATGATAAGCAGACATATGCAGAGTGGAATATTGAGTCATTTGCCTGCGTCCATACAAACAGCACTTATTTGGGGCGGTGAACAGTCATGTTAGCACTGTATCAAACAAGAGGAATAATTGAATCACAGAATTGTTTGTGGCTCCTTTGATTTTAGGGCCTTTTTCTGTTTTTTTTTTACTGCCCGCTGGGGAAAGTGGGGGAGGGATTCAAAAAATTTAGCAGATAAAGATCAGTTAGTGACGTGGATGTCACGAATTTGTGGGGAAACCACTTAATCTTATCTCCTGGGTTTCTCTGTCACTTGGGTTAATTTAGAGCTAATGGTGGTCCCTTGAATTTTCTTTTCGTTAAATTAAGACTGAGTAACGACATGCACAAAGTAATTTTCACCACTTCCCAGCTATCATCAAAGGAATTCCTTAGTGCAGCTCATGATCCATGGTCCCAGATTATGGTGCTTTTATCTGTTACGTGGCCCAGTCCTGGATATTCCATTACGTTATCATAGTTTCATTTGACAATAGGGAATGCCATATCGATCGTTGATAGCTAGCTAGCGAGCAGGTACCTCTTATACTATTTTTTTATGTGTCACGATAATATAAAAAAAAAATTAAGACGTGATCATGTTGTTTAGTGCTTAATTACCTTTTTTCTAATATCGATGAAGAAAATGACACAAGCATTGGTCTTTCTCATGCTACAATTTGCAGGGTGCACTAAAGGCAATTGGTGGTGGAGAAATATTGCATGAGAATTAAAGGAAATTATCGAATAACCCCTACCCACTCTAATGGGTGACATCTGCCTTTTTCCCATGATTATTTGGTAATTTGATTTACCATACTGGGGTCGCCATTACTCATTTGGGAAAGCACCTTTGTTCCTTGATCTACTTAAGCCTGGCACTTCCCAGCAGGTAAACCAGTTCCTATGATTAATTATTATTAAACTCCGCCCATTTATGATATGCAAGATTGATTTTTATAAAGTCGAAATTCTTTTATTTTATATGTGAGACCATGACTGATCATTGGAAAGGCATGTGAAGGTTGATGTGGATGATTATTAATTAGGATTAAAAAAAATTACACTAATTTTGTCATCAAATTAAAGAACTGTTAAGGATGAATGTCGATGAGCTAGGACACGTCTTATTGACTAAAAACATCATAGTGACATAATACTCCATTCAATCTTAATTATAAGAGTTAGTTGATTTTTTTAAATAGATATAGTAAACTAAATAAATTAGTTAATCATAATCAAATCTAACCCCTCAAAATAAATTCATATTATATACTATTCAATCTACCCAAATTAGTCAATTAACTTTTTTATTAGTTACAATTAACTTATTTATTTAATTTTTTATATCTATCTAAGAAAATCAACTAGCTCTTATAATTAGGATCGGATGTAGTATTATACTTCTTCTCTCCTAAATATATAACATATTTAACTAAATTGATTAAATTAAAGAAATTAGTTAAGTTAATTATTATAACATATTTTTCTTAAAATACCCTAATTATCATCTTCTTTAACTCTCTTATTCTCTTATTTGGTTATTGTTGAAAGATTATCAATTGGGATAATTTAATAAAGCGCTAGTAAATTTAAAAAGTATGTCACATATTTATGAATGAGATTAACTCCTTGATTATATATTATATTTAAAACCGAAGGATTATAGACTAAAAACACGTAAAGTATGGTGAGTAAGGTCAATGATATAATTTATTTATTTTCTATTTCTTTTTTATACGTAAATGTTTCTACTTATTTCATACATAAAAAACCTTAACTTTTGAAATAAAACTAATTAGTATGCATAAAATCAGGAAGATATAAAATAAATTTAACTCCGTCTCCATCATAAAGGAACAATAGAATGTCGACTTAGTTGAACAAGACTCTTGTTAAAAGATCATAAGATGTTATACTTATCTAATCGTCTTAGCAAATTGAAGCCGCCACCATGCCTTTCTTCTTCTTATAAAATTTGATAAAAAATTCCTATTTAAAAATTTTATTAATTATAAGAACTTAATATATTTTTATAAAAAAAAATCTACAGAAAATACTAGCACTTAAATTTTGGTTATTTTAATTAATAAAGTTTTTAAGTAGGACTTTTTTTTTACTGATATTTTATTGGGATTTTCTAATTTTTAATTAATTATTCCGTCTTTTTCTTCCGTGGAAGTTCATCACGTTGATGTGTTGGATGGATGAAAGAATCCAATTCCTTCCCATATTCTCGTATATATATTTTCATGACTGATTATTCCCTGTGCTTCATTTTGGGTTGTTGGTCGATGAATTTATTCTCCTGCTGTACCGTCGCTCTTCGAGTTCAATCAACCAATTACAGGAAGGAAAAAAGAAGAGAAAAATAGATATATAATCAGAAAGTTGACCCTTCTTCATCCCATGGGGTATTCAGAGACGAATATTTGAAACATTAAAAACCCTAGCCCTAAGATGAATAAAAATTCACCCCTATGAGGAACAATGGGTTACTTGCAGCCTCTAGCAGAGAATCCAGCGAAGTATCAATGACTAGAAAAAAGGAAAACCTGCTAATTAAGGTTTTTCCCGGAGAAAACGTGCCCAAAATTCATGAGAAAACCTTGTCCACTAAATGAGATCTTTATTTTGCCAGAAAAAGGTGAGATCTATTCATGAACCCTTGTCCACTAAATGAGATCTATTCATGAAACAACTTAAATATTTTAATTGAGCACAACCCTTTCTGGACGCTTCCTTATTGGATGGATGATGGTGATCATTAAAAAAAATATATACGAGTTTATTTGAAGATAAATATAAGTAATTTTTTTTGTTGGAGGGAAATTAGATTGATGGAGTTGCTTGGTGATGATTCTGGGGAGGATGGGTCAAATGTCACTTAGGCGCACCCACCACAAAGAAAGCAAATTACTTACAGCCGCTAATATGAGATTTCAAGTCAAGCATATAATAATTCTTTCTAGGCCGACCAAGTGGCCTTAATGCAACTTCTCCCTCCTATTCTCTCTTCACATCCTTCTTCCTTCAATCTTTCGTTCAATCGTACCGTCCTGTCGTGGCAATTTTTTCTTGATTATGTATAGTATCCTACTATTAAAGATAATCTCAGTTGAAATCCTATTAGACATTAAACATATACACTACTCTAAGAATTTAAACTTTGATTTCATATGTTATAAAAAATTAACTCTTTATATTAGACTATACTCTGACAATTATTTTTTTTATTAAATATAGGTATCTTCTTATTAGAAGTATTGTCAGATACTAAATGTTAGTTTATAAAAATTAAGCTGTATACCCTAATCGATAACTTATTATTGAAGTGAATTTTATCTTTCTTAATAAAATATTTTTTTATACACATAATTTGATTTAAACTTAAAATATCATATATTTAAGAGAGTAAGTTATCTTCTAGTTATGTTAAGCTTTGCTGGTCTATTGATGACAATTAAATATTGTTTTTGTCAAGTATAAGTTTTTTTCTATTAAAATAATCTTATATTTTTTTTTTGGTATAAAATTTTTTGAAAAGGGGTTAGACTCACCCACGATCCAAGGGCAGGGCAAAGTCTCTCTTCCTCCTAGGTAATACCAATGTCGGGTAGGGCGAGCCGTCTATTACTCTCAGGCGTAAACCTAGGCATCCAAGAGTTAGGATGCCTTCTCAAGTGTCACGATTAGAACCACAATAAAGTGATAGTTCCTAAGATTTGAACACACTCTAAATAATAGTATATCTCATATTTTTATCAGCTAAATCTATAGACTATGGGTTAAAATAATCTTATATGAAATAATATTATACACTTAATGTGGACGAATGTTGGATCCTTTTCATGTGCAGGACCAATCTACAGACAAGCCCACTTCACGTCTAAGCCCACTCCACAGCCATGTTACTTCAGCCTAACTTTTACAGCCTTAGGTCGCACTGCTGGTCGAGGAAGGCGTCAGAGGAGGGACCCCAAGAATAGTAGGGTCATTGGTTGGCCCCAACGTCCTCAAGGATCTAGCCGACGATCTCAAGGAGGTCGTCTGACATCCTGGCGTCCCAAGGTACCTAGATAAGATATTAGAGTAGGCATAGGGACGGGGGCACATACTCACTAGACTCGTTATGAACAAAATATAATGCTATCGATAATAGTGTAAGCTCTTCTCTTACCTCTGATCTCTCTCTATTTCTTTATCGTTCTATTGTTTCAATTATCCGAGATACTCGTTGATATTGACCCATATGAAGAAAAATTATATCGACAGCATATTTTTTAATAAAAATTTAAACTTTAATTTATTAAATTTTATTGATAGCGACAATTAAATATTTAGATGTTCGTGTTTTCTTCCCTTCCTCTCTCTCAATATGAGCTTTTTGGGTTGTCTTAGTAGATTCAGCCCAACCCATACCCCTATTGCTGACCCGATTAGCATGTCTTTGCTCATTATTGGATCGCATTTAATGTTAGAAATTTATCCATTTAACTGATAAATAAATGAGACATATAATTATTTAAAATATATTTAATCTCTAAATAGTACTATTTTATTGTAATTTTAGTCTCGATATTTAAGAGACATCCTAACTCTTAAATACCTAAATTTACGCCTGAAGGTAATAGACTCATCCTGTTTAATATTGATATCACCTAAGAAGAAAGGAGATTTCACCATACCCTTAGATCGTGGGTGAACGCAATTCCTTTTTAAAAATTTTTATACTAAAAAAACATATTAGGATACGTGGGATATATTTAGTAGGTCCAAAAAAACGTGGAGTGTCTTTACATTTTTAATTTATCATCAATTTTTTATTTATTTTGGTGAACTATTGTGAATTCTTTTAGCCAAAATGTAAAGTGCTGCTATATATAATTTTAAAAAGGTATGTAGTTAAAAGAAGTGATGAACATGTACGTAAAACAAGACATAAGCATGGGACAGCAGAAGGCAGAGAAAGGCCATTTTTTGCAAGCTCCCTTTATTTCTTCCGGTTTTGCATAACGACTAATGTGAATTAAGATTCTAATAGATATTGTTTTCAAAAATGTTCTTTTTAATATTTGATTTGAATCCTTGATATTATTATTATAGATAAAATTCATCTTGAAACTCACTAATAAGTCAACTATTTTGGGTTGAAAGCTCCCTTTTTCTTTTTCTTTTTTTTTCTAAGAATAGCATGCAAGTACTGCGAGCACGATACAAGGTAGTTGGTAATATTCGCGAACACTGTTCTCCTTTAGTTCTCCATGTGTGTGTTTCCAAGGTACTTCCCGGAAGTCCTTTTTGCAGTATCTGAAATGGCAAGTCAGCGACTGCACTTCAAGATTCTTTCTCTTGCCTCCGCATTCCCTACCAAATAAAATCCACCCTCCCAGGTTCGTCCTTGATGTCAGCCGCTTTGACCACTAATTTTAACTAACTTCCTCGTTTTTATTTAATTACAATATAATAAAATACATAACTAAATTAGGAAAAAACAACATCTCAATCAGAATAAACATGTATATATTATGTATTTTATATTTAACACGTATATATTCTCACTTTTTAAATATATTAATTCACAATTAGTAAACAGTAATTATGCATTTAACATTAAATATTACTTGATAGTTTCAGTTAGTAAAAAATTGTCTCATAACTCAAAGTTATAAATTTAAATTCTACTACTAATATAATAATATTATTAATAGATAATTTACGAATACTCTTTAAGTCTAAAGGCATACTCAATTCTAGTAAATCTTAAGACTTAACACATTTAAATTTTTTATCACCGAGAAAAAAATAAAGATAACTTGATATATGTTTTTTTATCTATCACATCTTTTGTTTTGCTTTCTTTTTTTTTTTATCTATCAATAAAATATACTCTATAGGAATTGTTCCTAAGCTTTTAAAACTTTTTTTTTGGTATACAATTTTTTGGATAGAGATTAGTCTCACTTATGATCTAAGAATAGAGCGGAGTCTTTCTTCCTCCTTGACAATACTAATATTAAATAGGATGAGTCGTCTATTACCCTAATATATAAACTTAAACTTTTTTTTGTTGCTTATCAAATTCACTGGAGCCTTGTCCCTACTATATCCGGATCTGACTCGCATCGTGTATCCTAGTGTTTGGTTGTAGTATTGGTTGTAATAATTTTTTTTTGTATAAAAATTTTTAAAAACGGGTTGGGTTCACCTATAATCTAAGGGTAAGGTAAAGTCTCATTTATTTTTAAACGATACCAATATCGGGTAGAGCGAGTCGTCTAATACCCTCAGGCGTAAAGTTAGACATCTAAAAGCTAGGATATCTCTCTAAAATAAAATAATATTTTTCTAAAATCATATTATAAATAATTATATATTATATATTTTTATTAATTAAATTCATGGATGATGAGTTATTGGTTGTAATATTACTAGTAGTATTGGTTGTAATATTTAAAGGCCCATTTTGTGAAGAGACACAGGCCTGACAGTTGGATAAGGATGATTAGCCCAAAATGAAGAAAGCACAAGGCAACAGAAGGAGGCGTCTTATGTTTTTCCTGGAGGCCTCCCTCGAAGTTCTCCATATTTTATTATTTGTTCTCATTTGCAAGCAATCATTGAATAGCTTCACTTCACGACAACTTGCCTTGTTACGTCTAGTAGCATCACCCCACAACGCCCCCCCAAAAAAAAAAGATACAATTTACTTGGGACACTGACACATTGTATTTCCATCCGTTAATTGATTACATAATATGGAGTACCAATTAAATTGTTCTTTTTCTTAAAAAAAATAATTGTATGAATTAGTCAGTATTGACTACTAAACAATAAAATTTCTACTCATATTATTTTTAATATAAAATATAATTAATTAATTAATTAAAATAATATATTTTTTAAAAAATATTTTAAAAAAATTCTTAAGACATTTTCTTTTTCTTTTATTTAATTATTATTAAAATATTAATATTAATAATTTAAAAAAGTTAATACTATATTAATAATTTAACTTAAAATTAACTCTTAAATTATATTATATATTAAAAACAGAAAAAAAAGTATTTGTATTTGCTGTGACAAGGGTAGAACAAACAAGAGCATATTTGGCTTTCATGAGCTTTTTAAAAATGATTTTAGATAAATATATAAGAGAAATTAACTTAAAAATAGTTTTAAAATTATAATTTGTGAGTTGCCAGTGCTTGGAACACGTTGTGTAAGGTAAATATTTGGATATATTTTCTTCCTTTGGAAACGCAGTTGGTAAATCAATACTAATATACTTAGTGGTCTTGCTCGAGGAACAACGAATTGAAAGGAACAGCACAAGAGGTCTTTTCTCTTGTCTGATTAATAGTAATAAAAAGGAAATTTTAGATAAGAATTTAATTTTGTGACTCGTATTAATTAGATAAAGTTTACTACGGTACAATTTTAGTGTATAACCCAGCTTTCATGCTCAACATACAATACTCGTTATTCTTTACTGAATGAAGACTGCGCCTCTCGTTTGAATTAATTTTAAAAAAAATAGCTTATCAAAACAAAAATTTAGATAGTTTTTAAAAAAATAGTTTTAAAAAATAACTTATAAAAAAAGTGGTTCTTAATAAATAAATATTTGGATAATTATTATAAAATAACTTCTATAATTAAAAAATTATTAAAAAGAATATAATTTTATTAAAAATATAAAAGATGATAGAAGGTGAAAAAGAAAGAGGAGAGATGATAGAGAAGATATATGAGAGAAGAGATATAGTGAAAAAGATAGAAAAGATAAGATAAAGGAGAGATAGTTGAAAATATATAAGAGATATGAGAGCCAATGGAAAAAATAGAGAAGAGAGGAGATAAGTTGTAAAAAAAATAAGGGTAAAATAGTAATTGAGTAGTACATAAACTCTTTTACTGTTCTAAAAACTATTATGAACAGCTTATCTAAAATTATAGTTTGATTTAGAAGCCCTTTTAGATAAATATGATTGTTCATTTTAATTTTTTTTAAATTAAAATTTTATCTATTTTAAAAAACCAAACAGAGAAAACAGCTCTGCAATATTACACATACATCATTCACACGCTCTTGTCATCTCTTTTTCACCAAGTTATTTCCCGAGTGCCACGGGTAGATGTGTCATTTTGTGTTTTGATGAAGAGTTTGGTTCTTGAGTTGATTTATGTAATCCATGACAGAGCCTTTTGTTTTGATGAAAATTTCATCTAAGGCTCTATGTACCAAATTAATATCAAATTCCCGATATAATTCTAAAATTTCACTGCATTCTAATGAAATTAAATTTAGGGGTGAAAAAACATGTTTGCCCCATATATCTCTGTATAGGAAATTAATAATAAAATAAATATAAATAAATTAATAACTCTTATAAATAAGTATGAATGTCAATAAAAATAAGGATATAAGGGAGTAATTAATATCTCTTATAAATACAAGGAGTAAACATGTCTTTTGACCCATAAAATTTAATTTCATTGTGATCCTTTAGGTGCAGTGAAATTTTATAATTATATGAAAGAATATGATATTAATTTGCTACATAGATCTTTAAATAAATAATTTTTTTGAGGTCTAGATAAAAAGTATACTTTTTTATAGTTTTAAAATTAAAAGTTAATTGACGTTTTATATATATTAATAAAATTAAATTAATTAATTAATTATAATTAAATATAATTTTTAAAAATAAATATATATTATATACTTTATAATTTATTTAAATTAATTAATTAATTTTTATATTAATTATAATTATTAATTTATTTAAAAAATTAACTATTTCTTACAAGAGAGCGGAAGTAAAATATTGGTCTTCCCCAAGAAATTATTTCGAGTTTTTCCGGGAAATGAATCTGAAAACTAAAATGGATCTAAAAGTCTTTCCATAGCGACGAATCCATGTCCCTCCTTTCTCTGACTACATTGTCTTTAGACGAAAACCAGCCAACATGTGTTCCTCCGATTTTCTATAACTCGCCCACTACAGCACTTGGTTTTTTTTCACTTTTCTTTCTTCACCTAAGCTTTCATCTTTCTTGCATGCCTTAACTTCGCCTCTTGCACACCCATTATCTGCTATAACTTTTTCCTGTTCTTCTTACAACTTGTTGCCATGTTACTGCACATTATTCTTTCAAGTGTATGGTATGCGTCATTCTATTAATAATAAATGTTCGTTCTCTTTTTCACTGTTTTATGTTCTCTTTTCCTGTAAATTATTTAAAACTCTCCATCAAATCCTTCTTTGTTTGAAGCAGATAGGTTTCCGAGTATTGATTCGATTCAATTCTTGTCACTGATGGGTCCTGTAAGAGGTTTAAAAAAGAGAAAAAAGCCTGAGAAGAAGTACGACGAGAATAGTTCTGCTTCTGATTCGCCGGCGAAAGAGGGCCCGTTAGATTGGTGGATTGAGTTCTCAAAGAGGATTAGAGGTAATTTTCTGTTGACTTCTGATGCTTTTTTAGTCTATCCAATTCTTTTGATAGTATTGCTTTTGCTGATTAATCTCGGTATGATTGGTGCGTTGAATTCTGGTGTTGCTTGCTTTTTTACTGAAGTTCATGCTTAGTTACGCAAATACATTTTGGTATGGAAGTCGAGGATCCCTAATTTGACTTGAAAGTTTCCCGTCATTCTGATCGTATTGTCTTATCTACGAAGGAAAGTTTACTCACATTATATAATTGCTTTATGATGAAACCTAAATCGGTTCGTGTATGATGTAGTACATTATTGGGTTGTATTGAAGCAGCTACCTCTGGAAGTTTCATTTGGCAACGTTTTGTGTATATGCTATACTTGTTTAAAGCATCTTGCTGTCTGTACAATTAAGATGTTAATTAATAATGATAATCTAATTTCTTATTGATAGGGCACACTGAGTGGGTAACTTGCTATATGTAGGAGGATTGCATCTGTTCCTTGCTTGATTAGTATTACCTTAAATCTGTTCTGTTTGCAAGTTTCTAGTAAGATTCCCTTTGATGATCTATATCTGTTCATTCTATTTTTACTTTGAAATTGTTCGTTTCAGTTATGTATGTAGGGTTATATCGAATGCTTTCTTTAATTTGTCAGGCCACATGTCCTGAAACCCTCTATTTAATAGAACAACTTAAAGTTCATTGTAGTATCTGCTGCTTGAGGAGGTCACAACCAGCATAGAATTTTTAGAAATTAACCCCTTTTTTTGCTCTACAATTTTTATGTCAACTTTATGGGCCATTTTAGGCAACTGCTAACTCAGATACTTATGTTCTGGTTTGCATCATTATTTGTAAATAGTATACTCAATGATTACTTACAGATACAGTTGCAAATTAAGATTGAAGAAATTTTAAGGTATGTCAGTTTCCGCGTAATTTATTTTCTTATTGAAGGTTATAGTCCACAAACCATGAAAAAAACATGGGGTTTGGAGCAGAGGATATGTGCAAAGCTATTTACTGTTGAACTGAAAGATACAAACTACAAAGGGCTTAATGCAAGTTTATCAATAATTAGGTTATGACAAAGCAGTTTCGCGTTGAAATTCCTGCAATGGTTTAACTGATACTTAGACTACTGACAGATATTTTGGTAGTAGCAGTGTTCCAGGTATACTTAGCTGATAGCAACATAACATGGGGTACAATTACAATACTGCTGGATAATTTAGGATAAAATAAGTTGTCCCACAGCTAGCCTCTAATCAGCTTCTATGTTTATATTGCCTATTTGTAACTCAGGCACATTATTGTTTTTACTCTTAAAATACTCTGGTTGTTATTATTGTTTGATTCAGTTTCCAACATTTTTTGCATTTATCGAGGTAGTTCATGTCTGAATATGAACTGAATGGCCGCATCATTAGTTACTGTATATTTCATTTGCCTGGATGTGTTTGTCTTAGCATTATCAAATGATCTTCACTGCTTTCACAAACAAATTAAAGGCTTATAATTTTTCTCACAGAAAATTAGATCTCGTTAAGAATGAGTTTACTGCAACAATAGTTCTTCTCAACAAGAAAGATGAAAAAAAATTATTGAAAAGTATATCTGCATTATCCAAATTTGAATTTGTTAACTTTTGTTTCTTTGCAGATCTTCATCAGTCTCCACCAAATGAGTTGGATAACTTTGAATCTATTTTTAAGATCTCCAGAAAGACTTTTGAGTACATATGTTCACTGGTGAAGGATGATATGATGGCAAAATCTGCGCATTTTGTGTTTAGTAATGGCAAGCCAATGTCTTTATATGATCAAGTAGCTGTAGCGCTTAGACGACTAGGATCTGGTGAGTCACTAGTCACCATTGGCGATTCATTTGGGCTGAATCACTCAACCGTTTCACAAGTGACTTGGCGATTTGTTGAATCTATGGAAGAAAGGGGTCTTCAGCATCTGCAATGGCCATCTACAGAAGCAGAAATTATGTCAATCAAGTCCAAATTTGAGAAAGTACGCGGCCTCCCCAATTGCTGCGGTGTAATCGATGCTACTCACATCACGATGTGTTTGCCTGCCTCAGAACCTGCTAGTAATGTGTGGCTGGATCACAAGAAGAATCACAGCATGGTGTTGCAGGCAATAGTAGATCCTGACATGAGATTCAGGGACATTGTCACCGGCTGGCCAGGCAGAATGAAGGATTGGTTGGTTTTTGAGAGTTCCAATTTCTACAAACTTTGTAACAAAGGAGAGAGATTGAATGGGAAGAACTTGCTGCTTCCAGAAGGATCAGAAATAAGGGAATACATAATTGGGGATTCCGGCTACCCTCTACTGCCATACCTGGTAGTCCCTTACGAAGGTAAAGAACTTCCGGAGCCAAAAGCCGAGTTTAATAGGCGCCATTTCGCTACACGGATTGTGGCGCAGAGGGCGCTCACAAGGCTGAAGGAAATGTGGAGAATTATTCAAGGAGTGATGTGGAGACCTGATAAACATAAGTTGCCCAGGATTATTCTGGTTTGCTGCTTGCTTCACAACATTGTGATTGATATGCAAGATGAAGAGCTGGATGAGCTATCTTTGTCTAACAACCATGACTCTGGTTACAATCAACTGATTTGTGGAGCTGTGGACGTAAAAGGAGGATCACTAAGAGATAACTTGTCTCTCTTCTTAACCGAAAGGTTGCCTCCGTGATATTTTCTGTTACTTTGGGTTGGTACTTCAAGAATGTATCTGGAAATATGAGTTTCTTAGAGTCAATTCTCCTCCTTAATTTATACCCTTTAATTCAAATTGTGCATTACTGAATGATGATTGCAGCTTACCGTATTAAGATTGAGAATGCCAGCTCAAATCGTCATTTTTTTTTATAGCTCAATTCTTTATTTAGTTACTTAGAACGCATATCAACGCGCTCTGTTTAGTTCCATTCTCTTGCACGGAGTATTTTACTCCGGAGAGTTTGAAATGCTCTGCATTTCGACCCTATAAAGAATTAGTATGAATTAGGCAGCTAAAGACATTTTTAAGGACATTCTAAAATTGCAGTTACTTTGGTCTCCCTTTTCTGCGAACTTCAACCTCGAATTCAGCGATAACCGATGAATAGATGAACCATGCAATGGATAGAGTCAAGGGCAAGGTGTCATCTAGAAGATAAGGCCAAGGAATTAAGTAGCATAGAGTCGACGACGGAGTTTCCAACTATGTAGTTGATAAATACAGTTTCATTTGAAGAGGGTGGCCAATAAAATAGTAAAACTTCAATGTTCTCCGCAACTCAAAATCAAACAAGTTAGACTTCCATCTTCGATATTAGCAATGTTTTGCACTGCAAATTTTCTCTAGTTTCTAGAGAGTGGTGTTACTTTAATTTGAACACCATTATGCATTTTTTCTTCGCAAATGAATGAACAGTTTAATTTATTCGTGATGAAGTATTGAGAACGTAAGCCCTGATGACGTATGAGCATTACCAAATGGGAGAAGATATATGTGTCAAAATAACTGCACATATAAAATAAAATTGGATCCTGATGAATATATATTGTATAGTGTGAAAGCTGCACTGACGAAGCGACTGGCAAGTAGCCCTAATACAGTAATAATCACGTCCGCCGTTTGAAAAGCGCGTTGCAAATACCAACAGCAATCACCACCAGAATTGCTGTGGAACTTCGCTGCAATTCCCTGAGTTCCCAAGTTCACAGGCTCACTTGAAGTTGAAGATGCACTTAATTAATACATCACATGAATAATGAACAACACTTCTATATTTCAGTACTTTTTTTTTTATTTGGGATGTTACAGTTTTTAATTATTTCTAATATACTCTTGAACTATAATATTATCTCTAGTCTTTAATATAAGATTTATATAACTAATTTATAAATATTAAAAAAATTAATTAAATTATTTATTTGTAATAAATTTATCTTTGTTTCTCTAAACTACCATACTTAATCATGTATATTAGAAAAACTCTTTAATTGTGAGTCACTTTAATATATGTAATTAATAGAGATATCTTAAATAAAAATTATATAAAATAGATTAGGATTAAGTATCAAAGTAAGTGTAATTTTTTATATTTAGGAATGAAGGGAGGGAGTATTATTTTTAAACAAATTAAAATTGAATTTTGTGTGTGTGTGAATATAATCCATTTCATCAGGATATGTAGAGGAAGATTAGTGCACACAAAATAGCATTGAGTAATGGGTAGGATAAGGCACACGGCAGTGGGAAATCATGAAATGACGTGGTACGCTGCCTTCTTCTTCTTACAATCGTCGCACTTTGGTTTTTCCTTCCGCATGTAATCAAGTTTCTAACGTCTCCGTCCCTTTTCCTTAACTTCTTCTGACTATTGCTTTGCTTAGCTTCCCCACTTTCATACTCCCCATTCCTTTTTATATGCCCCCACGCGCCCTGCTCCCCATCAATGAGAAATCCCACACCTATAGACCACTTATTTATTTCATTTCTAAAAATTACATTTAATTTCATAAATAATTATATATAAAGGTATAAGAGATATCTAATACTCTAAAATATTTTTTTTATTTATGTCTTATATTTTAACATATTTTATGATTTATCTAATAATTTAAAATTTTTTTCTAAATTTATCCAACACCCTAATATTTTACAAATAATTTTAGATTAGAGTTAATATTGAGATTAAATTTATTTCTAAAAATTTAATGTCAAGTAAAGTTTCTTTTAAAAAAATTAATAATTTAAAAATAAAGTTATACTATAAAATATTTTAAAGTGTTAGATGTATTATAAAATATTTTAAGATAGTGATGTACCTGGATCTTAACTCATTGATAAATAAGGAGTGATTTCAACTATTAAATCATATAAAATATTAATTCAGACCTTAAATTAAGCATAAAAAATCAATTACTTGAAAAAGAAAAACTCAGAAAAGTCTGGGTTTTTTTTTTTGAGCTTCGTGAATGCAACGCTCATGTCTGCGAGTGGCTGAGTCAGTGTTCCAGACTAGATTTGGAACTCTAGCACAGGCACAAGACAAGATAAAGCTCCACGCTGTCTATCTAACTTCCCAATAAAACGCAGTCACGCAAGCACCGCGAAACTGCATTATTATTTCATGCACTAAATTACACCTAATGCCATCGACTTCTCCATCGGAACTGTCCCCGTTCCTTTGTTACCAAGAAAACCGATCCCCCACGTAACTCCCAAGTCATACTCCATTCTTATATATATATACACACACACAGCTCTTGGTTTCCTTCAACTGTCAAACTCAGCTAAGTTTCATTCCATCACCTTGTAAACGCAGTAGCCATGAAGAAAGGAAGAGATGAATTCGGTGACACAGAAGGCTTAGACATGGTGAAGTGCTTGATGTTACTGTCGAGAGTTGGGGCAAGTAACCCTTCATCAAAGGGTAGAGATGGTGGTTTTAAGTGCAAGACTTGTAACAGAGTGTTCCCTTCTTTTCAAGCTCTTGGAGGGCACAGAGCAAGCCACAAGAAGCCTAAGCTACTCATGATGCCTTTGAAGCGCAACAAGATGCACCCTTGTCCCATTTGTGGAGTCGAGTTTGGAATCGGCCAAGCTCTAGGAGGTCACATGAGAAAGCACAGAGCTCCTGTTCATAAGAATAAGTTTGATTTATGCTTGGACTTGAACTTGACGCCTTTAGAAAATGATCATCTCAACCTCAACTTGACGACAACACCCCTCGTTAATTTTCTTGTTTGATTGTTATATGTACGAGGGTAACATACTTGATTCATGATGTTTTTTGCGTACTCGGACTATATATTTTCTTCATTTATGACAGCTCTTTCAACTCAGCTCAGTCCCTATTCATTTTCTTTACCCTCCATGCCTGCCAATTCAGCAGACTGCCTGCATATTGTTTTGCCATCAAAATTCATAATATATAGTCGTATATATATTTGTCTTTGGCTCTCCAGCTTTCGTTCCACTGTGGAGAAGCATATAATAATTTTTTTTTTAAAAAAATTGTAATTAAGAAATGTTTTTGTGGACCTTCTCAGTTTAAGATGTTTATTTGTTGAACTTTTAATAATTAAAGTCCATCCAAAGGATTGGATTGAACCCAAACCCAAAAGTATAAAAAGTTCAATCTATTCGATTTTAAACACAGTCAATCTATTTTTATTAATTAAATAAATGGAATTTAGGCTGTTTATTAAATAAAAATATAAATATTTAAAGAAGACTTCATAGTTTTAAAAATAGGGATTCGACTATAAAATTATAAAAAAAAATTAATTCATAAAAACTTATAATAATAAGTGAGTAGTATAAATATGTTGTTATTTTGTATTGTATAATTTATTATTAGTTGTCATTCTATTATTATTAAATTTTAAAATAATTAATTTTCTTATTTAGAATTTCATGCCCATTTCCCTTAAAAATTGTCTGTAATTATTAAACTACCGATCATTTGTGTATTATTATTATTATTATTATTTTTGATACAGTCATTTATGTATTATGATCGTGCATCATTTCCCTCACCTGCTAAGACACCTTTTCTTCTTTACCATTCGGCGTCTCCACACAAGTTTCTTTTTGGCCTAATGGTCAAAAGTCTCCACCAGTATTTGAATAAGATTTTAAAAATAATTTTATAAAAAAAATAATTTTAAATAAATAAATATTTAAATAATTATTTTTAAAAGTACTTTTATTATTAGTAAATTATAAAAAAAGATATAGGTATTAAATGAGGAGAGATGAGAGAGAAAATGTAAGAAAAAAATAGAGAAAAAGTATGAGAGGGGAGAAAGGGTATAAGAAAAAGTAGGAGAGAATGTGTAAGAAAAAGTAGAGATAATATAATAATTAGTTAGTTTATAAACTCTTTTACTGTTCAATAAGCTGCTCTGACCAACTTATCTAAAATCTTAATTTTAAACTATAATTTACTCCAAAAGCTCATTTGAATAAATATAGTTATTTATTTTAAAATTTTTCTAAATTAAAATTTAAATCCAAAAATTCTTAAAATTTATGTTTAGAATAGTTTGGAAACAGACCCGTAGTAACCAACATGTCATAAGATATCTATATCTCAACCTGTCAAAAATTCTATTTTTATTATTATTATAACAATTTTTTTATAAATAATCTTACAAATTTTTTAAAAATACTTTTTAAATTTAAAATTATATCTTAAATTTTAGTAAGAGAGTTATACTGAATATATCTAAATTTTTTTATATTAAAAAATAATAATAAACAACTACATAAAGCTTTATCCTATTTAGCGAAGATAATTACAAATATGACACAGTTGAATTATCTATCACCTTTGTACCAAAAAAATAGAATTATCTATCACCAACAAAGATAAATTCCATTCAATAACTTGTAAATGTCTCTATATTCAACTTTTCAAATTTAATCTTTTGAAAAAGAAATTTTCTTTCCGTACCCATGTGTATGATTTCTGATTTATCCTTTAATAAATTTTTTTTAATAGAAAATAAGCTATATCCCTAACCAATAATTTATAGATTAATTCTCCAATAAATTTTAGAATAAAAATATATCCAACACTTTAAATTAATTTTAAAAGAGTAATTGACATTATAAAATATTTAAGTATATAATCAGTATCTCAAATTAATTTTATAAGTATAATTAGTACTATAAAATATTTAACAGTACAATAAATATCTCAAACTAATTTTAGAGAGATAATTAATAATATATTAAAGTATTTATATTGTTATACTTTTACCTCTTTACTAATAAAAATATCAAATTTTATTTAATATATGTCATATAAATTTTTTATTTTAACAATTATATTATTTAAAATATCATAATATTATTTTAATAAATTATATTAAATAAATTATAATTTTTTTTAATTTTACATATGAATTCTATAAAATAGTAATTTTAGGGATTATTCAACATTTTTATTTAAATAATAGGACACATATAATATTTTAAATAATAATATATTAAAATAAAAAATTTATATAATATAAATCAGACAATTTGTGTTTGGATCAGACTATTTGTGTTTGTTTGGATTTTTTAAATGTTTTTATGTCGCAGGAAATAAATATGTAAGCTTAAAATAGGCTCTTCCAAATTCCCCCAGACGCTGCCACGTATAGACGCGTTTGGCTGTTCGTAGCAGCTCCCGTTTCTGATTCTCACTCACAGAGTCACTGGTAAAGTCGAAAAGGCGAAAAGACCAATTTGGGCATCGCCAAAGTTGCTACTCTCCTTTCAGTTTCACCCAGAAAAACAAAAGTTGCTCCCCTCCATCAACGGTCTAGATCTGTTTTCCACAGTACACGTGTATGTCAATAACAAGGGCAGCCATGAGTTATGCTCAATTCAGCCTCAGCCTGTTTCCACCCGTTTACGAAAACATCGAGTGCGATTCAGACACCGGAGTGAATCTCTCATTGCTTTCTCCCTCTGAAGGCCGCGTGGCTTCGCCGGAAGCTTCAGAATATACGTGCCAGAGACAGACCTTCCGGTTACGTTTCTTTGGATGGACATCGACGAGTGTCAGATCGTTGAATTTCAACCTATAATCGCTTGCTTGCAATTCTTCAGCTCGGTTATAGGCGTTTATGTGCGAGGAATCTCTCTTATTTGAAAACTTCTGTTCGCAAAATCTCTATGATTGACAGATAGCGGAGTATTACATATGTTTCCTGACTCTTGTTTCCCATGTAAGCTTTCGTAATCGTTGATTCTCACAGTTGCAGGAGTTGTTAGAGCTTTCGTAATCTCTCATTAAGTTTTTCTGTTCCGTTGTTGAGCTCGATGGACGTGAATCGTGTTACTGTACACGAAGAGGTTTTGTGCTGGAGTTGTTAGAGCTTTGGAGCTCCCGTGGACACTGCTAGATAGTAAATAGTACCGCCTAGTAGAAAGGCGCCGTGGATTGAGGAATTTATCACGTTAAGTAGAAACAGATGGTATGTACTAGATTCTGCTTTCTTCACTCTCTCTTTATTCACAGTGTTTTATTGTATGCTTTGCTTGCATAGAGTTCATATCATGAACGAATAGACGTTGAAGGTGTATATGTTGCGTGGTTCTCCATTTGTACTTCTCTTCTTGGACTCGGAGAGCTATCTGTGCTTTCTTCTCTTTGGAAGGAGACAGGGAGTGATAGAGGGGCTATGAATCATAAGCTCGGGCCTGAGACCAAGGACACGTTAAGAAAAGAACAGAGCAAGATATAAAACTTAATGGCATGCAGGTTTAGGCTTGTGATACTTGAGCGTGTGTCTACCCGCGTGAACGTAAATGTATATGTGAGATAGATTAGTGCCAATTAGTTTCTGAAAATAATCTATTAAATATATCTTAGATTTGTTATTGCTATATGGCTATTTTGTCAAATAGTCTTGTCTCGTTCTGAGGCTTAAGTTTCATAGTTAAGGCGTTCGTAACTACAGATTGAATGACGGCTAAAATGATACATCTAGAAGCGCATACAGGCGTGCCCGGATATGGTAGTTGTTACTCTCGGAGTTACTTTATAATTTCCAAGAAGCATTCAGTGTTAGATTTTAGTTCATTTGAGACCTAAACGCATTTTCACTTGGCTTAGATTTTAATTTGTCATTCGTCTATTAAGATCAGTTTTAAGGGGTGAAAATCCCTTCTCAAATTTTATGTGTCCCCATTCTATATCCGTACATGTAGCAATTCTGTCTCATATGCTTTACTATGTGAATTCCAATATTTTTTGCTGCAGTCTGACCAAAGCGAGGGATTTTGGACGCTAAAGGCCACTGGACATATCAATGGCAGAGAGACCGCATTTGATAATCCTTCTAAAATTGAATCAAAGCGAACTCATCAATGGTTTATTGATGCTGCTAAAGTAAATTTTTTTCCGAACAAGAAACAAGCAGTGGAAGATGAAAATGGAAAATCAGGTTCAGGAATTTCAAGAGTAAACTTTTCTCATTGGGAGAACAATCCTAATTTTAATTCAGTTCCTAAACAATTTATCGGCCAACTATTTGGGTCTGAATCTAAGCCTGTCAATTTTGAGGAAAACAATAGTTCTTACGTTGTGGATGATAATTCTAATGTGAGGACGAAAATGATAAGCAATCAATACAGAGAAGATTCATCTGAAGAAACTGAAGCGCCTCTTAGCTTTGATGGAATAAAAGTCAAAGTTAATCAGGTTAAGGACTCTGATAGTGTACAGGCTGAAGGCAGACACAATTTGATCAGGCAGAATAACAGTGATCTACATCAGGCTTATAATGGTGAAGCTGCGATGGGCTATATGTCAATAGGGCAAGCTTTTGATAAAGGTAGCTATGTCACTCTCATGGAACTTTCCTCCAACAGGGCGGATGCCCATGTTACATCATTGGGTGAGGTCTATGGTAAAGGTGATGATAATGCGGTATCAGTTGGTGTTTCCTATAATAAAGAGGTCACGAATACAATATCTTTTTGCGATTTCCCAGATGAACAGGATATTATCCCGATGGACAGGCCTTCTGGGGACTTTGGTCCTATATATAATCTATCTTCGGTTCAAGTATCAACAACAGTTAATGAGAAAGAGTTGAATGCATCAAATTCCAATGCAACTGCAAGTGTTCCCCGTGTAGATAAACTAAAGCGTAAACCTGTGTCCAAGAATAAACCAGAGCTCAAAGCAGCGAAGAAAGAAGCTCCAAACAGCTTCCCTTCTAGTGTCAGGAGCTTAATATCCACTGGTATGCTTGATGGCATTCCTGTACAGTATGTCTCGGTTTCCCGGGAGGTAAATTCAGGTCTCTCATGTTTAATTTGTGAATTCTCAGTGCTATTTAATAAGTTATGGTTATGTACCTGCATGGTTGAAGGAACTTAGGGGAATTATAAAAGGTTCTGGCTATCTTTGTGGGTGCCAATCATGTAATTATTCCAAGGTTAGTAATCACCGCTGGTCCACAATCTGACATAACCCTTTCCTTATTCATTTTGTTTTTCAACTTCTTAATATTTAATTGTTACCTACTCAACTGATGATTCATGATTCAGGTTCTGAACGCTTACGAGTTTGAGAGACATGCTGGTTGCAAAACAAAACATCCAAACAATCACATTTATTTTGAGAACGGGAAGACCATCTATCAGATTGTACAGGAGCTGAGGAGCACCCCTGAAAGTTTGTTGTTTGATACAATCCAAACAGTTTTTGGTGCACCGATTAATCAGAAAGCGTTCTGCAGTTGGAAAGGTAACACAAATTACTCCTTGTGTCTGTTTTGCACTCAAATACATGCAGGCATACAGAATGGTTTTTATTTCTGCGTTATTTGATTAATCACATATCTGATTTTTTCACCTATGCCAATTCTCTTCAGAATCTTTTCAAGCAGCCACACGTGAGCTTCAACGTATTTATGGAAAGAAAGAACTAAAAATATGAGTCACGAGCCTTGAACGAAATATTATTATGATTAAACTTTCAACTTTGCGCAGGAAGTTACATCAATCTGAAGTATTTTTTTTTAAGTGCGCATCGACCCAATTGCATAGTGCATACCATGTACAGCCTAGTTTAATAGATGGGATGCGCCTTGTTAGAAAAGGAGCAGGACGTATTGTCTTACTGTTGGTTCGGATTCATCTCTAAAACAAAAGGTAAATGATTAAGGGTTTGTTTGAATTAGTGTTGACATAACGTTTATCTATACAGATTTTTGCAAATTGAAATTGAGATAAAAATAAGGTGTAATGTGATTTATGTTTGAATAAATTTTTATAAAAAAATTATTTTGACATAAATTTAGATGATATATTGAAAAGTAAATTTGAAAAAGTTTAAATATGAAGAAAAAGTTAGTAAATTTTGTTTCAATTTAAGAGTATATTTGACTCAATTGAGGGGAAGGAAGGATTTTAATGGAGGAGGGGAGAAAAAAGAAATAAAGATATTTTAATATTATTTCATTCGGATTGATGAAAAAAAAGGAGAGGGCATGGATTTTAATGTTACATTTGTTTAATTTATAAGGGAAGTTTATTTAATTTTTTATATAGATAATTATAAGACATAGAAAGGGTAATTTAGATATATTAAAATAATATTATGTATATAATGATTAAAATAAGGTAAAAAATAATTTTATCCTAAATCACCTTAGTTTTGGCGGGGAACTTTCAAAATCCTTTATACTAACATACACTCTAAAGGTTTATTTGGTTTAAGTAAGGGGAGAGGAAATAAGGTATTTTAATAGAGGGGAAAAGAAGAGATAAAATAAAGGAATTTTAATTTTAGTTAGATTGAAGGAGAGGAAGAGAAGGATTTTAATATTAAATTGTTTAATACAAGGGAGGAGGGGAGAAATTTTTTGTTTAGACAACTTTGAGATGCAAAAAGGATATTTTTAGAATATTTAAAATATATTATAGATATAATAGTTAAAATAAAATAAAAATTTAATTTTTCTTCTAAATCTCTCAATTTTAGAGATGAGAACAGGGAGGAGGAGGGAAAAGAAAATTTTAAAAAATATTTTTCTCTCCTAAAAATTGTGTACTAAATAGAGGGAAAATGATAATATTTTCATTTTTCTTCTATCATTTCTAAATCACAGGAATCAAACATCTTAAAATAACTTACCTATCATTTTGTAGGTTTAATTGGCAAAAGAGTGAGATATGTAACTATTTGGAGTGTATTCGATCTTTAGAGAGTATTATTTTATTATAGTTCTAGTCACAATATTAGGGGAGGTATTTTAACTCTTAGATATATATGTTTATATTTGAGAGTAATAGACAGTTTACTCGGTATTGTTTAATAGGAAGAGATATTTTATCTTATTTTTAAATCGTGTGAGTTTAACTCATTTCTAAAAAAAATTATTTCTAAAAAAATTTATACTAAGAAGAAAAACTTTTGAACCAATGGTCAGTTACCATCACGTGTTGAAACAAAGACATTTTATGACAAAAAGGTCAATTTTGCATAACATAAATGTCACTGAACTTCCCTTTTACCGATCCAGAAACATATTGTAAGTTTTAATAAAGATATTGATGATGCTCGGCATCACGTGGAGATCATTATTTCTGTTGGTGTTTGCCTGAGAGTAAACCAATTGATGATAATTGAAGCTCATTTACTTCTTTCAAGTCTAAACTTAAAATTCCGGGCTTTCATAATTTTAGTAGTTGATTGTGATGTAATATTATTTTGCTCAGGGTGAGTGGATGCATACCAAGTAGGCAGATTTAAATGATAGAAACTTTAGTATTATCATGACTGTCAGCAATAGTATCGTTTTTTTCCTTTTGTACTACGTACCGCATAGGGCTATGCATTTTTTGGAAGCTATTGACAATTGAAAATTTATTTTATGGGTTTCGGCTCTTGCTGAGCGACATGCATATTTATTTTAATGCAAACTTTTATAATTTCAAAAGAAATAATGATCGCCCTCCAACCATTAAAAGCCAAGGGCGTTTTAGCATGCGTTTCCTAGTTAAAAACTACTTTGAAGACCCAAAATTTGAAACGAATACAAAAAATGCCTAAAGCACAATATCAACGCCACGCAAGTAATGTTTTATCCTTCCTGCTTGTTCTTGGATAATAACTTCCCTCCGACTAGAAATACTTTCGACTCAACCACAACAGCCCGACTTGGAAGCAGCCTGCTCACCCCCCGCTTCTTGCTCGCCGATTTTGATTGTTGATGGCTGTAAAAAATACATCATGAAAAAATCAATTTTTGGAGGGCTATCACCATATTAATTTGCCCGAGAGAAAGTGTAATTACCTCTGTCTTAGAGTCGCTATCAGCAAGCCTCAGTTTTATATCTCTAGCGATCGAGAAGAAAACTTCCTCCACATTTAGATTTGTCTTTGCGCTCTGCAACATTAAATCCTTCAGTGCATACTAACGAAAAGAAACTTCCGGGAGCTTCAACCTTAGCAAGTACGCAGCACTTACAGTTTCAAAGAATTTAATTCCATACTCATCCGCCAGTGCCTGGCCCTTGGAGGTTGGCACAGCCTAAAATAAGAAGGTAATGTATATCATTACTATCGGGGCGAATCTGACTCACGTAAGAGTGGCTCGCAGTTGTTACTAATTCAATTTGAGGCATCAAATTAATTTTATATAAAAGCCAGCAAAAATGGTCAACTGCTTAAGCATCCATATCAATTATAACGTAAGTACATTTTATAACGTTTCGAGTTCATTTAAGACGTGGTGCACAGCTCTGCATCTCTAATGATGGTCAAAATTGACGTTGGAGGGATCTTAGATTTGAGTCAGGGCGTTAACACTTTGTTCTCGGAACGTTATTAAAAACTCCACGAGCGGGGAAGGCGAAGCAAAAGAGGGTTATATATTTATATATTTAAGGTGCTTTTTTTCAATAAAATTAAAACAAGTAAATGTTTTACCCATTTTTACTAGTAACTAACTCTTGTTAAGTGCTTAACTTTTCTCTTTATGTGTGTGTGTATATATATATCGTAGAAATTGCCAATAAAGTTTGCATACCCTTTTACTTTCATCCATGTCAGCTTTGTTCCCCACCAGTACTTTGTTAACATTGTCTGAAGCATGTTGCTCAATGTTTCGGATCCAGTTCCTGATATCTGCAATTAGAAGCTAGGTGAAAATTCCAGATAAGAAATCGTACAAAGAGAAAATCTCAGAAATCCAATTACAATTAGAAGATGGATACGGGAATTTTACTATTAAATGACGATTCATCTGTAACATCATAGACTAGCAAGATGCCCATAGCTCCCCGGTAGTAAGCTGGAGAAAAAACAGTTTAGCAAAATGATAAGTAAACTAAAGTGTAAAATGAACTAGAGAAACGCTGAAATCATACAAAATACCAAAATCTAGGAAGAAAAAAACTCCAGAGAAACATCAATGAAACAATACCCACAAAAAAGCCCAACCCTAGTAAGGAAATACATATCTGGAGTGGTAGGACTGTCATAGGGGGAGGAAGGAGTGGTAGCAACTGCAGTGGTGGGGAAGGACCGAAGGAGATGGTGATGGTGGGTTTGCAATGGAGGTGTTGTGATGGCTGCCAAGAAGAGGGATGAAGAATGGAGAAGAAGGGGAGGGAAAAAATTGTTTGAAAGCTCTTTGTGTTCTAAATAACATTTTTATTTAGTTAATATAAAACATAAATTTGTTTCTACATTCCTAATATCATGCTAAACCAAATTATTAGCATTTCCAGTCCATTCTTTTCTATTAATATCCTTTCCAACAATCAAATAGGCCTAACTGTCAAGAGGTCATACCGCACATAAATTTGATCCTTATATTACCCTGATCCTCAGTTCCTATTCCCTATGCCTCAAGCCTCTTTTGAAACCAAGAAGAGATTGATCAATCATTAAGTTCAATGAAAAAATCTACAAATTTAACTTCTATTCCTTTTTTTGCAGCCATTATTTTTGTCCTATAAATTCCATAAGATGGCAATGAAAGTGGTGGAAAACCATAACAAATTTAAAGAACAGTTTGTTTTAGGCTTCAGCATTAGTTGTGGTTTAAGGGATTTGATTTAGTTCTACTATGTATGTAGAATGGTCTGCGAATATGCCTTGTGGACTGCCCACTATGGGCACGCCAGTTCTGATGATCAATAAGAATCAGAAGCCTTACCAGTTGTAATTGTTCGAAACCGCTCCTGACCTGCAGTATCCCAAATTTGGAGTTTGATCCTCTTGCCATCAAGCTCAATGGTTCTTATTTTGAAATCAATGCTGCATGAGGAAGATACATTTGGTGATGTAAGAGAAATTTGTGGCAAACGATGATCAGCAGTTTTACTCCTGTTGTTTAAAAACGCACCCTATGGTTGTGATAAAACTAGTAGTGAAAGAACCATCTGAGAAACGCAGAAGAAGGCAACTCTTTCCCACACCTGCAAAAATTAATAGCAGAGGAGGTTTAACCTCAATCCACGAAGGCTGTACGGTAGAGCACCATAATTATCTTTAGGGAGTTCCCCAAAAACCTTTTTTTTAAGTGCCTTAACAAACCATCAATATTGTTACTATTATTAGATTTCCCAGGAGAAAAGGCAATAACATAACACATGGAGATGATGGACGTATGACACTTTGATGTGGTAGCGAAAATTGGATTGGTCGATAATTTCTATTAGTATACATTCATTTTAGAAGCAACCAGACCATTCGAGGACTGCTTTGCCAAGTAATGTGCTACGAATTAAACAAATTATTGAATCAGAGAGATGCTCAACTTCGTACAAAATGCACAAAGACATTATGAGATCAAGATCAAAAGGAACATTCAACTTTGTATGTTCACATCGAAATTGCATTTTAACCGAACAATGGTTCAAATTCACGCTCAAACTAAATCATGAATAGATGCAACAGATAATATTCTGTAAAAACTAAAAAGAGAATCACTAGTTATGCTTTTCAACCTCCGCATAGCACATTTTCTGAAATGATAAGAGGTAAGATGCCACGTACCACTGTCGCCAATCAAGAGGAGTTTTATAAGGTAATCGTAATCCGCACGAGCCCTTGCTGGTGGAGCAGCCATCGAGCTTCGATCGATCAATAAAATCCTCGATGATGATTATTCCTCTCTGAACAAAAATCACTTTACTATTAATTAATAATTTCCGTACGAAATGCAAGACGGAGAGATTGAGAGAAAGGATACAATTACCGTACCAGATCAGAAATGGGAAGGCAAACGGGGAAGCGAGAGAATCTCCAAAGCTCACAAGTAATGGAACATGGAGATTTGGAGAGAAAGGAATGGGAGTTTCTGTTTTAGTAATTTTTTTGCCCTTTTAACTAAAATTTTGATGTTGGAGCTGTTAACAGCCTTCAACTTCTGAAGTTCCCCGACTCTATTGGGTGGCAAAAGTGCGCACCTCTGTCCATGGATTCCTTTCCTTCACTTTCCTTTTTTTAAAAAAAAAATAAACACGAAAAAGTTTTGAAGCTCGGCCCGATCTTCTTCTTTTGTGGAGGGAATATCTTCTCGCATCACCGCCGTTGAATAAATCTGTAGAGGCAAGAATTGCCGCATCATAAACGTCCGTTTAGATAACATTTTTAAAATGAATTTATAAAAAAAATTTAGAAAACTTTTCAAAAAAAGTTTTTAAATAAGAGTTTATGAAAAAAATTGAATAAATAAATGTTTAGATAGTTATCTTTAGAAATATTTTTATTATTAATAAATTACAAAAAATAGTATGAATATTAAATAAGGAGAGAAGAGAGAGGGTGTAAGAAAAAAAAGGAGAGGAGAGAGATATTTTAAGAAAAAGTAGGAGAGGAGAGAGAGTGTGTAAGAAAAAGTAGAGTTAATGTAATAATTAGTTAGTTCATAAGCTCTTTTGCTATTTTATAAATTACTCTGAACAGTTTATTTAAAATTTTAGTTTTAAACTATAATTTAATTTAAAAATATGTTTGAATAAATATAATTATTTATTTTAAAAAAATTAAAATTTAAATTTTATATAAATCTAAATTGAAAACCTATAGTTTAGAATACCCACTAACTAGGCAACAGGCAAGCATAATTCTCCACCTTTTCTTTGAAGATGATCTGATCTCCATCAAATATTAAGCACTTCTTTGTATTAACTTTTGTGAAAATAATTTTTATCTCAACTGAATTTTGTAAATTAAAATTATGAGTAAAAAATCAATCAATTTAATATAATTTATATTTGTATATATTTTTGTAAAATAATCAGTTTGAATACTTATTTTGTTTCTATAACTTTAAAAGCTTTAAAATATTACTTTTAGGTTTAATTGGGCTTTCGTGGAAATCGATTTAACTAAAATGTGGATCCAAACATAATTTTTGAATTAGCTTTTAAAGAGTTTTCAAGATTACAAAAGTGAATCCAAACAAGTCCTACTTTCACTTGGTATTCTTTTACTTGAACTGCCACCCACCGCTAGGATTCAAAGCTTTATTTTATGCTGTGCTGCAGCTTATTTGTCCCTTTTCAATACATTCTTTCAACTATACGATGCTAGTTATAGAACACATGACCATCACCCTTTTTCATAAACCAATACTTTTTATTTGAAAAATGATCAAATAATATTAATAAAAAAGAAAGGTAGCATTATAAGTCTAATTATGCAGATTAATAAAAAAGAAGAAATTTAGATAATACATAATGAATAGTAAAACTACTACCATATTCTTAATATAAGATATAGTTAAAAAATTTTAATAGATTAAAGAAGCTAAATAAACTATTTAATTATAATTTAATATAAGAGTCAATAGCTTATTAGGTATATTAAATAGTATATAATATAAATTTATTTTAGAATATAAAATTTAATTATAATTAATTTATTTTATTTTTCTAATTTATTTAAGATAGAAAAGAGTACTATTGTATCTAGAATAAAGAATAGTTGGTAAAAGGAGATGATGCCCTTTAAGATGATTAATAGTGATGTTAGCATTCTTAGCTATTCCTAACCATATCCATGAAGCATTATATGGCTTTTTGATAATTAAGGCAGGAGAGATATCAGCATATTTTACCTCCAAGATAGTTGCAATGAGAGAAGGGGGAGAGGAGGTAATGATTAACCGAACTTGCTTAGCCATAAGAGCTATGTTGACCCACCAAGAGCCATACTCATCTTCCCCAGGCCACCTAAATCAACATATTCTCTCTTCCTATTTTACATAAGTTTAACTAATAAAGATATAAAATATATAATTATTTAAAATATATTTAATTACTATAAAATATTATTTTATTACAATTTTAGTTATGATATTTGGAGATATATCATAACTCTTAAGTAATTAAATTTATATTTAAAAATAATTGATAGATTACCCTATTTAATATTGATATCACCTAAAAAAATAGAAATTTTACCTTATCTTATATAATGAGTAAATTAAACTCTTTTAAAAAAGATTTATAAAAAAAATAATGAAGATTTTTATAATAATTTAATATTAATATTATCTAAAAAAAGGAAATTTTATCTTGTGTTATATCATAAAATTTTTATTAAAAAAAATAATGATTATGATTTTTATAATCATTTAATAATGTCAGAGGACGTTTTTCAAGTATCTGCATTCATTTATTTATCTTTTTCTCATGAATGGCAAATTCTTATCCTCCTTTTATTATATTTAATTTTTTAGATAAATTTAAAAACTAACTAACTAAATTATTATTAACTTTAATCTTTTTAAGATAAATTCATGTTATATATTATTTAACTTACTTAAATTATTCTAATAACTCTAATATTTATTATAATTAACTCATTTATTTAATTTCTTAAATGTATCTAAAAAAATTAATTAGATCATACATTAAAAAATAAAAATAGCGGCAGAACCACAAAAATGAGAGAGGGGATGGCCGCCCCGTTTGTTAGCCAGAATTCACTTGTATCCTTTTGCTATCAATTGTAAAATTGATAGTTTATTTATTCATATGATAAAAAAATTTATAATATTATCAAAATACAATAACTCATATAATTTTAATTCTAATTAGCTGATGACTTATTAACTAATTTATATTTTTATTTATTTTTAAGAAAAATAAACATATTAATTTGTCTCAAATCAATTTTTAATTTTTTAAATTAAGAGATTTATTTTTTGAAAAACTAAATATAACATGAATTTTATCAAATGAGTTATCTGTTAAATTGTTATATTTTGATTGACAAGAAAAATTGTATGATGTGATACTCATAGAATATCTAATTATTTCTCTATAATTTATTTGTTTATCTAATAAAAAATTGTTAAAAGTTCTTCCCAAATTTCTAATTCTTCTACTACTAGAGGTGTTATTTTTATTACTATTTATCATTAGTTATTCTTAACAATTCTCTCCACGGTTGTATATAACTGATAACACTTTTAGTATATATAAATAATTGATCTAATTAATAAAAAGTTAATTTATAATATATAAAATTTATGAGCTTTCTCTTATATTTATAATATATAAAATTTGTGAGCTCTCTTTTTTATATATATACACACACACACACATAAAAAGCATGGATATCACATTTGAATTTGGCTTTTACAATATATATAGTTGTGGAGAAAAAGGAATTAGTAGTTTTTGGCGAAAATACATTTCAAAATGTAATCTGAAGATGCTATGTATATTAAAAGAAATATTAAAACATCAAAGGGTGCAACTATTATTTTCAGATATTTCAAATATGCCAGTTGTTTGTCACAAAACTCAGCTCAAACAACTCAAATGGCTTGAATATGGTCGAGTCTAATGAGACCAATTGGACAACCTTACATCACATCATAACCCTTCCATTATCCTTTTTTTTTTTTTTTGTGCCCCAAATCGACCATTATTTTAATTGTTTTAATATAAAATAAGCACATATTATAATTACAATATAAAATGGCTCGCTAGGAAAAAAATGATGATAAACCGTAATAACTTGTTCAGTTGAAAAATACTATTCTGGCAAAAAAAAAAGAAAAAAGAAAAAGACTAATAATACTGACAATAAATCACAAACTACAAATTTATTATTACGATTTTACTCAAAAAAACACAACTCCTACTTTTATTTGTATTTCCTTCCATTTTTCAATCAAACTCCTCCATCCTTCCCAATATTGTCAATTTCTGGCGCCAAAATTAAACTGTTGCTGCCAAAAGATTTCGCCGGGAAACAATCTCATCCATCAATCTTCGGCTAGAATCCCATGTTCATCAACGGACTAGACAACCGCCAATTCATCGATCCGCGCTCCCGATACGTCATCAATACATCTCTACCGTCGATCCATGCTTTTTTTTTTGAAATATCCTACGCATAAATTAATGTCCAAGTCAGCAATCCGCAACATAACACAAGCAGGCAATAAGAATACAAAATCACTTTTATATATTGACAACTCCCTTGTCCTCTCATTACGGCAATTCCATCGGCGAAATTTCCATTGCAATTGCAATTTTCCTGTTCAATTCTCCAAACCCTAGTCTTCTGAACGGTTCCTAATGGCTCCCAAAGCTGAGAAAAAACCTGCTGAGAAGAAGCCAGCGGAGGAGAAGAAGTCCGCTGTAGCAGAAAAGGCTCCACCGGCAGAGAAGAAACCCAAGGCCGGGAAGAAGCTCCCCAAGGAGGGTGGCGCTGCTGCCGCCGATAAGAAGAAGAAGAGGAACAAGAAGAGCGTCGAGACCTACAAGATCTACATCTTCAAGGTGTTGAAACAAGTCCATCCCGACATTGGGATCTCCAGCAAAGCTATGGGAATCATGAACAGTTTTATCAACGATATCTTCGAGAAACTTGCCCAGGAGTCTTCTAGACTCGCTCGATACAACAAGAAGCCTACAATTACTTCCAGGGAGATTCAAACCGCAGTGAGACTTGTTTTGCCGGGAGAGTTGGCCAAGCATGCTGTTTCCGAAGGAACAAAGGCCGTGACTAAATTCACTAGCTCTTGAAAGAATCTAGGGATTGTTTACCCCATTAGGCGTAAATCTAGATTTAGATTCCTGTTTGCTGTGGATGATGCTTTATATTTGATGCGTTTGGATTTATATGCCCGTTCGATGGTTGTAGAATTTGTGGTACAGAACCGTTTGTTGTGGGTATTGCAGCTGTAAGTGACATGGATTACTGATTCTAATAAAAAGGCTTTTCTCTGCACAAGTCCGAACCTATTGTCGTTTGTTGTTTAGTGCTAGTTCCAGGGTTCTTCTAGCAGATAGTTGGGTTTTGGCTCTTTCAGCACTAAGATGCCATTTCAATTTGATTTGATTGCATCCTCCAAGTCAAGAAGATAGCCATGGAATTTTATCTAAATTTGATCCTCTGCAAAGTCTCTTCAGTTTTCCTTTCTTGCCCCCACCTTCCTGTCCCTGTCTCATCTGGTTTCCCTGACATGTGGAATTTATTCCGAACAGTTGAATGAAATAGATGTCAAGAAATTTCAATAAATGCTTTCAGGCTAAATTTTTTTTTATTTGTTTTTAGTTTTAATGTTTGGGTTTGCATTAGATAATAAAATAATTCATTTTAGACATACTATAGCAATATGATTGATTTGGATCATTTGTGTGTTTCTTAATAGAGTAAAACAATATTTCTATGCATTTTAATTTTAACTAGATGCGAGTTCTGTGTTGCATTATGTAGCCATACTCCCTCAAGAACAACATAATATTTTCTTAGACTGTATTTGTTGACTATGATTATTAGATTAGGTAAAGTACCAAAACATTAACATTAAAATTCATATGAAATAACTATTATTTTCTGCTGGCAAGAAGAAAGAGTATATTGTAAATTAAAAGAATCATTGAGTAGATTTCTTTATCCTTTCCCCTGGAAGAAATAACGAAGAACATATAAAAGTATTGGTATTTTAATACAATAGTTGTACTTTTGATATTTTTATAATACATGCGTCGGCATGTCTATTGGAAGCATTTGACCTATCTCAACACTCAACAGAATATAAACACCGACAGAGGTGATAAAAACGAAAATGGCGTCGCCCGGATTCGAACCGTAGACCTTCAATGTGTTAGACTGACGTGATAACCAACTACACCACGATACCATATCTGATGGGATGGCTTACTTTGAGTATATTTTGACTAAGCTCCCACCATCTCCGCTGGACTTCGTTATATCTTTTTGCAGCCCTGGACAGTGTTTATAGTTTTTTTGTCAGGTAATCTCCGTGCGTTGAAGATAAAGGTTGACAAAACTTGTCTGCCGCTTTGGATATTATCGTGGACGAGACATCCGGCAGCTTCTAGACTCGTCGCTTCCTTAACCGTGCGGGCGATCCAGTGTCACCTTATACAGCTTCTAAGGTAGGCGAGTTAATTTCAATTGATTTTCATATGCTTGATCTCTCATCTTGTTAGACGGTGTCACAATCGCTCATGCTGTTTTTGTGCCTTTTCTAGCTCCCAGAGACAAGACAGCAGCACGTTATGCATACTACCATCTGTTACTACTCTATAAAGAAGATTTTGTTTTTTAATGTCTACATTCTCTACCCCCCCAGTTATTCACATTCTCGCACAAAGTAGAAGGGCAAATGTCATGATGTTACAGTGGATTTTGAAAATTCAAATAGAATAAGAAATTGGCACAGTAAAACGTTTTAGATCGTTATCAACTCGGTAAAACATGTTGGTATTTGGATCCGTGTTCATATTTTGTATTATATTCTTATAATTATTTTCTATTATTATTCTTAAAATAGAGACATGAAATCTATTTTACTTTAAAAACACATTTCTTGCTTGTTCTATGGCATTCTTTTTACTGTTGCATCTGATTTTGCGTTCAGATCGACGTTTAACACTGATAAGGACTTCTACATACCGTTATAAAATATAAAATTAATTCACCCCGATGAACCATGAAAAAAACAGGAGGATCGAAGCTTCTCAGTAAACTTGCAAAGGAGAGATAGCTGATAATGTACTTGTAGATTTCTAAGAACAACAAAATTCCATATTGTTACTGGAAGTAGATGGGAATTTACGATTGCTTAGGCTTTGTAACCTTTTCCCAACTAGAAAATATCAATCTCATCAAGGAGCAAAAGATTGCCTTCACGCAAGAAATTACGAAGTTCCAGCAGGAGGATGGCCAATACCACAGATAAAGCAATCTGAAGAACAGGCTTATGAGGTGCCGAGGGTATCTCCTAACCTGTATCATCAACTTTTTAGCTTTCACAAACCAAAATTGTTCGTTCCTATAGCTATCAAATATTAAGGGTTCATTAAAGACTGATGCACTCAAATTCCCTTGCCATACATAGCATAGAGCGATCGAAAAATGCTCTTGCTAATTAAGGTAACTTGATGAGCTATCAGGAAATACTCACAGGGAAAAGCAAATCTAAAGCCTGCCAAGCTCCATGGCGAACAGATCTTGTGGGATACATGGGCCCCCCAGGACATGTGAAACTATACAGACAACTCTTCAATCTTGTACTCGTAGTTATTCTCAATTCCATACCTGTGTAATGACCAAGATATAGAAATCAATGATGTTAAAGAACAGTCAATTAAAAGCATATGATTGGCCCATGTAGTACCCTGAAGTATTTTGATTTCTGAAAGATAATGCAGCAGCACTGGTTCCACCTTCAACTTCAGAAGCTACCGACATAAATATGCCTAACCAGCAGCACTGGTTCCACCTTCAACTTCAGAAGCTACCGACATAAATATGCCTAACACCTTAGCATAAGAATCCCATGTCCAATGTCCATTTCTTTATATCAAACCAACATGAATGTCAATGTAAATATACCTGATCAGTAAGTTCAGTAACAAATATATCTGATGGGCCGCCGACAAAGAAAGCATTTGGGAAAGTGGGACAATGTCTCAAGAAGCTTTCCAATCTGTCAGCTGCAAGCAGAAGGAAGTATCATGAGACAAGCGTAATGCCATTCACAGGATATACTCCACTCCTCAATATGTCTACCTGAGTTATAAAATGGAGGGAACCTTGAAAGCAAAAGAAACAGATCTCGCTGAGCCTGAGAACTTTAAGTAGTGAATTTCAAAATGCCATTGCTAGCAGGAATCATAAACCAACTAGCAGATTCAGTATTAACGAAGGCAAAATTTAATCTTATTCAAAAACTAAAGCTGAACAAGTCAAGGGATTTTGAGGTTATCTAACCTGCACAGGAATTTTATTCAATCGAGTATGGTTTAACACAACATCATCCACAAGATACTGAACTCAAAGGGGAAAAAAAGAAATACACAATTAGAAAGGAAATATTTCAACATTTCCAGAAAATAATATAAGTGAAGACAAACATAAATTCTCGAGTACAAGTGTTACGACTCTTACATGAAAGAGGGACTGGAAAAGGCTTGTGTTTGTTTGAATGTCAATCCTGTGCATAATCGGAAAAATTATAGCCTTCCACCACAGGATTAAACTTATAGACACGGTGCTACTGCTACACCAATGGCAGAGGTTTATAACATTAGACATTGCTTTTTTCATTTTTGGGTTTTTTGGGAAAGAGGGAGCGAGTTGCTCTTGGACAGATTGCTCTAAGTTTGTACGGGAAGTATGGTATTAAATTTAAAATTTAAAATAGCTAATAAACCATAAAAATCAATAAATTGTATATAAATTAAAAATATGGACAGAGGAGTCACAGCAAATATTTTTTCTACCCACTTCTAAGTTAAAACCTGATTGAAACTCATAAAAACTAGCTACTCCAAATCTGGTCGAGCTTCATTTTTTGGATGTTTGGATTTAGTAAAGTTTAGAATAGGCATGGTTACAGGTGGAAGTGATACCCAATTAAGTCAGTTCATTCAAAAGAGCTTGTATGCCTACCAGAAAACATTTCTTGCGCCTTCAACCAGAGCAGATGAATAACGGAGAAGCACCTCTGGATTATCAAGTTCAACTTCAAATAACTGCGAAACCGTAGGATGGAGTTATTGTGCAATACGAAAGCTATGCCAAATAAAGACAAAATTCCACCCCCCCCCCCCCCCCCGAAAAAAACACCTAAAAGCTAAAACGTTGGTTTTATTGATGAATCTTATTTTAACTATACAGCATAGCTCCCCATTCATGAGAAGAAGTGACTCATCAAAACCAATGGCTAAGCCAAAGTAGGTGCCTCTACAAGCCACAATTAGTTACCAAATTAGCTTAGAGAAGTAAAATCAATTAAATGTAATCAAATATACAGGCAACAACTCTTCTTTTGGCAATCGTGTGTTTCACTGCTATTTATCAGAATGGGTAATATTATAGTCTGACTTGGTCTCTAGCTATATAAGGAATGCTGATTATAACGAAAGCATCCATTGGACAGGCTTTAAATGCTTGGCTTTATTTGGGTTAAGAACGCAATGTATAATTTATCCTTTAATGCATCATAAACTTCACAATAATTAATATAAACAAAGAAATATATTAAAACCAGCATAAAAGGCTGCAAAACAATTGTATAGATGTGAGCTCACACATCCATTTGTGGAATAGAAGGGCAAAAATATTTGAAACAAATGACTGGCTCCATAGTTGGACAATCAAGTCAAGGATAGGCTTTCCATGTTCAGGCACTCGTACAAAATAATCAGCAATCAAGTGTTGCATTCACGAATCCTGGTTAGAATTTGGAACACCTTACTAGACCAGCTAATTATATTAGTGCATCAAGAATATAGTATCGCCCATTCAATGTGATCTTCATCTTAAGGAAAACTAACTTCCAAATTATTAAAAAAAAATTCACTATCTCATACAAAGTGGACTAACAAATATTCTTTTTTTTTTAATTGAAATATGACAAATATTTCACATATTCTAATACCTAATTAAGTGTTTTTGGAAAGTTTTTAAACGATAGTTTTAAAAAGATTTTTAACTCAAACTTTAATTTAGAAAATTTTTAAAATAAATAGCTATATTTGTTTGATTTTTAGACATAATCATAGTTTAAAATTAATATTTTAGATAAGCTATTGAGACTAGCTTATGGAATAGTAAAAAAATTTATTGACTAATCAATTATTATTTTACTCATACTTTTTTTACATCTCCTCTCATCTCTCTTCTACATCCTCTCTCATATCTTTTCTAAATACTTTCTCCTCTCTTCTATCTCTTCTACACACTATCTTTTCTTTCATCTCTCCTATATTTAATAAAATTATACTATTTTTGATAATTTTTTAATTACAAAAGTCCTTCTAATAATAATTATTGTAACACTCATTTATTTATAATTATTTTTTTTTTCTATAGAATCTTTTCCAAAAACACTTTTTTAAAAGTTGTCAAAAAAAACTTTATTTTTTATAAACTATTTTCTAAACTCCTATGGAAACGGTGACAAAACGACATCCATAGAGCCGACAACAGCAGGCTCACCATAATCTTTAGATTTTAATAATTATATAAAACATCTGACTATAAAGAGGAATATAATACGAACTAGTTAATTTTTTATGCTTTGGAGAACTTACAGTGGCGATCAGTGCTCAGCCTATTTATCTATACCGTCTACATCTCACCTTTGTCTCGGTCATCAACTTCTAGTGCTATGCCTTTAAAATAGCTCCTGCAACAAATTGCGCCTCTGTGACGAACTAGCTAGCGCCTGTAACAAATTTACCAAACGTAATTCTGTTTAGGCAAGTAACAAACATTGGAATCTTGACAAAGCATAAAAAGGTACTAACGAACGACTTTTCAAATCAAATGCCGAAGAAATTAACCGTGCCATTGTACATGCATGGCAGGTATCAAAATGATCAGCGTTGACACTCGCAGATTTTGAAGAAAAATTGAAATCGAAGAATTCGAAATTCAGATATCATGATCTATAAAATAGGAATCACTAGGTGAGAGCCAGCCAGCAGAAATCTACATTCTACCATCCGAGTCATATGAAGCAGCGATTTCTAGCGAGAATCAGAAAAACCTCGATTCAATTTTCTCGCATTTTCTCAACATCTAAACAGAAGTTAAAAGAACCACCAGGAATATGCAAGATAACTAAATTCGAATTTTCTCAACATCTAAGCAGCAATTTCTTGTGGATCGCTTCAGAGAGAGCGTCGAGACAAGCAGCGCTTCGAGGAGATGGGTGAGCTCCAGTCATTTCCGATGAATAACTCTAAATTCGAATCTAAGACCGAGCTTTGAAAGGGAAAAACTAGAGAGGAAGAGAAATATCGGGCCAAACTCTAGCCCAAACTCCGATCCAGACTTGGCGTAAACATCTTCTGAGACTCTGCACGGAATATTGGATGCGATGTCGAGCTCAGGGCAGCCATTACACGTGTTAATTTCTTCATTATGAGTTAAGGTTTGGATAAAGCGACACTTTGGCGGGACATCTACAATCACAGTTTTCATCCAAAAGAAATCTGTAGAGCTCCCATTCACGTTCTGATTCTGAAAGCCGTCCTATTCCAGCCTAAAACAAGATAAAAAAGAAATTTGTGATCTGTTAACATACAAGGATATTATCAATACGCCAATGTGCCCCATCATCAGGAAAAGCAATTAATTTGGCGCAAAATGTTCCCTGAATTTATGGCCACGACATGTGGACAATCCACTATGCTATATAAAGAATCTAGAAAGATAATGATAATGCTTCCTAATCTGTAGTGATTCAATGTCCATTCTGAAATGCATATAAATTGTTATAGCATCTCAAGATGTCAAATATCTTCTTACCCAGAAAATGCAGATTCCAAGTGCTTTGAGTGCAAATGTAACATCATAAAAAACACAGGAGTCTTCCTTTCCAGATAGCTCAACTGGATTGGCGACCAATAGTTCAGTATCTGATCCTCCGTTTGCAATGATAACTCAAAGTGGATGAAGCATTTCCAATTTTAAACATGAACAGAGTGCGCTCTGCTTCTCAGGATCCACAATCCTTTTTCCATCTTTCTGCTGAATAAATAAATCTAAATCACAATACCCCGTGGTACTTGGGAAGAATCGCCCATATAAAATCTGAGAACACAAACTTTTGACCAAAAAGAAAAAAAAAATCATCAAACTAAAATTTGCTGGTTCTGAAAATTTTTTACATTCATTAAGTTATTCTGGTTATGCATGCCGACAACAAAGATAGACTTAAGAGCTACTTTTACAAGCTTTTTAATCATGGATTAGGAACGACTGGTGATGCGGAAGAATTAATAACTCAAGAAGGCGAACAGAATTTGGCATTATTTATTTATTTTTAATGAAAAGACACAATGATATTAGAAAAACAGAGTATTACAAAGCAGAAAAACAAAAACAAAATTTGGCATTCAATTGAACAACTCAGGTTGAAAATTTAAAAAACAGCTCGAGAGAATGGATAGTAGTAAAACCATTGGTCAAATGGTATTCCTATCAAAGTTTGAAAGTTTGAAGGAGAGAAAGGTATATTTTGGCTGGCTAACTATTTAATGAGATTTTGATGTCCAAGATAATGAAGGAATGAAGGAGGAGCACTTTGATGCCTATATACAAGAACAAGGGGGGTTGTCTAGACCTAAGCAAAACCATGAGGGATAAAACTTGATTTGAAGGATCTTGCAACATGTAACTCCTACAATGGAGATGCTTCATAACAAATATTTGCAAGTACAAAGTTTCTATCTGTATTGTGATGATGCATGGGAAACCATGAAAGACGTGTTTATGCAGTGTCACTTTGCTAGAGCGCCGTAATTTGATTCAGGATTAATGGTGAGGAAAGATAAGGTTCAATGTCAAGGATTCTAGGAGCCTTGAATACAAGGAAAAGGGCCTAGATTTTGCATGGAGTATTAAAATTATGATAGTCACTGCTAATGCCATATGGGAATGCAGAAATCTGCAAAAACATCAGAATATAGATTTCAATCTGATAATTGCCCGTCAAAAATCCAAGCCACTTAGCACTTTGCACCTTGCAGCTGGAGAATGGAGCTAGGAATGGTACAATAGAGCAATAGAGCACAATGATATTTCCATGATTTTCGTAGAACAAAGGAAAATGAGGTTATATCCAGTAAAAGGATTAGTTAGTAAAATCTGTACGTTATTCTTCATGACATTCGGGACCCTACAGCCATGCTTTAGGGAAGTTAACATCAAAGTGCTTCCTCAAAGCTTACGGATGTGTTGCCATTAAATCTCTACAAATAGGGGAATTTTAGTTGCAACAGGCGCACACTGTATATCATGGAAGTTACTAATCATATTAGAACCATTATAAATAAAAATTCTTGATGTATTATTGCTCATATTAGGTCTCTAAATTTTTTTTATTGGGTCCTTTAACTTTGTGCTGTTAAAAGATTTAGTCCTTATTACTTAAATATGTTAAAATGAGAATTAATATAGTTAAATTTCCATCCGAAGCATATGGTTAGACCATTTTCTCCTTGTAGTCTTCAACTGTAACCCCTAAATATAAGGGAAAAAGGACTTATGTAAAGTATCAAGACTTATAGATATATTATCCCTTGGTATATTAAAAATATTATATTTATTAATTAAATAATTTTTTTGTATATTTAATATAAGTATTAATTGACTAATTTAAATAAATTAAAAAAATTATTTAATTATAATGAATATGCTATGCTCTTTTTAAAATATTATGGATAATATTAATATAAATTATAGTTTTTAATATAAGATATAATTTATAGTATAATTTTTATTATAAACTATATTTTAAATTAAAAATTGGAGTAAATATATCAATTTACAGAAAAATAAATTAGTTTAAAAAAATTATAGATATAAAATAGATCAATTTTTTTATACATGTAGCTCTGAATAGACATGAGGTAGTACTTTCTTTTGGTTTTGGTCGCGTCTCTGATATTACTTGTGGACGCGAGAAACAGACAACTACCTGATGAATAGTAAATGGGATTTACTAGAGACAGGAGGTGGCTGACTAAATTGTTGAGTGAGAATAGCACATAATAGACACTTAGTTAAACCCATAGTTGGTTATATGAAGTGACTTGTTCAGTCTAATGCTGAAGTGAGTTGGCATGAGTTTGTACGTAGAAGGCTGAAGAGGATGCGATGGTCTCCATGCTATTGTTATGAGTGGGAATAGTTGGGATAGGCTTGGATGCATGTAATAGGTTGTGTGCTGTATCAAGATATTTAATCATCATACATGACTGGGATCTTAATTTAGATATACTGCCTTATTAAGTTACGAGCATGTGTTTAAAAAGATGATTGATTTATACGCGTACTAATTCTTTTTATTAGACATTCCTCCCAAAACAGTCAAAACTACAGTCAAAAGACTCTGAAAAGGAACGCCAGTAAACTTGTAGGGGTAAGGTGCTTCCTAAAGTTTTTGCTCCTTATTGCTATTTTTTTTGTTTAAAAAAAAGGGTGCATCAGCACATGAAATATTTTCTCATATACATCTAATATTTTAAAATATTTTATAATACATAACTACATATAATATTCTAAAATATTTTTATATTTTGATATTAGATGGACCAAAATATATTTTCAAGTATTAAACGCATCTAAAGAAATTTAGACACACTCAAAAAAATAGTTTATGACGCTAAATGACTATAAAATATTTTAATAAGCTAGATGCAGTTAGGGTTGTACGTACCTACTAAAAAAAAATCTTCATTTCAAGTAGTTTAAAATTATGGGTTTATGCTAAAATTTTAGGAGCAAGTCAGGTTTCTTGTGTAGAAAAAAGAAGAAAACATAATGATATTTCTTCCTTAAAATTTGGAAAAAAAGAAGGCGCAGGTATAACAGAAGAAAAATTCACTTCATAACGATATTTCTTCCTTAAAATTTGGACAGACAAGAAAACATCTATTAACAACTGAACAAGTTCAAATTGGCACTCCTTGTCCTCCTACTTCTGGGTCTTATGTTACCTGAACGCATTAAATGGGTAAAAAACGGTGGAAAAGAAGACAACCAGAAGTACAAGTTCATTTATTCAATACAAACAACATCAACTCCGCAAATTTGCTCACTGTAATCATGAATGTGAAATGCCTAAAGACAGATGATAATAGGGTCATTCCAATATCCATACGGAGCAAAACGAACTTATATTAATTCTTGTTGGCAACTCCAAGCCTGAGACGGAAATCCTCTTCCATTAGAGGAAGACCATCTCGCAGCTTGACCTTTGGTTCCCACCCCAACAATTCATTCGCTTTTGTTATGTCTGGTTTTCTCTGTCGAGGATCATCAGGAGTGTTTTCCACCATCTTTATCTCCACACTTGGATTAATAAGCTGCAAAAACAAGCCTTCAAGCATTAAATTACCTTCAAATGTTTAATGTAAATTGCATATAGGTGTAATAAAACTTCCTTTTACAAGAATATAATCAGACTGACGTGAAAGACAATAGGAAATAAAACGCCTCACCTCCTTCACTGTCTCAGCAAGTTCAGTCATAGTAAATTCACCTGTAAAAATAAGATTCAAATTAGTAACTGTACTAGAAAAAGCTTTGCACAGAGAATTCACGGTTGGAGTGTAACCTGGATTCCCAATGTTGATTGGACCAGTGTTTTCTCCTTCCATTAGACGGATAAGGCCATCGACCTAACGAATTCCAAACATACGGCAATAGTCAGATCTGTTAGAAGTATACGTTAATATTAACAGTGTCTATATTGGGTCTGTGGCCCAAGGTCCAGATATTCCATATAGGCAATGGGCCTCGAGTGATGTCTAAGTTTGGGTCTGTTGTTGGTGTCTATATATAAACATTATGTTTGTAAACATTTACAACGTCGAATAATGAGTTTTTTTCCTTTGGTACATATTTCCAGTCTCAGATGACTAACAAGATCACTGATAAACCGGAGCAGCAAAACACAAATGAGAATAGTTTGTTATATATACCATATCAGAGACATAACAGAAGCTACGAGTTTGTGTCCCGGGAACTTGTACAGTCAGGGGCTCCCCACTGTAACACACAAGATCATATGAGAGTGATAGGTAGAAAATCCATTTGGAAATAGAGACAATAAAATGACAAAATGAAATTTATGACTAGTAAACTAAATTGAGGTATTAAAATCAAATTTATAATAGACATATCTAGTAAACAGAGTGCTAGCTCAAAAAATAAAACACGCAATACCTCAGTTTAGCAACTATTTCTGTTATTTTTATCAAATTGCACCAATATTTTCTTTGCGATTGAAACAAGAAATGGACATAATTTATCAATTCTGTCATTGTGAAGTTTAAGGAAATACCGAATTGCTTGAGCAATAAAGTTGCTCACAACTCGCCCATCATCAATATTCATGCGTGGTCCATATGTGTTGAAGATTCTGGCAATGCGTATTTCTGTGACACTCATGAAGTAAAAACAAAAGAAGAATTGATTTGAGAATACATTTTAAGAATGAGGAGAAGAATTGATTTGAGAATACACTTTAAGAATGGGGAGTTACTCAAAAGGAAAAGAAGACAAAAAAATACCTATCCCATGCTGCCTATGATAATCAAACATCAAAGTTTCTGCCACACGCTTTCCCTCATCATAGCAACTCCGAACTCCTGTTATAGACATCTTTTTTGAAGTTAGGAGTATATCATCATGGGCCTCGTGAAAGCATAGTTTTATACTTATATCATTTTTTCCTTTTCTTGGTGCCAGAATACTGTCACCATGTTTATTATGAAATAATGGAAGGATAGTAATTGAGGAGATGGCTATAACACCATGAGTCAATTACCAGTACCCCTACTTTAGATTCCACGGATGCAAAATTTAATAGAGATAAGCATGTACCAATAGGGTTCACATTGCCCCAGTAACTTTCTGGCTGTGGATGCACAAGAGGATCCCCATATACTTCTGAAGTAGAAGTTAGCAAAATCCTGTTAAGTGAAACTACGACTGGTTACAACCAACTAAATATAGCATGTCAGATTATCAGTTAAACAAGAAAATAAAATTTGTAAGCTATTTCAACCTTGCTCCCACTCTTTTTGCAAGCCCAAGCATGTTCAGTGTTCCTATCACATTTGTCTTTATAGTCTGTACAATTATTAATGTAAGCGTTAGTCTCTCAAGGTTCACAAGACAGATATAGGATTCTCAATCAGTGACGCACAAATAATGCTCGATATAGCAGCATAGCAATGTACATGAGAACCGCTTGTGAACTCAAGACACATTTCAGAGTCAGGAGGGAGAAGGGGGAGAAAGGATATGAAAGGTATCGAAGCTAATCTTTTATACAGCTTACACTTTACAAGAATATGTATAGATAGTGATCATCCGATTAATGATGCAAAATACAAAATCAGATTTTAAAATCCCCCACCTTCACGGGATTATACTTGTAGAAAATCGGAGAAGCAGGACAAGCAAGATGGTAGATCTGATCAACCTCAATAAACAATTGCTCCGTCACATCTATAGAGGGAAAAATAAAAAAGAAATACATGAGTATATATATATATATATATAAATACATAAGAATCCACAGTATTCATAAGCCATGAATAATGTGGTTTATCTCAAACTTGATGCAATATAAAGGTCCCAAAATGCTGAAATTTCAGTTAGTTTTATATCTGCTTTAATAATCAACAATTTTCTAATGCATTTTTTTGCATCTTGTGAATACCATTTCTTAGGTAGATCACAGAGGATGATTGGATTTGGAATAGAGAAAAGAAGAAAATATACCATGACGAATCAACTCAAATCTAGGATGACCAATCCATTTTCTAAGGTTATCCTTGGATCCAGTGAAGAAGTTGTCAGCAACAACTACCTAATTACACAAAGAGCCTGTCACGTGTTGAATGAAAATTTTATTGCTTCTAAGAAACTAAAGAATCCCGTTTGTTCAGACTCCAGAGCTATCAATTCAACACTGAACTTGATAACCATGCCCAGAAAGATATCAGGAATACTAACCTCATTTTTCTCATTCTGCATTAATCTGTCAACTAAGTGAGAGCCAATGAATCCAGCTCCTCCAGTGACCAGAATTCTCATGTTGGGCTGTTGTCAAGAATCAGAAATATTGGTAAAAACAAGAAATCATAATGGCAATGTGACGTCAATAGGAAACTTGGCAGTTCACCTGAAAGAACTTGGAAAAGCGCAAGGGAGAAGGCAAGGGAGGTGGCTTTTTTGTCTGTGTTGTCGCTGTTGTGGTTCGGTGCTCTCCATTAGAAGAATTTGTTGCCATCTTCAAAGCTTCTGAAATTTAAACCTGCAAACAAGCATTGGATGAGCAATTCAAATTTTATTTCGATATCAAACCCAGAAGATCCATAGCATATAGCTGGGAAGATAGAGACAGAAAAAGAACCGGAACTGGACCTTATTGCTAAACTTACACAGAGACCAAACCAAACTCCTAAACCACAGCTCAGTTGTGACTTCAGATTTAAACAATCAACTATCAGACGTCCATTTTATAGAAGAAAATAGATCAAGAAATTGAGGATTCTCCCACCAAATGCTAAATAAGAAAATAAAGGGAAAAAAGAAAGAAAAACAATTCAATTTCGGAGCCTTCAAACTCACGGAAAGTTGAAGGCCATCATGAAAGCTCCTAGGCAACGGCAACTGAGGAAAAAGAGGGATCCCACCAAACTACCAAAAAGACAACAAACTAAAGAGAAAAAAAGAAAAATATTTAAATGTCTTACCAATTGGGTAAAAGAACTGTATACAAAGACAATACAGGGTATTCGTAAGGGTGAGGGATAGGGGATTTCAAGCGAGAGGCAGATTTGAGAGAGAACTAAGGAGGATCCATGTAAGGCCAAGGATTGTGTGCTTGAGGCTGGGGAACCAACATAATGCGAGTGCTGCTGCAGCGTGAGCTGGCTGTACAAGATATACGTATTTCGAAGGTGCTAGGTGAGTCGGACAGATTAATTAGTGTTTTAAGAGCCTCGTGTGACATCTGTCTTAATTCTTAAATGTAACGCAAGCCGTGGATCTGAGATTGTCCCCTGCAGTCTTGGAAATTAGATTTTAATAATATCTTGGGGGCCCGGGGTTTGCGTGAATAAATTTAGGAATAATAACTCAATTTTTATCCTCCCACGCAAAAATTGCATGAATTCCTTGGAAAGAAAAATAAATGTCCATGCACGATATTATGAGTTCGGTTGGTCTCCCGCTGCTGCCGGAGAGTCCCCTGGCCTGATAGCTCGGTGCCAGGGGCTTTGACGTAAGCCACAAGGCTGTAGCTTTATCAGTGGTTGGGATCTTGAGTGTAATGGAATTTTGTTGAAATCTACTGCTTTTCAAATCAAATGATGCTGCTGAAAAACCTAAAAGGATGCGAATATTAATGTTGTTGTTTATGACATCATTTCTTTCTTCCTTAAAATTTTTTGACTGCTCATATGCTCCCTTCCCATCCATCCATCGATTTTCTCAATTCTCTAAATTCCTGTACTTGTTTTATTTCTTTTCTGTAAATTATGTGTGTAATGGAGTTCTGCCGGTTTGGAACTGTGGGGATTAATTTTATAGCTTTAGAGTGGCTGAGTACATGTTGGGTTAGGTTTTATAAAGAGAGACACAGTAGTAGAAGGGCAAGTGTAATTTGCCTTTGCATGGCCAATTGACTGGACGCGATCAGAGTACGGTGAATGGACTAGCCACTACTAATTATTGATTTATTCATGAATTAAAGTGATTTGGTAAATATTGCTTTTGGAAATTCTGATAATTATTCAACGTTCATTTAGAACCAAGCTTTAGTTACTGCTTAGAGTGTTGGATTTTGGCGGCAGAGAGAGAGAGAGAGAGAGATGGTTACGGTTCCCGCGGGTTTTCTGTCAAGATCAAGAAAACTGGGCTTCATCCTCCATCCATGGATAAACAAATAGAAAGCTCAGAATTTTTATTAGCTACCTCTACTTTAGAGGATCTGAGCTTTGAATCTGCCTAAATAAGTCATATCTAGAATAAGAAATCTTCACATTATAAATTATCTTTAAAAAAAAAATTACGTTTTAAGTTCACTTTCAATTTTCTTGATCACGCATGCAACACTTGTATGACCATAAACGGAACAGAGGAGTATAAACAAAGCAACAAACCAGATCTCCTCGACATGGCATGTCTGTTTCTTCAACAGAAAAGTGCAGGTTTGTTTGTTTCTTTAAACAAATCAGATGCATTGAACGACATGTTTAATATGATGATTCCGATATCATTAAATTACAAAGAACAGGAAGTGGAAAAGCAATATTGCTTTGTTACGAATAGTGGGAGCTCGCTCAAAGCATCTGAATTATGTTACATTTGAACTTTAATAGAAGCCAGTCTCAATCCCCCGAATACCAGAATGTCTTAGCTTTTGGGTCCTCATTCTTGCAACAGCTACTTTTTTGACGCACTTAACGGCAACTTCACTCTTCCTAGTTACTGCGCTTCTAACTCAAAACATTCTGGTATATCAGACCAACCACCCATGAAAACTACTGAAGAGAGCAGAGCACTGTAGCTACTTCATTACTTTATAGCTATCTGTTTATTCTACAGCGTAATGGCACTAATAAAAGTTCAAACAAAAATACAAAATTTCAAACGACAATTTGGGAATCACCCGTTTTAAGTAGACAGAAACTTACAGAACTTAACTAGACGCTCATTAAGACTTATTGTAAGGACAAGGATAACCCCACATCCGAATTCAAGAAAACAAAACAGATATGCTATTAGATAGGCCCAGAGAGAGATCTATGCGCTCAGATCTGAGTACTGCAAGGAAAGAAAGCACACTCGTCCTACTAGGTTCTCCAAAAAAGCATTCACCTAGGAGTAAAAATTAGGTTGGCAAGACTCACATCACAAGGGCAAATGCAGACTACTAGGATCAAATAATCCAGCACTAAAAGCAATGAAAACCCAAATTATGAGAACACTTACGATAGCGGTTCTCAACAAGTGATCATAATTACCCAGTAGGTGGCCATCTAATTCAAGGGATGGATGTGACACGGGAGAATCCTCATTGTCACTAATATCAGCTTCGCTACCTACCCTGCTGCTGGTCCCAGTTGCAAAAGGTAGCTGCATATCCCTCCTGCGAGATTTAGAACATTTCATGCAACTGCAGCTACCTCCAAGATATGATGGCAGTGTGGGTAGAAGAAAGTCAGAAAGAGCCTTCTGATACATCTTTCCTTCTATCTTCAACTTTTTCCTAGTAGTCGGCTTCAAAACCTTCAGCCAAAGAACAACAAAAAACTATGATTCAAATGCTCAATTAGTTCACATCTAAATCAGCATAAATAAATTAGCCAAAGGATGTAAAACGCAATTGTTGATAACAACATGCTGATAAGAAATTAATCATAAGAGAAGCTTGACCCTATTATGGTTGGGCTGCATTATATTGAAGAGGCCAATATGATTGGGTAACTGCTGTCACACCAGAGATTGTCAAGGAAGATAGGAAAACTCCTTTTATAAATCATAACATTCTCATGAATACAATCGCTCGCTTGTACTTCACAACCAACCTCAACCATATCCAAAAGAAAGGCCATTTTAAAGCACTTCTCTTCCAGCGTTCTCTGTCATTATAAGCCAAATAAATTTAAGAGTGAAGTATACCTGAATAAAAGTCTGGGCAACAACACGAACAACTGCCGGAAGTCGTATGACAAGCAAACAACCAAGAAGGTTAGGAAAGTGATCTTGTAGAAGGGAAGAAGAAGTTCTCATCATTTGCATGGGAATTCTCAACGGAGATAACCCTTCACAGTCCACCAAAACTGTAATTCGAGGGTTGTCTGCATCAACCAAGTGCAAGACTCCATATTCTACCTGTGATACTGCCGTAAAAACAAAGAATGCTATTTAAACACAGCAAGCGATAAGTCTATGGGACTAGATATGTTTAGCAGAAAATCAAATGAAGAAAGGAAAAACATTATTGCCAGAAAACACAGCATATTTAGGAACTAAAGCTAAGAAAAAGAAATACTGCATGGCATAAAGAAAAACATACTGACTGCCTGAGCAAATCGAGGTCTATCTTGTGATACCAAAGTTCTGCAAGCAACCCCAAGCCTGACAATGAGGCAAGGCCGGTACATCATGTCAGAACCATGCCAAAACACCAAATCTGACCACACTTCCAGCTCTTCTCCTGAGAGAATTCTAAAAGTTTCCCTCCAGCGAATCGTTTTCTTGACTGAGGCAAGGAAGCTTGCAAAGTCATTGTTAGAAGCTGTATAAAACCTCCGGAGCTCATTCTCGTTAATTCTGCATAAATACTACCATATCATGGTCACTGCCATAGGAGAAAAAACCAAGAAATATGCAAATAAATATGTTATTGCTAGCTTATAAGGCAACTCCTGGCAAGGATTTCAGAATTTGCCCAAAGAAACACAATAATATAATATCAAAAGTACAATGCTTGTTATCAATAGTTTGATTACAAACAGATTTTTGCATGCATGCAAAATTCACAACACAGTATCTTCTGAAATGGTTCTGTAAACACATAGTGATTATGAATACCTTTCTGAGAGAGTGATCCCTTGATTTTCCAGTTCTTTGTGGAGTTGAATCAACCACTTTTCAGATTCTAAAATTTGAGGAGCTCTCTCACAGTGACTGCAAAATGCATTGAAAATAGGAACTTGCAATTATAACTCGTATAAAAGCAAGAATACATCCAGGTTAGATTGTGGTAACAGTAAATATCTAAATGATACTGTTCAGATCCATGGTGCAACAGATATCAATATCCTACATTACTTTTGGAGAAAGCCCTAGCCCTCTAGCAAAGTACATCATGTCCCTTTACGTTCAATGGATCTTTTGAAAGGGTTTAAAACCTCAGGAGTTTACAATGATTTTGAATGTCTAAAAATATTGAATAAGAAAGAAAAATGCTCCATTAGAGTTTAAAACCCATAAGCAGTACCATCAAGTTGCAATAAAATCACCAACCTTCTACAGGATTTTAACCAATCTCAAGTTGTGGAAACTATTTTGGTGTCTTTCAGTCAAAATCACTCTGCCTTGCACCAAATTTAGCGGATGGATTACCATACTCACAGACTAGTAACTTACACCCAAATAGTCATCTCTGATTCTCAGAAGTCAGCCATCTCAGATTTCAGTATTGAGGCCAATAATCTTGTACATCACTACAATTCTTAACAGGGACTTGGATGAAATGACTGGAATTTAGGGACCTAAATTAAAACTGAACAAAAAAGATTGAAAATACTATAACCTAACTAATTCAAGTTGTCAAGATGGCAAATTATTATTATTTTTTTCATTTCAGTTCATGTATGCAACAATTCTTTTATGAATTAATCCAAATAAGGCAGCATAATATGCACTAAATATATTCATTAATAACTTTGCCTACCTTGTATGTGAATTAGTCTGCACTGAAGATGATTCTGAGCATACTTCTGAAGCAGGGGAATCAGTATGACAATCTGTCGCTCCATCAGTACATTCTGATTGATCATTAAAAGCCGTCGCAATTGAAAGAACTATTAACGGTCTTGATAGGATCTTGTAGCAAAGAAATCTATTAGCTATTGACTCATAAATATAGCTATAATTAGGATATCAGGAAAATGGAAAGACTAAAAAAGTAAATAATCAAAGACATCTACTCATAAAACAAATGGCAAAAAGGGGCGGGGTAATTATTGTATACTATATCAATGATTTCAGATCATACTATATCCGGTTGCTTCCCTATTGGTATTGGAAAACGTTTGTTGAAGAGACTTGCAAGATGCTAGACATGCTGGTGCTTATGATAGTAGAAGCCATCCAAGAAAAGCAAAAGTTCTTAAAAACCAAGCTTCATTATGTACCTAAAGCTATTTCCCAATATATCATAACTGATGCAATAAAATGACATTCACATACATCATCAGACCTTCAAAAATCTATAATTACAAACCTGCATGCTTTTGACCAAACCCTTCAAGGGTGCCCACCTCTGAATCCATTTGAATGGCGGATAACAAAGGATCTGCAAAGCCTGAAGGCTTTTCCATACAATTGGACACCTTTTTTTTGAGAACCTCCTTACAGTTTCTAATGCAGCAACTTTAAGAAAGAAAAATGTCAGATGACCCACAGTACTACATCCAAAGCCACCACGCGTCAACAAAACAAGCTGTTCATAGTTTTTCTTGGCAAAACTTTTAGGGCGAGATGCAACTGGCGATGTATTATATGCTTTTTTTCCGGAAACGAGATTGCTTGTCTTAGAAGTCTTACTCGAGTTAGAATAACTCAACGGGTCTCCCATTTATACTGTGTGAATGAGAAGTTCCCTGACAAGCAGTACAACAAAAGTATGTTTTCAAATTCAAGAAATTATAGCAGATACGATTATATTGCAGTGACATCTATCATTCGCCAAGCATAAATTTAACTATTATATGGTAGAACTGGAAATCAAAGAGCTGGATTATGAGAATTAAACAAGGAAACAGTAATATTAATAACAGGTAACTGGAGATCAATATGCTGTCCCTACATCGTTTGGTATGACTGACTTTGAGGGAGAGGGAGAGGTGGGAGGAGAGAGGAGTGGAGAGATTTTGTTCTCGGATATCTAAAACATTTAGTGGGGAAGAGAAATTCTTTTAAAATTTTTCCTTCCTAAGTTGATAATATTTTTATTTTATTATTATAATATATTGATAATTTTTTTAATATTTTAATATTACTAATATATTATATTTTATTAAAATATTTTATAAAATAATATAAAAATAAATTTATTTATATAAAAATATTTTTTTCTATTTCTTTTTAAATTAAATAAAATAACATTAAAATCTCTCCTATCATCTCTATTAATATTAATCTAAATAAATTAATGATAAAATCTTCATCTTCTTTTTTTTTATTAAAATCTCTCGTCTCCAATACTTTCCATTGAGTTAAACACAACACATATTGTAATTCAACTACTTCAAAATGAACTGTGCAAACACAGATACAAATGCAAAGGTACGATAACGGAAAAAAAGCATCTGCGCCTGAAAAGTATAACCTCAAAGTTTTAAGTTTTTATGGAGAAATAAAGCTAATTAAAATGACATCGTTTCATCCCCTAAGTAACAAACGGAACAATATGAACTTGCTTTCTTAAAAATCTGAAGTGCTCACTGAGACGGCAATTTCTTGTGAAATTTAAATAATTCAATTCAAATAAATATTTTACTTCAGGAGAAAATGCTGTCAATTGAGAATACGGAGCTAGCAGTATTTCATAATTTAGAGAGGCTTGCATGCATAAGCACGAAAATCGTAAAATTCTTCTGAATAGTTACTGAAAATTCCGAGTAACATAAAACCAATTTACTCGGATAAACAAAAACAAGGGATTGAAATTTTTCAAAACATCACCTGAAATATAATTTCGTCTTACGATGTCGGCATTAGGGGACAAGAAAGATAAGATCGAACGGAAGCTAGGCAGCGGATCAGATCAAACAGGTTTGGTCAAACAATGGATCACTGTCAGAACTCAGAGAAAGTGCGAGTGCGAGAACAATTAGGGAGGAGCCCAACCCACAGTCAACCATCCGGAGCTCTCTTTCAAGTTCTCAAACGCGTACGATGGAAATTGGGGAGCATTTGTGGCATGTGAATGTCCCTCCGTGCTATGAATTCGCGTTTTCATACGTTTATTTATTATATTTTATTCGGGGGCATCATCCTCTGCTGTCCTTCACAGCTTTGTAAAAAACCACCGATCAGAATAGATGTTAGCATTATAACGTGTCATCCTGCGAAAGAATTTATTTACTTAATTTTTTACATTATAGATTATTAATTTATTATTTTTAATATAATAATAAGAGTTAATATAATTTTTAGTCATTCAAATATATAAAAAATTTAATTTTAATCTATCAAATTTTAAACTATAAATTTTAGTCTCTCAAATAATAAAATAATTTAAATTTTTATCAAATAATAAAGATCATTATTTTAGATAAAAAAACTTAATAGATTAAAATTTATAATTTATAATTTAAAAGATTAAAATTAAAATAAAAATAAACTTAAAAAATTATAGATTGTATTAACCTTAATAATAACTACGATAGTCTCGCGCTTTATCATCAAGAATTTAAAATGAGTTGTATTAATTTTAATTAATAATTTATATATAGTGTAATAGTGTATAATAAAGGTAATAAGTTATCCAAATCAATAGTTGATAATTTATCTATCTTTTTTATTTTTTTATAGTCACAATATTATTTTTTTTATTGAATGCAATCATAAACGCCCTTTAAAGATATATTTAAACCTTAAAGGGGCTAGATACACTAAATAATTAAAAGTACTATATGCAAGTGAAAAAATATTCCCTGTCGGATGTTTGGATTGTGTTGTAATATGTCATATCTTTACCACTGTTGGGCGGGGTGGGGCACCGAATTATCACTTGCATTTTGCTAGCTCAGGTGTTACTGTGTTGCCATTTGTGAAATTATGTCGACCAACTGTGTTGGCTTCTCACCAAAGGCTCTTGTATACACAATTATATTCATACTATTTATATCTAATTCCTACACTCCTCCTCTTAAGTTTGGGGTTAAATATATATCTATAGTCCCTAACTTCTTGAGCAATTTTCTCTGGACATCTCCACTCACAGCTTTAGTTAATAGGTCAGCTTCTTGGTTTCCCGTCCGTACATGGCTGAGACTTGAACATTTTCAGCAGCAACTTCTCCCTTACAAAGTGGCAATCCATCTCAATGTGTTTCATCCTGTCGTGAAACACAGAATTGTTAGCGATATGTATCTCTGCTTTGTTGTCGCAGAAAACTTCCACAGGATTGTTGTGCTTAATGTCCAGGTCCTTTAACCCTTCAAGCGTCCAAACGAGTTTAGGTACAGCCATGCTAAGTGCACGGTATTCAGCTTCTGCAGACGACAAGGAGACCGTGCTCTGCTTCTTTGTGTTCCACATCACCAGGGACCCTCCAAGCTTGAGCAGATATCCGGTAACTGATCTGCTAGTTGTTCCGCATGAGGCCCAGTCGGCATCACAAAACCATTCCAGCACTGGATCCCCCCTTTGTCCTGAGCAAATCCCCGAGTCCTAGTGTGCCCTTTAAATATCTGATCACTCCAAAGGCTGCCGCCTTGTGAGCCTTTTTGTTGGGGTATTCATGAACTGACTTCAAGTCTGCACTGAAAAAGAAATGTCAGGTCTCGTCATAGTTAAATAAATCAAATTACCAATTAACTGACGATATCGCTCTGGATCCTTCAGCAATTCTTCTTTCTTGTTTCTGCCTTCCTCATATGCCAACAGCTTCAATGTTTGTAGCATGGGAGTTGACAAAGGCCCGCAGCCACTCATAACCCTGACTGATAAAAGATCCAACACGTATTTTCTGACATAACATGATTCCTTTTTCAGATCTTGCTATTTCAATGCCCAGAAAATATTTCTTAATTCCAAGATCTTTAATTTTAAATGTGTTATGCAGAAAGGCTTTGGTTTCAGAAATTCCCTTACTAGAACTTCCTGTTATTAGTAAGTCATCTACATACACCCATACTAATACAATCACATCATTGCGTTTTTGAGTAAACCGAGAGTAGTCGCTTTTGCTTTGCTTAAAACCACCTTTTATTAAGGCTTCTTTTAATTTATGGTTCCATTGCCTTGAGGATTGTTTTAAACTATATAGTGATTTTCTTAATCTACACACTTCGTTCTCCCCCTTACCTTTGAAACCTTGAGGTATATGCATACACACCTCTTCATCCAAATCACCCTGCAAAAACGCATTGTAGACATCCTTTTGGTACAATGGCCAGTCATTTAAAACAGCAAATTTAAGTACAAGTCTCACGGTTATCATCTTGAATACAGGTAAGAATGTCTCATTATAGTCAATCCCTTCTCTTTGACTATATCCTTTGCTACCAACCTTGCCTTAAACTTAACTATATTCCCGTTTGACTTATACTTAATTTTAAAGATCCACTTACAACCTATTGCTCTCTTCCCCTTAGGTAATGAAACAATTTCCCAAAGTTTGGTTTGCCTCAAGGGCTTGGATTTCCAGTTGCATTGCTTCTACCCACCTCTTATCTTTAATAGCTTCCACATAACTTTGTGGTTCGGTGGCAGAATCAATGGAAAAAAGAAAAGCCATATGTGCAGAAGAAATATCATCACATGAAATATAATTGTTTATTGGATACATACACTTACTCTTGGGAGCTTGTTCATATCCATTTTCAGTCATCAAAAGAGAGCAAACATAGTCTTTGGCCCATATTGGTGCCTTTCTATCTCTAGCAGGTCTAGGTTCAGGTTGGTTAAGGAGCTCATATTGGTTCTCTATATCTATAGGTGGAGATGCTTCCTGTTCAGTGTGTGGGTTCCATAAATCAGAGGCGCATGGGTTGTGGTCTTGTTTATTATTTTCATTACTGCTAATATCATCATATTCAAACCAGAAAATTTCCCTGGTGGTCTTACTAGCTCCTACCTTATTCCCAGCCACAGTATCTCTAAATGGAAATTTATCTCACATGTATACTAGAAAATATTGTGTTCTTTCTTAAATCTAGGAGTAAATATCCCTTTTTGTGATCTGGTTAGCCTAAAAAGATGCAGGGGATGGACCTAGGTTGGAATCTTTGATTACTAAGTCAGTCGCATAGGCCATGCAACCAAATATTCTCAGGTTCTTCAAGTTAGGTGCTGACTTGTAAACTTTCTCATATGGGGTTTTATAGTCTATGATTTTGGAGGGAATCCTATTTATCAAGTGAGTGGTAATTTCACGCATTCCCCCAGTACTTAGTTGGCATTCCTGATTGTAACATTAATCTCCTAGACACTTGCATTATAGTCCTATGTTTTCTCTCAGCCAGCTCATTTTGCTGTGGGGTGTACGAGCATGAAATCTCATGTATTATTCCCTTTTCAAGAAAAAATGCATGCAATTCTTTATTTGTGAACTCAGTTCCATGATCACTTCTAGTTTTCTTTACCGATGTTGAAAATTGAGTCAAAACATGAGCAATAAAGTGCTTAATATGTAGGAAGGTTTCAGATTTATGCCTCATGAGAAAAATCCAGGTAGCACGAGAGAAATCATCTACTATGGTGAGAAAATATTGATATCCTTGATGTGTTGGAGTCTTATAAGGCCCCCACTGGGTGAAAGTAGGGCGCAGCTTCACTGGTAGCATTGGTGAACGCCTCGGCATCACGAGCAGATTCATTTTATGCGCCAGTGGAATGAGGTTCTTTGTTTTGCTTCCCCTTTGTTCCTTTGAAATTGGGGGAAAATTCGATAATATGAAAGCAATTCTCTTTAATGTGCCCTCGTTTATGGCAGTGAGAACATTCGAGAGAGGGATCTCCACGCCCTCGTCCTCTACGCTGCGATGGCGATGCCCTCTGTGGGAGCCTAATGGTCCAGGCTTGTTATGGATCGTTGTGCTTCAATTACGGCTATCATGTTGTAACCTTGATTGACCAGACCGATGGTAGAGGCGACATCAACAGGATCTGGCTTCTGGCTTGAACGAAAGATTCATCAAGCCCCATAGAAAATAATTGATTTCACGGTGAAGTGCGAATAACTCGGTTCCCGATTTCTTGTCAAATCGTTCCTTAAGCTCTTCCCAAACTCAGTGAGCGTTCTTGAAAAATATAATCCCGTTCACTAGCTCCTTTGATATGGAATTAGAGTATCCATGAGAGAACCACGGCGTTACAACGCTCCCATTGGTCTCTCAGGTGCGGCTCTTGAGATTCTTTGGTGCAAGATCCACTGATGAATCCCAGCTTGTGCTTCCCTAGCAACGCTATCTCCATCGAAAGACTCCATACGGTGTAATTTTCACCCCCCGTGAGCACTTGAGGAACGAACCTTATCCCTTGCGTCTCCGACAGGTGAAAATAGTGAGGGCGGATTCATGAACAGCAGATTCACGATGTCAGAAATCGCCGTCTTCATAATCATTTGAGTATAGATATCTTAATTTCCTTGCATGTCACGTTTTATTAGTTATTGACATCTTCGGAGAAGTCAATCAAGATTAAGAGATTGCAATTTGATGGATATGGTATCGGCTGATTTAGTTATACCTTATTGCTATTATCGTTCCCCATTACATTAATTGTAATGCACACGTGTTTTCCAATATCTATTGCATAAAACCTTTTTTTGGGATCATGTTAATTAATTTTATATTTTCGTATGACACGCCCACGATGGGCCAATAACTAAAACTTGAGTTGCGGGAGAAAATTGAAATAAATGAGTATAATCATAAATGTTACATTGTGGTGGTATGTGATTTTAGTTGATAAAAAGATAAAATATATGATTATTAAAAGTATATTTAATTTTTAAAAAGTATTACTTTATTAAGTTTCAGTTATTATATTTGGGAGGCATCCTATTAGTATTACTTAGAAGGAATATAGAATTTACCCTACTGTTAAATAGTGGGTGAGCCTAACATTTTTTTAAAAAATTATTTATCAAAAATAAATAAATAAATGAGTTGATAATTAACTATACCCTTTTTTAAGAAAATCTAGAGATTTCTCCCTCATATGTTATATCGGGAACAGGAAAAAATATGTTATGATTGATATATTATTTATAATTATTATGAATTACTATTATAGTTTAAAATTTAAAATATTATAGGATCCGTTAATAAGATTACTGATTAATTGATATCATGAGATTTAATCTTTAATTTTATGATTGTTATGAATCTTAGTAGGTAGAAATTTAAAATATTATAGAATCATTTAATAAAATTATTAATTAATTATTATTAATTGGCTCAAAATATATATTATGGATTGTGCATAAAGAAATTGAAAGTATATTGGGTGACCTAAATCTATTTTTATATATTACAAAATTTTAATATAATTGATGATGAGATAAAATAGGAAATTAGGGGATTTAATTCCTCACTAGAGATAATAAAAATTGAATCTTAAAGTAGATGAAAGTCTATATATGGAACACGATTTTTAATTTCAAGAGACATCTCTGGAAATATATTGGAGTCACAGAAGCATAAAGCGGGGGACGGAGGACAGGACACGAAGTAAAATGCATGCAGTCCACGTGTACAACTGGGGAAGAAGTGCCACGCATGCAGACATATGAGCGCACGAGGATGATCCAAAGAAGAATGATTAAAACGGGAAAGCTGCGAGAAGAAATCAGCAAAACGTTGGATCAATGGCGTCGAATTGGGGCTACACCGTGGTTTAAGTACAAGACGTGTCGAAGTCGGTGGCTTTCTATGCTGAAGACTTCGGCTGCGACGTTCGCTGCGTACACGAAGCAAACCCTTGGCATTTTATAATTAGATAAATGCGATGTTCTATATAAATACGGAATCGGCAAATAATAATATGAACAAAGAATATGTCAGATGGGGAGAGTTGGAGAGCGGGCAGACGACTAGTGCTTTCACTCCGATGCATCAGCACGAGACGGAGAAAGACAAGCGGCCGAGATTTGTTTTGTTTATGATGACGAGGATGCTGCCTACAAGGTACAGTTAGATTACGTATATATATATATATATGTATATGAGATGATAATGACGTTGGTTTGAATGGAAGAGAGGGCGATAGAGAAAGGAGCCGTGGGAGTGAGGGAGCCGGAGGAGAAGGAGTGGGGAGCAGAAGGTTGGGTAAGTCAGAGATATAGTGTTTCTGTAATTCATCAGATCAGTTTCAACTTCAAATATAGTGTTTCATAAGCCTGCATTTGCGTTGCTCTATATGTTTCTGGTGTTACCACCACAGTAAATGTCTTCTCTGTATATATATAAAGGATACATTTGAGTCATATCATATCGTCCTAGGCATATATATGATCTATACATTTTACAATTGGGATGGATATGTCCGCAAGTGATTACTTTTATTTACAGTGGCTGCTTGCAAGTTGTAGTTTTTTTTTTTGTATAAAAAAATTTAGATAAATTGAACATCAATTTTTCATCAAATCCGGAACACAATTTTAAAATTTAAAAAATATTTATATAAGACTTCTCAAACTAACACTCACAACACCAACAGAAATTGCACTGTTTTTTACTTTCTGTTGGCGTAAGTTTTAGATTTTGTTTAAGAGTGTATTTATAATCGCCTAGGAAAGCCGAAAAGAATGTATCTTTAATTTTTCTCCTTAATTTGCTTGTTCCTCAGTTTTATCCTACATTTTTTATTGACTATTATTTTAACAATAATTTCCTATAATTATTTTTTTAAAAAAATATAGGAATTTTTTAGTGACTGATAAAAAAATAATTTCCTATAATTTTTTTAAAAAAAATATATAATTATCCTACATTTTTTAGTGACTAGTATACAAGAATTTGTAAACTTCTTAGTATAAATTCTTAAATGATTTATTTTCAATTGAAATTAAGATTTGCCTTCGTATTTAAATATTTTGGAAATATAAAGCTTCAAAAGTTGAAATTTATAATCTTCCCGTAATTTTTTTCTGCATATAAACTATTTATCCTTGCAATTTATTATCCCCCAACAACAACAATAAAGACTCCTAAATTGCAGGTCGGTAATAACCAAATGCCATTTTCCTCCAAGACTTAACTGCAACCGTGATAGTAAAAGAACGTAAAATCTTTGGTTTGAGCTAAGAACGCGAGGAGGCAAAATCACAAAGGTCGCAATAGAACATGCCCGGTCCCAGAATTCATATGAACGACTGATGCTGTCACTTAAAACTCAAATTTTATCAATAAGGTCATGCAAATGAACAAAGAAATTTTCCAATTAACTAGTAAACAAACACTAGCCTAAAACTTTTAGACTAGAGTTGGCTTTTTGCAAATCATGAGAAGAGGGCCCTGCAGAGCAGAAACAAAACGGAACTGAAGAAAAGACGACTTCCTATAGCAATTTCACATGGGGCGATCCATGACAAATGAAGTTATACATGTCTCCCAGTTCACTCGAGCACGATGATGCTTGGCCCATAAGTCACAACATTTCTTGTGACTTTCTCACGCAGCGGCTCACCTTTTTCTTAAAATCATCTCTCTTATCTCTCCACTCCTTCTGCAATAACACACCATCACACCTAAGAAAATTCAGAATCTCTACAGTGAAGCATTTTGTCACCAGAAAAAGCATGACTTTCCAGAGAAATTGTCAACTTACTGCAGCTTCCACGTTTGCAGGAGACTCATCATTAGGACTAGAAAGCATTGATATAATACTCAATACTATACTCTCTACCTGCAAAACAGCATATATAATCATATCTACTTGTGCAAAGGTCATCAATAGCTTTACAAGTCATCAGAAACACAAATTTCAGATGTTGAGGGCAAGCAGAGGCATCACGTTTACCAAATACGTCCAAGCAGGGTTATTAAAGAAAAGCGAGCCTTGAAAGTTTTAACACTCTAGTCTCCAGATTAGATAGGTAAGGTTTGTTTTTGTTATGACAAGCATATTGGCTATTTTGGTCAGATCCGTAGATTCTGTGAAGCCATCACACTATTGCTCTCAAGCCATCACAAACATGCAAGAACTGAAACTACTTGGGAGCCTTTCAGTCTGACTATATAATTTCAGAGACTACTAAAAATGATGAGCATAAAGGTTTTATCAAATATAAGGGTTGGCATATTCAACTTCCAATATCTAGTTGACTAATATCATCTTCCTTTGGAGTTCCATATCACAGAGTTCCTCAACCAGACCACATGATTGAAAACCAGTATAAAAAAAGGTATCATATGGTTTGCTTCTATAGCACATATTAGCACGTTACGATATTGTAACCTAATATTAAACAAGAGTATGCTAAAGGTGTCAAATTTAAACTGCAGCAATCTCAAATTTCTAGCACTAAATTGATTTAGTCAGAGACTCGGACCATTGAGGCCCAGGTACAAATTTAAGAATGAAGGGTGAAGTTCTCATATTGAAGGTAAAAAATAAGATAAGATAATGGTTGAATATTTTGACATACTGTATGAACAGGCATCCAGCGCTCACTTGCAAGCTCATAACCATTCGGATCATCACCCGGAGGATGAAGAATTGATATACATACCCGACCATCAGGATATACTGCACATAGTAAGCAGCATAAGTTTGTTTCATTTTACGTTCAACAGAGCAACATCACAAGTTAGGAAAAACAACCGTTGGGATGCCAGATTTCTGAGGTGAATTTCACTGTCGGTGGACTGTTCGGGTAATTGGATGGAAAACTCATAATCGCATTGAAAAATCCTCCCTCGCTATGAGAAATTGAGATAAACAAATAAAACAGAACGGTTGTCAGTAAAACTCAAGCAGTACAATAACATGGAAATAGTAGTAATACAAATATTAATGAGCAGAACTGCTATAAATATGGAAACTTCAGATAGTAATTAAAATCCCTCCGTAATGAATCTAAAACAAAAGTACCTCCCACAATATAGAGAATTTAGACAAACCACTGGACAAATCTCAAGAATTTGCAACACAGTTGATAATTTGGATAAGTGCCAAAATAGGAACCTAAGAATTGCATTATATGCAATTGCATAATCTATCTTCCATTTATCATGTCTCTCAAAATCATTCTTCATTATTCTTTCTTTCAACTCAAATTCAAAGGATCACATGATGGATTAGTAAAAGCTTCAATGTTGCCCACTGTTTTCCTGTTTTTCTCTGAATTCTCAACAATGATGCAGAGAAACTAAAACAAGGGCTCATATTATCATCAATTTGATGAGTTTATCATGTTAGGGCAGGCAAGCAACAATCTCATAAAATTAACAATCATCAAAAACCAAAGTATAACTAGGTGATTTTCCTAAAGCCAGACTCTAACCCTAGGAGTTGCATTATATCCAATATAATCTATTTTCCATTTTTCATGTCTCTCAATATCATTCCTCATTATTCTTTCTTTCAACTCAAATTCAAAGGATCACTTGATGGATTAGTAAAAGCTTCAACGTTGCCCACTTTTTTCTGTTTTCTCTTGATTCTCAAGAATGATATGGAGCAACAAGAACAAGGGCCCATATTCTTATCAATTTGATGAATCCATCATGTTAGGGCAAAAAAGCAACAATCTCATTAATTCAATGGTATTAGCAATCATAAAAAACGGAAGGACTTTAAACGACTTAATTAGGTGATCTTGGGGAAACCAGACTCCGACCCTCAACCCCATAAGCGCCCACGATCAAAGAATTTCTAAAGAATATACCCATAAAGCAAATCTAAAATTCCAAATAGCAATCGTAAATCAGATTACTTCTTGCTATGAATTGTAAAAGAAATACGATATGAGCTTACTAGAGAGTATCCGGAGGTCCAATTATCGTCACGCTCCATTCAAAAATGTTGTTTTCATCCACCAAACCGGCGGAGAACCCATCAACCGGGTTCTTGCAAAGATCTATAATCAAGAGAAGAAGAAGCCGATCACTACATCGCGGGAAATCCACGCTAAACCCTTTGCGACTGCCCACAAATCCAAAGGCCACAAAGCCAGACGGTATCAAAGAGAGGACTTTTAAATGACCCCTTACCTTTGAGTTGCTTTTGAAGGAGAAGGCTTCCTTGAGACGCCATCAATAAACAGAGATAGGATCAAAGAGCTCCAGAAAACGAAATTAGAGAGCTGAGGAGCGAGAGCTCCGAGATATTGAAGAAAAAGGAGAAATCAAAGAAGTCTCAAAACCAACACTTCGATTATTTATAATTCCTAATGGCGAATGCGGCCTTCGGTGGCTGCCCATTCCAGTTATTGGCCAAACAAAAAGAAATATCTCAGCGGCGAGCGTTATTGCCGTATATGCGTGGGTATTTTTAATGGATATCTTCCCAAAAAGTGCTTTAAAATACAAACAAATAAACATAGCACAAGGTGTTTATTTTTTGTGTGCATATTCTCTAAACTTTCATCAATGTTTTCTTGGGATAAAAGTTAAGCATGGTATAGACTTTTTAAAAAGATTTGTGCAATTAATATCATGATGACCATGGATGCAGGGGAATATATTTTTCCCTAAAAAATAAGTTAAGATTATAATCATCATCAATTATCAATCAATTTTAACTATATTTTTAAAATATTATAATACCTAATTTAATTAAAAAAAAATAAGTGGTAGTCAATTCAACTTAATATTTTTAATTTTTTTATTTATAAATCATAATCAATATTTTTAATTAATAATTCTACTTTAATTTTTTTAAAAAAATGTGTTTCTTAATTAATTAATAATTCTATTAATCAATTATATAATATTTTAAATTTTTAACTTTAATAATAATTTATAACAATTAGAAATTACTTTGATACTTAAAAAAATTTAAACCCATAAAAGATTTTTCTCTTCCCATTCTCTCCACGATGAGAGCTTCCTTTGAATTTTTTGGCACCTCTCTCTTCGACGTAGGCTAGAGAGAAAATCATCCGCCTTTGGAGATATTTGTTTGTGGATGTTAGGGTTTTCGTTTTTTCTTCTACAATGTTAGTCGTCTTGATGTGTACAGCGAGAACAGTAATTAAGGGAAAGAGGAACAAATCTAAAATGGTACCACAACTAATGGTATAGTGGAGAAGAGAAAATTCTCAAGATCGATAATGCCGCCATAGTGGACAGAAAACGACGAGCCGATCAGTGACTCACAAGATTCATCATCTCTTCGTATCGACTGACTTTTTGCTGCTCCCATACTCACAAAGAGAAATATCTAATTTATTTATATATTAACATGTGTTTGTATATCCTAAAGTTAAATTTTTGATGTGCCATATCAACATTAGATCCAAGATGTATAATAAAATTGTATTAAATAATTTTTATTTAATTTATCTGTCATCCACCTATTAAAATTTGAATTTTCCATGAAATGAAATTTGAAGAGTATTTAGTACTTTTTTTTTTCTTTATTACAATTTAAATATACTCATGCTCAAACTAAAACCTCATCTAAGCATAGCTGTAGTGTTACTGCTGAGGTAACTAGCTATTGACAAAATTAATCAATATTAAATTTTATAATCAACATTGATGAAGTTTAATGAAAAAAATTTCTCAAACATAATAAATAAAAATTTAAATTTCTTCTATCCAACAGTGCTTCTATAAGCTAATATGTAATGTGTTATGGCCCAAATAAATTTGGGGTTTTATTTCATGAGTGTTGGGATGTTATTATTAGAAATATTTTTATAATTAAAAAATTATTAGAAAATATATAATTTTATTAAAAATATTAGGGAGAAGAAAGGAGATAGAAAGTGGAGAAGAGAAATAAGAGAGAAGAGAATGTGGAGAAGAAGAAAATAAGAGAGAGTACATAAAAAATAAGAGTAAAATAATAATTAAATAGTTTATAAATTTTTTTATTGTTTTAGAAGATAATTTTAATAATTTATTTAAAATTTTAATTTTAAATTATAATTTAATTTTAAAAAAATTAGATAAATATTATTATTTATTTTAAAAATTTTTAAAATTAAAATTTATACTAAAAACTATTTTAAAATATTAGTTTAACCTCTTTCCTAACACAATTCACATTTGTTCCAGTCTATAATGCATGAGTCCTGGCTGCCGAAATTATTTATCATTATTATTATCGGGTCACATCATGGCTTCATTTCCTTTTCGGCTTTTTTGGACCATGGATCGATGATGGCTTTTCTGACTTATTTTATATAAAAAATTTTAAAAAAATTATATTCACCCGCTAATATAAAAATAAAATAATTTTTTTAATTGATATTAATATTAAAAAAATAAATTTTTAATTATCTTTAAATATAATTTTAAATATTTAAAAATTATGATAATCCTTTAAATATTATGACTAAAATTATAATAAAATAATACTCTCTAATAATCAAATATATTTTAAATAGTTATATGTCTAATTTTTTTTCAGACTAAATTTATCAACTATATATGACTTTTTAACTGTAAGCTTAACTCCTAAACTTACAAAATAAACATTCAGCCCCAATCCCTTTTCTTTTTTATTAAAGAGATAGATATTAATATTATGAAATTCTAAGCATGATCAAATTTATGATCTCTAACTTATAGTTTATAAGTGAGCTTTCACACCCTTAGATCTCTAAATTAAAATCAACTGCTAAACCTACACCTACACTTAAACCATCTCAATTTAGACATTTCCATCTCACAGAAAATTTTCTTTTATTTTTTTTAATATTTAAAATTATAAGTAAGATTGAATCTGTTATTTTTTACTTATAATTTTTTTATGCTTTTTTTTATACAGCATTTTTTGAAAAGAGATTGAATTCACCCACGATCTAAGGGTAGGATGAAGTCTCATTTTCTCCTAGACGATACCAATATCGGGTAGGGCGAGCCATCTATTACCCTATAGTATAAACTTAAGAATCCAGGAGTTAGGATGTCTCTCTAAGTGTCGCGACTATAACCACAATAAAATAGTACTATCTAAAAATTAAATATATTTTAAATAATTATATATCTCATTTTTTTAACAGTTCAATCTAAGCACTATGGGTAGAATTATAAACATTGCAACCTCCTCCTTAGGGGGGAGAATTCCATTGAAGGAGTCCCATTAAGGGCCCAGTCTCCATGTGAAGTGCGAATGGTTAGTGGACTACTCTACCCTCGCCCTTTGGGCTTGGGGGCTTCAAACTAATTATAATCCATTTATGATGGCCCTTCAAAGTTCAAAATCTACCTCCCCTGCTTAGAATTTGGATCTTAAAGAGTTAATATAGATAATAAATAATGAAATCAAATTTTATAAAGATATTAGTTCTATTCTTACTACCGTTATGAGGACTATTTTAGTAGAAGATATCATAAATCTCATATAAGCGTTCTCTGAATGATAAGTTGTGTTATGGCCTTAATAGATGACCGATATTTAACCTATCTAAATATTTTTTTAAAAATAACAAAAAGATTTGGATCTTAGTATTAACCACTTTTTCCATTTATTTTAATTACCCCTCCTCACCTCTAAAATTAAAAATTATATATATATATATGTTTTTAAATTATGGTCTTGCCTACTAAAATTAATGGATCTTTGTTTTAATGAAAATTTAACCTTGATCTTTGTTTTAATGAAAATTTAACCTTCCTTCGGTTGCACAAAGGCTTCCCGCTTGGGGATTTCATACACTTGATTGAATGACTTACGACCAGCCAGAGATATTACTTATTTTTAAAAACGAAACTTACCGACGTGATTTGATACTTGCTAAAGATAGTGTGGCCTGACCAAACAAAATTATCCCTTAATCGGTACTCCTCTAGTTCTTAGGATCGAAGGAGAGTATTAAAGTTTATGCACCTTCTCAATCCATAGTTCTGCCCTGTCCATTTCCGCAAGCTGCTAGGTATATTTAATGGGCTTTGACAATCCATCAAGCTCTTTCATGTTATCTTTGAATTCATCAGATCCTGTAAGCCACGGCCTCATCAGGTTCTTCGCGAATCCGAGTTGAACCACCTACACAAGAACAACCTCGATCAGGATGCTGCTTTTGTCGCGATCAGCATATTTTTCCCATAGCTTCCCTACATTGCCTGACAAGTCCACGTCCAATTCCTCAAATATAGCACTGCTGGCTATATGGTTGAATACAAATGAATACCCTCGAAAATAAAGACTCAATTTCACTTGTAGAGAAGGGACTACATCTTGCTCTTTCACATGCAGTACTGAGTCTCCTAAGAGATATGGGATTCCCACTCAAGTCCTTGTTCTTGCCGCTATGTGAGTTTAAATTTATAAACTGATGGTATATACGTAGAATCCTGTTCTAATTAAGTAAAGACGGATGCATGAACTTCATTAATTGCTTTGTAAATATGTATGTATACATAGAGATATGTATGTCATATTTAATGTGGGTGAGAGGGAGGGATGAATAAATGATGAAGACATGGAAGCAACAGGGGGTTGGCCCCTAAATACATAACAAATAATTAAAAAATGACAGCGGCCCAAGAGGCCCCAAAGTGAGGGCACATATCTTTTGCAGATTGCAGTGTTCTTGTGGGGATGAAACTTGTATGCTTTTTGACCCCTTCAGATCACTACAACGCAATGCATGAATATATACACACACATATATATGCATGCAAATCAACTAGCTAGCTTGGTCCTGCTCACTTTCTCCCCCCCTTCTTCTTTATCTCTCTGATCTGTATATCTCATGCACGTGCATGCCTACCTTTACTTTGCAATGCTCTCTCTCTCTCTACTCTCTCTCTATGCGAATGTGAGACACACCCACTGGCCTGCAGACACAGAGAGGAGAGGACAAGTGAATGCAGAGTTAAGGCTGCAATTGTGGTGCCTTTACAACTATAATTTCCCGAAATTGAGTTAATAAGCTTTTCTCTCATCAAAATTAGCACAACCAATTAAAGGTATCAGATTCCAACACCGCCAAGGTACCAACCCCTTATCTCATCGCTCCAATCTTCTACCCTTGACTCATGAACTTTATATATAATCCCACTTTAAGATTGACATTATTTCACTTTCCCAAACTTATTTCCTTAGTGCAAAGTAATAGTAACACTAAAACAAATGTGTAATGTATATATATTTATCTTATCCTTAATATAGGATTGTTTTAACTAATTTAATTAGATTAAAGAAGTTAAATAAATTAATTAATGTGATATTTTTTTTAAAATACTATAATCATCTCTATTAACTCGCTTATTATCTCTATTACTTAATTATTATTGAGTAAGTATCATATATTTAATATATGAGAAATATATAAGCTTTTTGACACCTCGCTATCAAACGCGGAAACTATCTTTTATCGAGAATCAATGCCTATCTCTGTGATGTTCACCTGGATACTGTCCCAAGTTCAAAACAGTAAGCTTTGTGGGTGTTGCAGCCCTCCATCAGTTTTTGCGCATTTCATTGATTTTTCTACTTGTACATCCAATCTACGTAAATATATATATATATATATATATAAAGGAGATGACGATCGTGAGAATTGTGTTTGATTTGCCTTTGCAAAGTAATTGTGGGATGGGTGGGCACCCTTTGATGAATGTTCAATTATTTAGAGATGGATTGGAGTATTGGAAATGGATGGTCAACATGTCGTTTTCAATATATTTATATTTCGTCCATGGATTAAGAGATTGTTTTCCCATAAAAGTGATAATGAAGTTCGTCTTTACTAAAGATAGACAATTTGAATACTTTACGTCTACTTGACATTTCAAATTATTTGAGGATAGAATTGAGCCCACGATATCTAGTTCCATTCAGCCACAAGACTTTTATGAATTCAATCAATTAATATCCTCCTTCGAATTTCAGAAATCATAAATAGAGATAAAAAAAATTATACGCTCTAAACTTTACAAAAGGAGTAATCTTAAACTCAAAATGATTTGGAGATAATTTTAATTAAATCAATAAAAAAAATATATGCATGTGAGGCTTCACTTATCTCATTTTGTTTGATAGAAGTCACTTCCACTTCTAATATTTTAGATAATTTTAGTTTTATAGTTGGAAATTGAGATGATAGAAGTATAACTGAATTTTTTAGACCATTTTACCATAATTTTAAAATTACTGAATAACTTTAATTTTTTTTAAATTATTAAAAAAATATTTTAAATCATTTTTTCTTAAGTTATAAAAAAATATGCATCAATTATATGTTTATTTCTATCATATCAAATAAATTTTTAAAACTTATTTTTAATTTAATTTCACTTCTACTTCTATAAAAATCTCTTATATCCTAACAAATATACCAATAGGCACTAGAGTTACTAAGCATGAGAATGTTGGCATATAATGTATATATTGGTTCATAATATGAGTCACTTTGGCACACAATTACACACACACATATTTATATACTGGTACACGTATAAGTCATTTTTTAAATAAGTTTTTTCATGGGCTTTACTTTTAATAAATGTATATTGAAAAATAGTAAAATAATTTATTGTTACAAATATTCTTGTATATGTGGATATCCATATAGCTTCTACTTCTTAGAATTCCTCTTAGTATTTCTTCTTCTCTTTATGCCATAAAACTATAACTTCCTCAATAAATGACTTGAGAGGGGTTTCTTGTGGTTAATGATATTTTATTCATCTTTAATCCTTTGTAACCTTATGTTTAGTCTTTAATGATTGTGTCCTATAAATAGTGGCTATGTAGAAGGCATTTGGATGAGTGAATATACAAGCATATGAGGAATACTCTATTTTCTCCCATTTCACTCTTTTGTCTTGCTATTTCTTCCCCTCTTTAACTTCTTCATCTTCTCTTGTTTTATAACACGTTATCAGCATGAGATTGCTCTAAAAAATTTAAGGTATGAACTCCTTATCAATTCATATACTATTATGTTTAATTATATACAAAGGATATTAATTTTTTCTTTATCTAATTATCATATATATTTTATTTTATATTATCATCTTACTTAATTATTATGGGCAAATTTTATTTTTATATATTTGTTATATATTCCACCGTTATTTATTATGTTATTCTTTCCTATCCATTTTAATTTTTGTTATTAGATATGTATGTGTGGGTTATCTTTATTTTATTCTTATGTAAAATATTGTATTATTCTAATTTTTCTTTTTCTTTTGATATATTCTTACAATATTATGACTGATTCTCTATTTATATATATTTACATATATGGGTGTTGTTTATATTTTTTCTTCTCCCTATATATTGTTTACATTTCCAATTCCTCCTCCTTATATATTTATTAATTTATATTTCAATTGATTTATTTATCTTCTTTGTATTATTAGCATTATTATATATTTATTACATTTATATAATATTCATTTATTAATATTATGAAATACTTGTACTATGTTACGATTTATATATTTGATTTATGTTATTTCTATTGTAATATTATTTTCTCTATATTATTTATGTTGTTTATATTATTTTATTTTGTTTATTTAATTGCTTATGTATTACTATATATATATATTATAGTTATTTATTTTATTTATTTATTTATACCATTTATATTTTATTACTTTTTTTATATTTATGTTGAATATATATTATTTATTTAATTTATGTTTTTATTATAATATTTTTCTAATTAATTTTATCATAATTCTAATTATTATTATTATTTTAGTTTGATCCATGGTTAATTTGACGAAACTCGAGTTTACTGCTCTTGATATCTCGAGAAAAATTATCTATCTTGGGTTTTAGATGCTGAGATCCACTTAAATGCCAATGATCTATGGAATGTTATTTTACCTAGAAATGAAGCAAACAGTATAGACAAGGCTAAAGCCATGATTTTCCTTTACCACCATTTACATGAAGGGCTAAAAGCTAAATATCTAACGGTGAAAGATCCGTTAGAATTGTGGAATAATTTAAAAGAACGATATGATCATCAAAAGAAGGTAATCTTGCCCAAAACTCGTTATGAACAGTTGCATTTGAGGCTGCAAGATTTTAAATCTGTATCTGAATATAATTCAGCTATTTTTAAAATAAGTTCTCAACTAAAATTGTGTGGTGAGAAAATAACAGATGAGAACTTATTAGAAAAGTTTTTTTCAACCTTTCATGCTTCAAATGTGCTCTTGCAGCAACAATACCGTGAAAAATGTTTTAAAATGTATTATGAACTAATCTCATGTCTTCTTGTAGCTGAACAAAATAATGAGTTGTTAATGAAAAATTATGAGATCTGTCCCACTGGATCAGCTCCATTCCCTGAAGCAAATGTGACTGAACACACTAAAAGAAGAAATATAATGAAGGGTAGAAAAAAGACAAGGGTTATCCCTCAAAAACTGTAGAAAATTTATGTTATAGGTGTGGGATGAAAGGGCATTAGTCGCGTACCTGTCGTACGCCTGAGCATCTAGTAAAGCTTTATCAAGCCTCCATAAAAAAGAATTCAAAGAACATGAAAGCAAATATAACTTTCCAAAATGATGATGTTGAAGTAAATTTTGCATACAAGAATGATGATACCAATGAGTTATATGATAACCTTAATGATATGACATACTTAGAAGTGACTGATTTCTTTGAGAATCATGATTAGAGAAATAAATTTAGTTTATATTTTATATCTATATTTTATCTTAATTTAGTTATGCTTTATGCTTTATTTATGTTTATTTTTATTTTCTTCTTTTAAGAGCATTATTGCTAATAATATATTTTGATATATTTATTTTCTTTTGATGAAGAATATGAATGTTCCTCTATCTTTTATTAGGCACAAGAATGGAGATATATGTCTCATAGATAGTGCTACAACACATACCATACTCAAAGATAAAAATATTTTTCTCATTTGACAATGAATAGTGCAATATCAATAATATAGCGGGTAATATAAAACTAATTGAAGGCTCCGGAAAAGCAATGATAATATTACCCAAAGGGAAAAATTTTGTAATTAATAATGCTTTATATTTCTCTAGGCCTCAAAGAAATTTGTTAAGTTTTAAAGATATCCACTGAAATGGGTATTATATTGAGACTATAGATGAGAAAAATATTGAATATCTATATATTACAATTGTTACACATGGAGAAAAATGTGTTCTTGAAAAAGTACCTTATAAATATTGTACTATATAAATATTGAATATCTATACATTATCTTCTGGTTTGTACTATATAAATATTAGTATAATTGAAACAAATGCTATAATAAACTAGAAGTTTACTGATAAAAATACATTCATTGTTTGGCATGACCGGTTAGGCCATCCCGGATCAACTATGATGTGAATGATTATTGAAAATTCACATGGACATCTATTGAAGAGCTAGGAGATTCTTCAATTTAAAGATTTTTCATGTGTTTCTTGTTCTCAAGACAAACTAATTATAAGACCTTCATTAACAAAAGTTGGGGTAGAATCCCTTGCATTTTTAGAATATATCCAAGTGGATATATGTGGATATATTCATCCACCATGTGGACCATTTAGATATTTTATGATTTTAATACATGCATCTACAATATGGTCACATGTGTGTTTGTTATCTACATATAATTTAGCATTTGCTAGATTACTTACTCAAACAATTCGATTAAGAGCACAATTTCCAGAATATGCAATTAAGACAATTCGTCTTGATAATGAGAGTGAATTTTCATCGCAAAAATTTAATAATTATTGCATGGCAACTGGAATAACAATGAAAAAATCTGTTGCTCATGTCCACACTCAAAACAGTTTAGCAGAATTATTAATTAAAAGCCTCCAATTGATTGCTAGACCAATATTTATGAGAACAAAATTTCTCATTTTAGCTTGGGGACATGCAATTTTACATGCACCAACAATTATACGCATTAGGCCAATAAGTTATCATAAATTCTCTCCATTACAATTGGCTTTTAGTCAGGAGCCAAATATTTCTTATCTTAAAATTTTTAGATGTGCGGTATTTGTCCCAATTGCTCCACTACAACGCACAAAGATGGGACTTCAAAGAAGGTTAGGAATATATGTTGGTTATGAATCTCCTTCTGTAATCAAGTATTTAAAACTGTTAATGGGAGATTTGTTTACGGCGCGTTTTGATGATTGTTATTTTGATGAGACAAATTTTCTAACATTAGGGGGAGATAATAAGCAGCTGGATAAAGAAATCACATGGAAAGCGTTATCATTGTCTCATTTAGATCTTCGAACACAAATATGTGAGTTTGAAGTTCAAAAAATAATTTATTTACAAAATATTGTAAATCAACTGCCAGATGCATTTATTGACCCCAAAATAATTGTTAAATCTCATATTCCAGTTGAAAATATTCCAATTTGAATTGATGTCCCAACAAGACAAGTAGCAAGTGCAAATGAAAGTAAACCACGTTTGAAGCGTGGTAGACCAATCAGTTCTAAAGATAAAAATTCTAGAAAGAAATGAATAAACAATCAAGATGGTCAAATTGAGGATGCAGGTCTTATAGGAAATATCCAGGATATAACAAATCAAAAGACCCTAGAAGAGGTCCAGGTACCTGAAAATAATGAAGAGATATCTATAAGTTATGTCACTACGGGAAAAAGGTGGAACCAAAAAAATACAGTCGTTAACGATATTTTTTTCATATAGTGTTACTGTTGAATTAACTAATCAATGTGAGGATCTTGAACCTAGGTCAGTTGAAGAATGTATACATAGAAATGATTGGCCAAAATGGAAAGACGCAATTCAAGCATAATTGAATTCACTGTCAAAACGTAAAGTTTTTGGACTTGTAGTCCAAATACCGAATGGTGTTGAACCAGTTGAGTATAGATGGGTTTTTGAGCAAAAACGAAATGAGAAAAATGAGGTTGTTAGATATAAAGCATGACTTGTGGCATAAGGTTTTTCGCAAAGACGTGGTATTGATTATGAAGAAACATATTCTCCTGTGGTGGATATAATTACTTTAAGATATCTAATTAGTTTGGCAGTGCATAAAAGATTTGATATTTGCCTAATAGATGTTGTTACAACATACTTATATGGTTCTTTAGATATTGAAATTTATATGAAAATCCCTAAAGGATTTAAATTACCTGAAGCATTTAAGAATTCTCAAGAAAATTATGCAATTCATTTGCATAAATTCTTGTACGAATTAAAACAATATGGAAGAATATGGTATAACCGTCTAAGTGAATATTTGTTGAAATCAGGCTATAAAAATGACTCAATTAGCCCATGTGTTTTTATAAAAAGGAATATATCATAATTTGTTATAATTACTGTCTATGTGGATGATTTGAATATAATTGAAACTCCTGAAGAACTTCAAAAAGCAGTAGATTGTTTAAAGAGAGAATTTAAAATGAAAGATCTTGAAAAAATAAAATTGTCTGGGTTTACAAATCGAGCACTTAACAAATGGAGTTTTTCTTCATCAATCAGCTTATATTGAAAAAATATTAAAGCAATTTTATATGGATAAAACACATTCATTAACTACTCCAATGATTGTAAGATTGTTAGTTAAAGAAAAAGATCATTTTCGCCCTCAATAGGAAAATGAAGAACTTTTTAGTCCAGAAGTACCATATCTTAGTATTATAGGGGGCACTAATATATCTTGCTAATTCGACACGACCTGATATTGCATTTGCTGTTAGTTTATTGGTAAGATTTAGTTCTTCTCCAACAAGAAGACATTGGAATGGAGTTAAACATATACTTTGATACCTTCGAGGGATAATTGATATGAGATTATTTTATTCTAATGAATCTGGATCACAATTGATTGGTTATGCAGATGCAGTATTTTTATCAGATCCACATAAAGGTAGATCTCAGACAAAATATTTATTTACTTGTGAAGGTACAGCTATATCTTGGCGTTCGATAAAGTAAACTTTATCAGTTACCTCATCAAATCATGCAGAAATAATTGCAGTTCATTAGGCAAGTCGAGAATGTGTTTGGCTAAAGTTAGTAATCCAACATATCCAAAGAATGAGTAGTCTACTTCCACAACAAGAGATTCCAACAGTATTATATGAAGATAATACAGCATGCATAACTCAATTGAAAGGAGGATATATCAAATGAGATAGAACAAAACATATTTCTCCAAATTTCTTTTTTACTCATGATCTTATGAAGAATGGTGATATAGATGTTTAGCAAATTCGATCATGTGACAACCTTGCAGATTTATTTATCAAGACACTATCAACTAAGCCATTTGAGAAGTTAGTGTATGGTATTATAATGCGCAGATTCAAAGATATAATTGATAATGTCATCAGGGGGAGTAAACAAGTACTTGATGTACTCTTCCTTTTAAGGGTTTTTTTTCACTAGGTTTTCATGAAAAAAAATTTAATATGGCAACCTAAATAAATATTGTGTACTTTTCCTTCACTAAGTTTTTGTCTCAATGGATTTTTCCTAGTAAGGTTTTAATGAGACATAATACCTGTCATAGACATCCAAGGGGGAGTGTTACAAATATTCTTGCATATGTAGATGTCCATATAGCTTTTACCTCTTGGGATTTTTCTTAAAATTCCTTCTTCTCTTTATGCCATAAAGTTATAACTTACTCAATGAATAACTTGAGAGTTTCTTGTGGTTAATGATATTTTATTCATCTTTAATCCTTTGTAACCTTATGCTTAGTCTTTAATAGTTGTGGCCTATAAATAATGGCTATGTATAATGCATTTGGACAAATGAATATACAAACATATGAGGACTACTCTATTGCCTCCTATTTCACTCTTTTGTCTTGCTATTTTTTCTCCTTTTTAACTTATTCATCTTTTCTTATTTGATAACAATTATTTAATTGTTTTCCCCTTTAAGGAACTATACAAGTGTTTTAATTTCATGGCTTGCCCGGTCTATCTTTCTTTTCTTATCTTTTAAACTTACTAAAATAAGAAAGTAGCATATTATGGCTAATTTTTCTTTCTTTGACATGAAGATTGATTCCTATTTCATAAAGCTAGAAAGAAGCAAGAAAGAAAGAAATTAAGAAAAGAACGACATTGTTCGCTTCACTTGTCCCCCACAAGTTCTTGGCCCTGCCCATGTTATGATTATTTATTATCACCACCACCACCACCACCGTAGACGCATGCTATAATCCAATAATCGACATCACAAAAATTTGAAAAGTAGTGATGGATATCTACAAATGCTAGTTCACTAAAAATATGAATTATAATAGATTATTTGGTGAGTATAAAACCATATTTTATTTGTTTTATCAAGTTTTGTTAGTATATATATAATATTCTTTTATATAATTATATCATCGGATTATATTAGAGTATTATCATATCTAATTAAAAATAACTATTTTAGATATATTTTCTATATTCATATAAACTTAAACTTATGATTTTATAGTTTAGCAGCCAAAGCCCTTTTATAAAAAAAATTAAAATTAAAATATATTGATAGAGAAGATGACCATATATAAAATGGAAGTATACCATACTCCGATTAGAAGGGGCAATTTTTTTTTTTAAAAAAATGGGGTGGTGTGGGCTGTTGAGTGTTTGGAATGGGGGGCCCACGAAAGGATGGGATTCCCGACCGCTGGCATCTCTCGACTTCGCCATTGATTTTTTTCCTCCTTTACCTTTACCTTTGCATATCCAAATCTTTTCATCGCCCACTCAATCCTAATTAATTCTATTTTTCATATTTATCCATATTATATACACATAATTATATATATATAGTAACATAAAAGCAAACGCACATATATGACAAAATTATTTGACAGACACAACACACATCTTCGATTCAACCAAACACATAATTTAGTCTGAGGTTTTTTTTTCCCCTTTTTAATTCTTAGCAAGATTTTGGCCTAATTAGCATTTTTTTTTTTATTTCGTTTTATTCAATACATCAATTTCCCGTGATGCCAAGTTGTGGGGACCTCAATGTCAATGGCGACCTATCAACCCAAGTATGGCATTTGAATATTTTCACTTGAACATCCGCGTTTTTACCAGCCATAAATATGATAGACAATCCGTTGAAGTGGTTTGTGCATGTAAAGAAAGTTATGGAATGTATTAGTAATAGAGTTTGCAAGAAGATTTTTGGTAGGTGTGGGGCTGAAAATAACATGTACTTATCTAATCTTATTTATAAAGTAGAGAGATAATTATATATATATATATAAAAATAAAATTTACTTTTTAAATTAAATTTAATTTTGTAATTAAATCTTATATTAAAGATTAAATAAGGAACATATATTTTCCCAGTGATCGTTGAAACAATTAAAGATTAAAAGGTAAGTCCCCCTCTTTCATTTAGCATAACCAATTAGTGATCAACAAAACATTAAAATTACCGTGCACTGAGTATTTTTAAGTTAGTAATATGCAACATATATCATGCCCGCCCGTTAATTACAAAATTTAGTACAGCCTACGGCCACATAATATATATATATATATATATATATATATGAATGTATATATATATATATATATAAAGATTTCTTAAAGCCGAAGAAACTTGGGAATGAATGATGGTTTATATTTTCACTGCCTGATGGGTTTCTGAGTTCGAGTGTGACCCCTTCCCATTAACAAAAAGATTAACATATTATTTTTTAATTAATTTCCATTTCATTTTGGATCTTTGTGATAATTAAAAAATTGATAAAAAAATATTTAAAAATTTTATTAGTTAATGTTTATATTCATAAAAACTAATGATATTATAGATTTTAAAAAAAAATTATAGAAAAAAAATTTGAATAATTTTTAAAAAATATTTTTAAAAATAAAATTTATAAAAAAAATTAAAATAAATAAATATTTAAATTGTTATTTAATAAAAAAAATTTGGTAGTTAATAAATTACTAACAGACAAAAAAAAAAGTGATTTGTTTACTTCCTCAGTATTGTAGCTGTTCTTTTCTTATGGTTTGCAACGTCCCATCTCGTTTTTCCTTCTCCCTATATTGCACTGTAGCTCTTCTACATATCTCTCCCCCATCGTCTTCTCACATCTTCAAAAGCTTCTCCAGTGACTACAAGGAGGACTTGCAGAGAAGAGAGAGGCGACGATGGCAACTGAAGAGGAAGAAGAAGAAGACCCAGTGATAGCCTCCTTTCACCGTGGGGCGATGACTATGGAGGCGATTTGTGAAGGCGATGGAGAAGAATACAGCGACCACCTCCGACCACGACGTGAAGAGAGAGAAAAGGGAGAAGTGACGATGAGTGTCAAGTAAAATAGAGATACAATAATAAATAAATAATTTATAATTTTTTTTATTATTATATAAATTATTTTTAATAATTTATCTAAAATTATAGATTTAAATTATAATTTAATTTAATTTTTTTTGAATAAATATGATGGATTATGTTAAAATTTTTCTAAACAAAAATTTAGGTCAAAAACTTTTTTAAAATTTTAGTTTTAATTTAGATAGTTTTAGTACTAGTTCTCCCATTAAGGTCAAAGCATAGTTCTATGATTTAGAGAGCACTTACAAGAAACTTATAAGATCTCCTATCACAAGAGTCCTCATGATAGCAGTGAGAATCGAATTCATATTTTTATGGGATATAAGTTTTTTTCTTATTATATATGTCAACTCTCATTAAAGTATTTTTTTTATTGCTCATCTAGTTCATTTGAGCTTTACCTCGACTACATCTGGATCCGACCCTCGTCGCGCATTTGGCTATGGTGGGTAAGTCTACTAGTAAAATTTTTTTGCATATGCTAATATTTAAATTTGAGATCTCGCTTAAGTGATATCAAGTCGTTTATCACTTAAAATTAGAGTATTTATACAATACAATGTCATACCATAGCCTTGGGGCCCAGTATGTAGCGAGGCCCAATCACTACTAATTACAATGTCTAACAAAAACCACTCTTTTAATTTGAGAAAAAAAAATAAGAAATATATGCTCATCACTCATTGGATGTGGCTTCAACTAGTAAAGGGATAATATATATAACTATATTGAATGTATTTGATCTCTAAAGAGTAATATTTTATTGTGGTTTTAATCGCGACACTTGATGACGTATCCTAACTCTTACGTGTATAGGTTTACGCCTGAGAGTAATTGACAGCTTGTCCTACTTGACATTGGTATTACTTAGGAGGAATGGAGATTTCGTTCTGTCATTAGATCGTGGGATGCTGGAAGAGGCACTATAACTCTTGAGTGCTTAAGTTTATGCCTTTATAAGGAAATAAGATTTCGCTCTACCATTATATCGTGATGTGAGCCTAACCTCTTTTTAAAAAAATTTTTACTAAAAAAAATAAGTAATATATAATTTGAAAGAAATTACTTTTATATTTTTTTCTCAATTTTGTATATAATGTTTACGATTGAAATAACATTTCATCACTTGTTGCATCAATAAAATATTATCAAAAACAACAACTGAAGCTATAAAATTAGTTATTTATTTTTTTCACGTTGTCCAGGAAAAAACATTGATAAATATAACCTAATAATATAAATACATAAAAATGTAAGACGGAGTAAAAGCAATTTATGATGTATATAATTAACTGTCACCTTATATAAAAAAATGAAATTGTTATTTAGCAATTATAAACTAAAATTTTCAAATCAAAATTTCATCCCAATGATAAGCAAAGCACCAAAATTCAACTCTTTATCCAGTTATTCTAAAGAAGCTGACCTACCCATTAATTTGTGCTCGCATAGTTTAATTTGCAAGTGTGCAACCTCAAGGGTTTATGAATTGGATACGTTTTCCCGCGTAATTAATATTTTCGAGAACTTGGGGACACATAATTTTTAATTTTGTCCAGATCGACATTAATCATAAAAATATATGTCATTTCCTTTGAACTTATCTTTCATTGTCACGTAATTAATAATAGATTTTTGGAGAATGTCAATAATAATAGGTCCCGTTTCATTCCATTGACGACCGATCAAATTCTCTGATTACGTTAGCCGGTTAATTCCACCATTGCCCATCGATTTGACAGCAACTTTACCACATTATCCCGACTCCGAATATAAATATTAAAAATGGGCCGTTACGACAAGAGTTTAAAAAAGGTTTTATAAAAAAAACTTTAGATAATTTTAAAAATAAATTTAGAGAAGAGTTTATAAAAAAAATAGTTTTAAATAAATGAATATTTAGATAATTATTTTTAAAAATATTTTTATTATTAGTAAATTACTAAAAATAGTATGACTATTAAATATAGAAGAGATAAGAGATAAGAGATGAAAGATGAGAGATAGTGTAAAAGAGAGATAAAAGATGAGAGAGTCTGTAGAAGAGAGATGAGAAAGGAAAGAGGGTGTAGAAAAAAAGGATAGAGAGAGAGGGTGTAAAAAATAAATGAGAGAAGAGAGAGAGTGTAGGGGAGAGATAAGAGAAGGTGTAAGAAAAAATAGGGATAATATAATAATTAGTTATTACATAAATTCTTTTACTGTTCTATAAGTTATTTTGACCAACTTATTTAAAATATTAATTTTAAATTATAATTTGATCCAAAACTCTTTTGAATAAATATAATTGTTTATTTTAAAATTTTTAATAACTTAATTTTTGATCAAAAAGGCTTTTAGCAAAAAACCAAACACACACAATATCTAATATAAAAAACATATAAATTATTTTATAGATTAACGTGCAAATTTATGCCGAACAATGTTATCTGAAATTTTTGTTAAGCTACCTAGTTTTCTTGCTCGCAAGGGGGAAAAGATTAGCTATTTTCTTTATTCAGTTTTTTTGGCGTACGTCTGTCTTCCATGCATGGGAGCCACTTTGCTTTCTTTTATGGCCAGATTTACTTATCAACACCACAGAAAAGAAGCTTATGGGTTAAGAAACTTCGTCCCGCTAAAAACCCTAAAAATATAATAAAACAAAAGGAGAGCTGAAAGAAATGAGAGAACAAGAGCAAAGAAAAAACAAAAGCCTCTTCTTGCTTTCTTTCCTCTTCCCTCCTCGCTCTCTCTCTCTCTAATGATCCTTTTTCTCTCATATTTTTTCTCGGCTCTGGTATTCCCTTAGCGTGATTCTCCACCATCTCTAAAGACCCATCCAACTTTATAAAAGAAAATAACATAAAAAGATAACCCAACACCATGGTTTTCTCTTCTATTCCTGTCTATTTAGATCCTCCCAATTGGCAGCAGGTAAGGTTTTCCTCCAATTTCAGCCACAGCATAAACAAAAGTTAATTTTTCAAAAGATTATTATTCTTATTCCCTGTAATATCTTCTTGAATATACCAGATTTCTGTGTTTTTATTTATGTATAGTTCATACTTCCTTCAACGAACTGGGATTTATTCTGTGCTTTGTAGCAACAAAATTATCTTCAAACAAATGAGACCAGTGAGCTTCCACCTCTGCCTCCACAAGCCCCTCATATGGGCTCAATCAGGCCTGGATCGATGGCGGATCGAGCCCGGCTAGCGAAGATGCCGCTTCTGGAGGCAGCTCTAAATTGTCCTCGCTGTGAATCTACCAACACAAAATTCTGCTACTTTAACAACTACAGCTTGTCTCAACCCAGGCACTTCTGCAAGACCTGCAGGCGTTACTGGACAAGAGGCGGAGCTCTCAGGAACGTTCCGGTCGGCGGAGGATGCCGCAGAAACAAGAAGACCAAGAGAAGCCGCTCCAAGTCTCCGGCAGCATCTGACAAACAGCCACCGTCCGACCCCACAGGCGGGGCCGCCATAGCAACCGAGCTGATCGGTCAATTGCCGTCGGCGTCCTTACAGGATCTGAGTCGCTATGGAGTGGGAAGCATGGGCCTCGGCTTGCAAGGACAGATTGATCACATGTTTCCCATTGGACTTAATGGAAGCAATATTCCAAGCGGAGGACTGGATCAGTGGCGGTTAAAGCAGTTTCCTTTCTTGAATAATGGTTTTCATCAGTCACGTTCAGCTGTTTCTGCTTCTGCTTCAAACCCATTTCAAATCGAAGTTGGGAGTTCTAGGGTTACACAAATGCCTCCAGTTAAAATGGAAGATAATAATGGAGCCTTAAATTTGTCTAGGTCATCGCAAGCTTCGAATATATCAGAAAATAACAACCAATGCTATTCATGGATTCCTACCACAGATATTATATCAGGCCTTGTTGCCTCTTCTTCCACGACACATGTCTTGTAACTTCCACATCAATTAATTATTGCACCACCATCTTCAATGCATCGGAGAAATTCATGTTCCCAGATGATGAAGATGCTCCACCAAAAACTTCCTCAGGTCTATTCCCAGATATGGTCAGAATTCGATATATATAGACATATACACCTTTGTTGTCTTTGTTTATGTTTTGGATATCTGTCTCTTGTGTACTATATGGGCTTGCTTTGTATAACTGTGTGTGCATGTACGACGATGTAATGTTTTCTGCTTGCTATCTGGCGTTGTGACCTCATCTTATCACTACAAAATCTTCCGATCGAGGTTATCTAGAATCTAGACGGTTATTAGCCCCACACTGCTTCGAACAGTTTTTCTCTCACAGATGACACGTTCATCGGTAAAGAACACAAAACTGATACTAAAGAATGTGCCCTCATTTGCTTTGCCCCTGGCTGTGTATCTCGGGATAGTAGCATCGGACTCTATGATTTAGTAATCTAATTATTGTATATTTGATTTATCTAGTTAAATTTTACATCTTGCAGCTCATATACAAGTTCATATATAATATCTGCGAAATACTCATGCAAAGCCCTATGCATATATAATGGCCTGTATATATGTGTGTGTGTGTATATATATATAATTAAACGTCGAACACAAGTTGGATATTTCGAGTTAGATGGTAACTTTCATGTGCCCACTAATTTCAGGTAATGCAAAACTCTTAAATTTTCCACTCCTAATCTCATCTCCTTCGCTCTTAATCTTCGGGACACCTACTTAATTAAGTCAGCCTTTGCGCTGGAAAGTGGAAACTAACAGATTTGATCTCCACACTGACTCTTTTCATGAAGGTGGTTTTGTCCGAAACTTGAATCCCGCGGCTTTAATTGTCTTTATAATCATGGCAAAATTTGAATGGGAAGCAGGAAGCTCGTACGCAGCGTTCAACTTTTAGAATACTCGCTCATAGTAGAATCAATTTTTTTTTGTTTTACATCTTTGTAATAGACTCGTAATTGGGTAAAATATTACAGAGTTTAAGCTAAGAAAGACGAATTTAATTTCCACAGTCAAATCAATGAATCCCTTTACCTTAGAAGGACGTGGGCGTGCAAAAAAAAAAAAATGGTGTGTTCTTGATAACTGAAGTGAAGAGTTATGAAGTTGCAATGATAAGATATATGAGGGTAGATTTCATGGGAGATGTGTATGGGACGTATTTGTTTGATATGAGGTTGAAAGTGGAAGACATAACATAGTCAAATGGAAGCATCTGAAGAAGACGCCAAAATCCCACTCAAAACCATGCAATCTATATACGACCAAGCCTAAGTGGTTGAGTATTCTAGAACACCCTAGGCGCAATGGGGCAACATACCAACGCCCACTTCTTAAATGAACGAATTAACAAATCATATTCATATATATTAGATTTCAAAAGAAGAGAAAAAAGAAGATTCTACGGTCAAAGCCAAGTTTGAGACCCTACGAATTCTCCCACCCTTCAAATTACAAACTCATTTTGGTTCTCTATTCTAATAATCCGACTTTTGCAGGGACCAACACAGCTTTCAAGAATGAATAAAAAGCAACAAAATCAGAAGAGACCAGCACAGATAAAAGCCGTCTCTATGTCTGTGTGTCGTGAGCTTGTCTTAGAGGACGTAGTAGCTCTTAAATGTGGTTTCCTCTTATTCCAAAAATGTCGGTGTCACTGCGCCCCCTGGAAAATTAAAAACATTTTTTTTAATTAAACGCATATTACTATCATCATCATTATAAATTACTTTAAAATTTATAACAAGCAATTCATCCGTATGATGACCATTTTTAATCAAAAAAAATAACGAGTCTGGCGTGTTGTAAGAAAGGATGAAAGGATTTTTAACTTACAGTACAAGAATATGACAAGAAAGATGGAAATTTTATCCAAAATGAAAAAGGGTAAGGGGCGTGTCAGTAAAATTTGCAGGATGGCTGGAATCAAAGGAGGCACAGAAATTGATGCGGAGAGCCTGACATGTACGTGGCGAAATACGAGCCGTTGGATTTGTGATGGGCTCAAAAGCAAAAGGTACCTCACTGCCCTAGTGCCCGGCATCACCTTTCTCTCTCTATCTTTCTTTCTTTTCCCTCCTTGTTTTTCTGCCTCTGCATCTTTCTCAATCTTTTTCTCCTTCGTCTTCTTCTATTTAAGTTGTGGCCTTCGCCCACTCTCCTTTTCCTTTTCTACATCCCCTTATCAATGGGGGTCCCACAACTATTCATTTACACACGCGCACACACAGTCCTCTTTATCATACTCATAACTGGGAACACACAACTGAAAATATCTAATCAAGACGTAAGGGTACATTCCCAATTACTTTACACTCTTCGTTATAATGCAGTATAGTGCACAGTCATAATTTGGATTTGATATCATGCTTCTATATTGCTGATCTAACTTGAGTTCTTGGGATATTTACACCCTAAAACTAGTTGTTAGAGAGTTGGAGACTCCAAAACCTTATAAAGCTAAACGCTCCTGTTTTAGGTTCACCATTCCACGGACTCATGACCCCTAGTTGGCTTCGAACCAATGGCAGAGCTTCCAATGAAATCCTTTTGTGTTCTGCAAAAGCAGAGACTACTTCATGTGCAGTTGAGAAAAAGGATTTTTTTTTGGTAAAAACATTTTTAGACAAAAGTTTTTTTTAATACAAAAAAAGTTTAAATTGGTTAGCCACTCCTTCCCACTAAAGTTAGGGCACAATCTAAAAGTTCAGAGAACATTTATAAAAAATTTATGAGATTACCTATTAAAAAAATCTTCACAATAATAATAAAAATTGAGCTTACTGTACTTATAAGATATAAAATTATTCTTTATGTATCAACTTTCACGAGCCAAAAAAGGATTTAATTAAGGTGAGTTGTAACTTGTAAGTAGGCATGGAAATAGGCCAGGCCAGGCCAAGCCTATTAAGTAACAGTTCGACCTGAACCTGGCCTGTGGCCTGTTATAGGCTATTTTTTTTCCTAAACCTGACCTGTACAAATGCCTAGCCTGGCCTGGAGCCTATTTAGAAAGCCTGATTGTTTTAATTATACTGACATGCCACCTAATAGGCCTTCGTAACAGGCCCCCTAACATGCCTGTTAAAATAAAATGTAAGAATAAAATATATAATAATGCATGTTAGTTTGATGGTTTGATTCTTTTATTATATTCAATATGTTGTAGGTTTAACACCCATTTATTATATTTTAATATTAAATATATTTTGAATAACAGGCACATGCCTCTTGACAGGCCTGACAAATTTTGTAAGAAGCCTAAGCCTGGCCTCTTAAGAAGAACATGCTTTCAAATATGTCTGAGCCTGTATATATTTTTAAATAGGCCAGGCTAAGTTAGGCCTAATACAAGCCAGGCCAGAGACCTCTGATAGGCCGTCTGACCTGTTTCTATCCCTATTTGTAATGGAGCACATGTCCGTATCAGATCCGTTTGACAACAATTTGAAGCCCAATTCTGAGATCCTTTCGGTCTTTGAATTTAAATCCAAGGCCCGGTCCAACCTGGCACAATCCGACACATGGCAGATCCAGGTCTGGGACATCAGCATCACTTGGTGTGCAGATCGTCTTCAGAGTGATGCATATGGATACAGTACAATTTCTCAATAAATGCAAACTCCTGTCATTTAAGGAAGTAGACGGCGTTGAGTTTCAAACTTAGTTTACATATGCAAAGCTGTAAACAATGATGGGTTAAATGACACTTTTGACACCCTCTGTATTACTGCTCACTATCAGATTTTAGTGAGATGTACTCAGCTTGTGTCAGAATATGATCCACAGCTCTTGAAGTTTAGTACATTGATGGAGGGAAGTCTAAATACGATGGAAAATGTTCACTTTCCCCTCCTCCTCAAAGTCGCAAGTGAATTCAATTCTATTTACAACTTCAGACTATTAATAACTTCCCTTTTAAAATAAAAAGAAGGTAAACAAGATAGAGGTATGAGTTGTTCAAAGCAAAACAAGCTAATGAAATCTCAAAACTCGAATGAGGGTGAAGAATCAGCAGCAGCAGCTTCCTGGGGCTATCCTTTAAGAGTGAGGTTATGACTTGTGGTGTTAATGTCAGTCATGTAATATTGAGAACTCGTAATATTATTGCTCGAGAAAGAACATCATGAATGAGTATTGTATCGCCCAAAATCTCGGCCTAAGGGAGTTGAAAATATGGGAATCACCACTAAAATTTTAAAAGAATTTTGGAAAACTTTTTTTTTAAAAGAAAAAGCATGGTCTACAAAAGCAGAAAAAGTTTCGGGAGTCGATTGTGTATGGTGAAGGTGCTAGGCACCCCACAGCACATTTACAAGAAGGTTACTCTAAATTGATTATTCAAAATAAATACAACCCTTAATTATATTAATTACCTAAAAAAAGGAAAAAGTGAGAGAAAATTATTTATTTACAAAAGAAGAGAAATAGAAAAATAGAGCAAAAGATTAATTATTTATAAAGTTAGACTTGATTTAAGATCATATCCTAGTGCCTACTTACCTTTAGAGGGATTAAAATCCGCATAGTTCGAGGTAAAATTTTGTGTGAAGTGAAATCATTTTTCCTTAATGATATTTCCTGATTTGAAGTGAAATCATCATCAATGGCACTCAATCATCATCAATTTTTTATTTTTGAATTTTGCCATAATAATGACTCACAGTGACATTTCCTGGGTTGGTATCAATCATCATAGATGAAATTTTTCTTTTAAATTTTGAAATTTGCATTTTTATTGTCATTTGTTGCTAAGAAGATTTTAATTGTAAGCCAATCATCATCAATAGTAATTTTTCAAATGAGATTTTTTGGAATTCAGCAAAACATAAAGAAGGAGATTTTTTTTTTGAATTATTTTTGCAAGTATGATATAACGGTCGAGAAATTGTTTTCCTCGAAGTTGAATTAATGCATTGATATACTTAATACGTACAGTTGAATGAAGGAAGCATGTGACTTCAGCGGTGATGAGTAAATTTAAAATGTAAAGTAGAATTAAATGTGTATAAAATTACTAGTATTATTAATATATTACCAGAAATATGATTCATTTATTAGCAGTTTAAAGCAGCTTGAAATGCTAGATATGGTAACGAGTGACAAATCCATAGTGTCCATCCCGTTTTATGGAAGCACCGATGATGTTGTGCCTGCTTGAAGGAGCAAGCATCAAGTAGCCCCTCAGACTCAGCCATCCAAAATTGGAATCAAAAAAGAAAATGCATGCCAATTGGTAATAAGTTGGTTCGGAATTCACAACGTCGATCATGAATTTAAATCTCATTATTAATATAAAGATTTTATTAGGTAATTTATAAGTATTTCTGTAAGAGAGTCTAGAGGCATGTCATAGCTTTCATGAGTATGACCAAACTTACCTAAACTTTTTGTTACCACAAGAAAAAAATTAAAAAAAAACGCATGCTTTCAAGTACTTCTCTGAGAGAGTTTAGAGGCATGTCATAGCTTTTATGAGCATGACCAAACTTACCTAAACTTTTTGCTACCACAAGAAAAACCCAATAAGAAAATGCATGCTTTGGCATCCTCCAAACCCCAAAGGGATAAACTAGCACAAAATTTTCTTTTGCACAGTTGTATTCAACATAAAGAAGGGAACATCAATTTCACACTCAGCACTCCAAAGACCTACTCTTGGCAAAAAAAAAATAAGACTACCAAAGTTAGCCTGGGCCAGCTTGTACACGCACACAGATATATGAAAACATTGATGTGTGTTGATCTCTTTGGATGCACCCAGTGATCGGGGGAGCGACGCTGCCATTAACAAACAGAGAATTTGAGTCTGCCATATTTTGAGTTTGAGCTAATGCAAACTCATCATCAGGTCCATATATCGGGATGCTTTGGTTCCTTCTATTCTCAATGGCTGCTTTTCTTTCCTCTGCAAGAAAACGCCCAAGTGATGCAACATTTTTCTCCTTCTCTTCACTGCCAGCATCAACAAGGCTACTCCTCCAGCATGAACACACCAACCATGACCTCCATTTGGATTTCTCTGCCTTGTCGTTTCTCTTCAACAGAACTTGTGCTTTTACCTCTCTCAGCGGTCTTCTTGATAGCTCCAAAATGCTCCCAAGAGTCCTACTCTTGTCCGGGAAAAATGACCCTGTTGACTGAATTCTAACAACCATTAATTATTTCAGCACCTTTTACTAACTATAATTTTAATTATAAATATATGCATTTACACAAATATGTGCTAACAAGCTTACTAATTGATTTATTTAGTTTGAATGCTGTGCTTCTCACAAAAAAATGTGTGAGAGAGAGAGAGTAAGGATATAGGGTGAGTATTAGAAATAACAAGCTCTTCAGTTCCCCCCAATCTCTGCATGCACCAGTGAAAAAGATTCATCCTCTTTATTAATGTATAATCATTCTAAAGTAAAATTGCAATATTTTCCCAACTGACACATCTTCTCATTTGATTAATTTTCCCCTTTATTAATTAGGAATCGCCTTATATAATATATAGGTCTTTCTAGCCATGTAGTGTGTAGACATTGAACCTAGATTTACTCTCATAGTCTCGATTGTCCTAGGTAAATTTTAAATTTCCTTCCTAATTTATAGATTCCCATTATTTAATTGAAAACGGTACGAGAGGCACTAGGTTTGAACGTGTGTTTCCCTTAATTAATTAGTTAATTTGAAAAATGTCTTTAATTAGCAAGTAAATGATAGGGGCATTCTAATCTAAGTCTAATCAGCTGAGTAATGACAGGAGCATGCAGTTGAAGAAAAAGACAAGTCGAAAGATCTACGACACAAAAGTAGAGGGCATATCCTCTTGTGGTGGTAACAGCAACATGCAGCAGTTACTTTTTATTTTTTTGGGTAAAGAAACAGAGTAATTTTCAGAACTAAGAGGAAATCACCTTTAATCATGCTTCAAATTTACTGACCTCAGTGTCTAAATCTGAAGAAGAATCTGTAGAAGAAGAAAAAGAAGGAGAGCCGGTGATAAAGGTGTTGAATGACATAGAGCCAGAATTGTCACGGTTTCCAGCTAAACCAATCCTCGCATTCAGTGGCTGCAAAACCAAAGGCCATCCCTCTTCCTAAGATCAAATCAAATTGGGAAATAAAGTCATGAAATAAGTTCAGTGGAAGACAAGAGAAGAAGACCCACATTTTTGGAGAAGATAACGAGTCTCGAGAAAATCCAAAACAAGTATGGAGGGAAGCATATAAAAGAAATACCTGTGGAGCCATGAATGATCAGAATCGGAGCCTTGAAGCCTTGAACTAACTATATTTTGGTGAATGTTTACATAATAAGCCAGGAGGATAGCCCAGTTGTGAGAGAGGAGTGCAGGAATAGTGGCTGTGTACTGTGCATTTTGGAACTCAGTTTGAGTTTGAGGGATGAACTCGTTAATGGGAAGAGCAGCGTGTGTAAATTGTAAGGTAGGTATAGAGAGAGAGAAGGGGCCAAAAAAGAGAGGCAGGAGATTGACAGTGCTTGTCAGCTTTTATTATTATTATTTTGGCCATGTTGACTAGAAGCACGGAAAGTCTTTCGAAATGACGTGGATACCCTCGTTCGAGGAACAACCCATTCAAGATTCTTCCTCTCCCGGTCAATACCACCACAAACGAGTCATGGGCTTTTAATCAAAGCAGATGTACTCCTCGCCTCCGTGATTAACTCCCCCAAAACACTTTTTAGATGAGGATAAACTCACTCTAAAGACTACTAAAAAAAATCCCCCAAAACATTTGACTAATCTTTCAGTAAATAAGTATTTGACATATAATCTTTTTATATACTAATAATTTAATTTTAACTATATAGCTCTCTATTATATAAAAAAAAAATCTATAAGAGATTTCATCCTATTTTTAAATTATGGTAAATTTAATTTCTATTTAAAAAATTTTATAACAAAAAAAAACTTTTATTAAAACTACTATTTTTTTAATTTTTAATATATAAACTAATTAAAAACTGTATTTTAATTTTAAATATAAAATATATGTTTTATATTTATTAATTTTTTAATATTATTTTTATTTATTCTTTCTCAAATTAATTAAAAGTAAGAATAAAAAAATTAAAAATAATAATTATTTTTTTTAAAATAAAATATATTATATTAATTAATTTTTTAAATTTAATCTAATAGAGATATATTAAGCAGCGGAGGAGTACATGCATATGCCATCCAATGTCATGAAAAGGTGTTAATTAAGGAAGTGAAAATAATAATAGTGTCGGGAGTTGGATCCAGTCTTGTTACCCTAGTGCTGGATTCAATAAATCCCAAAAGCCTGGCCGAACATTGCCATCGGATGCTACCTCCCTGAATACTTAATTACATTTTGTGGCGAATAATGGAAAAATGGTACAAGGACGTGTGGCTCCACCAGCTCAAGTTCTCAAGGCTTTGTAGCCCACTAGGCTATCAATGTCTATATTATTGTAACCTTCAACCTAAACGGTGGAAATTTTGTTGTTATACAATAAAATTTAGATAAATTAGATATCAATTTTTTATTAAAATTAGAATATAACTCTATTTCATGATAATAGCATAAATTAAACTCACATTTTTAGGATACTATTTCATTTCTTATCATATATAATAACTCTAATTGATAGGAGGGAAATTTTGTTATTATGCTATTCTTTTTTTTGTTCAAAATTTTTATAAAGGAGTTAAACGCATCCATGATCTAAGGGCATGGTAAAATCTTTATTTTTCCTATTTGATACTAATGTCAAATAGGAAGAACTGTCAATTACCCTCAAACTTAAATATAATCACACAGGAGTTAAAATACCTCCCTAAGTGTCGCTACTATTATTGTTGAAGGGAGCCAAGAAAAAGAAAAATGGGCCTAATTTATGATGAGGAACTTCATATGTAAAACCATGTCACACTTCCTCATATTAAGTATAGGTATCATTGACCCATCATTTGTAACTGGTGAAGGGGTGAGACATCCAACTATTTGAAGTGTGTTCGATACTTGGGGAGTACCACTTTGTTGTGGTTCAAGTCGTAGTACTTGAGGAGGTATCCTAACTCCTGAGTGCTTAAGTTTACACCTGAGTATAATAGACCACTCATCCAGCTTGACATTGATTTTGTCTAGAAGGAAGGGAGACTTCACCCTACCCTTAGATTGTGGGTGAGTCCAACTCCTTTCTAAAAATTATTGTACCAAATAAAAGTATATGTATCATTGTGCCAATAAAAGTAAATACATATGGTAAAAAATAAGGATGTGAGTTTGATTCCATCTGCCATCATAAAGGGCTCTTTTGGGAGGCAATCTCATAAATTTTCTGTAAAAGCTCTTTGAGCCCTAGAGCTATGCTATGACTTTAGTGGGGACCGTTGTCGAACCTATCAAAACTTATTTGTACAAAAAGAAGTATATGTATCATTCTATTGAAAATAATCATATTCAAAGTATTATATGGTACTAAATGTGGATATTTCTCTCAATAGATATTTAAATATTAGTTTGCCATATTGTGAGAGGCTAACATATTCTACTAGACCTAATATTCATATAATTTTAAACAAGATAGAGTCCAAATCTGAGGTCCATCTCTTTTAGAGCTTGGGGTAGTACGTAATTTGATTATGAGGGAACGAAATATTCGATGTAGATGAATAGTATGATTAATAAGGAAGTAGGGAAGTACGTAGAAAGGGATGAAGAGTATGTTAGGTTGTGGGAGTTATGTGATGAGTATGTAGCTAATTTATGTTGTAAATATACCAAACTACAAGTGGTCCAAGGCATGCCTGCACGCCACAATAACCTCACCATGGTTGTTCCTGTTCTGGAATCTAATGAATCACTTGTCTGTGTGCGTAGCACTACAAAAAATCATTGATTTGGTGATAACTTTTCAGCGGCGACATAAAAAGTAGCCGCTGAAAATAGCTCTTCAGCGGCGACATAAAAAGTCGCCGCAGAAACTCAAAAATAAAAAAAAATTGTCCACACCCTTCTGTGATGACACTAAGCTTATTTTCTTAAAAAATTTTTAAAAAAATAGTTAGAAGTTATTATTTACCCAAAAAAATTTATAAAAATTCTATAATAAGTTGAAAAAGTTATTGGAGGAAAATATCATTATTTTATTAAGTAAATTATTTGATAAAAATAAGACTTTCAGCGGCGACTTTTCTTGTCGCCACTAAAAGTCTACTTTCAGCGGCGACTTTTTCTTGTCACCGCTGAATGTCAATTAACCAAATTCCCATTCACGCGACTTCTCTTCCGCTTTAAACACCTCAATTCCTTCACTTTCCTCATTGCATCATCTTCGACTTTGAACATTCCAGAACCTAGGAGCGTAGGGAGAGAGAGAGGGAGCAGAGTGCTAAGGCGTCAGAAGAGTGGTCGGAGGAGGGACGAGCTTGTGATGTCGGAGATTAAACTCGTAGCACTGTCAACTCCTCCATTTCCATTTCCTGTCAGCACAGTGAAAGAGGGAAATATAGCGGAGATAAAGGGGAGACTAGAAGCTAAAAATGTCGCCGTTGAAGGAGAAAAGTGATGACAGAGGAAGCTCGCGACGCTGTTGACCAGTTGAGGTGAGTCTTTCCTGTTCTTATTTCCGGCGATTTGTGCTTGCTGTTGTTGTGAGGTATTGTAGCTTGCTAGTTCTGAATTTTTTTTAGGCTAGTGTTGCTGATTTGGTTTGTGCAAAGCATAATACTTGGATATATGTGTACTAATGTATGTTGTGGTGCTAAGGAGTTGGAGAGTATATGTATATAGATACATATCGCTGTTGTAAGGAATAACAATAAAGAGAAGAACATAAAATGCCTTTGTTGTTGCGCCTTCTTTCTGCAGCATTTGAGGTGAGAAATAGATGATATGTTGCGGTAGAGGATGAGGTGCTGCTGGTGTGCGTGTGTTTGTAGCTTGTGAGTTGAAAAAAAATAAAGAGAAGAAAAAAAAAGAGAGAGGACGTGGCTGATGCTGTAGGAATATATATATATATATACACACACAATAATGGCTTGCCTTGAGTTGTCGAATGGATGAAAGTGAAGTTCATATTTATTGAAGTAGGGGCTGTGAGAGGTACAAGTAAGGTTATGAGATGAATAAAGTTTATAAGAATGATTTATGAATGTATTAAGTGCAGATTTGAAGACTAACGCTGTCAGTATTTTAAATTAAAGAATCTTATGTATTATGCACCTGCAATTCCCTACGGTAGATTACATTATTAAAGACCAACGATGCAACTTTTACACTTATGTCTTTTTATTTACCTAAAAAAGTTATTTTTTACCATATTGTCATTGTATGCATTATTTATTGCAATTTCAGAGTGGCCTAAACCTGTGAATTTTTTCCATTTGGAGGATAGAAATGGATCTAAGGGTGTCTTTGGATTAGCTTTTAGAGAATATATTCTCGGAAGAATAGATTCTAGAGAATAGATTTTGGGAAGAATAGATTTTGGAAAGAATATATTTTAAAAATAGAGGTGTTTGGATGATTAATAGTAGAATCACTTTTTATATTAATAAATTACCAAAAAGGGTATGATTTGATTAAAATATGAGAGAGGAGAGATTGTAGAGAATAAATAGGAGAGAGGAGAGATGAGAGAGAATAAATAGGAGAGATGAGAGAGTATAGAGAAGAGAGAGGAAAGAGGAGATAGTGTGAAGAAGAGAGAGAAGAGAGGAGAGAGATGAGAGAGAGTATAAGAAAAAAGTAGGGGTAAAATAGTAATTGGATAATCTATAAGCTCTTTTACAATTCCAAAATCTATTTTCAATAGCTTATTCAAAACCATGATTTCAAACCGAGGTTTTGCCCAAAATCAATTCTGGACAAAAATGACTGTTTGGCTCAAATTTTTTCAAACTAAAGTTTTGGCCAAAAATCAATTCTGGACAAAAATTGATGTTTGTGTGAAATTTTTCCAAACTGAGGTTTTGCCCAAAATTGATTCCCAAACCATGGTACCCAAACAGGCACTAAATAGTATGCCTTCTTAGTAATTTCATTCCTTGTTTCTACTTCATAGTTTCTGCTTCATGGATCTAAACCTGTGAATTATTTATTGTCATTGTTTCTTTGATTTCATGACATTTTCTGCTTCATCTTGTAATTTCTTGCAGTCAGACGCTTTCATATGTAGTCAAAACTCAAAAGGTGCCATACCTTTATTTGGTGATGACGCTGAGGAAAAAAAATGATGGTGAGAAGGTGGTTGTTGTTGATATATGTATATATGTGGATGGATATATATATTAAAGACGTGAGAGTTATTCCAACATGTTGGAATTTAAGAAAAAGGAGCCAAAGAAATAATTAAATGAAACAATCTAGCAGGACATAGAAGCTTGGTGTAGTGTGGGTTTAAGTTAAGAAAATTACTGTCAAGAGATGCATTTTGGATAGCATATTTGTATACATATGCGTAGATGAAGAGATTACTGTCGTGTAGATGAAGCTTATACATATGCGTATACATATTGGAGCCAAATATGTATATATGATAGCATTACTGTCAAGAGATTACTGTCATGTAGATGAAGCTTAAAAGCTTTTTGATGAAATGCATGTCCAAAATATCATTTCATGGATAGCATATGCGTATACATATATACATATATGAAAGTAAATTGTTTGAATTAATTGTGAATGCATATTTCATGGGTAGAAAGAAAAGAAGCTTAAGTTAATAAATGTTCTATTTTCATAAATGAAAATATTTGGGATACATAGAATTATAAAAGTATGTTATAATAATTATTATAATTGGATTTTGGGTATTAATGATTTATTTTCAAAAAAATTTAGGAAAGTAAGGAGAGAGTATTATTCCAGAGATATGCTATTGCCATTAGAACTGCAAAAGGATTGTGCTTTCTCCATGGTAAGATTTTATTCTCTTTTTCGGTAATTTGTTATTCTATTTGCATCCATTTCTCTAGAAGAATAGATTATCTAGTGTTACAAGATCTGAATAGAAGATTTATTGATTTCAACTTGTGATGTCCTCTAATTGTGTCAAGTCTCATCTCATCTCTTATATATGTTAACAAATGCTGCAATCATTAAAAGTCAAATATCGATTCTTCTGATTTTGAATAAATCTATTCCTTAACAATAATAATAACAATAATTTGACAATAAATTTTGAATGATGTTAAAGATGCTGTAAAAGAAGTTGAAGAAATGAAGCTGTGATAATGAGGATGAGCAGGAGGAGGAGGAAGCAGAATAGTCTGAAGAAGCCGAACCAGCAGACAACTAAGATGTAGTCAGAGTAAAGGACAATAAAGTTGAAGCTAAAAATACCCTTTCAAATGATTGGAGTTCAATTGTTGAAAAATTCTAATCAACATTTTTATTTTATTTTTAAATTTATCTTAGTAAATGATGTATTATCATATTTTAAAGGATTATGTGAATTATTCATTAATATTATTAAATTTTAGTTTATTTAGTTATTTATTATTTTATTTATATATTTATAAGCTTATTATATGTTTTCATTTAAAAATTTAGGAAAAAAATTAAAAATAATTATTGTCTTTCAACGGCGACAATTGTCGCCGCTGATTCCACATTAGGCGGCGACAATTATGTCGCCGCAGATTCCACTTTCAACGGCGACAATAGGTTGTCACCGCTGATTGTTGACATTCAGCGGCGACTTTTAATTATCGCCGCTAATGCTTATAGGCGACAGTCTCATAGGTGACGACTTAGCGGCGACAAAAAGTCATCGCTAAAAGTTTTTAGCGGCGACTTTTTATACTTTCAGCGGCGACTTAAGTTAATTTTTTTGTAGTGTAGCTTGGGAAATGACCTTCTTCATTGCATTGCCAACCTCCTCTTTCGTCTCTCCATTTATACAAAATGACATTGTTGTACTAAACACAAGTATAATATTACATATTTTAAAAAATGAAATAATACAAATTATTTTTATCATTACGAGCTTTCTCTATCATACTTGTATTTAGCACTTAAACGACACCATTTTGACTAAATAGGGATACAATTGAATTATGGCTTCTTCTCATTCTTACTAATTTGGTAATTATAAAAATTATATATTCTTCTATCCGCCAATATCCTTCGTTTTTAGTAAGAATTTTCTCTTCTCCTCCTTTTATTTTAATAATTAGATTATATTTCTGAATTTTTTTGGCGCTTACTTCACTCTAGCATGGCGCTTACTTCACTCTAATGATTTTTTTGGAGTTAAAAAGGTTAAGAATTCAAAGATCCAAAGAGATGAGAAAATTGATGTTGGCCTAACTTCACGAATCCTTAAAAAGAAGTTATTTGATTGATACTATTCTCTTCCATATTTATTGATGATCTTCTTTTAGCAGTTGAGCATGTGGTTCGGTGGTTGTACAGCTTAGCTCCTCATCCCAAATATTACGAAAAATATAAAAGTAAAACGTCACACCATGTTTGCTTCCCTTTGGAAAAGTCAACGCGGTCCACGTTCGCTTGCTGGTCCTCACTCAACCCCCTGAAGTCAAATCCCATTCCATATATACACAAGCAAAACACGTCGCCTCTTCCAAAAGCTCACCCCTATAACTATCTTATTTCATCCATTGAAATTACTTTCTTCAACTCGATCCAACTCTCTCTATCTGCACATATCTACCCCATCACATCTTCTTTGATACTATTTATCAGCATATATCCACACTCCAAGCCAGAATATCTCATTTGACACTCAAACTCAAAATTTAGAAAAATTTAAAGAAGCTTTATACCCATTAAATTAGCTCTATTTTAGTCTACCTCATCATATCTTTATCATTCCCATACAAAATTTAATACTTTGTTGTATAAAGTAATCTTTAGCATCTTAAAGTATTAGATTTACTATAGATAAAATTATGGTGGTAGAGTGTAACTAGAAAATAATGAGGGCGGTAGTAATGCTACATTGACTTTGTTTCTCTAAAATAAAAATATATGCCCAGAGAATTACCTGAGCATCTCGGAGGGAGAGAGCATCATGGTATTAGAGAAAAGGGAACTACATCTATAAATTTCCGGAAAGCCATTTCAAGAGCAAGTTTCTACAACCCGTTGAGGGAAATAATAATGATATTAGAAAGAAAGATGCACTTTTACGCTACTCATGGGTCACTGGAGTGCCATTTCCTCGTCTGACTTTCTTAATCTTATCGTAAAGATCCAGCTGCAATGGCGCCGGAAACAAAGATTCAACCTCTTTGGACAGATCAAGAAAATTTCCCGCGTCGCAAAGTTTTCGCTTTCCGGATGATATTGTTTTGGGCTTCTTGGGAGCAGGCGGGCATAGCTGGTCCGATGGGATTTTGTGATCCGAAGATGTCGGAGTCTTGCACCCCTCATCTGAGTCATCAAGATCTTTCTCAACCTGGTGATCGTAGGATGGAATTTGGAGCTTCAAATTCGCTGCGCAAACAATATTGCGGGGTCGTTCTCGTTCTTTTTCGCCTTCTCGGCGGTCGCAGCAGAGCTCGGCGTCTTCTTGGGTTGAAGTACTTTGCAACTCCATTTCACCGTGGAATTCCACGGAGGACCTCACCAACAAATTGAATCCCATCTCGTGTGTGTGTGTGTGTGTGTGTGTTGTTTATCGGGTATAAATGAATGCTTATGAATTTGAGAAAAGCATGAGGTGCACCGAGACTGGAATTTGGATATGGCGAAGAAAATAATTAGAGGAAGAGGGAAGAAGATGTAGGGATGATCAAAAGGGGCGTCCTCATAAAGAGGAAGAACAGAACATGAGAGGTATCTTTATCGGCCTTGTTTTTTTGAGTTAGTTACTACGAGAGAGAGAGTGTTGAGTTGAAAGCCGGTCTGGGCGAAGGATCCAATGCAAAGGGGTGCTACGAGAGGCATTAAGTAAGAATCGCTTTTAACTTGGCCGGCTCGGAATTCTGATGCGTCCTCCGTGCACGTGACTTCCTCCTCTTAACGTGCTTCCCTACTTTTTCCTTATCCCCCTTCATTTCCCCAAGTTTTACCCCCACGCCACCTAACTAATTAAATATGAGTGGCTTGTCATCAGCTTCATCATGGAAAATCATACGTATTTATATGTTGTATATTATAAGATTGCATTAACATGTCATCTGCTTAATTACTTGTTTATTGGCGGCGTGAAAAGGAGACTTTATATGGACCACTTTTACTCGTCACACATTCTTCTTTTGTGAATTGGCGTGAAAAAGACATGAGCAGGCCCCCTCAACTTCAAGATTCAAATGAACTTCTCTCTATCTTAGTGTTATCTTGCTGTTAAGAAATAAGTGTATGGAGAATATGAATGGATGGAAAAAGGAATTATGGGCACGGGTACGTAATGTAGAGAGAAAGTGAGGAAACATGAATGAATAGGAGAGTGGGATATAATGAGAGAGTGGAATAAATGGGAGGTGGGGTTTCAGAAAAAGGGTCCCCAATGCCTGCCATTTGCCAAAGCGTGGGATAATTGCACCACCACACATTTTGGCTTCGAATCCAACAATTATCCTCCGCCTGATTTTCGTATTTTGGGGGATATGTTAAGCTCCAGAGGGTGGAGAGACGATCTTCTCATCAGATTTTATGAATAAATTCCATGTACATCGAATTTACTGCAGAATTGCACATAAGTGGAGTGCGTATTGAGAGTAAATAAACAAGGGTAGTAGTATCCGGGGAGATGAAAATGACAAAGTGGATCTGCAGAAAGTGGATGACCCAACTAGATTGCTTGGATTTCACCACATGATGACTGCTCCATTTTCAGAACTCAGGACCACTTACTTACAAAGCCTCTGCAATTATTTCACTCTTTCATCCATCTGTACTCGATCTTATGTTTTCCTTTTTCTCTCTTTCCATTAACACTTACCACTTCCCCAACCTATCTACCCACCTATTTCTGTCTCTTTAATTAACCATCACAAATGGACAACGCTTAATCCAAAACCCGAAATATATTATTGTGTCTCATATATTATCCTAATTAAGTGCATATTATTACCACTGTATTGTTTGATTTGAAGCCTAAGTTGCAGAGAGGACATGATGATGTGGGCCAAACTTAAAATAATGAAAGAATAAAAGGTGAATACCACACTCTCATGGGACATAATTGCACCGTATGCTCATGCTTAATGAGATCAGTTCCCAGATCTGAGATCATCATGTTCCCATCCCTAACAATCATGAATCACATCCCCTCTTTCTCCTGCACAACATCTCAACCCAGGCCCTTCTTTCCACTTTCTCCTATATATTTATGTTCCCTTCCCTTCCCTTCCCGCCATTCTCTTTTTTCTCTTCTCCCTTTTAATGGCCGCATATTATGTAGAGAGAGAGAGATTGATAATTATATATATAGCCTATAGGGTATAATGGGCATCAATTTAAATTATGTAATTTAGATTCAGTTGAATGCGATGGGGATGACAAGTGGAAACAAAACATGGGATTCTATTAGAGTTATATATACATGCATAATGATAGAGAGTAAATGGAGAATCATGAAGGGAGAGGCAGGCTCTGATGAATGATACGACGAAGAGATAAAGATGATCCAAAAACGTGGGCGACACAGAATAATAGGGCATGTTTCTTTATTCAGACAAGCTGCTCACCACCAACGTGCCCTTGTTCTATTCCCAATTATGCCTACCTACCTACGTAATCTTCAACTCTCGTCCTTCTCCAAATTAATTTCCTATCTTAATTAACCCATTCTCTTCAACTAATTGTTAATCAATGCTTATGCGTATGTATGCCTTTTGTATATTTTTCTTATTATAATTAACCATCAATTCATTACCAATGTGACCCATCACCAAAAAGGTGCCATTTACTCTCGGGCTGCTCATCCCAACCATTAATAACCCAATCTACTCAGTTTCATTGAAAATAGAAAGCACTCGATTTGGACTGTTCTAAGTTTTAACGACTTATTTATAATTTCTTGGGCCAACAATATACTTTAAAGCAATGAAATGAGGCATGATATATAGATTAAGGGGGTGGGAGAAATTGTTTAGAATCGGGAGCCACCTTCCTTATCTGCTCCACACCACAATTCTTTACTCGGCCTTCTGTTAGTCAAGCCTTCTGTAGGTAATCTTTTTTGAGGGCATCAGATGGTCTCATATTCTAAAGACTAGCCTATTAAGAAAAAAAAATCTCTTAAATTTATAAATCATATTTTTATGAGGCAATGAGAATATTATTGTAATAAGTACAAATCTTTAGGATAATCACAATATAAAAGTTGACTATTAGAATTGGAGAGACTAAAACTTTATAAGACCCATCTTTCAATATCACCATTCTAATATGACACTAATGATATTGAATTAATCCAAACATATTGCGTAGGGTAACTGCGTTTAATTATGTAGTACTAGAAAATAGCATTAATTCAGGGAAACATTCGATTCAACGTACTGAAAAGATTACTTCGATCTAATTTGTTGTTCAGGTGGGTTTTGTCGTCTTTCCTTCTCTTCTAGAAGTGGGAGAGAGCAAGCTTCACTATTTCTTTGGTCGAGTTTGTGACTTGTGAGTGTTGACAAGACTATATATCATTTCTAATTAATTCCCCCAAAAAAGAACAACTGATTTACGTGTATCAAACAGAAGAACAAGAAGAAGAAGAATTGATTCACAAATAGTACGTCATTTATTTTCTTTACATATTTAATAGAGACGACACTGCTCTATCTCCTTTTTCTTTTCTTAATTTTTCACAAAAGATGAAAGTTTCGAGCAAAATTCATTTTCATCATCCAGATTGGAGTATGGCCTGATGGCTGGTACCATAAGGCCTAGTCAACAAGGACTAGTAGTGTTTAATTAAAATAAATTAAACGTTTTCAAATCTTGGAGAGTACTACTTTATTGTGGATCCAATCGCAGCGTTTGGGGAGACATTCTAGCTCTTAGGTGTTTAGGTTTACGCCTGAGGGTAATAGACGGCTCGCCCTGCCCGACATTGGTATCGCCTAAGAGGAAGGAAGACTTCACCCTACCCTTAGATCGTGGGTGAGCCCAACCACTTTTAAAAAAATTTTGTATCAAAAAAAAAAAAATTAAACGTTACACACACACAAATTAAACCACGAGACTATCAAATTATAAAAATGAGGGTGGGGTACCGGTGTGAATAGTAGAGTCCAAATGCTTTTAATGAGATAAAAAAAACTATAAATTATGTTGGGAAACAAGTTTGGTTGGTATATATTTTATCTTTATAAGTCAATTTAATGCTTAAAAAATTAGACTAATTTGAGCTCAGCAGTCAGCCGTGTGAAATTTTCAAAGCTGGCTATTCCTTCCCTTATATGCTTATGAATGGGTGCAGGTATTGCAGTGGGCATTAAAAAATAAAAACACTGGGAGCCATAGGGTCCCCATTTATGATGTGCGTACCATCCTCGGTTTTAGATTTGAAAACTAAAAAAAAAATCAATTTTGATTTTGAAAAGTTTAAATCTCAATCAGTCATGATCCGGACTCATCATATATGCATCCCATCCTCTGTTTTCTGCTGGGCCCCAATGTATGCCCTCATGATGATTCTAATAGAACGAAACTAAGTGTATTTCTTTGGTACCTTACCAAAACAAGACATGTTAAGACATGTCAAAATAAGTGTCATGTTGCGTAAGATTAAGAAAGTCTTGTTTTACTAAGATGCGAGACTGAAAAATGAGTCTTCAAAATAACAATAGGGAGTAACCGTTGGAGTTCATATGTGTTTTAATTCGTCGGCTTCATTTCATCATTAATCATATTTAATAGCTTTAAACCGTTTTAATTGAAATAAACCTCCATTAACAAATGTTTTGTAAATTGTCATTCAGCCGTCTTTACTCTTTAGCGGCCATTATGGTTCCAAAGAGTCTTGCCCACATTCTCTGCATATAAAAAGCAATGTATGTTTGGTGCATGCATGGTTAGAGGGAACTAAGGTTAGAGGGGACCGAGCTTCATCATCGAGCTCTCCTCCTCTCTTTTTGCTTGAGTTATAGATTTCTGTTGTTTTGTGCCCTAATAATTCATAAGAAGGGTTCCTTTAGTTTAATTTTAACAAGTGTCACCCTTTATTTTTTTCTTTATGTGGCGGCATAACTTAGTATTTAGACATGATTCAAACTGTATTGTTTCAAATGTTTCAAACAATATGTACCTTGTATGGCTCTTGACTAAAACCAAAAAGCAGCTCCTGATAAACATATCATCCCCATGAAATTGCATGCAATTCCTTTATCAAGTTTGGCTTCTCTCGGCACTTTTCAACCTCTTAAGACATGTTCATTTCACAACAGCGTTTTATTTTGCAATATCAGTTATTCTACCATTCCGGGATGAAATGTAAAGTCAATTTCTTTCCTTAGATTTGTTTATATAATAACAAAATATAACTTAACATTATTTTTTTCTTCAAAAAAAAAATACTCAAGGGTAAAAAATTGAGAAGCCGAGTGGCGAACTCTTCACATTTGAGTAGCTCTAGACTGTAAACTAGCAGCGTTGGAGTATTCTGTCTCCAGCAAGAAAGAGGGATGCATTGGCATGCATATCTGTTCAATTAAATGGGTGTTCATATTCTTGTTCATCCATCAACATATTAACCCTGCAATATTCTTTTCCACCATTTATAATTGGATCACACTCCTCTTTCTATTCCTCAGTGCGATGGTTGTTGAAGTCAGAGTTACTGTGCTGAATGGTGTTGACGATGATGTTTCCCGTAGGATGTTGTGAGTTGGAGTTGACCGTTCGCTGAAACCCCCAAAACCTTGAATTCCTCTGGATAGTTTCCGAGCACGTTCTCTCTCTTCCTTCAGAAGAGGCCCTTCTTCCAGCATCATCAATATGCGTTCCGATTTCTTCTGGAGAGTTAAGCCCCAATTGAATCTGAAAAAACTCGAAATGTTGTCATGCCAACGCCAACAAGAACGAACGTTAATGAGCCGCCGAGATCAGATTAAGAAATGCAAAATACATACCCTCTATCATCAATATACTGAAAGCTTTTCATCTGATTAATAACATCTTTGTCGCTCTGGAATTCCACTGCAACACTTTGCGGCCCATGAGTTAGCAGGTGCTCCAACACAATCAGAGAATTGTAAGAGGCCCTCCAATCTTTCTTTTCAAATTTAAGTAATCTGTTTCGAAACAGATCCTGTCAGTTACCTATGATTTCTAACTACCAGAATTAAAGTTGACATAAAAATGGGAACCTTTTGTGCAGAATCTCGACGATTCTCCAATAATCTTCTATTTCAAAAGCAGCTCTAGAGATTAATATGAGTGTCGGCGAATCTGGGGCCCATGGACTTCCATTTTTAGCCTCTTCTGTCATCCTGCAAATATAGACAAGAGATTATTAACAGAGCCGAAAACCAGACCTAGATGAAGTCAAAAGTAACGAGGTTTACAATTGTGCAGGGGTGACATCGGTGAGGGCTAATCTAGCTGTCTTGAGTTTCTCCTTGAGGAAGAAAGTAGCTTGCTTTTTGAATTCCTGCACCGGAGGCTTTGCTCATTTTTATATTCTTCCTCTGTCACTCCAACGAATGATCTGAACTTGGATTCAACGAAGAATTGCGGGTGAGATTTAAGTCCGAAGCCATTACTGTTTTTGGCTTTGAAGTAGTAAACGCAGAATAAAACCATGTGTGGCGGAGTAAAGTCAACACGTCAGAAGTCGGAACTTGGATTTTTGGTTTTGAAATGTATGCTTATGGCTTAGTCCTTCTGGAAGGAGAAAGAGGAAAAACTTGTTGAATTTGTTCAAGTCTAATTTGAAATCAGGACGGTCATTTATTTTATTATTTGGATAATGGAAGAAATAGTAGGGTGTGAGTTATTGTCTGTTTGCTGTCTGACATACTAAACTACTGGTCACAAGACGGGTTAAAAAGTATTTTCCATACAAACGACTCATTTGATTAGTTTATTTCTCTATCGTTGAATCTGTAGGATGAATACAAATTCATATTCATTATCATGTTCTTTAGTGTTCAGTAGAATTAGTCACAAGTCACAAGATGGGAATGGAAACTCATTCCCACTACGCTTTATCTCTACCAGGCCACATCTTCAGATGAAGGAAATTAAAAATGGTTTTTACTATTTTACATATACCCTTGTTACACAAAGATATTAAATTATTAAATTTTAAAATACCACAAACACAAGCACATTGGGGGAATAATGGAGAAGGTGAGGGAGTCAGAGGTAAAACGATTCGACAATTGCAGGTGGGGAAACCATATGCATGTCCCACCCACCCTCTCCCACTTTTTAGTACTCTACCACTTTTTTATTTTTAATTTTAAAGTATTTTATATTCATTTTTAAATATAATATTCCCAACTGTTAAAAAAACGGCCATTTGCTAGATTAAATTCAAGAAAAAATAAATATAATTGTTTCATTTTTAAGAGAGAGAAACATTTTTTGTTCAATGGGTCGTGGATATATGGTAATGAAATTCTATTGAATTTTTGTATGATTTTATGTGTGTGATAAACATGTTAGAGCGTGAAATTGGATATTATGAATGTCGATGAGGAAAGCACAACGAGGGGACCGACCGTGTTGGTTGACTGATTAATCTAAGAACCAATTATGAGATTTGGAACAATGGTACCTTAAATATCCAAACCAACTTGCGCATTCCAAGTTAAATGTAACAACTTCCACCAATACAAAGTAAGTTGACATAAATGAAAGTTACTAATTCAAATCATATCCTCAATATATATAAATATTTTTTAAATTTAAAAATATATTTTAATTTTAATGACTGACCTAAACTTTTTTCTACTAAAAAAAATGAGACACCTTCCTCCTCAAGATCTAATCGATAGACATGATTTGATGATAAAAATAAGATATTTTGATCCGTCTCTCTCATGTAAAGTTATCTTTTTTCTCTCACAATACCCCATTAATTTCACAGTTTCACAATTTTTCAATACCATGTGCCAAACAGAGTGGCTGGAAGTGACGAGGGTACAGATGAACTAATAAGCTTTTAAGAAATGACTTACGCCAGAAAATTACAAATCGCTGAGAGTAATATAATAAACTTGGAATGAAAAAAAAAAATCATCTTTTACAAATTTACATCCCTCCCCACCCACTAAATTGGCACAACTAAGTCTCCCAGGCTCAATCCTAGAGCTTACTTGCTTTTTTACAAAAGGTGACGAGGGAGGTTAAAACGAAAACAGCAAAAAACAAATGCCTGACCCTTGGCCACTATTTTATATATATATATATATATATATCCTTTTGGTTTCTTCCTCTGGTTAATATATGGATTTCTGTTATAGTTATACACAGGATCTCCATATCCTTCCCTCCAAAGAAATAACAATGATAGAAACATCATCGTGGTAACGACGCCTATCTCCCTGCGGTATTTGCAGCAACTCGTGGAAATCCAAACCTGAAAACAAAAGACTTAGCCAAAAATGGTGGCTTTGATTTTGTTAAAAGGCATATATGAGATATTAGGCATACCAGCTTTCTTTGCAGCACGGAAGAGAACTTCTTCAACCAAATGCTGAGCTGGGTCTCCCTCGGGTTGCAGCGTGATGAAAAGCTCAACTTCAGCCACAGCTTCTTCGTTTGTCAAATATTGGTAAAGTCCATCGGATGATAGTATCAAAAATTTGTCCTTTGGCCCTAATCTGTGATGCTTTAGGTATGGTAGGCACGTTATGTATGGAGAAGTTCCTACATAGTCTATTCTGAACATCTCCAGAAGCGCATTGTTCCACTTCGGCTGCAACATTTCAGACCATAACGAGCATTAATATAATGCCCAAACCCAAATCCAACATTTCTGAAGAATCACACATGTATGATTGATCTCCAAATAGTAGGCCAGTACGAGAATGCAATTAACTATGTTATTGTGTTTATCAAACAATAAAACCAACCTGTTTGAGATATCCAGCACCAAATGCTCGAGTGACCTTCAGGGAACCCTTAACACGCTCGTTTAACATTGCACAAGCATCATCTGGGTGTTCTCTCAGTACTCTCTGGACTTCCTGCAAAATAGATTAACATTTTCTTTAGTCAAGATGAACAGATAAAAGATGAAAACTGACCTTAGAAAACTTAAAAATGAGCTGGTGGACTTACTTCTTCTACGTTGGTACAATGATCCTTGGTTAGCTGACAAGCGCTTAGGCTAGGCACCAAATTTGATCTATCATCGTCTAAACATTCAAGATCATGCATTGTTTCTTCATTGATTCTCTCCAAGTCCTGTTTGATTTTGCCAAGCCAATAATCAGGCTCTGCCTTTTGACCCAATACGGCTCGGCTATCGCCGACGTTCATCACATAAACATCCTCTCCTTTCATTAACATTACAAGAACACACGAACCCATCAGAGCTAGCTCCGGATTTTCCATCACCATCTTATCTGCAATTTCTAAGTAAGACTCCTCTGTTTTTCTCAGAGCTTCCGAAAGAGCTTCCAATACATCTGAATGATTTATTGGGCTGTTGTTGCAGTCACCAAAACCAGATCGATTCAACTGTTCCTTTAATCTCCTATCAAGCTCTACTCTTTCACGATCCCATTCACACTTCCACCTTCTATGATTCTCTTCCCATTTCTTCGTTGCCCCTTTGTACTTGCTCTTACCATTCTTACCTCGCTTTCTCTTATCAATATTCGCATCTCCACTTGTGCACGCATCGTTCTCCTGCTCAACACATTGAGAACAAGAATTTACCATTCTATCCTTCCCAACATCATGATCACTGCTCTGTAACGATTCTTCCACTTCCAAATTACAATTATTCGCCGGAAGACCGGATATGTCGGGGGTGGCTTTGGACGATTCGGACCCGTCGTCCCATAATAGTCCCTTCAATTCTTTATGAAGGGCACCATACAAATTAGACAGAAGGTAATCAGGAGCATCAGGACCATTAAAACCATCGTATATCCCCACAAAAACCCAACCGTGCTCCTCTGATACAACAACATGGACTCTATCCTCACCCGCTTTCCCTTGAGCCCATTGAAGATTTTGACTTTCCATTGAATCATCATCTTCTAAGCTACCATCGCTGCTGAAATTCACACTACTTACCATCAGATTCTCGTTGTGCCTCTCCGGTTCGATAATCCACTCCGGTTCTTTAATCCCTTTGATAGAAGAGACAATTGAGTGTTGTCCCTGAGATAATGTCTTTGAAATCGCCCTCTGAAGAACTTGAATCCATCGGCCTTTTCGCGTTCTGGGTCTAAACGCAAAACCCCCGTGAGAGTAGCTTCTTTGAAATTGATCAGAACTACCCCTTTCCATCGGACCCGAAAACAAGCCCCGATCGATTGGACCCGACATAAATCCACGCTCTATTGGACCAGACATAAACCCTCTTTCAAGCGGACCTGATCCAGGAATCAGACCAAGATTTCCCGAGAAGGGACCGGAATTCATGAGATTTCTCGGGATTGGCTGCAGAGGAAGGGAAGCAAAAGAAGTTGAACTCTCGAAAGCTGCAGCTCTATCGATACAACCGTAAGAGTACAAATCAACGAAGGCTGTGGAGAGAGGGGTGGATGCGTTGGCACTCACAGATGCCCCGGAGATAGTTCGGAAGGTGGTCGTCTCCTCACAGTGGACTTTGGACGAAGACAGACGGGTCGGGTCGGGCCTAACATAGCAGAAGGAGTGGCCTAGTCCCTCGTCAAGAGGCTGAGTTATCAAATAAGATATGTCCTGCTTCCGATGACGGCCCCCACCGCCGGTAAAGCAAACGGTCAACTTGCATATGCCGTTGCCCATCACAAAATGAAGGAGTACAAGCAAATAACAGAGCTTGCGACAATCAGAAATTCATGGCTGCGGTGAAGAAGGTAGGAGATGTGAGAGAGAGAGAGTAAAGAGAGAGAATCTGAAGGTATGAAGAAGAGGTGGGAGAGAGACAGGGGCGTTGACTTTTAAATAAAAGGTTTTCTGAAAATGAAAAAAATGAAAGTCTCGTTTTCTCCATAAAATAAATTCTTTCTGTTTTTCGGTGTGTGGGGGGCATTGACCAGTTGAAGGCTTAAGTAGAGCATCAAAATTTTTATTAAAAAAGTTTTAAAATAAAAGTGAAAAGACCCTTTTGCCCCTGCCCACAAGTTCTTCCACCCCCTCCCAATGGTTCTACTCCCCGGCGTCATCACCAACGCCCGTCACTCACAGCACAGAAAAAACCTATTGTTGATGCAACGATAAGAAGGATTTTATCAAAAATCAGATCAATACCCTATCGGTCATCACCAGCGACTTCTAACAGTAAGGATGATTTTATGAAAATTGCAGCAAAAACTCAAATAAGCTTGAAACTAACCGTAAGTCCCAGCACAAATTCAGATCCACTTCGAATTTACCAAAATTGTTAATTGCAAATCGCAAAGGCCCAAGGTTGAAAGCAGAAATCTTATAGGGGGTTTTCCGAAACGATGATACCAGGCGATGACGGTGAGGAACCTGCGACCAAGCGATAGAGCTGCGACGAGGAGGATGGGCGATGCCGGCGGAGTGGTCGGAAGAGAACGACGCTACAAAGCGTTGAGGGCCGAAGCTTCAGAGGAAGGAGATGAGGGCATATGTGGAAAAAATGGTTGGGAATGAGAGGGAGTGGGGATTCATGAGGTTAACAGAAGCTATCCGATTCCCCAAGTTTTGACTTTGGAGGCATGGTCATGAATTCTGGGTATGGGTTCCAAAAAGTCAAAATGCTAAAAATTAGGGGGAAAATTTATTAATAATATTTAGGGTTGAAATTTGAACGCATGGGAGGTGGATCACCGGTGGATACAGCGTGGGGTTGGAGAATAAAGCAAGAGTTGACTAACACGTGGGGCAGGGTGATTGGATGGGACTGTCAACTGGAGGTTTTTGTTTTTATTATTTGGGCAGGGGGGGAGTTAGGTAAAGGTGTTGTAGGCCATTTATTTAGAATGGAGCGTTGAATAGACAGAGGAACAGAAGGGGCGTTGGGTGTTCTGGAAGGAAAGCCATCGTTTTGTTACTGTTAGTATTAGACTGAAATTAGTGTTTAGTGCATAGGTTAATTAATTAATGGAGATAGGAAAAAAGCAAAACAGAAGTGGACCAAGAAAGGTATATAAATATAATATACTTATACTTTCTAAAGTAAATGGGTTATGAGAGAGATAAGCACGTTATGTTGGAAGGAATTTTGTGACTTTAGAAAGTTATGGAATTTGTCCTCTCTCGACTATTCCTTCATTTTCTTTTCTTCTTTTTAATTACCCGAATACCCCCCCCCCCCGCTCCCACTAGATCTCTTCCTCCCAAAGGATCAAACAGCTAATTAAACAATAGAAAATGAGGATCAGATCTTGTTATGAAGTGTTCTACCACAAGCTAAGTTCCTCCAGAATGGAGATGATGAACAGAGCTACATGTCTTTGATCAAAAGGGAAATATATATCGGTGAACAATGACAAATATTCTATTTGGAAGACGAAACTAGAATGTGAATGCATGTGATCAGGGAGGTATCAAATGAGCTAATGAAGTAATTGATATGTGTCTACTGATAAATAGGCCAAGATTTAGGGATCATGAGAGTTTGAAAGATGTGAGAACGGAACACATAGGATAGGGATCTGGGGATGTTGCTGAGATTAACGTGTGGTCTTTCAAAGATGCATGGCCCAAGTCTCCCTTTTATATGCCTCCAAATAGTTGGGAGCTTCCTCGTTGTACAGTATATATGGAGTAACTTTGTCCACGTTGCCGAATGAGGCCACGTATCGTTGGATAGATAGTCTTTTGACCGATAGATTAATCTGGCGACATGCATTTAACCTCAAGTATAGCTCAGATCTTTTTCTCTTGTTAATCAGCTCATTCCACTTACAATTTTGGTGAACACATATTTCTCTTCACAAAATCATATACCACTTTCTTATTTTATTTTCACATTTTAATAATAATAATAATATATTATGTACCGCGTAATATTCTCCAAAAAAAATGTAGTAATCCCCTTCCCAAATACGCAGTATAGAATAAAATGATTGTGCCACGTCTTGACATAAAGAAAAATATTTTTTTTTTTAATTTCAATCATCTTAAGGGCTATTTAGATGAACTTTTAAAAAAAATTTATAAAAAAATATTTTTATACAACTTTTAAAAAAGGATTTTTAGAGAAGAGTTTATGGGAAAAAATAGTTATAAAAAATAAATATTTAGATAGTCATTTCTATAAATACTTATATTATTAGTAAATTATTAAAAAGTGTATGATTTAATTAAAAGTAAGAGAGATGAGAGAGGACAGAAGAGAGAAGAGATAAAGTAGAAAATAAATATGAGTGATGAGAGAGAGTATATAAGATATAAGATAGAGAATATATGAGAGATGGTGGATAAGATGCAAGATAGAGGATAGAGGAGATATAAGAGATGAGATGGGTAAAAAGAGAGAGGAAAGATGAGAGATGATGTGAGAAAAAATAAGGATAAAATAATAATTAAATAGTTCATAAATATTTTTACTATTTCAAAAGCTAATTTCAATAGGTTATATAAAATATTAGTTTTAAATTATAGTTTAATCTAAAAGTTTATTTGAATAAATATGGTTATTTATTTTAAAATTGTTCTAAACTAAAATTTTGGTCATAAGCTTTTTTAAAATTTTAATTTTATTTAAAATCAAACACACATTTAAATTAATAAAATTTACGTTGGCAAAAAAAATGACTCTCAGTGGGGAAATATTTATTCGAGCAATTGAGTCATTTATTTATTTATTTATTAAAAAATAAAAAGAAACAAGGGAAGAGTGGTTCGTCACTCGGGGGAATAATGGAGAAGGTGAGGGTTTCAAAGGTTTAATGATTAAGTATTTGCAAGTGGGAAAACCACCCGAAGCCACCTTCTCCACAATCCATACTTGCATGCCCCACCTACCCTCTCCCACTGTTTTTTTTTCTACAAAACACCCACAACTAAGATAAAGATGATCTATTTATTATTTTTATATATAAATTTATATATTTAAAAATTAAAATATTTTTTAAATATTATAATTAGAACCATAATAAATTAATATTTTTTAGAAAATAAATATATTTTAAATAATTATATATCTTACTTTTTCGCTAGTTAAACTTACGGGTTATTCCCTCACACTTTTATTATTTCTATTCTACCTCTTTCTTTCTTTTTTCTAAACTAAAATTGTTATATCTCATTTTTTAAAAAAAAGTTTGCCTCTTATATAAATATATCACTTCTCAAATTATTGCTACTAAATAATATGGTCCTTGGCTTGCTGAGGATAAATTCAAGAAAAAAATGCATAAGTAAAAGAAGTAAAGAATGATTTTTTTTGTAAGAGAAAAAAAAATGATTTGTTTTGTTCATGTATGGAAGTGAAATTGGGCTGAGCATACTTTGGTTTAATTCATATGTACTTGGGATAATATAATTGAGCATATAACTTAGAGCGTGAAATTGGATTATTTATTGATGTTGATGAGGAAAGCATAATGAGGGGACCGACATTAGTTGACTAATTAATGTAAGAACCAATCATGAGAGGGCACCAACATTTGCAATTCCTAACTCTCCATCTTGTGTGAACCTATGGATCCAAAACAAACATGAATATTGGCCTAATCCCATTGACTCTCCCCCTCCCTCAAGAGAGTGGTAATTATTATACTGATGTTAGCTTTGGATCCTTAAACTTGACTTTAATTATGTTTTATGTTGTCTGATATTAGAGATGCTCCCACTTGCTCCAAATTCAAACCTCTACCACTCTCCATTGATGCTCGCTCCAGTAGTATTTCATTATTTTATATCCCTCCGATATTTAATATAAAAGTTAGTTAATATTTTTTAATAAATTAAGAAAATCAAACAAATCGTTTAATTATGATTAAATCTAACCCCTTAATACAAATTCATATTATATACTCCTTAATAATATACCTAAATTAATAACCCAGTTCTTATGTTAGTTATAATTAGCTGATTTATTTAGTTTCTTTAATCTATTTAAAAAAGTAAAGTAAGAGTATATTTTATTAAGCTTAGTGCGATTTCTCTTATTTCCTATGATTATTCCCTATGCTTTCCACTTGTTCATTATTTATGCATTCTTATATGAAGATGGGGTATTAGTTTTGGGTTCCAAGTGCTGTGTCTATCTCTTCCCCTTTTGTTTATTTAGGAATGGGTTGAAAGGGCAAAAAGAATGTGGGCTAGAGTAAGACAAGAAAGAGAACGAATGAAGGAAGAGATTGGAAGGCATTTATATATATATATATATATATATATATATATATATATATATATATATATATATATATCTGTGTGTGTGTGTGTGTGTGTGAATATGAATATGATGATGAGGAGAATATGATGAAGGCATAGTGTCAATGTCAAATTGGGATTAGGACTACGCGTTTTGTCTGTCACATTCTAAGTTGACAATCGACCCATTGTTAGTTTCAAAGTCGTAACTAGACGTCTTTCCTTTGCTTTCCTTCTTATCTCCCTTTCATTCTCCTTTTCCCCACTCAATCCTCATATGTGTATACAGCCAGCCATCGCTGTTTGATTTATATTTAGTTATTTACCGATTATGCTCCCAAGAATGGAATCTTCACACACAAGCTGAGTGGCTTTGCTTTTTGTCAGTTAAGAACAAGTTTGTCATTGATTTGTTAACTGTAGTACCTAATTCGGTGCTCGAACTGATCTCTTGTGTAAGCACATGTTTTGGTTAAGCTACTTTCAGGTGTTTATGGTCACCATGCCCTTTTAATTTCCATCATGAAAGAGCCAACATGTACATCGTACGTCGAGGATGGAGTACTTGGGCCGTGGCCAGGTAACAAACCTGGGATTTTTTTCTCCCTTTCTGCTTTGAGTTTAATAACTAACACAGAAGATTATCCTCATGGGTCAATGTCACATACAGCTGTATGAGAGTTTGTTTCTTTTAAGTAACGATATGGTATAACTGGCTGGGATGAGCTCTGTGTAGAGAAATTAAAGCTTCAATCTCTACCAACAGTAAAGATTAGCATAATTGATAGGTAGCTGACTCATTTAAATATGATAATTTTAAATTTGAACCATGCAATATTTATAAAAAAAGCTTTATTAAAAAAGTCAAAATCTATTCCAGTAATATCTATAACTCATAAATATTGGTCTCTAGCTATTTATTAGGGGATAGGAGATACCACCTGAACTCTAAAAAAATTCTAATTAGTAATACTCTAATTAATCTCCAAAAATGAATTTGCCTCTTTATAAAAGTTTGTAACATTTAACTATATTTTTTTAATTTTAGAAAATAGTTAAAAATGACCAAATCTTTTCACAAAAATATTAAATAGGAAAAAACTAAATGTTATGGCATGAGTAAAAAAATTATATTAGAGGAATTACTCTTAATTAAAGCCAGTGATATTCATAACCACATTAAAAAGAAACTTCAAATGCAAGATAATTGAATAAAAAAAATACAAAACATACAATAAGCGAATTTATAGTGTGTTTTTGAAAAAAAAATTATGTATTTAAAGGTCTTTTGGCCTAAACTTTAATTTAATTTTTTTAAATAAATACTTATATTTATCTAAAATGAATTTTAAACTAAATCATGATTTAAAATTAAGATTTTTGATAAGCTATTAAAACTAATTTCTAAAATAATAAAAGAGTTTATGAACTACTCAATTATTATATTATCTTTTCTTTTTATCATATCCTCTCTCATCTCTTCTTTACCCTCTCTCCTCTCACCTATCTCTTCTCTATTATCTCTCATCTTTTCTATTTTTAATAAAATCATATTTTTTATAGTAATTTTTTATTACAAAAGTCTTTATGATAATAATTATTCAGATACTCATTTATTTAAAATAATTTCTTTCAATAAACTCTTCTCTAATTTTTTTTTAAAATTGTCTAAATTTTTTTTATAAACTTTAAATAGTTTTAGTATAAGGCCGCCTAGGGCTGTGTATAATGCCCATGGCTCGCTATGCCCTGCCCAGCCCGCAAGAAAAATGCCCTGCCCAGCCCGATTTTTACCGGGCAAGGCCGAGCATCAGGCTGCAAAATACAGCCCATGCATTTTTCTGGCTGGGCACCGGGCATAGGGGCTGCCCTGCCCTGCCCTGCCCTGCCCATGAGCACCCCTTATTTTATTTTTTTTATTTTTTCTCTATCTTAAAAGGGAGAATATGATAGCTACTAGTGACTATAAGGTAATTTTAGAAATATAAGTAGGTAAGTTGTATCTTTTAATATTTATAACTATACTAATTTTTTCTTTTTTTTAACTTTGTTAATTATCATATGATTACATTACAAATTATAATTATTTATTTTATTTTTTTAGATGCTTTATCTTTGTCAAAATTAGGGAGATTGATATAAAGTTATAATTACAAATTATTTAGATTTCAACGCTTATTTTTTATATGCAATGGATCTCAAGATTTTAATTATTATCTTTGTTCTCTTATTCTTAGTGAATTATAGATATTATTTAACTCTGAAAGACATATGAATATGGTATTATTTTAGAAATTTATAATTACAAATTTTTTTCACAACATGAGCATGATATCACGACTTGGGCATGCCCAGCCCGCCCATGTCCAGCCCGCTCATGCCCTACTCAAAATTATTAGGGCTTTTACCGGGAAGGGTCAAGCATCGGGCTGCAAAATGTAACCCATGTATTTTTTGGACAAGGGGCTACCCTGCCCAACCTTGCTCATACACACCCCCAAGGCTACCAACTACGAATACCATTGATTACAACGGGGTCTTCTCCTTTAGCCCTGAGGACTGAGGAGTAGCTTTATACTCAATATAACACATATTTAAAAAAAATTATAAAGTTAATCTTATATTAGAGGACGAAAAGTAGTATTTGGGTACATGGTAACAAATGGCTATTAGAAAAATGGTAAAGTCTACGGAGGCAACTTGTTTGGGCCTTAGTTTTATTTGGGTTAGGCTTAAAAATATACCTTTTTTTTATTAAGGGCCAATTTTAATGGGCTATAAAATAGATGAATTAACCTGTTTAAGAATTTTTCTTTCGACTTTTTTTAAAACTTATTCCTCTATTCTTTAATTTCTCTGGTGGAAGATGAAATCGAAATTCCTAGCTGATTTTGTCAAGTGCAGGGAATACGATGAGTCACAAAAACTTGTGACCCTAGCCGCTCATTCATTCCTTCCTTTCTGGTAACAAATCCTTCCTCCATATGATATGATCTACTACTGTAGTTTAGATTATAGTTCGGTCCCAAAAAGGGAAAGAAAGATTATGGTTAACAAGTTAAGCTCCAATTAAGTAGGAACAACTCTTCCAACTCTTTTATGAGGCTGGGTTCTTCCCATATGAACATGCCTAAATACTCATAAAATGGGACATCCTTTGTGTCCTTTTAGATACTTTGAAATCCAGAAAAGCACTTAGCCCGAAATACCAATTGTGTCTATTCTTGGACCCCAAAGAAACCCAAGTGCTATCTTTTCATGTCTGATAATTGAGATTGTTTAAGTGGGACTTTAGTCTCGTTTAAACCCAAGATATTGAGTTCGAGGATTTTATATGAATGTAAAAAATATTCTTGAGATAATTCAACCTAACAATGCTTAAATTTAAACTAATTAGACAGTCATATTAAAAAACTAAATAAATAAATAAAATGCACCTGACAGGCGGACCCATCCATATGACAAATCTGAGGTTTTTTTTTATACAAAAATTTTTAAAAAGAGATTAAATTAACTAATAATATAATAGCAGAGCGAAGTCTCCCTCCCTCTTAAATTATACTAATAGTCATCTATTATCTTTAGACGTAAATCTAAATACTCAGAAATTAAAATGTTTCTATAAATTTCTTGATTAAAACTATAATAAAATAATACTTTTTAATAATTAAACACATTTTAAATAATTATATATTTTATTTTTTTTACTAGTTAAACCCACACTATTCATATTGGATCCCAACGCGCAAGTCTAAATAAATGAAACAGTTTGCGGGCGCCACTGTTTTAAGGCTCCAACGGGCCGGTTTGTACTTTGCAAGCCTGGCGAGTCCCTTTTATTCACAAACTTCGGTGGGGAAAAAAGGACATGTGGCAAATTGTGATTAGATCAATTGGTCTAATGGACGGAAAGCACTTTACCTAAATAGCTACACACAATTTTCTATAAACCGGAGTGAGAACTTTCTGTAGAACTGCCGCTGTAGCTGCTTCGTTTCTCGTTGCAATCGGAAGAAAAACAAAACGATGGGGAGAAAGTTCTTCGTTGGTGGCAACTGGAAATGTGTATGGTTCTAATTCCAGGCCTTTTTTAACATTCATTTTCAGTTACATTCCCCCCCCCCTTACATTTATTCATAGCAATGAAATTTGAGAGTTCTTCCTTTACAATCTGTTGATCATTTAGTTTGCCTTTTGAGGATGAGGCATGGACATAAATTTGTCCCTTCCGTGCATGCATTTCTTTATATTACTATCAGATCGGTTCTTCCATGATGAGCTGGGGTTCATCCCTGTTTCGGCTAATCTACCAATGATCTGGGATCTGGGATTTTTTATATCTGGATTTGGGATATACTATTTACTTCCTCGAACACCGTTGGGATCGAAGATCCTTCCCTCCGAGATTTGCACGAACAAATTAAGCAGTTCAATATTCTTTAAGGAATGATTAATTGATTGTTCTAATCGACTTTGTTGCAGAACGGAACCAACGATGAGGTGAAGAAGATTATTACTACTTTGAATGAAGCTCAAGTTCCTGGGGAAGATGTTGTGGGTGAGTCGTAGTGAACTTCATATGGGCTTCTTTATTCTTGTTTGGCATGTGGTCTGGATCTTAGATTATTCTGCGGATTCTAAACACAAAATTATAGTGCCATGCCGAAAAGTATGAATTGCCCTTTTACTTGTCTAGAGATGGAGCACTTCACTTCAATTTCTGCTTTTCCTTCAATATCTTCCACCCTCTTTTCATTAATCACTCAGTTATCTCTATTTGCAATTCTTTCTTTGTTTCTTAACTGAGTTCATCCTATTAATATTATTATAGTTATAATTGATTACTAGTTAAGAAACGTGTTCTTTTTATTATTTTTGCAGAAGTTGTTGTTAGCCCTCCCTTCGTATTCCTTCCTCTTGTGAAAGGTTTGTTGCGGCCTGACTTCCATGTTGCAGCACAAAATTGTTGGGTTCGCAAGGGTGGTGCTTTTACTGGAGAGGTCAGGTATGCTATGAATTGGTTATTTAATCTACTATGATTTTTTCCCTTACCAGTAATTTTGTGTAGCTCTTTCTTTAGTTTTAATCTTATTTTACTCCATGTCTTTTGCCCTGGCTAGATGCTCTGACCAGACCATTAATCAACCTGTGTCATGTCATTTCTTTCCTTTTCTTAATTTTTTGGCCGTGATGAAATATCATTTTGATGTCTGTCATATTCGCAGCGCCGAAATGCTTGTTAATTTGGGTGTCCCTTGGGTCATTCTTGGTCACTCAGAACGGAGGCAGCTTTTAAATGAATCAAATGAGGTACAAAGTGTTCTATTTTTTATGGTCTGTTATAAATATCTTTCTTCATGTTACAATTTGTTATGTATTGTGCTAATTTACTCAGAACAACTTGTATTAGTAACCAGATAACATTTACTAATTATATGTTACTCTCCACGTCTCTGTTGTCTATCACAGTTTGTGGGCGATAAAGTTGCATATGCACTTTCTCAAGGTTTGAAAGTTATTGCTTGCATAGGGGAGACTCTTGAACAACGTGAGTCAGGTTCAACAATGGCTGTTGTTGCTGAGCAAACAAAAGCGATTGCAGGTACCTTTTTCTCCTCACCTTCCTTACACAACGATTTAACATCCTAAATATTAATTACCCATTTGTTGTGAGTGAACGTTTAATTGTTCTGGTTGCTTTAGGAGAGTGGGTCATTACTTCATGCGTTGTTAGTTTTTTGTCTATCAAAGTGCTGAGTGCCGACCTTAATTGTGTTTGCAGCTAAAATATCAAACTGGGATAACGTTGTTTTGGCCTATGAGCCAGTATGGGCCATTGGGACAGGAAAGGTTGCAACTCCTGCTCAGGCTCAGGAGGTAAACGTGTCTAAATAACATTACTCTCAGCACAATGTCTCCTGGTGAAGGAGAATGAGCCTTTAGCTGGAGAACCCCTTTTGGGTTAACGTTGTTTTGCAGATTTGGTTTATTGGATTTTTGTTTGTACCAGGTCCATGCCGAGTTAAGGAAATGGATTCATAGCAATGTTAGTGCTGAAGTCGCTTCATCACTCAGAATTATCTATGGAGGTATTCCCCATTGCAATTTACCACCTATCTTTGTCAGATGTACATGCACAGGCATGCTTTATTCATGAGTTTTAATTTAAGGCTTCAGAGGAAGCTAAAGAAGAAAATTATCGGATCATACTTTTTTGAGAAAGAAAAAACTAACAGGTTTAGGTTTTAATTGTTATGCTCTTGCACTTTATCGGCATATCATGGGGTTGTTCCCTGCTTATAATAATTTTCTTATGTAATTACCACATATTAACTGCAGGTTCTGTTAATGGAGGAAACTGTAAAGAATTGGCAGGGCAGCCAGATGTTGATGGTTTTTTGGTTGGCGGTGCTTCTTTGAAGGTGATTTTGATTATTATTATTATATAACATAGTTAACAAAATCACACACTTTTGATTCTTTGTTTTGATCTAGGTTTCCTTTTCGTCTATTAATTCCATCGGATCCAATTTATATCGTTAATTTCAAGTGTGTTCTTGAAATTCTTTTTCTTTCCTTTTGGTCCATTTACTTAACTTCACGCCCTCTCTTCCTTAAATATATATAATGTTCTTGTGCGATTCTTGGTTTTGCATATTCTTTGTAACTGATTTTTATCTTAATACTTTTGTTGTATACAGCCGGAGTTCGTTGACATTATCAAGTCTGCCACTGTGAAGAATTGAATTTCATAGTTGAGAAGTGATGTGTTTTGGAGCTCGATCTCTTCGGCTGGCTTATGATGCTGTGCTTGGAACTTGGCTTTGGTGAACACACCACTCAAATAATTGCGATATGTTTAGTGTCTTGTGTTTCGTCGTGCAAAAACTCTGTAGGGTTTATTATTTGCCCCAACTTTGATAATGATGATGCCCATGGTCATGGTACAATTGGCATATCGGTTTACTGGTATTGTGCCCAATAATTTTATCTTGATGAGTGTAACACAGTACTGGCATAAGAATTCCTAATAGTTTTTCAGGAATGGTTTTTGATGAATAAAATAATTACTCACGCTGAGGAAGGCATGAATGGGATTGGGGTTTGGGAATGAAGGCGAGGGACAAATGAGGCAAACCCCTTCCCCAGTTTGGTTTAGCAGTAGATTAACTAGAGTCTAGAGTGGGTGAACTGACTTTGAATTTCACCTTGTTAAGATCCCTAAGAAGAGGCATTCTAGAGATGCAAAGTTTTGATTTGTTAAATTTTTATGGAGTGGCACCTATTGAAGAGAAAATGGTAGAGAACCGTCTTAGGTGGTTTGGACACGTACAAAGAAGGCCAAGGGATGCGCCAGTGAAGAGGGTGGATCAAACAATATGGATACTGGTTAAAAGGACTAGAGGAAGGCCAAAGAGAACGCTCAAAGAGGTCATTGAACGAGATCTCCTGGTTAATAACCTATTCAAGGATTTAGTTTTTGATAGAGCACAATGGCGTCGTATGATTCATGTAGCCGATCCTATTTAATGGGATAAGACTTGTTGTTGTTGTAGTTGCTTAAATTTTTAATTACTTAAATATCTAGTAATAGGATTTAGAAAAGTTTGTTGTTAGGTAATCCAAATCGTCATAAAAAACAACAAATGAGGCCAGCCTGGTTGAATATGGTTCATTTATTAAATCTTAGCTTAAACAACTAATCGATGCCATGAACCGCATAAGCTTGATCTCTTGTGGAAACACCCGTAGGTAGTAATATAAGTGACAAAGGTCGCCCGAAGGACGGATGTAAACGACCATGGTGCACGGAAGGATAAGAATTGGATGAAATGATACTTTAAATTGGGAGTAGGAAAACATTAACTTTTTTAGTTTTTGGGGTGGCAGACGGCAGGGGCAAAAGGCTTGTGAAAATTAAATGGAGGAGTCAAACTCAAAGAAATGAGGTTGAGGGACATGACTCTCTTTGTCCATGTTCACGTTTGTCTTCATTTCATTTAAATAAATGGGTCCTCTTTCATTTATTGCACATTCCAATCATCCAAATCCAACTACCCTCCCCTTTTATTCCTTCCCATTCCTTTCCTATATTGGTAGAATCCATCTGCTCACACATACTACTATGTGATTGTCTCCCCATGGAACTATATATATATATATAAACAAACTTTATTTTGTATATCAAGCTGCTGTTGATAAAAAAAATTACATAAATTTAAAAATAAGTTGATACTGTTATGAATCAATAATTAATAAACTATGCTATTAAAATATTATAACACATAAATTAGTTAAAAATATATTTAGGTCAATCTGACTTAATAATTTCAATTCTTCTATTTACAAGCAACAATCACTAAACTCAATCATTAATTTTATTTTGATATTTAAAAATGTTTAGATCTTATAATAGTAATTAGTTAATAATTTTATTGATTGATTTTATAATATTTTAAATTTTTAACGGTGATAATATATATACGGTGATCCATAAAGGAATATGGTGTGCCATTTAAATCCGGTATTCTATAATTTTATTTGACATTATGGTTGAAATTGATTGGGATAGATAAGCTCATGTTGATGGTATAGGGCATGTGAATATTATTAATTCCACAATTCACGGATTCTATTTGCCTCTTTGTACATCTGGAAAGTGCAGATCATGGAAACGGGATCATAATGATCTATCTATCACACGGGAAAGGGTGAAAACTATATAAAAACAAAAGCAGAAGTTGCAAGAGATGTTGAAAGCCATAGGTATGGCCTTTGTATGCTGAATGTTATTACAAAATATACCACAAATGCTGCATATGTTTTCATCCTGCTCGAGACACTGCAGCCAATCAACGTACATGTATTGTTTCTGCGTTATAAATTTAGTAAAATATAATAAATAAATAAATAAGTAATTTTCCCCAGACATGTATTGTTTAGCAACTATGAAAAAGCACAGTTTTTTTAATTACTCTATTCATTTAAGTTCTAAGGAGATTGTGTCATAAATCAGAAATAAGGAGGCTTAAGGTTTTATTTGGTTCAGCTGAGGGGAGGGGAAGGGAGGTTAATTTAAGGGAGGGTAGGAAAAAGTAGGGGAGGTTAATGAATGATATTTTTTGTTTGGTTCAGAAGGGGAGAGGAAGGGAGAGGAGATGGGTTAATTAAAAATTGACAAAAATACCCTTATCTTTTTATTTAAATTTATTTATTCTTTATTTATAATATTCATATCAAAATTATTATTTTTTAATTTATAAATCTCAAATTTTTTTATCTTATTTTTATATATAATAAAAATAAAAAAAATAAAAAATATGTTAAAATTTTAACATTATTTTTTATTAATTTTATAATTATTATATATTTTAAAATAATTTATTATACTTATTAAGTTTTATTATAATTTATTATAATTATTATGTAATTAAAGAAAAAATTAGGTGTGAGAAAAATAAAAAAAATATTTAAGGGTATAGTTAGAATATTAAAAAATACTTGAGGATAATTTGGTCTAAAATGGATAAAAAAATTTTCTCCCCTCCAAAAATCCCCACTTTTGGAGGGGAGCTAAGGAAGAGGAGGGGAGCACATAAAGACAAAAAATCTCCCCTCCCCTCCCTTCTTCTCTATTTTTTCCAATTAAATATATTTTTCTATCCCCTCCCCTCCAACCCCCCCCCCCTCCCAAAACCAAACAAACCGCAAGGGGTTATCGTGGAGTTCATGGAATGTTAATTAAGACTTAAGAGGACTGCAATTGCATTAATTGGCCCCACCAAAACTCTTAATCCAAACTAAAAGTCTTCTCAGAATATCTCGCCGACTTCAAAATCTGTCTTCCATTTCTGGAATAATAATGCGAGGAATTCTTAGGTACTCTGAGAGTACCACGTTATTTGTACTCTAACCAATGGAAATCTTCCAAATCACATGGTGGGCCCTACCTTTTTGATAGACCGAGAAAGAAAATTAAAGGTGGAGAGAGAGTGAGAGTGAGAGTGTGCGCGTGAAGGCATCAAGCAGAGAGATAAAAGCCATCAACAAGCGTGGGTCCCACCAGGTGATTTGGATGCTTTCCATTGGTTAGAGTACAAATTACGTGGTACTCTCAGAGTACCTAAGAATTCCTCTAATAACGCCAATTCTCAAAATACACATATATATAAAACACGGGTATCCCGGCTTTTAAGTTTGTGGATCTGGAGCATGGTTTTTAATTTTAACAATGATTTTGAACAGACTTATTTTCACAAATTCCATATATAAATCCCACCAGAACATAGACATGCAAGATAATGACAGTTAAAAAATGCATTGCCACGTTTACGTGCTTTGAGTTGACTGTTCTGTATAACCACGAATGAGAAAGCTAAGTATGGAGAATGGGATTACTATTTGGCAATATTTTTTTTTTAATAATTTATACAGTTCAAATTACTAATAATTAATATTAAAAATATATTGTACCACAAAAGAATGTGCATCCACAGTAGTTTTTATTTTTTTGAAGAAAAAAATGAAGTGAATTGAATTGAATTGAATAGCACCGTTGTATTAATAGTGCAGAATTGAGCTGCCATGAATACAGAGAAGAAGGGGCGGTGTCCAGCTTGAAGCGGGACCATCAAAACAAGGACGGGCCCATCCCACCATGAGTGCATCACACCTTCCCTTGCACTCACTTTTCTCTCTTTCTTCTTCCCCTCCAAAATAAAGGTTCCTCTCTTCAATTCTCTCCATTTTCTTCTTTGTTTCCGACCCCCTCATCTGCAACTCATGTTATTTGCTCTTTGTAATATAGAGGCAACAAGGGTACGCGATTAAGTCTCCTTTCTGGCATGGGTGTTTGTTTGAGCGCCCAAATTAAAGCAGAGAGCCCATGCAACACAGGTATTCCACATATGCACTTCTCTGAGATAGCCTTTTAAGCTTCCTCTCTAGAACCTTTTGTTTCTCTTCCATCTCTGCTCTGTTGCTTCCCTTTAAAATGAACCAATGTGATTTCTAACCTGGTATGACCTTCGAGATCCAAGTCAAAAAATACTGATGATGTATAATTTTTTATTGGCAGGGTTAGATTCAAAATATGTGAGTAGTGACGGAAAGGATGGTAGCAGCACGGGAAGCAAGGTGTCGGCGGTGTCAGTTCCTCAGACTCCGAGGAGTGAGGGAGAGATCTTGCAGTCATCTAATTTAAAGAGTTTCACTTTATCAGAATTGAAGGCGGCCACCAGAAATTTCTGTCTAGATAGTGTGTTAGGAGAAGGTGGCTTTGGATCAGTGTATAAAGGGTGGATCGATGAGCACTCTTTGATTGCTGCCAAACCTGGGACCGGCATGGTTATTGCTGTCAAAAGACTTAATCAAGATGGTTTTCAAGGTCACAAGGAGTGGCTGGTGAGTTCCACTACTACTCTGCTTTTGCTTTCTATCAGAGAAAAAAGACAAAGTACAAGCACTAATCATAATAATTATAATAATGGTAGGAAAGGTAAGGACTCTGTTCATGTTCACACCAGTAAACAAGTTGCTCTGTTTTTTGTTTGTGTTGCTTACAGGCGGAAGTGAACTACCTTGGACAGCTTTCTCATCCTCATCTGGTGAAATTAGTTGGTTATTGCCTGGAAGATGAACATCGTCTTCTGGTGTATGAATTCATGCCTCGAGGCAGCTTAGAGCATCATTTGTTCAGAAGTAAGGTCTCAACGTCCCATATTTTCTCCAATGTGTGAACTCAGGAGTTGTATTTTGAGTTTTGCCCTCAACGGGGTGTGTGTGTGTGTGTATATTGCCGCAATTTGTAACAGGAGGTTCATATTTTCAACCTTTGTCGTGGAGCCTGCGGATGAAGGTTGCTCTTGGTGCTGCAAAAGGCCTTGCGTTTCTTCACAGCGGCAACGTCAAAGTGATATACCGGGATTTCAAGACTTCTAATGTCTTACTGGATTCAGTATGTGGCCTTCTACTCTTCTTCAATCCTCAGTTTTGATGGAATCAATCTCTTAACATGTTTGAAAATGACTTGATGACAGAAATATAATGCAAAGCTTTCTGATTTTGGGCTGGCAAAAGATGGACCAACGGGTGACAAGAGTCATGTCTCAACCAGGGTCATGGGAACCTATGGATACGCAGCTCCTGAATATCTAGCCACAGGTAAAGATCATGTTCTCCAGTTTGTGCCCTTTGCTGATGCGTTCATGTCATGATAACTACAAGATTATCTATAATTTAGGCCACCTGACGGCGAAGAGCGATGTGTATAGTTTTGGAGTTGTGCTACTGGAAATGTTATCGGGACGACGAGCTGTTGATAAGAATAGGCCATGTGGTCAGCACAATTTGGTGGAATGGGCTAAGCCATGTCTGACAAACAAACGGAAGATCTTTCGCATTATGGACAGTCGTCTGGAAGGTCAGTATTCGATCGATGAGGCTCTTAAGACGGCAATGCTAGCGCTACGATGCCTCTCCGGCGAGCCCAAGATAAGGCCTGACATGGACGAGGTTGTCAAAGCTCTGGAGCAGCTCCAAGTCTCCGTTGACGAAAATGGAAGCCATCGTAACTCTGGGTCTCGTGCCCGGAGAAGAAGTGCCGATGACTTTAACAGTCGGACGGCTTATCCCAGGCCCTCTGCTTCTCCACTCTACGCTTGACAGCACAATCTTGTTTATTAACAAGCTTTCATGCATGTTTTGGCGACCATCTAATGATGTTACCTTAAAATAGATTGTACATAATCTTGTTTTCTGCTGGTGTATTCCTGGGCATTCTTCTGTTTGAGATCGGCATATGTATTCTGTATGCTATCATGTGTTTGTTAACAGTTAACAATTACAAGTAGTTGGGAAGGTAGCCAGAATGTAACGCAATTGCTTTTGTATGATGAAGATAAGTTTTTTCTTCCGTAGATTCTTGCTTGCTTCGTTGATGCCTTATTTCTTGTCAAAAGGAAACGTTGACAAGTATGGTGGAACTGGAACGTCTCCATTTTCGTTATTTGCAGTACAGAGGGACATCTGAATTCGTTTTGAGATAGTTTAATAATAATCTTCATATCATTATGAGAGGTTTACAGAAGGAAAAATTAATATTGTGACGGATTAAGTTTGACAACTCAGACGCAAAAGGGGTTCATCTCCTGGGTTTCACGAGTCACTCGGCCTAGCATAGCCGTATCTCCTTAATCCTCGTTAGGAGATAGGAACCCTGCCCCCACAAGAACTCAAAGACGACTAATGAAAGAAAGAACAAGATCCAAATGCACAGGGCATTGGTTGGATGTGATTCAAGGTCAATTCAATGGTCCAGCCTAAGATTGGATTATGATAGTACTAATTGTGCAAAAATTCTACACGTGTGTGCTACCATCTCAAGCTGTACTCTTTGGGTTCATCTTTTTTCTTCCTTCAAACTTGCCAATGAAAATTGAGAACAACTCTTGACCCGTGAGTCTTAACTAGGCCCGATCGTGACCAGATTTGGATGTTAATATCTCCGATTTTTAATATAAAATCCAGTTTATAGAGTAAATTATACTAACTTTTCTTGTTTGGTGTACAGTTGTCTGACTTTTTACCATGCATTCATCCTAAAGACGACAGATAGGTAAGACAGAAGCTTATCTTTGAGGATCGATAGACGATCCGTATTAATTAAAATTAGTTTATAAAAGGTCACAATAATCAGAAACCTTGAACAATACAACCTACCTTACATTTTGTACAAATCATGAGATCCACATTCCAGTTAGAATTTAAATGATCTTAAACCATCCACTGCAAATGCCAAATCCATTTGGCATGAAATTAGTGGAATCAATTTAGTGGAGTTCTCACCACATACAAAACACTGCCACCATGGGCAGAGATGTTCACATATCATCTCATTTTTACAAGGGGGAACACAAGTGGAAATTTTAGAGGTCAAAAATTGAAACCTACCTACGTGTATGCCTAAAAATGTTCACTCCAGAAAGCCCAATTACCGACAAAAAATGAGGCTTGCTTAAGGATATGTACATTCAACTATTAAGAATAACAAATGCAAAATTGGACAAATGTGTTCATTGAAGCATCTCTGCCTGACATCGTTGATTCCACATTGGTTATCACCAAGTTCGCACCAAACCAGGCGCCCAATTTTTCCAATCCAACCTTCTAATGGACTTGTTTCTTAAATTCATCATTTCTCTGAAGTCCAACACCTTCTTCAGATAATTATTCCCTTGTTTAGCCGCCCCAGATTCAGTGTCCTCTTCAGACAACTTCTCTTCTTTTTCTTCACTTGCAACAGCTTGAAGACTGCATTCAAACTGAGAAATTGTCTCGTTAATTATGCTTCCAAGAATCTCAACCACTTCACTCATTTTAGGACGGTTCTTCGGGTGCTTTGTAAGACACTTGTTTGCTAGGGTTGCAAGTTTTTTAGCTGATTTGATGCAATAGTGTCCTTCAAGTCGTGGGTCTACCAGAAGATGGAACTTTCTAGGGTCAGAAACATAATTTCTTACCCATTCCAGAAGCTTTTGTTCATTTCTCGGTAGGTTTCTCTCAACAGCTCGCCTCCCAGTGATAAGTTCATAAAGAACTACACCAAAGCTCCAAACATCACTCTTAGCAGTTAACTTACCGGTATGAACATACTCCGGTGCAGCATAACCAATAGTCCCCACAACCTTTGCAAAGAGGAAAATCCGTTATTCATCCCACATATAGTCTAGCATTATCATCATGCAGAAGAAAGAAAGGTTTTAATCCATCATATGATTTCACACAATGGAAAAAAATCATCAATGAATGGTGAAAAGAGCCATTCTAATGTGTTCCAATGAGCTACCAGAATGTAAGTTATTCCATCATTTACATAAATGCAATTTTATCAGATTTCGAAAAGGATATTTTAGAAGCACAATCTTAAGAATTTTCGCCAGAAGATAGACACTTTCTTACAGAGGTTGAAACATGTCCAAATCCTTCTGAGGGTCCTTGCCTAGCAAGTCCGAAATCAGAAAGCTTCGCATTGAAGTCCTCATCCAGCAGGACATTGGATGTCTTAAAATCCCGAAAAATAAGCTGCACAAGTCAGAATGGGAATTTCATGTAACAATGATTTACCAGCGAAGCTGATGCAACAAGTTATATCCAGGTTAGAAGCCATCCACAACAGTAAAAAGAATACAAGCATGAAGTACAGGAGGACATTGGTCTAGTCCACACAAACTTTCAAGAAGCAAAGACCACATATAAAAGTTAAGGAGACAAGTATATAATTTTGATAATTTTGTCAATGGAAAGAAACCATATAGATCGTGTGTCTTTCTGAGACATTTAAAGCAACCACGTAGTGCAAACACCTATGTATACATTATGTGGCTACCAAACATATGAGGTTCAGAAATGCCGTCAACAAATATTTGACACAATAAGAATACTCTCCAAAAACATGAAAAGAAAATGATTTACCTGAAAATCCATTTCTTCATGTAGATATGCCAATCCACGGGCAGCATCTTGAGCAATTTTCAATCTTGCTATCCATGTAAGTGTTGATGGCACTCGACCCAAAAGATGATCTTCCAAGCTTTTATTCTGCATAAGCTCATAGACTAGAAGCCGCTGAATTCCCCTCTCATCATCTTCAGCGCAATATCCCACTAGCTTCACAAGATTTTGATGCTTGATTACACCCAACAAGTTTACTTCATTGATCCATTCCCTGTGTCCCTGAAAACATGAAATGCAAGTATATTATGTATTCTATGAAGATATGGAACTATAAAAACTTAAACTTCTCCACCACAGGTGCATCTTGAGCTCTGAGTTGAATAAAATAAATAAATCGGCAATACATGATTCTCTCTTCATGCGAAGTCAATTGAACCTCCCAATATCTCCGACACTCTATGGAATTACCCTTCACAAAATAAACTACAAGCAGCCATGATTTGCAATCTTGGCATAAAGAACTGTAAATGGAAATTCATGCAGGGCAAACCCAAATAAAATTACTGGTAAAAAAAATTGGAAGCACACACTCTGCAGAATTTGGGAAATGAATAATAGAAAATATTATGGTCAGAGAGGTATATAGTGGAGCATAAGAGAAAGAAAGAAGAAGCATGCCTGGGGTCCATTACGGTTCAATTGCTTGATCGCAACATCCATATTGGAAAGAGAACCGTCATTTGCATGCTCGCCGGGTACCCTGAGAACCCCTTTGTAGACACAACCAAACCCTCCCTCTCCAATCAAAAGGGCTCTACTGAATCCACGAGTTGCCAATTTAAGCTCAGAGAAGGAAAAAACGCGCAAATCATTAGCTCGCCGCTGAGACAAGAATTTATGGAACTCAACTGCATCGGAGAAGTCCTTTGAATCAGAATCAAATTCAGACCTCCTTGAGCCCAAGGTAGAAGAAGCGACGCTGAGTGAGCGAGCCCAGGAGAGCTTGGAAGCCTTGGAGGTAACAGAGTCATCGTCTTCTCGGGGATCTGGTCCCCCGTTTGAGAAATGGAAGCACTTCATTGCGAAGGGAAGAGAATGGATCAAGGAATTGAGGGAGGGAGGAAACAAAGCATGACTAGTAAGCGTCAAGAAAGAGAGGAGGGCAATAGCGAAAAAGATTGATTAAGGATTTGAAAACCAGGCGGTGGACACTGACGACGTTACAGAGGAAAGCAGTGGAGGACAAGGCTCCTTTTTACTTCTTTGTCGTGCATTTGAGAAATGATTTGAAGCAGTCGTCGTAACTGTATAAATAAGTCGCTCCAAAGAGTTTGAAAACGATGCATATTCCAAGAATGGGTCAAAATGTCGCTCTGGACTCTCCATATGTTCATTAGTTGGCCCCTTGGCCACAATATTTTTCTTCATATTTCACTTCCTAATAATTGATATTTTATATTAATATTAATTATTTAGTGCATTATTTTTTTAAGATAAAATATATATTGCCTTTACATATGTTATCAGAAACTGAAAAAAAAACGTATTGTACATAAAAAATACTGAAATTTAAGTCCATATATCAGTTGCTTCGGTTGCTTCCCATTATCTTCAGACAACAATTTGTGGGCCATACCATGGTTACCTTAAAGCCTCGCAAAGGCCTTGTGGAATTTAATATTTGACCTCATCATATGTAATTAATCATGCTATCTCTGTGAACTGATGTGGTAGGAACTTCCAAGAAAAATAAGTTAAAAGACGTAATTTCCACCATCATATAAAATTTTATTCAGATACGTTAGTATTTTATGAATTATTATATGATCTTATTATAAAAGTTAAATAACTAATTTAAATAATTAATTAATTTAAATATATTAAAAATTAATTAAATTAATTATTTATAATAAATATAATCTAGTTTTCTTAAAATGTCATCTTGTATCGTGACTATACTTTGATATAAATTTCTTAATATGTGTAATCAATAGAAATAATGTAAAAAAAATTATAAATTTAGAGAATAAAGTAAGTTGATATGTTATATTTATAACTAAATTTAACTCTGAATTAAATATTATATTAATGATAGAAATAAGTATGAATTTTTTAATGAAGTTATAATAATACTCTCTCTCTATTATAATTATAAGAGTTAGTTGATTTTTTAATAGATTAAGAAAGTCAAATAAATCAGTTAATTATAATCAAATCAAATCCCTCGATATGAATTCATGTTATATAATTCTCAATCTATTAAAATTAATCAACTAATTCTTACTGTACGTTTGATAGTATGGAAGAGTTTTATGAAAGTAGAAGTGGAAGTAAAATTAGGCTAAAAATTATTTTTAAAAGTTTATTTGGTATGATAGAAATAAGTATATAATTTATATATATTATAATTTATGGTAAAATTGTCTAAAATAATTTTTTAATAATTTTTGAAGGTTTAAAGTTATTCAATAATTTTATAATTAAAATAAATAGTTAAAAAATTTATTTTTATTTATATCATCTCAATTCTCAATTTCTTTTTATAGAACTAAAATTATTTAAAATATTAGAAGTCAAAGTGACTCCCATCATATTAAACGATTAAAATGAAAGATCTCACTTTCATTTACTCACTTATTCTTCTCACCTAGTAAATATGTATTTATATTAGTTATATAATTAATTAATTTATTTAAATTTATAGATATATTAAAAAAGTAATTAATTTTTATAATTAGAAAGAGAGAGAGAGTAATAATTATTTAGCACTGAATTATTTAAAAAGGGGAGGAGCCGAGATGTAGGATTCATTATATTCGACCATCATTTGGCTCCTTGTTACTAGGCAAACAAGCTTTGTTTGTAAGTTAAAACCAAATAATGAGAATATATATATATATATATGGCATTCTCGTTATTCTTTCTGAAGCAACCAGTGTTTATCATCTTAATTTATAGATTAAAAAAAATGATGTTAATGAGTGAACGAAATTCCCCTTAAGAAATAAAAGAATGATGAACAAGTATTGGCAGACATGGAACAGGAAGGGTATGATTGAGTAGTGAGTATAATTGATGATGCGTGCATTCCAAGAATAACTCCATGACGTTATTAAGTGTGTGCCCTCTTTGCTGATCAAGCATTCGTTGATAGAAGGAGGGGAGAGATAAAATGAAATTAAATAAAAATATAATAAAATCTAAATTAATATAATATTTATTTAATTAATCTAATTAGTTACAAATTAAATTAATTAATTAATATAAAATATTTTATCTAAAATACTATAATAATATTTTTTAACTCATTCAATCTCTTTATTATCTGATTGTGATTAAAAAATATTAATAAGAATAATTTTAAAAAATTAATAAATATATAAAATATATTTTATATTTAAAATTAATATAATTTTTTTAATTAATTTTTTTATTAAATACATGAGAAGTAATAATTCAGATTCTAGTAGTTTGGGGACTCTTGTGTGGCAAAGAATTCTGTCAGTAGGAGGATTCATTCAGGAGAGAACCGGCGCATGTTTTGGGTCTCACCAAACGTGTAAGAGTAACCCACCGAATCCCTGTCATTTTTCTTCACGTAACCCAATCTTTCTTCTTTTGAAAACAATATAAAACCCAATCAGATATAAGTTAATAAAATACTAAAATTATTTTGCAGGCTTGTGCACCTAATGAACAGAATCTGATTGGAACAGGAAAAAGTATCCATGTATCCTCTTTTGATAATAAATATAAAATTGAATTAAAAAGTTAATTTTAATTTTAAATATAAAATATTTTTTAAAATTTATTAATCTTTTTATAAATTATTTTTATTAATATTTTTTTAATAATAATCAAGTGAGTGAGGGAGTTTAAAAAGATAATTAAAATATTTTTTAAAAATATATTATATTAATTAATTTTTTATTATAATTATATTAATTAAATAAATTATATATTAAAGATTATATGATTATTTTATGTAGAAGAATTTGGCCTTAACAAATGCATGTATAGAGAGAACTTGCCTCTTAAATGCACACGCACGCAATCACCTAATGCTAACTGAAATGAGGTGGGCAATCCTTTATGCAAATTTATAAAAAAATGCTTGAGACAGGGTTTTGAGGCCGATGCAAATAAGATTTTGATTTTACTTGTATCAAAACGTGAGCATTCTAAAGTAATTGGCCACTTTAGACCTATTATTTTGTATATGATATATTATAAATGTATTATTAAAGTTATTATCAGTAGATTAAAAAATATTATGGATGAACTGATTTTTTTCTTTTCAATATAGTTTATAAAAGGTATGTACATACAGGATAATATTATAGTTTACCAAAAAGTTATGCATATAATGAAAAAGGTTGGAGGGAAAATTGAATTAATCACTTTAAAGATTGATCTGAAGAAAACTTATGATCGTATTCGATAAGACTTTCTCTAATAAATTCTTATTAATATTGGTTTAGATTATATTATTATTAATCTTATCATGGGTTGTATTATATCAGTATCATATAATTTGTTATGGAATAGATCCAAAACTATTCTGTTATCCCAAAAGAGGTCTATAATAAAGAGATCATATCTCACCTTTATTGTTTATTCTTTGTATATAAATATTATCTCATTTAATTAGTGATGCAGTGAATGAAGGCCATTAGAAACCAATTAGGGTTACTACTAGTGATCCGGCCATTTCTCATCTTATATTTGCATATAACATTTTTCTTTTTGGAGTAACTACCGAAGAACAAGCTAAATGTGTCATGAATTGCCTGAATCAATTTTGCTTAGCATCAAGGGAAAAATTAGTAAAAGCACTTATTCAATCTTCTTTTCTCCAAACATACAAGAAGGACTAACAACATTACAAGAATGAAGGTTTCTATTGAGAAAGTATATGGGTTTTCTAATTATTTGAGGGAGAAAACACATATATTCTTTTCACTACATAATAGACAGAGTTAAGTCTAAACTTACAGTTTGAAAATAAAATACTCTTTGTTGCTAGCATGATTACCTTGGACAAATTTGTTGTAAGTTCTATACCAATTTCAATATGTCAGGAAGAAGAAATATTACAGAAGAATTTTATATGGGGAATGACCAAAGCTTAGATAGATTTCATCCTATTGGGTGGAATTAAATTGTTAAGCCTAAATTATATAGTGTATTTAGGTTCAAGAAATTATCATCCCTTAATCATGCTTGTAGAGTAAAAATAGCCTAAAAACTAGTTAATGGTGGTAAAGGCCTATGGGTAGATGTACTCTTATACAAATATATACTCATGAATGAGGACAATTTTCTAGATGCAAGGAAAGGAGATTATGCATTATGAAAGTTCATTTCCCCACAGTAAGATATAGTAAACTCATGAACAAGATGGCACATCAAAAATTGACAACTAATAAATTTTTTTATCGATAATTGGTTGTTTCATAACATAAAATTAAAAGAACTGTGCCTACAACAAATTGCAATTGAAGAAGAAAACAATAAAGTCATAGATTGGAATGATTCGGGGACTTAGGATGTTCAAATACTAACTACTATTCTCCCAAGTAATACCTTTCAAATGTTAATAATCATGCTTTCACTGATATCCAAGGCCAGTAATTATGTCATAGCATGAAATGCTACGAATGAGTAGGGCTGTGTATAAAGCCAACGGTCCGATATGCCCACCTGAGCCCTCAATAAAAATGTCATGCCCAACCTGATAAATATAGAGCTAGACTGGGCATCGGGTTACAAAATATAGCTGATACTTTTTTTGGACTGGGTACCGGGCAGAGGGGTTGCCCTATCCTTCTTTTATTTTAGTTTTTACTTTTACCCCTAGATGTTTCACTTGGAAAGAAGAATATGATAGCTACTGATGACTAAATCGTCATTTTAGAAATATGAATAGTTAAGTAGGTAAGTTGTATCTTTTAATATTTATAACTATATTAATTTTTTATCATATGATTACATTATAAATTATAATTATTTATTTTAATTTTTTCAAATACTTCATCTTTGTCAATATTAGGGAGATTGATGCAAAATTGTAATTACAAACTATTTAGACTTCAAGACTTTTTTTATATATATATGCAATAGATTTCAAGACTTTAATTATTATTTTTTTGTTGCCTTATTCTTAGTGAATTATTGATATTATTTAACTTTTGAAGAAATATGAATATAGTATTATTTTAAAAAATTATAATTGCAGATTTTTTTACAACATAATCATGACATCATGACTTGGGCATACCCAGCCTGCCCATGCCCAACACAAAATAGTTCAAGTTTTTATTAGGTAGGGCCGAACATCGGGCTGTAAAAGGCAACCCGTGCTTTTTTCGGACAGGGCATCGATAGAGGGTTGACCTATCTAGCCTTGTCCATGTATACCTCTACGAATGAGGATAATTCTACTATTAAAAGTGTCTATTTTCTAACCGAATCTCAACATGCCAATACATAGGTGCTAAGCGTATTCGATTATTCATATAGATAACCTTCAATAATCAGCTTACGACTAATGCCTAGAGAAGCAAGTAGTCATCAACTAATATAATATGTCAATTCTACAGTAAGGAACAGAGGATATTTTATATATTTTCTGTAATTGTGTTTATGCTAAACAACTTTAGTTCCGTTTAATTCATCACAGGTATTATTTCACATTTTTCAGAGCTCTTTTGCGAGATTAGGAGCATATGGTATTAATAATTGGGGACTAATTTGGGGAGTTTCAATTTAAAACTTATAGAAATAAAGGAACTAAGCTTAGTTTGATGAAGACTACTGCAAAACTTTGGATCCTTACTTGGTTATCATATAAACATGGAGAAACTTTATGCATGTTCAATAAGAATATTTAATTAATGACTTAATGATTCCAATTTCGTATAATTGACAACCTTCTCTTTTGAAATAACTCAAATTAAATGTTAATGGAATTGTTATGGCTAGTCAAAGTAAAAGGGTGTGATGGAATCATTGGAGATTATTTAGGTAGCTGGATAGTTGGATTTATGAGGAAACTAGGCTCTTGCATGTGATAGAAGTATAATAGTGGGTTGTTTATAAATGTCTCAAATTTATTAGGGATCTATGACTTAAAAAAAGAGTATCCTAAAAACAGGTGTTAAGAATATTGTGCACATACTATTTAATCACAGAATTAACACATGCAGTCTATTGGAGTAATTGATATAGAGTCTTTTATATCTACCCTAGGACTTAAAGATCTAACGTATTTTCATAGAATAAAATAAACTAATATATGCCTTAATAAAAAATGATTTGATTACTATATCAATACTATATTCTTATCCTTCACATTTAATATCTATTATTACTAATAAATGTTTGAAATTTAATCCCCTTATAATCTAATTTTATTTATTTTAGGCATTTAGCCCTCATCTGTGAAAAAAAAAAACACCAGAATTTGTGGAGAGCAAATTTGACAAGCCTAGCGTGGCTTTATTATTCTTGGGCACCCCTATCTCTACAGTTCCCAAATGGTGAACCGACGTGCAGAAGTTTCCTCGAATCAAAATCAATAATTTCTCTATTTTTTAATATAAAATTTAATTATTTTTTTAGATTAATATAGATAAATAAAATATTTAATTATAATTAAATCTAATTACTCAATATAAATTTATATTATATAATTTTTAATTGATTTAAATTAATATATTTTTATATTAATTATAATTTATTTATTTAATTAATTTTATTAATTTATCTAAAAAATTAATTAATTGAATCTTATATTAAAAATAAATAAAAAATAAAGTAGCAATACATACTTTCTTTTTATTATAAAATCTTTTAAAATAGAGTTAGATTCAACTACGATCTAAAATATAATAAAATTTCCTTTTCTCTTAAGGTGTATTTGGCTGAATGGAGGGGAAATATTTTAATAAAGAAAAAGAGAGAGAAGAAAAGAAGAGGGATTTTATTATTATCTTGTTTATATTAATATAAAGGGAGGGGATGAAATGTATTTTCATATTATCTTGTTTAATTCAAGAAAGGAAGGGACGAAAAATATTTTTATATAAATAATTTTATCTTATATTATTTTATAGAATATTTTAATAAAATATAATATATGGATAATATTATGATATTAAAAAAATTATGGATATATTAATATTATAAAATAATAATATTACACCTCCCTTATAAATTTTCCTAATTTTGGAGGGGAGATAAAGTTGAGGAAGGGAGGAAAAATCCCCTCCTAAATATTTTAATGAGTCAAACAAGGTAAGAGGAGCAAAATTCCTCCCCTTCTCTCCCCCACCTCTCAAACCCCCCATACCAAACCAACTCTTAGGTGATATTAATATTGGATAGAATAAGTCATCTATTATCTTCAAACATAAACTTAAGCATTTAAGAGTTATAATGTCTCCCCAAGTGCTGCAGTTAAAACTACAATAAAATGATATTATCTAAAAATTAAACACGTTCTAAATAGTCACATGTCTTACTCTTTCGTTGATTGAACTCAGTGATAGGTAATTATAATATATATTTTTTTTATAAAAATATTTTTAAAAATAGGTTAAACTTACTCATAATTGAAGAGCAGGGTAAAACTTCCTCCTTTTTAAGTGATATTATTATTAAGCTGAATAAACTATCTATTATTTTTTTATATTAATCTAAATATTTAAGAGATAAAATATTTTCTTAAATATTATAGTTAGAATAATAAATAGTAATATATACTATTTACTAGGCTAGGAGCAATGTGTTCCCAACAACAACTAAACGCATGCGTGGGCCTTTTCTTTCTGGGCTAAGGGATGTTATTCTCATTCCTAATATATTCTTCAAAGTAGAGTTGAAACGTGTATATTAAAAAATAAGCTTGTATATGAATTTGATTTTTATTGCAATTATAAAAATTATTTTGATAAACGATTTCAGAAATCTCTAAATATTTTTTTAAGCTTAAGGCTATTCCATAATTTTAATAAAAAATTAATACTAAATTCATTTAATTTTTTTTGTTTTGTTAAAAAAAGGAATTATTTCCATTCCCACCAGTTCAAGCTGAGGACTAGAGGGATCAAAGTCGTATGAATAAGTGAAAGATTTCTCCTTTATGTCACCTCACTTCAGCGATCATCACTTGCACTCACCCACAACATAGAACACCGTGCCAACTCATCCACATCATCCTCTCTCCAGATTCTCACGTGGCCCTACACCCTAATACCCCAAACCTAATATCCTCCTTAACAGGTGCATGATGTGTACGACGTAGCAGGCCACTAGCTGCGTCTAATCACTGGCTCCTCCCCTGCCACTGCGAATCTCTTTCCCTTCCCCAAAACCCTTCAGCTCTCCTCTGAAATTTAGGGACCACCGAATATCCGTTTCTGCTCTGCTCGGGTGACGATTTCTTCATTTTTACCATTTAGTCCTTCTCATGACCCCTAGCCACTAGCCATATCTCCTTGGTGGAGACTTTCTAGGCCCTAAATGATGGTGTGTGATGCACAGTTGTAAAGAAAGGTAGAAAAGTACCCCCACGTGGCAGCTGAGGGAGGTAGATTTCTTTTGCCCTTCAGCTTTTGACAACTGTCAGCTACTCCATCACCAAACCCTACGCACGCAATATATGGCAATGCCATAAAATCTCATATAGGTAATTCCACTTACACACTCAGCTTTTTACCTATTTACCACTGCGCCACTGCTTCTGGTTCATGCCTGACTCATACGGTCTCAACTAGCTAGTTGCCATTGAACCGCGTAGTCCTAAACTAGCTACATGGTTCGTTCATCAACTCAGAATTCCAACTGAGACATCGATCACTGCATCAGCCCTACATCTACATGCATGCAGCGTATATATTAATAGGCAATAGCAATGACTCCTAAGAAAGCAACAATGCAAAGAGGCGTCAACGCTGGACGAATTAAAACCCGGACTAAAAATTAAAGAGGCACGTTAGAAGGGATATGTAAAACAAGATTCTCATTCTTGATAAAAACTCGAACAAAGTAGTAGGCAGAGTACACGAATAATTGAGTTATGAGTTAGGTCGGTCGGTGCTCTGGTGCATGTGGTGGTGCAGGTACTACATACGAAGAAGCTAACGAGGAGAGAGGACATGAAATGATAAAGGAAAAGGATCCTTTAGATGGAGGGATCGCGCACTTCGAAGAAGCAAGGGTTCTTGACGACGATGTCGTACAGGTGGAAGTGCTTCAGGTTGCGGAAGTTGGAAGGGAGGGAGATGAGGTGAGGGGAGGAGTGAGAACGGTGGAACTGAACCAGCTGTGGGCTGCGATTGTTGCTGTTATAGTACCGAGTCCAACCCAGTTCCAGCAGACGTTGCTCCAGTTCAGAGAATGAGTGTATGATGTGGTTGGTTGGGAGGTAGACGAGCACTCTGGGTCGAGCGCCAGGAGCGGTGGCGGTGCCGGCGCCGGCATGTGTTGGCTCCTTTAGCTCGAAGGATTCTCTGGTTGGGTTCGAGATAAGCCTGGCCACACCTTTCTTGTCAAACACCCACACTCCGGACATCTCCCACCACCACGAGCTCTTTCTCAGAGTGCAAGCTATAATACGACGTCCTTGTGTTGTTGAGAACGTTTGTGTTTGTGTAGGGGATGAGTGCGAGAAGGCTTTGATTTTATTATGAGTGCGAGGGAGAGAGACGACACGTGATCTTTGTATGAGACGAGGGTGTAAAATACACTGACATGGACGTCTCTGCGAAGTGGGTAGGAACTAGAACCCGTATAATCAAAGAGATCACACTTGTGACTCCGTGTACTATGCTTTTTTACGCAATGGTTTCACGTATTATTCGGTGGATTCTATCCAAATTTGTATTCCCTACTCATTTTATCTTGCCAACCACACGCCAACAACCTACCGTCTTTAGGATAAAATCGTTAGTTGATTTTTTTCTACGGGCACAGAACCTCTAAACTTAAATTTTAAACATATTTTTAATTTAAATTTTACTTTAATTTTTTTAAAATAATTATATTTATTTAAAAATATTTTTAAATTAAACTATAATTTTAAATAAATTCATCAGCTTTTAAAATAATAAAAAAATTTATAAATTATTCAATTATTAATTTATCTTTATTTTTTCTTATACTCTATCTTCTCTATCTTTTCTATTATCTCTCTTTTATTTTTTCAACTATTTTTACTCTCTCCTTTCTCTTCTATCTTTTTTACTATCTCTCTTCTCTCTTCTATCTTCTTCACCCTCTCTCATCTCTTATACTTTTAATAAAATTATATTATCTTTAGTAATTTTTTAATTACAAAAGTTATTTTAATAATAATTATTTAAACACTCATTTATCCATAACCATTTTTTTTCCATAAACTCTTTTCTAAAAGTTACCTAAAAATTATTTTTTTTCTAAGCCCTTTTCTAAAAATCTATCTAAGCACGCACTACATATTAAGAAGCTAAATACTATCTATTATAAAATTTAATTGATTTTTTAATAAATATAATAAATTAAATAAATAAGTTAATTATAACTAATATAAGAATCAATTGAGTAATTTAAATAGAATAAAGTATATATAATATGAATTTATCTTGAGAGGTTAAATTTAGTCATAATTAACTAATATATTTAGTTTTCTTAATCTACTAAAAAAATCAAATAAGTATAACTAAAGGAAGCAGTTCATTTAATTATAACTATCTCTACGAATTAGTTGATTTTTTTAGTAGATTAATAGAGTGAAATAAATAGTTAATTATGATAAAATTTAACTTTTTAAAAAGAATTTATATTATATGATCATTTATTTATTTAAATTAATTAATTAATTCTTATATTATTTATAATTAATTAGTTTATTTAATTTATCTAAAAAATTAATTAATTTTTATATTAAAAATATTAAAGAAAGGTAGTATTACATAACCTCAAAATTCATCCATGAAGTGATCTATGCAAGATTTAGGAAAGTTTAGCTGTATTCTTCTGCATCCTGACCCATGCATTATAAAAAAAATGTATATAATAATTCATATATATAATAATTTAACACACACAAATCTAATAATTCTATTAAAAAAAGCTATGATTAGGCTTTTCCTTAATATATAGAAGACTGGATTTCATTAATAATTCAAAGCTTCAGTATAAAGATAGTTCAAGACTTACTTTCCTTCATCAAATGTTACCTCTTACCTAATTGGCGATGGTTGATCAATGATACAAAAAGAAGCCTTCATATCATCTTTTGCCCTTTTATTTTCTCATATTATTTAATTATTGGGACTTACAGACTCTAAACTCCATGCAAATTCCATAGTCCCAAGTAATTTCATATTATCCATCCTCCTTTATATTCTTTCTTTCTTTTTTTTACACTAGAGGCTTACAAAGGCTTCACGTCCTCTATCATCTTTGGCTCCTCCGAGTCATTTGCTCTGTTTAATTTCAATTACTTGAATCCATGTGGTTTCAGTGAAGGGATGAAATATAATATTATTTAGAATATATTTAATCTTTAAAAAATATTATTTTATTATAATTCTATTTGTAATATTTAGGGGACATCTTAGTTCTTGAGAGTCTAAGTTTACACTTGAGAGTAATAGATAGTTCGCTCTACCTAACATTGATATTGCCTAAAAAAAAGATTTCACCCTATCTATAGATCATAAGTGAACCCAACTATTTTTTAAAAATTTTTATAACAAAAAACAATTCAATTACTTGATCAATTGTTTAATTTTTTAACAAGACTATGTAGAAGAGTTAATCAAATATTATTTTTAAAAAACGATTATCAGAACTGGATAATGAATATCACGTGAGATTTTTAATACAAGAATGCATTGTACTATAATAAATTTAAAAAAACAAAAGAAAAAAAATATATTCCGATGAAACAACAAATAGAACGGATATATTAATTAATTTATTGCTCGCAACAATTGAACCAAATAAAAACAAATTAAAATCTTTTTTAATTTTTTTATACCATTAACCGTTATATAATATTTTTTTTAAAATCTTATTATTAAATATATAAATAATCAATTATTTTAATTTTAAAGTTCTAAGTTACTCTCTTAATATGAGTGTATTTCATGAGAGACAAACTCAATATTTAAAAAAATTTAGTAGAAGAATCTTATATATTAGACTAACTTTCATTTCTATTTGGGTGTTCAGGAATCAAAATCATTCCAAGAAGGATTCCTAGTTCGTTGTTCCGTTTTATTTTTTTCCCTCCATAGTTTCTCCCCCACCACGAGAGAAGGAATCCACAGATAGAAGGGGGAAAAACAAGGAATCTGAAAACAATTAAAGTTGTTGCCCATTTTTATTTAATATGGAATATAAAGATGCTGGTGACTTGGTGAGGGGTGATTCAGAAACCTAACAAGAAGATTGCAAATCGTTTTGGAAGAGTTGGATTAACTCGGAGCAGTGAATCAGGTTCTTCTTATTTGCTATCTTTTTTAAGGAAAATAAATACCTAATGTTCTTTCTCTTTTAGGGAATAAATAAATAAGCTTGTGTATGGAAGAATATTCAAAGAAAGCAGGATTCTTTTTTATTCCCTTCCCTTTTCATTTCTCATCTCAATTCATAACTATTTCATTAAAGTAGGATGGTTTAATTTATGTTATTATGAAAATATAAAATAATATGAAAATAAATTTTAGGGATTTAATTTAAATATTTGGAAAATGCAGTTAAAAAAGTAGGAAAAATTCATTTTATAAAATATTTTAATAATATTCCCTCCATTATTATATCTTCAAATGATCTGGATCAAACTTTGAAAAATTTTAAAAAATATTTTTATTATCTCATATTTTGATATCAGTTTAACAAAATCTTATTTTTAAAATCATTTAAATTGAAACAAATGGATGTGATGCAAAGTGGAGAGAAACTAGAGGCAATGGGCAGGGGACAGAATCCCATATGGAAAATCCATTAGCACTGTTGGGCCCGAATTTGACGCCTCGGTCATGGCCCTAAGCTAGACGGACTGAGTCGTAACAGGCTAACAGCTTAGATTTTATTAAACATTCTCAAAAAATTTAAGGTGAAAAAAAAAGTCAATGAAAGAGTTGGTATAAATGATAAAGAATGAGCTTATGATGAGAGTTTAATTTTTATTGCCATTATAAGAACTCATTGGTGGGCAATCAAAAAAGAATTTAAGAAAAATAACCTGAATACGTCGAATGGAGTGGAGGGAACATAACATTTTGAAATAGATGGATTGAGTAGGGAATTATGAATGTCAATTACAACTTTTAATGTGTCTTCTCTCATAATTAGTGGGTTTTTCTTTAAGATTATACTATTCCTTTTATTCTTTAATATATAAATTAGTTAACTAACTTTAGTTGATCTTAAAAAGTTAAATAATTCAACTAACCATAATCAAATTACTCTATTCAAGAAAACTTCATATTATATACTCTTTAATTTATTTAAATTAATCAACTAACTCTTATATTAAGTATGATTGATGTTGGCTTCTCACCAAAGGATCGGGGCTAATCCAAGTGGTAAGTGACTCAGTATCGCTTAAATAAGATCTTGAATTTGAAATTTAGTGTATGCAGAAAATCTGTTAAAAGACTTACCCATTATAGCCAGATGCGCGATACGGGTCAGATTTAAATGTAGTTGAGGTAAAATTTTGGTGAATATAAAATGTATATATAAATTATGTACATGAGAATAACGCTAAATAATTCCGAAACTAACGCGAATGCTGAGGCTGGTACGTTGGCTAATAGGATTCTATTTAGTTCATTCAGAAGATTTATAGAAAGAGGAGTATTCTTTTAAATGATTGTAAAACATTATTTGTAAGAGAAGTGCGGCCGATGGTGGGTGGATGATAGCTAAAAAAGTGAGGGAAGGGTGAAAAGGTGAGCACAAGACAAGACACAAATCACGAGAAATGGAGGGCATAGTGATTGACAAGAGAGGGGCAAAAGTTATATAGACAAGGGCTGTCAAGCATAATGTAAAGAGAGCAAGGAGAGGGTAGGCAAGTTATGCCAAAGGGCATCCAAAGCTTTGAAGTATCCTAAGCCATTTCCCCATCCCACTTTCTCATCTCATCTCTCCCATGTGCCTCTGCCCTTGCTACGACGTGACTCCTTTGGACCCACACCCAAAAGATTGTCTACATTCTTCAACATGGTTGAAAACTTGAAATTGTTCGGAGAGTGGGAAATTGTGAAGTAACGAGAGATATAGGAAAACAAGAATTGAGCTCTTGGTTTTTACAAGTGATGATTCCCGATCTTCATTTAGGATACTGGTTTTTCCATCTCAACCTCAACTTGCTGCAAAACTCGCTTTCACTAGAATTCCCAATGCTTTTGTTCATTTCTTCACCCAGGAGTAGTAGTTGCCTAGTTGGGAATGTTTACGTTCCGCATTCTTTGCTCACCCAAACTCTTCACACGGCCTTCCCCAAACATACTCTACCGTCTATATCACCACGACCCCACCCCCCAGATGCAAACAAACCATAAAAAGGGACGAAAAGGCAATTAGGTAAATACATGATTGAAACAAACCAAGTGGTCACCATTAACCACATTACAGTTGCTCACATATATTAATAATTCATTGAACTATATATATATATATCATCTAGTCGTCACTGTATAAGCCACTAAATCTGCTGCGGGCTACCCCTTTGATAGCCGCTTCAGCATTCCCTACAATTTACCATAAACACAGTAGAATCAACACCCAACAAACGACCTTCTAGATTTCTGGGCAGGATCAAACCCGGAAGTTCTTGCCGGTGAAAGTTTGACCGAATTGCCAATTGGAAGGGACGATGTTCCAGGAGGTGGAAGTGCGTCTGTCACTGCCCGTCACCCTAAACGACAATGATTGTCCCACCAACACTGCGTTCGATTGCCAGTTTTGACCCCAGTTTCGGCTCAGTGGCATCCACTCCGTTCTCGATCCCTTCACGTATGCCCGCACGATATCCCCTGCACCTGCCACGTTGCTGATTAGCACCAGATTGAAGTAACGGAAGCCGTTGATGGTGAACCTTGTTCCTCCCTGCTTCCTGCATGGAATCCTGCGTGCATACCACGTTCGTTGATTCATATATTCCATTCAATAATATCAAAGTTACTAATCATTAGTCTCAGTCGTCAGATTTGACCCTACCTTAATTTCTTAATAAAACCGGCTAACTAACTGAAGTGACGTGGGTCAGTGGATTTGGGCAAAAACAGATCCATTTGTGACAATGTAATATGGGTATATTTGTAAACTAACAAAATAGCAAGAATGAAACCCCTTAACTCCGGCTTACGAGGCGGCAGGCAAACGGAACAGAACCCACCCTATACTGTGCCGAAAATGGGCCGTGGGTCAAACATGCCCCTGGGTCTGTTCACATTTGCATTCGGTTTCCTCACTGACTTACCCTACTCAACTTTTTATCTCATTTTTTTATAACTTTATCGAAAAGTGTAGATTCGTGAATGCTTGAATTTATTTACAAAAAGAAAAAGTAGAGAGGGAAAACAGGGGCCTTACCGGCGGTAGGAGACGGGGACGATTCCGGCACGGTACTCGGCAATCTTGAGGAACATGGGCATGGCGAGGTCAAAGTGGGAGCGAGGAGGGTTACACCAGCCGCCATTGTCGTTAGGAAGAGCGTAGTTGGGCGGGCAGAAGTTAGTGGCTGTGATGAAGATGGATGGGCTTCCAGAGTGGCACCATTGTTTGTCATTTGCGCACTTTATTTCGAAGCAAGCCCCGCAGCTCAGCCCATTGTTGAACAGTGCGGTGCTCAGCGCCGCCGTGTTCACGCCGTACCCCTGGCTGTAGAGGTTACCGTATCCACAAGCTCCCCCTGCTCAACACCCAAAATCTCAAGCCATTAAGTAGAAATGGAAGGCACATTACTAAAGAAAAAGCGTAGATGACAGAGGAGATACAGACCCATAGTGCCGGAAGCATCGGCTCCTCCGTAGAAGGTGGCATGAGCACTCTGCCAAGGGCCGCCGGAGTAAACCCCCGGGATTCTAGCCTCGACAGTGAAGGCAAAGGAGATGAGAAATGAAATGAAGACCAGAGAAGCCATACCCATGTGACGGTAAGTGAAGTGGAAGAGAAAGAGGGAGGGATTTTAGGGATGAGAGACGACTGGCTACCTGTGGCTGGTGGGAAGGAGAGGGTGGAGTACTTATGGAGGTGCCGGGGGGGAGCGTTGGCGCCTTTTGGGGCCAAATTTTGAAACTTACCTTTCATTTTATGAAAATAAATAAATAAATGTCACTTTCTCTCTCTCATTCCCCCTCCTTGGCGCGTATCCTACACCTTCCACATGTATTCAATCGCTTTGAGCGTTTTCTGTTAACGCTCTTAAAAGCGAGTGCTTAGAGGGCAGCATCTCTCTCCTAATCTACTTTTCTTCCCTCGTCTACCCCACAAGGGCATAATGGGGAATACCGAGAATGTAATGAAAAAAGAAGATAATGTTGATAGGGACAAGTAAAGCAAACAAATCTCTGGGGGCTGGAGGGGATACTTCATGGTATTGCTGCTGTTGTTCGTGACTGTACTTTTTTATTTCATGAAGAAAGCAGACCCAACCAAAAGGATCATGTATGATGTGGAACGTAAATATTTATCCAACCATTAATCAATTAAAATAAATATTAGGAAAAGATAATAAAGACATAAATTAAGTACCAGATTTTATAAAATCAGGGAGAAAGATGATATTGAAGCGTGAGAGCTTTTGCCGGCTAGAGAATGGAGAATCTGAGGATGAAAATGGCGGGGAAGGGGGTGATGAATGCAGCCGGGGGGGGGGGTCCCAGAAGCCGTAATCATCGGGCCTTAGAGGGCGGTCCCGACACCCAAGGTGGTTTCCATGTAAGTGGGCCCACTATTAACCCCCCTCGAGCCACACGCGCCCAAGAAACAGTTACAGCCTTCCTTCCAGTTCGAAGGAACTTCAAACCTGACATCCCTTTTACTTTTTTCACATCTCTGGTCTTTGTGGCTCCCCTCCCCCATTTTACAAACTACACCTTTATTTTAAAACTAGAATCGCTTTACACAGATGTGAATGGTATGGATACGGAAACAGTGGTAGCAGTGAGAAATGAAGCACAGAATCCATGTCTTGCATACCGTAACCTTAGTTCATATTATCCATGCATGCATGCATGTATGTATGTATGTATGTATGTATGTATGTATGTATGTATGTATGTATGTATGTATGTATGTATGTATGTATGTATGTATGTATGTATGTATGTATGTATACATATGTTAGTGTTTGGCACAAAATGGATCATCATCGAGGCATGCAAGTGGTTTCAAACATACAGGATTTAAATTAGCCTAATGTTTCAAACACCTCTTCCATTTTATTTCTTAAACTAGACGTAAAAACCCCATGAATTGAAGATATGTTAACGTGATGGATGGATGATTTAGTGGAAGACCCTGTCTCCACCATCTTAGTCGGAAGCCTTGGCCTTTGCATTGCGATAGCTGAAGAAGAACCATATCCATTCATTTCACATGCCCTGTCACAAAAACCTGCCATGAGATTGCATGTGGGTTATAAGTGACAAAGCAATGGCATGTGAGCTGCAATATCCTTTGGCAACGTCAACTAGATGACATGCCCCCACCGTATATCTTGTTTCTCAATTCATCCAAAATCCCATCCTTGTCTCTCATCTAGTGTCCCTCTGTTCTTTTTCCCCTTATTATAGAACTCCAAATAAATTGAAGGTTTCGGGCGTACCTGGAATTCTTTTCTTGACTTACTAGATACCCACACGTAACCGAAGCATCCTGTATGGACTCTGGTTCATTTTCACAACAAATGCACTGGAAGAAAATGCAGAAAAGTCAGAAACAGAGGAGGAGAGAACTTTCTATTCTACACAGACTTTCTCTTCTGTTCGTATATTTATAGATTGTGGGGAGGGGAGTTAGATAATTGTAGCTAACTCCCTCATTTTTGAATTCAAACATTCCCCTTCAACTGCTCCTCACAGTTGTCATGTAAACGGCTCTCTGTTTTCCATCGGTCGGGTCTGATCCACCATGGGTGGATCGCCTGTTTCCTTACATCTCCCACTCACACATGGTGGATTATATATAATGGCTCAAATCTCATTTTCTTCATTCTTTCATACTAGGTGCTTTGACGTCACCGCGTAGACATGACGTTTTCTTTCGGGCATTTGTACTAGAAATTCCCTTTACAGAGACCAGCACAAAGCAACCCTTTAGTGCAGCTCGATCAAATAAATTATAGTGCCTTGAATGTCCTAGATTTGCCCATATATACTTTTCTCATGGTTAATCTAATCCCTCTTGAATCAATATATAACTCAGATAGCCTCCACTTATGCATAGTATCCACACTTATGAAATTAACAAAATAATATCACAAAGGACCGGTCACAGACACTAGCATGGATATGTATATTCTGGCAATCTTTCTTTCGCCCATATATCATTTTGATATGAATCAACCGCTTTTCTAGCATAATACCTTTGGTTCATATATAATTTGACCACAGGACATATACCAAAGTAGCAATCGCTGAAACACACCTCCATAATATTGTTAAAGTCAAAGGACATTAATGAAAGGATTATACCTTTCTGGAACTCACACAACAATGAAGCAGGGATTGATTCCCTTGCTTTATATTTGCGGTTCTTTAGCACATGTGATATGAATCACATGTTATGGTGTTCCTCTTATCCTTAAAGAGTGTACGTCATTTTGATTCTATTAATCACACCGTACAGACTTAAGTCTAGACACTATTAGTATCTAAACCCAAACTCTTCAATTATATTCACATAATATGACGTCAATTTTGAAGAATTTGTCATCTGGCAACAGGTTTTATGGATGTGAGAATCTATTGTTTGATCCATACCCTTACTCATGGATCTCATCTCGACTCACTGCACTTTTAAGCTAAGGTGACACTTATTGTGTTTCTTCTCTACCATATCAGCACTCTTGCTGTTTTACTGGTGAACACATGTCTCATCTTTGAACATTTCTATAGCATCAAAGGCGGTTGCTCGTGTGAGAGAGCTACCTCTTTCAACATGTATGACATACAAAAGTATTACATACAGTCTGTAACTTTATATTTTTAACATGCCGATGGCTTTTACATGTTTCTCGAATATTTCTTTGCCTATTGGCTTGGTCAGGGGATTTGCAACCATACATTTTGTTGAAATGTATTGTACAGTTATAATTTTCTGTGCTATATAATCTCTCACAAGTTATACTTTATATCAATGTGTTTGGTCTTGCTATGATATTTAGGGTCTTTTGTGTAGACTATAGCTGCAGTATTGTCACAGTATATCAACATCGGATTGATACTCTCGTTCCCAAATCCTAGGTGCTTGATAAATCTCTTTAGCCAAACAGCCTCTTGTGCTGCTGCAGTGCATGCCATAAACTTAACTTTCATAGAGTGTAAAGCAATGCATGTTTGCTTCTTGCTACTCCAACATATGGCGCTGTTGTTAAGCAAGAAGGTGTATCCTGAAGTCGATCTTCGTTCTTCTTCATCACCGCCTACATCAGCATCAGAATATCCGATTAGGCGTAGATCGCTTCCTTGATAACATAATGCATAGTCAGCTATGCCTTTTAAGTATCTCAAGATCCTTTTCACTGTTTTCTAGTGTTTCTCACCAGGGTTAGACTGAAATCTGCTAATCAGCCCTACGACATAACAAATATCTGGTCTTGTATACATCATTATATACATCAGGCTACCAACGACACTAGCATATGGAACTCTTTCCATTTGCTTTTTCTCTGATTCAGTTTTGGGATACATGTTAAAACTCAAGGCCACTCCAGTAGCCACAAGGATATCCATGGGTTTGCATTCACTCATAGTAAATCGCTCAAGTATCTTATTTATATAATTCTCTTGTGAAAGAGTGAGGATTCTCTTGGAACGATTCCTTCGAATCTTGACTCCAAGTATATATTCTGCTTCACCCATGTCTTTCATCTCAAAATTTGATGAAAGCCATTCTTTAATAGCTATCACAGAGTCAAGACTATTTCCAGCTAATAGTATATCGTCTACGTATAAGGATAATATCACAAAGTTACCCTTAAACTGCTTAACGTAGACACAGTGGTCTTCTTCTATCATCTGGAAGTTATATGAGGTAATCGCCTTATGAAACCTCAAGTACTACTGTCTGGATGACTGTTTTAATCCATAAATTGATCTTTTGAGTTTACACTTCTTGTGTTCAAACCCTTTTTCAATGAAACCTATTGGTTGTTCCATATAGATTTCTTCATCCAGATCACCATTCAGGAATGCGGTTTTTACATCCATATGATGTAACTCTAAGTTTAAACTGTTTACTATTGCCAGAATAAGTCTTATTGAATTGAAGCGCACAACAGGTGAAAAAGTATCCTCATAATCTATACCTTCCTGTTGTGTATATCCCTTTGCAACCAATCGAGCTTTGAATTTTTCAATTGATCCGTCTACCTTTCTTTTGATTTTGAGAACCCACTTGTTCCCAATGGCTTTACGCCCCTTTGGCAGATCAACCAATTCTCAAACTTGGTTTTTCATCATTGAGTCTATTTCCTCTTTCATTGCTTTCTTTCATTCCTCCTTTGCAGGACCTGCTAAGGCCTCATGAACAGTGCGGGGTCCATCATCCCCTTCTAGAGTAACTAAGAGTGCTTCACTTTCTATTTGAAAGTTTGGAACACTTTCCCTGTTACTATTTCTGGTAGGATCAACTTGCTTATCTTTTATCATTTGTCTCGGTCTTTGTGTTGATCGTTCTTGGCTCCCACTCAGATTAACATGCCTAGACGATTCTGGTCTATCAATTTGTTTAGCACTGTCCTGTTCCTGAGTCTCATAAAGAGATACAGTGCGGTCAACATCTCCCCTACTGGGAAACTCAGTCTCAATAAATACAGCATCTCTTGATTCTGTTTCAGTCATTGTTCTATCTTCAATTTCACTTATTAATACATATCCTTTTGAGGGTTCAGAGTACCTTATAAAAATACATTTCTTCCCTCTAGGACCCAGTTTCCTATATCTATAAGAATTGTCATGGATGTGCGCCACCGTGCCCCAAGGTCTAAGTATGCTTAGATCTTACTGACGTTTGGTCCATAACTCGTAGGGTGTGGAAGTGACTGATTTTGAGGGCACACGGTTAAGTATGAAGGTTGCCATCAATAAAGCATCACCCCAATGTGAAATTGAAAGGTTTGCCTGAGCTATTATAGATCTAACCATGTCTAGAAGAGGTCTGTTTCTTCTTTTGGCAACCCCATTCTGTTGAGGTGTGCCAGGGATAGTTAGTTGCCTAATAATCCCTTTTTCTTCACAGAGCTGTTTGAATTGTTCTGAAAGGTATTCATGACCTCGATCAGTGGGTAATGCCTTGATTCTATTATCCATTTGATTCTCTACTTCATTCATGTATCGTCTAAAGCACTCTAGTGCCTCAGACTTATGTGAAATCAAATAGATATGACCATATCGTGAAAAATCATCAATAAAGGTAATGAAATACCAAGCTCCGTGTCTTGCCCTCACACTCATTAGACCGCAAATGTCAGAATGGATTAATTGCAATGGGTTTTCAGCTCGTATTCCCTTACCGAATGGTTTCCTGGTAGCCTTACCGCTAGACAGCTTTCGCATAATGACATATCCATATTAAGAATCACCCCTAATAAGCCTTCTTTAGCTAGTTTAATCATTATATTTTGATTAATATATCCTAGTCTAGCATGCCAAATATTCATATCAGGATTATTTGAAGTAATAGCAAAGCAATTATGAACATTAAAATCATTAGCAAGATCCAAAATAAAGAAGCTTTGAAAACGGAAAGCTGAACTATCAAATATTGAGTTGCTACAAATGTCTGTAACTTTTCCATGAAAGTTCACATTAAACCCAAAGTCTAGTAAGCAAATTATAGAAATTAAATTCCGCCGAATGTCAGGAGCATGAAGCACATCATGCAGTATCAAGGTTTTTCCACTACGCAAAATAAGTTTGCAAGTGACAATGCCTCAAACCTCGATCCTTGCATTATTGCCAACGAAAAGCCACTTGCTTTGATATGGCAACCGACTATATTCCACAAAAAATCCTTGATCTCGACTTACGTGGTCTGTGGAGCCTGAGTCAATAATCCAAGAAAAAGAAATAGGTTCTGTCAGAAAAATAGTGCTAGAAATAAATGAGACATGTGAATTCACATAATTCACTGTTACCTTTTCGCTCTCATCCTGTTTAGAACAGTCACGTGCGAAGTGTCCCATTTTCTGGTAGGCAAAGCATTTGACCTTCTTTAGGTCTAGCTTTTTCTTGCCTCCTTTCTTTCCCTTCTTCTTGTACTGTTGCTTGCCCTTCTTGGGTGGAGGACCACCTTTCTTCCCATTCTTCTGAGATTTCTTGCCCTTTTTAGATTCAGGCTTTGATTGGAATGGACCAGCACCTTCGATCAAATAGGCTTGTCCAGTGGCTTTATAAGCCTCCAGACGTTCATCCTCTAGCTCCAAACGCTTAGCTACATAATTGAAAGTAATGATATTTTCATTATGGGTCAAATTAACTTTTATGTGCTCCCAACTGGCAGGGAGCGATCTGATGACAGCTTGCACTTGCTGTTCGTCAGATAGATTATGTCCGGCTTCCTTCAGTTCACGGATCATTGTGGACATCTTTCGTAGATTGCCTCATAGGATTATTTGGTTTTAGCTTATAGGTATCAAATTTAATCGCCAACCTTCTAAGTCGTGGACACTCCTCTAAACTTTTCCTTTAAGGCAATTCACATTGCCTGTGCTGTAATGTGTGTCTCAAACTCACACATTAAGTTATCAGCCATTGCGCTCAGTAGGGTGATTCTTGCAATGCTATTCTTCTTTTTCCAGGATAGGTATGCTTCCTGATCTCTCCTGTGCTGGGCTGTGTTTCCAGCCTCAGGCTCTACCATGGCCATAGTCAATGGTTCAATGGCATCCTGCTCTTCTAGAATATATTGGACCTTTCGGTGCCAAATATCCCAGTTGTCCCCGTTGAGTTTTTCCCCCTTGTTTAATTCAGCAATAATGTTCTTTGATGCCATTGTTCAATATCGGTTCTGTGATAAACCTTTCCCACATTAATTTATTGAACCATAGAACATTTAAGTGAATTTACATATATATATAGCACTTGTAAAGTATACAATGTCATGTACTTTTATTAATTTTTAATCAAAAAATAATAATATCACTAGACCCATGATCAGGATAATACATTTGTACCTCCCATCACACAAGCACTAGCAACGCTATCATTCTCTATCAAAATTAATATAAGTACTTATCTCATCAAATATTGCTTTTCAGAATACTCATCATCTAAAAAAGCTCTCACTTATAAAAAGTTATACATGAATCATAACATAAATAAAGAAATGAAACAAAGCATATTTCTCTTGCATACAAGACATGCATTAATGATAAGTCTTTACTAAGAAAGAGTAATAAAACATGTCTTTAACAAAGTAAAGCAATGGAAATCAAAGTACAAGCATACATCATTTGATATGAGTTTTACAATATTCTAACATTGCTTTTCTTAGCTTCTTAAGTTCACGAGGTAACTTTTTAAGGTTAGATACAAATTCTATTCTTCTAAACCAATTTGTCTTGCTGATGCGTCTTGATTTAGGCTTGCCTCTGACTCTTGTAGCTCTTATAAATTCCATTATAACTTTCAAGTAGAATTCAGTATGCTTTTTATCTGTCATGCCTTCAATGTATTTACCAATGAAGCCATTAATGCCTTTCATGTTTGTTAACATAGCTTCATCTCTTTCAGCTATGTTCATGGCCAAAATAGGGGTAAGAGATTGATTCACTTCTTCTCCATCCTCAACTTGAGGTTCACCGTTAAGAGTAGGCACCATCTTGGAGTTTAAATCTGAAGATACCATTAAAGGCTGTAGAGGAAGTGGTTCGATGGGGAATAATATTTCCGAGCACGGTCTGAAATCGTCTCTTTCTTCTGGTTCCTCTTGTGGAACTTCCTCTATCAACTCCTCTGGGTCTTCTTCAGAAAGATTGTCAAGATCTTGCTCTGGATCCTCCTCAGGTTCCCCCTCGGGATCCTCTTGAAGGTTTTCCTCTAGGTCATTGAACTCATCCAAAAATGAGATATCATCATTTAAAGTATATCCCAGAGATTCAGTGCTAGATGAAGTCATTCTCACCTAAATAATAATACATATTAATTATCATAATTTTCTGGAATTTTTAAACACTAAAAAACGCCAGAAAATACACTGAATATTCATAAATAGGTTCAAAATTGCCTCCCAAATTAGGCAAATTATATGTCAAAATAAAGATCTTAATTTTAGGGATTTTTAGGAATAAATCGTACCTCAATCGGAGGTCCCACGCTCCCTCACGCGCCCCAAGAAGGAAAAATTCAGAAAAAAATAAAAAAACTGAACGAAGCCTACTCTCGGCTGCTGGCGCGTGTATTGCACGCGCCTGTCTGGTGCTGCCACGTGTTAATGCCACGTGTCGCCACCAGAATTTTCCCAAATATATATTTTTTAAATTAAAGAAAAAAACAATTTTTTTTCTCGCTGGGCCTCTTACAGCCCAAATTTTTTTTACTGGGCTGGACGCAGCCTAGTCCTCGTGAACAGTGCCCCATAATAATTTTTTTTATGGAAGAGGCAAAACGGCGTCATTTTGGGGGATGAACAGTGTCATCCCCTACCTCCAGCAAGGTCTGCACAGACACGACTGGAAAACGGGTCGGGTCCGACGACCTGACTCGTTTTTCTCTCATAACTTCTCCGTCCGACGTCCGATTTTGACGTTCTTGGTGTCATTTTCTTCGTTTTTTCGTGCTCTACTCAATGGGATTATTTTCAAGTCCTAAAAATTCGGTTTTCTAATGACTCAATTTCAAAAAATGAAAATTTGCAATTCAGTTTACGTTAAAAATGCTTCTCTTTATCGTTTAAATGCATGCTCTATGCATATTATCACTAAACAAACACTTTAAGACATATATATGCAATAGAACAGTGCATAACCAGATAAAACTGAAAATACAGAGAAGCATGCGGAAGCGAATAACTATACTCTGATGTAGGGGTGTACATGGGCAAGGCTGAGCAGGGCAGCCCCCTGCCTGGTGCCCTACCCAAAAAATGCATGGGCTGCATTTTGCAGCCCGATGCCCGGCCCTGCCCGGTAAAAGCCCGAACAATTTTGGGCAGGGCATGAGCGGGCTGGGCATAGGTGGGCTGGGCATGCCCAAATTTTGATGTCATGCTCATGTTGTGAAAAAAAATTGTAATTATGAATTTCTAAAATAATACCATATTCATGTGTCTTTAAGAGTTAAATAATATCTATAATTCACTAAGAATAAGAGAATAAAGATAATAATTAAAATCTTGAGATCCATTGCATATAAAAAATAAGCGTTGAAATCTAAGTAGTTTGTAATTATAACTTTGTATCAATCTCCCTAATATTGACAAAGATAAAGCATCTAAAAAAATAAAATAAATAATTATAATTTGTAATATAATCATATGATAATTAACAAAGTTAAAAAAATATTAGTATAGTTATAAATATTAAAAGATACAACTTACCTACTTATATTTTTAAAATTACCTTATAGTCACTAGTAGCTATCATATTTTCCCTTTTAAGATAGAGAAAAAATAAAAAAAAATAAAAGAAGGGGTGCGTATGGGCAGGGCAGGGCAGCCCCTATGCCCGGTGCCCAGCCCGAAAAATGTATGAGCTGTATTTTGCAGCCCGATGCCCGGCCCTGCCCGGTAAAAATCGGGCTGGGCAGGGCATTTTTCTTACGGGCTGGGCAGGGCATAGCGGGCCATGGGCATTGTGCACAGCCCTACTCTGATGCCATTGAAGGTTTCGGACATACCTGGAATTCTTTTCTTGACTCACTAGATACCCACACGTAACCGAAGCACCATGTATGGACTCTGGTTCGTTTTCACAACAAATGCACCGGAAGAAAATGCATAAACGTCAAAAACAGAGGAGGAGAAAACTTTATATTCTACACAGACTTTCTCTTCTGTCCGTGTATTTATAGATTGTGGGGAGGGGAGTTAGATAATTGTATCTAACTCCCTCATTTTTGAATTCAAACATTCTCCTTCAACTACTCCTCACAGTTGTCATGTAAACGGCTCTCTATTTTCCATCAGTCGGGTCTGATCCACAATAGGTGGATCGCCCGTTTTCTTACATAAATAAATCCTTAAATGCTCCTTGTTTGTCAAATTTAGAGACCATGCGGTCCAGACCAACATAACTCTTTTAAGAGAGAGAAATAGAAAGATAGTAGCTTGTTAAGTATGTGTTGAGCGATGAACGGATGAATATAACTTCAAATACAGAGGTCGTACGAGATGGCATTATGAGATTGTTGAAGCTTCTGAATACAAATAATCTAAATTAGACACTGGTTTTCTGGAACAGAGTCCTCCATTTGGGAATCACCGGATAACTGGGGAAAGAGGAATAGACAATATATATTATATATCCAAGTTAAAAGCCACTTTGACCACATAGTCAGGGACAAGCTTGTCAGGCAAAACGACAAACTCATTACTCTCTAAGCCCCAAAAAAACAAAGGAACAAGAACAAGGATAAGAATGCATGCTATGATACAGCAACAACAGCTTGTAATTACATAATGCGAAACAATATATTTTTTGATTGAAAAGATCAGTAATCATGCCCAGGTTTAATTAAGCCCTCATAATCATAACTTCCACCCAAAGTTGGCAAGACTGAATTAATAATGTTCATTAATGTGTGAACAATTTGTTCTACATTAAGATCAAAGCAAGGCCATCTGAAATCTCTCTCATTTATTGGGTTAATCTGCCCGACTGATGTCTACCTAATAATTTTGCCCAGAGTTCCCAGCATTTGTGTGGTAACAATAACCAACTTGAAATGGTACGCTCCTCATCGAAGGAATGAGACCCGGAAAGTGTCTGTGATTCTGTGGCCAAAAACTACTAAAACTCAACAATTATTGCGAAAAATAGAGCCAGTAAGATTTTGCAGCTCACTTTAGCCAAATGCTAAAATGCTAGATTTGGGAATTATGAGGATGCCGTGGAGTAGATGCAATTTAGGGCGCATGCATCATTCTTTCTACTTTGGATCATTATTTCATCGGCATTTTGAATCCCAACTTACCGACAAAGCTTTATCGTTATAATTCAGCCTTGAGGGGGAAGGGGAAATTTAAAAAGAAAGAACCTTTACCCTCAAGCAAGCAAATGTCTCGAAACACTTGGTGTTTTGTAATGCCATAGCAGCATCATCACTTTCTCTTTTCCTTTTCTTTCGATTCTCCTTTTGGGGTGAGGGGAAAAGAAAGAAAGAAATTTCATTCCTTGTAGTGCTGTTTTTGGACATCTACACTGAAGCATTATTATGAGGTAACCAACAACTGCAACAACCGAATTAACGTCCTCTTTCAAAAGGCAGTGGTGGGGCAATAGAATCTGATGAAGCAAAATTAAGAAAAATGGAAAGGGATAGTGATATGGCAGAGCAGAGTGGGTAGAATTCAGTATATGGGAAGGACAGAGTATTATATTAAGTCAACTGACATTATTAATAACATTAGCCGATTTTATCGATTAGAGACAAGCACGGGTAAATCACTGAATCTCTCCTGCAAAATTCATAAATCTGTTTATTGGCAGAGCAGAAGAGATTAAGAAGTTGTTGGCATCCCCACTAAATACCAATTCTATCGATTCAGCCAGCTCTTGACTAATACATAACATGAGAATGATTTGCCCACTCAGGGCCCATGCATTCAGATTAGAGAGAATCACTTTACTTTCCCACGAAGATATCAGAAGGCACTACCCCTACCCCGGTGTTTGGTACCGCGTTTTTAGAGGGGAGCCCTTCCTTTGGCTTGGACAATCTTTAAAGGGCAGAGGGATGTACTTCTATCCTCTGGGTTGGATAAAATATTTTTAGAGGAGGAGAAACTTTACACCTTCCCTTTTTATGGTATGTATTTGGTAGACATATAAATCATAATTTTAAAAAATTTTATGAATAAAATTTTAGTTTAATTTTTTTTAAAAATAAATAGTAATATTTATTTAAAAATATTTTTAAACTAAATTATAATTTAAAATTAATATTTTAGATAAACTATTGAGACTAACTTATAAAATAGTAAAAGAACTTATAAACTAATTAATTATTATTTTATTTTTATTTTTTCTTATATTATCACTTTTATCTTTTTTCCACCCTCTCTCTTTTTTCTTCTCCATCTTCTCTTATCTCTCCTCTCTCTTATTCATCTTCTCTTATCTCTCTTATATTTAATAAAATTATATAATTTTTAATAATTTTTTAATTATAAAAATTTTTCTAATAATAACTATTTAAATTCATAACTATTTATAACTATTTACTTTTTATGTCTTTACTTCTCATATCTTCTACCTAATTTTTAATTAAGATTTTTTTTTTATCTTATAGTTTATTTGACTGTATTTCATTGGGTCAAATTTTTTTCTTTCTTAGTTTAGAAGTTTATATTCATATGGTTCTATTATATTACTTGATTTACTTTTTTAGACATGTGACTACAATAATTATATTAATTTTTCATTTGATTATTTTTATTAATAATTAAACCTATAACTATACAACTATATAAAAATGATAAATAATCTATTTAAATTTTATAAGGTTAAAATAATTAATTTTTCATTTGATATTAATTTGATTACAATAATAATCAATTAAACCTATAATAATAATCATTTGATGTTAAAATAATCAATTTTTAGACATGTGACTACAATAATAACATTAATTTTTCATTTGATTATTTTTATTAATAATTAAACCTATAATTATACAACTATATAAAAATGACAAATAATCTATTTAAATTTTGTAAGGTTAAAATAATTAATTTTTTTATTAACTCCTCTCTTCTCATAAATTAAATAATAAATTATTAAAATTCTTTCTTCCCCATCTTATTAGTCAATCCAAACAATAAATCTTTAAAATTCATTCTTTTATCTACTATTTTCTCTTTAATATGTGTCACTCTAACTTTTTCCCGTATATGTTCATTATAAATCTTATATTTTCTTTTATACCCACACATCTATCTCAGCATCTTCATCTCAGCTACCCAAATTTTATACTCTTGCTGTTCTTTTAAAACCCAGTATTCACTTCTATAAAGCATTGTTGGTCTTATAACAGTGCGATAAAACTTTTCTTTTACTTTATCTGGTACTTTACGATCACATATAACCCCAGTAGCTTTTCTCCATTTAAACCATCCGGCATAAATTCTATAATTAACATCCTCCAAAATTTTACCGTCCTTCTATATCATTGATCCCAAATACTTGAACTTATCTATTTGTGGAATAACTTGATTTCCCAATCTGACCTTCAAGTTACTTTTAACTTGCCTCTTATCAAAATTACAATGCATATATTCAGTCTTACTTCTACTCAGACGAAAACCCTTCGACTCTAAATTACTTCTCCATAACTCAAATTTAAAATTAATCTCTTCTCTTGACTCCACCATAAGAACTATATCATCCGTAAAAAGCATGCACTTAGGAATTTCTTCTTGAATATGCTTAGTTAAAACATCCACTATTAGATTAAATAAATAAGGACTCAAGACTGATCCCTAATGTAGACCAATTCTTATGGAAAAATCTTTTATTTCGCCCCCAGACGTTCTTACAGTAGTTGTTACCCCTCATACATATATTTTATTGCCTTGATATATGTCATACATACACCTTTCTTTTTCAAAGCTTTCAAAAGCACCTCTATTGGCACTCGATCATATGCTTTTTCTAAGTCAATGAAAACTATATGCAAGTATTTTCTTTTAATCCAGTACCTTTCCATTAACCCCCTTAATAAATAAATCGCCTCTATTGTAGACCTATTTGGCATGAAATCACATTGATGCTCAATAATATCAGTCTCTAATCTCAACCTGTGTTCAATTACCTTTTTCCACAACTTCATAGTGTGACTCATAAGTTTTATCCCCCTATAGTTTGCACAATTTTAAATATCCCATTTATTTTTGTAAATAGGAATTAAAGTATTTTTTCTCCATTCATCCTGTATTTTTTTAAAATTTAAGATCACATTAAAAAGTTTTGCAAGCCACACCACCCCCATTTCACCTAAATATTTTTAAACTTCAATAGGAATACCATCAGATCCAACAGTTTTACTATTTTCTATTTTCTTAAATGCCTCTTTAACCTGGCCAATACAGATCCTATAATAAAATGTTAAATTTAGTTCAACTTCTCCTGTTAAATTTTCTAACTCATAACTTAATTCTCATTCCTCGTCATTAAATAATTTATAAAAATACGTTTCTGTACACACCTTCATTCAAATAAAAAAAATATATTTTACTATCTCTCTGTTATATTTGTCCTTCTGTTTTAAGAATTGAAATGTAAATTCCTAGAGCTATAGAAATAAGAAGGTACTATATGCAATGGTTGATAAAAGTTACATAAAGTCGGAGATAAATCAGTAGTACGGATTCGGATTTTATTGCGTGGAAAGTAACCTACTCCAATTATTTTAAATTAAAACTTCAATTATAAAATTATAAATAATGTTAGTTCAATTGGCAATATATATATATATAAATATTTAGAGTATATTTGATCAATAAAAAATATTATTTTATTATGATTATAATTATAGAATTTAGAGAGGTATCTTAACTCCTAAATATTTAAATTTATATTTAAGGATAATAAACAGTTTATTTTGCTTGACATTATATCATCTAAAAAGAAAAGAGATATCGTTCTGTCCTTAGATTGTAAGTAAGCTCAATCCTATTCTATAAAAAATTATGTAACAAACAAAAATTACAAATAATATGTTTTTGTTTTTACTTTTTGCTTATTACGAATTTGGGCACAATTCCACTCATTATTGATTAGAAATTACAATGTTTGAATGATACCGATTGGCATTCTACTGTTGGTGATTAATATGCTCTAAACATATTTTCCCACTACAATTCCCTAATCACCCTTCCAATCAAGCCTTTCTTTCAGCATATCTCATGTTCACGAGCCACCTAGTAATAACTTGGAATATATATTCAACAATTAACAAAAAGTTTCCGCTATTTGGAATTTTTTTATGATTAATTTTATTCCTTGACATCTCGTAATAATTTCTTTAATAATATATAGATTACTCGAATGACAACTGAAATGCTTCCTCGCTTACCTCACCTCACCTCCCTTTTCCCCTTCATACAAATTCTCAAAGAAAGCAGGCAACCAAAAACAAAATGCATCGATACTAGTCATAATTTTACAAAGAACTGAACTGTACAAGATCCCCAAACAAAAGAACCTAAAGCAATGCACCTTGCTTTAAGCAATTCCAATCTGTAAAAGTTCCTTTCACCCTTTCAACCTAATACAACGCTCACTGTGCACCTTCCTGGTACAAAGGAATACTTGCACATAAAAATCATAACCAAGAGGCGACAGTGCCAACAAGATGAATACACATGCGATGATGATAAACTGATAATAACAATCACCATTGCTAAAACAGGGAAATGGTCTCTGCCCAAGCAAAGAAGAAATCGGATGCAAGCTTAATGACATTGCACCGAGAAGAGTCTGGAAATCTTGAGTAATCTCGTGAATGTGTGTATCTATCAATGGCAAAGTTGAGAACAAAGCTGTTGAACCTGGGAAGGACTACTACTTGACAACGGATAAATGTGACTTCTTCCATTGCTCAAGCATGTCATGTTAAGTTGATTTCCCATTTGGGTTGACTGCATCATTACAGCAGAAAAGATTAATTCCATTACTGCCATATGTAATAGAAATAGCTGCATAATTCACCAAGAAAATAGCTGCATAATTCACCAAGAAAATAGCTGCATAACACTCTACTCAAACGCTTGACATTGGACCTCATTAAATCATCTATAGATTTGGCTATGGAACATTATATTCAGGCCACCAAACTAGGTTTTCAGGCCCAGACTTGTAATTAATATTTTCAGTAACTCAATTTTCTTGGGAACAATATACTAGAGTGTTGCCTTACGTTATGGAGACCAAACTAGTGATCAAGGGGAAAAGACTGGGGAGGGGACAAGTATATTTATATTTATTTTTCTCAATAGAAGGAGACAATTATACTTCAAAATCTATTTTCTTTGTACTCAATCGAACTACCACCAAGTCTATCGTTAGACCTTACAGCTCTAGGGAGTTGCATGAATGGAAAGTACACAAGAAATTAGAAGCAACATTACTAACCTCACAGTAAACTTGTTGAGATTTGCAGCTCCATTTTGAGGTGGGGACGCAACTTAAATAATGACACCATGAGCAGTAGTCGTTCAAATTAACCCCTCGAAGGAGCAGAACCAACCCAGTTATCAATCTGTCAAAATTGTTCAACTTTCAGATTTGTGAGTCTTGATATCATGAAGCAAGGCGTTGAGACACGTTATATTTGACATGGTTTAAGATATTTAGTCTTACAAACCCTAATCTTCAGGTTTATATGCATTTTAACTTGAATCACTAATCTTGCTACAGAGGAGCATGTATACCATTACAGTTTGAAAAACAAGCATAACTAGGTCCCAATCATGAGTTAAGAAAAGAAAAAGAATGAGAACTTACCCAGCAGTCAGTAGTACGAAAGCGATGATCCACAGCACATACTGATAAGGCTTGTGCTTAGAATTCACAACAGGTGCATCATATGCAGGACGAGATCGGTTAACCCATTTAAACTGGGGGCGAATCAAAAAGATGAATCCAAGAAGAAAACCAGAGATAAAACCTCCAATATGAGCAAAATTATCTACGTGGGGAAGGACTCCAACAGCTAAATTGATTATAATGATGACAGTAAGTGTTGATAACGCAGCACACTGCACAACCATAAAAGGGAAGGGCCAAAATACTATAAACTACTATGGCACATTGACAGAGAAGATTATTTATCAGTAATTACCATAAAATTTCACACATCTTCATTCACCTTATTAGCATAGATCGTCCAATTTGTTAAAAGCTCTGATAGCATGCCTCCCAATAAGCCAAATAATGCACCCGAAGCACCAACAGAGATGCCTGATTGTATGAATAAAGCAGACAGCAAACTTCCTCCGAAACCAGATATTAAATACAGCAATCCAATTCGAACTGCAAAAGGAAACTATGAGTTACAACCTGAAATTGTGAAGCAGAATTTTATTTATTAGTTAGCTCTAGTCATGAAACTCTGTTGTGCTCTGTAAGAGCATTAACGTAACAAACAGAAGTTGAAACTTCAATAAATGTCAGAAACAATTCAATCATGGAATATACATGGCAGAGTCCCAAAATCATACCAAACCCAAATTCTTGTTCAAGCCGGATTCCAATGAATAGAAGACACAACATGTTGGCAAGCACATGGATAACGCCAGCATGCAACCACATACAAGAGATCAGGCGCCAGGCTTGGTGTCTATGTACCACTCTGTCCACTTCTAGAGCACCCATCTTTTCTAACCTGAAGAACACATAGATTTCAGCAGGACATTAAACAAGACTAACAAATATGACTACAAAGCTGCAAATTCTGACTATGCATATTTTAAAATGAGTGACACGATAACTGACATAAATTCTGAATTTTTAGACAAGCATATATTTTTAAAAAAATTAGTCTTAACCAGAAGAAAATAATGGGCATTTGTAATATAGGAATACTAAACCATCCCACAAATACAGGGTAATGTGAGAACCGAAAACGAAAAGCAAGATATAACTTAATGGTGGAAATACATCATCCCTTTTTGAGCAAATAAATGATAGCATTAGTCCTCGGCAGCTACTACATCATAAAACTTCAAATATAATTTTTATTTTCTATACAACATCAAATGCAAGCTAAGGGAGAAATAAAACTCACGTAGATGAAGAGGGACCAAAGAGAGGATTCTCTTTAAGGGGCTGAAACGAGAATCTGCCCAGAAAACTAGGAAAGCAAGAATCGCCCACATAATGCTTGGGACAATTATTTACATACATAGTGATAATGAATACGGTGATGTTGGCGGCCACAAAGCACGGCACCAACCATGGGAAACACCTCTTGAACGGCCTGGAGTCCCGCCTGATAGGATCAACCGGCAATGGAGAGACCCTTCGCGACGCCGGCACGGGAGTGGGTGCACCACCGGGGAGGACTATGTTCTCCCCACGCCGTGGATTAACTTTAACCTCCACACGGGCAGAAGTTGGGTCCCGACCCGTCATCCTCCGTTTGATAACAAAGATGAAAAGTTGAGCAGCAAAGATTTCAACACGTAATTCTGGATATGTTAGGTATGATCAATGTAGCTTCAGGTCCCCTCCCTTCTGCTCAGAAATCGGAATGTTTCAGCTCCAAAATTAAAAAAAAGTGCGGTTGGATCCAAACAAACGGAGAAAGACTTGAACAGGATAACAGGGATAGATGCGCAGCTCGATTTTCAGACTGATAATGTCGCTCGTAGCTGGGTTTAGAGGGGAATTGCGTACCAACTCTGACAGCAAAGATTGGTTGGTAAATTTGGTTTTGTTTCTCAAGTTTTCCCCTTAATAAAGAAAAGTTCCTTTTCTTCGGCCAATTCTTAACGTGATTATTTTGTATTGGGTCTTGTCCTTTAAGGGTTCGTTTGGATAAAATTTTAAAAATAAGTTTATAAAAATTTTTTTTTGAATAGTTTATAGAAAAGGATTTTTAGAGAAGAGATTATGAAAAAAAAGTGATTTTAAATAAATGAATGTTTAGATAGTTATTTCCAAAAGTACTTTTATTATTGGTAAATTACGAAGAAGGGTATGAGTATTAAATGAGGAGAGATAAGAGATGAAAGGAGAGAGGAAAGAGTGTGTAAGAAAAAAAAGAGGGAAAAAGTAGGAGATGGGAGAGAGGATGTAAGAAAAAATAGGAGAGAGAGTGTAAAAAAAAAGTAGAGGTAATATAGTAATTGATTAGTTTATAAGTGGTTTACTGTTCTATAAGTTATTCTGACCAGTTTATCTAAAATCTTAGTTTTAAACTATAGTTTAGTCTAAAAATCTGTTTGAATAAATATAACTATTTATTTTAAAATTTTTTCAAATTTAAATTTTGAGTTAAACTTTATTTTAAAATTAAGATTTCACGTTTTCCAACAGGCACTAATACGAACAACACAATTTGCCGGGCAATATTAAAAATCATTCCCCATGAGAGTTACCAGCAATTAACAAAGTAAACGGAAGAAGTACTTATTTTATAAGACAAAACAATATTAAAAGGAGGCAAACATTGAGCCACGGGATCGGACTAACTTTTTTGTCAGTGGAAACTAATCCCAAATTAATCTTAAAATTATAATTAATACTATAAAATATTTAAATTAATATAATTATACCTTTTTTATTAACATAAACATAAATTTATGTATGATACCTATATGTAAATATTTTATTTTAATATATTATTATCTAAAATATTATATGTGTCAAATTATTTAAAAAAAAAGTAATAAATAAAATCTAAAATTGATATTTTATATAATTTATATGTGAATATTGATTTTTTTTAAAATTTATTTAGTATAATTTATTAAAATAATATTATACATGTGATCTTTTAAACAATAATATGTTTAAATAAAAAGTGTATGTTGCATGTATCAAATAAAAGTATATTTTTATTAATAAAAGAATATAATTGTAACAATTTAAATATTTTAGAGTTTTAATTGTATCTCTAAAATTAGTATAGGATACTGATTATATCTTTAAATATTTTAGAGTACTAATTATACTTTTAAAATTAATTCAAATTGCTGATTTAACCTCATTAAGATGAACATTTATTGATAAACAAAGACTATTTAATTTATAGGATGGATGCAAATTCAAAAGAACAAACATTTACACGAAAATATTAAGTATTGATTAGGGGCTTATTTAGAAAACTCCTGTGGTTTCAAGAACACTTTTATGATAAATTAGTCTTATATATTTATCTAAAATTATTTTTTAAAAAGGTTAATTCAAATGTCGTCAAAGGCATAAAAGCTAAAGGGGGTTTATTAATGCGAAAAGGAAGGTGTAAAAAAGAGGACAAAAGGGGGAATACATTTGAGGAAAGGGTCCAGCAAAAGGAGGAGCGGAAGGCAATTCCAGGATTGCCTTGCAAGCAGAACTCTCTAATTAACGTTAACATTCTCATTCCTTTCTTGCTCGCCCCTTTCATTTATTATTTTCAGATTAATTTAATAAACTTCACCACCTCTATCTCTTTGTGTGATTTTTGAGCAATTACAGTTCATCTTCTTCATAAATTTCCATACAAGGTAGTACAACGTCCTTGTCCTCATCCCTCTTCCCCACACCTAATTTCATGTATTCTCCATTTTATATTTTTGTTATCAGCTTATTTTAAAAAAATTATACTCTATTCTATCACATGTCCTAATTATAAAATTTAGTTAATTTTTTATAGATAAATATAAAAAATAAAATAAATTAATCAATTATAAATAATATAAGAGTAAATTAAATAACTAATTTAAATAGATTAAAAAGTATATAATATAAATTTATTTTAAAATATTGTATTTGATTATAATTAATTAATTTAATTTTATAAATTTATATAAAAAATTAATTAAACTTTATAACTAGGATAGGAGATAATAGTCTATTGTCCGCATCAGATATTTATCTCTTTTTCTTTGAAAAAAAAAATCAACCGTATAATGCCGAGTTATACAAATCATACATTTATTTCCGAGAAGAGATCTTATTTGGAATTGTGCATTTATTATAATATGCAATTTTTTTGTTTTGTCATTATGTAGAACTTCATTTTAATAGAAGGTATCTTTAACTATATTACTTGAAAACGGATCATCCAAGCGTTTGTAGTCCAACGGTTAGGATAATTGCCTTCCAAGCAATAGACCCGGGTTCGACTCCCGGCAAACGCAATTTTTTGTCCGTCCCATTACCATTTTTTTTTTTGGTAAAGGAATTTTTGTCAGTCCCATTACATTCGTCATTTTCCTTCCCATTTTATGAACGAAACGTTTAAGGATTTTGATCCGTGAATGTCATGGGATGCTAGAGTGAGCTGTAATAGGGAAGTCAAGTCCAGCTGGAGAGCTCCATTATCATTATCATTATCATTATTATCATTATTATTATTATTATTATTTTTAATATAAAAATTTTTAAAAATAAATTAAGTTAACTCATGATTTAAAAGTATAAAAAGATTTCACCATATTTTTATATTTTGGATAAACTTAATTTTTATGTAAAAATTTTTATAAATTTTTTTTTGTGATACGGGTGAGTCTAATTGTTTTTAAAAATAATTTTATATTAAAAAAAATTTGTCCACGCTCTCGCCCACGCGCCGAATGAGAAGCGCTCATTCCGTTGACTATTAAAGTTCAACACTCAGCCGAGTGAGGACTTCGAAACGAAGCAAAACCCCGTAGACCGCTACCTTTCACCCACGCAATTCTCTGAAATTAATTTGCTTCTCTTGGGCAGCGTCGAGGAAGGGCCTTTTCATTTCGGCTTTGATTGTCTGCAGTTGCTTTGATCCTTGAATTAGGGTTGCAGCGAGATGGGTAGTCCCAAGAAGAATGAAAACAAGGGATTTTTCGCTTCAATGAGTTCTAGCCTCTCCATTTTCAGCAACGCTATGCACCGATCCGTCAATGGGTACTTAATCTCTCTCGTGCGATACAAAACTTAGAATGATTATACGTAATTCCATTATTATTCTTTGGCTGGAAGTTCCATTGATATTCTCTGTTAGGCGAGTGATGTTGAAAAGATTTTGAATTTGAGTAGGCGATGTTGGATATGAGTTGATATTAGGCTCTTAATAATTAGTTGGAGCTGGATATGGCGTAACATAGGTGTAGGATCACTCGCATGTTTCAACTTGCACTGGGGTTGCAATCTGTAGGCGGTTTTTCTTCCTCTTTAGCGTATCTAAGTGAAATTGTCGCGGACCATATTGAAGCTAAATGTAGATTAAAATCTATTGGTATCATTCATTTTGAGTTCCCATAAAGGCAAGCTGATATTGCGTGTAAGTATATTTTTTAAAAAAGAAAATGACACGCTTAATAATTAAAAATATCTCAGACGAGTTAGGTGGTTTTAAAATGATTGAAATGACTGCAAGTGAAGATTTTTATGCGTCTTGATGCTCCACAACGAGGTTTGTGTTCCTAAATCATGGTTCCCGATTGTCAACTCTAACTTATCATACAGAAATATATATGTATATATATATATATATATATTATATGTTGGTCCTCAATATTTTTTGCTTCATGAGTCGCAATCCTTGGTGTTTTTCTTCCTTTGCTTTGATAATCGTAGACTGACTCATGCATATGTAAATGGGTTATGAACATCCTATGTTAAGTCCTTCCTGCAGTTACCCTACAACATTGTGTTCGCTATGGGAATGACTAAGAAATGATTGAACCGGAAAAGTGATAGCCATTCTTTAGCTAAATAGAAATTGTGAATTGCTGTCATTCACAAGAACGCCAATGGAAGGCTTATACCAATATTTTGGTTCATTGACATCATTCCATGAAGTTCTCATCCATTTTTCATCGAGTCTTTATATCTTACGGTGGCTCTTGCCAGTTTCCTCTGCATGAAATCTTTTGATTTGGACAAGAATTGTATAGGCTGATCTGTTTATGTATATGCTTCTCCTTTGATTCCAGGCTCTTAGGATATGAAGGGGTTGAAGTCATAAATCCTGAGGGAGGTAAAGATGATGCGGAGGAGGAAGCTCAGAGAGGAAGATGGAAAATGGAGGTGTTTAATTTGCTCGTCTGTTTGTGAATATCTTGAAAAAATATTTTTTCTTAGTTTTTATTTTAATTGTTCTGTATTCCCAACTCCCTGTTCTGAACCTTTGAACATGTGATATGTAATTTATCTTTAGTTCTCTCTTCGTCATCCCCCAAGATATTTAGTCATCTTTTGTTGAATGGTGAACATGAGAATGATGCATTTGCTATTATTGTATTTTAGTTTTTGTCTTTGTCACATACATAATATGCTAATGCATACACGCTGTCAGTCTGAACAATGTTACCCCTTATTGTGTGAAGGAAAGAGAGAGTTATTGGAAGATGATGCACAAATATATAGGGTCAGATGTAACATCGATGGTGACTCTTCCTGTTATTATTTTTGAGCCCATGACTATGCTTCAGAAGATGGCAGAGGTTTGTGTAACTTCCATGTGTGTGTGTGTATATATATATTTTCATTTTTAATGCTGTGTTCTATGTCTTATCACTTGATTGAGGTTTGAATTGGTTGAACTAGTTGATGGAGTACTCCTACTTGTTGGATCGGGCAGATGAATGTGAGGATCCTTGCATGCGACTGGTGTACGCCTGTGAGTTCAATTTGCTTCTTATCTGGATCTTTTCATTTTTTGTCTTAACCCTTTCATTCAATTGAATTGAATAGTTATCTTAGGTTTACAGATGGGCAAAGTTTTAGATGGGAGTGAAGGGTAAAAGGGAAGCAATATCAAGCCATCTAATAATTTCAATCTAGAATTTGCATTATTGACTCAAATTTTTTTTTGGCTAAGCCTTGGTGTAGTAGTTATTATTCCTGAATTTAATTGAATTATTTATGATGCTTATCCCTTTATTCTCTGATATTTAATTTCCTGTTGCAATCTATATGATTATCACAGCATCATGGGCTGTATCTGTGTACTTTGCATATCAACGAACCTGGAAGCCTTTTAATCCCATCCTAGGAGAGACTTGTGAAATGGTTAACCATGGTGGAGTTACATTTCTTGCAGAACAGGTACTTTTATTAAGTATGTGATTCTAATGAAACTCTTCCATTTTACAATACTTGTTTCCCAATTTATGCATGGGAGGATCTGGTAGAATTTCTTGTCTACTTTATTTCATATGATGTTTATGGCTTTGAATAGGGTGACTTCTTATGGATTGGATATCATATATAAATATAGATTATAAGGCCTATAGAGTGGTTATTATATTCTTTCCACATGCCCCATTATTGGATTTAGACTTCTTCTTCTGGTTGCTTTTTTTGGGCAAATTCAGGTGAGCCACCATCCTCCAATGAGCGCTGGGCATGCAGAGAACGAGCATTTTACATATGATGTGACTTCAAAGTTAAAAACTAAGTTTTTGGGAAACTCTGTTGATGTTTACCCTGTTGGAAGGTATTCTGTACGCTTTTCTTTTTTTGGTAAATTGCCACTGTTTTTTCATTGTATCCTTGTGGGCACTTATATTGTATTTTTTTTTTCAATTGCTACATTGGCATGCCACTATCTGACTTAAAGATTTGGTTCCCATCCATATTCCTAAAGGCTAATTTCTTTTAAATTGAATAGGTAGGGTGATGTCTATTCTTGGTTTATTGGCATGTTGGTTTCAATCTAAATATAATGCCTTGATAAATGGTTTTTATCATGCTCAATCTGTATACTATTCTAGTTAAGTTACAAGTTTTGTATTAATTTACGCTCCTCTGTTCTCAGCAGAATTCTTTTATTATTATTGTTGTTTTGTTGTCATTTTCTAGCTGGAAAATAATCATATGCTCATAACCAAAAGCAAAAATTATATGTTGGCGCCTTTCTTGATCATGGCCTGCAGAACCCGTGTGACCCTCAAGAGGGATGGTGTAGTTTTAGATTTGGTTCCACCTCCTACAAAGGTCAACAACCTAATATTTGGCCGAACATGGGTCGATTCACCTGGAGAAATGATAATGACAAATTTGACTACTGGAGACAAAGTTGTGCTGTACTTTCAACCATGTGGATGGTTTGGGTATGTAACTTCAATTTTTTAGCAATATTTTCAAAATCAGCACATGCATTTCTATAAGTTTGTACTATTGCTATGTAGAGTTCTTCTTTACTGTTATTATATTCTGGACTTTGATGTCTGATGAAAACAAATTTATTGGATTGCAATGTTAATAAATTTTCTTGTTTCCTTGATTAGTAGTTTTGATCAATCAATGATTTAGCATTGTGTACACTTTTGAACTGAGCTATATAAATAGAATTGAGTAACTGTGGTGTAGTATAATTATTTCCTATTCATCTATGATTTATCTTTATTTTACTTCATGTCTGTCCATTCGGTTCCGCCAATTACTTATGGTTTTCTTGTTATGTACCTTTATTATATTCCCAAATATGCTCTGCGCGATTTCTGATGGTATCTTACTGTAACTTGCTTATGCTGCAGAGCTGGTCGCTATGAAGTGGATGGATATGTTTATAATTCTGCTGAAAAGCCTAAAATATTAATGACAGGGAAGTGGAATGAATCGATGAGTTATCAACCTTGTGATTTGGAGGGAGAGCCTCTTCCAAATACAGAACTCCAAGAGGTAGATTTCTTTCAATCTTCAAATTGGCTATAAGGAATAGTTAACTGTTGGGTCATATGTTGCAAATGCAACATATGACTGTCCATGTCATATGTCAATGTGCTCTCGGTTTGATGTCAATGTGACTGTCCATTCTATTACACTTAGTAGGATTGAGTCATTTAGAGACTGGTGGAGAAGGCCTGCCAAAAGCATTTTCCAATTTGCAATTATTGCAGGATAAGTATCACGGAGTTGTTGGCCCACATGAATATCATACTTGCGTCACCCCTCTCCCTACTAGCTCACTTAACCATCCCTCTTTCCTCAAGGGAAAGGAAAAAATTGTTTTCTTTTTTGTTCTCCCTTCCATTCCTGCAATCGGTACAACAAATCACTTCAGTTTTTTTTACTAAGAATACAATGGGCACAAATCAGTTCAAAAAGTTTCTTAATGAGTAGAGGATACTTTTAATTGGCTTTTGATGATTTGTATTGCATTGCGTCCTCTGCATATGAAAAAAACCAATATATTTGTGTCAAGACTTTGATATGCCACTTTTTAATGGAATTATTCTTGGTTTTTTGAGTTCTGCACTCCTGCTTTAACTGTAAAGTAAGAAAAAATTACAAACTTAACATCTACACCGACATTTCTTCTGCGTATTCTGCAGGTTTGGCATGTTGCTGATGTTCCACAGAATGATAAATTCCAGTATACCTATTTTGCACACAAAATAAACAGCTTCGACACTGCCCCTGGCAAGTTGTTGGCATCAGACTCTCGTCTACGCCCAGATAGATATGCACTTGAGATGGGTGATTTATCCAAAGCCGGGGCAGAGAAAAGCAGGTCCCTTTCACTTTCTTTCATCTGCAGCTAAAGAAATGTTAGCACTCTAATGTTTTCTGGTGTATTTATGTTGTTTGTTGCTTGACAGTTTGGAGGAGAAGCAACGTGCGGAGAAGAGAACTCGAGAGGCTGAAGGGCATAACTTCACAGCAAGATGGTTTGATCTAACTGAAGAAGTGACATCTACCCCATGGGGTGATTTGGAAATCTACAAATATAATGGTAAATACACTGAACATCGGGTAGCTATAGATAGCTCAGGCAGCTCTGATGATGTTGATGTTAAATCAATAGAATTCGATCCATGGCAGTATGGTAATCAAGCCACAAACTGAGGTAGTACCAAATTGTTTTGATTTCTCAAATGCTGCTGTTTGTGCATGTAACCAAAATGACGTGGGAGAGAATCTAATGTCTGTTGTCATATGTACATTTTATTCACAGCTCTTTATTCTATCTCAAGTGATCCTAGTATCTTGACTGTAGATGTGGAATCTCTTGCACGGCGCCTGGTATATATGCGTCAGCGTTGGTGTCGAGCTAGTGCTGTTTGTGCCCTTTTCTTTTAATGCATATTTTGAAAATAAAACTTGCAGTAACATTTAGGGATGCAGCCCAACAACACCTTCATGACTAATTTTATCAGGACTAAGCACATTTTCAAGTCCAAAACAATTTTTTGGTAATAAAAAGAAAAAGACTTCTGTTATACTGAGCGGCCTCACTTTCGCTTAATATTTATGCACATGAACCTATTATCCGTGGGTTTAACTGTCGAAGAGGTGAGACATGCAATCATTTAAAGTATATTTAATTCTTAGGAAGTATTATTTTGTTATAGTTTTAATCGTGGCGTTTGAGGAGGTATACTAGCTTTTGTGTGTTTAGATTTACGTTTGAAGATAATAGATAGTTTGTCTTACTCGATATTAGTATTATTTAAAAAAAAAGGGAGATTTCGTGTTGCTTTTAAATTGTGGGTGAGTTTAACTCTTTTTTAAAAAATTTCTTATAAAAAAAAATTATCCACACGAAGGCATTCTCATTTAAATTGTTCATGTAACTGAACGCATTTATTTGGGATTAAACTTTGGAGAACGCTAAAAGTAAATTAGCTTGTAGACATGAATTTAAATTAATTAATATTAATAAAATCTGAAGGGAGAAGGGGAACGCAAAGAATGGGAAGACAGCAAAAGGACAAGATTGAGATGGGGCCATCGTGTTCGTGGGATAATGATTCGATGACCGGTTTTGGATGGCCTAAGTCAACTGTTCAAATGTTCTAATAAGTATTGTGTTCTAATTAGTCAGCGCTGAAGCTTTCCTATTGGAGAGTTCATTCAGCCCTTAAGTAATTTATAATTATAATTTTATATCAATCTCTTCAATATCAATAAAAATAAAGTATCTAAAAAAATAAAATAAATAATTATAACTTATAATATAATCATATGATAATTAACAAAGTTAGAAAAAGAAAAAATTAGTATAGTTATAAATATTAAAAGATACAACTTACCTATTTAACTACTCATATTTCTAAAATAATCTCTAGTCACTAGTAACTATCATATTATTCTTTTCAAGATAGAGAAAAAATAAATAAATAAAAAAAAGAGTGCTCATGGGCAGGACATGATAGCCCCTATGCTCGATGCCCAGTCTGAAAAATACATGGGCTGTACTTTATAACCCAATACCCAATCTTGCCCTATATTTATTAGGATGGACAGGACATTTTTATTGCGGGTTTGGGTGGGCATACTGGGCAGCGGGTTTTGTGCACAGCTCTAATTGAATATACTTATTTTTTTGGGTTGGACAAGGAATCAGAGAATTTAAAAAAAAAATTGAGTACTAGTATTATTTATTTCTAGAAAGGTGACTCCAATACTCCAACCATAATATTTTTTATTTGATAGAAAAACAGCTCAATAATTAATAAGGTCATTACAAGAATCTAAAACAAGAAGTCTCCTATAAAACTAGGGTTGAATGAAAGGTAACACCAGGTCCAGGTGCCCCCCTGTTTCTTCATGTTTGATGTTTTCACTGAGGGTGTTGGAATTCATCAGAAAATAGAGGAATGGGAGATGTATGCTCTAACTACTTCCCGGAAAGTCAAAGTTGCACGCACGTGCTCCGTGGAAATGTCACCCAACACTTGTGTGATACTTGAGCTCACTACTTGTATTAACCTTTTATTCTCTTCTCCCATTGCTGTGTGAAAGCAAATTTCTTCTGCTTTCACTCGCAATTATGTGCCTTCCTCTCATGGGATGGGACCCATCCTCATTGAAACCCCCAACATCCTACCACATTGACCACACAGCTGATCCTCAGTCCATGCTGTTGTGACCTCTCTTCTTTGTTCCATGAAAGTTCAGCTGCTCTCTTTTCCAAACGACGAGAAAATTACCTCTTCCTCCTCCATTCTTTTGGCGTCTCCCTCCTTCTGCTCTAAATGTCATTCCTTTCAGGTACTTTGCTCTCCTTCCATTCCCTTTACTTTTCACAAATTTCACGATATGCCCGTGAAAATTCGTCGGTTCCTAGAGTTTCTGTCCATCCCCTGATTTCCCCCTTCGAATTTTGTTTCCCAAAGTTAGCTTTTTTCAACTTCAGCCTCCGTAATTGTACTAGTTCTTAGCTTCCGTGTTCCTCGGGTATGATCTGTTCATTGATCAGGTGAATTCGTGAAGCGTATATTTTTTCATGGATTCTGATTGCATCTCCAGTTTCATCCACGGATATCAATCCAACCAAACGCTAGTTACGCTCAATTATGATCAGTATACCTATCTCTTAAATGGGATCCAGAACCCGACCCTTTCATGAACTTTGGATCTTTGGATACGGACTTTGCCAGAAATCTTGCTTCGCTATCTTCCGTTAGTACGAATGTAGGCTCTCCCTTAGACGAGACCGAGTTCTTTGGCACTATGCTTGGGTACATAAACCAAATGCTAATGGAAGAGGACATGGGAGACAAGCCCAGCAAGTTTCATGATTCCTTAGCTCTTCAAGCGGCGGAGGAACGGTTGTACTAGGTTATTGGGAAGAAATACCCTTTTGGTTCGTCCGTTCAACATCATCTTCCCGACTATAACCGTGTGGAGACCTCCGAGGAAAGTGTCTCCGGCAACATCAGTGATTATAGCAGTAGTGGTAGTTATGCAACTAACAGTACTGCCTGTTGGGAATTTCATAGTAGACGCATAGCGAAAAATAAATCAATGTATGTTATTGAGACACAAAACCTGTTTACAATGTTATACTTTTATATACAGCATAGACTGAGGAAACCTATCTATTGAGCTATTCTTATTGGGCTTCAGGCCCAATTTACAATATTAAAACATATTCCTAATATTTCCCCTTAAGCTGGGGATTATATATATCAATTGCACCTAGCTTGTAAAGTAGTCTGGATTGTACAGCCTTTCCTACTGGCTTTGTCAGGATATCTGCTTCTTGGTCTTTAGATTTCTTATATATCAGTTTTATCAATTTATCTTGTAATTTTTCCCGAACAAAATGAAGATCAATCTCTATATGCTTCGTTATTTCATGAAACACTGGATTTGAAGTTATGTGGATTGCTGCTTTACTGTCACAGTACACCCTTACTGGTTATGGGTGATCATATCCTATTTCTTTAAGTAAGCCTACAAGCCATACTACTTCTGCTACAGCTGCAGCAAGTGCCCAATACTCGGCTTCAGCAGATGACCGTGAAACTGTATTTTGTTTCTTAGTCTTCCATTTAATGAGTGATCCTCCCAGCTTCAATAAGTAGCCCATCACTGATCTTCTTGTTGATCCACATGCACCACAATCAGCATCACAGTAACAAGTGAGCTCCAAGCCTCTTGAAGAGCTGATTAACACTCCAAGCCCCGGCGTCCCCTTCAGATATCTGACAACGTCCATTGCTGCCACCATATGTTGACTCAGAACCTGTACAAAGAATGAAATATCAGGATAAGTGGCAATTAAGTAAATTAACCTACCTACCAACCGTCTATAAACCTCAGGATCTGGCAACAAATTAGATTGCTCATCCTTTCCTTCCTCAAATGTCAACAGCTTTAGATTTTGAGCCATTGGAATTGCAAGTGGTTTACATCCACTCATGCCTGTATCAGCCCACAAGTCTAATATATATTTTCTTTGTGACAATACTATGCCTTTCTTAGATTTAGTCATTTCAATACCTAAAAAATATTTCATAATTCCTAAATCCTTTATCTTAAAATTGTCATGCAAGTATTGTTTGACCTCCTTTATCTTTACTTCCGAACTTCCTGTAATTAATAAGTCATCAACATACACCAAAACAAACACTATATCCTCTCCATACTTTTTATAAAAGAGTGAATAGTCATGCTTACCTTGAATGAAACCTCCTTGGATTAAAGCCATGGAAAGCTTGGTATTCCATTGTCTAGAAGCTTGCTTTAAACCATACAAAGATTTTTTTTAGTTTACATACCATGTTCTCCCCCTTTCTATTAAAGCCTTAGGGTATGGTCATGTAGATTTCCTCATCAAGATCTCCCTGCAAGAAAGCATTATGCACATTCATGTGGTACACATTCCATGTATATAAGGCAACAAATTTGATAATTATTCTAATAGTTGTCATTTTTACTACGGGAGGAAATGTTTCATGATAATCAATCCTCTCCTTTTGACTATATCCTTTTGCAACAAGTCTCGCTTTAAATTTGTTTATATTGCCTAGCAAATCATATTTGATTTTATATACCCATTTACAACCTATAGCTTTTCGATCTCTTGGGAGTGGGACAACTTCCCAAGTCCCATTATTCTCTAATGCTTTTATTTGCACATTCATTGCCTTAACCCATTTAGCATCCTGTACTGCTTCCTTATAGGTTGAAGGTTCAACAATTGAATCAATATTACATAAGTAGCACATGTGCGAAGCAGAAATATTATAGTAAGATATGCAATCTTCAATAGGATACAAATATTTACCTTTACGCTAGGGAGCTGCCAAACCTGCAGAAGCAATTAGATTACATACATAATCCTTTGCCCATATAGGCGGTCTTCTCTCTCTATGTGATCTATTGCTAGGCCGTTCTATAATTGGAAACTCTTGGTTATTCTCACCTTGCTGAATAGGATTCATTAATTCTGCATTTGTATCTTTATTCTTTTGTTGTAATTTTTCTGCAGGAATTTCTACAGGATCAAAGTCAAAAGGATCAATAAAGGCGTCCCTAATTGATTCCTAATTTGTTGCCCTTTGTTCAATGTATTTCAACCCTTTGAATGGAAATTGATTCTCGCATAATGTAACATGCCCACTAGTTAAGATCTCCCTTGTTTTTAAATTAAGCAACATGAAACCTTTCTGATTATTGGGGTATCCTAAAAAAATGCATGGTATAGTTCTAGGGAGGAATTTATTAGTATTTTTCAAATTTGTTGCATAAACCAATGAACCAAAGACTCTTAAATTGTTGTAATCTGGCCTGTGCCCATAAACTCTCTCATAAGGTGTATGGTAGCCAAGGACCTTGAAGGGAACCCTATTTATTACATAGGCTGCCATTTTTACACATTCTCCCCATTATTCAATTGGAATTCCAGATTGTATCATTAGACTTCTAGCTACTTGTAGTAAAGTCCTATATTTTATTTCAACAACCCCATTTTGTTGAGGGGTGTATGGACATGTAGTTTTATGCAAAATTCCTTTCTCCCCAAAGTAATGTGAAATCTGATTATTGATAAATTATGTTCTGTTGTCACTTCTCATTCTCTTGATTTTAATTGAGAACTGGTTTAACACATATGCAATGAAATTCTTAATATGAACAAGTGTATCAGATTTAGATCTCATCAAGAAAATCCAAACGACTCTTGAATAATCATCAACTATTGTAAGAAAATATTGCTGACCTTGATGTGTGGGTGTCCTATATGGTCCCCATACATCCATATGAATCAATTCAAAATAAGAAACTGATTTAATGGAACTAGATGCAAATGGTAGCTTTGTCTGCTTTGATTGAATACAAATATCACAAACTTTGTCCACTGACACATATTTGCCATTTATAATATGCAAATGTTTCAATATAGCTATAGGTGCATGTCCTAATCTATTGTGCAATAGCCATAGATCAACAGCTTTATGTGAATTGCTTGAGTCATGGTTAATGGGGCCTAGAACGTGACATTTTGATTTTATCTTTAATATGTATAGATCCTCTATGAGTCTACCAGTCGCCTTCACTTTCCCATCCTGAAGGCCTTGTATAATGCATTGGTCAGGGAAGAATGCTACCATACAATGTTGTTCTTTAGTTAACTTAGGGACTGATATAAGGTTGAATTTTAATTGTGAAGTATACAAGACATTAGTTAGTGTAATCTCATCGGTGAGTCTAGTACTGCCTATATGAGTGACATTTATTCTTTCTCCATTTGGTATTTGAATTATCTTGATGTTGCTATCATTTCTCTTATAGCTATGAAAGAGCGACAAATTTCCTATCATATGAGTAGTGGCCCCTGAATCTATTACTTATGTGGTGTGTGTGTCTGTGAAATGAAAGGCATTAGTCAAACATGTTGTAGTACCGGTTAAAACGTGTGTGGTAGCCTATGACTCTTTCCTCAAGATATCCAGGAGCCTGTCATACTTCTCCTTGGTGAAGGTTGGTGCAGCCGTTGTATCTGTCATATTTACCATGGCTTCTTCCTCAATGATGCTGTTTGTTCCCAGCCAATTGACCATGGCGCCATTTCTTGTTTTTCTTCTGTTTCCCTTATAGTCTGTAGGGTATCCCACAATTTCCCAGCAGATGTCCTTCGTGTGTCCCCTCTAGTGGCAGTAGGCACACTCTGGAAGTGGACCTCCATGTCCTCGTCCCCTACCTCTGGCGTTCATCGATACTCCTTCAATAGGGCTGTTCCTAGGCACAGTGTTAGTGATTGACTTCTATGCCTAATCTTCTATGATAATCGCAAATGCTTAGTTTATAGAAGGAAGTGGGATCATCATTAATATTTGACTCCGTGCAGTCCCAAAATAGTCATTCAAGCCAACAAGAAATTACAGCAATTTCTGTTGCTGCATCATATCTGCGTACGCTTTTGATGTGTCGCATTTACAGGAGGGAATAGGGAACAACATTGATTGTTCTTCCCATAACTCCTTCAGTTTGGAATAGGAAGCAGAGACGGTGAGTGAATTCTGACAGAAATTACCTATCTCACGGTGGAGGGAGAATATTCTCGATCCCGTGACCTTGTCATACCTCTCTTTAAGGTCTGTCCATACGGTGTAGGCATCTTGATAAAATATTACACTGCTTGCTATCTCCTTTGAAACTAAATTTAGGATCCAAGATAGGACCACCGTATTACATTGCTCCCATTGGTCATGAAGCTGCTTGTCCTGGAAAATCTTGGTACAGGACCCATCAACAAAGCCTAGTTTGCGCTTCCCCTTTAAGGCAATTCGCATAGCACGGGACCACACTGTGTAATTCTCGCTTCCCGTCAACGTATGTTGAACGACGGTGCCTATCTGGGTCTCTGATGGGTGAAGAAACAGAGGGTGCATGAAGGATAACCTGTCTGCAGAGGAATCATCTGTCTCTTTCTTGGTAGCCATCGCAGTGTCTGTCTGTGATGTTTCTGGTATGTGTCAAGTTGCGCTCCTAGTGGTATGTGTGAGATCCTCTACCAGAATGAGTTCTTGGCTTGTCTCTTTGGGAAACCAAGAAACAAATTCACTGACTCTGCACTCCTCTACCGGAATCCCTTAATTACTAGAGTTATTGGCTTGTCTCTTTGGGAAACTAAGAAAGAAATTCACTGACTCTACAATCTAGGTGCCTTCTTGCAATGTTCTTTCATCGGCGTCATTCCAGAACATGAGCATATCCTCTTCTTTGATTAGGGTTGGGTGGTTTCTTGGGCTGTGTTGAATTTGGGCCCTATGTGATAACCATGTTCCCCAATTTCAGTTGCTCTGATACCATGTTGGGAATTTCAGGTAGACGCACAACGGAAAATAAATCAATATATGTTATTGAGACGCAAAACCTGTTTACAATATTATACTTTTATATATATCAGAGAGTGAGGAAACCTATCTATTGAGCTATTCTTATTGGGCTTCTGGCCCAGTTTACAATATTAAAACATATTCCTAATATTGCCAACTCCGTTAAGTCCCAAAGGAGTAACTTGGACTTCACATAATACAAACCTTCTTTTCTGCAAGCGACGTTTCCTGTAGATTTCATTTTCCAGGCTCCTTCAACATTCGCAGCACAACTTTCCACCAACAATAATATGAGCAGCTCCAGGAATACTAGCCATGAATATAATGGGTTCGTGGGGAATTACAATCCAGGGACTGGCTTCTCAGATTTTACATGGCTTAGCAAGGATGATTCTGTGTTTCAGCTTAATAGAGGTGTGGAAGAAGCCAGTAAGTTTCTTCCCAAGGACAATCATCTGATGATTGACATAGGGCCCAACATCATTTCTCCTCCATTTGAAAAGACTCTAGAGGCCGTAGTCAAGACGGAGAGATACGAGATGGAGCCGCACGTACCGGCCGAGTGAAGAGGAAGGAAGAATCATGAACGGGAAGATGAGATAGATTTAGAGGACACGAGAAGCAGGAAGCAGGCAGCGGTTCACGTGGATGAGAGCGAGCTATCGGAATTATTCGACAAGGTGCTTATTAACACAGGCTGGGGAAAAGACCCACCTCCCACGTGTATTTGCCATGAAAATTGTAATCATGGACATGGAGCACACACGAGCATGCAGAAAAAGGAAGAACCCAACAAGTCTACGGATGGAAAGAACCGTGTTACAAGACAGAGTTATAATAGCTACAATGAAGCGGTAGATCTGAGATCATTGCTTATTCAATGTGCACAAGCTGTATCTTCTGATGATCGTGGAACTGCTAATAAGTTATTAAAGCAAATTAGGCAGCATTCTTCCTCAACAGGAAGTGGATCTCAGAGGTTAGCCCACTGCTTTGCAAATGCCCTTGAAGCATGCTTGGCTGGCACGGGCTCTCAGATATAATCTGCTTTATCCTCCAAAAGAACTTCTACTGCAGACATGATCAAAGCATGCCAAATGTATATTACAGCTTGTCCATTTCAGAATATTGCTGTTATTTTTGCAAACCATACAATTATGCATCTCATCAAAGATGCAGAAACACTTCACATTGTAGATTTCGGCATTCGTTATGGCTTCCAATGTCCTTCCTTTATCTTTCGTCTCTCCAACCGAACTGGTGGGACCCCCCAAGCTGCGCATCACAGGGATTGATCTCCCACAACCAGGTTTGAGGCCGGCAGAGAGTCCAAGAGACAGGGCGGCACCTCGCGAGGTATTGTAAGCACTACAATGTTCCATTTGAGTATAATGCTCTATTGCATAGGAATGGGAAACCATCAAGGTTGAAGACCTGAAGATAAAGAAAGATGAGCTCGTGGTTGTGAATTGTCAGAAGCGATTTAAGAATTTTCTTGATGAGACAGTCGTGGTGAATAGTCCTAGAGACACTGTTTTAAAGTTAATTAGGAAGGCAAACCCCAGGATGTTTGTGCAGACTATAGTCAATGGGTGCTATAATGCGCCATTCTTCGTGACGCGATTCCGGGAGGCTCTGATCCATTACTCCTCAATGTTTGATATGCTTGTCACTAATGCTGATGGTGAAGATCCAATGAGGTTGCTGTTTGAAAAGGAGTTTCTTGGAAAAGATATAACGAATATCATAGCTTGTGAGGGTTTTGAGAGGACAGAGAGGCCTGAGACGTACAAGCAATGGCAGGTCTGGAACATGAGGGCAGGGTTCAGGCAGCTGCCATTGGATCGCCAACTCGTCGGTAAATTAAGAGGCAAGTTGAGACAAGTGATCCACGGTGACTTCATGCTCGCTGAAGACGGAAATTGGATGCTGTAAGGTTGAAGGGCCGAATTATTCATGCTTCCTCCTGTTGGGTGCCAGCATAGGTTCCTCCCTCTGCGAGTGCATTGCTCACTTTCGCTTCCCACCTTCCAGAACTCTTTTTGTTTTCATGTGCTGCTATCGTTCGATCAACTTTCTCGTGGTTATAGTTTCAGACGTCCTTAACCAATCCGATCTTGTGATATTAGGTTTTCAAGATCCTCCGTAACACTGTACTTTGAATCTTCATATACATGTGTCCATATACATATATGTATACTTGCAAACTTATTTGAACAATGGTTGAGTGTACAGTTATATATATATATATTGTGGTGGAACACTGTTAATTATACAGTATATTGTGGTGGCAGCTGATATTTTTGTACTAGTCCAAGTTGCATTCTGGAATCGTCCAAGTTGTGTTTTCAAGTTTTAAATTGCATTCTATATCTCAGATTCGGCTAACTAGTCTTTATTTCTTCTCTTTAAACAGAATACATGGAGAAACCAATAGGGCGTTTGAGTTAGGAGAAAGTGGATTTAATAGCAGAAAAAGAATCTGAATCATGTGACAGTGGCATCTCACTCTAGAGTTCTTAACTTTGGACAATTTCATAATTTATTTCTTTGACCAGGGGAAAAAGTATTTCCATATAATTTCATAATTAAACCCTATCAAAGCCACCATGACCATATGGGAGGGACGGAGATTGAATAAAAGAAAATATTGATGAAACTTGAATTATATCCTTCAACTTGCTGGCTCCTCCTATTCACCTCCCAAAAGTAAAATAAAATAAAATAACCGACTTGCTCCTCAAGATTTACGCGGCAGATGAAGAAAAGTAAGAAGGCTTGGCAACCAAGTAATTTGACTTTGACCATTTAACCTAAGTAATTAATTATGTTATCCTGTTTACACATACTCCGCAGTGGGCTGTTTTCATTAGGTATTAGTGATTATAATGCCTGTTTAGAATCACAGGAAATTGTGGTTTTATAATTTTTTTTTGAATAAAATTTAATTTTAGACAAATTTTAAAACAAATAACTATATTTGTTCAAACGGATTTTTAGATCAAACTATAGTTTAAAATCAAGGTTTCAGATAAATTGATTAGAGTAGTTTATGGAACAGTAAAAGAACTTATGAATTAACCAATTATTATATTACCCATACTTTTTCTTATACTACCTCTCCTCTCTCTTACTTTTTCCTATACCCTCTCTTCTCTCTCATACTTTTTCTTACACTTTCTCTCCTCTCATATCTTATCTCTCCTCATTTAATACCCATATCATTTTTCATAATTTATCAATAATAAAAATACTTTTGGAAATAACTATCTAAACACTCATTTATTTAAAACTACTTTTTTTTCATAAGTTATTTTCGAAAGCTTTTTTCTATAAGTTCCCTAAAAGTTTTTTTTTATAAACCTATTTTCAAAATCCTATGCAAACGAGCCATAAACATGAATTGATGCTACTCTATTTTGCTTATTTTTATAAGGTATTTTTAACTATTTTTTACATATAAAAATAAATTATTAAATTTATTTTAATTTGATACTTTATTTTTGTTCAATTTTTCACAAAATATTGAATCTCAATCAATAACAAGAATAAAAGTAGTTAATGAGATTGTTCATGCCTTACATAAGGGAGTAGATTGTTGCCGAGTGTTCTCTGCTCGTCTAATGGTATAAAAAGTAAGTGTTGTTCTTTACTAGAGCTGTTGTTCCTGTGGGAATGAAGGAGAATAAAAGGCTAAACAGCAGCAAACACAATGCACAGAGGAATGCAATCACAACTCAGAACTAACCTTCCTGAATTGAAGATAAGCCAAAACAAATGACGGCAAGACAGAAAAAAGAGAGAGAGAAAAAAACGACAAGAGAAGAGGAAAGAGACAGATCGGAATTATATCTATGAATAGGAGTCGGGAGGCTCAGCAGTCAAACTTTTGACTTTGATCCACATCGCACTTAACCCTCTCCACAGAGCCATGTTCTTTGAAATTTCCGCTCTCCAAATGAAAGCAGCCTTATCGTTAATGAATCCAAGCGGAGCTTCTCCTTTTTACTTCTTAGATAACTGAAGTTGAACCTGACAATCACATATCCTTCCCTATCGCTTTTACTCTTTTCTCTCTCCGGATTTCTATTCAATCCTATGGCTCAGGCCTCCATTGATTCGCCCCCGATTGAGCCATTCTAGGTTCGTTCTAATCATACTTGGGGCTTCTATTTGTTATTTTTTTCTCATCCCTCTTTGCCTTTCGTCAAATTCTCCTATTCTGAAATCCCCCCTGTTTCTGTTGCTTATTGGCTATTTTAGGATCTACGAGGGATCTTGTGTTGCTAGTAGCTGCCAAATCTGACTTTGCTGCTACCTCTCTGGATTCATGGATCCAAATTTGCCTGCAGATCGTGATTTCCTGAACGGACACAAAATAGATGATGGCACCGTCTTCTCTGATACGAATCAATACCTGAATCAAGGAGATGAATGGAATCCTGATGAAAACCATCAGAACGTTCTTAATTTCTACCGTCATATTTTTCATCAACCTCATGTGGACCCACTTAGTTATGCTCCGCAGGCAAGCTTGATTTCTGAAGGAGCACCGCCGAATCCACCTGTGGAAGGTGTGCCAGATGTCCCGTTTTCAGCCGCGACTTCAGCTCCGGATCCTTCTCTGGAAGACTACGATTTTTCAGAAACCATCAAGTACATGAGCCAAGTTCTTATGGAAGAGAACTTGGAACAGAAGCCGTGCATGTTTTATGATCCACTCAGTCTAAAACTTACTGAGAAATCATTCTATGATGCCCTTCGATACAACGACACTCTCTCCCCTAATGAGCACCCTCTCCTTGACATTGTTGAGAGCCCAGATGGTAATTCCTCTGGAACTGCTACTGATTCTAGTACGGGCGGCACCAGCACCGGCACCAGCACCAGCACCAGCAGCAACGACTCAGAATTAAGGCCCTCTTCGTCAGAGACCGCTACTTTGGGGGATTATGCTTTCCAGTTCAAAGCGCAATCCATATCTCCGCAATCCTCACAACCTTCAAATACTTCAATTACTATCAGTGATGGACTGCTGAATTTGGATTCTTCTATTACTCAGCTTTTGGCTCAAAATATCTTCAGTGATGCAGAATCTGTCTCGCAATTTAATAGAGGCCTAGAGGAAGCTAGCAAATTTCTTCCTAAAGGAGCTCAACTCGTCACTGGTCTGCAGAGCACCACAGTGTCTGTACGGTCAAAGGGAATGGGAGAAAAGGCGGCGCGGAATATAGAGAAAGATGCTAGGGAGAATTTGCATGGGTTGAAGGGCAGAAAGAATCATGACCGTGATGATAGTGTTGATGAAGAAGAAGAAAGGAGAAGCAGCAAGCAGTCAGCAGTGTATGTTGATGAGAGTGATGAATTATCGGAGATGTTTGACAAAGTGTTGCTTAGTGTTGAGAATGTTCCATTATGTGCAGAGCACGAAAGCTTGCCCCATGGATCAGCGAAAGACGTGCAGCCAAGCGAGCAGGCTGTGGAATCATCAGATGGAGGGAAGACGCGCTCTAAGAAACAAGGCAAGAAGAAGGAAACGGTGGATTTGAGGACACTTTTGGTTTTATGTGCTCAAGCTGTGTCTGCCAACGATAGCAGGACTGCTCATGAGTTACTAAAGCAGATCAGGCAACATTCTTCACCCTTCGGGGATGCATCTCAGAGGGTGGCTCATTATTTCGCCAATGGCCTTGAGGCACGTTTGGTAGGCGGTGGTGCTGGAACCCAGCTATTTTATACTTCTCTGAGCTCCAAGAGGATGCCTGCTGCTGAAATTTTGAAAGCTTACCAAGTTTCAATATCTGCCTCACCTTTTAAGAAGTTTGCACATTTCTTCGCAATAAAAATGATTTTAAAAGCAGCTGAAAAGGCAGAAACCCTCCATATTGTTGATTTTGGTATCCTATATGGTTTCCAGTGGCCAATGCTTATCAAATTTCTTTCAAATAGAGCCGGTGGACCTCCCAAGCTACGAATCACCGGAATAGAATTTCCCCAACCTGGCTTTCGTCCGGCAGAAAGAATTGAGGAAACTGGTCGTCGTCTTGCTAATTATTGCAGTCGCTTTGATGTTCCCTTTGAGTACAAAGCTATAGCATCAAAAAACTGGGAAACCATCCAAATTGAAGACCTTAAGATTGAGAGGAATGAGTTCCTTGCTGTGAACTGTTTGCTGAGGTTCAAGAATTTACTGGACGATACAATTGAAGTGAATAGTCCTAGGAATGCAACTCTAAATCTGATAAGGAAGATGAAACCGGATCTCTTTATTCAATCCATTCTTAATGGATCCTACAATGCCCCTTTCTTTGTTACGCGGTTCAGGGAGGCACTGTTCCATTTCTCCGCGCTGTATGATATGTTTGATACTTTGGTACCCCGGGAAAACCAATGGAGGTTGATGCTCGAGAAAGAATTTTACGGTCGGGAGGCCATGAACGTTGTGGCATGTGAAGGATTTGAAAGGGTTGAGAGGCCTGAGACATACAAACAATGGCAGGCAAGGGTTGCAAGGGCAGGTTTCAAGCAGCAGCCACTGAATAAGGAGCTTATGGCCAAGTTCAGGGAAAAGATGGAGGCATGGTACCATAAAGATTTTGTGTTTGATGTAGACAGCAACTGGATGCTTCAGGGCTGGAAGGGACGCATTTTGTATGCTTCCACTTGCTGGGTTCCAGCATAATGCCGTGTGGCCTTAGTCTGAACTTATGTCACAACGCATGTAACGGACTATCAGGTATATCCCATCATTCCCCATTCATAGTTCTGTTGAAGTTTTGCGCTATAAAACTTGGCGGTTACTTCAGTTTATGTTGCAAATGATGCCATGCATGAAGAACCTTATTAGTTAATATGGTTTTTTTGGTCCTGGTTTCAGGTCGTGGTAAATCTTTTATTTATATCCAGTTCACTTGACCTTGAATCGTGAAGAAATTTCAATACAAGATTGGGATCGTTAATGCATTTGGTGGTAAGATTGTAACATTCGTTGGGAAAGAATTGAGATTTTGGGATGTAATGCAAAAATCCTATATGTATGTATAGAGAGAGATATATGAGAAGGTGAGTTGCCCTCTTTACATGTTTGGAGGAATATAGGCCATCAAAATTAGCGTTTGCATAGTTGGCAGCGTCCAAGTCAGTCACTTTATATACTACATTTTTAGGTATAGCCTCCATTTTGACTGTAAGATAAATAACTGGTAAGTTTCTATGTTTTGAGTTGATGCTTCAACACATTACGCCTTTTTTTGGTGCGATAGAACATAACGCCTTGAAAATGCAACAAAATTGGCCATTTCAATGGTTTTCTGTAAAATCAAATGTACTTTGAAGTAAGAAATTTCTCTTGTATCATCCCATCGATACAAAAATAATTTGCTGTACGGCTTTGTTGTCAGCCATCACAAAGATGCCAATAAATTAACGGAAGATGCTCGTTAACAACTCAGTCGATTTATTTTCGTTTTCGGATTATCATTTTGTTAAAACTAATTATCAAGTTGTCAGACAGTAGCAGAAAAATTTTGTAATATTGATGATTAAATAAAGAAATTCAGTTGCATGTTACCCAACAACAACTGTTTTACCAGTAAACGTACAAAGTAAAAATTGGATTTTACTGAGGGCAGGATGCTTTTACTTGTGGAAATGGGTATGAAGCGCCCAATTGTATTTGTTGTTTGAGCTGTAAATTTTTGTGTGGACAATTTTATAAATCTTATATAAATACTCTTTGAACTCTAGAATTATATTCTAAAGAAATCGATGTCGAACTTATTTAAATTTTTATATATTAAACAAATAAAAAAACTTCTAACCAATCAACTAATATTTTTACCACACGTTATGATTACTGATAAAAACTTGATATAATATAATACTCAAAACACTAGTGGGAAGCATTTCAGGGGAATGATTATTTGCCGTCATATTCTATACCAAAGGAAAAGTGAAGTGGCATATGATTACCAACCTTCCCCTTTCTATCTTATTTGTCAAAAAGACGGACGGGGAAAAAACACAGAATAAATTGCTACCTTATGAATCAGAATTCTCATATCTAATAGCAGACTCAAGAAAGAAGAAAGCAGACTTTATCGTGGGTCCCACATTTCATTCTGATTCATAAAGTGTTGTGCTTTGCTTATTGTTTCTTGTGCTGGATTTAAATTCTCAATCTGATCTGATGGATTTTTCTGCAACACTCATGGTAGCGTCCTGGTGATTATGTAGTGGAGCGTTTATGCATTTTGCATTATTTCATCGCTTTACTTGACGGACGATGGAGCGCAAATCTCTGCATATTTAATTCAAAGGTGGTGGACACTTGGTCATGAACCAAATGATAACACATCTTTTTCTTTAATTGCTCCATTTTGACTTTACGAATTGTTTTTTAGTACAGAAATTAAAAGAAGTTACATCCATCCACAATTGTAAATTAAAGTAAAGTCTCTTTTTCTCTTAAATAATATTAATATCAAATAAGATAGATTATCTATTATCTTTAAATATAAATTTAAATATTAAAAACTTAAAATACCTTCTTAAATATCATAATTTTATAGTTTTGATCAATCTTCTTCAATACACTGGTGGTCTTTCAACCAATTCCAGATTTACAAGTCAATTCTTACGTGGGCCACATTTTGTCAATAAACTTGGCATCCTCCGCATTATCCTCCTTACCAACAGCCGCCATGTACTATTAACGGAAATTAGTCTTAATAATAAATAGTTTGATATTACTTAAAAAAAATTTTGAGTTCAAGTCTTGGCGTATGTAGAAAATTCCTGTTAAAAGACTTACTTACTATAATCAAGTGTACGATATGTATCAGATCTAGATATAATCGAGATAAAATTCAAATAAAGATAACTTAAAAACAAACAGCCGCCTTGTACTGTTTCATAAAATACCATGATTAGTGCGAATACAAAAAACAAACCATATATGATTTGTCACACTTTTTATATTACATATAGATATTACCAAACCCACTTAACATTAAATATTCTTTTTATTCATTAATTAAGAACCGCCAAAAGAACCTTACTACTACAGTGAATGGAAACAAATTTTGAACTGAAAAATGTACAACAACAACAACAACAAACCTTATCCCATTAAATGGAGTCGGCTATATGGATCATACAACGCCATTGTGCTATATCGAAAACTAAATCCTTAGATAGGTTATTGACCAGGAGATCCCGTTCAATGACCTCTTTGAGCGTTCTCTTTAGCATTCCTCTACCCCTTTTAACCGGTGTCCATACTATTTGATCCACCCTCTTCACCGGCGCATCCCTTGGCCTTCTTTGTACGTGTCCAAACCACCTAAGACGGTTCTCTACCATTTTCTCTTCAATAGGTGCCACTCCAACTCTTCCCCGTATATATTCATTACGAATCTTATCTTTTCTTGTATGCCCACACATCCATCTCAGTATCCTCATCTCAGCTACCCCAACTTTATGCTCTTGCTGTCCTTTTAAAGCCCAGCATTTACTTCCATAAAGCATTGCTGGTCTTATAGCAGTGCGATAAAACTTTCCTTTTACTTTATCTGGTACTTTCCGATCACATATAACCCCAGTAGCCTTTCTCCATTTAAACCACCCAGCCTGAATTCTATGATTAACATCCTCCAAAATTTCACCGTCCTTCTGTATGATTGATCCCAAATATTTGAACTTATCTATTTGTGGAATAACTTGATTTCCCAATCTGACCTCCAAGTTACTTCTAACTTGTCTCTTATCAAAGTTACAATGCATATATTCCGTCTTACTTCTACTCAGACGAAAACCCTTCGACTCTAAAGTACTTTTCCATAATTCAAGTTTAAAATTAATCTCTTCTCTTGACTCCGCCACAAGAACTATATCGTCCGCAAAAAGCATGTACTTAGGGATTTCTTCTTGAATAGGCTTAGTTAGAACATCCACTACTAGATTAAATAAATAAGGACTCAAGGCTGATCCCTGATGTAGACCAATCCTTATGGGAAAATCCTTTGTTTCGCCTCCAGACGTTCTTACAGTAGTTGTTATCCCCTCATACATATCTTTTATTGCCTTGATATATGCCATACGTACACCTTTCTTTTCCAAAGCTTTCCAAAGCACCTCTCTTGGCACTCGATCATATGCTTTTTCTAAGTCAATGAAGACCATATGCAAGTCTCTTCTTTTAATCCAGTACCTTTCCATTAACCCCCTTAATAAATAAATCGCCTCTATTGTAGACTTACTTAGCATGAAACCACACTGATTCTCAGTAATATCAGTCTCTAATCTCAACCTGTGTTCAATTACCTTTTCCCACAACTTCATAGTGTGACTCATAAGCTTTTTCCCACAACTGAAAAATGTACAGAATGGGATTAATTCAACTGATAAACTGAAACGGGTTTTACGCCGGAAAGAACTTTTTGTGAGTAATATAATGAAAGAATTGCCTGTTCTATGTTTGAATTATCAACGAACGAGAAGCTTTGTTGTGTTTGTGAACATGTTTAACCGGAAGCTGTGCGACATTTAGGCTAATGACTCTGTTTTGTTACATTAGATACAGAGTAATGGGTGAGTTTCCAGACACAAACTTTTGACCTGTCATATGTAGCAGATAGGTTGTGCTGTGGTTTGGAGACAAATCTGTGTTCACCGATGTTGTTTCATTGTACAGTGTGTGTTGGCCAATAAGATATTTTATTTTATTTCTTTATAAAAATGAAAGATAGACAAAAATCCAAAGGGATTGCAGACTGAGGTCATGTGTGGGGGAAAAGGGACTCGAGAAGGAGGTCAAGTTTGAATTGGGCTCTATTATTCTTAATAATATCATTCATTATCGCTCTATCTCTTTCGTTTGTTTCTTGTTGGAGGGGTTACTATCTTTCTGACAAATTATTCTTCTTCTTGACTTTAATGAAAAGATAGGTTAATCAAAAGGCCGAAACAAGACACTTGTAGACATAAAGCTGGATTAGGGGAATGTATCTGAGCTAATGAGCTAATTGATGTCCCATCCCATGAAGACCTACTCCCTCCATCTTATCTAGAAAAATAAATAAGATTTTCTTAACTTCCACTCCATGTTAGGACATTATAAGATTCTTCTGCCGAGTTGAATATTCCATCCAGTTTGACGTCTAACTCTTGACCTGCAGTGGCCATTTTGACAGACTTCATTGAATTACCAGAAAATGAAAAGAGTTACACAATGATTGATGATTATTAGCACATGGGATGGAAGTGGATGAGGCGCATTCATTCAGATTGGATGCAGAATTTAATGAAGAATTTGGTTCTCTATGTTCCTGCCGAAACAATGAGCACTCACTGGATGGTCAGATTTAATTTTTTTAATCCACGTTTTTTAAATAAAAATAATAATTAAGATATTATTTTTATTTTAGATTATATATTTATTAAATAATTTTGTTAAAAAATAAAATGAAAATTAAATTTAAAACTATTTAGATAAGATAGATTTTTTTTAATAATATTAACTTGTTTATTAGTAGTCTTTATTTTAAGGTTTATAATTATCTTTTTTAATATAATATAAGGATCTATAAAGGTATAATTATCTTTTTTAAATTGGTTCCATCCCAGCCGCCTACTAGAGTTTCATAAACGGTACCACCGCCTGAAATCTTGCCTGACGGTGGCATGACACCTACTATGTTAGGATCATTATATTAAATGTTAAGGTGACAAGGCCTGCACTTTCGTCGAAGGTATCTGTTGGATGTCCGGGATTCTGGTGAATTCTATTTAAGCTTGGTTTCTGCAAGTGCGGCTACTCAGAGTTCTATTATTCCTGTTCCTGTCTTGGCCCACAATATGATCTCCGGTGAAGCACTTCTCAAAAAATTCGATGGCTCCTTTGACGGACAGAATCCTCCTCTTTCCTCGTTATCAAATGGTACCTCGGTCGACGGGCTTATTTTTGGCACCAGTTCAAATGAAGAATTGACGGTAACTAACAAATACTCCAATAACATCCTCAGATTCATAAGCGACATCCTCATGGATGAAGAAGACGACCTGGAGAATAAGCCCTGCATGTTGCAGCATTGTGTGGCACTTCAAGCTGCTGAAAAATTATTCTACGATGTCCTTACTCCCAGTTGTTCCGAATCGCCTCATCACAACCCAACTCGTAATTTTTTTTATGATAACGTCAAAGATGCCCCGTCTGCAAGTAGTTCAGAGAACAGCAACGGCGACACCAGTACCGATCATTCGAATGAGACCGATTGGTCTTGTTATTTATGTCCCGATCCATTAACAGGGACACAAGAATGCTATTCTCAAACACCCAGTGGGTGGAGGGAAAAGAGGATTCATCAGACAGATGATGTTACAAACGAGGAAGAGGAAAGAGGAAGTAAGATTTCGGCGGTGTACTCGGAGGAGGACTCAGAGCAATCGGCGGTGTTCGATGAGCTAATCGTTTGCCTGGGTCATAAGGGCATGAATATGGATTCAAAAGGATCTCCTGGTAAGGAAAATCGTTCCAAGAAAGGGCCAAATAAAGGGGCAACAGTAGATTTATGGAATCTACTGATTCAATGTGCACAGGCGGTGGCAAACTACGATCAGAGGAATGCAAACGAGCTTCTGAAGCAGATAAGGAAGCACTCTTCTCCTTTTGGGGATGGGATTGAGCGTTTGGCTCATTACTTTGCCAATGGACTGGAAACGCGTTTGGCTGCTGGGAAGCCATCTTATATGCCACTCCATTCCAACGGGTTTTCTGCTGCTGATATGTTAAGAGCTTGCAAGCTCTACATCACAGCTTCACCATTCCAGAGAGTCACCAATTTCATGACAAACGCAATGATCTTGAAGCAAGTTGAGAACGGAAGAAGCCTTCATATTATTGATTTTGGTATTAACTACGGTTTCCAGTGGCCTTGCCTGATTTACCGTCTTTCAATCAGATCAGGAGGACCGGTCAAGGTTCGGATAACAGGAATCGATTTTCCTCAGCCGGGATTTCGCCCCACTGAGAGGCTTGAGGAGACAGGAAGGCGTTTGGCTAATTATAGCAGAAGGATGAATGTGCCATTTGAGTACAATTGCGTTGCACAGAAATGGGAAACCATACAACTGAAGGATCTCAAAATAGACCCAAGTGAGGTAACAGTTGTGAACTGCATGTACAGAATGAAGAAGTTACCCGATGAGACTGTGGAGGTGGAGTGTCCAAGAGATGCTGTTTTGAAGATCGTCAGGGAGATTAAACCAAGCCTCTTCATGCATGGAATTGCCAATGGCACGTATAATGCGCCATTTTTCCTAACTCGGTTCAAGGAGGCGCTGTTCCACTTCTCGACATTGTATGATATTCTTGAGGCTAACGTGGGACGTGAGGATCCGCAGAGGGTGATCATTGAGAAAGAGATGTTTGGGAGGGATGCGATGAATGTGATAGCGTGTGAGGGGGTGGAGAGAGTAGAAAGACCAGAGACATACAAGCAGTGGCAGGTTAGGAACCAGAGAGCTGGATTCAAGCAAATCTGCCTGGATGCTGAACGGCTCAGGAAATCTAAAGAATTTGTGAAGACGGAATACCATAAAGATTTTGTGGTAGAAGAAAATGGCAAATGGGTTTTGCTGGGATGGAAGGGCCGTATTATTCATGCTATTTCCTGTTGGATACCTGCTTAATTAAGCCATCTATCACGCTCAAGTGATTAACCATAGTAATTAGTAATTGACTCGTAGGGATGCAATGAGATCTTGTGACTCTCTCTCAATTGGCGGTAGGAGAGAATTTGGGAATCGCCCCAAAAGATTGTTCCTTTTCATTAAACAAGAATAGCTAGGTGTGTTCAATTGGTATTCAAACGGATATTCAAATCTCAACTATCTCAAATCGATATAAGAGTACACGCGAATAACACGTATCCATGAGATTTATTCACCAGATTTGTTGATTTTTATTATTAACTTCTAATCATTCGTTACTGAAATTTATAAGAAAACTTCATGATACAGGAATATATTACTATGTAATAGATAGATAGATGACATTAATAAAAGAAAAGCTGAATCAACCAATCATAATCAACCTTCTCTCAAAAAAAGTAAACCGAGTCGTTATTCTTTAGTGCTAAATACAGTGTTCACTCAAATGTCTTTCCTTTTTTTTGGGGGGGGGGGGGGTGTTGGGGGAAGGCAGTTTTACACTTTTGAATCAGTTATCCACACACACAGACTACTTTGAATTCGTTTGACACCTTTGAATCAGTTTTACCCCTTTGAATCATCATCGGACAGCACAGTCAATTCATTCATAGCTTTGGGGATAACTGAGACACATTACAAAGACTACTTATGTACTTAGTTGCCGCAAAGATAGTTTCCAACTGCAACAATTATGCATGACTACTGAGAACAGTTCCATCTGCGCAAACATATACCAAATATAGCAAGTTACCACGCAAACAAATAGCATTAAGAGTGAACTTGCAATACTCCCAAGGAAATACGACTCACAACGGGGACAAGAAATGTTACCATCTGGAAAATCAAAACGGTCAAGTATGCAGGTAATTGGCAGCCATCATTAGCTCCAGAGTTAATTCGGGGTTCAATAGGAAACTCAGTCTCCTTCCCACTACAACAAACAAACAAGCATGACATCAAAATGATAAGTTTCTGATTCATGATTCATTTATTTAAATTCTCTGCAATGCGTAAGACTCTCACTAGTTACTTCAAAAAATAGTTAAGCATAGTTTCTATTTACATAAAACAAAATATATAGTGCAGGGTTCCTCTGTCACTTGGATCAGGAATTGATTATATCAGGGTAACACCAATAACCAACATAGTAGAGCCGAAAACAAGTTCCTTTTTCTCCATTCTTGTACAACAGTAGTAAAAAAGGAAACAAAAGTGGGCCAAGCAGCAATTTTGCTTTTGTTTATCAACTGTAATTCTAAATTTTTCCTCCAATGAGCAACCTAAAAAGACTTGACAGACATTAGTCTTCTCACAAGTTAAACCCATAAAAGCTTCAAGCATAAACCATAGTTGAATCTAAATACAAAACAAATAAAACATTAAATAAAATGGCCTTTAAAAGCCCTCCCCACCCCATTTTTTGCATTAAGAGTTAACATCTAGACATAATCATTTTCTCCTTTTTTTTCTGTTTTCACTAAGTAATATTTATCATTAAAAACTAAAAAGTAAAAAAAAAACTTCTACTACTTGAAGAACATACTATTAAAGACATGTGAATCTGGTATATATGGAGGGGAAGATATCTCAATGTATGATGAAACCATACGATATTCAAAGATAATAATAAAAGGATAAGACCAACATCAATATTTATGATATGGGAAGGAACAAGACTAAGGATTACATATCAATGGGATCACAAGGTAGGATCCCTACCCCTCTTTCTTTCCTCGATCCCTACTTTGCCATTTAAAATCAATAATACAGAAATAACGCGAGTTGGGAAAGTAAATATGTCGAGCGAAAATTAAACTTCACTCAGTGGCTGGCGGAGCACTATTCGATAAAATTCAAACCAACGGATGGATTTCAATGCAGAAAGCACATCGGAGAGAATCTGAACGCCGTAACTAAGGTTTAAGAGAAAAAAAAGTGACTGCCTGAATCTCTGTGGAGTGACCAAATTTTATGAAAAGCGTTAAAATAGGATGCAGTGGGGATTTTCCAAATGGCCGCACATTTACAATTATCTACGGAGTAGAAAAACGTGATTTTTAAATCAGTGAAATACATTGAAGAGAGGGAGATACGATTACCTTCTGCTGGATTTTTCATTTTCTCATACTACTAAATTTGAATCTTACATGCTACTGGAAGTTCCACCTTTTTTGCCATTAACTGCTTCTGATAAGTTTCGAATTTAGATTCGCGGAGCTTTTTCTCAAATCTTTGTTGAAGAATATACTGCCGGTCTCCTGCTTAATTCTGTTTCCAATAATCATTTTTCTGCTTTTATAATTTATATAAATCTGGCTCATGTTGCAGTGGCATCAGTACTGTCCACCTTGTTAAAATTTAACCATAACATGGTTGCTTTGCATGTTTAACCATTTAGTACAACTCTTAGTAGAGACTCAACCAAGTGGTTCATTGGGTAAATGTAGAGGTGATAGAAGAAAACAGAGGGGATTGATTGAAGTGTTTGACTTTGTTAATAGATAGAGTTCGGCCTCTTATGTTTTGTTCATCTGTAACATGAAATCTTGAAGGGTTGTATTTCTTGAGTCATTTTATATCTTTCTTTTGTAAGTAAGAATCACGAGAAGGAAGATTCAAAAGAGTGGAAGACGGTTTCCGTTATTAGAATATCACTCAATCGTTCATTTCATTTCAAATAACATAAACTACTAATTGATGGCTTTGTGATTAATGCAATGTCTTCTTTTATTGAAAATGTGCTATTGTTGTTATTGCTGCACTATATGAAAATTACACTGCCAGAATGCTTATTAGCTATTTGGTTGGAGTTTTGGATTGCTGCTTTATTTAGTTTTTTATGTTGATCATACTCGTAATCAACTCTTGTAACCCTGTGGCTATTTTAATTTCTAGGTGACATGGACAATATTCTGACCTATTGAGGTTATTTGAATATGGGGGCTTTCCTCCACATTCTAATCATTTATTCCTAGCAGATTGTGTGGATAATGGGAAGCAGAGTGTGGAAACAATTTGTCTTTTGTTTGCCTATAAGATTAAATACACAGATAACTTTTTTATTCTAAGAGGCAATCATGGATGTGCTTCAATCAATCGTATATACAGATTCTATGATGAATGTAAGCGCCGTTACAATGTGAAACTCTGGAAAATTTTCATTGATTGCTTTAACTTTCTTCCTGTTGCTGCGGTCGTAGACTAGAAAATATTATGCATGCATGGGGGTATATCCCCTGATCTGACAAATTTAGATCAAATTCAAAGCCTACCTCGGTCCACTGAGATTCCAGATTCTGGTTTGCTCTGTGATTTACTTTGGGCGGACCAGGCAAAACTATAAAAGGTTGGGGAATGAATGAACGTGGTGTGTCCCACACCTTTGGTGCAGACAAGATGTCTGAATTCTTAATGAAGAATGACATGAATCTCATCTGCCATGCTCATCAGGTTGGCTTAATTTCGCTTAGTTCCCATTCTGTCACACTAATAGATTACTAATCTGTTACTTTTCTTGTCCATCCAGGTTGTTGAGGATGGATATGAATTTTTTGCCGACCAACAGCTTGTCACTGTATTCTCTGGCCCAATTATTGTTGTGAATTTGATAATGCTGGTGCTATGATGATTGTTGACGAAAACTTAATATGCTCTTTCCAAATCCTTAAACCAGCAGAGAGAAGATTTAGATTCTTTTGACACAGGGATGATGGATGGGTGTGCACTCTTAGTTATCCATCAGTGTAAGTCCCATGATATTTTCAATAATCTTTTCATATGTTCTTTTGTAGAAATGAAGTGATTTACGTTGATCAATAATGTTCTGACTAAAGAAGTAATATTCCTGTGTGATTTTTTATTATACTAAATTTGTTATGTTTTAGTTCTTTAATCTTGTTGGGCAGATGTCATGAATGAAATCAGTCTCCAGCGGAGAGACAATATCAACATGACTAAGGAATGAGATACTATAAATTCCTTCTGTAAATGAGCTTCTTTAGGAGAAGCAAGTTGTTGCAACTTTCAAGTAACAGCACTTTGAGCTGCAAAAATTGTTATCCGGTACCCAGTAGTTTCCCCAATTCCCATGAGAGGGTAAATTATGAGCTCAAACTGTCTCAGATGGTAAGTAGAATGGTACCTGCACTAGTGCAGCTGCTGCCTTTGCTTTGCTACGGACCTGTCTCCCAACTGGCTTTTTTAACAAGTATAACTATACTTAATAACTTTCATGTTACCAAAAGTGGTAATTCTTTTTATTTAATGTCTGAATCTTTGAGTTGGTAGTGTTTTGACATTATATTGGGATATTGCTGGCAGAAATCTGGAGACGAATTCAAGATAAGGAAGGATAGAGGCATAAGTGCATTGCAAAGACATGGGTTCATGTCAAGTTGTAATTACTCCATCTGGAGATAATTGTTCTCACAGGGTGGTGGAGGGTACAACTTTCTTGTTATATTTTTGTTGCAAGAGACAGCGACATGTAAAAATACTCTAGGCATGTACATGTAATTATCACCACGGAATTATTTCAGCATTAGATTATGGTATTACTGTTGAAGATCGTTGAAATAGGTTTTGCTTTTTTCTCAACAAAACATTTTTTTATATGTACATTTTAATTCGATTCTATAATATATATTTAAAAGATTAAACTATCTACTATTATAATTAGATTAGAATTGGGAAATACAATATTTAACCGTTTGGGCCTTTTTGAGCTCATAATTGTGAAAACCATTTTGACCCTACCGATAAACATCATAGTTTTGATGTGCCCAACTAGTTGCTCCAATCAACAAAGATTGATATGAGTAATAAATGACTCAGTATCACTTAAGCGAAATCTTGAGTTTGAGCATTAATATATGTAAAAAAATTTCGTTAGAAGACTCACCCACCAAAATTAAGTGCACGATACGAGTCGAATCTGAATATAGTCAGAGCAAAGTGTTAATAAATTGGGTGGGTAACAAAAAAAAGTTGCTCTAATCATCACTAAAACGAAAAAAATAAATAAAAGAAATCAGATGTAAATATAAGAGTTAGTTGATGCTAGTTGAAAAAAGAGTTAGTTTTTTTTTATAAAAAAAAAGAGTTAGTTTATTCACTTTATTTTTTATATTTTTTATTAGTTTATTAATTATACATATTAAATAAAAATTTTATCAATAAGGTGTAATTTTTAATATAAATAATTAAAAATATTTTTTTTAAAATATCAATACATCTTAATTCATAATTATACCTTTAAAATCTTATAATATCAATTTAATATATATAAGTTAATATGAGTCAATATTTTTAATTTTTTTATTTATAATTTATTTTTTATATTCTATAAGTATATATAATAGAGGAGGGAGAAATCTTTAGTTTATTACTAATTTAATTAATATTTTAAATTTTTTTAAATCCCCATGATATCCATAATATAGTTGTGGAGACGTGGCAACTAGGAAGTATTTTATATATATACACACTCATGTATAAAAAACCCAATTTTCAGACTGAAGCCCTAGACGGCTACCAAGTTGTAACACACCCGACCTCCCTCCACTCGTAGTGAGATTCAGAGAAAGCAGCATGGCGTCATCCAAAACGGCAGGACCCGTTACGGTGGCCGACAACCCTGCGAAGCTACGGTGGGGCGAGCTTGATGAGGACGATGGGGAGTATCTTGACTTTCTGCTCCCGCCGCGACAGGTCATAGGTCCTGACGAGAACGGGATAAAGAAGGTCATTGAATACAAATTCAATGAAGATGGCAATAAGGTCAAGATTACAACCACCACCCGGACTCGAAAGCTTGCTAATGCTCGCCTCAGTAAGCGAGCTGTTGAGAGGAGATCCTGGGCTAAGTTTGGCGATGCTGTTCACGAGGATGTTGGTAGCAGGCTCACCATGGTATCCACCGAAGAGATCCTCCTTGAACGACCTCGGGCCCCTGGTTTGTTTCTACCTCGTTCTGCTTTATTTTGTTTAATACTTCCCTTGGGTCCAATTCATGTTTGGGGATGCATGTATTTTCTGTGATGACTTATTGCCTTGTTAAAATCAGTTCCTGTTTTTTCCTAATACATTAAAGCGTGAGTTCTTCAGGCTTCAGCTGAATACTCTTTCTTTTTAAGCAGAAAATTTAGGGAAATATGATCGTTGGTATTAAGAAAAACTTCTTAAAGGCTGCATCAATTTGATTGCCGATGTTGTAGATTTTTTTTTTCATTAACCGTCAAAATAAGCCATACGTTTTTCCCAAAATAAAAACAGTAGCATGATAAGTTTATTTAGATTTTGCTTTTACTGAAAATGAAGTAGTGGAACACGTTTAGTGGTTACTTACTTATACATGGGAAGGATTTTGATCAATCACTGGTTGGAAACATATTCTATGTGATTGATTGTGTATTTTAATTTGGTGTATATATTTCTCTTTATTTCCTTCCAAGCCGGATTATTTTGAACGCTGCTACCTAGTGATCATGCTGTGGTATTGAACATTGGTTATGAAATTATTTTTGAACTGCTTTCTTATAATCAGCTTTCTCCCCTTATTTAAAAAGTTGAAGTTAAAAGGATAATAATTTCTATTTTCCACATTGTTATCTCTGACAATTTTAGTCTTAAGTATGCACATTGGATGAAATGATGGAAGGTGAAATCTATGTTTTATTGTAAGTCTTTTTATTGCTTCCTTATTTAAGTGGAAGGCATTAAGATAAAACTCATTTATTTGTATACCTTACGGTTTAGCGGTTATTGTTAGCCTACTTTATGGGATTTTCCTGGAGACTACTCACTCTATATTTGAATGGTTTCGTTGTTTAAATCCATTCATTGTGGTGTGGGAACCTGGATATCTAAGGTTTTTGTAAGCAAATAAGTTAAAATGTGAAGCCCTTGATATGGTGCTTCTGGAGTGCATTCAAATTTTAGAAGTACCTGCGGCTGCAAGTGATAAGTAGTGTTTTGAAACCAATGAGCTTTGGTTTAGTGGTTTGGAGTCATGTTCAGGGACTTGGTGTTATTAGTGACGATAGATTACACGAGTCTGCACTTTCCTTTATTTGAGAAGGGAATAAAATATTGATTATTGAATATGCTGCACTTTTTTGGGTGTGTGGATTAAACTTGTGACCCTTCGCTCAAACCCTCATCCATACTGCTACATGAGCTAACATTAGGCGGCATGCATGCTGAACTACTTGATTTACAGTTGATATTACATTTGCATGATATGGCTTTGCTATTGAAGATCTCCCATTTATTATTACTTTTACCTTGTAATTCTTTTTATCTGTAAGACTGTCAAGCAAAGATGGTGTTGCATATTGTTTATGCGCATGTAGGTTCTGGTGCCCAAATTTCTGTAGTTGGCTTTATTTTTACTCATAATGAACCTGCTCTTATAGAGCAATTAGTCTGTTATATCTGTAACTATGCCATTGTCAACAGGTAGCAAACAAGAAGAACCAAAGGTTGCTGGAGACCCGTTGGCACAATTCCAGAAAGGTGCTGTTCTCATGGTCTGTAGGACTTGTGGGAAGAAGGGTGACCATTGGACTTCAAGGTGTCCTTACAAAGATCTCGCCCAACCAGTTGAGGGATTTGTTGATAAGCCTGCAGCTTCTGAAGCTGCAACTGCTGCTTCTGGTCCAGCTAAGGGAGCATATGTTCCTCCTGGCATGAGAGCAGGTGCGGAAAGGACTGGTGGATCAGACATGCGACGCAGGAATGATGAAAATTCTGTACGTGTCACCAATCTCTCAGAAGACACAAGAGAGCCCGATTTACTCGAGCTGTTCCGTCCTTTTGGTTCCGTAAGCAGAGTCTATGTTGCTATTGATCAAAAGACTGGCATGAGCAGGGGATTTGGCTTTGTTAACTTTGTAAACAGGGAAGATGCACAGAGAGCTATTAACAAGCTCAATGGATATGGGTACGACAATCTCATCCTTAGAGTCGAATGGGCCACCCCGAGGACAAACTAAATTGTGTTATTGCCCCAGTTTTGAAACAATATTTTGTATGTCTTTCTAGTCTTGCAACCAAAGTGATGTATTTTCTACATCCTGTTGAGATTTTTCTTTTCATTTCTTTAGATGATAACGTTCGCATTTTACGCCTTGTTAATCACTGGTATGAGAGTGGTTCTTATGTATTATTTTTGTCCTTGCTGCTTCAGTTCAGTTACCTTTAGTTGATTCCTTGAGGAAGAAATGATACCGGGATCCCAATCTCGATCTAACGGAATGATGTATTATTTGTCTTCCCAGTGCCTATAATGACACGCTCTTGTAAGATGTTAAGTATGTCAAAAGATTTTCTATCGATGCTCAATAGGTGAAATTGTGAATGTTCTTGCACGGTTCCGAACGAGGGTGCAGATCTTCATTTTCCGACTGATTAATCCTCTGAAAATTACACTTCTTTTCGTTGATCAACTTAGAATGTGCTTTTTCAAGCAGTTGGTCTCATAAGCTAGATGAAAATTACAAAACTCCTTGTGTTTGCTACGTGATTCCTCTAGTGAAAATGACATTAGGCACCCCATAAGTCAATTTATACAAATTAAAACCGCCCTCACCATTGAAGCGTTCCGTTTTCTGCAATTTTTTAGTCCCCCACCTTCACTGTTGTGCCTTGGCGTGGGGATAACTTACCAACTGCTTTGAGATGTGATCTGCACAGATCCAACAGCAAAGTCTTGCTAGTTATTAAAACAGTTACAGCCTCAACTGTTGACACCAATTCTGTTATAGCCTATTATTTTTAACATAACGTGTTGTCTCGGGCATCATGCATGTACCAATAAATTCTTTACCTTTCACTCGGTGTACCCACTATTTACAGTTTCTGCTTACACTAATAAAATTCTTTAGAGAAAGATAAAAAAAACCATTCGAATTTCAAAATAATAAATTAGGTTTCTTAATATTAAAAATATTAAATTAGGCAGGAGTTACAATCTATTATTTATAAATTTGTATATAAATACTAAATTAATTTTCATTTTACCAATAGTATTTGTAAGTTTGACAATACTATTTACATCTTTATCAATAGTATTTATAACTCTGAAAATGGTATTTGCAACTCCTATAATAGTATTTATAATTTTGACAATAGTATTTACAATTTTGATAATATGGTATTTGTAACTTTGACAATGGTATTTGCAACTCCTATAATAGTATTTATATGTTTGACAATGGTGTTTGTAATTTTGACAATTGTATTTGTAACTTTGACAATAGTATTTGTAACTTTGCCAATAATATTTGTAACTCCTATAGTGATATTTGTAATTTCAATAATGATATTTGTAATTCCCAAAATGGTATTTGCCAAGAAGAAGAAACAACTTTGCCAATAATATTTGTAACTCTTACAATAGAATTTATAACTTTGTCAATAGTATTTACAATTCCCGTACTGGTATTTGCAACTCTACAACGGAGAAGAAGCAACTTTGCCAATAGTATTTATAACTCCCACTAGTATTTGTCAATTTCACAATGGGATTTGGAACTTTGCCAATTATATTTGTAACTCCCATAATGATATTTGCAATTTTGCTAATAGTATTTACAACTCCCACAATAGAGAAGAAGTAACTTTGCTAATGGGATTAACAATTTTGCCAATGTTATTTGCAACTCCCACAATAGTATTTGCAGCTTTACCAATGGTATTTACAAGTTTATCAATGGTATTTATAACTCTTACTAGTATTTATAAATATTACTGGTAAAGTTAAAAATCTCATTATAGAAGTGGCAAATACTAGTATGAGTTATAAATATCATTGATAAACTTGTAAATACCATTGGTAAAGTTACAAATAATATTGTGAGAGTTATACATAACATTAGCAAAGTTGTTAATCCTATTGGCAAAATTGCTTCTTCTTCATTATGGGAGTTACAAATACCATTAAAAAAATTGCAAATACCATTGGGAGAGTTGCAAATACTATTGGTAAAGTTGTTAATCCCCCCTTGGCAAAATTGTTTCTTTTCTGTGGTGGGAGTTGTAAATACCATTGTAGGAGTTACAAATTCCATTGACAAAGTTTCAAATCACATTGTAAAAGTGGCAAATACCAATAAAAATTACAGATGACATTGACAAACTTGCAAATACTATTGGCAAAGTTACAAATACTATTGACAAAGTTATTTCTTCTACGTTGTGGGAGTTATAAATACTATTGGCAAAGTTACTTCTTCTCCGAATTGGGAGTTATAAATACCATTGACAAAATTGTAAATTCTATTGTAAAAGTTATAAATATTATTGGTAAAGTTATTAATCCCATTGGCAAAGTTATTTCTTCTCCTTTATGGAAGTTGTAAATACCATTACGGATGTTGCAAATATCATTGTTGAAATTGCAAATAACACTATGGGAGTTATAAAATATCATTTGCAAAGTTACAAATACCATTGTCAAAATTACAAATATCATTGTCAAAGTTATAAACACCATTGTCAAAATTATAAATACTATTGTCAAACTTATAAATACTATTATAAGAGTTATAAATACCATTATCAGAGTTGTAAATACCATTGACAAAATTGTAAATCGTATTGTCAAATTTTCAAATACCATTGGCAAAATGAAGGCTAATTTGATCTTTGCACACAAATTTGCAAATAATAGATTGGGCCTCCTACCCAATCTATCATTTTAATATTGAGAAGCCATATTTATCCTTTTAAAATTTAAATGGGTTTTTTTGTCTTTCTCCCAATTCTTTATAAAGATTTTCTTCTTCCCTAGCTAAAATGATGTTATATGGCTGATAAAAATGTACATATAAAAATTATTCCTTTCAATCCTTAATATAAAAATTAAATAATTAATTTGTGAATATTAAAAAATTAATTAAATTAATTATTTATAAAAATTTTGTCTTAGCTTCTTTAAATTACTCATTTTAATCATTTGTGTTAGAATTGCTTCTACAAAGTAAATATAAATCTTATATTTATGATTAAAATGAAATAATTATTTAAGTCTTATATTTAAGACTAGAGAGAGTATAATAATTAGTTGATATTTTTAGATAGATTAAAAAAATCAAATAAATGAATTAATGATTATCAAATTCAATTTTTTAAGATAACTTCATATTTTATAATTTTTAATTTATTTAAATTAATAAATTATATCTTATATTAATTATAATTAATTAATTTAATTTTTTTAATTTATATAAAAAATTTAATTATTTTTTATATTAAGTAATAAATAGATGTTAAATAAATAATGAAGTGCTATGAATTTATTGAATAATGATATATAATTAATGTAAGTTTATGTCAGGCCGAGGCCATGCATGACAATGCTGATTATGGATTGCAAAAATAGGCAGATTTTGAAGAGTGACGTGGACATTTTCTGCTCCTCCAGTCAGTTCCGCCTTTTGAAATTTTGTTTTCAATTACTTTGCTAATGCGCTGGGTAGAGATAGAGCGAGAGAGACAGGCCCAAAAGAGTAGAGAGAGAGCCCAGATTCCCTTTATTACTCACCAGCAAGTGGCAACTCGGTGCTTCGGTGAGCTCTCCCTGGCTTTGTAGCCTCAGAAATCTGGCTCTGCTCTCCCCAGTTCACTCTGGCATTTATCGACCTCTTTTCTCTAGTTGATATGGCGTCCCTAATCGAATCTGCTTGGGAGGTTCATTCTTCTCCGCCATTCACCTCTCCTACTACTCATTCTTTCCTTTTTTTCTTGCCCTTTGCTCAATATTTTCTCCCCAGATTTGGTTTCTTTTATCCCGCTTTGGATTTGGAATCACTCTTCGTCATTCATTGTTATGCGTTGTAGCTCACTCCAGTTATTATGTGGCTCTCCAACAAAGGATTTCATGATCGCGGTCGAATCATGAACTCCGATTCTTGCTTTCAACTTCTTTTCTGCTATGAGTGTTAGAGATTTTTTATTTTGTTTTTAAATTTCGTATTACCTGAATGAGGATTGGATGTCGAGGTCTAGTATTTCTAATTTACTACTATCTAGTATTTCTAATTTACTACTATGTATTACACGATTCACGGGTCCAATAGTGAAGGTATGCGATTTCATGGACGGGAATCAACGCACATTATGCCATTTTGGTGGATGCATTTTATAAAGAATAACGACACTTGAATGAGAGCAGCAATAGAACGGTACATTCTAATTGACTCATTGTTATGAGTGTCCTGACGAGACCATGACTGGCTGGCACCAATCCGGATCATGCTCCCATTGGAAGTTGACTTACCCTTGCTAGTAACTTCATTGTTTGAGATCTCCGTCACGAATAAATTTGGAACTGAACTTGTGTCTTTTTATTCCCTTCTTGAAGTGGCCAAATACATTGGTGCTTCAACTGTGTTCGAGTCTTGGAGAATTGGATCCAAGTTTCCTTTACAATGCATGTTTCAATTATTCAAATACGAATTAAAAAAAGACATAAAGGTAAACCTGAAAACAATTGTATGTGTTGGGTCATAGAATTTGAAGGGCATTCTTTATTTTGAGTTCACTTATTTATGGGGATCCCTGCAAATTTTGTATAGAAATACGTTTAAAAAGATCCCGTAGATAGTTTCGTCACCCAGACATAACAAACTTGAAGAATGATATTTAACTTGTACTTTAGTTCAGGAACTGTATCTTATCTCTTTAGATGTGATATTTTATAGAGTTTATTCAAGATCTCAGTTCGAACTTATCATGTTTGAAAACTATTATTTTACAAAATGAAGTTCTTTGTCTGCCGTGATGCAGTTTTTGATCTCACACTTCAGCGACTTTCAACTGGCATGCCTGGGTAGTTTCTTTCTCCATGAAAGTGTTTTCTTCTTATCTGGACTTCCCTTCATATGCCTTGAGAGGGCAGGATGGCTCAGCAAGTATAAGATCCAGGTTTACCTTTATTAAGCTCTATTGTTATCTTGAAGTCTTAAGATTTTCTTCTGTTTTCCAGGCTATAGACGAACTACTTTCTGCTGTTATTCTACCCTCCAAAGTATTTTTAACAATGTGAATTTGGAATATCATTCACAGTTCGACTATTCATCTTTTCCTTAAGTCATTGATATGTAAATGCAGTTTGCTCGATAACTCCTGTTTCTTTAAATCAATAATGTCAAGGTCCTAACAGCTAATCCTTTTTCTTTTTTTGGACTTCAGAAAATTCACATAATCACAAGTTCTTGACAATCTTTAGAATGTTTCAATTTCAATATTATCTGCTCGTGTCTCGTAGCTAGGATTGGCAATGCCTGCTGGTGTATAAAATTTATTCTTATGTTGTGAAGTTGTGTAATTAAAACTCCTGCTGCTAACCGATCCTCTATCTTGCAGCCCTTTTTATTTCTTTAGAAGCTTCTAGTGTGCTAGGTTTTTTTTTGTGGGTATAAATTTAGTGTTGTTTCTGACGTTTACTTCCATTCAGGCAAAAATTAACAGCCCTGCAGCTCAAGAGAAATGTATTCTTCGCTTATTGGTGTATCATTGTGGAGTCAATCTGCCTCTTATGATATTTTCATATCCTGTTTTCAGATACATGGGCACGCGAAATAGTCTTCCACTGCCCTCCTGGTACTTTCAGATTCTTTAAGAGCACTACCATTATTTTGGACATACGAGCTTCATAATGGGCTTTTTTGGGTTAAACACTTGGAGCATGTCCACACTTCTTTCTTGCTTAGCTATATCCAACTATGATTCTGCAGGAAAGTAGTTTTAACGCAAATCCTCTTTTACTTCATTTTGGAGGACTTTGTATTCTACTGGGGACATAGGGTATTGCACACGAAATGGTTGTACAAGCATGTTCACAGTGTTCATCATGAGTAAGCGATGTTTATCTTTGTTTTTGTATGTTTTTCAGAAACATTATTACATGGATATCTAAGAACTGCTTATGGCTTTTCTTAAAGCTTAAAGACATTTCCCTATATTTATGAAGGTATGCTACACCATTTGGACTTACTTCTGAATACGCTCATCCTGCTGAGATACTTTTCCTTGGCTTTGCTACCATTGTTGGTCCTGCAATCACGGGCCCTCACCTGTTGACCCTGTGGCTATGGATGGTTCTGAGGGTCCTGGAGACAGTTGAGGCTCACTGCGGTTATCATTTTCCCTGGAGTCCTTCTAACTTCTTACCGTTATATGGGGGGTGAGTGTCAAGTTCCTTGTCCTTCGCTCAGACACCAGCCAAGTGGTTTATTCTAGATCATTGTTTTTGAATTTTGCTTTATCACTTTCAGAGCTGATTTTCATGACTATCACCACCGTTTGTTATATACCAAGTCCGGAAACTACTCATCAACCTTCACCTACATGGACTGGTAAGTATCAAACATGAACATGATCTACTTATGTCCTGACTCGTAAGATTTATATGGGTTTTCCAATGCGTGCACGCTCTGTAGTTCTTACCTTTGATGATTTCCTGAAGGTTTAATTCAACCGCTAATACTGACAAGACATGTATGTTTTGTGGGTCATATTAGGATATTTGGAACTGATGTTGGTTACAGAAAGTTGAAAGCGTTAAAGAATGTGACAATTGAAGAGAACAGCACGGAAAAGAAGCAATGGTAGAACACATTTTGGTCCGAGATGTGAGTTTTGGAGAACATATTGGAAAATGTCTTTTCACCTTGTGTGTTTTGTTCCTGTTCTTGTCTATAGTTTAGAAGGCTTTCTTTGGGCACTTCTGCCCCCGACTTTCTTCTTGTGAGTTTTTTGTGAACGACGGTCTCTGCCATGTTCCCAAGGAAATCTAAACCGAACTGAAGGGCTAATGAAACGTATAATTGGTTCGTTTTCGTTTCGTGCGTTCATTATATTTATTATATTTGATAAACTCTTAAATCTTAAACTTATATTTTAGGAGATAGATATACTGGGTGAGTTGGGACAAGCGAGAAGATCCTCTGTAACTCCTTTCCTCTTAATCTCCATGCATTCATATTCTCATCTGCTGCTTGCTTGGAGAGTTTTATAAGGGAGGAGAGCTTTCATTTGGATCAAAATATTGGAGGCTCCGTCCCCTCCCCTCCACTCCACTCCTCTCCAAAAGGAAAAGGTGCATTTTAACTATAATAAGATCAAAATCATTTTCATTTTTGTCTTGAATCCAATAAGAAATTTAATTAAACTCCTTTAGTTGAATCGAACAGGGAATTATTAACTTTCCTTTCCTCTCCATTAAGAATCCTCCTCTTTCTTTTAATAATTGAAGTTACAATATCTGATGCATATATATTTGGGCATGCGAAGGTTGTGTTGAACATAGTTGGCAATTAACATACCATGAAACATTTTTTTTTTAAATAACGTTTCCTAATTTACCATATCAAATTAAATAATGGGTTCGAGTATCAAATTCTGCATTAACACTTGAGAATCACGTTGTTAGAACAAAAGGATCTCTCACAGCAGAGTTCTACTTCCACGACAGAAGTTTACCTGATCTCACAAATGGGTAGGGGAGGGTTAAAATTCTTTTGACTTTGTGGATCCATTGCATTATTCAAGTGGGAAGACATCTTTAGCTCTTGAATATTTAGGTTAATATCTGAGAATATTTAACAATTTATCCTATCCAATATTGGTACGTTCAGATCATAAATAAATCTAACTTTTTTCTAAAACATTTGGTACCACAAAAAAAAAACAGAAAATCAAGTTGTGGGCCGAAAGTGGGCATCATTTTAGCCGAAGGATGCGTATTCGTGGGCTTTTCCCCAACATCACACCCATTTTTCTTCTCTACTCCTTCAATTCATAATTAATTTCCCGGCCCTCCTCTGAGATCCACCACCACCACGCTGATGTTGTCAGTGGAGTGCCTGGCCAAAGCAAGCTTCATCAGCAACATTGACGCGTCAGAGCACGCTTTGTCCGTCATCTCCGTCGCTACTCCTTCCATCTCGCCCTCCAACGCCACCTCTGACCTCGGCGGCGCGTGGTTTCTTCCGCGCAGGCACATGCGTGCCACCCCGCATGCCGTTTCATTCGACACCACGTCCCATAACCCATCACTCGCCAGTATCAAACAGTCATCCTCCGTCGTCCGATCCGTTATCGTCACCTCCGGCACGCAGCTCACGTAAGGCTTCAAGTAATTGTCACCTGCCGCCAGTTTTCACCGACCAACACCAAACACATCAGCAAAAATCAAATCATCGTTTGTTCGTTGGCGAGCAAACGCCATTCTCATTCTATATCCTTAATTAGCTTTACCTATGGCTCTTGACATCGCAAGCATTCCCAGAACGCGCGGTCCATCCCAGTATATAACCCGTCCTCCCGCTTCATGGATCCGGTTCAGCTCGTCCGGACGATCCGGCTGCATCCCACCGTTCATCATAACTAATTAGATTGACAGAACACGCATATATTTTTTATAATCTAAAATTTCATCAAATGACATGCTTGATTTTTATCCGATAAACCAAGAAGCTAACCTTGTGATCGGAGGAGAGAGGGAGGGATTTGCCATTGCGGCAGAGCACGGCCCTCGAATCGCCGCAGTTGGCGATGATTATCTTGTCGGCGGTCAAAATAGCCGTAACAGCCGTAGATCCAACGGCGTCGCACTCGGGTGACTGAAGCTCACACCTACAATTGGCTTCTAAGACATTAGCATTCCAAGCAATGACCTCCCGGTCCATTCGTGAGAAGCTTCGCTCCATCGCACCCTCCCACGCCGTCGACCTCTCCTGTTGCTCTAGCTCTTCTTTCACCAACTCATGTAATCGGTCCTTACACTTAGCCGCCACCTGAACAATCATGCATCACGCAACAAAACAAAACACTTTACCTTAACGTCTTAGAAATTTCACAAAGCCAAGAACTTTATAATATCATCTTTAAGATTTCTATCTCTTTGCCTCTGTCACAGTGACACACAGATCTATTTCATTTTATGTATTGAGGGTGAGGTTACTGGCTCTTACATGAGAGCATCCGTGGCCATCGTAGACTCCGAAGTAATGAAATTCACCGGCGGATTGATGGTCCCCTCGGGAAAAGCAGGGGTGAACTGCCACGGCATCCTCCATATCTCTTCGCCTTCCACACACCGATGCAACCCCAAATTTAGGACACTGCCGCACCAAAACTGGAGAGTGCGCAGGGTCGAAGGAGTCACCCGAAGTTTGTTTGTGATGGGTCTCTGATTTTCCTGGGTTGGGGGATAAAAACGCGAGGGCTTTCTCTATGCCAGAAGCACAGTTCTCCACAGCATTCTCACAGTTGCGAGACAAGGAGCGGGAAGCAAGGTGGAGTTTAGGGCGCTTCTCCTCGCCTTCTACCACCTTGAATCGCCTGATCTCCATTCTCCTCCTCCTGGCTACACGCGAGCTCGGCTGACACGCCCCCGATGTCTCATTCTCGCTGACCACTCTGCAGCATATATCCGCCATGTTTTTTCTCAGTGAAAGCTGATCGATTCACATGGGAAGTATCGATCAATCTGGGTTCATCTCGTAAAGTGCTCTGGTACAAGGATGACGAGAGTAAATAATGAAAGTAGTAATGAAAGGCGGGGGTCGCTGCCAAACAAAATAGAAGAAGGAAATGAAGAGAAGAGAAAGATGGCCATCGTGTGTACCTTATAAAAGCACTCCCAAAGGCGGGCACTACGTTTCAGGGGGGAGAGAGAGAGAGAGAGGTGCAGTTATTTATTTATTTCCTTAGGAAAAATTAACCGTGAGATTAAAGTTTAAAGTACGATGGCATGATGGGCATGAAAAACAGAGAGAGAAGGTAAATGTGACTGGAGGAGGATTAGGAGTGGTTTTAGAGCGTAATAAAAGGAGGGGTTGCTTAGAAAGGGAACGCGTGTACAGTGAAATGCAGGGGGCGCGTGGGCCAATGAGATGGCAACAACGAAACAAGGTGGATAGCTGACGGCAGGCGAGTTGAGTGGGTCTCTTGAAGCTGTGGGTGTACCTGCTACCCTCTCTTTTGCCTTAGAATTTCAAAATATCAATATAGGTTTGGCTTCCCCACACTTTAATTTTATTCCTCACAGCTCTCTCTGTTTCGTGGTCCAATGAGAGGCATGTGCGTATCCCTCTGCCCTTCCACCTGTCCCCTTCGTTGACGCCTCTTCCTCTCTCTCTCCTCCGCGCTCCGACACGTACCCCCTCCTACCTCCTCTTGTTGGTTCCTATTTCAACCTCCCCCCCCCCCTCTCTCACGCACACATTTGGAAATTTCCCAGTTAGCGTTACATTGGAATGTTGCCCGTTTTGGGAGCCATCTCCTGGATCCCTCCCTTTGCTGGCTCCAGGAAATCAATTAGGGGGACCCGTGAGGAGTGACGATGTCCTCGTGGTAAAGCGGTGTATGTGGACTGTCTCTGATGTGACTCTTGAAGGTGACGGGCAGCCGGGTGAAGCAGCTGCCACGTATACCACCACCCGCGGAGGTTCAACAAATTAACGTTAAAGTTGTGTTCCATTTTTTATTAAAATATGTGCGGTAGGGGACATGAACGGGATGGGACGCGTGGCCTTCAACCCCAGAGGGGTTTGATGGTAATATGACTCCTTTTTCTCCTTTTGTTGGGGAGGTGGGGGCGGCGGGGAGGGATGAAGTTGGCGGGTGCATGAGAGCCACGTCCACGTTCAACATGAGCATGCAGTGCCATTTGGTCATTTCCGTTACACTCTCCCTCCCATTCTCTGTGCCTCATTCCGTCTTCCATTTATTTTACTCCCTCCATCTTCAGTATAATAATTAATTAATTTTTTAAATAAAATAATTTAATTTAATTTTTTAAAATAAATTTATATTCAATATATTTAAATTAATCTACTAACTCTTATATTAATTATAATTAATTAATTAATTAATTTAATATATTTAAAAATAAAGTAAACTATTTTTTTATAGTTAAAATGGGAGGTAGTAATTTCTTGTTTCCATTCCGCCCATTCTGCTTCCATATGCCTGCTTTCTGTTTTTTATGGGATATACACTTGCGTATTGCTTCTTGGCAGCTTTCAGTATATAGTCTCCAGTTTGACCCGTGCGTGCGGGCATTATATATATATATACACACACACACACACCATTTAATCTTAATCATCCATGCTCTTCCCCAAATCCACTTTCATTCATTAACTCCAAAGAACGTGAATTTCCGCTTCTCCCACAACCATCCTTTCAAAATATATATGTGCGTGTCTCACATTTCACCACAAATTTTAACCGCTCTTCCATTCATTTACTTACCCAGAAATGCTACACAGTCGTCTCTGTGAGTACGTAGGAGCATCTCTCTGTATATGAATTGAATCATAACTTTCAAACCACATTGAATTGAATTGCTACACACACACACACACAAGTGTGTGTGTGTGTGTGTATGCGTTCTATTACGAAACTATGTTGGGGAAGGCATTATTTATGGTCAGTACTTGCATCAACAAAACGGGGTACGTAAGTCACATGTCGAGCCGCTGAAAAACCTTGAGAAATCAAAACATGGGAAAGTGGGTGGAGACACCGAAATCAGGAGCCTTTCTCACATTCTGGTATTCCCACTACGGAACTTTGCCCAGAGAATCCCAACAAAAAATTCAATCTCTTCGTCGTGCCCATTACGCATATCTTACTAAATAGACATTCTATATTTGAATTAATTACAATTTAATAGATCCCTCTTCCTTCATAATACGCTTTCTTAAATAAATTACAACCTCGGAGTACGTTGATCGGTTTGGTATAAATAAAGTAATGGAAGAGAAGGGGAGGAAGCAGCTAAATGCAAGCTGACATTCTTCCCTTGCCATGCCCCCATTATTAAATTTTACGGTCTCCAATCTTCCTGGGATGCTTCTATTTGTTTTTCTTAAGGATAATAACAGAAGGAGGGGGATTACGTTTCTTCAAAGCAGGCGTTAAGTAGGCCTGACTAAAGCCCAATTTCTTTGAAAAAATAAAATTGGAACAATGGATGATCCTCTGGGTCAAAGATTCTCTGGCGAAATACGCAGCAGCATGAGCCCGACAGCCTTGCGTAAGCAATATTGCCAGTGATGGCCATTTCATTCGGGAAAAAGCTCCTGGGAGTCAGTTCACTAATTCTCACCGAAACACCATCTTAATTAACGTTGGCGTGGAACAATGGAAAGGATGCGTTTTCAATTCCGTAGGCGCCACTCTATAATGCCTACTTAATTGTAATGGGGGCAACATGTAGGGGTCCCATTGGTTCTAATAAACTATAATTAGATATTTTAATCAAATAAGAATGAGCCCATGATGTGTCGCTACTCTACGTGAGCTCATTAGTCCTTATGCCTCTGTTCAGATGACACCTACTGCCTCAAACTTTTTTACTACTACTTATTGAATCTTAAATACGGTAATAGAATTTTTAAAAACAAAATTTAGATATCTTTTAAAAAAATTTATAAAAAATTATTTTAAATAAATAAATGTTTAGATAATTATTATCAGAATAACTTTTATAATTGATAAATTATCCTAATAAATATTAGATAAAAAAAAGAAAATCTCCCCATATTTTCTATTCTTCTCTCTCTTCTTTTAATGATTCACACTGACAAGGCATTAAACCACAATGACCCATGATGCGAACCATAGTGATAGACTAGAAAGACCACGACCTAACCATAGCAACGGACCAAGGCTACTCACAAGAAGGAACACGGTGCAGACCAGGCAACCCAGGATACCGACCACAACGACAGACCATGGCGACCCACGACATTGACCACATCAACAGACCATGGCGCGAACTACAATGAAGGACAACAGAGACGAAGAAAGAAAAAGGAGGCTAGAGCAAGGAAGAGAGGAGAGAGAGTGAAAAAAATTAGAGTAAAATAGTAATTTGGTAGTTTATAAATTCTTTTACTGTTCTATAAATTATTTACAGTAGTTTATCCATAATTTAGTCCAAAAACTTTTTTAAATAAATATGACTATTTATTCTAAAAAAATTTTAAACTAAAATTTATGTCAGAAACTATTTTAAAACTTTAATTTTCTGTTAACAGAATAACGGTGGACCAAATATAATCCAAAAATTGTTGAAATATTGAGCTGTTCTTGGACATCCACCTTGTGAGCTTTATGAATAATGTGTATCGTCCCAAGTTTAGGAAGATTGTATTCACGATTTGTTTGCCATTACCTTACTCCCAAGTCATTTACGATTTCTTAGCAATAAACCAAATTTAGAGAACATCTCCATGGCAAATTCGCTTGAGGTTTTGAATACTTGAGGAATATGCATGTATGGTCCCTCGTCCTTCACAACAAAGAAAACTCCCCACTAAGATTAAATGTCCATTTTCTCAACGATCTAATGGTGAGGATTTACCCCCACAGTTTAAAGATTGATTTTCTTTTCATGGACTGCATTTGGCCCCATTCCAAAACAAAAAAGTGCAACTTCCTCTGCATTTCAAAAATCTCATTACTGGCGAATTAATTATTGGTGGGTGCGTGCGTTCTCAGTATTGGTTGTCAACGAGTGATGTTGCTCATCATCACTGTACGGTGATAATTGACCGAAGCGACTTAGATATAATGAATCGCTAACCATGAAAAGAAAAGGACAACACGCAATTTAGTTCGAGCATATTCATTCATAAAAGCATCAGAATTAGGAGTTATATAATTTTAATCAAATAAAGAAAGATTAAACTTTGGACGCAGTTAAGAGATAAGGGGTTATTATTCATAAGCAGTAACCTATGCTGTGCAAATATATGGAGGAGGCTGCTCTCTGTGGGGACTCCACCTCATACGGCGTCTTCTTTATTTACGGTGACGATAGCTGCTACTCAAGTCTTCTCAAGGAACCGCCATCAATTTATACTTGCTTAAACTCAAATTGCTGGCTCTCGTTTATTTTCAAAACAAACTACTTTGCCAAATTCTGCGGCGCCCACAATAAATAACACACCAGATGGATAGAATATTGAGATGAGAAGGTCCAAACAACGCTACTCTATTATCAAGAAGATGATGTGATGCACCTGGTTCCGATGTCCCAATAGAGGACTATCCGCATATACTTCTGATGGCCGAGATAATAATCAAGATGGGGCACATTATCCCACTAATTGCTTCTTTCGGCTTCTTTCCCATGTAAATTAACTACCGCATGGCTTGTTCACACCTCCATGAACTCCATCTTCTAAGCATGATTTCACTTGTCTTCCAAGTTCGGACTCTGTTTCCCGAGTTGAATTCTGGGTAGATCTTAGAACACTTTGAGGGAAAATGATTAGTTGCCTTCGAATTCGTCACCGTATGAAGGAAAAAATATGTCTCACAATGACTACAATACAAATTAAGAACAAAAATGATCAATTATTGCAATATTTAAAAATCAGCCTTGTAAGGGTCTATTAGTGATTTTGTGGACTCCACAGGCAACCGTCTCACTCAGGATTGATCAACACCTTTGCCTTCACCATGAGAATACTTTGCTGAGATCAGAACATTGATTCTAAAGGGATGGTTGGTGCCGTTCAAACTAATGAAAACCATGGTTGGCGTGTGGAGTATGATGCATATTGAAGCTCCTAGTTATCGTGTGCTGGATAAAAACCATTTACGGTCATTCCTCCATCCACGCATATAATCTGGCCAGTGATATATGATGACGCTGGTAAGCAAAGAAACGCAACAAGAGATGACACTTCTGCTGGGTCTCCCAGCCGCCTGAGAGGAGTTCGAGAGTATACTTCTTCCACATACTCTTCATTGCTCAGCACCTGAACCAAACGGAAAATGTCAAATCAGGTTTTATATCTTATTACATCTGTACTGAACTCAGGGATTCGCAGCAACATCTAAAGCATTGGAACACTGGCATTTTTATGCCAAGCAAGCATCATTATAATCTGAGTAAGAGCAATATGCCCTTACCTAAGGATGGTTTCGGCTCCAGGTAACAAGTCAAATCTTTATATACAAAATTGAGCAGGAATCCTAGTGGACCCAATTATGGGATAAGAACTTCCACTTACTTAAAATCCCCTGCTATGTTACTTAAAGCGCAACTATAATCTTTCCTGTCTCTGTTCTGCCATAGAGATTTGTTTGGTGTAAAATTGCAATTCTTAGACACGAAACATCTATCAATCAGATTTGCAAGATATGCTTGCACAAAAGTTACCTTTATAGAGTTCCAGAAAGCTAGATTCAAAACGAATTGGACGGTTATCACCTGTCCAGGCAATAACTTTCCACCTAAACTCGAGATGCTTTTAGCAGATATCAATGTATCACATTAAAGGAAAGAGATTGAATATATCTATCAACCGATATGTCAAAGACTCAGATCAAAGGTGTTTTCTTGCGATAAGAATTTGACTTTCAACTTCCCGCTGTTACAAGCTTGATATTTATCCCTAACCAGTTTCTCAACTATCAACACCCCGCCCTCCCAAAAGAAACATCAAAACATAAGTGGAAATAGGAAGAAGAATGAATATCACTGTAGCATGGTGCATTGCTGAACCAGTTTCATCAGGATCTAAATCAAACTAATTGTTACAGAACAAGGAAAAAGATTATTACTTGCTCCACCATTGAAGTTCTGATGTACCAAGGTGCCACTGCATTACACCGTATATTGTCTTTTGCCCACTCACAGGCTAAATTTTTGGTCAATTGGTTAATTGCCCCTATCAATCTCAAAGCAAATAAAAATTTCAGAATTTGATAAATACTTCCAACTTTGTAAGCAAGCAAAAATACGAAAACTACCTTTGGTAGCTCCTTGAACAGACATGGACTTCAGTGAGACAAAACCAGAGACAGAGGAGACAAATACAACGCTTCCCACTTCTGATGCTTTTAAAAGTGGATAAGAAAGTTGGCATAAATGAAAGGCGGATCCTAGATTAGTGTCGATGAGAGTGGAAAACTCTGCATTCGTGAACTCTGTCATTGGTTTCCGAATGTTTGTCCCCACATTATTTATCTATGCATTAAAAAGATCATGTTTGAAATATTAGGAAAAATAATTCAAAAGAAGTTCGCCAGCAAAGTATCAACTAAAAGTTTAACTCAAAATCAAATACACTTGGAGACTTATCTGCAATAATAGTTCACATGTACATGCTAGTCAATAACAGTCCAAACCTCTAAATAGTATAAAGTATCATTCTAATGGTGATTATTAAGAAAATGCCCGTTTTGACCTGCAATGGTTATGAACACCAGCCATGGGAGAGAAGAGGGACTTACAAGGATGTTGAGCTTCCCATCGAAGATGGATGAGACGCTCTCCATCATTACCTCTCTTTGCTGTGGAACGGACACATCACAGATAGATCCAGTGATTTCAAAACCCGAAGCATTCCAATTAGTGAGGCATTTACTGAGTTCAATTTCATTTCGAGCACAAGTATGCACTCTAGCCCCAAATCCAACCAATTCCTCCACAATCGCGTGCCTTTGCTTATTCCAAATTACACGATAGTATAAGCAGCCCAAAAGGTTAAGAAATAGAGGGAAGAAAGAGCATTGGAGTTAAGGTGTTGGTACCCGATTCCATGAGTTCCTCCGGTGACGAGGGCTGTCACTCCACGAAGAGACCATCTATCTTCTTTTCTCTGACTCTGCAATTGGCTTTTGATAGCTCTTATGCGAATGGTGTGTGGCATTCTAAGATCAGTTCGGTGGGACTGTGAAGGAAGAATAGCATTCCCAACTGTAAGGAAAGCGGAAGAAGGAGCCTGTTGCATCATGCTCGCATGCCCCACAGTGGCAACAACAGTACCTTATCACTCGGAGAGTTCGAACTTGCGTTTGCCTGATCTACTACTCTCGGTTCGAGGAATCCCGAATCCGGGTCGGGCTGCGCCGAAGCAGCAATCTGATTCTGCTTCGGTGAATTATCTAACGACGTCTAATGCGTAATTTTCTTTTTTTAAAAAGATATAGGAGTGGTTGGGGGGGAAAAAAAGATGTAGAAATGATTTCCTTCTCAGCACTCCATTTTTATTTTCAATTTCCTTATCATATGCCAAATACATATTTGAATCAATATAAAAATTCTAAGAAATTGTTCTGTTTATAAACTACAAACAGCATGTTTTATTTTTCAAGAACCTAATATATAATATCCGAGCCAAACACTTATACTCTTGTTTTTTCGATTTTGTTTATTTCAATTAAACCATATATTTTTATATAATTTATATTATCTTCATTTTCCTTACTTGTGGCATTTACTCTATTTAGTGTTTACATATATAATTAGCATAATTCATATTGGTACAAAATTTAATATATTATCGAATAGTAAATAAATGCATACAAATTTTAAAATACATGCATAACATTAACTACTAATCATGAAAGCTCCACATGCTATTGATTTAGCAAAACAAGAGGATGTATTGAAGACATTATGTATACCATTTATTTAAATTCGATACCACTGAGGAGTAATCTCTTGTTTATTCTCTTCTTCTTGGGTGTTTTCTATTATTTTTTATCTTGATTTATTTTGTTAGTGCAGACACCAGCAGGAGTCCGAGAAGAAGAAGGAAAATAGCTGTATTCATTCATTATTGTTGCCTTGGTCTTAATCTCATTAAAAATCTGAAACTAGCACAGGTAGGTACATAATATATATATATATATATATATATATATATATATATATATGTGTGGCTTAGAGTCAATACAGAGAACTACACAAGTTCAAAGCAAACAACTTCTGAGAACTACACAGCCTCAAACCCAAGAGAACTACCCTCATCAACTTCTGATAACTAACTAGTCATCATCAACATAGATAGTCTCCTGCTTGAACAGCCCACCAAATACGTTCCTCACCTCCGCCGTTTTCTCTGTTTGCTTTGGCTTTTCCTCCTTCCGTTTCGCAGTAGGGCCGTTTGGTTGCTTAACCACTGCCTTGTTAGGTGTAAGACCCCGAGCCTTGGCCTGTCCCCTCACAGTGGCAACTTGTACTTTTGGTTCTACATCCTCCTCGGACTTTTGATTTTGCATCGAGGTGGCCAACTGTAAGCTCAACTTCTGCCATGAAATGCCTCCTCCAAAATCTCTTGCCTTGTTCAAGAGGGCATCTACGGAAGCAGCCCCCGCAGCCTCAGCCTTCTGCTGGGCTTCTGAAGCTAGATTAGCAGCCCTGGCTTCTTCCTTCGACATCTTCTTCACTTCTTCTTCCAGCTTCTTTGTTGCTGCTGCGGCTTCGCGGGCTCTTTCAGCGGCCACTATTGCCTCTTCCTCTGCTTTAGCCTTCTCTACTGCTTCTGCATAGGCTTTCCTTCTTCCATCCTCTGGGATTGTCCTGTAAACAAACTCACAATTCAGTTATATATATATATATATATATATATCCACCAAGTGTTCTACAGCCGTATAGATTTCTTCTACTTATATTCTTAGTAATTAAATTAGCCAGAGCACAACTTCCAGATATTTGCACGTCAGTTCTCCAATGAAAGAAGATAATCAAGTATTACATGATTGCATCGTTCCGGAAGAAAAGAAATTAAATCGAAAAGTTTCTTCATGTCATATTTGGTCAAAGACACGCAAACATTGATAGATCATTGCCAAGTTTGGGTTTTAAATTTGACCTCAGTTGACTCATAAATGATTTTATAGTCATCTCTGGCAGGCAAACAAATATGATTACCAAGCTTACCTGAAAAGTTCATCTACGCTCTTCACTGGGGCTTCTGGATCCGTGTACACTTCCACAAACTATTTGAAAAAAGCAAACAAAATTTGCCAAAAAGTAAAATAGTCAACATCCAGCTCGACTCTATTCCCTTTCTCTTTTTTAGATGTCAACTCAACAATCTCTGGTAATGATAATCAGATGTCCATGTGTAATTGGTACCTTGTTTTCTGCTACTTGTGTGTTTGAGAAAACATCCGCCACTAGCGATGCTATCTTGGACTGGGCAACCTGATCATCATCATTTTCTACCAAGTGTTAGCTAGAAAGATGGAAACATGGATATTAAGGGAGAAAACATATATATTAGATATTATCTCATACATTACATTACTTTATAGTCGTTTGCTCCGGCGCATCCTTCACCTGAGACGATCACATTATAGGAACTCTCCGGCGAAAAATCATCGGTTAAACTTGTCTTGATAAAGGTATAGCTTACGTCTGTCTCAATCACTTTCTGCAAGAACTCTGCGATGCTCATGGGCTGAGACCGTGAGAACAGGTTGTTGAAGAACGACGAGATGCCATCCAGGACATTGTAAGTTGAGGCTCCGGAAGTGTTCCCGTCATAGATAATAGCCATGTGGCTGACGCCGGCCAGTTGGGCGGCTTGGACTAGTTGTACGGCGTCCAATGTGGAGACCTCCGAAGTCGGACCATTCTCTGCGGGACCGATCGTGACAACTACTTTACTAGCATTACCTATTGCTTTGGCTATTGATTCGGCATCTTCGAAGCTCGATTGCACTGCATTCAGGCGCTTTGATTCTTCCTTCGATATGATCTGCGACGATGATAATACAGTTGGAACTGACAATTACTGAGTACATCTTCGCAAATTAAGTTTTTATTCCAATCTCAATTTGTTTGGATGTTATGTAACGGTCATGATTTCATTCTGCTTGCCCTATGAATTAACATGCACATCAGAAAACGCGTTTTGGGGAATTTCAAATGGTTGTATGTCATTCATGAAATGAGCATGAGAAAGGAAGACAATAATCTAATACACAAGATGAGTTTGTGAGCGACGATTGTAACTTGAGTTGATCTAGTCAGATTATATTAATTAGAAATTTAAAACTATGCGCTGAGGTGCGAAAAGATGAAGCTGAGTAACTGACCTTATATTGAGCAGCAAGACGAGCCAATTCTTGAGCAGAACCAAGTTCGGGGACACCGGCTCTGACACTGAAACCTTGCCGAAGCAGAGTTTGAGAAATGCGAATACCGGCCTGCCCCGTTGCGCCGGCGACAAACACTGTGTTAGGGTCCTTGCGTCTGGGGTTGCCGAATGACAAACCCGGCGAAGTGGAATTACTGGGAACTGGGATCAAAGATGTGACATCAGGTATCTTGCCAAAGTTGAAACGAAAAGGTTTGGAATTGGCGGGGGTATCGGGCTGTGATCCAGCTTCAGAAGAAGAATCGTCTCGGGGTTTGCCGAGGCGAAGGGGTGGGAAGGATCCAGACTTCTTGGCAATGACTCTGAGCCTGGGGTTGGCGGGCGCGGTGGTCAAGAGGGAGGAATTGGAAGTGAGGGTGGGAGCCATGGGCAGATGGAGGGAATTCCCAGATGACCCTCGCCTCAGATGGGGCAATATCTCTGAGCTCGCTGACGCAAGCCATGGCGGGTCCTTTTGTTGGCGGGGTAATGTGAATTATCTTGAAGGAAGAGGCAAGGGTAATCTGGCGAATTGGAGGGAGCCACGTAGATGGGGTTTATCCAGTGAGGAATTATCCAACACCAAGCGTTCAGCTTCTTAATAGATTTGAGAATGACATGCCCTACCTGTTCGCATCTATATTGTTCAATGTTTCATCATCCCTTGGTGAATGGCTAGAGTCCAAGTTTTGCTCCAAGATTATTATCCCTCTTTTTATAATTATAAAATCAGAATAGTTTTAATATGATTAAACACATAAAAAAGGTGCGCGCGCACAACCTTAATTTGCTGATTAGTTTTAAAGATCAAGCATGCATAAAGAGAGGGATCAATCTGAAGAATACTAACAATGGTTGGTTTACAAGTTGAGGAACTTGGTACCATGTGGTTGGGGATCGGACCCGACATGGTAACGAGCAGAATCATGAATGAGTAGGAGAATGCCCTACAAGAACACAAATTAAGACAATTAACGCAAGTAAAACAGATTCTCCTACTCCTGGCGGTGTAGATCACCATCACCTTGAAGATCCTATTGGAGAATGCCCAATCATCCCGCAAGAACCAAATTTGAGCAACAGCAATTTGAGGACATGTTCCTCACTTCACACATTAGCTTATTCAACACCATATCAACCATGTAAAATAACCTCTGTTTTTTTTTTTGTTACAAAAATGATTGAAAAAAAGTTGAGTTCACATACGATCTAAAAGTAGTATAAAATCTCTCTTTCTTCTAGACGATATCAATATAGGGTAGGATGAATAATCAATTACATTTATATGTAAATCTAAGTACCTATGAGTTATAATGTCTTATCAAGTATTGCGACTAGAACTACAATAAAATGATACTTTTTAGAAATTAAATATATTCTAAATAGTCGTATGTCTCACTTTTTTTTTTATATTTAGGGCATCTTTCTCATCAAACTCCTATTAATTTGAGTAAAAATATAAAATAAATATTTTGACAATTTAACGATGATGGATAAAATGTATAATGAATCCCCATTTTTTGTGAACAAAAACAAATTTATTCGGGCCTCTTGGGCCCAATCATTTAAATTTGTGGGGATTTTATTAAAATGAAAGCAACATTTTGAACCATGTAAATTTATCAGAGGCCATCATTATAATATATTAAAATGAATATTTTTTTTTTCAGAATAATATGAGAGAGTTTGGACTCAGTAACATCTTTTTTACATTTACAGCTAAAAAATCTTTTAGTATTTGTAGAATATGATAAGAGAATTCGAACTGCAAACTAAACCTCTGCTCGGTTCATTGATATTTTGTATCAATGACGGACGTTTAATCGCTCAAGGCACATTACATACCGTTAAGAATCAAACCAAACTACATTTGCCCACCCAACTGAGTTTTTCTTTGATTATTTTTTTATTAATGGAGACTTGCCTTTGATTTTGATGTTCGTAAATGAAGAATACTCATCAGAAGCATAAAGACACAGAATTTCATACAAGGAACCCTTCAAAATCAGGGTATGGCCACACAAGTTTATTACAAGCAAAACTTAGTTTACAAATTGATGGAAATGATCTTTTCGATGGTAATTATTGGGTACATACACAAATATATGCCGGAAAAAAAGTGAGAGAGAATAGTTTGATATACTATTTACAAATGAGCAAGCTAGAGACATGTCCCTGCGGAGATTTTCAATTTGTCTGAAGGATTCTGCCCTGGTTCTCTTCCTCACCAACTGCCAAAACAAAAAACGAAACAAATAACTCATAAATGTAATCCTGTAATAGCAAAATATAATCGGCATGAAACTGCAGAATATAATAGATCGTTGTCATATTAATTACCTTGCTGAACGTTGCTAGATAGTACAGGACTTTGAGACGACGAAGCGCGTACGGTTGGACTTCTGACAGAATATTGCTGTGGTTCCTCATTTCGGAGCAATGAGGTAACGGCTTCTCTCACCTTCTCCATGACGCCCACATCTCCGGGAGTTCTCCGAGGACTTATTGCTTCCGATATCACCTGAGACAGAGCTTTCTCATCTTCCCCCGGCTCCAACTTACTCTTGAAATACTCTCTCACCGATACACCCTTGTCCCATGTTTGTTCGCCGCCGCCAGTGTCGACGGTGACATTCTTCATATGCAGTGTAGAAGACGTGGATGGTGATGATGATTTGCGCGGAGTCGATGGGGCTGATGAAAAGCGTGGGGCTTTAGACGTAACCGGAGAAAGTTTGGAGGCCGTCTTGGCTGGAGGAGTCAGCGGAGCCGTCGTGGTCACCGACAAAGGAGATCTACGAGATGATGCTGCGGTCAATGATGGGGTTTGAGTATCTAAGGGTTTGGAAACCGTGAGGCCTTGCATTTTAGACGAAATACAAAGGCCTGTGGCGTCTGATCCTTTTGTATATGTCGGCGAGAGTTTCTCAGCTCCGTTGCCGCTCATTGTCTTGGTTGAACCAAGAGAACTTGTGGCCGCTGCAAGATGATGATGGTAGTGGTGGTGATGATGATGATTTGCTCTCTTTGACTCCGCAGAGCTGCTGATAGGCCTTTGACGATCCATTCCACCTCTGGATTTTATGGGGTTATGCAAACAATGGCTGTCGGCGATTACCGGAGTCGCTCTTGGATTCTGCCTGGCGTTTTCTTTGTAAGCTTCGGGCGCCAGTTCTGATTCGTACACTGAAACATACAAGGTGATGGCAAAGAAAGAAGGGCATAAGAAGTGATAGAGGGAATAAAGGAGGCAAATGATATATATTACTTGGAGCTCCAAGGTATTCGGCATCTTCCTCTTCTTCCTCCTCCTCATCTTCCACGGAAGCTCCCCAAGTGGGGGTGACATTGCCGTCGTCGTGCTTTTTCTTGCTGAGACTGTGGCGTAATTTCTTGGCCTTCTCCTTCACTTTGGAGAGCACGGATTTCTTCTGAGGGGCGCCATTATCGTCTTCTGATAAAGGTGAATTGGAGCCGCCGGGGGAGGTGGGAGAGCCCCTTGAGAATTCACCTCCTGAAACTTGAATGAAAAGCACATATATACAATCTTAAATGATAAACATCCCTAGCTTGGTTTGTAACTAGCATGCATGATGACATGCATGGAGATTAATTTGCGGGATGAAGAGATTTGGTTACCTCGAAGGGCTTTTTCCACGGTGGGAGAGGCGAGAGATCTAGAGGCATTTACTTGTCTGGGGAAGCGTTCGAGTTGAGCCATTATTTGAGGAGATTTTCATTAAAGCAAGGTGGTGAGAGCGTTTTTATACAGAATCTGGCGTGTGTTGGTTTGAGTAGGAGGATGATGAAATTGAAGCCAACAGAAGAATGTAGCGTCCTCCAGCAATTTGCTCCCGTGGTTGTTGCAGTGCGCAATGATCGTACAAATCAATCAATACGCACCGTTAACGTTGACCAGGCCTCGACTTCTAAAAACAGGTTAATTAATCCCATGGTATCTTCTTTATCCTCTTCAACTCTTCGTTATAAAGTATGTACATACTATATCATCAAACCACAAATTATCTTGAAGCAAAAATGTAAAATTCCATCATTTTTGTGTATTAACACCTGTATAGATTTCTTGTGACCGGCACACCTATATATAGATGAGCGCGTTGCCCAAAACAATTTCAAGATCATCTCATGACATTACATGATATATTAAATGTTAATTATGTTACTAGTATATATAACAAGAGAATGAATAGGAAGTGGAACTTGGCGGGGTCTAATTGCTTTTGATGGTGACCAAAGATTTGACAGTAACAGGATATGAAGCAGTCCTATGAATGGGTCACTTTCTACGCAAATTGTGGAATCTGGCTTCTTGTAGGGCGTGGCAATTTTCTGAATTCTTCTGATCGTAGATTTACCTGTTCTCTTTTTCCACGGTAGAAAATTTGGTGGGGACCCAAAAGATAAAAAACAGCAGGAGGTTAGGGTAATGTTGTGGCGGCCGGCTTTTCATGAAACAAGATCGTTGTGGAAGAAAGGAAAATTTATATTTGACTTAATAATATGAGGTGAGCCTAATTTTTTTTTACAAAAATTGTTTTAAAAAAAAAAATCGTTGCGAAGTCAACCTTAATCCATCGCCTCTAGCGCGCCAAGCGAATTACTCTATGCTCCAACACACTAACACAGTGAAGGGAAGGAGTAGGACAAGTCCGAAAACATAAACAAGGTAGAAGAAAACCCATCAAAAACCCTTATCCCCTTCTGCGACTGAGCCCCTCGTATCCCTCCCCATGTCTTCCTCCTTCTCTGCTACCCAGCACTTGAGTGCTTCGCTCTCCGCCCCTCTCCCGCGTCGCCGCTACAATTCCCCTCGACCCTCATCCCTCAAATGCCATCTCTCTTCCTCCAACGTCTCCGATTCCTCCAATAACCCCGCCCTCTTTAAAACCCTCTCCAAGACCGTTGCTCTCTCTTCCGCCGCCGCCCTCCTCCTCAACTCCACCCGCCTCCCGGCCCTCCTCTCCTTTGGATCCGGAGATTTCGGCGGCGGCGGCGGTAATGGCCTAGGTGGTGGCGGAGGCGGAGGGAACTGGTTCGGCGGCCCAGGTGGAGATGGAAATGGAGGGTTCTTCTCTAGACTTTTCTCCCCGGCAGATGCTATTGCCGATGAATCTCCTTCTCAGGAGTGGGATTCCCATGGGCTGCCGGCCAACATTGTTGTTCAACTCAATAAGCTCAGTGGATTTAAGAAATATAAAATTTCCGAGATTCTATTTTTCGATCGGAGGAGATGGAAAACGGTGGGCACCGAAGATTCCTTCTTCGAGATGGTTTCTCTGCGTCCCGGCGGTACATACACCAAGGCCCAGCTTCAGAAGGAGCTTGAGACTCTAGCTACCTGCGGAATGTTCGAGAAGGTAGATATGGAAGGCAAAACCAACCCAGATGGAACCATCGGAATTACTATATCTTTCACTGAGAGCACGTGGCAATCAGCCGATCGTTTCCGCTGCATCAATGTGGGATTGATGCCACAGTCGAAGCCCATTGAGATGGACGCGGATATGACTGATAAGGAGAAGCTGGAGTACTTTAGAAGTCAGGAGGAGGACTACAAGAGGAGAATTCAGAGGGCGAGGGCGTGTCTTCTGCCAATGCCCGTGCACATGGAGATTATGCAGATGCTGAAGGAGCAAGGAAAGGTGAGTGCGAGGCTGTTGCAGAAGATAAGGGATCGAGTCCAGAAGTGGTATCAGGATGAAGGCTTTGCATGCGCACAGGTGGTTAATTTCGGGAACCTGAACACCAAGGAGGTCGTCTGTGAGGTTGTAGAAGGGGATATCACCCAATTGGCCATTCAATTCCAGGATAAGCTTGGCAATGTGGTTGAAGGTAACACTGATGTTGCTGTGGTAGAAAGAGAACTGCCAAAACAGGTACATATGGATTTGTTACATTGCAGGTTATGCGGTTTTTCTTTTCCATTTGTTTCGAGTTTTGATAATCAATACACATGTTGGCATTTGTGTCCTGTGTCAAATTTCTAGGTGTCGGTTGAGTTATTGACTTTTGCGCTTGGTTTTTGGTCTTTAGCTTGTTCATCGGTTGTTGACTACTTAGTGGATATTTTATGGATAACAGCTTCGCCCAGGTTACATTTTCAACATTGAGGCAGGGAAGCAAGCTTTAAGGAACGTTAACTCCCTTGCTTTGTTTTCAAACATTGAAGTGAATCCACGGCCTGATGAGAAGAATGAGGGAGGCATTATTGTTGAAATCAAGCTTAAAGAATTAGAACAGAAGACAGCAGAAGTCAGTACGGAATGGAGTATTGTCCCGGGGCGAGGAGGACGTCCTACATTGGTATTCATGTCTATTTAAAAAATGTATTTTGTCATCAGCCATCAATTTTCTTTCGTTAGTTGATCTAATGTATTTATATTCACTCTGTGTAGGCTTCACTGCAGCCAGGAGGAACTGTTACTTTTGAACATCGGAATTTGCAAGGATTGAATAGATCTCTTATTGGTTCGGTGACAACTAGCAACTTCCTCAATCCTCAGGTTGTCTTTCACTATTATATTGACTTTATGTCATTTTATTGATTTATTCTAGGAATAGCTTGGAATGTCACCGACATAGTTATTAATATCAACTATCTTAAATTGGCCTTTGTGTTTTTCCCTTAGGATGATCTAGCATTTAAGCTTGAGTATGTGCATCCTTACTTGGATGGTGTATACAATCCAAATAACCGTACTTTTCGGGTAAGCTGCTTCAACGGTCGAAAGTTGAGTCCAGTATTCACTGGAGGGCCAGGGGTTGATGAAGTACCCCCAATATGGGTTGATCGTGCTGGTGTCAAAGCCAATATCACTGAGGTAATCTTACTGATGGTTCAGGCAATCGGTAGTTTTAAAACTTCCCTTTCCTTTTATTTTGGGCTCTTTATCTTGATTTTTTCATTTTGTGTGCAAAACAGAATTTCACACGTCAGAGTAAATTTACTTATGGACTTGTGATGGAAGAGATAACGACACGTGATGAAAGTAGTCATGTCTGTTCAAATGGTCAACGAGTATTGCCTAGTGGAGGAATTAGTGCCGATGGACCTCCAACCACCATCAGTGGCACTGGCATTGATCGGATGGCATTTTTACAGGCCAATATTACACGTGATAACACAAAATTTGTGAATGGAGCTATCGTTGGAGACCGAAATGTGTTCCAGGTAACTGCACATATACTTTTGATGTTATCCATATGGGCTATAGAAAGAATTCTTGTCTGGTAAAAGAACCATTTTTGAAAGGCCAGCACTTCGTTTTGCTAAGAATTTGAATCTACTGTTTATCAATGCTGGTAGAAGAGGCAGGAAATCTCCTTTCCCAATTAGATCAAATGCAGTAAGACAGAAGGGCATATAAAAAGTGAAGCAATGAAGAGTAAGATCTTTTTGGGGTGCGCTAGCTTCCAGGTTGAGCTGTACATGGACTCATAACTAATGCAAGACATAGCAGGTCCATTCCAGGAATCAAAGCAATGATAGTACACATTCCTCACATTGCTTGTTTTTTCTTAAAAAATATTAATAGCCGGAGAGGTGGGACAAAAGCAATGTCTGGTATAATATTTGAGGGCAATGGATTGATGATTTGATGACATTGTTGGTGTTTCTAGGTATCATCATCTGGAGATGAAGCTTTCTTTTTTCTTTTGAAACATTAGAACTCTGATAGACTTTTGAAACTAACTAGATACTATACTGTAGTGAATGTTGTGTCTGGTAACGTTGGTCAAATTAAGCAGATGAACTGGTCATTTTGCAGTTATCATAATAAGAACAAGAAATTGGTGTTTCCTAGATTTGTAGTCTTAAGTATGCCATAGTTAAGTATCTACTGACAGAGTTATCTCCTATGTAAATGTCAGGTGGATCAAGGCCTTGGGATTGGCAGCAATTTCCCATTCTTTAATCGTCACCAGCTAACTGTGACACGATTTATCCAGTTGATGTCAGTGGAGGAAGGTGCTGGCAAAGCACCACCACCAGTGCTCGTTCTCCATAGTCATTATGGTGGTTGTGTAGGTGATCTTCCTAGTTATGATGCTTTTACTCTTGGAGGACCCTATTCTGTGAGGGGTTACAACATGGGTGAGCTTGGCGCAGCCAGAAACATCCTTGAGGTAGGAGAGATTGGAACGTATAATGATTGTGCGTGTGCTTTTTTTAGCATCATGAAGATTGAGAGAGTTCATGGTAGTTAATTTTCCAAGTCTTTTCACTACCCAGTCATTGAGAACAGCTATTTGATTTCTTTTACAGGTTGCTGCCGAGTTACGGGTACCTATCAAAGGGACGCATGTGTATGCCTTTGCAGAACATGGAAATGATCTTTGGAGTTCGAAGAACGTGAAAGGGAATCCCACAGAAGTGTATAGGCGAATGGGATATGGATCGTCCTATGGAGTTGGTCTCAAGCTTGGTTTAGTTAGAGCAGAATACGCCGTTGATCATAACTCAGGAACCGGTGCATTATTCTTCCGTTTTGGGGAGAGATTTTGATTCGGAAATTGGTGTATCGCTGTTGGTTTACGGAAAAAACTTTTGCAACCAGCCTTCGATGATTGGGCAAAAGCTTGTGGATATTCCGAGGTCGTCGTTCTAGTACTGAATTCTTTCCTCTTGTTTTGGTTTTATCCTAAAATTTAATATAGAATTTTATCTGAAAACATTATGACTGATTATATCTTGCCTGTTATTAGTATTTACATGTATTTAATTTATTTCTGCTGGTAAAATCCATGCCCAATTTCTGAACAATTAACAAAACTTGGTTCAGACCAAAATAAATTAACCGAACTTGCTAACTTCGAGGATGCCGGTTAGTTTGTGCTTGTGTATTTGTTATGATTTCGAAGGGTTGGAACAAGTATATAATTACATGTGTATACAGAGAAATCATTACCAAAATTTATCCAAAAAAAATAAAATAAAATCAAAGAGACGTTGTACGTGTAAATGTGTAATGGGACAAGTGTGACTGGTGAGTTACATTTTAGTTTTTACATGCCAACTCCTGCATGTAAAATTTCGAGAGATAACAAGTTAACCACGATATCTCAATGTTCAAGTTTTTGTAGTGATAGTTTTTCATTCAGTGTAGAAGCCTACGACTTGCATCCCATGGACTAGGAACAATGGAGTATATAGCTTTATATATATAAAAAATAATCATTTGTTTTTTTGCCTGTGAAATATATATATAATAATTGAATATTCTACATCATGGAGTCAACCAGCAATAAAAGCAATCTTGTTTCGGCTACAAACCTAATTCCTTTTTTAACTGAGCAAGAGTAGCTTCTATTTCATCAAGGTTATCCTTAATGCTGCTGCTCCCCTTCCCAGCTTCATCTTGAGGACCGCTGCCAGCAGAAGTACGAGAAGGGTTTTCTCCCTGAGGCTTTTTATAACTGTCATTCGAATCAACTTCTGCATCAACTATATTAAGTTCTTTCTCCAGAAACTCCACAAATTCTTCTCCTATCTCCTGCAACGTAAAATCTCATATAATCAGTTTCCCATGTCGATCACTGTTGTTAACCACAGTTTCAAAAGACGAATCTGCCATCAAGAACCAAATTACTAGATAAGCAACTCCTCTTTCTTTCTTTTTCTTCATTCAAGCAACTATAGAAGCTCAGAAGCCAAGCATCATGCCCGAATAAGAGCCCAACACCAAAACAAACACAAATAAATACGCATAAAATCGAATTCTTACTGCTAATTCCTCCCATAGGCTCTTCGGCTTTCCTTGTGAAGTAGAGTTTGCTTCCCAGTTCCTGAATTCTTCTTGAAGATCTTTGAAAAATTCCCCTGTAATTGCATTAATCAGATTTCATGCAATATAATATAACGTAATAACAATTTATTAGATATACTCCTCTCCGCCTATTCACAGACTTGCCCGCAAATAAAATGTATGGAAAAACAAAATTGATGCTCAACAGCATTTGTAAATATGCAAGTATCGCCAACATGATGTCTAACTGAGAGTACATATCTACCTATTGTCATTTGAACATCCCTCAAAAAATTACCTGCAGCACAAAGATGTTAACAATAAGACAGACATCCAATCCAATCAGGAAGCATATAAAGGATTGCGAAATTACTTCTCAACAGTTGGAGGGGAAGATATAGTTTAACAAGAATGTGCAAGGCAAAAACAAATTATAACTAACAGAGGTCCGGGGATGTAAAATCGACATGTTTAACTGGAATCTTTCCAGAATAATGGGCAAAACGATAGTGAATTGGCTTAAATTATCCAGTCCAAACCAACAAAACATAGCAATCAAGATTCAATATGCTTCCTGACAACTTTTGCCACGTGAATTAAACATGAACTTGTAATTCCAGGAAGCAGTGTGATCCAATGGTGTAAAGGCAACCTTACAGATATTTATCCAGGAATGGGTACTAAGAGCTCTTTACCTAATCCGTAAAATTCTTCTTCTTTTGCATTACCATTTCGGCTTCTCTGAGAGGAATAATAAGAATCGGAACCATTATTTGCAGAATCAAATTTTCTGCGCGAAGTAGAATTTATCAATGTATTGTACGCGTGTTTTATCCTCATAAACTTCTCCTGTGCCTTGTCCTGTGAAGACAAGATAAAAAAAAAAAAAAAAAGCTTCATCTTCCCATGCCATGGTTAAGCATCATTAAATTTACTGATATATAACTCAAAGTAGACTGAGTAGACAAATCCATAAGTAGATCAGTAAGATTCAATTACTAGCATGTATCTTGCTGCTACTACTTCCTATGTCTTTGTCCATTTTAAATTCTTATTCATGACAGAAAGTAATCCAGTCAGGTGCATTTGACGTACTTTTTTGTTAGGTTTCTATTTCTTTGTTCCCCTTTTTCGGGGAACTTATTTTTTCATCACTATTGGGAATCACATGAACAGTGCACTTCGTAGCGTCTTACCACTATTAAAGGGTCATTACCCTCTCTAATAATTCTATATTTTGGCCTTCAAGTAATTCATACAGCTAAGAATATAGGAAATCCTGGATGAGAAGACTATGCAAATGCAAAGAACTAACACACAAACATGTACCCGCAGGTCATAAATAAATAAATAGTCATCTCTCAGATGCCTTCAACTATAACTTGGCTTCAGTTTTTATTATAAATCACTTCCTTCGTGTGTGAATTTGCATGTTCTTTGTCTGCATTTGATTTAATTCTCAACTTTATTCTCTTACATCACAGCCGGGTATAGTAGATAAAATTTGCCGTATTTTCCCCCCTTTTTATGCAGAAAAGGGGAGAAAAGATCTGACGTCTACATTGCTAATTAAACAGGACTAATTTCCACCTGAAATTACACAATATCGACGTATCCTTAGGCGATACCCAGAAGGATTGCACACAACAATTGGGAAGGATCCAAACATACCAATTACCTCTTTATTGACATCAGGATGATACTTAAGAGCAAGTTTTCTGTATGCCTTTTTTATTTCATCCGCTGTAGCTGATGGAGATACGCCCAAAACTTCGTAAGGAGTCTCCCGACGGCTAGCTTTCAGAAGAGTGCCACCTCTTGTGTGCTTCTTATAGTTCCAGCAGCAAGGCGAACCGGATTCCGATTGAAATAGAAGGGGATTAAACTCACGTCGATAACTGAATGTACTATTGGGTAAGGAAGAATTAGCTAGGTTTTGCAGGAGCAAGGAAGGTCCGAGGGATCTAAAACACAGCTTAGCGCAGTAAAGGCAATTGCTTCCAGTTAGAGGCGGAGCAAATCCATACATGTTAATTAAGTTTCCAGAAATCGTTGGTCTGAAATTTCCCCGAAACGGCTCTTATCCTCCCCGATAGCTCTAGTCCTCGCGCAAATCTGTCCGTTGACACAATCCAACGATGCTAACGCAGCCACGTTGTTAGAAGACAGCGCCTGTATATTATTAATACTGTACACTCTCGTCAAAAGCGCATCATTTGTCAGAATTCCTCGGATATGGTTCTATCGATGCTTCCGACTGGAGCTAATGACTATGCCCAAGTGATCGACATTTACGCTCGTGATAGAGCTCTGCACTTGGGCAAGAAACTTCATGCACACCTAATCATCAACGGTTTCGCTCGTTTTACCGTCACTGCATCGAAGCTCATAGCATTGTACACCGAGTGTGGGACGCTGTCCCTTGCACGCGAGTTGTTCGAAAAAATTCCGGCAACAAATGTTCGACGTTGGATCGCTTTTATTGGAACATGTGCTCGCTGTGGCTTCCATAAGGAGGCTCTGAGTGTGTTCTCTGAAATGCAAACGGCAGGGCTGAAACCCAACGTATTCGTGATGCCCAGCGTTCTCAAAGCTTGCGGGCACCTTTGCGATCTCAAGACCGGAGAGAAAATGCACGGCGTGACTTTGAAATGTTCGTTCGAGCTCGATGCTTTTGTAAGTTGCGCTTTAATTGATATGTACTCAAAATGCGCAAGAATTAAAGAAGCGCGGAAAATATTCGACGGGATGTTACAGAAAGATTTAGTGGCTCTGAATGCTATTGTATCTGGCTATGCACAACAAGGGCTTCCCAAGGACGCCCTGATTTTGGTGGAAAGCATGAGAGTGATGGGAATGAAGCCAAATGTGATAACTTGGAATACATTGATTGCTGGATTTTCAAAAGTATGTGACCGAGCAACGGTGTCAGAGCTTTTCAGAACGATGACCGCCAATGGTTTTGAGCCTGATGTGATATCATGGACTTCTTTAATATCCGGCCTTGTGCAGAATTTTCGACATGAAGAGGCGTTTCATACGTTAAAACAGATGTTGCATCATGGATTCTGCCCAACTTCAGCTACTGTTAGCAGTCTTCTAACTGCATGTGCTACTGAAGCAAAAGTGAGGCTTGGAAAGGAGCTTCACAGCTACTCGCTGGTGATTGGTGCAGGGGAAGATATATATGTAAGGAGTGCTCTTGTTGATATGTATGCAAAATGTGGGTTCATATATGAGGCAGGGACCATATTTCATCAGATGCCTGTGAAAAACACGGTTACGTTGAACTCAATGATTTTTGGTTATGCAAATCATGGATACTGTGATAAGGCAATCGAGTTGTTCAGAGAGGCAGAAAGGGGAGGCAAGCTTGATCATCTAACTTTCACGGCAGTTCTGACTGCGTGCTGCCATGCGGGAGATCTTGAACTTGGGCAAAGTTTGTTCAAGATCATGCAAGAAAAATACAAGATTGATCCACGGCTTGAACATTATGCATGCATGGTAGATCTTCTAGGTCGAGCTGGAAAACTTGATGAAGCATATGCTATGATCAAGACAATGCCCATTGAGCCTGATTTATTTGTGTGGGGTGCCCTACTGGCTGCTTGTAGAAATCATGGACATGAGAATCTCGCAGAAGTGGCAATGAAGCATTTGCTGGAACTAGAGCCTGAGAGTGCTGGGAATCGGCTTCTATTGTCAAGCTTATACGCTGACGCCGGTGAATGGGGAAAGGTTGAGAGAGTGAAGAAAATGTTAAAGAGAAGGAAATTGAGGAAATTTACAGGTTGCAGTTGGATAAATACTGTGTAACAATGATAGATGAGTTATACCCCCAATAGAAGCAAAACAATGATAGATGGGTCAATGGTAATATGCTACAACTCCGTCCGTAGCTAAAAGTGTACGTGAGAGTATTTGCTGGTTCACAAAAGCCAGGATAATAACTCTCTGTAGATGACGTCCAAAGCAACTAGTTGATCCAGATTTGTGAGATCCACCATTAGACGTAAAGAATATCATGTATGGCCGCATCCATGGGGAAGTAATCAGTGTTTATTTCCTTGAAGAAAGAACCAAGAAAAGATTTTCATAAGCAGCTAGTTAGCTATTTCGATTCCATATCATCCACTGCACCAAGAAGGGACAGACTTGATGAGTCTCCGACCTTGATCTCCATTCTTCAACTGATCGATAATTACTAGGAGAGCTTCTTATTGTAAACATGAGACGGCATAATTTTCTTCGTCCTTTACTAACACTATCATTTGTGGTGAAAACTGAAAAGGACTTCTGGTCGATCCATTTATATTGAAAAGTATTCTTCAAACTGAAGCAAGCCTTATCTGCAATCAAAAGGGGTTAGAATATCCAGTTTCATTCATGTGTGGAAATATAAGTGTTACAAGGGCCTTCCGCACAACCTGACAAGAATTACACACTCATCCGGAACGTGAAGTCTGAAGAGTTGCACGAGCAAAACCAAAACTCGGGTTTCATCTTTTTCAAATAAGGATATTTCATATTATGATATTGTTACTGTTTGGAAAGAAAGAAAATCATATTTTTAAAACGGCTATGGGCCAAATATAGCCAAATTTTTAGAAAAAATTTAAAATAAATAACTATATTTATTTAAAAGGGTTTTTAGATTAAATTATGGTTTAAAACTAAAATTTTGGATATACTACTAAAAATAATAAAAATGCTTATAAACTGTATAATTACTATTTTACTCTTATTTTTTTATACTTCTCTTTTCTCTTCTCCACCATCTCTCATATCTCCTCTCTTCTCCACCCTCTCTCATTTTTCTTCTTTCTTATTCTTCCTCTCTCCTCTCATATTTTTAATAAAATTATACCCTTTCTAATAATTTTTTAATTATAAAAATTATTATGGCAATAACTATTCAAACACTCATTTATTCAGAATCACTTTTTTTTCATAAACTCTTCTCCAAAAATCTTTTTTCTAAAATTTGTTCAAAAATTATTTTTTTCATAATTTTTTTTCCCAACTCTTTTCCAAATAGGTCTATAATGCCATCTTTGTGCCAACATCTTTTGATCATGTGATTGTTCAAAATGTGATTTGGGATAAACATTGATTGTTATTTATGGTTCTTACTGTTTGTCTTTGTTATGAAATGGGGAATTGAAACTCATTTTTCATATCGAAAGAATATGAATGAGTTAATATGTATGTATTTTATATCATCCTAATACTATACTATTGCATTCCCTCGAGTATTTTCCAAGAATGATGCTCAACAGTCCAAGAGAAACAAAGAAGAAACTCGGGCTAAACACCAACAGATAAACTAGCCACTCCTTTCAGCTAAACATAACATTTCAAAGGTCAAATGATCTCTATATATAAAAGATGTTACTAAGATCAGTAACTGATTTGTTCAACCTTGGATTGCTCATGGTTCATTGGCGAATGTGTCTTCGTGAATAAAACGTCATAGAAGCACTTTACTAATCGAGAATCATTTGGGACTGATACTGCGCATAAAACCGACGTGGACCCATTGTTTACCCATATTAAACAGATCGTCAATATCTTTGCTTTGCTTCTTTTCTTTTTAAATCAAAATCAGTTTTGGTGACATAAAATAATAATAAATTATTTGTTTTTTATTTTAATTTTGGTACTTGAGAGCCATATATTCTTGTTCATCAATTTGATTGATGTAAGAAATAAGAAGACACAGCCAATCAATTAAGGCTTACCAAGAAAGCATAAGTAGAAAGAAAAATCCTTCAATTAATTGGCCTAAACATGAACAGCTCTCCACAAGGCAACATTTTTGTACAGTCACGTCGTCAACTTGAAAAAAAAAACTAGCTCAGCATCTTTTATAATCTCTTCGCCCTTAAAAAAAGTCCTTCGTATAGTTATTTGATCTACTCTGCAGGCACATCAGCTGTATTCAAACATCTGAACCTCATTCTGCTTAATTTTATACGTATAAAATTAACACTACAAAATGTACAGTTCTTCATTACAACTGATAACTTTATTTCCTACCTCAACAGAACAAGATAGGTTTTTCTTCATCACCTCTTCTAGATGCAGGAAAAGCTCACACTCGCCAGTTAGCTGTACAAACAAACTTCTTTTCATATGCCACCTAAGGAGGATGAGGATTCTGAGCAGCAATTCTCCTTTCTGCAACAAAAATTACATATGATCACTAATTCAAACACTAGATGTGATGATCAATGCATATTCTATATATACTTGTCAGATGCCAAGGATGCGAATCAGAAATATCATACCTCCGGCGGCAACTAGTTTCTCTACGCGTGCAACAATATGTTTTCCATAAGTGTACTTCTTCAAAGCATTCAAATGAACCTTGATTCGTGAAAGAATCAGCTCACGTTGCTGGTCATCACAAGTCTCCAGCACCTTTTGTACCACATAATTTGCAAATTGATCTTTCATCATCGCCTGTAAATCAAAGAGCCGAAACGAGCCTATCAATATGAAAAAATTGTGAAGAGGATAAAGCAGCATTACATGAATGACAAATTGCCACCTTTTTTGTCAAGAGTCAAGGCATGCTACAGGATTTGACAAATCAAGGCACATACAACAATCGGGATCACTACTCTAGTGGAAGACTAAAACAAATAATAATATTAAAAAAAAAACGCATTCCTTCACATGTCTACTACATTTAGGTGTCCATGTTCCAAGATTGAAGATGTAAAAGCAAATCATTCTCATGTTTGAGCCTGAAAAACCTCAGGTGCAAAGTAAGCCTATGTCAACTGGAGGCTATCACAAGACGTCACATTAGATTACATTTAATTTCCATGCCTCTACGAACTTCACGTTAGCAGAAAACTGGTGACTAAGAAGACAAAGCAGTCACAGCCTACCAAGGTTTAATCACTTCTATCAGAATGCTTAAATCTCAAGTTTAGTGAAGGAAATATTTGACAAAGAAAGAAAAGAAAGCAGCGGTCCAGGTTATGCAATGAGCTCAAAACAATATCTTCCTTTTTCGTTTCATTATGATGGTGCAGACTACTGGGGGTGAAAAAGCATAAAGAATCCAAACCCGAAGTGATCATAGGAAAACAGGGACTCCCAATATCAACAACCAGTCCCTCGTATGAATTGACTAAAATATGATAATAAGCATTGGTTAGTTGCCACTAAGGAAAGTGGAAGGATTTATATATCGCCAAAAAGCAAAAGAAAAAGTTTTACGAAACCTGAAGGGGCTCATTTTCATCCGTGGAGCCAAGCATCTCATTCACTAGTAACTGGCGTTCAGAAGAATCTCCAAATGTCAAACACTTCTCTGCAACATTGGAGGCAAACTTCTGTTGACTCATTTGAACTATCTTGCCAGCTAATTCCTTTATAATTGCTGAACGCTCATGAGGCTTACCATGTTCTAGTACATGCTGTTATTAAGGATAGAGTAAGACAGAAAAATGAAAGATCAGTTCACAAGTATAAACTACAAGACATATAGATGTCAGCAGGAAGTGTTACATTAACAGGTAGAACAGCAAACAGATTCCCAAATTACAAGATGACAAACCTTAGAGCAGAGTGTATAAGAGTAACACAACTTGGATAGCATGATATATAAACATAAAGCACCAGATTCAAAGTAAATTGATAAGTAGCATTAACTCCAAAGACATTCTTTAGTAAAAAATGAATAAAATCAGGAAAAAAAATTATACAACTTCAACCATTATAACCAAGAAAAGAAGGGGGAACAACTTCAATCAAGAAGTTTCATATCCCATCTTTTCTCTGAACTAAGAAAATGGCAGGTAAACCACACAAAAGTTAAGAGTTGGATAAGCGTCATTTAACTTCCATACCAAATTGCAGCTACAAGTAGTCTAAACTGTATAGCTAGAGAAATTAACCTGAACAACATAATTGCCATATTGATCCTGAGCTAACATGCTAACAGCTCTTAAAATCTCGTCCATAACTTTCTGTTGTGTATTAGCATCTTTGCAGTGCTCCAGTACTCTCTGCCATATAGAAAAGCATTATTATATGACCATGGATTTTAAATGCAGAATAATCATAAGAGGAGCAGTTTAAATAATCCTGCCTGTATAACCCGGCAACCATATGGATGAGTTGAAAGTGTCACAACTTGATCAAAAAAGGTCGAGACAATGAAGTGAATCGCATCTTCAGGGACAAATTCTATACACTTTTGAATGACATGGTTTCCATTCTGATCACGAACACAGCGCATAACATTCCCATCAAGCTCTTGAACCATTTTTATCTTCTGATCCAGATCAACAACTTCTATGGCCTAAAGGAGGATGAAAGTAAGAGAAAGAAAAGTGACGTATGAGATAATGAGAGCATTATGGATATAGAACCATCTGAAAAAATTTCCATTGCTGAAACCCAAGCCGTCAATACCTTTTGGATCACCCGACAACCATACATTTGAAGGCTAAGGGTCAGAACGTGGCCAAAAAGCTTGTTAGCTAATTCTCTTCTCTGGGGTGCAAGTCCATGCTCAAAAAACTGAAGATACCAACAATTGTTTGAACCTCGTCCATCAATAAGAATAAAAAGAATACAGATAGTATCATGAAAGGAGAATGGATCTCATCTCACCTTCTGAACGACATAATTACCAAAGACATCAGTCATCAAAGCAAGAGCGTGAGGTATAATTTCCTGATAAACCATGTTCTTTTCTTCCGTAGTTGCTTGTTCCAGTTTTTGCTGGATAAATCGACTCCCATACTGATCCGCACTGCTCACAGGAGTAAATTCATTAGCTTTAATTGTAACGGATGAAAGCATAAAAATTAAAGGATCAAGAGACTAACAGACAAAATGCATACCTGAACTCAACTACATGACCAGAAATCTCTGAAAGCTCAAAACACTTGGTTTTATTACTTTTAAACTCCTCTAACAGGGAAGAAGCAAAGGTTTCATCCATGTTGACCCCAGCATCTAGGTGCCACGGTCCCATGGCACCCCCAGCTAAATTCCTCATCCCAGAAGCAAAACGCATATTCAGCTCATTGTGCCTCACAGGACTGCCAGATCCAACTGGAGACGTGGATACAACTGAGTTTACCATTGGACTTCCTGGATAAGACAAACCAACGCCAAATGCAGGATTTGCATAGTAACCAAGATGATTGGAGCCCCCGGATTTATGACCCAAAGGGACATTGTACTGTGACTTCTGAGGTGAAAGCATAGCCCCAAGATAGGCTTTTTGCAGCTCAAGTAAATTCATGTAAGAATTACCCAAGTAGTTCCTGTCCACGGAGGGGTCATTAAGAGCACCAAGTTGTGCTGCAGCATAATCAGATGTTCTCAAGTACTGAAGATACATAGGATCAACAGAAGGAGCCTGAAGAGCAGCACCTGCAATTTGATTTCCCATTCTACCAAGATTATGTGCATCAGATGGAGCGGCAGCTCCACAAGCCAAACCACCCCCAAGAATACTTGATTCCATTCCAGGGGCTGCCATTGCTGATGCTGCAGCAACATTTTCAAACAGGGGTGGTAGATTACCAGTGCCAAGTTGGTTAGCCATCAAGGATGCAGATGCTGGATTTCCAGCAAAGCCACTAAGGCCAAAATTGGTAAATGATGAATTCGTGTTATCTAAAGGATGGTATTGAGCTGGAAAATTGCCTCCACCACTAAAGGGAGAGGTAGGTGATCCCTTGAAATACGTACTACTGGAAGGAACATTAGACTTTTGTAATTCAACTTGCCTATCCAAGGATGAGTTAATGTCAGATCCACTCCCATTCCTTTTCCCGGAATCAGAATATGTTTCTTTCTGCAAGTGCCCTGATTCAGACTTCTTTGAATACACATGTTGCTTGCCATGATCTTGACTTCTTTGAATACCAAACAGATATCTTTGGTGATTATCAACATCTGACTCAACCTGTGAATGTAAATGGTTATCCCTGTCTAACACACCATCTGCTGACAAGTTCATACTGGACAATGCAGACACCAGATCTTCAGACTCACTTATGCCAGATGAAGGACCATTTATTGCATCAGGACTGGTAATACATCTCTTCTCTGCAGCAGAAACTCTCCCCCCTCCAATAGGTGTAGGGCAAGGACTGGGAGCCCTAGCAACAAGCTGCGGATCAGGAGTGGTGCTTCTTGATAAGGAAGATCCAAGAGCAGCAGCATAAGTATATGAAGCTGGTGAGCCAATATGCTGAGCAGCAGATGATCCCTGGACATTTGATCCAGATCTTAAGGAATCAGTAGTTGTGGAATCATGGCGTAAATGAGCCAGCTCAGCCTCAGCAGAAGCTATCATATCATCATTTTCGTTGAATGCATTACGGCTGGAAGGACGAGAAGGAAGGCCATGGACAGGCATGCTACGCTCCAAATCATCCTGCATGGTTACTACTTATAATGAGGGGTAGAAATAACAGGGTGACAAATAAAGAAGCATAGGGAATTAATCAAAACAGAAACGAGTTAAATTTGACTAAAAATGCCAGCACTTGATAGAAGCAAAGAAAACTTTTGCCATAACATATAACTCCATCAGAAGGTTATGCTCTATAATCAAAGTCTCAACATGCAAAAAAGAATTTATCATCAATTCAAACATATAATAGACAGAACGATACAAGATCTTATTTTTGGAACCTATGGATGTGAATCCTACTCCTGTAACATATCACATAAGATCACCAAGTCATATAACACTATGAATTTTCAACTTCCATGTGAATGACACAAATCTACTGGAATAAAAAGAATGTACAGAACAATATCAATTTTTAGCTAGGTAGCTAGTATTATGCTAAAAAAGTCAACTAGTACAGAACATATAAATGAGTATAGCAAAGGTGGAATGAAAACAGAAACTTTGACATGAAATTTAGACATCAAGTTATACTGTCATATTCCAACACCGTCAGCACTAGATAAGGGTAAAACAGTGTACACACTAACTTCAAATAAAGTTATATATCAAGGCATTAAAATAACGTTATACAAATAAAGTAATAAATCAAAACATTAAAAGCAGTCATACAAATATTTAGTTCTGGCCAAAACAAGTCAAAAGCAGTAGCACCCAAGCAAGATATGTAACGCAGAGAACAGATGCTGTTGAGTCAAAGAGTGAGGTATCATGCTGAACCAGTTTAAAAAAAACAAAAGAAAAAACAGCGTACATGTAGGAACCCACCTGAAAAATCTCTGCAAGAATTTTTTGTTTGCTTCCAAGTCCTAGACCAGGCAAGCCAATCAGTCCATCACCGCCCCAATCAGCCGAGCCTCTTAATTTTTCATAATCCACCTTACCCTCTTGTTTTCTCAAGTGAAAACCTGGAGGAGTTGAAAATAATGATCTACTTCCATTATCATCTGCCCTATTAACTTTCCGCCTATCTCCAATTCCACCAACGACAGAAGATCCCCCTTTTAATCTTTGTGCAAATCTCCAATCCTCCTTTGATAACAAGGGAGGTGGAAGCCGGGGGTTCAAATTCACATTCGAGTAATAGTACGAAAGATACGCTGGATCAGACCTAAGCTCTTCCTCAGACGCAAATCCATTTCCATGTTTACTACCTGAAAACTCAGAAAAGGCGGCAGCGGCAGCAGCACCTCCGCCGCCAAATATCCCTTCCACTGCACTTAATGAACCCTCAACAGTCGGAGGCGCTGATCCACTTCTATACAAATTGAGTTCACGTTCATGATCGTCAGCCTCCTGACGACGTTGCTCACGAAGTAACATCCCAATCTCTTTCTCCAATTCATCTCCGAATGACCCATCGCTAGCGCCTAGCATCGGTCTCCTTCCCAATTCAGACAACATTTTAAAAAACTGAAATTGATCATCAGACTTTCAACATCTGGAAATTATTCTCAATCCGATACAGCTTAGACTGATCACTACCCATAACCAATAACATTCAAACCCTAAACCCTAAAACAAGCCCAAAACCGAAACCTTTCCCATCTAACCGCCTAAACCTCATAAACAACTTCAGAGATGCTCAATTTCAGCTGCTTCATGAATATTGGACCGAAGTCATTCCTGAAGCTGACAGGAAAGCATCTGAAGAATCTACAAGAAAGCAAAGATTTGGAAAAAGAATTTATCTTTACCTGAATTGGTTTTCATAATTATTGAAAACAAATAACTACCATGTTATGTTGTTCATCTCATATCTATAACAAGTATACCCAAGAACTTAATTATGGTAAGAAAATTGTTGCAACATAAGAGAAGCAAAAAAATAGTGGGATGAGGATTGATGCAGGAAGATCAAATAAAGGAAGAATGAGAGAACAGTAATGCAAGAGATCAATCTGGCGGCTATTGGTTCTTACAAGAACCCTTAGGGTTTTGTTCCATTTTGGAGGGGATTAAATACAGGGAGTGATGGCAACCCAATTTATATTTGGTTATGCTTTCTGAAATTTGGGTCCGAAAGTTTCCATTTTTCTCAATCTGGTAAATATCCAAAATATTTTATTTATTTCCCAAAAGTTAGGGGTAATTGACCAAGTGATAACCGACTGATGTAGTAGAATCCCTTGCTGTTTTATTTCCTCGTTTTCCAGATACGAGCGGCTGACACGTCCGCGGCTTGGATTCGTTGGTTCAGTAAAATTGGGGGGAGTAGCACATACAGTTAAAATCTTATCAAAAAGAAATCCACCTAAATTTGTACCCACTTCATTTTTCCTTACTTCCCACCATTCTCTGTTGTTTTTAGTTTCTTCCCCCTTTAATTACTCGCCTTCCAGTTCCACATATTGCCCACAGAACAAATTTACGAAATATATATATATTCCTCATTCTAGTGACATTAAAATCTACATTTATTTTATATCTATTCTACTGCTACTTTTGTAGAGAAAAGATAAACAAATTTTTCCCTAAATTCAATGCTGGTTGGGCAATTTATTGACTTGCAAAGTGCTGGCTTTTCATTAATTAAACTGAAAATTGCCGACCTTTTACTCGCTTAGTTTGATGGTCAGAAATGGGGTCACCCTAAAAAGAAAAAGCCATCCCCTGAGAACGTAAAAAACCATGTTGATAACAGTAGAAGGTCCCATCAAAAACAAAAAGGTGGCTGAATTAGTGCCATCTATGTATATGTCGAATTAAGCCCAATACTCCTCTGGTTTGCCCTCCAAACAAATTTGTAAGTCTTATATTACAGAAGAAAAGAATACATTATACAACCACTTTATTTGCACAGCGGATAAGGGTTCACATCTACCACTCCCTATTTCATCATCAGCATATAGAACTGCACATACAGTAAATCAGCTCCTTGAGAAAGAAAAAAAGAAAGAGAGGACTCCGCTATGCGAGGAACTAGTGGTGGACAGTGGAATGTGTTTAGTGTCTTCAGTTCGGTGGTTAATGATTTCATTAACATGGCAGTAGAGAAACAAATTAATGCTTCTGAAGGGAGTGAGTCCAGTGTGTTCGAATTCAGCTAACAATCAAGTGACTTGTTTAATCAGCATTAAGATGATGGACAAGTGGTGGGTGAAACGAGTCCAAGAGATGGAATCTCAAAGTGGGTGGTGACGCAGCCAGAAGCCTACTTCAAGCATTTTAGCAGATAAGCTTAACTTCCACATCACAACACTATATTCAGTTCTCCAGATTAGTTATCATGTGCTACCCCTACACGTAGCTGCCTAGAGTTCAACTGGCTTAATTAACGCCTCCATCCAATTGGTCACCCGAATATGACCAAGAATATTCTTGTCCAATATGGCTACTTATGTCAAATTAAATATGCTAAAAATAATCAATCCTCAAACTTATTTATATAATTTAAAAAAATTAATTTTTAAATTATCCGTTAAAAAATATTATCTTATTTTTATCAAAATAAAATAGCCAAATCAAATTAAACAATACAATATTAACAGCTTCAACATCATTATTTACTACTCTGATATTAACTAATATATTAACATGGTAAACTATATTATTTATGAGTCATAGACAATACAAAAAGTTTTTGGTTGGGGTAGATATATTTTTTCTAAGTTTGAAAAGGGTAAATGTGCTGTTGAACGAAAAAAAAGTGTGAATGTGCTGCATACCTTTCTTTTTTAGCTGGGATCTTTTATGAACATGTGGACATTTATGTATATATAAAAACAGCAAGTTACCTAAATATCCTGTCATTTTTAAAGGTCTTCTAAAAACGTTAACAGTAATTTACTTTGCGAAGGGATAGTTATCTGCGATTATTATTACGTGTCACCATGTATTTAGAAATTACAAATGTTTTTTTACCAAAAAAAAAAGAAAAATAGAAATTAGAAGTGTTAGATAAGGTGTGTGCGTGGACTCAAAAAAATGGTGATGTGCCTTCATGACCGGGCACGCGAATAGGGGTTGGTTTGCCGCGGCCGCCTTCAGACTCGGGCGTCGTATTGGTAGGCTCCGGCCCAAGTTCTGCAGACACAAGGATTGGGCTTTCGACAAGTGCCTCCAATAAGAATAAGTTGTTATAGCTAACCCTATTTTTCATATATTTAAATGGCAAAAGAATGAGACATACGATTATTTAAAAATGTATTAGATTTTTAGAGAGTATCATTTTATTTTTGTTCTAGTCATGATGCTAGGAAGATATCTTAACTCTTGGATGTATAAATTTATGCCTGAAAATAATTTACGGCTCGTCTTGCTCGATATTAGTATCTCCTAGGAGAAAGAGAGACTTTGCCCTGCCATTGGATAATAGGTGAGCCCAACCCCTTTTTAAAAAAATTTGTTATACCTAACAACTAATGAGAATTAACACATATAGTAAAAAATAATATCATATCTTACAAGGATGAGAGTTCAATTTAAGCTGCCGTTGTTAGGGTTTCTTTAGTAGATAATATCGTAAGTCTCCTAGAAGTGCTCTTTGAGTTCTAAAGTTGTGCTCTAATATTAGTAGAGATCTGGTACCGAACCTACCTAAGTTTTTACATAAAAAAAGTTGTTATATCTAACAATCTACTACTCTATATCAATCTTAACTAGTTTGGATCTAAAAAAATATTAGTTAAATAATTTTATATATCTTAGATTATTTTTTTTAAAAAAATTACTCTTATTTAATAATGAGAGTCCCACATTCCAACTTCAATTAATTAATTTTTTATTATATAAAAAAGATAAAATTAGAAGATACTTATTAATATCTTTTTAGGTGAACTTATGTTATGAGCTAAAAATTTCTTTTAAAATAGAATTATATAAAGGATCAAAGTAGTATTAGGACTTCCATAAGTATTTTGCTTTTGGCGGACAATTATGTGTTCCCAACTCATCTAAATCTCAATTTTTTAATTAAACAAGGGATATAAAATAATAGAAAAAATTTATATACAATCTCCCGTTACCATCTATCATTTTTTAATAATATATTTATTTAATTTATAAACAAGGTACACATGGTTCAAGTGTGATTAAAAAATTTAACAAAATGGATACAAGTGTGTTCCTAAAAAATATTAGAAGTATTTTATAAATAATATGTGTTTAGATAACCTTCAAACTACAGTTTTAAAAAGGTTTCTGGCTAAAATTTTAGTTTAAAATTTTTTTAAAATAAATAATTATATTTATTTAAAAATAGCTTATGGATCAAACCATAGTTTTAAATAAGCTCATAGGAATATATTTTAAAACAGTAAAAGAATTTATGGGCTACCACTTAATATTTTATACTACTTTTTCTTATACTCTCTCTTCTTTTCCTTATTCTCTCTCTTCTTTTTCTTCTCTTCTCTCCATTTTCATCGCCAAAAACTATCTTCACTGTCGTGTCGTTGGGAGGGAGGAAGGTCATATCGCGGAGCTATTTTACCGTCTTCTTCTTTTTCTTCCACTACAGAGCTCGATAACCAGATCGTCGCCATGAAAGAATAGGAGAGAGGAAAGGAGACGATGATGTGAGGTGCCGATAGATGAAAGAATAGGAGAGAGGAAAAAAGAAAAAAATATTTTTTTAAAATAAAATTATATTATTTTTGGTAATTTGCCAATAACAATAATCTTTCTAATAATAACTATCAAAACACCCATTTGTCCATAACTACTTTTTTCCGTAAACCCTTCTCCAAAAATTATTTTCTAAAAACTATAAAAAATTCTTTTTTCTATCAGTCTTTTTCTAAAAATATATCTAAATAGGTTCATAATGTTTTGATTAAAAAATTGGCAATTTGACAAATAAAGCGATGCTCCTAATTTAAGCTCATTACGAGTGGAATTCAACCAATGATCCACTTGTTTTCAACACGAAGAAAAATAATTTCAACAAGACACTGACAAGTGACAAGTGTAAGCATCGTTGTATTTTGACCAAAAGCGAAAGGGAATACTTTTATGATGATATACACATAAATGAGTGGGTGGTTGTGTCATTCTCATTCCACCTCTCTTGGCGTGCCTCATATTCACTCTTTCCCTAACCTGTGTTTCTCCTCTTCACACATTCATACTTTTTTTTACCCACCCAATTCACCAAAATTTTATCCTAACTATATCCAGATCTAACCCGCATCGTGCACCTGGCTATGGTGGGTGAGTCTCTCAATGGGGATTTTCTACATACACTAAAGCTCGAACTCGAGATCTCACTTAAACGATACCGAATCACTTACCACTCGGACTAACCCCATTGGTTTTACACATTCATACTTCTTACTTCTTCTTTTCTCACCATCAATGCGTAAGTGACTCAGCTCCTTCTGAAGCTCTTGAGCCTAATGAACCCAGCATGTCATCCTCAACGACATCATATTGGTGTTATAGATACACCCGATTTGTTGTCCTCTCTAATGCTCCCGACCATATTACAAGTCCCTACTGCCAGAGTGGCTTCGTCGAAGAGATCCTTGAAGGAGACAAAGGTTTCAGAGGAGACACCATAATGTCGATAGCCACTCTTCCTTTAAGCCATTGATTGTTCTCTGTGGGCTGGCCCATGGTGGTGTTGGAGAAGACGCTGGAGATCATGAAAGAAGTCGTAGCTTCTAATTGTACTATGTTGATGGTGATGGCTCTGGTCTCCAACGTTTATCACCTAATATGTCAAAGTTTTTGCTCAGGTCAGGCTTCGATCAGTTGTTAGAGTAGTTTTACAGATAGAAAATAAACACCTTGAGCGGTTGGAGAATCTACCAGCATCTAAAATGACCATTGGATCAATGCCGACAATTAAGATAGGGGATGACCATATGAGTAAGGATTCACATTGTGCCATTTGTAAAGAAGCATTTAAGCTAGGTTTAGGGGAACGTGAAAAGTGTAAATAATAATTAGAGCATCCACTTCCAGTTATACTGTAAAGTGTAAATATATCATAAGATCATCAACTATGAATTGTCATTTGTCAGTCAAAGTTGGTGTCTTAACGATTAGACTCTATAGATTTCATGAGAAGCCAAATTTTCTTGTTCCCTGAAAATACTCACGGAAGGGGCAATTTTGCGCTTGAAGAGCTAATACATAGTTGTTAGGGAAAAAAGCATATGCTACTACTATACAACTTGTGCCTAGCTGTTGCATAATTGAAAAGGATGGAATGCAATTTTTTTCCTTATATATGTTAGTAAATTATGGATTCATTTATATCATATTTTATTTAGTTGCATATATTTTGTTATTAATTATTATTCAGTTGAAATCATTTTATGGGCTCTTTCTCAACTTGTAGCATTGTGTCTAAACAATTTGCTTATACATATTTTATGTTTGTTCTGTTGAAGTGGACATGGGAAGAAGACGGAATGCAACTTGAACCTTGAATAGAACGGCCAAAACCTTAACTAAAATAAATGTTCCCATAATATCCCTTAACCTTAACTAAAATAGAATGGCTAAACCATGACAACGATTATACATTACTTTATTTTGTTTCTAAGGGAAAGCTCAACAACAATGCCATCCTTTTCAACTGCACCTCAGGTAGTTCTCTATTATTTGTCTCACCCTCTAGTTTATCATTTTACGCAAGCCTATTTGGGTTAGGAAGATGGTGGTTCTTGTTAAAGAGTAGATACATTATTATTCCATTATTCCTTTTTGCTCAAGTTTATGCTTCTCTCTTGACTGAGGGTTGCATTAAAGTGAACTATGCATTGTCACTTTCTCCATACTACTATTATTTTTTGCCATAAATGATTATTATATTATTACTGCATAAAACATAAATGATCAATTAACCTTCCATGCTTCATGGTTCAAAGCTAGTCTAGTGCCAATTGTATCTATTCCATTCCGCTGAGCAAAAGCTCATGTGTAGATTACAACAGATAGGGATGGAGGAACATAACTATCGAATGGATTATTGCCATTAGACGGGCTATTCTGCATAACTTGCCTCCTTCAAATTTTGACAGACTTCACAAGTGTTGGTTTGAGAGCAAATGTCTTCTATCAGGTTCCTAACTAGTGGCCAGTAATTACTCTATTTTACAAGCACCCTTCATTATTTTTATCATCCCTACGCACAAGGAACCTCACAAGCAAGTTCCTGTACATCCTAAGTTTTAACATAGGAATGGGGTGGGATATTCATTTAGATAATGATGTTCTTTTGCACCATCTAGATATTTTATTATGATTATTATGAAATATCTTGTTAATTCAAATAGATAGATTGCATGTAGATATTATTGGGATACATTTAAAAATTGAAAATTCTATATTTTGTTAGTTTATTAAATATAAATATTCTAAATATTACAATAATTATAATATATTTCAGATATTATGATTTCTTAATTTAATAAAATATCTCCTAATTGTGGCCCTTGACTCAGTCATACTAAATCTGGTTTAGGATATTATTCAATTAAATTACCTATTATTATTAACCTTGATAGGAGGTTATAAATATGATAAACTGGTTTATGTTGGAATTATTGATATTGAATCAAAATCACAAAATAGATACCTTGCTCCCCTGAATATTTCTTGACTAGTGACAGCTATTCTCATACCATCACTATGCCTATCTTCCAGTCAGAAGAATTCCTTATTATTATATGTATTCTTCTAACATTGTGCTTTCTATTTCTATACTTGTTATATCAAAGCTTGAGCCTTGTGATTTTCTCATTCAGATCAACGAACATGGTGAGAGGTATTCGTTCAAAGTATTTTGCTGCTACTCTATCTTGTGGATATGTAATCATTTAATTACCATTTAATTATGTGTTTGTCCAACATGTGGTATCAGAGCCCATATTCTCTTATTCTCTTATTCTCCTCTACCTATTAATTTGTTTATATGATGCGTTATGGATATATTTTATTTTTGATATTTAAAAATTTTTATATGAGTATCATATGTGTTGGTCTAAATCTTTGAGAGAACTTTTGAGTTAATGGGATGTAAGGAAAGAACTATTATTTTTTGATAATTAATTGTGACCAATTTCATAAAGGTCGAACAACCTATAAACGTGTCTCTATTTATTTTTTACTATATGTGTTGTTCATCGGGATATTCGAACAAAAAAGAGGCTAAGACTTGACTACTTTGATGACTGTCACCATTTGTATTGTTCTTGAAGGTCCCAAAAATTATTTTGCTTTAAGTCAATTTTGTTTTGATTTTATGATATTATATTTGTGAAATTATTGCCCATACGGGTTTTCCCTTGCTTCTTCGTGCATATCGCTGTTAAAATCGCAAAAAAGGGAGCTAGGAATCAGTGGATAACATCATGCCAAGGCTCTGGGGTGGCACGCCATCGGTGGCTGTAAGGTGCTATGTGGTGGGTCGTGAGTCAGGTTAGGTTAACCCAACTCCATGAAGATAACCCAAAATAATATGATTTGGACAATATTTGAATTGGGCATGCAGATTTTATTTTTGATTCAACTCCATATTTGTATTTGGCTCAATTTTTGAAATTGTTTTATTATTTTGGTATTATGTTTTGAGCTAATTATACATTTTATTTGTTTATGGAAATTGCTGTTGGGCTCCATTTAAGATTATTGTTACTGGCATTTCATAAATTGTTTTCGGCTAAATAAAGGCTCTTTAGTTCAATTTTATTGTCAATTATTTGTCAATTTTTATTTCCTTTGAAATAAAATAGTAGGATAATTTTAGTTATTTAATCTTTATGGTAAATTAAATTGACTATTTAAGTTTTCATTAAGATATGTACATATTTATGTTTTAAATGCACTTGATATTTATTATTAGCATGATATACTTAAGGACTAGCCACAATATCCATATTATTGTTGCATGCATAATATAATCCTATATGTCATTATAAAATATCAATTATAATTAAATATGCAGCTATAACTTATCTTTGCCCATAGGTAAACAATTATAGTTGCATATCTAATTAGGATGGAATAAAATAACCTTATATTTTCTAAGTAGCCCACATGTATTAAAAAATATGAATGTATTCTAGTTTCATCAATTTCATATAAACACATGATATGCTAGTATCTTTACCCACACGTAGATATTAGTGATACATATTTATATTTTGTATATTTTATTTGTGTTAAGCATATATAGCATAGTAATTGTAATTGTTTCAAAACTTATATGAGTTCATTTATTCTGCCTAAACATGCAATTCCTATTGTTACCCCTAGGATTGTTATTGATGTCAGTAACAAAATTATCTTGGATGGTACTAACTATATCCTAACTAGAATGATGATATTTTGTTGCAGCTTAATTGTTTGGATATGGATTTTGCCTTGAGGATTGAAGAATCTCCTAGACCTGCAGACGATTATGATTATGATGATCAAGATGCTAAAAATTACTATGATTATTAGAAGCAGTCTAGCCGCTTATCTCTTATGCTGATAAAACATGGATTGCAAGAGGCATTCCAGGTGTCATTCCTAAATGCAGAACTACTAAAGAATACCTGTAAGTTTTAGATAAACAGTTCAAACTATATGACAAGAAAATGGGTGGAACTATTATGTCTAAATTATATTATATGAGACTTGTAGGTATTTGAGGCATTATGCAACATATCATGAAAATGAGATATATTTTCTCTCAGCTGAAGTTTTTCAAAATGGAACTTATTGAGTTGTTTTTGGTACAACTAATTCTAAATTCACTACTTACTCAGTATGATGCTTTCAAAGTCTCATACAACACACATAAAGAGAAATAGACAGTTGATGAATTGATGGCAGTATATTTTTAGGAAGAGACTAGATTGCTGGTGAATGAGAAGTAAGAACCTAAGAAAGCTCATTTTGTTGAAGGTTCTAAGGCTAAAGGCAAGAAGGGGAAAAAGAATAAGGGCAAACATTCTAATACCATAGTTGTTGATAAGAAGGATGTTAAGTTCTTCTTTTGTAAGAAGGGACACATGAAGAATGAGTGTCTTAAGAGAAAGGCTTGGCTAGAGAAAAAAGGTAAATTTTTATCGTGTGCTATATTTGAATCTCTTTTTGCTTCAATTAGTAATGATACTTGATGATTGATATATGTTCCATGATCCACATTACTACTACTATGCAAGGCTTTTTAACCAACAGGCCTCTATGTCCCGATAAAGGAATAATCTTATCAGGCAGTAGGAAAGGAGACCATGTAGTTACCTATAGGATTGTCTTACCTAATAATTATGTTTTAGATTTTTTTGAGACATTTTATGTTCATTCCTACAAGAGGAACTTGATTTCTATGTCTAAGTTAATTCCCTTAGGTTTTTTGTAAAGACATTGTTTCAATTATAAATGTAGTTATGGTTGACAGTTTATTTAAAATTGTTCATAATTTGTCACAATCTTTTGTTGCTAGGTATGGTAGTAAATACAATGTCATTCATGAGAATTCAATTAGCATGTGGCATAGGAGATTGAGATATATTTTCATTAATAGAATCAAGAGCTTAACTAAAGATTGAGTTTTTCCATCCTTAGGCCATTCTGATCTTGGTTCTTGTATAGACTGTATCAGGGAAAAGTATACCAACAATCATATAAAAAAGCTAATAGAAGTTCTAAATTATTTGAGATTATACACATATATATTTGTTGTCCTGATTAAATGCACATGGTCAAAAATATTTCATCCCCTTTATTGATGATTTCTTAAGATATATGAATGTATACTTGCTTTATAATAAAAGTGATGCACTAGATGCCTTTAAAGAATATCAAGCATAAGTGGAAAAGTAAGTTGAGAAACCAATTAAAATTGTGAGATCAGATAGAGGTAGTGAATATTATGGCAGATATACTAGTGAAGGTCAATCACTTGGTCATTTTACAAAATTTCTTTGAGAGCAAGGTATAATTGCACAATACACCATGCCTAGCTCACCTTACATTAATGGTGTAGCTAAAAGAAGATATAGGACCTTACTAGATATGATTATAAGCATGATGAATAGCTCCAAACTTCTAGTTTTCTTGTGGAATGAAGCACTCAAGACAACTGCATACATCTTAAATAGGGTTCTAATAAAGCCAATGTCAAATACACCCTTTGAAATTTGGAAAGGATGGAAACCCATTTTAAATCACTTTAAGGTATGGGGTTATCCTATAGAAGTAAGAGTATATAATCTATAGGAAAATAAATTGGATCTTAAGACTATTAAAGTATATTTTGTTGCCTATGCTAAAAAGTCTAAGGGTTACAAATTCTATTATCCTCTACCTTTAAGAAAGTTTGTGGAATCTAGGAATATTAATTTTCTTAATAATGATATAATTAATGGGAGTGATCAATTACAATATGATCATATAGAGTAAACCATTACTAACATTGACGAAGGAATATCAATGATCCATGACACTTCTTCAGTTAAAGTTGTCACATAACATGTTGTTCCTCTAACTTAAGTTGACAATGCTGGACATGAGCAGCATATTTAGGTTTATCAATGTATCACACAACTACAAAATGTGATAGAAAATATTCCAAATGAACATCCTTAACCAAATCAAGAGGTTGGATTAATGAAGTCAATAAGAGAAAGTCAATATTACCTAGTGATTATATAGTGTATCATACTGAATGTGACTGTGAGATAATTGTTGAAAATGATATGTGGTCATTCTCTCAGGCTATGCAAAGTATAAACTCTGAATTTTGGTTTGATGCTATGACATGAAATAGAATCTATGGTAGACAACTATGTTTGGGAACTTATAGAGTTACCTAATGGGGACAAAACTATTGGCTGTAAGTGGGTCTACAAAATCAAAAAATGACTCACAAAGTAACATTAATTACTACAAGGCTAGGTTGATTGCTAAAAGTTTCACACAAGTATAAGGAGTTGACTATAGAGAAACATTGTCTCCTGTATTCACAAAGGACTCTTTTCGCATTATCATGGTATTTGTTGTATATTTTGATCTAGAGTTGCACCAAATGGATGTTAAGATTGTATTTCTTAATGACGAACTAGAGGAAGAAGTCTACATGAGGCAACCTAAAGGATTCATTGCAAATGACAAAAAATATTTGGTTTGCAAGTTGAGAAAATCAATATATGGTATTAAACAAGCTTCATGATAATGGTATTTAAAGTTCGATGAAGTTATCACATTTTTTTGCTTCATTGAGAACATGATGGATCAATGCATAAACTATAAGGTCAAATGATCTAAGGCTATTGAGAGAGGTAAAATAGTTTTTGTTCAAGAGTTTTGGTATAAAAGATATGGGTGATACATCTTATATCATTGGCATTAAGATCCATAGATATAGGGTTTAAAGCTTTCTAGGCCTACCGCAAGAAACCTATATCAACATAATTCTTGAACGATTCAGAATGAAAAAAATTTCACCTAATATATCACCTATTAGGAAAGGAGATATATTCAATTTATATCAATGTCCTAAGGATGATCTCAAAAGGAAAGAATAGAAATTGTCCTATATGCCTCAATGGTAATAAGCGTGATGTATGCATAGGTTTATACAATACCTAATATAGCTTTTCGTTGTGGGTATGTTGATAAGGTACCAAAGTAATCATGGGGAGAGTCATTGGAGAGCTACAAAGAAAGTTGAGGTACCTTCAAGTTACAAACTATCAATGCTCACATATAAAAGAACTAACAATCTTGAAGTGATTAGTTACTTTAATTTTGATATAGTTAGTTGTCGAGATACAAGTATATCTACTACTAGCTATATTTTTCTATTAACAGATGGTGCTATATCATGGAAAAGTACAAAACAAACACTTGTAGCTCATTATACTCATAATACTGAGTACATTATTTTGAAACAAGTTCACAAGGAATTTGAATAAGAAATTTTATTATTGGGTTTACATTTTGGATTCAATCTATAGGCCCATTAAGATATATTATGATAACAAAGTTACAGTGATCGTTACTAATAATAAAAGAAATGGGAGTAAAAGTAATTTAATCGAAGTGAAATTTTTTTCCTTGAAGGATAGAGTAAAGGATGATTAAATTTTGGTTGAACACATTAATACAAAGGAAATACTAGCTGATCCTACTAAAGGGACGCATCCAAAAGATTTTGTTTCACATGTGCTTCATATGGGGCTTAAACCCTTACTGTCATGAATCAAGGTATATGAGATAATGAAGGGCCTGTTTGGAAACTTTGGAAACTAAAGGTTTAAAAGGGCTTCTGGCCTAAACCTTGGTTTGGAGAAATTTTAAAACAAACAGACATATTTAACTATAAGTGATTCTGGGTTAAACCAAGGTTTTGGATAAACTAATGAGACTATCTTCTAAAATAGTAAAAGGGTTTATGAACTATATAATTACTATTTTACCTTTACCTTTTTTTATACTATTTCTCATCTCTCCTTTCTTCTCCATCCTCTTTCTTATCCATCCTCTCTCTCTTTTCTTTTTCACCTTCTATCATCTCTTATCTATCATCTATCATATTTTTAAAAAAATCATACCCTTTCTGGTAATTTTCTAATTACAAAAGTCATTCTAGTAATAACTATCTAAAAACTCATTTATTCAAAATCAATTTTTTCTATAAACTCTTCTTTAAAAGTCATTTTCTAAAAGTTATTTAAAAACCCTTTTTTAATAAACAATTTTTTTAAAATCCTATCCAAACACATCCGAAATTTCAAATCATGGTTTATCATCTCTACATTTCAATTTTGTATACATTCATGTTGTTTGAAATTGATAATATTGAGATAGGAATTAAATAAACATTCGAGTTTATTCATAAAGTTTTAATCAATTAAGGGTACTACTTAAATGAATCTAAATAGGATGACTAACTTTATTGTGCAAGGTTAAGTGGGAGAATGTTAAATATTTTATTAATTAATATTATAAAATATCTTGTTAATTCAAATAGAGAGGTATTAGTTTAAGTCTTCCATTATTTTTTTATCTTGTGAACCATGTAATTATTTAATTATTATTTAGTTATGTATTTGTCCTCCACTACGGACAAAAGGTGGTTCATTCTGTTGGTCGTTGTTTTTCCCATGAATCTTGGTTAATAAAGAAAATACTTATCTGATCTGCCTTCAGTGGTAATTTTGCAACATTTTCTCTGCAGAGGTAATAATGCTATTGATACCATTGACTTCCAATAATTCTCCTTTTTTTTTGTAATTAAAAAATTTGAATTGGTTTGATTTAGGAATAATATGAGTGAAAAATTCATCGTCTGACAAGAAGCTCATGTAAGTGGGCATTAGAGAGAAGAGCTTGTGACCCATGCCCCATACCGGTGTGGAAGCTGTATGACGTACAGAGCATCCTATGCATTCTATGATTGCTTTGAGCAACAAGATGATATAGGGTCAAACTAATACTGCATGCTGTCTGCTCATTTTCCCCAATTGCAAGAAAAATATCCCAATCCACCATCATGCTACTTAGACTGTAAAAATGCCAAGACTATTACCACACGAGCCCAGAAAGAAAGATATATATGTGTATAGAGAGAGAGAGAGAGAGCCAAGAGAAACATACACGAGCTTTGAGGATCCTTAACCAAAAGCAAAACAAAGGTTTAGCAGTTGTTCATGGATGATAATGTCTTATAAGCATAAACTAATAAGCATAAACTAAGGTTAGAAATGGAGTGTAGCTTCAAGCAATGCGTAAATCACATAACTCACATAAATTAATCCGTAATTACAAATGAAACAATAAACCAGAAATATGGAAAGAAAAGAAAGAAGAATGGGGATCCCCTGTAGATCAGATGTTGAGAAGGTAACATGGGAACAGGGGATCTGTGAAATAAAAAGACAAGGTTTTGTAAAAATTGCGTCAAGAATCACGGTGCTTGTGCCAGCAAACCAACATGGCGACACAACGTCTGATAATGTAGAATCTGGCTTTATGTTCCTTGGCTAAATTGGAGCATTTGCGACCGATGGAGGGGTTCTTCTGAGAGTAGCTCCTGGGAAGATCGCAGTTGGAGGAGGAAGATGAAGTCTTGCACGATAAGCTCCTAAGCAGAGGAGACTTTGAAGTTTGACTGTTGCTTGACAATAATGAATGGCTGCGGCCATGGCCGCCCGAATCTGATGACTTCCACTTTTCAGCCATCGCAAATCCACAAACAACCTCACAGCGACCACTCGCTATATATAACACGAACTTAGCCAAATGAGACCAGAGGCGAAGGGAAAAGTTGCGTCTCGTTGGGACGGAGCTGTGTATATATAACGGGTCATTTTGGGAGGTATCACTATTAATTAATGCTTGCTGTCGCTGGTACATTTTTCAGGGGATTCTAATGAACCAAAATGCAACGTTTACTGGTTCTCGTTTAAATAAATACCATAAAATAGTTGTAATTAAATATCGGATGCTTATGCATCAGTACCTGTACACATGTTCTGTATTCACATTAATCCAGGGATAAAATCATTTCTTTTACAAATGTTGTGGAATGAACTTGTACGGTTACTGGTTTCACATATTTATAATTTTAAGAATGTAATTAACAGGAAGAAATCCTTCCACATGCCACCTCTCAAGTTTGTGTGTAGATAACTAAATAATCAAAGTACTCTTACCAAAAATAATGTTCCAAAGAAGAAAGAGGGAACAAATCACTTGTACCGTTAAGCTATATGGTATAACTCTTGTATATATATATAGGTTAGGGGAGAATATTATATGTGGGATTAGGCACAAGTACCAAAAAGCTAATAATGTCGGTTACTAAGGTCAAGCCGCTCACAAAACTTCTCCACGTAAATATTAATTCTTGTTTCTGACCATATAGGGCATATATATGATTAATAGAAATAATCCACAGTAAAAGGAAACAAAAAACTATAGAGAAAGGCCCCTACCACCCACATTAACCTAACACTAGTGGGTTACAGCAATAATATGGTTTTTTTTTGTGGAAAAGATTCGGAAATATTACTGAATGGCCTTGGATAAGGACCAATTCTTTATGGATAGATGTACAGTAGACATGTAAAGGCATGATTTGATCTTTTACCTTTCAGTTTGAAAGAAAAATTCTTAAAAATAGTAAAAAAAATTCCCCTCTCTCAATTTTTCTTTTATTTTTTCTCCATCCAAACATATCATATATTTGAGTATAGTTAACATCGTACTCGTATGAACATAAGGGCTCCTGTTTCCTTGCATCGGAGTTCCTAAGAAGAGCATATAATTTATGTACCACTGTTCCCTTAATAATATTGCTTCCCTCTCTGTGATTCTCATGACCAAAGCATGGTTTAGGAGAATGAATAATAAAATGAGCAAGTGGGTGATACGGTCAATGTTGTTATCCCAACAATAATATGCCACTTCTTCACCACAGATTCGGTGCTAAAGCATCTTTTTCTCCTTTTCCCTCTTTTCCTTTTACCACCTTTGACTGTGTTTGCGGTTTTGTTTGTTTGCTGCTGCAAATGTTAGATATAGGTCCTCTATTTTTCTCCCGACCAATCCTAGAATATTCCCCCGCTACAAATTATGATGATAACATGCCCACCATGTAACTGACTAGGTAGAACCAAGGTTAATTAGAATAATGGTCGCTATCGATGAGTGTTTCGATCAATTCAGGTTTCAAATTTTCCAATCTGAATTTAATATCTATTGCCAGAGAGTCCTGAATTAACTAATTTATGGTATTATCCATATTGAAGTCGCAGAATGCAGTTTAATGATCGTGCTTTTTCCCCTCCCTTTGGGTGGGGATCACCATGAAAAGACCAGATAAGGGTGGGTGAAATTAATGTTGATGAGGAGGAATCTAATGATTTGAAAACAGGCGTGTTTTTATCCATGACCGGTCAAAAAAAAAAGTTCTAAGCTAATCATGAAATGAATAAGTAAACAGAATTAAAGATGAAAGCAACATATATAATCTGTGTGAGATGAATGCATGGAAGATACTGATGCATGGGATATTCATATGTTGGTTGGCTCGACAAAACATGTCCGAGCTAGTCAAACGTTATTAGAACTCCTCCTTCAGGTTGAGACATTTCGTTTTGCTTGCTTTTTTAATCCGTTATTTATCATATCAACACAAAAATTTTATACTTTAATCATCACACCCTTCCCTGGCATCTCACGCTTAATTCCCTCCTCTGAACGAAACTACATTCATCAGAGCATAGCATAATTAAACTTAAAAAGACAAAAGCATACATTTACGGTACTTTTGGTAAGATGAAATTTTTTTAATAGAAATAAAATAGAATTATATTAGAAATAGATTTTAAAAGTTTATTTTATATAATAGAATTGATGTATATTTTCTTTATAATTTGGGATAAAATTATCCAAAATATTTTATTTATAAATTGAAAATGATTAAAGTTATCTAAAAATTTTATAATTTAGAGTAAAACTGTCCAAAACATTTCACTTCTACTTCTACTTCCATCGTCTCATTTCCTAATATTTTTTTATTAAACTGAAACAACTTAAAATATTAGATATTAATAGTAAAAGTAGGTTTTAAGGAATAAATTATCCATAGTCACCATCCAACTTCTAATAAAGTACTAGTGAATTCCCCATGGTAGTCACTTCATATATATATCTCCACTTCTGTTTTGAAGGGGAAATTCCATATATAGCCTGCTTTCTCTCTATTTCCATCGTTAAACATCGTACAAGCAGTAATATGCCAGAATACATATAAAAAACTTGTTGATTTTGCAGAAAAGTCACAATTACGTACGATGAATGCAAAACAGATATATCAAGACATGCACGCAGTCGATTGCTTCTTATTGGAAGCTAATTAAGTCATTTTAAATTTGGAAAGTTCCAACACAATACTCATCAAAGGCTACATATTTAATTTAATGTAACAGATAATCTTGCATCAGCTTGGGTATAAGAATACATGCATGCCATAGCCACAGTATACTGTCCAAATTAAATCAAGTTCTTCCTCTGTGACTAAAATCACACCATTTAAATTTTAAGCAAACGGCGGCCTTTCAATATCTTTCTGGCGTAAATACCCAGTAAGGAAAATAACTTCTCTCTTTGTTAAACAATTAAACTAGCTATTGGGCCAAAAATATATATATAAAAGGAAACAAGAAAGTTAGGATGAGTTTCCCTGCTGACTAACACCTTGTTTTTAGTTGTAGGTACTTTTTCTTGCCTTTATATCTAAGACACATCGAATTCCCAGGGTACTTGGGCATTAATATTCCGGCTATCTTAATTAAGATTTATGCCAACCATCAGATGAGCGATATATATCCAAAATTAAGTTTTTTAATTAGAGACAAGCTCATATGATGAATCAATCAGTTTGGAAAAGACAAGTTCGATAGCTTGTATTCCATATGGAGGATTGAAGAGACCATTATCTAAAGTATACCTGCTTATCGTAATTTTCTACGTCCTCTAGGTACTTGCAAAAGTACAGAAGCATGCCGGACACACATGATATGTTATAAAAAGTAACCATATACAGGCAAAACTAAGAACATATATGTGGATAAGACAACAAGTATCAAGAGGCATATTTTACCTAGAACTTTGGAAAGCGTATATGTTTCTCTTCCTTGAGAAAAAGAGATAGTCATGTATATGCTGATGCAGCAGTATCAAGATTCCCATATAGTCATGTATATGCTGGTGCAGCATCCTCAAGATTCCCATACCAATAAAGACTTGTAGAGTAGGGGCATATATATACGAGTGTGCGTGTGTGTGTGTGCAAGCTTATCTAATATCTACCCCTCGAAGCCCTCGTACGTGTGAATCTTCATGATGCTGCACCTGCACATACTGGCTGGAGGCTGCAGGAGGATGTCCATATGTTGAGTTGAAGACAGATATATATATATATATATATACATATAATATATATATATATATAGGAAGCAAAACCTGGATCCTATAAACAAATTACAGAGAACTGATTTAGTTGATCTGCCAGAAGGTTGAAGTATTGATTATTAAGCAATAAGGAGAAAGGCTGTTACATGCACTTGAGGATCAGAGCAGCAAACACAACACCCAATAAGTTCATTTTAAATGGAGACAAGGAATCGCGATTTATGTAAAACGTTTGGTCGGTGATCGTATATATCGGCTAACTCTGTGCCAACAGCCGCGATAAGACAGAGGATGCAAGTGTTATCCGGAATGATTGGGCGTAAAGCTTCTATAGGTGGCTTTTTAAGTTCGCCGTCAAATCCCATCGCATCCCCAATAAGCACAAGACACAAGTGACTCCTCAGACACCCAAGGGCCTCCCTTCTTTTTATGATCTAAAAAACTTAGAAGCCTGTGATTAATGAGCATGTGTTCGTCACCCTTGCCATGTTCAACCCACTTTATATTTGCTCTCCTTCTTTTGGATCATTTAATATTGTCAATTATGAAAATTATTGTTGCTGTCCGTGTGTGTCTATATATATTAAAAAACATGCACCAATTTGTACTCAAAAAAACAAAAAAAACATGCACCAACAATAAGACAAATTTACAGTACGAAAAGAACTCCTTTGAGTTTTTACCCATTTTCCATCGTTTTAGAAAATAATTATAGAACCATCTGTCCATGTTATTGCATAAGAGTTTTGCTTGTTGGGGACGATGTTTTCTGAAATGGGTGTTCTGGCTTTAGGTTCATTAATATTCAACTTGTAATTATATACTCCTATGATGTTTTTAATTAATTTAATTATATTAAAAAATTAATTACATTAATAATTATAATATATTTTTTTAAAATACTTTAACTATATTTTTTTAACTTTTTTTCATCTTGAGAAAATATTAATAGCATAGAATTAATAAATTTAAAAAATATAATTTTTATTTAAAATAAAATCAATTTATTATTTATTAATTACATCATGCTAGTATTATATGGTGGCATCTATCGGGTTGTGCAGAGCTGACAAGGGTGACCCACATCATAAAACTACTTACATTGCTTTCTCTGCTTTAATTTTTGGTCGCTGTTTTTATTGTCTAGCTAGTCAACATGAATTAACTTAATTTATTTCCCCACTTTCTTTGTATCTCTCCCCATGTCATAGAGATAATAAATGTCGAGTGTAGAACATCCAACAAAATTACGGCATTTCAATTTTTTTTGACAAAAAAAAAAGGTGTGGTAAGCGAGCCAATCCATCTCTTTCCGACATTATACTTTTTTTCTCTCTCCACCTGAACATAGTTTACAGCCTCCAGCATCTCCAAGATTCACCCATGAGAGGGCTTGGCGAGGGAGATGAGCTTACAAATACAGATGCCACTACTCTCCAAGTCTTCTTTTTTTCTTCAGTGATAAATGTTCTTCGGTTGTTACATATATATATATATATATATATATATACTGCTCCTACAAATAATTTTTTTTAAATAGCGCAATATATAATTTTAGAGTTTGCGTAAGAATGAGTTCACAGTTACACAAGACAGATAAAATGGAGCGATGGGAAAGCGAGATAATCAAAAGAAAGAAAAGAAAAAAAGAGGGACGAAGGCTGTATCGATCTTTAAGTACTACATGCCACGGATTCACAGTTCACACCAAAATTTATATATCCCAGATTAGGGAAAGACTCTCCCACCCTAAAAGGTTATATATCCACTGATAAAAGCAGCCACATAGGAGTACTACTATACACACATATACGCAACAGTAATTAAACACAGGCTTGCCGCCTTGCGAAGAAGAACTCCTCCAGATCAGGGGGCTTGAAATACCCATTCTTGGGTGGCTCTCTTTCCCTCCACGCTGAAAACGGCTTCTTCCTCGGCGGCGGCGGAGGCACCAACCTCTGCGGGATCTTGCACTCCCACCTCTCCGGCGTCGAACAGCCACCGTTCTCCTCCGCACAGTCTCCGCCAGCGCTCATCATCATCATCTCCATGTATGTAGCCCCCAGAAAGTGATAGAGGAGTAGAAGACGCGGGACTGGGTGCTTATATATAGGAAGGGGGAAGAAAAAGAGTACTTAGCTGACGGGTGAACATGTGTGTGATCACTGATCACTGATCCCTGAGAGCTCTTTTTCTCATTTTCTATTACGAGTTGGCACGGAAAAGCGAATCGGAGTTGTACGGGTGAAGGGCCTTATTCCCGAAGACGCTAGGCCTTCGTCCCATTTTGTGGTTGGGAAAGCGACACCTACTCAATCTCCCAATGCACGTGGAGCCTCCGCCTTCAGCTTCGATCGACACGTCACGTCACATCCAGTTCCAACTTTCAAAATTGGCGCCAATTAGCTATTCCCTGAATTAATATTTCAAAAAAAAAATTGTTATAAAAATACGGTGTAAACCAAACGTAAAATGTGTAATATCAATGTTATATATAAGGCCTGTTTATATAGGATTTTAAAAACAGATTTATGGAAAAAAGAGTTTTTGAATAGTTTATAGAAAAAGGTTTTTGGAGAAGAGATTATAAAAAAAAAGTGATTTTGAATAAATGAGTGTTTGGATAGTTATTTCCAAAAGTACTTTTGTTATTGGTAAATTACGAAAAAGGGTATGGGTATTAAATGAGAAGAGATAAGAGATGAAAGGAGAGAGGGTGTAAGAAAAAGTAGGAGAGAGAGTATAAAAAAAATATGGGTAATATAATAATTGATTAATTCATAAGTGGTTTACTGTTCTATAAACTACTCTGATCAGTTTATCTGAAACCTTGATTTTAAACTATAATTTAGTCCAAAAACCCATTTGAATAAATATAACTGTTTGTTTTAAAAAAATTTTCAAACCTAAATTTTGAGCCAAACCTTATTTTAAAATCAAGGTTTCACGTTTTCCAAACAGGCACATAGGATGATATATTAATTATTTATAAATATAAATTTATATATTTAAAAGTTATAATATTTTTTAAAATATTATAATTAAAATTATAATAAAATAATATTTTTTAAAAATTAAATATATTTTAAATAATTATATATCTCAATTCTTTCACTATTCATAGAGGAAATGTTTTTTTTACAATTTTTTATAGAGAAGTTAGACACCTACGACTTAAAGATAAAGTGAAGTTTCCTTTTTTATAGGTGATACTAATATTAGATAGAATAAACTTTCTATTATTCTTAAATATAAATTTAGATATCTAAAAATTAATATATTTTTTTAAATATTATAATTAATATAAAAAGAGTGATACTCTCTTAAAATAAAATATGTGAATACTAAGAAGCCTGTCAGGGGTTGCAATAAAATGAAGCGGGCCAGGACCAGAAACACCGAGGATGAGGGAATATAAGGCCTGAGATCAGGCCCAATGAGAAACCCTGGTCTTGATTCTAATGTCATGGGAGTTTGGGGGAAATGACATTAAGGACCCTATAAAAATATTAATTACACTTTAAGTATCCTAAAATTTTGAAATTTGAGAAAAGGATCATGGTCCTTCTCTGTAATTAATAGGAATAACATTCTTTAGTATTTACTAATACTGAAGATATGAAAGACGAGTACTGAAAAGTGTAAGATGTCTATTGAATTATGAAAGATATGTAAATTTTAAGTGTAAAAAAATGAAAAATCGTAGTTACAAATTGTGCAAGATTTGTTCGAATCTTCCAGGATGTCATCGTGACGCTTTTTCCTCTCTTTCCTTGTGTGTGCATGCCCTGTAACAATTTTTTGTCAGTTTCCTTCTCTATTTCAGGAAGAAACAACATGGATGGAATAAAGAATAAACCAACCGTGGAAAACCCTTCTCTACTTTGCCACCTCACCATTTCTTCTACCTCCTCCCTCTTGAGTCCCACATTACCTGGATAACCCCGGCCGTTATAGAATTGGGTTATCTGTCCCTCTAGTAAAAATGATCAGGAATCCATTTTGGATGTTGGGTCATTTTCTATCAAAGTTGCGATCTTTTTGCCAAAGGTGTTAATGTAGCTATGCTTATATGGGTTTAATTTTGACTATATGAAGATTAATTGGGTATGTGGTTTCTGGATTGCATAAGCAAATCATTAGTATTTGCTAAAGATGCCATATATTTCCCCGTGCCACAGCTACATGACATTGTAGCAGTCAAGTTTCAAACAAACATGTTTGATGGAATAGAGGACGATCCTTGTCCTGTGCCAAAACGGACTACTCATTAAGATTAGGGGTGTGTTTGGATTAGCTTTTGGAGAATAGATTCTGGGAAGAATAGATTTTGGAGAGAATAAATTCTGGAAAGAATAGATTTTGGGAAGAATAGATTTTGGAGAATAGATTTTGGGGAGAATAGATTCTAGGAAGAATAGATTTTGCAAATAGAGATGTTTGGATGATTAATAGTAGAATCACTTTTTATATTAATAAATTACTAAAAAGGGTATGATTTGATTAAAGTATGAGAGAGGAGAGAGGGTATAGAATAAATAGGAGAGAGGAGAGAGAGAGTAGAGAGAGAGGAGAGAGAGGAGAGAGGAGAGAGAGAGGAGAGGGAGAGGAGAGAGAGAGAGGGGAGAGAGAGGAGAGAGAGAGTAGAGAGGAGAGAGAGAGGAGAGAGAGAGTAGAGAGGAGAGAGGAGAGGGAGAGGGAGAGAGTAGAGAGGAGAGAGGAGAGGGAGAGGGAGAGGAGAGAGAGAGGGGAGAGAGGAGAGAGGGAGGGAGAGGAGAAAGGAGAGAGGGGAGAGAGAGGAGAGAGGGGGGAGAGTATAAGAAAAAAGTAGGGGTAAAATAATAATTAGATAATCTATAAGCTCTTTTCCAGTTCCAAAATCTATTGAAAAATAGTTTCTTCAAAACCATGGTTTCAAACCGAGGTTTTGCCAAAAATCAATTTTGGACGAAAATGGCTGTTTGGCAAAAAATTTTACAAACCGAGGTTTTGGCCCAAAATCAATTCTGGACAAAAATTGATGTTTGTGTGAAATTTTCCCAAACCGAGGTTTTGGCCAAAATTGATTCCCATAATTGGTTCCCAAACAGGCACTAGGGGTGTGTTTGGATTAGCTTTTGGAGAATAGATTCTGGGGAGAATAGATTCTGGAGAATAGATTTTGGGAAGAATAGATTCTGGAAAGAATAGATTTTGGGAAGAATAGATTATGGAGAATAGATTTTGGGGAGAATAGATTTTGAGAAGAATAGATTTTGCAAATAGAGATGTTTGGATGATTAATAGTAGAATCACTTTTTATATTAATAAATTACTAAGTGCCTGTTTGGGAACCAATTTTGGGAATCAATTTTGGCCAAAACCTCGGTTTGGGAAAATTTCACACAAACATCAATTTTTGTCCAGAATTGATTTTGGGCCAAAACCTCAGTTTGTAAAATTTTTTGCCAAACAGCCATTTTCGTCTAAAATTGATTTTGGGCAAAACCTCGGTTTGAAACCATGGTTTTGAAGAAGCTATTTTTCAATAGATTTTGGAACTGGAAAAGAGCTTATAGATTATCTAATTACTATTTTACCCCTACTTTTTTCTTATACTCTCTCTCCTCTCTCCTCTCTCCTCTCTCTCCCCTCTCTCCTCTCTCCTCTCTCTCGCCTCTCTCCTCTCTCTCTCTCCTATTTATTCTCTACCCTCACTCCTCTCTCATACTTTAACCAAATCATACCCTTTTTAGTAATTTATTAATATAAAAAGTGATTCTACTATTAATCATCCAAACATCTCTATTTGCAAAATCTATTCTTCTCAAAATCTATTCTCCCCAAAATCTATTCTCCATAATCTATTCTTCCCAAAATCTATTCTTTCCAGAATCTATTCTTCCCAAAATCTATTCTCCAGAATCTATTCTCCAAAAGCTAATCCAAACACACCCTAAAAAGGGTATGATTTGATTAAAGTATGAGAGAGGAGTGAGGGTAGAGAATAAATAGGAGAGAGAGAGGAGAGAGGAGAGAGAGGCGAGAGAGAGGAGAGAGGAGAGAGGGGAGAGGGGAGAGAGAGGAAAGAGGGGAGAGAGGGGAGAGAGAGAGGAGAGAGAGGGGAGAGAGGGGAGAGAGAGGAGAGAGAGAGAGGAGAGAGGAGAGAGAGTATAAGAAAAAAATAGGGGTAAAATAGTAATTAGATAATCTATAAGTTCTTTTCCAATTCCAAAATCTATTGAAAAATAGCTTCTTTAAAACCATAGTTTCAAACCGAGGTTTTGCCTAAAATCAATTTTGGATGAAAATGGCTGTTTGGCAAAAAATTTTACAAACTGAGGTTTTGGCCCAAAATCAATTCTGGACAAAAATTGATGTTTGTGTGAAATTTTCCCAAACCGAGATTTTGGCCAAAATTGATTCCCAGAATTGGTTCCCAAACAGGCACTAGATCTTGCTTGTAAGACCTAAGATTGAGACTTCCATCATATGTTAATTGTCATGGATGCATCCAACGCAGATTACTGTGCATGCAAATCTGAATAAGCAACATTTATATCCAAAAAATATATCTTCTCCGATAAACTTGTTATCTTTAAAATTTATTTAATTTTTTTATGTAGAACCATTGAAGTTGGTTTTGCATCTTCTAATAAAATATTTTCTATATGTATAGCCTAATTCAAATCAATGATATTATATTTAAAGGATTCATCGTTGTATCAACTGTGTAAGGAATTTGAAGTATGTTTAAATTTATTTATGTTAAAGCTGCATTATTTTTTTATACAATTTTTTTTGAAAATGGGTTAGCTTCACCCACAATTTAAGGACAGAGTGAAGTCTCCCTTCCTTATAGGCAATACTAAAGTGGTGTAGAGCGAGCGATTTATTACTAAAAGTTAAAATATCTCCCCAAATACAGCGACTAAGGGTGTGTTTGGATTAGCTTTTGGAGAATAGATTTTAGGAAGAATAGATTCTGGAGAATAGATTTTGGGGAGAATAGATTCTAGGAAGAATAGATTCTGGGAGAATAGATTCTGGAGAATAGATTTTGGGAAGAATAGATTCTCAGAAGAATAGATTTTGAAAATAGAGATGTTTGGATGATGAGTAATATAATCACTTTTTATATTAATAAATTATCAAAAAGGGTATAATTTGATTAAAGTATGAGAGAGGAGAGAGGGTAGAGAATAAATAGGAGAGAGGAGAGAGAAGAAATAGAAGAGAGGGGAGAGTGTAGAGAAGAGAGAGGAAATAGGAGATAGTGTGAAGAAGAGAGATAAAAGAGAAGAGAGATGAGAGAGAGTATAAGAAAAAAGTAAGGGTAAAATAGTAATTGAATAATCTATAAGCTCTTTTACAGTTCTAAAATCCATTTTTAGTAACTTATTTAAAACCATGGTTTCAAACTGAGGTTTTGCCCAAAATCAATTCTGGACAAAAATGGCTGTTTGGTTCCACTTTTTTCAAACCGAGGTTTTGTTCCAAAATCAATTCTGGACAAAAATTGATATTTATGTGAAATTTTTTCAAACCGAGGTTTTGCCCAAAATCCATTCTCCACCGCTGAATCCAAACACGCACTAAGTCTAGGGAAGTTTCACGCTATCCAAGTGTTCACAAGAGCCCAAAATAGTTTGGGCCCAATATATTATATGAAGAAATAGTCAAATATGGAGTAGGCCCCATTTATTTGCTATCTTTATGTTCGAAACATCTAATCTATGTATTCAACTGGAGAATGTGTGAGACATATAACTATTTAGAGCGTATTTGATCCCTGAAGAATATTATTTTGTTATGGTTTCATTCACGGCACTTGAGAGGCATCCTGGCTCCTACATGCATAAGTTTATACTTGAGAGTAATAGACATGTCACTCTACTACCTAATTAACTAGTGAATGGGTAAGATACACGATCATTTGGAGTATATTCGATCTATAGATATTATCATTTTGTTATAGTTATAGTCACGGTACTTGAGGATGCATCATAACTCTTAAATTCTTAAATTTACGTTTAAAAGTAATAGACAGCTCGTCCTTCCCAACATTAATATCGTTTAAGAGGAAATGAGACTTTACTATACCTTTAAATTGCCGATGAGCCTAATCTCTTTTCAAAAATTCTTATACAAAAAAAAAAAATTGGACTATTGATTGAAAAAGCTATAGATTTTGGAACGTGTTCAATTTCTTGAGATTATTATTTTATTATAATTTTAGTCACGTCACTTAAAAATATATCCTAATTTTTTAGTATCTAATATTAGTATTATATAAAAAAAAAGAGAGATTTTATCTTACTTTTAAACTGTGAGTGAATTTAAACTTATCTCTACAAATTTTAAGTATAAAAAAAACGAGGCACGAATGTTTGAAGATCTAAAATAATAATAAAAAACTTATTGTGCAGGGCTCACTTCACTTCGAAATATGAAAATAATAAAAAATGGACAAATTGTAAGAATTCTCCTCAGTCACCAGCCTCCTCAAAGACAACAGGTGGTTGGAGAATGAACAAACAATCATAAGTTAATTTTTATACCAAAAAAGTCATAAGTTAATTTTTATACCAAAAAAATCATGAGTTAACTTCCATAGATTTATTGTTCCCAGCAAATAATGACCTCTACTACTTTTTCAAATCGCACAAAGGGGACGTGGTAACTCATTTCCTTCACGAAACATATAATCTACAATTTTATTCATATAAACAATATTTACCATTCTAACAAAAACACACAGTTATTCATTTATATACAACAACCACATGGAGAAATATCCTATCATTATCCATCAATATCAAATATCAAATATATTGGGAGCCTTATTATTATTATTTTACAAGGCTTGAATAATATGGCTAATGTTTCAATATATCGTTTCATATTTTATTGGGCTATGCTCACTTTTTTATTCTTTTAAATATTTCAACGTTTCTTTATATATTTTAACAGGATCGAGATATAAAAATGAATATATATAGTCCATAAAAATTAAAATAGAAAATTTAAAAAAATATTATTTAAATTTTAAAATTTTAAATCAGTTTATTTATTATATTTTATAGGCTATTGATTATTTTTATAAAATAAATTGTAATATATTTTTATAATAATTCTTGATTTAAGATTTTGAAATTTAAATAGGATCTTCTCAAATTAAAAAGTTTTCGGTTATAATATCTTGTGCATATAAAATATTTGGTGGCAAAAAAAAAAAAAAGTGCATATAAAACAATTAGTTGACACCAATGAAAGATTTAGATGTAACCCAACTTGTTGAGGATCCATCGTAAAACAACCAAAAACAAATATCTGAGCTACAAAATTATCAGCGAAAGGCGGGCGGGATCTATGGCCCTGGCTTGGTTGCCAAGTTTGTTTAAGCTGACGTAGTGATCTCGTCTACCTCAGGAATTTTCCCATAAAGAGAACCGGCTCAGATATCTGTTTAGGTTTAGTTTAGTGAAAATCCGACGGTGAACCAATGGGTATAAAGTCTGGGGAAAGAAATTAATCATGTTAAATCAATATTTAAATTTTATTAAAAGATATATTTATATTTATCATATAATAATATATCTAATATAATTATTTTTAATATGAAAATAACTACGTTTAAAAGAAAAATACTAAGAGCTTAACAATATTTAAATATTGATTCGTGGATAAAAAATTGATAATCTTGATATAAAAAAAGATAAAGTGGATAATCCGAAATATCAAATAATTACCCTACTAAGGATAAAAAAAAACGAGGGAGTCATACATGTGCATTATGCAACAACGGATCCTTAATAATCTCGAGAGCTTACCCCCGTGTAGTTCAACCTGCTTCTTTTCGGACTCTTTCTCCTCTCTCTCTCTATAAATTGAACCCATGGTGATTGTACGGCGACGATAATCTCCGTCCCCCTTCTGAAACTCGAACTTGGATTGATATTTTTCATTTTTATCACCCGACAATCTTTTTTCCTTTTCAGTTTCTTGTCCTTCAGATCTATCGTTTTTCAGTTCTCGGATAAATTGATTACACAGCATTGCCCTTGTTTATCTGCACAAGACTTTCGGACGATGATCTTTTCAAGGATCAGCCGCTCCCTTTCGCGTTCTACTCGTTCTAATGTAAGTTGGTTTTTTTCTTCTCTTCTTGGTTATTTGAATGCGGTATAGTTGATTAATTATTAATAATTCACTTTATTTCCCCTTTGGATGCTAGACTTTGCTGTATGGCGATGGGACCCGAACCGCCCTGAACCGTCTCATCTCGCCCGGAACGCAAGCTCATTACTGTGAAGCAGAAGGGGGATTGGGGATTTTGAGGGGTTATTCAGTTTTAGTTGGAGCTCGTAAATCCTTCCCTTCCAATTTGTCTGATGTTAGATATCTTTTCGCTAACCCTAGTTATTACCGGCTGTACTCTAGTGAAAGCCCAAAGAAAAAGAGTAAGGACTTTCTCATATTTTAGTCTGGTTAAATTACTAAACTACTGTGTACAAGCATATGAAATTTCTTCCCTTAGTTTTGGCACCGTATCTTAACTCCTACAGGTATTTAGTTTACATTCTAATCATTTCATATTTTCGGTAGATTATGAGAACTTCTACCCGAAAGATAAGAAGGAAAGTCTAAAGGGAAGTGAGCAAAAATCTGAGTCTAAAGGTAAAATATTTCTACTCATGCCTCTATCAATTCAAGCTATATGCCTTGTTTTCCTATAAAACGATAGGGTTTAATTGCAAATTGTTCAGAATCAATCAATATATCTATCAAATATAAAATTCATAAATTTAGAACAGTGTAATTCATTGCGCAGTAGTACAATATGCACAGGCCACCTAGTTGGTGGCTTTAACTAATGGCAAATATGGTGGGATGCTGTAATTTTATATGTGGTTCGCATTTAGGTTAGGACTTTGGAGTTGAAGGAGCGAGGCTGGGGGTGGGGTTTTTCAGTTAAGCTTGTCTTATCTGCATTTGTAGGCCTGAGATTTTTCTTGTTGCAATTACTACGTGTACTTTCAACTGATGGTAAAATGGAAACCAAGTAGGATCCTTCTTGTCTTCTTGTGGAGATCTAATTTGAATTGTTATAAGTGGGCTAAATTTTATCTTCTCCAACTACAGTGCAAAAGACTATAAGTGTAGGGTAATTGAGGGAATTTGGGTTTTGGAGTCATTTTCTGTTTGTCTTTCATTGCTGTTCAAGTTTTCTTATGACAGATGTGATAACTACTTTACTACTTTTAACACTTGAATTCTCTATCTGATTTCAGATGAATCAAATACGAACACGGATGATCATGGAAATTTTAATGAAACTTTCATTAAGCAATTTCAAAGTATATTGACCCCTTTATTGGTGATTGGGCTATTTCTTTCATCATTTTCTCTTGGTCCCCATGAACAGCAAGAGGTAAGCCTGGCTTTCATTATTCTACATCTGCAATGGTTTGCAATGTGTTTTTGTATTGTCTGGCTATCTAATCATCATGAATGAGTTATAACTGATCAAGATTGGGAGTTTTATGCAACTTTTTATTGCTAAGTAATATCGTAGCACTATTCCCAGAGCTTTCTGAATTGCCGTTTAGAACTCTTGGAGAGGGAAAAGAATGAATAAGAAATTGTGAAAATGAGGCCATTGTTTTTTATTATGTCCATATTACTGTTACTGGTGGGATCTTCAAGTTTTTATGTCTAGCTTTTTCTGTAGACTTCTTTTGTGCATTCTTGTTTTTCCCAAGTAAATAGATAAACTTCAATTCTTATGCATCATACAGACAATTTTATCTCCAAGTTCATTGTGATTGGAGTTGTCTTTATAACCGAAAACTTTTTGTAACTTCCTATCTGCTAGGAGTCATATGTTCCCCTTTTATACCTAGATTAATGATCTATGAAATTTGCTTTCTACTATGTAATTACCGTGGTTAACGTATTTTCGTCCCTTTACTTCACTCTTGTTGTAAACTCTGTAGTAGCTTGCCTTCCTCTAGGTACTTTCATTATTGATTGTGTGAATGGTGTCTTTGCATGATAAACCAAGCACATACTAGCATAAACCAAACACATACTAGCAATAGGATGACTTTTCGTTTGTCTTGATGTAAATAACTTCTTTTATTCCTTTTACTATCTTCTTTTTGCTGATGTGAACTAGAATTTGGTGTTTTGCAGATAAGCTTTCAAGAGTTTAAGAATAAGCTTTTGGAACCAGGATTAGTAGATCATATCGTAGTTTCAAATAAATCAGTTGCTAAAATATATGTAAGGAATTCTCCTGGCAATCGAACAGATGGTGATCTTGTACAAGGGCCTGCCCCTGCCACTGTAGGGGGAACTGGCAGTCATTACAAGTATTACTTCAATATTGGAAGTGTCGAGTCTTTTGAGGAGAAGTTAGAGGAAGCACAGGAAGCACTAGGCATTGACCCTCATAATTATGTGCCTGTCACATATGTCTCTGAAATGGTTTGGCACCATGAATTAATGAGGTTTGCTCCAACAATATTGCTTTTGGGATCTCTCCTTTTTATGGGAAGGAGAATGCAAGGTGGACTTGGTGTTGGTGGTAATGGCAGTAAGGGTGCCCGTGGAATATTCAACATTGGAAAAGCCCAAGTTACAAAATTTGATAAAAATTCCAAGAACAAGGTTGGTATGCATGTTGCGTACAGTTTTACTTGCTTGCTTTCTTTCTTTCTTTCTTTCTTTGCTTTTTCATCATTATTTCTTTTAGGGAGCATTTGTTGCAGAAAATAACTTAGCGAATAAGTTTGTTCAACAAGCAACTTTTAAAACTAATTTTCTTCTTCATTTAGATCTATTTTAAAGATGTTGCTGGATGTGATGAGGCTAAGCAAGAGATTATGGAGTTTGTCCATTTTCTCAAGAATCCAAAGAAATATGAAGAATTGGGGGCAAAAATTCCTAAAGGTGCACTTCTAGTTGGCCCTCCTGGCACAGGGAAAACACTTCTAGCAAAAGCCACTGCTGGGGAATCTGGTGTGCCATTTCTCTCTATTGCAGGTTCTGATTTCATGGAGATGTTTGTGGGGGTTGGACCATCTAGGGTGAGAAATTTGTTTCAAGAAGCAAGGCAGTGTGCACCCAGTATAATATTTATTGATGAGATTGATGCTATTGGTCGAGCAAGGGGGCGTGGAGGTTTATCTGGTGCCAATGATGAGCGTGAAAGTACTTTAAATCAATTGTTGGTTGAAATGGATGGTTTTGGAACCACTTCTGGGGTGGTCGTGCTTGCTGGCACAAATAGACCTGATATTTTAGACAAAGCTCTGCTTAGGCCTGGGAGATTTGACCGACAGATTACCATTGATAAACCTGATATTAAAGGTCGCAATCAAATATTCCAAATCTATTTGAAAAAGATCAAACTTGACCAAGCACCTTCATATTATTCGGAGAGGCTTGCAGCCCTTACTCCTGGATTTGCTGGAGCAGACATTGCTAATGTATGCAATGAAGCCGCTCTGATCGCTGCAAGAAATGAAGTAATGGAAGTCACAATGCAACACTTTGAGGCAGCCATTGATCGGATCATTGGTGGGTTGGAGAAGAAGAACAAGGTATGTATTTTGAAAGTTTTATATGTTTATCAGTATTAGGAAGATGTGGGAGGTATTGAGTGTATAATAATACTGCATATCGTGGGTTGGAGCCTGCTTCATTCATTTTTACCATAGTTCTTTAGCCTTGATCGTTTTGGGGGCCGGAATGATGCATTTATTTGTCAAAATTAATTGTGAATTGAAAGCGAAGTTTACCTACCCAAAATGTTCCTTAAATTTTTAAGCAAGTGAAACATAATATTGACATTGTTCATTATGTTATACCTATTGTTATATATGGCGATTTAATATTGTTACCTGAAACTAGACTTTTTCTTAAAGCTATAAATTTCTTAAATTATTAGTATTAATTTTTATTTTGCTACATTTAATGTATTTTTTTGAGGATATGACAATTTTTATTATCGCGTTATATTATATCAATGTATTAATTCTTTGCATTATGTAGATTTGGAAACTAATTTCTGTCACAACTCATATATCCTATTACCTTACACGGGAAAACTTAAGCATTTTTTTTAAGGAAAAATTTATATTGTGAAACAAGAATTTCACTGTATACTTATTACTTACTAGCTTAAGCTGGCCTTAGTGGGCAACTATATTGTTAAATAAAGCTTCCATCTGTGTGTTATTCAACCAGTGATGATGATTCTGATACATGTTTTTCAACCAGGTAATAAGCAAGCTGGAAAGGCGTACTGTTGCATACCATGAATCAGGCCATGCTGTTGCTGGCTGGTTCTTGGAACATGCAGAGCCGCTATTGAAAGTAACTATAGTTCCTCGTGGCACAGCTGCTCTTGGGTTTGCCCAGTATGTTCCGAATGAGAACCTTCTGATGACAAAGGAGCAGCTTTTTGATATGACGTGCATGACCCTTGGTGGTAGGGCTGCTGAGCAGGTAGCTTCAGCTTTGTAACTCTCGATTTTTTGTTTTTGTGCTATTTAAAGAATATATGTAATATGTATGAGTGGATTTTTTTCTGGCTAATTTCTGTTCTGTGCCATTGATGTTCCTGATGCTTCTTGAACATGTCTAGGAAATGTGTTGGGAATGGGGATCTAAACGATATAGAAGACAGTTGCCTTGGTCAATTTTAATTGTAATTATGATAACGGTGGTTTTTACTCCCGTGCCCGCAGGTTCTCCTTGGGAAAATATCGACAGGAGCACAAAATGACTTGGAGAAAGTGACTAAGATGACATATGCACAAGTAGCAGTGTATGGTTTTAGCGACAAAGTGGGCCTGCTTTCTTTCCCTCCCAGAGAAGACGCATTTGAGATGTCGAAACCATACAGCAACAAGACTGCTGCAATGATTGACTCTGAAGTGCGAGAATGGATAGGTAAAGCGTACGAACGAACTGTGCAGCTGATTGAGGAACACAAGGAGCACGTGGCTGAGATTGCCGAGTTATTGCTGGAGAAAGAAGTACTGCATCAGGATGATTTGCTCCGAGTCTTGGGGTTGCGGCCATTCCAGACAGATGAAGTCACCAATTATGATAGATTCAAGCAAGGTTTTGAACAGGAAGGAGAGAAGATTGTGGAAGAAAGCTCAAGCCCGGCAAGTAATAATGGGCCAGAGGACGAGGAGGGGTCTTCTTTGCAGCCTCAGGTTGTTCCTTCATAGCCTAACCAGAGGCCTGTGGATGTGAATTGTACATGAATGACTTTGTTTTGTTGGAATGATTATTTGGCTGACTTTACTTTTTTGGGGGAAGTTGTATAATACCGGCTCAAATAAATTATCATTGGATCCGAATTTCGCATGCGCGCCTATGCAATTAAGAACAGCCTTAGGCCATCTCTGGCTTGGCTTTGCTGTTTGCTGCAGTGTACAAAGATGGTAATGTATTTGATGCATCTAGGTTCTAGCGTAGTTGCTTAAAGTCCTCTTTTTTAATGTCAGTTTACGAGGCCATTGTCGTTTTGATTTATAGGCCCTCAATATTCGCTTATACAATTCATTGTTGTCTTTTCCTTTTTACTAGTCAGAAGCCTTATTTACCAGATTGTGCGGAAACATTTCTGAAGGCTAGTTTTTTTTTACTTTTTATGAAAAGAAATAATTTATGCTTTGTAGACAAAGTATTTTTGATAGATTTAGAATGTTCAAAATTTTATGAATAATCTTAACCTTAGCAAATAGAAAAAAAAAATTATGATTATTTTGAACTGTTGTTAAAAAAATAAAATAATCATCAAGTATACCAGGAACATTGATAAATTTGCATGGTTGTTATTTATTTATTTTGTTTTTGTATAAAAATTTTTAAAAAAAGTTGAGTTTACCTATGATTTAAAGGTAGGGTGAAGTCTTTCTTCCTTTTAGGCGATAAACTGTATATTAATTTCAGGTATAAATTTAAATACTCAAAATTTATGATGCCTCTTTAAATGCCGTTGTTAGAATTATAACCATGCAAAATGCTAAATTGTAAAGGTTGAGTGATTTATTCAAAAACATAAGGTCAATTAGGAGCTACTTATGGAAACGTTCATGATTACTGATTAGTTTAAATATGGTTACTGGCTTCATAATTAGCTTGGGAGTTGAAATCCCTTCCCAAAATACGTAATTAAACATTTCATTTATTCAATTAAATCCAATCCATTTTAATGAAGTGTTAATTGTAATAGTTGTCCAAAGCTAATGGTTATAATATGGTATTTGATTTTGAGAATGGTTAATGTTAATACCTATAAATAAAGTAAATTAAATGTGACATGGCAATAAGCTAACACAACTCATCAAAGGGCCACGTTACGACACCTAACTTTAAACACTGCCTAAAAAACTTAGAAGGTTATAAACATATTAAAATATCAACAGACAGAACTAAGATATTATAAGTCCAGGTTTTCAGGAGAGAAGAGAGATTTAAAGAGAATTCATAATTCAAAATCAGATAAACTTCATGAGTTATATACTCATGACACAACAAATTCATTACAACGCATAGTGGTAAAGTAAACAACTCTTAACACAAAATGGACATTTTTTATAAAAGGCATGTTTGATAGTATAGAAATAGAAGTGAAAAAATAGAAATAGAAGTAGAAATAGAATTAATTATTTTTTATTTAATATAATAAAAATAATTTATATTTTTTAATATTTTGAGCTATTTCAGTTATATAAAAAAATTTGAGAAATGAGATAGGAGAAGTAGAAATAAAATATTTTTGACTATCTTACTCTAAGTTATAAAATTTTTAGATAATTTTAATTCTTCTTAAATTATAAAAAAATATACATTAATTTTATATTTATTTTTAATGTACTAAATAAGTTTTTAAAATTTATTTTTAACTTAATTCTATTTTTACTTTTATTTTATAAAAAAAAATTTATCCTACCAAATATAACATAGCTGAAAGATGGAATCTCTCACAGTCAGTGCTAAATGACCAATTATGTTTGAAGACAGGTTAAAATTTTCGCCTATTGCTAGTACAAATTTTGATCCTATGGTTAAAAATATTTATAAATAATATTAATTCACATATTTTTTACAGATATATCATATATAATTATATATAAATATCATTTTTATAATCTTCTCTATTTCTTAGCCAGAAATTCACGTTACCCTTCAATTCTTTATTATGTTTTTGGTCAAATGTGACGCAAAGGATAGGGAAAGCAAGCATATTTGGGGATGGCGATGTTGGCCGACATCGTTGAAGACAAAAAAAAAAAAAAACCAAGAAGCCCCAAATCTAGGTTTTATGGCAATAGTTTATGTAGTTTCATTTCGTAATTTGGGTGTTGGGTGTAATTTTTGAAGTTTCCTTCTAGATCTCGGTCTCATTAATGTCGTTTCTCTAATTAGGTCCGTCTCTCTAACTCTGTCACGATCAGTCGCCTTCAATATAATGCCGCAACGCCCTTTCTCTTTGGAGTGTAAACTGCTCCTAACCCTTGACATTACTAATTACACTCTCCCATTTTCTCCCTCTCCTTCCTTATCAGCCAACTCATAGTTACAGCGTTTGATTCCCTCTTCTAATCCAAGTAAGTTTGTTTCTATTTGTTTATTATGCATCATCTGCCATCTCGCTTGATCTGTTCTATTTCTACTTTAGTGCGCTGTGTTTGTGTTTCGTTTCCATTTCCCCCCGATCGCCTGCGCATATATATGCCCGTTAGTTTTAACAACTGCTTTTTCGATTAGTGATTGTGGGCGTTGGATCTATCTCCTTTAGAATCTGGCCACAAACCAAACTTTGTTAATTCAGTCCCTGTGCTTGCGTATGTTAAGTTGAACACTTTTCAAAATCTTTTTTTTTTTTTTTGGGGGGGGGGGTGTTGTGGTGGGGGAGGTTTATCTTTTGTTTTTGTTTTTTGTTTACGTGTCCTTATTTCCCCTCGGCCATTTGTTGTTGATGCATTGATGTTGGACTGCTGTGAATCATTTTAGTTTCGGTTTAGATTTTAATATATTATAAATGCTCTCTTGGATTTGAACTAAATGGCCTCTTTTAGACAACCCTCCACAATGATTCGCTATTTATCTGCGCTTTCGGTATGTGCATTTCGGTTCATGACAATTTTACGCAATATTGTTAAATTTTGGGTGATTGTTTCTTCTTACATAATGTTGTCATAATTTTCCCCCTCCCCAATTTGTAGCCTTCCGAGAAAGTTGAAATGGAAAACGGGAATCAGTACCAGGAAGTTTCAAACGCAAAATATGATTGTCTTCTATTTGGTAAGCTTTAACATTGGCTTGTGAATCGTTATCATCTGCAAGCTTGATTGTCCTGGCCAATTTATTTATAACTTATTTTCATTACTTTCAGATCTTGATGACACCCTTTACCCTCTGAGCTCTGGCTTGGCGGTGCACGTGAGAAACAATATTCAAGGTATGAACATATCACTTTTTGACCTTGAATATGTGAGAATGTGCATGTGTGGACCTTTGGGCTAGGTTGTGGAATGAAGAATCGTCATTGGATGTATTGTACAGAGTACATGCTTGAAAAGCTTGGAATAGAGGAGACTACACTCACTGAATTGAACGTTGCATTATATAAAACTTATGGGACAACTATGGCTGGTCTTAGGGTATGTGATGTACTCAACTAATCAGTTATTTTCATGAAAGTATTTTATTTATCTGTAGATGGCAAAGTATGAACTAATCGGTCATTTTTCCTCTTCCTCTCGCCAGGCTATTGGGTATGACTTTGACTACTATGATTTTCATAGGTATGTTTACTGTGATGTTTATTTAGTTTAGTTTTACCTTTTTATTTTGTGAAGTTGAAAAACCGTGTGAAATTGAAATGGTCTTCTAATATTATTCTCATTGAACAGTTATGTTCATGGGAGATTGCCGTATGATACACTGAAACCTGACCCTGTTCTCAGGGGCTTATTGCTAAGCCTGCCACTTCGGAAAATTGTTAGTTTACTTGTTCTCTGTTAAGTTAGGCACACTGCATTGCCACTATTTCCCCCCCCCCCCCTCTTCCTCCCCTTTAGCAGGAAATTGAACACTGAAGTCTGTCTTTTACATTATGATCTATCTATAAAATTTTCAATTTTATTTTCCCTTTCAGGTTTTTACTAACTCAGACGAAGGTCATGCGGTTAGAGTGCTCCATAGACTTGGATTGGACGACTGCTTTGAAAGAGTTATAAGCTTTGAGACACTGAATCCCTCCAACTACGACCATGCTCATGGTGATGAAGATGGCAACAAGTCTGCAAAATTTGATTTTTATGGGTACATGCACCAGCCTCATTCTGATATGGTGCTTCCGAAGACTCCGGTTGTTTGTAAACCATTTGAAGGTGCATTTGAAAGGGTTTTCGAGATGGCCAATATCAACCCTCAGAGAACAGTAAGATCATGACTATTTCCTTGGACATTTTGTTCATATAATTTTTTCTATACTCTTTCTGACTCGCAATTGTCATGAGGATCTGGATCCGTTTTATATATTGTTCAGGGTTCCTTTTCATCCTAGTATTGGCCATTGCCTCTCATCATGATGCTTCCCGTGAGAAATGACATCACTAAATTATTTTTTCCTTGCTGTTTTCAGTTGTTCTTTGATGACAGTGTCCGCAATTTACAGACAGCGAATCGCGTGGGCCTCCACACAGTCTTGGTAGTACTCTTTGTTCTTTAATTGTTCCTTGACAATTTCATGAATTACCTTTTAGTAATTGTGGCGACATTCTTACAAGTGTTCTTAACCGAGGAATTTGAAATACATTGTTGATGAGATGTAAGTGTGGGGTAAAATTGGGAATTTGAAGCACACCGTCTATGAGATTTTGATCGGTATGTATCTCAGCTACGCAATTTGAAATGATGCAGGTTGGTACTTCCCTTCGGACTACAGGAGTGGATCATGCATTAGAGAGCATCCATAATATTAGGGAGGCGTTTCCGGAGCTCTGGGAAGCTGATGAGAAGGATGAAAGTGTCAGGTGCTCAAGAAAGGTTGCAATAGAGACATCAGTAATAGCTTAGCTGCGATTTCCATTTCCTCAAGTCTTGCTGTGGCATCAATATATCGTTGTTAAGATGAAATATATTCTAGAAAACCGATATAACCGATATCAATATATGGTTTTTATATGCAATGAAACTATCATCCTACATGCAACAACGCTGCAATTCTGTGTCAGTATTTTATTCGGTAATATAATGAAAAGTGAAAACTAGCATATGGGGATTTTCTCTGCACAGGCTTCGCCTGCTGTATTGGTCTTTTGTTATATCTCCTTATAGCTGCAAAGAAGGGGAGAACTAGCGTATTGACAAGCTAGCAAGATGCCGATATGATCAAAAGTGCGAGCGATGAGCCTGTTAAGCCTGAAGGTCCTAACTGTTGATTTTGAGCAGATCTGAATATTTAGTTTTTACGAAATTTGTTTGTAACTGATTGATGTTTTCAGTTAATAAATAATTTAAAGACTCGAACTTCCATGGCAACTCTATTGTGTTGCTGCCCTTATTATCCGGCTTTAGGAGGCCTTTTACATCAGCAACTCGATGGTGATGATTTGGAAAAGGAAAAGCAATCGTGTAATTTTGAGCTTCTAAAGATGCTGGAAAATGGGCTAAACACAATATAAAACGTAATATCGCTCAAAGAAACAGATCCAGCATAGAGTTTACAATATAACTGGCTTTTTGTAGAGCTTAAACACTTCAAGAGACTCCCTTCACACTATATACATAAAACATGACGCTTTAGCACACCCTTAATTCATCCCCTATTCATGTAAATATAACTGCCTTTTTGAAGAGCTTAAGCTCTTCAAGAGACTCACTTGACACTATATACATAAAACATGATGCTTTAGGACACCCTTAATTCATCCCCTATGTTCATGTAAATATACCATATAGATATCACCGGAAAAAAATACAATATAGAGAGAATCATGTCTGTTATGAAGCACGATAAGGGTAGCCCGACCCAAGACTAATAGGGTAGATCATTCTGGATTTTTCGGATCGGTAACACTCTCATTTCCATTTGCGAAATCTACATTCAGATACGAGAGATCAGTAGCCAGAAGGTGCACAGTCTTTAACGATTGTCACGGGGCAAGTGGCGTTTGCGGTAACGTAGCTTGTCACACTCCCCAGCAAAACCCTATATTTAGTACAATTCGATCCATAAGAATGAATGCATTAAAACGTTATTTTATCATCAACCATTAATTTTGAATGGTTTTATAGTGTCGAGTCTATTTTGTTGTGTGTCAAACAGCCAAAGCAATAGAGAATGAAGATTAACACATTCCAAATGGAAAGGTGAAAAAAAAAAAAAACCTACAGTACCTCTGAATGAGGCCCAGGCCTCTGCTTCCCATGACCAAAACGTCAAGCTTCAGATCCCCGACGGCCTCCGTGATTCTCTCTCTTGCATCCCCCCAGTATAGCTTTGCCACCACCGTCACCTGTAACCAAATTCGATTTCGATCAACCTCTTTAAATCAAATTCTCAGTCCATGAAAAGAAAGAGGGAGGGAGAGAGACCTCCTTCTGTCTGCAAGCAGTGTCGAGCAGATCCAACACCTCACTATCGGTCTCCACTTCATACTGGCTCATCACCGCCTTATCACGAAGCTCTAACATCGGGATCAGAGCTGAAACCCCAAGAATAATCAGAAAAGTTATGACAATCCTAGAGATTGAAGCGAGTGAGAAAGGCTGAGAACTTACGAGAACCAGTGGTGGACCAGAGAAGATTTCGTGATTCATCGCCTTGCGAAGGCTTGACGTGGATGATGATCAAGGTATCACCCTTGTATAGCAGGTTGTCGATGCCCCACTTCAGAGCCATCTTGCTTCCCTTTGAGAAATCCATTGCGACCCCTATTTTCCTGTTACTCGTCATCATTCGTCTCTCTATACAGGACGATTGGCACGCTTCGGAGCTCGGAATTACCTTCGGCGAGAAAAGGCTTGAGCTTTAGTTCGCGGCCTTTGGATGTTGATGGATCAACTAGCAGAACAGAAATTGAGCAGCTTCTTGTGGAGGCATTATCCGAGTTCCGAGACACACTTGTTTGAGTGCCTTCTAGACACGGCTCCATATAAAAACTTGGTAAAGTGCTCATGATCTTTTAATCAAATAATTATAACTAAATTTAATTTTTAAAATAAATTTTATAATCAATTAAATTATAATTATTTTTTTTAATTTTATCTAAAAAATTAATAAACTCTATAATAGAGTTATTATTTGATTTTTATATTTATTAATGATAGATTTGATTTTATTAATGATATTTTTATATAAATTAATGATATATATATTTATTAATGATATTTATATTCTACAATTTTCTATTGGGTTGTTGGAGATGCTTGCTTCTGTAAAAGATGACCTTAACCTTAAATAAAATATCATTTTGTAAACGTTTAATATATCTTATGGAAATAAAATATTTGTATTTAATTATTTCTTTAATGACGCACACAGTTAAATGGAGGGAATGTATATTTAATATTTGTTTTTTTTTCCTGCACGCCTAATTTATATATATATATATATATATATTTTAAAAAAAATTAAAATTACCTACAAAGATAAATTAAAATCTTATTTTCTTTTAAATAATATTAATATTAAGTAAAATAAATTATTTATTATTTTTAAATATAAATTTAAATATTTTTAAAATTAAAATATTTTTTTAAATATTATAATTAAAATTATAATAAAATAATACTTACTTAAACATGTCTCATCTTTTTTGCATGCCTAATTTCTAATTGATCACCTCTCTCCCTTGCATGGTCTAAGGACACAACTGGATGTCAATATGATAAATAATTTTCGTGGGCAATATTGTGATAATTTTTATTTCTAGTATTAGGCTCAAAAAGCACAAAGCCACTATGATTTAATTATGTGAAGGGAAATTTTGCAGGCACATGAAACAAGATAAAAACGGCATAGTTTCACTCAAATCCTGCTTTCAATAGTTCATCACGAAGCCGAAGAACTATCGTCATTGTTGGCACGGAGCAGAGAGTAATTGAGTAACGGAGATACATATACTTCATAAGAACTAGCAAGCATACACACAAAATATTACAGGATATAGATGAGAGAAGAGGAATAGGAGAGGATATAACAAAGTAAACCATTTATGAAAGCTCTCATGGAGGCGGATCAGTCACTGCCTTCAATTTCAACAACCCTGACATTTGGGGGTGCTGGCTGTCGTTTGGGAACAGTGACGAGCAGAACGCCGTTGTTCATGGTGGCCTTCAAGTGTTGGAGGTCGGCATCCTCTGGGATTTTGAACCTGCTCATGAAATTGCCGCTCTCCACGCTCACCTGCAGCATTCTATCGTCTTGAAGCTCCACCAGCACATCCTCGTCGGTGAACCCCGGAAGCACCACCTTCCACACGCACTCTCTGGAGTTCTCCCTCCAATCCAGACGCGAATTCAAGCTCGACCCAAACCCCAGATCAAAATCATGCATGACACTGGAAATAGCCGAAGAGAAAGGGAAGGGCAGATCACTGAGGAGCCTGTCCATGGGATCCCACCATAAGGAATTGGAGGCGCCGCCCCCTCCTCCGTTGATCGGCACGATCGACATCCTCACTTGCCTATCTTCTTTGTCTGATTGATCCGTGCTCGTGCTCCTCAGCTAAGTAATACTCATGCTCGAATGTTCCAGATTCAATAAAGCTGTTAATTTCCTTTACTCTTTTTGATGTTTTTGTTTTCTCCTCTGAATCTGGTCTCTTCTATTCTATGGCCTTGTTCATTTTTTTTGGGGTTACATAACAGAAAACCCATGAAGAGCCCAATTTCATTACCACATTATATATCGCTTGATTTTTTTGACCTGCTTGCCCCAAGAAGCACTAAGCAGCCCCAAGACCAAGGAGCTAGACATTTTAATTTTTTATTATTTAAATTTATATTTAAGAATAATTAATATTTCACCCTACTTAATATTAATATTACCTAAGAGAATGTGAGATTTCTTCCTGCTATGGGATTATGGGTGAACCCAATTATTTTTTAAAAATTTTGATAGTAAAAAAAAGAATCACTTTCAATCTGTTTTGTTACAACGGACTAAAATCTTAAAATTTATTAATTTTATCTAAAATTTTAATGAATTTTCAATTTCTCAAGTAGTATTTTGGTGGACATGTGTTAATGCACACTGTTCACTTAATGGGAGTCTCGTTGGAGGAACGAGTAGTTTCCTTCCGTGAGCCAGAGGTGACGTTGGTGGATAACAGTGGTAATAAGATAAGATGATGATGATTACTTGTATTGTGACCGCGTATTCTTATGTGCGGGGTCAAATTAAAATTTGATGTCAACCCCGCTTTGTGAGAGAATTTTTAACTCTAATCATCAGCGTTAATCATTAGAGTGCCGACGTTCTCTTGGCTTCCACTCCTTGTGTTGCTGATTTTAGGATGCATCCAAATCATAATGCCCTCCTCCCTATCCCACTTTAGCCTCAACACCATTATACTAATACTCTTGGGACCCTCATCTCCTCTCCTGATCATCATTTACTTCGCTTTAAGCTGGCCTTATTTTACCAGTATCCTCCCTGCTTTTGGTTTCGTGCGCTGCTCAAAAAAGGTGACTTCACTACTTTCACCCCAAAGCGCGGCCTCCCTGCTTTTCCCCCCCTTTCAAGATACACTCCATGTTCTTTTTATGTCGTATCCTGCCACCTTTGATTTTATTCTACACTTGAACGTCACTACTTTTAGACGCAAAAATGGAGACAACGTGGCCAATGCAAACGTCAAAAGAGCAATAATTCAACACAAGAGCAATGGATAATGGGTTAAAAAGGACATTACTGATGATCTTTATCACTCAGACAGCTAGCTCAATACTAGATTCCCTTCATCCTCTTACCCTTTTCCCCCCAAAAAACAAATAAATTATTTCTTTTTCTTAAAAAATTAAGCTCATTTCCTGTAAACACATTTTCTTTTTCTTATCTTTGTATATAAAGATTAAAATAATAAAACACCTTTTAGTTCAAGGGTGGTTTATGGGCATAGAGCTAAGTGGGCCCCACTTTAGCCCGGTAACTCACGATGCTGATATAGGTACGCCATGTAAAGAAGGCAGTGAAGAAAACCAGGGGCTGCTCCTATTTCATTCTTTCGCTTCGTTGACCGTCAGCATCACATTCACACTCACTCGTACGGAGGACGAGAATTAAAATACACCAGTTTTCTCACCGTCTCGATCGGAACACGTCGGCAGCTCAGCATCATTGTTTTCTGCTGCTTTTCAGTCCGGCTTTGGAGTTCGAGGAAGAAAACTCACCCTTTGCAATTTCGAGGTCATTGTTCATCTTCTTTGACTTGTGGATCTTTGTTCCCATGACGTATTGCACCCCACCGACACCCTTTCCTTCATCTCCAAGCTAGACGAGCATTCGCTTCATTCCCCACTGGACGTCTGGTAAGCATTTTGAGCTTCATATTCCACTCTGACTGTGTTTTATGCTTTATTTTATATTCCTTTAATAGCATATTTCCTTAGTCACCTAAGCTTTAGCACTGTACTGCTGTAATTTCACCTTCCTGTTCCTGTGTCTCTAACATCGCGAGTGTTAACATATTTTTACCCCATTTTTTCTTCGTGGTTCAAGCTTTTTATCCTTTTTAAATGATTTTTCCCAGCTCGGCTTAATGTAGTAGTCGAGAAAGATTGGAGAAAAAGAAAGCGAAATGCTGTGCCCTTTTAGCATTTGAAATTTTATCAATAGCTTCCAAGCTCGAGAGCGAACGGGACCCTACTGTTCAGTATTTTGAAGTTCGAGTGTACTGGGTGCTTCTAAATAGCTTATGATCTGTCTCCTAAATTATTTGAGGAGAAAGGCTTCGGTTCGGATCAAGACGGGTCGTTATGTCTTATCTTTTAGATTTTCGAAATATGTTTCCATGGACCACTGCCAGTTCTGTTATCTGATTTCACCTTTGTCCATACTCTCCATACTACTCTGTCTTCTAACACTTGGTTTCAACTTTCATTGCTAACCATAATATCATGCGCTACAGTTTGCATTTAATCTGTCATTAATATTATTTTTGTTCAAGATGTTGTTGGGCTCAGCTGCTAACCATAATATCATGCGCTACAGTTTGCATTTAATCTGTCATTAATATTATTTTTGTTCAAGATGTTGTTGGGCTCAGCTGGTTCTTGTCATATTGAGAGTGGTCAATGAGTCACCTCATTCACATATTATCAGATTTGAATCAATACAAACAAGAAGCGTTGATTATTATTTAAATACGTTTTATCAATATTTCAGCCGTAACCTTACTCTTTTTGTAATATCTTTGAAACAATTCTTAATGCAATTCTTGCTCTTTTTAGATAAGCAATTATTCATTTAGCTTAATACCTTCGCATTTGGAAGTTTTATTTTGTTTCCAATTTGCAGCTGAAGAGCAAGCAGTTGGATCTTCCTTCTTGCAAACTCATCCAAAAGATTCCTGAGCTAGAGGCCAGCAAATTTATGCGGCCTATCAATTAATTGAAGATTTCAATCAAAATTCAGGAAATCAATTACTAGCATGAGTGCGAAGCATTATGAAAGGTCGCAACTTGATAACTCTGCCTTGTCTGATGCGGAACTTCATCACGAAATTACCAGATGTGTGGGGGACAGAAAATCGTATGAGAATCAACAAAAGCAAGGGAATTGCAGAATGGAATGTAAAGAAGATGAGCTTGTTAGGTACATGTCAAATCTTCCAGGTTATTTGGAGAAGGGGGAAAGTATTCATGATAAAGTCTTAAATGTGGGGGTCCTTGATTGGGCCTGTCTGGAGCAATGGGAGTGCAGTCATAAACATATGCCCCCTAGAAGTAGCAGGAGTTCAACATCAAGTAGTAATACATCTGTGTCTGTTTCAATGGACAGATCCCCTGGTTATTCTAGCTGGGGCCGTAACTTGTCTCCTTGTCGATGCATTTGCCATCCACCATTGCCATCTCACTTTATGGCATCTGAAATGCAAGGCCACTCCCAGCATGCCAAATCCTTGGGAAAAACTTTGGAAAATCGTCAAAATATTAGCGGTAGCAACAATAACACACACAGCCAATTTGTCAGGGCAAATGACCATCTTTCCCAAAACCTCCCTGATAATAGACTGAAAGCACGTGACATGAAGGATTTGGATACCAAAATTGATATGAAAAGAGGAGTTCTATCAAGTGGCCAAATGTATGAAGTAGCATCATACATTAAGTTACAAATGAGCACTCAAGGTGGTAAATTGGAAAAAAGAGTAGAGACTTTCCAGCAACCAAATATGGTTACCATTGAAAAAGATGTACTCAAGAAAAGCAAACCACGTGTTCTTTGTTTGTCCAGAGATATCTACCTTGATGATCATTCTGGAACTCCTGATCTGCCAACATCCCTAGCTCAAAAGTCACAACTTCATTGTCGGACAAGCTTCAAAGAAAATCCTAAGGAACTTTCCCTTGAGGATGTTAATTATAAAAAGTCAGACTACTGTACAGTGCCAGATGAATTTAATTGTTCCCATTCTCAGGTAAAGGGGCGCAGTTCCATAGGCGCAGAAAGAATCAAAGTTCACACTGCTACTTTTGCAGCACCATTATCAGCTAAAATGGGAATAAGCCCATCCAAATCTAGACAAGCAGAAAAGAAACAGCCAATAACTAAAATGTTATCTGCAAGAGAGTCTTCCCAGGAACCAACCCAGAAAGTAGCAGATGAAAAGTCACGAAGCTCTTCACCTTTTCGGTTTAGCTTCAGCACTGGTTTTGCAAGCAAAGGATCTGGCTGCAAGGAGGACACACTTTGGCCACATAGGAGCTCAATAGGAACTGCTAGGTCTAGTTCAGAAAATATGAGGGGCTGTTCGAGCTCAGATATTTTAGGCAATGGTAAGGCAGGTGAAGCTGGTAGGAGCAGGTCAAGCCCTCTAAGGAGGTTACTCAATCCACTACTGAAATCAAAGAAGGTGAACTGCCATCACTCTGAAGAGTCATCTCAGAAAGATCCATTGTTAATAAACAAGAATTGTATGTCAGCAAATGGGAAATCTTCCTCTCTGCAGCGTGAAAAAGGGTTGATAAAGGACCACAGAGTTGGTTATAGTACAGTTGATAAACATGATTCATTGAGGAATAAGAAGCATGTGTCATCAACAGTTCAAGCTCTTCTGAGAATTGCATGGAAGAATGGCTTACCCATGTTTACATTTGCAGTTGATAAAAGCAGCAGCATTCTTGCAGCCACGGTTAAGAAGTTAAGTACCATAGAAAAAGATGGTTGTTGCTGTATCTATACCTTTTTCACCTTTACAGATGTTAATAAGAAGGCTGGAAATTGGATAAAACAGGCTGGAAAGGGCAAAGGTCCTGATTACATTCATCATGTTGTAGCCCAAATGAAGGTTTCTAATCCTCACTATCTTGATTTAACTAGACAGAATTGTGTGGACTCTTCCACTGTGAAAGAGTTTGTTTTGTATTCGGTGAAACTAAAGCAGCGATGCGGTCAAGCCCCTGATTATCAGCTAGATGATGAACTTGCTGCTATTATCCTCAAAATACCCAAAACAAGGGGTTTCACCGATAATGCCCATTATAGCAGTTCCTGTGATAATTGTCAAGAGGTTGTCCATGCAACAGTTGTGCTTCCAAGTGGGGTTCATAGTCTTCCAAGTAAAGGTGGACCTTCATCCCTTATTGAGCGCTGGAAATCGGGGGGTTCATGTGACTGTGGTGGTTGGGATATGGGTTGCGAACTTAAGATTTTTGCAAATGAAAATCCAGACGGTAAAAAATCATGTTCATCCAAAGCTGCTTGTGAAGATCATTTGGACCTTTTCCTCCAGGTTATGTTAGTGCCAGACTAAATTATTTTGTTAATTTAATTGTCCTTTCATATTGCGTTGATAACTAATGTAATGTTTTCTTAACTTTGAATTCAAATTGCAGGGGAATGGACGAGAACACCGATCTGCTTTCAGATTTGTCCCCTTCAAGCAGGGAATTTTCTCGGTTGCTTATGACTCGTCATTCACACTTCTGCAAGCATTTTCCATATGCATAGCATTAGTGGATTGTAAAATGCCATGTGAGCCTTCTGGATCAAGAAACTCAGTTGAAGAAAAAACTCCAAGGATGGAAATCGATGGACTAAAGGCTTTTAATAATTAGGAAATTCTCCTTGTACGTCGTTCACTAACCACTGCTCACGCCAGTTGATGATGCCGGCTAACATTGACTCGAAGTCTCGAACAAACATGTCTACGTGCGGTCAACTGAACCATATGATATGGGTAACCACCAGCCACCTTTACTTTACTCACATCACGTGGATCGGGATATGTTATTAATATCAGCCGCATAAATGAAAATCCTTTGCGGGTTACTGACCCTTAGCCATCATGTTAATAAGGAAGAATGATTGCGAGATTGAAGCTTGTGCTTTCTTTCTGTTTGGATCTTTTCTAAGGATGCATTATCAGATGTTAGAGCTCGCCAAGAGAAAATGCTACTGTATTATCAATATTAATAAGCATGAGCATAGCGTTTGTCTTCTGTTAAATGCTTACAGATACGTCTCTTCTGCTATAATGATCCTTTAATAAAGTAGGAGGTTGCTAGTACTTCATCCTCCAAGAAGATTCAAGAAGGAACAATCCCAAGCATCCAGATTATGTCGGTAAACTTGTTGTAAGTGCAGAAAATATATGGTAGATGACTTAATATTTTAAATATAATAAAAATATTTTATTGGGAGAGACAAAATTTATATAATTAATATTTATATTTTGAGAGAATTAATCTTTAATTATTTATTGAGATATCGTTTGGATTCTAAAAAAGTCATTAGAGAATAGTTTTGATGTGTCCGTACAAAAAAAAATTAAGACTATTTAATTCAGCCTTAAATGGATTCTTTAGTTTTTTTGTATACAATTGAGGGCTAAAGCCCAAAAATAAAATAAATTACAGTACTAAATAATTTAATCTTAAACACTCTGAATCTACTAAATCCCTTAATATTGTAGGACATATCAAACGTGATAGATCTAGAAAGATCTTCTTTTGCAAAGGTATCTGCAACTTGATTAGCTTATCTAGAGATAAACTGCAATTTTAAATCCCATTGTCTACCTATGAACTCTGCAATCTGTTCAACTAATAAGCTGTATCGCTGTCTTGTATTATTTTCCTCCAATATATCAATAAGATACTTCGCATCAGATTCGAGTATAACTTTCTTGTATCATTTTCCCCATGCACTTTGTAGCCCCTTAAAGACTGCCCATCCTTCTGTATCAGCTGCACTACATAGTCTAATGAATTGTGTGAACCTATATAACCATTTGCCATTATGGTCTCGTAACACCCCACCACATCCAGCTGTATTATTGGACACAGTCATTTCCCCATCCACATTAAGTTTAACCCACCCCATAGGTGGTTTTCGCCATCTTGGATTCTCTACCAAAGATAAATTATAAAAAATATTATTATCATTTACCAAGGCATATTTTTTTAGTTTTTTAATCTCTAATTTTTTTTTGGTATAAATTTTTTTGGAAAGGGGTTGGGCTTACCCACAATCCAAGGGCAGGGCGAAGTCTCCATTCCTCTTAGACAATACCAATGTCGGGCAGGGCGAGCTGTCTATTACCCTCAGGCGTAAACCTAATCACCCAAGAGTTAGGATGCTTCTCCAAGTGTCGTGACTGAAACCACAATAAAGTAGTACTCCCTAGGGTTCGAATACACTCCAAATGATAGTATATCTTACCTTTTTACCAGTTGAATCCACAGACTGAGTTTTTAATCTCTAATTACATCCCTCCCTGATTGAGCAAGGCATGGTGACTCTCTATTGGGCCCTCTCCATTTAACCTCTTAATTCTTTTTTTTTTTTTGAAGTGAAAGGGCATCAATCACTCAAATATTTTTAAGTATTATATATACCTAAAAAATATTTTAAATATTAAATATATAATAAAATATTTTAAGATATTATATCTATATAAAAAAATATGTTAGAGTATTATATGTATTTTAACCCTTTTATATAATATTTTTTGAATTAAGATTAAAATAAATTTTTGTGTAGAAATAAAAATTAAAGTACATACTTTGCTAAAAAAAAATTAAACCATATGGAAGAATCCAATAAAATGTGTATTTTGTTCTCTACAATATCTTACAAAATCTATAATAAAAAAGTTTAAATTTCAAATTATATATGAAAACCAAGATATTGTTTTAATGTGTCCAATGAATAACTTTTTAAAACACTATTTATTCCTATTTGAAGTTATAAAATATTTTTAAATCATTATAACATTAACAAGTTATAATTTAAACTCCTTAAATTTAGCCAACACTATTAAATTATTATTATTGATTTTTTTTTTCAAAATTCATGAAATTGGGCCATTGAATGAAATTTTCCCTTCCTATTATCGAAATGGCATTATTGCTCGTGCAGTTGCAATGTCGTGCGCTACCATTGCTCCATTTTAGACAGAAACGACAACGTTTGAGGGCAGCGGAGCAAGCCTGAATTAAATCCATCTTCGGCCTCCAACTCTCTGATCGTCGCTGTCTCCTCCGAACAAGGTCTCCGTGGAGGCATCACCGTGGCCTGTGTTTCACTGCTTCCGGTCCTCCTTACGTCTCACTGCTCTCACTGAACGAACGCTATTTTGATCTACCTTCACGTTACGGGGAACAAGAACAGGTAACATCAAAGTAATCTTTTTCCTCCCTTCTTTTCTTCACGTTTCAATTTATGGTTGTTGCTTGTCATCATTATTACTTTAAACTTGTTTCTAGAGTGTTAAGAAATCGAAATTTTAAGCCATATTTTTGCGAGAAATTATTGCAAATTTTGGGTGAAGAAATTTTTTGTCACTAGCTGAAATTTCTCTGCTGAAAACTGATTGGACAAAGTTTGTGTCACTAGATTCTGGAAAAAGTTGGTCATTTTAAATTAGTTGTTGCTCACACCAATCTTAAGCAATTAATTCTGAAATCCTGTCAGGTTTTGAAATTTTGTTCTAATCCATTCAGCTCGTTCAATTATTCCGTTCATGCTATTTTGTTTCTCTTCTTTTCTTGCTGTGATTTTTCTGAATTTAATTGATTGAGTTTGTTCCACTTGAGTTCACTATTGCATACTGCTGATACTCATCGAAACTATTCAGATTTGATTGGAACGAAGTTTTGAAGGTTCGGGCAATATGGAAAGTGATTCAAAGTAGAGGATGTGAGTAGAAATACAAGAGTGAGGACAACATAACCTTTATCCTTATACTACCGAAACAATGATTACAATAAACCAATTAGATAACAAGTATATGGTAGATCGTCTAAAATTGTCGCATGAATTGGCTAATATTTACTTAGCGTCTTTCATGTCAATGTTAAAAATTAAATGCAAATTAATTAATTAATTAAATTTTTTTAGAGAAGCCATATGGAAATTGAAAGTGACATAAGTGCCTAATCTCTCCACCACTTGTAGCAATGGTATGATTAAATCGAAAGGTCAGGTAAAATAGAAGTATAGAAGCACTTTTGCAAGCACATGTAAGAAAAATTAAAGTTCACTTTGGATTTAACACAAATTAAAAACAATACCAAAGTAATGAAAAATGATAAAAAAAAAATTCAAACATATCTAACCTTACACCAAGAGAATACTATCTAGGTCGCATCATTGTACTACACTCTTGAAACATGGTTAATTTAACCACTAGCAACAAGTGCGATCAAATTTTTGGAGCCATTTCTGGGAGTTCTAGTTTTTTAAGTTTTGGTTTCAGTTAGAGGTCATATCTTAATTTGTTTTCTTTTTGCTGTTTTTATGTGTTTTTGTTAATCTTCTCTTGGTTCTAGCTGTAAGGAATTGGAAGACACGCAGCGGAAATAAACTTTAAAATTTTTCCATTCCTTGCTAGGATCTGCCGTATGTGTTTAAGTCAAGTGGAAAGAATCATTACCCTTAGTGTTGCTCAGCGAATTTCACAGCTTCTCTACGTGGGTGGTGATCTCTTTCTGATCGCAAGAAATCGACGGAGTGTTCCTCAGCGACCTTCACAGATTCTCTCCGCGGACGGTGGTCTCTTTCCGATCACAAGAAGTCGACGCCTCAGGTCGGCTTCCTCTACTGGTATCCACACGAACAGCGTTCCAACCACGAACGACGTGCTAGCGTCTCCTGTCCCTCCAAGGCTTTCACAAGTCTCCGTCTCTATTTCGGCAGTTTCTTGTCTGCAAACCTTTTGCAGATTCCGTTCGGCCTTTTGTGTTCTGTGTTATTTTCAAACGTAGCTCCTCCAATCAGATATAGAGGATGCTATGCGTTTTTACCCTTGACCTAATTGGATTTTGGAGTTAATCTTATATTAATTCCGAATTGATACAATATCATATATTGTATAATTTTATAAGAAACTAATTAAATAAAATAATATTAAATCCGTCCCACAGATTTAATTACTTATTTATTTAACTTTAAATAAAGATGAGACTGAGTTATATTTGATTTATTCCCATAAATCAAATTTGAGATATCCTATCAATTTAAATTTCGAATTTCAAACGTGATAGAGATTTAATTTATCCTTATAAATTAAATCTTATAAATATCTCTTATATGAGATATCCTATCAATTTGAATTTCGAATTTCAAACGTGATAGAGATTTAATTTATCCTTATAAATTAAATCTTATAAATATCTCTTATATGAGATATCCTATCAATTTGAATTTCGAATTTCAAACGTGATAGAGATTTAATTTATCCTTATAAATTAAATCTTATAAATATCTCTTATATGAGATATCCTATCAATTTGAATTTCGAATTCAAACGTGATAGGGATTTAATTTATCCTTATAAATTAAATCTCATATATCTCATATATATAATATATATATATATACGAATTTATATATATACGAATATAAATATAAATAAATATATATACATTCACCTGGATCTTTCATTGAATCTGGACATGTCTTAGATTCAATGAATCTGGACATCATAGCTCGTGTTGGGCTATTTTGTGTGCGACCCTGTAGGCCCATATGAAGTTGGCAGTGGGCCATTTGCTATACTAGCCCACAAGTCGCAAGCGGTCTCTAGCAAGACATAACAACTACCCAAATCATATGAGGATCGATAAACGATGTAACCTTTTATACAACCATATCATGTCCCTTCTGTCACGCGATATTTTGGTCATGGATGAGGCATGGATAATGTCATCCTCCTATTCCCGACCGTTACTTTCTCGATCCCTGAGTAGTCTGACTATAGAGATGGAACTACCTTTCCATTACAGTATGGCCATACATTTCTCAGACTCACTCATCGAGGGGCCCAGTAATATCTCTCCACGAATGTGAGGGACAAATTCCATCTTGACCATTCACATTCCTCCGCATGAAAAACCACTAAGCCCGAACATAGTCTTTATGATCACTCGGTCAAAAGTGACTTTTGACTAGGTCAAAGCTGAGCGTTTTGTCATGTAGGAATCCATGATGATCTCAGGTCAAAGGGCATATTGACATGGTTTGTATATGAGAGAAGCTTATGACGTTACCCATGCAGTTCTCTCATAGCGGGTCGGTCCAACACCCTGTACTCTTACATGTGCTTATGACTTTGATTTATATCTCTATACATCTTCAAAGTCATACTGGTCTTATTTCATCTGTGCTCCCACATAGATGATCGACCAGGGACATTTAGGATAATATCATGAATTATCCAAGGATGGTCATCATAGTAAACATGCAAATAATATGATAACTCAATTAATAAATTCATAAATCAATAATGTTCATAAGACAATGATTGGCCCCTAGGGCACGATTTCCAACACTAGCTTCTGGAACTTTGTTTTGAAGCTTGACAATAGGTGATTTCTCCCCTGAACCTTGAGTAGTCACTGTTCAAGCTCTACTGGATTGTTACCTGCTGGTGCTGAAATTAATCTGTCAAGATTTCTATTGCTTGCAATATCTTACCCGTCCAAGCACCAAAGCTGCTCCGTAACTAGTTCCCAAGTGCCTTGCGTTTTGTTTTGTGTTATATGTTAACTGTCACTTTGCATTTTATTTTGAAAACCGGAAAAAAAATGGTTTCTGACTTTGCTTTGGTTCTTTGATTCTGTTTTACTTACAGCTTTGATTAGTTTTTTTTTTTTAAAAAAAGAAAAACATATAGAAGAAGCTGGATGATCATACTTCAGGAGAGGAGTATGAAGCAGCTCTTAAGTTATTCTTAGTGTCATTTGCATGACCACGTCGAATGAGTGAACGACCCTCATCCTCCCATTTGAGATTTCTAACCTAACCTTAATTAGAGACTCCTCATCTCTCAGCCTCAGTCACCAATCGACATTCCTCCCTTGCTGAACCTCTTCCCCATCCTCGTAGGCACCGCTGCCCACCATCCTCACCATTAGCCACTGTGATTGTATTTGATTGAATTGAACAATTTATTTGAGTTAGTATCTTGGCTTTTATTTTTATTTTTCATTTTTCATTAAATTTTTAGTGCAAAGAGTTGGTGGGTTTTACCCTTGGGTATGCATGTCAAAGGAAATTGATGGTGTGTTTATTGGGCTACAGCGTGATCAATCACAATGGAGCTTGGTTCATATTCTGATCAGAGTAAATCAACATTTTCCCTGGCGGATGAGGATCATACACTTGCAAATGCTGTTCGGTTCACCTTAAATCAAGAGTCAGTGATCTACAAATTCTTATGTGCTTTCCTACTGCTCTGTGTATAATTTATGATTTTCGTTCTTAGTTTACTACCAAAGCATAAATGACACCACCAATGTCAGTCTTTTATGTGGTTTCTCCTTATATTCCGAGATTGCCCCTCCCTGCCATCCTGATGTCGTTTGTTTTAATAATCAAATATCCTGATAATGTGAGGTCATTGATGTTTTGCAGTCCAAGAGTGACATTCTGTGGTTACAGCATCCCTCATCCTTCTGATAATCGGGTTAATATTAGAGTCCAAACAACTGGTAATATATTGAATGTCTCTTTGAACCTCTAGCGTTTGATGAAATTTTGTTATTGTGCTCCGCAAGTTCCTGCCAAAATAGTGTTGAAGTTCTGAGTTTGCTGTAGGGCAATCGCAGTTGCATTTGTTTTTTATTTTGCTATATGATTTACATTACTGACCTGGATTCTAATTTCTGAAGAAAATTCAACGTATCAGTCGGCCATGAGAATATGTCTCATCATTCTCTGCTGAAGTTCTCTGTTGAATTATGAACGTAATTGTTCTCAGAAATGAAAGTTCTGCATTAAACACTGCATGAATACCTTTTTTTTTTACAAAAAAAATAATTATGTACATTTTGTTGACATCTCATTGAGAATGATTTTTCTGCTTTAAATACTTTAGAATTAAGGTAAAGCGTCCGTGAATACCTTAAAATCATGACGTGGAGCGCACCAACATTTTCGTTCATGTTTTCTTATATTTTTTGTAGAACATTTCTATTTGTTGGACAATAACATGACAGCTAGTACTACAGGCAATTATTTTGCATTTAACTACTTGCTATAAACATATTTTTAGGCTTTTTGTCCAATGTAGTCTTCTTTGAGATTGATTCAGTAGTAGTTTTCTGTTTACAATATTCGTTCTCTCTGGGCATCTATAGGGGATTCAGCTCGTGAGTTGTTGAAAGATGCGTGCCAGGATCTGATGCTAATGTGCCAGCATGTAAGGAGCACTTTTGACAAGTCTGTCAGTGATTTTAAGATGAGCAAGACTGTGAGGGATATGGATATTAAGTGATGTACCAGTATTCGTTTCAATTTGTTTTCATATTTATTTTTAGCCTGCGAATTATGGTTCTTAACAATAGATTATGTATGCAACTCTAGAGGATATACGCAGATACTATGAATGGTGATTTTTGGCCTGGTAATCTTCAACTATATATATATATATATATATATATATATATATATATATATATCTCGTGTTATGAAACATCTGCTTCTAGGTTAAAATGTAACCTGATGTAATGCCCATGCGATCTATGAAATAAAAAAAATGTATTTATGAATAGGGCAGATTTTCATAAATTTTATAGATTCATATATTATAGATTATATTTATATATAGGTGCAATAACTATCTTCACTTTATTGGCATACCAAACATAGATGGAATAACTGAAACAATTATGATAATTTCCCGAGTGATAGAGTTGTCTAGAAATTGCACAAAAAATGATTGGGGAACTTAGATGTAAATTGACTAATTCTCTATAATAGTTCCCTGGAATAAAACTTTGAACAAGACCATGTGTAAGAATGTTGATAGAAAGATTCAAAGGAAAAATGAGGGATTATCAAGAAGATTAAGAATAGAAAAGGTGGGAGGAAGGCGTTCACCACAAGCCAATGAATTTCCACCAAGCTCCTCCAACGCCGAGCCAGATGATAATGTTAACAATACTGACGAGGAATCCATAGCCCCACCATTTGGCAAGGGGAACATAATTGGCTCCATAAAACACGGGCGCTGACCCAATTCCATAGTGGGTGAGGCCACCCATGAGGTTGGAGAGGAAGGACAGCACCATGGCTCCAAAGTATGGTGGAGTGCCCAGTGCACTTGCCACAGACAGGAATGCCGTAAACATGGCTCCTATATGAGCAGCCCCACTTGCGAAGAAGTAATGTGAATAGAAGTAGAGCAGCACCAGAATGCCGAATGATAGTTGCCACGACAGTCCCAGTCCCCCAACAAACTGTTCAAACAATGTCATTCATATATAACTCTGACTGAACAATACCACATAAACACCAAGAACTTAAAAGGACTTGCACATTTGCTGCATGTGCTATGACTGTGAAGAAGACAGCGCAAGACAAAATAAAACAAAAACATGATAGGCACCTCGTCTTCTAAAAGAAAGTTTTCAGGCACTGCGTAAGTCATGCACAGAGGCAGAGCAGGGAGAAAAGAGAGAAGAGAAAGAAAGTAACCTTAACGACAGTTTGGCTAAACCAGGAAATGAGACCATATTTGTTGAGATAGCCAGCCATTGCAATGAGGGCAGCGAACCACGTAAGCGTATCCCAGGCAACTCCCTCGGCCAAGCACTCCTTCCACGTAACAACCCCAGTCACAAGCAGTATAGCCAATCCCAGAATCGCAGCTGTTACAGCATCCACCTTAAGAACCCCACCAGCAACCCAAAGCCCCACCTGATACACATGGAATGGAAGGCTAACTGTAATAAATGTATTCACATTTCAATTTCAAGATGTAATTTGCAGGTTCTAACATAAGCGTGGGTAACCCAATAAAGGTTTCAGCTCAACCAAAAGTCTCCGATGCATCTGCATTCTCAGCTGTGGGGCCAATGACCAGACATTGCAGTTGAAAAAAATACATAAAACCAAAAAAGTAAGATTGCCCGCAGCATAGCTCCAGAAGGCAACTCACTGGCTTCCTTAAGAATTTGTATATATTGATTTGGCTTGTTTTACAACTTATTATACAAAATAAACTCAGTTTTTAAGATAAAAAAGGAACCAAGTCTTTATATACCGTAATAAGCAGAGTCCCAGCCATTATCTTCTCATTTAGGGTCATTGGTCCCATGCTTTGCAACTTCTCCCTAGCAAGCTTGGGCGCGTCGGGACTGGATTTCACTGTTGGCGGGTAAACTACATACAAAATGAATGGTACCAATATCAATGACAGCAAACCCGGGACAATAGCTGCTTTTGCCCAATCTAACCACCCAATCGTCTGGTTGATGGAGTTTTGAGTCAGAGTGGCACACAGGGGATTCGCAGCCATTCCGGTCAAAAACATGGCCGACGAAATCACCGAAGTTTGAAAGCAAGTCAGCGTTAACCACGATCCTAGTCTATTCTCGGTTCCATCACCCACGTTGCTACCGCAAGCGACACATAAGGCTTTCGCTAACGGAAGAAAAATGCCACCAGCTCTTGCTGAGACGGAAGGAATCGCCGGTGCCAGTAAGGCTTCGCTGAAAACTAAACTGTATCCTAATCCTAGAGATGAGCTACCAAAAAGAGACACAAATTGATAAGCAATTCGATTGCCCAGACCCGTTTTAATAAAGCCTCTGGCGAAGAAGAAGGCCAAACAAATGAGCCATGGGATGGGATCGCCGAAGCCTGAAAATGCCGCAGCGAAGGTCAGGGTTTTTGTAAGAACCGAAACACCTAAACCCAAGACGGCCACAGCACCGAGCGGCAATGGCTGCGTAATAATGCCGACGATGGTGGCCAAGAAGATCGCCAACAGCTGCCACGCGTTTTTGGACACCCCGGAAGGCACGGGGACGAACCAGAGTATAACACCAGTGGCTATGGAAGCAAACAGAGGTTTAATTGCGGCCCCCTGCCATGGCTGAGCTGTCGGCGCAGGAGAAACCGAAGCTCCAGCAGCGGAGGCTCTGAGAATGTGATGTTTCGGACGGGGTTGGATATTGAAAGAAGACTTGGAGAGAGTCCGAGATGTGATTGAGAAAAAAGAAGAATCACGTCTGAGGAGAGTAGAGTGCATAGAATTGAGGGAAGGGGGGGAACGAAGTTGTAGGGACTTGAAGGAGGGGAGTTTGGAGGAAGGTAGGGGAAGAGAAGGAGTGGCGAGTGGCATGGAAGCCATGGCTGCAGGTATCGGAGGTGGAGCAGGATTCAGGAGAGAAGCAGCATGAGGACATGGAATGTGGAATCTGAAGGAGGAATTGGGACCGTTGGGTATGGAGGGACGGTGGATATGGCGCTCACGAATTGGTGGCCTGGGTGCTTCGTAGCTCTTCCTCTATGTAGTGGAGGGAGTGACGCTGTCCATCTCATATTACAACTCTGCAAAATAAATAGATAAATAAATAAAAAACAAGAAAGAACGAGAGAGCTTCAGCATCTGTCCACGTGGCGTCTGATCCTTGCTTTGTGGGCTTAGATATGGGCTTGGGCTTCCTCAGTTCTCAGTTGCCAAGATTGGACTCAAAGCCATCATTTGTAAAATCCATTTCGGTCCCTATGCTTAGAGATACTTAACCACTAAGTTTTTTTTTTTTTTTTCAGTTGTTCACCTAATTCATTAGAGTTTTATCTCAACTACATCTGAATCTGACCCACATTGCACACCTGACTATAGTGGGTGAGTCTCTCAACGAAAATTTTCTGCATATGCCAATGTTCGAACTTGAGACCTCGCTTAAGCGATACCGAGCCACTTACCACTCGAACTAACCCCCGTTGATACTTAACCACTAAGTTATTAGTTAGAGTTATACCCAAAAAAAATTATTAGTTAGAGGATATTATCTTGTTTATACTAAAAACATTAAAATAGTTAAATTAAATTTGAAATATCCAGACTTAATTTAATTTAATTTGGTTTGTTATTCATGCTGTGATGCTCTAAATCTCATTTCATGGAAAGATTCATGTCAAGGCTTTCCTTGTTGAATCTGTATTCAAATCGTGAACCACATTCGCTCTCTATGAATTTGTAAAGTTTCATACAAGAGAGGAAAAGTCTATGGTCAAAAGTGGTTATTAACGAAAAAAACTTATATACTCTAGAAAATATGAAATTTCTTGCAGTGTAACTATGACATAGCTAAAATAAGAAGAAACTATGAGTATTTCCAAAAAAATAAAGAAAGAAAGTACATCTACGAGAAATATTTATATATTATAGGAATGATAACTCTATCAAATCATATAAATTATTTTATATGATTCATTGGCCAGTTAAGAGTTGGATAAATCATCACTTAGATTGTTATATTTTAATCTGAAGGAGTTCAAATGAATTGAAATTTTTAGAGTATATAAGTATTTCTAGTGTATTAACAACTGTGTGAGAGAGAATTATTGTAATTACTTTGGTAGGTACCTACTCTTTCTTATTTGAATTTGCTCTAACTTGCATGTCTATAATTACAACACATGATCATTCACTTAATCTTTACTTCGAGACCTAGCTACTCGTTCATATTTGTCTTTGCTCCAATATATATCATAATACACGGAAAAGTTGCAGATCATATTACAAGGTTCAAGTATATCATGGATATATGTGGTGGGAGCAGAAGTGTTGATCTGAAAAATCAAGGAAGGAAGATGAGGGAATATCCTTCATGAGATCCTCCAGATTCCACTCTCCCATTCCCATCATTAACTCTTGTTCAAATAATGAATTCTCCACCTCAACTCTCTCACTGTTTACGTCTTCAAAGTAACCATTGGTAGCAGTGTGTGGGTGGCACGTGCTCTCCACTTTCTGAACCACTTGACTTTCTGAGAGTAATCCACCTGCAAATTGCAAGCTTCGCTGAGGAATCCTGTCAACTGTGGATGAAGATGGAGACGAGTTCAACATATGCCCATTAAAGCTGTGTTGATGATCTTGAGCTGAAACAAACCCTTCCATATTGACGTCTTTCGTGGCCAAAGAATTCTTGAGTCTTCTTTTAATTGTGGAATTCCAAAAGTTCTTTATCTCATTGTCTGTTCGACCTGGCAAGCGTGCCGCTATTTGAGACCATCTTTCAGTTAACATGAAACATATATACCATCTTTCAGTTAACACGAAATATGAAATAGTTGAGCACACACACACACACAGACACATATAGAGAGGAACCTGTTGCCAAGAAGGGAGTGCAAATGGCTAATGAGTTGTTGTTCTTGGGGTGAGAAAGCGCCTCGTTTAAGGTCAGGCCTCAAATAATTGATCCATCGAAGGCGGCAACTTTTGCCACACCTTTGCAAGCCAGCATTTCTGGCCACATCACTCCAACAACCTTGTCCATTGTTGCGCATGTACCTCACGAGTTTGTCATCTTCTTCCGGTGACCACAAACCCTTTCTAAGCTGCTTGTTTTTTCCAGAGGGCTCCGACGACTTCCTCATTGTACTACGCAGTAGTAAGCTGATCTCTGGATCCAGTTATATTATTCCTCTCGCCATGTCTAATATATAGCTGCCATCTAGTTTTAATGTAGATAACAGAAACATGGATTTATATATTTATATAGAGAGAGAGAGAGAGAGAGGGAAATGTCACAAAGAAGCTTCATGATGAAGGTGGGGGGGAATAAAATAATGGTGATGATGGAGATGGCGATAGGTTTGGGGTATTGCTTACAAAAACAGGGAAAGAGTGAGGGAGGTTGGTTGATGGGTCTAGTTGAGAACGGTTTGGAGAGGGACCTGATGGGAATAAGATAAGGAGGTGGTCGTCTTGTCTTTGACTCCATGGCTTTGTCTTTTTCTCTGCTCATTTAACTTCACTCACAAGATCCTTGGCAGCACAAGTTATACGAATAAGTCTTGTAACCAGGCCAAGTTTTATATGATAGCATGCTGGAGAATAATTTCGTACGATTGTTAGCTGTGAATCATTGAGTTGATAGAGTTGAATAGTTTGTGATCTAAGGAAATAATGGGCTTTTAGTCTTGGTGTTAATTAGTATCATGCATATCATTTTCCGCAGAGAAAGGTGCATAATGTGGGAGAAAAAGAGGATAGAAATGGCGCAACAAATAATTTGACTTTTTATATATATATGCCATCTTTTGTAGAGGATGGAGCCTAGACACAGACATTTCAGTGCTGGTGTTTCTTCGTGGGAAGATATTACAACCTGCAAAATGAGGCTCTAATTATTGGAGAGATAGATCCCATATCCACTTCACTCTTTCCTGCGGGTGTGTGCAAGCTTTTCCCAGTTTTTGACACATAAATACGAACATGTACTGGCTATTGAAGAGAACAAATATTTGAGTTATACAATAGTGGTTTAAAAAGCCACATACATACTCCACAAAATTATCTAAATATAATAATGGGCCTGTTTGGTTTGCCGACAAACTATAGTTTTAAAAATTCTTTTAGGCAAAATCTTAGTTTGAGTCATATTTGTCCAAAAGAGCTTTTGGACCAAACCATGGTTTAAAACTATAGTTTTAGATAAGCTGATCAGAGTAACTTTTGAAACAGTAAAAGAATTTATAGACTATTCAATTACTATTTTACCCTGATTTTTTCTTACAATATCTCTCCCTTCTCCTCTATATTTTATACTATCTCTCCTCTCTCTTTTTCACTTTCTCTCCTCTCTACTCTCTCATACTTTTAATCTACTCTCTCATACTTTTAATAAAATTATACCCCTTTTTAGTAATTTTCTAATTACAAAAATCTTTTTAATAATAACTATTCAAATATTCATTCATTTAAAACTATTTTTTTTCATAAACTCTTTTTTAAAAACCCTTTTCCAAAAGCTACTAAAAAACTCTTTTTTTTTATCATAAGCTATTTTCTAAAATTCTATTCAAACACACACAATATCATATATATTTGGGGTGGACAGTAGCTTAAACTTGAGAAGAGCACAGGGACATTGGAAAGAAATGCAAAAGTGGGAAGAAAAGCAAGTCGCTTTAAGAAAAGGAACAAATTAAAGCAGTCCCACAGCCTCTCGGGCCTGAGGAAAACATGGCGAAAGAAGCATGCATGACTCCAAGGAGATGATATATTTATTCAATCATCAAATCATGTACTAATGGAACAATTAATGAATATGGGGTAATCTCGGATATCCATTGTATGCCGTTGGCAGCACATAATGATCCATTTTTAAGTTCAAAGCATGTAATTAATTAATATGATGAATCACGATGCAATTAAGAAAGCAGCAAAACATCTAGATTATTGCCATGCATGCACCAACAATTGCCTGATCCTTGTTGAAGTTTTTCTTGAGTTTTTTATATGCTCTCTCTCTCTCTTGTATGTGTGCCTTGATCAGCTGATAATAAAGCAAGCATGACTTTAGTTAGATGAGAGGGGGGTCCATGCACCAAATCGCCAACAATATTCCAAATCTATAGCAAGACAAAGTGCAACCACCATAAGGAAACCAAAGAAATAACATTTAAATAAAGCAGCTGCAAATTAAAAACGATACAGATGTGAGTTGGGGGGGCCATTTATCCTATTTTTTCTATATTTTTAGATAAATCTAAAAAATTAAATAAATAAATTAATTATAATTAATATAAAAATTAATTGATTAATTTGGATAAATTAAAATGTATATAATATAAATTTATCTTTTGAAGGATTGTATTTGATCATAATTAAATAATTTATTTAATTTTTTATATCTTTTAAAAAAATTAACTAACTCTTATAATTAGAATCAAAAAAAGTAATACACATGATCATGTGGGATTGAAGAACTTAATTTAAGTATTGTTATTTTACTTTATATACCTAATGATAAAAATAGGTTAAAATATTTTGACAAATCAGTGAAAAAATGTTTCTAAGGAAATAGGTTAATTTATATTGCAATTACTCTTCTAAATGATTTTTTTTCTTCTTCTTCTTTTAAGGGCTTTGGTGATTTCTTTGTTTTTTTTTGAGCAATAGTTGTAGTAGCTATTGTTGTTGTTGACGACTTCTTGTTATTGTTATTTTTTGCCGGGGCATTGAATATTGATGATTCTAAATTCCGATATTGCCCATGGGATGTGTGGGACAATTGCATCCTTGCCCTGGTCTTTGGCCTTTGGGAAAGTCGGGTGGGATGAGGCAAATGGCAATGTCGAACCTGCGATGTAGGTCGCGGCTAACCTCTTTCCCTCTGACTCGGTTCTTGCCTTCCTTCGAACCGCAGAGTTGAACCCGATTCGTTGCGCTCAATCCCCTGTCCGCTTTCCCAGCATTAGGCTCTTCCTTCCACGTTCCTCTGCACTTGCCCAAGTCCCAGCTTCTCAGGGAACCTTCAATGCTGAGGTGCAGCCCTACTTGCGCTGTTCCCTGCCGCACAGGCGTCTCAGAGTTGCCGTTTTTCTCAGCGGCGGCGTTGATAGTAGTGTTGCTCTCCGCTTGCTCGACGCTGCTGGCCATTCTTGCGCTGCTTTCTACCTCAAGATATGGTTCCAAGTACGCTTCTTTACTCTTTGTTGCCTCAACTATATAATTGCTTCTTCTTTATATGCCATCGTGTCTCTTCCCGTAAAAAAAATCATGGTGTCTCCTCTATCATGACTTAACCATGCGAGCTGCCTGTGCTATGGCATTGAAGTCGTTTTTTAGTAGGCTATGATTGATGATTCTAGGATATGGATAGAAACGAGCTTCGCGTCAGCTAAAAGAAAGAGGTTCCATTTTTTCAATAAAAAAACACCTTATTGCTAATGAGACGTAAAAGGAAGCATAAACCATAAAATCGACAACTTGAATAGTCACTTTGACTTATGAAAAGAAAATAGGTTATTGGAAGGGAACTTCTCCCAAAAGCTAGTTAGTGAGGTGAGACAACCAACTTATAGTGTGGCTTAGCTATCTCATATTACCTTAATCTCCATCACTTTACCGCCTTTAGAGATCGCTACACTCTGTTGCTAGCTACACTTTGGCACCCTCCATGGATGAGAAGCTTCCGCCATTTCCTAAATCTTATACCAATTGATAGGTTACCCAAATGAAATGGGAATCCTTTTTTAAAAGCTAGCTATTGGTGTGGCAGAGAATCAACCTAAACAAGCATCCAATAGAGTAGCCCATACTACTCAATATAGGATTTAGGTATCTTGTACTACTTTTATCCCCATCAAGTGGTCACATGTCTTTGTCTAACAGATTCATCTGACATTTGCATTCTCTGCATTAGGAGAAGCTGGTTTAATACATGATTTTCTGCAGGAAGACTTTTGAAAACTTTTGGTCAGAATGCCCATGGTAAGAGGAGTTAAAGTATGCCAGAGCTGTTTGCAATCAGGTCTCTTTCTTCTCTTATAAAGCGTCTTCATCTTTTGGTATAAAGATTGACGTGTTCCTCAGATTTTCTTAAGCAAATTTGTCAGTAGGCTTATGGTGATGTTTGACAGTTTGGAACTGCTACTAACACTAATCAAGGAAACAAAATTCTTGTGTTATTTACTTAGCTGTACTGGTTTTCCTTTTGAACCAATATATGAGAAGGTTCTAAACTTACTTCTTATATTGGATGGAATAACTCACATTGTGCTCTTAATCATACATCATGGTGAAAACTACCTCATCAAGGGAAATACAAATGATTTTGGTTTTCAGGTTGATGTACCGTTAGAAGGTGCATTTGACGGATGAATACTGGAAAAATGTGGTATGTAAAGCCCTTCGAGTATTTTCCTATCAATGTGCAACTCTAGTTGTTTATATGTTTGGATTACTCACCTGTATATTAGGTTTCTTACATTATCGAAGAGTATCGTTGTGGCCGTACACCTAATCCAGATTTTCTCTGTAATACCAGAATAAAATTTGGTATGCATCCAGCAGATCTAGTCTTACATTGCATGTGTGTGCGGTTTTTTCCCCATGTACCTTTTTCCTTTTCATTAAGCAAATATTGTTTAGTAAGGTGCATTCATGGATGCAATCGGCAATATGGGGTTTGACTATGTTTCCTGTGGACATTATGCAAGTGTTGTCCATCCACATGAAAATCAAATGGATGAGCCTTCTGTTCTGGAACTATCACAAGACATGGTATCCATATGACATACACAAATATATTTGTTTCTTCATAACTTTTTTCAGTTCTTCTTATTCTAAAAGTGATTTTGAAATTGTAGATCAAGGATCAAACATACTTCATTTCACACCTCTCCCAATCCCAACTGAAGCGACTTGTTTTCCCACTTGGTTGTATTTCCAAGGTTTGTTGGGATTAATATTTTGCAATCCTTAACTGGCATTTAATTTTGTCATCTGTTATCATTGCATTGTTTTATGTTATGTAATCAAGTCGCTTCAGCAGAATATATTTGTTGGACAATTTGGCATTAGTACATTTCCTTCACTATCATGTTCTGTATTGAGGAAGTCTGATAATTGTTACACTAGACTTTTGTCCCCTGCCAACATCATCTGCAGGAAGAAGTCCGCAGACTTGCTGCAAAATTTGATCTGCCAAATAAGGATAGAAGAGATTCACAAGGAATATGCTTCCTGGGCTAGGTATTTGCACAAATTGTCGATTTGTATCAATTAGTTAAGAAGTATCTGGTTCATCTATAAATTTGGATTTTTCCTCCAAATTCTTTTGAATGAAAATGATTAAAATGAAAACCAAGCTCTTGAACTTTCCCATTACTTTGTTCATATGTGGGTCATTCTTGCAAGGCTTCTTGCAGATAATTTTCTTATATAATGTAATATGTATTTACCTTTGACTCGGATAAATTTCAGTGAATTTGTAGCAAGACATATTGGAGAGAGAGAAGGCATCATACTGGAAGCTGAGACTCGAGATTTCATTGGCAAACATCGAGGCTTCTGGTTTCATATGATTGGTCAACGCCAGGGCCTACGGTTACCCTGAGGCCCATGGTTTGTTCTCTGGCTATTTCTCTATAGCATCAGTTGTATTTATCTGATACATTTTATGATGATTTACATATTGCACTTCATTGAAGATATATCTTGTAGGTGCAGAAATTGTGTGTGTCTGTATATCTATTAGTTGCTGCTGTCCAAAATTTAAAGTTTTTGATCATTCAACTTGGCTGGGAGCAATCTTTCACCCCAAAATGATCTCCGCCTAGAGTCATATGAGAAAATGCTTTCATTTCATTTATATCCAGGAAACCTTTTCTTATTTTTTTGTGACAACATATCCAGCCAACTTTGGGCTTGTTAAAGAACATCTCATCTCACTTTATATTTAATGAAGGTACGTTGTTGAGAAGGATGTAAAAAACAATGTAATTTTTGTGTCAAGAAATTACATCTCCTTGGACAAAAGAAGGCGCCTATTTCGTGTTGGTTCTTTAAAATGGCTTAGTGGACTACCTCCAAGCCAGACAAACCAGCTCCAGTACAAGGTGGAAAGCTCAAACTTTGATTCCCTTTTTTTTGGTAATGTAATCATGAAATTCATTATGAAAATGTCACAAAAATATCAGTTGAATCCAAGGGTTCAGACTCCTTAATGGAGCATTTCAAGGCTAAGTAGCTGAACTGAAAGCCATCTATCATTATTTTTGCTCCACCAGATTATATGGCTTTAAAAATAGTATGCATTAAATGCTAACAAAGTGTAAAATATTATTTTATTGAGATAAGGGGAGGGGTTGGCATTCTTCTCTTTAGTGTGAGAAATCTTCCTTGTGTCCCTTGTAATCTCTTGTATGTAAAAACTTTTCAGGTAAGACATGGTCCAGGCTTCTATAATTGCAGTTTACAATGTGAAGGATATTTAGATGGGGTAAAAGACACTGCAGTAGTCCACTTGAATGAAGATGATCAAGGTCTGGTAGCGGGGCAATTTGCAGCATTGTATGAGGGAAGTACTTGCATGGGCTCTGGCGTGATATTGGAGTCATGGGATGATCCAGGTTTTCCTGTTTGCACAAAAGCTTTAGAAATTGCGAGAATGGAAGATAAATCAAAGCTAGGGAATCCAGTCAAGATCAAAGTTCAATCAGATAGCCCACAACAAGTGGCTCATAATTCCACAAGCAGTACCCAGCTTCATGAAACGGCAGGACATTCTGAAGTCGCTGCCACTAAGCAAACAAGTCCGAATTGAAAAGGACGGCAACCACTGATGTAGATGTTTTGATCTTAAAAAAGTTCAAGAATTTAATTTGCATGTTCTGGCAAATCTTTCTTGTGAGGATGCATGCCGGTGCATAATGATTTTGTATTGGGAGAGCATATATTTTATGTAGAGCCTGTATGTATGTATAGCTAGCCAAATAATGTAGTATGTTGTACTATTAACAAATAATGTGGCCAAATAGGCAAGTGTGTTGTGTTTACATGTGTATTACACTTATATTTTTTTAATATAAGAGTTGATAGATTTTTTTATATAAATTAAGAAAACTAAATAAATCAATTAATTATAATTAAATATAATTTTTTAAGATAAATTTATATTATATCATATTTAATATATTTAAATTAATTAACTAATGTATTAGTTATAATTAATTTATTTAATTTATTTAAAAAGTTAATTAATTGAAAGGGAGGTAGAGACTATTGAATTATATTGGACGTGAATAATCCATGTGTGTAAATCTCTCGTTCCTAACCCCACATTTGAATTCATGTATAAAAAAAATGAAATTAATTTTTCGCATATGGGAATTAAGATTCCGTATATATCAGGCAAGGATATGGATCGATGAGTTAGATCAAAAGATCTTATATACAAAAGAGGTGATGATGTTGGCTGAAAAAAATTTTGCTGAGAGAAAAATTAATAAAAGCAATTATGTGCACATTTCTTTGAAAAAAATCCAAGTTTAATTAAAAATTCCATAATTATTTTACTCAAGAAATAAATCAATAGGTAGCGAATCATATCACGGGGAATAATTATTAAATAAACAGCGAATAACTGAATACAGAAAACCCTTATGTGTCAATATAGGTTTAGAAGTGTCTTATATATAAGAATATGTGGTATGGGTTTTTGGATAGACGAAACTAAATGATGTGCGTTAAGAATGACTACCAAATAATGATCGGCCAACTCCATAATAAATTCTTAAGCCACGCCTAGTGAATATTGAGCGGCGGTGACATCGTCTCCTTCTGATTTAACATGAGCTATTTAAATTAAAAGTCATTATCAAAATTGCAACCACACAAAAGCTTGTATAACGTGGTAGATCGTAACGTATTGATCTGCTTACAAATTTAGCAGTTGATAATTGGCATGTTGTTTCCAACCATTTTTTTTTATACAAATTTTTAGAATAGGGTTAGGCTCACCTACTATTTAAGAGCAAGACAAAATCTCATTTTCTCTTAAACGATATCAATATCGAGTAGGACTAGTCGTCACTTATCTTTAATTATAAATTTATGCACCCAAAAACTAAGATATTTTTACATGCATCGTGATTGAAACTACAATAAAATAGTACTCTCTAGAGATCAAACATAATTAAAAAAAAATACTCATATATCTCATTTTTTCCATAGCTCAACCCACGCACGATTCCCACTGTTGCATGTTTGTGCACTCGTGGAAAAGGAACAAGACATCTAGAAGGCCCTCAAGCAAGATCTAGGAAAACATCACGTCGAAGCTTTCAGAGATAAGGTATATGTATATGTATATCTATCTATCTATATATATGCTTTATCTTCTCCTATTTTCAGAGATGAGATCAAGGAAGTTCACTCTCTGATTTGGTTCGTTCGGGCTGCAGGTAGGAATTTTAGGGAGGTCCATAGATAGATATCGCATTGAAGTCTTCAAGGAAGTGGATGGCATTGAGAGAGGTAAGATCATAGGAACCCTGTCTTCAAGTTTACATACGTGGCATCGGTCGAAAACCATTTGATCTATTCGCACATGGTATATATTCATTATGTATTTTATTATTATTATGCGACGTTCAACAATGAGCATGTTAGAAATCAACATCAGTTTTTCATTTCATGAGAACAAGCCAAGACTAGACTACTGACCAAGTGGTATATTGGTATGTGATTAATAGGATAAGCTTCAAAAAAATAGCAGTGCTGGCCGTGGCAGATATAGTTCCGGATCCTCTTGGAATTTTCCCTTGTGTTAGTTCCGTTGTGTGAATACTTGTTCTGTTTAATTTATTTGCACTGACATAGATGCTTGTTCTGTTTCCAAAGGACTGTCCTTGGAGCCACCGATAGGAGCCATAGCTGCGGGTAACACGGTAGTCCTGAAGCCTTCAGAGATGGCCCCTGCTTCCTCATCTCTTCTGGCCACTATCCTTGAATCTTACTTGGACAATAACGCTGTTAAAGTATGCCATGGAGGACCCCAAGTTGGCCAACATCTTCTGCGTCAAAAATGGGACAAGATATTTTTCACAGGTTCCCAAACACTGCTTCCACAGTATGAGTTTGAATTTTGGAAACTGACTAGCAGCACGGTGTTCTGAGATTTTTAATCAAACATGCAAATATCATCAGGAAGTGCCCTGGTGGGAAGTATTGTTATGTCTGCAGCTGCACAGCATCTGACACCTGTGACTTTGGAGTTGGGTGGAAAATGCCCTGCTGCTGTCGATTCCCTTTCCGCTTCTGGGGACACAGGTGAATTTCATTTTAGCATCTGAATTAAGTAACAATTGAAGCTTGAGTTGATTTATTAATTGCTTGCTTACTGGCTGCTGAACCACAAGGTGGCCGCGAAACGAATCGTTTCTGCAAAATATGGGTCTTGTGCGGGGTCAAGCAGGCATAGAGATCGATTATGTGCTTGTGGAAAAGAATTTCGCTTCCGTTTTGGTACGCAGAATTAGTCTCTTCAATTTTGATCATGCTGATATTTTTCCTCTGATCTCCTGCCGTCTCTGCTCTCGTTTTCTTTAGGTGGAATCAATGAAGACCCGGATCAAGAAAATGTTTGGAGAAAATCCAAAACAACAGAACTCTGTTGCCAGGATAAATAAACAACAATTCTCGATACTCAAGAATCTTGTGGATGATACAGAAGCCAATAGATCGGTGGTTTTTGGCGGTTCAATGGATGAAGATAGCCTGCAACTATTACTAATACCTCTATTGTTTCCTTAAGTAGATTAAGCAATTTGTATAGGATTATACCAAGAAATGAATGTGCTGAAAATTCCATGCAGATTTATTGAACTGACAATATTGGTGGATCCTCCACTGGAATCGGCAATCATGACGGAAGAAATCTTCGGCCCTCTGCTCCCAGTTATTACTGTAAGATTATACATAGCAGAGCAAGAAGAAGCCATGCAGTTATTTAATTAGTATCATCACGTAGTGCACCCTATACATGCAGTTTCATTTGCATTTTGCTGATGGTGATGGCTTGTGCAGCTGGAGAAGATCGAAGATAGCATTCAATTCAGAAGAGAATGGCTTTATAACATCTGAGCAACGTAACGTGAAAAAGAGAATAGCTTCAAAACTTTTTATGATGATATTAAATCACCCGGGTCTTTTCATCAAAATTATTTTGGGTAATTTTTAACATATAAAACATTACAAATTTTAAGTCTATATATATATCCCGTTCTATTCTCTCAAAGGATGACTTAACCAGAACTTAAATTACCCTTATACAAGTAATATATTATAAATATGTGATTATTTAATAATATGATATTGTATGATTAGATTACAGAGAAGCATATATAAAAGGCTTACAAATATCACAAACTCTTTATGCTACTGTTAAAGAATATATGTTATAAGCATCATAGACATCAAATAAGATCTGAGAGAAAATTCTCTGATACTAAGCCGTTAAGAAGAAAATGAGGTAGCTGCTTCGCTTTGATAACGAATCTCTGTATAGAGGTTTCGCAGGTTGCTTATACGCATGAGCTAAATATCAAATGTAAAATTACATTTTATATAATATCGAATTGAAAATTATCTCGTCTCATATACATGTCTTGCAATCACTCAAATTATTAAATACCTGTTTAACAGCAAGTGATTTAGTTTGAATTTATATTCCTAATGATAAAATATGTTTAAATGCTTTAACAGATCTATTAAAATAAATATTTATAGGAAAAAATGATGAGAAAACACTGCAAATATTTTTAATTAATGCAAAAGAGAATCGCTTTGATCCAACAAAAAATATTTTACAAACAAATTGTTTTTTTGTTGTAAGAATTTTTAAAAATAGATTGGGCTTACTCAAGATCTAAGGTAGAATAAAATCTCCATTTTTTTTAAGTGATATCAATATTAAATAAGATAAATTATCAATTATCTTTAAATTTAAATTTAAATATATAAAAATTATAATATTTACTTAATCCATGACTAGAACCATAATATAAAAATATCCATCATAATCACAATCCGATGTTGCAATTGTTTTTTTTTTTTGGTTACAATCCAATGTTGCAATTGTGATAACTGGGACAGCAATGTTCTTTATTGGGCCTTAGTATGGAGGCTCTTTCTGTACCTGAGCCCGGCTCCATTTTGTGGGCTATGGGTCTTAAGCGTTAACATCATGACCAAAACAGCAAGTCGGACACTGACTGGGGAGAGGGAATATTTCCCGCCAATTTTCTTGCCCTTCATAGCTTGGCCAGCTCTTCTCTGCTAGAGTTCATTTTGCTCAGGTCCCTTGAAGTTGGAAACTTCCTGGCCATCGGACGATCCCTGTGCGGCTCTCTTGCCCCATCGCCTACACTCCACCGAATCCTAGAAGCACTACACCGGGTTCATCAATGGCCGAAACTCCTAGCAAATCTCTTCGATCTCCCTCAAAATGCAAACAACAATCCCATTCCGATGCTATTTCCTCACCCTCTGTAAACCCCGTTACCCCACAATCTGTAACTCCTCGCAGATCGACCCGCCGTAGTAAGCCTCCAATTCGCATTGATGAACTTTGTGAACCTCTGTCAGAAACTCCAAATAAGGATAAAGCTCGGGAAAGGAGAAATTTGAACCGGTCTCGTCGATCAATTGATTATGCTGAAGAACCCTGCCAGGATAAAGTGATAACCCGCAGAAATAGAACTAGGGAAAACAGTTCAATCGGCCAAGCACATGAAAAGGAGAGCAACTCTATATCTGCAAAATGCCCGACATCTACTCCAAGGGGCGGAACTTCGAAGAGGAGAAATGATAAAGATTCAAATTCAGCTGAAGTTTCTATCGCCCCAGTGTCGCCTGATCAATCGGAAACCAAGAAGAGGAAGAGGGTTGATGAAAGAAGGGTTGTTACAAGAGCTATGGTTGCAAGAAATAGGAAATCTGAGAAGGGGGAAAAGAGCAATACTAAGAGACGGATGTATTATAAAAAAGTGGTATATGATGGGGGTGAGTTTGAAGTAGGCGATGATGTTTATGTGAAGAGGAGAGAAGACACCGACTCAGATAACGAATGCTCAGAAGTGGAGGAATGTAGGTTGTGTTTTAGTTCTGGAGATGATGTTATGATTGAGTGTGATGATTGTTTAGGTGGCTTTCATTTGAAATGTTTGACTCCACCATTAAAGGAGGTTCCGGAAGGAGATTGGATTTGTGGGTTTTGTGAGGCTCGTAAGATAGGTAGAGACGTTAGCTTTCCCAGGCCTCCGGAGGGTAAGAAGCTAATTAGGACATTAAGGGAGAAGCTTCTTTCCAGTGATTTGTGGGCAGCTCACATTGAAAGGTACGATCTCTTTGTTAACCAATAACATAACGTTACGTTGTTCTTCTTTTACTAATTATAATAATAATAATTATAATTACTTCAAATTTTCTTTTTCTTGGTTGGTTTTATGTAAACAGTATATGGAAAGAAGGGGATGGTACGTATTGTTGTCGTGTCAGGTGGTATGTGATCCCAGAAGAGACAGCTACTGGGAGGCAACCTCATAATCTGAAGAGGGAGCTATATAGAACAAATGATTTTGCAGATATTGAGGTGACAGATGATAATTTTTTTTATTACTAACCACTGATAATAAACTGCTAGCAGTGATGCAACTGTCATCCTTTGTATAATCTCAAAATATCACAGTGAGTGGTTTTTCCTCAGAAGTGAGAGAGTAAGATTATTGGTTGCCCAATTCAATCGTTTAAGGAAATAGAGAAATTAAATAACAAATTTGACTATCATAATGCATGTGTTTCATTTTTCAATTCTGTTGAAGCTTGTCAAATTATGAGTTGGAGTCAGATTCTGCAAATAATGTCAATTATTTCAGGTCATCAGGCATCCTTAAGCCAAACTGCCCCGTGTAGATTTCCATCTATAATGTCTAATAAAATTCAACTTGCATGTTTCTATAATTATCCCTACATTTTTTGTTATAATTAAATATCTTGAAACTTTGTTGATAGTATGAAAGCAAGAGTTTTGGGTTTTGGTAAGGTATCATTTTCTTTTTAAGTAATTTAGTCTAGTTTTGAAGAATAGGATTCACACCACGCAACTTTGGGCATGAAATTTTCTTCAAGTTCAGTCTGAGGTTGTTGACATATATGTTTAGTAAAGTTTTCTGGATCTAACAGCCACTCACTTAAGATAACTCCTTTCTTTCAAAGTTGATAATTATATTAATAAAGTTTTCAATCCCAACAGACATAACTTTAAGATAATTGAAACAGTTTCCTGATTTGCTTTCATCATTCTGATGTTCCTACATTGCACTGCAGATGGAATCTATCATTAGACATTGCTTTGTCATGACTCCCAAAGAATTTGCCAAGGCCAACGAGGGAGATGATATTTTCTTTTGTGAATATGAATATGATATTCATTGGCATGCTTTCAAGCGTCTCGCTGAGATTGACAATGATAAAGAGGTAATTATTTTAGATGAGTGAAAAATATATTATGATCCTGTTCACTGAAAATCATATAGCAAGATACTAGTATTTATGAATTAATTCTTGCATGGTAGGTTGGTGAAGAATCTGACATTGATGAAGATTGGAATCTTCACAAGGAATCAGACTCTGATACAGATGATGATGTTGAATATGATGCAGAGAATACAAAAAATCCACAACTTCAGTCATCATTAAATCATGCGCCTGCCGCAGTATGGATATTACTGTTCACTGTGTCAATAGTTTTTTTTTTTAATGTTAATTTCCTAAAAGGTTTGCATTTGTTACTTGTACAGAATCTGCGCAAGGGACAATTTTTTGGCCTTCAAAAGATAGGCACCAAAAAAATTCCACAGTTTATAAGGAATCACAAGCAAACTGATATTGAGAGAGCAAAGGCCATGCTGTTGCTGGCATCATTACCTAAATTATTACCTTGTAGGAATAAGTATGTGGAGGCTCAATTTTTTTCTTAAGAAAAAATAAATCTAGGTAGTTATTAATCAAGGCATGTTTTATGTAGAGAAATGGAGGAGATAACCTCATTTGTAAAAGGTGCCATCTGTGATGATCAATGTCTAGGACGTTGTTTGTATATCCACGGCGTTCCTGGAACTGGCAAGGTGCTATTTTTTATCCTTCCAAAGAACTACGACATTTGTGCTCTAATCTTGCACGGCTTTACCAATAATAGAGCAAGTCTTGCTTATTTAGTTCTCCTACTTTTGTGAAACTGCAGACAATGAGTGTACTATCAGTAATGAGGAGTTTGAGGGCAGAAGTTGATGCAGGAGCCATAAGACCGTACTGTTTTGTGGAGATTAACGGTTTGAAATTGGCGTCTCCAGAGAACATTTACAGGGTATGGTCAATGGTCTGTTTTGGTTTTATAAAATGTCCATATTGATCAGTATCTTATTTCTTTCTTATATTCTTTCAGGTCATATATGAGGCACTAAATGGTCACAGGGTCAGCTGGAAAAAGGCCCTTCACTTGTTAAGTGAGAGATTTGTGGAAGGGAAGAAAACTGGAGAAAAGGCTGATCAGCCATGCATTCTTCTAATTGATGAACTTGATCTTCTTGTAACCAGAAATCAGTCGGTAAATAGTGCTTTATGTAACAAGAAATTTGATGTTATTGGCTTCACATTCTTTAGCAAATGCAATTACATCGCCTTAAATATTGCTGTTATTACAGGTGCTTTATAATATTCTTGATTGGCCTACTAAGCCACATTCCAAACTAATTGTGATAGGTAAGGTTGAGTTCTTGCTAGATGTATTTGCTCTACATAACGATCTTTCAATTTTGGGAAGAGCATTTTAAAAAGGGGAAACTGCTTGGTGATAATTATTGTGGTGTCAATGATGAATTTAGGGATTGCAAATACCATGGATCTTCCAGAGAAGTTGCTTCCTCGCATATCAAGCCGAATGGGCATCCAGAGGCTTTGCTTTGGCCCATATAATTATCAGCAGCTTCAAGAAATCCTTTCAAGTCGCTTGAAGGGAATAGATGTGTTTGAAAAGCAAGCTATAGAATTTGCTTCAAGAAAGGTTAGTCCTTATGTTATCAAGAAGCTTAATTTCCTTAATTTTGTCGCATTGCCCTGTGCTCCAATTGCATGATAAGACAAGTGCCACCTAAATATGAGATTTTAATTTGAGACTTTTATGTATCTTAGACTTTCCAATCTCTTGAACTAGTTATGGCTCTGGTAAAAGTCCATTTATATAGCCAATTGACAATCCATTTTGGCATTATAGCTCTTCAGTTCACTTCTAAATTGCTTTACGTTTATTCAGGTTGCAGCAATCTCAGGGGATGCACGTCGTGCTTTGGAAATATGCAGACGTGCTGCAGAAATTGCAGATTATCGTATTAAGAAGCTGCATTCAAATTCTGACTTAGCTGCAGCAGGTATGTGAACATACCATCCCGTAGATTTTACATGTCGTCATTGTAGAAAGGAGAAGGGCTATATAGTTTTGACATCTACTTCCTGTTTAATAAATTTGTTTGTATGACAAAGCTAAAACTAAAACAGTTGCAACATTTATTCTTTAATTTAAATTTTTTTATAGAAATGGACAAATCTCTAAGATATTCTAAATGCTTGCTTTACTCTGTAGCTTAGTCATGTAACTCAACATTTGTTTCCTTTAAACACACTGATAGCATGATATGGCATACTCTTTCCTTTTGCGTTGCTGGTGATTAGAAGGATGATTGTGGTCTTATCCAGTAATACTTTATGCATTAAATAAGTTTTCCCCCCATATTTTGATTGCAACATATCGAATCAAAGTTTTTGTTTTGGCTTTGAGAATCAGTTGCTCAAGACGTTTAAATTTTCACACTACATCCCTCATTAACTACTTAGAAATTGGATTTTAGACTGGTATTTGATGTCATAATGTTTCTGTCAATGATGACCACGAAATAGTTAAGACCATGTGAAGCAGAGTTCTTAACCTACTTGTTACTGAGTTGATATCATGTTGTTTTGTGTACATGCTTGATGTCGATCTAGTTCTACAAGTCTGATATGATCCATCTTGCCCCATGTCAAATGCAATATATTGATACATATTAACTTTATTTTAAATAGCAACCATTTAATATATGTATTCCTATTTCCTACAGTGGTTCTTCTGCTCAATAATTTTTCCTTTACATCTGTTTTCAAGGAAAGGGACTTGTTGCTATGGCAGATGTTGAAGGTGCCATCCAAGAAATGTTTCAGGCCCCTCATATTCAAGTGCGTTGAGATTTTCTAAGCGCTGATTTGTTTCTAATGGATTATTAAGAAACATAGTCTGTCATAATTAAGCATGAGAAAATTCTTGTCTCAATCTTTGAAATCAATGTCTAGCTACAATTATAAGCACTTGGTGTAGATGGCGTTAACATTTTACATTGATGTAAGCCATTTCTTTGTTTTGAAGGTGATGAAAAGCTGTTCTAGACTTGGTAAAATCTTTTTGACAGCCATGGTACACGAGCTTTATAAAACAGGAATGGGCGAAACCACTTTTGAGAAGGTCAGTTCTGGAGCTTCGTTCTGTTTTTATCCGTGTCTTGTGTATGGTTCTTGACCTTCAAACGTCAGCATTCTGGTCAAAACCTTAAAGGATAAATATCCTTTTTAATATTATTGTATTTTTCTTTCACCCTGACTTGACATTCGAGCAAAAATTTTTGTTCAATAATGACGTGAGCGCATGTTTGACGCTTGGTTCAAGAAAATCTCATCTGATATTGTAAGATTTGTCATGTAATTGAGTAGCAATAGCACGAATCTAATTGATGGAAACATTTCTTTATAAATGTATGCACATTGATTTGACTTACATGGTGTTCTTATGTGAAGTAATATTTGTGGATGTAGTTGGCAATGACGGTATCATGTCTCTGTACCAGCAACGGAGAGGTTTTTCCTGGATATGACACGCTCCTGCAACTTGGGTATGATTTCCTTCTTGCCTTGGCTCCCTCCCCCTGATCCCCACTCTAAGCAAATAAAGGCTTTAACTTTTCTAAAGGAAGGGAACATGTTTGGCTGACCCGTCTGCTTCTCATGCTTGGAGATATAGTGCCTGTTTATTAACCCTCAAAATCATGGTTTTGGTTTTAAAAGAGCTTTTTGCCGAAACTATGATTTTGAGAAAAATAAAAATAAACAGCTATATTTGTCTAAATATATTTTTAAATTAAATTATAGGTTAAAACTAAAGTTTTGAATAAGTCACTGAAACTACTTTTAGAATAGTAAAATAGCTTATAAACTATTCAATTACTATTTTATCCTTATTTTTTCTTACACTTACCCTCTCTCCTCTCTATTCACTATTCTCCACCTTCGCTCTTCTCTCTTCTCCACCCTCTCTCATCTCTCCTCTTTATTCACTCTTCTCCACCCTCTCTCATCTCTCCTCTTTATTCACTCTTCTCCACCCTCTCTCTTCTCATATTTTTAATAAAATCATATCCTTTTTAGTAGTTTTTCAATTATAAAAATCTTTTTTAGTAATAATTATCCAAACACTCATTTATTTATAACTATTTTTTTTTTACAAACTCTTTCAAAAATCTTTTTTTAAAAATTATTTAAAAATCCCTTTTTTTTATAAGCTATTTTCCAAACTCATAGGCCCATAGGAAGAAATAATTGAACTTGAGTTTTATGACCTTACACATTTTTTTGGGGGGCAGGTGTAGGCTGGGCGAATCCAGGATTCTTTTATGTGAAGCAGGTTCCAAGCACAGGTTGCAAAAGTTGCAGCTCAACTTCCCTAGGTTAGTTCTCTTCCCATGTCATATTTCAGCTGCCGGTACACTGCCCCACTAGAGAACATACGTTTAACTTTCCTCAATTTATTTAGTACCATATTTAACGAATTTAATTTTCGTGCTGCTTGTGGCAGTGATGATGTGGCATTTGCTCTGAGAAACTGCAAGGATTTACCGTGGCTGGCTAAGTATCTATTTTAGGAGTGGACATTGTTTTCTTAAATTTGAAACAATTTTGACCGTGCCCATGATCATTTGTTGTAATTTAATGTTAAGTTATTGCCTTATTGGGTGAATAATTCAAAGTTAAAACATTAGATTATGTACCCTTTTACTCAATGTGGAGGGGTTAGATTGCAATTCCAGCGCGGGCAATGGGTGGTCTGCTTCAATTTATGGTACAATGAATCGCTATCCAAGAAAGACTTACGAAAAGTAAATTATACTAATTGAGAAAAAAAATGTGAAGTAACATTAAGCTTAACCACCGTTATCTTTAAGCCCATGGAGCGCATATATGAAATGAATGGGAGCGACAAAATAATATTGAAAGTTTAACATATGCAGAAAATTTTTGTTAATAGACACCCTATTATAGACAGGTGTATAATATAAGTCGGATTCGAGGGTGAAGGCTGATCTGATGAGTTTGCTTGAACAGGTGGCCATATATATATATGTGTGTGTGTGTGTGTGTGTGTGTGTGTGTGTGGAATTCCACCATTATAACCGGTAATTTAAAGGTAGCGATGGGATTTTGATAACAATCTATTTCAATAGTTATATTGCACATTAGTTGTACTCAAGAATATAGGAACGGAGGACTATTTAATAAAAGTAAGATCAAAATGTCAGACCAAGGAAAGAAACTGAGAACAAAATGGCTACGCAAATGAAATGTAGCCACGCATCGGGTCTTACTCGCTTCTCATTCCCTCTAACATTTGGCAGAAGATATCAAGAGATGCATTGCGAAGTTAGATGGATTCCATATCTGAATCATGCAACAAGCATTTGGTTCCCCTCCATATCATATTAACAGAACTAACCGTTACCCGGTGGCAGATACCGAGTACTTTAGAACATCAGCACCCAAAATTGATCCTAAGCTGGCTGTGTGAAGGGTGAGGTTTTCTGCCAGAGGGACCGCCCTAAGATGGAGCTTCCATGTACTGATAGATATGCAGCGTTCAGCCTGGTAAAACAATCAAGTATACGTCAAACACAGAAATCAACATGAGCATATGTAAAGGTGTCTATCTCCAGAACGTGAGCAAGAAAAAAAAATACTTGTCAACATCAGGCACAGTCAGGGGATCATATAACTCCTCCCTTGGTTCAATAGTAGGCATAGTCATAGATGCCATGTCCTGAGCGCCTTCAACCTGAAAATAAACAACCCACATGCATGAGAAGCTCAATTTCAGAAGTTAATGCAACTTAACCCCCGTTTCATCCCCAGTGAAATTATTTTCTCCCATACAAACCGATATGTAAAGTAAATTTACAGTGACACACCTGTTGGGGGTACTGTGTATAACCAGCATATGCCCCATACGCATACAAGGAAGAATCTTGGGCTGCCCCATAAGCATAGGCTTCATAGCCCTGTCCATATCCATAGTAGGCACTCCATTGGCTCGGATCCATCTGTGCTCCCCAGCCACCAGGCAAGTCCTAGTAAAATTTCAGGGCAAAATTTTATCAAATACAATATTATAAAGCATATCAGCAATGTGAAATGCCCAAACCACACATAACAAACTTGTTGAGGTAACAAAACATCATTATTTTTTTTATATGCATATATCCTCATAACCACATGTCTGGCAGAGTCTAGAGAATCATCTTCCAAAAATATTCCGCAACACAGCTTTTGTACGGTAAAGCAAGGGAAGATATGAGACATCAAAGCCAGCCAAATTATCCTAAAACAGTATTGGATGTTTTGTTCGCATTTTGCAACCTACCAAGCAATTAAAATTGCATGATAAGAGGTCATTAATCACCTACACTAGGCAAAGAACTTGTAAATGGCTAGAAGAGAAGCATTGGGGCCAAGGTAGTCAGTCTGGCCAACATCAACAGGCAGAGGATGCAGATAGGAAGAGAGTGGAGATAATTGGGAAGAGGGAATAGCCACTATGTCACCATAAAGGTGCATAAATAATGCCACTTTCCCCACTTTGCATGAATTATGGTTTCCTCATATGCAATTATGCAAATTTAGGAGTTCCCGAGATTGAAGTGCATGATAATGATATATTACAAGAGCAGGCAGGCCCCAGCAGGGCAAACTGCTTAGAAACATTTCATGATAATGATATATATCACCCACCTGTCTAGCAGTCAAGCTCCTACCCCAAGAAATTCGGACCACTTGCTGACCTATCATCTTTGCCTGCATCCTCTGAATGGCTTCTTCAGCAGATGTTCTACAAGCAAGAGCAAGAGAAATTGAAGAAATAGAGCTTAAATAGGATAAAGAAAAAACAAAAAGAATGATGGAATAGCTCACAAGACACAGAGTAATGTTATGCGGTATCAAAATTATTTTTTAACCTGGGTGGAGAGGAGGGCAAGTCAAACCCATATCTTTACAGAGTAACCATATAACAAATTTAACTGTTTAAAAGGAAGAAAGAAAATAAGAGACCTTGTCCCAAATTGAACAAAACCACATCCTTTGCCAGCCTGAATCTTGACGGATACAATTTCCCCAAATTGCAAAAAGGTTTGCTTAAGTTCTTCTTCTGTGACATTAAGATCCAAATTACCAACAAAAACCTGCAATACAAACTGGCGTAAGACAATCATAGAAGGATGAAATTTACAAAATATTGTAGGTCTGACTCACAGTTGTATTATTCATATCATAATCTGGTGGAACTGCATTTACTGGGCTAGTATATGCCGGGATTGGATATATGGCTGCTAAAGAGATCCTTGAGTAAGTGCCTCATTTAAGTAGCAATAAATTCAAATAGCAAAATCCTAAAATATAGCCAGTAACTATTCAAGGTACCTTTAGCTGCAGTATATTGCTGTTGGAAACCTGTGGTCTTCTTTGGGGTTGCAGCACTGATGCGCATTGGCCTAGTTGAGCAATAAACACCATTCATTTCAGTCATAGAGCGATTCCTTTCAGTCTCATCAGAAAATTTAACAAACCCATATCCCTTGGAGCGCCCTGTATTAGGATCAGTCACTACTTTAGCACCTCTAACTGAAGGATAATGGGCTCGAAATGTCTCCTGCAGAAGGTAATCTGTAACATCAGGTGATAAGTCCCCCACAAAAATTGAGTGCTCAGGCCCAGCATCAGGACGCCGCTCCCCAATTCCAAAAGATGCCCAATTCAACCTGAAAGTCTGTTCTGTTCCAGGCATTTGTGTCCCATTGTAAGTTTGCAGAATCCGCTCTGCTGCAGCATGAGAAACAAACTCCACAAATCCATAGCCCTCAGGCTGGCCAGTTATCTTGTTACGTATGATCTTTATGGAGACTACCTACAGCAAAGCCATACATTTCTATGAGCACCCTACCATCTATCCACATAAACAAATCCATGACAAAAGGAATGCATAAGATGGAATGTCTATCACGCAAATAAATCATCTGCCCCAAATAATTCTGGAGTGTGACAATGGGACAGTCTCTGACATTATTTCGCTGGTAATTCCACTCGTTGGGTTCCAATTTTCAATTTCGTCCTTTTCTCTCATTAATGTTCGATAGATTACGTATTATTCAATATTCGATTGATTGGTCTGAGGTTATCGACAAAAAAGATTTCTCTAAGTCACTTTGTTACTTTTTGTCATCTCAGGTTGGACAGTAAAGATCGGAGAAGGGCAATCACATAAACCCCAGCATACATTTTTTCTTTGTACCTCCAAGGAACCAACAGAAGGAATTTTTTACCAGACTTCGTTTATTTGATAATTATTTATGAAAGTCCAAGACACTGAAAAATAAGATTAAGAAGCAGCAGCAGCAGGAGGAGGGGGAGAACAAACCTCTCCGGTGTGCGCGAAGCAGTGACTAAGGTAATTTTCGTCGACCCAGTACTGCAAATCCCCAATCCACAGAGTTCGAACTTCCTCGATCGAGGAAGGTTGATGATAACCCTGGGAAGCGATTGTCGTCATTGTTGTCCCTAAATACAGAACTGCTCACTCGACGAAAATATTGTTGCTGGTCGGCTGTTCCCTCCCTCTCGGAAAGCTGACCCTAGGCTAGCGACCGGCCCACAGACCACAGTCAATAACTTGCCACCGAGTTGGGTTAAAAATTTATTAGGCAGAGGCAGAGTATCAATATTCAAATATAAATGCTCTGATTCTAAATTTCTGATCACTCTCCTAATAAAAGTATGGATTCGTAATCCAGAAGTTGTGTCTTCAAATTTCGGCGATCTTTTAGCCTGAACCCGGAACACAATTCCCTTAAAACCATTTATTATTTAAAAAAATATTCTAAAAAAAATAATATTTTTTTAAATAATATGACTAAAATTATAATAAAATAAAATTTTTAAAAAATTAAATATATTTTAAATAATCGTATATCTTACTCTTTTATTAATTGTTGAATTAAATTTATTTAAATAGGCTTGACTAAGCTCTAATAGAATTAATACACAAGACTTGGTTAAGCCTAATTTTTTCCCTTTTAAAATTTTGTTTTGAATATTGCTGTCTCCCAACTCATAAGACAATAAACTCAATTTCCTAAAAAGGAAAGAAATAAAGAAAAAGGAGTGATTGGTGATAGAAATTGGATAATTATAAAGTATAAATAAATTATAGTAAGACGTATTAGGGGTAAAGGAAAGAGAGATTAATATGTAACATCATGTCTATATAAATATTCCCATAAATTATATAAACTCTTTTTTTTCAAAGTCAGCATAAACTTAAAAATACACTTACCAATTTTTGCATATAAAAATTATGCGAAAAGAATTGATGAGCTGCTTACTTTAGTAATTAGAAAATTAAAATAAAATTCCTTTTTAAAAATGTGGGGCCAACCTGTTTTTGTTCAAATTAATTTTGAGCTGACTGAATAGTTTAATGGGCTAAACGTCTAAACGGGATAGCCCAACTCTAAAACATGAGCTCGAAATGCAAATTGTTATTCAAATAAAAAATTAAATAATTCATTAAGGGAAAATAATATTTTATCCTATATCTAAATTATAGGGGAGTCTAATTTTTTTTTTATAAAATTTTATAAAAAAAATAAGTAAAATAAGAAATCCATTTTACATAGGTAAAAAAATGACAAAATGAGATGAGTCACGTCCTTCAATTCTTTTTAATATAATTTTTTTAAAAAATAAGTTAAACTCACCCACATCCTTATCCTTCAGTTATTTGGTCATCAAGCCCTATGATTAGCCGATTGTTTTCATGAAGGCTCATAAATAAACTGTTATGTACTATTTAATTAATTGTCCACCAAACCATGGCTTCATCAATGAGTAATTCAGAACATGGCACTAGCCGCTTAAAGCGCTCATATGTGCATATATATCCTAAATTCCTCTCTCTCTCATTTAATTTCCTAAACGGAGGCAGAAGCCATGGCGATACCTGCTGCTCTCGTTGTTCTTCCCTTAGGCATTCTTTTCATTTGCTCCGGTCTCCTCGTTAATCTCACTCAGGTAACCCGTGAGCACACATCCAATTAATCCCTTTCTCTTTGTTTTCTTGTTTGATTCTCCCTCTCTCTCTTTTTGAATAATGGCCTTTTGGGGATCACCGGTTTGCATTCCATTACGCCATTATTATATCTTCTGGCCGCTCATCTCAAATGAGTACAGTTTTACACAAACCTCTGCCACTCATTTCCGTTTATTTTTTCGTTCATTGAGCTCTCGAATAGAAGCCATGGAACGGAAATATATGCATGAGAATATAGCACCTGAATAAAATGAGTTTCATTAGAATGCAATGCCAATATATATATATATATATATATATATATATATATATATATATGCATTTTCACAAGAATGAGATTCCTTATAAGATCATTTCTATTCGCTATCACTTGATCAATTCGCTTACTATTATTATATTACTGTGATCTTGCAGGCGATTCTTTTTGTCCTTGTTCGTCCATTAGCAAAGAATTGGTATAGAATTATTAACAAATTACTCGTAGAATCATTATGGTTGGAGGTCATATGGCTCTTTGATTGGTGGGCACGCATCAAGGTGTTTTCTTTATGTCTCAATCACTCCATCTCTTATTTGTATTTAATTAATCCCTCGTGTTAATTTGCCTTTACAGTTAACTGCTTATTGAAAATGTCATAAAATAAAGGAAATATAAAGGTGACAAATGCATTCCAAAAAATGAGGACGATATTGGATTTTGGATTTATCAATTTATACTCATCTCTAATTTTTAATATAAAAATAAATTAATTTTTTAAGTAAATTGAGTTAAATAAATTAATTAATTGTTTAATCAATAAAAAAGAATTTATATTATATATTCTTCAATCTATCCAAATTAATTAATTAACTCTTATATTAATTATAATTAAATAATTTTTTTTATTTATCTAAAAAAATTAATGAACTTGTCTGACAAATTAAAGGAGTGAAAGGTCTCACTTTTCGGATATATGCAGTCATATACGTGTGTGTGACTGGTAATCCCCCATTTCAATGTCAATATGCACCTGCGGAAAGCATCAAGTTATAATCATTGTTGATGCGTTTCTTGCAGATATCTATTGAGATGCTAATGATTTTAGGTATAAAGTAGGTTAATGTTCATACTGTAGTCTAGCTAACTGGTTGAATCCGATCCCACGAGCAGGTTGAGCTGCACACAGATTCAGAAACCTACAATCAATTAATGGGTACTTAGACGATTCATTCGTGGTTATAAAGTTACACACACAAACCAAAGCAGATCTCATAAAATAACAATCTTGTCCGAGAAAATTTCAGGTAAAGAGAATGCTCTTGTTATCTGCAACCACAGGAGTGACATTGATTGGCTTGTTGGATGGGCCTTAGCTCAGGTGCCTATAATTATCTGTAGATTTATTCAATTTTTATTTTATAATTGCAGTTGACTTTCATTACCTAAATTAAAATGGTAAAGTTGATATTTAAATTGTACTGCGTATATTTGTAACTTGTCGCAGCGAAGTGGTTGCCTTGGGAGCACTGTTGCTATGCTGAAGAAAGAATTAAAATACCTTCCAGTGAGATTTTATCCCTCTTCCTATCTGTGTATTTCCCTTTTAGCCAGTATTTTACTTGCAATGCAATGATGAATTGAATTTTTAAGCTTTTCTGATCTCAATGCACACGGGATGCACCTCTATGCAGGTCGTAGGTTGGTCAATGTGGTTTAGTGATTATGTCTTTCTGGAGAGAAGATGGGATAAGGATGAAGCAACATTGAATGTATCTCTGCTTGCATTGTCCTAAATGAGATAACTAAGAATTTATTATTTGACACGATTTTGTTGTGATGTTTCATTGACAATATATTTTTATGAGCAGTCAAGTTTTGAGCAGCTGGAGGACTTTCCCATGCCCTTATGGTTGGCTCTTTTTGTGGAAGGAACTCGCTTTACAGAGTCAAAGCTTCTCTCGGCTCAAGAGTTTGCGGCTTCCAAAGGGTTGCCTATTCCTAGAAATGTTTTGGTGCCTCGTACTAAGGTGAATATTCAGCTCTGGTTAATTTGCATTATGTCCATCTTTTCCCAGCATCTTTAAAATATGCAAGCTTCAGAGTAGATTTTGTTTGAAAGGTTGATTGGTCATTGATTATTCTTATGCAGGGTTTTGTGTCGGCGGTGACAGGAACGCGTACGTTCATTGAAGCTGTATATGATTGCACGTTTGCGATTCCAAAAAGCCAGCCTTCACCTACTCTTACGAGAATGCTTCAAGGCATTTCTAGCTCGGTAGGCGTACTGAGAATCTTGGAAAATCCTTACATGGATTGGATTGGCATTATCTTGCTACTGGATGTTGATATATTTACAAATCCTTACATGAGATTTGTAAGTGTTGATGCGTGTCTATAAATATATATAGGTGAAGATTGAACTCAAACGACACTCAATGGAGGAACTGCCAGAAACAGCTGATGGCATTGCACAATGGTGTAAAGACAAATTTGTGGCCAAGGTACACAACAAGCAATGCATATATATATATATATATATATATATATATATAGTTTGACTGGCGTGTGTGACTTTGAGGCTGGTTAATTTTGACTGCTTTGTTGGGTGAAATGTCAGGATGCTGCGCTGGAGAGATATCGGACAACGGGAATATTCAGCGAACAAGAAATGTACCACATGGGTCGGCCTAAGATATCTTTGGTGGTAATTAACAGCATATCATTAATATTTTCTGATAATAATAAGATAAGATGCATGAGTTTTGACTCTTGAGGTTGCAATGGAACAGGCTGTGATATGTTGGTTTTTTGTTGTGGGGTTGCTAGTGGCCACCGTCGGCTTCTCCTGGTCGCACCTCCTGTCCTCACGGGAAGGCATATTATGCGCGGCAGTGTTGCTGATCCTCGTCACCGTCGTCATGGAAGTTCTCATTTCATCATCATCTTCAGCTGATAATTCCTTATCCCCAACAGATCCAATGAAGGAGACCCTTCTTCCCAGATGATCCCTCCAACTCTCGCCTTTGCACAATGTTGTACTGTTTTTTTTTTAAAATACATCTTTTGTAACATATCCTTTATTTTTCTCTACCCCTACCCCTCCTTGTAAATTTAATGAAAATCATAAATTGAACCGTGTAGAGCTCCCTATCAATCATAAATCATAAATTATTCATAGTACCATCAACCTATCTGAAATGGAAATCACTGGTTAAGTATGACCAAAAATCCTCGTCATTAGGATGAGATGACTAAAACATTAAAAAAAAATGGCATCAATTAGCCGGCTGATAGTTACAACTTAAAGGCTATGAGTAGAAACTGGATATGAATAGAAACTGGACCTCATGTATGAGAGTTGTCCCGGAGACCATCAAGAGGACGCCACGTGCAAAGGTTTCTTGTAGAGCTGCAACAAGAGAGAGGAAGAAACAACACTGAGAGAAGAAGCAGCCATGCAAGCACCTGCAACCCACGGGGGCAACCTGATTCCGGTGAAGGGGAACAAGATGCCAGCAGCAATTGGCATGCCAAGAATGTTGTAACCAAGAGCCCAGATATAGTTGAGACGGATTCGAGACATTGTCTTCCTTGACAGATCTATGGCTGTAACTACATCTTCCAAGCTGCTTTTGACCAGAACTATATCAGCTGCTTCTAGGGCTATGTCAGTTCCAGCACCGATTGCCATGCCGACGTCAGCAGCGACTAAAGCTGGTGAGTCATTGATTCCATCGCCCACCATTGCCACCACCATACCTTTCATCTGCAACCGGTTTTAGTAAAATAACAGAGACGATCATCAGTGACCAATTATTTATTTTCCACATCACCACAAATATAAGTACTCATGAATCATTGTGTTCATTAACCACATTGTAGAATTATAGAATGTCATACAATGAAAGTGTCATATCATATCTTTTCAAGCAGAGCTGAATATAGTTACAAGCCTTACCTGTAAGTCTTTAACCTTATCTGCTTTCCCCAGTGGATCAGTCTCAGCGAAGACCTCGTCTATACCAACTTCATTTGCAATAGCAGTTGCAGTAGCGCAGTTATCGCCGGTCACCATGATGCTTAAGATGCCCATGGAGTGGAGAAAAGATATCACATGCTTAGCCCCAGGCTTTACAGGATCAGTTACAGAAAAAGCTCCAGCAATCTTTCCGTCGATTGAAACCAACACACAAGTTCTAGCCATAACTTCATTTTCAGAAACATACCTTTCAACCTCGGGACTTATGGGAACGTTACCAGAATGCATCAGTCGTTTGTTCCCAACTAAAACTGTTCTCCCACCAACTTTTCCACTTACCCCAGCCCCCATGTGCACTTCGAAGTCCTTCACATCAAAGACTTGCTCAGCACTAGACCCAAACTTCTGGCGCAGCCTCTTTGCATAAACCACAACAGCTTTTGCTATTGGGTGTTCACTGCTTGCCTAAGTTGTAGAAACCATGAGATATTTATATTACTTATCAAGAAGTTGTTTTGGAAAGTAAAAGAAGATTTGGTTGAAAAACTTCAGCATCAAGACATAATCTTCACATGGTAAGAACTCTTCTTTTCGTTATTCATCTCGAATTGTGAGAATTGAATAATAATGACGAAATCCAGAGACCATACACTAGTTACATGTATTATTTTTCAAATAAATAAAATGGAGAGGAATGGTATTGTTTAGTATTATTCATAATTTAATATCGAAATTTGGGGACCACACCCTAGTTATTACCAATCTGACAAATGCTTTCAATATATTAAAGAGAATGAAACTCCACCCAAGATTCAGATTTCCATACAAGTACAGCGAGCAACATTTAAACAAGTACCTCCACTGCAATAGCCACGTCACATAACTCCTCCATCAAAAATTCAGAAAATAGCACCGCACTAACTACCTCTGGTTTTCCAATGGTAAGTGTCCCGGTCTTATCAAACACAACAACTTTAACCTACATCAAGAACAATGAGTAAATTCCAGGTAAATAAGGTAGCGTTAAACAAAACCCCAGCTAATATTTACTAGATTATGCCAAATGTTAATGTAGATAAAAGAGAAGTAATGTGAAACGGCGCCTTTGATCTTAAAACCCAATTATCAATGCCTTTGTTTAAGATAATAATGCAGCACAAGAGTTATGGGTAACTGCAAACAAAGGACCATTACCTTGTGTGCCTTTTCTAGCGCATCCCCTCCCTTGATGAGTACCCCTTGAGAAGCACCCATACCTGAAGCAACCATGACTGCTGTAGGCGTTGCTAGACCCAGAGCACATGGGCAGGCAACAACTAGAACTGAAATAGCAAACTGCAAAGCAAGCTCAAATGCATCCATAGCTTTTGGTATCCAATACTTAGGGTAAATGCCAGCTTCCCCTGGAATAAACCATCCCAACCAGGTTACGAATGCTGCGACAACCACCTAAAATTGCAATAATAAACGCCATTAATGCTTTATTTCTTGAAGAAAAAATGAAACAATGATAGGATAATTAAAAAAGCTCACTATTGGAACAAAAACTTTTGAAATTTGGTCAGCAAGTTTTTGAATCGGTGCTTTAGCGAGTTGAGCAGATTCTACAAGCTGAACAATTTGAGAAAGTGCAGTTTCTGTTCCAACATGTGTGGCCTTAACCAGTAAGCAGCCATTCTCATTCACGGTCCCACCAATAACCTGTTCAGCACAATGCGAAAATAAAAAAATTCTCACCATTCAAAATTGCCATCTTCAAAACAATATGAAACCAAAATTTGGGACAAAATAAAAATGACGCATCATTTCCTACATCCCCCTTAAATGATATGTCATTTTTTTTATACCAATTATCTGTTATCTAATATTCCCAACTACTTCAAATTTGAGCACTCTCAGGCTAAGACCTTTTTCCATAATTTATGGAAAATGAAAGGTAGCACTCCAAACATGATTTTCTCCATCTACAAGACTCAAATCTAAGAACTCATTTATTGAAAATTGAATAGTATCAAAAGTGAATCCTCTCTCTGACTTTCAATTTTACCTATATTCCTAAGAAATCTCATCATTGAATAATGCCACCACCGTTTGTCATTTATGGTTTTGTCTTAATCCATTAAGTCTTGGAGTGCTCATGCTTTTATTATAATTAAAATTAACATAAACTAGGAGGCATACTACATAAATAATACCTTGTCTCCCGGACTTTTATCAATAGGTGTTGCCTCACCCGTGATCATACTTTCATTTACATAACTTTGCCCTTTTATAACAATACCATCGACAGGAATTTTGGCCCCAGGAACAATTCTAATTATGTCGTTCCTTTGTATATATTGAGTGTCGACTTCTGTCTCAAAGATGACATTTCCATCAGCATCCAGGGCCAATAAACAAACTTTATCAGGAACAAGTTGTGTCAACTTTGCTAAAGCATCTGACGTTTTCCCTTTAGCCACAACCTCCAAATATTTTCCCAAGAGAATAAAGGATATTAACATGGAACTGGTCTCAAAGAAATCTTGTCCTTGAAATGTTACTGAAGTGAGAGCTTTTATTAGAATATAAATAGAGTAAAAATACGCAGCATTAGTTCCAAGTGCAACCAGCACATCCATGTTAGCAGATCTTCGCCTCAGTGCATGATATGATCCAACATAGAACCTAATTTCGTATTCAAAACAAAAAGCTAATAAAATGGCTCTATTTCTTGAAAGCAAAGTCATTCATATGTTGGCAGGTAACAGTAACAATAAATTAAGATCAAATAAATACTTAAAATCATTCAAACAAAAGCAAGAAACATATTTTATGACTCATACAATACCTTTTCCCAACTATGAACTGAACAGGTGCGCTAAGGACCCATCTTAGAAACATTCCAATGGTTAACATATTGTGGATCTTATAGTTCAACCAGTTGCCATAAGGAGGAAGCATGGGAAGTACCATGGCAAATAAGAACACGGGAACTGAAAATAAGCAGCTGAAAAAAAATTGGTCCCTATACATATGAATTTCATCCATGCTCCCTGTTTCTCTTTGTCTTGAAGGAGAGTACAAGGTTGCATGATATCCACTGGGGCCATGAGCAACTGCTTGAATGCACTGTATAAGAGATCTGGGACCTGTAACATCCGGATCATAGGTAACCGTAACTTTACGTTCTGTTAAGTCCATCTCAACATGATTTACACCTTCAGCTAATTCAAGAGATGACATTACAACATTAACATCCTCTGGAGAATCAAGTCCTTCAAGTCTTAGATGCACTTTGTTCACATCAGTCCCCGAGCTAATGAGATCCACTCCAAAGCCAGCATCTTCTATTGCTTCAATTATTTTGTTTGTATCAGTAAGATTAGGATCAAAATGCACTTTTGCTTCTCCTAAAGCCAGGCCCACTGCTGCTTTTTTCACACCATCAACCATTTGAAGAGCACGCTCAACAGATTCAGAGCAGCTAGTGCACGCCATTCCTTTAATCCTAACCTTACATACTGATATGTCTTGCTCTGAAAGCTCGTGAACTTTAAAACCTGCTTCTTCTACAGTTTCCTTTATTTTCTTGACCTACAATAATTTCCATTAGAATCACCAATTTACGTTTTGTTTCTTGATCCAAATTTCAGGTATGCGTACATGAGAAACATACAGCCAATAAATCAAATAACTAATAAGGAAAAACTAAACCACTTTGACATGTTACAAGCTAATTAAATTTTCAATATATCAATAGATGACTTACACTAATGAGCTTTGGCACATATTTGACTGTAGCTTTGCCATCAATTGCTGACACCATAACACCATTAACTCCATCAAGGTTTCCAACCACAGATTCTATTGAATTTACACAGGATGCACAAGTAATATCTTGTATTCTAAACTTAACTTCCCTGAGCGTGGCATCTTGTGGAGTCTGCAACAAAGGGGTCTTAAGATCATGCATTCTACTAGCTTCAGCTATTCCCTTCTGAGACAGAGGGTTCATTGACTCTACAACAAGAATGAAAACAATGAGATAACAAATCCCTGTTTTCAATTGCCCATTACTGATTTTTTTTTTCTTTTGGTCAAGAATTATAGTATGAAATTAAATATGGTTCCATAGCTTATATAGACTCCTTACGTAACTCTAGGATCTCGTTAGGCAATGGTAACTGAAGTTAGCATGCCGTTCGCTCTCCTTTTCAAAAGGAAAATAAACCAGAGAAAGAAAAAGGAATCAAGCTCCCTCTGAAGATGATAAATAAATGATCAGAAATAAACCGGAGAGCAGGATGAATACGCTCCCATAACACTTAAACTGGGGACACGAGCCAATCCCCACAATTATCACAGTACTCATTCAGATAAACCCGTCGTCAATGAAGTTAGTTAACATTTAAACTAACAAACGTGGCATACCACTTATATTTAAGCCTAAACTAAGCCAACAAAATATACAGCACGTTCGCTGTCTTACTCGTCTCTTTAGTCCTACCCGACCTACCACTGGCCCCAACAAAAAAAAAACTGAGAGAAAGAAAGTTTAAGCCAATCCACACGACTCTAATTATACAAGCTCAAATACTTCGAATGAAATAAGAAATTAAGAAGCAAAACAGAAAACTTTAACACGTTGAACGTCTGCAGCAACGTTTCTTTTTGCCAGAGGGGGGAACCACGGTGATAATAAACTAAACAATTGATCGGAACAACAATATATGGGAATCTTACCCCTAACTAGTAACAACGCACAAAGGGCTGCGCGCCGCTTAGAGGTTTTTTAAAAGTACGCAAAAAAACTCAAGAGACCTCGGACGTTATGGACACGTGGAGCAACCAAGGTCACTAATAACAAAGCACGAAGTTTTCAAATTTGGTTGCAAATTAACTGATTTATCAGAAGAATGACAGTATTGTAATCGAGGTTAGGGTGACAAGCCATGGATATGCGGAGGCGGAGACGCACAGAAAATATTTATTTGACTTATTGAGAAAGAAGAGACGAAAGCGGGGGAAAATATAGGGTTACCGAAATAGAAGACAAGCGGGGGCTGATGGGCGGCGGTTTCAACCAAAGGTTTGCGAAGGAATCTGCAAAGTCAAGTGCGCCGGAGAGCTCCGATAGAACCGATGAGGAGTTGTCGCATTAGAATAGAAGAAGACTCTCTCTTTCAAAAATTCGAATCCTTAACGTCTTGCGGTTCCCACCAAATAAGCACGGCATGCCTCTTATACCCCTCCCCCTCATAAACTGTGGCGCGCCAAATCACCCTTCAAATCTCTATATATAGATATATACCCTTCATAAAATGCACTGCCTACAGCCCGGGCCAATTCGGCGGAATTGGATGAGGATGGCCTAAACAGATGCTTTTGGGCCCACACTGATATAGATGCCTTATTTTACTCTTTAGATCAAATTATATTATTTCAGTATTAATGTTGGGTTCCCATTATTCTGTAGATTCAATTGAGAATAGATAATACATATAATTATTTAAAATATATTTAATTTTTAAATAATATTATTTTATTATAATTCTAGTCGTGACGTTTAAGGAGACATCTTAATTCTTAGATATATAGATTTATGTTTGAGGGTAATACATGACTCGCTCTACCTGATATTATTATTGTCTAAAGGAATGGAGACTTTATCCTATCCTTTGATCATAGATGAGCCTAACTCATTTTTAAAAATTTATATACAAAAAATAAAGTATTAATGTTGGGTTTTCTTCTAATTTATTAAAAGTCTAGGTTGTTGTTGCTTAAATTTATTAGCAAATTGACAATTAGACATTTACAGAATTTATGTTCTCAACTTTTTTTTGGGTATATTATTTTTGTATCTTGTTTTGGGACATATGAAAGGTGAAAAAAGGTGGTAGGAAATCGGCCATGTGCTTATAAATGAGAAAATAACAAAAGCGATAAACAAATTAATTAATAACAACAATGCATAATAAATAAATAAATTATTTACTATAATTTGGTATTCCTCCTTTGTCAAGCAACATGAAGACTATGCTAAAAATACATAAATTATTTACGTATTTCTATAAATACTGCATAATTATGATGGTCAAGTCCTTGATTTATTTAGTTATAGATGCAAGACAACTTGGGTAGTGCATTGTTGTAAAAATGGGATTGCTTTGAACTTTAGAATATTATTGTGGAATCTGATACTAATGGATATGGATGCAATTGTTAAAAGTGGGGAATGGTCCTAATTGGTGATGTTTGGTGTTTGTGGAAGACATTCAATGCGTAGGTTGAGAATTCCAGTAGCGTTTTTAATAATATTTTATTATATTATAATTATAATAATTGATTAGTTTTTTTATATAAATATAAAAAATCAAATAAAATAGTTAATTATAAATAAAATATTATTTTTTAAAATAATTGTATATTATATTATTTTTAAATTACACAAATTAATTAATTCTTATAATAATTATAATTAATTAATTTTTTTATAATTAAGACTGGATTAATAAATTTGTATTCAATTTAACAAGGCACCTAATTAACTTCTCAAGTACTATGACTACGAGATGTGTCTTTTCTAGTAACAGCCTTCCTCTATTCCCTTTCATTCCTATATCTTCTGCTGATAGGCTTGGTTATAATGGACAAAAAAAATCTCAACATTATTTATTTTGTTTTAACAAATGCTTCATTCATAGAAAAAAAAAAACAGAAAGAATATCTTCAATTTTTTAAGCCATTCAGTATTAACTGCTAAATCTCAATCATAGAATTCTAACTCAAAGCTTTTGTAAGAATTTCAATTTTTTTTTTTTGCAAGCACAGTGTTAAATAATACTATATTTGATTTTAATTATAACGGTTAAATTTTTTAGATATATTAATAAAATTAATTAATTAATTAATTATAATTAATATAAAATTTAATTAATTAATTTAGATATATTAAAAAATATATAATATAAATTTATCTTATATAATTAAATTTAATTATAATTAATTTATTTTGATTATTCCAATTTCCAACCAATATCTCCTTTCAAACTTCTCGGGTCCCATATGGAACCGAATTCATATGCCCGGCCCATATTGGAACCACGAAGCTCCGGGATTCACCGGAAGCTTAGCCTGCTTGAAGGCAGTTTCGGCTTTCTCGTCCGCGACTGCCCGCCGCTTCAGTGGGGGCTTCTCCATTTCCTTGCTTCAAATTTCAAATTGTCCTGTATCTTTGAAGCGAGCCCAGAATGCATATAAATGACGATGTCCGTTTCATTTCGTCTTCCGTTAAAATCCCCCTTCCTTCCAAAATCCCAGCCTTTTGTTTCGAAGGCATACGTTCTCAAATCCTTCACACTGGAAACTCAATATCCCGACTCGTTGATTCTATCAGAAGTCGTTCAAAACTTGATAAATTTAACCCGAGAAGTATCCCATTGTTGTCTCGGAAGGGCCCGAGTGTTTCGGAGGAAAGGATTAAATCTTCTTTTTTCTGTTCAGCATCTTTATCCTTGAGTGGATCTGGGACTGGTGACAAGAGAGCGTTGAAAGGAACGTCACCTATTCTCTGTTCAGCTTCTTTGTCATTGGCGGAGTCGAGCCAGTCAGGGCCAGAGGGGAAGGAGACTCCACAGAAGGGGCACGCTTCAAGTCGACAGAACGAGGAGAGGGTGCTGATCAGTGAGGTGCTTGTTAGAAACAAGGATGGAGAGGAGCTTGAGAGAAAGGACCTTGAGATGGAGGCACTTCAGGCCCTCAAAGCTTGCCGACCCAACTCTGCTCTCACTGTGCGTGAGGTCCAAGAGGATGTGCATCGCATCATTAATAGTGGGTATTTCTGCTCGTGCATGCCAGTTGCAGTTGATACGCGTGATGGCATCAGATTGGTATTTCAGGTACGAGTACGAAAGTGGTGTACCTTTCATGTTTCATATTTACTTCTGTTTCTTTAGAGCTTCACCAAAAGTGTCATATATTGCCATGATCTTCAATTGCAAGCGATTGCATATTTGACTTTGTAACCAATGTTAGGATTCTTTATCCTTACTGATCACGTCTATATCCAACTTTTTTACAAGAAATGAAAGTCTTGTTCATTTTCTACTTCATTACTAACCTTCCCAAAAAAAATTAAATTTATCGTCTTCAAGAAGAGTAGTGAGTATGATGAGCTGGAGATCATGAGCGCTTTACATATTTGCAGTAGTCAAATAAGTAAATTCATGTCCTTAACGTTCTTGGCAATATGTTTTTTTCTAATTTTTAAGGCATGCATGGTTCGAACATTAAAAGATGGTTGCGTTTTACTATTCTTTTGGAAAATGCGAAAAAGTTTCCCATAGTAGTAGAACCCCTGCGTCTTTTGTCAACGAATTAATCAAATTACTTCTTCAGAATGCTTAATAGATTAATTTATTTTTTAAATGACATTGAAATTGGTCTAAAAAATCTATGAATTGCTTATACATCTTATAATTAGTGCTGGTTTCTTGTGGCATAAGGTAGACGCAAATCAGGAGTTCCAAGGTTTGGTATGTGAAGGGGCTAATGTTCTTCCAGCAAAGTTTCTCGAGGATTCATTTTGGGATGGATATGGTAACTCTTTCTTCTTCACCCTTGCCTATGCACTTCTAATCACATATATTCAAATTACATGATTGTTTGTTCATATCAGTCTTCCATAACATTTGTATGTTAATTTGTACAGGGAAAGTTATCAATCTAAGGCGACTGGATGAAGCGATATCATCCATCAATGGCTGGTACATGGAGCGTGGTCTTTTTGCTATGGTAACTTAACCCTTTGACCATATCTTCTGTTTATCCTCCAAACTCTGGTAATATAAGATTTATCCTGTTTTTAAGTGCTTTTAGCTGCATAGAATTTCGAGAGCTTTAACTTGGCATAGATTATGCTCCAAGTAGGATAATGATTGTGGTTGTTGGCCTCTCTAATTTCCTCACCTCTTTAATCCTTGTTGTAGGTTTCAGCTGTTGAGACTCTCTCAGGCGGTATTCTAAGATTGCAGGTTTCAGAAGCTGAGGTCAATAATATCTCCATACGGTTTCTTGATAGGAAGACGTAAGGATCTCCAATTCAATTTCACCTGTACACATCACAAATCTGCATAACATGCAAATAACTTTTCATTTGATTTTTGTTCAGTTATTATTACTAACTTAGTTTGCTATTGTCAGAGGTGAGCCTACTTTAGGGAAGACAAAGCCAGAAACAATACTCAGGCAAATTACAACCAAGAAGGGGCAGGTACTTCTTGGAATACTTTGAAGATAATAATTCATTGAAGTTGAGAGTTAGCTGTTGATTTCTTTGTTATGAACCTTTGTTCTTTTGATGTCTGTGCAAATTAAGCTAAAGAAAGAGGTTCTTCTGGCTTTTTGAAGTTAATTATTATTATTTTTTTGTTTCTTTAATGGGCGAAGTTATCAACATTCTCCAGTCTATAGTAATTCTCACTGAAGGGAACAACCGATATCCTACTCTAATGCATAAATACCTGCATGTAAAGAGTCTTGTTCATGGAATTTGGCATTTTTACTGACAAGGAATTTGGCACAATATATAACTTTATTGTAGGTCTACAGTATGATTCAGGGAAAAAGAGATGTAGATACTGTGTTGACTATGGGAATCATGGAAGATGTTAGCATTATTCCTCAGCCAGCAGGTAATAAATAGAAACAAAAATAGGTTTCATTTAAGTTCAATAGCTGTAAGAAAGGTATATTGTCAGTATAACTGTTCCTTGATACTGGTGTATTTATATTGTAGATACAGGGAAGGTTGATTTGGTGATGAATGTGGTGGAGCGTCCCAGTGGAGGATTTTCGGCTGGTGGTGGAATATCAAGTGGGTGAGTGATACTAATTTCAACCATGCATTAATGGAGCTTATATACACCAAATTACTAATTCCTTTGCTGCATGGTCTAACTTTGTTATTTATGGTCATAGGATTACCAGTGGTCCTCTGTCTGGACTAATTGGAAGGTGAGCTCTTTTGCTTCATTACATCATGCTACTGTTAAGTTATTAGCGGATTATTTATCTTGCAGCATCCTATTTTTTCCTTCTATGTTATTATTAGTATAATCTAAGGTTACTTCCCTGCAATTGAAGCCATTTTAAGGATGATTTGTCTGGCTCCTTTTACTCTATATACTGCTTAATGGCTTTGATAAATGTGTGTACAAGCCAACTGGAGTTGTAAGCTTGCCACCTTCCAGCATATCTTTCCACTTAAGTTATAATGGGCTTACTGAAATCTTAGTTGATGTCAATTTCTTGAATTTTTCCTTTAATTGCATCATGCGCGCATTTGTGTGTAGTGGGGCCACAAGTAATGGGCCAAAGCTGATTGTGGGAGGTCCGAGTGGGATAGGAGTGTGACACATAATGTAGGGTTTTGGAGTTAGAAGAGGGTAAGTGTTTAGTGAGGGAATGTGTGGAGAGCCTCTGATCTCTCAAATACCAAAGGAGGGTGCTCTCTATGTGTGTGTTATATTCTGAATTGTAGCTTACCTTGCTTAGACTTATGCTCTGGCAAGATTTTTGTTAATTTTGGTATCATTTTGAGCTTGGGTTCCATCAATATGTGTACATTGTCATTATTATCAACAGAATAAAAGGGTTTCTTATTGATATCTCTGTTTATAATGTTTAATGAATTGTTCCCACCACCAAAAGATTTAGAATAGTTGATACAGCTGGTATAATCAATCATACTATGATTATTGCAGCTTTGCCTATTCTCATAGGAATGTTTTTGGGCGAAACCAGAAACTCAATATTTCCCTAGAGAGGGGTCAGATTGACTCAATATTTCGTATAAACTACACAAACCCTTGGATTCAAGGAGATGATAAACGAACATCTAGAACAATAATGATTCAGGTAATCTGAAGGTTTATTTTCTCCCTGTTCAACTTCTTTACTCTTGATGCTATTCAGCTAAAGATTGTGTCTTCTGGCATGTCATTTACTTACTAGAATTCAAGAACCCCTGGAACAGTTGTTCATGGTAACCAGCCTGATAATAGTAGCCTGACCGTTGGTCGTGTCACAGCTGGTATAGAGTTCAGCCGACCAGTCAGGCCAAAGTGGAGCGGAACTGCAGGGCTTATTTTTCAGGTACTTAAATTCACAGTTTAAATGGCTAGGCTGGTTTTTGTATGTGGTTTCCCTCCCCCCCCTATTTTTTAATTATTTCTAAATAAGCAATAAGCTAAGTTGTATCGCCTTTTTATTTAATGATCGATTTTACTTCAGCATGCTGGGGTTCGTGATGACAAAGGGACTCCTATCATCAAGGATGGTTACAGTAGTCCTCTCACTGCAGGGTATGCAACCTGAGAATAAATGCTACATTTGTTTCCGTTTCCGTTTCCGTTTCTAATATTTTTGCCAGTGTCTCCTTGCAGTGGAAATACCCATGATGACATGTTGCTTGCTAAATTTGAGACTGTTTACACTGGTTCTGGCGATCATGGGTCTTCTATGGTCTGTTATATTCTCTACCGTCCTTTGATTTACAAATTTCTCTTCTGTAATTCTCACTTTTGTTTGCTTGGTTTTGTAGTTTGTCTTCAACATGGAACAAGGACTTCCTCTTCTGCCTGAGTGGTTGTCCTTCAATAGGACAAATGTGCGTGCTAGGAAGGGTGTTGAGATAGGTCCTGCTCGCTTTCTTTTAAGGTATGGGATACGTGGCTTTTGTAATGAACAAGAATGATGTGTCTTTTCTGTAAAAGAAGAAAAAAGGATCTATTTTGTTTTGTTGATCTTATTGGTTTTCATTGGTAGCCTCTCTGGTGGTCATGTGGTGGGAAATTTCTCTCCCTATGAAGCATTTCCTATTGGCGGAACAAATAGTGTGAGAGGCTATGAAGAAGGTGCTGTTGGCTCTGGTCGATCATATGTCATTGGCTCTGGAGAAATTTCTTTCCCGATGGTATTTGAATTTGTTGAACATTTTCTGTGGATGCCTATGGGTACATTTTGTGAAAAATACGTCTGGAGAGAAGTTGGTTCACTGATCTTATACTGTTTCTGTTTGCAGTTGAGGCCAGTAGAAGGAGTTCTATTTTCCGATTACGGAACAGATCTTGGATCAGGCTCAACTGTTCCTGGTAGGCGTCTTTTGTTTGTTTAGATGTTAATTTTTATAAAATATATGATATAAAACATATAACAATTTGTGCTAGGTTAGTATTAAGATTCAACAGTCAAGTAAAGTGGCAGAATATCGAAATTGTCTTAATTGAACAATTTTAACTAACAAACATTTGAGTTTTGTGATGCCTTTCTATAGAGATATGTTTAGGAATCACATTTTGGTTTTTATAAGGTGACCCTGCGGGAGCAAGGCTGAAACCTGGGAGCGGATACGGATATGGGTTTGGGATCCGTGTGGATTCTCCATTGGGTCCTTTGCGCCTTGAGTATGCCTTTAATGATAGGCTTGAAAAGAGATTTCACTTCGGGGTCGGTCACAGAAATTAAACGTTTTGCTTTTGGTAGCCTCGTGAGAAGCTTGCTTTGTCATCTTTGTGAGATAGTGGAAGACATTGTCTCTTTTGGATATAATTAGCCGTGCTGACGGTTTGTTTGAATTGTTAAACTGAAAATTTTAAGCATGAAAAGGCTTACTTCCATTTTGATTCCGAGGAGGGAGGTTGGTTCCAGTGTTGGGGACACGGGCCTTGGTTAGCATGCCAAGACAGGGGCATGTCGCTTGGCAGTTTAGAATAATGAGACTCTTGGACCTCTTCCCTGCTGTATATATGCTGTTGGAATTTTGGGGACAGTATCGTATATTCAATATTCGTGTAATCCATATTTTCAACATTTATTGGTCACACGATACCTTGTTCAGAGTTAGCCGGTCAAACAACATTTACATGTCTTTGGCGGTTTTGAACGGCCAGGTCATTTGACAAAGTTGTGTGTCAAGTTCTAACGTGCATGTATTTTCTCACCTACATATTCATTTATTTATTTGATCAAACGTTCAAATGCATTGCAAGATCAAAGTAACGTACCTAACACGGCTATAGCAATTCAAAAAAATGAATTTCTGTCATCATGTGACGACAGTAAATAGATGTAGAAGAATTCCACTTGGGAGGAATTACAGGCTAAAGTTTAATTAATAAACCCTAAGACGATAACATAGAAAAGCAAAGCCACTAAAGGTAGCAGTGACGAGGAAAGGAGGAAGAAAAGAAAAGTTGAAGGACAAGAATTAACGAAGCAATCTTCACAAGCATACTTGGTATTTGATGTTTCCACACACAGGACTAATGGTGGACAGCGGTTGCGGCTAACTACTCCGTCCATGTTCTAATATGAGGCATTTTGCGGATTTTTAAAGGTAATTTTATTAAATTAAATATACTTAAAGAGAATATTAAAATTATTTATCTTCCCACATGTTCATTCCCAAGCGTTTAAAGATGAACAATGTTGAAAGAATAGTTCCCTTAAGCTCCAAACGTCTCTGAGTGAACGAGACAAGCGTAGCCGCAGAGAGAGAGAAGGGTGGGGGGGATCCAACAGTAAAGAATCCTTGGAGTTACGTAGAAGACGTGAAAGAGACAGAAGACAGACACAGCCTCCAGGCAAGCCGACCCAGAGCGTTCAGGCCGAAGCATTTGCTGCTTCACTTCCCAAATATTCCTTTTCCCCATGACGTGAACTTCACACTTAAGAGTCTCAAGTTAAATTTTTAAAACTGAAAATTACTCTTAATGAAGTTTTTATATAATTTATTTTGATTTTGTTAAGTTTATTGTTACTTCAACAACACATTCTCCGAGAGAGACTTTCTTAGATTAACCATAATGAATATACTGTGAGTACATGTATATGCTGCTGATTCAAGTCCCAAGATCAGCCTATGAATCATCCATCATCTTTGATCTTCTTCCCACAAGTCGGCTTTATCAATCCCACGCTCTCCCTCCTGATTTGCTTTATCATGTTCTCTCCATATTGCGATTTGGTCTCGCAAAGTGATTTCTTGTCCCTGCCTTTTTAATTTCCTTCAATTGAATGGGTCCAACAACTTTGGATTTCTCTTCCCACGCTTCCCCTCTCTCTCTTTGATTCATCTTTCATATATCTCTCACTTTTACTATTTAATTAATGATGCCCTTTTTATCTCTCCCTCCACTCCCACTCACTCCTACATTTTTACAACCTAACCTTTGAACCTCCCTTCCCTTCCCACCTTTTATCATGACCGACCCCAATAATGCCTTCAATTCTCCCTTCCTTTTATCTTCTTCCTCGTCTTGTTCCTTCAACTTTCCTTCTAGTAATCATTATAACTCTCCTCCAAGAGAAGCCCTACCTCTTCTTAACCTAGGCCCTGCAAGACTTGATGATGAAGATGATGTGAAAGAAAAAGCAGGCATGGGGATGGCGTGTAGTTCTTTGAATGATGATCCTGTGACGCTAGCTTTGCAATTACACCTAGGGCTTCCAACAGCAAGTACTTCATCGCCCGACTTGCCTGATTCGAACCCATACTCCTCAGAGACAGTAGTTTCAGACAAAGATGAAGTCACCACTTCATCTTCTGGGTATCTCTCTGATAGGATCACCCGAGGCGGTCAGTATTGGATCCCTACCCCTGCTCAGATTCTGATTGGTCCCACACAGTTCTCTTGCCCTCTTTGTTTCAAGACCTTCAACAGATACAACAACATGCAGGTATTATTCTCTCAGATTGAAAGAGAGGGTGCCTTTCCCTTTCCTTTTTACTGTTCTCCACGATCTCTACTTTCTTTCTCCGATCTTACTTTTCGTGAACATTTGCACTAAGTGAGAAAAAAGCCTAATTCAAAGTTTCCAGCATTTCACCAAATTAAAGGTGTTATTAGACTTGTTATTGTTAAAGTGTGCGCCTGTTTTAGGGTTTCCCGTTACTTTGCTCAATTACTTAATATCTTATTCCATCAAATATGAAACTATTATATATATATATGTATGTATATATTAGGCCTGTTTCACGAATACATAAACCTACACAAGTATTTTCTATTTCCTCTGAACTATTATTCTACGTACCGACATGCACCTCGTTAATACTTTGGCGGGTTTGCGCGTGTTTCAGTAAAATTTGAGGTTTTCTAAAGGTGGAAGATAGCTCACCAAGGTTTTATGTAATATGAGATTAAGTTTATACCCAAGAGCATCTGAACACTTGGGAGGCAGAAAATGAGAATGACGATCAATTATTGCTGGCCAGAAAGATAGATGCATAGTATTCCAAATCGTTTCGAGCTTTTCCAACTTTTCCTTTTACCAGGATACCCTACACCGTTGCCTTTTCATTTATGCTCTATGAAAGAAAAGAAGTCATCAAACGTGTTGAGAACGACGCATTCACACATCCTCCTACCTAGCTAGCTAGCTAGCTCTAGCCAGCCTTGTGTGACTCCAGAACTTGGCCGACAAACAAGTATAATTTAAGAGAAAAATGACGTAGCCACGTCACACGTTATAGACCTAGTTGCAGGGAGTTAACTACAGGTTATACACTTCACTTACCAGCCATAGATATTAGTTCAGAGATCGACGGTGATACTAAATTCAATTAGTGTTGATACTGTGCAGATGCATATGTGGGGACATGGATCTGAATACAGAAGGGGTCCAGAGTCTCTGAGAGGAACACAGCCAACAGCAATGCTAAGGCTTCCATGCTATTGTTGTGCACATGGGTGCAAGAACAACATCGAGCATCCGAGAGCCAAACCTCTGAAGGACTTCAGAACCCTTCAAACACATTACAAGAGAAAGCATGGGATAAAGCCTTTCATGTGTACAAAATGTTGCAAAGCATTTGCAGTGAGAGGAGATTGGAGAACTCACGAGAAGAACTGTGGGAAGCTGTGGTATTGCTCATGTGGCTCTGACTTCAAGCACAAAAGATCTCTTAAAGATCATATGAAGGCTTTCGGACATGCCCACACGCCTTGTGGTGTGGATCATAACTGTCTCCATCAAGATCATGAGGTGGCCTCTGAAATTGACCACCCAAAATGATTCCTTTCCGCCGCTTTGTATAATTAGTCAGAAGCTTTAGTTGAGGTTTCTCATATTTTAGTTTGAACTAATTTTTGCTTTCGACTTTTGGACTTATAATGACTAGTATATTAATGGAGCAAATTTGTTCATTTGGGTTTTGGTTTCCTGGTTTCCTTTTCCCCAGCTCTCTCCCACTCAATAAGGATCTAGAAATACACACACAACATATAATTCACCAGGATAGATCTCAACACAAACTCAAATGTCCAAAAGAAAATCTCCATTTGAAAAGGTTTTATATTATTCATCAAATTAACGTTTGCTCTCGCCAGCCATCTAGCTAGCGTCGTAGTCACTCAGAATTACACGGTGTTAGAAATACAGTATATATACTATATAAAACACTATGAATTAAAAAAGAGTGTTTTATCGGTGAATTCAGTGAAGTTTGGAATAGAAAGTTAATTGTAAATTAAATGCAAAACAATATGGTCCCAGGATTTGGGGTCAAGAATGAAAGGCGCGTAAGGAATGAGGACACAAGAATAAAATAAAGAGATGAAAGTGACTTTTGACAGGGTGTGATGGGATCAGCTTTAAGAGTGAATGATACTGCCATTTCGTTTGTGTTATGTCCAATGTGATGGACACATCATATACTAGGGTTCCGACTCCCCGTAATGATGATCGTTTCAACAGCATAAGGCTTCCAATTTATTCTATTTTAGAAAAATGGGAATGCATGTAATCATAACAAGAGGCATCCTTGTCTAATGTCTTCACACAAGGAAAAAGGTTCTGAAAGGCAGCGCCAGTGATGGAAGGAAGAGGGCTCATTGAAATGTCATTTCAAAGTACAACGTAAATTTACAGTATAAACTGTAGTGTCCATCAGCCGTGTGGAAGTCCAAGTGTACTATTATGTCATAGAAACTCCAATTTTCTTTCACGACGGAAAATCATTTCAGAATTTATAGTAGGCAGCAGAGTCCAAGTCATCTGTTACATGCAGAGTTCTGTTCTTCTGTGCTTTCGTTTTCCAACTTTTGGGAAAAGCGGTGTTTGGGCCGTAAAAATTGTGAGTCATTTGAAGTGTGATATGGAGAGAGATAAAGACGAATTGTAAAAGAGGTGATGAAACCGATAATTTAATAATTTGTTGGGATAAAGCTCCTAGGGTGGTTAAAAAAAATAAAAATAAAAATAATGAAGAAGGGATTGTTTACTTTTCTTGTCTATGGAGGGATTCCAGTGTAACGTCAATCTGTGATACCAACCTTCCCGGACTACCTAACTACCAATTCTACATGCCTATTAACCTTACCTTCAAGTTGGCTCTCCTTGTGCTAATTAAAAGTAAGGAAATTTTTAAAATAAATAACTATATTAGTAAAAAAATTTAGATAAAATTATAATTTTAGATAAATTAATCACAGTAATTTTATAATAGTAAAAGAACTTATAGATTATTTAATTATTATTTTACCCTTATTTTTTCTTATACATTCTCTATTCTCTCATCTCTCTTTTTTATTATTTCTCCTCTATCTCCCCTCATATCTTTTCTCCACCCTCTCTTCAAGTTGGCTCTCCATATTCTTGTTGTTTGAGAAGAATTAAAACTATAATTTTAATTTTAATTTAAGAAAATTTTAAAATAAATAGTTATATTTATTAAAAATAACTTTTAGACAAAATTATGATTTAAAATTATAGTTTTAAATAAATTACTGAGAGTAGTTTTTACAATAATAAAAAAACTTATGACTAACTAATTACTATTTTACCATAACTTTTTCTTATACCCTCTCTATTCTCTCTTTTCTCTTACACTCTCTCTCCTCTCTCTTCTTTACCATTTCTCCTCTTTCTTCTCTTTTCTCTATTATCCAACTTCTTTCCTCTTTCCTCTATTTTTTTCACTCTCACTCCTCTCTTCTAATTTTAATAAAATCATATAATTTCTAATAATTTTTCAATTATAAAGGTTATTCCAGTAATAACTATCAAAATATTCATTTATTCAGAATAATTTTTTTCTATAAATTCTTCTCCAAAAATCCCTTTTTAAAAGCTATCCAAAAATTATTTTTTATAAATTATTTTTTAAACTTTTATCCAAATATACCTTGTATCCAATCAATTCCAGTGGGTTGCAAATCTCGCAGCCTAAATAGTTACAGTTCGAAAATGGAAGGGAATAAATCATTCATTAATGTCTAGCTAGGTCCAAATTCTATGTTGGTGAAATTCCAACCATTTCTTATATACGCATACTTCCCTTTCCCTTGTTCTATTTATAAATTGTAGGAAAAAAATTTATATGAATATACTACATTACTATTTATTTATTATTATGTTAACTTTATTTTTATATATTATAATATATATTAAATAGAGATAGAATTAAAAAATTGTTAAATTTTATATCATAATTAATAGGATTTATTTTTTAATCTATAAAATATGTTAGAAATAACTTAATACATGTCATCATTTTAAGAATGCACAATGAGTATATGTACATTTTAAAAAACTTTTAATTTTGAAAGACTCGCATATACCTATTAGTAATTCAGAACATAGATATGTCTAAAGACCATTGTTTTCCTGAAACAAATGAAATAATTTCAAAATGAAGTATCGGACATGAATATATATGCTCTGTATTGCACTTCAAAATAAAGCTCATGTTGTCGTCTTAGGTCCATCAGTGAGCTAGCCTAGCAGTGGGACGAAGTAGCCTTCAATTTGTCTCCTAAATCAATGCATGTTCCCGTGTGGGTTTTTCATCTAAAACTGCTTTCCACTTCATGTAAGGAAGAGCACATTTATAGAACTCAAATATGTTGAAAACAGATTTGCTAGGGGCATTGATGAAGTTCATTCAAGAAACTGATCTAGCAGTCTGCTACCACACAAATTCTGTGTAGCTTGTAACAAAAAAATAAAAAGGAATGAGAATAGGAAAATTTAGGGCACCGCAAGATGATGAGACTAAAGATCGATGAATTTATCATTACATACAATAAAATTGATAAAAATCCATAATTATTTATTAATTATGAGACTTTTCTAGTTGATAATCATCAATATAAAAAGACAAAAGGGTGTGCGCCTGTCGGCATGTGACCCGACACTGTAGTTTTTCTTATATATTTTAATTAATTTTCCACATCGCGTAAATTTACAAAATACTCGCTAGTTCATTTACTACTGAAAATGTTGCCATTTCGTTCTGCTTAAAGCTCGCGAACCTGATCAAAAGAAGTTGCAAAACAAGAGTTCATGAAGAATGAAATTATAGCCCTTGGTTTTAGAAGGACGGGTCTGCTTTAAAAGTTCTGGCGCAGCAAGTCCAGTTTTCAGGCAAAATGGAGAATGTCTAAGAAAATGAAAGCACGGAGGTAGGAGACCTTATGGATTAACAATTATTAGAGACAGCTTACATTATTATTATTATTGCTAGCAGTTTCAAGTTCTTTGTACATCCTTCTTCCAAGGTAAATGATAAAGTCGGAAATGGGTCTCTATATTCATGCCTGTTTGATGGTTATCCTCCGCAAATGACTGTACATTCTTAACTTTTTTTTATTGACAGTTCCGGCGTCTCAAATACCAGAAGACACCTCAATGATACACGGGGTAATGCATCACGTTTGGAAAACACATGTTCCCATCTACAAGTTCATCTCCGCTGGTAAACTGATGCTCAGGAAATACAGGCTGCAAATCCAGTAATATTAATGAAATACCAACTTACTAGCAAAGATTGGAATGAAAGAAAAGCAAGCAGAATGCTAGGCATGGATTTAGTTAACATTTTACAAGATAAATGAGTGTTCAAGCTTTACAGAATAAATATAGATAGATGCTAGTAAATAGAAGATCAGATGCAGCATGAAAGCACAGACACATCTAATAGATGCTTCTTGCATACCAGTTTTAAGTTCCAAGACATTGTTGAGAGGACCTAGAAGAAGCTAGTATATTGCTTATTTGGTACTCCCACAAGAAATATTTTGACAATGTCAAGCAACAAAATCAGGGTCCCCAGCTAATCCTAACTGCTCCAAAAAAACTTTACATAGTTTTCTGAGCCAGCTCCTCTTACACCCCTACCCACACACCCAAAAGAAAAAAAGCAAAGGTAGTGGACATTGAGGACGAAGTACAGACCAAGAATAAGTTAGCACTCTAAAAGACACGAGATTGAAAGGAGGGAAAATTTTAAGCTGAGGTGGCTCAATGGTATGAGGCCAACACAAGTGTAGCATCTTTCCACGAAACAAATTTCTGTCTCCCTTTCCAACATGATTTTCGCTTATTATATAGAGTTGCATGGAAGGGAACTTTGCTCCATTCAACACACAACAACATGAATCATACTTTAAACATTAGCAAAGTGATCATAAAAGGCAAATAATAGCATCATCTCTTCAAATGGTAATCTATAAAGCAATGAGATTTGTCACCTTGCAGACATGAATGCCATCCCACAAAATACAGCCTTAACAGATTGCTTCTGTCCCGCATAATCAAATGCCAAAGGCAGCATTTCATGCAGTGTTAAAAAAGCCATGACTCCACCAACTACAGTTATTGCAGAACATAAATAATCAATATAAATACAGAAAATAATTGAGACATTTAGAACTTCTATTGGCACAAACCTGATCCAAGCAAACCTTCAAGAATCTCAGGACTTAAGCTGCTAGGGAATAAATAAGCTGCAGTAAAAGAAGAGAACTCATCACAGTAAATTCAAATTTACTAAAGCACAACTCCAAAAAGCATGGTTTTGTAAAAGATTAAATCTGCAAAATCATACCTTAATAACTCACTTGAGATTGATAGGGAAAGAGAGAAATGTACAAGGTTAAAATGGGCATAATATCAAGCTAACATGACTCACATTCTCAAGCTTGTTGATATTGATACATGGAAACCTCAAAAACCTAATGCCAAAATTCTATTCAATTTCACATCGATTACACATAATACGCCACTATTTATAGAATAAAGGTTTGTATACTCTTGCCCTCCAAAATTCCCATATGATATTTGTCATCAATGTTACCCATCATTATCATAATAACGGATTGCTTCTTAGTCATGCTTTCCTTTTCGTTGAAAAGAAAAAACAAACTCGTACAATGCAAAGCAACAAAAGGGAGATAGCTTACCAACAATAACAACACCCAGGGGTTCAGCAAAGCCAGAAAGTGAAGCCAATTTGAATGCCTGCCACTTGCTAAGATACATTCATAAACGACAAAATTAAATTTTTAGATAAATGATCAGATTAATAGTTTACTGTAATTAATATAGTGACACAAACTACTGGAGGCACACAAAAGAATGATATCAGACATGTCAAAATTTACACATGGACGCATCCTGGAGGTATTGTCATATGCATCTATGTTTATTTGTAGACAGGTAACAGCATCATATCCAAAAGCAGTCTCAATTTTTTCTTTTATCTTCTCTGATAAAACAGCAGAAAATTTAGATTGGATTAAAAGAAGTTATCCTCATGCAATAGCCTAGCAATTGCCTCCATTGCCAACAACATATCCATGCTGCAACTAGGAAGTATGCACACAATCCTAGACATACTATCATCAACACTGCTTACAGGACAAACTATTTGGATTGCAAACCAAGTATCAACTTCTTACAGCTACTGAACATATATTTTCCTACGATCTGCTTCTTTGTTTCACACAGATCATTGTTGAATTCCCTATTTTTACTCGGATCTCCAATTGACTAGCAACTAACCAACTATGAACTCTTTATTTACACTCAAAGAAATAGAAGCCTCTTGTCTGTTGCATGTGATTGAAAAAAGATAAACCAATAGCACCTGAGAAAGTTCTTACCTCTGCGTTGCAAAATAAACAGGAAGCGCAACCGCAACACCCTGGAAACCAGATGACCAATGTGTAGTTATAATAACTAGTAAACCCCACGGAACTAACTTTTTCTCTTAGATGATAGTGTGTTTCAAACAGAATATACTGGGATTATGAAAGATCAGCATATTACCTCGGGGATATTGTGCAGAGCAATGGCCAATGCTAGGTTAAGACCAACACGAAGGCCCTATTGAAAGAATATCAACACAAACATCATATCATAGAGGCACTAGTGATCCATGTGCAGATATGAAAGGGGGGTGGACAGGGTACCTTCATGGACCCAAGAAACACTGCCATTCCTTCTGGAAAATTATGTAAACTTATACCTGTGAGATGACAGAAAAGAAAATTCTACATCAAATTTAGATCAACATTGAACAAGTTATATAATAGTAAATGAGAATTCAAATTCGAATTTTTCCTTCATTAGTTGATTACACCAGCAAGACGAGTAGATAACCAAAAAGAAAAAGAAAAAACTCAGAGGAACATTGAACAAGGGGAATAATAGTCAAGAGAATTTGAATCCTATGTTTCCTTCACTCCATAATTTAATTTTTCTACCCCTTGGCCTGTAACCTGAACTCCCCGTGATATCACCAATTTTGAAGTTGGAAAAAGGAAATTGTGCAACATATCAGGAAATAGAATTGGACAGGTTAGAAACATACATGGTATATAGAATTTTGAAATGTACATGCTAGGTTAAGATGTTGTAAAATAGCAATTAGTGAGCTGGGCTCTATATGTCACTGCATTTTAATCAGATAACCTTCCTACCAATGAAAAATAGCTTATTTGTTGCTAAGAGCAGACAGGTCATGAGGGCATCATTCTCTTTGATTATACTTAAGCTTCCTTATCAAGTGACGTGTATTTCAGTACATTCAATTGATAATCTGACATTTATACTTTTTTATACTGTGGGTTGCTTACTTTTTCTCTATTTTATCAACTTGTTCAAATGTATTGGTTTATTCATAGTGCTTAAAATTTTAAAACACTTGAGCAGCTCTTCTAATTTTCAACTCCCAGTCTGCACTTCGATCCTTTGTCGTTTAAAAATTCTATCATCAAGTGTTCCCAAATTCCAATCTCAATATCAGTTTGTTAGTCTTAGCAAAATCATGTGCCTAGTCTCCCATTGAATAATGCAGGTCTACAGGAAATTTAAGTGGGCTGGTTCTCCCACTTCAATAATTAGCTCTTTGGGGAGGTTCCTCACTCAAATTCAGTGGTCATCACCATATTGCAATAAGAAGCCACCACCTTTTAAATAAAACTCTAATACGAAAATAATCAATATTTGCAAGAGGTCACAATCTATCAGCCAACAAATTTCAACACATCATTCATGATATTCTTGGTGCGAGACTTGACCTGCAATTAGAAGGTTAAATTCTTTGACTAAAATCCTGATACCAAAATAACCAGTAATTACATTTTTACTGCAGATAAGCAAATAGAGGTGATTTCACAATCTGTTTGTCAATCAATAAACAGGTACGATGTACTGTGGTACAAGAGGTTAACTTTGAAATATGCACATACCTATAGCTGTAATAATCCCACTAAACAAAACTTGGCGGCGACGCTTCTTCATTATGTCCTTGCCTCCTTCATCCCCAATTTTCTATTTTAAAGAATGTTGTCATACTATCAAAATTTAGCTTGAATAAGCAGAATAATATTCATTTTGCTGTAAGGAAGATCATGAAAACCTTTCTACTCTTCACATCTGAAGCAGGGGCAATTGTTGGTTCTGGGATAAAATTAGCCACGACAGCAAAGAATATCACACCCGCAAAAAACTACATGAACAGGAAGAGCTAACTTTTTGGTCTGAACTAGCATGCGAGAACATGCTATAAATGTAAAAGAGAAAGACTGTAGTCCGTTAAATAGATAATTGCTGAAAAGCATAGCCTACCCAAAGGTTGCCTTTGAAGAAGCCCAGTGAGTTCAAAGCATTATGAGCCAGATCAAAGAATGATATACTCAGCATCAAACCTGCAGCAAAACCCTACGTGGAAACAAATATAATTGATCTTATGTCACATTTCACAAATGTAGGAGGGAGGAAAAATTAGAAATGAACTGATTGTTTCCGATCACAGAATTTTAACAAATGAAAACAACCTGTAATAGCCCAAGCATCTTCAAACTGGGAGATTGATTAACTATTACAATAAGTGCCCCTGTTTAACAAAGAGAACTTTTAGTCCAATTGCACGAAAAGACTCTATCAGGAATTATAATCAAGAAAAAATGACGCTGTATGCTAATAGTTCGGGAAGCAAAGATGTCAAATGGTCTCCATATATTCAAATTATTGGAAAATGGAACCCGGAAGTGAAGAAGTAACTTTTTTCCAATAACCCAAAACTCAGCAAGTAGACATTGTCCCAAACGGGTTTATAACAATCTAAACATGCTTGCCACGGAATAAGAAGTGACGCGAAAATCCTTCTCTAGTTGGATGACAGGACACAGTCTTACACATGAATGAGGACACCATATTGTGCAGGAACAAAAAATGCTTGAAGAAAACCAACAAACTTTTGCCTAGATAAACAGAAAAAGTAAAGGAGACAAGGTGGGGATCGAGTAGACGAATGTTTTAGGTATTTTGCGAATCACGCAGCAGTAAAAGGAAGTGGTTTGTGAAAATGCACCGCACAAGCTTCCTATACTCGCGGAATTTGAAGTTCGTGGGAATGAGAGATGAAGCACACTTACCGATAGAAGTACTCAAACCACCAACGAGTGAAAGAGCAAGAGCTACAGAGACCTGAGAATCCATGAGGAATTTGTTTCTGTGTTGCCCTAAATAGGAAGAGAGATAAAAGCAGCGAAAGTGAGCAGGATTGAGAGAAGAATTACAGGGAATGTCGGCAGAAATCCGAAGGAATTTAGGGTGGCGGTTGAGAAGAGAGGGTTAAACAAGAGGAAGTGGACCAATGTTACGTGGAGGAGCAACGGAGGAAGGTGTATAAAAATAAGTGCTTGAAGAGAAAGCTAGAGAGAGAGGGGAGGAATTTTAATACATTTGAGAGCGGAAGAAAGAGATGGTTTGAGGAGCTGGGCCAAGAAAAGGGGGGACTCGCTCCCTCTGGCTTTCTTTCTCAGCAGTCTATACCTAACCTGACTTCCTCCACTCTACTTTCAACTCTCAGTTTTCGTGGCGTATCTTCGCACACCTTCTAGTTTTACGCCCTTCTTCCACGCATAAGACAAAAATGCAGAGTCGTGCCTCTTGCCGCATACTCGCCCAAATAAATTGGACTCTAATTCAATTATAACTCTTTAGTTAATTTTTTTATAATAATTAATTATTATAATTATTATAAAAATTAATTAATTAATTTAAATAATTTGAGAAGGATAAAATATAAATTCATATAATTAAGAATTAAATAAATTAAATAAATCAATTAATTATAATTAATATAAAAATTTATTCACTAAATTAGATAATTTGAAAAATATATAATATAAGAAGTATATAAGAGTTAATTAAATTTAATCATAATTAATTAATTTATTTAATTTTTAATTTATTTATAAAAAATTAATTATTTAGAATAATAAAGTAACACATGGAAATAATATGGTTCAAATTAAAATTTCATAACTAGTTTTTTAAGTTTTACTCTTCTTTTTCAAAACAAAAAATTAATGATTTATAGGATTTTGATTCAAATTAGGTTGCTAACATGAGGTGATTCACAAGTATATGTATAAGTGTTATTTATTTGAGTTCAATCTTATTTGAGTTTTAAAATATATCTCTTGACCCTATGTGACACCTTAGAATTGAAGTCCCCTAATTTTTCATTTAAACAAAATTAATAATACTCGACACTCAGACATTTTGGTGTGTGTGTGTGGGGGGGGGGGCTTAAAAAAAATCATGTGTTGGTTTGTGTTACACAAAATTTTAGAAAATAAATAATATAACTTAAAAGATAATATAATATATTGTTGATTTTTATTACGTATGGACATACTCGTATCTTTTTCGTACATCGTATAGATTTGAAATTAATCTATGCCGTGTGATTAGCACTACTTAATTTTTGTAGGTAAATTTTTTAATATATATATATATATCCTTGTTTTTCAGATGTACTTTAAAAAATAAATCATTTACTGGTTTAGTGTAGAGATAGAAGAAGTGGCTCTAAGTCTTATTATATACTCCATAGGTCTTAAATATAATATATAATTTTTATTAATATTTTTTTAATAATAATTAATAAAAAATTAAATATTATAATAATTTTTTTAAATATAATTAAATTAATTAAATATATTATAGAATTAAATTAAAAAAGTATAACATATTGATGATTTAATTATATAAATATATAATATATTTATTATGATTATTAAATATGTGGATTTTAAATCATATATATTAACAAAATCAAATGTATTGTCTTTCAATTTTCAAACGAGTAAATAGTAAACGAATTGGTAAATTAATTTTACTTGATATTTTCAAATAATGTATTCTCAATTTATTTTGGTATATTCTCAATCTTTCCCATATTAAAGATTAAATATTAAATTTTCAAAAAATTTATAAATTTATAATCGTTTCTTCAGAAAGGGCCGTGAGTTGACCATTTCCCCTTGTCCTAATGACCCTGACAATTTATTAAAAGAATTACACATTAATTTTATTTACTCTCCTCCCAGAAAAGGGAAGATATGGGAAAAACCCAGGAAAGTTGTAATGTTGGGCGGCGCTAAATGAAAAGTAAACTGCCGGCAATAGAAAGCGTGAATCACAACCCTAAACCGCCCATTCCGTTCTCAGTCGGATCGAAAGCCTAAGCTCCTCTTCAGCGTCATTCTTCCCCATCACTCACAAAATTCAAATGGCATCCACTCTTGCTCTCAGATTTCGATCTCATCTGCTTCGAACCGCCTCACTGTATCGGTCATCTCTTCGCCCCAGCCAAATTGCATCTCCGCCCTCGTTTGTTGCTTCTCTCTCTGATGCCCCTGGGATCCTCCTCCTTGGTTTCTCATCTTCCTCCGGCCACCGTTTTTTCTCTACAGCGCGCCGCCAGCCATTCCGGTCTAAGAAGGCTGTTGACATTGGCGCCCGAGCAAGGCAGCTTCAAAATCGCCGACTTTGGACTTATGCATTGACCTTCAGCTGCATCGCAGGTTTTATCGTTATTGTCTTGAATAATTTCCAAGATCAATTGGTCTTCTACGTCACCCCAACTGATGCTATCGAAAAATACTCCTCGAACCCATCGAAAAACAAGTTTCGCTTGGGTGGTTTGGTCCTCGAAGGCAGCGTTGTGCATCCGGCTTCTTCTCCAGAAATGGAATTCGTAATCACTGATTTAGTTACTGATATTTTGGTTCGGTACCAAGGCTCATTGCCGGATCTGTTTAGGGAGGGGCACTCCGTAGTGGTAGAAGGCTTTGTAAAGCCCTTTACAGAGGAACTCAAGAAAGAGGTTTCGACTAAAAGTGTGTCTGGAAAGGCGAGGAGTGGAGAGTGTTATTTTTCAGCCACCGAGGTTCTTGCAAAGCACGACGAGAAGTATATGCCTCAAGAAGTTGCTGCAGCTATTGAGAAAAACAAGAAAATGATAGAAGCCTCCATTGCTGTGGAGGGGGGAGCCCAGGAAGAAGCCAAGAGCTCGTAGATTAGATGGTACAACTCGGATTTCTCGGATTTCTTCCCTCTTGTTTTTTTCCCAGTATGTTATACATGTCATAATTTTTTAGATGAGAAGCGGGTTATCAAACCTGAGAACTTTCTGATAATAATTAGGATAGGCAGTGATAAAGGATCAGTGGAGAGAGGTAAACGTGATTGTTTACCTATTATACTTTTCTTGTTGATATTCATTTTTGTGATTTGACATTTCTCAAATGAATAAGCGAAATGATGACTTGTGTTTAAAGAATTCTGTAAGATGCTTTCCTATTGGAGTTTCTGGACAAGGAGTGGAGTTTATGCATTTTGCACATTCTTATAGAAAATTTATCTCATGTACGTTGATGATGAGCATTGCATTCTCCCGGAGATGAGAAATAATACTGAAAACTCCGATTTTACCTAGCTTATGTCTTCCTCTATCACATTCTGTTGTTGAGTAAATCCCTAAGTGGTCTGCCAAATAGTAATACTACGTCGTCGATTTGACATGACACCTTTTTACTGTGTATATATATAAACGAAGGGATGAGAACTATACGAACAACAGATTAGAAATTAAAAATCTCTACATATGCAAGCTCCATAACACCCTGTGACACCAACTCTACTACTTGATCAACCTCGGTTTGCTCCTCTGTTCTTATTTCTCTTATCCCGCAGATAGCAGATTATTTTCTCGTACGTATTTTCATTTTTTTTCCGATTGTGCTAGGGATCAGTATGCAAAAGAAGAGTGTTCAGCTCGTTTCATTTTATTATTCAGTTTCAAACGAGGGAAATAAAGCCAAGTTGTTAACCAAGTTAAGGAGCTGGCTTTGGGGGACTGGCACCCCATAACATGAAAATTGCTAAATAGTTTCAAGATCAATAGCTCCTGTAATCTGGCGGTGAGATAATTCAGATCCTTCTGAAGCAGTCTGGAGGCTTGTTGGTGTGATTTGTGAGATTGAATCGTTGCCATCAGAGATAATCAAATCATATGTATGTAGAGGCCAATGGTGGGGGATCCAATGGCCATGTTAAACCTAATGTACTCCTACATTATTTAATTAAAAAATTAATTAAATTAATTAATATAATATATTTTTTAAAATATTTTAATTATTTTTTTTAGCTCTCTTCGTCTTTCTCTTAATTATTATTGATAAAGTATTAATAGAGATAATTTTAAAAAAATTAATAAATATTAAAAATATATTTTATATTTAAAATTAATATTAATTTATTAATTAAATTCTATATTAAAGAATAGTGTGCTATTTACTCTTAGTAATCAAGTTTATATAGGACATATGATAAAAACGAAAGATCCCAAACGAAATAAAAGTGAATAAACGCACAAGGTAGATTGTGAAAGAGAACAAAAGAATATGAAAAATTAAGGTGGAAAACACGTGTTTATTTAAACCAAATTTTTAAAAATCTATGTCAGATTTGTTTTATGATGGATTAACAACTTCCACATGGCATGAAGAGGCAGCTTTTATTTTCCAATTTCATGGTTGAAGAAGGATTGGTCAGGAAATGGTGGGGAGCCACTAATGCCCATGTCTAAGTCATAAACACCAAAAACAGCCGATGAGCCTATCTATATAAGCAACCCCTCTGCACCTCATAGTTGCTCAACATTGCAATAAGGGCACCTCCTCATCCACCCAATAAACGTTTTAATTCATTGGGCGGGTTCACACTTGGAGCAGTGTTTTTTTGCTCGCCATGGACGTCAAGAAGATCTCCTGCGCTGTGCTGTTGGTGGCTGCTGCCTCCATGTCGGTTGCTTTGGCCTCTGAGGCCCCTGCCCCTGCCCCTGGCCCTGCTGCCTCCGCCTCCTCATCCGCCACCGTCCCTGTGCTCGGAGCTTCCCTCTTGTCATTCCTTGCCTTTTACCTGCACTAAACATTCCCATCATCATCCTACTTGTCGACACATGAGGAGGAGATTCTGATCTTTTTTCTCTATAAATAAATTGCACCAATTATGGTGTTACTTCTGTATGTTACAATTGTTTTATTCAATGAATCAACACTATTATGGTTATTGATTATGGTTATTATAGTAGCCTAGCATTCTCTTTTGAAATTCGCACAAGCATAAAAAAAATCTAATTAAACTTGAACTTAATGCAATGATTATTCACATCTTCGTTATTAGTAGCCTAACATTTTCCTTTGAAACTCACCTATTTATCTAAATGATTATTCTGTACATCGCTATTCAGACGAGCATGGATGCCCATTTGATTACATCACCACCGCACGGGGATGGCATAACTAGAGGAAACCTTTGTCAAAGCTGAGAAGTTGGATAAGATCCAGATCTAATATATTGGAGTTTCATGGCCAAGCATGATTATATGTTCATTTTCATCATGGGATGATCCGAGCTTCCTGCATATTTTCATATAATGTTTTTGAAGTCTCTTTATATTTTGACTGGTTTGCTGTTTTGTAGCTTATTCTGTTTCATCTGGCATAACTATAGTGATGCATATGTCATTATGGTATGTGCAATTTACAGATAATTTCATGAGAATCTTTAGACAAGTGACAAGATTTGCAAGTTATTATTCTAATTTTTTGAGGGTTTATAAATTTCCATAAATTTCTCGGAATAATATTGTATTGGAATGATTTGGAGTCCCATTATTTTACATCAAAAATTTTTAGGCTCAGTTTTTTGTTTTTTTGCTTTTGTGATTTCCACTAAAAAATGCCCGGAAAACTGAATCCTATTTCAATAGATTATGCCTTACTCTGTCTCTCTGGGACTCTGGCTCTTGCTTTGAATTGTCTTTCCAGATACATCTTTGGAAGCGTAAATTGCCACAGACGGTTATTTGGTTTGCGTTCGTAGAAGCTAGTGGGGGATGCACTTCCAATAAGTAGCACCCCTGGTTACACATCATCTTCAAAATATGTATGTTATTTTTGGGCTTTGTCATGAACTGAGCACATCGAACAGGAGACCTTGTTCATCAAGTTAAGAGAGATTACAATCTGACTTGTTCCTTTTCCCATCTGTGCATTCTTTCTCCTTCTCCTTCTGCAGTATTTGTTGGCCTTCACTAGTAATGGTGAAGAGCAAAGATTATTTATTACTACTTTGGTAATATGAACAGGAAAGCCCGTTAGACTGGGCCTCAAGATATTTACAGATGCTCTCCATAACCTCTCGACCCTTGGTACCATTCTGAATGAAAGACTCGGCAAATCGGTGCTCCACGTTCTCAGCAATGGAGGCCAGCGCCGACAATGGCTTGATACAGATGCGAGTGTGGTGCCTACAAATAGTCCACCCACTCGAATTCTCTGGATGAGGATCGTACCGAATATTCTCCTCCACTTCTACCATCTTCCGCAGGCTAATGTTTCGGGTTGTTAACTGCATCGACTGCGATTGGGCATCCACCGCTGTTGATTCCACACAGAGGCAAATATCTTGACCCACCATGTTCCTCAAGAACCATGGCCCTGGACATTGGATGGTGATGGCTCGCGTGCTGTAAAGCTTACCAGATGGCGGTTCAAGCCTTCGATTCAGCGTGTCCACTTCAACGATATGGTATATGAGCCTATTCTCGGGTTCACCAAACTTGCGCCAAAACGCACTTGTTACCCTCTCCCATGGATGCTTGTATGCGTATTCCTGTGTGAATGCTCTCACCATCACGCTGCTTCTTCTTCACTTTCAAAAACCAGCTGCAATCTAGTAAAAATTCCAATCATGGACCAATCTTAGACATGGATTTCAAGTTTCATCCGAGTTATTTTTCATTTCAGATGTAAATGATGGATATTTATTATTATTATAACGTATTTAGATATTAATTAGGATAATTAATAAATATTTTTGAGTGTGGCCCGTAGTCATTAAGCCCAGTCCAAGAAGAGTTATTGACTCAGTTTATTTAAGGTTAATTTTCTGATGGTGGAAATTAACAATTCATTGAATGAGAGATCTCTCTTCTGAGTCCAGAGCGAAATCCTATTCTCAGCTCGCTTCTGAAGGTTCCCCACTGGTGACAGTTAAGAACAAGTTGTCATCACTGTGCCTAATCACCAGTTGGAAGAACCTATTGTTTATCTGACAGTGTTCTCTTTTGACAGGTATCTCATTTAATTCCAGTTCTTCTCAGATCAATCAAGTTAATGGCAAGAGGTAACTTTAAGTCTTCCGCTGTATCTCATATAAGTTTATATTTGAGTATGATATAATCTGGACTGATTATAGTACTTTAGAGATGTTTATTTCTAACAGTAAATACGAAGACTATAGACACGAGGAATCAATAAGAATGAAACCAATTGCCTAAAACTGATACACCACGAACTCAGTTCAGTCCAAAGAGATGCAAGAGCCAGAGCATGAATGGATAAAAACAGCGAAACTTGCAAGATTAAAATAGGTTTAAAATTAATGTCGATCGCATCCCGAAATCAACGCGTATGTAACATTTGTGTAGAATTATAAGGAGCTACCGTATCTGCCAAAGCATAAGGAGAATTATACATACAAATTAAAGGCGCAAAAATCTTGAGCGTGCTGAAATATGCAAAATTGGAAATGCAGAGGTCTAGAGAGAAGAAGCGAGAAGCGGATAATATAAAAGAGAGGGGGTGATGAAGAGGAGCATTACTGGAAGGGAAGATAAGGAGCCGAGAATGAAGAAATGTTGGAAAGGAGCAGAGGAGTTCCGAATAGGAGGATCGATGGAATGCTGGAAGAGGAGGGTGAGAAAGGAAGGAGCGTGAGACGAATTATCGGTAGAAGAAAAGAAGAGTGAGAAGACTTGATTTCTGTAATGGGGAATCTGGTCCAAATTTAGGAGTGCTATAAATACGAGTAGAACACTGGCATGTGCTGTTGATGAAGAGTAAATGGGGTATGAGTTGGGTAGAGAATAATGAGGATCTTTGAGAGAATATGCTCCCCCATTTGTATCTTTTTCATGTCCATTCTACCTTCTTTCTTCGGTCTTATAAGATAGATATATTTATATATTTTTTGTCTAAATTTTTAATCCACTTTTTTCATTTTTATCACGATTAAGTAAATACGTGTATCATTATCACACATGCATGCATGAATTTTTAATCCACTTTTTTCATTTTTATCAAGATTAAGTAAATACATGTATCATTATCACACATGCATGCGCCACTCATCCTCTCTCAATTCTTATTTTCCCCCATTCTTTCTCAATTTGAAAAACAAAAGATTACTACATTATCTTCTTATTACTTTTAACTAATTTTAACAAATATTTTAATATGCATGATTTAATTAATTATGATTTATTATATATAAGAAATTAGAGAATATCATTAATGTGTTAGTTTTTATATTTTGGGCATGTTTGGATAGAATTTTAGAAAATGACTTATAAAAAAAAATTTTGACAACATTTAGAAAATAGTTTATGGGAAAAAAGTGATTATGGGCAAATGACCATTTAGATAGATATTCCCAAAATTACTTTGTAATTGGTAATTTACAAGAAATTGTGTAAAATAAAAAAAAATCAATGACAGCTAAAGTGACATTCTTCTTCCTCCATCGTTGTGTCTCCTTACTGACCACCAGCTACAGTGATGGTGAACAAGATCAATGACAGCGACACTAAGCAACAGCAGCGACAACGACAGAGAGCAAGAGTAGCACTAGAGACAAGTAATGGAGTAGCACCATGACGTTGAAGAAGATGGATAATGCTGGTAACCCTAAGCAGTATAGAGAAGCAGATATGTGATTTGTTGCAGTGACGGAGGAGGGAGGAGAAGGGAAAGAGGAGAAACAGGGGAAAATAGGGTAAAATAGTAAATGGATAGTCCATAAACTCTTTTACTGTTCTAAAAGTTACTCCGAATAGATTATCTAAAACTATAGTTTCAAATTATGATTTGGTCCAAAAGTTCTTTTGGACAAATATATATGTTTATTTTAAAATTTTGTTTTCTTCCAAACTCACTCTAGAGCAAAGACAGGCTGCGGATGGAGTGGGGAAAGAGGGCATCGGGGAGGATACCTAAGTTTTTGAGGGTCGCGTGGCATTTTGTTTAATTTCCTTACTTACTTTAATGTAATGGGGCTGCCTTTTCTTCACCAGCTAATACTCCCCAAAAGCACAGCCCCATAGATTAAACGCAACATTGTCCTAGTGCAGGATATATAAAACCCTACATAACTAATGATGAATACTTGTTCTTCCTAATCATAATCCATATTGTCTGTGATGGGAATGGGAAGAATAAGAGAAAGGAATGCCCATAGACGGCCGCCATGGGCACCAATCAACATATACACTTTATGATAAAAGACCTTTCTCTTTAAAGAAGTAGTCGTGTTCCAAGACCTCTCTCAAGTTCTATATTAATGTATCGCTTCATTTGTCATCCCTTTGTCCTTTTTCCTTTATTAATTATATAGCTTCACGTAGCACCTTCTTTAATCTCTTGGATTTAAACAAAAAGTGCATATAAATAAGAAAGGTTGCTTAATCAGATGAGGATCATGTTCATATATAGTAAAATTGTCTGGGATCACACACGTACGAGCTTGAAGCATATAAATATCATATATGCAGGATTTGAGAGCACATGCACGGGCAAGCCATGATTTGCCCGCGTGCACAATCCATTCCCTTTAATCATTCCTTAATTTCTATAGCTTTTGCTAATTAACCCTTCCAAAATTTATAATCTTAGCTCAGCCACCTCATAATCAAATTTTGGCGAATTGACCAACTGTTGATAATATACACATGTTGGACAAACATGCACAATGAAGTGCTTGCCAATTAAGATCAGCTCATCACTTTCATTTTGGTCTCATGCGATGGTGTTGGTGAACCAAAACCTATGCATGCATTCCTTATTAATAATTAATAATATAAGGACGACCAACAACGTAACTAGCTATCGATAAGTATACGATTTCTTTTCTTTTTCTTTTTTTTTTGGTTACAAAAAAGTTTATGATTTCTTTTTTTTTCTGTTTCTTTTTTCCCTTTTTTGAGGAAGGGGTTCCAAGAAAGAACAAATGAATCAAAGGGACAAAAACGACGAGCTAGCTGCCACTATTATACGGCTTGACATCTTCGGTCACGACAAGATATTTTTTAATCTTTTTTAATTAGTAGGATAAAAATTAAATATATATATATATATATATTATAAGTACGTACATGGCGTCTGGAATTGAATTAGCGGCATATAATATAAGATGAGTGAGTGGAATACACATGGGAAGGGATATAAAATAATGGGTAAATTAATGTAATCAGGAAAAGAAGAGGGAAAAGGATATAAATTAGTATAATGGAAGTAGGGTTGTGTGCACGAATAGGGGGAACCCCATGTGACCATCGTGCAACCTCACTCTTTTTCTTTTTTCGGAGTTTTGTTGGGATCCATTCATAATTTCATATCTTTCTCTTCATCTCTTACACGTGTGTCTTGGCCCCACATGGATGCCCCTTCCTTTTAATTTTAATAGAACTTATTCCTTAACCCACAATAAGACATTTAGAGCCTATTTAGATTAGCTTTTAAAAAATAAATTTTAGAAAAAATAAATTTTAGAGAATAGATTATAGAAAAAATAGATTTTGGGAAGAATAGATTTTAAAAATAGAGATATTTAGATGATTAGTAGTAGAATCACTTTTTATATTAATAAATTACTAAAAAAAGTATGATTTGATTAAAATATAAGAGAGGAGAGATGGTAGAAAATAAATAGGAGAGAGGAGAGAGAAGTAATAGGAGGGAGGAAAGAATGTAGAGAAGAGAGAGGAAAGAGGAGATAATGTGAAGAAAAGAGATGAGATAGGAGAGAGATGAGAGAGAGTATAAGAAAAAAGTAGGGGTAGAATAGTAATTGGATAATCTATAAACTCTTTTACAGTTCTAAAATCTATTTTCAATAACTTATTTAAAATTATAGTTTCAAATTGAGGTTTTGTCTAAAATTAATTCTGAACAAAAATAACTGTTTGGTTTAAAAAAATTTTAAACTGATATTTTAGTCAAAATTAATTCTAAATAAAAATTATTGTTTATTTTAAATTTTTTTAAATTAAAGTTTTAAACAGGAACTTAGTCAATGGACTTAATTTAAGGCATCCACGAACAATTAATTCGGGACATTGCGCCTCACGAGAAACGCTCATTTTTTCATTTATTAATACGAATATTCCCCTCCCTCTTTATTCGTTTTCTTTGCTTTACTTTTTGGAGCATATCCTGGATTAAGTTTTTCTATTTTTAATAAATAAATATGGATGGATGCAGTTATTATTAAGGGAGTCCCTTACTTGATCTTTTGTCTAAAAAAAAAATATAGATAATATTTTACATCCTGATATCCAATTGTCTAAATCGTAGTATCATACTTATATTGTAGAAAAAAATTTATTATCATAAATTTTTAAAATAATATTATATTTATATCTTCAAAAGTTAAATAATATATAGTAATTCATTAAAAAAAAGTAATAAAAAATAGTAATTAAAGTTTTAAAATTTATTGTATATATAAAAAACTTGAAATATACAATGGGGTCAGATATCTGTAGTGGTATTGTAATACCAATTATTAAATATTTGACAAGTAAAATATATGAACAATTTTAATATTTATATAATTATAAGAGTTATGTTCAAGATTTTAAAAATAAATAAGAAAAATTATCAATTAAAGTGAAAAGTATAAAGTTATAAATAGAAAAAATTAAAAAAATTAATAAAATTCTAAAAAAAATTATATATATAAGATCAAGTTAAATAGACAGGACAACATATCTTACTAAATACTCTCCCTTACTTTACACTTAACTTCGCACGATTTGACCCTACTTAAATATATTTTTGTTGTTGCGATTAACCAATTTTTGTTGAGTTGAGGCGGATGAACGGGGCACCTAGACACTATGGCATTCCTAGTCATCACATGTGTGTGCGCGGGTAGGGATGGAAATAGGCCAGGCCAGGCCAGGCCTTGGCCTTAACAGGCCAGGCCTGTTAAGTGTCAATTCGGCCTGAGCCTGGCCTGTGGCCTGTTATAGGCCTTTTTTTTTGTCTAAACCTGGCCTGTATAAAAGCCTGGCCTGGCCTGAAGCCTGTTTAAAAGCCTGATTTTTTTAATTATACTAATAGACTATCTAACAGGCCTTCATAACAGGCTTCTGTAACAGGCTCTCATAACAGGCCTCCTAAAATAAAATTAAAGAATAAAATATATAATAATACATGTTAGTTTAATGGTTTGACTCTTGTATTGTGTTCAATATGTTGTAGGTTTAACACCCATTTATTATACTTTAATATTAAATAAATTTTAACTAACAGGCCCAGGCCTCCTAACAGGCTTCGTAAGAGGCCTGAACCTGGCCTCTTAAGAATAACAGGCTTTCAAACAGGCCTGAGCCTGTGTATTTTTCTAAACAGGCCAGGCCAGGCCAGGCCTAATGTAGGCCAGGCCACAGGCCCCTGACAGGTCGCCTGGCCTGTTTCCATCCCTATGCGCGGGGGAGCGCATAGACATTTACGTATTTGTGTGTATAATAGTAGAATAGTAAAACTAAAAATGGGTTTATTTGTTTTCCTCCTTAATACAAGAGTTCTTTTATTCTAAATATGGGTTAATGTTAATGTTAATTTGTGGTGTCGTTAGAAAGTGTAAATATTTAGCTTTCTGTTACAAAATAAACTCGCGCGAATTAAGTTGCTTTCTAAATGATTTAATATCTCACCCTATTCCCTAAATAATAACAAAACAACAACAGACAAGATGTTATCACCATCGTAGGAAAAGGAAAAAAAAAAAACCAAGAAAACACAAAATGCTGTATATATAGACACCAAATGTGGCCAGAATGAAAGAGCATCTCTCTGTCTCGAAACATCTTTCTTCCCCATCACAGAGAGAGAGAGAGATATGGATTCAGCAACTCCACCGTCGCCGGAGATGAAACTCGACAAGTTAAGAGCGCTCAAGGTCTTGGGTAAGGGTGCCATGGGTACCGTCTTCCTCGTCAACGACATCGTAGCCGATCCTTCTGCTCGCTGCCCCTTCGCCCTCAAGGTCGTCGAGAAATCCTCCGTCCACAGCAAGCTTGACGCCGACCGTCGTGCCCGCTGGGAAATCCATGTCCTCTCTCGCTTGACTCACCCATTCCTTCCTTCCCTTTTAGGGACATTTGAGAACCGTCAATTCTTGGCCTGGGCAATCCCTTATTGTCCGGGCGGCGACCTCAACGTCCTTCGTTACCGTCAAACTGATCGAGTCTTCGCCCCTTCCGTCATACGCTTCTATTTGGCCGAGATCATCTGTGCTTTAGAGCATCTTCATTCCCTGGGGATCGCTTATCGTGATTTGAAGCCGGAGAATGTCCTTGTCCAGCAGTCCGGTCACGTGACCCTCACGGACTTCGATCTGTCTCGCAATCTCACCCCGAAAACCATCAAAACCTGCACCACCGTCCGACAAAATCTGTCCGATGTTGACCGAAGCAAGCATCGCCGCAATTTCACGCGCTGGATTCCAGTCCCGCCAGACGTTATTCACAAAAAGAAAGGCTTGAAGAAGGCCAAGTCCGCCCGAGTCATCCCGGTGAGCAGGAGGAAAGCGAGTTTCTCAAATGGCGAGCGTTCAAACTCGTTCGTCGGCACAGAAGAGTACGTTTCGCCCGAGATCGTACGCGGCGAGGGACACGAGTTCGCTGTCGACTGGTGGGCCCTGGGCATATTGACGTACGAGATGTTGTATGGCACGACGCCGTTCAAGGGAAGGAACCGGAAAGAGACGTTTCGGAACGTCTTGACTAGAGCGCCAGCATTCGTAGGGAAGCGAACGACATTAACGGACTTGATGGAACGGTTGCTGGAGAAAGATCCCACAAAGCGATTGGGGTACGAGCGCGGTGCCAGCGAGATGAAGGAGCACGATTTCTTCAGAGGGGTCAGGTGGGACCTACTAACGGAGGTGGTAAGGCCGCCGTTTATTCCGTCGAGAGAGGATGGGGAGGGGCAGGAGAGATGGAGTGGAGGCGGGGTGGACATAGGGGAATACTTCGAGAGATTAAGATCGGCGGCTTCGATGCCAGCGTCACCGGAGAAAAGGCGGGATGCATCTTTAACAGAATTCTAAGGGTCTGTAATTTGTGGGTACATAGAATAAGAAGGGGGAGAAAAGGGGTTAGGTAATTAGGGGGGCACTGTTATAGTAAATGGTAGGGTTAGGCGCAAGAGCTGTATATTACGGTTGTTTGTTAATGAATACGAGGGGAAACCATTTTCTGAAGGGTTGTGAACATGCTGGGAGTCAGCAGGAGATCTTTTTGTTTTGTTTTGTTTTGTTTTTAACATTTGGAATGATATGCAGAGGATGTTGATATTGATATGAGAAGGTATATAATTATTGTTTGAAGCGAAAAATGGGGGGATTAAAGGAACTCGATTGCGGTCATGGGGTCACATGGGCCGGGGAGCCAATTATTCGAAATCATAGGCGTTTTAAGATATTCCCTCCGTTTTCTAAAGTAAATTAGAAGGGGGAGGGGGAGGGGGAGGGGGATGGATGTTATGATCGATGAGGGGACCAAGTGTTGTAAAATGGCGGGGCACTAACGGATAATTGCCCCTCCAAAAGCCTTACTTATGTTAGTGTGAATGTTACTGGTGGGGGGGGGGGGGGGGGAAGGCATATATAAACGGAAACAAGTTAAAGTGATGGATGAAGAGTGAAAGAAGAGGCAGGTATATATATATATATATATATGGTATAGAATATAGATGATGCAGCGCCACACGTGTGGGTTCCTTTGTAATAAAATACGATGATGTTTCATTTCTACATATCCTTATATCGATCGACGTAAGTACTAAGATGTTTGTAGCACTTGAACTCCCTCTACTATGATTCTATAGTTTTATTCATGAAAATAAAACTACAGAAGCAGAGGTACGTACAAGCGGTGTTAGTAATTTAAGACATTTTAGCCTCCTCAACCAATGGAATTTTATGCCTTTATCACCTTTTCGACGCCTGCATAGAATTTTACCTTTAAGTCTTTTCCTATAATACTAACTCTCTCATCTTAATTATAACATCTAATTAATTTTTTTAGATAAATTTAAAAAATAAAATAAATCAATTAATTATAACTAATATAAAAATTAATTAACTAATTAATTTGAGTAGATTTAAGAGTATATAATATAGATTTATCTTGAGAGGTTATATTTAATTATAATTAACTGGTTTATTTAATTTTTTATATTTATTTAAAAAAATTAACTAAATATTATACTTGGATAAGAAGGAATATATTAATTCCAAATTCCGATGCCATCTTCTCTTTAGTCTTTACCCACATGGCTAAGATAAGCACAGCCGTCCATCTCCATGGAATGTCTATGAATATATATACACAATTACGTTTGTTTTTCCTTGACCCCAAATGCCTCCAGCAACGTAACCGATTCCCATGTTAAAAAAGAGAGCATCATGACATGAAAGAAAATATATTCGCACCAGATTTGATTACTCAACTTTCTCTTTTCTTCATTAATATAATTCGCCTCTCCCCCTATATATATATATATATATATATATGTGCGTAAATAATTTTTGTTTCAAACAGTTCCCTCATTCTCCCGCTTAACATATATATTTTAATTTTGTACCTTTATATATTTATCGACTTGCTCTCTTATGTACATAATTTGCCAAACACCTTATATTTATATAGTTACTTAAGGTACGTAGGAGAACATGGTGTCAGGAAAGCAGACCCTTGTATATATAGGAAATATAACTAAAGTTGTGTGTGTTTGTGTTTGAGAAGATGATGTGGCTGCAAATTAAAGTAACCCTGTCAAACACCAATTTGTCTGGGATCCCGAAAGACGAACCCAATAATCTCAAGTAGTTGTTCTATAATTAATTCTGTAATCAGACTTATTTGAGGTCGTTGGGGTTGGGTGGAAGTGGAGAAGGTCGCGTCGTCAGTTAGCTTTGGACTTGATGTCATGCAGAGTGCAGGAACAGGATGATAGAATAATTTGCTTTATATGTTTTGAAAGCAATAATGCGATGATTCATTCATCTCTAATCCTATATATATATCATTCACGGACCTTGTAATTCAGCAACCAGATATAATTTTCTGGAATTAGGGGTAGAGGCAACTTGCTTGCAGGCATTAACCTTTCTTCCTGCCAAAGTTTTGGATTCCGCTATTCTTGCATTGTCTACGTACGTGGCTCCATCCATCGTTAATGGGGTTGCTAATCTCCTCAATTAATTGCTAATTTTGCTGTTTCCTGTTTATTAATCTTTGTTTAATCTCAAAATAGTACGTACTGTAATCATTAATCAACCTCTGTCTTACAAGGGGATGATGAGCAGAACCCGGATATTACAACCCACCACGCCACTATAAGTCAAGCTGCAATTAATGGACATTGCTTCTAGCTATGACATATTCCTACCTTGTCTGTAATACTCATCACGAACACAGTATTGGAGCTTCTCCAGAGAGGTGTCATCTTCACTTCTTGTGTTTTGTTTCATGCATGTTCTCGACCAACCTGATCTTCATATATTATATATATCAAATGTCTTGATCCACCTTAATATATAGAACAAGTGTGTGTGCGCGTGTGTGTGTAGTGTGATTCATTAGATTCTTTGATTTCCTCATGTTACGTACAGAGTTGAAAAGTTGTCATACATGTTTAACAAAAGAATCCATACATACTCGCCCTTCTCCTTCAATTAATGCAGTACCTACCGTCTGGTTTCCCCTTCCCCTTCACGTGACCTGTCCGCCATCCACCTCCGCTTTTCCTTATCTACTCAAGTTGTCTTGTCCCTTCCCATATTATTACATTAATTAATTACGATAACAGTGAAAGCCCTGCTAACCTATCGTTTGTTTTGTTCTCAGTTTCAACGATTTCGCATGAGTCCAACATTAATTACAACCCACCTTTTCTGTATCTTTCTTTTGATATAATAAATACTACTTCCCATATGGTAAAATATTTATCTATTGTGCTGCACTTTCTTATTTAATTGACAAATATGTGAGTATTCTCATATATATATATCACTTTGAAATTCTTAATATTCTATTCAAAGCCATAACACGGGAGACAAAGGCAAGCTTTGAATTGCATGAAAAACAGTAAGGAATTTCAACTGAGTAGTCAACCTTAAAGGGAGGCGAAACAGGAGTTGATGGATGTTGATGCGGACGTCAGGCTCTTGTGAAAGAAGAAAGCCTTTTGGGAGATGAATAATGATATAATTAATTAATTAATTTCTTTTAGAAGATGTTACACATACACATACATACATAGGGGGCTTCTAAAATACATGCAAAAGAAAAAAAGAGAAAATGACATTTAAATCCCATATAAGTAATTGAATAATAAAATCTCAAGAAATGGCATAATTAATGTCAAGTCTCATGGGACCTCATATGAATTTTTTCTAATTATAAAAAGATATAAATATCCCTAAAACTGAAATTTTCCCTTAAGCAAATGTCTCTTTCAAGCCACCAAGGCATGATAATGGTTGAGATAGTGGAAGAAGGCTCAGCGCATATCCTCCATACGTAGAAACAAACAAAGTTTTGTGCAGATCATCCAGAGATATTCACGCCAAACAAGCAAAAAAAAATTACTGAATTCACAATCCCTTCGTTGAATGAGAGATTTGAAGTTGTTGGTGTTGAGTTAAATCACATGATGCATAGTAATAGCAAGCGAGCTATGCGGTAATCGGTTGTATTACTAATTTGCATGTTGTGTTCGGTTCTAGAGGTGAAGGTTGTTGTTGATTATATCCCGCCGGCGAGATTGGATGGCTTCGTTTACAGGAATCAGCATCAGTCCGACTCCCCTAATAGATGGATACCCGATAGTGGGGTTTACCCCTCCATCGGGGAAATTCAAATGTTCCTTCTTTAAATGTCCCATCAGTTGCACTTACAACCTCAACACCTAAAATAACAACCATAGTACCAGCAACTAACAACTCCAGTCCCTGTAACTAAGAACCCTATCATCTACATTAAGAACCCCATCACCTGCAACTAACAATCCCATTAACGGTACTAACAACCCCAGCACCCGAACTAACAACTCTAACACCTGAAATAACAACCCCAGCATATGCAACTAACAACCCCTGTCCCTGATAGACGGATACCCGATAGTGGGGTTTATCCCTCCATCGGGGAAATTCAAATGTTCCTTCTTCAAGTGCAGCTGATGGGGTTGTAAGTGTAGCTGATAGGGTTGTTAGTTGCAGTTGATGGGGTTGTTAGTTGCAAGTGTTGAGGTTATTTCAGGTGCTTGGGTTGTTAGTTGCAGGGACATGGGTTGTTAGTTGTATATGCTGGGGTTATTATTTCAAGTGTTGGAGTTGTTAGTTCAGGTGCTGGGGTTGTTAGTATCGTTAATGGGATTGTTAATTGTAGCTGATGGGGTTTTTAGTTACAGGGACTAGAGTTGTTAGTTGCTGGTACTGTGGTTGTTATTTTAGGCGCTGAGGTTATAAGTACAGCTAATGGGGTTATTAGTTGCAGGTGTTGAGGTTGTTATTTCAGGCGCTGGGATTATTTGTAAGAAGAAGGAACATTTGAATTTTCCCGATGGAAGGGTAAATCCCACTATCAAATATCCGTATCTCACTATCGCCAGCGGCGCCTATGAGTCCTTACTATCAGGGATATTTATGTATTTTTATAATTAAAAAAAATTCATATAAGATCCTATATGACTTGACATTAATTATATTATTTTTTAAAAAAATTTTATTATTCAATTATTTATATAGGATTTAAATATCATTTTCTCGAGAAAAAACGATACGTGCGTGGCTTGAGTAAGTAATTAATGACGACAAATACAAACAAAAAAGCACATCACAAATCAAATCAGAGCTAGTAGGAGCAAGGTTTGAGAGGTTTGCCGCAGAGGCAATCGTTGGAGACGAAGGAGGAGGCTTCCAGATGGTCGAAGGGGGAGCCGCTGGGGATCCTCCCGCACAAGTGGTTGTGACTCAAATCCAGGTGCCCTATGTACCCCGCCGCCGTCACTGACTTGGGGATGCCGCCCTTTAGGTTGTTATACGACAGGTCCAGCACCGTGAAGTAAGATCTCGCCCCGAATACATCCGGTATCGTGCCGGACAACCCGTTTCTGCTCAGGTTCAGATCGCTTATGCCCGAACTGAACAGGCTGTCCGGGATTCTGCCCCATAACCTGTTCCCGTCCAGATTCAGCGTCGACAGAACTCCCATTCTGCCCATGCACTCCGGGATGGGCCCCGTTATCTGGTTCCGTGATAAATCCGCATCCGCCAGACGATATATCCCGCAAATGGTAGGGGGAATCGGGCCGCTCAGCTGGTTCCCGCTCACCAACGCCCTGCTCAGCATCCTCATCTTCCCCATGCTTCTCGGCAGTGGCCCCGTTATTCTGTTGTTCCTCAGATCCAGGTGCATCAGGCCGCTCAGGTTCGTCACTGACGCAGGGATTTCCCCCGATATTTGATTCTCCGCCACGTTCAGGACGGTCAGGCGCTCGAGGCTGCCGATGTCGCCGGGGATGGAACCGGAGATGCGGTTCCCGACGAGGTCAATGATGCGGAGGAAGGGCAGGGAGGTGATGCACAGGGGGATTTCGCCGGAGATGCCCTTCCAGTCGGCCACTGTGATGCTGGAGAGTCGAGTGAGTTTGCAAACTGCGGGGGAGATGTATCCGGTCATGTAGCCAGTACGGTGAGCTTTTTGGAACACGGGGTCCTCAGATTCACCGCGGAGATTGATGTCCGCAACCCGGCCGGAGTGCTGATCGCAGCTGACGCCATACCAGCGGTGGCAGCAGTCAGTGCCGGTCCAAGAATTGAAGATGCCCAAGTAGGGCTCGTGGAGAGCAGCCTTGAAGGCGAGGAGGGCCGCCCGGTCCGACGGGGGGCAAGAATGGACGGCCGGGCTAATGGCCAAGAGCAGCAGTAGCAGTCCTATGAACCGAGTTGGAGGTGCACCCATTGCCTGCCCTTGCAGATGCACTGGCTCTGGAGCTTTTCTGAGAATGAAATGAAAACGATAGCAATGGCGGCCTCAGTTACTGCTATTTGATTTATTACTACTGGAGATGTCGATGGCAGGGGAGAGCTGCATGCAAGTTTGGGACTCTGACAACGTCGTTTATATACAGCTCCATGCTCTTTTCTTATGACCATTTTGCCCCTGCCAGGCCACCACTCTCTAATACTTGTGAACTGTGTCATTATAATTACTACCTACGTACGTTATTTAAAATGATCTGCTCCTATCCCATCCCATCTCATCCCATTTTAAATTGATTCCATGAGAAATTAAACGTTTAGTCTCGCTCTTTTCTCTTCGAGTCCATACAAGTTTTTGTGTGCGCGCGCGCATTTTTATAAGACGGAAAAGTACGAGTTGGATATTAAGTGAAGACAAATAATATTGTGGAGCAAACGACGAAATATATACAGTTGGAAGACGCTTGATTATAGTGAGTAAGAAGGAGGATTGATGATAAGAAAGGAACAAGGGAACATGGGAAATGACAAGTTATAAGTGGAAAAGCTCTGACAGCAACAGGCACATGATAGGATAGGAAAAATAATCGGGCAGGACAAAAAGTTGGGCATCGTCACATATAAACATATGCAGTAATTCTCTAATGCAATGTAAGAACAAGTTAAGGGCAAGTGGGGGATTGGACTTGGGCATATGATTGATGGACTGAAAAACATGGGCATGTGGACGGAGGGAGGGCCGCAGAGTTTGGGGTCCCAGGGGGTTGCAAAATAATTGGTGGTGGCCACAGTCCACAAGTACTCCAAAACTAGTCACATGGTTAGGGAAGGGGTTCATGACGCTGCTCACTGAAATTAAGTCTATCTTGTGGAATCCAATAATATTAGTGACTTAACTGAGATTCTTCACATATATAACGACAACCATCTCCCATCTCCCACCCTCTCTTCCCTTGTCATAATATTTACAACAAAGCAAGAATCCAATCTCCCAGCGAAGACCCCTCCGCTATATTTCTCATGGCAAAAGGGCAACCTTGTCTGTTTACCCATCTTAATAACCTCGTTCCCACGTGGCGCACCTATATCTGTTGACAACCTTTTCTTTAATAGCCACTATGTATGAATGATTCGTGTAGGCAAGAGCACACGTGTCCACATGTGAAATAATGTGACATGCTCTGCCACTTGGTTGGACGCCTCGTCAAATTGGCTCCCATGTCACACAAGCCGATTTTACGAGCCCCTCAGCTCCAACTACGCCTGTTATACATTAGTCCTTCTAATTAACTGCATGCGTTTGAAAATCGGGACCTCATTAATTATTCTTTTTGGAAACGAAGAAACAATGTGAACGAAATATCGGGGCAATCTTTGAATTCATGATGGGAGCATGTAGGTGGTATCTAGGGCAGCCATCTTCCAAACATGGCGTACCAAACAAGGCCCGCTATTTCCTGTCTGACTTTATATATCCACCTTATCATTTCAAGTAACTCGCTTGCAGATCGCAATAATAATCTTTAAAAAATCTGATTCAACTGTATCGCCGGTGGAACAAATTAGTTTTCAGGTCGAGTTTATTACAATCTATGGCTGGCGATTGGTTTGTTTGGGGAAAGCAGAAATATATTGGAAGACAAGGTCCCAAAATCTGCTCCAGTGATTATATATTTTGTTGCAGGCAGGGATTTCAACAAGTGATTGGGTATGTATTATAATATATACAAATACAAGTGACGGAGGTGGGAAGCTTCCAAACTCCAAACATGAATATTGGGGCTTGTGGGAAAGACCTAATGTACATATAGATGGGTCCAATGCAAGACTAGTGTCCTATATATTATATAGATACAAGCTGGGCTCATCTCTTGCCTCCAATTCCTTGGAGTAGTCGTCATATGTTTAAGGAAAATTGTACCCAAAAAAAAAACCATATGTTTGAGGAATAGGTTACAGCATGATGATGATGATGTTAAGGATGGACAGTGTATGATGTATATCAATGTGAAAGCCCCGAGGGATCGTAGAGTACACTCAACTAGGCTGGTCTTTTTGGAACAAGCTCTGGTGCCGTCACGCAACCCCATGTCTAACTCTGTTATTACCCTCTAAACTATTATTTAGAGTATATTTAAATTAGCTTTTAAATAATAGATTATGGGAAAAATAGATTCTAGAAAATAGATTATAAAAAAAATAGATTTTGGGAAAAATAAATTTTGGGAAGAATAGATTTTGGAGAATAGATTTTAGGAAGAATAGATTTTAAAAATAAAGATATTTAGATGATTAGTAGTAGAATCACTTTTTATATTAATAAATTACCAAAAAGGGTATGATTTGATAAAGTATGAGAGAGGAGAGAGAAGAAATAGGAGAGATGAGAGAGTATAGAGAAGAGAGAGAAAATATGAGATAGTGTGAAGAAGAGAGAGGAGAGATGAGAGATGAGAAAGAATATAGGAAAAAAGTAGGGGTAAAATAGTAATTGAATAATCTATAAACTCTTTTACAGTTCCAAAATCTATTTTCAGTAGCTTATTCAAAACTATAGTTTCAAACTGAGGTTTTACCCAAAATTAATTCTGAACAAAAATGATTATTTGGCCTCAAATTTTTCTAAATTAAGATTTTGGCTAAAATCAATTTTAAATAAAAATAAATGTTTATTTTAGATTTTTTTAAATTGAGATTTTAGCTAAAATTGATTCCTAAAAGCTATATCCAATCATGCACTTAATTAATCCTTCGCACTCCTGCCGCTTCTTCTTCCTTCCATTAACACTTATGACACGTGTACTATCCCTCTCCTCCTTTACGATACTTCCTCGCTTATGCCTTCCTTTCAAACAAATCATTTTTCCCCACACCAAATTAGAGAGAGGGAGAGACCCCAATCAAATGGGAAAGGATTTAGCATTGTGATTAGGTGGGCCACAGAAGGCGCCGCACAAAATCATTTTCCAGCCTCGTCTCTCTCCCATACGCCGCGTGGCACAAGCGGCCCCCACTTATCCCTATTTTCTTTGGGTCTGCTTCCCATAAAGGTTTGGAACATAAAATAATAGAATTGAATAAAAAATTGTAGACCTTGGTCAACACTTAAAAAAAATGGCTTGATATAAAATTTTATATTTTGTTAGTCTAAAGTTATGCAAAATTAAGTAGAAAAATAGGTAAATAATCATATTCCCCTTAATGAACATTTATTAATAAGTTCATATTCTAATTTAAAAATTAAAAGATTTAAAAATTCAATTATTTATAAATAATTCATAAAAAAATATAATTTAAATAGATAAATACAAATATTAATTAAATTTATATTTGAATTTTAAAATTTGATCTTTAATACAATAATTCAATAAAAATAGAATATATAAAGTAAATTATTGTAATTTAAATAAATATTAATGTTACTATAGATATGGAATGATTGAAAAAATAATTAAATAAAATTAATAACCAAAATAGTATAAATAATAACGCAAAGATGTCATTTTGTTAAGACAGTGAATTAAATCTATTTCATTTTCAAACTCATGAAAATAATAAAATGAAATAAACAATTAAATTAAGTGTGCTGAAAATCTCTGATTTAAGTCTTGTAGCTTCAATTGGGGTAGTTTATCCTAAGAAACTATCTCCCATATTATCTTACAACAACTTTCTCTTTTAAATTTAAAAATCTACTTTGTAACTACTTCATAGTAGCTCTTTATAAGCGCAATAATAACTCACGCTCTATTTTCATTAGAAAAAGAAATGGACTTCACAAAATTAAATGATTTTAATAAAGTAAAATAGACTTTCATGAAAGAAATTGATTTTTATTAATATGTTAATATTATTTTTTTATTAAGGAGATCATCTATTTTTAGTAGAATAATTTATAAACCCAATAACTAAAATCAATTTCACGTAACAAAATTCATTTTGTATAAACAAAATCATCACTCCTTATAATCGATTTCATAACTGAAAAAATATTTTATTTGACTTGACAATGTAATGCATAAGTATACCAAAATTAATTTTTAGAGTGAAAAAATAATTTTGAGTGACATAAATCCATTTTAATTTACTATTTTAAGTTACGTTATGCTTTGTATTTAACTAATTTTAATATTTCTTTAGTATTTTTAAAATATATCTTAAACTATGAATCCGTTTATGTAAAAATTATTTTATATGAAATTACATTCTGAATACCATTTAAGAGTATCAATCTCAATTTTAAAACTATGCTTTGTCTATGACCTTTTGTTTCTTTTTTCAATCATATATTTCAGAATACAATTAATTTTAAAATTGGTCTTACTTATTTATAAACTAAACTAAAAGAATTTTATATTGGTGAGTCATTTGTCAAATTTAGAGTTAAATTGAGATAATTATATCTATTTTAAGATAGATTTCTAGTTTAAAATTGATTTTTTATCAATAGTCATAAACTATAAGAAAAAAACACAAAGTCAAATGTGGAATATGAAGTAGAAGATGAGGTTAAAGATTTGTAGGTTTTATGAATTTGTGAATTTTTTTTAACTTGAATGATGAATCTAAAATTAGACTGTTACTCTCACTCACTCACAGCTATAACCATAACTAAATACGCAACCATAATTTCAAGCACACATCCATTCAACTCTTTGTTCATATTAAACATGGTAACAAGTAAAATGAAAAAGAAAGCATCTAATATACACACACACACACACACATCACCAACTTACCTACAACCTTCTTCAGAGTTTTATGGCTCAAAAATTTGGTTTGGAGAAAAAATTGATTCCAAAAATTTTGGCTAACCAAACGTGCGCCTCTAAGAATCATTCTTCTAAATTTCAGCCAACTAAACGAACCCTTAATAAAAGATAGTAGTGGGGAACTGAAATATTATGAAAGGATTCCATTTACAACAAAACACGAAGTAATAATAGTCTCACTCGAGTTCTTAGTTTCTAGAAGGGGCAATAGTAATAATAGGAACAGATAAGATTTGAGCAGTAGGAAGCGGTTTATGTTGAAAATTATTCTCCGCAGATAATGAGTGTGAGGAAATTAGATAGATGGGTGGGCTTTTGAGGAAGTGGGGAGAGGGGAGGATATAGGAGTAATTCACTAATTTGAGATGATGTGACCTCGCTGGGATATTAATATTTACCAGATTTATCAAAAAATGAAAGGCAAGGCTATAATATAAAAGTAAAGAATAGGCGCTGATTATGGGGAAGGGAGCCACGTTGCACGAAAGGGGGAGGGCATTATGGTCAAGATGGGAGGAAAGCATGCCCAATCTGGCCAGGCCGATAACAAAATGGTGTACTCCGCATCAGCTAGCTTTTCTTCCTTCTTCTTTTGGTGCCCCATACTCTGCCGCCACTGTTTTGTTTATGTTGTTTGCTTCCGCCGTGTTCGCATCTTATCATATCATTTTCAGCTGTGGCTTTTGCTTCCATCCCCCTTCACTTCCCTTCACTTCGCTTCACTCACTCTTCCCCACCGGATTATGTATTCACTTCACTCCTCTGGATTTGGATTTATTTCCTTCTTCTCTCTTAGATCTCGGTTGGGTTACGCAGCCTCTGTCGTGTAGCTTTTATTTCATCTCATAATTACGCAGTCTTCCTGGTCCTCGAGATGAGAGAACAGGAAATGGAGTCAGATCTCCAGCCGCACCCTCCCATGTTTCGCGATCAGCAGCAGATGAATTCGGGCCTCACGCGTTACCGATCGGCGCCCACTTCCTATTTTACCGATATAATTGACAAGGAGTGCTATGAGCACATATTCAATCGACCATCTAGCCCCGAGACTGAGCGAATTTTTTCTCGCCTTATCAGTAGTTTTGCTGAGGACCCCCCTCCTCAAAGTCTCGCGTCCCTTCCTGTAAAGCAAGAGGACGGCCTGAACCAGCAGGCTCAAGCTCAGGCTCAGTCTCAGCCCGTGCCGTCCGTCAATAATGAACCGGCGCTTCTGCGGCGGCAGCGGAACAACATGAATACTTACGAGAGTGCTCCTCGTAACTTATACACGAGCTCAGCGAAACCGCCTCTGCCAAATCAGAGCCTCCCCTCGGCGAATCTGTTGCCACACGTGAAAACTGGACTTGGGAATACTACTTCTAATCTTACCAGGCATAATAGCTCCCCTGCAGGACTCTTTGCTAACTTCAACATTGATCCTGGTATGTCTTCCCCTTTTGTTTTGACTCCCTAACTCTTTCTTATCTATTTTGTCTTTTCCTTACTCCAAAACAATATCTGTGTCTTTGGTTCGGTTCAACAACTCCGTAGCAAATTTATGTCTTTAGATTATTTATCCCGTGTAGTATTTGCTTCCCGCTCACTCACATTATGGGCCTAATTAGTTATGGCAAATTAAGGGAAGCGAGGATAAAATTAATTTGTTCTTGTTAGAATTTCATGGGGGTGTATGATATCAATGCCGATGTCAATATCTACACTCTGCAGGCTATGTTGCGTCTTTGAGAGGCATGGGAACTTTTGCAGCTGCAGATAACGCTACCGAAGCGACGAACTTTTCTTCTGCAGGGACGTTGAAGAACCGACCGGCTTACTCATCGGAGTTGATGTCATCCATAGCTGAAATCGGAGATAATAACAGCATAGAATTAGATAATCCCCAGAAGGAGGCCTTTAGTGAAAGCCAGGGCAATGATTTTATGTCGGCTTTCGCTTTAGATCCTTGGGATGATTCTGCAATCACGTCTGACAATATTAGTGGTCATAAAAGATACAGAGATGATGAGAATGATGCAAAACCATTTTCTGGTTTAAGTGCGGCGGAAGTCAAGGTACAACACTGTTAGAGTTTGACTTGGTATCGTTTGTGATCACTGTAATGGGATTGATCTAATTCTTTTTCTTTTTTTGTGATTGGTCAGAATGAGATGGGAACCCAGGGCAGTGGTCCTTCCCCATTGACTCATCACTTGAGTTTGCCGAAAACTGCAATGGAGATGGCAGCCGTAGAGAAGATATTGCAGTACTCAGATTCTGTTCCCTGTAAAATTCGTGCCAAGCGAGGCTGTGCCACTCACCCCCGAAGCATTGCAGAGCGGGTATGCTCTATTTAAACCCCCAAAAATTTCTCATTTTCCCACAAGTAGTCAGATTGATTTGTCTTCCTTTATTTTTGCTGGCAAAAATTTCAAACAAAGCATTTAACTATTTATCGAATAAATGTTGAATGGGGGAAAGGAAAGGACTGAGTAAATGAGTGGTGGTTCCCAACAGGTTAGAAGAACTAAAATTAGCGAGCGCATGAGGAAACTACAAGATCTGGTTCCCAACATGGACAAGGTAAGATATAATCAAATCAGCCATTTCCCTGGTGGACACTATGATGAGGCCGTGACATGCAAAATCATAATAATATATTTCCTTGCCCTTTCTAGCAAACAAACACGGCAGACATGTTGGACTTGGCTGTCAACTACATTAAAGACCTTCAAAAGCAGGTTCAGGTAATGTCATAAGCCCCACCCATCTTAACTATGTGTGACTACCTGTCACATATGTATGTGAATGCAGCACTGCCTATTCAATTGCATCTTACTTCTTTCTTCGCACATGATTGTGCAGGCACTTTCAGACAGCCGATCTAGATGTACATGTTTGCAGAAGCAGCATCAATAACGGGGAAGAGGAGGGATGCAAGACTAGGCTTTTGTACAGATTTGTAACGAATAATATGGTCGAGTAGATATAAACTGGAGAGCAGGTTCCTGTTTCTGCACTGATTAAGAGAAATACATAATATATATATGTATATATTATCATGTATGCTACGTCCGCTTGAGTTGTTTGTGATTGGTGCTAGAATTGATTCTCGTGTTAAAAGGCTGATATTCACACACACACACACACACACAGAGAGACGCACGAATGCTTTATAAGATCCAAATATACGACCTAAGATACCATCTGAACATAGCATGGCAAGGTGCAAAAACAAGGGTGGGGTGGGGGCGAAAAGTATCCTAATTTTGCACGTTTTGGCATGCAGTTAGGATTACGTTATGAGAGGGGCTGAAAATAAAATGTATGCAGAATAATAAGAAATATATAGTTTTTTGTTTGATACAAAAATTTTTAGAAAAGAATTGGTTTCACAAATGGGTTTTTTTTTAGGTGATATTATTGTTGGGTAAGGTGAGTTATGTATTATTTTAAGATATAAATTTAAGTATTTAAGAGTTATGATATTTTTTTAAATGTCATAAATAATAAAATTATATTTTATAGAGATAAAGATAGACATGTTTCAAATTGTTACAATGGTTGCATGTCTCATCTAATATTAAAAGAATTGAAAATTTGGGCTCATGACCCTTGTCAGGCCTCTTCTTGGTTTTGTTTTTTCAGTCTGTGCGTTCATGGATGGATCGTTTGGTGGCTTCACATATTTGTTTCTCGGTTACAATATCATTGGGCAGTATGTTAGTAAGAGAGTCGAAATTATTGTGTTGAATCCATTCTTGTGATTTAATGATAAAAATGTAAGATATACGATTATTTAGAATGTGTTTGATTTTTAAGGAATATTATTTTATTGTAGTTCTAGTAACGACATTTGGAGATATATCTTAATTTTTGGGTGTCTAGTTTTACATTTGAGGGTAATAGATGATTTGCTCTGCTTGACATTTATATCGTCTAGGAGAGAAGAAGATTCTGTCTTGTCTTTAGATAGTGAGTTTAATAATTTTTTAAAATTTTTTGTACAAACAAAATAAATTGTGTGAAGAATTTTTTTTTTGTTGCCCATCTGATTTATCAGAGTTTTACCTTAATTATATCTGTATTTGACCCACGACACACCTGATTATGGTGGGTGAGTCTTTTAACAGAGGTTTTTTTTGTATATACTAAGGCTCAAATTCAAGATTTTATTTAAGTAATAGTCTCCCGGTCGAAATGTAGGAGTGACGCGTCAGCGCAATAGGGAGTTGTGGCTCTCTGAGACCCTGGGTCAGGGCCCGTTTGGTAAATGAAGATGAAATTGAGATTGGCAACTTACATGGAATTGATGCCGGGATGACTATTATGCGCCCATTAATAATTTCTTAAGGCCATTATACCCGTCTGATTTTAGAACCAGATGACTATTATTCCTTCCTTTGGGATACATGGTTGGCTTGCCTTCGCGGCCGAACTTCACCCCATATTCATTCCTAATTCTCTTAGTACTACGTTAATCTAAATCAAATTACATGAATATGTGTGTATGTGTGTGGATAATTTAGTTCTATCAAGGGTAATGTAATGACTAATGGGCATACTTGTTTATTCTTGTCGGTTGATTCTCTCAATCTCTTAGTTCGTCATCTCCCACTTCACTTGCTTTATTATTTTCTGCATGCTACATGTCCATATACTCATGTAAGAAGGATCTTTTGAAAAGTACAAAGAAAGGCACCAATCTTTATTTATTTATTTATTTTTTTCCCGCCTTAAAAAAAAATTAAAGGTGAACACTACACCAGGAAGCTGCGCCATGATAACTTGAAGTGGGCTGTATGCTTATTTCAGAAAGGCACTAAGTGCATCCGTTAAAAAGTGGTGTCGTCATTTTCCCACATAAAGAGAGCCAGTGATGGTCCTAATCTGTGTTTTCTTGTTCTATTCCTTCTGGTTCCCCTAAAGAAACAAACACACACACAAACATATGTAAGCCCCACCCATTAAACAATCAACAAAGTTTAGATAATACCTCCTATTATTAACTGTAATGCTCCTCATTAAACAATCAACAACCAGCTTTTTACATGTGGCACTCCTCAAAGGGATTCATTCATTAATAGTTTTTATGACAATGGATGAATCCCTTGTCAACAGAGAGGACTTGCACTTCCACCCACGATGCAACTTCATTCATTCCAGTTATAAAAACAAGACGACACAATAAATCATTCCAAAAGCAAACGTTCTCTCCCTTCTCACATATTACAAATACCCTCCCTTGTTCTTTGCGGAGACCCGTGCAAGTCCCACCATCATCTCTTTCTGTAGGGGACCTGCATGGCCATGACACGTCCCTTTTTGTCATTGTAGTTGGCTACCACTCCAGAAATGGACCTTGGGTCCCCACCCTCGTTTTCCACCTTATCTTTTTCCCTCCCCTTTTCCATCTTTCATACGGACCAAATTGTCCTCACCATCCTAGTTGCCTGTCCGACGTGTGAAGTGTGATTCTTTTACTGGGGGTTCATGGCCCGGCCAAAAATAGAGAGTGCCTGCACGGGCATTATCTTTAGTATATAGAGTGCTTTTAAATGTTCCTTTTTCACAATTGAGCCTCTTCTGTTTGATATTTTATTAATTATTATTATAAAATATTTTATTAATTTAAATAGATGGATTGTATCTAAATATCATTGTGATATATTTAGAAATTAAAAATTATAGATATTTTGAATATTACAACAATTATATTATATTTTAAATATTATAGTTTTTTAATTTAAATAAAATATCTTCTTATTGTAACCCTTGACTTTATCGTACCAAATATGATTTAGGATATTATTAAATCAAATTATTTATTATTATTAACCTTGATGGGAGGTTATAAAAATATGATAGACTGATTTAGGATTATACTAAGTGATATTGAATAAAAAATCACAAAATAAATACCTTGCTTCCTTGACTAGTCATTGCTATTCCCATACTATCACTGTACATATCTTGTTATAAGAAGAATTCATGATTATTATTTGTATTCTTCTAACCTTATACTTTGTATTTCTGTACTTATTATATCAAAATTAGAGTCTTGTGATTTTCTATAAAGATCAATGAACATGGCAAGAGATATTCGTTCAACTTTTTCACTACTGATCTATCTTCTAGACCGTGTAATCATTTAGTTACTATTTAGTAATGTGTTTGTCTAACATGTAGTATAAGAACCTAGGTTTTCTAATTATCTTCCACTTGTTAATTTCTTTATATTATGCATTATGAATATATTTTATCTTTGCTATTTAGAAAATTTTGATATGAGCATCATATGTAGTGGTTTGAAACTTTCCGAGAGAAACCAGTCAGTTTGGTGAGGAGGTGCCCATAAAGAGGACTAGTCATCCTATTGAGGTGGCACCTTCTTATATGTTCCTTGCTTGTAACTATTGTTCTTCTTACATCATTGGCCAAATCCTCTACCGGTAACGGTAGGGCCATTGTGAATGATTGTAGTATGGCTGATATATGCAATCAAATGACTATTTTTGGTTCTCTGCTTTACACATAGGTTTTTCCTATAACATGGGTTACAATACATATTAGTTAGGCTCCATTGCACTTGAGCCATATTTCCTCTTGAAGATAGAAACGTCAAGAAAGTGGCTTATAGTTTATATAAATTCATGCAAGCACGTGTGTAGGTGTAAAATATGACGATAAAAAAAATGTGAAAAGTGACATAGTTTCTCACCTCATTTTGATCGAATTTTGACATACGACACTTGTTCCTAGAAAAATTATAAGAGTTTATTGCTATAAAGATTGCATTCCGTTTGGCTTCTATATGGTCAAGTTTGAATTCATGAAATTATTGTACATTTTGTTTGTTTCTAGAAATTATATATTGGGCTCAATTTTAGTTGTATATTTGTTTAGGCCATGTTATCTTATTTCTAGAAATTAATTTGCGGTAAATGTATGATTTTTGAGTTGTGCCATATTTATTTAAGCAATTGTAATTTATTTTATGCATCATTTATTGTTATTTAACATAAGGAAGTTTAATTTTGGCTATTTTCTCATTTTGAAAAAAAAATATGGAGTTTATTATCATGTGTTATTTAATTGTTTGAATATTTGGATAACTAGTTGGATAATTATTTAACTATTATAATTTCACAAAAAAAATTATAATTGAGTGAAAAATACGTTGAAGTTGAATTTATAAATAATTGTTTAGATAGATAAAAATAGTGGGAGAATTTTAATTATTTAATCTCTATAGTAAATTAAAATGACTATTTAAGTTCTCATTAAGCTATGTATATATTTATGTTTTAAATGCACTTGATATTTGTTATTAACATGATATACTTGAGGACTAGCCACATCATCCATATTATTGTTGCATGCATAATATAATCTCGTATGACATTATAAAATATCAATTGTAATTAAATATGTAGTTATATATTATCTTTTCTAACAGGTAAATAATTATAGTTACATATCTAAGTATGATGGAATAAAATGGCCTTATATTTTCTAAGTAGCATACGTGTATTAGAAAATATGAATGCCTTCTAGTTTCATCAATTTTCAAATAAATATAAGTTATACTTATATCTTTATCCACAGGTAGATATTAATTATGCATATTTATATTTTGTAAGCTTTATTTGTATTAAGCATACATGGCATAATGATAGTGATTGTTTCAAAACTTATGTGAATTCATTTGTTCTATCCAAAATTGCAGTTTCTATTGTAACCACTAGGATTGTTACTGATGTCAATAACAAATTATACTGGATGATACTAATCATCCCGATTGGAAGGATGATGATTGTTGCAGTTTTGTTGTTTCGATTTTGCCTTGAGGGTTAACGAACCTCCTAGGCATGTAGATGATTCTGATGATCGAGATGCTAAAAAATATTATGATTATTAAGAGCAGTCTAACCGCTTATCTATTACGCTGATAAAGACATGGATTGCAAGAGGCATTGGGGGTATCATTCCTGAATACAGAATTGCCAAATAATACCGGCAAGTTTTAGATAAATAGTTCAAACTATCTGACAAACAAATTGGTGGAACTGTTATGTCTGAATTATTTTCTACAAGACTTGTATGGCTTTTTAACCAGTAGGCCTTCAAGTCCCAATGAAGGAATAATATTATTAGGCAGTGGGACATGATACCCTATGAAGGCGGTTGGAACCTATAGCATTGTCTTACCTAATAATTCTATTTTAGATCTTTTTGAGACATTTTATTTTCCCTTCTACAAGAGGAACTTCATTTCTATGTCTAAGTTAATTCCGTTAGATTATAGAATAAGTCTTTCAAAAGATCTTATGATTTTTTTAGAGGTTATTCCAATTGCAAATGTGGTTATGACTGACAATTTATTTAAAATTGTTCTTGATTTGTCACAGTCTTTAGCTGTTACACATGGTATTAAATATAATATCATTAATAAGAATTCAATTAGTTTGTGGCATAAGAGATTGTAACACATCTCTATTGATAGCATCAAGAGGTTAACTAAAGATTGAGTTCTTCCATCTTTAAACCATTTTGATCTTATTTCTTGTGTGGACTGCATTAGGGGAAAGCAGACCAACAAATCACATAAAGGAACTAGGGGAAGTTCTGAATTACTTGAGATTATACACCCAGATATTTGTAGTCCTGATTTAAATGCACATGATCAAAAATATTTTATTACTTTTATTGACGATTTCTCACGATATATGCATGTCTATTTGCTTTATAATAAAAGTGAGATAGTAGATGTCTTTAAGGAATATAAAGCGAAGTAAAAATAAGTTGCGAAACCAATTAAGATTGTGAGATCATATAGAGGTGGTGAATATTATGATACATACACTACTGAAGGATAAACACTTGGTCCTTTTGTAGAATTTCTTTGAGAGCAAGGTATAATTACACAATATACTATAACTGGATTACCTGACATGAATATTATAGCTGAAAGAAGAAATAAGGCATTACTAGATATAGTTAGGAGTATGATGAATAGATCCAAACTTTCGATTTTCTTATGGCATAAAGTACTTAAGACATCTAAATATATCTTAAACAGGGTTCCAACAAAGTCAATATCAAAGACACCATTTGAAATCTAAAAAGGATGAAAACCTAGTATAAATCACTTTAAGGTATGGGGTTATTCAGTAGAAGTAAGAGTATACAATTCACATGAAAAGAAATTGGATTCTAAGACTATTAGAGCATATTTTATTAGCTATGTTAAAAAGTCTACGGGTTATAAATTCTATTGTCCTCTACCTTCAAGAAAGTTTGTAGAATCTATGAATGCTAAATTTTTTGAGAACAATGTGATTAGGGTTAATCATATAGAGCAAATCACTGACATTGACGAAGGAACATAAATTATCCATGACACTATTCCAATTAGAGTTATCATAGAACATGTTGTTCCTATAACTCAAGTTGACAATGTTGGACATGAGGAACATATTCAAGTTGATTAATGTATCACATAACCACAAAATGTAATAGAAAATGTTCCAAATGAATAGCTTCAATCAAATCAAGATATTGGATTAAGGAGGTTAATCAGAGAAAGAAATTCAACATTACTTAGTGACTATATAATGTATCATACTGAATGTGACTGTGAGGTAATTGTTGAAAATGATCTGTTGTCATTCTCTCAGGCTATGCAAAGTATAAACTCTGAATTGTAGTTTGATGCTATGACTGATAAAATAGAATATATGACAAACAACTGTGTTTGTGAAATTGTAGAGTTGCTTAATGGAGACAAAACCATTGGATGTCTACAAAACTAAAAAGGACTCACAATGTAACATTGATCGCTACAAGGTTAGGTTGGTTGCTAAAGGTTTCACACAATTGGAATGAGTTGATTTCAAAGAAACATTTTCTCTTATATCCACAAAGGACTCTTTCCGCATCATCATGACATTGGTTATACATTTTTATCTAGAGTTGTACCAAATAGATGTTAAGACTGTATTTCTCAATGGTAAACTTGAGGAAGAAGTCTACATAAGGTAGCTTAAAGGATTCATTGCAAATAGCAAAAAACATATGGTTTGCAAGTTGAGAAAATTAATCTATGGTCTTAAACAAGCTTCACGACAATGGAATTTGAAGTTGGATGAAGTTATCACATCTTTTGGCTTCATTGAGAACATGATAGATCAATGCATATACCATAAGGTTAGTAGGAGTAAGATCATATTATTGATTTTGTATGTGGATGACATATTACTTACAACAAATGATCTAGGGCTACTAAGAGAGGTGAAACCATTTTCATTCAAGAGTTTTGACATAAAAGATATGAGTTAGGCATCTTTTGTCATTGTCATTAAGATCCATAGAGATAGAACTCAAGGCCTTCTAAGCCTATCACAAGAAACCTATATCAAACAATTCTTGAACGATTCATGATGGAAAAATGTTCACATAATATAGCACTTATTGAGAAAGGAGATATATTCAGTTTATACCAATGTCCCAAGGATGATCTTAAAAGAAAAGAAATGGAAAGAATCTCATATGCCTCAGAGGTAGGAAGCTTGATGTATGCACAAGTTTATACAAGACATGATATAGCTTTTACTGTGGGTATGTTGGAAAGATATCAAAATAATCTAAGGGAGGCTCATTAGACATCTAGAAAGAAAGTTGAGGTACCTTCAAGGTACAAAATATCATATGCTCACATATAAAAGAACTGACAATCTTGAAGTGATTAGGTAATCTGATTCTGATGTAACTGGTTATCGAGATACAAATAGATCTACTACTGGTTATATCTTTCTATTAGCAAATGGTGCTATATCATATAAAAGTGCAAAACAAATACATGTAACTCCTTTTACTCAAAATACTGAGTACATTCTTATTTTGAAGCAAGTCCCCAAGGAATCTGGATAAGAAATTTCATCACTATGCTTAAAATTGTGGATTCAATTTCTAGGTCTATTAAGATGTATTATGATAATAAAGTTGCAATGGCCATTATCAATAACAAAAGGAGCGGGAGTAGAAGTTCATCAAAGTGAAATTTCTTTCCTTAAACGATAGAGTATGAGATGACCAAATTTTGGTTACAGACATCAATACAAAGGAAATGCTAGCTAATCCTTTGACTAAAAAGATGCGCAATCAAAATATTTTGTTTCATATATGCTTCATTTAGGGCTTGAGCACTTACTGTCATGAATCAATGTATATAAGATAATGAAATTTCAATTTATAATTTATCATCTCTACATTTTAATTATGCATACATTCATATTGTTTGAGTTTGATAAATATTGAGATAAGAACAAAAAAACATTTGAGTTTATTCATAAGGTTTTGATCTATTAAGTAAGGGTACTGCTTGTAATGCACGGAAGCTAATACTCGAATGAAGATGACTTATCACCATGATTTCTGTAGTATTACTTAAATGAATCTAGATAGGATAAGACTTTATTATGTTGGCCAAGTGATATAATATTAGATATTTTATTAATTATTATTATAAAATATCTTGTTAATTCAAATAGATGGATTGCATCTAGATATTATTGTGATATATTTGGAAATAAAAAAAATCTATATATTATGAATATTATAATACTTATAATATATTGATATTATAGTTTCATAATTTGAATAAAATATCTCCTGATTATAGCCCTTAACTCAGTTATACTAAATTTAGTTTAGGATATTATTTAGTCAAATTACCTATTATTATTATTATTAACTTTGATAGGATATTATAAAAATATGATAAATTAATTTAGGATTATAATCAGTAATATTGAATAAAAAATTATAAAATAGATACCTTGTTCCTTGAAGGTTGCTATATTGGTGATGATTATTTTTAGATTATCACTGTATCTATCTTTTAGTAAAAAAATTTATGATTATTATTATTTTTGATCTTCTAACTTTATGTTTTATATTTTTATATTTGTGTCTTATAAATTTTTATTTTAAATTAACTAATATAGCGAGGGGTATTCTTTTAAATTTTTTGCTGTTATTCTATATTTTGTACCCTATAATTATCTAATTACCATTTAGCTTTTGTCTAACAACTTCTGCTCTTAGCTCCAAAGCAATCATTGTTTCTTGGTTTTAGACTACGAGAGTTATCGAATCCGTGGGCATGATGGTAAATAAACTCCCTACCTGCCCAAAGTGCCATTCTAATGTAGAGTAAAAGTTGACTCTCTCTCCCCGTCATTCCCTTTCTATCCTCCTTACATGCCTGCAAATCGAATCCCACCCTTCATTACTCACAACCATCAATCAAAGGCCAAAGTTTTCTTGCTTTCTTGTTTGCTCTCATGGCTGCATCTGCTCCTGACGGAATTGGGAAGACAAGGCACGAGATTGAGAGTGCCCTCCCTCCTTTTCACTTCTCTGCCCACGACTACCCTGTTTTCACTCCTGTAAGCCCCTCCTTCTCTCTCTCTCTCTCTCTCGTTAATTTTTCATCTTCATATTTCTCCTTCATCCCAATTCCCTTATATCCTTCCCATATCTTTTTCCTCTGTTTCCTCTGTTTCGACTTCTTCACCTTCCTGGATTCTACCTTTATTTTCCTTTTTCGTGGAATTTTGTGTGTTGTTTATCCTACCCCTTTCTCATCCTTGTCATTTCAGAACCAAAAACATAGTTTGTTGATTGTCATCTTTCGTTGTTTTCGGGCTTGTATCTGTTTTACCGGCTAGTATTCCTCCAATCTCAGATCAATTTTGTTACTTGATTAATTTATTAGCCATAGAACCATGCACAGAGCTACGAAGACGAGCCAGTGGCAGCTTATCAACAGGCAGTATCTAGTTGGAACGAGAACGATGTGAAAGCAGTACAAGATGCGGACATCGTCGTACCCCACTCCGAGTCAAGAAATGGAATCGCTTTTGATTTTGTGAATCGCAGCCTTCAATCTCATGCATGCCCTGCTGATGATTCCAAATCTGCCAACAACATTTCCAATCTTCAGACATCCCCCGCCAGTAGTAATGACCACTTCAAGTCCAGGAGAAGAAACAGCAGGGACGACTTCAACTCCCTATCCTCCTGCAATAGATGTCAGCCTCCCCTCATCACTGCAGAATCTGAAACCACTTCCAATATTCTTGTCCCTTTCACCGATTCTCACTCATCTCTTCCATCACAACCCAAGAATAAGGGAGTCATTTCTTGGCTGTTTCCTCGGCTGAAGAAGAAGCGTGGCAAGAACGAGACTTCCCCAAACAGAACAGAATCTGAGGAAGTTTCTCAGGTTCTTAAGGATTTGGGAAGCGTATCCATCGAAACACTGAAGAAAGAGCTGATTGAAGCAAATGAGAACAGAAATGCCGCCTTAATGGAAGTCTCTGAGATGAAATCTTCGTTTGGGGAGCTTAAACAGAAGTTAGAGTACTTGGAAGGTTACTGTGAAGAGCTGAAGAAAGCACTGAGACTGGCAAAGGATTTCCGTGTTCAGGAGAAGCTCAATAATCTTCCCAAGAGAGGAAAACCATCTGATGGGAGTGTGGAAAATGTGATGCCTGTGAGTGAGGAGGTAATGGTAGAGGGGTTCTTGCAGATAGTGTCCGAAGCCAGATTATCAGTGAAGCAATTCTGTAAGACCCTTATAAGCCAGATTGAAGAAACTGATAGTTCGTTAACTAAGAATCTAAACCAGCTTCTTCAGCCATTCAAGCTGTCTCTGAACGCCAAGTACTCAAAGGCTGTGCTATACCATTTTGAAGCTTTCATTAATCAGTGCATCTACCAAGACTTTGAGAACTGTGTGTTCCAAAAGAATGGATGCCCAAAATTCTTGGATCCAAACCAGGATCGCCAGGCACATTTCTCATCATTCGTGGCACTTAGGAATCTGAGCTGGAACGAGGTATTGAGAAAGGGGGCAAAATATTACAGCGAGGAGTTCAGTAAGTTCTGCGACCAAAAAATGAGTTGCATTATCACTTGTCTAAATTGGAATCGGGCTTGGTCTGAGGAGCTGCTCCAAGCATTCTTTGTCGCTGCAAAATGCATACGGTTGCTTCATTTGCTTGCATATTCCTTCAACCCACCGTTGGGAATTCTAAGGGTAGAAGAAAACACGAGTTTTGATGGGCATTACATGGAAGATATGTGTGGCGATAGGCAGAGATCACAAGGGCCAAGCAGGGTGAAGATGATGGTGATGCCAGGGTTTTATGTTGGGGATAGGGTGTTGAGGTGTAAGGTTCTTTGCAGGTACAAGTCTGCAAGTGCAGTCTAATAGGTATTGTTGTTGTTGTTCACCTTTTCTGTCATTTAGACTTTCCTGTCCAAAGTCTATAACTTGCCAGATGAATGTAATCCCATGATATTTGGTTTCCAAGTTTGCCAAACAAATAAAATAAGTAGGTATTGATCTGACAGTGAATAGTGAAAACCATGTGTTAAACTGAAACATAGAACTGTGTTACAGTAATAGTAAAGTATGCAGTCATGCAAATGCCGTGGCCCTCTTTCTTGGGCATTACGAATGGATGAATTAATCCTCCAATTTCCAAGTCCAGCTTTTGAGCTGTTAAGAAAGGAAAGGAAAGAGCTAATTAATTTTTTATATATATATATAGATTAAATAAGTTAAATTAATTAATTAATTATAAATAAATCTAATGTCTTAAGATGAATTTATATTATACACTTATTATTCTATCTATATTAGTTAACTAATTTTTATATAACTTTTAATCCTAATTATAAGAGTTAGTTGACTTTTTTTATATACTAGATAAATAAAATAAATTAATTAATTATAATTAATATAAGAATTAGTTGACTAATTTAGGTAAACTGAAGAGTATATAATATAAATTTATTTTGATAGAGATTAGATTTAATCCCAATTAATTAATTTATTTAATTTTATTAATCTCCCTAGAAAAAATAACTAACTCTTATAATTACGATGGAATAAGTATTAATTAAAATTAATTAATTTTTTTAATCTATTAAAAAAAGTTAATTAACCTTTATATTATTATTATTATTATTAAAATTGAACATTTGGCAAGGCTGTAATGTAAAGCTGCTAGTTATCATACCCACGCAAGGGTGAGTGAGGGGGATATAAGATCTGAGTTGGACTTAGTCCATGGTTAGAGCGTGCATGCCATTATATTGCAGGAATTAGCTGTAGCAGCGTATGTGAAAGAATAAGTAATTGCAGGATGATGGTAATTAGCAAGTACTCAATTATGTGAAGAGATTATCAAACCAAAGACGTGAAAGTGGACCCCATTTCCTACTTAGCTACGTGTGTCGAATCAATACCTTCAACTTCTGCAACACAATGCTACATGACGTCACTTGATGAAGTTGGGTCATCAGGTTTTGGGGTTAATAAATTCTCTTGTTTCAACAAAGGAGGCGCCTACTCCGGCTTTAGAAGATTAAATAGGAATTGAAGTTAAGGGTTGGTTTGATACGGATAATTTAAAAGGGAGAAGAGAAAGATTCTTCTCTTTATTTGGGGGCCGCTACTTTACCATGGGATTCGTAAGGTCCTAACGCGTGTATCATCATCGATGACAATGTTGACAACTCATGGAGTTCGTATCAACAGTCCGATGCTCTGCCCAATGCAGATTGAATCGCCTGTGATCAATCCCCTGGGTTTGGGTGGGCAGCCTCCCTTCCACTATTTATTTATTTCATTCTTTTTTCTTTTTTGGTGATATTTTTATTTTATTCTTTTAACCACCTTGCAAATGCACCCCAATTTTCCTCTTTTCCTCCCCCCCCAACATTTTTCTCACTTTTAAATCATATCTTCCTAAGATGCCAAAACAGAAGATCATATCCTCATAAAATTATTATCAACATATTAAAATACAAAATAAATTCATAATCAAATCTAAACGGCTAAAGTTTGATGTGGATATTAAAACTGCCATAAAAAAATAAAATATTTTATAAAATATTAAATCTAAACCATTCAAATATTTATATTGTAATCAAAAAAAGAGGAGGACAGATATACACCAATCATTAAGGGTGAGCAAAATGAAACCAAACCAAAGCTCAATTTGATTTTTCAGTTCAGTTAATTTGATTTATGTTCGGTTTTTGTTTTTTGGTCATTTCAGTTTTCTGTATTTAGTTCGGTGTTTGTAAAGAAAAATTTATTTATAACCGAATTGTGTGTGACCAAAACAACGTTGTATTAAAAGGGTATTTACTTTTTTTTTTTTAGTATAAAAACATTTAAGTAAGTTCAGTATTTAAATATTTTTATTAGTTTATTTTTTCCCTATTCTCAGCCTTAAATTTTTGCATTGGACTGGCATGCAACTAAAAAAGTCTAACAAGAGGCTAAAAACCGAACCAAAATAATTTGGTTATTTTGGTTTGATCATTTCACTTGCTTAAGTTTCGATTCGGTTATAAAAATACGCACAATTTGTTATTCGGTTTTTACCAAATAACATCAATGTTGATAGATCCTGAGTTATACTTTCAATGAATCAGAAATACAAAAAAATTGTGAAAAAAATCATTTATCTTCTCCCTTCAAATTCTCATTAGATAGAAGCTATCCAGAATCTGAACTGTTGATGATTGAGGCCAGACACCCGTGATTCGTTAAAGACTTAAAGAAGTGCCCGTTAAGTGGGAAAACAATCGAAAAAAGGGTCGGGGTGGTCATTATTATTTGCTTTGAATAAAAATTCGGCCAGAAAAGTCAAGGAAACATAACGGGTCCAAAGCCATAAACCGGACCTACCCCTACTTTGGCATGCAGACCGCAGAGAGGGGTCAATTCAAAACAAATTAAGGGAAGGGGCCTCGGTTCTTCGACCGTCAACCTCTTTCTTCCTCTCCGACTCTGTTTCCGGCAAGCCATAACCCCATCTTCTCTCTGTCACGATGGCTCCGACCAAACCAGACATGGACATGGTGCTGTTCCCTTTCATGGCCCAAGGTCACATGATTCCTTTCCTCGCTTTAGCGCTTCACTTGGAACAAAAGACAAACAATAGTATCACCGTTGTCAACACCCCTTTCAATATCAAAAAGCTGAGGGCCTCTCTCCCGCCACACTCCTCCATCAACCTCCTAGAAATCCATTTCCACGCCTCCGATCATGGCCTCCCTCCCAACACCGAGAACACTGATGTTGTACCTTACGCCCTCGTCATCCGTCTCCTAGAGGCCTCCAGTTCTCTGAGGCCGGCTTTCAAGCTCCTCGTCCAAAATATCATGGACTCGCAACCCCGCTGCCGTCCACTCTGTATTATAGCCGACATATTCCTCGGATGGACCGCTAGTGTGGCCAAAGAGGTTGGCGCGTTCCACGTTATCTTCAGCGGTTCCGGGGGATACGGCATGGCCTGTTACCATTCTCTCTGGGTCAATCTCCCTCACCGGACCCAACAGTGCGATGAGTTTTTACTGCCCGATTTTCCAGAAGCTGGTCACATACACAAAACACAGCTGCCAACCAACATATCAGAGGCGGATGGTAGCGATGCGTGGTCGGTATTCCAAAGCAAGAATCTTTCAGGGTGGGCTAACTCAGACGGGATCCTGTTCAACACACTGGTGGAGATTGAAACTAGTGGACTGCGCTACTTCACCAGAAAGCTGGGCCTCCCAGTTTGGGCGATTGGGCCGGTGATTCTATCGACGGGCGGCGCATCACGAGGGAAAGGGTGTGGCGTGAGCGTGGAGCTTTGCAGAGAGTGGCTGCATTCAAAGCCAGAGAATTCGGTGTTGTATGTGAGTTTTGGGTCGATGAATACAGTGTCAGCGTCACAGATGATGCAGCTGGGAATGGCGTTGGAGCAGAGCGGAAGGCATTTCATATGGGTAGTGAGGCCACCAATAGGGTTCGACATCAATTCGGAATTCAGAACGGAGGAATGGCTGCCGCGAGGCTTCATGGAGAGGATTCGAGAGTCAGGGAGGGGGTTGATAGCCTTTGATTGGGCACCCCAAGTGGAAATACTGTCCCACAGAGCCGTATCTGCGTTCCTCAGTCACTGCGGATGGAACTCGGTATTGGAATCACTGAGTCATGGGGTGCCCATTCTGGGATGGCCAATGGCCGCCGAACAGTTCTTCAACTGCAAGTTTCTGGAGGAAGAGGTGGGCGTGTGTGTAGAAGTGGCCAGAGGCAAGAGCTGTGAGGTTCGTCATCAAGATATAGCCGCCAATATTGATATGGTGATGGGCGATCAGGGCAAAGGGAACCAAATGAGAAGCCAGGCTCATCGTCTCAGAGATATCATACGTAAGGCTACCCAAGATGAGGAGGCCTTTGTGGGCTCTTCCATCAGAGCCATGCGTGATTTCTTATCCGCTGCCACTGCCGCCGGCACCAAGGCCACAGGGGCCCCACTTAATCACGATTGAAAATAGTACTACAAGTTTCTTGTATGGGGCATTGGGCTCATACCCATAATATGTTATGCCCATAATTTGGTTTGTCGTTTCGTGTTATTACCCTATCATTTTGTCCTGGAAACAATCATACCAATAAGCGCTTCATCATATATTGTAGTTCATTGGCATTCCCAACAAGAAAATAGAAAAGAAATACAATCCCATATAGTGTAAAACAACAGAAAGCTTTTGGTAGGCAGATTTGCAGCAGGTCTTTTCCTTGGAATTATGGGGAGCACCAATTGCCACGAATGATGTTTATGTACACAAGGACATGCTGCAGCACGTGTGAAGACGCGGCAATAGTGCATCAGGATGCACACGAACTCCCACCCTCGCTCCACCAAAAGCTAACGGATAAGCTGGTTGTCAAAGATCGGACATAATGCCACCACCTTGGCGGGATATATAGCATTTCGCCATCTTCTAGAATACAGTCCACAAATTCCAGGTCTTGCACCTTCGGAAACTTCATTTCATCTATATCATCTAAATCCACCTTCAAACATATTTTCCAATTAACATGAAGGTAGAGATTTCAAAATAAATCATTACCTCATTTGAGAAATGACAACAATTAGATGAACATAAATAAATCATGCGTGGCAGAAATAAGGTTGTAATAATAACTAGTTCAAGCACGCAAAGCGACTTGGCTGCCAGTGCAAACACTCTTCAGGGGAAACCGCATGATTCTGGAAACATTGAGGACACATTAAATCATACTGCATAAAGTGGCTGTTATCATTTCCCTCTTTGAAATCTTTGGCCATTCTGGCCATTCAGAAAGTGGATGCTCCCAGCAAAGACACGAGTAAACTACATAAAGTTGGTCAGTTAAGTATCTCAATTCACTGAGTACCTGGCTGGAATTACAAAGCATGGTTTCCGTGTGGGGGTAAAGTTCCTCAGAAAAAGATGCAGAGTAAAGCCTGATATATTTCTTCCCAACAACCTGAAATCGTCAAACACAATAACGATCCCAGTCATGCTCATATTATTACAGCTGTTCAATTATGTAATGGGTCTTCAGATAGCTTTCAAGCCTGTAAACTAACGGGAGAGGAAAAGAAATCCAAACAGGATATGAATACGTAGTGTCTTGGGAGGTGTAGAAAGTCGCCAAAAAAACATTAATGAATTGTAACAGTGCCAAGATTACAATAATCATTTTCATATTTGGCTTAAGACATGGTTTAAAATTTATAGAACTGAAGGATGAAAAAAAAAATCCAAGCACAATACATCAAAGTTGTTGGTATAAATTATATTCATAATAATCTTTTATCCATTGAAGCGTATATACTATGGAAATGAGCTATCTAGGTGTCTGACCCCTAAAGAATACTTGTTTTGTATTAACAAGTTGCGACACTTCAAATTTTGTCTTCAACCATCTTTGTGCTGTTCTGTCTGTGTCCATACTTCTTAGGCCATTATTTGGAAAGATTTTAACTATGTTTGCTAAGAAATTAAACTATCAAGGCAATGGTGCCAACCACTGCCATCCATATATATTAATTAGAATCTAGATACAATTTTATTTAGCTACAAAGCATGGAGATTTAACAGTAATAGTATTGCTAAAAGGTACATGGTGAATTGGTTATGGTTATGGTTATGGTTATGGTTTTCATTCAATAGGTAACATTTTCTCTCCTTAAATAATTAACCTCGTGAATATGCACAAAAAAGTGAGAATAGGCAACACAACTATAAATAGACGTGGCAGAAAATTGTAAAAGTTATATTTTGCAAATTTTTTCAAGAATACTAAAACCGAGTTACCTGCGCTAATATATTATGATGTGGATCATGGTGTAATGGCGTTACTGTTCCAGCTGGACCAAACCAAGCATTGACAGATCTAAGCTCACCTCCGCCAGTAAAACAATAGTCTGGTATACAAATATCTTTTCTAAGCTCATTTATCTGTCATGCAACAAACATCAGTAACTAAAAGCAGTATGAGTGAGACCTACACTTGCATGCAAAAATTACATACGTTGGAAATGCAAAAAGAAGGAACCATATAATATAAACCTGATCTGAAGGTCAAAAAAAAAATCACCTGGTCAAATAATGGATGCTGAGCAAGATAAGTAGGACCCATAGTTGAGCAGCCAGGAGACTCAATCCGCTGAAGAAACTCAGAGAATGTAATAAGCTCCTGCTTCCACTCTGCACATAAGTAGTTCTTCCCAACCTGTAAAGCAAGCCAACATAACCCTTTCCTTCAAATATTTATTAATCGAAAAACATAGTAAAAGTTAATTTTGCCCCAAAAAATACATGTATCTTAAGATTAGCAAATTTATGCATGTATGTTAAGAAGACACCAGGGGGATGTTAATTTACAGTTTGATGATTGTATTTATGGTAAGTTTAATGCAAAAATGCAAAGGATTGCATTTTCAGAAAGGAAAAGGTACTTTCCCTCCCTCCCTCTCTCTCTCGTCAATGGAAATCAAACAAATGCAACTCCTCTCTCATACACTAACTTTGTTTTTCAAGGAAGAGGAGGTGCTTTTTTTTAAATTAAACAATTAGAGTAATTACCTCAACTGGAATTGTACGGTCACCTGCAACTCTTTTCAAATAATCTGTATTATTCCATTTTGCCTTGGCTGGCCAGTGATCCATACAATTGCTGATAATAACTGGGGAACGAGACAGGTAATGGTCTTCTAGAAATCTTTCCAATGACACAGCCGACATCTTCTTCATTACAGTTTTACTTGACAAGGACTTGGAAGGTAGAAGTTGGAGCGCCTACAAGTGTAAAAGCTATAGCATAAACATTAGAAGGGCCATGCAATGTGGCGGTAATCACCTCATAAAAATCCAACTTCATAAGCACAAATAGGGAAGAGAGATAAATTCAGAAGTAAAAGCCTAAAATTTCTACATGGATAGATTATCATCTTGTATCAGATTGGAATCAAGGGCGTTGCTATTTGTTTTGTTCAGGAAACAGAGTATGGATTATGACATTTTTTTTAAAGATTTCAAACCATGATGAAATTTCTATTACATCCAAATTCTTGTATAATATTTCAAAAATAAGTTAGAAGGAACCAGAGATGCATCATCATCCCTAATAAAAGTTCGTGTGGGAGCTAAAGGCATTATAATGTCAAGTGAATATTGACCATTGATCAACTCCTCAAATTTGGCAAGACGAGTCCGAATTCACAATGGCATTATTCTATAGCAAGGTACAACAGCAAAATATAGTTGATCATCCAAATAAGTAATTACTAATTAATGTCAAGATGGCGCATAGTCCGAAACTATATTATATTGTTCATCAGGCTTCAGCAATACAAAGCCAAAATCTTCATTAAGTTAAAAGGTGGTATGGACCTCACCTCAGTGTTATTAAGTTGCCGATGAACAAGTGGATGCTCATGCTTCTCCAAACCTCCATAGGAATCTTCAGAAACCCCAATGTTTCTGACCTCCACCGAAACTTTCTCAACAGCAGAGTCCAAGTCCCTCCTTAGAAGCATCCCTCCCATGATCAGACCCATATCCAAAGACCTAAGGGCCTCCTTGAACTCACCAATTCTATAATGGCACTTGGCCACGAGGAGGCAAGCCATAGAATACGCATCACGCCACACCGGGAGGACGGAGTGCCACGGCCCCGAGTGGAGTTGCTCCCACGCCATCTCGCGAGCCGCTTCAGCAGCACGAAAGTCACCGGCGGCCGCCAGGAACGCCATCCTTACATAAGCATAGCCTCCGTGCTCGGAAATGGACTGAATAAGCCCCGAAGACTCCCTGTCTAATGTCGGAGTTTGAAGGTCAGGCAACTCAAGGCCGGACATGGGGGAGGCTGCGGTTGTTGACGACATTAGTCGCGCAGTACTTCCGGTGGTAGAATAAGCAAGAGGCCGTGAGATATTTCTTCTGTACCTTGCACAGAGCGAAAAAGATCCGGCACTTGAACCCCCGACCGATATTTTGTGCTTCCCCACGAAGATTCTAGATTAAGCCGCCCATAGATATGTAGGGTGTGTTTGGAACTTTGGGTTTCGATACCCAAAGTATGATTTTAGGAGAGTTTTAACTCAAATTTTGATTTAATTTTTTTTAAATAAATAATTATATTTATTTAAAAATATTTTTAGATTAAACTATAGTTTAAAATGATAGTTTTAGATAAATTGGTGACAATAATTTTTAAAATAATAAAAAATTTATAAACTCCTCAATTAATATTTTATTTTTATTTTTTCTTATATTATATCTCATATCTTTTACATAATCTCTCATCTCTATTTATTCTTCTACACCCTTCTCTTCTTTCTCTTTTTTACCCTCTCTCATTTTTCTTTTCTTTTTTTTCACTCTCTCTCATCTTTCTTTTATATCCTATCATTTCTCCTTTATCTTATTTTTAATAAAATAATATTATTTTTAATATTTTTTTAATTATAAAAATACTTTTAATAATAATTATTTAAACAGCATGCATAAATTATTAGGACAATGAGAATTGTGGACCTTGGTAAAATGAAAATTAAATATCTATTTATATAAGAGTTTAAAAATAATTGATAAAAAAATAAATAATTTTTAAAAAAAGTAGTTTAGAAAAGAATTTATAAAAAAAATAATTATGAATAAATAAGTATTTGTATAGTTATTACCAAAAAGATTTTTATAATTAAAAAATTATTATAAAAGTATAATTTTATTATAAATATAAAATATGAGATAAGGTAAACAAAGAGATAAGAGAAAGTATAAGAAAAATAATAATTAAATAATCTATAAACTCTTTTATATTGTAAAAGTTAGTTTAAATAATTTATTTAAAATTATATTTTAAATTATAGTTTAGCTTAAAATTTTTGTGATCAAATATAATTATTTATTTTAAAATTTTATAAATTAAAAATTCTTTTAAAATTTTAATTTGAAGGTTTTTAAAAAGATAAATAGTTTTGAATGGCAATATACGACACGCTTTTTTTCAAGAGTAAAATGATAAAAAAGCATTAACATATGAGTCTTACAGTTTACAGTTGAATTACATTTTAATTACATTTTCCATCCCAAGCCATGCATAGAAACATTGGTGTGGAATCAAGACTGAAGAGGATGTGAGGCAAAGAGTAGAAAATACTTTTCAATTTTTAAATTTTAAAAAGAGTACTCTTATATATAAAAATATAGATTAATTATAAATATTAATTTATTCTTTTAAAATTTTTAAAAAAAGATAAAATTATTCTTAAAAGAAAGACGTTAAAAAAATAATAAATATTTTTATTAAATGATCAAATTATTTATAAAAGTTATCGATATTATTATATAAATAGTAATTAATTTAAATAATTATTTTTATCTAAATTATTAAAAAAATAATATATATTATTAAAGTAATTAAAATTATTATAAAAATTATTAATTTTATTATATGAATAATAATTGATCCTAATATTTACTTATAATTAAATTATTAAAAAAATAAAAAAATATATTTACTAAATTGATTAAAATTATTATAAAAATTATTAATCCTATTATAAAAATTATTAATTATATTACAAAAGTAGATATTGACTTAAATATTTATTTATAATTAAATTATTAAAAAATAGTAAATACTAAAATAATTTAATTTATCATAAAAGTTAAGCCTACTTTAAATAACTTTTATAATAGAGTTGATAAAGGACTGCTTAATTCAACTATATATCTCTTTTTTTTTTTCTCTATTAACTTCTTCATCCTTCGCTCATCGATTAAAATCTCACTGTTCTACCAACTATGTATAAATTATATAATATTTAATATTTTAATTTTAATTTTTATACATATTTAATATTTTAATTTTATTTATAATTTTTTAATTTAATATAATTTAGTCTATAATCTTTTTAATTTAATATAATTTTATATATAATTTTATTTTTTAAATATTAAGAATTATATCGAATTAAAAAGATTTATAAATAAAGTTATACTAAATTAAAAATATTATATATAAAATTATATTATAAATAAAATTAAAATATTAAATATATATAAAAAATAAAATTAAGATATTTTGTGAGATATAATCCGTTTAAGTTTTATTAAATATACTTATCCTTTGATTTTGAGTCGCCGTTAATTTCTGTGGGTTAAATAGAAATGATCCTAAAAAGGAAACTTGTTCCTCTGCATCTCCACGTCTCGCTTTCCCTGTTCTTTCCCCCTTTCCCCTTTTATTTTTTGTTAGACTTTAGTTACAGGAGCTGGTGGAAGATGAACTGGTGGAGGGAGGAGAAAGAGAGAGAGTTGAAGGGAGAGGAGGACTAAAGGGAACGAGAGAAAGGGCATGGATACACTTTTAATACTTGTAGACTGATTTGTCCTTGGTGAAATTAGACCCACTTATTTATTCTTTTAAAATTTAAATAGTATCTATCAGGAATTTTTCTTTTCTTTAAAAATGGAATTCATTAAAATCTTCACTCCCACTTCCTTACTTCCAACTAAATAAAGGGTAACAATCAATTAAAGTTACATTAATTAAATATTGCCTTGATAATTTCACTTGAGCAAGAGATAGCTTGAACTCTGAGCCAAGTGGTACCTGACAATGGAGGGCAGTGGTCGATTTGGCTTGCTTCCGCGGTTATTTCAGTGTATGTTTAGTTTGGAAGAAAAAACTGCTTTTAGACTAAAGGCATATTTAAATTAATGTTGAGACAAAAAAGAGTATATTTTAAAAAATAAATTTTAGAAAGAATAAATTTTAAAAATAAAAATATTTAAATAAGTAATATTAGAATTGCTTTTTATATTAATAAATTACTAAAAAATATATGATTTGTTTAAAAGTAAGAGAGATGAGAGATAATAGAGAAAAAAGAAGAGAGAGGAGAGAGGAAAGAATGTAGAAAAGAGAGAGGGGAGAGTGTAAAGATGAGAGGGGAGAGATGATATAAGAAAAAATAAGGATAAAATAGTAATTAGATAGTTCATAAGCTATTTTACTATTCTAAAAATTATTTTCAGTAATTTATTCATTTAGATAAATATAATTATTTGTTTATTCACTATTCCAAAAGCTCTTTTATTAATTTAAAACTATGATTTTAGCTAAATCACTTTTAGACAAATATATTTATTTATTTAAAATTTTTTTAAATTAAAATTTTGCTCAAAATAACTTTTGAAACCTTAGTGTCAAACAGACACCAAATCACTTAGACAATAGTTAAGTTCAAAAGCACAAAAATATCTATTTATGTATCAGCATTAATTATTACAAAATTATGGTTTCCATAATTTGAAATTATATTTTCTCATAGAAAAATCAAGTAATTTTTACATACATTTTTTATATATTATCATAAAAAATAATAATTTTACCTCATTTTTTTATCATTTTTATCTCTCATCTATCTTTTTATATTATATAATTATCATTTTATTTTATATTTTTTTTAATAATTTATCTATAAACAAATTATTTTAATAATAATACAAACACTTATTTATTTAAAATAATTTTCATATAAAATTTATTCTCTAAAATCATTTTATAATTAATTTTTTTATAATATATTATTCAGAACCTAAACAAAGAAACTCCAATCAAGTCTTATCCCACAACTAACGATCCAGGAATCCACGAGAGGGCTTGTTAATTCACAAAATATGAGGCTAATGTCATCATCTGGGGAAGAAATATTGACAACCTTTGTGTTGCCTACATGACGGGCGTACCGAAGACCTCCTCCTTGTTCGTAGGGGATTAATAAAAAGTACCCAAGTTTCATTCCCCTTCCTCGCTCAAGTCTGAACCACGACTATATTCTCATCAAACAAAGTCACGATTTACCCACATTGTCTATGAACCAGGTTATTAACCGAAAAATCGGCATGTTGGGGAAGCTTGATGACATTAATCGCAATTTTCATTACAACGAGCATTAGCGTTGCACAAGGCAAATACAGACTAGATGTAACATCATAAAGACGGGATGTATGAAATGTTCTCTTGAAAAATGTGCATACCCGCGTACTGTTGTCACGCGTAGCAAAATAAAGAGGAAGAAGGCCATGGATTTTTATTAAATTTGGAGGTACTTCTATTAATGTTTAGTTTAGCCAGTACAACTAAATGACTAATTAACATGAACTCTGGCAATAATCAATGACATTGAAACGGTACACCTATATTACAGATTCATGCTCTCGTTCTTCCTGCTCTGTAAATTGATGACATGTAACATTAAGATTATCCCTTTTCAAATCGAACAGCACACTGATACTGATCTGGGAATCTTCACCCAGCAGAACAATTTACTGCTAGAATTTAAAGTTCCTGGAAAAGGACGAGAGTCGAGAAACAAAACTATAACAAGTCTTTCTACTTTGGGTTAATTTGGGAAAACTCAAGATAGCAGCACTTTCAATTTCTGTATCAAGTCTCCAATTCCAAAATCTATGCCCCAAAGTACTCCATCATTTCATCATCACCCAAGATATCATCAAGATCAAATGGTGGAGTGCTGAGTCCTCCAAAATCTAATGACAGGCCATCGATTGGCGATCCAAGGAAAGAGTTTTCCATGGGTCTTTCAAGCTCATTTTGAAACGCATCTTTTACATAATACTGCAAGTTTACTCCAGTAATCTCACTCCCTTTCATATGTACAGCTGGCATAGGGGCTGCACCATTCCCTTGCCTAAACAGTTCACCGTTTCCAGATTGCAGTAGCTGCCCTTCATAATTGGGCCTGAATCCTGCTGCTGAATCATAAGCATTACAAGTATCTCGATGATGTGTATCAGGATTTTGAATTGCATCATAGTGCAATGGTTTTCCATTCATATGCAGGCTTTCTGAGGAAATTATGGTGTTCGAATTCAGGTAAGGGTAGTGACCAAATTCATGACCTGGTACTTGAGCTGTCACCTCAAGACCTTTCTCCAAGGGTGTCAGAGCAGATCCTGTCTCATTGACCTGTTGGTTTCCATGAATTTGGAATCCAGTTCCTGGTGCTTCCTTCTGGTTCTTATTCAGAAGAGTGCTTATAGGCTCAACATGTAAGGCTTCATTTTGAGGTGATGCAGGTATTTTGTCAGCGGCACTTGATATCAAACGGGATTTTTTCTTCCCGCGTTGCTTCTCAGGTCGCTCTATGTCTTGGACACAATCAGGACTTTCCCTGCGTTTATCTAACGAATCTATATCCATCAACTGATTTTTCCTATTATCTTTAGAAGAAACAGAACCAGCAACATCATCAGTACCATCAACATCATAGTTGCTACCACTGCTAGCTGGCCCTTGCTTAGTTTCAGCTGGTACACAAGGCCGCGTTTTAGTAATTCCAGATGAACCATTATCACTACTAGGCTGCCTAATAAGAGCTTCTTCTCGACTTAGTACCCCTAACCAAATTGCACTTTCCTTTGCTGTCATCTTATCCTGCAAACACTTAGACTGGCGGACATGCCTCCTTATTTTTGCAATATTTGGTGACATGTGCTTTATAACTGCAGTTAACACTCCAACTTTCCAAACCTTCTTTAAATCATGTGGCTTCTTGTAAGGAGGAATCTGACCATGGGGTAGGCCTAACTGTACCCACCAATCTTCATTCCCAGTTGGCCACCAAGGTGGAGGGACACCTTTTTCCAATGGATACTTCCGCTGAGGAGGATCACAATGTTGCATCAGAGAAGACAGAAGTGACCCAAGCGTTGCATCTTGCAGGTCCTGGAGAATGCTATGTGGGTTTCCATTTTGTTTGTTATCGGCCTCACTCATTGCAAGACACTCTGCTTCATACTTGGCTATAGCTGCAGGACCATTTTTATCAAATTTTACCTTCTCTTTCCACCAAGCTCTAATGTTATCAGAAGCACCACTCACAGGCTTACCCTTTTCGGGAATAATTCCATACACAAACCCACGGGCTTTACAGACTTCCATAAGCTTCAGCATATACTTAAGGATCCCATCTTGTGCTCTGGACATTTTTTTCCTGCGAGCTTGATCGGAGGTTTGCTTGGATTTTTGCTTCTCTGCAGTCTGCTGCGCAGCCACCTTCTGTCTTTCCCTGATCCTTTTGAGTTTGATACGATCCTTCAACATCCGTCTCTCCAATTCCTCTGGTTCGATCTCTTCATCACTGACATCTTTCTCCGCTATGGTTTGGCATCCAATATCATCAGCTTCTATATCCGAACTGTAGGTCAATGTGTCACCAAATATCAGAAGATTCTTCACTGAATTAAGTAAGAAAGCCTCTCAGCTTGGCTGCTGAGATTATCTATTGAAATGACACATGAAACGGATTTGGAACCCACAAATGAAAAAAAGGCTCGAATTGGTCTACAAAGAAAGAACTAAACTTAAATATATCAAATGTTCATCGTGACAAACGGAAATGAGTAAAGAGCAAACTCTTCTAGTATAAGAAAAACTAATAATCAACACTGGAAACTTCAATCCTTTCCCCCTATCGTTTCTCAGAAACCAATTAAACAAAACTCACGCGCATACTTGAAATTGTTATGAAGTTGCCTATACTCTATGTGGAATCAGAAAACTAGTGAGGCTCAGGGCACACTCATCGCAATACCAAAATATTACAAAACTTATAGACTGTTTTAAATTTTGTTTTGAATGAATCTATATGGCCCGAGAACAAAATTTTGAATTGAAACAGAGAAACTTTAAAAATATAAGAAAAGTAACGAAATTGAAACTCATGACAAAATCAATAGTCATTACTCATACCCAACGTCAACTCCGATTTCGTGGATTTCACCCATCTATAAATATGCAGGGGACAGATGAGTGACAAAGTCGAGCTTATCGAATCGTTCACAGCGTCCCGATTATGAGAATCGAAGGGGGCGATGCAAGAGGGAAGAGAATCCACCTAATAATATGAAGTGCCCAGACAGGGTTTTGGCTTTTGCTTTTGCGGCCAAATCCCAAGGAGATTGAACGCTCCGTTGCTGCTACGGGGAAAGCGGTTTTGGCCTTTGGAGATGGAGATGGCAAACCCGATACGACAATTGGGGAAAATCGAAAAATCACTTCGGATTTCGGAGTCCGCAAGATCCCCTGCAGCGCACCTCTGATTTTCTAGTGTGGATCTTCACGTTCCACTTTTGCCTCGTCTATTTTATTTATTTTTTGTATAACAAGGAGAGAGTCAAGGACTTTACTTCATAAATAATCTAATGATGGTTACTTACATAACCATGTATAATTTTTTATTATTTTATTTAATTATACACATATTCATTATCAGTTTTCAGACTACAAATGAACTAAGAAGTATTTTTTTTAAAAAAAGTGTTTAACTAGATTAAAGACTATAATTCTTTGTTAACAATTTAATGAGGAACGTGTAAAGAAATTTTATGTCAGTTTGAAATGATAAAAGATTACAACTTGCTGCTGTTAATGATTACTGTAACAACGCACGAGTGCTGGCGTATTGGATGATAATTACGTGGCTTATCTACACCCATTGCACAGTTGAAATCAAGTAGTTAGTTTCCATTTTAAATATATGAGACTTTTAATTAAAATTGAATCAGTCTCTTCTTCGCCCCTTATTTACCTAAAAAGAGATGAATATAAAGGACCTATACGTACGTATGTTGAAAAATAAAGCAATAATAGAGTGATTATTTTTTGGTGCTTTATTTGTTCAGTGAAATGCTCTATTTACAAGAATGAGATTACAGCCCCATAAGAATAATTTATCCTAAGAACCAACCACATGTCATACTATTTATAATCTTAAAGAAATATGAGGGGACATGGAAGATGAGCATCCACACAAAACTGTCTTCATGTTAGTTTTCTTCGATCTTTCAGAAAATACTGCATTGACGAGAGGGTGATGGCAACTATGCTGCAATGCCCATTATCGTTGGCCATCCTAATATTTTAGTTACTTTTACTTACAGCCCAACATAACCAAAAGACATCATCTTCTTTATCCACCTTGTCTTCTTTATTTTTCAGAGCTTTTAAACTTGAGCTTTAGTAACTCATGAAGGTGATCCAGCGGCAGAAAGTTTTTGTTGGCCCTCTTCATGATGGTTGTTTAACTCATCTTTCCTCATTTAATGCAACTAATGTGAATCTCGTGCATAATACCCCTCCCATTTTTAACATGAAGTCTATTTAATTATTTTAATTAAATTAAAAAAATTAATTAATATCATATATATTTTTTAAAATACTATAATAATCTTTCTTAATTCTCTCCTTACTCCTCTTATTTGATTATCATTGAATCAATAGATGTAATTTAAAAATAATAATAAATATAAATAATAAATTTTATATTTATTATTAAAATTAACTCAGGGATAAGTTATACTTACTTGCTACTAGTCTACTCCTCATTTCTGTGCGCTTATTTTACCCCAAATTACAAAAACAGAGACCCCATTCACATCGTCAAACTAACAAAAAAAGAACAGATAAACCCAAACTTACGTGAAAAATAAAATAACAAGCACCAACCATTTACTCAGGGTCTTTAACATAATTAATACTATTACAAGTTACAGTGGGAATAGCCACACCTTACACGATAACAAAATGATATAGTAATGCTAATGTAATTGTTCCAAGCAAATATTGACCATCGCAATTAAATCTAATTAGTATTTCTGGAGGAAATTCTTGAACCAGTGCGCAGACAATTTAGGGTATCTTTTCAAGTCATCCTTGTAATCAACGAAGTTGATTCCAAATCGCACAGTGTATCCTGAATCCCATTCCATGTTATCCAACAATGACCACGCGAAAAATCCCTTTACATTCACACCGTCCCTTATATATATGTACCAAAACATAAGAATTAAAATGCAACAGTGAACAAATAATAATATATATATATAGAGAGAGAGAGAGAGAGGTTCTTTTCATTGGATGCTACTCACCTAATAGCAGCTTGAAGATAATAGAGATGGCGATAAAAATAATCAATTCTATAAGTATCCACAAGGGCTTCCTCAAGTGATAGGGTTGGATCATTATATTCATCATATCCTACAATATGCACATATATATAAAAATTCACTTAGTTTTCTTCAGCAATTAACATTCACATCAAACAATGCATATATGTAAAAAGAAATATGATCAATGCAGTACCGTTTTCGGTAATGTAAATCATGGGGTTGTTGTACTTTCTCTTGATGTAGAGCAGCAGTTTTTGAAATCCTCTGGGATAAATACATAACCAGCTTGAAGCACCCTGCACATGAATGAAGGGTTATATATTTATGATTTACTGAGGGAAAAAATAGGCCATAAAAGGATTGATATGCATCAGCAAATGAAGTGGCACATAGATACCATTGGTCCAAGAGGCTTCCCATCCCGGCTATCTGTCATAACAATCACAGTCACAGTATAGTTTTTCTTGAATTCTTTTGAGCCATCAGAACTGAATTAATCATTGCATTCACAACTTCATAATATCTCATATAATGCTATTCTTACTTGTAACATTAACTAAAGAATCAGTCTGTAGGCTTGGTCCGCTGGGATCATGTAGGTGAGGTGCATGAGCAGCATAAAAGGATGAGTAGTAGTTTAAGCCAAGGAAGTCAAATGACCCTTTAAGTAGCCTGGATTGCTCTTCAGAGAACTTTGGCAATCGGTTTCCTACTAGAGATCTCATGCTTCTCGGGTATTCACCTTTTGTGAGTGGTTCCATATACCTGAAATCAAAGATAAGAAGTTCATGCACCCACTAGAAAGTTGTCTTCTTTCCATTTTCATCTGCTTGATTCTACTGCTTTCTCCAACATAAAATTTTGGCGCTCCATAAAAAGGCCAACCACCTAACTTTAGAATCATGAAGGCTCACATGATTCACTGATAATAGTCCAAAACTAACCTAAGTTCAAGGGAATCTTTCATAGGAGTGAAAAGTGATGGATGCAAGGAAGTTAATCTGTCCATGTAGTAGTCAAATTATTTTTATTTAATTTTAACAGGAGTAGCTTTTACTCTTTTACCTTGTACACCATACTAAAGAAATGTCAGTAATAATATCTCAACATATAGAGTCCTTACCATCCAAACATGAAGTCAAGAGCTCGGTCAGCAGCATCAGAATCTGATTTGCTGTTGGAGAATGGTACTAACCAGTCAGAATTCAGGGTTATGCCTATCACTCCCTTTTGAGAAGCCTGCACACTCATTCAAATATTCTGGTCATTTGCTAATAATTCTAGTTGACCTATAAATATGTTTACTGACAGTGTTTGTCCATTCTATTATAAAAGTCAAAGTATCAACTTTTTTGGGCTCAGATTTATGAAGTTTTATATCCTTAATCTGATAGAGCACCTGATACTTGGTCTTATACGCTTGAACGGCAGCTGCATGAGCAAGAAGTTGGTGGTGGGAAACCAAATAGGGCTCTGTTCCTGAATCACCACCAGTGCAATTCATCTTCAGCCAAGCAGAACACCGACCAGGTGCAAACCTGCCATTTGCATAGCCATTCTTGCTGACACTCCTTGGTTCATTCAATGTAATCCAGTTCTTGACCCTACCACCAAATTCCTTAAAGCAGAGCTCTGCATAGTCCCTAAAATCCTCTCTGCAAATCACTTAAATCTAAGTCATTAGACCTTGATTTATGAAAATTCTTTCTCAATAGTATTGCAGTGGAAAATTGAGTTACTTACACAATGTGAGGACTTAAGAAGCCACCATACTCATCTTCTAAAGCTTGGGGAACATCCCAATGGAAGATGGTCACAAATGGTTTCATACCTGAATTAATTTCAAAAGTTAATTGTCATGTTTATAACTTCGAAATAAATATGATGCTACCTAATAATGAGATAAAACGAAATAAAAATTTAATTTTGACCATTAGCCAATAGCTCGTCGATGAGGTTGTTGTAATACTTAACTCCTTCTTGATTAATACCTCCTCCGACCTTTCCTTCTGCAGACAGTTCATAAAAAATTAAAAGGGTCAAAGTGAAACGGGGAACTAGTAAACAACATTTTCATATGCACATGAAGTAACATTTAACTTACTTGGCAGTATTCTTGACCAAGAGATTGAGAATCTGTAAGCATCCATATTCATATCTTTCATGATCTTGACATCTTCCTATAATATGTAATAATCTATCACCATACTGTAAAGAAAACAACCGAAATGAAAGAAAACGATCTTCAACATTAGAGTTTGAAATCATTAGCCGGTCATGAGAGCAAATGCCAATTTTGGTGTTCAGCTATCAGTCATTTGGACCATACCTTATACCGATGGTATGAGTCATCAGCTACGTCTCCATTGCTTCCTCCTTTTATTTTTCCTGCAAACCAGATCAACAAAGAAATTTAAGCTATCGTGTCAGTCAATCAATAAGGAGTACGTATTTATAGTTGTCTGCCCGAACAAAATTCTGAGAATCCTTTGACTGGAATAACTCAGAAAAAAATCAATTGCATGCTTGGTCAGTGTCATCCAAGAACCCCCAAATTCAGTTATCCAAACTCAACTAAGGCAGAAATTGTTATTCTCTGCGCGCCCGAGTGTTCAACAGAAGCAGAAAAGAGCGGGCAAAATAGTTTGGAACACGAAGACTGATACCTGGGAATTTATGGGTGAAGGTATCCCAATTACTAGGTCCTTTACCATCTTCATTTGCCGCACCTTCGTACTACATAACACATTGATTCGATTAATTGTATGGTTCAAATAAAGATAGAAATGAGGAGCTAGAGTAAAGAAGGACCTGGTAGGCGGAAGATGCGGTCCCGAAAATGAAGCCTGCTGGGAAACTGGAGCGCTTAAGATAAGAAACGTCAAGGATGGGTGGAGGATTTGCAGCTGATTGCATCAGAGTGAGGGCAAGCAGGGCCGAAAGGCGAAGGAGCAATGCCATAAAGTAAAGTAACTGAATTCTGCGTTCTCCCATACCCAACATGTGGGCGAGACCTTGAATTTATATGGTAAATCCCATTTCTTTCTCAACTGCTTTAACAATTTTTATCCGATATCATCGAGAGTTATCCGTGATGAAGAGCATTGGCCAAACGAATTCCTATGATACTTTTGACGTTTTTAGATTCTGAAACAGTTGGAAAAAAAAAAAAACTAAATTCTAAACCCGTAAACAGTAAAATCAAGTTGCTTTTCCGGTGCTCCTCTGAGCAAATCGATGAAGGAATTTGATGAATGCCACGACAGAGCGAGGACCAACCTTGGCAATTATGGCCCTTTGCTTAAGGGACCACTCAGATCACGCCACATTATCCAAATTCACCATCTCCATGCCATCCGCAGAGTATGGCATCTTCAAACTTGTCATATTATTGAATATTTGAGGTTTAAATGGTGGCATGCAATCTAAACACCAGTGGCTCCTGAGCGACACGTTCCTATGCGAAAGTTCAAAATATTGGAATGCTTTAATAAAGGCGAACTCAAAGCCAATGAACCATAAGAATCTCTTTGTTCCCGGCTTAACGGCTTTTATCAGGGACAAAACCACCCCAGCACGTCGTCCACACCATGGGCCATGGCACCAACAATCTGGCAGGCGTTTCTTCTTCCTGATTCATTCACTCATATCGATCTGATGCATCTTGATACTTGAAATCTAAAGCCTTTATATACACTATTCAATCAGCAACCGCTATTGGTGGTGATCATTCGATTGATTTATATAGGAGAAAATAAAGAATTGACGAGAAGACCAGGTATATATATACTATGAATAACATGAATATATTATAAAGAGTACTGTCACTGTTTACAGAAATATATTCATGACATTGTTTATTGGGAATCATTTGGTACAGAAGATTTATTAATATTTTTTAAGGAAGTTCCTGAACCATTGAGCGGAGAGCTTGTGGTATCTTTGGTTGCCATGCTTATAATCCACGAAGTTGATACCAAAACGCACGGTGTAGCCGCTAGCCCATTCAAAGTTGTCCAGTAATGACCACGCAAAGTATCCTTTCACATTGGCGCCATCCCTTGCAAGAGTACCAGAGAGAGACGTAAGATTAATTCCAATAGGGTGGGATGAAATGGCTTTCTATGAATTTACTAAGAAGGAAGCTATACTTACTTAATTGCAGATTGAAGATAATAAAGATGACGAAAATAGTAATCAATTCTAAAAGTATCTATGAGGGCTTCTTCCAATGTCAGTGTTGGATCATTGAACTCGTCTATACCTATAATATAAGCAAATAATTAACATCATGCAGCTGATCGATAATCATAATGAGACAATTGTTAATTCTAATTATATGTATCTACGTACCGTTTTCAGTGATGTAAATCAAAGGATTGTTATACTTAGTCTTGACATAGAGCAGTAGGTCTCTAATTCCTCTGGGATAAACATATAACCAAGCAGATGCTGCCTGCAGGCATAGAAATAATTAAATACAGCTTCAAGTTACACATTACTTAACCAGGCCAAATAGTAAATACGTACCCTTGGACCAATGGGTGTCCCGTTGCGCTCAGCTACCATATAGAATTCAATTTATTAACACGATTAGTAAATAAAAATAATAAAGTGAAAAGGGGGGGGGGGGGGAAGAAGTAGAGGTAGTTAGAATAAGAAGTACTTGTAAGATTGGCATGAGAATCAGTTTGATACGAGGGTCTGGCATTGCGGAGGGAAGGTGCATTGGCAGCATAATTAGCAGTGTAGTAGTTAAGCCCAAGAAAATCGAAAGAACCTTTGACAAGGCTGGATTCTTTCTTTGAGAACTTTGGTAATCGACTTCCCACTAATGCTCGCATGCTCTTCGGGTAGTCTCCTTCGGTCAACGGTCCCATAAACCTGCATATATATATATATATATATATATATATGGACAAGAAAAAAATATACTAGGAGTTGGATTGTTTATTTCCTTTTGTTGTTGGCATCAATTACTACGTACTTACCATCCAAACATGAAATCAACGGCTCGTTCGGCAGCATTTTGGTCGGATTTCTTGTCTGACAAGGGCACGAACCAGTGGCACACCAGAGTTATGCCTATGACACCCTTTTGAGATGCCTGAAACTTAGACTTGTAGATTTGCACGGCGGAAGCATGGGAAAGGAGAAGGTGGTGAGCAACAAGATAGGGCTCGGTGGAGGAATCACCGCCGGTGCAATTAAGACGGAGCCAACCAGAACATCTACCCGGTGCCAGCTGCCCCGTCGCATAGCCACCATTGCTGTAAGTCCAGGGCTCGTTCAATGTTATCCAATGCTTCACTCTGTCCCCGAACTCTTTGAAACATAGTTCCACGTAATCCCCATAGTCCTTCCTGATCCATTATTCGTTCATCATATATATATATATCCATCATTTCATTATTAATTAATCAATTATTTAATTTAATTAGTTTTATTACATGTGTCACTTACACTATGTCAGAGCTCAAGAAGCCCCCGTACTCATCCTCTAAGGCTTGCGGAAGATCCCAATGAAACAGTGTTACAAATGGTTTTAAACCTGTGCATTAATCTCTCACCCACACATATGTCACCAACAATAATATAATCTAGGAATATAAGTATAAATAATATTAATAAAAAGTTGGCTTCTGACCGTTAGCCAATAGCTCGTTGATGAGGTTGTTGTAATATTTGATTCCTTCTTGGTTTATACCTCCGCTTAGCTTCCCCTCTCCACACACATATCAATAATATATAATAAAATAAGAATCCATCCAGCTCATCCAATTAAAAAAAAGTGGGTAAATTAATACCTAATATCCTAACTTATATGCAACTAATATCTTTATCTTATTTATAATATAATTTTACCTATAATATTTTTAATTTGATATAACTATTGGTACTTGAGAAATAAGATTATAGGAAAAATTATACTAAATTAAAAAGAATATAAGTAAAATTATATCATAAATAAGATTATGATACTTGTCAACATATAAGAAATAAGATCAGGATATTTAGTACTATCTTACCTAATTAAAAACTCTACAAAGTATTCAAGTCATAATACTAAAGAACTTGAAATTTTGACTTACTTGGCAGGATTCTTGACCAAGAAATGGAGAATCTGTAAGCATCTAAATTCATATACTTCATGATTCCAACATCCTCCTATATCAGGTCAAAAAGAAAACTTATCGTATAAGACAGGTTAAGTGACAAAATTTTCCCTTGAAAGTTTATCGCTAAGTGCACTTGGTATATTTAACTTTCAATTCATTCGTACAATGTTTTCTGAAAGTTTTAAAAAAATGACGCAATGTCGTCACCTTATAGCAAAATTTCAAGAGATAATGAAATTTTCATTATTTTATTTGTAATAAGAGATTAACTCAAAACAATGGGCCTATTAGGGGTGTTCATAAAGCCCGCGGCCTGATATACCCATTTAAGCCTGTGAAAAAAAAAATCCAGCATAACCTAATAAATATAGGGCAAGGCTGGACATCGAGCTATAAAATACAGTCCATATTTTTTTCAGGTTAGGCACTGGGCAAGGGTTGCCCTGCCCTACCCTACCCTGCCCTGCCCATGAGCATTCATTCTTTTATTTGTTTTTACTTTTCTCCCTAGATACTATACTTGGAAGGGAGAATATGATAGCTACTGGTGACTAAATGATTATTTTAGAAATATAAATAGTTAAATAAGTAAGTTACGTCTTTTAATATTTATAACTATATTGATTTTTTCTTTTTTTTAAACTTTACTAATCATGATTATATTATAAATTATAATTGTTTTTTAGATGTTTCATCCTTGTCAATATTTAGAAAATTGATACAAAGTTACAATTATAAATTACTTAGACTTTAAGACTTTTTTTTATATGTAATGAATTTCAAGACTTTAATTATTATCTTTTTGTTGACTTATTTTTAGTGGATTATAGATATTATTTAACTCTTGAAGACATATGAATATGATATTATTTTTGAAGTTTATAATTGCATATTATTTTTCACAACATGAGTATGTCATCACAATTTGGGCATACCTAACTCAAAATAATTAGAGCTTTTATCGGGCATAGCCGGGCATTAGGCTACAAAATGCAGTCCATACTTTTTTTGGATAGTTAACCTGACTAGCCTTGTCCATGAACACCGTTAGGGCCTAGCCTGTTGAGTATTGTGAAAGCTAAGTAGTGCTGAGAAATTATATTAGGCATGGCCCTTGTTAAATAATATGGGCAGTAATTAATAAATTATATATATATATATATATATAATTATTGGAGGATAGAGGGAATTGAATATTAATATAACGTATGAGACACGCTCATACCTTGTACCGATGATATTCGTCGTTAGCTACATCTCCGTTGCTGCGATCCGATATTTTTTCTGCAAACCAGTGAATTTAAAAGCGTACGTAATTAATTAATTCATTTGCTCACAAATATAAGTGACAACTACCATTCCTTGCTTCTAAAAAATGGAGTGACACCTGTGAGTAGAGGTTGAAGGAGTCATATTAGTTGTGAACTATATTATTTTGGTAAACGCGCGCTTCACTTTGTCTGGAATGAAGATATAGCCTCCTCAGCGTAATTAGTAATTTGTGGTATCTATCTATCTATCTATCTATCTATCTATATACTCTTCGTGTGTATATATATACATATGCAACTCATCTCCCTTTCTCACTCCACACACACTTGTGTATTTATTTAAAGCTGCCGACAGATCTTCTAAACACTAAAAAAAACACTATATTCGGCTGCAGTTTTGACCATAATGTAATTTGTCTTTGTCGCGGTTTTTGGGTGGAGATGTTTAGATTTTTGACAAGAAATGCACGTGAAAATTAAAATAAGAAAGCGCGATCAGCTAGGGTGTAGAGATATTAATATTGGAAACAAATAGTTGTTGGTGTATACATGTAGGCAATTCTATATGTATGAGCAGACATGATGGAAATAGGATTAATATAGGCTCTTTTGAGATCGCTTACAGCGCCTTGGCTATTAGTCTAGGGTCTGCCCTGTTTATAATCATGCCTTTTAACTAAGGCTTGGCCTCTCCATCTCTGTGAAATTCTAAAACTAAAAATAAAGGAGGAGAGAAACTAACCTGGGTATTTGTGGGTGAAGGTATCCCATATGCTGGGTCCTCTGCCGCCTTCCTTTGCTGCACCTTCGTACTGCATGCATGTATCAAAGTATGTGAAGATTGAGTGGTTGTGAATGATATATATATATATATAAGAAGTGGAGATGAAAGAGAATGAATGACCTGGTAGGAGGCGGAGGCGGTGCCGAAAATGAAGGCCGGGGGGAAACTCCGGCGACTGAGAGAGGAAATATCATTTGTTGCATCAGTTGCAGCAACAGTTATGAGAGCCCACACGACGGCGGCTACTACCATCACCTTCTTCATCATTCTCCAATGTATATGCCCCCTTCTGCTACTCTTTCTCCATATATACACAGCATATATGACGTGTATCAATATTATATTCCCGCATTCTAATAATAATAATAAGGTAAGGTAGCACGCATTCTAATAATAATAAAATAAAATAAAATTTAATATCTTAATCTTATTTTTTTTAGGTATATCTAATATTTTAATTTTATTTATGGTATAATTTAATTTTTAATTTTTTAATTCGAATCAATTTTCACCCCTAGTTAACTCGAGCCAAACGTCTGTTTAAAAGTTAAAATAGTGGACACAAGCAAATTGTTTGTTTTCTAAATTCCTCGCCAACACCATCTTCTTCATCTTCACTTAAAGGACAAATGCATGGCACCTCCGCCGGCTTCACCTCCTTACTCCGATATCCCATTTCTTCCACAAAAGTGCCAAAAGCTCAAATATGATAGCCACTGAGGTGTTGCTAATTGATTCCTTCTCATGCTCCACTATGAAATCGGGAAGCTAAATCATCGGCTTCAGCTCATCATTGGCCCATCGTGACTTCCACTTCTTCGTTTTGGTCCCGGCTTCACCACTAGAACATAACTATTGATAAGACAAGCACGCAAATATGCTATCCTCCAATATCATAATAATTAGTTTCTATCAAATTAGTTTGTCTAACGCTCCCTTTTCCCGGTCAGTTTCCAAGCCGAAAAAATGAAAAGGCATCGGGAAGCTTGAAGATGTTCAGGATGAAAGAAAAGTGTCATTGAGTCACAATCATGAGGCGGAATCTTGCGCCTCTGTTTTCTGCGTTTCCCATCTTTAGATTAAACTCGGGTCCATGGCCTTTTGAAGAAACCCAAATTGTCCAACTTTATCAGGCCGAAAGAGCTGCGATCCACACTGTTCTTCAGCAGTATTGGACTCTGAAAGCGCCCCCAAGAGACGAAGCCACAAAAACAACTAAGAAAAATCGCTGCCGTAATGTTCCAACCTAGAGCTATAATGTCTGGTTTTAGAATCTCTGGAGATTCTAGGTTTGGTCCTCTAGCTAAAAATGACGCCACAATTGGTGCTCTAATTCCCAATTTTTTCCTTTTAATGTGACTGTTGCTGTGGTAAGTGAATGGCATTTAGAAGATTGTGAGAGGTGGTGGAGCAAGAGAGAGAGGGCCAATCATTTGTTGATGAATGATGAATGATGAATGATGAATGATGAATGATGAATGATGAATGATGAACGTGGAAGTTAGAATTATTTTTTCCCCTTGGAGTGCTTTAACAGACGTTTGCAGATCAGTTAACTATAATTGATTGAAATTAAAAATATTAATGATAAAATTCTATCACAGATAAAATTAAAATATTAAATATATCTATAAATAGAATCATTGAATACTACTTTATTTATAATTATAAGAATAATGTGTCTCAGCATGGGGCTAGCTACCTCACAATATGCATATATCAGCAACAGTGAATTCAATTCTTTATATTCAATGTTTGAATACTCCTACTCATTTCCAGCTCACGAATCATTCTTAATGTTTTTTTATTCCCTAATCATGGTGCCCTATGATTTTAATTTAATTTTAATTATTCAGAATCAACTTTAATAATTAACTAGCTCCACCTTAATACACCATGCTTTTTTTACCTATGCTACAGTATTTTTTTAAAAAATAATTTTTAATTGTAATAAGTAACAGAAATCCATTCACGTTATCCCGCTAATATCGTAATACTTTCGGCTCCCGCGCCTATTGAATTTGTCATACTTATGGCCCTGATCTTGTACACTTGTCAAAGACGTGTAACTTTTGTTTGGAAAATTGAATTGTGTTTGTTATGAAATTCCTACGCTATCGTAGCACGTGGCTTCCTTGAAAGTAAGTGTGGGGAATATTAAATTTTGAAGAAAACTATGAAATATAATAAAATTTAATTAAAAGGATACTTTCGTCTTTAACATTAAAATTTATTATTTTTCCTAAATAAAAGTTAACCTTTTGAAAAATTTGATCAATAAAATCAAATCATCCTTAGCTTCTCTCCAACCTTAGTTGATATGTAATAATTCCTTCTTAAAGAAAATAAGAAATAAACTTATATTATGACAAAATAAAAAATTAGCGGCATAATTTGCATATAACTCATAAAAGTGGAGACATTTTAGGTGGCAAGTATATACACACGTAAAGTTTAATGAAATAAACTTTTTAGGCTTTAATTTTAGAACTAGTATATACAACAATTTTTTAGACAGCATATATATCCTGTTTATAAAATATTTAACTTTTTGAATTATTTTTAACTAAATCAATTATACTTATAGTCTAAAAACACATTTTTAATCGGCCTAAACAACTTTTTTTTTACTAGTGTATATTGTATAATAAATTAATGTTCTATTAACTAATATTAATCTTGTCATGCCAAACAGCGCGTAAGGGGTACTAGTGGCATAATTATATATGTGAAGTTTTTTTGTATAAAAAAAATTTACATAGATTTTATATTGGTCTCTCATCAAGATCAACTTATATTCTTAGGGCTCAGAGAGTACTTATAGAAAATTTATGAGATTGATTATTAAATAAGTTCTTATTATGGTGATAGAAATCGAATCTATATCTTTATGAGATATGAATATATTCTTTACAATATATATTAATTCTCATTGGCTATATGTTTTAAATGAGAAGAATGGAAACTATGGATGTAATATATATGTCTACTACTCTATTTGAGAAAAACGTCTACTTGCATTACTTGTTCCCTTTTGATAATCGGACAAACCAAAAAAACAACAACAACGCTATAGCTGTTATCTGCCAGTGTCGGCAATAAACGATAGTTTTGCGTTATGGTAATCAATTTAGGATAACGAGTTTATTAATACAATTACTAATCTTATTTTCTTAAAGCAGATGTTATACTTAAAGTTAACTCTAAATTTAAATACACTGAAAGGAAATTTTACTAATTCATATCAAGTACTTAATAATAAAAAAATATACCAAAAATATATGTGATGTATTAAGTCATAACGACCGAGCAACTCAGCATCTTATCCCTTCCAATTGTGTATTTCTTGATCCTGCCGAATGCCGATTCTACGTTAATTAATTATTTGGGTCTATCTTTCATGGGATGATTTATCTATGCAGCAACTTCACTTTTATATTATTTGATCATCGTTACTTAAAATTTAATTTTCATTATCAGTATTATTTTATCTCTTACGCCACCATTTGAATTTCCCAAATCTCCCGAGTCAAGTCCCAACAAATATAGTAAAATACGGGGTCGACTGTTCTCAATCTCAACAACCACTATTATATATGGAACGATGATGGGGAAATTAAGGGAGACTCTGCAGGCTTTAAGTCAAATGAACGTGAAGCAATGCAAGCAGACAACAAAGTGTCGGTGAAGGCATCGATTAATATATGAGTAGTTTATTGTCAACATTATCAAATGTGAAGATCACCTTAACTACTCCTTTTGAAAAAATAATAATAATCACGTCCGCTTTCGTGTTGAATTTTCGGTCCTTTTTTTATCATAACCATAAGACAAGGGACGTCATATTTTTAGCTGAGATGAGACTTGAGACCCCTCCCAAAATGAATTCAGCGTCAGTCATGTTTGTTGGTCGGAATTGATTAGTATATAGCAGCACTAAATTCCATCCACCTGACTTCTCCTTCACGGGATTGTATTCTCTTGCAAACTAGCACTTGCACGAAAATTAGAAGATCCTCCCGAATCCAATGATTAGAAATACATCGGATCATCTTTTTTCTTTTTGAAAGAAAATATATGCCCCCTCCCATCCTTAATTTTTAATCCTAAGACCTGCTTATTTTTTTGTGAATAAATTAATAAATTAATTAATTATAAATAATATAAGGTAATATAACTTTATCTTAAGAGTTTGAATTTGATCATAACTAATTATTTTATTTAATTTTTTAATCAACATAAATTAATTAATTAACTCTTATATTAAAGATAGAAGGAATATATCTTTTCAATGGTGTATAGGAAAATTATTATATACTCCTAAAGTATCACCTCGTATGTGGCCTAAAGGCCATAGGAGGAGATAAGACAAGATATAACAATTTTTATGCCTTAAATTTATAATAATTTCACAACTTTATTAAGAGAATAAAATAAATAAAAGATAAAATTATACTTTTATAAAAGATTTTAATAATATTATTTATAAATATGATAAAGAAGTCTTCTCCATTTGTATTAAATAGTAGACATAAGATGAGAAAGGCATATAACGAAGGAGAGGAGATGCGCGACAGACATAAGTCTTTTAGTCTACCAAAGATGGTTTAAGGGAGGGTAAGGTGGTTAATTGAGGTAAGTTATGAGTATCTTGACAGTTTCTCTCACGATTGGGTGTGCACAAAGCTCAATTTCTTTTGTATGAAGGTTGATGGGTGGGGGCATAGACCGAGCATGAAGGGAAGTTGCGAGTGAAAATTGGAAGTCCCCCCTCCTCTAGTTGCATCTCGTTTCTATATCAATTGCAAGATATCTTATATTAATTACCATAATATGTCAATTTAGAAAACACATTATTTATATCAATATATCAAACTAATTATAAATTATAAACATTATCATTCATCTCGTTACAACCCACCTATTTATAAATCACAAGAAACATTTCCTATCAAAAGAGAAAAGAAATTAAAAAAAAGAAACATATAGGGTAAACGCTTACGCTTTAGTCTTTAATTAAACTTGGGCCGAGATAAGCCTCGTGAATTGGGTCCTATACAGGGCCCAAGTAGGATCACGGTAAAAAGAGAAGTTTCTTTCAAGGCGGCGACATTGACTTGAGTCAGCCGTAGGATTTGATTTGATCGGTGGAGTTGGAGAATCTCGTAATATGGGGTCCGACTCCGACGAAGAGCAGCACCGTGTACCGCTGAGCCAGAGGCCGGAGTGGTCTGATGTTACTCCAGTTCCGCAAGACGATGGACCAAATCCCGTGGTGCCTATTGCCTACACCCAAGAGTTTACAGAAGTTATGGACTACTTCCGAGCTGTCTACCTCGCCGACGAGCGCTCCCCTCGCGCCCTTAGCCTGACAGCTGAAGCCATTGGGTTCAATCCTGGCAATTACACTGTATGTATTATGTCATCAGCTGTGCGTGTGTCTGCATGACTCAGGTCGCTTACAACTAGGTCTTTTGATTTTACACCCAACGAGTAACTTCTTCCGAATCTTTAGGTGTGGCATTTTCGGCGTCTATTACTTGAATCACTGAGCACTGACCTTCATAGTGAATTAGATTTTTTGGAACGTATGTCCGAGGGCAACTCCAAAAATTATCAGATATGGTGAGTTAGAAAAACCATTGCTGTCTCCTCCTCCCCCATCCCCCATCCCCAAAAAAAAATGTTTTTTCCGTCCTAGATTCTTGTTCATCAACAATAGATGTATCGAATTGACTACATTGTGTATAAAATCCACCAGAGCAACCCATCTTGTGTGTTGCCACTCCCAATTGCAGTAGATAGTGTTGTCATCATGTTGAACAACCTATTTGGATGGCTCGTTTATGCATCACTTTATCCTACTCAGTTGGGTACTTTGGAAGATGTATTGTATAATATGAAGAAAATGTGCTTAGTTGTTCTATTTCTTAGTGATAGGTCAAGTCCTCAATTATGTTTTTTTTTTTTTCAATACTTTTAACAGTCTAATTTATGTCCCAGGAACCCCTTGAGTATTCGGGAATTTGTTTCAATATTGATGTATTCTAGAAAGCAAATATCTGTTAGGAAAACCCCTCCTGCATTATATTAATGTTACTAAAAGCCTAAAACAATAATATTCTTCTAGTCCTCAGAAATGTGAAATGTGTGTGGATTCTTAATTGGTTCCTCTAGGGGAAGTGAAATGCACTCATCAATATGCAACTTCAGAAATCTGGTTATATTGAGTTTTGGACCCATCACCACCCAAATTATCATAATAAATTTCTTATGGTACTTCTAAAGTGAGCTCTAATAATAAAACCACAATGAGATTTACTTGGGTGCTTTTCAATTTATCTGCAGATACTGCTTGCTTGCTAGTTAGGACATCATCTGATTTCTGTGTGTACCTCCTTTATGGTTAAAGGAATGCTTCTTTTTTCTCTCTGAAATGGCATTTTAATTTGCCGTAAAACATTTTGAAATGGAGGGATTAAGTGTTCAGTGCATTTTATTATTCTATAGTTTATATGTAAGTTATTTCTTACATGAATTGCATGGTACATAGAAAATCTTTAACTTTATTCACAGTCACAATCCCCTATCATTGCGTGGATCTTGATGAAAGAGGTTTGTAGGCATCATAGACGATGGGTTGCTGAAAAATTAGGACCCGAGTCTGCCAACACAGAACTTGAGTTCACCAAGAAGATATTGTCTATTGATGCTAAACATTACCATGCATGGTCTCATCGTCAGGTAATGCTTGCTTTTTCCATTAGGCTTAACAAATCTGAATATGTCATAAAGAATGTGTGGGCATGTGCGTGTGTTCTGTTTTTACTGATTGATTAATATTCTTACACATTAGTTTAAAAAATTTTAGATATTGGAACTTTAAATTTTGCTTTGTCTTTTTTTCTTGTCTGCCCTTTTTTCCTTGAGGCAGTGGGTTCTTCAGGCACTGGGAGGATGGGAATATGAGCTTAACTATTGTAGCGAGCTTCTTGAAGAAGACATCTTTAACAATTCTGCTTGGAATCAGGTATGCAACCTTTAGATGCAATGTTCTGTTTGATCTTGGCACGGTATGAAAGAGACAAATCTTCAGGCATGATTTGTTCTACTTTCCTGAATGCTACGGTTTGCAATTGAATGAACTATCTTCTACTATTCTCTCTAGTTCTGCCAATTGGTCACCATAGGTCAATGTTCGCTTTTAGGTAGAGGCATGAGAGCAATGATAACTTAATTGGTTTGCAGTTTAGGGTCTTAAAACTAATGTTGTTGAGTATTGGAGTTGATGGTATTGACAAAGTTAAATTGAATTGTGATTTAATAGAAACGCGTGGTGCAAGATTCAGTTGCACTTTTACTAATCTCTGAAGAATATGCAGCAATAGTTTGTTTAGAATGGATTTCTTTTTTGGTGGTGGCGCGGGATTATATTTATCTGAGTACAATTATACTTTATGTCCATATTGTTTCATTCTTTTTAATCTAGTCTTTGCCATCGGTAAGAACTGAATTATAAGATTTTTAAATAAGAATCAAATTAAAAATTGAATGGAACCAATGTGACCAAGTTTATGATTTTCCAGACAGCATATATTTAATATCAACTTAGTGTAACAAAATAGTTGACAGAATTTTAATGGTAGGAGCTAAAATAATTTGTAAACTGTGTGGATTAGGTTATAAGCTTTTTAAATTATAGGGACCAAATTAAATCATACTTTTCCCATTTATTGTTTTCTTCAATTTTCATTTCAACCGGGAAAGTTCTGAAAGTTAACATTAAATCTTTATGACAGAGATATTTTGTCATAACAAGATCTCCCATGTTAGGGGGACTAGAAGCTATGAGAGAATCTGAAGTGCTTTACACTGTTGAAGCCATTTTGGCCCACCCGGAGAATGAAAGCTCGTGGAGATATCTTCGAGGACTTTACAGAGGTGAAGCCACCTTATGGGCGAATGACCCTCAAGTCTCTGTAGTTTGCTTAAAGATTTTGAGGTCAAAGAGAAACTATGTGTTTGCTCTGAGCAGTCTTTTGGATCTCCTCTGCCTTGGTCTCCAAGCTAACCAAGACTTTAGAGATGCTGTGGATGCTTTGAAGACTTCGGATTTAGATGAACGCAATACAGATTTGGCAATAACTGTTTGTTCAATCCTGGTACGCATAGATCCACTTAGAGCCAACTATTGGAATTGGCGTAAATCCATGCTTCCTCATGCAACTAACTCAACATAAAAAAAGTGAGGTGACAAGCTAATGTGATCTGTAGTTTGTATTTGATCTATGTTGAAAATTGGATCTGATAAATATTGTCATATTTTGCGTGTTGGGTGCAAAGCCCCTTTTATTAAACTGAATACCGTGATTGAAGATGATTTTTGAGTGAACTATTGATCATTTACTAGCTGTAGAACATATATAATGACTTCTCAACATGACTTCTCAACTTACTTCCCTCCACCGTTAACAGAAGACTGCCCTAGACTGTCAAGGGTCCTATGGTTACGCTGATCATATATGTCTGAATGGCGATTCGGAAACAGTGGTTTATATGTTCCCACCCCAATTTTCATTTTCATGTTTCCAAAATCAGTATCCAGGTGCGATTCTGTACAAGGATACATGTAACAAAGCCACACACTAAATATTTAATTTAACGAGAATGACTCGTTTCAAACTTAAATCTTCTTCTTCCGTCCCAAGTTTTTGGACTTGGAAAGAGGGCCTGAGATTTCCTTGAACGCAGACGGGCAGAAATTACTTACACCGCATTCTCCACAGCGAGGTCGGAGAGGGGTACAAATTGTCTGTCCAAACCCTACCTGATGATGTTCAAACCATAAAGAGCATGAGGATATGATGTATATGCACATTATATTATATGATTAATAATTCAATAAGATGCGAAGAAAATAAAATAAAATAAAATGCAAGAGCTGAGCATACCAAAAGAGGATTTATTGGGACCCATTCCTCCTTGGGAAGCCATCGTTGCAGCGCCTCTCTTGTTTCTTCAGGTGTTGAAGTTTTCTGGCAAACAAGTGTATTAGTGAAAGAAAGCCACTTTAAGAGTTCATGTCTTTAAGCTAACACAAGATTTTATATCAAGCGAATCCCTGACAAGATGATACATCATTTAGATGCACTCCCTCAGTTCTTTTTATCTGGAATTCCTATTTATAAGACATTTTATAAAATCTTAGGAGTAATTAGTATTTTTTTTTCTATAATGCCCCTAAAAAAGATTAAAAAGACTTTCCTAACCTACTAAATAAATGAGCAGTGCTTCCCATGCATAGAAATTCGGAGATGAGATGATACAATAAGGAACATTAATTAAGGGTATGAGCGGAAGCATGAAATAAATTTATAGATTAAACTAATTCTAACTATTGTCTTTGATTTATGTAAAGTGATTAATTTTATCCCATAAAAAGGAACAGGGGTGATATGATTCAATAGTAATCATTCCATACTCTAAATACAGATATTGATTGTGATAATATGCATTGATGATAATCATAGAAAATTATTTTCAGTTTCTTTTTCAAAGCTTGTAACAACAATCACAACTTTCATATTAGCAAGCATCACCTAGAAGTTGGAGACGACATGAATAAAGTGATCCTGCTAGATAATACAGGAAACTTATTATTTGGAATTTAGCTCAAACAACAAATGTTAATTCCAGAGCCTGTAAATTGGAAAAACTTGATCGGTACATCAAAAGTGATTCTACCAAATTTGAATGAACCTGTTTAGTGCCTAATCTTGTAGCCCATCCAAGTCGATTGGAAATGCGGTGGACATGAGTATCCACACAAATCCCTTGAACATTGTTCCATCCAACATTCATAACCTGTGGTGCCACTCGTACAATGATCTTCAAAAAGCCAAGGCAAAATGCTGTTTGAAAAAGAAAAGTAATTAGACATACCAAATGAGCCATCTTAGGCCCTATGCCTGGGAGTGAGAGTAGCTCTTCAATTGAGCTAGGTATGTCCCCGTCATACTTTGTGAGACAAATATTTGCAATTTTTTTCAAGTTGGTGGTTTTTCTTGTATAAAATCCAACCTGAAGAACAAAGTAAGGGGAAAAAAAACCAAAAGCGCAAGGTTAATAGATGCAGTTCAAAACAGGCAATAACAACAGAATAAACCAGGATCATAACATCATAATTATGGAATACCCAATGCTTTGCAGTAATGTCTTTTCAAAAACCAACCAAAGAACATACTGGGTAAATGAGCTTTTTGATGGTTTCCTCATCAGCTTTATTGAGTCCATCAGCCGAAAGCAAACCATTTTGAAGAAGACGTTGAATTGCTCCTACAATTAAAAAAACATACTTGTAACTAGAAATGTTTCACAAGCAAGTTGAAATGTGTCATACTTTTGAACAAATCAAGTATTAATCACATACATGAAGACAGAGTAAACGAAACTTGGAAGGCCAAAATTACAAGGATAGAGCAAATATGGTTACATTAGCAATCACCTGCAACATATTTATCTCCAGAGTTCAGTCAGCTATATCATGAAATATGGTGCGTGTCATATTTTTATTACACTTCCTCCCTTCATAATTCATTTTTTTCTTTCTTGTAATAAGAGGCAAGTTAGAAGTGATTTGGAGGTTAAAATGGGAGATCAAATCATACCAAAAGGGGCAAAGTATTTGGGATCAATTATACAAAATGATGGAGAAATTAATGAGGATGGTAAGCATAGAATAAAAGCTTCAAATGGAAAAAGGCTACATGAGCTATTTGTGAGTGGAAAATACCTAATAATCTTAAAGGGAAATATTATTTATTGTTATAAGACTAGCAATGCCACATGCTAGTGAATGTTGGGTTTTAAAAGGACAAAAGCATAAAATTTGGGTAGCAAAGACGAGGATGTTGATATAGATGTGTAGTCATACAAGAAAAGATAAGATTTATAATGAAAATATACGAGAAAGAATTCTCATGGTATCTATTAAAGAGAAAATGGTAAAAAAAATCATTTAAAATGGTTTAGATCTGTACAAAGAAGGCTATTAGAGCCTTGGAGGCCCCGCTGACAAGGATAGATGTTTGAAGTCTTTCAAAGAAAGGTAGAGGAAGATAAAAGAGAACACTTAACCAATGATCGAAAGAGACATTTTCATTAACAATATATCTAAAAATTTAGTTATTGATAGATCATAATAGTACCTACAATCTATCTAGCAGACCCTACCTAATAAAACAAGGCTTGTTATGAATGTATTGTGATAAAAGAATTCATTTTTCTCAACTCGACCAATTTGTTAATTTCAAGACTTTTGTACTTATCTTGTACTTCAGCATGATATAGTAGGTTGATTACAAGTTTAAAAGATCTAAACAATCCCCATTTCAAGTGCATATTAGCCAAAATCTAGTATCCTTACATCTACACGTCTCCATAACTGCTCATCTCACATAGATATCAATGTCATTCAGTTTCTCTGTTTGCAATTTTAATATGAAACAAAATTTTTGCTCCGTTCAGAGATTTATAATTCTTCTATCACATGCAAATGCAGCTAATCCTATACTTGCTACAAGATATGTCAGTTCTATCCAGGTTTATGAACAGAAACACACCAGTGGATGTTAGAATAAATCAACACATACAACCACTAAAACTTTGAATCCATAGACAAACAAAATATTTGACCATATACTTCAACAAGAGATGTACTTACCATGAGTAACATGATCCTTAGTTTGGCTTGACAACAGGGAAGATGCCAAGACTGCAAATCTCCTCTCCTAATTATATATATATATATATATATATATATATAGAAATTTAGATATGAATAGATCTGTCCATATTATGAATTGTAAAATATACAGAACTTCAAAGAACAAAAATATCCTATAATTGAAATAATTATTAATTCATCAAGAATGTGATCTTAAGATAAATTTATTAAACGGAAGGTCATATTACAGGGCAACCTGGTCCAAGCCGTGAAAGCTGAAACTAAGAAGCATCAATAACAATGCATACAATCCTACTGTATGAAGAATGCAAATCAAAGACTATAACACATGGCAGCGATAATAGTCTTTAGTTTTCCCATTTCTATCTGTTCATTCAATGAACACATGGACAATCCCTTTTAAGAGAAGGTCCCAATACCAAAAACCAAAAGAAGAGTTTTTATGTCTTTTTCCCACATATTTTATCAATAGTAGGATAAAGAGTTAGACCTTAGGAGAAAGAGTTTCGCCAGCTTTCTCACATCCCATAGTGTCTACTGGAGCATCTGCAGAACATCTCATTTTGCGAATTCCTTCCAGCACCATTTTCCAGTTGGGAGGTGATTCATCTACATCATATTTAATGCATAGTTTAAACTTTCTCAACTAGGGTCACCATACCATAACAGCAAGGAAAATTTTATCAATTCCATAAATGCATGATAAAATTGCAGGAAATCAGGAATATGTTAATTTTTTTTTAAATTCATCAGAGAAGTTTGAAGTAATCTTACTAGGAGACTCTTTTGCTCCTCTGTATACAAATTCTTCGATTTCAGGTAAACCAAACTCCTGCTCAGGAAAAGGTTACAATTTACATCATCAGATACTATTCTTGGTACATGGAAATTAAAAGAATAACATTTCAGGTGAAAGTGGACACAAAAGCACAGAAGTGAGACTGCTAAGGGTCCGTAATTTGATATATAAAATTCTCGCATTAACATGGGAACAATAACGCAATGTTCATATAGAAAACGGCCTTAATTAATTTATGCGGGCGAAAAGTAATAAGTTCTCACTTCCTGGTGCTTTGTAGTGGCCACATGCTCCTCTTCTTGAACTTCCACAGCCTTTTTGGCTCTCTTTCTCCTGGAAAAGACAAGAACTTGGGACTCTGAAGCCACCTTCGATGACTCGGAAACTTCAAAAACATACGAAGAGAAAAAAGGAGTTAACTTTCGAAAATCAAGGAGAAAAGGTAGCGTAAAATTTTTTTGAATACTTTGGGACAGCGGGGGAATGGGATGATTGGTTTCGGAGGGAAGCGCTCTGGAAAAGCATCTAGCAGAGGTAGACATGATAATGAATTTGATTCGTCCAATACCAAGGGAAGACTCGCAGACAGCTCCGAGCGATACCCCCAACATTTGGGAGCTGTGACTTTAGAATCGGAATCCAACCATCGTAACAGGTTCATATAATAAATAAATTTAATTAGTTAAATTTTAAATATGACAGTTTTTTTAGAAATTCTTTTTTAAAAAATATTATTTAAATTTTAAAATTCTATATATCAGTTTGTTTATTAAATTTTTTATTATTATAAAATAAATAACAAAAAAAAATTTATAAATTTTTAATTTGATATTTTGAAATTTAAGTAATATTTTTAAATTTTTTTATTTGAAAAAATTAAAGTGGACAGTTTTTTAAACTATAATAAAAAAATTATAATTACTCTTTTTATTAATGGTGTTATGGAGTAAAGGAAGAGTAGGGAAGAAAAATAAATAATTAGAAAGCAAAAATAACAATATTTTTTATTCATTTTAGAGGTATATAATATATAATATATTGTGTCTATTTAAAGGCACAATTTTACAAGCTCAATTCTATTAGATCCTACATATTCCCTAATAATAGAGATAATTGTGCTGTAATAGATATATTAGGAGATATAGATAGGGGAAAAGATAAATAAAGACTGTGACTTTAAAAAGGATAATTTAGGTATACAAATATCTAAAAAAATATATTAGATAGGAGATCTAATTTATCTTTTGTAAATTTGAGTGATAATACCAAATTGCCCCTAGAAGATGAAGACGGAGCATTGGCATCAATGTGTAACAATAACTTTAAGAGATTATATTTTGTGTTTCCATATGCAGTAATTAAGTGTTATTTATATATTTTGTGATATACATTTCTTTCTCTCCTCTTGTTTTTGAGTTCTGTCTACAACAATTAACTTTGATTTAAATTTTTCAGTACCATTATCATCAAGAAGATTTATCAACAAATACTTGTCATTCATATGCAATTTTAGTGAAGAAATTGATTAATGATGAGTTATGCCAACGACCGACAACTAAACCAAATGCACTGAGCCTCGATGCTAAATTTACACTTACAATTCCATCAGATGCACCAAACCTCAATGCCATCACATGCTAAATCCGCATCAAGTCTCGATGCCATCAGATGCTAAATATGCAATTCCATCAGATAAAATAAAAAGTGCAAATATGGGGAAGAGGTTTTCAGAGAAGGAAGTGAACTTTATGATAAGAAGTAATAACAATTATTTTTAGGTTTGTAATCCTTCTAATGGGATTTACAACTTTTCCTAAAATATTAACAACTCTCTAACAAAGAAATTGCAATCCCTTTCTCGTTTTGCAACTCTTCTAATGGGATTTATAACTTTTCCTAAAACATTTACAACTCTCAAATTGCAAGATATAACTTTCAGGTTTGCAACTCCTCTAACAGGATTTACAACTTTCCCTAAGACATTTATAATAGAAATTGCATTACAATTGATTTCGGGTTGCAAATCCTTTAATGGGATTTGTAACTTTCTCTAAGACATTTACAATAACGAAATAATTATAATTGCTTTCGGGTTTGCAACTCCTCTAATAGGATATGCAACTTCAACAATAGAATTTGTAACTTTCCCTAAGACATTGACAACTTTCTAACGAAATAATTGCAATTGCTTTTGGGTTTTGTAGGTCCTCTAATGGTATTTGTAACTCCTCTAATATTATTTATAATTTCAACAATGAGATTTGTTATTTTTTATAAGACATTTACAACTCTCAAATTGCAAGATATAGCTTTCAGGTTTGCAACTCCTGTAATGGGATTTATAACTTCTCTAATAGGATTTACAACTTTCCCTAAGACTTTACAACTGAAATTGCATTACAATTGTTTTCATATTTGCAACTCCTTTAATGACATTTGTAACTTCAATAATGAGATTTGTAACTTTCCCTAAGATATTTACAAATCTAATAAAGTTGCAATTTCAATTGTAAATGGATTACATAAAGTTACAAATCTCATTGTTCAAATTGCAAATGACATTGCAGGAGTTGTAAATCCCATTTTATGAGTTGCAAACCCAAAAGTAATATCTTACAATTTTACTTGTAAATGTCTTAGGGAAAGTTGAAAATGCCATTGTAGAAGTTGTAAATCCTATTGCAGGAATTGCAAACCCGAAAGCAATTGAAATTACTTGTTACAAAGTTGTAAATGTATTAGAAAAAGTTGACAATCCCATCGCTAAAGTTGTAGACCCTATTAGAGAAATTGCAAATAACATTGAGAGACTTGCAAACCTGAAAGTAATATCTTGTAATTTCAGAGTTGTAAATGCCTAAGAAAAAATTTGTACATAGTCATTATAAAATATGGTCATAGTCATAGTCATTACAAAATGTGGTAATAGTTATTACAAAGTTTAATATTATAAAAATTGAACACTGAAAAGTGATTACTTAAGTTTAAATATCAGTTGATCAATAATTGAACATTACAAAAAATTAAAATATCATTGGGTTAATGTGGAGGTCTCACTTGGTGGAAGCCAAAGTAGGCTTAACACAAATTCTCACATTAAGTTGAGTTTGTGATTTATTAGCCACCACGTTAGGTTTTGTCTAAATTTTGTGAAGCGAAAAAGACAACAAAGATCTCATAAAATTGATGAGTTTAAAAGAACAACTCAAAATTCAACTTCCTCCCTGGAGAATGGAGAAAAAAAGGTCACTCACATTAGTAAATCAGCTACAAAGATGATAACTCCTGGAAGATTATCAACCCCAATATATTTCTACTGTATCAACTACAAAAGGGGGCCTAATATTATAAGCAAAAGTTTATAGTTTGCTTGATAAAGCTAACATATTTGATCAGAGCTAGTACTAATAGCCACACATAAATGACCCCCAAAAAAGCATTCCTCATGTACTGATAGCCAACTTCACATTAGATTTAGATTTTTACATGTTCTTCTAGTGTACCTAGTTTGGTGGCATGTTCTTCTAGTGTGTCCACCTACATGTAAGCAAGAGGTATATGCAGACAAGAACTCTCATAGGAGTATGCCAAACATGAGCATAAGTCATAACATTCTAAAAAGGAGAAAATAAGAATGCAGTGAAAGACGCTTGTATCTAATCAATTCTAAAAAATGTTGACAATAAGGCTATAGGTAGACAAAGTTTAAGAGTGGTGCCATTATCAAAGAAGCCTAGGCAAAAAAAATTAATAAATTCTTTTGTAAGACAAAAATTTGAACTACAAGTTTTACTTTAGAAAAAAGGGGAGTTGCAGTAGTCAAACTTAAATTATAAATTACGGTCCCCGATATACAAAATGTTCAACGTAAAATGTTGTCTCCAAGTTTATTGAGATATCTCGATGAAAATCATCCATGATCCCTTATTCCTAGTTCAAAGTAATAAAATTGAACTTAACTTTTTCTCTTTGGCACTAAAAACATTATTCCAAGGCAATATATCAACAAGGAGAATCTTCTAATCCTAACAAACTTCATGCTCTAACATTTTTGTTGCGCTTTAGTCAATTAAAGTGCAAGCTACAATAAAAGGTAACAATAATAGTTAAGACTCCATTTTAGATAATAATGACCAAAACAACATTAGAGTTGGAGTACCACAAGACTATGAACTAACAAAATCTCTATTAGTAAGTTGCATATTACAATTACAAATTCTAGTCTATAGCAAGTGTATAAGATATATAGGAAGTTACATATTCAAATGGGGAATCAACCACCTTCAAAATCTTAGCCTCCCTATCTTTCCCAACAACAAACCCTTCTTAACTTTGTATATAGAGCATTTGGACATCCAACCTATGTCTATGCTTGAAAGCAGCTACTCAACATAGTTAAAGATAGTGGCAAAAGTTCCAAGACTATAACACTGCTCATTACCCACTATATGAAAGGAGAATGCTACGATATGAACTTCAGCACCATGCGCCAATCCCTTCTAAGTTAGTACTTAAAACAATAAGAATAAGGGGTATAAACTGTGAGCAGAAGGTTGCACATCAAACTTTAACCAAGTTGAGGGCACCAGTTGCAAGAAATCAATCAATCTAATAACAGTGAAAATCACCATAGGACTGGACTAGCAATACAAAGTAAGCAATCGATGACCAATGTGATCATGAAGTCACCTAAACATAAATTATAGAAAGCAACAGTTCAAAATTGGCTGATTGTGAGAGTCAAACATGCAATATCTCTTATAAGTATTATGGAGAAAGTAAATAGATATAAGCAAATCTCTTCCACAAGCCAACCTCACACCAAATTGGGTAGAAAATTTCTCATTATCTTTAACTTAATGCAACAATATTGTGCTTCCCTATAGTTCAACATAGAACAAACTTGAATTCCCATCAAATTGTGTCTCAAATTTTCTTCAATCAAAATTGCTATCAACTGAAAAGTAGTAATGAGGAACAACATAAAAATGCAGTAGAAACAAAAATAAATAAATAAATAAGAACAAAAGTATTGTGTTTTATAGATATAATGGATTTTAGTTCATGATTTTTCAAGTCAAAGAGACAGTAGCATCAGTAAGCCATGACATGAAGCAACACAATGATTCTAATAAATGAGAATGTAAAGGTGGGAAAAGTGTAAAGAGCTTACCAGATCCAGCTCAAAATAAGGGAACATACCAATAAATGAAATATGAATACTTACATTTATTAGACACAAATTTAAATTCCAACATTTCTATCACTAAGTTGAATATTTTTTTCAACCAGTGTTGCTTTGTAAGTTGGAATAGGAACAACCTACATGAACAAGGATAATTATAGTTTGAACAAGAGAATCAAAACTACAATTTACACCTATCATGTTAAAGCTACACAATAGCTAGCCAGAAAAATATGGTTTCATGAGAGCATACATCTAAACTAAAATTTATATCTATATATATAATATAAAAACTCGAACAAACCGCTCTGTTCATAAGTCGTGAACTATAATTCTCATTTCTCAAAATCCATGCAGCATACCTACACTAATCACTCAAATTATACAATTTTTGAGTGGAGTAGGTAAGGGCAGGGGAAGGCAATGAGCAAGTTTGAATGGGCTGAAAAGGAATACTTCAATACGAAATACAATTGATTGCAGCACAAAAAAATGTCGTCATTCACACTAACTATATCCATACTTACCCCATAAATGCACTGACTTCTCTATGCCTTCAAGTATTGCCTGAGAGTTTTTCGTCATTTCTCCTATTGCTTTCTTAAACTAGTCGAAGTTACAATATTTGTAAAAATCTTTCTCCCAAGGTAACCATCAAAATGAACAAAATAATGGTAATTATTTGAGGAGTAAAAGAAGAAGATTTGTGTCAAAAATTTATTTACACTTCCTCATTTTCAGTTTCAACTCAACCAAAGACATATCCTGCAAGCTTCGTCTCCCATTCGTGCCAACAATTCCTTCTTCACATTGATTCAATAGTATATTCTTCATTTAGTCCAGGGATAATTTGATATTTTCACCCAAATTTACAAATAACATATTAGACATCTTACTCAATCTGTCCTTTTAGATATTCAGATACCCAAATTATCATTTCCAAATTCACATGGGCTTTTTTTTTGTCTTTGTTCCATTCAGATATCCACATAAATATTATATTACTTGGATGTCCATTATATATGAATGTTCCTCATTACAAAAATAGAAAAAGAGTGAACATTTATTGATATACTCCATAGTGCTTAAAAATCTTGTTAGAAAAACTCAAGGGAAAAAATCATAGTTAAGAGAAAAAATAGTGTAGCGTGTATTAACTCCCACTCTTGACTTCACCAGTTAATATTTTTTAGTATGCAAAAACCAATATTAAGAACAAGCTTTCCAAACACCAGGAAGTAACTTAATGAGAAAATATGTCATATATAATTTTATAATCTTTTAAAGATCATGAGGCAAATAATCTAATTGTGGGTTATCGATTATGTATTATATTGTGATCCATGAGGATCAAATAAGGATTTAGTATCTACATAACTAACAAGATCATTATTGAGTATATTTGAAGATAAAATAATCTCATTTACAAAATGCCCTTTAAGTAATAGAAGTTGCTTGACTCCATTCTAACATATTAATAACTATATCATGCTAATCACCAAATGACATATTGGGTCATGTGACTAGCTAGATACACTAGTACTCAAATTGTATTAAGAAGGTCTAAAAGGATCTTTATTTACATCTAAAGATCTTGCCACTCTTGAAAACTTGAATTATATGCTTCTGGAAACGAGTCTTTTAAGGATTTTCATTTATTTTGATCTAAATCTATTCATGTTGATGAATCGGATTGTTCTGCACAAAAATTTTATAAGGATATCGTTTTTCCAAAACACTTTATATGCTCCTAGTGCTTTAGATCCTTATGAGACTATCATATAATTTCATAGCATAGTGAGCCAAATAAGTTATATATCAAATGTTCATATACAGTGAAACTGCCAAATTGATATTGATAGGCTAAGACAAATTTTTAAGGTAACATTCTCTATTTGCTAGAAGATAAAAATTATTTTACTTCTTGCCATTTGATTTAAAAATCTACGCTGTATGCCTTATGGCCATAAGATGAAAAACCAAGCTTTATGGCTTATGGCGATAACATGAAAACCAAAGCTTCATGACTTCTAGCCATAATATAAAAATCAAAGTTTTACTTCTAGCCATTGGATAAAAATCTAAAGTTTATGGTTTCTTTTTGCCCTAATATAAAAATCAAAGCTTTACTTCTGGCCATTAGATTAAAAATATAAGTTTTATGGCTTGAAGTTATAATATAAAAGTCAAAATTTTACGTCTGGTCATTGAATAAAAATCTAAATTTTATGGCTTTTGACCATAATATAAAAATTAAAATTTTACTTTTAGCCATTGGATAAAAATCCAAGCTTCATAACCTTTAGTCATAATATACAAATCAAAGCTTTCTGGCCATTGGAAAAAGTCAAAGCTTCATGGCTTCTAACTTTTTAGCTTTAGGCCATAAAAAGAATAATCACAAAGATTCATGTTGATAACATTTTATAGAACAAAAAAAGAATAGAGAAGAAAAATAGATAACTAAAAAGGGAAAACAAGAAATTATTTCTTATTTCTCATTCCATTCCGCTGTACATAAGACATAATACATAATACATAATACATGATACATGTCCTTTATTCATGTGTAGAGCTTTATAATCTCAATTCTATTAGATTCTACATATTCTTTAATAATAGGATATGATTATAAGATAATAGAGATAATAAGAGATATGAGGAGATATAGAGATCACACAAATATTATATTCATAACAAAAAAGAAATTTTAATAACAATTTTTTACTGCTCAAATTCAGTGTCGGGATCTTAGATGAAGAATATTGTTTACCCTTAAAATTGTACAAATTATCTTATAAATTAGAAAAATTAGATTAGAATAGGATATATCAGTTAAAAAAATACTTCAGTAGTGAAAGTGAATGGACGCAGAGGATCACGAGCCTTGTATTTAAAAAATAGTGGACTTCACTCGACCGGCGTTCCTGTATCATCATCCCGGGCCCCCAGGAAGCGGTGAGCTAGTGTTCTTACTTTCCTTTCAAGTTTCTTCCAGCATTTTGAGTTTTCTGTTTCGTTAGCTGTTTCTTTCTTGCTGTCTCTAAAATTTTGATACTTCCGTGGATTGTATCATTTTTCGAGTTTACTTTGTGATCTTTGACTCTATGTCATTTTGTTTTCGGTTTTTCTAGTTTTCAGTGTTTATAAACTTTTGATCAAGCAAGATTTCCCCCAGTTTCCGTTAAATGTAGTACCATTCTCGTCAAACAAGTCAGTTGATTACTTCTGCAAGCAAATATTACGAAGTAGAGCCTTTTCTCTGTTTTGGAATACATCAATGTCACAGTTGCGGAAAGCAGTCAATGTTCAAGAATGTAGAAACGATGCAAACATTCATGATTGATGGAAAGTTAGGTTCAGGAGATTAGTTTCAAATAATGAATTGGCTTTCATTTAATCGTGATAGCTGTTCCTATTAAATTTGCAAACGCTGTTCCTTAAATTCTTATTTAGTGCGTGTTTGGCTGCCATGGTTTGGGAATTAATTTTAGACAAGCTTCAGTTTAGGAAAATTTCACACAAATATCAATTTTTGTCCAGAATTGATTTTGGCTAAAATTTCAGTTTAAAAAAATTTGAATCCAATAGTCATTTTTGTCTAGAATTAATTTTGGGTAAAACTTCAGTTTGAAACCATATTTTGAATAAGCTACTGAAAATAGATTTTAGAACTATAAAAGAGCTTATAGATTATCCAATTACTATTTTACCCCTACTTTTTTCTTATACTCTCCCTCATCTCTCTTCTTCACAGTATCTCCTCTTTCCTCTCTACACTCTCTCCTCTCTCATCTCTCCTATTTATTCTCTACCCTCTCTCCTCTTTTATACTTTAATCAAATCATACCCTTTTTAGTAATTTATTAATATAAAAAGTGATTATACTATTAATCATCCAAACATCTCTATTTTCATAATCTATTCTTCCCAAAATCTATTATCCAGAATCTATTCTTCCCAGAATCTATTCTTCCCAAAATCTATTCTCCAGAATCTATTCTTTCTAAAATCTATTCTCCAAAAGTTAATCCAAACACACCAGCCCAAAGTTTCGAGGTTCCTTATGGCCACATGACAGCTTTTCGTTTTTTCTTAAAAGTAAATTTTCTCTTTAAAGATAATGCAAATTTGATACGCAGAAAGACATAGATGCAGAATCCAGAAATGGAGGCAAATGAGTTTAATGTTCTCTTGAAAGATAATGCAAATTTGATACGTAGAAAGACATAGCTGTAGCATCCAGAAGTGGAGGCAAATGAGTTTTACTCTAGGAAACTTCAATGATGTTAATGCACCATTACCAGCATAGTATTAATGATGCATTCCTCTTTAATTCATATTACAAAATATTAACTCTTATACTTAATATAAAAACTAGATAATTAATTTAGATATATTAATAGAATTAGTTATATTAGTTATTTATAACAAATACATTTATTTTTCTAAAATGACATTTTTCATTATGACTATTGTTAGATGAAAACTTCTTAATGTGTACATATGATATGAATACTTTAAAAAAAATTATAAATTTAAGAAATAAGATGAATTAAGATTTTATATTTAAGATTAAATATAACTCCAATTAATTTTTATATTAATTATCGGAATGAGTACTTAACTTACTCATTTATATTTATTTGTGTAAGTTTATGTGTATATATAGATATGTCTATGGTAAAAGGATTATGATATTGGGATTCAATCTTGCATAAGTAAAATATATTGGTTGTACCTTTTGAAGGTGGTTTCTGAGTTAATGTAACCGTTAAAGGAATGGACTTTTAGTGTACACATGTGGGGGTAACCTGTGTCTAAAACCTCGTGAAGCAAGAGAATCAGTCGCTGTCCAGATATTGGCCGAGTTAAGAAGTATGGCGAAATAAACCCAAAACCATTGTTGGTTGGCCCTGTTGGAATCATAAACTACTGGGATGGGAGTATCATTTGTTGTGTTCCAAGGGTGTCATTTAAAAAAATATCTTAATTTTTATTTAAATTTATATATAAGAGTAATAGATTATTTATCTATATTAATATTAGTATCATTTAAAAAAAATAAAATTTTATTTTATTTTTAAATTATCGGTGAGACAAATATTTTTTAAAAATTATTGTAAAAAAAAAAACTCAGTCGTGTTTTGCTAGGGATCGTAGTCTTTACTATGTTCTGAAACGGAAATAACCCTGCTTTTGATGTCAACGTAGATTATAGATCAACCGACATTAATGCAGTAGATCTGAGTTAACTGCTTTTTTGGCACGCTAAACGCTGATTAGACAACAAGGCAATGGAATCTGACATCCGTTTTTTATCCCTTCGTCAGTTTTTATCATCCCGAGTGGAAATTGATCTTATCTAGCTGTTTTTTTTTACTTTTTTGGTCAAAATATTTTGGCGATTTGTTAATAAGATAGTTGAATTTCATTTTAAAGTGACTGTGTGTATAAAATGAGATTGAATATAAAACATACATGTTAAGTATTACACACATATTTTGATATTCCCTGAATTAAAAATATCAACGTGTGTACTTCCAATACGCCATCTCACCAAGTTTGAGACCTACCCTACATTGGATGTGTGTGCAATATTCATACAAGATACGCATTATCTCAGTAATAGATGTTCTACCCGTTAGTTATAGAGAAGCAGATAGTAACTCTAGCATCACTTAAAAAAGAATATAGACCTTTTTTTAGAGAGAGAGAGAACAAAAGAATATACACTCCCAAGAAGCCAAGACCATCCGCTGATTTGATAACGGCTTCTAGAGAGGATTAGTGCTACAAATACAAGGCATTTTTAACTAAAACACACCAACTACAAAGTTGTTAAATCATTAATTATTTGTGAAGTTGGAGGTAAGCAATTTTAATATACTGCAAAGGGCATTTTAATGAAAAATTATTAATTGCTTTTAGAACCCGGCAAAGAGCCTTATGCGCATTTATATATATATATATATATATATATATATCAAAACTTGAGATTTTACAAAATATGCCTTATAGGTAAGGGAGAAATTAATTTTAGATGCATACCCCGGATTAATTATAGATGTATGTAGATACCGTTACAAGTTGAATAGACAATTGTCTGGCACCGAAATCATGCACTTGCTAGGGAGACAGGTCTGCTGCCCCCCACAACAGAAAAAGAGAAGAAACTAGCATATGTACTGATGGGCACGAACGGTACGAAAACATCCAAAGAAATAATTATGATGAACACTTTAAAGAATGAAAAAATTGCCAACTGTTTGTGTTCTAAATAAATTGTTACATATACAAATATGAGAAATAAATTTTATTAGCATCCAGCGGCTTCCAGGAACTTATCATAGGGGCTTGATGGTGGTAGTCTCAAAGTTTGCTGCTGTCCAGGATCATATTGTGCAGATAGGCGAACCTTATCTTGCGCCTGAATTTGCTCCTGAGTGGCCAATGCCATATCTCCCTTTGAACATTCCAGAGTCTACACGACAACGCAGATGCATCAAATAATAATCGTTTCAAGATCTTTTACAATCAATATATTCTATGCGTAGCATGATTGTGTGAATCATGGTACAGCCTAAGATGTAGCAGTAGATAGCAAAATTCCCAGGAGAGGTAACACAACAACAACAACAACAACAAGCCTTATCCCATTAAATGGGGTCGGCTACATGGATCATACGACGCCATTGTGCTCTATCGAAAACTAAATCCTTAGATAGGTTATTGACCAGGAGATCCCGTTCAATGACTTCTTTGAGCGTTCTCTTTGGCCTTCCTCTACCCCTTTTAACCGGTGTCCATACTATTTGATCCACCCTCTTCACTGGCGCATCCCTTGGCCTTCTTTGTACGTGTCCAAACCACCTAAGACGGTTCTCTACCATTTTCTCTTCAATAGGTGCCACTCCAACTCTTCCCCGTATATGTTTATTACGAATCTTATCTTTTCTTGTATGCCCACACATCCATCTCAACATCCTCATCTCAGCTACCCCAACTTTATGCTCTTGCTGTCCTTTTAAAACCCAGCATTCACTTCCATAAAGCATTGCTGGTCTTATAGCAGTGCGATAAAACTTTCCTTTTACTTTATCTGGTACTTTCCGATCACATATAACCCTAGTAGCCTTTCTCCATTTAAACCACCTGGCCTGAATTCTATGATTAACATCCTCCAAAATTTCACCGTCCTTCTGTATTATTGATCCCAAATATTTGAACTTATCTATTTGTGGAATAACTTGATTTCCCAATCTGACCTCCAAGTTACTTCTAACTTGTCTCTTATCAAAGTTACAATGCATATATTCCGTCTTACTTCTACTCAGACGAAAACCCTTCGACTCTAAAGTACTTCTCCATAACTCAAGTTTAAAATTAATCTCTTCTCTTGACTCCGCCACAAGAACTATATCGTCCGCAAAAAGCATGCACTTAGGGATTTCTTCTTGAATAGGCTTAGTTAGAACATCCACTACTAGATTAAATAAATAAGGACTCAAGGCTGATCCCTGATGTAGACCAATCCTTATGGGAAAATCCTTTGTTTCGCCCCCAGAAGTTCTTACAGTAGTTGTTACCCCCTCATACATATCTTTTATTGCATTGATATATGCCATACGTACACCTTTCTTTTCCAAAGCTTTCCAAAGCACCTCTCTTGGCACTCGATCATATGCTTTTTCTAAGTCAATGAAGACCATATGCAAGTCTCTTCTTTTAATCTGGTACCTTTCCATTAACCCCCTTAATAAATAAATCGCCTCTATTGTAGACCTACTTGGCATGAAACCACACTGATTCTCAAAAATATCAGTCTCTAATCTCAACCTGTGTTCAATTACCTTTTCCCACAACTTCATAGTGTGACTCCCAGGAGAGGTAAATAGATAATATAATATTTGAACTCCATGCTTACAAAACAGGCTCATACCCTCTCCGAATACATCACAACAGGGGGAAAATGATCAAAGATCTTAAGAGGGTTATGAATATTTATTGATTAGTAAAAAAGCATAAAATTTTCGCATTGACTCTGGACCCTGATAACATAGTATGCAGGCCCCGCTGGTAACGCATTCAAGGATAAGTTTTCTCACTATGTTATGAGTTTATGAGAAACGAACCTATGCTGAATTTAAGTCTACGAGTGACTTATCATTTTTTTTTATCCATAACAGTTTCAAAGCAACATGAATTTAGGATGGTCAAACAACTATATCTTTTTTATGGCCAAAAGTCAAACAGCTATATCAAGCACAGAATTTGAAATGAAAACGAGATTCTTTTCTCCTTCCATTTTTTTAAAAAAAACTTACAACCACTAGTCATAAGCCCCACTCCCATTGAACTCCGGCAGTTCAAATATAAAGATCTTCTACGGTTCTTTATTATTTCTACAACAACAACAAGTCTTATCCCATTAAATGGGGTCGGCTACATAGATCATACGACGCCATTGTGCTCTATCGAAAACTAAATCCTTAGATAGGTTATTGACCAGGAGATCCCGTTCAATGACCTCTTTGAGCGTTCTCTTTGGCCTTCCTCTACCCCTTTTAACCGGTGTCCATACTATTTGATCCACCCTTTTCACCGGCGCATCCCTTGGCCTTCTTTATTATTTCTACAATCTAAACTAAATCCAAATTATTTGTGGTATTTCACAATCAGATGGCACCATTTACAAGTCGGGGGGATCCAACAAAAATTGTACTTTGTGAAAAGGAAGTTCACTCAACCTTCCCCCATCCCCACTTCTAATTGTGCAACTGAAAGCAACAATAACTGTCATGTATAACACGAACACTTCAAATAATCAGATGACCATTAAACCAATTGAATGTCAAATAGATCCTCGAGAAAAATAAATTCCTTCATAATAACTATTTTCATTTAATAAACTTCAAAAGTTATGATAAGAAAGTGATCACCTTGGCTGGTAAGGAGGGAAATTGTGTTTCATTTTCACTGGAAAGAACTATTGCCCTAGTCTCTTGTTGCTTGAAACGGTGAAGAATTGACATCTTCTGCTGTTTCCCTGTCACAAGTGCCTCGCACTGGTTCTTCATTTGGTCATAAGGCACAATAGTTGGTTGCATGGGGAAACTGGCAACTTGACGGGCAGTCTCCAGAACCTATACATACAAAAATCCAAATAGGACCTCTAAGAAAATGACATGTAGTCTCCAGCCAAAGCATCATAAATTGACTCAAAACACTAAGATGGAAACTAACAAATTCTAAAATTAAAGATCAGTATTACCGATTCCAAGAGTTGATTAACACTTAGAACGTCAGGGTTATTGAAAGAGAGTGATGTTTTGCGATCTGACTGGCTTTTGCTTGGTTCAGGCTCCATCTCTTCATCCATCAAGGCCACTGGAGCCATGATCTGGAAAAAAACCAATCATCGAACTAATCAGACAGAAAATCTTTTAGAAGGCACTTGAATGGAAATGCCATTTCAAGATTTTACCTCATCCAAGTCTGAGAACTCAATTTGAGCTAGTGGAGAACATGGCCGGGGTGTCTCCATAAACAAAGGAGGTCCCAATGGATATGCATCATCAGGTGAAAAGCCATGTAGGAGTTTCTTCTTTATGCTGGACAACTCATCCTGACCAACAAGGAAAAGATTGGCATAAACAGAATTTCCAGGAAAAAATGTGTGTATATATATATATATATTTAATTAGAAACTCATCCTACAGTACATCGGCAGAATATTAATTCATATCAAACGTGCACTGAGAGCAACCATTTAACTTCCTCATGTATTAAACACTTGATCAGACATTTAATTCAATCTATCATAAATTCAGATGGAAGCATAGATGAAAGCATTTGCCAATTATTCCTTGAGCTGAAATTTAACGTATGTATAAAAATTGAGGGCAAATGATCAAGCTCCTGATCACTTAATCATTGAACTTGGAAAACATGTTAAGAACTGATTCGTACTAAATCTAAAGCTACTAGAAGAAGACCCATGGATGATTTTATTAATATCTCAAAAGAAGACAAAATTCAAGTGTTATACGTTGGTGAGCAGAAAATTCACCATTGAATTAACTTCAATTATATTTAGATTAACTGACAATCTGACATGCTTAACCCCTCAACCTGTCTAATGAAAACCAGAAAGAAAATCGGAGACCAATTTACAATGTTCTTGTATGACTCCAGCTATATTGCCAATTGGGAGCATACAAATGAGAGGTAAAACCCTTCATCTTACCTCTGATAATTTTGCAAATTTAGTCATGAAGTATGATATTACAGTCTCTTTCAACTGCCTATCATCCAATTCTACAGCTGAAAGTGACCTCATAGCATTACATTCATCTTCCTGAGATCCATAAGATATCTTATCTGATTCTATATAAACAGCCTGCAATCGGATGTCATCAACCAACTCAAGAAAAGGATCTACCTGCAAATTTACGACCCCAATTAACAAACCTAACTAAAACAAATCATGTGGACTGATTGAGAATCTCAATTTTAAAAGCAAGCTAAAAGACAAAGACACTGAATACAGTTCAATTTAAGAAACTGAGTGAAGAAACTAACAGTGTTCTCTGTCAAGGACGATTTAACTATTGGAATTAGATCAGGGAAACCGCCTGCCCTGGCAGAAAATATAAGCATGTATGATGCCAAGCTAAAAAGAGACCTCCTGCGTGATGGTTGTAAGCCTCCAAAAAAAACATCCAGAGAAACTTATAAGAATATCAAGCAAGGAATATATTTATGCTAAGCATTAAAACAATGCAATACCATCATCAAATTTTCCCAAGGTGGCAAAATGAGCACACTGGATTTTCAGACAAATCAGAACGCTTAGAGCTACACGCTCTTTTTTTAATAGAACAAATATTCTATGGTACCTTTGTAGACTAATAAGATACAGTTTATTTGTTATCATCAAGGACCATGTCAATTCAAAAACCTAAATTCACAAGTTAAGTCCTATGAATAACTTTTATTATAATCTCAAGCACTCTCCCTCAGACAAGGGTTCTTCAGGCTTGAACTAGTATGGATAAAGCACCAGCGTATCATAACTTGTGCTGAAATTTAATTTAATACAAAAATGGGGAGCAGGAGCAGCAAGCATCAAACACTTGACTATTTGGTTATAGAGGCTCTAAAATCACGTTAAGGACCATTTGGAGTCATAAGTTATAAGATATTAACTGAAGGAAAATTTTGAACAGCTAAGGATGTCTGGAAACTAGATACCAGTAATTTGATGCTTAATATTAGAATTTCAAGTTCAGCCTTAAAGGCGGGGATAAATCATAATTCCAAGTCAACTTGATGGAGAAAGAGAATAGAAAAAGAAAGGAAGTGTAGCAAGATGACAAAAGAAAGGGACTAGAAGAAATTCATTTATATGTTTAACTTACCTTCTTGATCCAATGAGATGCTCCTCAGGGAGAATGCTAGTTGGAAACATCTTACTAAAGCCATGTGACTAGATGTCTGTAGAAAGCAATTCAATCATCACAAACTTACAGAAACTAATCATGTCAAATTGTCTTTAGCTATGAAACAAGGAAAAAAGAAGATGATGCGTGCTCTATTTGTCCGTTTCTGAAAGGTAAAAAGTTCCTTTCAGAAAACTATATCTTTCAATACAACGTTGGTACCCATTTCAAACCAAGTCGAAATAATTTCATTAGGAAGTCTGTATACAAGAGAAACTTAGTAATACACAACAAAGGTGAAATTTACTGACAGATAACAGAGAGACATAATCTGTTGGGAAGAATCCCATAAAGAAGTCCCAAAATCATCAATTGTTGCAACCAGAACAACAAAACATGCTTCTATCTTCATAGCACCAGACACACATGCATACATCATTAGATATTTCTCCATAACAAGTCTGAGAAGTTGGGGACTACATCAGGAGTAGAGAAGCTCATAATGCAAAAGCTTAATCACAACTTATGGACAAGTAACAATAATCATGCTTTCAACACTTTCGCAAGAATATGACCATGGTTGCTATCTAGAAACCCATATATGATTTGAGATAGCATTATAAAGGATTCCTGTAATTTTCAATCCGGTGATTAACAAATTAAGTGTGATAAGTAAATTTATGAAAAACAGAAAAGTATATTATTTTCTCTACTAAATATGTAAATAAAACCTATCATGGCCTCAGTAAACATTAATCTCACCTTAGAACGAGTAAACAACAAAACAATGCTATAAGTGTGAGCCATTGCCTCAAAATTCTCAGGGCCATTTTCTGCAGATGTTGCCTGTACCCAGATTGAAGAAAGCAAAAGACTCACTTGGTGACTGCTCAATCGAAGAGAACTCAGCTCCTGAAAGTTTCAGATACACATTTTTTTTTAAGAATGAATATCAGAATCTACTGACTTAAATCTTTACCAATACAATTTACTAACGATGATTAGAAACTTCATACATCTTTTCCATCAGTGAGAGCACGGGTAAAGCTGTGAGCACAAAATAGATTAGATGCATATTTCCCATTGACACCTGCTTTTGTCTTTTCCTCTGATGGTTCCCTCTTCTTACTGACTAAATTTTGATCATGAATGGCAAAGCTTTCACTCCCTACCTTCTGAATCATCTTCGTTTTCTGGTCTAACCATGGAGGAAAAAGGGATGGCATAAGCACTATAGAGAAGACACTATGTGCCCCTATTCGTGTTTCATAGTCTGGATGGGCCATTGCCATAAGCAATTGATGAAATAAAGCATCTGGGAAAACCTGTAAATTTCCATCAATAACCCTGATATTTAGACAGTTTCACAAGTGTTTAGGGTGTACAAAAGCCAATTTTCAATCTAAGTAAAAAGTACTTGCCTTCTTGTGATATGATACGTTAGGGATGGAAGAGATTAATTTTGTAGTTTGATAAATAGCAGAGATTGTGGTTCGTGCTACAATAGTACTATTTGAGATATTGTCTAGCACCACTGCCATCATATCAAGAATGGGACCCGCATCCCCAACCTGTTATTTTCAAAATTTCATAGTTAATGCAAAAAGAATGCAGCAACAAAATATTACTCTTTTTTATCATACAAGTCCTTTTGTACATCTATGTGAAGGAAAATTAAGTGGCTTCCTTTTGCGTATTAAAGCATTAGAATGGAGTGTGTGATATTTTATTGAAAAGGGAGACTGTTTAATTCTCCCAGTTAGCAATCCATATTGTCTGTAACTATGGCAACCATCAGAGATAATTTGCACTTCACTAAAACAGTCTACCAGAAGTGAAGTTGTAAGTGCAATGAATTGGTATTTTAGAACCTAAGGGCACTTGGTCTAGCGGTGGACCAACTGGATCATAAAGTAGGTGAACTGTGTTTGTATCCCATCTTATTAAGAAAGACCCCTAGGAAGAGACATCCTGATCATAAAACCTCGATCTAGATTAGTTAGTTGCTCGGATACCTGGTAATAGGATTAAGAAAAAGTATCAGATACTAGATGGCCCAAAGGGTTATTGAAAAAAAATGAATTGATATTTTAGAAAAAAACAGTTTAAGGAGGCTCCCATAAAGTTCAGGATTTTTAGCTTTTTCCACTGTTGTCAACTTGCCAAGAAGGAAGAAGTCACTCTCGCATCTAAAATCTTGAGAAGTAACTTTTCTTAGAATGTAACTCCTCACAGATCAAGAGATCAAAGTATCTATATGAGGAGGAGGATCTTTTTTTGTATACAATTTTTCTTTCTGGGTTTTTTTGGGAGGGGGATTGGGGGCTCTTTTAGAATTTTAGGTAAGCAAACAGCTTGAAAAGACAAACAAAAAAGCCATTTATACCTTGTTTGAAAGTTGTAATATACACATTTCTAAAGCAGACTGAAGTTCAAGGTTCAACTTATATTCATCACTTCCAACATCAGAAGCTTCAGCTAAATTTTGCAAGCACTTCCTAAACTGTTTAATGAGGTCAGATATTGCACTGACAATTGCAGCTGAGCCCTGCTGCTCAACATTTTCTACAAGTTGTGAGGTGATCTTAATAATATTAATCTGCAGAATAGGTTGCTTTGCAATATTCCTATGATCCAAGTGCTTGATCAAAATGGACAGCAAAAGATGGGAGTTATCTCCTGGTGTTCAAAAAGAGATCATTTAATACAGAGAAATTTAGAGCAAACTTCAGTTTAAGAAAAAGTAAAGCACTGAATGTTCTAAGTCTACCTGATTCTGCTAAAAGGGATTGCAGATACATTAAAACAGAACAAGCAGCTCCTTTTTCTGGAGACCACTGATTTTCAGCATCAAAATTATGAAAAAGTGGTTCGAGAACACGCCTCACGGTTGTAGCTTCCTTTGCCAATTTCGCCATATTACATAAGCAAACCTTGGACCAATAAGCAGGATCCTTAGCAGTATACCTGTTGACATGGTAAAGTGATAAAGGTTGTCCTGGAATCATGAAAGATGCTTACAAAACAGGGGGAGGAGAGATGAGTAAGATAAGACTTACAACAGGAGGTCCATCTGGGTTCCAGTAAGTTTCTCTTCCTCAGTATGGTTGAGTTTCGTTTGGAGATGCATGTAGTTGTCCAATGTCACAGATATAATCTATGAGGGGATCCACCCACCCAAACATGAAACAAAAGGGAAATATAGATCAGAGAAAATTACCTGTTGCTCTGAAGACTCAATTATGTTAAAACATTTTGGAAAACAATACATGGAAAACTAAACTTGAATCCTTAATGCATCATTTTGGTGTATGTCACTTTCTTGTTTTAAGGTGGCCAATCAAAGTAAAAGTATAAAAATAATACTCACTTTGTCAAAATCCATGGAAAGATGTGAGTACTCTCCCATGAATTGCACCTAGTCACAGAAAATAATGATGAAAGAACAAAATCGGGAAAGGGAATAAATAAAGTAGCTTACAAAGCATTGGATTAACAGATACTGTATAATGACTAAGGTAACCACTATTCTCTAACTAGAAAGAAATTTACATGTGAAAGGGAAAAAAAACTGTGCGTTCATCCCACAGATGCAATTTTCTAAGATTAAAACTGCATGTTGTCAGTGCATCTTCAGTCATCCATGGCCACATTTCTTGGTACAAGTATCGTATGATTAATTAGTTAAATGAAGGAGTCCAAAGCCTAATTCATTTATGAAATATATATTACCAAATTAAAGGAAGTTGCAGATTCTTATCAAGAGGTTAAATATTAAGCATATTTCAGCTCAATATGGTTTAATATCAATAATTACTAAAACTGCTCAGGACCAAATATTGAAGTACTATCCCCTCCACTCTTTAGTTTATCATCATGTTTCAGATATACTCTCGTCTACAGAGAGTTTCATTCAAAAAATCAAGATATGTAGTTTCTAGTTGTAACTAACCAACAAAGGAAAGACTTTATACAATTAAACTTCAGAGAGTGAATAAGTTACTTATACAATTATACAAAGGAAAGACTTTATACAATTAAACTTCAGAGAGTGAATAAGTTACTTATAGAATATGTAACAATCAAAGTAAAGAAAGAACAATACCATGTAGGATAGAGCTTGAAGTCCAGCTGAACGTAGACGCAAAACTCTTTCATCTTCTCCGACTTCTTGAGCCAATTGACATAGTTTAGGGATGAGACCCTCTAAATTGAACATGTATGTACTATCTGTCTACTTTTAACTCAAAAGGTCAGTATCAACAAAGTTATGGCATCCAAACATTGTGAAAACATACTATGCACTCCCCAGAAAATATACGGCAAGAATCAAGAAATAATGCAGTCAATAAATATATCAAGCAGTTCCAGCACCCTCCCAAGGAGCAACCCTAGTTGTCTAAGTCTTGAGGTATTAGGCCTCTTAGTTACATGAAAATGAACTACACAATAGTTTTTTTTTTCATTTGTAAAGCTAAAATGAAGTGAGAAAGGTCTAATGAAATACCTGGCAATTTATAAAGTCTACAAGTGCTTGGCAACCTAAGGTCCTCATTTCATCAGCTCGAGTTTGTTCTAAAAGAGTTTGAATGATCCCTAAAAAACTATTAGCAAATAATGGCCTGCAAGATTAAAAAGCGTCATGTGAATATCATCACATATTTAAAATGAAAGAAAAACATAGCAATCCATCAATGAAAATCAAGGAAGTTTAACTAAGATACTTAAGTCAAGGGAAATGTACTACAACAAGAAGCCTTATCCTACTAAGGTTGGTCCATGGATTACACAACATCATTGTATTCTATCAACAGCCAACTTTTCATATGTATTCTTCACTAAAAGGTCTAAACACAGGCAGAGGAGTTCAACGCTATTCACAATGGGCAATCTTTTATATACTTGTTGATAAGCATTTCATAGAAACTGTCCCATCTCAATAATTTTGCAGTTGACATTAGAGTTTAAACAATGGTTTTATAATAAATTAACAAAAAAAATGGTAAAAAGTAATTAAATCAACATTATATAGGATTAATTAGAACCACTGATTTTATTTCTCTTATTTTATATGAAAATACAACATTCATTTTAAATTCTTAAACTTATATGAATAACTAGTTCAAGAATATTGTTAATATGATGTTTTTAGTTGATGACATTTTAGTCACTTGATAAATTCTTTTAGTTTAGAGGAGCAAATATCGGGACATGCTTTGAGATCAAATTTTATGCAAAATCTACTTTGAAGTGTTTCAAAATTTTCTTTGAGAACTCTACTAATAACCAATTGGAATTTGGAAATGAACAGAATATGTCAGAACAATAAAGATAAGTTAACCATATACCCAGGTTTCCTAAACCTGTTTGGAAGATATAATTTAAATAGCTATTTGACCTCTAAGCTGTTTTGCAGTAAGACTTGTTCTATTCAGCTCTTCTATCTTAAAGAGGATATGCATTGAGCTGAAAATTGGATTGTTTAACAACTTTACTTGAATAGTCATATCCAAGGCAACAGTTCACTTATATAGAGCAGCTAATTTCAAATAAAAAAAAAACACATTGTGCAATTCTGGAAGCGTCTTGCATTATGATACATGTACAAGGAAAAAGCATAAATTAGACAATTCTAAATTTCAAAAACATTGTTCAATTTTATGTAATGTTCTTCTGGTGATTCTATCTAAGTCAAAAGATAAACTCCACGGCCAGCCCTCCCCTTTTGTTCTAGCAAACTTACATGAGATAAAATAAAAATGTAACACAAGGACATGCAGTTAAATTATACACCATCGAACTTACATCTGCTCCTTGCATGACGATAAAAATTTCCTGTATATGCACAAGACAGCTTTCACCGAACCAATATTTGTAAGGAATTGGAAGACACGCAGCGGAAATAAACTTTAAAAATTTTCCATTCCTTGCCAGGATCTGCCGTATGTGTTTAAGTCAAGTGGAAAGAATCATTACCCTTAGTGTTGCTCAGCGAATTTCACAGCTTCTCTACGTGGGTGGTGATCTCTTTCTGATCGCAAGAAATCGACGGAGTGTTCCTCAGCGACCTTCACAGATTCTCTCCGCGGACGGTGGTCTCTTTCCGATCACAAGAAGTCAACGCCTCAGGTCGGCTTCCTCTACTGGTATCCACACGAACAGCGTTCCAACCACGAACGACGTGCTAGCGTCTCCTGTCCCTCCAAGGCTTTCACAAGTCTCCGTCTCTATTTCAGCAGTTTCTTGTCTGCAAACCTTTTGCAGATTCCGTTCGGCCTTTTGTGTTCTGTGTTATTTTCAAACGTAGCTCCTCCAATCAGATATAGAGGATGCTATGCGTTTTTACACCTGACCTAATTGGATTTTGGAGTTAATCTTATATTAATTCCGAATTGATACAATATCATATATTGTATAATTTTATAAGAAACTAATTAAATAAAATAATATTAAATCCGTCCCACAGATTTAATTACTTATTTATTTAACTTTAAATAAAGATGAGACTGAGTTATATTTGATTTATTCCCATAAATCAAATTTGAGATATCCTATCAATTTAAATTTCGAATTTCAAACGTGATAGAGATTTAATTTATCCTTATAAATTAAATCTTATAAATATCTCTTATATGAGATATCCTATCAATTTGAATTTCGAATTTCAAACGTGATAGAGATTTAATTTATCCTTATAAATTAAATCTTATAAATATCTCTTATATGAGATATCCTATCAATTTGAATTTCGAATTCAAACATGATAGGGATTTAATTTATCCTTATAAATTAAATCTCATATATCTCATATATATAATATATATATATATACGAATTTATATATATACGAATATAAATATAAATAAATATATATATACATTCACCTGGATCTTTCATTGAATCTGGACATGTCTTAGATTCAATGAATCTGGACATCATAGCTCGTGTTGGGCTATTTTGTGTGCGACCCTGTAGGCCCATATGAAGTTGGCAGTGGGCCATTTGCTATACTAGCCCACAAGTCGCAAGCGGTCTCTAGCAAGACATAACAACTACCCAAATCATATGAGGATCGATAAACGATGTAACCTTTTATACAACCATATCATGTCCCTTCTGTCACGCGATATTTTGGTCATGGATGAGGCATGGATAATGTCATCCTCCTATTCCCGACCGTTACTTTCTCGATCCCTGAGTAGTCTGACTATAGAAATGGAACTACCTTTCCATTACAGTATGGCCATACATTTCTCAGACTCACTCATCGAGGGGCCCAGTAATATCTCTCCACGAATGTGAGGGACAAATTCCATCTTGACCATTCACATTCCTCCGCATGAAAAACCACTAAGCCCAAACATAGTCTTTATGATCACTCGGTCAAAAGTGACTTTTGACTAGGTCAAAGCTGAGCGTTTTGTCATGTAGGAATCCATGATGATCTCAGGTCAAAGGGCATATTGACATGGTTTGTATATGAGAGAAGCTTATGACGTTACCCATGCAGTTCTCTCATAGCGGGTCGGTCCAACACCCTGTACTCTTACATGTGCTTATGACTTTGATTTATATCTCTATACATCTTCAAAGTCATACTGGTCTTATTTCATCTGTGCTCCCACATAGATGATCGACCAGGGACATTTAGGATAATATCATGAATTATCCAAGGATGGTCATCATAGTAAACATGCAAATAATATGATAACTCAATTAATAAATTCATAAATCAATAATGTTCATAATACAATGATTGGCCCCTAGGGCACGATTTCCAACAACCTCCCACTTGCACTAGGTACAATCATTAATTTGACTAATTCCCATTGACCTAACATGACGCTCATGCTTTGCCTGCACAAGCGGCTTTGTTAGAGGATCAGCAACATTATCTTCTCCTGCTACTTTGCATATTTTTATATCACCTCTATCGTTGATTTCTCTGATGAGATGAAATCGCCTGAGTATATGCTTGGTCCTTTGATGTGACCTAGGCTCTTTGGCCTGTGCAATAGCACCGCTATTGTCACAGAGCAAAGTTATTGGATCTGAGATGGTAGGTATCACCCCTAGTTCTGTGATGAACTTCCTGATCCAAACGGCTTCCTTAGCTGCATCAGATGCTGCTATATACTCAGCTTCCGTTGCAGAATCTGCTACAGTGCCCTGCTTAGAGCTCTTCCAGCTTACTGCTCCATTATTGAGGAGGAATATGTATCCAGACTGCGATTTTTGGTCGTCCTGGTCAGTTTGGAAACTCGCATCTGTGTAACCAGTTACACAGAGCTCATCATCCAATCCACCATAGACCAAGAATAAGTCCTTAGTCCTTCTTAAGTACTTAAGGATATTCTTGACAGCAGTCCAATGGCCCTCACCAGGGTCCTGTTGGTATCTGCTAGTCATACTTAAGGCAAACGAGACATCCGGTCGAGTACATAACATGGCGTACATGATAGATCCTATGGCCGAGGCATATGGAACCTTACTCATGCGACCTCGCTGATCAGATGTACTAGGACACAGATCTTTGCTGAGGTGAGTACCATGAGACATGGGTATGAAACCCCTCTTTGATTCGTGCATACTGAACCTATGCAGTATTTTGTCTATGTATGTACTCTGACTGAGTCCTAGAAGTCTTTTAGATCTATCTCTATAGATCCTGATTCCTAGGATGTAGGTGGCTTCACCCAAGTCTTTCATCGAGAAAGACTTTCCTAACCAAGACTTGACAATCTGCAAGGTAGGAATATCATTCCCAATAAGTAGGATGTCATCGACATAGAGTACCAAAAACACAACTGTGCTCCCACTAACCTTCTTGTACACACAAGGTTCATCAATGTTTTGAAGAAATCCAAACTCTTTGATTACTTCATCAAAACGATGATTCCAACTCCGAGAGGCTTGCTTTAGTCCATAAATGGACTTTTGAAGCTTGCACACTTTACCAGAGTCCTCGGAACGCACAAACCCTTCAGGTTGTGTCATGTACACATCCTCAAGGAGCTTTCCATTAAGGAAGGCTGTCTTGACGTCCATCTGCCATATTTCATAGTCATAATATGCTGCAATAGCAAAGAGGATTCTGATTGATTTGGCCATTGCTACTGGGGAAAAGGTCTCATCATAGTCCACACCATGAGTTTGAGTAAAACCTTTTGCAACCAGTCGTGCCTTGAAGACATTTACATTGCCATCCATGTCAGTTTTCTCTTTGAAAACCCACTTGCACCCGACGGTTTTTACACCTTCAGGCGGGTCGACTAAGGTCCAAACCTTATTGTCGTACATGGATTGCATCTCAGACTTCATGGCACTAAGCCATTTTTCGGAGTTTGGTCCCACTATAGCTTCTCGATAGGTAGTCGGCTCATTATGCTCAATGAGCAACACATCACGACTATCAGAAATCAGAAATCCATATCTCTGAGGCTGAAGTCGTGTCCTATTAGACTTTCGTGGACCTTGCGTGACTTGAGGAGTCTCAACAACTTGTTGTGAGTCTTCTCTATTTTCCATCTGCAGTTCTGTGGTGTCTTGTAGCTCTCGAACTTCTTCGAGTTGTACCTTACTCCCACTGGTTCTTTTAGAGATAAATTCTCGTTCAAGAAAGATACCATTTCTGACAACAAACACTTTGTTATCAGCAGGGTTGTAGACGTAATATCCCTTGGTTTCCTTAGGATATCCCACAAAAAGGCATTTTGAGGATTTGGGCGCTAATTTGTCTGAGGCTTGTTGCTTAACATAGACCTCGCATCCCCAAATCTTGAGGAAAGACAAACTAGGCGTCCTCCCAGTCCATATCTCATACGGAGTCTTTTCGATTGCCTTAGATGGAACACGATTGAGTGTGAACGCAGCTGTCTCTAGGGCATAGCCCCAAAAGGAGGGCGGAAGATCTGTTCGACTCATCATGGATCGGACCATATCTAATAGTGTTCGATTTCTCCGTTCAGAAACGCCATTCCATTGTGGTGTCCCTGGAGGAGTCAATTGTGAGAGTGTCCCACAATTCCTAAGATGATCTATGAACTCTTGGCTCAAATATTCACCACCCCGATCAGATCGAAGGGCTTTAATTGTTTTACCAAGCTGGTTTTGTACTTCATTTTGAAATATCTTGAACTTTTCAAAAGATTCAGATTTATGTTTCATTAGATAGATGTACCCATATCTGCTGAAATCATCTATGAATGTTATAAAGTACGAATAACCTCCTCTGGCATTTGTGTTCATCGGTCCACACACATCTGTATGTATGAGGCCCAATAAATCAGTGGCCCTCTCACTGTGCCCAGTGAAAGGTGACTTTGTCATCTTTCCTAACAAGCAAGACTCGCAAGTGTCATATGATTCAAAATCAAATGAGTTTAGAAATCCATCTTGATGGAGTTTAGAAATGCGTTTCTCATTTATGTGGCCCAGACGACAGTGCCAGAGGTATGTGGGATTCAAATCGTTTGGTTTGACCCTTTTGGCGGTTACGTTATAGATATTTCCATGATTGGGTTGTTCCAAATTTAATATGTAATGATCAACATGCAAATCACCATGAGCATATAAAACATCATTACGATAAATAGAACATCTACTATTCCCAGCAATGGAAGTGAAACCTTCCTTATCCAAATAAGAAAGTGAAACAATGTTACTACTTAAAGCAGGAACATAATAGCAATTGTTCAAAACTAACAAAAGCCCAGTGGGCAGAACTAATTCATAAGTGCCTACAGCTAACGCAGCAACCCTTGCTCTGTTTCCAACTCGTAGGTCAACTTCACCCCTTTTCAGCTTCCTACTGTCCTTTAGTCCCTGCACATTCGTACAAATGTGAGAACCACATGCAGTATCTAATACCCATGAGGTGGAAGTAGAAAGATGAATGTCTATAACATAAATACCTGAAGCGATAGCCCCGCTATCCTTCTTGTTCTTTTTCAGATCTTCGAGGTAGAGTTTGCAATTCCTCTTCCAATGACCCGGTTCATTGCAGAAGAAGCAGACTCCTTCCTTCGGAGGCTTTGCCTTCTTTGGTGCAGGCTTGGTTTCGGGCTTGCCTGACTCTTTGGTCTTACCTGATGAGCCATGACCCTTCCCCTTGCCTTTGCCTTTCTTTTTCGTACCCTTTCCCTTTTGAACCATCAAAACACTACTGGGTTTCTTCTTAAGACTTGGCTCAGCAGTTTTAAGCATCCCATGCAGTTCAGAAATAGATTTCTCCATGTTGTTCATGTTGTAGTTCATAACAAACTGGTCATAACTTTCCGGGAGTGAGTTTAAGATCAAATCTGTAGCTAACTCCTGGCTCATGGGAAATCCAAGCCGTTCAAGGTGATCAATGTACCCTTTCATCTTTAAGACATGAGCACTGACTGATGCACCTTCAGCCATCTTGCAGGAATGTAAGGCCTTAGTGGTCTCATACCTCTCTTGCCTTGCCTGTTGCTGGAACATTTCCTTGAGATGCACAATCATCTCATAAGCCTCCATGTGTTCCAGATCTCTTTGGAGCTCCGGAACCATGGTGGCTAGCATCAAGCATCCCACATCGACAGAGTCTTCTTTATGCTTCATATAAGCATCTCTCTGAGCTCTGGGAGCATTGGCGGCTGGCTCCTCAGGAATGGGTTGATCTAGGACATGCGCCTTTCTTTCCTGTTTGAGAACAATTCTCAAGTTCCTAAACCAGTCAAGAAAGTTTGTCCCATTGAGTTTGTCCTTCTCAAGGACAGATCGCAGCGATAATGTAGCAGTATTACTAGTCGTCATGATTCTACAATTAAAATATGCAATGTAATTAGTAATCTCCCACTAAATAAACAACCCTCAATGCAATAGTTAGTGGGCTAAGATCCATATTTGGCTCAAACTTAAGTCCGCTTTGGCAGGACGCTTAGATTAAGTTATTTAGGTAGGTAACACCTTTACCAATTACATCAAATGTAACTCTTAGATATTCATGGGATCCTATCATCATATGATCTGGCATGTTCTAATCCCATCTAATGCCTTGAGATCCAAAACCGTTTTGTTAATCTCAATTAAGTCAAACAATAATGAACCTATGAGAGTAGCACCATTACTCTTTGCTTATCTCCCCAAGATAACTCAAAAGCACCCACTTTGGTGGAGTCCACAATTGAGCGATCAAGGTTTTGACAAGTGTTCATAAATTGACAGCATTATGACTTAAGATTTCTTTTAGAGGGCCTAATTTAACTATCTGGTTTATAAAACGCATGTTTCTCAGTTCGTATCTCATACAAGTAATATGCATGTGCTGATCTAATCATAAGATGCATAATTCAAACGTGATACAATATGGCTCACCTATCCTAAGTCCCCTCAAGCCAATGAGAGGAGCTCTCTAGTAAGAAAAGAGAAATTACATATAGAAACCTCTTTTAACATTCGAGGGGAGTGAGATGAGAGGAGAAGGTACATTGAGAGTATATAGAGGAAGGCACGACACGCAGGCCGTATTTTTAAAAATTACAACACTTGCAATCTAGAGCCATATTGTTCACCATACCCAAACATTCAAGAATCAATATTCAGATCTAATCGAAGGGCAAAAAAAAACATTTACAAAGTAACATATGTTACGGTTATGTTGCGCTACGAACAGGTAGCTACGGCGGGCCCGCTGTAAGGAATTGGAAGACACGCAGCGGAAATAAACTTTAAAAATTTTCCATTCCTTGCCAGGATCTGCCGTATGTGTTTAAGTCAAGTGGAAAGAATCGATCTGTAAGGAATTGGAAGACACGCAGCGGAAATAAACTTTAAAAATTTTCCATTCCTTGCCAGGATCTGCCGTATGTGTTTAAGTCAAGTGGAAAGAATCATTACCCTTAGTGTTGCTCAGCGAATTTCACAGCTTCTCTACGTGGGTGGTGATCTCTTTCTGATCGCAAGAAATCGACGGAGTGTTCCTCAGCGACCTTCACAGATTCTCTCCGCGGACGGTGGTCTCTTTCCGATCACAAGAAGTCAACGCCTCAGGTCGGCTTCCTCTACTGGTATCCACACGAACAGCGTTCCAACCACGAACGACGTGCTAGCGTCTCCTGTCCCTCCAAGGCTTTCACAAGTCTCCGTCTCTATTTCAGCAGTTTCTTGTCTGCAAACCTTTTGCAGATTCCGTTCGGCCTTTTGTGTTCTGTGTTATTTTCAAACGTAGCTCCTCCAATCAGATATAGAGGATGCTATGCGTTTTTACACCTGACCTAATTGGATTTTGGAGTTAATCTTATATTAATTCCGAATTGATACAATATCATATATTGTATAATTTTATAAGAAACTAATTAAATAAAATAATATTAAATCCGTCCCACAGATTTAATTACTTATTTATTTAACTTTAAATAAAGATGAGACTGAGTTATATTTGATTTATTCCCATAAATCAAATTTGAGATATCCTATCAATTTAAATTTCGAATTTCAAACGTGATAGAGATTTAATTTATCCTTATAAATTAAATCTTATAAATATCTCTTATATGAGATATCCTATCAATTTGAATTTCGAATTTCAAACGTGATAGAGATTTAATTTATCCTTATAAATTAAATCTTATAAATATCTCTTATATGAGATATCCTATCAATTTGAATTTCGAATTCAAACATGATAGGGATTTAATTTATCCTTATAAATTAAATCTCATATATCTCATATATATAATATATATATATATACGAATTTATATATATACGAATATAAATATAAATAAATATATATATACATTCACCTGGATCTTTCATTGAATCTGGACATGTCTTAGATTCAATGAATCTGGACATCATAGCTCGTGTTGGGCTATTTTGTGTGCGACCCTGTAGGCCCATATGAAGTTGGCAGTGGGCCATTTGCTATACTAGCCCACAAGTCGCAAGCGGTCTCTAGCAAGACATAACAACTACCCAAATCATATGAGGATCGATAAACGATGTAACCTTTTATACAACCATATCATGTCCCTTCTGTCACGCGATATTTTGGTCATGGATGAGGCATGGATAATGTCATCCTCCTATTCCCGACCGTTACTTTCTCGATCCCTGAGTAGTCTGACTATAGAAATGGAACTACCTTTCCATTACAGTATGGCCATACATTTCTCAGACTCACTCATCGAGGGGCCCAGTAATATCTCTCCACGAATGTGAGGGACAAATTCCATCTTGACCATTCACATTCCTCCGCATGAAAAACCACTAAGCCCAAACATAGTCTTTATGATCACTCGGTCAAAAGTGACTTTTGACTAGGTCAAAGCTGAGCGTTTTGTCATGTAGGAATCCATGATGATCTCAGGTCAAAGGGCATATTGACATGGTTTGTATATGAGAGAAGCTTATGACGTTACCCATGCAGTTCTCTCATAGCGGGTCGGTCCAACACCCTGTACTCTTACATGTGCTTATGACTTTGATTTATATCTCTATACATCTTCAAAGTCATACTGGTCTTATTTCATCTGTGCTCCCACATAGATGATCGACCAGGGACATTTAGGATAATATCATGAATTATCCAAGGATGGTCATCATAGTAAACATGCAAATAATATGATAACTCAATTAATAAATTCATAAATCAATAATGTTCATAATACAATGATTGGCCCCTAGGGCACGATTTCCAACAATATTTTCATTACGCAGTTCCTTGTAACATCTTTGTTCCAGGTTATCAGTGATCTGCATAGATCAAACGCTAAATATCTTAAATGGAAGCTAACAGGATTTCCTCCTCCAGCAAATAATTAACTGATTATTATTTAAACTGAGTAATGAACAGGAAATAGTTTCAGCAGTTTAGAAAATTAATTAATTCTATAAGATTCATAGAAAAACGTCTAAATTTTCTCCACCATGCCATCACTTGTCTTTGATTATGTGAGGCACTGTACCAGAATTTAAGTGACAAAGAAAAGAAAAGCTAGATTACAAATTGAAAACAGAAATAAAGATTAGTGGAAAAGAGATTTAAACGATGTAGAAAACAAACATTTATTCAGGTATTAAGCTGTATACCCATTGTCAAAATGATCAAGAGAGCTGGCTGCTGGGACTAAATGGCAAAACTAGATCTACAGAACAATATCTTCTTAGAATAAAACTACCTTTGGAATTCTCAACGGATTTTTGGAGGCATATTCACATAGCTTTCCAATTTTCCTCTCATTAGGCTCAGCATCCTGCCATATCCAGTAACCATCACCCACATAAGATTTTTGTTATGTTGGAAAGGCTAAAATATGAAAAGGGATCCAAAGCGTCCAAAATATTATGCTTTGTAATCTTATCTAAGAAACCAAATATCTTCCTTGTGAATACACATGATAGATGATAATTTAAAAGTTTATAGAAGGTTATGCATATTTTTTTTTAAGATTAAACCCTAATAAAATGTGTAGAAAACTATTGGGGGAAAAGAGATGGACATATGATTTGTGAATAAAGATTGAATGAATAAAAGAATTGCACAAAACTTAAGAGAGGTCATATTATTTATGGTTTATGAGTAGTGTAGCTCCTGTAAACTTTTACGTCACTAGGATAGGCCTCAAGCTTTTGCTTAGGGCCTAAAATGAGTCGCACTGTTGAACAATATGACTCTATACTTTTTATATTTTAGGTTGATCTTGATCTTGATATTGACAAGACTTTTCATAATGCATTTTCTAGTTCCCCTAAGCAGTAAAAACAGCAGCATTGAATCTCAAAACCGCGTTACTTCAAAAGAGATGGCAAGAAACCAAATAAAACATGTGCGTACAGGTTGGTAAAATAAGTGCAACTAAAAGTTAATCATTACCTATTGTTACTAGAGAAGCATCGTTTTAACTAAATCATCAATCTCCAGATGATATAAAATTTATTCCTCCTAAAGTGAAATAGCATATCATGAGCAGAAAATTTCACCTGATTACGCGGGAAGATCTCAGCAAGCAACTTCTTGTAACGTTTCACCGGCTGTCTTGAACTTGCCCTCAAAGAAGGACAAATGCAACAGAGGTTACCACAGACGGGCACAACCCGCCTGGACATAACCCCCATTTTCCCGCGAAACTACAAACCCTCTGCTGAAATTCAATAAGAATTTAGTTAAACAAATTAATAACTTCAAAATTAACCGTCCAGTAATGAAAAGTTGAATTTACATTTCTTCCTCAGGGTTTGGCCATCGTGGTGTTTGCAGAAATCAATTATGAGTAAGATTAAAATCCGATCAAATTATGGCTGAGCAGAGCTGTACATACAGCCCAGATAGTTCAACAATGTCACGGGTATTCTAAATTCCAAGAAGAAGAAAAATGCACGGTGAAGAATTTGGAAAGAAACTGCATTTGACTGGCTCAATATTCAGGAAAAAGACATTCTCCACCTAATAAAAAGCACAGAAACTGCACTGGTTCGCAAACTGAAGCGCCTCAGATCGCGATCGGAACTGAAAGCCAAAACCGGAGAAAATAATTGAATCAAACACCGTAAAGATCAAATTCGAAAACGAAATAACTGAAGAGGGAACAAGAAAGGAGCACCTCCAAATAATGCCAATGTGTCGAATACATGAAGTTCGGCCAGGGCAATAGTTTTGTGCAGAAGTCGTGTGTGGAAATTGGAAAATAAGTTTTAAATGGGAGGGGGCAGTACTTTTTTTCTGTAGTGCCAACCCATAAGTAAAAGAAATTGAGATGTGCAATTGCGAACAAGAAGAAAAGTAAAATAGATAAAGAAGAGAATGATCATTCATGCTAACTGCTAACGTCACGGACGCCTGATGATGGTTTGAGAGGTGGTGGGGACACACGTCAGACGGCATCTAGTTAGATGGACGAGCAATCGGGCTGTCATGGCAAATGGCAAACATTGCCCGCCCTTGAATGGATCACATGTCGTCCAGTTAGTTGATAGACTCGTAAAAAAAACCAGCACCAACGGTCCCGTAACTTCCGGGAGAACTTTTTTTAGTTGGATTGGATTATGAGAAAACTCCTCTCTGTTCTTTTTGACTTTTACGGTATTATTTCTGCATCTTATCGTACCAGGCGCATTATGCCTTGCATTCTTCGTTTTCATAGGTTTTGTCAGTCATTTTCGAGCAAGACAAGGACTCATGACAATGAAGAACACAAACAATGTCTCTTAGTAGCTCCCGACGTTAGTCATAGGCCCTAGTTTCCAAATTCCTTTTTCCTCGTTGTATGATCCAGAATGAGAGGCATATTCTCGAATTCTTATCTATAACCTCTCAGTGTTACTTCTTTTGTCAATGAACGAAATAGCAGCTAATACTTCTTTTGCATGAGAAATTTATATTCTCATTCATAATAGCCTAAAATGCGAGTCCTCTTCGAATCTTTAGTAAAACAACACACATGCATGACCTCTATATTTTGTGTGCAAGAGGCAATTAATTAAGCTTGGATTCTCTTCCTTTTGGCCACTCTTTGCCTCTTTAATTTCAGCAGATTAGTTTTGGTCTTCTCCTTCGAAGCAGACATGCCAAGCAAAGAAAGGATTATTAACTTTAATTGTGGCGTAATGACTAGCAAGATACACTGTACTGGTCCGTACTTGCTACTTGAGTCGCAATATAGAGGCCAAGAAGTTTCAAAATTTAATTGCGCTAATAGAGCGAGAGGCTATGCTTTGGCATGCAATTAATCTGATGGTTCCTTCTGTTGGCGAAATAGAGAGAATCAATAACTCACAATATAGTAACCCAAAGAAAATACAAATGAGAGCGGAGTTCTTAAATTTATCGGATGAGATGAAAGACTTGCGCTCGCGCATGTGTACATATACATAGTAGAAAGATTGATCTTACTCCGATGCTTACACACAAACTTTAAAATTAAATTAATTAATTAATTATAATTAATATAAGAATTTATTAATTAATATAAATTAATTAAAGAGTGTTTACTTTAATTCTTAATATAAAAGTTGATTGACTTTTTTAGATAGATTAAAGAAATTAAATAAAATAATTAATTATGATTAAATTTAATCTCTTAAAACAAATTCATATTATATACTTCTTAATCTATCTATCCAAACTAGTGATATTAAAAATAAAAAAATATATATATAATATAAATTTATTTTAAAAGAATTAGATTTAGTCTTAATTAATTTGTTTATTTAATTTTCTAGTAAAAAATTCCACTTGCTTTTATGATATTAAGGATAGGAGGGAGTATGTATTTAGCCTTTAATTTCCTGAACTATATTTCTTATATAAATCACAAGATCAGATATGAATCACACAGCTCTAAATACATGAACTACATTATACAAAGAATCGTTCGTTCCTTCACAAGTCTCTATAAAGTGAATCGTGTATTTGTATTTATTGGACTAATTGAAATTAGTGATACACGAATGAAAAGTTAACACACTATAAACAATGGATTTGATCTTTTTGAAATACTCACTTAATTCCCAACATCTTCTGGTTAAGATTTTAGTTCTCAAACACGTTCGATAGTTCTTATTTAAGCTGGTTTGTACTTTGAAGTGATGATGAGCTTGAGGGCGCCAAATGTGCAGTACAATTTGCAAGTACAAACAAGATATGCACGTTTGAATTGCTGGCGTCATATGCAACGTCGCTTTCAAGTTACAATACAAATGAATCTATGTTCCGATAAAGTTGTCTTCATATACAGATAAGTATCTTTACCACGAAAAGGGTAAGAAGAAAGGGAATAAAGAAATGCTGAAGCCATACGTATGTGTGTGACTATTGACGAGGCATTTCAAAAGCCAAATGATGCAACCAAGATGTCATGGTATTTGTGGCCTGCTCAAAAAGAAAAGCACAAGTTTGGAGGTGATCCACTCAAAATCTTATACTAAAACTGAACTATCATGGTATTTGTGGCCTGCTCAAAAAGAAAAGCACAAGTTTGGAGGTGATCCACTCAAAATCTTATACTAAAACTGAACTATCTATAATTAAAACCCAACGATTGTCAAATCTAATTTGAGGATATTAAATATAATATAATTCTAACCAAAAGGAAAAAAAACAAACTTCGGGCTCACTCCACCTGGCTAGCTCTCACTCGGAATGGCCACGGAGTGACAAATGTCGTTAAGAGGGCGCATGGCTTGGTCAAACTCTACCATTTGTTTTTGGTTGCTTTTTTAAGCTGGGGGAAAGACGGGGGAAGTATTGTAGGGGTTCGTGTTGGAAGGCAAGAAGTGTTGCTTGGCAATCGATTGTTACCGTTTGGGATGACTTTATGAAGGGGTTCGAAGGAAAATGAAGAGGGGCTTGAATCCCAGATTTTGGCGGGACCTGTGCTGACTGAATTTGCAAACAGAAGCGAACCAAGTTTCAATCCTCAAAGCTTCAGTGAGACAATATGTTATCCACAATGGTCAGTGGGACTATGCTGCTTTAATTCATATACTCCCCCATTGGAATAAAAGAATCCGAGCTGTTAAACCGCCTTGGGAGGAAGGTGGTGTTGATGTTTTCTATTAGTGGAAAGTTCAACAGATGGCAATTTTATTGTTAAATAGACTGCCTATAAATTTTGTCAAAATCAAAGTGAGAGCAACGCTGAACCTATATGGAAGAAGTTGTGGAAATGGTCCCTTCCGGAAAAAAAAAAAAGTTAAATTCTTACTATGGCATGTTGTCCATGAGAGATTACTGACTAATTCAACAGAAGGCCTTAGATCGAAGTTTTTGGACAAATTTGCTGGCTATCATGGAAAACAAGATGTAGTCGAGTCTTTGAAGGAAAAGTGGCTACGGTAAAGGAAATACTCCACACATGTTACAAACAACAATAGTAAATATAAACAACTATACAACAACAAGAAGAAGGATACACAAAGCTATGGCGGGCGAATGGCTTAACAGCTAACGGCGGAGCATCCAGATAAAGCGGATTTTATAATTGGCAAAAGAGAAGCCATTATCATCCAGATAAACCAAAAAATATAGAGACGGCAACACCAAGTGAGTAGGCCCCAACAGCGGTGCCAACGAATCGATTACCGGAGCGAGTGAGAGCTCCGATTCCAGCGATCCCAGCGACTCCAATGGGAACACGGAGTAGAAGGGCTTTGCCAGCACTAGACAGGACGGCATCAGTGTAGAGGCGGACAGCCCACGCCTTGAACTGAAGGGGTTCGAGTACGGCGTCGTAGCGGTGGTCGTCGGGGCTGATGAATCGGAGGGCAGAATCGACCTGGGAGCGGGTGGGTGGAGTGGAAAGCCACTTCAAGATGAGGGGATGGGGGTGGGCGCCGGAGAGAAGAAAGTGGAGGTAATCGGAGGCAGCGTGGAGTTGATAAGGGAAGATGCCTTGGAAAGCATGCTGCGTTTGAGAGAGGCAGTGTGAGTAGGCCGCCTCGCATGCTGACTCAAATTCCGGCGACTGGGATAGACTGTTCTTCACTCGCGATGATGCCGACAAACCCATCCAATCTCCTCCTGATTCCGTTCCCAACCAACCCAACTCCACGCACCACCCATAAACGAAAATACAACATTTTCTTCCGAAAAAAAGCGGAAAAAATATATCAAAGATCACGCTGACAAAAAGACCACAGATTTATTTTCCAATTGGCGAAGAGGTAAAGCTCTACATAAAGTATTATTAAATATTAAAATGCTTTTGAATTTTTAATCCAAAATTCAATTGTAATCAGAAAATAAGGGAAAATTCATTGGCTAAGGTGCACGCTTAAAATATTTTTTCATGCCTATCCCATGTACTAGAGTAATTTGTGGTACATAATTATTAAAATATTTTTTAAGTAAGTGCAATATATTAAAATATTTTGTATGTTTTGTTACTAAATACCAAAAAAAATATTTTAAATATTAGACACACATAAAAAATACTTTAAGATTTTATATGTATAAAAAAAATAAATTTTTCAACAAACTAGATATATCTTAACTTAAAATTTATTCACCAAAACATTATGAAATTTCACTACACTACATAAGAATAAAATTAAATTTTATAGGTGAAAAGACAGTTTTTAGCCTTGAAATAACCATTCTAAGGAAAGAGATTAACAACATAAATAAAAGGATTTACTACACAAAATAAAAAGATTTTCAATACAAATATCAAGGAGTTAACAAGGAACACAATAACTTTTACAACAAAAGTAAAAGGATTTATAACACCAATTATGGAAATAACAACAAAAATAAAGGGAAGTTAACATTTAACAAGAAACACAACGACTTTTACAACAAAAGAAAAAGAGATTGACAACCGAAATATAAGTATTCACTATACAAATAAGAGGATAACAAAAGTAAATAGATTTACAATACAAATGGCATGTAGTTAATGAGAAACATGAGCTTTTACAACAAGAAAAAAAATGATGTCAATCCCTCTATTTGTATGGTGAATCATTTTTATTTTTATCTTTATCTTTTTACCTTTATTGTAAAAGCCCTTGTGTAATTTGTATTGTGAATCCATTTATTTCTATTGTTAATCATTTTCTTTGTTGTAATTAATAGCGCTTATATTTTTTGTTAATTCTTTGACATTTGTGTCATAAATCTTTTTATTTTTGTTATTATTTCCCTTATTTATATGGTGAATACTTTTATTTTAGTTATTAATCTATTTTTTTGTTATAAAAACCCTCGTTTTCGTGGTTAACTAATTGGCATTTGTGTTGCAAATTCCTCTACTTTTGTTATTATTCCTCTTATTTGTGTGATGATTTTTTTTTGTATTTCCGTTGTTCATCCCCTCTTTCACCAATAGTTATTTACAAGAGTAAAAATTGTATTTTCCTCCATAGAATTTAATTCCATTCTGTTTATGGGGCGTAATGAAATTTTAGAATATTTCGATATTAAATATAGTGGTCTATAAATGAAATTTCCCCAAAAACAAAGAGGGAACTTACAAATTTACAATTACTCGTACTTTTTTTTAATAAAAAGTCAATTTTTTTTGTCAAACAAAAAGTCAATTTATTCAGTCATATAAAAAGATATAAATAAAAATTTAGGCTTAATTACCCTAAATTGAAACAAGCTAATAAAGGCCCGAACGAAAACAGAATGACAACACAAACTAAAAGAATAAGCGCATAATCAATAGTGTTTTTTTTATATAAATTTTTTAGAAAGTGATCGAGTTTACCCCGATTTAGGGTAAGATAAAATTTTTCATCCTCTTAAGCGATACTAATATTAGGCAGAGCGAGTCGTCTATTACCCTCATACATAAATCTATATACCTAGAAGTTATGATGCCTCTCTAAGTAATATGACTTGAATTATAATAAAGTAGTACCCCACAAGAATTAAATATGCTCCAAATAGTTGTATGTCTCATCCCTTTACTAGTTGAAGTCATAGACGATTGGTTAACCAATACATTGTTAATTTAGAGGTAGAATGTTATACTAGATTAATCTGTTTGGATAGGCTTTTAAAAAATAATTTTTGAAAATATTTTAAAAAATAATTTATAGAGAAGAGTTTATAGAAAAAAAATAATTTTAAATAAATAAATATTTGAATAGTTATTATTATAAAATTTTTTATTATTAATAAATTATTAAAAAAAATATAAGATAAATTAAAAAAAAAAGATTATCACTCGACATACTGCTACCCACCCCTTTATTTTTTTTCTTTTCATTTTCTTCCATTGTTCATCTCTACAACATCCCATCTTCTTCCATTGTTTGTTAGGCTCCGCTAGTTTTGCATTTTCATCTTCCTCAATGCTCAACGTTGGTTCTTTCGATGACAACTGTTATCACTTTAGAGATGGAAGATTTGAAGCGAGGCCCAACAACCTATGCAAACTAGCAACTTAAAGGACGACACCAGAGCTTGAGAAGATCTAAAGCAAGGACGATAGAGCTGGAGAATATTTGAATATGGAGTTCATTGGATGGTGATGACAATGCTAGGGGAGAAGAGTGGAGATAAAGGGAGGAGAGAGAAATGAGATAGTGTGAATATGGGTATAATAATTATTAGATAATTTATAATTTATTTTCATATTCTAGAAGCTAGTCATAATATTTTATCTAAAAATATAATTTAAAATTATTATTTAGTTTATAAATTATTTTAGATAAATATATCTGTTATTTTAAAAAAAATTAAACTAAAATTTTGGTCAATTATTTTTTTAAATCTTAATTTAGAATGAATTCAAGCACACGCGATCACTCTAACTCTCAATTTAAGAGTTTATTTAGTACAAAGAATTGGTAGTAATGGAAAGAAATAGAAAATAATAGAAAATTGTGGACTGAGTATATATTTGGTAAGCGGGAAAATAGTTTGAAACAAAATTTTATGCTTATTAGGAGGATAATGAGATAAGATAGGTAGGAAAATTATGCAAATGACCACATCACCCTTAATGGGTATTTATTAATCAAAATCACTGATTAAAAAATGAAAATATTTAAAATTTCAATATTTCATAAAAAATTAATAAATAAAAAATAAATTATAAAAATTTCATATAACTTGCATACAACTCGAGTTGTAATGCTTAACAACATCGTCATCTTCAACTAGACACTAATGGCACTGTGATAGTCACCTACTCACCATTCTACCACCATAAATTTAAAAATACACAACTTCAAAACAAGATTTATCACAATAAACAAATCAAAACCCAAAAAAGAAAAGAAAAGAAAAGAAACAGAAGCAATATATTTATTAAGAAAAAGGAAACGTTATAAAAGAAGAAGCCACTGACTGGAAATAAAGAAGCACAACCGACAAAATCTATGGATGATGTGAGGAACCCGACGACTGAACGATCAGATTTGTGGAAATGAGCTAGTAAGGAAGACGGATGATCGTGGCTAAGCGTTGGACAACTATTGACCCTCAAGGAAAAAGATTTAGAGGCCATATGGGAATTTCCCTCCACAGGAAAATCAGATCCCATCAATGTGAGGGAACATATTTTCTATTATACACGGGAAAATTTGCCACCTCCAAAATTTGCTCTCTCAAAAAATAGTGCAGCCAAACTTCTGCCGCCAATTGAAAATCTAAATTTTCCTTTTTCACCGAGGTACTTTGAGCTTATCAAATGGGTCTCAGTTCTAGGTTTTATTTAGTTCAACTTAAAAGAAGATAGATTAGATTAATATAAATATAAGTAGAAAAAAGTAAAAGAGATTATAGGTATAAAAGTAAGGGAAGTAAGATTATATTTTTTATTTGATTCAGAAAGAGAAGGGAGGTGAATTAATTAAAAGTTAATAAATATACACTTATCTTTTTATTTAATTTTATTTATTTTTTATTTATAATATTTATATCAAAATTATTATTTTTTAATTTATGAATCACAAATTTTTTTATCTCATATATATATATATAATAAAATTGAAAAAATAAAAAATCTGATAAAATTTTAATATTATATCTCAATAATTTTATAATTATTATATATTAATATAATATATAAATAATTTATCATGTTTATTAAGTTTCATCAATCAAAGCAAAAATCATAAGTGAGAAAAATTAAAAAAAATATTTTAGCTAATGAGGGTATAATTAGTACATTAAAATAATATAAGGGATAATTTAGTTAAAAATAGGTGAAAATTTTTTCTTCTCTCCAAAATCCTCACTTTTAAAGGAGAGGTAGAGGAGGAGAGGTGAACACATATAAATAAAAAAATTTATCTCTTCTTCCTTTATTTTTTTTAACTAAATATATTTATATCTCTCATTCCCAACTCTTCCTTCTAAATATCCCCCAACTAAACAATGCATTAAAGAAAACACTTGTGAAAAACAACTTGTATTATTAACAAATTAACAAACTAGATGTAGAATAGTAGATGTTGTACGTAAAATTTAAAATATAAGTTGCAATAATTTATGAATAATAAGCTCTCTCTATATTGATTATATATAAATTTATAATTATAATTTATGATTATCAATAATATAAAATTTCATGTAATGTAAGTGAAAAGAAATAATTAAATTTGATTTGATAAGTAATCCACTTTTTTAACATAAACAAAAATTAAAGCAAAAAATTCAACCAATCAATTTCTATATTTTACGCTGATTTTTAGTAAACCTATATATAATATTAGAGTTGCTTGTGGGACGGGTCAGGACTAGGACAACCCCATTCTATGTCCTATCCCGATATAATGCATGAGATATAAAATACGTCCCGTATCTCGTCCCATCCTAAATTTATCTCAGTCCCGACGGGATCGGGACGAGTTCAGGACAAGACGGGAATTCTCGATCCTATTTTTTAAAAAAAATATTATAATAAAATTATCTTAATAAATCATTCCATATAAAATACCATGGTAACTTTCTCTAAATACAAATATTTCTCTCTAATATAAAATGATAACTTACCCAGATAAGAGGACAAAAATAACAGTAAGGAAAAATAAAAATATCTATATAAGAATATTTGTAAATAAAAATATTTGTATGAGAGTGACAACTGGTGAGACTTATTACCTTGAGCAAGAAAAACGTAATAGAAGAAAGATTGAGAGCTTGAGACGAGTGTACAAAATGAGAAATATAGGAGAATGTAATATTTTTTTTATATAAAAAAAATAGGGTCAAGACGGGACGGGATATGAATTCTGAGGATCAGCCTGAGACCCATTTTATCCTAATCTTCTCTCTATCTTATTCCAATTTTTTTTAAGATAGGATTGATCTATTCTAAAATTATTAGGATTAGGTTGAGATAACATCCCTATACGGTACTGTAGCAGTTTGGAAAGAATTTCTTATAAACTGCTCTGTTAAAAAGTTAGTCCACGAATATAACGAAATTCTTCCCACGTTTTTTGGGTTGATATAATGATTAGCCTTTAATATATTACGGATGCAATGATATATTGATGATTTTTACTTAAAACTGCACCAAATCTTGCACGAAGAAGATTAGGGTGGATCGAATTATCTTTGAAAACAAGGATTTCGAACGCTCCGCAAGGAGGAGGTGCCGCCTGCCGTACAAAAATTGCAACTCCAGTGCTACAAGTTGCTGAAGAGATATAGGGCCTGTTTGATTTCTTTAAAATCAAGGTTTTAAAAGTTTTTTTAGGGCAAAACTTTGGTTTAGAGAAATTTCAAAATAAACAGTAATATTTGTTCAAATGGGCTTTTGAACTAAACTATAGTTTAAAACCAAGGTTTCAGATAAGCTGGTCAGAGTAGCTTTTGGAACAGTAAACCACATTTGAACTAACCAATTACTATATTACCCCTACTTTTTCTTACACCCTCTCTCCTACTTTTTCTTACACCCTCTCTCCTCTCTCCTACTTTTTCTCTATTTTCTTTCTTACACCCTCTCTCCTCTCTCCTCTTATCTCTCATCTCTCCTCATTTAATACTCATACCCTTTTTCGTAATTTACCAATAATAAAATCTCTTCTATAAATAACTATCCAAACACTCATTTATTCAAAACCACTTTTTTTTCATAATCTCTTCTCCAAAAGCCCTTTTCTATAATTTGTTCAAAAGCCCTTTTTTTTCATAAGTCCGTTTTTAAAATCCTATCCAAACGGGCCCATAGAATGTCTTTTACATAGATTTTTAAAAAAAAATTATAAAAAATTGTTTTTAGATAATTTTTTTATAATTTTTTTTAGAAAAGAGTTTATAAAAAAATAATTTTAAATAAATGAGTGTTTAGATAATTATTATTAAAAAAAATTTTATAATTAAAAAATTATTAAAATGGATATAATTTTAATAAAATTATAAGAGATGAGAGATGATGAAAAAGATTGAAGAGAGATGAGAGAAATTTGAGAATATATAAGATAAAAGAGAGATGGTAGAAAATATAGAAGAGAGAGGAGAGATGATAGATAATTGAAAAGATAGAAGAAAAAGATAGGAGAGATAAGAGATAATAGAAAAGATACATGAGACAACAGAGATAGTATAAAAAAATAAAAATAAAATAATAATTAAGTAATTTATAAACTCTTTTATTATTTCAAAAATTTCTCTATCCAATTTATCTAAAATTATAATTTAATTTAAAAATATTTTTATATAAATATAATTATTTATTTAATTTTTTAAATTAAAATTTGAGGTAAAAATCTTTTAAAATCTACATTTTCCAAACAGCCCATGAATGGGGAAAATCCTTAAACAAAGACGGAAAGATGCAATCATTTTAACGCTGCAACTTCATTACAGCTTCAACTCCAAGCGTCAAAACCCTCTCTGACTTCCGTACACCTCTCCACCCTGTCCTTCATTTTTAATCATTCCTTCTTCTTAGAGCGCCCTTCAGTCTCCTTCCATGTCTATCGCTTTCAAGCATACTCTATCGGTTTGATTTTCCCCCTTTTATATTTGACTTTCTCCATAATCTCTCGCCGCGGGCCACGGTTAATTGGCGGGAACCAACTGTCAATTTTTGATACCTGGCTAATTGAATTTCTCTACCGTATAGAATCTCTATCTGAAATTGCAGTGGGATTACTTGAACGCTTGTTTTGATGGCTAACCCGTCTGGGAACCATCAGGAGCAAACCCATGTTTCGTCTTCGTTCAACGGGGTTAGTGGTGCCAATCCCAACAACGGCAGTTCGGCTCCGGAGAGTTCAGGTGCTGCTCAAGCCATGAAACACAACCCGGGTATATCCTTGGATTGGACGCCTGATGAGCAGGCCATACTAGAAGAGGGGCTCGCAAAGTGAGTAAAAATTTGGCTGCTCTACCGTCTCGCCCTGTAATAAAATTTGAGTTTCTATAATTTCCGCAGGATTGCTCTGGTGAACAGTTGTTTCTCGGGTTATCTTTTTGGTTTGTTTCCCCTTGGCTTTGTACACTGTCTTTTTGGGTTACTTTGGTTTTAAAAGAGTGTAGTAGCGTTTAGTATTTTATTAGTTAAACTGTTGGAAGGCTATTTGAGTTAAACTTTCAATATGAGAGAGACTATCCACAATTCCAATATCAACTTGGGCATGCAGGGCTTTATTGCAAAATGATTCATTTCTGCTTTTTCGAGACATCATCAGTAAAGTTGTTACTTCCGGTTGCATGAGATATACATGGAACTAGGGCACCTCAAAACTAATGTCATGTTTTTATAGAATTAGGAGTCTGCATGAGCATTTCCTATAATAAGTGAAATTGGGGTCATGATTCTGGTTCTATCAGGGAAGTCGCTTGGTTCTCATTTTATGCTAGTCTTTGCCGTCACAGTTGCGTTCAATTTTTTTTTTTTTCATCGGTAATTTTTAAAGCTTAGCTGAAATGAGCAGGAAGCAACCTTTGCTTGTCATCTCTAGGATTGTACAGTAAATTCATTTGGGCTGTCGAATTGTGATCTTTTGGCCATTTTACTGGATTAGCAAATTGTATTTGCTAAGTACTGCAGGTAGTCTTTTATTAAATGCTAGTTCTAAATTTTGTATTGTAGGCTTACCTCAGAATCTAACATAATACGCTATGCGAAGATAGCCCTACAACTACAGAATAAGACAGTCCGGGATGTTGCACTCCGTGTTAGATGGATGAATGTAAGCACCCTGCTTTTGTATGATAAAAAAAAGGATTATGTTATCATTGGGTCATAAACATTCTTTAGTATTAATATCTAAGCGCTGTAATTATTATGAAGCTCATCATGTTGTGAAAATGGTTAAGATTACCTTTGCATCTCCTATTTATAGCCATCAAACTAAAGCTGTCACTAACTCAATTAAACCTGGTGGAGACACTCTTACAATACAACCAGCATAAACATCTGATTATATGCTATCAATTTTTTAATGAAATTAGAAGATTCCATTTAAATGTAGAATTATTTTATATGACAATTTTGGTCTGCTACTTTTGGCAGAAAAAAGAAAATAGCAAGAGAAGGAAGGATGATTTGACGAGGAAAAGTAAAGATAAAAAGGTACTAATTTCATTTATTGGATATTGTGATTATTATTACTGTAATGAATTTGGGTTCCCCCTTTCTTTTAATCTTGTGAATGTTTGTTTATATGTACTCCTTAATCCTTCCAAGAACATTGGTGACTGTAGAACTTGTTATGAGTTGAATAATCTGTTTGCGCCATCTTTCTTCCTCATTTTTTTATCTTGAATATCCTCCACTTATTGATTATCTACTTTGCACAATGCTCCAATTTCTGATTTTTGATTGTTCAAAATATGAGACTCTTCACTTACAAATGTGTATATGGTAGGTTTGATCGCACAATATAATAGAAAGAAGGGATATCATCCCATAAGAAATTCGTTCGAACTGGTTTAATACACTGAAAAACATGCTAGAATTTAAACCAAACAAATAAAAACTGGATTTTCAAAGGTGAATTAAATGAAGGAGTGCAAATGGGAAAGTGAAAGTGGGTACTGCAACAATATTAGAACCTAAAACTAGTTATACGCTACTTATTTCTTTGCAATTGTTCACTATTCTCTTTCTCATGCATTTATATAGTATATTAGTAGGTGATAATCAGGATTTGATTTTGAAGTGTTATGTTTTTTTGAATCACTCATTGCATTAGGTGTCTCATTAGATTACTCTCAATTTTCTTGGTGATTAATCCTATGGTTCAATATGGAAAAAATTATTTGTCTATGTGAAGCTAATCGGTATGCTTAATTGCTTATATTGAAAATAACAAACTATTTTTAACAAATGCAATCTCCCACTGTCAGTAACTAAACCTATTTTAGAATTCCTTTCTCTACATACGACTAGAACATCCAAATTATCAACCAACGGTTGGTCAAACTGGAGGACACGTATCAAGTGGCAGTCAAAGAGAAGAAGTCATTGCTGTGAATCCATAAGTAGGTTCAAAATAATTTTAGAATAATGAAACTAGCCATGTATTGCTGGAAACAATACAAAGATGAAATAAATACAGCTCATAACCATCCAAATACACAAGAATGAAGGGAACAAAGGAAACACAGTATGATGCGTGTGACATTGAATTTCAAGCCTCAAACACTCTCTCCAGCTCTCTGGTACTCAGAGTTGTACTCTTTCTCTTCCAGTCCGCATCCTTTAGCTTCTTCTGCTGCTATTTATAGAAGGCTTCTCGAATAAGCTATGATTATTTGTCAAGCCATGCTTTAGTAATTGATATCATAACTTTGGGTGTGAAGCCTCAACTTTGTGACTGGAAAATGCTGCAGCTTTGAGCAAAAAACCATAGTTTTGAGGATTTCTGATGATGGCATGCTGTGGCATGGCATTTCTTAAGTCATGGCTTTATTTTTTCGGGTTCTTGCATTTGACTTTTGCGTGCCTTGGTTTGCTCTACAAATCTTGGGCTTCCGATCGTTCTCCAGAGCCTCCATGTAAGCCACGGCCTTCTTATCTGAAAGCCTAGGCTTTCATGTGCAACCCTTCTTACTCTTCTTCTTAAGTATTTCTAGTCCTTCAGTACATTCCTCAGCTTTGTTCCTCTTACCTAGATGACCCGACAAACATGAAAAATCACATGAATGCACAAATATGATAGTATTTAAGCTTATTTGACCAAAAACCTTAACAATTCTTCATTACGTTTGAAAGCTAATGTTGACATATGCTTTTAGATGGTAGTTTCTTCTCCTCCTCCTACTCTCTCCCTCTCCCTCTCTCTTATGAAATTGCATCACTTATGCTGACATATGATATTAACATCTTATCCTTTGTTAAATGATTTTCTTTCATATTTAAAGTATTGCATTCAACATAAGTGTTAGATATGATACAACTCAATTTTTTTGGAGTATTGGTGCTTAATGGCTGGTTCCACTATTCTGCAGGCTTTGGCATTTGTATGTAGTATGAAGTTATCTAAAGGCTCATTTGTGCCAAAATGCTAACAATTCATATAAAACTGAAAGGAAAAAAGATGGAATTTATGGCATGTCATTACAATTATTTAATAACTTTGACCAATATTTATTGCATAATTTATCAGCTTCATGTTGAAGCTGAATGTTAACTGAGCTTCCAATGCAAATTAATCCACTGTATTTCTAACTCTGTACTTATGTTATGAATTAGTTGGTTCCAATTATATTACTGGTCATCTAAATGTTTTGAATAAAAAGTTGCCCTGTTATCTCATTTGGGCTTCAGGTTTTCGCATTTTTATTCGGTGTGTTGTTTTCTCATTCCATTTATTTCTCAGAGAATCTGTATCATGATGGTTATAGTCACTACTTTTCTTTTGGAATAGACCAAGCATAGTGTTTGACTATTTGTAAGTTTTTTGACTTGTTAAACGTGGAAAAATTCAGCATCTTGGGCTTCAAGAAATATCTTGAAAGAAAATTGATGGAAAAGAATGGAAACAAATAGTAAAAAGTGCACTTGTTCCATCCTGAAACCTATTAAGTTCAATATTTATTTGTATGTCCATGTTTGGAGTAACTTCTGATGTTAAGAGAGTCTCCACTTTTGTTTTTAGGAAAGGGTTTCTGATCCATCAACAAAATCATCTCACTTTGTCACTCAGTCCAATGTTTCTCCATATGCTCCACCAATGATTATGATGGACAATGATGATGGCATTTCCTACAAAGGTCAGATACCATGCCTTCTGAATTTCATTGGCCTTGGATGTTTGAGGTTTTTCAATCGTGACAAAAGAGGCTTTTTTCTATTGTAGGCTTTCCATTTACCTTTTGAGGGATCTCATGTGGTTGCATTTCTTTATGTTTAATTGGCTTCTTTTATGTCTGAAAATTTCTTTGGGTTTCTTGCAGCTATTGGAGGTCCCACAGGTGAACTATTGGAGCAAAATGCGCAGGCTTTAAATCAAATATCTGCAAATCTTGCTGCTTTCCAGGTAAGCTGATGCCTTTTTTTTTTTTACCTTCTCTGCATCTACTTTTTTTGCAAAATCAAATTGGCTTAAATCTGGCTTGTCATTTGTGTTTGTATCAATAGTACGGATCTGGACATTAGACAGATAACTACTATAAGTGTCCTGGTCTTATTTTTCCTCCATGTTCTTCTTTTATACTTATTTCATTCAGGTCAATGACAATATGTTTAGCAATTTCATGAGTAAATGGCTTGGTTGTTTTCATCAGAACTTGCCCTTTTCCCCTTTCCTTTCTATTCTTTTTCTTTTTTTAAATTTTAATCTCGGTTGTGGAGAATTGTTAGATTTTGTATCTGTCCAGATGCTTTCAGAAGGTTTGAGGTTTTGCTTTGATAACTGCTAGCTCAAACCTTGTTCAGCTTACCTGGAACCAAAACTAAGGAACAGTTGAAGATGTGAACAATAATTTTATGTTTGAGTAGTTTTTTATTTTTTGTTTTGGCACACTTCACTGGCCGCTGGTTTATTCATTTGACTTGGAGCTGTGAATTATAGAATACATGAAGATGTTTCTGGTATCCCATCCCTAGATTGGCAATTATCTGGCTATGTCTAATTTTATGTGAAGTCATTTTACTATTTCCCCTTCATGTTTCGTGTCTCAATTGGCATGGAATTTTAGTCAAGAATGGCATAATAATGTTTTTAGGAGGTTGTGAAACTGCTGTAAAAACCTTATGTAGTACTGGAGGAGGTAAGCATATGGTACTGAAAACAATATGGTGAACTGGTAAATTTTGAAAAAAATATTAAGATTTGGGTATGGCAAGGTATATCCCGTAACGGTACTTATTTTGATATAATTTTAGAAACAATGCCAATGCATTTTCATACCAAAAGCCATGCTTAAAAAACTATGATCATTTCAAAACCACTTCGATATGGACCTGATAAGGGTATTCCTACAGCAAACGGTATACTGGCAGACTAGGATGTTTAATAACGTCTCTTGTGGCTGTTAGATTGAAAATTTGATGTCAGACTATTGTTTTCTAGTCTTATTAGTATCATTTTCAATTCAATTTATTGGAGCATTATTGGTGACTCTAAAGCTGATATAATTTCCCACCTGTTCTCTCCATTTTATTTCCAGATACAGGAGAACATTAATCTATTCTGCCAAACAAGAGATAACATCCTTAAAATTATGAACGAGTAAGTTGTTTTACTTTTTCTCTTGCATTTTCCTATATTAGATAAATTGTTCTGTCCTTCTTTTGGAGTTAAGAGTGTCCATTTGGCATGTTATTAGAAACGGAGTTTATTTATATGCGTTGCTGATTTATCAACCACTTTGTTTTTTCAATTCTCATGTTTTTCACTAATTAAAGCACTCCTCCCTTTTTTATTTGCGTGGCAGTTTGAATGACCTGCCAGAGGTGATGAAGCAAATGCCACCCCTACCCATAAAGGTGAATGAAGAGTTGGCTAACTCCATTCTTCCAAGAACAAACCTCCCAACGCAATCATGATGATGCTCAATGTTCACTCATCTCCGTTCGGCCTTTCTGCCTCCGGGGGGGCACTCCAATAATATTCCCATACTCGTGCGAGGAATCAAGTGTCAATCTAGATGACCCGACTTTTAAATTAAAACAAAAGAGAGAATCAAAGAGATACAGGAAGAAGAAACAATCAAATAAGTGTTGAGAATCATCAGGTTGAATTAGCCTTCATTATTATTATTTTTTTCTTAATTTGTTTTCTTGTTTTGGGTTCCCTTAGTGGGCTCCATGTTTATTGTACCAGTAGGGTATATTCTTGGTGGTAATCGTCGGTTGAATTTAGGAAATAAGATTGATTAACATCACCGAGTTCCACTGATGTTCTCAGTTGATTCTGTTAGCACATTTCAGTCACCATATAAGGAATGCTAGTTAGTTATCCTGTGTTTGTCAGTCTAATCAACCTTGGATTATGTTGAGTGCAGCTGAGTATTCTTCCCCTGTAAATGTATTTCATATAATATTTGCACTTTGTGGAGAATTAATTGTTAGTTTGATAAAGGTGCACCCTTCGGCTTGATTTGATTTTTCTCTCTTAATGTTTATATGAGAAGCTTGACTTTATTTTATTCTTAACCGACCCAGTCGAGTTTTATTGCTCCAACATGCATTTGAAGTATGTATGGCCCTCCCTCCCTCCCCTCCCTTTCTACTACACTTATTTACCCACATACATATCGACTCACCATCCATACTTATTCATCACTCTTTTAACTAAAATATAATGAATCTCTCGAATTATACCAAGTATTCGTAGTATTCAATCCTAATTACTGATTTAAATATTTACAATAATAGTTTTGAGTGGAGGAAAGTTTTCCGGGTATAAACTAAACTATTTTCAACTCCCTACATCAGTTTTTCTATTAATATATGAGAACATTATTTATACAAAAAAGCCATGAAAATCACGATTGGTGTTGCACACAAACTTTAACGCGATGGATATATTTAAAGGGTTAAAATTGGCAGGATTCAAGAAAGTTGTCCTCGAATCGGATGTCAAAATTTTAGTTGACATGTTGGCAAATAGCACGAACAACAGATGCACCTTAATGTTCTTGCAGAATCAGAATATATATAATGAGGTTTAATTAGTCTGTGTAAGTGGTTGCTGAGATTTTAGTAAAAACGGATTTTTAGATTGATTAAAAAATAAATAAATAAATAAATTATAATTAAATTTAATTTTTAAAATAAATTTATATTTTATAATTTTTTATCTATTTAGATTAATTAACTAGTTCTTATATTAATTATAATTAATTAATTTATATATAAAAATTAATTAACTCTTATAATTAGAATTAAAATTAATAATTAATTATAATTAATATAAAAATTAATTAAATAATTTAAATAAATTAATAAATATATAATATAAATTTATAAAAAAATTAAATTTTATCTTAACTAATTAATTTATTTAATTTTATTAACTTATTAAAAAAAAGTCAACAAGCTAGCCGTAATATTGCTTATTTTCTTGAACATGTTAGTTTGACGACGGCGGCATTCTTCCTTCCTTCCTTCCTCCCTCTTTAGTTGGTGCGTGTACAAGGAGGGATTGGGGCTGTATATGTGTACTTGCCTATGGACTCCGTTGCTCCTGTAATGGAAAACCGAGAGAAAGCTGAAAATGGTTTTCCGTTGCAACTGAAACATTGTTTCGAGGAGCTTGTGAAGTCTACTCTTCACTCTCGCCTAAACAATACCTCTGGCTTCCAACTTCTGAACCTCTCCGAGACATTCTGCTCCACCCTTTTTAAAGATGACCCAACTGAACCTTACTCAGTTGATGTTAGTAATTTCTTCCCATTGTGAATTTCTTCCTAATTCATTGTGTCTTGTGTACGGGAAAAAAGGACTAGCTATGCCAAATTGCATATTCAATCAAAGTTTTGAGGGACGCTTGATTTCCTGTGGTGATTGTGTGTGATTATCTTTAAATAAGCTAATAAGCTAAGAAGTTACGAGGGACGCTAATTCCCGATGATTCATTTGTCCTGCCTTTTACTGAGATGCATAAAATTTAAAAATTTCCGTAGTTTTTTTACTGGGACCCAACTCCAAAAGCGAAATAACGAACGAAGGATTTATCATTGAAATTAGACCATTTTTTCCTTTCTGCGTTGATTTTGATCCGACGCGTACTGTATGCTTTTACTTTGAAGATTCATTAGGAGGATTTCCATCATATGCCTTATACAAGCGTCTAGCATCAGCTCTGTTAAAGTGTATAAGTTCTGGAGCATTCTGCAGGACATGGAATGATTTAACCATGATCAATGATTGTAGTTCCACCCAGCAGAAACGAAACGAGTGGCAGAAACTGATCGTTAAGAAGGGATCTGAAATAGTGAATGTACGTTCTCAACTGTTCTTTGCTTGGTTGACCTAGTTTATTTTTAATTAAGGTAAATTATACGATACATAAAGTTGTATTTTGACAGATTTTGAAGAGGGTTGCCTTTGAACTTCATATCGATGATCCTTTGTTTTTAGAGTTGAAAGGTATTCATGAGTCTGTATGATTGAGTTCAATGGAGGAAAATGTTTTTCTTCTCTTTTTTGTACTCGCCTCTTACCGGGCGGGAAAATTATCTATCATTCACCGTGAGTTTCTGTTTGTGCATGGACTCTTATCCACTCACCTGATCACTGAAAGATGAATTTAATAAAAGCCGCCTGACACTATCTTCAAGTTGGCCTTCTGTGTCCTCCTTTGAATCCACACAAGTATCTTCCATAATGTTACTCACAAGAATTCAATTCTACTAAACCCATTGATCTTGTCTATTTGCAGATGACCTAGAAAAAATTGAAGGTGCGCTAGTGATAAATATCGCAGGTTCAAAAAAATTAATTTTATGCTTAGATATGTATTTTTTTTATATTATTGTTTATATCATCAATAACCTTTTTCGTTTTTATATAAAAGGTAGATGAACAAAACCTTTGCGCTTCACATGGATTTAAGGTTCTAGTGATGAAACTGTAGATGCAATATTCTGCTTGTAGTGGGAACACTTGAACCGTATTTAACCTCTCGATGTAGAAAGATATATGAACTTAGTAGTAATTAATAGGAGGCCAACAACAGAGCCAACAGAATAAATAGTTGTCTTATTAAGTGGAACATATTTATGTCAGAAACTATATGCCTCTATGCCTTTTTCGTGTAAGCAATAATGTGATTTCTTCATACTTAAACTTGATCAGAACTTGGCATAGACACACGCAGCTCCATCAACACTCTTATACCGCATTAATTAAATTGTCTTCTTGATCTTTGGGCATTGAATTACCGTAGTTTTGTTTGTTTTTACCATTTTACTTGTCTCATTCATTATTTCCTTTCTGATTTTTCCTTTCCCCCCTTTTTTCCAGGATTGAATCAGGAAATCTGATTCTCATAAATAAGTGTGGGGTCTTAGTTCAGGTGGCAGTTAGTCTCATTCCCAATCTTATATTGTTTTTCTGCCTATAACGGCTTCGCTCTGATCTCTTAACTTCAATAATATTTAGGGAGTTCAGTGGCATCCTTTATTCTCTGGAATGTTGGAGACGGAGAGGCTTGGAAAAGTTCTTCCAGGAGTTAAAAATGTGGAAAAGGTCCTTTTTCTGCTGTAATTAGTTTTGGACCAAAACTTAACATGTTAAATGCAAAATTTGAAAAAAAAAATGGCATTAGTATATCAATAGACAAGAATATTTTGTTTCACATCATTAACCAGAGCACTCCTTCCATGTTTTATTGAGCAATGATCTGCCCTACATTTTTTAACTCGACCTCTTGTGAACTCTCCGGACCTTAGGAGGTTGTTGTTTTTCTACAGGGAAAAAATGATGTAACTGTTTTTTTACTGAACATGATAGATGCCTTTTGGATTTTTATTTAGGATGTATATGCTTGTTACCTTTATGAAAGCTGTTCATGTCTGTTCTAGTTCACTAAAATTTGGAACCATGATAGTCTAGAGCGGTTGTGCTGGACTGGGCACTATAATAGTGTTTTTTCCTTTGAATAGATCTTTCTCAGCTGTAATTTAAACTTCAGTTATGGATTTTTTTTTTTAAAATACTGATTCCTCCAATACACAGCATTACAGGTGTAAAAGTCTACCAGAGAGAGATTCGACACTGAAGTAAAGGAGAAGGAAAATGGTGTTCTTGCAATCACTGTTTCAAAAATGGCCCTTCAACCTTGCATTTATCTGGCTAGCATAGTTTCTGTGGGTCTCAGTTTATTGAAAATATTGATTCTGATCTGTTGGCTTATTGATTATACTGAGCATTGTTTTCAAAACCTTAAAAAGTTGCTCCCATCTTATTTCTCAGTTATTAATACAAATCATTTTTGTTTTGCTATGCTTTGGACTCCTGCTATTGACATACTTTCACTTTGTGTATTCAATTTTCCAGTTCTTTTCTTGCCTTCCACTTGTTTTGAGTAACTGTAAATAATTTATTAGAAAGATCATAATTAACTAATGCTTCTTAACTTATGTAGTTTTTGTTCCCCCTTTCTCATCATGTGGTACTGGTGCTTGAACGTCCTCATTTAAAAATTGATGACACTGACATTGTGCAGTCTTGCTTTATCCAGGGATTAAGCTATGAGGGGTTCAAGGCCTTGTTGGTCTGATGCATATCCCAGGGACAATTTCTATTTCTCTTCCGCCACCAAGATCCACTCTATTAGCATCATTTAATATGCCATACAAGCCCAGTGTAAGGAAGTGCGTTTTTTCATTCTTATCTTTCACACTTTTGCAATGCATAAATAATCTTTGGATCTAATACAAATCACTCCGTATGAACGTAAGTAAAGATTTTGTTAGATTCTTCACTGCTTTTACTATAATAAATTGGTCAGACCCCACGAAAGATCACTGAGATGGCTTTCTTGGCACCTTGTGACAATATATATATATATATATATATATATATTCACATGACGTTTATCATTCACTGTTTAATAAAATCTTTTATTCTTATAAAATGTAATTGCTTGTAGCATGTTTAATTGTTGTGTTTACTGCAGAGTACTTTCCCTGATAATTGTGTTCCTTGAATATAAATTTTACCCTTCTCTGGCTTGACTTATTGAGGTCAAGAGTAGCGCCTGGACTCATGGAGCTCGTGCATTGGCAAAGCACACTTACAGGTTTAGCAATAATTTTTGGGGTTCTTTAGATGGGAACGGTAAGGATCTGTTTGAATGAGAAGTGTTTAAATATGTCTTTGGTATTTCTCTGTGCTTAAAATTCTGTTTCACAGAGAGAATGTATAATTTGATTTTTCTTTCCAAGAAAAAAGTGCATATATATGTTCGCTGATTAGTTAGACATGTATTTCCTGAAAAGCATAGTTTATATATATTATGCCTTAGGTAACTCAATTACAGTGTTTTTCCTAGTTCATTCTAAAATTGCTTCTCTTTCCAGATCGTAATAAAAATAAGCTTGCAGTGGATGTTATCAACCCCTTAATAGAACATTGTTCTTGGTTAAATGTGCACTTTGTCGCACCACATGGGTTCGTATTCGAGATAAGGGTTGGGTTGCCAATGGATATGGTGCACTGTGGACGGAGGATGGAATTAAGGTGTGTAGATAGCTCTAAATTCTGGTCTTTCCCATCTTTTGCTACGGGCTCAAATATTATGCTGTTTAATTCTCGCCGTATAACTTAGTAAGTGTGACCAAATTGAAGCCCTATTTGTATCTAACGGCAGTGAATCAGGCTCAACGTAAACAGAAGTTGAGTTTTCTATTTTTAGCTTGCAGTAAATATGGATAAAATAGGGCTTGCATATTTAAAATAAATTTTCAACCAACCATTTTCTTAATATATCTTTCAGTTTATTGGATTTCTAGAGCCCTACATGCACGATGGTCACTCAAAGTGGTGGATGCACTAGCTGTGCTTGCTGTATCTTGATTCTCGATAGCTTTGTATAAGAATGGCACTTGTCTCATCTTGCGTGTGATGGGATTATATATTTTGCTACATCATCTGTTCCGAATCTCAACTGAAATGACATTTTGTGTCTAAGCAATTTAACCATCATTATTACTTAATAATAATTTGATATAAACATATTAATAGTAATAATTAATTATAAATAATATTGTGTTAATTATTGCTGTCCTTTTGGCGGCGATCATTATCACTCATTCGTCACCAAAGGTCATCTTTGATCCTCCTTTTTTTTTTAATTAAAATAAATAAGATCTGTCATCAATATAAGGCATTTTGTGTAACTTTAAGGGTAATCAATGTCTTCCCCCCCCCCCCTAAAATCCCTTATTTTTACGGGTAATTAATATAAGAGTATATTAAAATTATTTACCTCCTTTTATTAATACACTCGATTCCCCATGCATTTAAAGAAGAGCAAGGATGGAAAAAAAATTAAAATTTTGATATAAACATTTCTTTTAATAGATGCACATTAGGTAAAAATGTCTAATATTTAAAACGGATGGAGGATTTTTTTTTTTAAAATATAAATGATCTTTAATTATATTTATTATTTTATTGATATTTGTAATTTTTCATGTGAATAGATTGCATATACAGACCTAAAGTAGTATAGTGCATCTATGTAATACGCGTTAAAGTTCTAGTTATCGATTATTTACCTATTTAGCACTTGCCTCTCTTTTATGGAGGATTTGCCCGTTTTGCCCTTTTTTGTTGCCTTTATTTGTCTAAAGGAATCGAAGACTTGACCTTGGACGCACAAAAGGGCGTCACTCGTGAGTCATGACTCATGACGGTCGGGATCCAACCCTCACTGCTCCCGCCTCTTTGTAAAATACGAGCGGGTGGTAGTAGTTACGTTATGCCATTGGGGGTTCTAGAAAGTACTATAAATTGACTAAATAAATTTAACTTGTTAACATCTCAAAGGAAACGTTCTATTTAAAGCAACTTTCCCTTGACAGTGCTGCCTGAAGTTTGAAGAAGGACATAAATGAGATGTCTAATCTTAAGCCTAAGCTCTCCCTCGTACTACTTTTAGCTTTGTACTCTTCTATCCTCCTTGATTCTGCCTTCTCTGACATTTATTTTGAGGAGACATTCCAAGGTGATCTTCCTAACTCCCTTTGACTGACTTCTTTCTGGCTTTTTGTCTGCGTAGAAAATATAAACCATCTGATTAATAGATCCGAATTCATCTCTGGGTTTCTGTGCGACGTTATTTTGCTGTCCCAACTAGTCTTTTTCGGTTGTTGCTTGTTCGTCTAGTTCACTCGTGTAAAATTTAGCTTTTATATTCCATTTTTGTGCTGCCATAGTTTATCTGTCTAACTGATCCGTGCCAGTTTAGAATCCTGAATCGGGTGTTCCGGTGAGTATGACTTAATCAGCCTTAGATGGAAGTTCTCCAATTACTTTCTGTCCCTGTTCCTGTTCACTTGATTGAGTTTGTGCCTATCATTTTTCATTCTGCTCTCAGTATAGTCATTCAGACGCTGTTTTACCTGTTTTTGCGTTCAACAACAAAATATCAATAGATAAACTAAATTCCCTGCTCACTGGCTTCAGTTTGTAGCAACTATCAATGATCTCTGATTCTCTTTCTGCGTCTATCTGTCATATTTGCTTGCTTCAATTGGTTTTCTCTTTCCAACAAAGGATTTTTTTTCTAACTTTTTTTTTTAACTCTTAAAAACAGATGGTTGGAAGAGCCGTTGGGTTTTATCCGACTGGAAAAGGAGTGAAGGGAAGGCAGGTACCTTCAAGCATACTGCAGGAAAGTGGTCTGGAGATCCCGATGATAAAGGTAATCCGTCCATTGTCATCTATAAAGTTCTTACTCTAATGCATAAAATTATCTAGACTAATACAATGTAGTATTGGAGTTTCAAATTCAGGACATTTTGGTACAAGGAAAAGGAACGAGAAAAAAGAATTGCGTTCTTAAGTTCTTTGTACATGCCCCTGATTGTTATTTATGGGTTGGTCTTATTTATCCTACAACGCTTGCAGGTATCCAGACATTTAGTGATGCCAAGCATTTTGCAATATCCTCAAAGATTCCAGAGTTCAGCAATAAGAACAGAACTCTAGTGGTCCAGTATTCTATTAAATTTGAGCAGGACATTGAATGTGGTGGCGGTTACTTGAAACTTCTTTCTGGCTATGTCAATCAGAAGAAATTTGGTGGTGATACTCCTTATAGGTCTGCCATTTTCTTATATCACATCTTTTCATTGGTTCTTAGTTTACAACTTGAAATTCTTCAATCTATATATAATCTGTAAACAAAATCCATTCTTAAGGATATGCACAAGTTAGCTCAATCTTTCATCTTTATTGACAATCACATTTATTGAACTGTATGCTCATCCTACTTCTTTTACATTTTCCTCTCTTTCCCCCCTCCTCCTCTCCTTTATTTATTTATTTTTTAATATGGCTCGTAGATAGGCTCATATATCAACAGTTATGGTAACCGACGATATTTATTGTTTTTTCAATTCTTATAAAGGTAATGTTCACCAGTGTATATGCCAATAGTAATTGTTTAGCAGTTTAATGACGATGTGATTTTAAACTTAGTGTAGAATGCTGTGTGTACACAAACTATGCATGCATAGCAGATGTTGTCATTATTTACAAGCCCTCTAGACACCTTCACTGTTCAGTTTGCTTGTGATATTTAATAACATATTCAGCCGTGTACGAGGAAACAATAAGACAGATCCCATTTTGGGATGCAGTCAAGCAGGACTTACAATACCTAATGTCAATCGAGAGTCAAAGTGCCAATGAGTGCAATAATTCATGTTATTGCTATGGTTAATCATATTTCATCCTGAAATCTTTGTGCTTGATGCATAATTGTTCAGGTGCTCGTCATAATTCCTTAGATTTGACTCTTTTTTTGGGTGTGTGCTTATTGTACCATACAAGATGCTGTTCTCAGTAGTAGAGTAAGAGGAAAGAAGAAATCTTCAGGAGCATAAATTAGAAGGATCTTGACTCAATGTTCTGAAAGCCAGGATCATCTCCTTAACATTCATAAAAATTCTTACATAGTCATCTTACAAACCATAACGAAGTACATATGTAATACAACAGCACACATAGCCTGAATTTCACTGTCCTTTATTGATGTTCTAGCTAATCTCTTACTCCTCACTATACTGCATTATACGTAGTGCTAAGTCAGCTGATTGCCCTTGCTTTATGCAGTTTTATGTTTGGACCAGATATATGTGGCTCACAGACTAAGAAGCTCCATGTTATAGTATCGTACCAGGGGCAGAATTACCCCATTAAGAAGGATCTTCAGTGTGAAACAGACAAATTGACTCATTTCTATACTTTTATTCTAAGGCCTGATGCCTCTTATAGCGTCCTTGTTGACAGTCGAGAAAGAGATTCTGGAAGCATGTACTCAGATTGGGACATCCTTCCTCCACGAAAAATCAAGGATGTAAAGGCAAAAAGGGTATAACATCTGGATGATTCATAGGTTTTGTTACAAGCTCAAGGGTGGCAAACTAACTGAATGTCCAATGCATTCAAAACAGAATTTGCAAATTTAGCTCAAGTTTGGATTTTTTGTTTAATTGATTGCAGGAGATATCTGAGTCTTTTTATGCATCTTCAATCTGTCTGTCACGTAAAAATATTTGTTTTTTTTTTTTGTAGCCATCTGATTGGGATGATAGAGAGTACATTGAAGACCCTAATGATGTCAAACCAGAGGTACGTTTTGTCCCCTCCAACCCTGCTTTCCAAAATGTCTGACTGTAACATTTAACTTTCATCTTGGTTATCATATCACCCACATCATTGCTGGTGCATGCATTTACAGGACAAACCTTGATCCCATCTTATTTAAGAACTCCTATCATAATATGAATTTTCCAGTTGCCTTCTACATTTCTTTTCTTTTCTTAGAAATAACTATCAGGGACAAGAATGGATCGTTAAAGCTGCAGAGGAGAAGATATCCTCCTTAAGAGAGATATAAAAGAAAGCTTAGTTGAAACAGTTGAGATTATCAATATAGCAAGGCTTTCCTCTACATATTTGTAAGAAGCTCCTTAGAGGGAATGTTCCTGAGCATTTAATGCCTTAAAGACGATCCTAGTTTACCAACAAATATAATAATAGGGAAGGAAACTTTAATATATTAGCTTTCCTTTCTTGCCAAGCACACCAAGTGACAACATAGGTAGCTTTAGCATGATGGGCCTCGACCATTGGGTCAAGGATAATGGCTCATTGAGCTGTGTAACAAGGGATGAGAAGCCCTCGTTGGAGGGGTGATGAGACTTGTTTGGCTCTCAAAACTTGTATCAATATGGTAAAATTAAATGCACAATGTCAATTCCAATTAAACTAAAGATATTTGATTATCACCTCAATAACAAGTTTGATGCAAGATATCAATTCAACCAATCAGAGCAATTAGAAGCAAGTAGGGATAGAAAGATTGCAAACTGAATACTTTTATTTGTCTAGCTTACTACCAATGCTTTATTTTATGTTTGTGCTTCTTGTTTCTTTTTTTTTTTTTGTTTTTTTGATATTACAGGGTTATGATTCGATTCCAGCTGAGATCCCTGATCCAAAAGCCAAGAAGGTTTTATTTCATGCTCATACAAAATTGGAAAAAAAAAACTCGTGTATTTGAATAGTAGGATCATATTAGCAGCAATGGGAATATTATATTGGTCTTAATTTTTTCTTTGAGTAGCCTGTCGATTGGGATGAGGAAGATGATGGAATATGGAAGCCCCCCAAAATTCCTAATCCAACATACAGAGGACCTTGGAAACGCAAGGTACTTTCAGCTACTTTAAAACTTTTTGTATATACTCTTGGAACATGATTTCTAATTTTTCTTTTAAAATTTCTGTACCACAGAAAATCAAGAACCCCAACTACAAGGGAAAGTGGAAGATTCCATGGATTGATAACCCAGGTAGACTTAGGGTGATATCAGCCGTTATCTAGAAGTAGAGAAAAAATTGACACCAGCTTAACTGAGCTTTAAAGAATTTAATGAGTGATAAATAAAAGTGGCTTAGCTCTTATGCATTTGAGGCATTACCTTTGTTTAAACATGCACGAAGTAGTCAATTTACCATGTTTTAACTGTACTCATTAAGTGACTTGAATATATGATAGTTAAGAAGTCTTTTCAAATGCCACGGGATTAGGAAAGTTGGATTAGACGTGAAGTTATTTTATAAAATGGCGCCTTTATAGTTTTACTAATTTTTATGATAACCAAATAAGTTAGATAATAAATACGATCTTACAAGCAAATCAGATACTGCCTCCGTTTCATATTATTTGTCACAAAAATGCTTTTTTCCATGTTTCATAATACTTGTCAATTTTATATTCCAAGAATGCATAATTTTTTTATTTCCTGTTGTGCCCTTTGTTAATTTAAGATTTAGAAAATGCATTAATTAGGAGTGTATTTATTTAAAGAAGAGTAAGGGCATTTTAGGAAAGTAGTAGATTAATTTTACAAAATCTGATGTTATCCAATGCTTTCCTTGGTCTCCGTAAAAAGTTGCTTTTGTGACAGTTAATATGAAACGGAGGGAGTATTTTGGTAGTGGCACTCCTGTGGCTTCCTTTGCATTTGCGAGACCATATGTATTCTTATATATAAATCTTACAGTTTAAATGTGCGAACCGTAAACTAGCTTCTATTCTTTTTACTGCAGAATTTGAGGATGACCCTGATCTTTATGTGTTGAAACCAATTAAGTATGTGGGCATTGAAGTATGGCAGGTTGGTGTCTCGTCTTTCCCTTTCTGTCTTCCAATGCAAAGAAAGATAGTCAAATGTCTTTCCTTTTCTTAAAGAAGGAATTTTCCTGTTAGGTATGTAAAGCTGACGTTATCAGCAATCAGTACTAGCCTACTTGGTGCCCTACCCCAAAATATGAAGTCAATTGGTTTAATCATAGTTTAGGTTGTTGATAGAACGCAAACCAGAGAAGATCTTATTCATAAAACAAGCTCACCATATATCTCTGTCCACTGCAACTAGCAACCGTAGGCAATTACAGTGGGATTATAAGCAAGAAGCAAAAGTTGCCCTCTGGTATTTGAGGGACCAAAGACTCTCCAATAAGCCAAATGATTTCACCATCCGTATCTGGATGTCCCAACTCCCAAGAACATAGATCAGACTTTCAAGTTGCGCAATAGCAGTAAACCATTGTCTGACAAATGATTAGAACTTCAAGTAAAACTTCCATAATTAGATAATTTGTCTATTTGATGCCTGATAATTTTGATCATTTGAGTTTTCAGGTTAAGGCTGGTTCAGTCTTCGACAATATCTTAATTTGTGATGACCCACAGTATGCAAAGCAGGTTGTGGAAAATTTCATTGCTAATAATAGAGAGGTAAGCAATTTCTTTCAGAGTTTGTATTTGTTATTATTTTAGAGGAATTGTGATTTTAGTGTTCTTATTATGTGTACAATTACAGGCAGAAAAGGAAGCCTTTGAAGAAGCAGAAAAAGAAAGAAGAGCTCAGGAAGAAGAGGTTGTTGACCAAAGCCCATGCTTGAGCACTACTTTGATCTGAGCATTCACTAAATTTATGTTACTTCTGATGGTCAACATTTGGTTTTTAATGATTACATAGGAGGCACAGAGAGCAAGAGAGGAAGGTGAAAAGAGGAGAAGGGAGAGGGATCATAGATATGGAGATAGGCGGCGCCATAGAAGGGTATACTTTATCATAATTGTTCTTCACTGCTTTATCCCTTGGTGCATTTATGTATCAATATTCAATATGAGATATAAATAGAGTATGAAGCCAAACTATTCAGAGTCACAGAGACAGGGTACAACTGATAAGGTGGAATTCAAGTTTTGGTCTTTGTAGTTTTCCAGATATGTTTGTGGGGAGAGATTTAGGATGGTGATTAACTAGCAATTATTTGCTTATTGTGCTTAAATACTCTTCTCCTTCAAACAAGTAGAGGGTAGACAAAGCTAGGTGGGGAAAAGAGGAAATGTCGAATCAACAGCAGTGATTAAATATTTAAGCAAATTTGGAAGAAGTGTGTTTAACAGATATCAACAAAATTGTTAAAAGGTTGTCTTGAGACTTGGGAGCTTGCTCGTCTGTCCTACCTATTTGATTCATCTTGTAGTTTCATTTAATCATTTAGCCAGTGTAGTGAATACTTATATGATCACATGTTATTTAGCCATATGATATTAAGAAAGCTTTATATCATGTTACTTCGGGACATTTGATCTTACTTCTGAACTTTGTAGTTTCATTTAATCATTTAGCCAGTGTAGTGAATACTTATATGATCACATGTTATTTAGCCATACGATATTAAGAAAGCTTTATATCATGTTACTTCGGGACATTTGATCTTACTTCTACACTTTGTTTTGCAGCCGGATCCCCATGATTACATGGATGATTACCATGTAAGCCCAAGCAAATTTAATGAAAATTCATGTGAAATACTTTATTGCCTTGCGTAGTTTCCATACTGAAATATGAATTTGTTGTTGTTAAGAATTGACGTTGCTAGTTGACTCGGGATGGAGTGGGTATTTGTGAGTCCATACTTAGTTGCCATTCGAAGAAAAAACCTTTCTTTCTTATGAACCACGCAAAACCAATAATACATTTGCACAGAGAAAAACATATAAGATTAGCAAGATGTGCCTTATGCCAAACTTGAATCTAGTTATTGAGTCATGTATTTGGGCATGAATAGGAAGTGGTAAAATGTAACCATCACTTGAGACATTAGTCAAAGTTGATGTATAGACGATGGCAGTTAGATCTTTGGTAATGTCTGTTAATGTTGTTTTGGATTACAAAGTGGTAAAATGTGTAATGATGCAAAATATAGTAATATTAGATAACTCTTGATGCATTTTCTGACACATAAGCGGGCAACGAGCACAAGAAACTTGTACGTTTCAATCATATTCCTTCACTTGCGATTTGTAACTAGAAAACATTAACATTACTCATGAATATGCTTGTCCTCGGTCTTGCAGGATGAACTTTGAAACGTGCTTTCTGAGTGACCTGTGTTTTGAATGTATCGCAAATGGAAAAGCTGGAATTAGGACGCTTGTTCTCCAGAATACGGTCTGCCTGCAAAATTGCTGCTATTCTCAATACCAACATTTCTGTTTATCTAGTGTTGTGTATTGCAGGATCAAAGCTGCGATTGGACTAACCAATGCTAGCCGCTGTACTGAAACGTGAATGTGGACCTCAGCAATAAGGTTTCCTTGATTTCTGTAGTATCATATTACAATTGCGTTCTCCCTCTTTTTTTTTTTTTCCTTTCGGTAGAAATATAACAGTTGCGTTTGTAGTGAGTTCTACGTTAGAAAAGCTTTCATAAATCGTTAATCGTTAATCATTAATAATTATTTTGCATATTCATAGATTTCTGTTTTAATATTTTACGCGTTGACACCTCATGTCAACCTCTATAATGGGCCTGTTTAGTTTTTATCAAGCTATAATTTTAAAAGTCTTTTTAGAGTAAAAATTTAGTTTAGGGAAATTTTAAAATAAACGGCTATATTTATTTAAACGAATTTTTAGATTAAACTATAATTTAAAATTAAATTTTTAGATAAACTGATCAGAGTAGCTTATGGAAAAGTAAAATAACTTATGAACTAACCAATTATTATATTACCTTTATTTTTTTATACTATTTCTCCTATCTCTTATATTTTTACACCCTATTTCTTTTCTTTATTACACCATCTCTCATCTCTCTTTTTATATCTTATCTCTCCTCATTTAATACTCATATCTTTTTTCGTAATTTATTAATAATAAAAATATTTATGAAAATAATTATATAAAAACTCATTTATTTAATTTTTTTTCCATGAATATTCTAAAAGCTTTTTTTTAATAAACCTGATTATAAAATCTTATCATCCAATAAATAGTTTCTCTTCATTTTCATCTCATTCCCCATATATATATATATATATTTAAAACTATCCCCTATAGTTTAAAACTGTTACAAGGTTAATCCTTCTACTACGGATAGTTTAAAACATAATCCTCCAAGACGCTTACAGCTTGGAAATGTTATAGAATATCGTCAGGATGAATTCCAGAAAAAGAAAGAAAAATAATATATAATTATAAAAATTGAATTAGAAATTAAGATAACTAATTGAGATTAAAAGATAATTGTTCCGAGTTAAAATAACAGATAAGCGTCATTTTTTGTATTAAAAGTTATGGTGGAAATTTTTTTTCTTAACTAAATTTTAACCAAGTTTAAACTAAGTTTACATTTATAAGAAAAAAAATTAATTTATAACTTTTTATAGTTTACCTCAATTATAAATATTTTAAATAATGTTTCTTAAGTTTGTTTTGTTTGGATTCATCTTTATTATTTAATCAATTAATTTTAAATTATACATTTTATAAAAATTTATTTATAGAAATGCACAAATACTAAAACGGTGTAAAATAAAATAATTTTTTTCTCATAAGTCCACTGTGAAACTTTATAAATTAAAATTAACCATTTTTATAATGATTATAACAAATCAAAAGGATTCAAATAAAATAAAATGAACTATAAAAATCTATTTTAAAATTAAGGTAAACTATTCTTAAAAAAGGAATCAATATACCAACTACCATACTAATCAAAGATACATATTAGGGGTTGTTTAACATTTTTTAATGAAAAAAGAACAATTTTCTGATAAAGAATTACTTTCAAATATTTTTAAGAGGCTTGTTTAAATTTTTTAAAACTAATCAAAATCTATAAAAAAAATTCCCCATTATTTTAAGAAGCTATTTTGAATAGCTTTTCATCATCTTAAGAAACATTTTTAAATAAACAGTGTTTTCTTTTTGAAAAAAAAAAAGGTGAATTGAATCCCACATTTAAAAATTTACTGAAATTAGGTTATATTTCTATATTCAAAATGCTTATAGATATATTATTTATTAATAAGATTTTGGGAGAAAGACAAAAAAAGTCCATTTGAATTTTAAAAGGATAAATTGGGCCTTTGAATATTGAAAATGACAGATTGGGTAGGAGGCACAATCTGTCATTTATAAATTTTTGTACAAAGACTAAATTACCCTTCACTTTCCCAATATTTTGACAATACGATTTACAAGTTTGCCAATGATATTTACAACTCTGACAATGATATTTGCAACTCCTATAATAATATCTATAACTTTGACAATAGTATTTACAATTTTAACAATGCTGTTTGTAACTTTGCCAATGGTATTTGTAACTCCCATAGTGGTATTTACAATTTCAACAATGTTATTTATAACTCTCATAATAGAGAATAAACAACTTTAAAAATATGATTTATAACTTTACCAATAGTATTTATAACTCTGACAATGTTATTTGCAACTAGGAGAAATCCAATTTTGGCAATTGGGAGAAACACTGTAGATTCTTTGACAATACAATTTATAATTTTGTTAATGGTATTTACAACCCTGACAATGATATTTGCAATTGAGAGAAATCCAATTTTAGCAATTGCCCCGATGGAGGGGTAAACTCTACTATCAGGTATTCGTATTTCACTATCAAGTGAACTGTTCAATTGCTCATTAATGAAAAGAAAATGGGTCATTCTTCAATAGTGTAGAGGGGTAAACTAGCTCACCCCATTATTTTGAACCGACACACTATCGGCCTGCAAAATGTATCTTAGTACCTATAGTGCGATTTTGATCCATTTGGGTAGGTTCCTCTTCAACCTCAAAAAAGTGCAAAAACTCTAGATTTCCCCGATGGAGGAGTAAACCCCACTATCGGGTATACATATCTCACTATCAAAATTCTTCACCCACGTGAACCGTTCAATTGCTCATGAATAAAAACAAAATGGGGTCCTTCTTCAATAGTGTAGTGTCAGCTATAATGTCATTTCTTTAATATAGCAAGAAGCTATAGTGTCAGCTATAATATTTCTCCCAATTGCAAATACCATTGTCATAGTTGTAACTACTATTGGAAAAGTTGTAAATCGTATTGTCAAATAAGCTATAATATCAACTACAGTATTTCTCCCAATTGCAAATACTATTGTCAGAGTTGTAAATACCATTGGCAAAGTTGTAAATCGTATTGTCAAAGAAGTTACAGTGTCATCTATATTGTTTCTCCCAAATGCCAAAATTGGATTTCTCCCAGTTGCAAATACCATTGTCAGAGTTATAAATACCATTGGCAAAATTGTAAATCGTATTGTCAAAGTTATTTTTTCTCTATTGTGGGAGTTACAAATACCATTGCGGGAGTAACAAATATCATTGTTGAAATTACAAATATCACTATGGGAGTTATAAATACCATTGGCAAAATTGCAAACACCATTATCAAAACTACAAATACTATTGTCAAATTTACAAACACCATTGTCAAAATTATAAATACTATTGTCAAAATTATAAATATTATTATAGGAGTTACAAATATCATTGTCAGAGTTGTAAATATTATTGGCAAACTTGTAAATCGTATTCTCAAAATATTGGAAAAGTGAAGGGTAATTTCGTCTTTGCACACAAATTTATAAATAACAGATTGGGTCTCCTGCCCAATCTGTTCTTTTTAATATTCAGAAGCCCAATTTATCCTTTTAAAATTCAAATGAGTTTTTTTTGTCTTTCTTCCTAAGATTTTTATATTAGTAATTAGATTTGACTCCTTAATTAGTTATATAGAAATATTCAAAAATAGGTTATATTTCTATATTAGTTATTAACTCATTAATAACTAGACAAATATAAAAAGTATTCTTTTTATTATAATTAAAGGCCAAAATATCCTTTTGTTGTATAAAGTCTCTAAATAATAAATGATTTTTTAGACAGGTTAATTAGGAACCACGGCCATGTTGAATTCCACGTGCGGCCATCTAACCAATTATACTAGGGCAATCTCACACACATATACCTTTAAAATAAATTTACGAGTTCCTCGTCTAGTGTCCAAGTAACTCAAATTTTCTCCGCCTAATGCTGAAGGGAAGGCAAGAGGAGGTATCGTTATTCAGAATATATACAGGGTGATTGACAAACAGTTCAAATATGTCATAACAACCAACCCACCAAATCACATGAACACAACGAAATATACAGTTCAAATATGCCATTTATGGAAATTTAAAGCAATCCAGAGTCAAAATCAGAAAACATAATCTGGCAGCTGGAGAGGTAATCGGGCCACAATAACTTCGAAGGGACTTCCTTCTGGGTTAGCCAAGCTGACATAAGACGAGAAGGGCCAAAAATCAACCACGTTAGACATTTCAGTTGCAATTATGTGGTGCTTCGTGCAAGATTTTGATTCAACGCCTCAGGAATCAGAAAAAAGAAACACAGGCCAAACATAAAAAAGAAAAATCATCCTTAGAGACATCATCAAGGTTTGAGAATGGTGACCGCTGTTCAAGTGGACATCCAACTGACTAGATAATTACATGGCTCATAAATGAAGCCACAGTATACCCCCGCCAAGCTAACGGAAAAAGAAAATTACCATGTGCTAGGCAGCCGAGGGAAGCCAGATACTAAGTTCTATCCCATAGAAAATCCAAAGGATAAGATATCCCTTGAAGATGCATGTGTTCTCTCCAACCAAACAAACCAGAAAATGCCATAAACCACACATTACCCCACTTTTGCCCTTCAAAATGAGTTAGGAGAAGTTGTTCCAGGGTATTGGAACACCCAACTCTCAAGAAATACCAAAAGGTTATTCAACAGGTATCTCAACAAATGTAGAATATATTATAGGAGGCCATTAATTACTTTTGCAAAGCACAGATATGAGGCTCAACGAGGTAATAGATGAGCAAGATAGTGAGTCAGGCCAATCACAACAGAACACTGGAGTTGTTAGCACGAAATGTGTGGTTAATGGGAATAAGGAGATAGCCAAGTCACTCACGTTACCTTAGCTCCCCCAGCAGCACCTACACCACTTCCCATAATTTACGGATTTACTTCATTATTGTTTAATTATGTTTAGGCTTATAAATAGTTGCTGTAGGTTTATGTTGGGAGACTCTCAGGCTATTAGAAGAGGAAAGAATGAGATACTTGCTCAATTCCTTTCTAGTAGTGTTCTTCTGATTAAAGTTCACTTCGCATTCCTACTTCTATAAAAAAGAAACGGAGCAAAGTTAGTAAGCTAGATTTGTTCATAGTAATTAATTAACATTCATGAATCCAAATCCTATACGTCTACGCCTACCACCTTCATGTTCTTAGCCTCACTTACACCCAATTTTATCTTGCCTGAATTCATTCTTTGTTTTGGAATCTTGCTCTCCTACGTTGATTCGGCCCAGCGATTTTCCTTTTTTCAAGTGAAGCCTGAATTTGGATGCAGGGTTTGTCCTTAAATCTTGGATTTCTCCACAATTCTTTTACGGCTTCCTTCTCCATCTTTCTCTTCTTGCTTCTTCATCCCATACATCTGATTCTCCACATACATGGCACTAGCCAAAGTGCTTGGATTGAAGCGTTGAATTCCTTCTTGAATCTCTGAAGTCCTCCTATAAAGACCCTGATTGTTGTAGATTCTGGCCGATGCATTGTTTGAAGTTCTACGAATTTCTTCCACCAATCTTTCTACAAATGTTTCTTGTTTCAATTTCACCATCTCTGTTATAGCTTTCAGAATCATGTTTTTGACGACAGTACTAGGTTGTCAGAAAACTTGCTTTGATATCAAATGATACATGTAAAATGTAAAGAGAGTTTATTCAATCCTTAAACAGCTAGCTTCTAGTTGATACTAATAAGGAACCCTCAAACTAACTAATTCCTAACTACCCCTAATCACCAGGTAAAAAAACTCTTACTATTTGGGTTAAAATGTACATAATGAAATCTGTAATATGTGTGTGGATATGCATGTGTGCTCGCGCATAAATATATATATAGCTGGATCAGCCCAAGTGACAAGGACATTTTCTATTATTCTCCCATCATCTATGCTACCTGAAGTTGAGGCTCCAATCACGACACAAATTTCCAGAAAAGGATACGCCCTCTATCATTTTCTTTTCAAATTTAAAATTATGCATATGCCGATTTAGCTAATAATAGGTAAACTGAAACTGCTAAAATGACAGCACCAAAGTCTTCTGAAGCAGTGTTCCAATACATGATATCCAAGCAATGAGCATCATGTAAGAAAGACCATATAGAGGATTATTTATGAAAATGGGTTGGAACAATTCGCCTTCTTGCAAATCATAAAGGGCCAGCTCATCTCAGCCAGCAGCTTCAATTGGATACACTCAATTACTACATTCCCGTATGAGATTTAAAGTGAGGAAGAATGCCCAGTCCCATTCTCCATAAAGTTTAGGTAGAGCTTTGTAACAGCATATAATTGAATCCCAAAAGACAGAAACTTCAAACTTAAAATTGAGAAATTAACATCAACATATGGGTAACAGGTGCAAATTACGACCCAACAGCTAAGTGTTTATCAGTTAAGCTGCGGTGGCATCGACTGTTTAATCTCTGAATATGAAATGCGTGAAATCCAAAGCAGGTCATGGAACAAAGATACATGTAATAGGACTTGACAAAACAACAAAATGGTTAATATCTATTATGAAATTTCATGAAAATTGGTCCTCTTATAAAAAGTGATCAATGATGTGTTCCACCGATAGAGCACGTCTTTTAATAAAAAAGCATGTATATGAAAGAAAAAAAAAATACAATATTATAACTAAAGGCACCCCAAAAAAAACGAAAACAGAAGAAAAAGAACTTATACCTCTCCTGTAACAGCTTCTCCATTAACATCAGATACTATGACATCATTGGCACGGACAAGCCAGTGCCTCTGGTGGAGCTGGCAAGAGTTGAAGAACATTCCATTGATGATGCATCCCTGAGGTTGAAGGGACATGCGGATTGAATAGAAAAATAAGTACTTCTCACGATGATCTAGAAGATCAGCCAACTCAGGTATAAACACCGCGGATGCTCGAACCTCAATAAAATAAGCAATAATTATAAGTTTCTTGAGAAATGAATCACATACATTACAACAAAAAAGTGAAAATCTATACACCATATTAGTCAAGAGCTTACCAAACCACGTTACATATGCTTATCAATAATGAAATGCAGAAATAATTTGTTTTTTGAATAAAAATTTATCTTGCCTGATCCTTTAACCATAAGAGCATAATTATAAATACTAAATCACTTTATTCATAATAAACCCAATGAATCAAAGGTTCAAAATTGCTGTGAGCCTGTGCCCATGATTTTCATTTCAATTACTATTCCCATAGCATCTCTCAGCCCCTAGGGAAAATGGGTAGGAAATAAAATATAATCCAGAAACATGAGATATCTTAGAAACTAAATCAGCATGTTGTTTGGTCAACAAAACTAAGTCAGCATTGAATGTACGTATTAACAGGTAAATTGACAAATGAAAATTTTGTTAAACCAATAAATTGTAAATATGTTTTAATAGTAATTATTTTATTAATTAGGTAGGTGATAGGTAGATTAGTTAGTTAGATATGATCTTATATATGCACGTGACAGGTTGTATATAAATAAAAGACGAATGACCATTGTGTTGTAACTTCAAAACTTTACATTCAATAAAAATTCATATATTTCCAGTCAATAGCTTCTCATAGTATCCAAAGCAGGTTGTTTTGGGCCAAGATTACAAGAGCCCACTCCATGATCATGGATCTGGATTCTTTCTCCTTGACATATCCACTATTCTTGGTTTAACTCCTTTCGCCACCACAAATCCCAAAAGATGACATTGCCGTCATTGCATCATAGAATAGCCATAGGGTTCTCTCTCCTTTGTATCGTCACCATCAACGCAGCAATTGCAGATGGATTTTTCAGAGGTTTCTCCGGTGGGGAATCTTGCGGGTCTGTCATCTCCCACCCAACATTATCTTAAAAATTACGTTGGATTATTGTTCTGAGTATTCCTCAGAGAAAGAAAGGTACTTCTCTACGCTCACTATTACTGTTGCTCAGAGCATCCTCTGTTAAGGGTGTAGCAGCGTCGTCTTCCCTAATTTCCTCGTTCTGAAGACCTTTTGAGCGAAAAGAATCATCTCAGAGGGGCCTACAGCTTGTTATTCGGTCTTCTTCCTTTTTCTTGTAAGTTTCTTGGTGAAATTTCATTTGTTCGCCACAGCCTTGTAATTCTTTTCTGTATATGGGGAAGGAAGATCATTCTACTCAGGTCTCTATAGTTGACTTCTCCCATCCATTATACCTCCATCCGTCAGATACCTAAATTACCACCCTCGTTCCACAGCCTCTGCACGGTTCAGAGAATTATGAAGTTTGGAGTCGGACCATGAGATTAGAGCTCTATGAGAAAAATAAATTGGGCTTCATAGATAGCACACACACCCGTGAAATGCAGGAACTCGCCCTTCAAAGTACATGGGATCGCTGCAACTCTGATGTCCTTTCTTGGTTAATTAATCCAGTGGAACGACATATATCCACAGGCCTTGTATTTTCTACCAGTGCACGAATGGTTTAGGATGATTTAAAGGAGCATTTTCACAAGACAGACGGAACATGCATATTCTCTCTGCATAAGTCCATCACCTCTCAAACTCAGGGAAGCATGAGTGTTGCGATGCAATTCACAAAATTAAGGGACCTTTAGGATGAGTACGACTGCCTTGTGCCTTTCCCATCTTGTCAGTGCTCCTCTACGCAAGACTACTCCAGGGCAATACAACAGCAAAGACTCCTTCAATTTCTTCTTGGAATTTACAGTTTTGACAACGCTAAGACACATATTCTTCTACAGACTCCTCTTCCTTCACTTAACCATGCTTTTTCTCTCATTTCCAAAGATGAGTCACAAAAGGAACTTTTGTCCACCTCATCCAATAACCCTATTGAAGGATCTGTCATGACAACTAGGGGAGGACGACCTGGAAGAGGACGAGGACGTGGGAGGAGCCAAGATGAATGCTCATACTGTCACTGAAAGGAGCAAAGAAAGACACATGTTACCATCTGGTTGGCTTCCCACCTAATTTTCGAGGCAAACAAGTTACCAGTGAGTCTGTTAAACCAGTGATCCAACGTGAGAACACAATTGCTCTCTCCCAAAACCATAATTCGACCATCACTACTATTCCTGAACATGGGTCCATCTCCCAGCTGCAGTACAATCAAATACTTCAAATTTTAAGAAAGAAACCAGAAGATACTGTGGTAGGGGCAGCCACCGACTATATTGATGAGCGTGCTTCAGGTATTGTCAATGCTATGCCTAAATCTTTATTTAAGAATGATTGGATTATTGACTCAGGGCAACCTGTCATGTTGCCCAGAGTATAACTATGTTTGATAATGTTCATAGATACGTAGGCCCTCCTAGGAGAATCACAATGCCTAATGGTGAGACTATGGTAGTCACACACACTGGTATAATACATATTGCAGATGGCATTGCACTTAAGAATGTTTATTATGCTCCTGGTTGTTGCTTTAATCTTGTGTCTGTATCACGCCTAACTGCTGACATGTCTTGCATAGTGTCTTTTCATCCTGAATATTGTGTTTTGCAGGAAACCTTAAGTGGGAAGGAAAGAGTGATTGGTAGGAAGCATTATGGATTATATGTCATAAATAGAAATAGAAGGACAGACACTGTTATGCATATAGAACAGCAAACAAATATTAGTTTTCCTCAAGATATTTGGCATAAAAGGTTAGGTCATGCACCTATGGACAAGTTAAAGCACTTAGATTTGATTAGGACTGAAGTTCCTGTCATTCATCATGATAAATGTGACATTTGTGCTCGTTCTAAGCAAACTCGATTACCTTTTTCTTCTAGTACTTTAAAGACTAGTAGTTGCTTTGAGTTACTTCATGCAGATGTATAGGGGCCTTATAGAGAACCCACTTATAAGGGGCATCATTATTTTTTTACTATTGTTGATGATTTTTCACGTTGTACATGGACATTCTTAATGATCAATAAAAGTGAAGCTACTTTCCATTTGAAGAATTTCTTTGCCTTTGTTTCTACTCAATTTTCTGCTTTAATCAAACGATTACGAATTGACAATGGTCTTGAGTTTGTGAATCATGAATTACGCACTTACATAAGTAATAAAGGAGTGATTCATGAGATAACATGTCCATATACTCCTCAGTAAAATGGGGTTGTTGAACGAAACACAGGCATCTCTTGGATATTGCACGGAGCCTATACTTTCAGTCTGGGGTACCCCTAAAGTTTTGGGGAGAGTGTATTGCCACTGCTACTTTTCTTATTACTCGAGCACCATCTCGCATTTTAGATTATAAAACCCCATATGAAATTTTATACAGTTATCAACCTGATTTGTCCATGCTTAGAGTTTTTGGTTGTCTCACCTATGCTACTACCTTGCATTCTCTTGACAAGTTTGGTCCTCGGTCTAACCCCTATGTTTTTATGGGTTATTTGGATGCTTAAAAGGGTTTTTTATTGTATAATATTACAACTGCATCTATGTGTGTTAATCGTCATGTTGTATTCATTGAAAGTAAGTATCCTTTTCGGGACTCTACACGTATCAATCAAGGGGGAGAAAATGGTGATTACATGATTGATCCATTTAATCATGACTTCTCTAAGTATGATGAATCCTATGTACCTCAAATTCAAATGAAGGAAAATGCCTTAGAACCATCCATACATGGCATTGATCTTCCAAGTGAGGGGCGAAATATTAAAGATCTGAGTAATAAAGAAAGTCACCAAACTCTTGGGGGACCAGTGTGTGAAAGAAGGTTTCCTGCATGGATGCAGGATTACCACTACACACTGCGGCCATCAACACATGTTCTCTTTGGGTATGCCTTTATTGCAGATTCACAAGGGAATCATGGTACAGGTAAAAGAAAGGTAAAGTACCCTTTGGAATAACATTTATGTTATTTAAATGTTTCTTCAGATTATAAAGCTTTTTTATCAAAAAATGACAATATTGTTGAGCCTCATAGCTTTGAAGAGGCATCTCGAGACCCAAGGTGGGTGGATGCAATGCAGAAGGAAATAAAGGCATTAGAGGAAAATGGTACATGGCAGTTGGTTAACCTACCAAAAGGCAAAACACCAATTGGGTGTAGGTGGGTATTTAAGGTGAAATATGACTCCATTGGCAACATTGATAGGTTTAAGGCTAGATTAGTAGCCAAAGGTTACAGTTAGCAGGAAGGAATAAACTATTTTGAGACATTTTCTCCAGTGATTAAAATGGTTACTATTAGAATTGTCCTTTCCCTTGCAGTCAAGAATGATTGGACCCTCTTTTAAATGGATGTGTACAATGCCTTTCTTCAAGGTGACTTAGAGGAGGAGGTATATATGCATATCCCACAAGGTTTTGGGAACTTGATAGGGAATAAGGCCTACAAGTTGACAAAATCATTTTATGGACTCAAGCAAGCTTCACAGCAATGGAATATTAAGCTTACAAATGCACTGTTAGAAGGAGATTTTAAACAAAATAAATATGATTATTCATTATTTGTTAGAAAGGATGAATCTAAAGTTACCTTGGTGCTAGCTTATGTTGATGACTTGATTATAACAGGAAATAGACCTGACAGAATTAATGAGGTAAAACAGTTTTTGCATAGTAAGTTTAGGATAAAGGATTTGGGAGAGCTTAAATATTTTTTAGGGATAGAGCTAGCAAGATCAAACAAGGGTATAGTACTTAATCAAAGAAAGTATGCTCTAGATATTATTACTGACATGGGTTTGTTTGCTGCTAAGCCTCTTAAGGTGTCGATAGAGAGAAGCACAAGGTTGAGGGCAAATCCTAACAAAGAATCAGATGATCCTCTGCTGCCCCATCCTGCTATATATAGGAGTCTGGTAGGGAGATTATCCTATTTATCTATGACCAGACCTAATTTATCTTTGTTGTGCAGGGTCTCAGCCAGTTTATGAATGCACCTAGGAGATCCCATTACAATGCAGCTGTAAGAGTTGTTAGATACCTTAAAAATCAACTAGGTCTTGGAATATTGATAGAAGCAAGACAACCTACAAAGTTAGAGTGCTTTGTGGATTCAGATTAGGGGACATGTCCAGATACTCGCAGATCAGTAACAGGCTTTGTGGTCAAACTTTCTGGGTCATCAATATCCTGGAAATCAAAGAAGCAGTCAACGTCTCGAAGTCTTTAGCAGAGGCAGAATATAGAGCTTTAAGTCAAGCTGTATCTAAGGTGGTATGGATCTATAGGATGTTAAAAGATCTAGAGGTGCATAACCTCGAACCTGTATAAGTTTTCTGTGATAGTCAATCAGCAATTTACATCGCCACTAATCTAGTATTTCATAAGCGCACAAAGCACATAGAAGTGGATTGTCATTTTATGCAGGAGAAATTGCAAAAGGGTGTGATTAAGCTTGAACATGTTAGGAGCAAAGATCAGCAGGCACATATTTTGACTAAGGCTCTTGGAAAAGAAGATAGTAATAGGATTCTGTGCAAGTTAGGGACTATAGATATTTATAGTTACAAACTTGAGGGGGAGTGTTAAACCAATAAATTGTAAATATGTTTTAATAGTAATTATTTTATTAATTTGGTAGGTGACAGGTAGATTAGATAGTTAGATATGATCTTATATATGCACGTGATAGGTTGTATATAAATAAGAGACGTATGACCATTGTGTTGTAACTTCAAAACTTTACATTCAATAAAGATTCATATATTTCCGGTCAGTAGCTTTTCAAATTTATTCAAAAAAATGACAAACGAAAGAGAACTAATCGATGTCAAAGTTATGCAACATACTTGATTTGAGCATGCTATCTCAATATCACTTAGCAAACAGCATCAGCCACAACTATTATATTCTTTTCCATGCCTAGAGAAACATACAAAAAAGGAAACAAAAAAGGGAGTGGTAAGCATAATCCTACCTCCACACCATTAGTTACAGCTGTTGAACAAAGAGGGGATTCTTCTGGGAAAAGACTAATGCTTCTAACATTTCCTTCTTCACGAAGTTTAATAATGCCGTTTTGTAATAGGCAGCCATGCTCTTCTAACCACAGTAGCTTGGTATCCTGCTGTTGATCACCATTCAATCCATGTGCTAAACTAATCAGATCATGTGGTACGCAAGGAATCATTTCTCCATCAGGTCAAGACTCGTGGTTCCAACATATAGTTGACCGTTGGTACAGTTGAGGAAAAAAAGCTTTTCACTGTTTGTACAAGAAGCAGCCATGACAATATACTTAGATCTTCTAGTAACACCCAAGTGGCGTACGATTTGCTGAGTTTCTAGTGTCACCTGACTTAAAGGTAAAAGATACACATTTACCAAATGATTATAGAAAGAGTAGCCCCCAATTAGGTCCAAAGAACTGGCAAGAGTACTATTAGCCAGATGTTGACTGGTAAATTCTTGCCCATTTTGAAAGCGTAAAGTATTCTTGTAGGAAGAGGTAATTTCACTTTCAAAGCAATCTCCAAGTCCTGAATCTCATCTTCTGATGCACCTTTACAAAGTGTTGCCTCAGATTCTGGAAAGTTATTGGTCAGCGAAGTCTTTATTCTGTCCCAGCACCTTTTCACACATTTCACAAGGGACCAAGGATACACAAGGAAAGCTTCTCGACAAATTTGGTAAGTTACCTACACATACATAGATATTGTCTCAATCCTAGCTGCACGAAGAATCCACAAGACAAGTTCGCCAATAAAAATCAACATGATATATCTTAAAAAGATCAATATTAAGGATTATGATTAATGGGAGTCAAATAGTTAATTAACTTAGTTGCTTAAAAATATGTAATTGATAAACTCTTATTCTTATAAAGGTTTTAGTATATTAAAAGAGAGTTTTATCATTAATTTTGGAAATAAAATCTATTATTTTGGGCAAGTAATAAATAATATTAAATTGGAACAATTAGAAATTAATTGACATAATTCTTGGATATTATTGGTGGGAATAAGTAATATGTTTTAATTCTCTTACAGGGAAATGCTGCTTATTAACCACCAGATAGATTAAATGATTAGAATAGAATGGAAGCAATTAGAATGTAACAGAGTAGTTGGTTTTGACAGCTTGCTAAGAAGGAAGGAATTCATTACAGTTACAGAGTTAGTTGGATGGGAGAGCATCATGTGGGGCAGAAGCTAATTACATTTTCCAAGTTGGCATTCACCATACACACCTACAGAACAGATCCATTCACTGACAGACCTAGATATATACCCAACCACTCTCTAGACATAGGATCATCCATTCAAACAGCCAGTCATAGACTTGACAGAAAAATAGAGGCTCGACACAGTGGGCTGAATCTTCTATGCATCTCTGAATCAACTTCAGCTCTCTCTCCCAATTTCATTCCATTCTTTCTCCATCAATTCTTCAGCGCAATTCCTGCTTCTTCCTCCATTCCAACTTCTGCACTTCATGTTCTCCACTTCACTCAATCTCTATTTATTCCACGGATTCCTCTGCTCACACCTTCACAGCAGGAATTGATTCAATGATGCGTGGCTAATTCAGTTGTGTTCACTTGGAAATCAGCAGAGCCAGAGTCTTTAATCTAAATAAGGAAGTTCAAATTCTCATTGCTAAGACATAATAATAATTGAGATATGCTAGTTGTATATCAATTTGTATTTCAAAACTCTGATATGATTAATGATAGAACTTAAGCTTTGAGTTACATAAGATCAGTTTGTGATGAATTTCTGTTAGACCGAGTTGGACTTTTTCTTCCTAATTCTGAATTTGAATTGAACTATCAATTTGGCCAAGTTGGTCACTGTTTATATTCGACTCAATTGATTCCATGACAGAAAATAGTTGTGCATGTTGATAGGAAGATTAATTCATCATTTACTTTTCTTATCCAGATAATTTTTACGTTGCCTTTGAACTACACAGTTGTGAGATTGACTGCAAGAAGCTAGCGAGTTGTTGGCTTATCATTTACATTCAGTTTAACTCCATATTATTAGTAGACTAGGAAGACTAAGGGCTAGCTCCAAGGGAACACACTTATCATCAATTGATAACCTCATCATCAACATTAAAATTATAAATAATAGTTTTAGGAATTTAAATTCTGAAACTCTCAATTAATTCTTTCATCAATTCATTTGGATAATTTGTTAATTTGCGGCTTAAAGAATTGTTAAGAACTGAATTCATTTGGCTCCTTGTGAATCGAATTAGGTTAGCTTCTCTTACTATAGGTTAGCTTAGTTTCTTTTAATAATTAGAATGACGGTTGTCAAAATGGCGCCGTTGCCAAGGAGTCTTACTTGTTAAGGTTTCTTAAGCAATCCTTTAGGCCAAGGAAAACATAAAAAGTATATTAGAATGACGGTTATCAGTAGTATTTGCCCCTCTGTTTGCTTCTTATCAGATCTTTATTGGTGAATGCCATGGCTTCCTAAAATCCTGTTATCCAATAATTCATCTTCTACACAGTAAAATGACTGTCTCAAACCCCAAAACAAGCTCTATGGAACACCATTTCACTACTTAAAGGTTGAATTATCTACTCTAGCAATCATTAGTCCTTCCTCTGCTTCACGGAAATAACCTTAAACAAATCCCAGCATTTAAGGAATGACATATGACCAACCAGCTTCATATGAACTGGCTCTTGAATACATCGCCCATAGAAATCTCAGCACAGATGATCCATTGCAAGACAATAATGGAGTAACGGAATGAGCTCAAATTCTTCAAGTTCAGATGTTAATTATGAATCTTCTTCAGCTGCTTCTGATTCTTCTGTTTCTAGAAGTCAAGATGCTTCATATGTTAATTCTCAATCCAATGATGAAATTCCTCAACTACCTCTCTCCAAATATCCTATGAATACAAACAGCCATAGTGGTACCCTAAAGTTAAATGCTCCCTTTCATGGTCTGACAGCTAGCTGCCATAATACTAATGATGTAGAACCAACTTTGTGAGAAACTTTAGCAGCTAGAAAGTGGCTAGCAGCTATGAAAGAAGAATATAATGCTCTTCTACGAAATCAAACTTGGCAATTGATTCCCTATCATGATCAAATGAAGCTTGTTAATTGCAAATGTGTTTTCAACAGGATCCTAGTATTGGCTTCAGTGAAACATTCAGTCCAGCGTAAAAGTACCCAGAGTTCACATCATTTTAACACTTGTTATGGCAAATGGTTGGGCTATTAGACAACTTGATGTAAACAACGCATTCTTTAATTGGCTACTTCATGAGACAGTCTATATGCATCAACCAGAAGGCTTTGACTGTAGACTTATGTGTGCAAGCTCAACAAGGTTCTATATGGTCTCATATACCTAAGGCATGTTTTGAGCATCTTCAATATGTCATGACCACTTGGGCATTTTGTAGTTCTCGCACTGATCACTCTATACTTCCTTTGTATGTAAATCATCAGGTTCTCTTTGTGCTAGTACATGTTGAAGGGTAAATTGTAACGGGTAGCAATTCCCTATACTAAATCCATTTACCTAAAGCTTAGTCAAATGTTCTCTTTGAAAGATTTGGGTTATTTACATTTGTTTTATGAATTGAGGCTATGGGCCTATTTGAATAGACTTTTAGAAAAATAGCTTATAAAAAAAAGACTTTTGGACAGCTTTTAAAAAAGGGTTTATGGAGAAGAACTTATAGAAAAAAAAAGTGATTATGATTAAATAAGTATTTGGATGGTTATTTTTAAAATGACTTTTGCGATTGCTAAATTATTAGAAAGGGTATGAGATAAAAAAATAAATTAATCATCAGCAATTGTTCATCATCTCCACGAAAATAACGAGCAACAACCCACGACGAGCAGCGATGGAGAGAGGCAAGTAGCAGCGATTCTTCTCCGGTGGCGACTTCCTCTTCTTATCTCTGCTACCCACTAAACCCACTATTTCTTCTCTGACCAACCAGATCTAGATGGCGACTCGTGGAGGCGAGCAGGACGGCGACTTGTAGAGGAGAGAAAGACAGTGGCACGGAGTCAGAGGAGAAGCAGAGAGGAGGAGAGAAAGTGGGAAAAAATTGAGGGCAAAATAGTAAATGGGTAGTCCATAAACTCTTTTACTGTTCCAAAAGCTATTCCTAAGAACTTATTTAAAATTATGGTTTGGTCCATAAGCTCTTTTAGATAAATATGACTGTTTGTTTTGAAATTTACTTAAATTAAGATTTGAGTCAAAAACCCTTTTAAAACTTTATTTTTAGCGGAATCAAAATAAAACTTGTATCAAGAGTGGTAAATTTTGAATCTATTAAAGCAGTTTCGAATGGACAATGCTACTTCTTGTCCTCGTCCCATGGTCTCAGGCAACAATCAAGATAGTGTCAAAACATGAGAGAGAGGCGTTAAAGGAACCCTCTAAATATAGACATGCTGTGGGTGCTCTTCAGTACCTAACTATTACTAGGGTTGGTATTAGAACTAGTAATTTGGGTTAGGCCCTAACCTGCTAAAAATTGGTGGGTTGGCTTGCTAAATTTGTAGCCTATTTCGTGGCTGGCTAACTCGCCGGGTTGGGGGCTTCGCCCACTTTTTTTTTTCACTTTATTATTTTTTACCATTTATATTACATTTACTAATTTCAGAGTCTCAGCCGAGTTAAGGTTTACATTACATTTCATTTATGCTAACTTTATCTTATCGAGTCATTTCTTTATATATATATATTTTGTTTTATTATTATTTTACTTGTGACAGATTTATCTACGGATAGTGACAAAGCTGAAGAAATAAACATTTTGTAACTTCAAATCATGTTTTGAATCCAATTAATATTGATACATATAAATTATTTAAAAAAAAAAGATATATGAAAATAATTTTTTTTAAAAAAATTAAAACTGGCAAGTTGCCGGGCATGGCGGGCTCGGGTTGGTATAATACTAACCCGCCTAAAAGCGGACCCTCTTAAAATTGGCCTACTTCTAACATAACCCGTAGCGGGGCCAATCTGTATCCAGTAGGTTGGCCCGTATTACCACCTCTAGTTAGTATCTCATTTGTAGTTAATTAATTGAGCCAATTCTCTAGTCCTACTAGAGTTCACAACAATGGGATGAAAAGAGTTCCCAGGAATCTCAAGGGGACTACTATAGTGGTTCAAAAGAAAATGTTCACATGCACAAGCACAACCAAATGACCTTTATTGTTGATAAGTAGGATGCTTCTTAATAACATAAAATATGGCGTAGCTCCTCCATGATTAGAATATCATTCAACATTTTTGGAGGAGCTACGCCATATTTATATTGTACACGAAACATCCTGCATCTTGGCAATTAAGAACATTTGGTTTTAAATCAACTCAAACATCAATGTCAGTTATGAAAACATACTTCGTGCTTGTTATAAGAAAGATACTAGGCGTGGGTTAGACATCAAGGCTTGTGACAATATTGATCTGAATTCTCTATGATTTTTTAAATGAAAATTGGGCTGCCTGTCTAGATGATATGCATTCTACAGCAGGGAATTGTGTTTTTCTTGGCATTACGTATTAAAAATCCTTGCAATCGTAATGGTCATCATAATAGTACCCCATATCACTTTTCTCTCAAAATTTTGGCTATGGTTGCCTAGCATTAAGTCTAACGCAACTGGGCATCCATTCATATCCTTATTTTTCTTATTTGAAAAATAGCTATCAAATGAAAAAAAAAAATTGCAGAATGAAAAATCAGATGTTGAATTAGAAATCAAGACAACAGCCAAGGAGGTTGTGTTTGGGGTTTGAGTTCTAGCGGCTTTAGAAGCAGGCTATTGGCATATGAATAAAGTTGGATATGGTAAGGACTAAGGAATTAAATAACTAGAGGCAATAGAGTGCCCGCACACAACCTTAGATTTTGACCAATTCAGACCAGTGGCAATGTTGAGAGCTTGCTATACAATTCAGCACCCTACGGCAGACCACGACTAACTAGCATGGCCCCATGTTTTGCTTGAGTAGAAGATGCAAGAACATAAAATTTGACGGATTTTATGTGACCGGCCAAATTGACCCAGGTTCCAACTGCTTTGTCTTCATTAAACAATAAATACGTCAACCACGGAATGAAGTTGGGTGAACAGAGAGAAAATTTCCAATAAATTCAAGCGGTTTGGATTGACAAGATTTTCATGAAGAGCGCCGATGATGTAGAAAGAACATGGGATACCAAAGAACAATAATTGAGGAAATGGCACAAGAACCGAACCACAAAACCATATTGCTTTTAATGAATGGTCACCTTGAATGAAGGGACGAGATTTACGAGAAGATCTACAGGGTTGGTAACACAGAGCTCCTGGGAGCAAACTCTGAACCATAGAGAGTCTTCGGAAGCCGAAGACCGAAACCTCTTGCTCCCACAAGCAACTCTGGCAATGTCTTCAGGGCATAGTTTGGTAAGGATTATGTGCAGAGCGAAATCTCCCACCGACTCCAAACCCATCTCTCTCCCTCGCAGGAATGCTCTCTTTTGTACGCGATTGAGGAACAATAAACTATTTGTTGGAGTAATACTGGTGTTCACTACAAAAAATTTAGTTTTTGGTGACGTCTTTTCAGCAGCGACAAAAAAACTTGCCGCTAAAAATGATTTTTAGTGGCGACAAGGTTGTCGCCACTAAAAGTTAGACTTTCAGCGACGACTTTTTTTATCGCCGCTAAAAGTTATACATTCAGTGACGACATAATTTTGTCACCGCATAAGGTGGGAAATGAAAAATTTTTGCTCCAACTTTAGATAATAGTATCTGCAGCGACTCGTGGGTGTCACCGCAAAAAGTCTACACTTTCTGCAGCGACAACTTTTTGTCGCCGCAGAATATGTCTTTTGCGGCGACTTTTAGATCTTTCAGCGGCGACAAATGTCGCCGCTAAAAGTCATACATTCTTTCCAAGCCACCCTAAAACAACTATCTAATATATAAAATTAAATTATTATGATGTCTACGGAAGAAGGAAATGAAGCAAGGGTCTATGTATGAGAGAGATATTATAAATGTATGTCAATGAGCTTGAGAGTTAGTATTTGTTGATCAGAAACAATATGGGAGAGGAGATAAAGAGAGGGAGATGTGTGTGTGTGAGATCGGGAGAAAGAATAGACGTAAAATGTATATATATGTTCTTAATTACTATTGCATTTGGTCTTTGTTGCTACATTTCATATAGCATCCCGGCTTTTATAAGATATTTCTGAGTTTAAGAGTGTTTTTCTGAAATTTTAAAAATAAAATTTTAGATAAATAATAAAGAAAATAATAATTATTAAGAATATTTTGGAGTTAAGAAAAATAAAAAAAGAAATTATAAAATGAGTATTTTGTTACTTGAAAATCATGAAACAATTTATTTACTCAAAAGAGAAATAATTGATTGAATAGTTATTTTTTGGGAAATAAATGCCTATTTGCTTAGAAAATTTAAGAAAAATAGTTAGAAATGATCATTTACCTAAAACCTTTTATGAAAAATGTCTAATAAGTTGAAGAAGCTATTGGGGGGAAATATTGTTATTTTAAAAGTGGATTACTTTTTAAAAATTATTTTAAAAAAAGAAGACTTTTAGCGGCGACAACAAAGGGTCGCCGCTGAAAGAGTTTTTAGCGGCGACAAAAGGTCGCCGCTGAAATATTCTTTAGCGACGACGATTTGTTGTCGCAGCTGAAAGTGGTTTCAGCGGCGACATTTTATTATCGCCGCTAAAGCCCAATTTATTTACCCTATCAAAGCGCAGTCGGCTTCACTTCACTTTCATCCTCTTTTCTATTTCTGTGCCCTAGCAGATCGAGAGTCAGCGTCCCTGATCACGAGCTCACGGCGGTGGTGCACTCCTGCGTCATGGTTGGGTTCACTACTCCTCTGTTCTGTTTAGTGGTTTCTGTGTCCTAGCAAAGCGCCGGCGTCCCTTATCATGAGCTCACGGCGGTGGTTTGATGCTTTGATTGTCGGCGTCCCTCATCTCGCTAGTCGCTGCCGCGTCATCTGGTGGTTTGGTGCTCTGATTGTCGGCTTCTCACCCTGTCTCAGAGTCACAATTGCATCTCATAGAAGTCACCGTGCACCATCGCCTTGTCTGCTGAAATTGACGCGGTGAAGAGTAGATTTCAAAGAACACAAAGACGCCGTGAAGGTTTGAAATCATCCTCTACTCTCTTATTTTTGTTTGAATTGTAAATGCTAAATGGAAAGAAATGATCATGCATGTCGCTGCTGGGAAATAGCTCGCTGCTCTCTAATGTTTCTGTTTGAATGCTAAATGCCCAATTGGAACAGCCTCTGATACAGACGAAGCATATTCAGTATCATCATTTCCTTCTTTATTCCTGTCATTATCTTCCAAGCTGCCAGAATTTTCGTGTTCTTTATTTTCATACCACATTTTCCTAACAACGTGCTGCCATATATTCCTCAATTCCTCCTCACAAACAGGCTTAATCAAATAGTCACAAGCCCCATGTCTAATACCCTTCATCACAACACTTGTTCTACCGTTAGCGGACATCACTGCAGAATATTAACAATTTGGAATTTAAAAATTTGGATTAATTACTCAAGGACGGAAGAATAATTTATCCCAAATGTCTTAGTCATTGAAGTAGATTTAAGCAATTCTAGATACAGGACCAATGACACTTACTGATAACAGGAAGATCCATCTCCAGCCCAACATGTTCTAGGAGTTTATACCCATCCATGTCAGGCATATAAACATCACTCAGTACTACATCAAAGCAGCCTTTCTTCCACCCCATATTTGGGCTATATGGACATCACGCAAATATGCATAAATTGTTAAATGAGAAGTAGACAATATCCTAAAACCTCCCTTGTGAAACATCCAGCCATTTTTACCTTAGATCCTTGGATTTAAAGTAGGAGTAACTACTTAGATACTGTAAAAAAAAGGTAGAAGCAAGATCTAGTGAACCAGGGAGAGTGAAGAAAATAAAATCTGCATGCGTGAAATCACGCTAATAGTGGCAGAAAAAAATGTAACATTAAAGAAAAAATAGTTTGCTTTCTCAAAAATGCCAATCAATGTATTTAAATCATAGTCTAAATCAATGTAACATTACTAATGTTTCTTAGACTATGTATCCACTTGCATAGTGAAGCTTAAATGATTTTGTTTGTTGACCATTATCATTGACTTATGTAGAGAAGATGGCCAAACGCAGCTCTTAGCTCAAGGAGAACCATCACAAATTCATCAAAGTAATGCCATTAATATTGGATCTAGTGATAAAGAGGATTTTCTCGACGACTTTGATACTGAAACTGAAGCAGAAAGTGACACAAACATTGAAATAGAAGAAACAGATGAATCAAAAGACATTGATGAAAGTGATAATGCGACGGAAGATTCAAATGAATGAAATTAATTGATATGGTATATTTTATCTATATTGACTATGGTTTGATTCATTATTTTTTTTCTAAATGAAATGTATTTTTTGTAGGATATGTCAGGATTAAAGAGAGGTCGAGGTGGGAAAAGTGTTTCTGTTAGATCTAATGACAACACAAATAGTGGAGGTACATGCTCTACACCTCAATCAATACCTGTTATGTCACCTCTATTACTGCAACAACAACTTCAACAAATGCCTGGCAACTCTCCTCCTACTCCCCAAACACAAAATAGTAGTGCAGGTAAATTTTTTTCAATTTTTTAATAATTGATTTACATCACTTGTAACATTTAATTGTTCTAATTCAACTACAATGGTAGGCTCTTCTACTGCAATCAACAAGCGCAGAGGAGTTTACAAGTCTATTAATGTGAATTTAAAGACTGCACAAGGAACGAAGATTCGAGTCAAATTTTCAGATTTCATGTCAAGAGCAATTGGTCCAGAAGCAAGAGATTTTTCTAATTATTGTGGTTTGACTCTTAGAACCACAATCTCTTTCAGGGATAGTGGAGGTAGTTGGAAGAATATTTTTAAAAAATATGGTCAAGATATGATTTTAAAAATAAAGGTATTTATGTCAAATTTGTATACTTATTTTAGTTTATTTGTATTATTATATAAAGTGTTTACATTTATTTGTTTCAGGATAAATTTGAACCTGCTGATGAAATTAGTGAAGAAAAGTTTCATATAGCTATATCAATTATTTTATAAAATACATTCAGAAATTGGAAGAACAATTTGCACTCTCACTACAAGAAATATGAGACTGATGAGGATAGGTTGGCTGATCCTCCTCAAACTATTAGTTTTCAAGATTGGGAGTGGTTGTTAATATATTTTAAGTCTGACATATTTAAGGTATCTCACTATCCTTTTAAATAAATTATATTTTTCCAATTATTAAATTATTATTATTTACTACATTTTGTTGTAGAACAAAAGTATAAGGAACATGATAAATCACGAAAAACAAATGACTAAACATACTTGTGATCCTCGATCATTTGCAGAGATTGAGTATGTTACAGTAAATTCAATATATCATCACTATAATTTAAACTTTTAATCATTTTGTTCAAATTTAATTTTTGTACTTTCTTGTATGTTATTACTTTGTAGAGAGATCCTACTACTGGACAATCTATTCCTCCTGACCAGCTGTGGGAGATAACGCATACTAGAAAAACATCAGACGGACAAGTAGTATGGGCTGACCCACACTCTGAACAGCTTCATGTACGCGTTGTTATTTAATATCTTATTTTGATTTACTATTATCAATAATCTAACAGTTTTATGTTTTTATTATAGAGTCGTATGTACGAACTTTCTCAACAACAAGATCAAGATTTAGAGAGTGATGCTCGAATGACGTCAGAGGAAATATTGGCGACAGTTCTTGGTGAGAGGTCGGGGTATGTAAGAGGGAAAGGGTATGGAGCGGAACCTTCAAGGAAGAGAAATCGCCCTCAATGTACTGATAGTTCAGTTGTGGAGAGTGTGCGTGCCCAACTGCAGGAAGAGTTTGATAAAAAATTTCAAGAGGAGAGAGAAAAAATGGAGGCTGAGCGTGCAGTAGAGGGTGCAAAGATGGAAGAAGAACGTGAAAAGATACAACAAGAACGTGTGCAGTTCGAGCAAAGACTAATGGAACAAATGGAGCAAAGAATACAAGCTCAATTCGCTGCCTTGATACAGAAAGGACAACTACATGGGGCTACTTCTAGTCATAGTATTGAACATTCTACATAAAATTTATGTATAAATTAAACAATTTTATTGTAATTTTAAATATCTTCATATTTTAGATGATAATAAAAAATTTATTAATATTATTATATTAGAGTTTATTTAATTATTTATTATGTTATATTTTTTCATATTACAGAAATTATTGGAAAAAATATAAAACATAATTTTTATTTTTGTATCTTTAGGCGGCGACACTATGTCGCCGCATAATCATCCTTAGGCGGCGACATATTTGTCGCCGCAGAATGATCCTTAGGCGGCGACATATTTGTCGCCGCTAATTTCACTTTAGGCGGCGACAGCTTTGTCGCCGCAGAATGATCTTTAGGTGGCGACAGCTTTGTCGCCGCTAATTCATCTTTAGGCGGCGACTTTTATTTGTCGCCGCAAATATGTATAGGCGACAGTCTCATAGGCGGTGACTTAGCGGTGACAAAATGTTGCCACTATAGTGATTCAGCGGTGACTTTTAAACCTTCTGCGGTGACAAATGTCGCCGCTAAAACTCATTTTTTTTGAAGTGGTTCTAGTGTCAAAATCGCCAAAATGGTTACACTGTCATTTTTGAGTTGGCAGGCAATAACGAAAAATAACGAAAACCGTTAACTAAATTGGTTTGACTGACATGTTAAAAATATTTATATTAAAAGACAGTTTTACCCCAGTACCCAGAGGTAACTGCTAGTCAGAAGTTTAATAAGAAGTAATTGGCACTCTACCCTTTTTTTTCATTTTTATCAGAACATATCGCATTATATTTTTCATTTTGATGGATTAATAATTTTTTTACTAGTAAATATTTAGTTGTTTATTAATGTGATACTTTAAATATAATATCACATATTTTAGTAAAATAATATGCTAAATACTTCATAATATTAAATTTTATGGTGATATTTCAATGATTTTGAAATTTAATATAAAACCACTGTGATTTTTCAGACGAGTGAGTTGACAATTAATATAAAATTCAAATTAAACACATTAGATTTCAAATTTGTGGCTTAAACCTTAGGAGAGGAGGGATGGGACAATAGGGGTGAGTGTTCGCATCACCAAAAAATGAAATTAGTATATATATTCATTTGCAAGTTCTAGGCATGACACTTATATCCCAATACTTGCCACTAATTGAAAAACATTTTACAATGATTGACATTCCATTTTTTTAATTAGAAATATTGGGTTCTAAATCTAAACAGAGAAAGACAAGTAATAAAAATAATATAGAAAAAAATATTTATTTTGATCCTATTTATAAGGAAGAGAAGAATTTTTTATATAAATATATTATTTTACCCTTCATTTATTATTATGTTGACTTTATTTCTTTGGGATATAAGGCATATTTAATAAGGATAAAATTAAAAAAATTAATTTTATAATATAATTAATGAGGTTTAAAGTTGATAATTGGAACTTTAAAGTTATGAATAGTATATGGTTAGTGGTAAACTAAAACATGGAAGCTTTAGGGAAAAAAATTGGAAGGTTGGCTATAAACCTCACTTTATTGCAATGTATATGCGCATTACATTATTTTGAAAACTTCAAATTACAATTTAATTAACCAACTTAAGCGCCAGTAAGCACTAGCTGTGTCATGTACCGTGAACAAACATGGAAAAGCACAGCATACGTACCCTTGAGTTTAATGCAATAATTAAGCATTAACATCATTCAGTACGAATGCTATTCTATTTTTGATGGTGCAGAGCCCTCCAAACATGATTATTGCTTCAGGAATCAGGTCATATTGCAAAGTATTGCATGCATTACTCTATAATTCCAAAACTTACTTTCGTCACAGAACTTGAAACAGAAATTTGACCTATTAAATTTCTTCGATTTGTGGAACTTTCAATTTCTTCGGGTGTGTTTGCAAGTTATGACCGATTCAAGCATGTCTTTATGTATAGATACACAAATTTCAAGTGAAATAGTTTGACTCATTTTTTTTGTTTCAAGTGCCACGGAAAATCTTCAAAATTGCTTCTTGCGTTGATTACAGGTTAAAGAAAATATAGCGACAGGTAGGGTCAGAAAATGCCATAAACAGGGATAATTTTGGAGGGCATCATGGGCATCGTAATAATTAAGCACATTTGTCAATACTGAAACAAGTGTTGTGCAGTCAAGGTACATTCTTCGAAGAACACAAAACCCTTCCTTCGCGAGGATGGCACCATCAGCACGAGTTGACCTTTCTTTTCCCCCTTGAGCAGCCCGCGAACGTTAAACCTACACGTCCACGAATAGAACCGTTACGCTTTTTATTTTGGTTCTAATTAAGATCTGCGAGGAACATAAAAAGCCGCCCTAATAATTACATAAACGCCCATTCTTGTTCAAAGAGCGGAAAAGTTCAGATGGAAATGGTGACAATTATTAAAACCATGCCATAAACCACACTTTCCGTTTGACGCCTAATTAATTCCGTATCCGTTTTAAGTTCCTTGATACAAATCAACAATACCACAGAATCAGCATCTCTAGACAAGCAATCGTTATTCCGCCTCTCAAATAGGAAGGGCAATCATTGATGGATTCCTGTGCTAAGCTACGAGACCAGTCCATGTACTAATATCTAACATTAAAGCACCCGACAATCATAATCAACAATGTAACTTACGTGAGATGAGCCAGGTATTTCCAAATTTTAAAATAGAAAATGATTATTCACATAGATCAGTTAAAACTTGCGATTCTGTTGAATTTTACATCGGCGTAAATGTATTAATCGCTTCAAGCTGTTCGAGCAGGGCATTAGAATTGGAATAAAGCTGGTCCATTATTACTCAATCAATGGCACATAAAACTTGTTTTCCAAATTAAATGATCTGCTCGGACCAGCTGATAATCATAATATAAGGTTTACAAGTTTTTTCTTGTCTCCTCCGCACTATATTTACGCTGGTCAATTGATAGTTTCAACACGACCTGGGATTTTATCAAGGCCATAAAGCGCTTTTACCTAGTTCCGGCCTTGAATCGTTGTAGGTCGTTACCTATCCCAGCCAAATACCAAGTTTCCCCTGTATTGAATAGCTAGTGGATGTTCACATAGGCCAGTATCAAACATGAAACTGCCATTCTACGAATATACTGGTCCTAAACGAACGCCGTAATGGTCGATACAACATTCATAAAAATATATGCAGCTAAAGGCTGCATTCCATGTGCAAATACGTTAGGTGTAGTAGAAGAAAAAGGTCCAGGCTTCTACACAAAAGGGTAATTTGTTTTTTTTTTCACAAACACATTCTTTTATGAACAGCAAAACTCCGATCTCATGGATATTTTCAAATTAACCAAAAGAATTATTTAAAGTTTCCAAATAAACAATCCTGCACAAAACGGGTCGAGTAGTTTTGAGGGGAGGGAGGTGGGGGTTCCCAACCGATAAATCTAAAAACTACTCCATCACTCCACTTCAAGAACTGATTAGGATAAATTCACTGGCAATTATGATTTTAGTCGGGAACCTATAATTGGAAAATATCTCACCGCAGTAATGTTTATATGATTAAACCTTTTCAAGCCCCAAGGCAGATTTGTATTAGAGGAATAATACCGAGGAATAAGAAGAATGAGTGTAAGGTCAAGATTGGTAATTTGGCATGGAGTACTGAATGTGTGAGTTTGCTCAACCCATAGCTGATTATGATTATGAGATGGTAAAAACAATGGTAATTCTAATTTTACAAATTCGATCAGCAGTCATTTTCTCATTATCTTTGAAAGCACAGTGAAGATCTTTACATAATTCAAGTTACAGCCCATATTGAAAGAAATTAGAGAACTAATAGGAATTCTCATCTCTAAAGTCTAGATTCAAAGGTCAGGTAAAAAAAAAAAATCTAGATTCAAGGGAAAATGCTAGAGAAAAAGGCTATGAAAAGTAATACCAAGCAATAGAAGCAGAGTTCAAGATTCAATATGCTTCATTTATGTTATAATAGAATAACGCTAGATCTAGGAGCATATTCAACCACCCGCAAAGATATGTTATAGCAATGAAAATATGCAGATAGAAACATCATTGGGAATAAGTTATAGAAAGGCAGCAAATCAATAATCTGTACAACGTAATTTAATGACTAGCAAAAGTTAACCAATCAAAAGTAAGAAAGGAACTAATGATAGAACAAGATATAAGTAAAATTACAGACTACTCCACGAGTTATTTTCTGAACTCCATCAGAACAATGGCAGAAGAATCTATACTCCACACCATATGGCTGATACCTAGCTAATATATATACACATATTTATGGATATGAAAACTAAGCTAACTGATGAAACAGTTTTACCAAGAAAAAAACAAGTAAAATGTTCTAATTGGTTCCGGAGATGGCAACTAAGAATCCACGGGAAGTTGTGGCTAACATTTGGAACAAGGCTAGGCAGAATGTCAAACTTTTGTTTCTAAAATCAGTTCAAGTACAACATCAAGCAAAACAATTGTTCTAACACCTAGTAGTTCCACAGAATGAAGAAGCCATCCTGATCATAGTATATCTAAAAAAGTCAAGACTTGTTGATAAATTTGAACTTTCTCTTCAGATGCCCTAGGCAAACCAAGTAATCTTTTTGTTAGGATGCCCCTTACAAAACTTCAAACTACAATTATTCCTGACACATATAGGCTTCGCCTTTACGTTGTTCCGTTTTTGCATCTACGAAGTTCAAATTCTAAAGGATCCATATTTCCCAATGAAACTAGACGGTTCTAATGATTTCAGATTCAGATCCCACTAATAGTTAGGGCTAATATTTGCAACGTGTCTATGAACAATGTCAAACTAAATATAGGAGTACATGTATGGCAAAGAATAATTTACACAAACAGAAATATGACCAAAAAGAACACTTCATGGAAGATGATTACTTACAAAAATTCTCATTGTTGATTTCCAGCCTCACGGCCTCCTTGGGTTTGTTGCTGTTGCTGTTGCTGCTGCTGCCGCTGCTGTATTTGGAGGAGAAGATTGGCAGCAAACTGTAGTGTTGACTGGTACCTCTGGTTTTTATCAGCCTCCACTTCTGATGATGTGCCCTGACTAGCTCCTTGGAGAGCAGCTTGAAACTGCTGATTTGGAGGCTCTGCGTTCACTTTGTCTGCTGAATATGGCATAGCAGTTTGTTGCTGAGAAGGGTTAGCACCATGAACTTGATTAGACGAGGAAACAGAAATATTAGGATTCTGAAAAGCCTGAGAACTATATAAAACAGAGGCATCTATTCCCGGCACCAGTCCGTAGGCTTTCTGAGAGCTGGAGGAGACTTCAACCTGATATGGTTGATTCACTGGGAGGGATAAAGTTGCTTGTCCGCTTTGAGAAGGCATCAAGAAGTTACTCATGGGTCTAGATGAGATGGCAACCTGCTGCTGTAAGCTGGCAGCAGAATCCTGGATATTTGAACTGCCAGGGACCACTTGACCAGGATGGCCATAAGTAGAAGATAGTGGATGAGGTTGATAGTACGTACTCCCTCCTGCCTGTTGAAGGATATGACTGGATGGATCTCCAATTTGATAGTCCTGTTTCCATACATGATATTGGTTTCCGTCAGTGGGCACAACTGGAGGAAATGGAGCTTTCATGGTTGAGGAGCCTACTGCTGACTTGGCACCCTCAGTGGCAGATGATTGTGTAGTTCCAGGAAGCAAAGAGGCTAGAGTGGCAATAAGTTCAGGTGTTAACGTAACTCCAGGTTGGCTCACTGCAGCAGCATTGCTAGAAGTATAATCTGAAGGTACAGACTGAACTAAAGAGGTGCCACTTGTAGCTGGATAAAGTGGTTTTGAAGGAACTTTATACTCATCATGCAACAATCTATTATAATCCATAGGCAAAGTTTCTTCTTCCTTAGCAGGGATCTGACCATACTCTACTTGAGAAGGAGGAACCTGCTGCCTATCAATATACTGAGTTGAAGGTATAGACAAGGGCAGTGGCTGTTGCAATGATGTACCACTTGGCATAGATGGAAACTTAAGAACCACACCATATAGACGTTCTGGCCCAGCAACTTTTAAAACCTTTGTTAAGAAATCAGATGGAGGCACCAAAAATAGAGTGGTGCCATCAACAAATTTGGCAACACCAGCACGGTTTTTAGCGCCAAGGTAGCGAAGAAATTCAGTGTATGATGCAAAGTCATCTTCACTATCTGGAAGAAAGAAGACAATATCAAAACCAACAGCATCTGCATAATGTTTTGTTAGCATATCCAATCCAGTCCTGGCTGAGCAATCGACAACTTCTGGACTGCAAGAAGGGAGCACAAAAAACATTAACCACTATTACAAAACAGTGCCCACGACAGCTCTCACATCACAAACACTAAAAGTAAGACCACAGTATTTCAGGACAGACTTAGCCCAACACCCCCCCCCCCCCCGGAACACACAAAAATCCTTAAAAGCAAGAAATCAAGATACATTTTAATTTCCTTTTCCAGAATTCACAGGAATATTAAGAACATAAATATATGAAGATGTACTCACAGCTCAGCCCCTATCCCTTTTCCTATAGGGACACATCTTGCTTGACAAACTGGTGTTCCCCCTTTTGCAATTATCCCACGCCATATGTGATCAATATCAACTTGACCAGTAGCAGGTAATCCACTTGAGATCCTTGTGCCCACTGGACCAGGGTGAGCCCTCCCTTGGATATTTACAAATGTACCAGAACCACCATCAATAACTGACTCCATCCCATAAGATTGCTCTAACCCTACTGCACGATCATCAACATTCCTTAAAGGAAAGGAAGCATCATCAACAGGTAAAGCACCATCTATCCTTGAACGCTTAGAATCCCTCTGAAACTGGTTTATGTCGAGCACATCCCATGGGCTTGATGTGGATCTAGTAGGAGGTCTAATACCCGGTGCAGAATGAAGCATTCCTGGTGCTGGAGGAGAAGGCCGTTTCCAATTTGGACCCATTTGACTTTTGGAGGTACCATCCTGAAAGTTTTGGTTTGTGCCCAGTTCACTGAATTCACTGCCTGAAAGTAAAGGTTCAAGACTACCTTGAGGACCAAAAGGTCTCAATGGTACATTTGTTCCAACAATAACACCAGGTGCTATCTGGCCAGGAAAATTATTTGAAACCAGAGGACGATTATGGTCAAACACATCCATCTGTAATGGTCGAAATGTTTGCTCGGTTAGGAACATGTCAGGTTTAGGTCCTTTGCTTCCAGGGAAAATGCCAGGGTAATCTTTGCCACGTGCCAAATCACTGCTTGAATACATAATACTAATCCGAGGATCATTGAAAAGGCGACCTTGAAGACCCTCTTTGGCACGTCGGGCTTCATCCACGCTCCTAAATTCCACAAATGAGTAGTGCCTTGAAGGAAAGCTCTTGATTCTCTCAATTTCACCAAATAAAATCATGGCATTGTGGAGCATTTGCTCATCAATCTGAAGAGAAGGAGGATAACCAATCCACAAAATATTGCTGGGTGGACTATCTGCCTTCCTCCCAACTGAAGGCTGTGTTTGCTGTGATAAAAGGACAATCATTCTCAACATGAAGAAAAGTAACATAATTCAAAGAAATTACATGCAGGCTCCAAATATTGTTTGTCGTCAAGCATCAAATGACAAACAGATATATAAACTAACACAATAAAATTACAGAAAAATGCTCAGGACTCTCACCAGTGTTCTTTTCTGACCAGCGTAGAAATCAGGAGGGCCCATGATTTTTCCCTGAAACTGCCCATACTCAAGCAACATATCCTATACAAAAGTAATGAAAATATTAGATACTTACAAAAAATAAGCATCACAGCACAGACCAAACGAATAGACATCAACTGAGGCATGGAAAGCAGTAATCCAAATAACACAGTCCACCAATATCTACATGGAACATAAAGGCCCCACGTAATTCTAATTACTGCTGATATAACTCTTACAAGAAACAAATATTAAACCAGTTAGACAATGCTCAAAATCAGAGCAACCAAAGTATGTTAAAGATAGATAAAATATACGTAAAATGGCTCTGCAAATAGTTGTTTACTCGGATATAGATAATTAGGGAATACAAGAAACACTATTCCCGCATGCTTTTCGTTCAATCAATCATATTCCACTGACCCAATCAAATATATTACACAGAAGGAGCCTTGAGCCATCGCTACGTGTGTAATAAAACAGGTTATTGAGCAAGGAATGACTTAGATCGTGAACAAAGCATATCAACAATATAGAGCATAAACTTACCTTTTTTGACGATTGTGATCGAAGGAAATCTACACGAATTTGGTCGCCACCAATACGCTTTCCATTCATCATTTTCATGGCATGAATTGCATTATCTAAATTGAAATATTCAACAAATGCAGTGTTGCGGTCTCTGATGAACTTAAAATCCTCAATCTTACCAAATTTGCGAAACTCAGCCTCCAGTTCTTCTTTTGTAACAGCTGGGCTAATACCACCCACCCAAAGTTGTTTACAGGGCTTTGCCTGAAAACAGGTGTTTTCACGATTTCAAACACACATCTTATAGACTACCCATAAGAAAATCTAGAAAGAAGAAACACATAAAAGTGTGTTGGTACAGTTAAAAGCAAATCACAAAAAGCTAGCTTCAATGGAGTGCATTGTAACACAGGCTTCAAAGGCAAACTATGTATTGGGGGGGTAGACAAAGCAAGGCCCAAGGCCACATTGCTACTTCAGCAAATTCACGTCATTAAATTTCAAATACATCATTGGCATCTGAGGTAGACCATGGCATAATCACCGAGGCTAAAAAACTATTTACCAAAAGTTGTCCAAGCAAGATACTGCTTAAATCTACTTAAACAACCTAGAGTTTTTCACACATTAACTACAATGAATACTTAAGATTTCCATCTGTATTATATTCTCATCAATCTTCACACAATGCTCTCAAGAAACATAAACTTTCCTCCCCTTCTTCTAAAGGGAAGACATAATGGGTGGATGTCAAAGTCATTTTCTCAATCCAGAAGTATCAGGACTATGAACTAACAAATATGTGTAAGCAAAGTAAGGCAAAGAAACCTCATAAATTCATATATAGGGGGAAGGCGGAAGAGAAAGAAAATCAGTTCATCCAATAAAATACGGGAATCCATAAAATGAAATAGGATGTAGAAAAATTTAACAATGTTTAAGAGTTAAATTTTTTGTAACCCATATCATATCATAGAATATTACCTTTTGCTAGAAAGTTAGCATATCATAAGTTGAGGAAAATAATTGTCAACATCTTTTGGAAAGTCTAGCAAAGATATAAGCAAAACTAAAGAGCAAAGATTTATCAGCAGTTCAAACGAACAAAGAAACTGAGGTTGAAGAATAAAAAAGTAGGAATGCTTTATTGGTCCAAGCAAGCCCAAACAAATGTATCAAACCCAACCAACCGCTACGTCAGTTTATTTGCATCTATACAGTGGGTAGTGCTTCGGTCCGAGCCCAAAGTTCATTTCATGGTTTTAACCTTTCAAAAAATAGTCAGAATCATAATATTCAAACCAAACTGACGTATAGAAGTAGATATATGAAGTTTAAACACTATTCATGCAAAAAGCTAATCACTTCAACACTTAAGGAAAATGAAATAATGAGAATTACAACTGAACTAGTGGTTTGATTCGGTCTATTCCAAATAATCTCCAAAATACTTTGAAGCAACTCAATAATAGGATGCAACAAAGTGTAAGAATCCACCAGAGTTCTTCACGGAAAAATTTTAGTGGAGTTGAAAGGGAAGATAGAACAAAGACAAAAGGTGTACATGGAGCCACTTCTTTCTCCCACATTCTTTCTCTATTCTCTCTCCAAAATCAACAAGAATTTTACAATAAGAAACTTTAAAGAATGCAGACTCTAGAACGAATTAATTTTTGTAAGGTTCAAGCTTAGCTTAGGTCTGGAGTGTAACAACTATCAAACCCACCCACCCACCCCCCAGAGAGAGAGAGAGAGAGAACCTCGTCCAATAGTGTCAAGGAAGATAAAAAAAGTAACAAGTGTTCATGCTTGTGAAGAAGAAAATGAATACTCTTGAGAATGAGAACATGTTGCTATTGGCCAATTTGACTAAAAAGGTGACATCAAAGATGGTAAGTGATGGCCTTGGATGATCAGATAAAGAATACAGTATACGTAATTTTAATTTAAGGTACGCATAAACTATCCAACAACGAATCAAACGTACAAGTCTAATGCAGCCTGACATGATAAATTATATATTGCTAGGAAATTTCTAACCAAGGCCTCATTGAATACGCACAAAAGATTCCCGTAAAGATTATATCTGAAATTGCTCTAATTTTGTTTGCACAACAAATGATATAGTACATCCTCCCTATACCACCAAAGAAGCAGTTTTAATCAGATGCAAGATTCTAGCATTTCTTAGACGTCAGAGATTGTAATAAATCTATGTACACACCCTAACTTATCAGCTTAATCTCAGATTGTGTTGGTTCTTACCAAATATCCTCAAGAGTTCAATCCTTCTTGTTCTCCACCCCCCTTAAGCTAAAAGTTATAGTCAAGAACTCACCTGCCACCCACACTTTAAAGTACAAAAAGGTTTAATCTACGAAGATTTGTAAGAGATATAAAACTATTCACGGGCCTCTATTAACAGCTTAAGCCTTTTGAGTTATAAATTGGTTCTTGAAATAAGAAATAGAAGTGCTTTCAAAATATTAATGATGAAAAACTTTGCGAATGGAGCTGTTCTATCTTCTTTGGATCATTCATTATAATGGAACCAATATTTTGTAAAGGATTTGGACATCAGAAACTTTTTAGTTAAGGGACAATGATACTGTAGATGCTCATACTTTTTCCAAATTTTTAATTTGGCAGCTGTGTTTTCTATCTCTTAATTAAATCTCTAATTTTGTTCTATTAGCATTGTTAACCTATGTACAAGGAATATCAGCACTAATAGAGTAAATTTACGGGAGCTAATGGTGCTAATATAACAAAATTAAAAGATTGAATTAAAAGAGAAAAATACATAAGTACCAAATTAAAAATTGAAGAAAAGTATAGGTATCTGCAAAATGGTTTTACCTTTAGTTAATTATAACAAAGTCTTGTCTTATCTCTCTCTCTCTCTCTCATATATATATATATATATATATATTCTCTTTCAAATATCTACTTAAAGAGTCCACTGCTAGACTAACTGAATTATGATTAAATCACGTAAACCATAAAGAAGAAAGTATGCAAGCTATGTTATCAAATTATTCAACAAAAGCAGTCATTGCACATTTTTTACAACTCAATACATGATCAATTCTTTCAAATAACAATTGCTCTATTGGACAACTTAAACAGCAAATGGTTGAAGATTTTCACGTAAGTTTTGTCCCATTAGAAATAGAATCATTAAATTTTGAATATGCTTAATCGGCTCGTATCAACTAGTCATCACCGTGACCCTCCTTATCCACCTTCTCTTCCCCTGCTTCATTTACTTTGACAAAAGAAGTATAGAACCTCAACATTTTTGTGGTAAATATAATGCAAATGGAAGGGCAACAGTTTGAAATAAGTTCACAAGTTTATTGCAACACGTTATGATGCCTCGTCCATAAAAAGACTGTAAGACGAATGGACATATAGAGAATTAGAGATCTAAAATATGTGGCATAGGAAAACTCTCCCTCGAGAAGGCACCGACAAGAGGGCACTTTTTGGCCTCTTGCCACGACACCTCAGGAGGCCCTTGATTTGGACTACAAATCTAAGATTTTTATCTAAAAATGCTGCAATTTACCGAGCACTAATATTTTTTGCATTACATAAAGTACTAACTTATGCTTATCGCCAGTTATTTCTGCACTGCTAGAATCTTTATGATATAAGATAAAAAGCTGCAACTTTGCAAACCTTTCCACTGCTAAATTCTATAATAGCCTCATTGGTCTTTTCGGTGAAAGCACTGTTCCTCTTGTTACTTTGAAGATTTCACCATTTCAGTTGGCTGTCAATTTCAAATGTTTGACAGGATAAGATGCTCCATTGATTCAGGTTTCTCTTGTTATATTCCTTTTACTTCTTTCAAAAGTATATTCCCTTTCTGACAAATTCTTTTGCCAAAGAAAAGTTTTAAACAGAACCTAATTAATGGAGTGGATAATGTTGTGAACTAATAATAATATCAACCGCATAACTGACAAACATCGACAGTGTTTAACCATGCAACTGTTTCACAAGTCAACAGAAGAATATAACCTAGCTAAGGGTCTAAAGTGTGTATTTCAGTAATTGTGTGTGTAAAGATATATCGTTATCTTAAATTTTACTTTCTGAAAGTTTGAGGTTGATGATATTTAAGACAATCACATCAGCCAACACGTTAGAATATCTATCTTGGCGAAAAGGATGAAAATTGCTAATTTTACAATATTGGATGACTTGAACGATTCACAGTAGGCCGCCCATGAAATTATCTTGGAAACTTAGGCAAATAGGTGAGAAAATGTTGAGCAAAAGTCCGGCAATGTTTTATCTACAACTCTATTCAATGGCAAAACTCCCGACTCAAAAATTTTCCCTTAAGAAAAATTCACTGCCTTTGGCGTTGGAATAAAAAATTGAGAAGTCGAATTCGGGACTTGTGCTTCCTCCATTAAAAACAAATTGGAAGTTTGTTGCGTCTAACAAGACTTCAAATGTTTTTCCTCCTGATTATTAAGTTCGGTTCATGCCTGACGTACCTCGCATGGTAAATTTTAATCCACCCAGCTGAGTCGCTTGAGTTTCAATCTTTTTCCCTTAAAGAATATGTAGAAAAAGTTAGATGTGATGATGGTCGAGGGGTATCGGATTGGAGCCTATAGTTAGATGTGTTTGGGCGCGAATCATTTTGGTACAATAGAAAGGGCAAATTTTAACGCAAAGGCGTAAATAACAATACATGAACCCGCAGAAAAGATGAAACAAATTATGCAAACCTAACCAAGTACAAAGATCAGAACGAACCGGTCTCGCAAACTCAATCTTCATGGGAATTCCGCGCAGAAGAGTGCCTTGTAACGCGTACTTGGCAGCCTTGGCATCCTCGACGCGCTTGAAAAACACGAAGCCGTAACTCCGAGAGGAATACGACGTGACGCTATCTAGAGCGCCGTATTGGGCGAAGAGAGCCATAAGATCGGGCTCGGTAACCTCGTGCGATAAATTGCCAACCCATAGATTGTTGGAAGGGGTCTCAGGATCTTCGAAATCCTTGGCAGTGCCACCGCCTTCCTGAGCAGCCTTGATTGATTTAGTCGTAAAAGGCATTGCAGTCCAGAAGTTACTGGGGCCAGCCAGACCTAAGGAAACCCTAACGAAACGAGAGAAGTCGATTTTTGTTGGAGGGTTGAGTGATCGGGGCATATCGATCCGGCTCCCACGTCAATATAAATCTTTGGCAGACACCTGCCGAACAAAGGCTGGCGGATTGCTTTTAGTCTTTTTTCTTTCTTTATTATTATTTTAAAAAAGCTTTTATGTAACTTATTATTATGTTTAGATAAATTGTAATTAGATTATTACTATCTCAACTACTGTACTACTATACCACGAGTTCTCTTTAGGGATGTCTATAGATAGGACAATTTTCTACCGATATCCTGCCTAAAAAAAATATAAGTTATATTTTATAATCTGATACTCAACCCTATCTGATAAAAATTTTAATTATTTTGGGTTAGACATAGACAGGCTAAACGTAGACAGGCTAAACATGTTTAAATTGTGATGCCATACTCATTATAGAAAACAATCTACAATTATAAATTTCTAAAATAATATCATATTCATATATTTTCAAGAGTTAAATAATATATATAATCAACTAAAGATAAGACAACAAAAAAATAATACTTAAAGTATTAAAATTCATTGCATATAAAAAAACGTTTTGAAGTTTAAGTAATTTATAATTGTAACTTTGTATCAAATTTCTCAAATGTTGGCAAGAATAAAGCATCTAAAAAAATAAAATAAACAATTATAATTTATAATGTAATCATATTATAATTAGTAAAGTTAAAAAATAAATAAAAAATCAATATATTTATAAATATTAAAAGAAACAACTTACTTACTTAACTACTTATATTTCTAAAATGATCTTTTAGTCATCAGTAACTATTATATTCTCCCTTCCAAGTGTAGCATCTAGGGAGAAAAGTAAAAAAAATAAAAGAATGAGTACTCATAGGCAGGGCAATCCCCTACCTGATGCTCAGCCCGAAAAAAATATGGGTTGTATTTTATAACCCGATACTCTGCTCTATCTTATATTTATCGGGTTGGGTAAGATTTTTTCTTTATAGACTCAAATAAATATATCGGGTCATGGGTTTTATAAACACCCATAGTACTCTCTTTCAACTTTTAAGGCTTATTTGGTTACTAGAAAGTTTATTAGGTCTATCATATATAAGACAAGGCAACCATATCCAAAAGGGAATGAAATAAATGGGGTATTTATAAAAATTCTGATAGTCCAAAATAAGGTCTTTTTAGAATTAATTGTTACAAAAATTATTTTGAAGGTTAATAAAGGATATAATAAATACTCCAATCAATGAAAATTTATTATCTATATATTTATGTATAAGTAACTCAACTTTCAACTAATCAAACTCAATGTTTGCATCCTCTATTTCAAACATGATATTATTTTACATTAATTATCAATGTCTAATTGATTTACCAATTCCATAGCAATTTGATTTGGGATCTCTCATATGCTTCATTCCTCTAATACTCATTACAATGTCTCAATCTCTCAATTTTGTTTCTTTTTTGTTCTAATTATTATATTTAAATATAAAAGTAGAGATATTTTGACGTACAATGTAATTTTGTATTTTTTTTACTATTTTAAGAAAAATAAATCAAAACTACATAATTTTAAGGTATTTTAAAAATATTGTAACATATACAAAATTTCTCTCATTTTTACTATATAAAAAGAAGAATACAAGTTTTAGATAAGATTTTAGAAAAATACTTATAAAAAAGGGTTTTTAGATAATTTTTAAAAAAATATTTTTAAAGAAGAGCTTATGAATAAAAATAGTTTTAGATAAATGAGTGTTTGGATAATTATTACTAGAAGTACTTTTATAATTAAAAAATTATTTAAAAAGTATGATTTTATTAAAAATATAAGAGAGAAAAAAGGGTAAAAAAAATATATGAGAGATGAGAGAGGGTGTAAAAAAAGTAAAGATAAAATAGTAATTAGATAATTTATAAACTCTTTTACTGTTTTATAAGTTAATTTCAGTAATTTATCTAAAATTTTAGTTTTAAAATATAGTTTAACCTAGAAACACTTATAAATAAATATGTCTATTTATTTTAAAAAATTTTAAAATTAAAGTTTAAGTTATAAACTTTTTTAAAACATTAGTTTCTAAAGTTTCCAAATAAGCCTACAAATGGTAAATATATCACGTTAGAGGCCATAAGCTTAGTTGATTTATATAATTTATACTAATTCCCATTTAATTGTTTTGCCATAGAAAACTTGATTTGAGTAATTTGTAATAATTTCCTCAACTAATTGATTCCATAAATTTCCATTTTACTCTAAAAATAGCCCTTAATTAAGCATCTAACATTCGAGATCATATCAAGGTACTAACGAATATAGGGAATCGCTTGGTTATGGTCATTTGTTGCTAGCCTGGTTAGGGGCATGCCATACATGAGCAAGACAATTGCTTTTATTTTTCTTTTTCTTTTTTTTATAATGCTATCAAACACCATACACCATAGTTTTTGGAGAATGAAGGGAATTACGTGTATATAAGCAAAAGCTATAATCAAATTAAAGGCACGATATATATGTGTGTGTGTGTGTGTGTGTGTGTGAATGTTGGCAAAGATCCGCCATGCCAGCTATCCTCTATCTTAGATCTGACATTAATGACATATATATAAATAATTGAAATAATTTATATTGAATGTATTTTAAATTAGGATAAAATGTATTCAGTACCTTAAATTATTTTTAAAGAAACAATTAATATTAAAAAGTATTTAAGAGTATAATTAGCATCCTAAATTAATTTTGGAGGTGCGATCAACACTCTCAAATATTTAAATTGGTACAATTTCACTTTTTCGCTAATAGAAATATAAATTTATGCCCGATCCATGTCACATAATATGTTTATTTCAACACATTATTATTTAAAATGTCATATTATTAAAAAAGTACTAAATAAACCCTAAAATTGACATTGTATAGAATTCATATGTAAAGATTGAGAAATTTCACGATTTATTTAGTACAATTTAACTAAAAGGGGTTGGTCCGAGTGGTAAGTGGTTTGATATCGTTTAACCGAGTTCTCGAGTTCGAGTCTTGACATATGTAGAAAATTTCCATTAGGAGACTCACCTACCATAGTCAGGTATATGACGCGATTTGGATTCAGATATAGTGGGGGTAAAGTTCTGGTGAACCGGGCGGGCAACCAAAAAAAATTAGTGCAATTTATTAAAACAATATTACACATGTGGCCTTTTAAATAATAATGTGCTGAAATAAAAAGTTTATGTGGCATGTACCAAATAAAAGTTTATATTTTTATTAGCAAATTGACAAAATTGCAACAATTTAAATACTTTAGGGTATTAATTATAACTCTAAAATTAATTTGATGTGTTGATTGTACCCTTAAATATTTTAGAGTACTAATTACTCCTCTGAAATTAGTTTAAAGTAGTAGATACACCTTTACCTTTGAAATTAACCACCAATGTTCAATTGATTTACCAATTTATAGAAATTTTGACTTGATTTAATTATATTAACTGTTATTCCACTCTATCTACATCCAATATTTGCATAAAGCTTCAAATTCTTCATTGGCATTAGACGACTTGACTCAAACTACTTCCTCAAGAACTAGTTCGATTGTTGGGTGGTCGTCACACTTTTTTATCTACTCCCAATGTCAAGAATCGAATATGATTAAGATATTTTGATATATTGATTGCATATATGTGATATTCATTTTAGCAATTTATATTCAGCATGGGCTGTTTATTTTTAAGTAGGCTTTTAGACATTTAGCTCTCTAGTTAACTACAACTTTTGCCCCTTGCTTCAGTCTTTTTTATTTTTAACGTATCTATTTTTTGAAGTTTTTTTATCTTGTTATATAAACCCAAGATAGCACTGTCAAATAAATTGGGGAAATGACACTTTGACACTAAAAGCACATGTTAACTTAATACAGAACTAAATCACTCTAAAATTTTTACAAAGAACCAAAGGTCTAAATACTCTTAGAATTCCCTAGTCCTTTTTCAACAAAAAAGAAAAGGAACTCCCTCCTCTTTATATCTTAAAATCTTCTGTATGATGATTAGACACCTATGTATCAGATCTACAACTTAATAGAAGATACTTTGTAAATGGCCTTCCTTTTTGATGAATTATTATAAATTGTAAATTTAACAAAATTTATTGTGTTCCAAGAATTTTGCATTTACTATCCCCAATTTGTAACTTATTAAAAAGTAATGGATTAAAGGGCATTTTTGTCCTATAAGTATTTCACGATGATCTAATACACCCTAAAAGTTTTATGAGTAGTAATATTGCACTAGAACTTTTTTTTTTTTGGGCAATGTCACCTTGGGAGTTTAAAAATATAACATTTTCACCCTAACTGTTACTCAAAGTTAAGTTTAACCATTATTTAACTAATATGCTAATGTGACATGTCACATGGCATCTATGTCATCTTTGCTTTTTGTTACATGCAAATTTACCCTATAAATTTTCACTCGAGGTACTGGATATCCAGAAGTTTTTTCTAGGTTTAATATTACCCTAAAAGTTGGACTCCAAAAAAAATTGAATGTGTATAATGTTTGGGGTAATATTGAACTAAAAAAAAATTTGGGGCAAATTCACACATTAACAAAAAGTAAAAGATGACATGAATACCACGTCAGTATATTGATCAACTAACAGTCAAACTTAACTTTGGGTAATGGCAAGGTGACATTGCCAAAAAAAAAAAAGGTTTCAAGGCAATATTGCCCCTCATAAAACTTTTAGGGCATATTAGCTACTCGCAGAATACTTTTAGGACAAAAATGCCCTTTAACTCAAAAGTAATTTGTAATTAGTGGCCACAATATAACATCTCATAAAATTAAACTTTATTTTGGATAATTATTATGGACCAATTAAGAGCATTTTGGTTGTGATTTAAATGTGTTTGAAGGAGAGGGGAATATGTTTAGTTTTTTTTTTGAGAAATAGTAGCATCACAATTTTTGTGGTTCTCACCAAGATAACCACATAAAGTTTAATTAGTTCAAAATAATCATCCAAGATAAAGTTTAATTCTATGAGATTTTACACATAAAGACTAGGCATGGTCAAGTTTAGTTCAAGAAAACTTGACACCCAGCCTTTTTGCACTCAAAAATTAGATCGAGCTAGCTTTATATATATGATTGAGTTTGTCCTAGTCTTAGAAATTATTAAAATGAAAAAAATACAAATTAATTAAACTTGATAAAAAATAATAATCTACATCCAAAATGTATTCATTAAAAAATAATACTAAGGTCAAAAGTAACATTTTCAAAATTAATAAATACTCAATAATTATGCCTTATTTTTGCATAAAATTAAATTAAGAATTCAATTTAAAATTTTAAATAAAATTAAAAGTGTGAAATCTTAAAAATGTTGATGATAATAAAAAAGTCAACTTATTAGATACAACGTATAAAGAAATTCCTGATTTTGATAATTAGATTTTGCCAATACCACTTTATTTTTCATTTTTTTGTCAAAGCCAAGACCCCTTAATGACCCAAATTTTGAGATGTTTAGGTCTCTTGGTAGTAAAGCGTCATTCACCCAAATAACTTCCTGGCCTCCTATAGGCTAGTACACCTCGGCCCACATTATCCAAGCCTTTGATTCATCCTAGCTTTTTACTGTTACCGCTACTAACGGCACTACAAGAATGAATACAATGACAATTGAGCCACTCCTTCAAATTTCACTTGTTATACAAGATAGGAAAAATGTCAAACATCAACGTCTTCGGCCTAACTAATAGTCTTGATATCCCCCCATTAGTATTAGTAAGTACCAGAAAACATGCTAAATCACAAACATAAAATAACTCGGCTTATATCCATACGTAACACCTCAGCACCTTTACCTTTTGTAAGATTTTAGGTGTACCTTATATCTTCTCTTATTTATCGAGATACCCACACGTAATTGGAGCATCTTATGGGTTATGGTATATTCACACAGCAAATAACACCCAAGGAAGAAGAAAAGAGCTTCAGACACAAAGGTAGATAGATATTTAGAGCAACCACACTGAGAAAATGCTTGTCTCTTCTATGTTTATGCACGCATGAAAGGAGGAGAAATGGGATTCAAAAATAAAACTTACACACTTCCCCACCTTGCTCCTATATATCAGTAGGTAACTTTCACTTCTTTTCATATGGGGTATATTGCACATATATACTCTACTCTCTCCCTTATTCTCACAATAGCCCCAATGCCTATTGGGTTTGTGTCTGATCCATCAAAGGTGGATCGGCCCACTTTCCAACATCTCCCACTCACATTTAGTATATTAGATGTCATCGGTCCAATCTTATTATGTTCCTTCTTTCATACTAGATGATTTACCGTGATCGCGTAGGCATGACGTCTCTATTCGGACTTTTGCACTAAAATCCTTTTTATAGAGACCAGCACAAAGTAACCTTTTAGTAAAGCTCAATCAAATATATTATAGTGCCTTGAATGTCCTAGATTTACCCATATACACTTTTCTTATGGCTAATCTAATTACTCTTGAGTTAACATATAACTCAGATAGCCTATATTTATATATAGTATCCACACTTATAAAATTAACAAAATAATATCACAAGTGACTGGTCACAGACATAAGTATGGATGTGTATATTCTAGCAATCTTTCTTTCGCCTAAATATCATTTTGATATGAATCAACAATTTTCCTAGTATAATACATTTGGTTTATAAATAATTTGACCATAGGACCCATACTAAAGTAGCAATCGCTGAAACATACCTTTATAATACAGTTCTTTAGCACATATGGTATTAATTACATGTCACAGTATTCCTCTTATCCTATAAAAGCATACGTCATTTTGATTCTATTAATCATACTGTACAGACTTAAGTCCAAACACTCATAGTATCTAAACCCAAACTCTTCAATTCTATTCATATAATATAACGTCAATTTTGAAGAATTTATTATTTGGCTACAGGTTTCATGGATATGGATATCTATAGTTAGATCCATATCCTTACTCAAGGATCTCATATTAACTTACTGCATTTTTTAAATCAAGGTGACATTTGTTGTGTTTCTTCTTTATCAAAGCAGTACTCTTGCTGCTTTATTGGTGAACACATGTTTTATCTTTGAATGCTTCTCTAACATCAAAGGCAATTGCTCGTGTGAAAGAGTTAACCTTTTCAACCTATACGACATACTAGACATTGCATACTTTTACCCAGACATATAAGTAATAATAAATGGCATGATATCATTAATTTAAACAAAATATTACATACAGTATGTAATTTTACATTTTATGCATGCTAATAACTTTTACATGTTTTTCAAATATTTCTTTGCCTATTTACTTAGTTAGAGGGTCTGCAACCATATATTTGGTTGAAATATATTGTGTAGTTATAATTTTTTGTGATATATAATCCCTCACAAAGTTATACTTGATATCAATGTGTTTGGTCTTGCTGTGATACTTAAGGTCTTTAGTATGGCTTCAGTATTAACACAATATATTAACACCAAATTGGTACTCTAGTTGCCAAATCCTAAGTATTTGATAAATCTCTTGATCCAAATAGCCTCTTGCGCTACTACAGTACATGCCACAATCAACTTCTATAGAGTGTAAAGCAATGTATGTTTGCTTCTTGCTACTCCAACATATGGTACCATCGTTAAGCAAGAAGGTATATCCTCAGGTCAATCTTTATTTTTCTTCATCACTGCCTACATCAGCATCAAAATATCTGACTAGGTACAAATCGTTTCTTTGATAACACAATGCACAGTCAAATGTGCCCTTTAACTATCTTAAGACCATCTTCACTGCTTTCTAGTGTTTCTTACTGGGGTTGGACTGGAATCTGCTAACCCATCCCACAAAATAACAAATATTTGGTCTTGTACACATCATTACATACATCAGGCTACCAATAACACTGGCATATGCAACTCTTTCCATTTGTTTTTTATCTAATTCAGTTTTGGGACACATGTCAAGACTCAAGGCCACTCTAGTGGCTATAAGGATATCCATGGGATTGCAGTAACTCCTATTGAATTTTTCAAGTATCTTCTTGATATAATTCTCTTGTAAAAGAGTAGAGATTCTCTTGGAGCAATTCCTTCAAAACTTGACTCCAAGTATGTATTATGCTTCACCTATGTCTTTTATCTCGAAATTTGATGAAAGACATTCTTTAATAGCTATCTCTGAGTCAAGACTATTTTCAACTAAGAGTATGTTGTTTATGTATAAGGATAATATTATAAAGTTATCCTTAAACTACTTAACGTAGACACAGTGATCTTCCTCTATCATCTGAAAGTTATATGAGGTTATCACCTTGTGAAACCTCAAGTGCCACTGTTTAAATGACTATTTTAATCCATAAATGGATCTTTTAAGTTTATACTTCTTGTGTTCAAAACCCTTTTCAATGAAACCTATTTATTGTTCCATATAGATATTTTTATCCAAATCACCATTCAGGAATACGATTTTTACATCCATATGATATAACTCTAGGTTTAAACTGTTTACTATTGCCAGAATAAGTCTTATCGAATTGAAGTACATAATATGTAAAAAAGTATTCTTATAATCTATACCTTCCTGTTGTGTATATCTCTTTACAACCAATCGGGCTTTGAATTTGTCAATTGATCCATCCACCTTTCTTTGGATTTTGAGAACCTACTTGTTCATAATAACTTTATGCCCATTTGACAAATCAACCAATTCCTAAACTTAGTTTTTCATTATTGAGTCTATTTCCTCTTTCATTAGTTTCTTCCATTCCTCCTTGGTAGGACCTGCCAAGGCCTTATGAATAGTATGGGGTTCATTATCCTCTTCTAGAGTAACTAAGAGTGCTTCACCTTCTATTTGTAAGCGTCTATTTATAACACTTCCCTTGTTACTCCTTCTGATCAGAGTAACTTGCTTATCTTTTCTTATTTGTTTCAATCTTTATGTTGATCGTCTTAGTTCCCACTCATATTAACGTACCTAGAGGATTCTGGTCTATCAATTTGTTTAGCATTGTCCTGTTCTTGAGTCTCATAAAGAGATACAATGCGATCAATATCTCCCATACTGAGAAATTCTGTTTTAATGAATACAACATCTCTTAATTTTGTTTCAGTCACTGTCTCATCTTAAATTTTACTTATGAGTATATATCCTTTTGAGGGTTTAGAGTACCTTATGAAAATATATTTATTCTCTCTAGGACCTAATTTCCCATGTCTATGAGAACTGTTATGGATATAGGCCATCGAGCCCTAAAGTCTAAGGATGCTTAGATCTGGTTGGCATTTAGTCCATAACTTGTAGGGTATAGAAGTGACTGACTTGGAGGGCACATAGTTAAGTATGAAAGTTGCCGTCAATAAATCATCACCCCAATATGAAATTGGAAGGTTTGCTTGAGTTATCATAGACCTAATTATGTATAGAAGAGTTCTATTTCTTCTTTCGGTAACCCTATTCTGTTGAGGTGTACTAGGAATAATTAGTTTCCTAATAATCTTTTTTTCATATAGTTGTTTGAATTGATCTGAAAGGTATTCATGACCTCGATTAGTGCATAATGCCTTGATTTATTGTCCATTTGATTTTTTACTTCATTTATATATTGTCTAAAGCACTCTAGTGTCTCGGACTTATGTGAAATCAAATAGACATGACCATATCGTGAAAGATTATCAATAAAGGTAATAAAATACTAAGCTTCTTGTCTCACCCTCATACTCATTGGGCCATAAATATTGGATTGGATTAATTGCAACAGATTTTTGGCTCGTGTTCCCTTACTGAATAATTTTCTAGTAACCTTACCAGCTAGATAGCTTTCGCATAATGACATATCCATGTTAGGGATTACCCTGAACAAACCTTCTTTTTCCAGTTTAATTATTCTATTTTGATTAATATGTCCTATTCTAGTATGCCAGATATTCATATCAAGATTATTTGAAGTAATAGCAAAACAATTGTGAGCATTAAAATCACCATCAACATCCAAAATAAAGAACTTTTAAAATCAGAAAGCTGAACTATAAAATATTGAGTTGCTATAAATGTTTACAACTTTACCATAAAAGTTTACATTAAATCTAAAGTCTAATAAACAAATTACAGAAATTAAATTTTGTCAAATGTTAGGAGCATGAAGCACATCATGCAGCATCAAGGTCATTCCACCACGTAAAACAAGTTTGCAGGTGCTAATACCTTGAACCTTGATCCTTGCATTATTACCAACGTAAAGCCACTTGCTTTGAAATGGAAACCAATAGTATTCCACGAAAGATCCTTAATTTTGACTTACGTGGTATGTGGAGCCTAAGTCAATAATCCTAGAAAAGGAAACATGCTCTGTCAAAAAAATAGTACTAGAAACAAATGAGACATGTGAATTCACATAATTCATTGTTACCTTTATGCTTTCGGTCTATTTAGAACATTCATGTGCAAAATGTCCTATGTTGTGGCAAGCAAAGCATTTGACCTTCTTTAGGTCTAGCTTTTTCTTGCCACATTTCTTTCCCTTTTTCTTGTATTGTTGTTTGCCTTTCTTGTGTGGAGGACCGCCTTTCTTTCTATTTTCTAAAATTTCTTGCCCTTCTTAAATTCAGGTTTTGAATGGGAATGACTAACAACTTTGGTCAAATAGGCTTATCCAGTAGCCTTATATGCCTCCAGACTTTCATCTTCTAGCTCTAAATGCTTAGCTACATCATTGAAACTAATGATATTTTCATTGTGGGTCAAATTAACTTTCATGTGCTCCCAACTAGCAGGGAATAACTTGATGAAAGCCTATACTTGCTGCTCGTCAGATAGATTATGTCCAGCCTTTTTCAGTTCTTGAATCATGTTAGACATTTATCTCATATGTTGCCTTATAGGATTATTTGGCTTTAACTTATAGGTATCAAATTTAATTATCAACCTTCTAAGCTTAGTAGTAGAAACTCTGCCAAACTTATCATTCAAGACAATCCACATAGCTTGTGCCGTTTAGTATGTCTCAAACTCACACATCAAATTATCAGCCATTGCACTTAGCAGTGTGATTCTTGCTATACTATTCTTCCTTTTTCATGACAGGTATGCTTCCTAATCTCTCTTGTACTGGACTGTATTTCTAACCTCAGGCTCTATCATTGCCATTGTTAATGGCTCAATTGTATCTTGTTCTTCTAGAATATATTGGACCTTTCAGTGCCAAATATCCCAGTTATCCCCGTTGAGTTTTTCCCCTTGTTTAATTCAGCAATAATAGTTTTTGATACCATTGTTCAATATTGGTTTTATGACAAATCTATCCCATATTAATTTATTGAACTATAGAACATTTAAGTGAATTTACATATATAGCACATGTAAAGTCATGTAAAGTATACAATGTCATGTACTTTTATTATATTATTTTGATTATAAAATAATAACATCACTAGACCCATTATCAAGAGAATAAGTTTGTACCTCCCATCAATAGGCACTATTAACGCCATCACTTCCTATTAAAATTAATATAAGCACTATTCTTACCAAAATTTGCTTTTAGAATACTCATTATCTAAAATACTCCCACTTATAAAAAGTATACATGAATTATAACTACAATAAAGAAATAAAATGAAACATGTTTCTCTTACATATAAGGCGTGTAATAAATGGCAAGTTTTTACAAAGAAAAAATAATAAAACATGTTCTTAATAAAGCAAAGCAATAGAAATCAAATACAAATATATATTATTTGATATGACCATTATAATATTTTAACATTACTTTTCTCAGCTTCTTAAGCTTACTAGGCGGCTTGTGAAGGTTAGGTATAAATTCTATTATTTTAAGCCAATACATTTTGCTTATGGATCCTCATCTAGGCTTACCTCTAACACTAGTTTCTCTTATATACTCCATTATGACTTTTAGGTCGAATTCAATATTTTCCTTATCTATCATGAATTTAATGTAATAGCCAATTATGCTATTAATGCCTTTTATATTTGTTAGTTTGGTTGCATCTCTTTCAGTTATGCTCATGGCCAAAGCAAGGGTAAGAGGTTAGTTCATTTCCTCTCTGTCATCAACTGGAGATTCATCATGAAGAGTAGGTACCATTTTAGAGTTTGAGTATGAAGAAACCATGAAAGGCTACTCAAGAAGGTGTTTGATGGGAATAAAGTTTCTGACCTTAGTCCGAAATCATACATTACTTTTTGTTCCTCTTGTAGAACTTTCTCCACTAACTCCTCTAGGTCTTCTTTAGAAAGTTCATCAAATTTTTGTTTTGGATACTCTTCATGTTCCCCTTTGGGGTCGTATTGAAGGTTATCCTCTAGGTTATTGTCATCATCTAGGAATGATATGTCATTATATAAGCTATATTCTAGGGATTCAGTACTAAATGAAGTCATTTTCACCTAAATAATAAAAAAAATATTAATTATCATAATTTTATAAAAATTTTAAAATAATAAAAAATATCAGAAAATACACTGAATATTCACAAATATGTTCAAAATTGCCTCTAAAATTAGGCAAATTATATATCAAAATAAATATATTAATTTTTGGAAATTTTTAGGAACAAGCTACACCTTAATCGAACATTTCATGCTCTCTCACGTGCCCCAAGAAGGAATAATTTATAAAAAAATTAAAAAACTGAATAATGCCTACTCTCGACTACTATCGCATATATTACATACGCCAGCCTGATACTGCCACGTGGACACTGTTATATGCCAGTCACCAGATTTTTCTCCTTTTTTAAAATTGATTGTTTCTCCATTTTTTCTAATTATGGGTTTGGTTTGGATCCACTGATCCGACTAGGCCTAGACCCGTATTGCCAAAAAATTAAAAATAATGTTTTTTGTAATGGACTTGGCTTAGTAATAGATCAAAAATATTTTTTTAAATGGGCTTCATACAGCCCAACAATTTTTTTAATTTTCTACTGGACTAGGTTGGATGCAGCCCAGTCCCCAGAAACAGAGTCTTTTGTTGGAGTCTCAAAACGATGCCATTTTAGGGATGATCAAAATGTATTATTTTGATCATCCCTGACCTCCAGCCATATCGTACAGACCCAACTGGAAAAAGGTTGAGTTCGTTAGACCTGATCCTTTTTTTGGGTAGTAAATTCTCCATCCGACATTCGATTTTGACATTTTTGGTGTTTACCTTTGCATTAATTGAACAAAATATCTCTGTTCTGTGGACAGTGAGTTTACTTCTGTTTTATGGTTTAAATGCATGCTCCATATATCTTATCACAAAATAAATACTTTAAAACAGAAATAAGCATATAGAATAGTGTATAACTAGAAAACTAAAAAAATATAGAGAAACATACAGAATAATATAACCTTGCTTTGATACCACTATAAGATTTTAGGTGTACCTTGGATTTTTTTCTTGTTCACCAAGATACCCACATGTAATCAAAGCATCTTGTATGGTCTTTAGTACGTTCACACATCAAATAACACCTAAGGAAGAAGAAAAGAGCTTCAGACGCAGAGGGAGATATTTAGAGCAACCACACAGAGAAAATGCTTATGTCTCTTATGTATTTATGCACGCATGAAAGGAGGTGAAATGTGATTCAAAAATAAAATTTACCCACTTCCCCACATCCTTCTCCTACATATTTGGTGGGTAACTCCTGTTTCTTTTCATATATGGTATATTACACACATATCCTACTCTCTTCCTTATTCTCACAATGGATCTAATGCCTATTAGGTTTGGGTCTAATCTACCAAAGTTGGATCAACCCACTTTCCAACACCCTTCATGTCATGACCCACTGTCATGCTAAAGTGGTAACATGGAATTAGGTAAATTTGTTGTGAAAAATGTCATTGATTCCTTTAAACTAGTGAATAGAACTATTCCATCAATTCCTGATTCATATTGCTCATAAACAAAAAAATGATGTTAATGCAAAGACCAGAGTTGCAAAACAATTCAAAAATGAGTACAGATGAAAGCAGGTAACCCCATGAGTAAGTTCTCCAATAGCAAAACTACAATTCACTACCTATTCCTATTGATAACGTTAAAAACTTTGAAAGGATCAACTTCAGAAATAGGAGCGAAATTATAACATGCTTCACGTAAGAAATGCCATGTAAAGGCAAAGCCTCCAAAGAAGAGAAACCTATATATCGTAGTATGTGATTCTTGTATAAATCACTATTTCTGGAAGATAAAGAAAAGCTAAGAGGTATACAGTATTCAAAGATAGGTGCTTGGTTTAATCAATATTTATATGAAGATCAATGTAAGGAAGTGAGAGTTTTTAGGAAAGTTCAAGGTATATTGCTGATCATATGCTTCATATATACAGTTAGGAGCATATATCAGTCTGTGATCTTAGTGCTAGAATCATGGGTTTGATTTACAATAATAAATGAAAATATTTATAGAATCATATCCTACCATATCTCAACTAATTAATCAGGATAATATCATATCATATCTCAACTAATTAATCTAATAATATCTCCTTAAAATTAGCAAAATATTATCTACATTGCCCCTCAAGTTAGAGCATATATATTGATCATGCCCAACTTGCCAATAAAATACTCAAATTTATCCCAGGCTAGTTCTTTGGTAAGCACATATGTTGTTTGTTCCCTAGATGGTATGTATATCAGATCAACAGTTTCTTCATCAATCTTCTATCTTATGAAGTGTCTGTCTATCTCAACATGCTTTGTGCGATCATGTGAGATAGGATTACGTGAGATATTAATAGCTGACATGCTGTTGGAGTAAAATCATATTGGTAGGCCTATGGTTACCTTTAACTCTTTGAGTACACGCTTCACCCATATTCCTTCACAAATTATGAGAGCTATGGCTCTATATTCAGCTTCAACACTGCTCCTTACTACTACACTTTATTTCTTACTTTGTCATGTGACAAGGTTGCCTCAAACAAATATTGCATATCTTGAAGTAAAACTTCTATCCTCTTATTAGTCTATATGAATAGTAGTCTACGACCAGGTAATCCTTTGATATACCTCAGAATCCTGTAGACTTCATTTAAGTACTTTTATTTAGGTCATGTAAGTGTTGACTCACCACACTGACTACAAAAGCGATGTCTGGCCGAGTATAAGACAAGTATATTAATTTTTCAACCATGCATTGGTACCTCCCCATGTCTACATTCTTCCCAAGTTCTTGGTCATCACTTATCTTCTTATTTTTTATAGGAGTGTCACTCGACTTACAGCCCAACATACCATATTCTTTTAGGAGATCTTAGATATATTTTCTTTGGGATATATATATCCCCTTCTTTGATCTAGCAACTTCTATCCCAAGGAATTACTTAATTTCTCCTAAATCCTTGATATGAAATTCTCAGTTTAGTGCTTCCTTTATCTTGTCAATTTCTACTAAATCATCTCCAGTAAGGAAAATATAATCAACTTATATTGCCATAACCACCATCTTCTCATTTTGATGTCTAAAGAATATCTTGTGATTACTTTGTCCTTGGACATAGCCTTGAGTTTTTAACACACATGAGAATCTTTCAAACCATGCTTTAGGAGACTATTTTAAACCATATAATGATTTTGTCAATTTACACACCTGACTAATCGTTTTTTGGGAAAACCTGGAGGCATCTTCATATATACTTCATTCTTTAGATTACCATTGAGAAAGGCATTTTTTTACATCCATTTGGTGAAGAGGCTAATCGAGATTTACTACTAGAGACAACAAAATTCTAATAGTGTTTAACTTTGCAACATGTGCAAACGTCTCATTATAGTGTATGTATATATTTGTGAGAATCCTTGTGCCACCAATCTCGTCTTGTACTTATCTAGGCTTTCATCTGCTGTGTGTTTAGGGATAAATACCCATTTACATCCTACCGCTTTCTTTCCTTTAGGTAAATCAATAATTTCCTAAATGCCATTGTTTTAACGCCTTCATTTCTTTCATAACTGCCTATCTCCACTCATGGCTGTCTAATACCTTATCAATGTTGCTAGGAACCTAAATCTCATCTAAGTAAGTAACAAATACAGAATATGCTAATGATAATGCATGATAGGACACACATCTATTAATAAAGTGTCTTGTACATGAGTGACGCTCTTTGACAAAATTCTTTTTAAAAGGAAACACTTTGACAATTAGCATCACAAAATTCTTCATAGATAAATACTTTAAGTAACATCTTTGACAAAATAATAGCATTTTAAACCTTTTTAAAAGGATTTTTTTTTCTAATGCACTTTTAAATTTCTACATTTGGCATTTGCAATTATCCTTGAGGACAAGGATCATTTTTAGGGGGAAGTATTATGTTAAGTGATGGGAATATTAATTAGGAACACTAACAAAAAAGAGTATCATAGGACAAGGTTCCAACCTTTTTCACCCCTAGTAGCTTTGGATTTGGGAATTTGGGAACACTATAACAAAAGAGAGTATCATGTAATAGGATATGGTTCAAAACTTTTCCACCACCTAGTAGCTTTTCTGCTTTTCATTGTTCAATGGATCTATAGTCTCTTGAATGATACGAGTCTCTGACCAAATGAGAGAATGCTTCTAGGGTTGACTTGATGCCTTCCTGTATGGTGATATAAGTAAATAGAAAGCAAATCTTATGCTTAAGGATTCCATAACATATATGAACACTACAAAATTCCACTCTTTTTTTTGGTTTTTTTTATAAGAACAATAATTAAAAACATAAAGAGGAAAAATACATGATTATGAAATATATATAAAACTTTTTCTTTCTCACCCTTTAATGGGTACTCAAATACCTAGCTTAATAGAAAAGCCATGTAGTAGCAATTAGATAAAGGGCTCCTCAATTTTTTTTCCAGGTCACATATGGGACGGGTGTGGGAATTGATGAATATGAAACAAGAGGCAGCAATCTCTATTCTTTAAACTTCAATTCATTGTTTATTATTATCATTGTTTTTGATAGAATTCGTTTATCCACATCTTTGGCACCTTGGATATTTCCTCATATTACAATTCTATAAACCTGAAATGTCATAAACTTACTATTCACATGAAAAAGAGCAAGAAATGAGGAGATTACATAATTGAGTACTTTATAGTTGACATATTGATGGCAACGAGGAAGATAGCAGGGAAAATGATGACATGCTCTGTATATTTCTTCTGTACACATTATACAATTATTCTATTACATATATACACACATGGAATCCCAAATTAGGTGGGATTTATAGCATGTAATCTAGGAATGAATCAAGGAACAAATCATATCATAATCTCTTATAATCTCTCATTCTTAATCCCTATAATCTCTCTCATTTATTTATTATACCTTTAACACTTTCCCTCAAGTTAGAACATAGATATTCATCAAGTTTAATTTACTAACCAGATATTCAAATTTATCTTGAGTTATTCCCTTTATGAGTATGTTTGTTGTTTGTTCATTTGAAGGAATATATTTTAGATTAATTGTCCCTGTATCGATCTTTTCCTTTATGAAGTGTCTATCTATCTCCACATATTTTGTTCTGTCATATTGGATTAAATTATATGATATGTTGATTGCTTCCATATTATCTAAGTATAGTATAATAGGTAGTTTCATCGGCATTCTCAATTTTTCTAGTACTCGCTTTACCCATAGACCTTCACAGATTCTAAGAGCTATAGCTATAAACTCAGCTTCCATACTACTTCTAGCAACCACACTCTACTTTTTATTGCACTAAGTGACTAGATTTCCCTAGACATAGGTAACATAACCTAAAGTGGATCGTCTATTATCTTGGTCACCTGCTCAATTAACACATGTTAACATCTTTACTTCTTTTTTGTTAGATTTTTTAACAAGAGGTCTAGCCAAGGAGAACCCTTCAAATATCTAAGAATCCTATAAACTTCATTCAAGTGTTTTTGTTTAAGGTCATGAGAGTGTTGACTCATTACACTGACATAATAAGAAATGTCAAGTCGAGTGTAAGATATTTAGATTAACTTATAGACTATACACTAGTATCTCCCCATATTTATAACCTTTCCTAGGTCTTTAGCATAACTGATTTTGTCTGATTGTATAGAAGTATTACTTAGTTTATAGCCAAGCATGCATGTTTCTTCCAAGAGGTCTAGTATATACTTTCTCTACGAGATATTGATTCCTTATGTAGATCTAGCAACTTCCATACACATATAATGACTTCTTCAGTATGCACACTTAGTTTTCCTTTTTTTCCAGGGAATCGCAGAGGTATTTTTATGTATACTTCTTCCTTCAACTCCCCATTTAAGAACATATTTTTATATCCATATGGTGTAGGGGCCAATTTAGGTTAGCGGCTAGAGAGAAGAGAATCTTGATGGTGTTGAGTTTGGCCACTAGTGCAAATATCTCAGTGTAGTCGATGCTATAAACTTGAGTGAAACCCTTCACTACCAATCTTGCTTTATATTTATCAAGGGCCCCATCAGTATAATACTTTGGGGTGAATACCCATTTTTAGCCTACTATTTTCTTGCCGTTATGCAGCTCAACTACTTCCCATATTTTATTGCTCTCTATGGCTTCCATTTTTACCATCACTGCTTTTTTCTATTTAGGACTATCGAGGGCTTCATTTATACTTTTTGGTATCCTGATCTAATCAAGGTGAGATACAAAGCACAATGTTTTGATGATAAAGCCTGATAATAGATAAACCTTTCTATGGGTGTCTAGTGTAGGACCATTGTTGCTTTCTTACTACGATTGGAAAGTCTATGTTCTCATTTTACCTTTCATTGTCATGGTCAAGTCCTGCTCTAATGTTTAGACTTTTGGGTTGTATTAGATTCTTGATGTATATTACTTGTCATATCCATTTTCTGTAGGTGTAGACTTATCACCACCTATTGGCGTCTTCCCCTAAACTAGTGTTCTCCTTACTTGACTGCTCAAAATATTTGTACCCCTTTTATTTTCTAACAAGCCCTAGGTAAATGCATTTGACAGCTTTGAGGTCGAGTTTATTGGTATGGTGTAGGTGAACAAATGTAGTACAACCAAATACTCTTAGAGGTAAGGTATTTTTCAAGGTAGGGTAGGTTGAAATGGCAGTGGAGAACCTAGATAGGTGTTTGAAAGGATAAAGGCTTGCAAGAAATTCGGTTGATCAGGAAGGTAACAATGAGAATAGTATCACCCCAATTGTAGGTAGGAACAATGCTACTAAACAGAAGAGCTTAGGCAATTTCTAGTATATGTTTATTTTTACGTTTAGCAATCCTATTTTGTTAGGGGGCTATAGGGACAGGAGCTCTTGTAAGTAATACCGTGTGTTTTAAGGAATATGGAAAGCGAATGATTAAAATACTCAATAACATTATCCGTATGAAGAGTTTGAATTTTTGTGTTGAATTGTATATGGATCATATGATAAAAATCAATGAATGTTTTGTAAACTCCATTTTTATCCTTTAAGAGTAAAACCTAATTACTACGGGTATGATCATCAATAAGAGTCATGAACCATTTGGATTGAGTGCGATTAGAAATACGAGATGGACTCTACAATAAGTGCGATAAGAGATTTTAGGAAAAGAAGTGCAATGGTGTTTTGCTCGTTCACATGAATCACAATAAAATTCATAATTTTATTTAGGCAAATAGATGGGAATGTCTTACATATATAATAAAAGTTGGGATGTTCTAATCTTTTGTGTCATAACTCTATCTCACTAGTTCTAGGGAGAGATACTTTATTACAAACCAAAGATGCTGGATGATGACAATCATTCAAGTAATAAAGTCCATCAAGTTCCTTATCGATACTAATCATCGTCCCTGTTAACCTAACCTGAAATAGACAATGAGTAGTAAAGAAATAAGTATGACATCTTTCCTATTTATTTAATTAGCTCACAAATAATAAATTGAATTTTAACTTTAGAATATGCAGAACATCATGAAGTGTGAGCATAGCTGAGACATTAATGGTACCCCTACCAGCTACTAAAGAATTAGAGGTATCGACAATTTTAATGGTGAGACGTGACATAGAAGGAGTATAAGTTGAGAACATTAAGACATCATCAGTCATATGATCAGAAGTACATGTGTCAACTATCAAATAAGGATATGTATTCTTACCTTTAATGGTAGCCAAGGCTTTAAAAAAATTACCTCATTGAACTATACTGGCAATAGGTTGTTGTTTATGGATAGATTAGATGGACTAGTTTTCAAGAGCAGTCAACTGCTCGAGAATGATACGTAATGGATCAGATAGATGATTTAGGCTAGCCTGTATTGGGCTATAGAAAATGGACTTATGCCGAAGAAGGTGGCATGGACTGGACCTATAGTGCCTTGAAGTGGGCCTGTTGAAGTTGAGCCATTCTTCTGGACCAAAGGCTTCAGCTAGGTGGCCCTTTGGTCTCAGTGGCTTAGGCTTCCAATCTGGGGGCTTCCTATGGAGATCCCAATAAGTATCCTTGGTGTAGCTCATCTTCTTGTAATGTTCACACTGAGGACACTCTCTTCTAGACCCAGATTCAGTGACACAAGTGGCCGAGAGGTTCTATGGTAGCCGAGCATGACAGAGAGGCGAGATTCTTCATCAAGTAACAGGGGAATACCTCAAGGATAGCTAAAAGAGGGACTTGACTGAAGAGGCATACGTGGACATAGTCTTAAGTGGGGTCAAGGCTAACTAGGAAATCAAACAACCTTTCTTCTTCCAGTGCTCGACGATGCTCAGCTGTGTGTTAGGATCTCTTTAGATTCGATTTGTAGCAAGTCAAGTTCCTGCCATAGTGCTGACTTCTTGAGGTAGTAGGCATTGAGAGGTCACAGGCATTGTTTGACGGTCTAGAGTCATGCTCGTAGGTCAAATAGAAAGGAGGCATTTGGGGTATTTTCTATAACCGTCTTTCACGGTGACCTAGATAGCTTTCGCAGAGGTGAGAGACATGAAACTATGTCAGATGGCCAAGAGCATTGAATTAAGGAGCCATGAGGTGACTAAGGCATTATTCAACTTCTATCGCTGATAAGTGTTGACATCATCGGTAGGAGGTAGGTTGGTATGGATGAAGTCAAGTTTATCCAATTCGTCAACAGCAAGGAGCATAGATTAGCTCAAATCAAGGTAATTGTCACTAGTGAGACGTTCCAGCATGATGAGAATAGCTGACCCTTTAAGGCTGGAGACTTTGGTGGAAATGGGACACAACCTACTGTTAGATGAGACGGTGTCATCGGTATAAGAGTGGACAAAACCAGTGGCCTGCTCTTGTACCATGTTAGTTGACATACTGATGGCAACGAGGAAGATAGCAGGGAGAAATGATGAAAGGTTCTATATATTTCTTCTATACACATCATAAAGCTATTCTGTTACATATATATGCATATGGAATCCCAAATTAGATGGGATTTACAGCATGTAAATTGGGAATGAATCAAGGAACAATCATATCATAATCTCCTATAATCTCTCCTTCTCAATCCTTAAAATCTCTCTCATTTAATTCTTATATCTTCAACAGTACTGAAAAGAGAGAAATGAGAAAAAGGATTTTAACCTTAAGAGATACTACTGGCAAATATCCAATATCTTTCTTAGCAGCTGTGCAATTAAACGTTCTAGTATGTGAAGCTAAATGGAAAAAGTGAGATAATAAAGGATAGCTAAAATATATGGACTCATGCTTTAATTTGCCCACTTTACAAGAAAGAGAATGCATTGCACTACCTTGACAGGAAGTTTTATCAATGGCCTATAATTAAACAATGATTTCTTGGTCTTAGTTAAAACCATAAAAGGTCATACAACAACATTAAAAAAATAAGTATAAATAACTTGCCATTGCTTTCAATAGTGAATAAAGCAGCAAGCCAAAGGCACGGATATATTGCTTGTAAGGGTCCGGTCCGACTGGTCTCAAACGGGATGGCAAGGCGCCTTCCCTACCAGGTCTTGGGCTCGATACCTGCGAGGCACCCTGGGATTAGTCTGGCAGTTGTGCTGGGATACCTTGAGCTAGCGATACCATCCTACTCAAAAAAAAAAGGCATGGATATATTGATAAAGGAAATCACTTAGGAAAGAAAAAGTCAACAGATTGAAGTATCATGTGGTAACTTAGAGTGTTTTAGGAAGTGTTATTTTAGATAAATAATAATTTTTCTTTATTGATGTTCAGAAGGAATATATATACACAATAGAGAATTTTAGATAACCCTAGATACTAATAAAATAATATCATATCTTATCCTATATATAAATTATAGGATATTTGTAATCTCCTAATATCTCTACACTCCCCCTCAAGTTAGAGCATATATGTCAATCATGCTTAACTTATTATAAAGATATTCAACTCGAATCCCATTAAGAGTTTTGGTGAGGAGATCACCTAGTTGATCACTGGATTTTATATGCCTTGTAGAAATGAAGTTTTCCTTGAGATTTCTCGAATAAAATGATAGTCGATCTTAATATATTTCGTCCATTTATAGAATACTAAATTAGAAGCTATGTGTAGGGTCGCTTTGTTATCACACCAGAGCTTTGCTGGTAACGAGATTTTAAGGCTAACCTCCTTAATAACTGATATATCCAGACTATCTCACATACAGATTGTGCCATAGCTCTATATTCCACTTCTGCACTTGATCGAGACACCACATTCTGTTTCTTACTTCTCCAAGATACCAAATTTTCTCCTACAAAACACAGTATCATGTAGTAGATCGTCTTGTAGCCTTTGATCCTCTATGATCGGCATAACAAAAATACTCGATGTCTGTGTGGCAATGATTCTTGTACAATATCCCAAGACCTGGAGATCCCTTCAAATAATATAACATATGTTCTAAGGCTTCCCACTGTCGGATAGTTGGAGAGATCATAAATTGGCTAATGACACTCATTGGATAAGTGATATCAGACAAGTAACTGTAAGATAATTCAATTTTCTAATCAATTTCCTGTACCTTTCCGGGTTCTTAAATGGCTTGCTCTTAGCAGATTCAACGGGATTTTCATATGGTATACTACCATTAACGTCAAGCAAAGGATTAAAAACATAGGAAAGCTAGTTGAAGCAGCTCCTAGTTTTCCAGTTTCTTTTAGCAAATCAAGAATATATTTTCTCTGAGTCAATAGATGCATTTTCTGCTCATCATAACTTCAATTCCTAGGAAATACTTTAATAAACTTAGATCCTTCATCTGAAAGTGGGAGTTAAGGAATGACTTGAGTGATGAGATCCCTGAGGTATCACTCCCTATAATTACAATGTCATTAATGTACACAACTAGTAGAATCATGCCAACACTTATTCTCTAATAGAACACAATATGATCACACTTGGCAAAAATCAAAGTCCTTTACAACAGTATTAAATCTATCAAACCATACCCAAGGACTTTGCTTCAAGCTGTATAAAGATCTCTTAAGGCAACACACTTTACCACACTCCCCTGAGCAACAAAGCCAGGTGGTTGCTCCATATACACTTTTTCAAGAAGATCACCATGTAAGAATGTATTTTTGATATCTAGTCGAGAGAGATCCCAACCATTCATAGTGGCCAGTGATATGAAGAGACGAACAGAGGAGAGCTTGGCCACGGGGGAAAAGGTCTTAGAGTAGTCAACACCATAATTCTGAGCATAGCCTTTAGCAACAATACGAGCCTTAAGGCGTTCAAGTGTTCCATCAGCCTTAATTTTAGGGGTTAACATCTATCTATACCCAATGGCTTTCTTTCCTGCCGGTAAATCCACTAAGGTCCACGTACTAGCACGATCAATGGTCGTTATCTCCTTTTCCATAGTAATACATCAACCCGAGTAGGACAAGGCCTCAAGAAGGGAATGAGGTATTTAAATAGTGTTTAAAGAGGCAACAAAGGAACAAGAAGCAGAGAAAAGGTGGTTATATGAAACAAAAGAAGAAATATGATAAGCATAAGTACATTTACCTTTACGGAGGGCAATGGGTAAATCAAATGAGAAATATAGTTCTGGGATAGGAGGTGTCTCTATGTCAGAAATTGGGATAGGCTCAGGGTAAGTAGTGCTTTCTACAGGACCTATTGAGGAAGTAGACAATAGTGGGGTAGAGTCTGGTGTAATAGCAGTAATGGTCTCTTTCAAACATCTAGAATATACCTGAGTTAAAGTTGGTTAACCAAGGGCCGGTACAGGAGCTGGGACCAGTGATGGTGAGTGAATGACAGAATATACTGAAAGAGTATCCTTCTCCATAGGTAGAAAATGAAGGGCTGAAGTGTTAGAAGTAAAATATGCCATATATTCCTAAAAAGTGACATCTGTAGACACCAGATAATGATTAAGAATAGGAGAAAAATATCGATAGCTCTTCTAAACAAGAGAGTAACTGAGGAAGACACACTTGATGGACTTAAGATCTAATTTAAAGACAGTATGATGCACATCTCGAATAAAACACACGTATCCAAAAATATTATGATCAATGTGAAAAAAAGGTTTGGAACGAAATAGAGTGGTGTAAGGAATGTGACAATCAAGAACTGAGGAGGGCATGTGATTAATGAGAAAGCAAGCAGTAGAGACCACATCTGCCCAAAAGGGTTTTGGAACCTGTATTTGAAATAAAAGGGCACGGGCTATATCTAATAGGTGACATTTTTTTATTTTGCCAACACCATTCTGAGTTGGTATATCCACACAAGAAGATTGATTTAAAATTCCATTTTGAAGCATAAAAGAGCAAAATGATTTAAAAAAATATTCTTTGGCATTATCACTATGCAAGGTATAGATAAAAGTATTGAATTTATTTTTAACTTCTGCAGTAAAGGCACAAAAATGAGATAACAACTCAGAACGATTTTTCATTAAATATAACCAAGTAGTATGGGGAGTAATCATCAACAAAGGTAACAAAGTACTTAAAACTAGCTTTGGACTCAACTGGACACGGATCCCAAACATTAGAGTGCACTAACTCAAAAGTAGACGAAGCTCGTTTATTGACTCGAGATACTAAAGGAAGACGATGATGTTTAACAAGCTGACATGACTCATAATCTAAGGATGACAAATGCTGAAATTGAGGATAAACATTTTTTAGAGATGATAAAGAAAAATGACCCAAACAAAAATGTACTTCAAAAGGAGTGACACTACTAATACAAATCACCACACAAGACCCTTGATCATCAAGGAAGTAATGACCGCCAGATTGATAACCCTACCAATAATCTTCTTCGTCAAAAGATCCTGTATTAAGCAATGATTAGGAAAAAATGAGACCTAATAGTTTAATTCACTAGTAAGTTTACTAAGGGATAAAAGATTAAGCGTAAGGTTAGGGACATGGAGCACATATTTCAAATGAATAGAAGAAGTAGGTTCAATAGTACCAGAGCCAAGTACATGGGATTGGGAACTGTCTGCAATGGTGATATTAGAAGGGTTGTCATAAGAAGTATAAGTGGAGAAGAGATAGCGGTTACCTATTATGTAATCAGTAGACTAGAGTCTATGATCCATTTGGAGAAAGAAAATACAAGGGCAATAGACTTATTACTTATTGTAATAGCAACACTAATAGGAATCGTAGTGATTACTGGAACCATCACATAAATTACGATAGTATTAGTCGCAGCCATAAAAAAAAGATTAGTAGAAGAACAAATTCTTGTCACGCTAATGACAAATAGGACAAGCAAATCAGAAATATAAGTAGCTATACTAGGAGCCATTTAACAAATGGGGAGCCACCAAAATTACTAAATAGTCAAATCGTCCAGTATATCCAAATAGAACCAAGTGATGTTCCCACAATAAATCTGGAGTCAGGAATAGAAGGGCGCTATGTCATCGTGAAGATGACAGAGAAGCATAAGTCTAAGCAAACGTAAGGAACTCAAAATGGTTACCATAGCTGCTTTGATACCATGTTGTTTAAGATAAATAGATCTTTATTGATGTTCAAAATGGATATATATACACAATCTATAATTTTAGATAACCCTAGATACGAATAAAATAATATCATATCTTATCCTATATATATACACACAATAGAGAATTCTCGGAAGGAACATATAAAACATAGTTCTAGACCCTGAGCTATATTACACAGTCATGTTAAATAAATGCAACTGCACATAGCTATATTGTGAACAGTATTTATCACGCATATATCAAAACATATAGCTTACTATACTTTTGATATCCAAGACCTTCTAATATGAGAGAGAATTTCCAAAACTTCATAGGCTTAAAGTTTGTAATATAAAATGTCTACACTATGACAAGAAGATACTTGCTTATGTGTATATATATGTTAAATTGGAGTTGGACCCATGGATATTCTATAAATATACAAAGCTATTTGAAAATTTAGGCCTTCTTCTACATATATATGGGAATGAGCAATATTATTAGAAAGGCAAAGTCAGAAAGATTATCACTACTTCCTATAATGAACTAAAATGAGAAATTGTTAATGTAAAAGGTACACTTAACAGTTGACAACAACATCCAAAATATTTAACACCTGCATTAATAGGAAAACAAACAAAGCTTCATAATGAAGCATAATAGAATTAGTATCATACATAATGTTCACAACTAGTTTAGAGACCATAATTGTGAATTTTAGAGAATGCCCCACCTATGGTAGATTGTGCTAGTTAGAAACATTTATATTTATTACATGGGTGTTTGGTTTCTCCTGAAACCAAGGTTTCAGAAGGGCTTTTGGCCTAAACTCAAAAGTTAAACAAACAGCTTTCAAAACTCTATAAGTGCTTATAGATCAAAAGTTAATTCAAACCTATGTTTCAGATAAGCTAATGAGAATAATTTTTGGGTAAGGAAAAACTTATAGATGGTCTAATTATGATTTTTCCCACTCTCTCTCCTCCCTCTGCTGATACCCCTATTCTCCTTGCTCTTCTCTCCCAATCGCTTCTTCTCAACTCACTTTTGTTGCTGTTGTCACTGGCTGACTTCTGTCTATGTTTTGTCCATCCGCTTTCCTCCTTCCATTTGTTTGTTCATCCTCTCTCCTCCCTACCATTAGTGGTCTCCATCCGGCGATTTGTAGAGGTGGTCTTTGTCCTTTGAAAGTCGTAGAGGTGCTTTCACGTCTTCTTCTTCTCATCGTCGGCTTCTTCAGATCTCACAACTGGAGGTAGAGGTAGTGGGAGCAACGTCACTAGGTTGTGTATGTAGGGAGAGCAACATCATCGGTGGTGGGAGCAGTATCGTCTGGTTGTCGAGTAGCTTCGTCAGCGATGGGAGAAGAAGATGATGATGATGAATAGTAAATGATGAACAATAATTAATAATATGGAAATTTGAAGGATTAAAGGTTGAGGGAGAATAATGACCTCAAAATATTATTAATCATTGAATGAATGAGAATACAAATAGACTTTTATATAGGCAAAAATATAAGTTAATAGGCTAAACTTGGAATATATCATAACCCTAACATCTTAGACTTATTCTTCTAAAATATGATAATTTAATATTCAAATATGATCCTAAATAATATCCAAAATTAATTTTGGATTATTAATTAAATAAATAAAAAATAATATTAATTAATTAATAATTAATTCTAAACTAGCGTATCTCAACATTTCCCCTTAAGCTGGATCTACAGCTTGAATACTTGTGCTTCTCAATACTCCCCCTCAAGCTGGGAGGTAGCTTGGATGTAAGCAGCATCATTGTAGAATAACCATAACTTTAAATCCTTAAACCGGTAGTGACCACTGTACTGAAGTTGATTGGATCTTGAATCTAGATCTTAAGACAAAGTTACGAACTTGACGAAGAATATCATTGTTGGAGGTTTGACAAGAACATTTGTAAGAGAGGAACTTGATGAAGGAGACGATGATGGTGATTCTCACGGACATAAGAGGTAGTTTTTTCTATGATGTGGAGTGAGACTTGTGAATTAGAAATACTATGAATTTGCACACTCACAAACATAAAAGTTCTACTTCTACGAAGTGGAGAGACAAGGTTGTCCAAGGAAAACCTATTTTAGTGCATTGAGTGCTTTTATGCTTCCTAGGATCTTGGGAGATCTATTAAAGGGATATTTTGTTTGGCAGTGAATGTGAACAGGGTGAGAATTGAAAGGCTAGAGAGATTTGTGAGAGCCTAAAGTTGCAACGGACCCAATATTCGTAAGCTCAGGGACGATTTCCTATATATATGATTAACAGAGGAGATTGTGACTCTAACTGCTAAAACAAAAGGCAATAAAGGAGACTAAGTCTCAAACTTTGAAGACCAAAGAAGAGACGAATGATCAATGATAGACGCGGAGACGAACTTGAAGCATAGTTAATGAGGATAACACATGCGTAGAGACAGGTCACACCACACAGAGAGTGCTTTTAGATGTTTAGTGAAGTCACAATCGTAGAGGAAACTTCTACGAACTTGAAGGAAAAAAATTCACTTTCTGAAGGCGTGCCTTCTTTTCAGGCTTGGCATTTTTCTTCTTCTTCTTCTTCATCAAGACCTTAACTAAGATTTAATATTCCTGCTTTGATACTATGTGAAAATTTGAAGGATTAAAGGTAAAGGGAGAATAATAGCCTCAAAATATTATTAATCCTTAAATGAATAAGAATATAAATATGCCTTTATATAAGTAACAATATAAGCTAATAGGTTAAACTTAGAATATATCATAATCATAATATCTGAGATTTATTTTTCTAAAATATGATAATTTAATATTTAAATATGATCCTAAATGATATCCAAAATTTATTTTAGATTATTAATTAAATAACTAACAAACATAATATTAATTAATTAATAATTAATTATAAAATTGCGTATCTCAATAATCCCCATCAAGCTGGATCTACGTCTTGAATATTTGTACTTCTCAACAAATAATAAATAAATTAAAATAATTATTTATCTCATAATTATTATATTGCATATCATTTCTGATAATTTATTAATCACAAAAGTTATTCTAGTAATACTAATCTAAATACTTATTTATTCATAATCGTTTTTTTTCCATAAGCTCTTCTCCATATGAGATTATCCAAAATTACTTTTTCTCCCTAAACTCTTCTCCAAGCTAATCCAAACTGACCCAACAATGTAAGTCTTGAATGGGCTTTAGATTGGACAAGACAAAGTAAAAGTTCAGCTAAAACTATGACAGAAAAAGGCAGATCACATTTTCCAACTAGTAAAGGTTTAAAACCCAGAAAAACATTTGGATGATTAGAAATAAAAAGAGCACTAAGAGTAGCCAAACCATTGCAAGAGAAAAACGACATTGTGTGCATCATTCATAACCTCTCGGGGGGATTGGTAGATTAAGAAAGTTTGAATTTCTTAAACTACAAGTCAGTACTTACTTTTCAAGGGTATAGAAAAGATGACTGGAGGCAATAAAAATGGTTTTTATTAAGCTGCAATTTTGCATTTTTTTCATAGAACCAATCCCCCGCCCCGCCCCGCCCCGCCCTAACATCCTCCAAGGCCCCAATGTTAAAATAATACCAAAACAAATGATGGAAAAGGAAGCCCTCCTTTGCCCAACTAGATCTCCCTAACTTCAGAATGAATGGAACAAGCTCAGAGTCACCAGGTCCAAAAATATTATTGGAAGACTACCTTGAACTGTAAGCATATAACAACTATAAAAGTCATTTGCCTTCATGTCAACAGCATCATCCATATAAAAAACCACAGAAGAACCTTGGATAACTGCAGAAGATTTACTTTTATGCTGCTGTTAATTTCTCAACATAACAAGTGTAAGAGAACAATCTGCATTAATTGTACATATTTTGTAATTAGTTACAAGGTAAATTCTCGGGATAAGTCATTATAAGAGAATTTGTAATTAATTCTAGAGCATCCTCATGTATATAAATAGGGATTCTTATGTCAATAATAGATAAGCAATATCATTATTCCTCTCTACATGGTATCAAAGCATTTTGGTTACCATCCCATCATTTGCAAATATTAGCTTTTTTTTTCTTTTCTCGGTTACATTTATCTAGCAAAAGCCAATTGGCAAGGGTTATGTTTTTTTGTTACATATAGAGTGATCTGCTAGTGACAACATCCACTCAAGGAAGTTCAAAAGCTCCCAATCGACATTCTCGGTAAGTTTGGGAAACGTTGGACGCACATGAGGCACACATGTCATCCAAGCAGATCTGCTCCTCCTCCAGATGCCAACGCATGGAAGCACGTAAGGTGTCCATTTCTCTTGTGACAACACACTTTTCAATTTTCTAAAATATATACTTATCCTTCTTACACAAATTTTATTTTAGTTCTTTAAATTTAAAAAATATACTTTTAGTTTTTTAAACTTAATATTGTTAACCTCATTTAACGTAAAATACTAACTAATCAAATTTAAATGATGAGTATGCATTTAAATGTTGACAAAACATGTTTGTATTTTAACTTTTTAAATTGTTATATTAAAGAATTAAAATTTAGTCATGTTTTGTGAGTATTTAGTTGTTGAGTCGTTATTTTAAATTCGTTGAATCAACATTTTTTAGTAACGAGGTAAATTGTATTAAATTTAAAAGATCAAAAATATATTTTTTAAATTTAAAGGATTAAAATAAAAATTAATGCAAGTATAAAGGACCAAACGTACACTTTAATCTTTTTCAACTAGATTTAGTTAATTTCTAGGGACATTTATCAAGTTTTTGACATTCTTTTGGTTGCTTGTCCTTTGTGGTAAGTGATTTGCCTCTGTGTACGTGTTGTGCTTCTGATTGCTGTTCCCAGTTGACGTTGCTTATGTTTTCTTGACTATTGAAGAGTCGTCCATTGGGTGGTATTTTGAACTCAGTTTTCTCTATTTTGGGGTATGGAGTTGTTTGGTGTATTTGCGCACTGGCTGCAACTCAAGTTCCATATGTCTGTGGCTGTTTGGGTACTAGTAGAGCTCTCCTTTGGCTTCAGATTTGGACTTTGCAATTTGTTTGTGTCACTAACCTTGTTGTATGGCTAGACATGAAGTTTGGTGCTGTTTGAATTATTGCTGGTGTTGTTCATAGTACCCTTGGGTACATTTTTGTGCTCTCTGCAATTGTTTATTTACCTTGATACATTTGGACTTTCGACATAGTTATGCCGGATAATAAGCGATCTCTGATAATGAGATTGCTTGGTTTTGCAAGTGTTGAGAGTTATTTAAACCTACTACTGCTTTCATTACTGCTATTGCAAAATTTGGTAACTGTACTAACTGTCTTATATCTTTGCCATTCAAATGGGTCATTGATTCTAGTGCTATAGATCATATTATAGGTAAACTAAGTCTCATTTCCACCTTTCAATCATACCCCATCACCTCTCCTGTTGCTTAAGCTAATGGTTCAAGTTCTGGTATCTTGGTTCTGGAACTATTAAAAAACCTTCATTACTTTTTGTCCTCAGTGTTAAGTTTGCCAAAGTTGTCAGTTAATTTCATCTTTGTTAGTAAGTTTTACTTGTTGGTAAAGGTTCCGAGTCTAGTGGCTTTTACATTCTAAATGCATAGGTGTCAAGTTCAGTTTTGAGATACATTGTCTTATGATAAAGGTTAAAGTGAAGCTTGTCCAAGTGTGTTGAACATGAGATATATTACCAATTAGCTCATGCTTCTCCATCCTCCCCAAGTTCCAACATTTATCAATTGTGAGTCATAGCAATTTGCCAAAATCATTGTCTTCTTTCTATTCCAAGAACCAATAAGCAAGTTACATCCTCATTTGAGTTAGTCCATTCTAATGATCGGGGTCCATATCATGTTACTTTTCAGTCTAATTACCAATATTTCGTAAATTTGTTGATACCAGTGCTAGTAAGAGGAGTTTCCTTCTCAAACCCGCAGTAAAGTAGCTCAGCTCTACCACATCTTCAAAGTACCAAAACAGAAACTATAATGGAAATAATAGAAACTGATTTTTCAGCTTGGGTAGTCTGACGTTTATCGTGAAGGGGGACAGGAAAGTAAGAAGCGCAACCAGAGGAGAGAGCCCGAGCGAGAAAGGGGTGGAGATTGAGTTGGATGACCGGAGGGGAATCAGCAATACGGACAATCCAATTACCTAGCTTCAGCAGCCTTAAGACAAGCGATCTTCCGACAAATCCTGAGCCGCCTAGAACCACGCAAGTCTTACAGTTGAACTCCGTGAAGCGATCATCGACCGCCATTTCTGATGCGACAAAGAAATTTAGAAAATGAGAGACGGCAAGAATCTTCTTGGCGCGGGAACTGTATCTGGATCTCGTATTTGTCTTGAACTGAAAATTGCAAAAATTGGACAGACAATCCGTTAATGTTTGTTCCAAGTCTAGCGAGTGCGACTAACTTTGCCTCTGCACTTTCCTTTGATTTCTTGAGAGCATTTTTTCAGACTTTCAGGGTCCAACAAGGACCTTACTAGTGCAAAATGAGCTAAAATAATTTTGAAGACGAATTTTTTCTATGTAGCTAGACGAATTTGAATTTTATATTTAAAATTTTGTTTTTGGGTATCAAGAATCTAAATCAACACATTTGTTACAAGGAAAATAGAAGTGGAGCAATTGAGGTAGAAATGAAAACTATTTTTATTTATACTTTTAATATTTTAAACAATTTCAGTTACATAAAAAAATTAAAAAATGAGATAATAAAAATATAAGTAAAATATTTTAGATTATTTTATCTTTAAGTTATAAATTTTTTAAACAATTTTAATCTTTCATAAATTATAAAAAATATTTTAAACTATTTTATCTCAAATTATAAAAAAATATATCAATTTTATACTTATTTGTATCTTACCAAACAAACTTTTAAAACTTATTTCTTACTTAATTATATTTCAACTTCCACTTATATTTCTAATTCTAATTCTATAAAAAAAAATTCTATCCTACCATAAAAACTTGTCCAATAATATTATGCTAATTCTTTAGATATTAGAATTATTATTGTAGCTGATTCTATGGACATTAGAATTATTATTGTAGATATGATTAGATTAGCTATTATATGATATGATATGATATGATTAGATTAGCTATGATATGATTTGCATTTATTACTCCCTGTAAATTAGGACCATGATTCTTAGGCTGATACCACTTTCTAGTGTATATATATGATATGGTATGATCAATAAAAGATATACTCGGAAAATATATTCTAGAAATTCCTTCTGCATTGCGTTAGTCTTCATGGTATCATAGCTTACATTGGAGACAACCAGACTATTGCAGACTAGAAAGTGGAGAATGAACAATTCAATGATATCCTCAGTAAAGAAACCTTTCATGTTTCTACCGACAACTAAGGATATTTGGTTAACATTGAAAGAGTCTTACGGCAACAACAAGAATGTAACCAGAGTCTTTGACATTCGATCAAGAATCTGGGCACTGAAGCAAGATGCCATGACTCTCATTGACTACTATCATGGAAATGTCTCATTGTGGTAGGACTTAGATATACTCAAGGATAAGGTATGGCTCTATGCAAGAGATGCTACGAATAATAAAAAGGATGTAGAAGAAGATCTACTATTCGAATTTCTTGCAGGTTTGAATCCTATATATGATGATGTGAGAGGGCGTATCCTTGCCTAAGATCCCTTACCATCTGTTCGGGAGGCTTTTGCTTTGCCTAAGAATGAAGAAACTCGCCAACAAGTAATGCCTACTAGTTCTACAATACCTCGTCAGCCTAATATGGAGGCTTTTATACTGGCTGCTCGGCTTATGGATCCTAAAAACCTGAAGGAACGTCCTGTTTATGAACACAGTAAAAAAATAGGACATACTAAAGACACTTGTTGGGACATACATGGCAAACCAGCAGGATGGAAGCCGAAGAAGAATAGAGGACGTGGTTACCTTGATGATGCTTTCAAAGGATGATGATGTGGAACCCTCTATCTCACACAACCAGAATGATGCCTTGAGTCAGATTCTAGAGAGATTGGCTACCTTGGAATCTAACTAGCAGAACCGTAAGTAACCTGTAGCTACTATTGTGAAAAAAGGTAAATTTTCTCACGCTTTGTGTACCATTAAAGGCACACGCTCTAAACACTGCTGGATAGTCAACTTGGGGGCCTCATATCACATGACTAATGATAGCTCACTGTTTTCTACTTACATTGCTGCTCAATCTTGGGTTTCTGTTACGATAGTTGATGCATCTGATGCTCCCATTAATGGTATTGGTAGTATCAAAGTGTCTCCAACTCTTACTCTTCATGCGATTTTGCATATCCCTAATCTCAAATGCAACTTACTATCTGTTAGTCAGTTAGCTAAAGATGAAAGATGTCATGCTAATTTCTTTGCTAAACGTTGAGTTTTCCAGGACCTACTTACGGGGATGATGATTGGAGTTGCTAAGGAGTTGGAGGGCCTATACTACCTGGATGACTGTATCGCCTCTTCCTGTAATAAAGTGTCTATCCCTAAGACCAGTTATTTGGAGTTATGGCATAAGCGATTATGACATCCAAATTTTCAGTATATGATTCAATTGTTTCTTTCTATGAATTTCAATAAAAATCTTTCTCCATTTTATTGTGACTCTTGTGAGCGTACCAAACATCATCGTACTTCTTTTTTTCCTCTCCATTATCATGCATCCAAACCATTTCAAATTATTCATAGTGATCTGTGGGGTCCCTCTCGGGTTTTAAATCTCACAAACACAAAATAGTTTATTACTTTTATTAACGATCATACACGTGTCTGTTGGAGGGGTTTTTGCTAAAGATAAAACTGATGTTTACCAAACTTTTATCAACTTTTAACACATGATTCAAACATAGTTCCAAACAAATATACAGATTCTTCACACTGATAATGGAACTGAATATGTAAACCAATCCTTATCCATGTTTCTAAAGGACCATGGTATTGTGCACAAAGTACCTGTCTGTATACCCCACAACAGAATGGTATAGCTGAGAGGAGAAACTATCACATTCTTGAGACAACATGTGCCCTAATGTTTAGTAGTCATGTACCTAAATCCTATTAGGACGACGCTATCCTTACTGCCATCTTTCTTATTAATCGAATGCCAAGTAAGCCTTTGTCCTTCAAGACACCATTACAAGTCATACACAACCACTATAATCTGCCCTACCTTGAAAACACACTACCTTTGCGAGTTTTTGAGCGTACCACTTGTGTTCATCTTCACCACACCTCCAAGCTTGATCTAAAGGCTGTCAAATGTATCTTCTTAGGTTACACATGGTCCTATAAAGTTTACAAGTGTTATGATCCTATTGACAAACGCCTTTATGTTACTTGTGATGTCACCTTTCATGAATCCCTTCCATTCTACACTCAGTCTTTTGCGCAGTGGATAGTTGGCATGAATCAAATCAGTATGAACCTAGTGAAACTAAACCTATGTTCATTGAGTATGATCCCGATTTCTTGCTTGAGACTTAACCTTAAATCTTTCCTTCCACAGACCCTTCCAATGATATGCCAAATGATGATGAAAGGAATACCATTCTAGGGGGAGACACCAATGAACCTATTCGAATATACACCAGGAGACACAAGACAGGTAAAGCTCCTCTAGATACTAGTATACTCCAAGAGTCAAACTTAGAGGTAGTTCCAAGGGAAGTTAAGACTCAAGAAGGAAGGCAGGTACAAGCTGATGTTGACCTTCCTATTGCACTCACAAGACAACGTCGCTCATGTACTAGGCACCTTATTGAGAGGTTTGTGTTTTATCATGCACTGTCATCCAAATAACTTAGATAAGATCCGAATTCATAACAACATTGATGAAGCATTAGAAAGTCCTTAATGGAGACTGGCTGTTATGGAAGAAATGAAAGCTTTAGAAAATAACAATACTTGGGAACTTGTTGATCTACCCAAAGGAAAGAAAGCGGTAAAGTGCAAATGGGTTTTTACCCTAAAATACACAGCAGATGGAAACCTTAATAAGTACAAAGCAAGATTGGTGGCACAGGGATTCTCACATGTGTATGGGATAGACTACAATGAGACTTTTGTACTTGTTGCGAAATTGAACACTATTCGGATCTTATTATCTTTAGCGGTGAATCTCAACTGGCCTCTTCACCAAATGGATGTAAAGAATGCCTTCCTAAATGGTGATCTAAAGGAAGAAATTTATATGAAGATGCCGCTAAGTTTCCCCGGAAGAAAGGCTAGTCAAGTATGCAAATTGAAAAAATCATTATATGGTTTGAAGCAGTCTCCTAGAGTATGGTTTGAGAGGTTCTCATGTGTGTTAAAGAATCAAGGCTAAGTCTAAGGCCAAAGTGATCACACGATGTTCTTTAGACACCAAGATAGGAAGATGGTAGTTATGACAGTCTATGTAGATGATATTGTCCTCACTGGAGATGATTCAATATAGATTGACAAATTAAAGAAGTACTAAATCGAGAATTTTAAGTCAAAGATTTAGGAGAAATGAAGTACTTCCTTGAGATAGAGGTTGCTAGATCAAAAAGGGGGATATGTATATCCCAAAGGAAATATATCCTAGACCTTCCAAAGGAAACATGTATGATGAGCTGTAGACCAAGTGAGACCCCTATAAAAATTGATAAGATAAGTGATGATCAAGAGCTTAGAAAGGCTATAGATGTGGGAATGTACCATCACATGGTTGAAAAATTAATATACATGTCACATATAAGACTAGATGTTGCTTTTGCAGTCAGCATAATGAGCCAACATTCCCATGATCATAAACATAAACACTTAAATGAAGTATACAGAACTTTGAGGTATCTGAATGGATCACCTTGCAGAAGACTACTATTCAAGAAGACTAATAAAAGGATGATAGAGATTTACACTGATGCAAATTGGGCAGGGATCTATGATGATAGGAGGTCTACCTCTAGATATGCAACATTTGTTTGGGGAAACCTAGTTACTTGGCACAACAAAAATAAAATGTAGTAACAAGAAGTAGTGCTAAAGTCGAGTATAGAACTATAACACTAGGGATTTATGAGGGCATATGGGTGAACTAAGTACTTGAAGAGCTGAAGATAACCGTAGGATTACCTATACGTTTATACTCAAATAGCATATCAGCTATTAATATCTCACATAATCCTATTCAACATGACCGCACAAAGTATGTTGAAATAGATAGTCATTTTATACGAGAAAGGATTGCTAAAGGAACTATTAACCTCTGTTACATACCTTCTAAGGAACAAACATCATATGTTCTTACTAAAGGACTAGCCTAAGATAAATTCGAATATTTTATCGACAAGTTAGATATGACTAATATCTATGCGCCAACTTGAGGGGAAGTATAGATAATATTCTACTGATTATGTGGAAATTAGAATTATTATTGTAGATATGATTAGATTAGCTATGGTATGATATGATATGATTTGTATTTATTACTCCCTATAAATCAGGACCTCTCTGGTATACATATATATATATATGACATTGTATGATCAATAAAAGATATACTCAAAAAAATATATTCTAGAAATTTCTTCTGCAAATGTTTAGATTGTACCGAAAGAGGGTAGTTTAGATTTAAAATAATAATAGGACTGATTCGATATTTAAAATTCTAAAGGAATTATAATAAAATTTTATGTAACCGAATAATATACTTGGTCCAAATCTAAATTCTCACTAATCGCAAAAAAGAAAATATGATATTCTCTTTATATGATATTGTACTTGTTCAACATTCTTCCCCACACCTCCCATCTTCAACAATCAACACCGTTGTTGGACATTGAAGCTTAAAGAAACGTTGCTTTAGGCCATTTTGAAACAACTATTCTCAGATTTACATATTTATTATACCCCATACCTCCCCATTTTCCTAGGATCATATAAAAATGAATTAATTATATTTTACATATTTACACTGTAGCAACCATAAAGAATCATCCTCAACAAGTCTCAGATACCCTTTTCTTGAGAAGAACCTAAGTTTAACTGCTAAATGAAATGAAATATAATCTAGTATATAAATCAAGAATAGATCCAGCACATGTGGATACAGGCAAGCTGCGGCAGGCCAAAAAGTTCATCTTCTACGAGAGTCAGTTCCAAATGAAGGGGTTTCTAAATTGCGTTGCAATAGCATTTGATAAAAACTTGATTAGATTCTCTCTCTCAACTTTCTTCTCCTTCTTGAGTTCAAGGTGGCGAACCTGGAAATGGAAACAACCAGAATTAGTTAATACTACCTCTAGTCTTTAATATAAGAACTAGATAACTATTTGAGAATATTAAAGAAATTAGTTTAGTTATTTATAACAAAATTTTCTTAGTTTCCAACCACCCTCTTTAATCATCTGTATTAGTAGAACTCACTAATTGAGAGCCACCTTAATATGTGCAATCAATGAAGATAGTTTAAGCAAAATATTATGTAAAGTGAAATTGGGACTTATATTTATTACCAAAATAAACTTTTTATCTAGCTTGTATATTTAAGGCTAGAGGGAGTAGTACATTTTCTAAGCATCGAATTGCACACTTTCCGACATGCAATACACGCAAATAATGCTGACTTTCTTGACCAGCGAAAATACTGGGAGGAATTTTAACAAATATTTCCTATCTTGTTGATGGCCAAAAAAAATTCCTATCTTGTTGAAGGCAAAGTTCTAAACAGAAACATGTTCATTTTGGAAATTAGAAACATGCAGTGTTTTTTGATTTAGTCGAGGTATCCCTACTCTAAAGTGCTAAGAGTTTTCATTGAAAAAGAAAATGCACCTTGAAGTGGATACTTAAGAGCTTTGATAAGATTCCCAGGTTAGAGATTTAGGGAAAAGATCACAGCTCTAGAAACCAAAGTTAATTTTGGAATGGCCATGAAAAAATGTGCATGGATAATTTGATGGGATGTAATTATGCTATAACAGTTATAGGGAATTTCTGCAACTGAAAAAGTGGATCCCTTAATTTTTTGTATTTCAATCTAGAACGACGACCTAATTGAACTTAAAAGTTACCTAATTAATGCCCGCACAGATATCGGAGGATGTCGATAAGCAGAAAAGTATGCACTCAGGAAGTTGATTTCCCAAAACATTATGCATTACCTTTACAGAATCTGTCTGATCAGTGATGATAACAAGACATTTGATATCATTTTCATTGGCATACTCATACTGCTCTGTGAGACTTGGATCAGGGGTGGGAACAAATTCAGCCTGCTGACACAGAGATCAATGAGCAAGAAGCTAAAGAAAAAACAACTTAATTTCTCAAACTAAGTTCCATATATTTCTAACCTTAAAGTCTTTCTCCCACAATTCAGCCACTAATTCCATGCGCTCTATTAGCAGACCACCACCTCCTCTTGAACAAACAAGAATATTGGTGCAGGCTTCATTTCTGATGAAACAGTTGAGAAAGTCAAGTGTGTACATGCGTGTTTGTATATGCAGAAGAAATGATAACTTAAATTCTACTGAATTTGTAAGTTAAAATGGCTGTATCAAATTCAGCGCTAAAGCACACTCACTTAATGGGCCTAAAATCTGCCGGACAGTTCTGAATTATTGTCTCCAGTGCAAGGCTGGCCCCTACACCACTGGGAGGATTTGCTTTCTGGGCAATTCAGAGAGCACTTAACGTAAAATTCATTTTTTCTAAGCAAGTAGTAAGCAGTTTATCAGAACCGAACCATAGGCAAGTAAGACTTGTAAATTTGTCATTTATGAACAATAGACACTATAACTTTTGGCATTAATATAAACTTGAGGATTTTTACCAAACTGTTTTTCATTGATTCAACAATGATACAAAGGGTCAACTATATACAGCAAGACCCGCAAGAAATTAGGGAATAATCCATAGCAATAAAGGGCAAATCATCTAATAATCCTAAAGGTACAAAAATAATATTTATGGTAAATGTTCTTTACATTCCACCTCAAGTTGGATTATAGGTATTGATCATATCTAACTTGTTGAATCACCTTATTTTGATGATAACAAAATTCGTAAAAAGATTATTTTGCCAGGTTTATTACAAATTATATGACAAAACGATCAAGTTGAAGGGATACAAGAGAAGACTTGGGAACTTTAGATTTTTAATCTTTTGCGAAAAGTGCTGCCCGCCTTCACCATCCTCTGTCAATCTTGTCATTGTCTTTGACGTTTTCAAGGAGAGAGGATGATGGGGTAAAATAGTTCAATAATAGAGTTCCAGAGACGTGGAACCCAATTCCTTAGGGGGATGGTGGAACCCAGTTCCATCATATTTCATGGAACTCAGTTCTCCAGAGAACCCTTTTCAGGCATAACAAACACAAATTTTGAGTTCCACTTCCACTTTTACTTCCCTCCCCCCAATTCCCTACTACCAAATGGGGCATTGGTGTAGTACAATGTATCATCAAAGTCATAGCACTTGTACCTTTTCTTTGATGGGAATAACTAAGAAAGATACAATTCACAGCCTTGGATTCAAGTTTAGAAGAGTTACGTGAGTGGATATGGACAGAGGTTGCAAATCCAAAACTGAGTTATATTCAAATCAGGATAGGGGATAGGTTTCGCACAATTTTTTTTATTGATGTGTCAAATAAAAGGAATTCAATAGGCATTCTATAGCAGTAAGAATTGCATCTTATCATCCCCCCCCCCCCCCAACTTTTTTCCTCCCCAAAAGAAACAAAGTAGCTATCCTGTTTTGTTATGACGTACTAGAGCAAGTGCTTTTGATGATTCTAAAGATAAGCACTCAAAAAATGGTTGAAAATTTGAAATATTCAATACCATTGTCAATACACAGTAATTGGATGTTAGTATTGAATTGAATCTATATCATTCTACGGAATTTGACAAACAAGTGATACCTCACTTGTTTTATTTAGCAGAAAAACACCATGGTGCCCCATTCTCTAGTGAGAAAGCATAAGATCATAATTCTTGAAGACCAAGAATTATCTACATTGCTCGAGCTTGGAATACTCACCCTAGAGAAGTAATAAAGTCCCGCATCCTATACTCAAATCAATGTGATATAACCCTGCCAAATAGTCACTGAATAAAGCAGAAAAGAGAACAACAGCAGATGTAAATGAGGGAAATCCTTAGGTTTTGATATTGATACTCAAGAAACCAAATCTGAGTTACATGTGGCTTCATCGATTCTGGCCAAAATCTTATTCCCCTTCTTCAAGTCAAAAGATTCTCTAAACAGCAACAAGTACAGAAAATAGAAACTAAACACTGGACAAAAAGATCAACGAAACACACAGAACCTTCTCTGGCTTTCAAGAGGCCAGAAACTCTCCCTTACCAAACTCAATTTCAAAATACGTCCTAAAACTCTCTCTGTAAACCACAAGAACAATATAACCCAAAATGTAACTTTCACACCTCCCCCAAACATAGCCCCAAGCCCCTAGACTACGCTAAGAGAAGACTAGTTCATCATTTCTGGTTCCTTATAATTTGGAGCCTTAGAATAACTCCTTGGATCAGCAGATTCGTTCCGTTCTATCCCTAAAATGTGTTGAACTTTAAGATGCAGCAATATAGGATGATTTTACTTTCTAGAAGCATCTTGGACAAGCAGATAAATACAAAGGGAAAATAAGTTAGTATAACAACCACAAGCAACTATAAGATGCGCACAAGAAACCTACATAATGACGGCTCCACATCTGATGAAGCAGATAGTCATAGCAACCACCAACAGCCAGCAAGGCACCTTCTGGGAGTGATCCAGGATTATTCTCCTTTGTTATGTATACCTTCAAAAGAAAAGTCCAACTTCGTGTAAATGATTAACACATATGCCTCATGCATCCTATATATGCTATTTCTATTAGTCATCATGCAATTAAAATTTTGGAACACTATAATTGAATAAGTTATTCTTTATCAATCAAGTATAGGAAGGTTTAAACTTGGGGAAATTCCCAATTAGATCCATAAACAATTACAAATAAGTCCTCTGCATTTGGTTTCTTACTAAGAGGTCCTTTATCATTTGGAGATTGAGGGAAAAGACATAACTTTCCTTTTTTGTATTTCCAAACATTTTTTTTTTAAAAATACTACTTTTAATTAATCTACGGGTCATACCAGGATTTTCGTTGTTTAGAGGAATCTTTTATACGAAAATTATAAAATAAAAATGGTGATCGCATGGTGCTATTTAATTTAAATTCAGACTATTAGAGCTAATTGTTTTTGTAATTTTCAAGTTTAAACAATATTTTTGTCAACATGTTTGAATTGTATTTTTTACCGGTCCATTTATAATTCCTTCTACCAGTTTTACAAGTCAATTGCTAAAATTTTGCAAGTAACTTTCTTAATCTTCTTCAAAAGATTAATCCTACAAAGACAGTTTGAAAAACTTGTGATAAAAAAGTATTGGATGAGCTGTAAATTTCCTAGTAGTTTGGCTCAAATTTCCTTTTAGTTTACTATATGCCTCCTCGATAGTAGTGGGATTTTTCTTGAGGAATTATCCACAAAACTTTTGCATCTTTGGGACAATATACTATAGGCCACAAAATTTTGAATAGGATGGCAGGTGGCACATCAGCTTACTCCTTTCCTAAGTGTGATAGGTAAATCATCACCTCCCATGCCAAAAAGGTTCAAATGCAACACCTCCCACTCCAGAAGGTTTAGAAGGCACCAATTGGTGCAATCCCCAAGTCTCATCTCCGCCTGACAAGCAAAGATTAATGATGCCAGCCCAAATCCATGCCCTCCGTTATCTACTTTGTCATTAGATCTTGATTTGAGCACCCCTGTTATTGAGTCTCATCCTAATCTGGTCCCTGCATTTGAGACAATTTTGGATCCTAAGCCTGACCCTTCACTTGATTTACCCATTTCCATTCTAAAAGGTAAATGTACTTGCGCCTATCTTATTTCAGCTTTTATTTCTTATGACCATTTGTCCCCTGCTTCTACTTCTTTTGTTGTTCCTTATATGCTATGTCTGTTCCTAAAACTCTCCATGAAGCCTTATTTCACTCGAGTTGGTGAGTTGTGATGGAAGAGATGATGACCTTTGACAAGGCTAGTACTTAGACCTTAGTAGATATACTGCTGGGGTGGAAAGCCATTGGATATAAATAGGTACTCCTAAAACGAAAGCTGAGTGTACTTTGGTGAAACTCAAGGCTTGCCTTGTTGCTAAAGGCTATGCTCATACCTATGGTATTGAGTACTCTAAAACTTTCTCACTTGTGGCAAAGCTCTCATATGTTTGCCTCTTTATCTTTATGGTGGCTACCTATGGCTAGGACCTCCACTAGTTGGATATTAACAATGCCTTCTTACATGGTGATCTTGACGAAGAAATCTATATAGAGCAACCACCAGACTTTGTTGCACAGAGGGGAGTATAGGAAAGTATATTGCCTAAGAAAATCCTTATATGGCTCAAAGTAGAGTCCCCATACTTGGTTTGATAGGTTCAACACTGTGATTCAGAAGTTTGTCATGAATGAGAGTAAGTGTGACTATTATGTGTTTTATTAGAGAATAGATGCTAGCATGATTATCCTAGTTATGTATGTCAACGTCATTGTAAGTATGGGTAGTAATACCTTGGGAATTTTATTACTAAAATCCTTTCTTCACTCACATTTCCAAAAGAAATATTTGGAGTCATTGAAGTACTTTCTAGGAATTGAAGTTTTTGTGGACGTTTGTGTTCTAAATAATCCGATGCCCTTCATTCATGGGGTAAACCAGATTAAATAGATTTACAAAAGGAATTGGGATTGTGACATGCTTGTGATATGCCGAGATTTTCTCCTTCAATGCTATCTGATACGATCTTCCTAATATCTCTCACTATATCCCCTAATATCCCGTATAATAATTATGTTTACAATCATATATTCTATTTTTCATAATTACCACACCCCCCCTCAAGTTGGATTATAGATATTGATTATGTCCAACTTACCTATAAAGCTCTCAATACATCTTCTAGTAATCCTTTAACTAAGGATATTGTGGAAATTATGTAAATAGGTAATTATTGTAAATAATTAAGATATTAAGAGGGATATAGGGAGAATATCTCGGATAGGATGAGATTTAGGCACATCATCTAATCTCCAATGAGATTATAGGAGATTACCTTTGTACTCTATATAATTGATTACTCTCTATGAATACAATACAATACGATTATTCATAACACAAACGTCCACATGGTACCAAAACTGGCGGCCAAAATACTACCACCACAGTGAGTCTAGTGTTTCTGCCACAATAGTCCGACCAGTGTCTAGCCCAGCGAGTGACAACGTTAGACACCATCCCGAACAAGCCAATCATTATTGTCTGCCAGAAGCCTGGTTCTCTAGAAGGTCACCATATCATCATCCCTGTTCTAGCCCTGGTTCTCGTGAAGGACATCGTCCCTATCCTAGCGCCTTTGCTCTTGAAGGTCACTATCTCTGTTCGAAGCCCAACAACATCCAGTGTGTCAGGAAGTTGTTGTTCCTACGCTTGAAGCCTCGGTCACTGTCCATTGTTCCAGCGCCCAATAGCATTCAGTGTGTCGGGCAATCACTGTTCCTTAAAGGTTTTTTTATTCAACTCTGGGTAACATCCCCTGATTCTTTTTATTCAAGGACAATGACAAGTCACTGTTCCTGTGAGTAATACCATCCGTAAGTTAGTCCAGTGAGCCAGCAAATAAAAAGCCTTTTATCAGATGGGCAACTCATTTGATGGGTCCTCTTGGGTCCACCTATACCTCCTTTGATGGGTCACCTACTTCAATTATTTCAGATAAGCTCACCCTTGTAAACTATAGGGATTGGAAGCAAGTTGTTCAATTCGTCGTGGGTGGTCACAGCACGTTTGGTCATTTATCCAGAGACAAACCAGCACCATCTGATCCTACCTCTCTAGCAATGCACCAATAAAAGAGAGATGATTTATTGGTCTGCTCTTGGTTTGTAAACGCTATCTCTCCTCAACTCGAGAAGTTTTATGTATCTTCCCACTGCTAAAGCATTTGGGAAGTTGTTTGTGACTCCTATTCTTTTGGGAAGGACTCTTCTCGGGAATATGGGATGACACGTAGAATTTGGAAGTCCACACAAGGTGCCCGAAGTGTTAGAATTCTGGCTTGAGCTTTTGGCTCTATGGCAAGAGCTTGATTTAATAATAGAAGAAATATGGACTTCTCCACATGATGCTGCCTGTAACAAATAAAACATCGAAAATGAACGAGTCTTATTGTTCATGGTAGGTCTTAACCCAAAATTTGATGATGTACGAGGTCGGATATCGAGCACACGGACTCTTCCCTCTCCCAAGGCTGTATATGCTGAAATCTTACGTGAAGAGTCTCGGTGTGAGGTAATGTTGCCTGTATCTAAACCACCCTCTTTTGCTGAATCTTTTGCTTTTGTAAGTCAAGGTACCAACTATAGCTCAACTTGTGAAAAAGTGACTTGTGACCACTGCAAAAAGGTGGGTCACACTAAAGATAAGTGCTCAGATATCCATAGTACACCTGCTGACTGGAAGAGGTAAGCTGCGTGCTAATAAAGTTTCTCAATCTCAAGAGAATGCTCCACCACTTGTCTCCGCTATGAGCAAAAGGCAAATGGGTCAATTGTTCGAGTATTTCAAAACTTTTCATACTGAATAGCAGTTTGCATCTGCTGCTACTGTTGGTCACTAAGGTAATCATATTGAACAGCAGTTTGAATCTACTACTGCCTTACATACCTTTCTCTCTACCAAATGGATTGTTGATACAGGGACTTCCGACCAGATGAGTTCAGAAGTCAAAATGTTTGATTCCTATCTACCTCTAACTGGAAGTCAATCAATTAAGAGAACTACAGGTTTTTCTTCTCCTATATCTGTTAGACAAATTACATCTTGACTCTATTTTACATGTTCCACACTTGGCTTGTAATTTACTATCTATCAGTAAGGTGATTAAACAAATCAATTGCTCTGCTCGTTTCTTTCCCAGTTATTGTGTTTTTCAGGATCTCTCATCGAGGATAACGATTGGCATAGCTAAAGAATATGAGAGACTCTACTACCTTGATGCTTCTACTGTAAGTGTTTTATATTGCAGAATAAGTGGCTTAGTCTTAACTTTTAATGACAATAATATTTTATTATGACATAAAAGGATGGGTCATCTTAATTTTTCTTATTTACAAAAATTGTTGCCATATTTACCTTTGAATAAAATATTATTTCCTATTGTGATGTTTGTGAGTTAACTAAACACCATCTTCCTACTTTTTCGCCTTCTGCCTATAAGCCCAGCCTTTTATGCTTGGTCTCTTCAACAATTAATATATAGGGTACTTTTGTAATCAGCCTTTTATGTAGGTATGCTTAAGATATTTTTATGCTTGGCCAGGTGTAAGGTAGGATTGTCTTTCTAGAAGTTTCTATTAATCATTTCTGTAATACGTGGGCCCATATTGAGGCTATACCCATATTGTATTGAGCTATATGCTTATATCTACATTGAAATAATACAATCATTGAGCTTGATGGAATTTTTCCTAGAATTCTATGATCTCATATTACTTCCATAATTATACAACACACCAGAAAGTGAAGTCGCCAGTAGAATTGTGTTAGAGAAAATGAATCAACTACAATAAGACCAATTTATGGTACCTGGAAAAAGAAATCTCTGTGATAACTTTCAGTTGGGGACATTAAAGCATCTATGAAAACATTGTTGTCAATCCTCCAAACTCTCAAGAGACTGCAGAGCTCAGACAATTCTTCAAGTGCCTTGCGTGTACGTTTATCTGCATTGGTTTATATTTACAAATAAGCACGATCTTATTTATTAAATTGATAATTGTCTATGATAATATGATTATAAGAAGAATACCATGAGGAAGGGCTCCTCTTAGTCTGGGAAGGGCCTGATCCGCAGCTCCACAGAATCTTAAACCTACTGTCTGTAACCTATTTACAATAGCTTCTGCTAAATTCAGTTCCTGGGAAAGCAATTTAATTATAAGAAAATAAAATCTGAGGAAGATTTGTCAGTTGTGAATATTGTGACAGTTGAAAACCAGAAAGTAGTATGTAACTCTTGCAGCAAGCATGCAAGACTTTTCTACAAATTTTCTCACCTGCAAAAGCTGCCTCCGTATTACTGCCCATTTTGATTTCCTTAATGAGGATTGTGGACGCAGAGAACCCATCATGACAAGTAGCTTCAGAAAATTTAATTATATGTAATGTTACGTCCCTACAGCCTTAATAATGCAATACTTGAAAATGTACAAGAAACTAACCTCTGCCACTTTAAGTCTATGCTCAGCCTCAACACCAATCCATGACCAAATTGCATCCAGTAGGTCACCATGGTTTAGATGAATGTCACATGCGTCTGCAGGAAAAATACAAGTGACTATATCCCTGGTCACCTGCAATATAACCAGTAAAGATGTCAATGTTTGCATTTTCATGGTGAGTATTAGGAGGACCATCATCAGTCCTGGGATCCAAAGAAGGGAGCCGTGGGTGATCAAACCCAACGCCTCAACTAAAACTCAAAAAGTTTTGCAATTCAATGAAATTATATTCCAATCTGTATTATTGAACATAGGAAAAAATAAAATCAATATACAAACATTGATAAGAGTTCACCAGAAAAAATAGAAAATACTGAATATGGACCAGGATAAAATTCTTCCCAAATATTCCTCTATCCCCTCACCCATGCTTATCCTATTGGGACATGAAAGAAGTGGATACACCGCCACTCTCCTTCTCCAGCCCCAAAACAAACTCTGACACTACATAAAGCAACAACGCACTCACAATGAAAAGATTCAAATGCCACTCATAACATTCAAAGGGTCTTGATATACATAGTAATGTATCATCAATAAGAGATCTTAATACCCAAAACTCCTTTTATTTAAATAAAGGATAGGGGTTAATCAATATGGAAAAAATTGTTTGGAAGATTCTGTCCTCAGTATTTAATTGTCCTATGCCAATGACTTGCCCTCCTAGTGGTAGAACTAGATTGCGTGGGATCTAAGAATAACTACCAGCATCATATTGCCACAGCGGGGAACAATTTTATAACAAAATGCAGAAATATGCTTGAAAAACAGTACCTTAATGACCTCTGCCTCTGTCAATGCTGATGTACCACCAATGATGTCAAAATCCCCCTATAGCAATGGAGTTTGTACCGAAAGGACTTGAACTTAGAATAAATATTTCCAGAAAGCTTTGTTATAATATATAAGGAAGACAAAAGTAATTAGTTATAAGTAGTTACCGAGAGGTAAATAATGATTACTGTGGTATTTAGTTGTTATCTTAGAAATATAGCCGTTAGAGATTACTTAAAGAACGGGAAAGGATTTCTTATAAATAGAGTCCTAGACTTGAATTGTAATCAGATTGTTAATGACAAAGTGAAATACAGCGTACTATTCAGAGCAATTCCGTCTTCTACCCTCTTTCACTACTTCTATCCTAATTCCACCTCCTCTCAAGAATTCTCTCTGCTATTCTCTCTCCCTCTCTCTCTCTTTCAAGCTCAGATAGCCTAACAAGCTTCACATCATTAACCATCATTTAAAGTCCAAACAGGTTATTCCAATAATACAAGAGAGTTACAGTAGTTATTGTATGTAAATCCCGATATATCAAGAAATTCATTATGACCTTGATTCCCCTTTCCTCTATATATGTTACATTGTACAGAACAAAATAATATAGAATTTGAATTCTCTACCTTGAAAACACGTTCATGGTATCAGAGACAGACTGACAATCAGCACCGGTATTATTAATGGCTTCATATGATCAACTAGAGGGAGTCCATAAGAATGGGTCACCAAAATTGTCAACTTTGCTAGTGTCAAAGAAACTCACCGCGAGCATTTCATGGAGTGGGCTCAGTCGTTGAAGCTCGCCATCGATAGCAGAGACAAACTCGAATACCTCACCTCCGATACACCTGTCTTCGGCGACATTCAAGTGCAGAGGAAATGGCAGTTGGATAACTCACTGGTCTCGTCATGGTTGACTAATGCCATGGCCTTAGGAATCAAAAAAGGCTACATGTTCCTACACTCTGTTAAAGCCATCTAGGATGCAGTTCGCGACTCATGGGAACAAAGCCAATGCATCAATGATTTTTGATGTTCGCTCAAAACTATGGCAGACGAAGCAGGGGACACGGTCACTGAATAAGTATTGGTTGGAGAAAACAACATTATGGTAGGAACTCAATCAGCTCAGAGAACGAATCTGGAAATGCTCCGACGACGCGACTAAAAGCAAGCGCGAGCTAGAGGACAAACGCCTATACAAGCTATTCGCAGGATTGAATCCCGTGTACGATGATGTTAGAGGCTGGATTCTTGCTCATGAGCCTCTCCCGTCGGTTCGCGAGGCATTCTCCACTCTGAGGTATAAAGAATCCAGGCTCAAGGTCATGCTACCAGAAACTTATGCTAATCAGCGTAATCCAGACCGTCCATTTTGTGATCATTAAAGGAAATTGGGGCATACAAAGGATACTTGTTAGGATATACATGGAAAGCCACCTAATTTGAAACCTAAAAAGGGCAAGTCTAGGGGATATGTGGCTGACATCTCTAAACAAGATGACGTGGGTCCCTTTCCTACCGCTGATCAGCTCAATTTAATTTTGGAAAGGTTGGCAGCGTTGGAAAACATACAACCTACTGCTAGTGTGGTACGAGGTAAATTTTTTAAAGCTTTAACTACCATTAAAGGTATGGATTCTGGACCTATTTAGATAGTTAACTCAGGCGCCTCCTACCATATGATTGATAATCATTCCTTATTCACCACACACGTTCCCTCAAAGTCTCAACTCGCTGTCAAAATTGCTGATGCATCAACCTCCATTGTTACTGGTATTGGGAATATTAAAGTCATTGATTCCCTAACACTAAATGCGGTCGCACATGTTCCCAACTTAAAATGTAATTTGTTATCTGTTAGCCAATTTGCTCGTGATGAACGTTGCCATGCTAAATTTTTTGCTACTCACTGCCTTTTGTAAGATCTGCTTATAGGGACGATGATTGGTGTTGCTCAGGAGTTTGAGGGGCTCTACTAACTGAATGGCTATGCTACTCGAACTCTTCACTCATGTAAGGCAGTGCCTCTCCCTCAGACTAGTGACATAGAATTATGGCATCAACGATTATGACATCTAAATTTCCATTACATGACTACTATGTTGCCCTCTATTTGCAATAATGAAAAGAATTCCAATTTTCATTGTGACTTTGGTGAGATTGTGAAACACCATCACACTTCATTTCCCAGTTCTCCCTATCGCCTATCAAAACCATTCTCCCTAATCTATAGCAACTTGTGGGGTCCATCCCATGTCCAAAATCACACTCACTCAAAGTGGTTTATAACATTCATTAATGACCATACACGTGTCAGTTGGGTCTTTCTTTTAAATGATAAAACCCAAGTACCGCAAACTTTATTCGTTTTTACCACATGGTTCAAACCCAATTTCATGAAAAAATTCAGATTCTTTACACCGATAATAGCACTGAATACTTCAATCAGACGTTGTCCACTTTTTCAACTGACCACGGTATTTTACGTAAAAGTTCATGTCCTGATAGTCCCCAACAGAATGGTATTGCCGAGAGGAAAAACCATCACCTTCTAGAGACAGCTAGACTCATGATGTTTGGTAGCAACCTCCCTTCCTTTTATTAGAATGATGGCATTCTTCAGGCTACATTTCTCATTAATCAAATGCCTAACAAACCACTATCCTTTCGCACACCCTTACAAGTCTTACAGTCTTACTAAAATCTCCTTTACCTAAAAAACACTCTTCCACTTCGAGTCTTTGGATGTACCACTTATGTCCATCTCCACCAGACTACCAAGCTAGAACACAAAGCCACTCAATGCATCTTCTTGGGCCATGTAGTGTCACAGAAAGGGTACAAATATTATGACCCCTATCCAAACGTCTCCATCTCACCTGTGACGCTACCTTCCAAGAAACAATCCTTTATTACCCTTCGTCTTCAATTTAGGGGGAGAGTTGGGCAGAATTTCAGACTTCACAACATGGGTCTGACTCAGAACCACCACCTGTTGCACCTGACCTTGAGGTTGTTGTCCTAAATGACCCAATACCCATGCCTCAAAATCTAGAAAACACTAGCTTAGGGGGATACACCAACAAGTGGTGTAAAACCTACACATGTTGACACACGACAAGAGAGGACCCTCAAACAAATGATGCAATCCATGAATCTGAACCAGAAACAAATCCAGAAAGAGAAGATGTTCCTATACAAGATGATCTTGAGCTGCCAATTGCTCTATGAAAACAACCTAGGATTTGCACTCAACATCCCATCGAGAGGTTTGTCTCATATAAGGCTTGTGGAAATTTGAAGGATTGAAATTAGAGGGAAAAAAACTCAAAATATTATTAATCCTTTTTGAATAAATGAGAATACAGCTTAAATACTTGTGCTTCTCAACACTCTCCTTAAGCTGGGAGGCAGCTTGGATGTAAGCAGCATCATTATAGAAGAACCAGAAATTTGAATCCTTAAACCATTAGTGACTACTGAACTGAAGTTGATTGGATCTTGAATCTGTATTTTAAAACAAAGTTGCGAATTTGATGAAGAACTTCCATGTCAGAGGCTGAACAAGAATACATGTAAGAGAGGAATTTGATGAAGAATTATATGTACTAATCTCATAACCTATGAGATTTTGTGGGAAAAGATCCAATTTATCATCTTCCATCATATGTATTATTCAAGAACAACATGCTCATAGAATCATAGTAACCCACTTGGATTTACACACTAATATAATCTCACGTGAGGGAGATGAGCTAATCCCATAACCTATGAGATTTTGTGAGAAAAGACCCAAGTTACCCTCTTCCATTGTAACCCACTTAGGTTTACATATTAATCTAACCTCACTTGAGGTAGATAAACTAATCTCATAACCTATGAGATTTTGTGAGAAGAGACCCAAGTTACCCTATTCCATTGTAACCCACTTGGGTTTATACACTAATTTAACCTCATTTGAGGTAGATAAGCTAATCCCATAACTTGAGATTTTGTGGGAAGAGACCCAAGTTACCCTTCTTCATTGTAACCCACTTGGGTTTATACACTAATATAACCTCACTTGTGGTAGACAAATTAATCCCATAATCTATGAAATTTTGTAGGGAGAGACCCAAATTACCCTTTTCCATCATATGTAACTAATATTCACTTGAAGGAGTGCCTTCTCTTCAGGCTTGGCATTTTTCTTTTTCTTTTTCAGGCTTTGATACCATGTAGAAATTTGAAAGATTAAAATTAGAGGGAAAAAGCTTTCAAATATTAATCTTTTTTGAATGAATGAGAATACAAATAGGCATTTATATAGGCAAAAATATAAACTAATAAACTAAATTTAAAATCTATCATAATCCTAATATCTCAGATTTATTCTTCTAAGATATAATAATTTAATATTCAAATTTGATCCGAAATAATATTTAAACTTAAATTTTGATAATTAATTAAATAACTAACAAAATATAATATTAATTAATTATAAACTATAGCATCTCAACACTCCCCTTCAAGTTGGATCTCTCAACAAGGCTCTTACCTCAAAACTATTGTACTTTTATCTCATTTAAACTAGGTTGAAATGCCCAATAACATACATAAAGCTCTTGCCAACCCTTAGTGAAAACAGGCTATCATGGAAGAGATGAAATCCCTAGAAATGAATGGCACTTGGGAGGTTGTTAATTTACCAAGAAGGAAGAAACCAATAGGCTGTAAATGTGTCTTCACCCCAAAATATACTACTCAAAAAGCAAATGAAGTCTATAAAGTCAAGAAATCTTTATATGGACTTAAGTAGTCTTGTAGAATATATGTATTTAAGACAGAGATAGATTTGTAGGATCATAGAGAATATATGTAATTAACTAAGGGAAATTATGGCTTGATTGTATTCCTTGATTTCATCAAGGGCAATTATGGCTTGATTGTATTCCCTGATTTCATCCCAACAAATCCGCTTGATTGGGATTCTATATGTGTATATATATATATGTAACAGTATATTGAAGCAAATTACAAGAAAGTTTCATACAGAACCTTGCGTGCTGTTTATCCTCTGTTCTTCTGCTTGCATAATCGGAATGTCCACCGATATGGTATCATAGCAGGTGACTGGGTCACTCTATTCTTCTGCCGAGTCTGACGGTAGCTCACGACAAGCCTCCACTAAGGTTGTCAGGTATGAAGGTTCAGCTATTCTTATTGTACCGGATCGTCTTACCGGTGATAATTACCTTGATTGGAGCCAGTCAATGCTCCTTGCTCTTGACGGTAGAGATAGACTCGAGTTAATCCACAACGATCAACCCACCTTCGGTGATACAAGCTCCCGCCGACGGTGAAAGTCAGACAATGCGATTGTGGCTTCGTGGCTCCTTAATTCCATGCTCCCAAATGTCTGACGGAGCTTCATGTTTCTTACCTCCGCAAAGTCCATCTGGCTCGCTGTAAAGGAGGCATACGGGAAACATTCGAATGTCGCCTTGCTCTTCGACATAAGGGCACATCTCTGGTCTGTCAAGCAGGGAACTTGACCCCTGAATGCCTACTATCTCAAAAAGACTGCATTATGGCAAGAACTTGATTTGCTGCAACATCAGGTTTGGAGAGATGGTGACGATGCTGCTGAGTACCGACGAGTTCTGGAGGAGAAGCGTTTGTTCGAATTCTTAGTGGGGCTTAACCTTGTGTATGATGATGCTTGTAGTCATCTCCTAAGCCGAGCCCCTCTGCCAACAGTACTAGAGGCATTCGCCCTTCTGAGGGACGAAGAGTCCCGTCGGCAAGTCATGCTTGTCGACCATACATCGCCTAAGCCAACGACCATCAAAAGCTCAGCCCTTATCACTCGCGCGTCAAAGATTAGTCCCAGGAGAGAACGACCGTTGTGAGACCACTGCAAGAAATTAGGTCACACGAAGGAGTGCTGCTAGGACCTCCACGGCGAGCCGCCCGATTGGAGGCCAAAGCAGAGATGACCTAAGAGCCATCTGGCTAAAGCAGGTCCAGGTGAAGCAGAGCCCATGCATGCTAATCAACTAGGAGCCAATGTGACTGGGTCATATCAACTTTCAGATCCAAATGCTTCCGCAGGCCCATACAAATCTTCTCTGCAGGCCCATATGAGCAACTTGGTGCCATCCACAGTGCACTTTGCAGGCCCAGTGCATTTTGGCCACCATTCTAGAACGCCTGAATGCACTGGAAAGTCAGTCATGTAAACAACAACCTGTCGCTACTGTAGTACGAGGTAACTTTTTTAAAGCCTTAACTACTATTAAAGGTAAGAGCACAGGCAATTGTTGGATAATTGATTCAAGAGCCTCGGATCATATGACTGACGACATCTCATTATTTTCAAACTATACTCCTGCAAAGATACGTCTTACAGTAAAAATTGCTGATGCCTCTAACTCTTTGGTAGCTAGGAGTGGTACTATTAATATTTCCTCCATTCTCACACTCCATAATGTCTTACATGTCCCAAAGTTGAAATGTAATTTATTATCTGAGTCAGCTAAATAAGAGAGAAGCGTGTCATGCTGATTTCTTTGCAACTCATTGTATTTTTCAGGATCTATTCACGGGGACGACGATTGGTGTTGCTAGGGAATTTGATGGACTCTATTACCTGGATGATTGTCAGAATTCAGTAACTCATTCCTATAATAAAGTGTCTCTCCCTAGAGCTAGAGAATTGGAGTTATGGCACAAAAGATTAGGACATCCTAACTTAAAATATATGTGTAAGATGTTTCCTTCTCTTTGCTTAAATAAAGATTATGAGTTTTATTGTGATGCCTGTGAACTAGCCAAACATCATCGTACTGTCTTCCCAGTGCCTTTTATAGACCTTCTAAACCTTTTTCTCTCATCCACAGTGACCTATGGGGACCTTCACGTGTTAAAAATCGTACTCACTCAAAATGGTTTATGACCTTGATTGATGACCATACTCGTGTTAGTTGTGTTTTCCTCTTAAAGGATAAGACTGAAGTATCACAAACATTCATTGATTTTTATAAAATGATCCACACACAATTTGACACAAAAATTCAAATGCTTCATACAGACAATGGCACTGAGTATTTCAATAATCAGTTATCCACATTTCTTCGCCAACATGACATTACGCATAAAAGCTCTTACCCTCATAGCCCACAACAAAATGGGATTGCTGAAAGGAAAAATAGACATCTTCTAGAAACTGCGCGAGCCCTTCTCTTCAGTAGTACTGTACCTACCTACCATTGGGATGATGCGATCCTCACAGCTACCTTCTTAATTAATCGTATTCCATGCAAGCCCTTATCTTTCCAAACTCCTCTCCAGGTCCTCCATCATCATTTCAACCTACCCTACCTTGAAAACACCCTTCCACTCCGAGTCTTTGGTTGCACTACCTTTGTTCACCTACACCATACCCATAAACTCGATCCTAAAACTATCAAGTGTATCTATCTAGGACCCACATGAACCCAAAAGGGATACAAATATTTTGACCTTGTCTCTAAACGGCTCTGTCACTCGGGATGTCACATTCCATGAAACTATTCCCTTTTATACAGCGTCATCAACCCAGGGGGAGACATAGAATGAACCTCAGTCTATTCAACCTGACATTGAACCTTTATGTGAACCTGACCTGATTTATACACTTGAAAAACCTACACATGAGGCAATTGAGGAACATACAGAAAACTCTAGTTCAAGGAGAGACTTTAACAAATGGGGTCAAGTTTATACAAGAAGAACCAAAGACATGACAGGTAATATACATCAAGCAACTGACACAACTCAAGTCTGATCCAGGAACAGGTCTTGCAAATGAGATACAACAAAATGACCTTGATCTTCCAATCGCAATAAGAAAGCAACCAAGATCCTGTACTAGGCACCCTATAGAAAGGTATGTCTCTTATCAAGCATTGTCAGCACCTCAATTTGCCTTCATGTCTCACCTTGATGGAGTTAGGGTACTAGAAAGTATAAATGAAGCCCTAGAAAATCCAGAATGGAGAAAGGCAATCATAGAAGAAATGGAGGCTCTAGAAATCAACAAAACATGGGAAGTGGTTGATTAGCCTAAAGGAAAAAAGGTAGTCAGCTGCAAATGGGTTTTTACTCCAAAATATTGTGTTGATAGGAGTCTTGATAAATATAAGGCACGGTTAGTGGCAAAAGGTTTTACTCAAGTATATGGCATGGATTACACAGAGACATTCGCACCAGTCGCCAAGTTAAACACTATTAGAATCCTACTTTCTTTTGCTGCAAATTTAGACTAGCCGCTATACCGAATGGATGTCAAGAATGCTTTTTCAAATGGCGACTTGAAAGAAGAAGTATACATGAAAATGCCACCAGGATTCCCTGGGAGAAAGGATAGTCAAGTATGCAAGCTGAAGAAATCACTGTATGGCTTAAAACAATCTCCACAAGCGTGGTTTGAGAGGTTCACCAATGTTCTCAAGGCTAAAAGTTATATACAGGGACAGAGTGATCACACACTATTCTACTGACACATGGATGGCAAAATGGTGGTATTGGCCGTATGCGTAGATGATAGTCCTTATAGGTGATAGCCCAACAGAGATTGACTGAATTAAGAAGGCACTAAACAGAGAATTCCAAGTTAAGGATTTGGGCAACATAAAATATTTCCTGGGAACAGAAGTGGCTAGATCTGCCAGAGAAATCAGTATCTCCTAAAGGAAGTATATACTAGATCTTCTAGCAGAAGTAGGTATGCTCGGTTGTCAACCAAGTGATACCCCTATACGAGCAGACAAAATCGTTGATAATGAAGACCTGGGAAAAGCTGTAGATAAAGGGAGATATCAATGTATGGTGGAAAAATTGATCTACTTATCCCATACTCGCTCAGACATTGCTTATGCTGTTAGTGTGGTAAGTCAACATTCTCATAACCCCAAACAAAGGCATCTTAATGAGGCCTACAAGATTCTCAGGTACTTGAAGGGCTCTCCCGGACTAGGTCTCTTGTTCAAGAAGTCCAATAAACGCAATGTGGAGATATTGACAGATGCTGGCTGGGCAAGCGATCAAGATGATAGAAAATCCACTTCTGGATATGTTACCTATATTTGGGAAAATCTAGTCACTTAGCGTAGTAAAAAACATGTGGTTGCTAGGAGCAGTGCTGAAGCAAAATTTAGAGCGTTATCTCTTGGAATTTGTGAAGCCCTATGGGTGAAACGGGTACTTGAAGAATGGCGGTTGTCACTAGAACTACCTATTAGGCTCCGTTCCGACAACATGGCAGCTATCAACGTGTCACATAATCCTGTTCAACATAACCGAACAAAACATGTGGAGATCGATAGACATTTCATAAGAGAAAAGATTGATACAAGAATAATTGATCTCAAATATATCCCTTCTAAGGAGCAAACAGCTGATATACTTACAAAGGGATTGACTCGAGACAAATTCGGCTATCTACTTGGCAAGTTGGACATGATAAATATCTATACTCCAACTTGAGGGGGAGTGTAGAATATATGTATTTAAGACAGAGAGAGATTTGAGGGACTATAGAGAATATATGTAATTAACTAAGGGATATTATGGCTTGATTGTATTCCCTGATTTCATCAAGGGAAATTATGGCTTGATTGTATTCCCTGATTTCATCCCAACAAATCCGCTTGATTGGGATTCTATATGTGTATATATATGTAACAGTATATTGAAGCAAATTACAAGAAAGTTTCATACAGAACCTTGCGTGTTGTTTATCCTCTGTTCTTCTGCTTGCATAATCGGAATGTCCACCAATAAGTCTCCTCAGGCTTGATTTGAAAAGTACACTCGTGTTTGGAAGACACAGGGATATGCTCAAGGATAAAGTGACCACACTTTATTCTTCATACATCTAAAAGGGAACATTGTCATACTAGCGGTCTATGTGGATAATATCGTTCTCACAGGTGATGACTTTGTAGAAATCGAACGTCAGGATCTTTAGGTCAAAGATCTTGGGTAGAAATCGAACGTCAGGGTCTTTAGGTCAAAGACCTGGGTCAAATGAAATATTTTCTTGGGATAGAAGTCGCTAGGTCAAAGAAAGGAATCTACATCTAGCAAAGGAAGTACATTATGGATCTTCTGAAGGAAACAGGCATGTTAGGTTGTAGACCCAGTGACACCCCGATAAGAATTGACAAAGTACAAGATGACGAGGACCTAAGAAAGGAAGTGGACCTAAGAAGATATCAATGCATGGTAGGGAAGCTGATTTACTTATCACATACACGGCCGGACATTGCCTTTGTCATTAGTGTGGTAAGTCAATATTCCCACGATCCGAAGTAGAAACATCTGAATGAAGTTTACAGGATTCTAAGGTATCTGAAAGGTTCACCAGGACACGGTCTCCTGTTCAGAAGGGCAGAACAAAGAACTGTAGAAATGCTCACTGATGCTAATTGGGCAAGTGACCAAGAGGACAGGAAATCAACTTCTGGGTACTTCCCTTTCATGTGGGGAAACCTAGTTACTTGGCGAAGTAAAAAACAGAATGTAGTAGCTCGTAGCAGTACTGAAGCTGAGTTTAGGGTAAAAACGCTTGGAGTTTGTGAAGGAATTTGGGTAAATCGGATGCTAGAGGAATTAAAACTGCTCACACACTTGCAATTATGATAATAAGGCTGTGCCATAAACATCTCTCACAACCCAGTTCAACATGATCGAATGAAGCATGTAGAGATCGATAAGTATTTTATAAGAGAAAAGATCGATGAAGGAATTATCGAGCTTAGATATATCCCTTCTATAGATCAGACGACAGATGTACTTATGAAAGCACTAGGCAAGGAAAAATTCGGATATTTCATTGGCAAGTTGGATATGTTTAATATCTACAGTACAACTTGAGGGGGAGTGTAGATATGCCGTGATTATAGACATAGAGGAATTATAGGGATTAGGAGGATAACGTTTGATTTCATCATTCATTGTAAATCAAGGATATTAGGAAATTCATTATGACCTTGATTCCCCTTTCTTGTATATATGTTACATTGTACAAAACAAAATAATATAGAATTTGAATTCTCTACCTTCAGAAAATGTTAAGTTATATCTAGTTTTCATTTTTCTCATAAAATTAAAAAAAAAAATAGCATTTGTTACCATCAACAGCTCAAAAGTATCCATTTAAAAAAACCAGACTCATAAGGTAAAAATATTAACATGCATACCTGAAGGTACCGGTTTGGTGATGAACGTCCAACTGCTCTTCTGTAGACGCAAGATATCTCATATCGTTTGAAAGAAGATTTCTACACTTATGTTAGATTTGTTGTTCAGATTTCGACCTTCATGCTTACGAAAAATAAGATGCTTAAATCAAGCTATGATAATATTGAAACAACACATAAACAGTTAAGAACATCTTGGTAAAGGAGCATTTAGGCTCGAATCACATAAATCGTAAAACTTCAAGGTTATCAAGCTCCAAGGTTTTTAAATAAGAACAGAAAAGGAAAAATAATTTTGCATTTATTTATGCGATTCAAAAGTCTGTCTCCTATATGTATTGCAAGTACTCAGAAATGATCATTATGCACTCAAAAATATTCAATTGATATCTTGGTTACTACTGTGTTGTTTAGTTCTGTTATTCTGTATTTTGTTGCGAATGGGCCATGTGTCAACCTAGGAAATATGTTCATACATGTCAGATAGTGGAGGTAACATTTTTTAATGTCCCTAGTCTGTATGTAGGAGTCTGTCTTCTTGGCTAATTAGGTTTGCTTTGCTTGGTTTTGTATTCGGACATGAACATTTCAGTGAAATAGAGAATTATTCTCTGGCCCTCGCATTAGATGAATTCAGCTTTTCTCTAGCAGGCCCCCTCTCTCTGTCCGTATCTATATATTTACTGAGCAAAAATCAAAGCGAGGTTCATGTTATGATAAATTAGGGCAATACAACTTGGATTATGATACTAAGCAATATCTTCGTCTCTCCCTTCTTATGCTCCAATAAGTGTGGGATTTTATTATCTCAATGTTCTACATTATGATATCTAAATATATTAAGTTACTAGCAAGTTACATTTAGATTATAACAAAAAATTTATGGCACTTTCAAATTAGTTCTTCCCTCAAACATTGCATATTTTTCACAAGCAAATTTCACCAGCAAGAAATCAATTGGCTCTTCTTTTATGGGGAGTAGTCCAACAAAATTATTACCACAACACAGGAGCAAAGACACAGCACATAAAGGTAAGACATGGTTTTTTATTGCCATATTGGATATATTTGGGTCATAACAAGGTCATGCCAAACTGCCTAGTATAAAATAAGTTATTTAGAGTATAAAAGAGCATTGACAAATACATACAACTCACGTAACTGGCCTTATTTTCATCAATTTAATATTACAAAACATCCAAAAGCTCCTACTTCCAATGGTATACCAATTACAACCTCAATCGTTATATATGCACTGAAAACCACTTTTTTCGGTAATACAACTTGAAGACAGTAAACAACGAATATGGTTTAAAAAAAATAAAAGCACAAGAGAAAATATCAAGCTAACATCACTTGTACCTGGTTAGATACAATCCAGTTTACAAAAGGCAAACGCAACTCGTAACAAAGATCAAGCATGTCTCCTCCATTGGTCAAAAGTTTGACTGCATTTCTGGTATTTATTTTTTAAAATTAACAAAAAGAACCATCAGGTTGCTCTTGAGCAAAAGTAGTCAAGTCCAAAAGAAATCTTCAAACGTGGGAGCAAATAATTTTACCTAGAGATTGACGTATTATACTCTGGAAAATCATCCAACAATCGCATTGTTAATATTTCCAGGCGCTTTGCACAATGCTGCCTAAATACTTCTCTTGTGACATCTACAACATAATCACGAACCTCAGTTTCCAAATCTGTGTATTGAATGGACGAATTATTACCTCCGACTGACCCCAATCTACCAGCCCCATGGAGGTTTTCTTTTGCTCTTAATAACTCTTTATCAAAGATAGCATTTACAATTTTATCATAGATCCTTGTATCCTCAGATGTCTGCATTGTTTGTAAAGTATCTGAACATAGAGAGAACAATCACTACAGTTAATGTAAGGAATAGAAAAATTAACTTTAAAGAGGGATTTCAAAGTCTTTGATGTCAGTACTAATAAAAATACAGAAGACTTGTCCACAACAAATTTTCTCCATTATTAACTCTTACTGTACGCTTCAGGATCTTCTTATTGATCCTATTTGTATACTCCTAGGGACTTGTAGCTTTGGCACTTGGCCATCTGTCATAATCCTAATGAAGGCTGTATTATTCATCAAAACGAAACAAGACCCATCAAGAAGTAAAATAAGTTCTGTAGAAGAGAAATCAATGGGATTCACTAAGAGGAGAGATTATTAGAATTGATTGAGCAAGATTGTAGAGAATTAATTAGGAGAGATTACGGGGATCATATCTTGATTGTATCTTAATTATATTTCCTGATTTTCCTCCTACAATCCCTCCATGAATGGGATTCAATTTTGTGTATATATATGTAACCATGTACAGCAGGAATATACAGATAGATAAAAAGCAATTCACTCTCAGCGTACAGTGTGTCTATAATCAGTATGACTACTCACATAGTATCAGAACAGAGTATGTCCAATGGAGGGTCACGTTCCGCCTTTGCCAAAGCCGCTGGTTTTGAAAGCTCCACTATTGTCATTATGCCAGAGCGCCTCACAGGTGAAAATTATCTCGATTGGAGCCGATCAATGCTCCTTATGCTTGATGGTAGAGACCGACTTGATTTCATCTACAATGACCAGCCACTCTTCAATGATGACAACTCTCGTAGGCGATGGAAATCAGAGAACGCTATCGTCTCTTCGTGGCTCCTGAATTCCATGCTTCCAGATGTCCGAAGGAGTTTTATGTTCTTACCTTCTGTGAAATTAATCTAGTGCACAGTAAAGGAAGCATATGGCAAGCGTCCCAATGCTTCTCTGTTGTTTGATCTCCAAGCTCGCCTTTGGACCGTGAAACAGGGCACCAGACCTTTGAACACTTATTACCTCGAGAAGAAGACGCTGTGGCAGGAGATTGATCTGCTCCAACGCCGAGTATGGAAAAATAGAGAAGATGCTGCTGAATATCAGAGGACCTTGGATGAAGAACGCCTTTTTGAGTTCCTGGTGGGACTCGACTCGGCGTATGACGATGCCCGTGGCCGTCTCCTCAGTCGCATCCCCCTTCCATCTGTTTCTGAAGCTTTCTCCTATCTGCGTGACGAAGAATCACGTCGGCGAGTGATGCTTCCCTCGTTGGAAACTAAAGCTTCAGCCCTCGCCGTCCGCAAGTCAGACTCCAGCTACAGAAAAGAACGACCGATATGTGAGCACTGTCAGAAAACGGGCCATACCAAAGAATGCTGCTGGGATTTTCACAACAAGCCACTAGATTGGAAGGGCAAGCACCATCGATCGAGAAGCCACCTCGCCAACTCTGCGATGAGCCTTGAAGAGTTGGATTCCCCTGGATAGACTGCGCACACAGGAGGCCCAAATACATCCTTTAGAGATGGGCCCAATTCTGTGTCATATGTTGGGCCCAATCCAGCATCCAATTTCAATCCCAATTTTGCTGAGTCTTCAGGCCCAATTCCACTGCTACTTCAGGCCCATTGCAGGGTGGCCTAAATCCTACAACTGATCCATTGACAATGATCCTCGAGCGGTTAAATGCATTGGAAAGTCAGTCCCCTAAACCTATTGCTACTGTGGTGCACTGTTGGATAGTTGATTCAGGTGCCTTGGATCATATGACTAATGACATTTCCTTGTTTTCCAACTATACTCCTGCCACATCACGACTTACGGTTAAAATTGCCGATACCTCATACTCTCTAGTAACCGGGAGTAGTACCATTTGAATTTCCAATATACTTGTGTTGCAAAATGTTCTTCATGTCCAAGACTACAATGCAACTTATTGTCTGTAAGTCAATTAAATCAGAGAGAACATTACCATGCTGACTTTTTTGCCACTCATTGTGTTTTTCAGGATCTGTTCACGGGGACGACGATTGGTGTTGCTAAGGAACTTGGTGGACTCTATTACCTGAATGATTGTCAGAATTCAGTAGCTTCCCTTTGTAATAAAGTGTCTTCTCTTGAGACTGGTGAAATGGAGTATGGCACAAAAGATTAGGATATCCCAACTTTCAATATATGTGTAAGATGTTTCCTTCTCTTTGCTCAAATAAAAGTTCAGACTTCCACTGTGATTCATGTGAGCTAGCTAAACACCATTGTACTAGTTTCCCTAGTGCTCCGTATCAACCTTCTAGACCTTTTTCCCTTATACACAGTGACCTATGGGGGCCATCACGCATTACAAATCGTACAAACTCAAAATGGTTCATGACTCTCATTGACGATCATACCCATGTCTGTTGGGTTTTCCTCTTAAAAGACAAAACTACTGTACATCAAACTTTCATTGATTTCTACCATATGATTCATACACAGTTTGATTCCAAAATAAAAATCCTTCATACTGACAACGACACCGAATACATCAATCATCAATTATTTAACTTCCTTACAGAAAACGGCATTGCTCATAAAAGCTCTTGTCCTCATAGTCCACAACAGAATGGAATTGCTGAACGGAAAAATAGACACCTTCTTGAAACTGCTCGGGCTCTTCTCTTTAGCAGAATATACCTACCTACCCTGGGGATGATGCCATTCTAACTACCACTTTCTTAATTAATTGGATGCCGTGTAAGTCCTTGTCCTTTCAAACCCCTCTACATGTCCTTCACCAACATTTTAACCTACCTTATCTTGAGAACACTTTACCACTCCGGATATTCGGTTGCACCACTTTTGTTCATCTCCACCATACACATAAACTTGAGCCAAAAGCTGCAAAATGTCTTTACCTAGGGCCTGCAGGAACCCAAAAGAGTTACAAATGTTTAGATCCCATCTCTAAACAACTTTATGTCACCCGCGATGCCACGTTCCAAGAAACTATTCCTTTTTATAAATCATCCTCGATTCAGGGGGAGTCTTGGAGTGAACCTCAGACCATTGGGTCAGAAATCATACATGAACCTAATCAAGTCTACACTCTTGAGGAAACATCATATGAGGTGCCTAGGGAATATGAAGAGAATTCTAGCTCAAAGGAAGACACTAACAGGTGGAGACAAGTTTATACCCACAAAAGTAAGGACATGACAGGTAATATGCCCCAAGCAACTGACACAATCCAAGAATCTGAACCGGAGATAGGTCCTGACCATGAGATACAAGATGATGATCTTCCAATTGCATAAGAAAGCAACCCAGAGCCTGCACTAAACATCCTATCGTGAGGTTTGTCTCTTATAAAGCCTTATCACCTAAACATTTTGCTTTTATATCTCACCTCACTTAGGTCAAGATACCAGCAAATATACATGAAGCTCTTGATAGTCCTGAATGGAGAAAGGCGATAATGGAAGAGATGAAGGCCCTAGAACAAAACAATACATGGAAGTGGTCGACCTACCCAAGGGCAAGAAGGTAGTGGGGTGTAAATGGGTATTCACTCCAAAATATTGCGCAGATGAAAGTCTTGAGAAATACAAAGCCAGGTTAGTAGCAAAGGGCTTCACTCAAATCTATGGTATGGACTATACTGAGACATTCACATCCGTGGCAAAGTTAAATACCATCAGAATTTTGTTGTCTTTTCCTGCAAACTTAGACTGGCCACTGTATCAGATGGATGTCAAAAACGAATTCTTAAATGGAGAATTAAAGGAGGAAGTCTACATGAAGATGCCTCGGGGATTCCCCGGAAAGAAAGAAAACCATGTATGCCGATTGAAGAAATCATTGTATGGTTTAAAATAGTCTCCTCGAGCATGGTTTGAAAGATTTACCAAAATTCTGAAAGGTGAAGGTTATACATAGGGGCAAAGTAACTACACCCTATTCTTCCGACACTTGAATGAGGGAATAGTGGTGTTGGTCATTTATGTTGATGATATTATCCTCACAGGAGATATTCCAGCAGAAATTGACAGAGTTAAAAAGGCATTGAATGGAGAATTTCAGGTCAAGGACCTAGGAGAAATGAAATATTTTCTGGGCATGAAAGTAGTCAGATCTGCTAGAGGAATCAATATCTCGCAGAAGAAATATAGACTAGACCTTCTAACAGAAATAGATATGCTCGGCTGCAGACCAAATAATACTCCTATACGAGCTGACAAAATTACTGAGAATGAAGATCTAGGAAAAGCTGTAGATATGAGAAGATATCAGCGAATGATGGGAAAGTTGATTTACTTGTCTTACACTCGACCAGATATTGCTTATGATGTCAGTATGGTAAGCCAACATTCCCATAATTCAAAATAAAAGCACCTAAATGAAGTCTATCGGATTTTAAGATACTTAAAGGGCTCTCCTGGACTAGGTCTCTGTTTTAAAAAATCAGGAAACAGGAAAGTGGAAATGTTTACTACTGCTGACTGGGCAGGAGATCAAGATGACAGAAAATCAACTTTAGAATATGTCACTTATGTTTGGAGAAATTTGGTAAAGTAAAAAACAAAATGTGGTTGCTCGAAGTAGTACTGAAGCTGAATTCAGAGCCATAGCCCTTGGAATTTACGAAAATCTATGGGTAAAACAAGTACTAGAAGAACTCAAAGTATCAATCAAATTGCCCATCAGTCTACTGTCAGACAACATGGCAGCTATCAATATGTCGCACAATCCAATCCAACATGACAAGACAAAATATGTAGAGATAGATCGACCTTTCATAAGAGAAAAGATTGATGAACGATTGATCTCAAGTATATTCCCACTAAAGAACAAACGGCTGATGTACTTACAAAGGGATTAACAAGAGACAAATTCGAATATCTAATTGGCAAGTTGGACATGATAAATATCTACGCTCCAACTTGAGGGGGAGTGTAGAAGAGAAATCAATGGGATTCACTAAGAGGAGAGATTATTAGAATTGATTGAGCAAGATTGTAGGGAATTAATTAGGAGAGATCACGGGGATCATATCTTGATTATATCTTAATTATATTTCCTGATTTTGCTCCTACAATCCCTCCATGAACGGGATTCAATTTTGTGTATATATATGTAACCATGTACAGCAGGAATATACAGATAGATAAAAAGCAATTCACTCTCAGCGTACAGTGTATTTATGATCAGTATGACTACTCACAAGTTCTTTGTTTCTTTGAAAGCTACTTGCCAGTTTAAATTGCACCAGAGCTAGTGAAATCAATATATGTGCAAGACATTATTTCTGAAATATAGTCAATCATAATAATTATAAACCAGCTTAGATATAGCACATTCAGGAGTGCTGCTGGGAACTTGTAACGAAGATACACACGAGAACAATATATTTTTAGTGATGCAAATTTTAACAGGATAAAAACAAAAAACTATGAATAAATCTGATTATAAACATATAGGTGCATAAGGTCTAGCTAAACTACCACAAGAAAATTTCAGATCTCCTTTAATTTCAAATTAATTTATATATGTTTAGAGGTCATGCTTTGTACAATGTCAAAGGAATTTTATTTTATGAATTAATTACCAATGGTGTATGACATTCATTTCTTTTCTTTCGAGGAACCATGCAAGCCTAAATAGGTTCAATAAGAGATAAAGCGGCAGCATTCACAACAAATGTCTTAAGCACTTGCCATCTAATAATTCAGACTCCATTCTAGGAGGAAATACATGCTGTAAAAGTTCTGTGGCAGAAGGACGATCACTTGGACTTGGAGACATTAGGTGCCGGAGCAAGGCTTCCTGTTCTGGAAACTCAGCAACCCATGGGGAAGGTAGTTCTCCTTTCTGCTTCAGATCAGATAATACAATATGTCTCTCCATTGCTGTTACAAACGGGTGCCAAAGTTCAAAGAAAACCACCCCTAAGCTGTACATATCAGCCTGTAACTCAAGCAAACCAAATAATTACATAATGAGGTTTCAACTAAATAGGTCATGAGTCCAGAGGAGGAGAACAAGCATGAACCAACAACTACAAGAAGAAACCTTATCTCACTAAGTGAGGTCACCTATATGGATTACATGACACCATTGTTCTAGAACAGGCATGCACCAAGTCCTTGAAAAATTATGGAGTGTACTAAGGCACAAACCTTTTCATCAATCTTAGGCCATCCTTGCTCAATTTCAGGAGCTGTATAGAAATAGGTGCCAACTTGTCCAGTGCCATCAATGGAAACTCCATTTGTATCAGCTGGATATCCAAGATCTTGATCCAACTGCTCCAACTTCAAAAACTTGGCTGACAATTAAAAATATTAGCGAAATTGACATTACATTCACAGAAAGCTGCTAACCCCTGCTAATCCACAGAAAACGGAGAGCTTTTTAATGTGATTATTACAAATAGTGTTGAATATAGTTATGTGAAATTAGTTTCCTAGTACTTGTTTGCTACTATTTTTGTAGTTGAACTAGCTGTACTATATTGTTCTACATTATGTACGCAACCTAACAGCATTGTTCTTAGTGTAAACCACACACACTTGCCCATGCGGGCGCGCACACACATACACACATCGATAGACTGACAAATGGAAAGGTAAGGACAGGAGCATTTAAGGGCCCCTTACACATCCTGATAACATAATAAACCCTTCTCTTCCTCCAGTTTCAGGTTCTTCAATTCAAATTTGAAGACCATGCTAAGAGATATTTAACTGATAACATCTATAAGCAAACACAGATAGAGGCACGCCACAGTATAATTGTCGAAAGAATAAAAAGAAGGGGAGAGAAGAAGAGGGAGAAGAGAGGAAAAGAGAACAAGAGAAGAGAGAACAAGAGAAGAGTATGAGGGAGAGAGTGTATTAACTCAATAGTGCTTTAATTAAGCATAGCATATTTGATTACAGACTTCCTCTGCTTATATAGGCACTGATTAATGATTTTCCATACCTAACTCATGCCCCACTAACCGCCTAAACTTCCTAACAACCATTGTAGATATACTGAGATTATAGGGATAGAAGGATTGTAAGGATTAGAACGACTGTACGCTTGAGACTGTGGCAGGCGAGGCAGGGATCACGGTCACTGAACGACTGTTGGCTGGGGAAGACGGTGTTGTGGCTTGAACTCAATCAATTCAAATATCGAGTCTGGAAATGCCTCGAGGACGCCACTAAAAGCAAATGCGAACTGGAAGAAGAACGCCTATTCGAGCTACTTGCTGGCCTGAACTCTGTATATGACGATGTTAGAGGTCAACTCCTTGCGCGTGAGCCCTTACCGTCGGTCAGAGAAGCATTCGCGATTATGAGATATGAAGAATCTCGCCATAAGGTTATGCTCCCAGACAAGCCACATCTTGGTGCCCCCACGTAGGACGCTCCCCGTGTGAACTCCGTGGAAGCTTCAGCACTTGCTACTCGTGCAAACCAACGCACGTGAGAGCGCCCCTTTTGTGACCATTGAAGGAAAGTGGGACATATTAAAGACACTTGTTGGGATATTCATGGTGAGCTCCCTTATTGGAAGCCAAAAAAAGGTAAGTCAAAAGGGTACGTAGGTGATCTCTCTAAACAAGATGACATGTCTCCTCCTCCGGCCCCTGATCAACTCAACTTAATCTTAGAAACCCCTGATCAACTCAACTTAATCTTAGAAAGGCTAGTAGCATTAGAAAATAAGCAATCTACTGCTAGTGTGGTACAACGAGGTAAATTTTTTAAAATTTTGGCTACCATTAAAGGTATGAATTATGGTTCTATTTGGATAGTTGACTCAAGTGCCTCTGACCATATGACTGATAATAAAGCTTTATTCTGCACATATGTTCCCACTAAGACTCGGCTTACTGTGAAAATTGTTGATGCCTCAACCTCTATTGTAACTAGTATTGGGGATATTAAAGTCACTGATTCCATAACTCTCAATGGGGTCCTACATGTTCCCAACTTAAAGCGTAATTTGTTATCTGTTATCCAACTGGCCCGAGATAAACGATGTCACGCTAAGTTTTTTGCTACTCATTGCCTTTCTCAAGATCTGTTTAGGGGGACGACGATTGGTATTGCTAAGGAGTATGAAGGGCTCTACTACCTGTTCAATCTTGTAAGGCTGTGTCTCTCCCTTAGATTAGTGAAATAAACCTGTGGCATCAACGTTTAGGACATCCAAATCTCCACTATATGACTACTATGATTCCCTCCATTTGCAATAATAAAAAGAATTTCATTTTTCATTGTGACTCTTGTGAGGTTTTGCTAAACACCAATACACTTCGTTTCCTACTCTTCTTATCGTCCTTCCAAACCGTTTTCCCTCATTCACAGTGGCTTGTGGGGTCCATCTCGTATACCGAATCGTACCCAATCAAAGTGGTTTATGACGTTCATTGATGATCATACCCGTGTCAGCTAGGTCTTTCTATTAAAAGATAAAACTCAAGTCCCACAAACATTCATTCAGTTTTATCATACGGTCCAAACTCAATTTCATGAAAAAATTCAGATCCTTCATACTGATAATGGGACGGAATATTTTAATCCCACTTTATCCACATTTTTGACCGACTAAGGCATTCTACATAAGAGTTCCTGTCCTCATAGTCCTCAATAGAATGGTATTGCCGAAAGAAAAAACCGTCACCTTCTAGAAACAGCTAGAGCAATGATATTTAGCAATAATGTCCCCTTCTTCTACTGGTGTGATGCCATTCTTCAGGCTACATTTCTAATCAATCGAATTCCTAGCAAACCTCTCTCCTTCCGCACACCATTACAAGTGTTACAAGCCCACTTTAACCTCCCTTACATGGAAAACACTCTTCCCCTAAGAGCCTTCGGCTGCACCACTTATGTCCACCTTCACCAAATCACCAAACTTGAACCTAAAGCCACCAGGTGAATTTTCCTAGGCCATACGGGGACACAGAAAGGGTACAAATGTTATGACCCCATCTCCAAACGTCTTCACCTCACTTGTGACACTACATTTCATGAAACCCTTCCGTACTACTCTCCATGTTTAATTTAAGGGGAGAACTGGAGAGAATCTCAAACATCACAACTTGAGCCTAAACAGCCATCTCAGTCACAACCTAACTCTGAAATACCTACCCAATCAGAGCTTGACCTTGAAGTTGTCCTCATCACTGACCCAATACTCATACCTGAAAGCCAAGAGAACACTAACTCAGGGGGAGACACCAATAGATGGGGAAAAACCTACACACGTTGACACATGATAGGTACGGCCCCCCAGACAACTGATGCAACCAATGAATCTGAACCAGAGACAGGTCCAGAAGAAGAAAGGAAAGATAACCCCACACAAGATGATCTTGAGCTACCTATTGCCTTACGAAAGCAGTCTAGGACTTGTACTCAGCATCCCATCGAAAGATTTGTTTCATATAAGGCCCTTGCCTCACACTATTGCACCTTTGTCTCTAATTTGGACCAGGTCGAAATACCTAACAACATACATGAAGCACTCGCCAACCCTCATTGGAAACAGACTGTCATGGAAGAAATGAAAGCCCTAGAAGTAAATGGCACTTGGGACATCGTTGACCTACCTAGAGGAAAGAAACCAGTGGGTTGTAAATGAATATTCACTCCTAAATATACTGCTGATGGGAGCCTAGACAAATATAAGGCACGTCTAGTTGCTAAAGGGTTCTTACAGGTATATGGTATGAACTATTCAGAGACATTTGCACCAGTAGCAAAACTGAACACCATCAGAGTCTTGCGATCCTTAGCTGCTAACTTAGATTGGTCACTGCATCAAATGGACATAAAGAATACTTTCTTGAATGGGGAACTAAAAGAGGAAGTGTATATGAAGCTACTACTAGGATTTCCAAGTGAAAAGGTAAATCAAGTCTATAGACTCAAGAGATCCCTATATAGACTCAAACAATCTCCTCGGGCATGATTTTTGAAGATTCACCCGTGTTCTGAGAACATAGGGATATACTCAAAGGCAGAGTGATCATACCCTATTCTTCAGACACCTAAAAAGGAACATAGTCATACTAGCGGTATGCGTAGATGACATTATCCTCACAAGGAATGATTTAGTAGAAGTTGAGCGCATTAAGAAGGCGCTAAATCAAAACTTTCAGGTTAAGGATCTGGCACAGATGAAATGCTTCCTTGGGATGGAGTTAGCCAGGTCCAAGAGAGGAATCTACATCTCACAAAGAAAGTACATCATAGACCTTCTAAAGGAAATGGGTATGTTAGGTTGTAAACCCAACGACACCCCGATAAGAATTGATAAAGTGAAAGATGATGAAGATTTGGGAAAGGAGTTGATCTAAGGAGATATCAGCGCATGGTGGGAAAACTGATTTACTTATCACACACTCGGCCAGACATTGCCTTTGCAGTCAGTGTGGTGAGTCAATATTCCCACAATCCAAAGCAGAAACATTTGAATGAAGTTTATAGGATTCTAAGGTACCTAAAAGGGTCACCAGGACGTTGTCTACTATTTTAAAAGTCGTCACAAAGGTCTATAGAAATATTCATTTATGCCGATTGGGCAGGTGACCAAGAAGATAGGAAGTCAACCTCAGGATATGTCACCTATGTATGGGGAAATTTGGTTACCTAGCGTAGTAAGAAACAGACTGTAGTAGCTAGAAGCAATGCTGAAACAGAATTCAGAGCCATAGCACTTGGAGTTTGCGAGGGGATTTGGGTAAAGTGGATATTAGAGGAATTAAAATTGCTTACAAGTTTACCCATTACACTTCATTCTGACAATATGGCTGCTATAAGTATTTCGCACAACCCAATTCAACATGATCGGATGAAATATGTAGAGGATAAAAGAAAAGATTGACAATAAAATTGTGGAACTCCGATATATCCCCTCTAGAGATCAGACAGCAAATGTCCTCACAAAAACACTAGGCAAAGAAAAATTCGAGCATTTTGTTGGCAAGTTGGACTTGTTTGATGTTTATAATCCAACTTGAGGGGGAGTGTAGATATACCGAGATTATAGGGATAGAGGGATTGTAGAGATTAGAACGTTATTGCCTTGATTCCATTACTTATTGTAATTCATTATCAATCCCATAAAATCAGGAAGCTTCATTGTAATCCTGATTTCCTATCCGTGTATATAATGTATTGTTTAGACCACGCAATGATATACAATTCAATTTCTCCATTATCAGTGCACTTACAACCATAACTACCTATATTCTCATATCTTTTACAGTTTTCACATCACATGCTTTGGGAAAATATGCATATAATTGAGGGCATCCTAAACAACAATTTCTCTCATCAACTAGAATTTTCAACCCACAAGTTCCATAATCCCTTCTGAGTCTCCTTTTTAGCAATATGATACTTTTCCCAATTTTTAGCATTATTGCATTAGTTTATGGCTTTAGAACAATCTCCTTTATTTTTTACTTTCTCTTGTACATCTTTATTCCACCACCAAGTCCCTTATCCCTCTAACCAAAACCTTTTGATTCACCCAAAACAGCTTTTACAACCTTCTAAACCATCTTAACCATTTCCTTCCTCGTGATGTTCACAGTACCTCATGCCTCCCACCCCCTTTCTCTAAAAGAGTTCTTTTGAAAATCTCCCACTTAACCGTTAATTGCCACCACCTAACCCTTGGGTTAAAACTAGTCGATGCTTTGGTTCTTTACACTCAATATGAGCAACAAGAACCAGGTGTCAAATCTAAAACATAAATTATAAATTCAACAACAATCATCAAATGTTGGATTATCATCATCTCCACTGTCTTCAAATTCTTTAACTTCACCACTATAATTTCCACTTGCCTCGCCCCCATCATCATTATCAATATTTTGCAATATTTTGAAAAGTCAAACAATGATTTGAGATAGGTGAATGCAAAGATAAGAGAGAAATGTCATGGGTGGATACAGAAACTTCTGATTAAAATAAGGCTTCATGGGAAAAAATATAGAAGATAAGAATAAGGCATCTAGTGCAGTGGTACTGACACATTCGATTATTCTAAAGTTAGATAAAAACCCTTAAGCTCAAAGGAAAACTCGCGATTTTATCAAAAAGTTACATTTGCGAGTGGAATAAGATTTTCCATATTTTCAATTTTACACACCACTTAACCAGAAATGATAACATGTTTGTAAAATCATACAATTCAACGTGCTGAATCGAGATTTCGACAACACTGGGGATAACAATAGAACGAGAAAAATTACCAGGCACATAATTTTAATGCACTTATGTTGTAATAAAAATCCTTGATTCTCTTTCTTTGGGGGGTAAAGGGTTAACACTAGAAAGCGCAAACAGAGGAAAATATGTGCTGCCATCACTATGAGAAAAATAAATTGAAAACATGTAAAAATAAATTAGAATACAGAACAACTAATTTTTCCAACAAGTTTAAATGTTCATAAATGAAAGACCCCAATAAAATTCCTTTCCCAAACCAGAAAGCCTTAAACACATCGTAATGCTGCGTCCTTTGTGTATCTTCTTAAGGAAAAAAATCATCTATTTGTTATCATTGGATGACTAGGCACCTCGAATCATCTAAATATTCACCATCAAAAGCATTTTTACAAACAGAATACATTAATCAATTAACTTAACACATGCAAACCAAAATATCAGTTGGAAGAAGTAACTTCAGGTGTCATACTAAACAGAATATAAAATTATATCACTTGATGCAACATGGATCTTACCAAGACCAAAATCACCAATTTTGATATCATTGCGAGCATCAAAAAATATGTTACTTGGAGTCAAATCCCGATGAATTATTCCCTGTCCATGTATATGTGCCAAGCCTTCTACTATTTGACGAAAAAAATGCCATGCCAGTTCTTTGTCAAAATGAGTGTAAGACTCAAATACCTGGCGGAGGGTCCTTTAAACACAAACAAGACCCACCCACAAAGAAAAAGAAACATGGTAAATAGAACATAATGGACAATCAAGTGTGTGTCATCATGTGTATGGAAAGCATATGCTTTCAACACTACCAACTTTGATTCCCCTTACAAGCCATCATTTCCAAATTCCAATTCCAAATGCAAATAACTATTAGAGAATCAAATTGAAAGAGAGACAAGCAAAAGGAAAATGTATATGGAGAAGATATTGGAGACTAGAGACTTTAGCATGCTAGGTGCTAAAAAAGGAATTTAGAGAGTACAATTGGTTAGAAATTTACAATTTTGTTATTATGTCTAAGGCAGCAAAAGCACCAGGTCAGTCCACACATTACGCAAGCCTGGTGTCAACAAGATTTCAAACTTGAAGCTTGGTGCTAAAGCACTTCTTGACCCAACCTGGTATAGTATTTTTTTGGTAAAAATAATAAAAAGACTATTATAAAAAAGGGGAGTGATAGAATTATGGGTATAAAGAAAGTCACGGCACCCTCTTCATCAAGCATTTAACTATAAGGGGAGTGATAGTACTTTTAGCCTATATAAATGACATCATAGTAACTGGAGGTCATGAAAAACAGAAGTTTGAGTTGAAAGATTAGAGCAAGAATTCTAGAAAAGAGATTGGGTAGGTTGAAGCACTTTCTAGGTATTGAAGTGGCAACTCTACCCTAAGGATTTTCCATCTCATAGTAGAAGCTTGCAACTGATCTTTTGACAGAGACAGGGAAGTGTTAGTATAGTGATGTAATAGTACATGTGGCTTACTGAATATTACATTATCTCAACTGTACTCCAGTGGAAGGTATTTTCTTCAAGAGAAACAATACTCTTGAAGAAATAGGGAAGTGTTAGAATAGTGATGTAATAGTTACTGAATACTACATTATCTCAAAGGTAATCCAGTGAAAGGTATTTTCTTCAAGAGAAACAATACTCTTGGCCAAAAGCCTACACAAATGAACACTGATTACGTAGAATCTCTGGTAGATAGAAGACTGATAATTGGTTATTGTACCTATCTTGAGGAGAATTTAATAACATGGTGTAGAAGACATTTAGGAATTAATTAAGAGAGATTATAGGAAATTAAATGGGATCAAAATCTTATTGTATTTACTGATTTTACTCTGTGATTCTGTGAATCCCATAAGATCTGGCAATATTTATGGACAGCAGGTCTCTCATGTGTATTTATGTATCAATGTACAGACAGAAGAATCAGTTTCATACTTCCCTGTCATATTCTAGTATAATGTCCAATATGGTATTAGAGCAGGTAGCCAAATCTATTCATTCTAATGCGGAGTCCGACAGCACCATCTCGTCCGAAGGTGGGTCACGTCTCAACTCAACCAAAGACGTTGGGTCGACAATCCTTATCGCCAGCCAAACAATTATCTTGAACAGGCCCAATCAATATCCCTTGCTCTTGAAGGTTGTGACAAGCTCGACTTGGTTCAATACGACCAGCCACCCATCAACGGTGCTAGTGCTCGCCATCGATGGAAATCTAACAACTCTCTAGTCACTTCATGGCTCCTCAATGCCATGATTCCTATCGTCCGTAAGAGTTTTATATTCGTCTCATCAACCAAACCTATATGGGTTGCCGTGAAGCAGGCTTATGATAAACATCCAAGTGCTCCCTTATCTTTGACTTACATGCTCGTCTCTAGGCTATCAAGCAAGATGCTCGCCCTTCAATGTCTACTATCTAGAGAAGACAGCTCTATGGCAAGAACTTGACCTGTTACAGCATCGTGTCTAGAAATTGCAAATGATGCTATAGATTACCACTAGTCACTGAAGGAGGAACATCTATTTGAACTACTCGTTGGCTTAAACCCCGTCTATCATAACATTCGTGGCCATCTCCTAGGACGTGTTCCTCTTCCATTCATCCCTAAGGCTTTTGCTCTCCTAAGGGATGAAGAATCCCATTGCCCAGGTAACGCTTCTTGACCACGCAGCTTCTCAACCTATGACCACTGAGGCCTCTGGTTGCTTGTGTTACTGATTCAAAAAGAGAGTGAATAGTCTGTGATCATTGCAAAAAGGTGGGCCATACTAAGGATAAATGTTCGAACATTCATGATAAGCCCCCAGATTGGAAGCCACGGCGTGGCAAGCCCCAGGGCTATTTGGCCAAAGCATCCACTCCAGATAAGGTAACCCGTATTACTGCTCTCCTTCACCAGACCCGTTGACTCCTATTTTGGAGCGTTTGACTGCTTTTGAAAATCAATCCCACAAGCAACCTATTGCTACTGTGGTACAGAAAGGTAATTTCTTTAAAGCTCTTGCTACCATTAAAGGTAAGCATATGGGTCCTTCTTGGAGAGTGGACTTAGGTTCCTCTGACCATATGATTGATGATACCTCATTATTTTCCAATTATACTCCTGGCAAGTCACGCCTCACAGTTAAAATTGTTGATGCTTCAGATTCTCTGGTGGCTAGTAGTGGTATCATTAATGTTTCAGCTACGCTGACACTTCATGATGTTTTACATGTTCCAAATTTGAAATGCAATTTGTTGTCTGTGAGCGAACTGAATAAAGATGAACAATGTCATGCTAATTTCTTTGCTACTCATTGTGTCTTTCAGGATCTGTTCACGCGGACGACGACTGATATTGCTAAAGAGCTTGATTAGCTATATTACCTGAATTATTATCATAATCCAATATCCCATTTCAGTAATAAAGTGTCTTTCCCTATAGCTAGTGAATTGGAGTTATAGCACAAGATATTAGGACATCCCAATTTTCAATATACGTATAAGATGTTTCCTTCAATTTGCACAAATAAAAATTCAAAATTTCATTGTGATTCGTGTGAACTTGCAAAACATCATCGCACTTCCTTTCATAACGTTGCATATCGCCTTTTAAGCCTTTTTCCATTATCCATAGTGTGGGGTCCGTCCCATGTCCCAAATCATACTCATTCTAAATGATTTAACTCTTATTGATGATCATACCTATGTCACTTGGGTTTTCCTCTTAAAGGATAAAACCAAGGTCTACCAAACATTCATTAATTTTTATAATATGATCCATATACAATTCGACACAAGTTTAAACTCTCTATACTGATAATGGCACAAAGTACTTTAATGAAAGTATTTTAACCATTCATTATCCATCTTTCTTAAACAACAGGCATTACTCATAAGACCCTAACAAAACGGTATTATCAAACGCAAAAATAGACATATCTTGTAAATTCCTAGGACCCTCCTATTCAGTAGCAATGTTCCTACCTTCTATTTGGATGACGCTATTCTCACCGCTACTTTCTTAATCAATCGAATACCTTGCATACCTTTATCCTTCCAAACTCCTCTCCAGGTTCTTCACAAGCATTTCAATATACCCTATCTTGAGAATACATTACCTCTAAAGGTCTTTGGTTGCACTACCTATGTTTACTTAAACCATACACAAACTCGACCCCAAAGTTGTTAAATGTATTTTCCTAGAGCCTGCTAGGAACCAAAAGGGGTACAAATGTTTTGACCCATTGTCTAAGTCTCTATGTCACTTGTAATGTCACCTTCCGTAAAACAGTTCCATTCTATACTTCGCCCTCAGCTCAAGGGGAGACTTGGAGCGAACCTCAGACTACACAAACTAAACCAATATACCTTCAACATGAACTTGATTGAATCTATGTCCTTGAGGAAGCAATACATGAGGTGTCTTAAGGAATGTGAAGCACTATTTCAGAGGAAGACACCAACAAGTGGGGATAAGTATATACCCGTAGAAACATGACAGGTAATACCGCTTAAGCAAATGACAACTCCCAAGAGTTTGAATTAGGAGCAGGTCATGAATAGCCATAGGTACAAAATGATAACCTTAACCTTCCAATTGCAGTAAGAAAACAATACAAGTCATGTACTAGACATCCTATAGAGGCTTGTCTCTTCTCAGGCTTTATCACCAAGATATTATGCTTTTATTATTAAGTTTTTACAGAGAGGAATCGATGAAATTGATTGATAATTCTCTCTTGTATCTATTCATCTGTACTGTTACATATATATACACATTAGAGCATTCAATCTGAATGCTTGATATGCGGGAAATAATAGAGTAAATCAAGGAATACGCATAATGGTACAATCATAATCACAATCCCAATGATCTCGCCTATATACAATCCCTATAATCTCTCTTAATAAATTCAAATATCTCCTACACTCCCCCTCAAGTTGGAGCACAAATGTTAATCATATCCAACTTGCTGATTAGATATTCGAATTTATCTCGAGACAACCCCTTTGTGAGCACATCGGCAGTTTGGTCTTTAGATGGAACGTATTTCAGTGCAATTATTCCAGCATCAATCTTTTCTCTTATAAAATGTCGATCTATCTCCACATGTTTGGTTCTGTCATGTTGGATTGGATTTTGGGACATGTTGATGGCTGCCATGTTGTCAGAAAACAACCTGATGGGTATTTCTATGATCATTCCCAATTCTTCTAATACTCGTTTTACCCATAATCCTTCACATATTCCCAGAGCTATGGCTCTGTACTCAGCTTCAGCGCTACTTCTAGCAACCACACTCTGCTTCTTACTTCGCCAAGTGACTAAGTTTCCCCATACATAGGTAACATAGCCTGAGGTTGATCTTCTGTCGTCCTGATCTCCCGCCCAATCAGCGTCTGTGAGCATTTCTACATTCCTTTTTTCAGATTTTTTAAATAGGAGACCCAAACCAGGTGAACCTTTTAGGTATCTGAGAATCCTGTAGACTTCATTCAGGTGTTTCTGTTTGGGATGATGAGAGTGTTAACTTACCACACTAACAGCATAAGCAATGTCAGGCCTCGTGTGTGAGAGATAAATTAGTTTCCCTACCATACGCTGATATCTTCTCATATCTACATCCTTACCCAGATCTTCATCATCTCCAATCTTGTCAACCCGAATTGGGGTGTTGCTAGGTCTACAACCTAACATACCCGTTTCTCCTAATAGATCCAATATGTATTTTCTTTGAGAGATACTGATTCCTTTTTCAGATCTAGCCACCTCCATGCCTAAAAAATACTTCATTTTTCCCAGGTCCTTGACTTGGAATTCTTGGTTAAGGGCCGCCTTAATCCTGTTGATTTCTGTTGGATTGTCACCTGTGAGAATAATATCATCCACATATACTGCTAATATTACCAGTGTTCCATTCAAGCGTCTGAAAAATAGAGTGTGATCGCTCAATCCTTGTGTATAGCCCTGGCCTTTTACTACTTTGGTAAACCTTTCAAACCATGCACGGGGAGACTGTTTTAGACCATACAGAGATTTCTTCAGCTTACATACTTGACCTTCCTTTTTTCCCGGAAATCCTGGAGGCATCTTCATGTATACTTCTTCCTTCAATTCTCCATTTAAGAATGCATTCTTAACATCCATCTGATGCAGTGGCCAATCCAGATTAGCTGCGAGGGATAACAGGATTCTGATGGTATTAAGTTTTGCTACTGGTGCAAATGTCTCTATGTAATCCATGCCATAGACTTGAGTGAAGCCTTTTGCCACTAGTCGTGCCTTGTATTTGTCAAGGCTTCCATCAGCAAGGTATTTTGGAGTGAATACCCACTTACACCCTACTGCCTTTTTTCCTTTAGGAAGCTCAACTTCTTCCCATGTTTCATTCCTTTCTAGTGCCTCCATTTCTTCCCTTACCGCTTGTCTCCATTCAGGGCTCGCGAGGGCCTCTTGTATATTTTCTGGTATTCTTAGATGATCAAGGTGAGTCACAAAAGTATGATGTTCAGATGATAAAGCCTTATAAGAGACAAACCTCTCTATAGGATGTTTGGTACATGCTCTGGGTTGTTTTCTCACTGCTATCGGGAGATCAAGATCATTGTTTCCTACTTGTTCTGGATCTGCACCTGGTTCAGACTCTTGGTGTGCATTATTCACTTGGGGGTCATTACCTGTCATGTTTCTGCGAGTATAGACTTGTCCCCATTTATTTGTGTCTCCCCCTGAACTAGTGTGGCCTTCAGTTCTTTTAGTTTCCTCATGTGATGGTACGTTCAGTGTATAGAATATGTCGGGTTCTTGGTGGAGGCACACTGGTTGGGTGTCAAGAGTTTGTGAGATGTCAGGAGTATTGGCTTTCTGAGGTTCACTCCAAGTCTCCCCCTGAACCGAAAAAGAGGTATAGTAGGGGATGGTTTCGTGAAAGGTAACATCACAAGTGATATAAAGACGTTTAGTCAAGGGGTCGAAACATTTGTACCCCTTTTGGGTACTAGCAGGTCCTAGGTAAATGCATTTGGTAGCCTTAGGGTCAAGTTTGGAGGTGTGGTGGAGATGAGCGAAGACTGTGCTCCCAAAAACCCTGAGAGGAAGGGTGTTTTCGAGGTAGGGTAAGTGAAAATGTTCCTGAAGGACCTGTAGAGGGGTGCGGAAGGATAGTGGTTTACATGGCATCCGGTTGATCAAAAAAATAGCCATAAGGACTGCATCAGTCCAATAGAAACTAGGGACATTACTACCGAACAAAAGGGCTCTAGCAGTTTCTAGGATGTGCCTATTCTTCCGTTCTGCAATACCATTTTGTTGGGGGCTATATGGGCAAGAACTTTTATGAGTGATGCCATGTGTTTTGAGAAAATCAGATAGGGGATGATTGAAGTACTCAGTGCCATTGTCAGTGTGAAGAATTTGAATTTTGGTATCAAACTGAGTGAGAATCATATTGTAGAAATCAACAAAGGTTGAAAACACTTCAGTTTTATCTTTTAAAAGGAAAACCCAACTGACACGAGTATGATCATCGATTAAAGTCATAAACCATTTTGACTGGGTACGGGTAAGGACCTTGGATGGTCCCCATAAGTCACTGTGAATAGTGGAAAATGGCTTAGAAGGTCGATATGGTGTACTGGAGAAATGAGTGCGATGGTGTTTGGCAAATTCACATGAATCACAAGTAAAAACTGAATTCTTATTTGAGCATATTGTAGGAAACATCTTACACATATATCGAAAGTTCGGATGTCCTAATCGTTTGTGCCATAGCTCCATTTCACTAGTCCTAGGGAGAGACACGTTATGACATAAATAAGATCCAGAGGCATGACAATCATCCAGATAATAGAGCCCATCGAGCTTCTTAGCAACACCAATCGTCGTCCCCGTGAGCAGATCCTGAAAAATACAATGGGTAGCAAAGAATTTAGCTTGGCACCTTTCATCTCGAGTTAGCTTGCTAACAGATAATAAGTTGCATTGTAAATTTGGAACATGTAGGACGTTATGAAGGGTCAAAGTGGGTGAGATATTAACAGTACCACTACCCGCAACTAGAGAATCAGAGGCATCGGCAATTTTAACCGTAATATGTGATTGTGTAGGGGCATATTGATGGAAGAGTGAGGCTTGATTTGTCATATGATCTGAAGCTCCGGAGTCAACAATCCAACAAGTACCTGGAGGTTTATCTTTATGAATAGTAAAGGCTTTAGGGAAATTACCTCTCTTTACCACAGTAGCCATTGGTTGCTTACGAGATTGATTCTCAAGCGTAGTCAAGCGTTCCAAGATGAGAGTTAATGGATCTTGGGAAACAGGTCTGCCATAAAGTGGGCCTCCAGGAAGTGAGCCCATATCCTGTTGAGTGAAAGAGTTACTTACTGGGCCAGAGTCTTTTGCAATTGGGCCCAATTCATCATTCACTTCTGCCATGTTGCCTCTGGGCCTGCGCTGTTTGGGTTTCCAGTTTGGAGGCTTCCCATGAAGATCCCAACAAGTCTCCCGTGTGTGGCCCAATTTCCTACAGTGATCACATGTGGGCCTCTCCTTTCTGGACTCATTCGCGCGAGCAGCTAACGCTGAGGAGTTGTTCTGGGTCTCGACGGCGGTCATCACAGGGCGAGAGGCGTGCGCTTCAAGGGCACCGGTCATGACTTGCCGACAGGATTCCTCATCCCTCAGAGCTGCAAACGCCTCGGAAACGGAAGGGAGCGGAACTCGTCCCAGAAGGCGCCCTCGCAAGTCATCGTATGCGGTGTGCAGTCCAACGAGAAATTCAAAGAGTCTCTCTTCTTCCAAGTCTCTCTGGTGAGTCGCGGCATCCTCAGCATTTCTCCAGTTGTGTTGCTTCAGTTGGTCGAGTTCCTGCCACAGACTCTGCTTCTCCAAATAGTATAGGTTCAGAGGTCTGTCGCCTTGCTTCACAGACCATAGGCGAGAGCGCAGATCAAAGATTAGGGAGGTTGTCGGTCGCTTGCCATACGCCTCCTTCACAGCGTGCCAGATTTCCTTTGCGGAGGGAATAAACATAAAACTCCTGCGAACATTTGGCATCATGGCATTCAGCAGCCACGACGCTACCAGAGAGTTCTCTGTTTTCCATCGTCGGTGGGTTACGATGTCTTCGGTGGATGGTGGGTTATCTTGAATGATCCCGAGCCTGTCTCTGCCATCAAGAGCAAGTGTCATTGATTGAGCCCACTCCAGATAATTGTCACCGGTGAGACGCTCTGGGACGATGATGACTGTTGAACCTTCAACGCCGGCGACTCTGGCTGGAAGACGGAGACCACCGTCAGACATGGTGGAGTCGACTTCGGCAGAGGTTAGTGTCTGGGATCCCGCACCTTGCTCTGATACCATATTAAGTTTTTACAGAGAGGAATCGATGAAATTGATTGATAATTCTCTCTTGTATCTATTCATCTGTACTGTTACATATATATACACATTAGAGCATTCAATCTGAATGCTTGATATGCGGGAAATAACAGAGTAAATCAAGGAATACGCATAATGGTACAATCATAATCACAATCCCAATGATCTCGCCTATATACAATCCCTATAATCTCTCTTAATAAATTCAAATATCTCCTACATTTATCTCTCACCTTAATCATGTCAAGATACCAGAAAATATAAATAAAGCTCTTACTAGCCCTGAATAGACACAAACAACAACAACAACAAGCCTTATCCCAATTAAATAGGGTCAGCTATATAGATCATACGACGCCATTGTGCTCTATCAAAACTAAATCTTTGGATAGGTTATTGACCAGGAGATCCCGTTCAATAACCTCGTTGAGTATTCTCTTTGGCCTTCCTCTACTCCTTTTAACTGATGTCCATATTGTTTGATCCACCCTCCTCACCGACGCATCCCTTGGCCTTCTTTGCACATGTCCAAACCACTTAAGACGGTTCTCTACCATTTTCTCTTCAATAGGTGCCACTCCAACTCTTCCCTGTATGTATTCATTATGAATTTTATCTTTTCTTGTACGCCCACATATCCATCTCAACATCCTTATCTCAGCTACCCCACTTTATGTTCTTGATGTCCTTTTAAAGCCCAGCATTTACTTCCATAAAGCATTGTTGGTCTTATATCAGTGCGATAAAACTTTCCTTTTACTTTATTGGGTACTTTCCGATCACATATAACCCCAGTAACCTTTCTCCATTTAAACCACTCAACCTGAATTCTATGATTAACATCCTCCAAAATTTCATCGTCCTTCTGTATGATTAATCCCAAATATTTGAACTTATCTATTTGTGGAATAACTTGATCTCCTAATCTGACCTCCAAGTTACTTCTAACTTGCCTCTTATCAAAATTACAATGCATATATTCAGTTTTATTTCTAGTCAGACGAAAACCCTTCAACTCTAAAGTACTTCTCCATAACTCAAGTTTAAAATTAATTTCTTCTCTTGACTCCGCCACAAGAACTATATCGCCCACAAAAAGCATGCACTTAGAGATTTCTTCTTGAATAGGCTTAGTTAAAATATCCACTACTAGATTAAATAAATAAGGACTCAAGGATGATCTCTGGTGTAGACCAATCCTTATGGGAAAATCCTTTGTTTTGCCCCCAGACGTTCTTACAGTAGTTGTTATCCCCTCATACATATCTTTTATTGCCTTGATATATGCCATGCGTACACCTTTCTTTTCCAAAACTTTCCAAAGCACCTCCCTTGGCACTCGATCATATGTTTTTTCTAGATCAATGAAGACCATATGCAAGTCTCTTTTTTTAGTCCAGTACCTTTCCATTAGCCCCCTTAATAAATAAATCGCCTCTATTGTAGACCTACCCAGCAAAAACCACACTGATTCTCAGTAATATCAGTTTCTAATTTCAACCTGTGTTCAATTACCTTTTCCCACAACTTCATAGTGTGACTCATAAGCTTTATCCCCCTGTAGTTTGCACAATTTTGAATATCCCCTTTATTTTTGTAAATAGGAACTAAAATACTTTTCCTACAGTCATCCAGCATTTTCTTAGAACTTAAGATCACATTAAAAAGTTTAGTCAGCCACATCACCCCCACTTCACCTAAACACTTCCAAATTTCAATAGGAATACCGTCAAGTCCAACAGCTTTACTACTTTCCATTTTCTTAAGCGCCTCTTTAACCTCGCCAACACATATCCAACGGTAAAAAGCCAAATTTGGTTCAACTTCTCGTGTTAAATCCTCTAACTCATAACTCGACCCTCCTCCCTCATCATTAAACAATTTGTAAAAATAGATCTCCTACCGTTCTTTAATATCACTATCTGCAACCAAAATATTGCCTTCTTCATCCTTAATACATCGTACTTGATCCAAATCCCTCGATTTCCTTTCCCTATCTCTTGCAACCTTATAAATCTTTTGTTTTCCCGACTTTGTCTCTAACTCCTTATAAAATTCCTCAAAAGTTTAAAACGAACTGCACTCACCGCCTTCTTAGTTTCCTTCTTAGCTAAACGATAATTTTCCCAATTTTCGGTATTATTACATAAGTGTATAGCTTTGAAACAGTCTCTCTTGTACTTAACTTTCTCTTGTACGTCCTCGTTCCACCACCAAGTCTCCTTATCTCGTCGACCAAAACCTTTAGATTCTCCCTAAATTACTTTAGCCACCGCTCGAACTTTCTCAGTCATTTCCTTTCACATGATATTAGCATTTTCCTACGACTCCCAAATCCCTTCATTTAACACAGTTCTTTTAAAAGTTTCCCTCTTCTCCCCCTTTAGCTGCCACCACTTCACTCTTGTATTTAAAGCATGTCGGCGCTTTTCCTTCCTACACTTAATACGCACTCAAGGACCATTAACCTATGCTGGATTGTCACTCTGTCCCCTAGAATCACTTTCCAATTTGTACAAAGTCTTCTATCATGACTCCTTACCAAAAAGAAATCAATCTATGACCTTTGGACCCCACTCTTGTATGTGATCAAGTGCTCCTTCCGCTTCTTAAAGCACGTGTTGACAATCTTAAGGTTGTAAGCTAAAGAAAACTCAAGGATAAATTGCCTTTCATTATTAATTTCTCCAAAACCAAAACCACCATGAGCCCCTACATATTGCTCTGCCTCCTTACCAACATGACCATTAAGGTCCCCACCAATAAAAATCTTCTTAGTAAATGGTATGCTCTGAATCAGCCCCTCCAAATCTTCCCAAAACTTTTCCTTAAGATGTGCTTCTATTAACACTTGAGGTGCATAAGCACTAATAACATTGTTATATCCCTATCAACAATTATTCTTAAAGATATAATTCTATCATCAATCCTTTTAACATCCACCACATTCGTTTTCCACTCTTTATGTATGATACCAACACCATTCCTCGTACCTATTTTACCTATGTACTAAAATTTGAACTCATTGATTTCCCAAGTTTTTTCTCCAACCCATTTAGTTTTCTGAAGGCACAAGATGTTAATCTTTCGCTTTACCATTTTGCCCACCACCTTCCACGCTTTTCCGGTCATAGTTCCAATATTCCAAGTGTCAAATCTTATCTTTCTCTCCTGAACTAGCTTATTTAGCCGCCTCTGTCCATAAGAGAGCAGTAGCCCTTGCTCATTTAACACTACATCCGAGCGACGATGTAGCGGCCCTTGCTCACTTCTCACTGTACTAGAGCCATACAGCGCGTTACTTACGAGCAACGACATAATATTAGCGCAATTTCTTTGTATGTCCATGTTCATAAGATTCGACAAGTTTTACATTGGTTGTCGGGGCCTAACACAACCTTCCTCCCTCACCCGGGTTTAGGACCAGCTACATATATAGGCGGAGTTTGAATGGACACAAACAATGATAGAAAAAATGAAGGCCCTGGAAAGTAATAGAACGTGGGAAGTAGTTAAACTACCTAAAGGCAAAAAAGTAGTAGAGTGCAAATGGGCATTTGCCCAACAATATATTGCTAATGGAAGTCTTGATAAATATAAAACAAGACTAATAGAGAAGGGTTTCACTCAAATTTACAGTATGGATTACACCGAAATATTTGCACTAGTGGCCAAACTAAACACCATCATAATCCTGTTATCCCTTGCTGCAAACCTAGACTAGCCACTACACCAGATGAATGTCAAAAATGTATTCTTAAATAGGGAATTAAAGGAGAAAGTGTACTTGAAAATGCTTCTAGGATTCCCTAGAAAAAGGAAAAGTCAAGTGTGTAAACTGAAGAAGTCATTGTACGGTTTAAAATAATTTCCTCGAGTATGGTTTGAGAGGTTTACCAAAGTACTAAAAGCTCAAAGCTATATACAAAATCTAACAAAGATTGACAGAATTAAAAAGACACTAAACAAAGAATTTAAGGTTAAAGATCTAGGAGAAATGAAATATTTCTTAGGCATAGAAGTTGCTAGATCTGCGAAAGGAATTAGTATCTCGCGCAAGTTCGGAAACAAAATAAGTTCCTAGAAGAAACAGGTATACTTAGTTGCAAACCAAGTAAATACCCCTATATGGCTGGACAAAATAAGTGATGATGAAGATTTGGGGAAAGCATTGGATATGGGAAGATATCAACGCAAGTTCAAAAAATTGATTTACTTATCACACACTCAACCAGACATTGCTTATGATGTTAGTGTGGTAAGCCAACATTCTCACGACCTTTAACAAAAATAGCAAAATGAAGTCTAACAGATGCTGACTGGACAGGTAATCAAGCTGATAGAAAATCCACCTTGGGTTATATTACCTATATTTGGGGAAACTTAGTCACATGGCACAATAAAAAACAAAGTGTGGTAGCTAGAAATAGCTAATTTAGAGCTATAGCTCTTGAATCTGCGAAGGCCAATAGGTAAAACGGGTATTGGAGGAGTTGATGATGGTAATAGAACTACTTATCAAGCTAGAAGATTGATGCTGGGACTATTGAACTTAGATACATCCCCTCAAAAGAACAGACAGCAAATATGGTTTCTAAGGGCTTGGTCTGAAAAAATTCAAATATCTGATTGGCAAATTGAACATGATAAGTATATATGCTCCAACTTGAGGGGAAGTATAGAAGATATTAGAGAGATTATAGGAATTAATTAAGAGAGATTATAGGAAATTAGATGAGATCATAATCTAATTATATTTCCTGACTTTACTCTATGATTCTGTGAATCCCATAAGATCAGGCCATATTTATGGACAGTAGGTCTCTCATATATGCAACCTAGCTCATCAATGTATAGACAGAAGAATCAGTTTCATACTTCCCTACTGGATTCCAATATGACATCCAATACATGGAGAAGTAAGAAACAAAATGTGTGGACTAGATCACATGCAAAAATAAATTTTTGTTTAGAGATTGAGTGAACTTTTTGGATGGAGATCATCCTTGAAGACTTGAAAATTCAGTGGGAAGATCATATGTAGCTCTATAATGATAACAATACACCATTAATCATCATAATCCTATGACATGATAATACAAAGCATATTGAGATTGGCCAACATTTCATCAACGAAAACTTGGAGTGATGACTAGCATGCATGTCCCATGTTCCATCATACCAATAGTTTGTGAATTTCTATCAAAGGGTCTGAAAAGCTCAAACTTCCATGAGCCTGTTTTAAAGTTGGGAATGAAAGATACTTATTCCTTAACTTGAGAGGCAGTGTTGAAGAATACTTTTATATACCGCAAATATTCTTATAATCAAAATCTGACTATTGAAGCAATACAAATTGTTTTGTGAAATTAACTATAACTTCTGTTTCCTTTATATTTCCATGAAAAGGAATATAAATAATTGTAGATTTTACTGAGAAATCAAGAAGAATACAGGGCATTCCTCAATATTCTGCTTCACTTTCTATTCTAGTTATTTTATTAGGATAACATCAGTTTTAGTGTATTGTCTATCAAGAAAGGATAACATTAAGTTTCATCTTTTAATTTAGAGTATGCTCTCATTTCATATATATGCACACAATTGCTATTCAATAAAATAAGATCAAAGGACCATTAACATGGAGTATCTTCACAAGGAAGGGGCCAAAAGGGTGATAGGAAACAGATGTTAAGCCCATGTCAATGAAGAAATGGATGCCCAAGACACATCACTTCACCCTTTTCCTTTTTAGAATTAGTATGTAATAGGATTCCAGGTCTAATTTATTGCTCCAAACCTCCATAAGAAAAGCCAATTTTCATCTCTTTAAATGCTTCGAGCTTCACATACAAATCTTACAAATAGAAACAAATGAAGGAGCAGGACTTCTCCATTGATATATGTGGAAGTATTAAGACATTTTTATTTCTTAGTTTTTGTTGATGTAAATATATTAACATTTGAAGGCATTATTGTATTTTTTTTTTCTTCGCTCTAATTCTTTGTAAAATTGTCTTCATCTCATGTCTATAAATAGAGGTCTTGAAATTTGTAAACAATCAGAATATTCATTCCAAAACAGAATGTTTCTCTCTGCCTTCATTCAACAATATCTATTTGAAAAAAAGAATAAAAGAAAGGAACATAGAAGTCATTGAAAGTCTTACCTGGGACAGTACTCCATTTGAATGTAAAGGAAAGTTGATTCAAGCTGATTCTCATGTCCAAGAGCCTCCTGGGACCTTGTAGCTTTAAAGCTGAAGGGGGAGCTCAATGGAGTTCTTGAACTCCAAGTAGCATCAGCATAAGAATCAGCAACACCAGTTTCAAACCATGCCTGGGAGTTACACAATCATTATAAGAGAAAAGGGAAGTTTAAGTTGCATCTACGCATTGGCTCTTCCAGAAACTGCATCCCCCTCTCAAGATATTAGCAGAAGCGAGATCTAAGACATGCAAGCTGCCTATCCAAAATACCAGGGTAGAATTCACGCTGGTAGGGTGGGGGGAGCAAAGCATAAACAGACAGTAGACACTTCAAAGACAATGCCTAGGAATGATTGTTAATGTATATTACTCAAAAGAGCTACCATAGTTAACAAATTGAAGCATAAAATCAGAAATTTGATACCTGATAATACCGAACAACATGCTGATGTTGCAGACGGGAAAGAGTCGCTACTTCCCTGATTATATCCCCACAAATGAACAACAGAGTAAGAAATGGGAATGGAGAAAAACACGTGGGGAATAGAAAGTTAAAGAAAAGGAACACAACTTTCAATAGTCAAATAGAGACATTAATATCTTGTCTTGCGCAACCTCACAATGGTAAAAGAGAAGTGATATGCAACATCAAGAAGATCTTAAGCTTCATTTTGTTTAGGTTTCAGAAAGTCTGAAACATCAAGAAAATTTTCTTTGAGATATTGTCATTGGCCTCTATGAAGATCTATATTCAAGGAATTGACACCTAGCCTCAAAACCTTACAAATACTAGTCTATGGATCAATCTATTTACCCATTGCTCTCAAAAGTCCAGTTCCTTCCAATATGGAACTTCCGTTCCAATATGAAGAATTCCTTCAAAACTCTAATCTCAAATTTTATATCATGTATGGAAAAGGCTAGTACATCAACTTAAATAGCTTGTGAGACCCTAAACCCTAGACCCTAATCCAACTAAAATTCTAATAACGCTCGATAAATGTTAGACCCTAGATTATCATATTTCCATCAAGGAATTTAATCACTTTGAGAAGAAGCACAATGGGGTGGCAAGGAGCATCATAGAGCTGTGGCCGAAGTAATGTGCGAAGGTCTTTGGATACAAAGACTACAGCGTGTTACAAGTTCAAATTGATCTCCCTATTAGGTTTCATTTTGACAATTTAGTTATTATTTCTCTTAATCTTGTACAGCATAAGAAAATTAATCATGTACAGGTGGAGAGACACTTTGTCAAAGAGAAGGATGAGGAATATTTGCATAACTTATGTCCTTACAAGAAATCATGTAGCAAATGTCTTCACTAAAGGTGTGGTAATTATGAAAATAAATAATTATTGTAAATAGTTAAGATATTATGAGAGATATGGGGAGATAATAAGAGAGATATTAGGATGATTAATTCAAATAAGATTAAGATATCCTAGGATACTATTATTATTTTCTATATAATTATACTCTATAAATTTAGTAGCTCCTATGAATAAAATTATGGCAATATTCAAGCTCTAGAAAATCTACATGGTATCAAAGCCAGTGGTATCACCATACATTCAATATCGTCGAGCCAGTGCCGTCACTAGTTCGTGAGAGAAGTGCCCATAGTCCGACACACAAGTCCCGCCAGTGACATGCAACGGCCCCGCCTCTAACAGCGGCAATCGGTTTCTATTCTGCTCTAGCCACACCTAGCCTCTGACGGCCCAACCAGCGATGACCCAACTTTCGACAGCGCCAAACGCTCCTTTTGCTCTAGCCCTAGACAAGTCAATGTTCTGCCCAGTGTTCACCCAAGGCCAGAAGTCGAGTAAAGAAGGCCCAAAAGTCAGGTAGTGCAACGGCCCAGCCTCCAACGACCCAGACTTCGACAGCACCAGGCACTCCCTCTACTCCTGCCTCAGACAAGTTGATATTCTACCCAGTGTTCAAGAGAAGCTAGAAGTCGTGTAGCCAATAGCCATAAGGGTAACATCTGATATATTGGTTTTTTTTCTTGTTTTTTTGGCAAGTTACAAGCCAAGAAAAAAAAAAGATTTCTATTCCTATAAACCTAATTTATTTACTTGATTGTGATGGATACTTCATTTGATGTCTACTTTTGATGGTTTGCAATTGGTGATTGTTACAGAAAAACTCACCCTCACAAATTACAAGGATTAGGCACAAGTAGTTCAGTTCGCCGTAAGTGGTCGTGGCAAGTTGGGTCACTTAACTAGAAACACACCAGCACCATCTGATCCTGCAGCCATGAACCAGTGGAAAACAGACGATTTACTAGTATGCTCTTGATTGGTCAATGCTATCTAAACTCAAGCGAAGTTTCTTGTATCTCCCTACTACTAAAGCAATTTAGGAAGCTATACGTGACTCCTATTCTTATGGGAAATACCATTCTCAGGAATATGGTGTGAGACGTAGAATTTGGAAATCCACAGAAGGTACACAAAGTGTTACAGAATTCTGGCTTGACCTTGTAGCTCTATGGCAAGAACTTAATCTAATGACAGAGGAGACATGGGACTCTTCACATGATGCTGCTCGTAACAAACAAAACATTAAAAATGAACGTGTTACTTTTTTTGGCCGGCCTCAACCCAGAATTTGATGATGTCCGAAGTTGGATATTAAGCACACAGGTTATTCCACCTCCTACAGCAATATATGCTGAGATCTTACGTAAAGAGTCTCTGCGTGAGATAATTTTGCCTGTATCTAAATCACCTGCTTCTATTGATTCCATTGCTTTTGTAAGTCAGGGTACCAACTATAGCTCGACTTGCGAAAAAGTAACCTGCACTGCAAAAAAATGGATCATACTAAAGATAAATGCTGGGATATCCATAGTAAACCTGCTGACTGCAAGCCAAAAAGAGGTAAGCCTCGTGCTAAGCAAGTCTCTCAATCTCAAGAGAGTGCTCCACTACCGATCCCAACTATGAGCAAAGAACAATGGATCAATTGTTCGAGTATTTTAAAAGATCAATTGTTCTAAATTTGATCCCAGATCTATCAAGTATATCTTCTTAAGCTATTCCAATTAACAGAAAGGTTACCGATGCTATGATCCTATCACTAAACGCCTCTTCATGAGCTCAGATGTTACCTTTGTAGAAAACGAACCCTATATCACCACTTTTTCAACTCAAGGGGAGAATTGGATTGAGTTTCAGCTTGAGTGTATTCCAGAACCCATACCTCTATCTACTCCCATTGCGCTCTCGACGAAACCATCCTATGTTATGCCAAATGTCATACCACGACTAGAGGTACAAAATCAAAAGTTTGATAATATTTACTCACATAGAAATAAACAGGTAGTTGGGTCTAACATACCCGAAGAGGTCCCAATCTCATCACTGGTGGAAGGTCCTGTGAATACTAATGAGACTATTCGAGCAACAGAGATAAGCGAGGAAGAACTTTCTATTGCATTAAGAAAGAAAACTCGAGCATGCACCAAGCATCCTATTTAGAAGTATATTTCTTACTCCACTCTCTCTGAGAAACATTACAGCTTTGTCACTAATCTTGATCAGATTCAAATCCCTAAAACCGTATATGAAGCTCTTGAGAGTCCAAAATAGAAAAATTCAGTAATGGAAAAAATTAGAACATTAGAAAAGAATGAGACATGGGAGTTCACTGTACTACCAGAAGGAACCAAACCCATGGGATGCAAATACGTGTTCATACCAAAATTAATACTGATGACTCATTAAATAAGTACAAGGCAAAGCTAGTTGCCAAGGGATTAATCCAAACTTATGGAATTGACTACAATGAAACTTTTGTCCCTGTTGTTAAGTTAAATACCATTCGGGTCCTACTCTCCATTGTTGCTCGACTAGTCACTCCAACAACTTGACATCAAAATGCGTTCCTTAATAGTGAATTAAGGGAAGAGGTCTACATGAGTATCCCACCCGGATTTGATAAAGGGAAAAATGGTCAAGTGTGTAGACTAAAAAAATTAATTTTTGGCTTAAAGCAATCACCATGTGCTTGGTTTGATAGATTATCTACAGTACTCAAAGCTGAAGGCTTCAAACAAAACTGTCAGATCACACCATGTTTGTGTTAAAAAGAGGGTGATTTGATAACTTCCTCATTGTATAAGTGGATGACATTATTCTCACAAGGAATAACATCAAGGAGATGAAGAGAGTTAAAATAGCACTCAATAAACAGTTTGTTATAATAAATATATATTTACTGTCAATGTTACTTACTACTGTTAGGATATTTTGAGCAGTAGCAGGGCCTATAAATAGTAGTTAACACAGTTAAAAAATATGGAACAAGATTGAATAAACTTGCAGTGACTATCTTCTTACTTCTCCACAACCTCTCATTTCTTTCTCTTTCCTTTCCCGACTTCCCTCTGTTCCTTTCCTTCCTGTCCTGTTTTCCCATTCTTTCCCATTCTTTCCTATTCTTTTCTATTCTTGATCAATCGGCGTACCAAGTGGTATCAGAGCCTTGCCTTCCTCGGATGTTGTGCAACGCGGTGGATGGTTGAGACAAGACGACAGATGGATGCCCGAATGCACAGTGTGGAGAAACTGCTCCAGGCGATGGATAAACTTCAAGAAACTGTGTTAGGCTTCTGTGATAAGTTGCAGAATATGGGGTGAGCCTTTCGTCAGGAATTACATCACATTGCGCAAGAGATACACAATCTTGGCCATAGCGCGAGTAATAGAAATAGGAACTAGCGCAACCATGACAATTCCGATGGCCATAGACAACCTCGCCTGCCGAGGATGGACTTCCCAAGATATGATGGCAAGAATATCCATCCTTGGATAGTGAAGTGCGAAAGATACTTCAGGCTTGAAAACACCACAGAAGAGATACGTGTGGATAGGGCAGCCCCGAATTTGGACGGCGATTCCTTCAAATGGCAATTAGCAATGGAGTGTTAGTGGAGGAATAATCGACCGACGTGGGACGAGTATGCAGAACTCCTAAAACGGACTTTCCAGCCACCATATGAGAAGCCAATGTCAGAATTAACCCATCTGAGACAAACTGGAATGTTGGCAGAATTCAACGTTAAGTTCGATACGATAGCGACACAGTTGGACTTGTCGGAGTATACTTAGTCGATGTGTATGTCGCGGCTCTAAAGGAAGAGATTGTTGATTTTGTATTGATGTTTGACCCCCAGACATTGGTAGAGGCGCGGCGGTTGGCACAGGTCCAAGAAATTGCGATGATCGAGTAGGGAAGGCATCGACGTCGGGGAGTTCTTACAAGAACGTCCTCCTGAACAATAGCGCTAATCAGCGTGGCAACCCGAAGCCGATGGTGGTCAAGGACACGGTGCCGGTAGCCCAGAACACAGCAAGGTATGTACGGCCTCTTAAAATGTTGACAGGAGAAGAGGAGGTCGAGCATCGTGTAAAGAATCTTTGTTTTTATTGTTATGAGCCGTTTTCACGTGATCATCATTGTCCTCAGAGATAAAGTATGCAGTTGCATTTTATACTACCGGTGGCAATGCAAGGCTTGACTGTGAAGACAATGGAGAATCAACTCCATTAATCTCTCTGCATGCTATTCAGGGTGGAGAGTCTCCTGAGATCATGAAGGTAGCTCGGAACGTGAGGAAGCGAAGCATCTATGTTTTAATAGATACGGGGAGTACGCATAATTTTCTCGACCTCAATTTGACGAGAAGGTTGGGCAGGCAAGAGCAGAGGACGAAGTGCTCATCTGTACATATCACTGGGGGTGCTATTTGTGGGTTCATGGTATTTGGGAGAACTTCAGATGGCGAATACAAGGGTTGGAATTTGAATCTGCGTTTAGGATCATTGATTTACATACATATGACATGGTCTTGGGGCTTGAATGGTTGAAGTCCCTTAAAAATGTTTAATGGGAGTATGACAAGATGACTATGCATTTATGGTACGGGGGGGTTTGTGTAAATTGCAAGCAGTAGGACCTACTACCATGGAGGTAGTGCCTATTTCTAGATTAAGTCTTCATGGTGGTAAGGATCAACAAAGATTTTTGGTACAACTCCTACGACCCCGGGAGGGCATTGAAGCCCAGTGCCTTACAATTCAGTCTGAAATAGAGGCTGTTCCAGAAGAGGTACAAGGAGTTTTGATTAAGTTTAGGGATATATTTGAGGAGCCCCAATGTTTGACACCATTGAAGCCTAGTCACAGCCATCCTATTGTTCTCCAAGAAGGAACAAACCCCATAAATCTTAAGCCATATTGCTATCCTGCTTTGCAAAATGATGTTATTGAGCAGCAGATTCAGGAACGTTTACATAATGGGTTACTTCAGCAAAGTTTCTCACCGTTCTCTACTTCCATTGTTTTGGTAAAGAAGAAGGATGGATCTTGGAGAATGTGTATTGATAATCGAGAATTGAACAAGCATACAGTCAAGAATCAGTACCCAATTCCTTTGGTTGAGGATTTGCTGGATGAATTACAGTCAGCCAGATGGTTCACTAAGTTGGACTTGAGGGCTGCGTATCATCAAATCAGAATGGTCCCTACAGATTGTCACAAGACTCATTTGGGTCATTATGAATGGCTGGTCATGCTTTTTGGCCTAACAAATGCTCCATCTACATTTCAAGGAGCCATGAATGACATCTTTAGACCCTTCCTTCGTCAATTTGTACTGGTTTTTTTTTATGATATTCTCGTATATAGCTCTTCGATGATAGAGCATGTGACTCACTTAGAGGCTGTGTTAAGAATTCTACGTGATCATCATTACTTTGTCAAAAGGAGTAAGTGTACGTTTGCTGCTCAGAATGTCAAGTATTTGGGTCATATCATATCAGCAGGGAAGGTGTCCACAGATCCCAAGAAAATCCAGGCTGTCTTAGAATGGGCAGAGCCAACCAATGTGAAGCAATTGAGGGGATTTTTGGGGTTGGCAAGTTACTATAGAAGGTTCATCAAGGGATTTGGTGAGATTGCTAGGCCATTGACCCTGCTCACACGTAAAAACAGCTTCCTTTGGTCTGAACAAGCTAGTGAAGCTTTTCAAAGATTGAAGGACACGCTTGTTTCAGCTCTAGTCTTAGCCTTAACGGATTTTTCCAAGGTGTTTGTGATTGAAGCTGACGGTTGTGGAGCAGGGGTGGGGGTTGTCCTTATGTAGGAAGGGTATTAGCTCCACAACACATTAAACTCTCAATATATGAGAAGGAAGTGTTAGCAATAGTTTTGTCAATGGAGAATTGGCATCAATATTTGGAAAGAGCACATTTTGTTATAAGGACATATCAGCAAAGCCTCAAGTTCCTATTAGAACAGAAGCTTAAAACGCCATTTCAGATGTATTGGATAGCTAAGCTCATGGGGTATGATTTTGAGATTCAATATAAGAAAGGCAGTGATAATTCTCCAACTGATGCTCTTTCCAAATTGCATGGACCTCAGATTTTACAGATGGCTCTTAACACAACTTCCCCGGAATCCTCATTCTAGTGCTCCTAGGAAGATTTTCATGGGACGGGACTGTTTTGTGATGAGATAACAAGATAATAGTGGGGGATGTTGCTGGAACTAGGCAGAAAATTCTTGAATGGCTTCATTCTAGTGCTCAAGGAGGTCACTTAGGAATAAGTGCTACTTATCAAAAGGTTCGTAGCTTGTTTTGGTGGAGGAATCCTCATAAGGAAGTGGAAGAATATGGAAAAGGCTGTGATACTTGTGCTAGGTGTAAATATGAAATAGTAGCTTCTCCAGGTTTATTACAGCCATTGACAATTCCAAGCAAGGTTTGGGAGAGCATATCAATGGATTTTATAGAAGGGCTTCCTAGGTCTAATGGGAAGGAGGTAATTTGGGTTATAGTTGATCGGATGAATAAATATGGACATTTTATCAGCTTATCCCATCCCTTTATGGCTTTTTCTCTTGCTCAAGTTTTTCTTGACCAAGTATACAAGCTTCATGGAGCACTAGTGGAGATTATCAGTGATCGAGATCCTATCTTCATCAGTAACTTCTAGAAAGAGTTCCTCAGGGTTATAAAGGTTGAGCAAAGATTGTCTTCAACTTATCATCCTCAAAGTGATGGACAAATTGAAGTTTTGAACCGTTGTTTAGAGTCCTATCTAAGGTGTATGTGTTGGGAGAATCCTAAGGAATGGAATCAGTGGGTGCCTTTGGCTGAATGGTGGTATAATACTACTTTTCACACTTCTACTAAGGCAACCCCATATGAGCTATTGTATGGCCAAAAACCTCCAGTTTATTCTCCCTATATTCCTAGGACTGCTATCATTGAAGCTGTGGACAGAAGTTTTATCGCAAGGGAAAGAATGCTAGCTGTATTAAAGCACCATTTGCATAAGGCTGTCAATACAATGAAGCAGAGGGCAGATGCTAGAAGGTCTAATCGTGAATTTCAGGAAGGACAGTGGGTTTTTCTTAAGCTCCAACCCTATCGACAAGTTTTTGCAGCAACTAGGAGTACTCAAAAGCTGGCTCCTCGATTCTATGGTCCTTACAAAGTAATAGAGAAGATTGGACCAGTAGCTTACAAGTTGAAGTTGCCACCTGAGTCTACGATACACCCTATATTTCATGTGTCTTTGTTGAAGTTATGTCCAAATCCCTGTGTTAAACAAAGACACCCCCTATTGATAACCTTACTGTTCCTAGTTCTCAATACCCTAAAAAGGTACTGGCCAATAGGGTTGGGAGGAGGAAAAAGCAAATTATTACTGAAGTACTGGTGCAATGGAAGGGATATCCTGAAGAGGAAGCTTCTTGGATTTCTCTCTACAAGGTAAAACAACAGTTCCCTTAATTTTAGATTTCTAACCCTTGAGGACAAGGGTTGTTTGGAGGGGCCATTGTTATAATAAATATATAGTTATTGTTACTGTTAGTTACTACTGTTAGGATATTTTGAGCAGTAGCAGGGCCTATAAATAGAAGTAGTTAGCACAGTTAAGAAATATGGAATAAGATTAAATAAGCTTGCAGTGACTATCTTCTTACTTCTCCGAAACCTCTCATTTCTTTTTCGACTTCCCTCTGTTTCTTTCCTTCCTGTCCTGTTTTCCCATTCTTTCCCATTCTTTCCTATTCTTTTCTATTCTTGAACAATCGGCGTACCACAGTTTGAAGTAAAAGATCTTGAAAAACTCAAGTATTTCCTAAGTATGGAAGTAGCAAGGTCTCAAAAAGGGATCTATATTTCTCAAAGCAAGTATATACTAGATCTTCTTAAGGAAACAAGAATACTTGGCTGTCAGCCAAACAAAGTACCTATTTGTGCTAAAAAAAACCGGTAAAGAAAAAAAAAGGAGCAGTTCAAGAAAAAAAGCAAGAGGCAAATGAGGCAGCAACAGATAAAGGCCAATATCAACGATTAGTTGGTAAACCCATATATCTTTCGCATACTAGGCCAGATATTGCCTTTGCAGTAAGTATAGTCAATTAACACATGCATGCTCCCAAGAAGAAGAATCTAGATGCAGCATATAAAATTCTACAGTATATTAAAGGCACACCTGGCAAAGGATTGTTTTTTAAAAAGAATAATATTAGAGACGTTAAAATATTTACAGATGCAAATTGAGTAGGAAATCAAGATAACAGTAGGTCTACGTCTGCCTATTACACCTTTGTATGGGGTAATCTAGTGACCTAGCAAAGTCAGAAGCAGAGAGTTGTTGTCAAAAATAGTGCAGAATCCGAATTAAGAGCCCTATCTCAAGGTATTATGGAAGGGCTATGGTTGAAAAGCGTGGCAGAAGAAGCCCATTTTTGGTTGATTCTCCACTGAAATTCTACTATGATAACAAAGCAGCATTAAGAACGGCATTGAATCCTATTCAACATAGTAGGGCCAAGCATGTTGATGTGGACAGACATATTATTAGAGAAAAAGTTGAAGATGAGATCATAAGCATGTCATATGTTCCCACCAAGTTATAAGTGGCCGACATCCTTACTAAATGACTACAAAAAGATGTGTTTGAACGTTTTGTAGGCAAGTCGGACATAATCAATATTTATGATCCAACTAAAGCGGGAGCATGGTAATTATGTAAATAATTAATTATTGTAAACAGTTAAGATATTATAAGAGATATGGGGAGATAATAGAAAAGATATTAGGATGATTGAACGTATATTTGAGGTGAATTGCTCAATTGTATTGCTTACTCTGTACAATAGGTATATATACACATTTAGAGGATATCAAGCTGTAATTACATATCCCGATTCCTCGGGATATACATTCAATTGTAATGAATAATAAGAATTACTACATTTCAATCTAATCCCTATAATTTCTCTTGATCCTGAAGTCTCGGCATGTCCACACTCCCCCTCAAGTTGGACTATAGATATCAATCATGTCTAACTTGCCAATGAAGTAATCAAACTTTTCCCTTCCCTGTGCTTTTGTGAGGACATCTGCAGTTTGTTCTCTAGAAGAGATATATTTGAGTTTAATAATCCCCTCGTCAATTTTTTCTCTTATAAAGTGTTTATTAATTTCTACATGTTTCATCCGATCATGTTGCCCTGGGTTGAGATATGCTTATGGCCGCCATGTTATCTGAGTGAAGTGTAACGAGTAAATTTGTAAGCATTTTTAATTCCTCTAGTACCCGTTTTACCCAAATCCCTTCACAGACACTAAGTGCGATAGCTCTGAATTCAGCTTCAGCACTACTCCGAGCTACTACATTATGTTTCTTGCTCCTCCAAGTGACTAGGTTTCCCCACACAAACGTGAAGTATCTAGAGGTTGACTTCCCTGTCCTCTTGGTCACCTGCCCAATTAGCATCTGTGAATATCTCTATAGATCTTTGTTATAACTTCTTAAATAGGAATCCACGTCCTGGAGATCCCTTTAGGTACCTGAGAATCCTGTATACTTCATTTAGATGTTTCTGTTTTGGATTGTGAGAATATTGACCTACCATACTCACTGCAAAGACGATGTCTGGTCGAGTATGTGATAAATAGATCAATTTTCCCACCATCCGTTGATATCTCCTGAGATCCACTTCCTTTCCCAAATCCGTATCATCTGTTACTCTATCAATCTTTATGGGAGTATCACTAGGTCTGCAACCTAACATGCCTGTCTCTTTTGAAATATCAATGATATATTTTCTTTGGGAAATGTAGATTCCCCTCTTTGATCCGGCAACCTCCATTCCAAGAAAATATCTCATTTGCCCCAAATCTTTTACTTGGAAATTTTAGTTTAACTCCTTTATTCATTCAATTTCTTCTGAGTCATCACCTGTGAGAATAATATCATCAACATATACTGCTAGTATGACTATTTTACCTTTGAGATGTCTAAAGAATACGGTATGATCACTCTGCCCTTGGGTATATCCCTGTATTCTCAAAACACGAGTGAATTTCTCAAACCATGCACGGGGAGATTGTTTAAGCCCATATAAGGATTTCTTGAGTCTACAAACTTGATTGCTCTTCTCATTTGGAAATCCTGGAGGTAGTTTCATATATACTTCCTCCTTCAGTTCTCCATTTAAGAAGGCATTCTTTATATCAATCTGATGTAATGGCCAATCTAAGTTGGCGGCTAAGGATAACAAGACTCTGATAGTGTTTAGCTTTGCGACTAGTGCAAATGTTTCCGTATAGTCCATGCCATCTACTTGTGAGAACCTTTTCACGACTAAACGTGCCTTATATTTGTCTAAACTGCCATCAGCATTGTATTTGAGAGTAAATACCCATTTACAGTCGACTAGTTTCTTTCCTTGAGGTAGGTTGACAATCTCTCAAGTGCCATTTTGTTCTAGAGCTTTCATTTCCTCCAAGACGACCTTCCTCCACTGAGAGTTGGCTAATACTTCATATATATTGTTTGGTATGTTGACTTGATCCAGGTAAGAGATGAAGTTACAATAGTGAGAGGTGAGAGCCTTATATGAAACAAACCTCTCAATGGGATGTTGGGTGCATGTCCTAGATTGTTTCCGTAGTGCAATTGGTAGTTCCAGGTCATCCTGTGTGGGCACACTTTCCCTTCTTTCTTCTGGACCTATTTCTGGATTGGATTCATGGGTTGCATCATTTGTTTGAGGATCATTACCAGTCATATGTCGACGTGTGTAGGTCTTACCCCACTCATTCGTGTAGTCTCCCCCAGAGTTAGTGTTTTCTTGACTTTCAAGCTCAGATGGTGGATCAAGTAGGATAACAATTCCAAGTTCTGAGTTACTGGGTAGTTCAGACTCAGGTGGTTGATGTGGTTGACTTGGCTTAGAATGTGATGTCTAAAATTCTCTCTAGCTCTCCCCTTGAATTGAAGATGGAGGGTAATAAGGAATAGTTTCACGGCAGGTAGTGTTACAAGTGAGATAAAGACGTTTGGAGATGGGGTCATAGCATTGATAACCTTTCTGTGTCCCTGCATGACCCAAGAGATACTCCGGGTGGCTTTGGGTTCGAGTTTAATGGTTTGATAGAGATGAACATAAATGGTGCAACCAAATACTCGTAAAGGTAGGGTATTTTCCAAGTAAGGGCGTTTAAAGTGGGCTTGTAATACTTGTAAGGGAGTGCGGAAAGAGAATGGTTTACTAGGCATACGGTTGATGAGAAAGTTAGCTTGAAGGATGGTATCGCTCCAATAAAATGCAAGGACATTACTGCTAAACATCATAGCTCTCTAGCTATCTCAAGAAGGTGACGATTTTTCCTTTCGGCAATGCCATTTTGTTGGGGACTATGAGAGCATGAGCTTTTATGGAGAATGTCATGGTCAGTGCGAAAAGTGGATAAGGTTTGGTTAAAGTATTCAGTCCCATTATCAGTATGAAGGATCTGGATTTGTTCATAAAATTGAGTGCGGATCATATTATAGAATCTAATAAAGGTTTGGAGAACTTGAATTTTGTCAGTTGGGAGAAAGACCCAACTAACCCGAGTATGATCATCAATGAATGTTATAAACCACTTATATTGAGTGCGATTTGAAACACGAGATAGACCCCACAAGTCACTGTGAATTAGGGAAAAAGGTTTCGATAGACGATAAGAAGTACGAGGAAACGAACTTCGATAGTGTTTAGCAAGTTCGCAAGATTCACAGTGAAAAAGGGACATACTTTTATTATTACAAATGGAGGGGAACATAGTAGTCATGTAATAGAAATTGGGATGTCCTAATCGTTGATGCCATAAGTTTATTTCACTAATCTAGGGAAGAAACACAGCCTTACAGGATCTGAAACTTTGATTATCACAATCATCCAGGTAATATAGCCCGTCAAACTCCTTAGCAACACCAATCATCGTCCCTGTAGACAGGTCCTAAAAGAGACATTGGGTAGCAGAAAATTTAGCATGACAGTGCTTATCTCGAGCCAATTGGCTAACAGATAATAAATTACACTTTAAATTGGGAACATGTAGAACATCATTTAGGGTTAATGAATTTTTGATTTTGACATTCCCAATACCAACAATGGCCGAGGTAGAAGCATTTGCTATCTTTACAGTGAGGCGTGACTTTGTAGGGACGTAGGTAGTGAATAAGGAGTAATTATCAGTCATGTGATCAGATGCACCTTAATCAACAATCCAAACAGTGCCAAAATTCATACCTTTACTGGTGGCTAAAGCTTTGAGAATTTTACCTCTATGTACCACACTAGCAGTTGACTGTTTATTTTCCAAGGCAACTAGTCTTTCAAAAATTAGACTGAGTTGGTCGGGTTTAGGCAGTGGAAACATCTCATTCTATTTAGTGGCATCAGCAACATACCCTTTTGACTTTCCTTCTTGGGTTTCCAGTCTGGTGGCTTACCATGAATATCCCAACATGTATCTCTTGTCTGACCTACCTTTTTGCAATATTCACAAAAAGGACGTTGATGGGTTTGGGCTGGGTTTGCGTCAAATTGCACATTTGGGCCTGGGCCCACCCTCTTCATCCGTTCACTTGATGTCCGAGTAGCGAGAGCAGAGGAGTCGCCGCCTGGGTTTACGCGTGAAATCTCTGGAAGCATAACCTTGCGTTTGGACTCCTCATAACAAAGGGCGGCGAGGCTTCTCAGACGGCTGGCAGTGGCTCGCGAGCAAGGAGCCGTCCCTTGATGTAGTCGTATGAGAGTTTAAACCTGCAAGCAATTCGAACAAACGCTCTTCTTTTATTTCTTGTCCGCTTTCGGTGGCGTTAGCGCAGTACCACAAGCGATCCTTCAATTGGTCCAATTCTTGCCACAGAGCAGTTTTCTCAAGCCAATACTCGTTCAGTGTTCGTGATCCCTGCTGAGATTTCCAAAGTTTTGAGCAAATATCGAAAATCACAGAGGCATTGGCCTTGTTTCCGTAAGAGTCGCGGACAACCTCTCAGATGGCTTTGGCAAAGGGAAGGAACATATAACTCTTCTTGATGCCTGGAGCCATTGCGTTGATTAGCCAAGATGACACCAGAGAATTTTCTGACTACCACCTTCTCTGTGATTGAGTGTCACCGGTAACAGGGGCATCGGCGAGAAAACAGTCGAGTTTGTCTCAACATCAATGGCGAGCCTCATGGATTGGGCCCATTCCATATAGTTGTCGCCGGTGAGTTTCTCTTATACGAGCAGCGCTGTTGATCATTCAACATTAACAAGCTTCGAGGACCCAGGTCTAGGGACTCTCTGGTTGCTCATGTGACTTTGCTGAAGATTCTCCGCCTGGCTCTGATACCATGAACGTATATTTGAGATGAATTGCTCAATTGTATTGCTTACTCTATACAATAGGTATATATACACATTTGGAGGAGATCAAGCTGTAATTACACATCCGGATTCCTCGGGATATACATTCAATTGTAATGAATAATAAGAATTACTACATTTCAATCTAATCCCTATAATTTCTCTTGATCCTGAAGTCTCGGCATGTCCACAATGATTAATTAAGATAAAATTAACATATCCTGGGATATTATTGTTATTTTCTATCTAATTGTACTCTATAAATTCAGTAGCTCCTATGAATAAAATTACAGCAATATTCAGGCTCCAAAAAGTCTACAAAAGGACTTCCTCATCATACTTCGAATGGATTTCTTGGCAAGTTGGATATGATCAACATTATGATCCCACTTGAAGGGGAGTACATAAATAAGAATATTAACGCATTTATGGTCAATTGTCAAAGATGCACAGTTTTAAGGCAATATTATTATTTAATGTCCGAATTATAAGGGCTGACGTATAGGGATTATATGTCTGATTTAGCCCAAATTAGTAACCTTAATTTGTCATATTACCTTGTATGCAATACACATCACTGAATATACAATCTGTTTTCATTCCTAACACTGTTCTCGAATTATTGCTCTGTTTTTGGGTCTGCTCTCAAGTTCTCTCTCAGGTCAGTCATGTACAACCACAAAACCACAGGATGGCATTACCAAACATCATTCGCATTGAGCAGCAAAAAAAAAATGAAACAAGCTAACAAGAGGAAGACTGATAATAAGCAATTGAAGGAAGGGAGGTCCTCAAGATACAACCCTATAGGAAAGTCATAGCAGACACAAGGAGTTCCTAGAAACCCGCACCAACTTGTTTTAGAGCATATAGAGTCATGCAATAGATTGGTACAACAGCTTACAAGTTTTACCTACCCAGTGAAAGTCCAGCAATAGCGCATAGACATCCACCTAAGGATTGGCCATCTCAATCTGAGCACCAAATTTCAGAGAGGATATTGCAATGAGGGGTGGTGAAAGAGAGAGACAGACCAATGACATAATTACTAGTCCAATGTAAGGATTTTCCTGATGAAGAAGCGCATGGGTCTATCTTTATGATTTGCAATCAATATACCATTAGCCACCATAGACGATGTTTTTGACCAAAGCCAGTTTATGGCACTGCATTTCCTCTAGTTTCTTCTTTCTTATGCTAACCCATTTTAACAGAACACTATTGTACTCACATAAACTTTGTGTCAAAATTTAAAACTCAAAGCCTGCATGGGATAAACTTGAAAAGCCGCAGATAAATGCTTTACTTGCTAAGCATAAATTGAAACAATTGTCTCAGGCATGTCTGTCCAATATCAAATGATATGACTATAAGGACTATTGTAGTTGAATTTCCGAACAATAAGAAATGTAATTCAAAATTTGTTTGATACACAATTTTTTCCCAATACTTTAGAACACAAATTTACCTTAAAATCCTGTCATTTATAGGCATGCTTTTGTCATTAAGGCGAATTTTCTTCACTGCATACTGCCTTCCATCAAGTTTGTTTCTGCATAACACAACATGACCAAAACCACCATGACCTGTTCATAGTGCCAAGTAACACATTTTAGCAAAGATTAAACAATTGACAAACCTAGTTAATTTCATATGAATATTCAATAAAATACTATGTGCCATATCTCAAGAATATCTAATTTAAGTCCTGCATGTAAAAGAAATCCAAAAAGAAAAGAGGTGCATTATTTGGATAGAGAAGCATTCTTGAAATTGAGATCCAAAAAGGTTCAAAACATGACCCAATCCTATCAATATATAGTTTGAACAACAAACTCAAAAAATAATAATAGTCAACCACCTAGTGAGTTCAGATGAAGAAGGCCCACGAAAGACAAGGATGGTATGACTTTCATTTCTAGCTAAACTCAACTTGCAAGACCTTCCCTTTGTTCATTTAAGAACATTACTAGAACCAATTGAAGTGAGCAGACATTTTTCCTGTTTTACAATCAAGCTCTAGAATGCAAATCTAGAAGTTAGAATCTTTGGAGTTTAGGAATTTATTGTAAATAATCTTTTATTTATTGAGAGTTGTTAGCAATTTAGCAATCATGAGGGGAAATACTTGATCAATTAAGTGAGTTACTTTAGGGATTTTATTGTGCTCATGTCCATGAATATATTTTTGTGGCTCTCCTTATATTTTCATACAAGAAATACTTAGATTCAATTTTTCCTTTCATTCTCTTCCATATGATATCAAAGCCTAGTTCAAAAGAGAAAAATTTAGTCACGGTTCCTTATGTAAGAGAGGTAGTAAGCATTGAGTGTTTTTCGTCTCACCATAGTGAGAGTATTAGATCTCACCACCCATCTAGGAATGACTGGCATCCTCTAATTGGCTCAACCTAAAAGAAAGGTAGAAAATGATGGTGTGTGTGGGCCTCAAGTGTCATCTCTAGATTCGGCCCTAGAATTCATAAAACAATAGGTGCAAGCATATGAGAGGGTTTTTCGATGGCAGTCAGCTTCTCCAGCAACAACTCCACTTATAAATTGAAAAGGTTTAATATACTAGAATTTAAGGCATAAGAAAGCATTGCACTAGCATCTGGCAGAAATCTAGCTAAATTAGTTCACTTAAAAATCATGTCAATTTTTAACCAAAAGAGAACAAAAGCTATCAGTAAACCATGAACAACTCAAATAGAAATACATCAAGGCTTTTTACCTAAAGGCCGTAGCTCCTCAAAGTCATTCAAATATCGAGAACTTATGGGAACCATAGTTGGGCCTCCAAGATCAGAAGGTTTCCAAAACTCTGATATTTTGGATGATACCTAAATGAAAATAACAAATTACCGATGAGAACTGAAGACAGTTATGTTTGTAGTATAGAGAAGCGTGATTACCCACCAGGTGTTTCTGGAAAACATGATCAAAGGTTTTGTTAAAATGAGAAGGTGGTTCAGATGCCATATCCCTTGCCCAATCAGAAATGACCTAAGAATAAAACTCAGAAGGATTAGGGTTATTCTACAATAGGAGTCCTCAAGAACTGAGTCAACTTATAATTTATACCCCTAAATTGTGCAGCTCTATGGCTATTTGCGGCAAAGACTTAGCCAAAGGGCTTTTTGAGGAACAAGCAAGGCGAAGCAAGTGAACCTAGTCCAAAATAAAGTAGCACATAGTCAGCGTTAGATAAAATACTAATGCGACAAAAAAACATAAATTCAACGTTACCATAATCAGATCCCTTTCATCTGTTTGAAGTTCTCGAAGATCAGCCACAGATGCAGAAGACTGAGACTCTGAAGACGCAGTTGCATAAGTACCTTCTTCATTATCCTCTGATGTATATTCATCATGGATAAAATATCGCTGAAGCAGTAAAGATGTATTGTAAGAGAAATTAAAAGACTTCTGTACCACTTTTTAACATAAAAGAACTACCTGAAATGGATGCAAGCCATGTCACATTGATACCAACTGAATAACAGAACTTATATAATTCAATGGGACACGAATACTCTCTTGTCCATCCATCCCCTAACCAATTCACAAAATAAACGTCCATCTTGGCATGTCTTTAAATAATTAATAGGTGGAATCCTAGACCTCAAAGAAACAAACCTGCCAGTTAAGGCTCTTCTCACCATAATTGAGGAACAAGCTTCTAACAGATGTTAAAATGGGATTGCACATTGCACACAGATTATATATTATGAAATTTTGATATAGTATGATAGTTAAAATCAACATTAACTGTTCATCAAAATTCTATAGCACAAGGGTTTTCATATATCAAACTTAAAGATACTCCATAAAAGAGCTTTAGAAACTTCTAAATTACCTAATTTGCATCCTCCATTTATTCCTCATTTGAAATTAGAAATCAACACCTCTATTGTACTCTGTTGCCTTTCTTGAGTCTTTTATCACTATTACAGATTCTTCACTTAAAATTCATAATTTTCAATTTTCTTTCCAGAATCAATGAACTTAACCTTAAGCCAATTTCTGATAAAGGATAACAATTTAACAAAAAACATCCAAATTTATTGAGAAAAACCCACCTTTTACTGTTAATGTCACAACTATAAGAAAATTACCTGCGTGATGAAATGCTTTTTAAAATTAACACCCTGACTGAGAATCTGAGACACTATTTTTGGTTTATGTCAGTAAGAGAAAATACTTTCTCTGTATAAAGTATATCATGCAGATATTAATGATGCTGCACAGAAAGAAAAGAAGTAAACAGTGCTCATTATATTTACCTCTTTCTCATTTTCATTGCCATTCCCTATAAGCTCCTCTGCATGAGATCCACTTGAATTAGATGAAGCCATGCTCTTGTTGCTTTCTTCTCTATTTTCCCCCAAAGTATCTAGTTTGGCAGTTGGAGAAACTAATGGGCCTTGCTTCATTTCTTGCAATTTAGGTGGTTCTGAAGTTCTTTTATCAGATTTATTTTCCTCAGTCCCATAAACATGTTCTGAGGCATCTAACTTCAAGGGTGGGACAGGAGAAATTTTACCACTAGTTTCACCCATTCCAAAACCCCAATTCCATGATTCTCCATAGCCACTGAAGAGGTCTATGAAACCATAAACAAAAGAACTTCTATTTGAAGTTGCTATATCATTGAGAAACAATTCTTCATTGCTTTCCATAGTTGAGCGCAAATTCTTCTATGAAAGGTTATGCAAACTTATTACCATCAAGTTAGGAAGCAAAATAACATGTTCTTAAAATAGATTATCAAATATATGACAGTAAACCCAAAAACAATAAAAATATATTAATCACACTTACAGTAGAATAAATAAATTTTTCCCAGTATATACTGAAAATAAAAAATTTAAATATATTCTTTAATGATAATAAATCTATTAAAAGCAGTACTAACCAAATTCTTCACAGTAAGAAATTAGTGGTGCACTGGAAGAAAAATAGAAGATGGTAAAGCTCACAGTGTCATTTAATTTGCCAGCTGGCTCAATGCCAGACATAAACTCTTGAGCAGCCTCCACCAAATTAAAGATCATTACTCTTCCCTCCCTGGAATTTAAATTAGCCTGAAAGGATAAGAATAAAATAAAAACAAAATACAAATAAAAATACTGCTTTATACAGAATGACAGACAGAAGAAAGATAAGTGTATTCCAGAGTATGCAAATATATGACATGGCAGAAGGATAGAACGGACACAAAGGATTGTATCAGCAAAAAAACGTTATGAATCTAAACTAGAAGACAGCATTCTAATTCCAGCAGAACCAAATCTGTAAAGTTCCACTTTAAAACCCATTGAAATTGCTTGCATGATACATGGGAAGAGCCTGAGAAAAACAAAATAACCAAATACCTAATTTATTATGTTAGAGAATATGTCTTGTTTTGCTATATCAGTATTATCGTTGTAATTAAATAGGAGTGACTACAGGGATTAATATTGATTAGGAATTGATTTGTATTAATTAGGCAATTACGTATAGAGACTCCTAAATGTATACATACCCGCCATTCTTGTGAATAAACCAAGCAGAATATCTTCTTGCCATATGACTGATGACACGGTATCACAGCAAAGAAGAATCCACTGTTTCTCTTTCTGATTTGGGAAGTGAGAGCACAATGGGGAGGGATGTGGTTCATGAATCCTGTATAACATGGTGCGTGCGTAACACTAATGTGTAGGAAAGAGATAAAGGAGGAATATCGAGAAGGAAGAGAGAAAGAGAAGAATATATATATGGATAGATAGGTGGAGAGAGAGAGAGAGAGCTCAACAAAAAATCTTATTAAAAAAACCTAATTACAAACTACCCAAGACAAACTAATTATAGCCACGGCCATTAACAACCTAACCCCTCTAACTACCTTATAACTACCCTATCTCATTTATTTACAATTGCCTAGTAAAGGATATGCAAGCCAATTTAGAAATTACCTCAACAACCTATTAGTAATGACGCCAGATTCAGCCATTTAGTTGATACGTGGATCATAAAATTGATGCTGAGGATGTTTGACCTTCACCCAAAGACATCATGCACCATTAAATAAATTTTGAAGCTAGTGAGGCTACTTTGTCGTTCTGGTGTTTCATCTCTGTCTTTGGTTGCTAGTGAGGCTACTAGCTATTGAAGCTATTATACTTTGCCTCCTTATATCTAGTTTGCCTCTCTTAGTCATCTATTTTCAAAGATTGTGATGGCTGAAGACAAAGTAACAATCATAATGGATGCTCTTCCAGCAATTACCAAGATCACTGACTATAAGCTCAATTAAACTAAATGGGCTCGTTTGGTTTAACTTTTGGAAAAGAACTTATGAAGAAAAAGTGATTCTAGAGAAGCTCTTATAGAGAAGAGCTTATGGAGAAAAAGTACTTTTGAATAAATGAGTGTTTGAATAGTTATTATCATAATGACTTTATTGATTGGTAAATTACTAGAAAGGATATGAGGTGACAAAATAAATAATTATTAATTACTCTTCATCATTATCATCATCACAAGCCGTACCATCTCACCCAATCCATCACCTCTACTATTCATCATCTTCATCATCCTCAGTTGTCATCATCTTCCACCATCTCCATTCGGCCATCTCCACGGTCCCCATCATCTTCTTCATCACTGACACCTCTCTCTATCTTCTACTACCGTGAGAGCTATCATCACCTTCCTCCATTCACACCTCTACCACCAGCAACGACAGAAAGCACAGAACCCGCAACAGCATATACGTTCCAGCATTGTCTCCCCTCACAAGCTGATAGCAGAGTCGTCTCCCCTCACAAGCTGATAGCAGAGTCATCTCCCCTCGCCTCCAGTTTTCCATCTCTATTCAATCACGAACTAGAACATCAACGGCATAGACAGAGGTGAGCAACGGCACGAACCAGAAAGCAACAACAACAATAGAGAAGAAGCGAAGAGCAGCAATGGAGACAGAGGAGCAAGGACAAAGACAGAGCAACAACGACAAACTATAGAGGAACAGTGACAGACGACAGAGGAGCAGCGACAGTGAAACTAAGAGCCACGTGTGAGAATGGAAAGAGGAGAGAGGAGAGAGTGTCAGAAAAAGTATAATGAAAATGGTCATTGGACAGTCCATAAACTCTTTTTCCTACCCATAAGCTATTCTCTTTAGCTCATCCGAAACTATAGTTTGCTCCATAAGATTTTACGGACATTTGAAGGCTGTTTGTTTAACTTTTTGGCTCAAACCGGGGCTTGGGCCAAAAGTGCTTTACAAACCATGTTTTGGAAAGGATCCAGACACACACATTATCTAGATTGGAGCAAGATGGTCTAAATTTGTTAATAGAACATTGAGAAAGAGGAACATTTGACTAAAAAGCCTCCTAAAGATAACACATGACAAGCTTAGATGAGCAATAATGCACAGCTGTTTCTACAAATTCAAAAATTAATAGTGACATGGTTAGCTTCATTATCATTATGAATTTGTTAAAGAGCCTATGGATTATCTAGAACTTTTGTATTTAGGAAATGGGAACATTTCCTATACTTATGGTGTGTGCGAAGCCATTCATCAAGCAAAGAAGCAGGACAAGACTCTTTGGCCAACTTCATAAACTTTAAAAGGATTTTTGTGGAATTGAACATGTTACCTCTTCTAATTTGAAGCCTCAATAGGTTCAGTGACAAAAGATGGCAAATATGCTAGCCTTTTGTCCGAATATGAACCTGTCAAATCATAGATTTTATCTGGAACTGAATTTTCTGACCTATAGAAAACCTTTGTCTTTATTTTCACCTATCTTGTTCATTTTCTTTAACATTGCACACCAACACAAGACATCTTAATTCCCATTTGCACCAATGAAAAACAATTTGAGAACCAAAAGGATTAGTGCTAATATAATCACAGCCTTTGATGTAAATATGATCACAATTCATGGTTTCACACGCAAAGATTACATCACTAGTTAACAGCATGTAACAAGTTTATAGAAGAAACAGACACCCATCAACTTAAACCTGATCATGGAGGAGAGACAATAGTCTATCAGCATCACTTTCTGATAAACCATTCTCAGGAGTAATTTGCAACTTTGGACACTTGAAAGGATAGCCAGGCAAGCACCTAGAGAGAGAGAGAGAATTAGTGACAACATCGTAGTGGATAAACACAATGCCAATCAACCAAAGCTTACTAACCTAACAACAAGAACAGCAGAAACATCTACATCATCATACCCCATGTCCTTTGAATAGGGTCTGCTTGATTTCAAGCAGAAAGCAACTATGAGATGCCGACAGAAAACTATCAGACCTGGTACAGAAGAAGAGAAAAGTAGCAAAGAAACAAACCTGAGCTTAATAACTATCTGAGGAGGTGATCCAGTAAGAATCTTGCAGTCTTCTTGGAAAATTGCACATCTACGACCCAAAAATATCATATGAATAAGATCATGAAGACAATATCACAAGTTAATGACACCTTCAGTAGCCCAAAATCCAACCTACACTACTAAAAAGAGATCCATCAGCAATAAGATCAGTTATCAACATCTTTCCGTGCCCTAAATTTCTTGGATAAAAAGCATTCGTCTGCCTTAATGAGGTGGTGCAAGTAATAATTTTTCCTTTAAGGAAAGAAAACAGCACCTCTAGATTATGTTAATACATGTCCACTGCTGGCAGAGGAAAACCAAGATTACAAAACAGCGCAAATACTACTTTGCAACCCATAACTTTGGTTGGGCTTAAAAGAAGAATCAAAAATGCAAAAGACAAAGTGGAAAGAAGGGAAATGAAAGAAGATAGGGAAAACACACAGAACCTTAATAACATTGCAACCAACAAGAGTCATACAGAAGATAGCCCGCTATATGGTATAAGACATGACTACTACATTTCAAGCAGAAAACCCAGGTAATGGCAACACATGTGTCAAACTTAAAAGCCAATTACCTAACAAGAAATCCTATATATACTCCTCCAATTGCACTATTGATCCAGGTTTGATTCCCCCAAGAACATCATCAAATTATCCTAAGCTGCGGTCCATATTTTCATCATGTATTAAAACGAAATCCTGAAGGACTCAGCTAATTTGCTATTAAACAGAAACTCATGATACAGATATACTATTCCTCTATTTCTGAATTAGCCATGATTCATAAATTACTAGTATAAGTCAAGCGAGCACATAAATACATTAAAATTACAACGCCAATCAAACAAACTTTAGAACATTATCTGATATTTTTTTATTCTTTGATGTTACAAGGCTTAACTAGTTTCTATTCACAAGGCTGGTGAACCTGAGTAACAAGAGCAAGACGTAGCAGCCTGACTGTACTTACAATATTTGATTAGTTTGGCACTCTATTTTTAATCCAAACAAGTTGTCCATCCCAATTAAATACATATTAATTAAATTACAAAGAAAATTACATTTAGTAATTCGCCCGGATCAATTCTATCCAGGTTTCCTAGCCTAAGTTTGGCCTGAATTAACGAGTTCATAGATTAATAAAGCTCGCACTGAATATAAGTAGCTATAACTCAAGCAACAAAAACACTTACAAAGCAGTGATTTCTTCAGACAGTTCATTATCATCCCCACTAAATGGAGATACATTATCTTTAACGGGTGTTCTTCCCTTAAGTCTCCTTCCACTAACTCCCCCACGCTTCTTCTTCCTTGAACTATGGCCCATTCTTTTCCTTCACCCTGCAAGAGGAAAACTCTTTTGCTCCTTATTCAACTCTCACTAACTTGATTCCCCCTCTCACTGAACCCACAACATTGACTATGTTTAGAACGGGCTCAAATGATCAGCATCCATTCACAGGGACCATAATCATGTCGGATTACAGTAACCAATGCAAATTCCAGAAAAAATGACCTAAACGAGAAATGAGAAATTGGAAATGGTCGGGACTTTTCGGCCTCCGAGTTTTTAAAACTTGGTTTAGCCAGTTCCAAAGTTGGGAGTCGGGGCGGCGAGGACTTGAGGAATATGCATCACGACAAATAATTTGGATTTAAGAGTTTTTTTTTATAATTTTCAAAAAAATAAAAAATTTAACACGGGTTAATTGGTAGCTGCAATTTAATGAAATTTTTATTTTAATTCTTATGCTTGACATATTAGCCAAGAGGTCTAACCTTTCTTTTACAAAGTTGGTTGAACATGCTAAATTACTCCTAAAAATTGTTGAAGAAAAAGCGAGAGATTTCAAGTATTTCCTCCCCAAAGCTTGAGACTGACTCATACTTCCCTGAAGATGCATTCTCTTTAGTGCCATCGAAGATTATCAGAGCTCATTCTAGCACCATCTAAACTCAAATCAGACACATATTGCCATCATCGAAGCTCACTTTGTGTTTAGGATTGGGAGGAAGATTATGGCTTAAAAATTAGGTAAGTCGTCCATGCACTTTGTTTCTGAGTCTTGGAGGCATCATTTCTATTATCGGAACATTTCGCTTTTTTTCACAATTCAATTAGTGATACAGTAATTTTAATGGCGATAGACTGATATATTGTTTGCTCTTGTTCGAAAGGCGTTTCAACGAAGTTGTCATTCGCGGGGTTCTGGCTGCGTCTGTAACTATCAAAGAAATTCGGTTATTAAAGTACGGCCCATGCCTAATAAGGTACTTCTTTTATGCTCCATCGATTGCTTTTTTTAGGCTTCTCTTCTTTGTACATCATTGGTCATTCGCTATTAGATCATGAAAGATGGATGGCAGACGAAGCTTAGACTTTAGAGAGCTTATTCATCAACTTGATTTTATCCTTTCTGTGCAAATGTAATTACTACTTCAAGTTAAAATGAATTAGTTGTGTAGCCGTGAATCAGTGTCCAATATAATTCTTTTTTTCCTAATAATCTACAATAAGCACACAATATTTCTTATTGATAGTTAAGTATAGGACAATGCATGAATAATGCACATAAACAACAATACTGCTTATATAAAACAGAGAGACAGTTTAAAGTTAAACCCAACCTCAATAATATATGCTTTCAGTTTCCATATTAATATGCACTGTTTAGAAACTACTTTCAGTGTAAAGCAACAATTCATTTGTATGGTTTTGCTTTTGAGATTGCGAATGACAAAAGTATCACACAAAAAATAAGAACAAGAGGCAAAACTGCAATAAGAAAAGAGATGGATGATTAAACAAAATCTCTTCTTTGAAGTGTGAATAATGATTTTCAACTAATGAGTGATAACAAATTGATTATAATCTGAAGACTTCTGCACTATTATTAATATATAACATTTTTAATGTAGTAGTTGGAAAATAGTATTACATAATATTAATAATTCCTTAGCTTTCTCCACTACTCCACTGTATAGGCTTGACAATGTCACTTGTCAATTACTAAAGTTGTCTTATTTCTATTTGTTTAGTTTAACTCTTCCCATCCTATAACTCCAGTATGAACTAACATGTTAAGTACTTTTCATATAATCACAATGTGCACGAACAAGTTATATGGATTAGTTGATACACATGTTTATATAATTTACTATAGAGTGGCTGTCTATACAAGCGAGACTGTGGAGTGCATATGCTAATTTAGTTGCCTAAATGAGATCTGAATGTAGCACTTGACTATGACGAATAGCACGTTGTAAAGTTTAGACGAAACCTAGTGGTAACTAGTAAATCACAAACTCAACTCAAGGTGAGAATTTGCGTTAAACCTACTTCCACAAAGCGAGACCGCCACATTGACCAAATGATGTTTCAATTTTTATAATGTCCAACTTTTATAATGTTACATTCTTGGAAAGTTCAACCATTGATAAACTAATGTTAAAGTTAGACAATCACTTTGCAATGTTTGACTTATGTACTATTAAACTTTGTAATGACTACAATTATATTTTGTAATGACTATCTACATATTTTTCCTTTCACATTTACAACAGTGGAATTGCAACATATTGCCTTTGGGTTTGTAACTTCAACAATAGCATTTGTAACTCATATAATGAGGTTTGCAAGTCCTATAATGGGGTTTGTGACTTTCACAATAGGATTTTTAACTCATCTAATGAGGTTTGCAACTAATGCAATATGGTTTACAACTAGTCTAATGAGATTTGCAACTAATGCAATGGGGTTTGCAGCTCGTCTAATAAGGTTGTAACTCCTATAATGGGGTTTATAACTCATCTAATAAGGTTTACAAATAAAGCATTTATCACAATCTTACGCCCTTAACAATAATTATTCAACACTTTACAAGATAGCCACAACACAGACTTCATGATGCATAGTAAATGTTTGATGTAATCAAAGTTAAAAGTTTTTGCACGGATTAGTAAATGTCTTAACTTAAGTTGTCAAAATTATTATGAAGTTGCAAATGCGATTATAGGAGTTACAAACCCAAAAGCAATATGATTTACTTATAAATTTTTTAACTTAAGTTGTCAGAATTATTACTGAAATTATAAATCCCATTAGAGGAGTAGTAAATGACACAACTAATTGCATATAACTTTTTTCAAAGTATTAAATATTTTAGTTAAAGTTGTCAAAATTATTACTAGAGTTGTAAATATCATTACAGGAGTAGTAAATGACCCAACTTATTGCATGTAACTTTTTTTAGGGTATTAAATGTTTTAGTTGAAATTGTCAAAATAATTACTAAAGTTATAAATTCCATTAGAGTAATAATAAATAACCCAACTAAGTTGTAAAAATATTTATGAAATTATAAATATGATTAGAAGAATAGTAAATGACCTAATTACTTAGTTTCATAACTTGCAAGTTAATCTTACTACAAATATTATGAGTCATAAGAAAAACAAAGGACTACTTTTTTTCAAATTACTATTTCTTGATCAATCTGTATGGGCTAAAAAGAAATGCCCCAATAGGAAATGCAATGGACTGCAGCACCCAAAAATGATGTTATTCATACTAACCATATCCATACTTGCCCTATAAATACACCGACTTCTCCATACCTTCAAGTATTGCTTGGGATTTTTTTCACCATTTCTCCTACTATTTTCTTAAACTAGTCGAAGCTATAGTATTTGTAAAACTCTCTCTCCTAAAATAACCATTAAAATGAACAAAATAATAGTAATTATCGAAAAAAAGATTTATATAAAATTTACTTACATTTCCTTCTTTCTTACTTCAGATTAGCCAAAAACATATTTTACAAGCTTCATCTCCTATTCGCGTCAATTGTTCATCCTTCACATTGATGCCATAGTATACTCTTCATTTAATCCAAGGGTAATTTAATATTTTCACCCAAAATATTTTCTACTCCTGATAAGCTTGAAGGTTAAACAAAATAGCTACAAGGAAAACACAAGCTACAAACAGTAGAATGACACCGAAGAGCGAAGACAATAGCTGGTTGAGACACTTGAAGAGCGATGGTGAAATCCAAGCAAATAAATATGCAATGAAATGGCTTCATATCATAGGGAGACACGCCGAACATGAAAAACAAAGAAAAACAAAAAACGGCCACGCACCTGCCCAACCCGGGTAAGATAACTTATGTTAAATGGCGCAAGTATACGACTTAAGGACATCGAGATGAAACTTGCAATGCGTCCTTATAGTTGAACCTAAATTATATACTACCGTCTTTCTCAAATCCCTTTGGAACCACATATATGTTAAATGACGCAAGCATACGACTATAAGGACATCGAGATGAAACTTGCAATGCGTCCTTATAATTGAACCTAAATTATATACTACCGTCTTTCTCAAATCGCTTTGGAGCCACATATCGACTGTAGTTCCCAAGCAAGAAGAATTGGATCCCACCTCTAATATAAAATGGCCTAAAATGCCAGGACAAGAATAATAACGACAATTCATATCACAAGTCAGTATTCTCAAACAAAAAATTTACCCTACTAACTCCATTGTTTATACTCTCTTCCCTTTCTTCTACTCTCTTATGCTATAATCCGCCCCCACACTTTTTTTTGTTTTTAAAATACACAATATATGTGTGTGTGTGTGTGAGCAAGATAACTGCTTCGCTCCAGAGACGGCAATGCTAACTATTCCCCACTGCAAGATTGACCCTCTAATTCATAATAGCATAAACTCACAAGAAGCCTGAATCTAATTCCATTGCATTACACTATATCAACAGCTACTTGCTTGCCTCGACCCATTGAAAACCCTTTCGTACCATCTGGCATACGAGGTCCAGGAGGTTGCTTGGCTACAACTTGCTCGACAGGAATTGAAGTATTTGAAGGTTGAGTTCCGATGTAATTGGTACGACTAAACTGGTGACAATGAGATCGACCTCGTCCCTTGCCCCGTCCCCGGCTACGACCCTTCCTCTGGCCACTCTCTTTCTCAAAATTATGCTCTTCCCCCTGCCAAATAAGAGGCATGTCAGATACAACCAAAAAAAAGGTCATGAATCTCAGTTATTTTATGATGAATACAGATTTCTTGTTACTATCTGCTGCTTTTTCACAACTCCTTTGAACCCCTTTTTTATATATTGCATAAAATAAGATATCAATATGCGTGAGAACTTACTGCAGGTTCATGCAGCTTAGAATCCGCCAAGTAAGAGTCTTCAAATAGTTTCTCATTAGCCTCTTGCTCAGGCACAGAGGCATAAACCTGCTCACATTCCACTTCAACTTCAAGCCCCTTCTTTCCACGGACTTGTGCAGGTTTTGACTTTGATTAAACAAAAAAAAAAACAAAAAATTACAAGTGTATCTGTTTTTGTCAGCGTCAAAAGAAAAGAAACGCATGCAGTGGCCTGAGGAATCATAGAGAAACATTATCAAGACTCCTGCAACGCAACAGGAAGATATAACTGCTGAAATTATTCATTTGGAAAACCAACACGATCTCATGAGGGATATTTGGTACAAAGACTAACATTTCATTACAAGAATCACGTCACTGGAATCAGGTTATAAATATTTGGTCACTGTTTTAACTTTTGATAGAGTACAATGACATCATGCAATCCATGTAACTAACCCCATTTTATGGGATAAGGCTTGCTGTTGATATTGTATGAACCAAATGATTTATTATATATGATTAACCAGAGTGTCAGAAGATCAGACAAAACTATAAGATCCTACCATATACATATTATGTTATTTTATCTTTAGTAAATAAATATCCTAATGATTAAATTAGTTTTAACAGCATTTTAATTATTAGTTTTTTCATCAACTACTGCCATTATTTATTAGGTTTATTTCTCTAATCATGATATTTTATTTTTAGTAAATAAATATCCTTATTTTAATGGGAATCATAGGTGGCTAGGAGACTGTATATACGAAATTTCGATGAAACAGAGAGACCAGCAGTCCAGAAAAGGAAAGAGATGTGGCAAACTACAGCGGAAAGAAGGGAGAGAGGGAGATATAGATAAAAGAGGATAGAGACGTATAGAGAAATAGAAGGAAATGAGGGAGATGACCAACAAGTCAAATGAACTTCACTAAAAATCAATCAAACATTACACTAACCCTAATTACTAAGGATTTTATATAGAGCCCGAGAGATAACTCATAATAACATGAATTAATTCAAATTCTATAATAAAAAACGGCTTTTAGCAAATTCAGAAAGCCAAAATTTATTAGAAATATCCCAAAATAATCCTTGATGGCTATGAAATATAACCCCGGTTAAAAGGCTTTATAATCAGATAAATCAATTAAAAATAAAAAGATAATTACGAAAAGGATAATGAAGACCTAAAATAGTTTAATTATTCACCACAACAAAAGAACAAATGTAAAATAAGGCCAATTATAGTTACAAAAAAAAAAGTGTCCTGCAATATTTTACTACCATTCTATTGTAACCATTTTGGACCTCAAATTCCCCTAAACATAAAATCTATCTTAACAAGTCACTTGTCCCCTTAGGTTCTATTGGATAGATTTGCAGAGTATTGAATAAATGAATCGTTATTTTCCATTGTTCAAAGTTTGCTTAGAAGATAATCAGGAGACGGAAGGATTGATAAAGATTATAAATTAATTACAATGTAGCAGTAATACGACTATTGTATGGAACAGAAATAACAAAAACCATAACGTGAAAATTCGTAAGCTACAGAGATCAGGCCCCTATCCCACCATGTCCACTTCCTCACCCTATATCAAATAGACTCTTTAGTCCTCACTATAAAAGCTAATTGACTTTTTTGAATAGAATAAAGAAGTCAAATACAAAATCCAATCCCACAGGACAAATTTATATTATATACCCCTTAATCTATCCAAATTAGTCAACTAATTTTTATATTAGTTATAATTAACTGAATCATTTGGCTTACTTAATCTATCCAAAAAAGTCAACTAGCTCTTACCATAATGGTCCTCAAGAAGCAACTGCAACACACCAACACCTATAGGAAGACAACCAATGGGATGCTACACCACTGCATTATGGATATGTTAGGTTATATTAAACCATCCTGTATGGAAAGACGAAGGATTCAGAAGGAAAATAGCATAAGTGATGAGTAAAACTCCAGGTTTCAATGAACATCCAATCCAATGCATGCCCTGCCTACTTATGGGTGCATCACTGGCCTAGAGACATGAGGGCTCCTATTGTCCATGTTCATCATGAGGCCCTGAGGAGTTGGCGATGCATAAGTACACAACCATCCTATTTAGCAGGGCGCATAGTGGCTGGAGGATAGGGATTGGTGACCACTACAAAGCCTTAGCCACTCTGCTGCTATAATCCATGACAACGACTCCATACAGCATCTATCTAGAGTAGTGAGTAACTGAACCCAATAGGACACTCGTCCATTTAGATAATGAATTCCTATTGGGCTTGGCACTATACAGTTTCCCCTGTCTCCTCGGGGGCAGTCTCATTTTGTCACATTAGATTGCTAGAACACCAGGGAGAATATTTTCCTCTCCCGTTTCCTTAGTTTCAAAATTATAGGATATGTATTTGTAGACAAGGCCACAAGATAATAACACCAAGCAATGACTTTTTAATGTCTACATGTACGAGTATTGCAACTAGTGAACTGCCACCAGTTTCATCTTCTGCTAAAAGCCAAATTTGATTAGTGGTAAAACAAAAATCTGCTTAGTATACAGAAAAGAATAGAGCAGAAAACATGTGACCTATACCATGCATCTAAGCATTAGACGAACCCGGAGGCCACTCCGCCAATTCCTCTCATCATTCAGCTCAGCAACCTGCCAATCATTATCTATCTTATTACTATGTGGTATATTTGGCATCTTAAGTAAAATTGCTGAAACAATAGCCAGTCCACTAAAGTATGAGTACTTACTGCTCTCTCAGCTAGCTCAACAGATTCATATTCAACAAATGCATGCAACTGGCACAGAATAGCTATATTAGATTCATTCAATTATCATCTCTTAAGAAATAATCTAAAAGGGACCGGGGGGGGGGGTGGGAAAGAATCTTATTATTTGAATGTCTGATAAGTATATGCGCATTTCTTACATTATATAAATTTGTCGCAATTTCAGGTGTCAGATGGGTATTTCATAGAACACTGATAGAAAGAACAATACATCATGGAAGAAGTGGGAAAAAGTAACATCAAGACTAGGAAAAAGGAGACGTATTTAAATTGATAAGGCCAAAACAGCCCTAACTTCCGAAAGATGCGAAGCCTAGCTCATAGGACCAAGACAGAAAACATTAATTAACATCTCCAAGGGTGAATTCTGAATCATGAGCAAGATGATCCATATCTTAGTGTTCAGCCCCTTACATCACCACTCAATGGCAACAAAAAAAGGGGTGTGATCTATGAAATAGAATGAAATCATTATGTGGAACTCTGACAAAATAATCAAGAAAACCATTGACAATCACAGAGTTCTATTAAATTATTCACACCCACAGAGTTCTATTATTGTTCAGACTATGAGCAGATCTTTAAGTTCATGTTTTAAAGCCTACACATCAAAAAGCAATGAAAAGCAAATTTGTGCATATATACCTCGCATGTGAACTAGTAATACGTGTTTTCGTATTATGTGTACCTTGTTAGATAGAGGCATGCCATCAACTTTTGCCAGTCTTGATGCAGAAGAAGCTCCACCATTCGAGGACTGAGGTGGGCAAGTCCGAATAGTATTCACGCTGCCAATTAACACAAATGATAACTAGAATTCAAGGTTTTGAATCCTTTCACTACAAGTCTCCAACTAAAAAGGGGGGGGGGTGTTCGACTTCAAAGCAAGCTCAAATAGAAGCTACACCAGTACCTCCCCACAGCAGAGAAAACCTTGACAAGATTCTGGTGGCAATGATCCTCAGGTAAGTTCTCAGCTACAACAATGCGGGACTAGAAAAAAAGGAAGTTATTAGATGAAGAACAAAGGAGAAAAAGAACTATAAGCTACCATCATTGACAACAATAATACATCAAAGTGAAACATTAGGAAGAAAAGCGCAAGATAAACAGGTAAAAGAAAATTAGAGAAGAGCAGAAAATCACCTGTAACTCTTCTATATCAGACTCGGTCAAGGGATGTAGGCGTCTGACTTTCTTTCCATCTTCACTAACTACCTAGAGAATTCAGATAGAAGCTGCATTAAAAACAATATCCATATACTTATGAAATTCATAACGTAAGAAAGTGAAGAAACTTACAAGCTTTGAGGAGTTCCTCAAAACAGTAGCAAGCTGGGAGTGACTACTTATAAGAGCCTTAATTTTCTTAAATGATGCGACGACATATATAGGCACTACAATTTGGGAAAAGCATTAGAGAGAATGCAAAATAGCCGACCTCAGAAAAACTAAATCCAACCCAACTCAAAACAAGAATCAAGATATCATATTGTCGAACTTGATGACCTTCAGAGTTCAGATCAAAATTTCATCTTACCATTCCCTCCCCTGAAACGTGGAAAGAAGGAAGGTTGTGCAGGAAGTAGCATGAAATAGTCAGCCCCTAGGTTATTTAATTACATGAGGAGAAAACCAATAAAATTAAAAAAATTATCTTACCATAACCTTCAGGATCTTTGTTGATGAACCTCATCAAGTGATCAGTTGTAGCTAAGTTTAAATCACTGAAATAATACTCTACCTACAAATGACAATAAAATATCAACATCTGAGAAAATATGTAGTGGAGCTATGATGGCTTAAATTCAAGAAAAGCCATTTATACATAAATATATTTTCACAAAAATATAAATTCTGCATACTTATTAATCATTCTCAATTTCCTTTCCTTAAATAATACATATACAGAAGCAACAATGCCCAGAAATTCCTACCCAATTCCATCTCTTTATTATGTTTAGACGTCCAGAAAAATTAAGTTCTCATATGAAGTGTTTTAATGGCAACTAGCGAGTGTCTTTTCCCACTTCTATATTTCCAATCATACAGCAAAACAGCGCTGCCCCGGGGGAGGGAGGGACCCCCAAAAGGGCACGGGCATTAAACTTCCACTAAGCATCACTGATGAGAAGAAGAGACAGTTGAATTATATTTCAGGTATTAGCATTTTTATGGTTATGAACATAGCTTCTCTTCTGCGTGCTGCATAACATAGTTGTACTCTAAGCAATGAAGAATCTGCAACAAAAAAAATCTAACACCTATAACACCTGGAGAAAGCATAGGTTCTGGAGCAATCCCAATGTAGATTGACTAAGGGATAAGTATCCAGAAGATACGAAAAGTTGCAAGATAAACACGGAAGTCACCTGATTCAAAATCTTCTGACTAACTTCCTCAGACAGTTTATTCTTGAAAGGAGTATGATCTGGCTCCACTTGGGACTTCTGAACTGACTGCAAGCCAGAGTCTTGTTCCCCTGATCCCCCTCCACCAGTGCTAACATAGTACTGATGCTGATGAGGATGATAATGAACCGGATGCTGATGGGAAAGATGGTGGTGATGATTCTGAACAGGGACGACGTGACTGCCCACTGGCACATGAGATCGAATCGGTATATGGAAGGGCGAAGTTGGGGGCGGTGGATAAACATGTACCATACCAGGGGGCGGGGGTGGAGGAGGTGGTGGAACAACGAGCCTAGGTTGTTGTCGATCGGTCCGTGAAGTGGGTCGAGTAGGCACAAACTCAGGTGCCTGCGCGTTGAGTCGGCTAAAAGAAACGCTTCTAGAAAGAGGCGGATCTGGCTGGGATTGAACAGGGCAAGATGACGGGGCATCTGGGGTTTCCGACACCGACTCTTGAGCCATTACAACAAGATGTCGGAACTATATGAAACGATCAAAGAGACTTCTGAGCGGGTTAGGGATCGGAGTTCTTATTGTGAAAAGCGTCGGCGGGAATATCAGTGCGTCCGAGTGGGATTCAACATCAGATCCGATGGAGAAGAATTCTCAAATTTTCGTGGAATCCTTTCTCCTAAATATACATGATGATTTATTTTTTTAATCCGCAACTGGCAACTTTATTTTGGACGAAAAGAAAAATGGTTGACTGACATTTTTTTCTTTTTTTAAAAATTGTTCAAAAATACGAATTATGGTGCTTTGTTATAAAAATAATATAGTAAGAGAGTAGAAAATATGATTGATACATTAAGAATTATTTTTATTATAAAAGAGTATTTCTTATTGGCATGTATATTTTTTATTTTTTATATAAATTATATATAATTTTTATTTATAAACTACTCTAATCCTTAAAACTAATACAAATGTTACAATAAAATATATAGTAATATAATGTTATTTACAATAAAAAAATTTCTCCAAACAATTCATTAAAGAAGTTATGAAGTTAATGATATAAAGAGAAAAGGAATTATAAGGGTTAGAGATTATGGGCATGGATTTTTTAATATTCACAACACTACATCTTAGATGTTCATAACTAATATTGTGCTTCGTTTAAACCTTACTAGAAAAAACTAGTAGAATAAAAACTTAGTAAAAGAAAAATAATATATAATATATATTAAAATTGTCTCATTAAAAATTTTACTAGAAAAACCCAGTAAGATAAAACTTTAGTAAAGAAAAAAAAAAGTGCAGCATAATTTTTACTCTCCCTGATAATAACATCAGTTTTATCCTGTTGTTGATAATATTAACTTTTCAACATCTATTTATCAATATAGTATACTATTTTTCAAGTGGATGATTTCTGATACTTTATTTGAGCATATATTTCTTTTAGTTAAATCATATATGATGCATTATCATCATATATTTTTCTAACATATCTTCTAAATATATTGAATTATCAACATACTCTCTATCTGCCTTATATACTGTGAATATAATAAAAAAAATATCCTAAAAATCACCATATCTTACATTCACAGGTTTAATTTACTCATAACAAAATAATCTCATATAATATTTCGTAAAACTATCACCTCAAATATCAATTTCATTATATATCTATATACCTACAGGAACTTAATTTTTTTAATAATTACAATATGCAATATTAACATAATATGTAAAGTTTAGGGAAAAAGACAAGAAAAGTCTATGTGAGTTTTAAAATGACAATTTGGGCATCTGAATATCTAAAAAGATAGATTAGGTAGGAGGCCCAATATGTCCTTTGTAAATTTAGGTAAAAAGACTATATCACCCCCGAAAGCATTTGCAAAAAAAAATCTGGAGAATAGAACTCATAATGAAGCGAGAGAAAAAGCAGGAGAATAAAGTGGGAGATTAAGTTAGAACTCTCATTGCACATTGCACATTAAGAGAGTTTATAAAACATAGAAACTAAAACTAAAAGTAATTAGTAATGATAATAATAAAATTATTATGGTTTAAAAGAATAAAAATAAAAATAAAATAAAATAAATGTAGAAAGAGAAAAGAAAAAGAAAAAAGAAGGCAAGAAGAAGAAAGTAGAAATCGTTTCTGCTAAAGGAAAAAAAGAATATATATAATATTATATAAAAAATAACACTGAACAAAACAAAAGTAGGGCCTACACCTTTTCTTTTAATATCTAAACACACACACACACCACACATGCATCTTTTCCTTTCTTCTTCTTTTCTGTATTCACTCACATCCGTCTATTCCATAATTCCTCTATTAATGAATATTGGATCCTTTTAAACTCTAATTTATTATCATAAAATCTTTCAACTATCATAGTTATTTCTTAATTATTTTTTTATGTTAAGAGAGTTCTTTAGAAATACAATATTTGTTAGGAGTAAAGAAGTTTGAGGATTAAAGTTTGGAACCAGTGTGATTTTTTAACAAATGATAACCATATAATTGTAGAGATAGGTGAATAATTGTATTTAATCGGTTTAGAATTTTTCTATTTGTATTATTTAAGAGGTAGTTAGGATTTAAATGTTAGAGAGTATATATGATTTAATATAAAATTTTTATTGATTTAATTTGAGTTTAATGATTGTAGTATGTTTATTGGAGGTATAATTGATATTTAATCGGTTTAGATTGTTGCTATAGCTTGTAAATTAAAAATGGCTATTTTTGTTGAAAACTTAAATTGAAGAAATTGGGGATTTTGGTCAAGTTGAATAATTATAGGTTAATTATAGTGTAAATGAGTTATTGAAACTTAGAAATGATGTGATTTAATATTGAAATGAAGATTTGAATATTGTGAGTGAGATTTAAAAATTAGAGGTAAAATTGGGAATTTTAAACTTATATAATTAAATTGAGTTTTTTTGTTAAGCAATTTGATTGATGATGAAACTCAAGGTTTAGTATATTAAGTGTTAAATATAAGTTAAAGAATTTAAGGATTTTGTATAATTGGAGGATTTAGTTGTTTATTTAAGTAAATTAAAGTTAGAGGTTGATTGTAAATTATGAATTATGATATTGGGTTTGTTAGATTTGAATTCAATGATTTATTTTAACTTATTGGAGTGTGTTTTGGGGATTAAAAGATTTGATTTTTTTATGTTGATTATGAAATGTGAGCCTATGAAATTTTGGGTGAAGCTTTAAAGATTATAAATTTGGGGTTTTTTGGTTGTTTAAGGAGTTGATGTTATATGAGAATTTATATGATTAGAATAAAGTTGAGACAATATAAGATTATCATGGAAATGATAATTTAGAAAATAAATATGTGATTGTGATAGAGAAATTAAGTTATGGTATTGAATTAATAATTTTTAAATAAAATAAAGTTAGAAGAGAAATGTGAGTATTTATTTAAAAGTATATGTTATGTCAAATTAACAACATATTAATACACATTTATATAAACTGTGTAGATTGACTAGGGAGTTGTGACCTAAGCTCATGGCTCCTCATATGTGGTATTTTTGTTAGCTTTGGGGAAAAATAACCACTTTCCACTCATTGTGTTTGTTAATATGATGTTTGTAAGTGATTTGATATATATAAATCTACTGATGATGATATGATTATATTGAGAAAAGTTGATTGCTAATTTTATTAAAAATTATCTTGTGAGATTTAGAAAGTTTAAATAGAGATTAAAAACTTTTTATATCTTGATATTGAATTTTGAAGAAAATTATTATTTTGAGAAAAATCCTATTGTGATATTTATTGAAGTTATTGATTATCGAGCTATTGATATTTTGATTAGTACGATTATCTTGATAATTATGTATATGGTGATTATGATTGGTGATAATGAAGTTATCTTTTTACCACGTGATATAGCCTCCATTAGAGCTCGATGGTTAGCTTTTGTCCCACCAGTTTATCAAGGGGCTTGTCCCACTAGTTTATCGAGGGTCTGCGACACCCCTACCAATTTATTGAAAGGGAATGAACCCATGGTCTAGTCTTATACTCTGTGGATTTTGGTCGATCTATAATACTCGACCGGTTAGCTTTTTGAGTGATCATTCATATGGTAGTTATCACTAGCCCATGGGTTCAATCGGTAGGTATAAGGTGGTTCGGTTGGTTTGATGGGAGGAATTGGGGTGATATTTCTGTTTGATCTTATTAGGATAATATATTATTTTCTATCTCGTATATTTTATTAACTGTCCCACTTGACACCTCACGAGCACATGTTAGTATGCATGATGAGTAGGATTGTTGGTTACTGAGACATTTGTCTTAACCCGTGGTTATTAATATTTTTCAGGAGTTAGTTCAGTTGCTGGTTCTCACGGGAAGGTGGTAGAGGCATAGTGGTGCTATTTAACCTGTATAGCACCATCCTTTATGTTTACGTGCTAAATAGATATAAATTGCCATTATAAAGCCTACTTTTGTTTATACTTTGATAATTTACTATTTTGATAATTATACTGTATATCATGCTGGCAGCCTCTCAGGGTCATGGATGTGAATTTATGGATCTAAAGTAGCTATTTTGCCATATTAATAGTATTATGCAATATTTTATTGTGTTATCGGCTTTGAGGTTATTTACCCGAGTTCAACGCTCAGAGTCCCCTTTCAAGAGTTTAGAATTGATAATTATGATAGTATTGGAAGAGTAATTTGGTATTTTCAATCATAGTTATTGGTTGATTAAGAAAAATCTTTTATAACTATGGTAGTGTTCATTTTAAAATCTTTGTAAAACTCATTTCTACCATGGTTAATTCTTTTAAAATTAAGAAAATTATTTATAAATATAGTTATTTTGTAGACAATTATGGTACAAATGATTTCAAATGATTAATTATATTTATGATAAGGAGAATTTTACACAAACCTTATTAGACGAGTTACAAATCCTAGTACATGACTTGCAAACCTCATTAGACAAGTCGCCAATGCCATTGTTGAAGTTACAAACCCGAAGACAATATGTTGCACTTCCATTGTTGTTAATGTGAAAGGAAAATATGTACTTAGTCATTACAAAATGTAATCATAGTCATTACCAAGTTTAATTGTACATAAGTCAAACACTGAAAAGTGATTGACTAACTTTGAACATTAGTTGGTCAATAGCTGAACTTTCTAAAAATGTAACATCACAAAAGTTAGATGTTACAAAAATTGAAACATCATTTGGTCAATGTAGCAGTCTCGCTTTATGGAAGTAGGCTTAACACAAATTCTTGCCTTGAGTTAAGCTCGTGATTTCTAGCCACCATTATAAGTTTTTGTCTAAACTCTACAATGTATTTGTCATCATAGTCAAGTGCTACATTTGGATCATATTTAGTCAACCAAATCAGTACATGCACCCCACAGTCTCACTTGCTTAGACAACCAGGAAATATTTGCCACATGCAATGCCCAAATCAACATTGTTTAATAAACAAACAAGAAACCCTTTGTTAAAGAAGTTTACTATAGGAATCACAAAAGATCATCATGTTTATGACTAACTGGCATCTTATCTAATATTGTGCATTTGATAAAACAAAAAAAAAATATAAGAGCTGCTCATGCATTAAAAATGAAAAAAGAAACAATTACTACCTATTCTAGGTAAGTATCACTCCGCTAAATGTTCAATTGATTAATAACAAAAGAACTAGAAAGAGATTTTCATTCATCAGAAGAACTACATGAGGTTATGAGAGTTACCTATCAACGTTTCATCATCCCCCACTTCCTTACAACAAGGTCAGGATGATCAAAAGTACAAAAATCAAAAGTAATTTCACGAGTTAACCTAGCTAAAGAGCTAGAACAAGGGTTGGCTTCTCTAAAGATAAAATTCACAGATAACTGCCAATTTCTAGCTAACAGGACTAAGCAGCAACATTAGAAATTTGATTAATGCAACATGCAATTCCTTTCGGCCCGTTTAAGCAAAATTAAGATCTCTAAATCCCCAAAAAGCTAGAACTCTTAGTTTATACAGGGAACAATATTTAAAACCATAATGCTACTTATATCCAAATTAGAACTGATAATATTCAAGATATTTCTCAAACAAACCCATGATTTTAAAGGAACTCATGAAGCGGAAGAAAAGGTAGTCAGCGATAGAACCAAAATACCCTGTAATACAACAATAACTTTGGAGTTCCTAAGGGATTTTAGAACCATTTTATAACCCAAAGTATATTTCCTACTCTTCATGACCAGAGCGAGTCTGTTGTTGATACCCTTATGGGTCTTCTTCTGTCAAAGTTAAATTATAGAAAACAATTACCTCCAGGTCTGGTCAAAAGTAAAAGAACAAAATACATGAAAATGAAATGGTAAAGCTAATGCAAGAATAAATCAATAGCACTCTATATGCTTTTTTATGTAGCTAACATGCAAAGGCGTGGCAGAGAAAGAGCTTACATTTTTCTTGGTGGAAACCATGGTGGAGGTTCGCTAACAACAAACTGCAAAAGTTGGTTCTAATGTTATTTACACTCTGCTGAGCCCAAAATGACCAAGATCTTACTTGCGTCATGTGACCCATATTATCATCAACCACACACCTACAAGCACTAAAACTTATTAAACCCACCAAAGTGGAGAAGTAGTGAGATGAAATAGAAGATTTCACAGTTATGGGCGTCTTGGTGAAAGATAAAACCAGAGAATAAGAAAGTTGTACGGAAGAAGGTGTGGTGTGAAAATGTGTGAAACCATGTTGGGTTAGTGAAGAAAGAGAGAACAAGTTCTTGGAGAGAAGAGAAAGCTAGGAAGTAGCAACAATGGAGGGAATGTGGTCGAAAGAAGAAAGGCAAAGCAATGTCTGCGTCTGCATCAGTTCGTCTGAGTTTGAGCAATGTTACACTCTGAAGGTGCGTGGGAAGATGACACGACTTCTTTTGTAGCTTTACCTTGTCGAAGGAATTGAAAACATATAGCAGAAGATTAAAAGAAGAAATGTTGATGAGCTTGAAGTATCCTGCTTTTTCTTCAACAATTTTTAGGGGCAATTTAGTATTTTTACCTAAATTTACAAATGAAAGATTGGGCTTCCTGCCCAATCTGTCATTTTAGATATTCAAATAAATGTCTAAGTTGTCATTTTAAAATTTATATGGGTTTTTTTTTCTTTTTTCCTAAATTTTATAATAGAATAAATATATAAAAATTCTGATACATTAAATTTAATATATTTTTATAGACAAAATAGTTATAGAAAAATATGAAAATTGTAAAATAATAGGATATTCAACTCTAGATATTTTCTTTTTATACTTCAGGCATTTTAAATCCTTAAAAAATCATATAAATTTTACTATTTAGTAAGCCATATGCATAGGCTATATCAATATTTATTAGACACATATTTTATTTTTATATACTGCTAAACTAGTAATATATGTAAAAATTATCACATCTACCATAAAATAATATTGCTTATTATATTCATTATTAGCTTTTGTGAAAAAAATGTTATTTTCACATTTTCTATATTCCTTAATAACTTTATATTTAAGATGTTTGGACTGCCGGTCCATAATTTTCATATATTGAAAGAATATAATTATATTTTCATTGTGTCTTTACCTTTTTAATTTTCCTTTTTGCCAAACATATTTTCTGTCTACTTCACATGATAGATTTACATACAAAATTTTTATTTAATCACTTGTTATTATTATCAAAACCGTTGTCAACAATTTTATCTTTTCGGTTCCATTTTCCTTATTTTGACATAAATAATTGAGATCTCTTTATTATATTTTAGGTACCTGAACATCTTTTAAAGTTTTTGTTAGTAGTTATGTCTTAACACTCTTTTGGAGTACTTGCTGTCTTAATATGATTATCTTAATTATATGCTTCAATATTTCTAATATTATATTTGGAATTAATTAGCCTTTCATATTTCAAACATATCTCACTTTATTTATACTAATTAGAATATTTTTAGTTAGAATATGAGATTTAATAATCTCATTTAGGTCAATAATCATATCTAACAGATATTTTATAATATTGTACGATTAGGGTTATTGATACCCCTATAAAGACAACTGCCTCCTACTCATGAAAATACATAATTAATATTGTATTAGTCAAAAGTGTTATTTCTTCAAGTGTTAGCATTAATAATTAGACTTCTAGAGCTTTAGAAGTTTGAGTTATCCAAACATGTATCTTACTAGTACATTTCCCAATTTTTACATTTAATTTTTAACACATACCAATGCATAACTTTTTTTTTATAGAAAAGTTTAAATGAGTTTGACACTTATCCTCTACTAAGGTCAGGGTATAGTCCCAACGCTCAGAAAATACTTATAAATAACTTACGAGATCATCTACCAAATAAGCCATCATGACGATAACAAGAATTGAACTCGCGTCTTTATAGGATATGAGTATGTTCCTTATCATTTGTGTCAATTCTTTTTAGCCAATGCACAACTCTGGCTAAGCTAACTTAAGATATTAAAATTAACATTCCTAGAGAAGAAAGCTTTGGACTTTGCAAGATTTACTGCTATGTCTTGATCTTTTGCAAAAGCTTTCTATCCCGTCTCTCATGATTTCAATTTTTGTTAAAATGGCTTCACCATAAAAAGCAAGCCATCCACAAAAAAGAGATGTGAGAAAGATGATCCTTTAGTGCATAATTTAATGCCTTTCTATCCCTCTGTTAACATTTTATAGAATCATTTGACCTAGCCTTTCCATGCTGGGAAGTAAAAAAGAAGAATGAAAATAATGGATTTAGAGTTATGGAGAAGGGAGAAAGGAATGTTGGATAAGGAGAAGGGGTGGTTAGTTATGTCTACTGTCTTAAAAGAGTGTCGAGGGAGAGTTGTGAGATGATCCTATGGGGTTAAAGGATGATGATCAAGAAGTTGAGAAGAGTATAAAGAAGGCAAGGCTAGGGGTCAAGATCATTAATCATGAAAATGGTAGCATGAAGATTCATGACTTTTGTTATCTCCAAAGAGGGGAAGTAACTATTGAACGAGCTATTTCAGAAGAGCCTTGATAAGACACATTTTGTATATGGTTTCTATGATATTTTCAAGAGTTTTATAACAACTTTACCATTCATTTTATGCCTTAAATTGTACTTTTGTGGTAATACATGATTGTGCGTGGCAATATGCTAATTAAAGGGTAAAATGGTAAATTAGCTCTTTCAAACTGCATATATTATGTTATTTACTGATTTGAACTTTTATAGTGAGTTTTTATGTTAGATTGTAGGTATTTTGGAAGAGAGCAAGGACCAAGAAAGAAATCACAAGCCAATGAAAGTAAAATCATGCTCCTTCACCTTTTAGTTGCTACCAAAGAGTCCTCGAGTCGTGACCTTAATTCTTCTGGAAGTCTCTCTGTGTTTACAGGTCATGACCAAAATATGGATCTGATCGCGACTAAAATGTGAAATGGCTGAAACTGCGCGTTTTGAATTAGGTCATGTATAAATAAAAGGAGAGGAGGGCTGCCGTCAAAAGGAAGCTGATTTTTTACATGATTAGGCTAAGAAGCAGTACTCGAGCTCTCTTTGATCACTTTCTCCACACCTTCCATCGCTCTACACCTCTCCATAGACTTCTCCACATCTCTACACTATCAATCTACCGTCTTCTCATCGTTTCTTGATAGTATCACATTTGGACAGTGATTACAGTACAACAGGAGTCAGTAGAGGCTAAACCTTTAGTCTCTTAGTGATGAATATGATATCTTGAGCTCATGGACTAAAATGGGGAGTTTTTTCTATTTTAATTTGTATTTTCTCTTGTTATGATTGTTGCTAGATCTAGGGTTTTTATTTTTTGAGCAAGTTTTGAATATTGATTGATTATTCTCATATTAGACTTTGTAATTGAATTCAGATAATTTAAATGTTTGCTTTTAATAGAATATTTTAGTTTCAATTTTAAGAGAGTTAGGTTATTATCAGCAATCGTTATTAATTAATTCAATTACTTGAAATCTTGGTTTTCGATCAACGACCATTAGAGGGCATTTTTATCATATAATTCAACTTACACGCTAAGTGGTTTCTGATAGTTTTCTAATAGTTCTTAAACCAACTTTGATCAAAGGGATTTAAGGAAAATTAGGGTTTTGGACTCAATCGATCGATTGAGGTTTTCTTTGAAACTTAGTGATTTTAAAACTCTAATTTTAACGTGAGAATAAGGATAGATACGTTTTCATCATCAAGAGTATTTCATAACATATTTCTCAAATAAACCAACTCATTTTCATCTTAATCAAAAATTCAAAAATATTTACTTTTATACACCCTAATTTTACCGCATCAATCACTAAAACCCCAAAAACCATTTTATCCCTACTTAGGTTTTTCATTGATTTTGACATCCAATCTGCTAGTATTCCAAATAAAAGGCTCCTCTAGAAGAACGATAAGGTTATCCCTTATACTGTATTATATTAGGTGCAATTAACTTTATTTTGATGGATTGGACCACGATAATTCGCCCTCATCAATAGCGCCATTGCCGGGGAGCCAAGTAATTGGTTCCCTAGTAATTGTTTGCCAATTTCATTAACTACCTGAGTCATTTTTCTTATTTTTGTTTGTATTTTAGTTTTTAATAGTTTCTAAATTGCATTACATGATGTACTTTTTCTGAGTTTCTGAAAAAAAAATAGTTTCTGTGACTGTGTGTCATGACCTAAACTCTCTTGCTCACGACAATTACTTTCTATGACTTTTAGTCGTGACCAAACACCGTTTATGTCATGACCTCATTGCTTTCTTGTGAAATTTGACTACTTTGCGAAAACCAGTTGCGACATTTAAAACCTTCAGTCGCGACTACTGCACTCTGTGATATTGAGTCATGATTAAAACACGCTTTAGTCATGACTAACTGAAAATTTTCTACTGTGCAACTTCCGTGACTGCCTCTGACTGATTGTATTGATTATTCTTTATTATTTTTGCATTGCATGTGTAAAAGAATTGAACCATTAGTGCCTTTTGAATCTGAAATTGAGAGAAGACTTAGGAAACTAAAGAGAGAATTTAGGGAATTTAGAGAAGAAGAAGCAAAATATAGTTCCTCCTCTAGTATTCCAGAGTCTGAAACTGAACTGAATATGGCTGATATTAATCATAATGGGCATAATGGGCATGGAGAAAATGAAATACCAATGAATACAAAAGATAATAGAAATGTGAGGGAAATTAATCATTCACATCTGAATTATGATCCTTATAGTTTCTATACTAAAGAAACTAATTTTGAGATTAAAGGAGTTTTGATTGCAACCTTACCTAAATTTTTCATGGTTTTATAGGAGAATGTCCACACAGGTACTTACAAACCATGCATATGATTTATTCTTCAATGAAGCCTCCAATGACTGCACTGGATGATGTCTTAAGGAGGTGTTTTCATTTTACCTTGGAAGGGAAGGCTAAGGAGTGGCTATACAATTTGCTAACTCATTTCTCCACTCTTACATGGGATTAGCTGAAGTCAACGTATCTTGAACAGCTTTTCCCAGCTTTAAAGACCACTCGAATGAAGAAGAAGATCATTAATATTCTGTAACAAGATGGATAATATTTATATGAGTATTGGACGAGGTTTCTTAACCTGTTAACTCGATGCCCTCACCACAACATGACCAAGGCTAATTTAGTAGACATTTTCTTTGATGGTCTACTTCCTCATAATCAGGTTTTCTTGAATACTGTAGTAAATGGATCATTGAGAGATAAGACTCCACAAGAAAGTTGGAGTTATTCTAGAAAATGGCCAATGAAGACAATCAGACAGGGGATCCAAGGAGAATGCCATCATCATCTTCGAGTAATTCAAAAGAGATCTTAGCAGAAATAACATCCCAATGAAACAAAATGAAGAAGAGGATGAATTTGATTGAAAGAGAGCTGTATTCCACAAAACAAGTTCATGCAGTAGATACCTCATAATCTTTAGTTACAGGATGTGAATCATGCGGTTTAATTATTCATGCTACTAGTACATATGACAGACTGTATGAAGAAGTGGCAATAATGTATCAAGGGAGAGATAATTAATACCATAAGAGAGACCCATACTCCACACATATAACCTTGGTTGGAGAGACCACCCAAACTTTAGGTGGGGGTAATAGGCCAAATCAATTTTAAGGATGTTGTGCTTTCTCAAGCAACTACTAAAATAATGCAAGTTTTATAGTTCTAACTCACCTTAATACCTTATTAACATCAAGGCCATATGAGACTTCTCAATTGTTGAAGAGCATGGCTGTATAGATAAATAACATGGATGATAGAATGACCAATATAGACAATAAGTTCAAAGAGAATGACGATCAATTCACCTCTATAGCTTTAATCCTTCAAAGTATGCAGAAGGATAATGCTGATATACACAGGAAACTTGAGGAGTTAAGTTCCAAGAATGCATATATTACAAGTCACTAAACTTAAGTCTCAAATACAATGGGTAACATTTAAGGAAAGAGCAGTGACAACATACCTTCGAATACTATCATTAATCTGAGGGGTCTAAATGATATATCCCTCAGAAGTGGCAGCAATGTGTATTTTAAGGAAGATGATACAGTACAAGAGGATATGAAAGATGCTAAATTTGAGAATTCATCAATGCCACAGGTGCAAATTGGGAAATATGAAAGTGCTAAAGAACAACAACTTATAATGAAGAAGCCAACCTAAGAGGAGAACTCATAAGCCCAAGTGGATATACAATAGCTACAAGAAGAAGCAGCAACAATACCAAGTCCATCTTACAAAGGAAAGCAACTTGAGGAGAAGCCAGAGTCGAGCAAGTAAGGAGCCTCTATGCACAAAGGTAAGGAGGTAAGTATAAAATATCTCCTTTTTCCTAACTCTTACTTTGTTAGAAAGAAAACAATTGACCCTAATTTTGCAAAAAATGCTTATACTTTATTCAACAAATTAGAAATAAACATCCTTTTGGTTGAGTACCTCAAGAGAAACCCTAAATATACAAAAAATTTTAAAGAATTGTGTGCTGATAAAAAGAAGTTTAGGCCTTTTGAGAGAATTCAGGTGAGTGCTAATGTGTCATCATTCTTTAAGGCTTTGTTTGATTCAGCTGAGGGGAGGTTAGGTTAAGTTAATTTAAGGAACGGTAGGGGAGGTTAATTAATGATGTGTTTTGTTTGGTTCAGGAGGGGAGGGGAGTAGAGTTAATTAGAAATTGATAAATATACCCTTATCTCTTTATTTAAATTTATACTCTTTATTTATAATATTCATATCAAAATTATTATTTTTTTAATTTACAAATCTTAAATTTTTTTATCTCATTTATGTATATAATAAAATTAAAAAAAATTAAAAAATATGATAAAATTTTAATATTATTTCTTATTAATTATATAATTATTATATATTTTAATATAATATATAAATAATTTATTATGTTTATTAAATTTTAACAATTAGAAAAAATAGGTGTGAGAAAAATAAAAAAAAAGGCTTAAGGGTACAATTGGAATATTAAATAAACATCAAGGGCAATTTGGTCATAAAAATAAAAAATTTTCTCTCCCCTCCAAAAACCCCCATATTTGGAGGGGAGGTGAGGGAGAGGAGGGGACCACAAAAAGACAAAAAATCTCCCCTGCCCTCCCCTCCATTTTCCCCAACCAAACACACTCTCCCTTCCCCTCCAAAATCCCCCAATCAAACAAAGCCTAAGGCTGAACTACCAGTTAAGTACAAAGACCTAGGATTCTACACAAGCCCATGCAGTATAGGAAATATTCCTATTAAGGGAGCGTTATTAGATCTAGGGGCAACCATTAATGTAATGCCTTGGTCAGTATATCAAGCTTTAGGTATCAACAATCTTAGAGACACAAGCGTAATGCTCCAGTTAGCTGATAGGTCAATTAGATATCCTAAGGGAATCCTTGAGGATATTCTAGTATAGGTCAAGGACTTAGTATTCCCAGCTAATTTTTATATTTTGGATATGTCCAATAAGTTAGTAAATGACAACAATATGATATTACGATAACATTTCCTCCAAATTTCTAAGACCATCATTAGTATGAAGTATAGTTCTATCACATTGGAAGTTGGAGAGCATGTGGTAACCTTCAACATGAATGAAGCAATGAAATTTCCTTACGATAATTCTGCTTTTACTGCTTTGAATGCCTTTGATTGTGCTATTGAAGAGACTAGGGAAGAACATGAATTGAGTTTACATGATAATGATAGAGATAATACATTTACAAAAGGTTTGTTGAGTGATTTTGCAGGATCCCAAGATGTTCTGGAAGCTGAAAGTGCAACAATTGAAGAAGGGTCGAGTTTCTGTGACCTAAGGTCATGACTAAATGACCTCCACATCACGACTAAGCATCAATTTAAGACTCACTGTGAAGCTGAGTCACGACCAAATGTCGCAACTAAACATCAATCTACCGAGGGATAACCTTTCTGTGACCCAAGTCGCGACTAAAAGATGAACAAGTCATAACAAGAAGTTCTAAAGACACACTTTATCAACTGGAGTCACAATGAGAAGCTGAAAGGAAGCGACCAGAAATGCCAGACGCAACCAGGGAACTCCAAACTCCTTCAATTCCACACTCCACTATTTTGGTTGAAGGGCCAATACATTCTAACTCTTCTCACCCTCATTCTCATTTCAAAATTACATCCCATACCTTAAATGATTTGATCTCAAAAAATGATGCAGGAATGAGAGAGTATGATCTTAACTATGTTACAGCTGTGGACCAACGTAAGCTAGGTACAACTCTTAAAGAGACTATAATCAAGATGGAATGTCCTAATGAATCGTATATGAGCAAACTCCAAGGATCTACAAAAGGGAGTATTTTTAATTTAAATGATTCTCCCAATTTGATTCCTTCTATTATCCAACTTCTAGAATTAAAGTTAAAGAATTTACCTTCTAACCTAAAGTATACTTAGCTTGAGCCAAACTCAAAATTGCCAATTATAATTTCTAGTTCTCTGGTTGTTAGTGAAGAGTTTAGGTTATTAAATGTGCTTAGAAAGAATAAAGAGGCCTTGGGTTGGCAATTAACTTATATAAAAGGGATAGATACCACTATTTGCACCCATAGGATTCTGCTGAGTGAAGACTCCAAGCCAATTAAATAACCCTAAAGAAGATTAAATCCATTGATCTCTGATATGGTTAGAAAAGAGATTAGTAAATTGTTAAAGGCATGAATCATATATGCTATTTCAAATAGTGAATGGGTATCTCCTGTGTATGTAGTGCCTAAAAAAAGCGGATTGATAGTAGTCAAGAATGAGAACGATGAATTGATAAGACAAAAGGAAGGTAATTTATCTATGGTGATTATCTATGCGTCAAAAACACCTGACGCTGCTTAAATAAATTACACCACTACTGAGAAAGAATTGTTTGCAATTGTAATGGCTTTAGATAAATTCACATATCTCATTAACTCTAGAGTTGTTTACACAGATCATGTAGCAGTCAAGTACTTATTCCATAAACCTCAATCTAAGACAAGATTTCTACGGTAGATACTACTGTTTTAAGATTTCAATATAAAAGTGAGGGATCGAGCTAGAAATGTGAACCGCGTTGTAGATCATCTAAACAGGTTACCAACAAAGACAAGGGGAATACTTAGTTTTAATCTTATTTGTGATTCTGTCCTTAATCAATCCCTTTGTTTGATTGCTATTGTAGAACCTTGGTATGCTCATTTAGTTAATTTCATTGAGATCGGCCTAATCCCATCTTATTTGTCTAAGTTTTAGGCCCAAAAGCTCAATAGTGAATCTAAATACTTTATTTAGGACAAACTTTTTTTGTGGAAGTTGTGCTCAGATCAAGTATTAAGACGATGTGACCTAAACCAAGATCACAAATCAGTTTTGGAAGCTTGACATTTATGGGTTTGTGATGGTCATTTTGGGGGGGAAAATAACTGCACGTAGGGTCCTTGAATCTGATTTTTATTGGCCTTCTATTTTCAAAGATGCTTTTGAGTTTTGTAGAACCTGTGATAGGTGCTAAAGATTTGGGGGGATTAGTAAAAGGCATGAGATGCCACAATAACATATTTTGTTTTGTGAGATTTTTTATGTATGGGGAATATATTTCATGGAACATTTTCTACCTTCAGCAGGATTTCGTGACATTTTATTGGTTGTAGACTATTTTATCTAGGTGGGTAGAGGCAATTCCTACAAGACTAGATGATGCCCAAACGGTCTTCAAGTTTCTAAGGTCTCACATATTTAGTAGATTTGGAGTACCTAAAGTGTTAATCAGTGATTAAGGCACCCATTTTTGCAATAAGTTAATCAATCGCTTATTGGCAAAATATAGTATTACTCATAAAGTCTCAATCCTATACCGCCCCCAAACTAATGGTCTAGTAGAGGTTTCTAATAGGAAAATTAAGCATATTATAGAGAGGATTGTTAAACCATACAATAAGGATTAGGATTTAAGACTTGATGATACCTTGTGGGCATACATAACAGCTTTTAAAACTCCTCTAGAAATGTCCCCTTATAGGACAGTTTTTGGGAAGGCTTGTCACATACCTGCAGAAATAGAGTATAAGACATTTTGGGTAGTGAAGGCCTGTAATGAGGACCTTGTAGAAGCTGGTTCAGAGAGGTTATTGCAGATTTAAGAGCTACAAGAGATTAGATTATATGCTTATAGTAACTCTGAAATTTATAAATAGAAAATAAAGTTATTCCACAATGCTCATATTCTGAGAAAGAGTTTTAAGGAGAGTGATAGAGTATTAAGGTACTAAACTAGGTTCAAGTTCAAATTTGAAAAATTAAAAACTAGCTGGGATAGACCTTACACAGTTGTTAAAGTCCACGACTTTGGGATGATTTAATTGAAAGAAGACGTGACGGGCAAAATCTTTCAGGCTAATGGTCACCATTTGAAACTTTATGAGGAATCTGCTTTACTGCCTTGAGGCCAGGTTGTACCTTTCCACCTCCTACCTTTACAAGTTTTCCCTAATGTGATATGTTGATGATAGTTTGTAGATAGGAAAGGGATATTTCAGTAGGATAGTTTTATTTTCTGTTTATTTATGTTTATTCTAGGTGTCTTTCTATTTTAAACAACAACCCATTATTGTCCATATGTCTCTTACTCATTGATTGTTCTCTATGGAACTTATACACTCACATGCATGATCATCTTACCCACCCTATAATCTCTGCCTTACTAGTATTGCTTTGCATGACTTGAATGTGACTGCATGTTGAACTGTTAATTTGCATTGAGTGCTTAGGCTACCTGCTATTTTGAAGCTATATTTGATTGACTTTACAAAGTGGTTGTGATCTTTTCTACTTTAGTTCTATTGACAGTGAGGATACAATCAAGTTTAAGTGTGGGGGAGGATGTTAACCCAATCTTTCATCACAAATTTTTTATTTTTGATCTTAATATGTGTGATAAATTGCTGAAAATTAGAACCCCACTTTAAACTGTGTTGATAATTGGAAAGGTATTAGCATGAAAAATATTTTGGGACTTTGACAATTATCAGTCGGTAGTCTTTGTGAAAACTGATCGCGGTATATGTGCTTTTTGGTCGTGACCTGTAATGGAATTTTGGACTTAACATGTTCTCTATGAACTATGGTCGCAACCTATGTACATATTGGTCGCAAAAATAACTCTCTGTTGATATGAGTCGCGACATGAGTACCTACTTGGTCGCAACTGTTCCTCTCTGTGTATTTGCGTCGCAAAAAGTATATTCCATGGTCGTGACTAAATGTTTTAAAAATCTTGAGCATGCACCCCTATGCAAACGGTCGCGACCTTCACTATTTTCAGTCGCAACCTATATTTGAAAAATGTCCAATTACCTTCCCTTTACCTTATGCGAAACTGTATAGAAGGATCCTTTTTGAACTATTGAGTTTCTTTCATAAATAATTCATTGTTCCCTTATTTCAAAACCTTCTTAGCTCCTAGAAACCACTGCCTCACTTGAATTTTTTGGAAAATCTTAAAAATTGAATTTAAAACACCTAAACTTTTGCTGTTAGATTTGGATTATCACATGGCTCTAAGTGATTACTTTGAAACTTTTAAATTATTGTTTAGAGGGTTTTCAGTTATGATGAGTGTTTTAATGCCTAGTGAATGGTGAACATTGTTTGAGACTTTAGCTTATGAGCAATCTTAATCAAAACCTTTGTTAGAAGGATTCTCGACCTTAAATTCTATATTGAGTGATTATTCAATTGGTTTATATCCTCTAGAACTTGTCTTGACTCTGAGTTTAGAATTACTTGCATATTTATGAATTGAACATGACAGAGGCATTCTTTCTAAACCTTTTTATCCCAAACACAATCTCACTACATATTACATCCTTAGTCAACCCCTCTTAAGCCATGACTTTTTCTTTTCATCATTTTTATAGAAAGTCATATGTGCATAAACATCATTTTGAAATAAATTTTTTATTCGTGTCAAAAATTCATTATTATTGTGTTATTATGCTGTAGCTTCCATGAATGAGGTGCCAAATAAAAGAAGAGTAAAGAAGCATATTACACTGACAAAAAAGAGAGTGCAAGAAAAAGAAAATAAAAAGAGAAGATGGCACCATTATCAACTTTTATTGGCATAATTACCACAGTTATATCCCTAGAGACATAAATTCATGCTACATATTCATTGTTGAGTGCATATAGTGTTATATAGTTGCTGAGATGTAGAGCCATTACAAGCATATGGTAGGATATTTTTCAATTTGAATATGAGTAAAAGAACTTTAACAATGAGAGGCAATAGAGAACTAAACATTTACACCCTTTGAGAGGATCTATTGCACTTATACAGTTGAAGTTGATTTCATTTAGTAGTTGATTACTTGACATTGCTCACATTATTACCTTTACATTACCAAAAGATGATGGATTATTTGTTTTTAGGGTACACTATGGATTATGTTGTTATCTTGAATTTAATAGCGTTGTTCTAGGTGTGATTCATTTATTTGTCCAGGAGTACAAAGGTTCAAGTGTGGGGGAATTGATAAGACACATTTTGTATATGGTTTCTGTGATATTTTCAAGAGTTTTATAACAATTTTACCATTCATTTTATACCTTAAATTTTACTTTTGTGGTAATACATGATTGTGCGTGGCAATGTTCTAATTAAAGGGTAAAATGGTAAATTAGCTCTTTTAAACTGTATATATTCTGTTATTTAGTGATTTGAATTTTTACAGTGAGCTTTTATGTTAGATTACAGGTATTTTGGAAGAGAGCAAGGTCCAGGAAAAAAATCACAAGCCAATGAAAGTAAAATCATGCTCCTGCACCTTTTAGTCATGACTAAAGAGCCTGCTGGTCACGACCTTGATTCTTCTGGAAGTTTCTCCTTGTTTATAGGTCACGACCAAAATATGGATATAGTCATTACTAAAATGCAAAATCGCTAAGAAGCAGTACTCGAGTGCTCTCTGATCACTTTCTCCACACCTTCCATCGTTCTAGACTCTCCACAGATTTCTCCATATCTCTACACCATCAATCTACCATCTTCTCATCGTTTCTTCATGGCATCACATCTGGACAGCGATTGCAGTATAACAGGAGTCATGAGAGGCTAAACCTTTAGTCTCTTGGTGATAGATCTGATATCTTGACCTCATGGAATGAAATAGGGAGTTTTTACTATTCTAATTTGCATCTTCTCATGTTATGATTGATGCTAGATCTATAGTTTTTATTTTATGAGCAAGTTTTGAATATCGATTGGTTATTTTCATATTAGACTTTGTAATTGAATTCGGATCATTTGAACGTTTGCTTTTAATAGAATATTTCAGTTTTGATTTTAAGGGAGTTGGGTTATTATCAGTAATCGTTGTTAATTAATTCAATTGTTTGAAATCTAGATTTTCGATCGACGACCATTCAAGGGCGTTTTCATAATCTAATTCAACTTACATGCTAAGTGGTTTCTGACAATTCGCTAATAGTTCTTAAACTAGCTTTGATCAAAGGGGGTTTAAGAAAAATTAGGGTTATGGACTCAATTGATTGATTAAGGTTTTCTTGAAAACTTAGTGATTTCAAAACTTCAATTTTAACGTGAGAGCAAGGATATATACGTTTTCATCATCAAGAGTATTTCATAACATATTTCTCAAACAAGCAACTCGTTTTTATCTTAATCAAAAATCCAAAATTATTTACTTTTCTGCACCCTACTTTTATCGCATCAATCACTAAACCCCCCAAAACTATTTTATCCCTGCTCAGATTTTTCATTTATTTTGATATCCAATCTACTAGGTTTCCAAATAAAAGGCTCCTAATAAAAGGCTCCTCGAGAAGAACGATAAGGTTATACCTTATACTATATTATATTGGGTGTAATTAACTTTATTTTAATGGATTAGACCACAACAATATGCCCTCACAAGCTTAATCGTGAAGTTGCTTGGAAAGAGGAAGAGGAGATTTAGTTTAGGAAAATTGGAAACAGGGCTTCAAATTTTGTGTTCTGTGATGTTTTTGTTAGTTATTGACCTTAGCAGCGATTTCTTTATGGTCAAATGGTGCTCACATGATTATACTGGTAGAGATTTATTGCCCCGTGCCTATCTAGCTTTGAGATTGTCTAGTCTTGTTTTAAGATTGCCCTAGTTTTGTCTCGTCTATTTTTTTTTAAAAAAAAGTCGAACCTAATAAATGGGAAAAGAGAGCAAAATAAAATAAATGGGTCAAAAATTTATATATCCTTAAACGATTTTTTTTACTGCATTTGTAGAAATAAGTTGTAATAATACATACTAATAATATAAAATATAATATTAATATATAGATAAATACATTAAAAAATAAAAAAAATTGGAACAAGATGGGACAGGACACTTTCGTCCTGCATTCCATCTCAAACTTTTTTTACTTTGTTCCACTTGTGTCTCGTCCCAAAAATTTTTAGGATGGGATAATCTCATCCCAATTATGATTAGGATCAGGACATGACATCTTGGATATCAGTATATATCAACTATCAAGACTATAGAGATTTCAAGAATTTTATCTATTTAGACTAGGAGCAAATTTGGTTTCACCCCATTGCATGCCTGCAATGATAATCGTGATTATATTACCAAGAGGAGAGGGTTTTATTCTAATTTTAAACGTTTTTTGTGGATTGCTAGTATCACTTTTCAATATACCAAGTTAAATCTCAACAATTTATGTTCTGGAATTGGATGAGTTTGCATTTCTAATAAAAATTATCTCGCACATAAAGCTGTTAATTGAAGAAAGGATAAAGTTGCATTCAACATATTAAACTAATTTTGAAAGTGTAATAAACACTCTAAAATATTTAAAATATAATCAGTACCCTAAAATAATTATGATAGTATAATTAGCACCTTAAAGTATTTAAATTAAAACAATTTTGCCTCTTCACTAACAAAAACATAAACTTCCAATATTGTTTTAAAAAATACATAGTGTTATAAAAATAAGAAAGTGAGAGAGTAGAAAAGAGAATAACAAGACAAGAATTTTAAGATGAGAGAAATGGAAGGATAAGAGAGAATTGGAGAGAAAAATGAGTGACTATTTTTCTTTATATTCAAGCTTACAATCACTTAGTATATGTCCACTATTTATAAAAAAAATAAGTCCTTAAATTCTATTACAAGAGTTACACAAAGAATAAATCTACATAATTGTGGAACATTATAACATTTGGAGGTTATGTACATTAATCATAGAAAACTCTCAAGAAGTCATTCATTTGTAGGTTGCATAGTTTTAGTGTAAAATTCTAAAAAGCAACCTAAGAAGTTATGGACATCCACACTTAATATTGCAATATTCATAACACTCCCCCTTGGATGTCCATAAATAAATGTGCCTCATTAAAATCTTATTAGCAAAAACCCTATGGGATAAAAACCTAGTAAAGGAAAAAAAGTACACAATATTTATTTAAGTTGCCTTATTAAAAATATTATCAGGAAAACCCGGTAAAAAAAAGCCCTTAAAAAGGAAGAGTACATCAAGTATTTGTTTACTCCTCCTGATGACATTGTCAATTTATGTCTTTGAATCTGCGCATTCCAATACCATACACTAACTTCTCAAATGGCTTAGTTGGTAGTGTCTTGGTAAACAAATCTGCAAGGTTATCATATGATCAAATTTGCTGAATATCTATATCACCATTCTTTATAAGATCATGAGTGAAAAAGAATTTTGGAGAAATATGTTTTGTTCTATCTCCTTTGATATATCCTCCTTTCAATTGAGCTATACATGCTGTATTATCTTCATATAATACTGTTGGAATCTCTTGTTCTGAAAGTAGACTACTCATTCTTTGGATATGTTGGATTACTAACCTTAACCAAACACATTCTCGACTTGCCTCATGAACTGCAATTATTTCTGCATGATTTGATGAGGTAGCTGATAAAGTTTGCTTTATCGAATGCCAAGATATAACTGTACCTCCATAAGTAAATAAATATCATATATGAGATCTACTTTTATGTGGATCTGATAAAAATCCTGTATCTGCATAACCAATCAATTGTAATCCGGATTCATTAGAACAAAATAATCCCATATCAATTGTCCCTCGAAGGTATCGAAATATATGTTTAACTCCATTATAATGTCTTCTTGTTGGAGAAGAACTAAATCTTGCCAATAAACTCACAACAAATGCAATATCAGGTCGTGTCGAATTAGCAAGATATATTAGTGCCCCTATAACACTAAGATATGGTACTTCTGGACCAAAAAGTTCTTCATTTTTCTCTTGAGGGCGAAAATGATCTTTTTCTTTAACTAGTGATCTCACAACCATTAGAGTAGTTAATGGATGTACTTTATCCATATAAAATTATTTTAATATTTTTTCAATATAAGCTGATTGATGAAGAAAAACTCCATGTGTTAAGTGCTTGATTTGTAAACCGAGGCAAAACTTTAGTTTTCTAAGATCTTTCATTTCAAATTCTCTCTTTGAACAATCTACTGTTTTTTGAAGCTCTTTAGGAGTTCCAATTATATTCAAGTTATCCATATAGACAGCAATTATAACAAATTCTGATATATTCCTTTTTATAATAACACATGGGCTAATTGAGTCATTTTTATAGCCTGCTTTCAACAAATATTCACTTAGACGGTTATACCATATTCTTCCAGATTGTTTTAATCCGTATAAGGATTTATGCAAATGAATTGCATAATTTTCTCGAGAATTCTTACATGCTTCAGGTAATTTAAATCCTTCAGGGATTTTCATATAAATTTCAGTATATAAAGAACCATATAAGTATGTTGTAACAGTATCCATTAGACGCATATCAAGTCTTTCATGCACTGCCAGACTAATTAGATATCTTAAAGTAATTGTATCCACCACAGGAGAATATGTTTCTTCATAATTAATCCCAAGTCTTTGCAAAAAAAACTTATGCCACAAGTCGTGCTTTATATCTAATAACCTCATTTTTCTCATTTCATTTTCGCACAAAAACCCATCTATACCCAACTGGTTCAACACCATTCGGTATTTGGACTACACGTCTAAAAACTTCACGTTTTGAAAGTGAATTTAATTATACTTGAATTGCGTCTTTCCATTTTGGCCAATCATTTCTATGTCTACATTCTTCAATTGACCTAGGTTCAAGATCCTCACTTTGGTTAGTTATTTCAACAGCAACACTGTATAAAAAAATATCGTCGACGACTATATTTTCTCAGTTCCACCATTTTCCCATATTGACATATCTTATCGAGATCTCTTCATTATTTTTAGGTACCTGGACCTCTTCTAGGGTCTTTTGATTTGTTATGTCCTAGATATCTCCTATAAGACCAATTTCCTCAATTTGACCATCTTAATTGTTTACTCTTTTCATTCTAGAATTTTTATCTTTGGAACCGATTAGTCTACCACGCTTCAAATGTGATTTAGTTTCATTTGCACTTGCTACTTGTCCTGTTGGGACATCAATTCGAATTGGAGTATTTTTAGCTGGAATATGAGATTTAATAATTCTCTTATGGTCAGTAAATACATCTGGTAGTTGATTTGCAATATTTTACAAATGAATTATTTTTTGAACTTCAAGCTCACATATTTGTGTTTGATGATCTAAATGAGACAACGATAATGCTTTCCATGTGATTTATTTATCCAGCTGCTTATTATCTCCCCCTAATGTTGGAAATTTTGTCTGATCAAATGACAATCATCGAAACGTGCCGTAAATAAATCTCCCGTTAACGGTTCTAAATACTTAATTATAGAAGGGGATTCATAACCAATATATATTCTTAATCTTCTCTGAGGTCCCATCTTTGTGCGTTGTGGTAGAGCAATTGGCACAAATAACGCACATCTAAAAATTCTAAGATGAGAAATATTTGGCTCCTGACCAAAAGCCAATTGTAATAGGGAGAATTTTTGATAACTTGTTGGCCTGATGCGTATAATTGTTGTTGCATGTAAAATTACATGTCCCCATGCTGAAATGGGAAGTTTTGTTCTCATAAGTATTGGTCTAGCAATCAATTGGAGGCGTTTAATTAATGATTATGCTAAACCGTTTTGAGTGTGGACATGAGCAACAGATTTTCCCACTATTATTCCAGTTGCCATGCAATAATCATTAAACTTTTACGATGAAAACTTACTCGCATTATCAAGACGAATTGTCTTAATTGCATATTTTAGAAATTGTGCTCTTAATCGAATTATTTGAGCAAGTAATCTAGCAAATGCTAAATTACGTGTAGATAACAAATACATGTGACCATCTTGTAGATGCATCTATTAAAACCATAAAATATCTAAATAGTCCACATAATGGATTAATAAGTCCACATATATCCCCTTGGATACATTCTAGAAATGCAGGGGATTCTACCCTAACTTTTGTTAATGAAGGTCTTGTAATTAGTTTGCCTTGAGAACAAGCAACACATAAAAAATCTGTAAATTGAAGAATCTCTTGGCTCTTCAATGGATGTCCATGTGAATTTTTAATAATTCTTCACATCATAGTTGATCTGGGATAGCCTAACCGGTCATGTCAAACAATGAATGTATTTTTATCAGTAAACTTCTGGTTTACTATAGTATTTATTTCAATTATACCAATATTTGTATAGTACAAACCAGAAGATAATGCAGGTACTTTTTCAAGAACACATTTTTTTCCATATCTAACAATTGTAATATATAAATCTTCAATATTTTTCTTATCTATAGTATCAATATCATACCCATTTCGGCGAATATCTTTAAAACTTAACAAATTTCTTTGAGACTTAGAGGAATATAAAGTATTATTAATTACAAAATTTATCCCTTTGGGTAATATTATCATTGGTCTTCCGGAGCCTTCAATTAATTTTATATTACCCACTATAGTATTGATGCTTGCACCATTCATTGTCAAATGAGAAAAATATTTTTTATCTTTGAATATGGTATGTGTTATAGCACTATCTATGAGACATATATCTTCATTCTTGTGCCCAATAAAAGAGAGAGAGGAACATCCATATTCTTCATCAAAATAAAATAAATGTATCAAAATATATTATTAGCAATAATGCTCTTAAAAGAAGAAAATAAAAGTAAATATAAATAAAGCATAACTAAATTAAGATAAAATATAGAGAAAACATAAACTAAATTTGTTTCTCTAATTATGATTTTCAAAGAAATCAACTACTTCTAAGTGGGTCATAGTATCAAGGTAATCATATAACTAATTGGTATCATCATTCTTGTATGCAAAATTTGCCTCAACATCATCATCTTGGAAAGTCATATTTGCTTTCATGTTCTTTGAATTCTTTTTTATGGAGGCTTGATAAAGCTTTGCTACGTGCTCAGGCGTACAGCAGGTACGCGACTGATGCCTTTCATCCCACACCTATAACATAGATTTTCCACAGTTTTTGAGGAACCACCCTTGTCTAATTTTTGCTCTTCATTATATTTCTTCTTTTGGTGGGTATTTAGATTATAATTACTTCCACCACTATGATGACGATAATTGCCACGTCCCCTACCACGGCCAAGACCGCGACCGTGATCGCGACCACGACCATGGGCATGAAAATTAGTACGTTCAGTCACATTTGCTTAAGAGAATGGAGCTGATCCAGTGGGACGGATCTCATGATTTTTCATTAATAACTCATTATTTTGTTTAACCACAAGAAGACATGAGATTAGTTCATAATACCTTTTAAAACCTTTTTCACTAAAGCATGAAAAGTTGAAAAAAAAATTTCTCATAAGTCCTCATCTGTTATTTTCTCACAACACAATTTCAGTTGAGAACTTATTTTAAAAATAATTGAATTATATTCAGATACAGATTTAAAATCTTGCACCCTCAAATGTAATATTCATAACGAGCTTTGGGTAAAATTACCGTCTTTTTGTGATCATATCATTCTTTTAAGTTATTCCACAATTCTAACGGATCTTTCACCGTTAGGTATTCAATTTTTAACCCTTAATGTAAATGGTGGCGAAGAAAAATCATGGCCTTAGCCTTGTCTTGACTGCTTACTTCACTTCTAGGTAAAATAGTATTCCCTAGACCTTTGACATCTAAGTGGATTTCATTATCTAAAACCCAAGACAAATAATTTTTTCCCGAGATATCAATAGCAGTAAACTCGAGTTTCGTTATATTAGTCATGGATCAAATTAAAATAATAATAACAATTAGAATTATGATAAAATTAATTCAAAAAATATGACAATAAAAATATCAATAAAATAAAAGATATATATTCAACGTAAATATAAATTCAATAAAAATAACAAAATATAAATGGTATAAATAAAGAAATAAAATAAATAACTATAAAATATATATAGTAACACATAAGCAATTAAATAAACAAAATAAAATAGTGGAAACAACATAAATAATATAGAGAAAATAATACTACAATAGAAATAATATAAATAAAATAAGTAATATAAATTAAATAAATATAAATAAATATAATAAAATAAATTAAATAACATAAAAATACATGTATAAATATAAACAACATAAATAATATGTTACAATATGTAGAATTAGAAATAATATAAATCAAATATATAAATAGTACATATAGTATAAGTATTTCGTAATATAAATAAATAAATATTATATAACTGTAATAAATATATAAGAATGTTAAGAATATAAAGAAGATAAATATATTAATTGAAATATAAATTAATAAATATATAAGGAGGGGGAATTGGAAATGTAAACAATATATAGGGAGAAATGAAAATATAAATAATACACATATATGTAAATATATATAAATAGAGAATCAGTCATAATATTGTATCAATATATTAAAAAAAAGAAGAAAAATTAGAACAACACAATATTTTATATAAGAATAAAATACAATAAAGATAACCCATACACGCACATATAACAACAAAAATTAAATAGAAAGAAAAGAATAACATAATAAATAATGGTAAAATATATAACATATATAAAAATAAAATTTGCCTATAATAATTAAATAAGATTATAATAGAAAATAAAACATATATGATAATTACATAAAGAAAAAACTAAAATCCTTTATACATAATTCAACATAATAGTATATGAATTAATAATGAGTTCATATCTTAAATTTTTCATAACAATGTCGTGTTGATAATGTATTATACAAAAAAAAAATAGTCACTCTTCTTTTTCTCCTGTCTTTCCATTTCTCTCATCTCAAAATTCTTGTCTTGTTATTATCTTTTCTACTCTCTCACTTTCTTATTTTTATAACACCCAGAATAATCTCTAAAATTGATATAATAGAAAACTCATGGAGATTGAGTGGAAATCAAAAAGCTTATGCGGCATGTATTGGGAATTTATATTTCTATTAGTAAAGAGGCAAAAATTCCACCAATTTAAATGCTTTAACCAACTAATTATACCTTTAAGATTAATCTGAGTACTAAATATACTTTTGCCCTTAAGAAATAACGTTAGGTGACTATATATATATATATATAAGAAATAACCTCAGGTGACGCGGTGATCAATAAAATATAGCATGGAAACATCAATAACAAAGACCCCCGAATGGGTAAAACACAACAGACGAAATAAATTAGAACAAGTCATCGATGATTCCCGTTTAGCATGGTTATGCTACAAGAAAAATTTCGGGACAATGAGTACACGATTGACAAGTGAGGATATGCATAATAAGACGGCTCATACCAATGAGAATTGGACAACAATATGAAGCAAATAAGCGGATAGAACGCCTTATGACAGTTCCAATCTGTCTCCCAAATTTGCCTGTGACCGAAATAATTCAACTCCAACGCCATTGGGCTTCAGACGATTGATAGACATGTATACACACACACACACACACACACACACAAAGAAATCACGGAATCTATGGACACAAACATCACAGTATCCTATGTCCAAACCCAATGGCAACATTACTTTCAGTGATGCTGATACTCGGGGTTAAATGCAAGAGCCTCTCGATATATCAACTCCTTCATCTGTTCCTCAGTCAGAGTATGTTGCTCAAAGTCGAAGCTAAAGGGAGTCATGCACACAGGTTCATCACTGATGTCATGCAAAGATGTCAAGTAGGGATGTGCCAGTGCATCTTCAACTGCAAACACAAAAATTAAAAACAACTTATTAAACCTTGGGGCAATACCTGCATCTCAGCATTGGCTCTCGGTGCATGTGTCAAGGGTAAGAGACCACCCTAAAGCATATACTTGTGCTGAAACTAGAGTGCTAACCCTTATTCAAGTCAATTACAACATTATCTGTTGAACATTTTATATTGACAAGTCAATCCTGACATTCTGCATTAATAAAGCATACATTTCAAGTATATGGGAGTTAATTGGAAAATTTTGAAAATTCCAGCATAACTGCAAATATATATCTCTGAGTTGCACTTAAGAATCAATCAACAAAGTTTATTCACCATCTCTCTTGATGAAAGTAAAATCATATGTGGTGAATAAAAAATTTAAATAAGTGGTACTAAAATTACCAGTATACTCTCAAGTTTATCTTAACTTGCATATACAGTATACAATAACGAGTGTAAAAATGAACATGGATGAGCCATCCTCCATCTTGTACTCGAGATGGTGGATGCTGAAAGTATTAGCTAGTTTTTTTCTTTTTCTTGTAGCAGTATTTTGATTAATATGACCCTATTTACCTTAAGAAAAAAACAATAGCATGGAGAAATAGAACAGAACCATCTTGGGTATGAATTGTGGATGAAAGAAAGTGCCTCCAAATTTAATCTAATCACTAAGACGATCGAGAGATCAGATAATTACACTGTATCTAAAGGGGAATTCGACAGTTTCATTTGGCAAGAAAAAGATCAGAGATTTTAATGCATTCAATGACTAGAATAAGGATTAAAACAGAATTAAAATAATCAAGCAATCCAATAAGAAAACACCACAATATTGCTAAAGTGATTTTCTCAAAGAAATTATCATCCTAGCTGACAAGAATAAGGATTAGTAAGAATTAAAATAATCAAGCAATCCAATACTAAAACACCAAAATACTGTTAAAGCAGTTTTCTCAAAGAAATTATCATCCTAATGTCGAGCCCACTTATCGGATATAAGTAGTGATGTTAGCTAGACGTCAGTGCAGTGCTGTGTAAATTGGCAAGCACAACATGGCTTCCCTTTTATTTCAGCCTCCAAAAGGATCAGGCTGCAGTTTCGGAGGTTGGAAGCTAAGATACTTTAATTTGTTAATTGGACAATATCTATGATGTTACAGGTAAATTGAAAAGATATTTAGACACTCCAGATATTAGTAAAACTTTTACATGCTTGGATTTCGTAGATATATAAGAAAATCTGAATAATTTATTTTTCATCCCCATATCCAGATCCAAATGAGAAAATTTAACTGATATCCATAAAGGGTTGTATTATCATTATCTAATAATCAAAATTACACTATCAAATAAATATCATAAATAACACCACACAAAACAACTCTTCTTATATGAAGACTAAAGTAACATAAGATGCCGAAGTCTTATAAGCATGGGACGTTCTATAAGTATCTGTTAAGGTTGGTTCTCTCAACTCAATCATTAGCTTTCAAGGTAGGTTTTCTCATCCTACTTGAGTATCTATTAATTGGTATTAGAGCTAGTTGAGAGCAATTATGAAAAGGACTATCTACTAAAGGATCTAATCGGCAACAAAGTCAAGTGTCACATAGTGGGGGATGCTCATTGCTCAAGTCCTTCATTGAGTGGTATAAGGTTGATATGTAAGATATAAATAAGCAATTTAAGTAGAGATGCTCAACAAAGTATTTAAATGGGTTTGGTTCTCCCATCTTAATATTTAGCTTTTTAGATGCGGGCTTCCCCATCCCAATTGAGTGAGTACCCATTAATATCTTAAAAAGAGATCCAGCTAGTAGAGCTTAGTGATAGGCAAAGTTCACTGCTACAACTCCTGTTAGCAATATTGAATGTTTTAGCCCTTGTTTGGAAAGATGGGATGAGATAGGAAAGTAAACAAAAAACGAAGAAATGGAATTAGGATGTATCTTCAAACACCACAACCATATATTCTGATTTCTTCTTTGAATTCAATCCATTTTTTTATTTTATAGTGAATATGGTGCCACATATTTACATATTCCCTTTTTCCAAAAAGACTATGCAGCTTTCATCAAATCACCAAACAATAAAAACATTTTTAAAATGAATACTAATGACATTTTCAGCGGAACCAAAAACTACAATAACCAACCTACTAATCATGAATTTAATAGGTGATTCTTAATAAGTACTACATCTTTAATCACTGTACCCAGACTGCACGCAATGAAACTCACCAGTAATTCTTTGTCTAGGATCAAAAGTTAACATTTTTTCAACAAGATCAATAGCTGCAGGATGGACATGGGGAAACTTTTCTTGGAAAGACTGGCGATGGTAAAGTGGCAGTTGCCTAATGTATCTCTTAGCATTTTCATTCAGAAAGCCCAAATCAGCTTCTGAAGGGGTGCCAATCAGCTGCAAGATAAGGTGTCGATCAGTTATACTGATACATTGATTTCATTGGAAGCTGTCTCTAAAGGTAAACTTCATAGATCAAAAGGTAGAATACTTAATTAGAAATTATTAAAAAAATATCCTGATTTTTACATGAACGTGAAACATTTGGCTGGAGGGTTTGACTACAATCAAGATTGAACAAAAATGTATAGTTAAAGTAGGAATATCATCCAGAATGACACTGCAATAAAATTTCAATGGACCTTAGTAATGCAGTGGTTCCACACCAACCAGGCTAGTCATTCCAACCATAAAATCAAATATGTCAATAATTGTTGACTTCAAACTTTGTAATAAATAGCCAGAGACGGGTAAATGAGTTACCTCCATTAGTAGACGTAACTGATGCACATGATCTCGACCAGGAAACAATGGTTTTCGATCCATCAGTTCCATGAATATACACCCAACAGACCATACATCAATAGCTGCAGTGTAATCAGAAGAGTTCAACAAAAGCTCTGGTGCACGATACCATCTTGTAACAACATATTCAGTCATAAAGTCAGTTTCAGAGGTAACACGAGCCAGTCCAAAATCACAAATTTTTAAGTCACAGTTGGCATTCAGGAGAAGATTGCTAGGTTTTAGGTCCCTATGCAGAACATTTGCTGAATGAATGTACTTCAGCCCACGTAGGATTTGATACAGGAAATACTGCTCCAAAAACCAAGAAAAGATTAAACTGATAACAAGGATAAGAGTTAATAATTTCTACAAAGGAAAAGCAAATAACCACCAAGAATCAAAATTAGCTGGAGCAAAAAAATCCATCATGACTGATGAACAAGTTGAAATCATTGCTGCTGTAAAATATATTCTCCCAGTTGTTAAATGAAACTCAAATTTTACATCTACAAATAAATCTGACTATGTCAATAAAAAGCCAAGCTAATTGACTCAAACTTTCATCAGAGGTTTAACAGATACAATCATTATTCTGTTTCAGAAGACAGTTTTCTTTTTGATCACCAGAACTTTTGTGACATGGTTGTTTCCTGGTACATACTCTCTGCCGAAATAAAAAGAATTGGTTTGGTTGCTATGAGTCAAAAGCTGAATTCAAATATTCTTCTAATTCTCATCCTGACACTTTGAAAGCCATCCAGTGCCAAGGATCTTGAAAAAAAGCCTGCAGTTTTCTTATATATTGAATGGGGCAGTGTACATGGGTATTTATAAATAAGGAAGGCAACTCTAGGAGAGAAAATATTTAGGAACAAATGAAATAACTAATATACACAGGTTCCTAAATTCTAAAAAAATAAAATATAAGGATTTCTAACATTTCCAACAAGTCTTAATATAGCATCAATCGCATGTGAGAAAACTAGTATTGCAAGATGGTAAAGAGACTTAAGAGAGGATGAAGCGAGGAAAAGGAACAAATGAACAACAAAAATTCTCCCACACAATCAGATTCTACATTTCAGGTTAAGTGTCAATTTTAGTCGTACTTACTACCCTTGCCATTGTGAAGGGAGACTTTACATCCAATATAGAGCATATGATAATATGAAAATGGAGTGTTAAAATTATAGAAATATGGGCAACTGGGCACAGTTTCAGGAGACAACAAATTCAGACATGCACCTGACAGTGCTCCTCTGATAATGCTTGATTTGATCGAATAATTTGGTGAAGGTCAGTGTCCATTAGCTCATATGCAATGTAAACATCATTAAATGCTTCCCTCTGTGGTGGTGGTATTATATCCCTAATTGCAACAACCTGCAAAACAAATACCATAGGTAAGTAATTAGAAATGTTCCAAATGCATGACTATAACAGTATTTGACCAAAACAAGTAAACGGGAAACTACCTGATCATCAGTAAATGAAATATGTTAGATTCAATATATAGGGGAGCAACCTCTTGTCAAAAAAAATCGAAAAAAACATACAACATGTGATGTTATATGTTAGTATTAGCAAGTATCAAAAGTCAACTCTCAAATCAATAATGTGTGCGTGCCTGCTCAGCAAAGATAGCAAACAATGCATCAAGATTCAAAAGAAAGCAGGTTCATCATTGATTTTTCATTTCAATATTTTTTTCATTGAAAGAAAGATTTTTCAGCCAAAACTTTTGAACCATATAAGAAAGAAAGACCCGAAGTCCTGAACAACTTATTCCACAAGAAAGCAGACACTTGACAATTTAGAAGCATTCTTAGGGAGTAATGAGTACTGCTGTCCAAATAAAAATCTGAATTTAGAAGGAACTTCAGAGTTGAGATTACCTAATAGAAGATAAAATAAGGAAATGAAAATTCTGTTTAATTAAAGAAGAAATTTAATCAAGCAGGAAATAAATCATGTAGTAAAGCATATCTTAGAAAGAAACTCCCTAAGAAAAGATGTGATCCAAATACCAAGGAGAGGCCATAAAGAAGTTTTTTTTATCCCATGAAGCATCTGAAGAGAGACAATACACGGCACACGCCAGAAACATGCAAATCCCAAACTGTACTATCCTAGGTCCAGGAAGCTCTAATAGTATCAAGAGACGAGAGAGTTTCTAATTCATTTGCATAAAATAAATCTCTACAAGTAAGATCCTCCGTAAAAGAAAATTCCAAGAATGCATCTTCTCCTTTGTTGTGCAAAAGTACAGGGGACATTATCCAGAGAGGAAAGATAATAGAGATTCAAGAAGACTAAAAGAAAGGGTTATCATAACTTGGTTAATACCAAAAGTCCTTGTGACTTATTCCTAAGCCTCCGCATGTAAAATGCTTGAACCCACATCTAGTTGGTTACTAAAATGTTTCAAAAGATCCAGCAGCTCCATCATAAGGCATAAAAAGAGAGAGGAGACCACACATACTGTCACCGAATGTAAGTTTGATATTTTGAACTAAAAAGTGAATCCTGCTATCCATGTTTCCCATATTCTTTCCATAAATCCGGAGATAATGACAAATACACGCCCCATCATTGTCACCATCAATACAGACTTATATGTCAATCAACATGTCAAACAAGTGATTTCTAGCAAGATTAACATATTTGAAGGAGAAAAGGTTGATTGAAGCAGTCAACCATTGGCAAATAATATATCTGGATCTACAGGAGCAAGCCAACAATCATCATACCATCGTTCAAACTACTCATCCAGAAGAGATATCAATGAAGAATAAATGCGACATATCAGCAAGAAGAGGAGGATTTGAAGAAACAAAAGCTATTACTCACTGACGTTTTCATGATCCATGTGTCGGAGCAGCTTGATTTCGCGGAGGGTCCTCTTGGCATCAATTCTGTTGTCAAATGCATTGGCAATCTTCTTGATGGCTACGTGCTCGTTGGTCTCGGAATTGAGAGCCGAACTATAATAAACTTATCAATCAAAGAAGTGGGGAAAGAAGAGAAGAGGAAATGAAGATGGAGAAAGGGTGGGAGAGTACCAGACGATACCGTAAGCGCCTTTACCGATGGGCATGATGGGGGGCTTGTATTTGGCTGTGACTTCGAATATATTGCCGAAGATATTGTATTGGATGAACCTGCCGCCATGGCTAAGAGTAGCGGGGATATTCTCAATCCCCATAGCCTTCGGCTGCTGCTGTTGTCGGGGATCAGGCTGTGTTGCCTCCGACATCACGGTGTCACCAGGATGAGCGCCCCCTCCTCCTTCCATTGTTTTTTACTTTACACCACAACAGTGAAATGTAACGAGCCCTAAATCCTAATCTATCATTCTTAATTAGTTTGCCTGTGATCTGTCCTTGGTCTCTCTGCCTTTGGTCAAACAGATCAAACTTTCTCCCTAACTCCTGCAAAAACGAAACTGTCAAATGTCAACCTTCCTTCTGTGCTGTCATATGTTTATTTTTAAAAAAATAATATCTGAGTCCCATATAAATAATTAAATAATAAAAAAATTTAAGAAAATAGCATAATTAATTTCAAAATCTGAGATTTCATATAATTTTTTTCTAATTATAAAGACATAATTGCCCTTGTAAAATAAAAAATAATAAATAACAAATGAGACTTGACGAATTATAGTGTGAAAAGAATAAGAGAAAGAATAACGAGGAAGGCATCGTATGATAGCTCATATAGTGTATTTATAGCTGGGTTTTCTGTTCATTGTGCGTGGCTAAAAGGGTTTCATGCCCTTCTATTTTGGCTTTTTAGGTTTAAAAGTTTTATAGGTACAGTGACTGATTCAGAGAGAAAATGCCAGAATGAGATATTCGAGGATAGAAGCCTTATAGTGCTATTCATCAGTATCTATGTTCTAAGTTTAATTCCCATTGCTATCAACGGTGACACAAATCTAAATGATGGTTAGTATTTTCATTTGCTTTACTTTTCTTATCACTTTATTCATGAGTTTTTAAGTTCCTTGTGCTTCGATGTATCATTGTAGTAAAAATTGTCACTAGTGATTCTTCATTAATTCTTCTATTTGCCTAGTTTTCTTCTTAGTTTTCATGAGTCTCTATTTTTGAATTAGTGAGGACTGATTCTAGCTGATATGCTGAGTGTCGTATATTAATTCTATCATCACACTGACGATTTCGACTATCATTATTCATTTAGATTTCTGGCTTTCAATGCATTTGTTTACCTCTTGCTTTCTATACAAATGATTTCAACAAATGAAGAAAACTTTTTTATGTTTAATCCGTATACTCTATTTGTTATATCATAATGTGAAGTCATGTTTCTTTAGAAAACTTCATCATGATTTCATCATCTAATATAAAATTAGAGATATGTTGGAACTTTGAGCATCACTTGAAAACTATTTTCAGTGTTAAGAGCATTCCTTCATGTCATTTTTATTGATTTTCTGTATTTTCTAAAACAAAAATAAGAGATTTCATATCATATCTCTGTTGCATAAAGTTCCTTATTGGTTGTCCTACATAAAGGAGAAATCAAGGCCTTTTGTTTTTCTAATTCAATGAAAGCGAACCTTATGGATCTATCTTGTGTGTATTCCTTTTCTCTTTGATTTTTAGTTCGTCTTTTTTTGTTCAGTTTTTAATTCCTTCATCATAGATGTTATTACTATCCATGAAAATTTAAAATTAGTGACGTCAAATTCAAATCTTCCTCTTTATGGAACTGAATCTTATTGTTTTTATTATGGTGTTAGTATTGTTTTATTTATAAGAGAGATAGTTTTAATCAAACACTTTATACTTTGACTTATTTGATATGTATTTTTGAAATCACAAGGCATAACCTTATGTTAGATTAGAGATCAAACACTTTATCTTTTTGGTTCATTCAACTTTGATCCATGTGCAATGTAATGGTGGTTTGATCATTTTCTGTTTCTATTTACAGGTGATGACCATGGTGGCTAAGACATTGGTTCAAGATGAAAAAGGAAATGACTTGTTCTGTCAGAGACACATCTTTTCTGCACATTTTATGGGGAAGATGTTGGCTCGTGCATGTGGCAAAGAGCCTAGACATTGAGAAGAAAAAACTTACTAACCCAAGCATTTTGGACTGTGAAATTTACAAATAATATGTGTAATTGAATACTTTTGAAGAAATGTCAAGTTTTTAAATTGTTACGGAAAGAATGTTGTCATGTTAAATAACCAGGTATTGTATTTCATGTCAGGTTCAACAACTGCATCAAACTTAATAATATATTGGGGAATATTAATAACTGAACCAATAAGAAATGACAACCCTGTGGTGAAGGAATGACAACTGCACCACTTATAATAACAACTTCCCCGACGACAGCATAGACAACAACTGCACTGTAGAGTGGCAACCACTTATTCAATGCATAACAACTGCACCAATACTAAATGGCAACCCCGTGGTGAAGGAATAATAACTGCACCACCTAAAATAACAACTTCCCTACAACAGCACAGATAACAACTACAGTAATTACAATGAACCTCATCACTTGCACTAAGAACCCCATCACCTACACTAAAAACCCTATCAGCTGCAACTAACAACCCCATCAGCTACACTTACAACCTTAGCACCTGCAATAACAACCCCAGCACCTGCAACTAAGAACCCCAACCCCTGCAACTAAGAACCCTATCACCTGCACTAAAAACCCTATCATCTGCACTAAAAACCCCATCAACTACAATTAACAACTCCATCAACTGCATTTATAACCCTAGCACCTACAATAACAACCCCAGTACCTAAAATAATAATCCCAACACCTGCAATTAACAACTAACAACCCCAACCCCAACCCCTACAACTAAGAACCCCATCACCTGCACTAAGAATCCCATCACCTGCACTAAGAACCCTATCAATTGCAACTAACAACTCCAATACCTGAACTAACAACTCCAACACCTGAACTAACAACCCCATCAGCTACAACTTACAACCCCAGTACATACAATAACAACCCCAGTGCCTGAAATAACAATCCCAGCACCAGCAACTAACAATCCTATCAGCTACACTAACAACCCTAGCCACAATGATGAGTAAATCCACATGTGAACACACCGTATTGTTCTCTTATTTTACAGAAAAACGTGCCAACTTTCATTTATTCTTTATTTATTTTTATTTCACAAGGCCATTTAAATTTTTTTACAATTAGAAAAAAAATTATATAAGATCCCATATAATTTGAAATGAATTATAGCATTTTGTAAGACTTTTTTGTCATTCAATTGCTTCTATAGGACTCATATGTCATTTTTCCAATGATAAATTAAAATACAAGTGACAATTACTATAAAATCTTAAAGTAATAATTTAATTATTTAAAACTTTAATGATAGTTGAAGAGTATATAATAATAAATTTTATTATAAAAAATAATAATAAATTTATATTTTTTATTTGTTATTAGACTTTATAATAATTAAATTTTTTAAGATTTTATAATAATTTTTTTTAAAAGGACGGTTTCATGGGTTCTTCGTAGAAATGATAAAGCGGTACAATAAAAAAAAAGAAATGATAAGGCGGTTATGCAATCAGCGAGCATATTCCTAAAGTGTTTCGAAATATAAAAATTATATAAAAAATATAATTTAATTTTAAATATAATATCATAATTTACTTTATCTCTTTAAAATTTAATTATTTTTATTATTAATTATTTTATTAAAAATAGTTTAAATATATATAATTAAAAATAATATTTTAAAAAAATAATTAATATATAATTATTACAAATAACAAATATCTAAAAACAAAAACAAAAAATTATAAGAGTTGCACAATTCAGATACATAAATAAATAAACCTTTTTAGGTTGGCGAAACATGTCTGGTTAATATGAAAGCAGGATTCAGTGGAAATGGGGCTACCGACAATTGGGAAACGAGGATTTAGGAAACCAGCGTATTTTCTATTGAGGTGGTTGTTCGACGAGGTTGCCCTTCTCTCTTAGCTTAGCGATGGTTTGTTTCATGGCCTCTTTCCTCCTCTTGCTGGCCAAAACTTTAGCTTGAACCCCACTCACATTTGGATCCCTTTTCTCTTCTGATGGAGGCGGCGGAGGCCTTCTCGCAGCGGCACGTGCATTTTGGCCATGCTCGCTCAAACTCAAACCCAACGACATTGTGCCGCTTATTATCAATGCCCTGAATTAGACTAGTTAAATAAAACAATAATAATAGAAATAGAAATAGAAATATCAAAGAAATGAATGGCTGAATGCCTGTATATGAACCTGCGAGGAAGAGAGACATAGTGGGGTTCGGAAGAGGCTTCATCGGGTGCAGAGGCACAGGCTGGAATCGGAAACGTAGCGTAAGAGTCCCTTCTCCTCGATATAGCTGTTGTGGCGGAGGCAGCAGCTCCCGCTGCCATTGTCAGAGAGTGAGCCATCACTTCGATCACGATTGCGCTGGAAATAGTCATTAATATCAACATTGATATTTACTTCCCACAAGGTCTTCCGATTGTGGTTGTGGATACTGTTTCGAGTTTCTTCTGCATACTCATTGGCTGGTACCGGATAAGGTTATATCGCTGCGTGCTGTGTGGACCCTCCCTGGGGTCTTAATTATGCACCACGCTAGCTTCCATATCATCCATCATGCCTCCCTCCTAAATTACACCCATAGAATCAAGTTCGAATGGCTAAAAAAGTGTTGTGCTTTTTTTCTTTGGCCACCGGGGGTGGGGGATTGGAGGCAGGAGTTTCATTTTTTAAACAATAATACACAATTAACACTCGTGGATTTGAGACCGATAGTATTTCCAAGATCCAAGGGCAACTAAGTTACAAAAAAAGGGCTATTGTTTTAGCATGAAAAACTTGGATTTGGCATGCTTTACTTTAGCACAACGCAGCCAAAAAAAAAAAAAAAGATGAAAAAGAAAACGCGAGTTTTAATGGTATCAAGAGAAAAAAGTTTCATGGTCACCACACTGCATAAAATACAAATGCCTCATTCCTTTTCAGCAATCACAACAAAAACATCCTTCAATGACCACCTGCGCCTGTCGTTTTTAGCCGGGGGATTAATAACTGCTCTCTCAGCATACGCCAAACGGTAACCAATCACTATGTCCCTTCTCTGCCGGGCACGCAACATTATCTCATAAAAACTCAACTCCTCCCCTTCAAACAGGTACAAATCAGCTTGCCTAATATGCATCTCATTTCCCTGATAAAAATGAAGAAAAGCTCATCAATAGCTATATTTGCCATGTTTCCAGAGACAAGGAGATTGGGGAAAATAGAAGGCTGGAGGCGGTCAATTCCAATCCAGAAACCAGATATGCCGCTTCCCTCAAATGAAGACTTGCATATCCAGTACTAAGTCAGGCCTACGGGCAGAATGATAAATTTGAAGGCAGTTCTCAATCCGTACCATTTAAAATAGCATTACATAAAGAGTTTAGGTAACACAGGTCTCATGAAAAGAATGAATAATAGTAGTAACCAACCACAGATCACCATGCAAAATCCTACAGAAGAGAGACCAATAAAGTATTTCAAATTAGGTTATTCTCCTTCAGTCCTATACTTAATATAGGACTTATTTAACTAATTTGATTAGATTAAGAAAGTTAGTTAATATGATATGTTTTTTCTAAAACATCCTAATTAATTCCCTCTCCCTCTTTTACTTGAATATTGCTGATGGAGTATCAATAGGGAAAATTTGAAAAAAAATTGATAAATATATAAAATAGGTCTTATAGGGCTAAGACTAACGCCCCAATTAATCTTATATTAAGAACCTTAGGGGTACTAGATTTTATAAAACTGCAATTTTCTTTTACAGGAGTCGGCACTAATTGCAAGGATGCAGGGGTAGGAACTTTACAACTTAGCAAAAGGGAAATTTGGCGAGCTTTTCAAAATATATGATCTCAAATAAGTACCTCTTCGGCAAAGAGCTCTTCCAAGACATCATTTATCTGTCGATCCTCTGCCACCATCGCCAAAGCCATGCTGACAAGTTCATTTGATAAAACATAATCACTAATCTTTGACATGGATAAAAGATTCTTTGTCCTCGGATCCAAAATTTCACTGATTATAACAGATCTATCAGAAGCCTGCTTCATTTGCCCAATCCAGGAGACTTTTGATAAGCTTCCTCCATGCGCCAGACCCACCATAGCTTCATAAGGAAGACGCCTAGCCTGAAAACACAAACATTTAAAGCTTCAAAAATAATATTCCTCTAGTCCTTAATATACGATCTATTTAACTAATTCAATTAAATTAAGAAAGTTAGTTAATATGATATATTTTTTCTAAAATACCCTAATTATCTTAATTGACTCCCTCCCTCTTTTACTTGATTATTGTTGAGGAGCTATCAATAGGGATAATTTAGAAAAAAATTAATAAATATAGGAAATATGTCTTATATTTAAGACCAATATCAACTCCCTAATTAGGTCTTATATTAAGGAACAGACGAATATAAAGCAAAGAAGCAATATAGTTGTGTTGAAATCCCTAAAGATTAGGAAAATCTTCTTGCCATCATTGGTGATTTGGAATTCAAGAGATGTGTCATCGAAGTAGAGATTTTAAAATTGTTTGCTGATTTTTAGAATCTGTATAGAAAGAAGATAAGAAGAGGGAAGGGAAGGGAAGAGAGAAGAGAGGGAAAGAAGAAACTAGAGGAAACAAAGAGGCTTAATTCATTATCTCAAAAGCTGAATACAATTAGTCCTCTTGCACCCTATTTATAGACCCTCAATTAACTAACTAACTGCCCCTTAATCCCCCTTAACTAACTCCCTCTCATTTATTATATAACAAGTCCTTTTAATAATCTTATATTCATGTCAGATGTTTACATGTTATTTCTTTACCATAATGACCTAGTGTAATAAATGGTTTACAGGAAAAGGAAAAGTATTTTTCAGATAGCAAAGGAATGCGACTTTATGGAAGTGCCCTAATGAAATAATCAAGGTTAAATTCAGAAGGAACTCACTTGTATGTCACGAATCAGAAGTAGGGTGGCCAGAGATCTAGAATCTGCTTGAATTGCTGAATCCTCCACTGATTCGTCAGCCAAAATCAATATCTGTGAAGATTAGAAGCAACATCAAATATATTATTGATGATAAAAAACATATTGTAGTTGTATTTGAAGGTGTATCAAGGACATTCCATAACATACTATTAATCTGCTTGTTTGCAGTTGCCAAAAGCACATCAGTTACGGAGGGGTTATAACAACATAATTAATACTTATGGACCTCAAGTAGGGGCCCAAGCACATCTTAAAGATAAGTTTTGGGAAGATATAGAGGGGTTGGTTCAAAGCATACCATTTGAAGAAAATGTCTGCAAGGAGGCAAGGCAGTATGTGGGGACTATTAGCGGTTTTGGTTTTGGGGAGTTTAATAATGGAGGACAATATATTCTTGACTTCTCCCTTGCACATAATCTCAAGATCATCAACATTTGCTTTAAAAAGTGGAAGGAGCATTTAATTGTATACAAGAGTGGAGCCTCAAGATCATAGATTGACTTCTTTTTGGTAGAGTGTAGAGATTTGAAGGATTAAAAGTATAGAGAAAAAGTCTCAAAATATTATTAATCCTTGAATGAATAAGAATACAAATAAGCCTTTATATAGGCAAAAATATAAGATAATAGGCTAAACCTAGAATCTATTATAATCATATCTCAGATTTATTCTTCTAAGATATGATAATTTAATATTCAAATCTTATTCTAAATAATATCTAAACTTGATTTTAGATACTTAATTAAATAAGTAATAAAATATAATATTAATTAATAATTAATTCTAAACTAGCGTGTCTCAACACTCCCCCTCAAGCTAAGAGATAGCTTGGATGCGAGTAGCATCATTATAGAAGAATAAAAATTTTAAATCCTTAAACCAATAGTTACTACTGAATTGAAGTTGATTAGATCTTGAATCTAAATTTTAAGAAAAAGTTGCGAATTTGACGAAGAACATCATTGTTGAATGCCTGACAAGAATATTTGCAAGAGGAAAATTTGATGCAGAATCATATGTATTAATCAAGAGCAACATATTCATACAATCATGGTAACTTATTTGGGTTTACACACTAATCTAACATCACTTAAGGGAGATGAACTAATCTCATAACTTATGAGATTGTGAAAAAAGACTCAAGTTACCCTTTTCCATATGTATTATTCAAGAGCAACATGCTTAAACAATCGTGATAACCCACTTGAGTTTACACACTAATCTAACCTCACTTGAGGGAGATGAACTAATCCCATAACCTATGAGATTTTGTGAGAAGAGACCCAAGTTACCCTCTTCCACACTTTGGTGAGGATTTCACTATTCCATACTCTTAACCTATAGACTAAGATCATTTATATAGAATTATGATCATCTAGTAACTAAGTGATTAACATTAATCACTTTTAACCCATAACTTGGAGCATAGTTGATGAGAACACATGCGTTGCACCACACAGAGTGTGCTTTTAGATGTTGAGTGAAGTCGTGATAGTAGAGGGCAACTTCTATGAACTTGAAGGGAAAAAGGATTGACTTTCTGAAAGCGTGCCTTCTCTTTAGGTTTGACTTTTCTTCTTCTTCATTGAGACCTTAACCAAGATTTAATATTCCTACTCTGATACCATGTATAGGGAAAAAGTTTTAAAATATTATTAATCATTGAATGAATGAAAATACAAATAGACATTTATATAGGCAAATCGAAAATTTATTATAATCATAATATCTCAAATTTATTCTTCTAAGATATGATAATTTAACATTTAAATCTGATCCTAAATAATATTTAAATTTGATTTTATATAATTAAATAAGTAATAAAACATAATTAATTCTAAACTAGCGTATCTCAATACTCCTTCTCAAGCTAAATCTACAGTTTGAATATTTATACTTCTCAACACAAAGCCCTAACAAAAAGCTCTGTACAAATTGCAAATTGATTCCTGGGGATGGTGTAACCACCCAACATAGGGTCTTAGTCCTTCATATGTGATTTAAGAGCACCAAACAAAAGCACTGGCAAGTTGTAAACCTAAGGGTCAGATAGGGTAGTTAAAGGGTGTGAGGCAGGAGTTTTTCATAAGGACTCTTTTAGAGGAAGGGATTTGCATGTTACACCGAAATGCTAACATCATGTGGAAGGATATGGCTACGAAGGTCAAGTTGCTAAAATAATTTTGGGAGAATCTAAAGGTAGTGGTCAGAGAGATCAAGAGACTTGGAGGTGGAATGAAAATATATAAGAGAAAGTTAAATATAAAAGATATTGTTTTCAAGCCATACACTTGTGCAATAATGCTAAAAATTGCAGAAAGTATCATTGGGTTAAAAAGGAGACTAAAAAAGCAATAAGTAAAGCACATTCTAAAGCGTACGATGAGTTTTATACGGAGTTTTGTGCGAAATAGTGGTAAAACATAGGTTGAAGTAGGAGATTTGCATTTCTGAGAACTAATTCACAACAAAAGCGATTTATTTACTAAGAGAATTGTTAGAAAGGTATTAAAGCAAAGGAAGAGATCTACATATGGTTTTTATGAAGTTGAAAAAAATGTGTGTACCAAGAGAAGTACTTTGGAAAAGAAAGATGTGCGTGTTGTATATGTCAAAGTCATACAAGATATGCATGAAGGGGTAACTACTAGTGTTATAATGCTTGGAGGTGAGACAATATTAAGATTGACCTATATCGAGGGTCATCTTTGAGCCCTTATTCAATCTTGTTTTATTCGTTCTAACTGACCTTATTCAAGAAGAATCCCTAAGTGCATGCTTTTTGCTGATGATATAGTTCTTATGGTTGAATCAAGAGAACAAATTTGGTAGGAGGCGAGTTAGTTGCGAGTTGGGGTTAATATGAGAGATTAAATCATTCCACAAGTGTCAAAGTTTAGGTATCTGATAAGACCCCTAACAAACCTTGGTTGACTTATTCAAGGAGGAAAAAACGGGCCAGAGAGAATTAAGGGATAAATTATTTCTGTTGCTATTTTATTGCTGATTTACTTGTTCCTATTTTGTTGCTAGTTAGTTTCTGTTTTCAGTTGCACAATAAGTGGGATAACTACCCACTATAACGATAGGATCTGTTTAGATATTTTTGATTATGTTTTGAATTCTTTTCCTTATTTTTCTCTCTAAATGTACTATAAATAGGCCGTGAGCCTCAGACTAAGGGACAGGGAGTAATTCTTTTTGTTTGGAGATTCTCCTAGGTCCATTGTTAGTAAGTGGAAGATCCTTCCTTGCTCATCAGTGGAAGAAATTATTTTCTATTCTTCTTTTTTCCCTCTCATTAAATCGATCGGCCTCTACCAATTTGGTATCAGAGCCATGGTTGAAACCAGATCATCACACCATCCACCACCAGAAAATCCCTTGGTTGGCGCGAACGACCCCCTAAACACCATAGCCGAGCGTCTTCAGACCCTTGAGGTTCTGGCAGACAGAGTAGCGAGCTTGGAAGCTGCGACGGAACGTAATCGACGAAGAGGACACCAACGCTCACACTGGGAAGCCGATAGCGAGGATGACCCAGAATCGCATTTCCGACGCCGCATGCCTTATACAAGAATCGAGTTTCCCAAGTTTAGTGGAGGAGACTCGAGAGGATGGATTTTGAAGGCTGAGAAGTATTTCAGATACTATGAGACTCCGGAAGACATGAAGGTAGACGTTGCCTCTATGAATCTCGAAGGTGACGCACTAGACCTCTTCTCCTGGATCAACGGGGAGCGAACAGTTGTCTATTGGGATGAGTTAGTCAAGGCACTACAGGAATGTTACGGACTTCCAGAGTACCAAAACCTAGATGAATATCTATTTAGCATTCGGCAAAACGGTACTGTATCAGAATACCGTGCTGAGTTTGCACGACGGTCTGCTCATGTGAAGAACTGGCCAGAACATTGCTTAATCGGGGTTTTCGTTAATGGGCTGAAAGAGCTCAAGGCAGATGTGAGGATCCATAAACCACGCACTGTCTATTGGGCCACTAGCCTTGCGCTGGAATATGAGAACAAACTTAAGTCTACTGTGGTACCTAAGCCCAATTTTCACTCTGGCCAGAATCGGACCAACCCAAGTTTCCCAAGCTACAGTACCCATGACGCCAGAACTGGTTCAGCGAACACCAGCAAAATAGCATTCGCATCGCCCTCTGGCACTAAACTTGTTTCTTTGGCCGCGTCTCTAGAACACCAGCGTCGTCGTGAGAAAGGACTTCGCTTCAGGTGCGGCGAGCCATTCCGTCCTGGTCACAGGTGCTCTGAGTCACTCTCCCTGATGGAAATCACAGAAGAAGGAGAAGAGGTGATGCCTCCGTTAATTGAAGAACTAGACGCTGAAGCAGAGCCAGCAGATGCCGAAATCTCCTTCAACGCTATCCTAGGAAAAGCATCAGCATCCACTATGAGGTTGCTAGGTAACATTTATGGCCGAGACGTCCTAATCTTGGTGGATAGTGGGTCAACGCATAACTTTGTATCAGAAGCGGTGGTGTCCGAATTACAACTCCCAGTGCAACTAGTTCAGCCGTTTGGGGTTCAAATTGGTAATGGCAGCACGGTTAAGTGTAACCATGTGTGTTCTACTGTAGAGGTCAGAATTGCAGACTTAGTGATCAAGGAAGATTTCTTCCCTTTCTAATTGGGAGGTGCTGATTTAGTTTTGGGGATCAAATGGTTAGCTTCCTTAAATACCATTCAAGCTAACTGGAAAGAGATGTTCATGATATTCTGGGTAAATGGGAAGAAGTATAAGCTACAAGGAGTGATCTCTAATCCCAAAGCTAATGTACAATTTCAAAGCTTATTGTTGACAACCGAATCTGTAGAGGCCGAGACAATAAACGTGAAATCTGTATGCTGTGAGTTTGCTACTATATTCACCGAGCCCACTGCATTACCCCCTGCCCGAGGCCACTACCACCCCATTACCTTACTGCCAAACTCCTCTCCTCCTAACTTGAGACCCTACCGTTACCCCCATTATCAAAAAAATGAGATTGAATCACAGATTGAGGAGTTGCTGAAACGTGGGTTCATTAGACCCAGTTCTAGTCCCTTTGCCAGCCCTGTATTGCTAGTAAGCAAGAAAGATGGATCATGGCGGCTTTGCATAGACTACCGACGTCTCAACCGTATCACAATACCAGATAAGTATCCTATCCCAAATATTGATGAATTACTGGATGAATTATATGGAGCCGCTTATTTTTCAAAAATTGATCTAAGGTCTGGTTATCATTAAATACTTGTACTACCTTCAGATATTCATAAGACTGCATTCAGAACCCACTCGGGTCACTACGAATTTGTAGTAATGCCCTTTGGGCTCACAAATGCTCCTGCTACTTTCCAATCAATTATGAATGAGCTATTCAGGCCCTACTTGAGGAAATTTATACTTGTCTTTTTTGACGACATATTGATCTACAGTTCCACTGCTCACCAACATTTAGAGCACCTTCGTACTGTTTTCCAAATCTTGCAGAAGCAATCCTTCTATGCCAATGTGAAGAAATGCTTTTTGGGGCAAACCAAGATCGATTATTTGGGCCACATTGTCTCCCAACAAGGAGTGGAGGTAGTACCTGAGAAAATCGCAGCAGTAATTAATTGGCCCACACCAACCAATGCTAAGGAACTGCGTGGGTTCCTGGGACTCACATACTGCTTTTGAGGCCCTCAAGGATGCCTTAACCACAACTCCGGTACTGAGGCTGCCCAACTTTAATCTTGAATTTACCGTCGCCTGTGATGCATCCCTGAATGGGATTGGGGCTGTTCTAATGCAAGAAGGCCACCCAGTAGCCTATTTCAGCAAAGGCTTCTTCTCCAACCGTTATAAATCAACTTATGACCGGGAGTTGCTGGCATTGGTCCTGGCTATTCAAAAATGGCGACACTATCTCCTAGGCCATCATTTCTGGGTTCAAACAGATCATTACAGTCTAAAACACTTACTGGATCAACGAATTGTGACTAATTCGCAGCAGCGACTTTTAATCAAATTGCTTCCATTTGATTTCACAATTTCTTATAAATCAGGAAAGGAGAACTCTGCAGCTGATTCATTATCTTGCCGTCCCCAACAAGCAGATTTCTTCCAATTAGTGGTGCCTATGGTAAATGATCTTGCACAACTACCTCACGTACTGCAAGATGATCCTGTCACAAAGGCTATAATCAGCGACTTACAGCAGAATCCTGACCCCAAATCTGATTATAGCATAGTCAGGGGCAAACTGTATTTCAAATCTAGATTGGTTATACCCAATCAAGCGGGACTCAGAAGTAAACTGATGGAAGAAGCCCATGCTACGCCTACAGGGGGCCACGGCAGCTATCTAAAAACCTTACAAAGGCTGAGTGCTCACCTATTTTGGAAAGGGATGAAGCAAGATGTCAAACATTACATTCAGCAATGCACGGCATGTCAGCAGAACAAATATCAAACACTGGCTCCTGCAGGTCTTCTCCAGCCTCTCCCTGTTCCTGAAAGAATTTGGGAGGATATATCCCTCGACCTCATTACTGGCCTCCCAAAGTCTAGGGGTTATGACGTGATTTTGGTAGTAGTGGACCGGCTGAGCAAGTACGCCCATTTCATAGCCTTGTCCCATCCATATACTGCCAAGTCCATGGCTCAACTATTCTGCAAAGAGATTGTACGCCTACATGGTATGCCTCGGTCACTAGTCTCTGATCGGGACCCCCTTTTTTTAAGCATATTCTGGCAGGAACTATTTCGTTTGAGCCAAACTCGCTTGAACATGAGCACGGCATACCACCCCCAATCTGATGGTCAAACTGAAGTAGTGAACCGCTGTCTGGAAACATATTTGCGTTGCTTCACACATGAGCAACCTAAGGAATGGGGTGACTACTTGTGCTGGGCAGAATTCTCTTTCAACACAAGTTATCATGTGGCTGCTGGAAATACGCCATTTAAGCTGGTGTATGGAAGAGACCCACCCCCATTACTTCCTTATGTCAAGGGAGAAACCTCCGTCGCTGACTTAGAAGAGCAATTGGAGCTAAGGGATGATATGCTAAGGGTTCTGCGCGATAACTTGTTGAAAGCACAAAACCGTATGAAAATTCAAGCCGACAAGCACCGCAGGGATCTCCAATTTACACAAGGTGATGTGGTATGGTTGAGGTTGCAGCCTTACCGCCAAAAATCTTTAGCTAAACGACGATTTGAGAAGCTATCTCCTCGGTTCTTTGGGCCTTATAAAGTCCTTAGACGAATTGGACAAGTAGCTTATGAACTAGAACTACCTTCAACAGCCAAAATTCATCCAATCTTCCATGTTTCACTACTACGACCTGCCTTTGGTTAAGCATTACCAGCAACCCCGGCTCCGCTACCCTTATCAACAGACATGGAGCTCCTTCTTGCCCTATTTAAGGTACTAGCACACCGGTGGACCTCAAGCAAGCACTTGGAGCTGCTGATTCAATGGGCAGAACGACCTCTGGAAGAAGCAACCTGGGAGGACTATGATTTGCTAGCTACTCAATTTCCCCAACTCCAACTTGAGGACAAGTCGTCTTTTCAGCGGGGGAGTAATGATAAGACCCCTAACAAACCTTGGTTGACTTATTCAAGGAGGAAAAAACGGGCCAGAGAGAATTAAAGGATAAATTATTTCTGTTGCTATTTTATTGCTGATTTACTTGTTCCTATTTTGTTGCTAGTTAGTTTCTGTTTTCAGTTGCACAATAAGTGGGATAACTACCCACTATAACGATAGGATCTGTTTAGATATTTTTAATTATGTTTTGAATTCTTTTCCTTATTTTTCTCTCTAAATGTACTATAAATAGGCCGTGAGCCTCAGACTAAGGGACAGGGAGTAATTCTTTTTGTTTGGAGATTCTCCTAGGTCCATTGTTAGTAAGTGGAAGATCCTTCCTTGCTCATCAGTGGAAGAAATTATTTTCTATTCTTCTTTTTTCCCTCTCATTAAATCGATCGGCCTCTACCAGTATCTGGGATCAACTACACATAAAGATGGTGAAATTGATAGAGACGTTCACATAGAATACAAGTTAGGTGGTTCAAGTGGATAAATGGAGTTATTTGTGGTAATAAGGTACCTAATAATCTTAAAGGAAAGTTTTATCAAGCTATTATAAGACTAACAATATTATATGGTAGTGAATATTGGGCTTTAAAAGGACAAGAGTATAAAGTTAGGGCCTCATATTGAGATTGATGTGTGGTCATACAAAAAAATATAAGATTAAAAATGATTATGTCAAAGGAAGAGTAGGTGCGATGCTTATTCAAAATGGTAGAAAATTGTTTGAGGTGGTTTGGACATTGTATAAAGAAAGCAGTTAGAGACACCGGTAAAGAGGGTAGATCCAACAATATAGAGTCTTTTGAAAAGGGGCAAAGAAAAACTGAAGAGAATACTCAAGAAAGTCATTAAACATGACCTTTTAACTAACAATATATCTAAGGATTAAGTTGTTGATAAAGTAAAACAACATCATGTGACTATATAGTTGACCTTACCTAATATAATAAGATTTGTTATTGTTGTTTGCCATTGTCAAAAGGATAATATACTCTAACAAGACTAAGTATTTGGGATTTTCTTCCATAATATAATGGAATAAAGTGTGATGACTAAAAGGTTGTAGTTATCGTTTAAAGGAATTTTTTAAAAGGGAATGAAATGATTGAGGATGGCTTCCTAAACCATCCTTAAACATCCTAAATCTTTTTTTCTATCCCTCCAAATTGGAGGAAAAAGGACAATTTGGCTTGGCGTAAATTACAAAATTGCCCTTCTTCCTCCTCCACTCCTTATCCTTAGCCTCCACCTCCCTTTTCTCCTCCCACTTGTCCTCTTCCTGCTCATTTAACTCCACCTCTCCCTCCCACTGTCCTCATCTTGCCATCCTCTATAAACTAATGACAGTGTACTTTCGTTTATGGATACATAGACAAAGCTTAATTATTTTGTTAATTTTTGGTTATGTTATTTTGACCATTAGTTTTGGCTTCTAGCGTTATTGTAATAGCATTTAATTTATTTATTGTACAAGATATATTTAATTATTTATTATCCAATAACAAATATTTTAAATAATTAAATATTAGTTATCTTAACAATTTTTTATTTGAAAACAAAAGATCAACAACAAAAACAACACATTTTATCCCACTAGGTGGAGTCAATTATATAAATCAAACAATGCCATTATGCTCTACCAAAAACCAAATCTTTAGATAAATTGTTGATCAAGAGATCCCACTCAATAACCTAATAAACATTCTCTTTGGTCTTCCCCTACTCCTTTTTACATAACTCTATACTGCTTGATCCACCCTTCTCACTAACGATCCGACGACCTTCTTTATATGTGCCCAAACCACCTTAGATTTGAAAACAAAATATCATGTATGAAAATTAAATGGTTATGAATAAAGTTTACGTTAAGTAGATCATCGTTATAATAATTATCTTTTTAAGATGTTCTAACCAGTTATCCGGTAGAAAAAAAGTTATAGCAAAATGAATTTTGATATGTAAAATATAAATAAGCAATTTAAATAGTTTTATTATTTTATTAGAATTAGTATTATCTATTATGAGTTATCAGGATTAGATATCATAATATATGTTATGCTATATTAGGATTATATATTATAATATATATCATGATTAAATATTATAATATATTAATATTAGATATTTAATTAGGATTATGATTTCCCATCACTTATAAATAAGGGTGACCATCAATTTTATTGGGATATGTTTTTATTATATTTTGAACTCTTGAGTAATCAGTACAATTTCAATTTCTCTTTATATTTTTCTCTATTTCCCCTTTCCTTCTACAATTATATAACAATTGTATCAGAGTGGTCGTTCCTCGACCACTCACAAGAATCAAAGACAGTATGAGTATGGATATAGAGTGGTGTCTTCAGAATACGGTAAGGAATCTTGATAGGACATGTATAGATACAGAGCGGTGTCTTCAGAATATAGCAAGAAAACTTGACAGAATGAGCGCCATTTTGCAGAAAACTCACCCAGTAAAGAACGATATGGCAAAGTCGCGGAAAGTATTGCAAAAGGAAAGGGACGTTTATGGTGATCAAGAAGAGTGCTCGGCAACTCAAGAAGATGAGTCTTCCCTTTCGACACCCATTGATGAGCAAAAATATATGTAAGAAAGTCCCAAGAACTCCAACCAAACTTAAGATTCTAATGCGGTGCAGATAACAGTTCATGAAGGGCTGAAAATTTAGTCTATCATTCTCCAAGATGCAAGAAGTTTAGCAAGTTCAAAGAAAATCAATTTTCAGAGCACAATTGATGTTTTATAGGAACATTCACATATAACGTGCAAAAGGAAAGTGATGAAACCAAAGTTTAGAATTGTTGGATAATCAAGTCTCAATTTTTATAAGGAGTTTAAGAGTGCATCTTGCAACATGTTTTCAAGTTTGCCACTGATAACGCTGGCGATCTTAAATCTCCTAGTCTAGATTTAGTTCCAAGAAGAATTGATTAAAATGCTTCTTGGATCTAGTTTAATATCGTTCTTGGTACTTGATCCTTAGGGACAAGGGTCTTTTGAGGAGGAAATATTGATATATAAAATATAAATAAGCAATTTAAATAGTTTTATTATTTTATTAGAATTAGTATTAGATATTCTGCATTATTAGGATTAGATATAATATATATATTATGATATATTAATATTAGAATCACTTATAAATAAGGGTGATCATCAGTCTTATTGGGATATGCCTTGATTATGTTTTAAACTCTTGAGTAGTCAGTATAATTTCGGTTTCTCTTCTAGTCTCTTTCTATTTCTTCTCTATTTCCCCTTTCTACAATTATATAACAAACCCATTCATAAGATTTCCTATCACTAAAAAAGTTATGGTCCATTTCATCATAAACTCCTAAATGCAGGCTAAGAAGTAAGAAAAACATCTATAATTGTTTTAGCCTCAATATCTATCAGATTAAGTGCATCGTAGAACCAATAAGTGATTTCCAATTGTAGAATTATAGGATCTGAATAGTCCGATGATCATTGCTTTGGCTTATGCCTCATATATACACAGTTCTTGGGAATCAAATGAGATACACTAAGATAAAATCAAATCCCTAATAACTACACCTAAATCAAATCCGATGTTTCTAACAATAACAATAATATCTCTCACAATGATATCCTAATATTAATGATCTAGATATGAGGATATTCCCACACTTCCCCTCAAGTTGGATCATAGATATTGACCATGTCCAACTTGCCTAGAAGCCGTTCAAATATTTCTTCTGGTAGTCCTTTGGTGATGATATCTGCAGTTTGTAGCCTTGTAGGTATGTATGTGAGGCACATAATCCCATCCTCTACTTTCTCACAAATGAAGTGTCTGTCGATTTCCACATGTTTAGTTCTACTATGTTAGATAGGGTTCAAGGCCATATTTATAGCAGTCTTGTCACAAAATAACTTTAATGGAGCATCTATCTTCAAATGAGCCTCTTTTGCAACTCTTGCTAACCATAGACCCTCCATAATTCCTTGAGCAAGAGCTCGCAATTCTGATTCTGCACTACTTTTAGCCACTACTTTCTGTTTCTGACTCTGCCAAGTGACAAGATTTCCCCATACAAATGTGCAATAGCCAGAGGTTGATCGACTGTCTTCTTGTAATCCTGCCCAATCAGCATCAATGTAGATTTCTACCAATCTATTTTTGTTCTTTCTAAATAATAGGCCACGGCCAGGAGTACCTTTTAAGTATTGTAGTATCTTGTAAGCCAAGTCCATATGTTTCTTTTGTGGATCATGCATATGTTGACTGGCAACACTCACTGCAAAGGCGATATTAGGACGTGTGTGTGAGAGATAAATGAGTTTCCTAACTAGCCTTTGATATCTTCCTTTGTCTGTTCTCATTTCATCCCTTTCTCGTTTCTTCTGCTTGTTCTCATCTCTGTCAGTTTCCACCATAGTTTGCTTTTTCTTTTGTTTCACTGTGCTGATAGAGACTTTACTAGGTTTATGTAAGGAATTGGAAGACATGCAGCGGAAATTAATTTAAAAATTTTTCCATTCCTTGCCAGGATCTACCGTATGTGTTTAAGTCAAGTGGGAAGAAGCATTACCCTCAGTGTTTCTCAGCGACTTCCACAGCTTCTCTCCGCGGCTGGTGATCTCTTTCCGATCGTAAGGAGACGTCTACAGCTTCTCTCTGCGGCTCGTTCTCTCTTTTTGATCGCAAGAAGTCGACTCCTCAGGTCGTCTTCCTCTACTGGTATCCACACGAACAGCGTTCCAACCACGAACGACGTGCTAGCGTCTCCTGTCCCTCCAAGGCTTTCCCAAGAGTTCGTCCTCTCCGTCTCTACTTCAGCAGTTTCTTATCTGCAAACCTTTTGCAGATTCCGTTCGGCCCTTTTTGTGTTATGTGTTGTATTCAAAACGTAGCTCCTAAAATCGGATATATAGGATGCTCTGCGTTTTTCTCAACCGAATTGGATTTTGGAATTAATCTATATTAATTCCGAATACAATATCACATATTATATAATTTGATAAGAAACTAATTAAATAAATAATGTTTATATTAAATCCGTCCCACAGATTTAATTCACCTATTTATTTAATTTAAATAAAGATAAGATTGGACTGTATTTGATTTATTCTCATAAATCAAATTTGAGATATGCTATCAATTTGAATTTCAAATTCAAACGTGATAGAGATTTAATTTATCCTTATAAATTAAATCCTATATATCCCTTATATATAATATATATATATACGAATTTATATATATACGAATATAAATATAAATAACTATATACATCAACCCTGGATCATTCATTGAATCTAGACACGTTTTAGATTCAATGAATCTGGACATCATAGCTCGTGTTGGGCTATTTTGTGTGCGACCCTGTAGGCCCATATGAAGTTGGCAGTGGGCCATTTGCTATACTGGCCCACAAGTCGCAAGTGGTCTCTAGCAAGACATAACGACTACCCAAATCATATGAGAATCGATAAACGATGTAACCTTTTATACAACCATATCATGTCCCTTCTGTCACGCGATATTTTGGTCATGGATGAGGCATGGATAATGTCATCCTCCTATTCCTGACCGTTACTTTCTCGATCCCTGAGTAGTCTGACTATAGAAATGGAACTACCGTTCCATTACAGTATGGCCATACATTTCTCAAACTCACTCATCGAGGGGCCCAGTAATATCTCTCTACGAATGTGAGCGACAAATTCCATCTTGACCATTCACATTCCTCCGCATGAAAAACCACTAAGCCCGAACATAGTCTTTATGATCATTCGGTCAAAAGTGACTTTTGACTAGGCCAAAGCTGAGCGTTTGTCATGTAGAAATCCATGATGATCTCAAGTCAAAGGGCATAGTGACATGGTTTGTATATGAGAGAAGATTATGACGTAACCCATGCAACTCTCTCATAGCGAGTCGGTCCAACACCTTGTACTCTTACATGTGCATATGACTTTGATTTATATCTCTATACATCTTCAAAGTCATACTGGTCTTATTTCATCTCTGCTCCCGCACAGATGACCGACCAGGGACATTTAGGATAAGATCATGAATTATCCAAGGATGGTCATCACAGTAAACATGCAAATAATATGATAACACAATTAATAAATTCATAAATAAACAATGTTCATAAAACAATGATTGGCCCCTAAGGCACGTTTTCCAACAGTTTACACCCAAGCATTCCTGTTTTCTTGAGTAGATCAAGGATATACTTTCTCTGAGAAACATAAATACCACCCTTAGATCTTGCTACTTCCATACCGAGAAAGTATTTCAACTTACCAAGGTCTTTGACCTCAAATTCATGATTCAGGGCTACCTTGATTCGATCAATCTCCTTAGTATCATTTCCTGTGACAATAATATCATCCACATAGACAATGATAATAGTGATGAGGTCATTACGACGGGATACAAACATCTTGTGATCAGATAAACTTTGCTGATACCCTTCAACCTTGAGAACACTAGAAAATCTGTCAAACCAAGCACGCGGTGATTGTTTCAGCCCATAGATGGATTTTCTCGGCCTACACACCTGGTTCTGTCTTCCTGCTTCAAAACCTAGTGGGAGTGTCATGTATACTTCCTCTTTTAAATCTCTATTGAGGAAGGCATTCTTGATATCAAGTTATTCTAGGGGCCAATCTAGATTTGCTGCTACTGAGAAGAGAACCCGTATGGTATTGAGTTTCACAACAGGTGCAAAGGTTTCATTGTAGTCAATACCTTGCGTTTGCATAAACCCCCGAGCAACTAGTCTAGCCTTCAATTTGTTTAACGTACTATCAGCATTGTATTTGGGAGTGAACACCCACTTGCAGCTTACGGATTTTATTCCTGAAGGCATCTGCACTATCTCCCAAGTCCCATTCTTCTCCAAGGCTTGCATTTCTTCCATCACTGCCTATTTCCACTCTGGGACAGCCAAGGCCTCTTGTATATTGTTAGGAATCTTGATGCTGTCAAGGTTCGTTATAAAAGCATGGTAACTTGGAGTAAGAGCAGCATAAGAAACAAACTTTTCGATAGGATGCTTCGTACATGTTCGTGGTAATTTTCTCAATGCAATAGGAAACTCCAGATTAGCCTCACCATGTTCAGAATCTACTAACGGTTCAGGAACTGGTTCTACCTCAGAGTATGATGATCGTGGCCTCTATGATGTCGGCGTGAGTACATTTTTCCCCATCTTTGTTATTCAGATCCTTCTGGAGGCTGTAAAGGTCCATGTGGCGTGAGGGAAATAGATACAATAGATTCCACAGGTTGAGATTCATTCCAACTCTCCCTCGGAATCGAAGACTTGGGATAATATGACTGGTGCTCAACAAAGGTGACATCACGGGTAACAAACAGGTGTTTGGACACAGGATCAAAACATTTGTAACCTTTTTGGGAGGAGGAGTAGCCCAAGAAGACACATTTAGTGGCACGGGGATGGAACTTTGAGGGAGGATGATGAATATGAACAAGAACAGTGCATCCAAAGACACGTAGCGGAAGAGAAGACTGTAAGCGAGAGACATCGTGAGTTTTATGTAATTCCGCAATGGGAAAGGTGAAGGAAAGAATACGACTAGGAAGACGATTAATAAGCTGAATAGCGGTCTGGATGGCATCTCCCCAATAAAACAAAGGAACATGACACTGAAATAAGAGAGCCCTAGCAACCTCAAGAATATATTTATTTTTTCGTTCCGCAACCCTATTTTGCTGAGGACTATAGGGACAACTACTGTGATGAACGATTCCTTTAGCACACAGGAAAGCGTGAAGGGAGTGATTGAAGTATTGAGTGCCATTATCGGTGTATGGAATTGGTTTTGGACAAAACCATAGAATTCGATGAAGACATTAAGGACCTCAGATTTATCTTTTAGGAGATAGACCCAACACATGCGAGTATGATCATCAATAGACGTGACAAAATATTTAGTCCGAGTGCGATTAGGAATCTTTGAGGGACCCCATACATCACTATGAATAATGGAGAAAGGGGAGGATGATTTGTATGGAACAGGAGGAAGGAAACTATAGGAGATATTACAAATTATGAGAGTTAATTAGAATTAATTACAATTCATTAGAGGAGTAATTGGGAGAGATTATAGGGATTGCCCCTTAAATGTATTCCCATGATTCATTCCTTTTGTTTCCCAGATTGTGCGCCATGATTATGTGTTCATAAGTGTGTATATGTATCGGTAGAATAGAGGAGATTATGAGAAACATAATAACCTTCATTCAATCAGCATTCTGTCAATATTCTTTCCCTTTCTCATCATGGTATCAGAGCATGGTTCCGAGACACAGTCCTCCGCTAAAGTCGCCACCAAGGCTGCCGGCGTTGAAGGCACAACTGTCATTCTCGTTCCCGAGCGTCTCACGGAAGACAATTACTTGGAGTGGTCCCAGTCGATGTATCTCGCGTTAGAAGGACGCGACAGACTTGAAGTAATTCTGAGAGACCCTCCTCCTACCACCGACGACACGAGCATTCATCGTCGCTGGAAAACCGAGAATTCATTGGTAGCATCATGGCTCCTCAATGCCATGATACCCTCCGTCCGCCGCAGCTTTATGTTCCTTCCCACGGCAAAAGATATCTGGCGAGCAGTTAAAGAAGCATATGGCAAACGCCCGACTACCTCCTTAATCTTTGATCTGAGATCTCGTTTGTGGACAGTCAAGCAAGGCGACCGTCCCCTAAACGCATATTACTTGGAAAAATCTACCTTGTGGCAGGAATTGGATCAGCTCAAACAACGGGTGTGGAAAAATGTTGAGGATGCCGACGCCTATCGACGGGAATTGGAAGAAGAAAGATTGTTTGAATTCCTCATCGGCTTACACCCAGTCTACGAGGATGTACGTAGCCGCCTTCTCGGTCGCGTGCCTCCTCCAACCGTCCCTGAGGCCTTTGCACTTCTGCGGGATGAAGAGTGCCGGCGACAAGTGATGCTCTCCGACTCCATGAAACCTCGACCAGCGATGAACGGGGCTTCCGCCCTTGCTGCTCGGATTACAGACCAAAGGCAAGACTGCCCAACCTGCAAACACTGCAAAAAACAAGGGCACACGCGTGACAAATGCTGGGAGCTTCATGGGAAGCCCCCAGACTGGAAGCCAAGACAGCGACGACACGGGAAATGTCGCTGAAGCGCAGGAGAACACGCATGATTTGGGCTCACGTGACTTGGGCCCAATTACTGATCCAGTACGCAGCAACATCCATGGCTCAACACAACAAAGCTCATCTTATCAAATGGGCTATGCAAATTCAGGCCCAACTCATGGCAGCCCAACCCAAGCCCCCTTGACGATTATTTTAGAACGCCTTGATGCACTTGAAAAACAATCACGCAAGCAGTCAGTTGCAACCATTGTTCAGAGAGGTAACTTTCCTAAAGCCCTTGCTACTATCAAAGGTAAGCCCACTAGTCCATGTTGGATAATAGACTCAGGCGCCTCCGATCACATGACAAATGATGTATCCCTTTTATTAACATATATTCCTGCCAGATCATCTCTCACTGTTAAAATTGCATATGCCTCTGACTCTCTGGTTGCTGGTAGTGGCACTATCAGTATTTCTCCCACTTTGACATTACATAATGTTTTACATGTTCCAAACTTACAGTGTAATTTATTATCAGTCAGCCAGCTAACTAAGGATGAAAGATGTCATGCTAAATTCTTTGCTACCCATTGTATTTTCCAGGATCTACTTACGGGGACGACGATTGGTGCTACTAAGAAGCTCGATAGACTATATTACCTGGATGACTGTTATAATCAAGGATCGCACTCGTGTAATAAAGTGTCTCTCCCTGAAGACAGCAAATTGGCACTGTGGCACCAACGATTAGGACATCCTAATTTCAAATATATGTGCAAAATGTTTCCCTCAATTTGCTCAAATAAAAATTCAAATTTCTCATGTGATTCCTGTGAACTTGCTAAACACCATCGTACAAATTTTTCAAGTGTCCCTTATCATCCTTCCAAACCATTCTCTACTATTCACAGTGACTTGTGGGGCCTATCTCGAACTTCAAACCGCACCCAGTCCAAGTGGTTTATAACCCTTATTGATGATCATACCCGAGTCACTTGGGTTTTCCTCTTAAAGGATAAAACTGACGTCTACCAAACCTTCATCAACTTCTATAACATGGTTCTTACCCAATTCGACAACAAAATCCAGACCCTCCATACTGACAATGGTACCGAATACTTTAACCATCCCCTCTCAGAGTTTCTCCAACAACATGGAATCTCCCACAAAAGTTCTTGTCCATATAGTCCCCAACAAAATGGCATCTCAGAACGAAAAAACAGGCATCTCCTCGAAACTGCTCGGGCCCTTCTGTTCAATAGCAATGTTCCCACTTTCTATTGGCCCGATGCTATTCTTACAGCTACATTCTTGATTAACCGTATACCTTGTAAGCCTCTATCATTTCAAACTCCTCTCCAAGTTCTTCAAAGTCACTTCCATCTCCCTTATATGGAAAATACTCTTCCCCTCAGAGTTTTTGGATGCACGGCCTTTGTTCATCTCCACCACACCTCCAAACTTGATCCTAAAGCAACCAAGTGTATCTACCTTGGACCTGCCAGTACTTAGAAAGGGTACAAATGCTTTGATCCTTTATCCAAACGTCTCTATGTCACTTGTGTCATCACCTTTCATGAGACCCTTCCCTTCTATACCTCCTCTTCGGTTCAAGAGAAGAATTGGAGTGAACCTCAAAAACCCTCTGAACCTCAGCTCATATGTCTCCACCAAGAACCTGATAAGACCTACCCAGACATACCAATAGAAGCAGGATCTCAGGAAGGGCATACTAGTCTAGGGGAAGACACTAACAAGTGGGGACAAGTTTATACCCGCAAAAACACGACAGGTAATATTCCTCGAGTGAATGACACATACCAAGAATCTGAACTCAATGCAGGTCCTGAACAAACACAAGGACAGAACAATGATCTTGATCTTCCTATAGCAGTAAGAAGACAACGCAGGGCATGTACCAGATATCCCATAGAGAAGTTTATCTCTTATCAGGCTCTATCTTCTGAGCATTGTGCCTTTACTTCTCACCTGGATAAACTCAGGATACCTGAAAACATACACGAAGCCCTGAAAGAGAATGACACATGGGAGGTAGTCGAACTTCCCATGGGCAAGAAAGCAGTTGGATGCAAATGGGTGTTTACCTCGAAATACCTTGCAGATGGAAGCCTTGACAAATATAAAGCAAGACTAGTGGCGAAAGGGTTTACCCAAGTCTACGGTATGAATTACACTGAAACCTTTGCACCAATAGCAAAATTAAATACTATCAGAATTCTACTCTCGCTCGCTGCTAATCTTGATTGGCCATTACATCAAATGGACGTTAAGAACGCGTTCTTAAATGGGGAATTGAAGGAGGAAGTATATATGAAGATGCCCCCAGGATTTCCAGGAAAGAAGGAAGGTCAGGTATGCAAACTAAAGAAATCACTCTATGGATTGAAACAATCCCCCCAAGCCTGGTTTGAGAGATTCAGTAAAGTACTAAAGGAACAAGGCTACACACAAGGACAGAGTGACCACACTCTATTCTTCAGGAGTGTGAACGGGAAACCTTGTAGTATTAGCAGTATATGTCGATGACATCATTCTTACAGGAGACAGTCCAACGGAGATTGATAGAATAAAAAGGGCTCTTAACCAGGAATTTCAAGTAAAAGATCTCGGGAAGATGAAATACTTTTTGGGTATGGAAGTAGTTAGATCTGCGACAGGAATCAGTATCTCGTAGAAAAAATATATACTGGATCTTCTGGAAGAAACAGGTATGACGGGGTGTAGACCCAGCGATACTCCCATCCGGGCAGACAAATTAAAGGATGATGAAGACCTGGGAAAAGTAGATATCAGAAGATACCAGCGTATGGTAGAAAAACTAATCTACCTATCCCACACCAGGCCAGACATTGCTTACGCCGTCAGTGTCGTAAGTCAACACTCTCATCATCCCAGACAGAAGCACCTAAATGAAGTTTACAGGATACTCAAATATTTGAAAGGGTCACCTGGTATGGGTCTGCTGTTTAAAAAATCTGACAAGAGGAATGTAGAAATGTTTACAGATGCCGATTGGGCAGGTGATCAAGATGATAGAAGATCAACCTCAGGTTATCTTACCTATGTATGGGGGAACTTAGTTACCTAGCGCAGTAAGAAGCAGAGCATGGTCGCTAGAAGCAGAGCATGGTCACTAGAAGCAGTGCTGAAGCCGAGTTTTGAGCTATAGCCCTTGGAATATGTGAAGGTCTTTGGGTAACAAGAATTCTCAAAGAGTTGGGAATGCAACTGGATTTACCACTCACGTTATACTCTAATAATATAGCCGCAATAAATATGTCACACAACCCGGTCCAACATGACAGGACAAAACATGTAGAGATAGACAGACACTTCATAAGGGAAAAGATTGATGCTGGAATAATGGAACTCAGATACGTTCCCTCAAAAGAGCAAACAACGGATATACTCACCAAAGGGTTGACTCGAGACAAATTTGACTATCTCATTGGCAAGTTGGACATGATCAATATCTATGCTCCAACTTGAGGGGGAGTGTAGGAGATATTACAAATTATGAGAGTTAATTAGAATTAATTACAATTCATTAGAGGAGTAATTGGGAGAGATTATAGGGATTACCCCTTAAATGTATTCCCATGATTCATTCCTTTTGTTTCCCAAATTGTGCGCCATGATTATGTGTTCATAAGTGTATATATGTATCGGTAGAATAGAGATGTATGAGAAACAGAATAACCTTGATTCAATCAGTATTCTGTCAATATTCTTTCCCTTTTTCATCAGAAACACGGTGATGTTTAGCAAGAGCACAAGTATCGCAAACAAAAGAACTTTTATTGATAGATAACTGGGGAAACAACTTTTGTAAATAAGGAATACTAGGATGACCTAGTCGTTTATGCCATAAAAGGAAAAACTCCTCATCAGAGGTGGGGTTGGGTGTAGAGGTGGTGATCTTGGACCATAATGCACTCACAGTAGATATGTCGAGACAGTAAAGACTATCATACTCCTTAGCAGAACCAATCATCTTGCCCGATGTGAGATCCTGAAAATCACAATGAGTAGAATAAAAGTGAGCTGAGTAGTTTGCTTGTTTCATCAATTTGCTAATAGAAAGCAAGTTACAAGCTAAATGAGGAACATGAAGTACTGATTCAAGATGCAAAGAATCTGAGATAGTTACAGAACCGATGCCTGCTATGGGTGAAGGAGTGCCTGTAGCCGTAGTGATTTTCTTATTCCCTGCTAAGGGATGATAAGTGACAAACATCTTTTCATTTGATGTCATGTAATCAGAGGCCCCTGTATCCACAATCCACTGTGATGGAGGAAGAGAGGTGTGTAAAGCAATGGGGATTATACCTTTATAAGCCATGGATGCAGATCCCTAAGGATGTTGTTCAGCTTGAAGGTTTCTGAACATACGTGCAATATGATTTAGTTGCTCCTGACTGAAGGATGTGGATGGCTCGGATGGGGATGGTACACATGCTAATTCATTTGAGGCTTGGTGAGCTCGTGGCTTGTTTTTACGAGGCTTCCAATCAACAGGCTTGCCATAGATATCCCAACATTTTTCACGAGTATGTCCCACCTTGCAGTGGTCACAAGTGGGTCTAGTCTTACCAGAAATATCAGGATTGGTATGTTTACTAACAAAGGCTGTAGACTCAGGAAGAGGTTGCTTGGATTCAACAGGCATAGTCTCCCTCTTGGATTCTTCTCTGCGTACCTCAGCATAAGTTTCCAGAAGTGATGGTAGTATGGAATTGCTGAGAATTCTGGCCCTCACAGCATCAAATTCAGCATTTAGACCAGCAAGGAAAAGAAGTATTCTCCCCTTTTCAATCCTTTTTTGATTTCAAACGACGTCTGTAGGGGTATCCCATTCATCTTTGTCAAAAAGATCCAGCTCTTGCCAGAATGCCACGAGGTCAAGCCAGTATTCGTGCACTCCAAGGGTCCCCTGAACGCAGTGCCATGTACTACGTTGGAGGTTGAACAGGCGGGAATGATCTTTGGTGACTGAGTAAAAGTCACGAACAGCTACCCAAATGTCTCGTGTTGTGGGTAGATACATGAAGTTGCGTTTGATGTTTGGAGCATGGAGTTGATAAGCCAGGAAGAAACCAGTTGTCGATGGTCCATTGTTGCATCTCAGGAGACGCTTCATTCGCTGGTTTTTTAACATCACCGGTCAGATAAGCAAGTTTCCCGCGCCCACCAACTGCATGTTTTATTGCCTGAGTCCAGTCTTGATAATTTGTCAAGGTGAGCTTGTCGGATACAATGAAAACAGGAACACTGGATGCCCCATCAAGGCCTGCACTCAACCCGTAGGTCTTCCGCTGGTCAGAGCTTGTAGATGATATGGCAGAATCTCAACTCAGGTACAGTAGCAACTTGGGTACTGTAGCAGCTTGGGTGCTGGACTGAAACAGAAGTTACTCGAGGACGTCAACTATTGGGCTTATCACTTGCTGAGCCTGTGACTTGGGAACAGCAGAGATATGGCCCAAAGGTGCTTCGCGAGGATGGAGGACACCATCTGGAAACTGAACAGAACAGAAGCTCCGTCGGATGTCGCTGGGTGTCGCTTGTTTACAGAAGGAACTCACCGGGGACGGAGGACACCGTCTAGAAACTGAACAGAACAGAACATAAGCTCCGTCGGATGTCGATGGGTGTCACTAGTTGACAGAAGGAACTCTCGTACGTCGCTGACTGGAAGCTGCAGGACTACGGTGGCAGTTTTACTGCAGCTGGCTCGCCGTGACAGAAACAGCAGCGATAGTGACAGAGGAGACAGAACAGCAACGCACCAATGGACAGCACAGTAACGATGGTGAACAGAGAGAACCAATGATGACAGCAGGTGAGACAAGAACCAGCAGCGACGGCGCTGGCTGGATATTGGTCAGACTATGCTTGCTTTGATACCATATAGAATTATAGGATCTGAATAGTCCGATGATCATTGCTTTGGCTCATGCCTCATATGTATACACAGTTCTTGGGAATCAAATGAGATACAAAGATAAAATCAAATCCCTAATAACTACACCTAAATCAAATCTGATATGTTTCTAATAATAACAATAATATTTCTAACAATGATATCCTAATATTAATGATCTAGATATTAGGATATTCCCACACCAACCCATGCATGAGCATCACAATTCCTCTTCATTGAGATTATTGTTATTTGACCCGTTTGTATGAATGAAGAATTCCCTCCACAAACATGCAACGGTAGAACTTGCAGAGTACAGAACAAATAAGTATCACTTACAGAATCAAATGATTCCAAAGGAAGGCTTTCCAAGTGACGCCGTATAACAGCATTCCCTTCACGATTAACCAAAGATATATTTACCAATCGATTTATGTCAAGGCCACCATCAGTTAGCTTCTTTTCCCTCTCCTTTTCCGGAACATCGTTAAACATCCAGAGTTCTGAATTAGGTGCTAGAGATGCCTCCAAAACCTAGAGATACAGTGAGAAGTAGGATGGGCTAAAACATATATTAACATCCCATAGAAAATAGAATAGAACAGTGCAATAGTTGTAGTAGATAAACTTTAGTATATCTCATGGTCTATGATAATATTACTGATGTATTTTTTATTCAAACGAAATCAAAAGCCTGTGAATCTTAAAATTATTATACCATGTGGCGTTTGGTTCGCAAAACCTTATTGGATTCATGGAAATGATATTCCTACTTTGGAAAGGATTTCAGAAAAATATTCAGGGTAGGAAAGTTCAGTTCCCAGGAGATAAGAAATTTTAAAAGTGTTAAAAAGAATGCCTTCCCTTATCCAAATAAACTCTTAAATTAATAATCAATACACAATAAATAAAACAAAAATTGATAAAAATATAGAAAATATACTATTTAATACATAAAATGTATAAATAAGTTAGAATAAATAATAATACTAATAGTTATCATTAATTATTTAAAAACAATATAAATATGTTAAACATTAATGTGGGTGTTTCTCAAATTTACCAATGATTCTACAAAAAAATGTAACAAAATACTTTTAAGAATAGCCGTGATGAGCAAAACATGAAAATGTTCATATTCCAGGAATATGATTCAACGTGCTATGGTGTGGTTGTTTTGATTATGAAACCAAACAACCCTGGAACCATAGCATCATATTTCTTATACATTACCATGATCATGTCCTCCATATCCCGTCGCCAACCACAGAAAAGGATTCTTTCTGGAGATTTTGGATAAACAAAGTCCTTGGGTAAGCTTCCCCTCCAAACCTGCAATCAAGAAGTAAAAATAAGTCAAAACAAAAAACCAAATCCAATCTCCCTCATCCCTTCACTGTAATTGTTTTGGGCTACTATTTCTGTTTAAGAAATACAACATGAGCAATGATGACTATTTTTGGACCTAAATGAATAAAGTCTATTTTCAATCAGTTTTATCTTAATTAAAAATCTACAGCAACTACCACCCATTAAAAATGATTTATCAAAGATTAATTACCATTAATTAAATTAAGAAACAAACATATAGAAAACTTCTTTTTTCTTTAAGCCCCTTTTGTTTTTTCTTTAATCCTCCCCTAGTACAATCATATGTAATAAATAAAAGATACAAGAGTGAGTTAGGCTGTTAGTTTAGAGGGAATTGTTATGATGAGACTAATGCAATCCCCTTTTGTTTTTTCTTTAATCCTCCCCAGCACAATCATATGTAATAAATAAAAGATACAAGAGTGAGTTAGGCTGTTAGTTTAGAGGGAGTTGTTATGATGAGACTAATGCAATTATGTTCTTTCTAGTTTCCTCTCTCCCTCTCTCTTTTTCTCTCCCTCCCATGCTTCCCTCTTCTCTTCCCTCTTCCCACCTTTCTTATACAACATCAAGTCTCAACCCTTCAACTTGAGCCTGTCCTACTTCCATTTCCTTTTAAAATGGAACCAACTTTGATTCCAATTGGTACAAAGCTACCCAAAACACAATTATATAATTCATATGGAAAAAATAAATGCACCCAAGCCCCTTTATATGGGTGCAGGACTCCTATTAACAGCTAATAACAAACATAACTACCATGGGAACTACCATAATTACCTAGGGAACTACCGCAACTACCTTGGAAGCTAGCATAATGATAAGAGGCCACCATTAACTTACATTAGGTGCAGGACTAGAAAGGAAGTTGAAGGATGGAGTCAATCTAGTGACTAATGGGTTGGAAGACGTGGAGTGGTGAGCTAGAGCAAATGACACATCACATCAGGGGAGTAAGCATTAACAGACACTAAACCAACGCTTTACCACTTCCCAGAAGTTATGCATCATTTAATATTTCACTTACTAATAGTTATTTCATTTTTAGCGCAATATATAGGAGCAAGTAGGTCTACTAAAGGGCAGATTAGAATTTAATTGGAGATTCTCCTTGGTTATTAGGATTAGAGACAACGAGATTCTTGCTTCTCTAGTTCTGGAAGATTTATTTTTCAAGAAAATTTTTTACTCTATTAATATCATAACGTCCCCAATCCGTGGCTATCAAATGGGCACATCAGCCAAGGTCAAGAAAGATATTTGACCATGCATTTGCCACAAAGTCACAAACAAATCATAGAACAAACAATATATTGGAAAAAGTAGAACAATTTTTCGTTGAAGATCATAACGTTTTTAAGGTCAAAGGAGAATGAAAGAACCATAGGCAATGGGGCTGGGGCATAGGTATCATCATCCTCAGCTATAACCAGAACTTCATCTCCTTCTTGCAGAATGTAGGAGTCGTCTGGATTCAAAATAATTCTACCTCCATGTGATGCAACCTTGATTCCACAAGGAATTGCATCAGGAAAGCTGATCAATACATCCTCAAATAGTATGCCATCCAACTGTGGCCATCTTTTAATGTAAAATTCACAATTTTCAAATCCAAGTATGTCTTCCCAAATCTGCCAAATCAAACCCACCGAATATTTAAACAAATACATTACACATGAATTGTCAATCGCACAGATTAATTAACGATTGAAAACAACAGTCCAGAAATGATGCGCTTAAATAAGATCATGAATAGTGCACTAAAATTGCAGAATATAAAACAATAGATTTCAACCTGTGCAAGTCCAGGCTGCCGAGCACATTGAATCATCAATCGACCAATGACATCATGAGCAACGACAGTTTCAACAAGATCACCACCAACAAGTTTAACAAGGACCTCATTATCAAGATCACTTAATTCAACAACTATGTGTCCTCTTAATCCTTCTTTGACTCCAGTTAGACTTAAGACTGTTCTGAGTGCACGGGCATCACTCTGTACCAAACAAAAGAAAGTTAATGGTTATTCTCCCTACCAAATCTGGAGCCAGATTATCACTCAATCAGACCTGATCAGCATTCCCATCTTCAGCAAGGACAATTATTGCACGTGCCTTTGAAACAGAAACCTGAAAATCACACCGACTTAGTAAATAAATAAACATTTTGGAAAAAAAGAAAATGGTTGTTGGAAAGAGAGACCCAAGAAAATGCAAGCAGCAGTAATTGAAAAAACTCCAGCCTCGACAATAGATGCATTGCATGCATCGTTCTCAAATCTTCTTATTGGAGAATTTCATAATAAAATCATGCATGATGTGACAAATTGTGTCCTCGGAAAAGTACAATCAAATCCAACCATGTGCTAACCAGAACCCCTGCCACTTTCCCCCAAACAGAGAAAAGTAAAGAAGCAATCAACAATTTAAGAGAATATCTTAAACATAATAAAACATAAATAATGGTCAGCAAAGCTATTCTACTCTATCAATTTTCTTTTTCCCCCTTTACCTATAATTATGTAACAGGGTTCTAATATAGACTTGTATTAAGACAACAAACCAAATCTATTCATTTAAAACTTATCAAAATAACCCAAACAGCTTCTCTTGAAGAAATAGGACATTCCATCACATTGTACCTCTTTACGGACCTCAAAAAAGAGGGAAATTTTACTTATTTATTTTGGCAGAGGGAACTCAAACAGCCTCTCCTGAAGGTAGAGACCACTTTGATGCATAGGTTAATATCATAAGTCCGTACTGAACAGTTATCTGTCCAGAGATGACGCGAAGGTTATTTTGTTGTTTAATTTTCCAATTTGATATGGATTTGAGTGGCTGGTTTGTAGCTAACATACCCTATTAATTCCTTATATGTATTGGCGCCCTCTGATTTACAATTATATAACAGTGCAGAAAAAAAGAGAAAACCTTTGTCTGGTATTCCTTCATCTTTTTGCTTTGATTCCTAAACCTGGCTTGTCATAATATCAAACAAAAGGATTAAGTCAGATAATACTACCTTTTTCAGATCAGCCAGTATCAGGGGACTGCCACTTCTGCATATGACCGATGTTCCTTTAAAATCAAATTCCATTTTTGCAATGTCAAGCTCCATTTCTTCCTTGTCTCGCTCAGCCATCACTACTACAGTTCCTCCACCCAGGCTCTCGTTGGCTATAGAAAGTTGATTCAGTAATGAACCCTACAAATCCAGTTAGGATATCAGTGAAGACACAGGAACATCTCAAAAAGTTAAAGCCCACTCAGTAGGTAGATTAATTTGGCACAAAACAACAACAACAACAACAAGCCTTATTCTATTAAATGGGATCGGCTACATGAATCTGTTACGGTATACAAGCGGAGTGGGGAACCCACCCTCAAAAGGCGCCTCATAAGGGGGAAGAACCACACCACTTATATACCCCACCAAGCTGCCTAAGCTACTCGATGTGGGACTTTGGGTCATTACTCCATCCCATAACAGTGGCCCTCCCCGGAAGAGCCGGCGTCCACGCCGGGCAGAAGTCACCGCTGGGATAGAGCCAACGGAGCCACCCGGGCAGAGGCCGGTGCCAGCTCTGATACCATTGTTACGGTATACAAGCGGAGTGGGGAACCCACCCTCAAAAGGCGCCTCATAAGGGGGAAGAACCACACCACTTATATACCCCACCAAGCTGCCTAAGCTACTCGATGTGGGACTTTGGGTCATTACTCCATCCCATAACAGAATCATATGACGCCATTGTGCTCTATCAAAAACTAAATCCATGGACCAACTAATTTGGCACAAAAATGGCTAATTAAAATATCTTTTAGTGAATAATTAGTTCAGTAAAACCAGAGGAACTCTAATTATGTCTAACTGATGCTAGAATCAGAATCTTACCAATTTATCACTCCAGCCTAGAATCAAAGTGTGATTTTGCTCGACCACCTCACTTTTTCCTTTTCTTAGTGAGTCAAACTTCTCAGAAATTGTGTCAGAAACAAGCCCAAGCATCATTGCAAATATAAGCATCCCACCAAAGCTAATAGAAACTGCAACTAACCTTGGACCAATACCTTCAGAGCTGGCGTGGTTGCCAGAATCAGCAACATAGGTCCAAGATAGCCAAAGGCAATGTGCTAAATCCTCAGTTGTTACACCAAAAAGGGCCAATCCTCCAAGAAAAATAAGCAACAGTGTTGCAACTAACAACACTAGTGGCTTAGCATATGGGTGAACTGATAAAAACACATCAGCACGATATGCTATTCGCTTGTTTAGAGATACCCCTTCTGATGTATTCTCAGAAACCCTTGATTTTGATACATAATCTATGTACTTGAAAATAACAAGGGGGATAAATAGAAGAATGAGTGAGAAGCACAGAGCAACATTTCTTTTTAACTTTCCAGTTGGACAAGGATCGCCATCTTGAGCTGGGGAACTCATAATATCTAGCGGATCCAACTTGTTGCGTGCATTTAATCTATGATTAAGGTTGAGAATCTCACTCTGCGAAGAAAATTTTTTGTTTGGATCAGACCTCAAAAACACCAAGCAAAAAAAGATGCTAGCGGGAAATTTAAGGTAAGCTTAAATCAAATGGAATCATCAAAACCATAGTCTTCTACCATACGATTCCCCATGGAAATCTGCTGAAATTTTGTTGATATCAAGACACAACCACTAAATTGAAATTAAGTACTTATTAATTCCCGCACCTGAAGTAGTAACCAACAGATTGAAATATTAATAAAATGAACAACGCATTCAAAAGCAGCAGAAAGGAAGAGTTTGATGCTTAGTGGAGTGCTAAAAATCTTGCCTTCACGCATATTTCTTAACAGCAAGTTACCTGCAGCTGATTGACTTGGCTCTGTAGATGAATATTTCTTAACAGCAACAGCAAGGAGAAAACAATGGCCATGGCCAACATCTGCGTCCATATCCACGTTTTAAAAAAAAAAACAAAGAAAGAAAGAAAGAAAGAAAGAAAGAAAAGAAAATGAGAGTGGCACGTCATTTGTAAATCATCAACTGAGAGACAAATAGAAGGAAGGACAGAGTCGCCACCAAAATTGCTATCTGCCAACGAATTGAAAAGTCAAGGAGCTGCTTCTCATCAGATACTTTATCCGTGGGGGGGCCCTTCGAAAGACCGTCCAAAGTATCCGGTTTCTCATTACTGAGAGGAAATTCAACTCTGCGACGAATGCTTGAACGATTGACGTCATTACGTGTGGTGGAGGTCGGAGGTGACGGCGTATTAAGACGGTAAGGGCGAGAGAGTCTATGCTTTGAGAAGAATCGACGCGGGTATTGTGTAGAACTAGAGACTGAAGAGGGAGAAGAGGAGCGGGAGAATGACGATGAGGGAAAGAACCAGTCTCTTCCGCCGGAAGACCATTCCAGGGACATAACGGGAATTACAGGCGGATTTTTGGGTTCCTTTGATTTTCTGGCGAGGTTTTCGGTTCGCCTATTAAGGCCACGTCTGTCATTCTCCCTCCTTAATTTTTTATTTAATTTAATTAGTTTAATTCCATCCATCGTTAAGGTAAAATATATATAATCCCGAAATTTTTTATTTGATATTCATATAATCCTGAAATTTTGAGAGTTATATATAACTTCATTATCTTTTAAAATTTAGAATTAAGTTCCCTAAATTTTCATTATTTAGCCAAAGCCCCAAATGTTAATAATTATATTATCTTATTAACAAGAGGGAGAATCCCAATTAAATGATGTTGAAATACCTAAATCTAAATTTAGACCTATACTTTTAACAAATTCTTAATAAGATCAAAAGATTTAATTAGGGATTTTTGAATATTATGAAAAAATTAGGATGCCCTCACAAGGAATTTAAAATAAATATATTTCTAATTTATTAAAATCATATATAAATATCCCTGCATCCACCCCTCCCTTGTGTGCTTCACATAGCCTCCCCGTTTCCCCATAGTCACATCTTCATTAAATCAGAATATGTGAGTTGAAGAGGCTTTAGGATTGTCTCCACCCAACCCACAGAAAGTGTGAGACTTATCTCTCTCTGTAAAAACATCATTTAGTTTTGGGAACTGTAATGTTAAGATCTGGGTTTTGATTTCGTAACAGGTACAGGGATACACATCCTATACAAGGATGTCAAGTCTTGCCCCCGCGAAGATGTGCAAGTTCTTTGGTCCATCCTAGTGGAGTCTGGTTCTGTCTCTGTTTCTTCGCCGCCCAAGAGATTCATTAGAAATCCAAATCACACTTGAAAAATACGTAATGTCTGCTGCTAATGTATTTTTTTTTTTTTATAAAAGGTTGAACCCAAATTACAAGAAAAAAACTTAACTATAGGGAAACAATTCTCATTTTCTCTCTATACACTAATACCTTCAAAGTAGGAGGACAATTTCCCAAAAAATATAATCTAAATAATCTTTATTTTGCTAATGTATCAGCAATTTGATTAAACTCCCTTGTTTTTGTGCTGCTAATGTGTTTTGCTGGAAGTGGTAATGGAGAAGATTCCGGGCTTAAAGATGCATAGGTATATCTAATTTTAATATCAATATATATATATATATTAAATCTTATCAGCATTCTTGTCTCTTAACAATATTTAGAAATTTTTAATTAAACTTCTTAGCCTTATTAAAAATTTGTTAAAAGTATAAGTCTAAATTTAAATTTAGACATTTCAATAGTAGGATTTAATTGGATTCTCCTTTAACAAAATTTGCTAAACCATAGTAATAAGCTAAAATAACTTAGAAATAATAAATATAATAATGAATAATGAAATGTTGCGGGGTGATTCCTTATTATCCTGTATTCCACCATATATATCATTTTGTCTTTACTTGAAAATTTGTCATTTTTCAGATTAACAAACAATATTTATGTCAATTATCATGGTGATAGAACATTTTATTATAATAATAATAATAATTACTCCTTTAAATAGTGCTAGGATTGTCAATATGACTTTGATGAATTGAATTACACACTTGAGCAAGTTTATAAGGAACCAAAGCATAAGCAACAGACAATATCAGAAAATGTCCTATTGAAAAAAGCTAATGAGAAAACTTTTATAGTAGAAAAAAGAAAAATCATGCAGTAAAGAAAGGATTTCCTACCAAGTTATAGAGGACATTGTACGATCTGTTGCACGGAAGCTGATGAAACCTGTCCTTATACAAGATAGTCATGAAGGCATTTAGCCAAGAAAGGAAGCCCTCGGGTTGCAAGGTTCTTCCATAAGGTAGAATTTGTTAAGGGAGTCCCTTCAAAACAAATAAAGCTTTGACAATTATACCAAAAAAAAAAATAAAGCTTTGACAAAAGTGAGCGCCTGATTTTTTGAATTTGTGAAGAAATATATCCCACCCAACAGTATTGAATGAGCATGAATTTGAGGTTGACAAGATAAGCTGATCTAAAATGAAGAAGAAAGGGAAGAGATTAGAAGAAGAGATATCAGAACAGAGGGAAGAGAAGGAGTATGATGGGAAGAGGAAACCGAGAGAGAAAAATGGTAATCTAATCAATAGTCCATGCTCCGGACAAATTCTAAGTTATTTATAAGCCGTAAAATAAAATACCAATCCTAATTAAATTAGAGTCTTAAATAAACAAAATAGCAATACATTAAAATATCTAAGAAAATAATAAAGATGAAAATATTAATCCTTTATCCCATATCTCATCATTTTTCTCTCGCTTGAAGAACTTAGCTTTTAACAAGTTAAAAGTGATGCATAAATCCAAAAGGAAGGAAGGGCGGGATAAAGAACTTAGTATGATGTTTTGATATGGAAATCCCTTCCAACAGGTGAGGTACCAGAAGAGACAACTTTAGTACCAACAGCTAGACCAAGAAAAGCTTTCAAAAAACCCTTCTAACATACAAGGTATTGCTGGAGTGATCCGTCCACTAATGGGTTGATCTTAGGGAATACAACTTGCCAGCGAGGTGGCATTGTTGGTGCAAACGCACCACCAATTTGAATATATGCACCCGAATAATGATAAACAAAGGTCTATTGATCTATTTGAATCTTTAAACATGGAAAAATAAGGACTCAAATTGTTGGAAGAAACTATAAAGTCGATCAAACCTTAAAAAGTCTATTAGTTTAATGAAAAACTCTACAAAACATCTACTCTTAAGAAACAAAGTGCAAAAATGCATCATTTCATTCAAAATCTAACTAATTATAAAATGAGTAATACAAATTATTTAAAGAGATACCTGTCGAGTTTGATATAAATGTCTTAGAGAAATAAATCTAGAGACTTAAAATAATAAATGCTAACTTAAAAACCTTAACAAAGACTTAGTTTAATGTGCTTGAAAACTCACGACAAATCTACCAACTAATAAGTAATTTTCTCACAAATACAATTAACAAAATATAATTAGCATTTTAAGCAAAAAAAGAGTAATTATTTATGCCTAAATGAGTCTCCCAATGTGTAGTACATGGTCCAATACCTTTAAATTAAAGTCTCCAAGCCAAAAATATGATAAGTAGCTCCATTTTTAGCACAAATAAGATTAATTATGTCCTCGTTATTTTCATTCAGAGCTGATGATCTAATTGTCACTTGCTTTGTCAAAGTCTCTTGCACTAGCCCATTTAATACTTCTTTAATTCTCTTGGCTCTTACTCTTATAATTGGTCCAATTGAAATTTGTAACAGATTATTAGAAGTTGAAGAGTCAGCTTATTGTATTACATCATTCCCTCTCTCTTCAAAAGAATTCGTTCTCAAAACTTCAATTACATCAAAAGTAGATAAATAAGCCACATTGAAGTAGCATTAATATTATACTCACAAGGTAAATCAATCATGTAAGCATTATTATTGATCTTTCAAGCACTTAAAATAGACCATCTCTTCTTGGACCTAATTTAGATTTTCCTTGAGCTAAAAATCTTTATTTCCTTATATGCATCTATACCCAATCACCATCTATACCCAATCACCAGGTTAAAAAAGAACACGCTTTCTTTTTTTGTTGGCCTTGGACACACTCCTATTATATGCAAATTCAATTAATGGTAAGCAATCTTCCCAATTTTTTAAATTCTTTTGAATCACAATTCTAATCAATTCAGTTAAAATTCTATTAACAACTTCAGTTTGTCCATTAATTTGTGGATGACATGTAGTAAAAAATAACAATTTAGTACTAAGTTTTCTCCACAGAACTCTCTAAAAATGACTAAAAAATTTTGTATCCCTATTAGGAACAATGCTTTTAGGAACATCAAGTTGTCTCACAATTTCTTTAAAGAACATATTAGCAATATATGTGGCACTATTTGTTTTATGACATGCAATGAAATGTGAAATTTTAGAAAATCTGTTAACAACCACATATATGGAATACATCCCTCTTTTTGACCTAGGAAAACCCAAAACAAAATCCATTGATATATCCACCCAAGGTTCACTAGGCACAGGTAATGAAGTATACAAAACATGAGGTAAGACTCTAGATTTAGCCTTTTTACAAGTTATACATTTTGAATCGATTCTTTCCATATCACGTTTCATTTTAGGCCAAAAGATATGTTCATGCAAAATATCCAAATTTTTTTTTACACCAAAGTATCCCATTAATCCTCCTCTATGTGTTTCTCTTACAAGCAATTCACACAATGAACATTGAAGCATACACAATATGTTTTCTTTAAACATGTATCCATCAACTCTATAAAACTTGTCAAATGCTTTATTTTCACAAGCAAGAAATATTTCAGCAAAATCAACATTATTAGCATACAACTCTTTAATAGATATAAAACTAAGCAATCTAGTATTTAGATAAGTAAAAAGAGTATACATTCTTGAAATGCATTAACCCCAATATTTTCTTTACCTTTATTGTATTTGATGGCATATTGAAATGTATGAATAAATTCTAGTAACCTTGCACATATATTTTGTTTAGCTTACCTTGACCCTTTATGTGATTCAAAGATTGATGATTAGTGTGAATCACAAATTGCTAAGGCCAAAAGTAGTATTGCCAATTCTTCAATGCTCTTTTGAGTGCATAAAGCTCATTGTCATTTGTTGGATATTTTAAGGCTACTCCATTTATGTTTTCACTAAAAAAATAATTGGCTTACCCTCATACATTAAAAGTATAACTAAGGTGAGAAGTTTTTATGGTTTAACTAGTTTTTATAAGCTCTTTGTGAAAGATTTTAGCACACTTATAGCATGCCCTGATTCTAACTTGATGGTATCCATATTTCAATCAACTTTAAAAAGACAATGGAACCATGCAATTCATCAAGCATATAATCTAATCTAGGAATGAGATAGTGATACTTTATAATGATATTATTCACAACTCTGCAATCAATGTATATCCTCCAAGTACTATGTTTCTTTGGAACCAAAAGTACCGAAACAACTTAATGACTCAAACTTTCTCTAATATATACCTTTTCCATGAGCTCTTCCACTTTCTTTTGAAGCTCATTTGGTTCTTCTAGATTTCTTCTATAGGCTAGCCTATTAGGAATTGTTGCTCTCATAATGAAATCAATTTTATGTTCAATTCCTCTAATGGATGGTAAACCAGGTAGAATTTCTTTAGGGAATTCATCTTCAATTTCTTGCAACAAAGAATCAACAATACTTGAAAAGGAAGAGTTAATGCCATTATGGTTGAAAAATGATTCCTTGTAAACAAGGAGAATCAATTTGCTGTTCAGCCAAGCAAACACTCCTCACTTCACTTTCTTTTGCATAAAAACTCACTTTCTTTTCATCTCAAGTTGATCTTCATTTGGCTGCTTTAGAGTCAATGGTATAAGAGTAATGGGTATGTTGTTCATTATAAAATAATATCTATTTGTGAACCTATCTTTCTTCACTTTTCTATCAAACTCCCAAGGTCTTCCCAGAAGTATATGTCCAACATGCATAAGAACAGCATCACATAATATTTTATCATAATATTTCCCAATTGAGAAAGAAATCAGAACTTGCTTATCAACTTTAATTTCCCTATATTCATTCAATAATTATAGCTTGTTTGGTTTAGGATGTCTAACAGTAGGCAAATTCAATTTTTCAATAAATGTAGTGCTTGTAACATTTGTAACACTCCCACCATCAATGAATAAACTACATACCTTGTTATCAAGAAGGTAACATTTGCTCATTCATCTCATCTTCCTTATAAATAATTTCTATTTTTTATAAATAATTTCTATTTTTTTATGAATAAGCTTCAGGGTAATTTCTACCTTGGAAAGATAGTATTTTTCATTTTGATGCTCCTAAAGTTTCCATATCCTTTATTTCTCTTCCTTGGGTTATTTTTGCCGTGTATCCTCCTATCCATATCTCTTATAAGCCTATTTCTTCCCATTTTAGCTTCATATTCAAATTCATCCTTGCTATCACTATTCTCATCGGTTTTAAATTCAAATTCATTCATAGAAACCTCCTTTTGCCTATCATGACTTCTAAGAAAAATAGCTATTGCTATTGATATCATATTAAACCAAAAGCAAATGAACTTAATGACCACTTTTGAGAGTGAGACATTGTATTGTATTAGGTTTAGCTCTTTGTTGCATATTTACAATTCTTTTATCTTGCTGATCCATCTTATCCATTATTTTCCTATAAACCACTATCATACATGCAAACTGTTACTGCATTGCCCTAAGGGTTACATCATCATTCATTGGATTTCTTCTGCTCGATCATATGTTTCTTTCTTTCAATTCATATACTAGTGCTAAGATTTTTCTTGCATTGTGTTTGTTTAAGTTGCTAAGGCTTGGCCTTTTCTCGATGGTTTATTTCTTTTGATTCATGTGCTAGTGCTACAGAATTTTCCTTGTATTGTGTTTGTTTAAGTTGCTAGAGTTTGGCCATTTCTCGATGGTTTCTCTCTTTTGATTAGTGTGTTAGTGCTACAATTTTACTTGCACTGAGTTCGTTTAGGTTGCTAGGGTTCAACCTTTGCTCGATCTTATGTTTCTTTCTTTCGATTTGTGGGCTGGTGTTATGATTTTGCTTTCATTGTGGTAAAAAAATATAGGTTCCTTGCTTTTGATTGGTGTTTTAGCTCAAACTTATTATTTCTCTAGTGATTATTTTTTAAGTGAGTAGATTTGAACCCCCACACATAGATATATATATTGACATACTTATCGAACCTTCCTCCATTTAATTTACGCTTCTAAAAGTGAAATTAGTAATGATGAGTTGAATAATAAGACCACTGTATTAAGGGATGAAAGACACAGTGCTCAAGAGGCTTAGAAGGAGAAATTTGGAGAGCTGATGAACTATTTTTCATTGTAAAGTTCCTCATCGTACATTTTTTATCCCCATATTTAGTAGTCTTAATTCTCAATTCACCAAGACTATGCTGAACAATTGTAGAAAAACTTGTGGAGATAAAAATATATTGTTAAGAAACAATTGGTGGAAGATTCAATAATTATATGTGAAGAAGAGTAATAAAGGTTGGGGAAGGAATCGGCGCAAGACAATTGACTTGTAAATGTATTTTTAACAAGTTTGACACACACACACACTTATGTTAAATTGATGAGTTGTTTGATTAGTTTATATGTTAATTGAAACATACATTGTATTTTCAATTATAATTTGAAATATTTGGGCTAACTATTGAATTTGTATTGCTACATAATTAGCTTTTAATCAAGGTGGATTAGAATGTTGTAAGGTGATAAAAACTATTAAATATGAAATTTAATTAAAAAATATGCCTACTCTTTAGACTGGATATAGTATAATTAACTAGTATAAAGAGTAAGCATTTTCTTTTGTTGCCTACTCATTACTAGTGTTATGTGAATAAAACTATCTAACTTATTCTCCTTCTTCCTTTCTTTTTTCCTTTGGACTTCTACCACCATCATTGTAAATTTCAAAATTTTACTTATAAATAACGAAAGTTGAGTTATAAACAATCACTAGATGAAGAAAATACTTTGTAAGTAATTTCTAGCAAAAGAATATCTGTAAAAAAGTGAGCAACTTTTGGAAAAACACACATAATATATTATAAAAAAGTGAGCAACTTAATAAATTCTAGAAAAAAAAATTCTTACAAGAATGCAAAGAATAATATTTTAACAAAGTATTAGTAATAATTTAATAATAATTCACCCATTGATATGAAAAAAGGCTTGCTTCATGTTGCATGATTAATAGCTTATAAATAATATAATTTGTTGCAATTGTTAAAAATTATAATTTTTTTATAATAGAAAATTTAGGTAAGTTGGGTCACGAAAGCTCATAGGGGTAGTGAGATTTGAACTTATGATACTTATATTTATAAGCAAAATCCTTACCACCTAAACTAACTTTTATTGACTATTGTTGAGTTATATGTTATATATTAATACTTATGATAATATTGATACGTTGATAACTAAATTAATTGTGGACATATATTGTTGGGAAAAAACTGTAATGCATATTTTAGAGATTGATTGCAATTTTATATTGTTGTCATAAATATTAAGTCTTTTTGAGGGTTTTGGTTTGGTAATGAATGGAAGACCTCAATTTTTTTGTCTCTCATCATATATATAAATATCTATTTTCTATAATATTCTTGTTATGAAAATAAAAGAAAAATGAAGAAACTAGAGAGGAGAAATAAGATAAGAGATTAAGAGGGGAGACTAGAAAGTCTTTATTTTGAATGGTAGCTTCATTATTATTTACTATAGTATTTTTGCTTTTGGG